>OX090897.1:7835458-10302508 GCA_944319695.1 Tiphia femorata | reverse complement strand
TAATACGAGAAGCGGTAACGAGTCTCGCTTACCCGTTAGCTCCTGAGAGACTAAATTCGAAATGACAGAAGTTGTCGGCAACTGGAGACCAATTTCGAAACAGCCTGTACCACGATTGAAGTTAGTTCCAGAGGCTTGAAGGTAAAGTTGCAGGCGGATAGACGACCCAGCCAACCTTGTTGGCGGTTACCATCGATGGACCGTCAAATGCGGTGGCGCGTCCACGCATGCTCAAGGGCAAAATCTCCTGGGCCAAGAATTTACCCAAGACTGTCGGTCCACGAGTAATTCGATTTGCGGGAAGAGGAGCTAGTCCGTTGCATCGCACGGCGCGATTGTCACGGAATGAGCAGAGACAAAGGTAAGCGTGGAGGCAGAAGGGTTCAAAGACCTCCACTTTGTGGCCACTCTCGTCCTCCCTTCCGGACGGCGTGCCTAATTTCGTTAGAAAGCCTGGGGGAGTACCGAGTAGCCCGCTGTCTCCAATTCAATTTCAGAGATTCGTTTTGTGCCCGGGCAATTGGAAAATTGTGTTTTAAAAGCAGCTTGATAAACGTCTGCCTAGGTTCTACTTCGTAGAGTGGATTAGAAGGGACACGAGTCTTGGGATTAGAGGTCCGATTAAAGGGCCTTAAGAATCGTTGGTAAAGAATGTTTCCACGATGTCCCGTAAATATGTCCTAATGAATATTTGTCAATCGAGCGTGCCACCTCGCTCCACATACCCGAAGGTTCTTCACGCGTGCCGCTCCACTCAATGAACCTCCCTCAATTGAAATTGCGCGCATATCTGAACGTGCGACAAGAGGCGCATCGTAATCCGCCGGCCGTGCATTTGAATGGGAGAACGACAATGAGACAATTATACGTACCGAATGGCCTGATTGGCGAAACGATAATGACCGGGCACGTTTCGTTTGTTTGCTTGTATAATTAATAGCGATTCGACTACGCGCGTGAAACTAATTACCGGCCCGCCGCGCCGTCGTTACTCGCAAGAAGGAAGGCGCGGTGAATATAATTAAGCGGCCGAGGGTAGGAAGAATCCTCTTAGAGTGGCTCGGACGAAAGTGGCGTCCAGTCCACCTGCTCTCGTCGACTATTCAAATATAATAATATGCGATGGTACCTCGGGCGGGACGAATGATTAATGGTATTTCATTGACCCGACCAAAGTCCCACTGGGGTAGTTAAAAGAGAAACCGAAGAGTGCAATGCTTGGTGAAGTAGTGGTTTCCAAGAGTTCGTTGCCCATGCAGCATTCGGAATCGCTTCGTTGGCTAACCTTCGTACCGTTGACACGTAGGAGGAGAGTGACATAAGGAAAGCCGAAGAGGAATCTAGCATCTTTTCTCGATTGGCCAACAACAACTTGGATTGGAGGAAGAAAGAATGTGTCTGGGCTCGTCGTTCAATTATTACCAAATTATTGACGCATTGACTCATCGATAAATCGGGCGTTTGTTTCGCAACGCGAGAGACAAATTTCGCTCGCACTCCGAATATATTTAACACGTCCTCAGTCCTCCCAATCGAGATGACAGGAAACTTTTATAGGTGCGACCTGAGCGTCAGGCTCGGCGGGAAATTATGTCGGGCATTTCTCGGCAGGGGATTTGGTACACGACTATTCCACGGATCGTCGCTTATATCATTGTTGTCGGAATTTAAACAATCGGAGGTGTTAGTACATGCTACTTGAAATATTTGGCATTGGATTATATCGGCGGCGCAAAATTGTCTACCGACATTTCTCTGCCAAGCCTAGAAACGAAAGTTACGCGACGTCCAATTACTTTGCACGTAAATTCCCATTTTCCTTTAGGCTCGCGATGTCGCCGTAAAATTTCCGTTTCTTTTACGACAAACTATTTTTCATGCCTCGCGGGACTTTCGGAGTCTCGTCAGCCTTGGCCCAATGGCCACGATAGGCCGCGCTACCAACCGAGTTGAATCTTGCCGATTCACCTTTCTCCGTATGGCAGGGCCTCGGCGTCACGAGAGGCCTTTGGCACCAGGCTTACGCTCGCTCTTCGAAGATCCACACTGCCCCGGGGACGTCAGCGCGCTCACGATGGCGCGCACCAGCTCGCTGGACATAACAGTTAAAAATAACGTCAAGGTGCGAGGCGAAGCAACGCGTCACGCCACGGGGACGATTCACCATCCGCGGTAGATTCGAGTGAAATTTTCGTCAAACCTTCTCGCACGAGATTCCTTATCCTCATTGTCTCGAAAATTCCCTCGTTCTCCCGCGGGAAGAAATACCAGGCTACGGGACGGTAAGAGGCGCGATGTTCAGCGAAGAATGACGAGAGAATGTAAGACACGGAGAAAGAGAAACGGAACGAGGTGGAAGAGGGACGAAAACTCTCCGTTGCGTATCCGCGGAACTCCAATTAAATTTATCTGTCTTCCTGGGAATCCTCGTGGCACGAGGTTCCCGCGAGTCCTTGGAAGGGCGTATCTTCCCACGACCGACCCCATCGAGACCCTCCCTTTTCCGACGGATGATTTCATCGCGAATAATTCGCCGGACGATACGCTCGTTATCGATGCCCACTTCACGTGTCCTGCGTCCTACCCCGTTCTTCGCTTCCTCAAAGACTTCCGCTACTCCGTGGCCCGTAGAAACCGACCTCCGCCATTTTCAATTTCTCGCTTCAACCCCTCGAAGCTTTCGAAGCTTCGCGCCCACGCACCTCGCCGCGATCGACCTCGATTTCTTTTTTTATTTACATTGGAAATTCAAGAACGCACTCGCGCCCAAGGTAAATATTTGAATCCGGCCGGCACCCTCGTTAGGTCGTGACGAGGGACAGATAAGCGGGACGGGTCGAGCGCGACGGACACTTCCGACGCGGGGAGAGATTCACACCCGCCCGTGACGAGCGTGAAACCAACGGAGAGGAGAGAGGAAGGAGGCGAGAAAAGAAAGGAGATGAAGGAGGAAGAAGAAGAAATGAGGAGGAGGAGGAAAGGAGAAGGAAACGTGGGTGATGATGATTAAACGAGCGAGGACGAGACCTGATTTATTTCATCTCCCTTACTTCCTCCCTTCTCCTTGATCCCTTCTACCCTTCCACCTACCATATTGTATCTCGAGAGTGTCCCCGAGATATTATGCGCGAGTTGCTCTTACATAATCGTCGCGCATTACGGTGGCGGGCGACGGACAAAATGACATCACGTCCCGCGAGCGTTGAGGTCATCAGGTGCCGAGCGTGGCTCCGCTACTCTTGACTGGTGCCTGCAGGTTTTAATGGCCGACATTGTCGATTTGGCCTCGAATCGTCGTCGAGGGTGACGGCATGCAAGCCAGGGCTCGGTGTAGGTAAGCAAACTCCGATGAAAAAGTTGATCGACGAGTCTTTGCTTTCGTGGAGGTGGTGCCCACCGGATAGTTTCCTCGAGGAGTCTCCAGGGAGAACTTCGATTGCGCACTTTTTCATGCGCATTCCCTGCGCGTCGCGTCGCGAATTTTCAGGTGCGCCGCCGTCGATGGCTCCCCAGATGAGATTTTCAATCACCGGGGCATGCGAGTCGAAGAATTTATGTTACGACGTCGCTTTTATCGTCGATGCCATTGGCGGCGAGCGCGTTGAAGGATTTATCGCTGGATCCGTGGAATATCGATGCCCGCGTCGCGTTTCTTTCTGCTTTCAGTCTCCTCCCACGTGTCTCGCGACGATTCCAAAAATGTTTCAATGCCCCGTTACGAAGGACTTTTCTCTCGAGTAACGCTTCATCGTCGTCCAAGACTCCTACGGAGATGGAATTCACGAAAATCGAAGATTCTCGGGATTCTCGCTGACGAGGAAACAACGATCGACGCTTCGTTTGCTTCCTTAAATAGTCTTGGACCTGGGCCAACTTCTGGCGGTGCATTCGAAAGTGGGGAAAGAGGAAAAGTAGCGAAGAACCGCTAGACTAGCGGATGTGTCCGAGTGGAGCGTGCTTGATCGATGATCGAGAGATGACGCGGTGCTCTTCTTCGTGCGGACATTCAAACCGGAAGCATGCCCGTTAAACGCTTCCTTCCTACATTCAATTGAGAGAGATTCGGCGGGGGACCAACCGCTGTTACAGGATGCTCGCAAAATATTCCAACGTGTTTGCACTCGGCGAAACGCACGCTGGCAAAGCTGGACGTCATCCTAACGAGATAAACAACGATTTGCTCACACGAGCGTGCGAACTTTAATTCCGAAGCCCACGTACGTATTCCAACCTTTTTTCCTCGTTGAGCAACCGCGGATATTCTTGACCAGCGCGAGGAAAACCGAAGAGGCACATTATGCATTCGCATGATATTTGCGTAATGTTTGCGGAACGTCCGCTCCGCAGTGCCGTATCCGTTGAAATCGTCGACATTGGAAGCGGTTTTGCTGGGGAGGAGACGAAGGTAATTGCTTGGCCACGCCGGTCGTTAAGAAGCCGAGGCAAAAAGCGTTGATCAGTTGGAGTACCCGACGATTAGAGATGATTCCAGCTGTTGAGCCGCGCGATCGCGGTAACCTTTGATTTACGAAATCCTAATGAATCGTGATGAAGAACTTGGAAAGGTCCTCCTGACAGATAAAATTTCCAATTTGACTTTCGAAAAGAACCTTTGCCGAATGATCTCGACGATCCAGATGCCATCCGATGCCTTGCACTCAATCAGGCAAATTGAAGTGCGCTTTTAAGGATGCGTTTACCGACAGTGAAAAAATATTTACCTTCGCGAGAAATATTAATGTTGACGAGGAGCGTACCATTCGAGCTACTTCCTCCTAACTTGCCCACCTACAACGATCAATTCGATTTTCACGAGGTTCCTTCTACGAAGACCGAAAGTAAAGTTATTAAACTGGCCGCGTTAACGACCGCGTTAACATTTCATGGCGCAAGGCCCCCGAAGACTCTAACAACAGCAATAAATTAGCTCGACTCTTTGCGAACGTAACATATTGGTGTGTGCTCAGCGGCTTAATGGCGCGGTCCCAAACACACGGGCAGTACGTACACGAAGCAAGCACAAAGATACTCGCCTCTACCAAATTAATCTCGAGAAGGCTAATTTTAGTCGGTGCGATCAACGCACGGACCGTTAAGATGTATTAAAATTAAAATGACGGATGCGCGACCTAATGAGAGCTCCAAATGGCTGGCAGAGGTGGCAACATCTGGATAAATAAATTCGTCCCTGAGCATCGCCCGAAACTCCTCGACAAATTTTCGAACTCGTAATGTCCTCTTACTGATTCTAAATTCATGAAATCAAACACTTTGCCCTTCTCCGACGATCTTCCGACCGGTTATTTCACTCGAGGAACCAACCTCGCGACTATGAGCGCACAATCCAAAGCGATCTCGAGCGCGTGAACGTCACAAACGTTTGAGCATGATTTAACGGCGAATCGCACGGTAGCGCGACGCCGTCAATTCTAAACGCGTCTATGATGCGACGTTGTCGGCACTGCGAGAAAAGCCTCGTCGGGTCTGGCCATTATATCGATATGACGTACGCCGCTAATTTTAAATCCCAGCTATAATTAAACATCGTCGAGTGAGATAATTGCCGACTACGATTGTGCAACTTCATTGTCGCGAGCAATTTGTAATCGCGTGACGTAACACGCGATCGGTAGTGCGCGAACGAACTTCAAACGGAGTGAAAAAGAAGAAGTGGAAGGAAAAGGAAGCACGGACGAGGACGGGTGAGTCGCGAAGGACTCGGAACGGCGCGAAAGCGGAGACTATCGATCGTGGGTATCGGAAGACCGGAAGAAATTGGGGCGTCGGGATGCTGGGAGACGAAGGCTCGGCGACGGTCTCCAATTCCAATTTTCGGAATGGACACAAGTGCATCCGTGACTCACGGCTCCGTATAGTCGCGCCGAAAAACGGCATTCGTCAGCAACGATCCGAGAAAAGCGCTCGGGTTTGACTTCGCTTGACATTTGGTGGTCTACGCAAAACTGACTCACCCCTTTTGCAAAATTCTCGAAGTAACGACGGTTGACTTTGTTCTGTAGACAATTGCGCGCGCTAACGGGAACGTATCGTTGTAAATACCGGGTGTAGCACGGTAAAAGAAAAAAAAGAAGAAAAACAGCGACAAGAAGGATAATGGAATACAAATGAAAAAGTCGAAGGTCGTCGCTGAGAATCACCTTCGGCGTGCTGAGTGAGAAAAATATGTTTGGTGTCGGATGCTCGCACAGTGCCGCGAAGAAGAGCACAAGTCCGTTCTGCATTCGACGACGCTAACAAACGACAGCGTCTCGGTGCAAGCATACGTCGGCGTTGAGCGATTGAACTTTGAACCTCGTGCATCCATCTCACGGCTTCACAGTCGATCGACTAATTGCATCGACCGCATTGTGGAACGTTCCGTTCTGATGCGACTCCTAGATACACTGCGAGTTACTGAAGATTCGCGACAAAAAGATTACGGGGCACGCGTCGAAGTTTGTTATGGTGTTTGTTTGTCCTTCTCCCGAAGAAAGAAGGACTCGCACGAAGGGGACTTTGAGAAATAAACGAGCAGCGGTGATTAAAGAAATTTTCGAAAGAAATACGGAAGAACACGGAGCTCGAAGGAAAACAATAATACGGAGCGGAACGTACGACTTTCTCGTTTCGTGCTTCTAGAGAAGGAATCCGACCACGATTGCCTCGCGCTAGCGCTACAAGGTGTACCAATGTTACACGCCTCGTTCTCATGCATTAGAACTTTTTTAATTTCACGTTTTTCACTCGGGCCGGGAAGAACTCGTTTCGCCTCGGTGAAGCGATAGTCCCCGCGCACGAATGCCGCGAGTCTACGCACCGTGTAACCGCTACTCGTGTAGAGGTAAGCGCGAGAATGGGAAGGCGTCGATAAAAACGGAAATTGAATTTACATGCGGACTACACTGGTGACCCTCGAATTATGCTCGATGAAATTTACGCAATCGTTGCGCCGAAGCGAGAGTCAACGCGGACAAGCTGAGACATCGAGCGATCGCAAGAAGAGCTTAATGCTCTTTCGGTAGAAAGCAGTGAGTTCGTCCACTGCAAACTTTATCTCTACACGACGTGCGCGATGCACGTTCAAATACGCCGGGCTCGAAAAACATCATCAGGCGTAAGACACCCGCGGTATCTACCTAATAATTTACTCGACGATATTCAACCTGCCCGTCACGTAGACTCGCATACTTCCCGCCGAATTTCTCTTATGGAAATATTCCCCTAGCATGACGCACGTCCAAATACATCGAGACTCGCGATACGAAGTCGCAAAAAGGATGTCGCGAACAGGATAAAAAAGAAGGAAGGAGGGAAAGAAAGAAAAAGCATTACGAAAACCGGAATATTCATCCTCGCAAGTGAACTTACGTAGCGCGTATCGCTCGGTAACAATGCCCTGGGCGCAGAGAAAAGAGGCAGGTGGAAAAATAGCGAAGCCCCTAAAGCGACTGATCGATGAAAGAGAGCGCTCACCATTCGCCCTTTTTCTACTTTTTCCTCCTCTTTCTTCTTCTCGCGCCTCGCTTTCGTCTCTGCGCATTCCTCGCTCGTTCCCGGCAATTCGGAATGTACGGTCTCAAGGAGAATTGAGAACTGGCAGGGGCCGTAATCGTCCCACCACCCTCGACACGTCCTTTTCATTGGGGCTTAATTAAATGTACCGAGCCGGCCGGGAAGCAGAGCGGAGAGGAGACGAGCGGAGGACTCCAGCAGTGCCGAGGGATAATGGCGCGAGAATCGCGAGCTGAAAGGGTCGAGGTCGCGATTCACGCTCGCTCCACGCTCGCGCGCTTTTATTTTAGAATTTGCACACGCAAGGCGGCCGGAATTGAATCGCAAACTCGACGCGTGTCGCCATCGCGAAGCGGAGACGTGCGAGAAAAAAGCACTCACTCGCTTTTCCTTTCCCCGAGTCTCGCGTCTCGTCGTTCTTAAGGACGCTGCTCGTTCCGGCACCGGTGTGGTGGAATTTTAGGGGCCGAGGAAGAAGAAAAAAACAAGAGCGTAATGAGAGGAGGCGCACGGCATAGGAGCGACGAGGTCGCCGGTCTTCTCACGCGCGAGGATGAAAGCGGAGCGGGTGATGTTATTTTTGAATTCGTGAAGTCATCCTGTCGCGTGCTCCGCGCACTAGGAGCCGCGTTTCGAAAGAAATAATATTCATTCGGGATTTACTCTCTATTCGATTTCACCCTCCGACCTTCCCATCCCGCTAATTCTACGTTTTAGCACCGTATCGACGAATTTCAATTACGGACATCGCGTAATTGCAGTTTCGATCGAGTCTGAAAATTGTAAACGGAGAGCTCCTCGTGAATGGGACGAAGCCGAGGTCGACGAGGTTAAAGACATGGACGCAAAAACAGTGCTTTGAGCAGCTATCGACTAGAAGAATTACACGGAGAATCGTGGGTGAAAGGGTCAAGGTAGGGAGTCTCGTGCGAGTGGACGGCACAGGTTCGTTGCTTATTTTAGAGCTCGTACGCTCCAGACCGCTCCGAGCGGATTTGAAGCTTTTTATTATACGAGAGGTATGACAATCGCTCCGAGAAATCGGAGCGAACGCGCTTGACATTTCGCATCGATAGAGACGCTTGTTTGCGCGCTCGAGGGATCGGGGCTGGGGAATTAGAATGAAGATCGCAGATAGAACGCGAATCGAGGCCGTATTCCTCGTGCGAGCGAATGATGCGGGATCACCGGTAATTTTAGAATCGATTGCTCGAATTCTCCGGAGGTGTAATTGTAAAATTGCGCGGTCGCGTGTCCGAACTCTATGCATGGAAAATTGTAACTGGAGGAATATTCGCGTTCCCAGTTCTCGATGTTGCTCGTGATTATACGCGACCCGTCTCGAGTGGAGAATTCTACAATTGCCAGTCTCATTGAAAATTATAATGGAGGGCATCGAAAAAAGGTCAGAGCTCTGATTATCATGCGAGTGAACTGAATAATATCGGAGCTAGCTCTGAAACTTCATCGCGCCAGTATCCTAGAATTGTGTTCGGAAGTTTCGTCGCGTGTGGGTAGCGTTAATATCGTGTTATTGCGCGTACACATTTCTCACGATGACTCGTTTTACCGAGGACGTTAGAAATCGCCTTCGAGATATATCTGATCTGTAAATTCTTTACGTTGTTTTTCAACGATGTTTGTAAGAGTAAGAGAAAAATTCGCCATAAATCCAAACATCGGAACACGGAGCAGCCCCTAGCGTAGCAATTAAACTCTACTTCGATGCTCCATTTACGCTGGGCAAATCACAAACCTCAATTACGACGCGGTCAATAGTGGTCGAAAAAGTTATTTTCCCGCCTCTGTTCCTCACTCGCTTTTATGCTCCGTCCCATTAATGGCACTCGGTTAAACAGGAACGGGAGGAGGTTTCGAGCACCTACGGAGCGTGGAGTCACAATGATGTCGGAGTTGAAAGGGTCGAGGTCGCGATTGTCGCGCCAGTAGGGAGAGCGGAACACGTCACTTTAGAATCCTCTCGCGTAAATCCCCTCTGACGTATCTCGGAAATTACTCGTAGAAACGTCTCCTCCGCTTTATGCCACGCCCGACATCTCGGCCAAGGAGTCGCCATAAATCCCCCAATTTTCATGTCTCTTTAAAGCGTCTTTCGAAGTTTCGATCGTTTGGTACTTCATCGGGTTCCAAATATCGTTCGAGCAAGGTCACCGCGGTATTTCTCTAGAACGATCGTTAAAGTCACCAAAAGTCGTTTCGTATTTGGAGCACATCTTTGTCCTCGTTTTTAACCGACGCGGGATAAATTATACGGAATAAAATTAAAATTCAGGAACAATTTCTTATCCCCGTTCGACGATAAGGTCTCTCCATCGTTTTCTCAACCGTCTTTTATCCCGTGCAGCACTTGCATCTGCTCAACTCCAGCCGGGACCAGGTCACAGCGGGATGCGATCCACCACCGAGATGAAAGTTTAAAGAAGAAGTGGAGAAAGTTTCGACGAAAAGGCGTTTCGAGTGTTCGCGCGATGCGTTTTTCATGTGGTTCGCCTGTGCGGGCTCTACGTACCTACGTGAGAGCCATTTGTGTCTGCTAGGCATGTGCCTGCACCTACTGCAGTAGACCGACCGGAGTTGTTGTATCGACGATTACACGATAGTACTGTCGCAGGTTCGACGTATTACGATAAATGAGCGACAGTTTCTGCGTCCACCACCGACAACTCACTTGCGTCCCACCAATCACACCTGGTATCACGGTAAAGGGCACACGCTCCGGTAAACAGGAATTTACATTCGATAGCGTGTGAAGATATCCTTTCTCAGTGCTCGCATTCTCATGCCGATAGTGGCCCCGTACCATTGGTCGCCGATATTGGGAGTGATTATTGGCGATCGTATGTTGCCTATTAATAGCGCGGACGCCATTGGGTGTTAGAAATGGGATATATAATTACTGCGGCTATTCGAGCGCGTTTATCTACACTTAAACTTTGCGTAGAACTGGCACAATGGTGCAGTTCCAGTATCTAATGGGCAACGGCACGCCGCTCTGCGGCTCAATTCCGGGAACATCGGGATGTATCCTTCACGTGGGCTGCGTGCAGCGAACTGAGCTCTTACGTCACACGAACTCACATTCAGAGAGACAATAGAATTGGAAACTCCTGTAACTCGTAAATATTTCTGTCGCGTCTCACCGACGATCCTTGCGGGTTAGGCGGCCACGATCGCGTGTAAGGCGTTTATAAATCCCCGAACTAAACTTACGCGTGGTTAGGTGGTCGACGAAAAATTAAATTCAATTTTCACGGATCCCTAAGAATCGAAGCTTTTACATATACGAATAAAATTATCGTACAACAGGTGACCAAATTCTAGCTATCGTGCCGAATTCGTGGAAAAATGATAAAATCAGAGAACCACACCTGATCAAACCAGATAACAGTGAATCAACGAGACCCAATCGATTGGATAAAGATCCAAATCGATTAACATTCTTCAACGAGGCATACCTCTTTAAATTCGGTTAAAGTCCAACGCTGCAATGCAAGGAGCAAAATCGGCACGCATCTGGAAACGAAAAATCCGGATCCAAACGAAATCCGTCGTAAAGTTCAATCTCGTGGAATCGAAAGACGAGGAACGGGCGAGGAATGGAGGAGAGAGGGAAAGGTTGGCGCAGGAAGGTTGGAGCAACAAAGTGCCTGTAAAATCCGCCCGGAACAAAGTGGAACGTAGCTGAGGACGGAATAAAGAGGAGAGAGAGGAAGAGGAAGAGGACCTGAACAGGGCAGGGCACCGTTACATAGGTGAGCGGGTAAATAGGTACACGTACTCGCAGGCGAGTGTACGTGAGACGAGCAAGATGGAGCCCGGAGCTTCGCGGGTCGATATGAACGCGGCAGCGCTATTGCAGCAAACCGCCCCCTACTCGCTTCTTTCGTAGTCCCGTCGTCTCTCCTTCTACCCCTTCCGTTTTCCACCCTCCCACCAACCACCCCATCCCAACCTCATCCGCTTTTCCTTGTCGCCCCGTGGATGGCCTCCCTTTTCCCAAGCGTCCGCTTCTACCTCCTTCGAGCCTCGCGGCGCTCTATTCCATTGTTCTACTTTCCGCGCCAGGCCTCTTTTTTTTCTCCTCGGTACACCACTAGTTCACCGGGTCAGTTACACACCTTCGTGGAGGGAGCGCTGTTCTACGGTAAACAAACATATGCTTCCTTCCTGCTTCGCGATACCCAGGACATTGGCCCGTCCACGAGGAGCGCTTACGCGCAGGATCGAACGTTTACTTGTCCATCCTTTTTTTTTAAATCAAGAAGATCGAAGATCGACCGAAGATTGCGATTTTCGCGCTTGCGATACGATTAAATCCGCGACACGAGAATTGCGGCACACTTATCGTCACGGTGCAATGTCCGTTTACTTCTTATTGTGCCGTTTCGACACGCGGCGCGAGTAGGACGGGAATTAACAAATGAGAAGGATCGCGTGGGCGTGAAGGATAACGAAACCTCTCCTTCCTACGTTGTCGGACGCTGTGAGAATGGCTAACGTCAACCGCGAGAATATCCTCGTCGATCCTGTCTACCGTGTTTATGCGCACACGCGTCACGGACACGCGCGCGCGCGCGCACGCGTAGAATTGCGTCAACTCGTGGCATAAAAGAATCGTAAAGGTCAAGGAATGAAGGAATTTGTACAAAATATCACGGAGCGCGTCCCCATTTCTCGAGACAACGGCGTCGTGAACGAATGCCGCACGTTTCAGGAGACAAACAGTATCGAAAATCCTGGCTTCGACGAAGCCGCGCGTGCTCGGGTGCTCGCACTTGAAAACCTACACGCTCGAAATTCTCGTTCGTCCACTATCCAACCGAATTATTATTACCGCCCGGGGATTTGATCCATCGATCGTACGAACGCAATTAGCTGACAGGGACGTCGAATATTACCCAAGAGAATTAAATATTACAATACGGTTAATGGGCGTTGCACAATTCGTAAATTAATACGGGCAGATTAATTAATTCGCAGATCGACGTTTATGGGACAGGATAGAAATGCGAAATATTGCGCTAAGCTTTCCGCGTGAAATGCGAGCACGTTAATCTCCGGAGCTTATCGATTGTAATCCTCTTATAATTTCTCCGCGACTCTCGATACCTTCTCATCCTTCGGATTGTTATAATAAGGCGGGCTGGGAGGCAGGATATAAATTCTGAAGGAAGCACCGCAAAAGCCGGTGCTCTCTCCTAGCGAATTTGATTCATTATTCATTGGGTAAACCCCGCATCCAATTAAGCTCAATTAATACTTTTGCGATGAACGGCTTGCCTATCCTCGAAAGCATCCCCCGGCCCGATTAACGTCGAGTCAGCTATTTGTATGCAACGAGTTACGTCTCGTCAAGTGAGTACTCGTCTTTACATGCTTATTCATGAATCTAATGGACTCGCCTGTACGCCCGGTGCAACAGAGGATTAATTCAATCCTTATACGAGTTTCTCTCGGTGCCTTGGCTGCTCTCGGAGCACGGTACCGTTACGTGTCGTATCGTTCATGGTGCCCGAGACAACGGCATCGCGCGAGTCCCTTCCTTTCGATATCAATAAGAAGAATCGAATATCTTGGACGAGACAACGGTGTCGCGAGCCCCGTCCTTTTAAACTAATAAAACAATTAATACCGATTGCAATGTTTCTTAACACTTTGACTGCCACGAGGGTCATATGTGACCGCAACTTGTTTTTCCTGTGGCGCCACGGTGGTTATCGATAATCACGGTGGTTCAGAAAAATCATTCAAAAAATGATTACACTGACCGTATTTTAAGAGACTTGAAAGATTATATATTAACGAAACAGAATAACACAAAAAACTGCAAAACGTGGCGGCACGAGCAACCCATGGAAAATCAGCGTGGCAGTCAAAGTGTTAAAGAAAAATTACATCGCTTAGAGCTGAACGAACTTGGACCAGGCACGAAGTAGCTTCGGCGTGCTCACGTCAATTTTACCCGTTTCTCCCTTCTCATCCTTGAAACTCGATAAGTCGAAGCAACCGCGCGAATCATCTTCGGAGACGCCGGGGTCGAGCCCAACGATTGGAACGAGCTCAGGTGGTATCGATCGTGAGACTTCCACCGGAACGGCTTTGCGTGCGCAAGCGATCCGGAGGAGTCCATGACGCGAACGTGTACAACACGCCGAAGGGAAGAAGCGAGACCGTCTCTAGAGAAGACACGCGTGTCGTTCGGATAACGAAAGCAACAAATCAATCGATACCACTCGAAAGAGCACAATGTAACGAAGTTATCGTCAGATCATTGGGACCCTAAATGTCCTATCGTTCACGGTTCCGAATCCACTCAAGATTGGCAGTGGCTAAGCAAACACCGAGGTGCGTGCCAAAATCGCCGATGATCTTATCCCGAGGGAGCACGGATTAATCCCTGCACTTCTCTCGCTCTTATCCAAATTAAATGACTCCCCGAAGTGGCCCGGAGGGTCGGCAGGGAGGAATGAAGGAACAGCGCGGTCGAAGAGACCAAGTTGGCCGGGTTAGCGGGTCGAAAAGGGAGGAAAGGCCTGTAGAGAAGACGAAGTATCGACAATGCGAGAAGGGGTCGCGCCCTCCTAACCAACCGAGCACTCCAGCCGGGCCAGGCTCGTTACTTTCCCGCTTCGTGTCGCTCGCTCGTTCGTCTCCTCTCGCCTGCAAGAGCGCATCCCTCGAGTTTCTTAGGTGCACGTACGCCTGAATCCCCCTAAAACGTTCATACGAGGTTTTATGGAACGAGACGTTTTTCCAGCGACACCCTTCTCCAAGATCCTCGAGGATGACGGGGTGATAGTTCGAATGGAGAACCTTTTTGTCGCACGAAGCGGCCAAGTCGCGAAGGACGCCTTCAATTAACGAGGGAGTCGATCGTGACTCGACGAGCACGAGAATGGGGCGGAGAGGAGCCCCGGACGAATGCTTTATGAGACTTTATTAAAAGTGGGTCAATCATCGGCGCTTCCGATGTTGCAGGTCATGCGTAAGTACGTATTCGGGGCACCGTGCCAAATCTCTTAACGGGGAGCTCTCGTCGGAATCGGAGTCGGAAAATTGTGTGCCTGTTCGATGAATGCATTTCAATCCTTCTCCCGCTTGGCGAGCCCCACTGTTCCGATACGCCTGCCGTTTGGAAACTAGAATGACGCGGTGATAAGCGGCAAACTCGATTGTCGCGTATTCCGTCCACTCTCCTTCCATTAGCTTTGGATCGAGGATTTGTTCGATAGGGATCGGAGCAAATTTTCTCGCGAGGAGAATCAATCTTACGCTCGATATTGCTTTTAAAAGAAAGATCGTCGCTCGTGGAGATTTAACGAAGAAAATTTCCAGATGCCCGTTTCAATTAGCATCGATCCCAACCTGCCCTCGAGCGGACACATTAACGAGTCTAATTAACCTACGAGCCTCTTATCTCGAGTTTCCCTCTGGCCGCGATCTTCACGAAACTATTCCAAGTGTACGGTGAACTGTCCACACGAAATGAAGTATCCTGAGTATCGATTGCAAGGGGTGCCGCTCCCTCGACGAGGGATCCTCCCCGTCCAAGGAGTTGGCAGTTTAAAGTTTAAAGCTCCCAGGCAAAACTCGTCCGTCTTGCTAAAAGTACGCGTCGAATCGCAGGCGTCCTCCGTTGTCTTCCAGATAGAATCTTCACGGCTTGAGATCCGGGTATCGGACACGTTCGTCTGACGTAAATCCGACCTTACGCCTTCCGCCTTGTGCACGACGCCATTGCGGCAACGTGTCGACGTGAAAACGTTTATTTTCGGTATACCCTTACGCGTCACCGAGGAAGGGTGCGGGCCAATGTGAAATGGTGGGGCAGGGGCACGGCCGACCGAGGAGGAAGTGGAGAATGAAAGAGATCAAAACAGAAGGAGAGAGAAAGAGAGAAAAGGCGAGAGACACGTAAGAGCGGTTAACGAAAAAGAAACAGAAAAGTGACGGAGGGAGAACGAGAAAAAGAAGAAGAGCGAAGCATGAAAGTTTTCAGACGCTTCGCAAGTACTCGCTTAATTTTGCAAAGCGCACTATTTAATCGTTTGAAGATCGGAAAAATTAATAAAAAAATTGAAGGAACAATCGTTACGTCTCGACTCACCGCGTTTACAGGTACGAGATCTAGGTAGGATGCTAAATTTTCCTCGAGTGGAAAAATTGAATCGCCAGAGGCAAAAGCCGTTGAAGAGGAAAGGAAGAAAGAAGGATAAAAATAACCGAGAGCACATCGGTTATTTTTTTCTCCCCCCATCGAGAGGAAAATAAGGGAGCCAGGAGAGTTCGCCCGTTAGGGGTGGATCGGCCAGACGCCCACAATCGATAAAGTCTGAATAATGTCGGGCGTTGGACACGCGATATGCAGTTCCGGCTTCGGCAATATTGGTATCGGTGTCACTGGCGATATATCGATGTTGAGGATGAGCGACGATTCGCCTATCGCGTTACCGTGCGCGGTAATTCTATAAGATTGAATTAAACGTCCCAAAGGGCCGTCCGTAAAACCGTATTAGGAACAGGGTTATCGGATACCAATAAGAAATCGAACCACACGGTGCGTCAAATCTCTCCGCAGCTTTTTTCCCGAAGAATAGTAAAGAAAAGCTCTACCGCAAATTTCTCCTTCGGCTGTTTGCGACGAGGACGAGCGAGGATCGAAAAAGTGGAACAATTTCACGGGTCCGCGTATTCGGACGCTTTAAACGAGCCTCGTTGCTCAAGAGTGTCGTCTGATTACCAGTAATTGCGCTCAATTCGGACCTACCGCACTTATCCCACTCACCTCACGTGCCACGCGCATTTTTCGTGGCTCGTTTCGAGTGCCCGTGGGCGATGCGTGATGCGTGGCCTAAAAAATCGCGTCGAAAAGGACGTCGTTTTTCTCTGCTCCTCTCTTACGAAGCGATTGCCGGCCACGCGAGCTTCTCCACGAGCAGGAAGCTGCACTGGTTGAGCGTCGATGACCCACATTCCCTGGACAACGCGAGAGTGCAGCCTTTGTACTCTTTTTATAACCCAATGACAGTAAAATTAGACTCGATTGCCTGGAACGGCCTCGTCGTGGATCCTCAGTGCCCGAGCCGTGAGAAATTAGACATTATTCCAAAGTAAAACTACAAAAGTAGTACCACCGGTGCCTGTCGCGCTTCGCGATCCCGTCCTCTTCTTCCTTTCTACAAAATCGCATTGGAGCAAGCTCCTGGGGTCCGAGAGGAACGGCCCCTTCGAGAGCCCGAGTCGATTTACGCGCCGAACGTGGGCCGAAGGCGCGTGAAAGGTGGTACCTCACTCTGCTGTCTAGGCTCGCGTCTATTGGAGTTACGAGCAGTGAACGACCGTGTAGTACCGTAGACTAGGTACCCTTACGGCGCGTCTCTGCCGCTGATGTAACGCGTAATCTACGTACCGTCCGGCCAGAAGAAAGATCGTAGTAGCCGTGGCCTTAGGCCTGCAAGGCTAGCACGACCGAGGGACCGTGCGATGGAATTATGACGTAATCCAGAATGAGACGTGGATTGGGTGGTAGAGGTGAGCAAGCAGCTCCTCGATAGAAGAATACTCAGAAGGGTGAAGGAAGAGAGGCGGAGTTCGTTACGGAGAGAGGGAGATAAGAAATGGCCGGACCGAGAGGAAACAACAATTATTATCTAACGAGCCATTACCCGCGGCATTGACAGTTAAATTAGAGGAGATGGGAATATATTGCCAGGAGTAATAACTCGATCTGAGGCGTGTTACATTGCGAGAACCCTACCAAAGGCATTCCACGCGGGTATATTCGACTGCGAGAGTGACGTTGCGTCTTCGGGCTTCGCGGAGGATGTGATTTATTAAGGAGTACCGAGGAAATGAATTGCACCGAGAGGCCGAGGAAACAACTGGACCGCGTGAAATCGCGACGGAAGTTCACGGTCGGTGCGGCGACGCGATTACGTGGCAGGAATGTTTTTTTTTTCCACGGGACACGGTGGAGAGAATTATTCGTGATGTGGAGAAATAATTTTTGCAACGCGCGCGTGACCTGCGCGGGTGAGATTAATCGATTGAGCGGAGGAACTGAAGAGACTGAGCGCATGCCGCGGGAATAGCCAGAGCGTAGGACGAGTGAAACGAGCTTGCTCGTGTCCGAGGGCAAGCGGACTTGCACGGCCCTTCCGAGAAGTCTGATAAACTGCGACAAGGGATCGTCTTGTTACCTATCGCAGACGCATACGAATGCAGAAGCCAATCTCTGGGCGCAAATCCGAGAGAGGAGAGAGGAAACAACGTTACTCGATCTTCCGCGCGCAATCGTCCGCTCGACGGGGCCGGCTCTGAGAAAAATCATTTGCAAGCGTCACAGACGTTCCCGCGTAAGCAAAGCGTAAAGTCTCCCGAAGCGAGAGACCCGACATTTTTATTTGAACCCATCCACGCCAAGTATCTGGAAGCAATTACCGTTGAGACTTCGTCGAAGTGCAAGCGTGTCGCGAGAGAGAACAGGTTTTACAACGCGAGTACGTTCCTTTTTTCATCTTGCCGATCAATTTTTCCCGGCTTCGTCTACCGTTACTCATTTTACACTCGCAATAAATATAGATATAGAACGCGCGCTGCTCCCCAAGGCACCCGCCCCGGTCAGAGCAATGAAAACTTCTTGGCGCGTATCCATATGCGCCTCTCCGCGAATTTACTTGGAATTTATGGAGCAGGAGCGAGATAACCGGCGACATCGATGAACGCTGCTTTCCGAATGTCTCGAAGAACTTGTGCGATCGTATCGGTGGAAAAATTGAAAGACATCGCACTTGGGTTGAGGTCTCGTTCCGGAAAGGTTTCCATCGAACTCGTTCTCGAACGATCTCCGTCGTCGTATGAATTATCGAATGCAATTGCACGAGGATCGTCAGGTGGAAATGAAAATCGATCGCTCACCGGTCGAGACCCGGTAATCGATCGTTGCCCAGCCATCCACCTGTGTCGACGTTTCATGTCCACGTGGTGGGTATACCATTAGGACGACGTTTCCGGTGCAGGATCTCGTGCGGTTCTCGACATCCGTGAGGATCGCACGGGTGTCATTCGACTTGGACGGCACGTGGCAGTCGGCAACCGTGACCTTCGATGCATAACAATCGACCGGTCGTCTTAATGATACCCCGCATGCGATTCTGCAACTGAACACGACCAAGGACGAAAGCTTTGGACCGTTCACCGACGCTCCAGGTGCTTGCCCCGCGATCACTTTGATTCTCTTATTCATAGTCTCTTCCGAACTTTCCTTCGCGATCTCGTAAACCCTGAGAAATTTTTTCGAATGAAAAATATGTTTCAACGGTAAGAATTAATTTCTGTATATTTAAGGGAAGAGTCCACCGTTTGGAGAAAACAAATGCAAAGGAGGCGAGAGGATAGAAGAATTACTTGGGGATAAACAAACGATGTTTGGCCGGAGACGAAGTGCAGAAGGGCGGCGACCTGCTGCACGCCGTTTCAGAATCAAGAGACATTCCTGAGAGGACTTTGGGGCAAGAACTCGGCTGGGTTACTAGGTAGGGCAATAACACGGCAAGGAGAAGGGTCGTGAGCTCCCGCATCCCATCGCCGAAACCTCGACCCCCTCCTGGGATGCTCGCACGAATACTACGAGAAAGATTCCGTTACGGTGAATCGAGAATAGAACTAGTGAAAGGGGTATAAGCAATTCATGTCTAATGTTTAAAAAAAATAAATCTCGTCGAACGTTCACACGAGTACTATAGCAAAGATTACTCATTGACGAGTCTGTAGAAACGGACATACAATTGTTTTCTAGTTTTTGGCTAAGAAAAATAGGGATGCCCCCGTTTGTACTAAAAAAATACTCCGTTTTGGTGTATCGAAAACGGAGTCGAAGAAAGGGGCGCAAAAAATTGTTTTCTCATTTGTGCCTGCGAATCCAACCGCATCAGCTTAAATATCATTAATAAAATAAATTTCAGTTGGACGAAGGCTCAGCTTCATTACCCGCATCCTACGCGTTTCTTCGACTGCTCTCTCCCGATTCGTTGCAAACTGGTGAACACAAAAACCTTCATCCATATGGACGAGATCGCACTCACGAGCGCAGCTGCTCGTAACTCTCGTCCGTCCCTCGGATCGGCCACGTGAATTGTAAGTCGACGCGTATCGAGAATCTAACGGACGCACTCGTGTCGTCTGTTACGCGTCGCCCGTGCAACCACGTCAGCTCGTCCGCGTCCTTTTTCTCGAGCGAGTAATTTCGGCGCGCGAGGAGCCGGCGAGACCCGCGTGTTTCTCTCTCGAGGCCAACTCCGAATTCGTCGATTAAAAAAGTTAATAGACCGGTCGGAATAAGATCAACTATGAGATCGAAGAATTCGTTTCCTTTTTTGGGAACGGTAAAAAGAAGGTGAAGAAGCGGCTCAATAATCAATCCGGAGCACCCAAGGACTCCAATTTTTCTTTCGCGAGCGGAGACCAGAGCGACTAAAATAAGAAAGACCCTGCACCTAAGCTAAACATAATTTCCACCATTGCCGAGGCAAGAGTGCTTCTCGAGCCTATAACCAATCTTCTTACTGAAATGTAGTTTAACCCTTTAGCTCTTACAAGCTTGATGGTACAAGTACCTTGGTTGTATCTTATTCGGCACGGTAGTACCCAAATCGTACCACCAAAAACACATCTCTCCGATGCTGCACGAGTGCTCAAAAAAACGTACCACTTGCTTTAGAATGTAACTGATCCTGTGTTTCAAGTTTCACGTCGCGTACAGAGTGGATCAAAAAATAAGGGAATTCGCTATACCTGTAAGAGTTAAAGCACGATTCTTGAAATATTAAACGTACCAATCGACTGCAAATAGGATACATTTCTTCGTCACACGTACAACAATCTTTTGTTCGCGCAACAACGAAATAGCGAATATGAAAAAACGTACCTGCTTGCCCGCGCGTGGTAGGGTCTCCACGTTCGTTCCACCGACCATGGGCGCCTTCTCCGGTCCACCGTTCTGCTGGCTGACGTTTATATTGGCGTTAACGTTGGCGTTGACATTGGCGTTGACATTGGCGTTAACATTGGCGTTGATGGCATTCGCGTTGTCGGTGACGTTAACGTTCGCGTTGCCGGCGGTGGTACCACCACCCCCGGCCCCACCGCCACCACCGCTCTTTTCCTCTTCACCCGTCATCTCACCGGCGATCTCACCCACCCTCTATCTCGACCACTCTTTCCGCACCCTACGCGTACCACCAGGACTGCCCTCCTCTTCCCACCGCTCCCTCCGATCCTTCCTCTCTCGATAATTCCGGACGATCAGCCCTCCGCCGGATATCTGGACCAAGCGGTGAAACAGGATAGTCGATGTCAATTTTGGAAATACGATTTTCATCGAGGCTCGCGTACAGGCATGAGGCAAAGGGTTGGATAGATTAAGTTGAGCGGAATGAGCCGTGGAAACGCGCGCGCGAGGTGCACCTGTGGAGCATCGATGCCCAACTCTACTGACGAATCAATTCGCGAGTGACCCTACCCCTCGTGGATGTTCTCGTTTCGCGCTTCTACCCTTCCATTCGATAATTTCCGTTGTGGGAGCACCCGTGGTTGAATACAACCGAGGTGGTAAAAGCCAGCCAAATGCCAAGGAAATATCGCGGGAAGACGAGGAGAACCGCCCCGAGTGACGAGGTTGGGAATATTAGAAGATCGCTCCGTGTGTGTTTGCGATTTTCAGTTCTTACTTCGAAATGTCCTTGTTTTACCGGAGGTTACGCTTTATAACGTGGTTCCCCACTTTTCGAACCTTCTTCCACTACCAGAATGCTTTCACGTCACCGATCCAGCCTCCTCGGTGTTCGGTGTTTTCCACGTCCGAGCTCCGCGGCTTGGACATCTGGATTGGACGGTGGGTAGCATAAAGGAAGCGAGGAGAGAAGCGGGTCAAGGTAGCACCGTGGATTTCAATATTCGAAAACGATTTTGAGTGGGACGAGGTGCAAAAGGGTCCAGAATAGAAGGAGAAATCGAAGTGGCGCTATCTTTGAATTTGGTTAGACTACATACTGACCAACGGTGATTTTGGTTGCCTGAAAATAAGACTTGTTCTTTATCGAATGGAGGATGCTGATTCCTCAGTTTTGTGTTTTACCGGTAAGTAACGCGTAACAACGTCATTTTCCGATTTTTGGAATCAGTATCTTCGATTTAGTAAAGAACGAGTCTTGTTTCCAGGGAAAGAAGCGACAATACTTTTTTTGTTGGCCTGTGACCTACCGACATCGATCTCTTTTGGGAGATTATCGAGCCACTCTGTCGAGGTTTCCTCGCGGCCGGCAAAATTTTCCTCGGCACAGGTCGAGGGAAGAATCGCTAGGAATAGAATCGTCAAATGGGATATTTAAAAATCGCAAAGTCCCGGAGACGGAATCGGGAACTGGACGTTGAAATATTGACTCTTCGTGTTCTACCGAGCGCTCCGTGGATCGCATAATGCTCGGAGGCCTTTGATATTTCATTCACGAGTCGCGACGATTTATTTCGCGAGATACACCGTTGCGAAGAAAAGCCACGAGGAAAGCCAGAGCCGACTAGCATCCTTGGCACGACGCATAAATATTGAGAGGACGTATCGAGCTGGTGGGATCTAAAAGCCGGAGGACCGTGCTTCTCGCAGGAGCTAACAGAATCGAGGCTACCGTTTCAACGAGGAATCATCCACGATTGAATTCGCTTCTGCTTTTTAACTGGCATTTCTTCTCATTGTCCATTAGTTCGCATTTTCATTAACGGAGATATGCGAATCGAGGTTTTCTAATTTAAATCGAATCGAATTACCCACATTTCGAATTCGAATAATGCGCGCATCTCCACGCGGCTCGAGCTGGATGCACCATAGAATTCAACGAGTTTTAAGTCTTCTTACGCGGTTCTTAGATTCGAATTCGAATTGCAGTGTTTTGACCTTATCGAATCTTTCGAATTCGAACTACGTCGATTCGGATTCGAATCGAATCGAATATTGTCAAATTCAATGCGAATTCGAACAATTCGCACGTCTCTATTCAGTAACACTAGAACTATCAAACCTGTAAAAATGAGTGTTCGACAAAAGAAATTTCCATGTGAAAAACAAAAAAAACACTAGTTTTACCGTTAAAGAGAAATTCTCGTGAAAAATTGATGCAATCGGTCATTTTGACCGGTCGGTACTTCTAGTGTTAACAAAAAGTCCCGATTCTTTCTACAGCTTTACCCGTTGATCGCAGATTCCCCGTATAAATACTGGTGCGGTAAGTAAACTCCCTCGAAGTATCGTCGAGGAAATTTCATTCGGAGCGGGTGACACGTTTGAACAAATGCCGGTAAACGAATAAAAATATCCTACTTCACGTCACGCCCATATCTTATACTCGCATCTGCATAATCCACTAAAGATACTTTCGCTTTGGCTCCGTGTAGAATCGAGAATGCGCGGATCGGAATTCCAGAGTATCGTAGAAACGACGAGTCGAAGAACGAGGGGACAATTTCTGGACCCTTGCTCCTAGTTGCAACGAGCAAACGCGGCCGAATGCATCGTTCCGTGGTCTCGTACTAGGGTATCATGAGCGCGAGTCCGGCGAGAAGAGATAAAAAAAAAAAAACGAAGTAGAGAACGAAGGAAGAAGAAGAATTGGAAGAGGTGGAGAATGCGGTGGGGAGACTCTCCTCATTGTGAGACACACTCGGGTACCGTAACGCGCTGGGCGCCGTACCGAAGTCACCGCGAAAGCAGAGAAAATCGATTCGGTTCTGTCCCTGCTCTCGTGCGCCGCTCTACGCCACAGCATATTCCGAAGCAGGCGAAGCAGTAAAAAGCCCGGCGCCGCTGGTGCACGCGAAACACCGTGCGGGCTTGTCCCGGAGACTCGTAATGCACACCGATATAACCACGAGCTACGACACGCTAGGATGCGAGACTGGAAAAATCAGGGATGGATCGAGGCTCGACCCACCGAGAAAAGCTTCGAATTGAATTTAAAGTGCTATTTCTGGAATGATCGGGACTCGGGAATTCCGTGAGTTATAATCGTTCGCAAAGAGGTAGGGAAATTGATTGGGTAGTTATCCGCGTTGAATATGAGAGGAGAAATTGTGCGATGAGAATTTGGCAAGCGGAGATTGGAATCGGTTACTACGAGACAAATGAGATCGCTCGGGATATCGTAAATGTTTAAGGATAGTGAGAGATCGATTGCTCCAACTCCGGTTGATATTATCTCCTTACACTTTGAATTAAAGTGGCACTCTAAACTCCATTGATAATCGTCCGAGTGTTGCGTAAAATTCATAACGCGAAGGATCGCCGATCGTTGCTCTTAATTAAAAGAATATTTGAGAGAAAATGCGCGAGAAGGGTAGATCGCATAGAAATTGTAGCAACGTACCGTTCACAATCCGTTTGGAGCCAAGGTGATAGGTAAACGCAGTTTAGGAGGGTATTGCGGCATTACAAGGAGCGAAGTTCGTATTTTGGATTATGCCTGTTGTTCCCTGCTCCAAGCTATTGTCCGTATTGCGTGTACGCGTATAGATTTATGTAGGTAGGTGTACGTGTACATGATATGTATAGAGATGCCCGTACCGGCTCTGATACCCCGTTTGAGGCAAAAGCAGAACTACGCTTCTCCGTCGATCAATGTTTCAAACCCTTTTCTCCTGCCCTCATCGTATTCCAGATCAACGGAAACCGGCACCTCTAACTACAGACGAATTTTCACAATTATAACGAATTAAAGCTCAAGGAACGACTGGGTGAATGCTTTCAATGGACGAGGATACCCTGGGCTGAGTAAGTAAAGGACGAGAAACTAACCCGTAGGAGTCACACAGTATCGCAGTGAAACTTAGGGTTCCCGTGTACTATTAAACACAGTGTATCGAAGCACTTTTTCCATCGAATGTCCTTTTTCTCTTCCTTCTCTCACACTGTCAAATCACACAGCGCGCCATCGCGATCTCAGTTTCGCCCTCCCGTAACGCGCGTACCGGAGTGTTAAAATTTCGCGTCAATAATTCGGATTTTGTGGAACGAAGAGACTCCCGCGCGTAATGCGACCGCCCTCCTAGAAACTCTGTACGCTTTTGATCGACTCGGTAGTCTCGATGGCGACGGCATCGTACGAGGCGACCTCTACCGACCATGTTCCCTAACACTTTGCTTACCCTCGCAATTTTCAATTATTCCTCTGCATTCTGCGATACTTCGTCATACGAAAATCCGCTTTCCTCGTGCCAGGTGACAACATGGAGCTTCTATTGCCGATAAAAGGTAGTGTTTATGTACCAATTTAAATTGGTACTCCACTATAAATTGAATCGTTACAGTACATCGACCTGATATTATCTACACCTATGCTCGACCGTACGTGATAATCTTCGTGAAAACAACATTTATGTACTTTATTTTTATTACATAATTCGGAGTTGACCTATAGTGTTAAGCGATACGAAAGATATAAATAAAAGTTAACAAATAAATGCAGATAATTTATGCGAAGAGAAACCAAGCCACATGGTATTTCCTTTTAATTTAAAAAAAATAGTACCAGCGGACAAGAGTAAATAAATGTAAAATTAATATTTAATGGATTAGTTTTTATATGACCCTTTTAAAAGGAATTTTTTATTAATCTTTAGAGCCAGCAACTATTACATTTCATTACAAAAATAATGTAAATAACGATACACACTGTCACTGTACAAACACTGAACATTATTTATTGAAGAATACATTAAACTTCCTTCTGTGGTATAACTTTCGTATAAATTATGTAAATATAACAGTAACAAAACTCCATAAACTTATAATCTTTTCACACTTCGACTGGCACTCCGAAATTATATGTTTTGCTCATGGTGTCACAAAATACACCATTAAATGCAAGATTTCATTCAAATTAATCTTTTATTTTCAATCTTCTAATAAAAGTTGTTTATTTTCAATGGTGCACATTTTATTTCAAAGCATACTCTTGTTAACAATAATGTTCAAAATGCATTGACTGTCAATTTTTATTCAACTCTTGCAATTGTAAGTGTTTGGAGCAATCCAGTCACCAATGACCACCGTAGTGTTACAGGAAAAACAATCTGCTGTCATATATGACCATCATGGCAGTCAAAGTGTTAAATAATGTCAATGGAAGCACAGGTATCGTTATTGCTTATAAAAATTAAATAAGGACAAATGAATGTAATAGAAACAAAGTCATGGTATGTAAATTTAATTATGTTGAGGACAATCCCTCAGAGAGCGATATAACGTGGATCGTTTAATAAGTGTAATAATTATTTCACAGTCTTATAATACCGACAGATCATAATACTCTGTTTACTAGTATATTTGGTAATAATATTCGTGGTAATTATGGAAGTATATCAAACTTGTTTGTGCACTTTTCGTAGGTGCCCACGTAAGGATTGACACTTCATACTTTTTGAACAAACAGGGCATGTTACTTGTAGGCCCTTTGCATTATGAAAATTGCACATATGTTTCCATAACGTGGCCCTTTGTGTATAAGCTCTTTTACATATATGACAGGGGTAACCGAGTCCGTAATGATAAGCCTCGTGCTTTAATTCATAACTGGAAGTTATTGTTTTATAACAAATTTTACAAACTGTTTCCCTGTGCTGTTCAGAAATATGTACACGTCTTTTATCTTTAGTTTCGAATTTTGTTGTACACTTGTAACACGAATATAATAATTTTCCATCAAAATGGTCTAATTTTACATGCACATCAAACTGTGCCAGGTCTGGAAACTTACTTTTACAGTAAGGACAAAGTATTTTTGGTTTTTCCACAAATGTTGGACCTTTTTTTACATTACATTCGTGACTACTGCCTTTATCAAGATATTTAAATCTTTCTTTACAATATGCACAGATAACTAATGATGTATGGACTTTCATCATATGTCTAGCAAAACCAGGTGCATGAGTAAAATTTAACCCACACACACACACATAATTATTCGGTGTTCGCATTGGATTTCTTCTCCTAGAGGGAACATAATGCTTCTTGCTAATTTGCATAATGCTAGGAGCTTCATCAGTGGCTTTGCTTTCTTGTTTATGCGTATAATTGTTTTCGTCTTTGTTTGTCTTTTCCTCCAATTCAGTTTGAGGAAAGGTGCTTTCTTCTTTTTCTTTATGTGAATCCTGGAATACAACAGTTTCAACATCGACATCTACATCAACATCGAGATCTTGTAATCTTAAAATTGTATGACATTTACTATATTTTGTGTAATCAGTATCTTTCAGTTGTTCACAGTCGGAATATTCTGTAAAGCTTAGATGTTTATCCATTGACCAGTCATGATCTGTACAACTTAAGTCTTGAAAATGCATGGTTTTATCATCACTGTCACATCTTTTATTACCAACTATTTCGTAGGAATCATTTGTCTTTTTTATTGTTATGCTTAAATCAATACCAGAATCCCTATTATTACTAAATATTTCAGAGTCTTCTACACATTCTGTAGTTGGCTTTTGTCCTTCACATTTCTGTTTATGTATAAATAAAGTATGAGGATTACGGAATAGCCGCCCACATATGCATTCCTTTTGATGCTCATTGTCCGGATTTATTATAGGCTCTGTCTCATTTTCAGAACTTTCTGTATTTTGGTGCACATAATAATCTATATTTGATAGATTATCGTATCTACTCGAATCCCTCCAATTTTTATTAGCCTCAATTGATTGTTTTTGCATTTCAATGCCTTTCAAATTATTAACTATTAAATTTTCTTTTGTTTCTCTACAGGTTTGAGCCACATCCTTGTAAGTTTTTATATTCTGAAGACATACGTTACGTTGGTATGCATTTGTGTCACAAAGAGATTTACTTGTTCTCGAATATTTAAACTTGTTTTGAGAAATTTCACTTGTGTAAGATGGTTTGTGTCGCTTTCTATAACAATTATGTAAAGAGTTTCCTTTGCGTTTTCCTATATTATTACGAAGAGATTGTAAATTGGATTTTTCCGAATGCTTTTGCAACGGGTTTTTCTCAGTATAGATAATATTCCTGGACAGAGTATTATAAGACAGTGAACTATTTAATTCCACCATTGAATTAATATGTTCTATAAAATTATTATGCGCATGTGTAAGCAGTTGTTGTTTACCAATATTTGAAGATCCACTATTATGAGAGTCAACTGTATGTTTCTGTAACTCTGTAACACTTTGTTTACATATTGTGGAAGAAGTATTGACACTGTCCGTGCTTTCAATATTGTTATTACACTTTGTCTTATCTTTAGATAAACTAATATGGCAATGATCGCCCTGTTGTGAGTGGAATTTGTCAGCTATGATACTTTCTGTTTGTAACGATGAAAGAGACTTTAGACTAAATGAGTTTGGAAGACCCTCAGACAGCATTTGTGTCTCTCGCAAATGCTGGGACGTACTTTCATACACACACTTTTTCTGCAGAACATTATTTTTCACCAGTGGTTTGTTTAAATCTTTTAATTCAGTTTGCCTTAATTGCTTATTGTTTGAATAACTTGAATATTGTTTCTTACGCCGTCTCGGGGGAATCGCAATTTCATGAGTTTTTTCTGAATGATCTCTTAGGCATCGTATTGTTGTGTATTGTTTCCCACATATTGTACAATGAAACAATTCCTCCCTACTTTTGATAGATAATTTGAAGTTTGGCAGAGACATGTTGCCATTATCTAATACTGGTTGATAGTTAATATATGCAGAGCGAGAGCTTGGGTTTAATTTCGACGAATATGTCTGCGAAATTCCAGACTCGTCTTGTGTAGTTTGTGGTATGTTTAATGCTGAAGGAGTTGTTGGATGCTGTACGTTTTTTATCAGTTTTAATGTTTCCCAAATTTTATCACATTTTTCTAATAAAATTACTGGATCTCTTAATTTGTATGGTAAGGCAAATGGGATAGGGCTAGCTAATCCAGGTCCATCCTAAAAGCAAATAGCGATTAATAGTTTACTCTTTATGTTTACACTTTATTTAATCAGTCATTATTTATTAAAGCAGTGCAGGATGGTAAACCATTTACTAAAAAAGACATAAATAAACTTTATTTAGAATATCTCAGTAACACCTTTGGTATGTTTTCTTTCCTTATTATAATTTATTACTACTTATTAGTACTTAAGAGTAATAAATCCTATGATGAACAATCTAACAACACAATCAGATACATGCTGTAAATTAAACTAATAAGTTATCAAAACTGAAGTAGAGGTCTTAAGAATAAAAGCCTCTTATATTATTCTCGAGTGTATAAAATGGAATTGATACATAAAGCCCAAGTGCTATATAGGGTTTGCTAAAAAAAACTAAGGATATCAAATATATCAAGTTCTATATACATAGGCTTACCGTTGATGTAGAGACCGTGTAATCGTCCGAAGCAAGAGGCTCAATTTTTGGAATTTTCAAACCAATGGTTGTTGTTGATGTCAGTTCATCCATCACTTCTTCTTTGATACTTTCGTATTCATACTCCGAAAACGTATCATTAGACATTCGAGCCTAAATAAAACGAAAACTATTATTCCTTAAAATTTTATACACATTTTCGCAATACAAAACAGATAAGTGGTTTAATAGTAGAATCACAATTTTTTGTTCTCCCGGTTAAGTAATATACCTGGTACTCCTAAAAAAATCTATTTCCTTTACGATTCTTCCCCCAATACTTTTCAGCGATGGTTAGAATCAGTTAGAATACTTAGGCGTCATGGTCGTCACGGATTGCGATTGACAGTAAGCTTTGCCATCTATTAGTCAACCGGTCAACTCATTTGACTAAATTTCCAGCTGATTGTTCGCTTGGCCCCCATGGGTACACTGAGCCTAAAATGTTGGTAAGTTCGGGCTGGGAACTTCAGTGGCGTGAGCGATACAAGAGGGTTACCAGTCGGTAATACGATCCGGTGCAAGCCAGAAGTCTATGCTATGTTGATTTATTGGCTGTGTTTCAACATTTTTTTTGTTTGAAAAACTGTGCATCAATTAGCATTAATCATCATGCGTCAAGTGACATATGCTTGGCTGATATTGATCCTAAAAGCAGGAAAAACATAAGTTTTATTGGGAGTCAGCGCAACGAATAAATGTAATTTTTGTGCACCCGCATTTTGTTTGCGACATGTGCGCTGGGAAACGTCTCATTGACATTGAGAAAAATTGGTGTATCTCGTAGAACTAACTTCAACGCATACCAAGCGTAACTTATCATACGTTGGAATATGCTCATGAACATCGAACTTTTATTTCAAGATTCTCGAAAAATCCTGACTATTGCATTAAAATATTTTACCAGGAATTTCTTGAGGTACTAAAGTACAACATATTTCTTGCAGGTCAAATTCTGAGTAGGGCGTTTCTGGTGTTCCCCTTGAAAGATGATACGGCTCTATATTATTACGGCCCCGAATTCCGTGCCGAAAATTTACATTGCATGTTAGGTCTATCCTATATCTCGCCTGTGGTTATGCCAAAGTGATGCTCACCACAGCGAAATCTTTCAGTTCTCCGTAGACCCACAGACCATTTTTGGGAATCTCTCCGCCTTCTTATAACCATTTAGGTTAATCGAATGGAAAGATTGGCTTATGATTACAATAAGGAGTTGTAAATATTGCAAACATTACTATTTATGTCATTTATTGGCTGTGTGTGTTATCTTGCAAGTAATTTGCACGTGATAATTAATATGTAAATGTTGAAATTTTGAAATTTTAAAACTTCACTAAATGTCACACGGTATCGCAATTTTCGTATTAACGTATTTGAAAAATATAAATTGAGTTCCATGTATACATATCCATAAAATCGCAACACCCTTCTATCAGTAGCATTCTCATATGATCAACAGATTGGTTTAAATCTGTCTATGGAAAGTAATTACGGTCCCTACATTGCAAAGTAAGGATGCGTGCACGAGTTGCTCATCAGGCCATACCTTCACTTTTGTTGCTCTGTAATTGCGGCGGAATGCTTGTTACAGTTAATAAAAATAATGTTGCTTGCATGCAAAGTAAACTAATTCTCATTTTTGTATAAACTGCTTTTTAGATTGCCCATGAGTCAGACAACCTGGATTATGACTTCGCAAAGTGAATGACGCAATACACCCTATCGAAACAATTTTCTCATAACCGTACTGTATATTAGATCTGTTCTTTATTACTGTACTAGGATTGAATTCGCCAGAAAGTGCGAGTACATGTTTATAATATTTCAGGCCCAATATCATCTACGATCGGATAAAGTGTACACCCAACTCTTTTTTACGATCGTTTTTTACCCGATTTTGAAATAACACGGTTCACCAATAAGAAGAAATACATTTTTTTACGCAAATTTTTTGTTCTAGCACGAATCCCAAAAAAAGATTTGTTGATTCTAATTTTGACAGTGTAATCAGAAGTCGGTCGGTTTATGTAAGGTGACCATACGTCCCGAATTTTCAGACCCTGTCCCGATTTTTTACAACTCGTTTTTTGGTCCCGAATTGTCCCGAAATACAGTAGTGTGCGAACGTAAAAGTTTAAATGCATATATTGTAAGCGACGACGGCTGTCGACAAGCGAGCGACGCCGCACAGTGGGACAAACTGCTCGTTCTTGTGTCAAAATCAAAAATCTCTTTATAGGAATAAGATAGAGGCATGAATCTTTTTCGAGGTTACAGCTAAGATATTGCAGATTAAGGGAAAAATAAGGAGATAGCGTTGGAAACAAGATTTAACCTCGAAAATTCATGTCGAAAATGACATTTTCGTCCAACTTTTCGGTTTTTTTTCATTATAAAATGGAACTGAATCCCTTTTTTAACTTTCTGCCAAAGTAGTTTTATAGATTTTGACCCGCTGAATTCACATCTCACCGCAAAAGTTGTCTAGCCTTTCAGGATTTGGCAGAAAATGAGGTTTAAAATTCGGATTTTTGAAACTCATGTTTTTTCAAGTTTACATGCGTTAACCCTTTGCACTCCTTAAACAAATTTAAAGATTTTACAATATTTTAGAAATTGCGTTGTGTAATCTTGAGTTTAGCTCGACATTGGGGTTGGCGTAAGAAATGTGATGTCAAGCCATACTCGACATACGAGTGCTAAGGATTAATAACACTGTTTTAAATGCATACATCGTATTTATTCACGAATAGTATAAGAATTAATAAGAAAAAATATTTTGTAAATGTGGATAATCCAAAATATAAAAATATTACATGTAACAGTTGTTACTACCGATTGCTTTGGTAATCTGACAGATTTAAAATTAAACAATTGTAAATTAAATGAAAACTTGTTCATAATTACATCTCGACTTTTGCAGGACATAACGTAAGCATTCACATTTATTAATTTGCTTATCTGTCCTCAACGAATCTGTTGATTTGGGGTTGCACATATTTAATTTTACAAAACCTATATTCACGATATCAGCCGATGGGTTAGCTACACCTCTCGAGTGAACACATTGAGGATCCTATATTTTGCTTCTATGTATTTCTACATATAATTTATGCCATACTCCATTTGTACGACTTGAATAAAAATTGGCCGGCTATACTATGTTGTTACCGGGGAGTATTCACTTTTGTAAACTTAACAATACCATAAATAGTCAAAACATGGTAACAACATATTTTTGTATTTTTATACAACGTATATTTTCGATTATCCATATTTATAAAATATTTTTTCTTATTAATTCTTATACTATTCGTGAATAAATACGATGTATGCATTTAAAACAGTGTTATTAATCCTTAGCACTGGTATGTCGAGTGTGGCTTGACATCACATTTCTTACGCCAACCCCAATGTCGAGCTAAACTCAAGATTACACAACGCAATTTCTAAAATATTGTAAAATCTTTAAATTTGTTTAAGGAGTGTAAAGGGTTAACGCATGTAAACTTGAAAAAACATGAGTTTCAAAAATCCGAATTTTAAACCTCATTTTCTGCCAAATCCTGAAAGGCTAGACAACTTTTGCGGTGAGATTTGAATTCAGCGGGTCAAAATCTATAAAACTACTTTGGCAGAAAGTTAAAAAAGGGATTCAGTTCCATTTTATAATGAAAAAACCGCAAAGTTGGACGAAAATGTCATTTTCGACGTGAATTTTCGAGGTTAAATCTTGTTTCCAACGCTATCTCCTTATTTTTCCCTTAATCTGCAATAGTTTAGCTGTAACCTCGAAAAAGATTCATGTCTCTATCTTATTCCTATCAAGAGATTTTTGATTTTGACACAAGAATGAGCAGTTTGTCCCACTGTGCGCCGCGGATCGCTATGCGCGATTAAAACAAAAAAAATGATATAATTTTATTTACCTACATTTCACCTCCACCACAATAACAATAATAATAAAATACACGATTTTTTAAAGTTGTGGAACATATCTCCAAATTTACCATATGTCGCATGTATTTTTTACATGATTTTTTTTTGCACGGTTTTCTAAGGAATATATCTACCGTGTAAAAAAAGAGTTGCGTGTATATAATCATTAAGTCCATAAAATTATAATTCACTAACAATAAGTAATAATAAGACTTACATCTTGAATGTGTACTTCTTGGACGTTGACAGTTTTAGAACCCTGCCAGTATATTATGCAAAAAATAATGTTACATATAACAAACACCGTGCACGCAATTGTACCAATCCTCTCCTTTATGAGAATTGGAGGAAGCAAGGTCGCAGTGTAATATGAATCACATCGATTGAAGATAAAATTGTTTCTGTAACGAGATCGTCATAGCGTGCGTTTCCGGGCTGGCATATATAAAGGCATGTGCGAATATATCCAAACAAACATTACTTTGTTAAATAAAAATGTGGCTAGTCTACACCTTGCTGCTCTTAGGAACTGCCAATCTATCCACCGCATTTGGAATACGGGACGAAGGTGTCACAATCTTAATCTCAGTAACGTAACATTACATAGAGTCAATTTCCAGTCAGTCTTGTCGGATGTACACTATATGAATAAGATATTTTAACAGTGTTTAATGGTTCAATACAGTGAATTGAATAATCAAATTTAACATTAACTTTACGAATACAGGTCAATGTGAAGATTTTGTATATTTAATATTTATGTAAATGTCAAATATTTGCGGATAGAAAATATACTGGTGTTAGTGATATCCTTTCAACATCATAAAACATTTTGGCGCAAACGGTATAGAACTAGCCGAAAAATGACTTTGAATGTTGATTAGAACAGCGAGTGACTATCCAAAATAAATGGATTGGAACATGACAAATATTAAATAATCTTATTCCACGGCAACAAATTCCTTGTGTCCTAGGAAACACGCCGCTTCGATCTCATTTTTCAAATAATGGCATGTTTGGCGAAAGAATTCGAGATTGGTTCAACAACGTCAAACATCAAATTCTGTCTTGGTGGATTAGTTCATCAGTAACGGAACCTACAGACGACGAGAATCTATCGGATGATAGTTCACCAAGAAAACATACAGAAAACAACTGTTCTCCTGATAATCCATGTAAGTAAAAAGAAAAGGCATAGTATGCTTTATAAAGGATTGAAGATAATAAAATCAAAATGAACATCAAACTGGCCATCTTTCAGAAATATTCATCGTTATAATGAGATTTTAAAACGGTGATAATTAGTGGTGTTGTCGCAAAATATCGTATAGCATTGCTTACACTTCTATTCTTTTAAAAATGTTGTATTAATCTCTTTTCTTTACGATAATGCAGGTGAATGGGGCGTATCGGACTCATCAGAAAGTAACGATTACATGCCTGTACATGATTTAGCTTCGGGTTGGACAGACAAAGTTACGTTGCAATCTTCTTCTGAAAAATCAGTCCCTATGCAAAGTACTTTACCCACGGCTTCAACAACTAATCAACAAGAGAGAACCAATGTTCTTACAAACGCAATGGTGCAACAACAAACATCTTTCTTCAATGCAACATTGGCACCAAGTGTTACACCTGCCAGTGCCCTCTCTTCGGTAACTTCATCAAACATAAACTTCACAACAAAGAAAGTGAATATTCATGATCAGGAAGAAGCATCTTCCTCAAATGGGCTTGTGACAAATCAGTCTGTGCCGATACCGATCTCAACGACTACCACAACACATACGATTTATAATAAAACCACTGAGGGCTCCACACCTGAAAGCACGGTATCAACATCCACCGTATCAAACAAAAACATAACAAACGAACCCATGAATCAAGAACAAACAAATGAGATTGCAAATCAAAATTCAGATGTAATTTCCGTTGAGGTTATTATACCTCCACAATAAAATTATTATAATCTTACATTTTGGTTTTTATTTGTCCTTGCAGTTAAATTAGTCAGGCATTTCGGATTATGTATCTTCTCCATCTAATCAAATGAAAGATCCACAATGTTGTGTAACTAATTCTTGTCTAACTTTTGTTGAATCATTGCATTTCCACTCTACTCCTATACAATTTGTTACACTTCTTAAAATAAGTAAAAGGGGATTGATACACCTTGAATATAAAATAATTAATTTACAATCACACAACTCAAATATATTGTATAAACACCGCAATGTGATTATTTCTTCAATTTTATCAATAAAATATTTTCATAAAATAATGATTAGCAGGAAACTTGTTTTTCAATGGGTATCTAAATGAAAATTTTGTCCATTAAATTATGAAATGAATACTGCTCGATACATCTGGAAATGTGATTCAATTAAATGCAATTAGTGTCACAGTGTTTTTATCATCAGGAAGAGTACACAATAATCCGTAAAATTTATTATAATTATTAATTCCTATATTTAAAAAATTGTTATAATAAGTTTTACGCCGATGTTGCATAAACCATGGTCTTCGTGATGAGTTGTGGATTTACTGTAATACAAAAATTGTCATGTTGACAAATCAGTATAATATCACGTTTCATGCATTTTTTCAATAAAGAAAACATGCACAAGCTGCATTGCCACATTCACATGTGATTAGGTAAAAAGTGTAAAATGGAAAAATGACAAATAGCATAGACAAAATTTTTTACTATATCACATAATTATAGGAGAATTATTCAAAAGTTAGAAAATTTATACAAAACGAGATAATAACACTTGAACAAATGTTGATCAATGTTTTAGTTGGGAGCTAAACTGACTATTCAACTTTCAGAAATGTGTGAGTTGTGTTTGAAAATCTTTTTAACGTTTTATAATTAATATAATAAGAATTGATATAATAATCTGTGCAACAAGGTAAGCATATTAAAAAGTGACTCACAAAACATCCACCACTGTTTTTGCATACGCAGGTTGGATAACAGATATTGGGAATTTTTTACAGGCCCCATATGTGTATTACAATTCATTCATATACACTTCAAGCAATTTGTAGCAAAAGCACAATGCAAATAAAGATGTTATTTATTAGTACAGGACATGCACATCAACATTTTATTGTTTGTATTAAAGGGATTTCATGTACGCATTAGAATCTTATATTGTCATTGTTTTGAACTCTAACACCGAACTCAACAAAACAAGTTTAATCTTAGGAGTAAGCATGCTGACCATGTTTAAGCATCATATATAAGATACTGTTCCCTCTTGAGGCTCGTAGCGCAAATGATGAGCATTTGTCTACTTCCTTCCCTAGAATGTAAATAAAAAGCGTATACCACTGTAGCATGCAGAAGAGATACATTAAAATAAAGGAGACTGAAATTTTTTATTTTTTTGTGCATTTTTTATATCAAGCCCAATGAATTGTGGCAAAGGTATAACTTAATTGGCTGCTTGTTTCACAGACTGCTGGATTATTTTGTAAAATTATTGTTTCTTATAGTCGCACCAGGTAGTAACACCAGATTGTGTTTAGCTTGTGTTAACTTCAAGAGAAGTAAAAGCAGGCAATTAAGGCTTAATAATAACCGTTTGTAAACAATTATTTAAAGAAAAGCATAATTCAGCCCCACTGTGTAACATACAGTTGTAAATATGAGAAATTTGAACTTGCAAGAGGTTCTAATATAGTTAGAATATCCGTCACCATAAAATAGAATTTATATATACATGCAATAAATTAATGTATGAAGACGACATTCAGTGCCACAATGAAATTTGATTGTTCTTTTTTTGATTTAGAGCTATGACATTTAGCGTTATATATAGATAAGGTTCTCCAAGCAGGTAACAATAAATCACTTATCTTACCTTTTTAGACGCAGCACCGACTTTACTCTTCTTTGTACCTCTTACTTTCTTCATTCTGTTCTTACGCTCTTTGCGTTGTTTTCTGGTCTGTTTTTGTTTCTCGAACAGTCCATGTCGCGCTAACCTGTATTTAGGCTCAAATTTCTTCGCAAAATCTAAGGTGTCGTAAATTAAAGCAAACCCAGTAGATTTGCCACCGCCAAAATTTGTTTGAAAGCCAAATACAAAAACTACATCAGGAGTCACTTTGTACATTTTGGCCAACTTTTCACGAATTTCAGTTTTACGAACGGATGGCTGTCCTGGATGTAGTACATCCACAACCTAAAACAAAGGTTTTACTTTGGTACAAAGAACCGAAAGGAGCAGTATTGATCGTAATGTAATGACATTTCATTAGCTATTGATTATGCAGCTTACACACTAATAAAGTCATACCTAATTACAGATTTATCACAGGTCAAAAAATTAAAATCGTAAACTACTTAATAGTATTTTACGTTTGCTCACCATTTGTTTTCGGCATAATAACCGATTGGTCATAAACTTTCGGGTCCTGATTGTAGCAGTTCCTTCCGTCTATAATACACAAAACATAATACACATATAGGTTATGTCGCAATTCACGCGCAACATCGGCATACACATTACTGTTGCAAATCTTATTGCTAGTCGAGTAACTTATAATCTTCAACCTATAATCCCACATTTTCTGTTTACTATTAATAAATGTAATTCATCAATATACTGTTTACTGAAAAATAATCGTGTTTGTCAAAGTACACATTTCGGTAACAGTACATAAACAATAGATTATTTCTTGACATATATATTTAGGCAACAGCATTAAATATAAACCGTTTTTTTTCAAACATAATTTGTGGCTTTTCTTTGGTGATTAATCCACAGTTTCTGGATATAAAATACATACCATCTTGCTCGATTAACGTAGCGCTTCGAAAAAGGCATGTAAGGAAATCTGCAGCGCTATCTATGATGAGAATTCGCCAACAGGTTACTGAAGTTTACGAAATAAAAAGTACTAATCGGGTGAATTTGTGTACCCGATATTTTTCAAATTTCATTGTATTAAACTGTTGCTGCAATTTTTATTTTCACAAATTATAAAGCATAATTCAAGGAGAAAGGTAATACAGAAGTTATATTGCCTTGCATCACATGCATTGGCAGACACTAGAGACTTTTGACTTCCTAAAGGTACTGACCATTGTGACAAATTTTCATTTCGAGCACCGATAATCGATTTTTGCTTTAAAATATCGATTATTGACTCGATATTTGTATATTGAATCGATTATTTCGGTATCGATTGTTTTTATAGAACATTGTAAAGCGCGATATACAAATGTCAATAACTGGCCACAGTAGAAGTAATATTCTTTGGTGCGTATAAATTATTAATTCGATGTATATCTCGAAGGGGCTTATATAATATTTCAGTCCCATTATTTGTATTGTTTTTAATTCATACTTGTTATGAAGGACACACATACCGCATTTGATTATATGCATAATACGAATGTTTAGATTCTTGGCAATACGACAATACCGAATAAAAAACCTTTGCACAATAATTTCTTGCTAATGGAATATCTACTGTACAAGTGGGCGTGGTGATGTTATCGATTGGAATACTTAAAAATGTCAAACATCTAAAAATATCAAAGAAAAAGTTTATACGGCAAAGAGAATTATTTGACACAGTTACCAAATAAAAAAAATCGAATGCGTTTACCATTAAATTAATAATTAATACGGTACAGTTCTACGCTAACAAATACCATGACCCTGGCGCTGCATTTACAACAGTAACAATGATTGTGTACATTGAACTTTCTTATAAACACCGCGCACGTAGAGGTCGCTGTCAGTACCGCTGTGTAATTCTGATTGGTTCCGCGGCGACGAACATACACTTCTCTTCTAGGAAGTTTCGAGAACGGCGAGCGGTAAATTGGTGGGAGCTCAACGCATTTACTACAGTTTGAGAAATTCTACTACACGAATCGAAGCAAGCGTCTCCATCGCGCGGACATTTCCTACGAAGGGCTCCCTTTTCTGCTGACGCAGGTAAGATTCCGCGCATCGTTCGTCACACCTTAAAATTTTCGTCGAACATTCGTTGGCACAGCGTTGGGAATCGATCGGGACTTCGACGATTTTTCTGCTAGAAAAATTCGCATAGAATCCATGCACAGGGTCGAGTCGTCAGAAAGGCGACGAATGTGGTGCTAAAACGTCGTGTCGTGATATCTTCTTTTATCCTCCGTAACAGTTCTCGAACGTGAAGAGGAAGTGGTCATTTGAAGGTTGCGTGATATTTTCATATATATGCAGACGAGGTTTAGTATTACGAAATACGTATCGTCAACTTATATTATTCTATAAGTTCGAGCCGTGGATGCCGAATCATTAATCATGCTGCGAATCATAAAATGGTGGAGCTTTCTGTCGATTTGACAAATTAAGCTATATACGGTCGGTCGTTGAGTACTGTCATGTGAATTAGAAGCAATTTATTTGAGGCTAATACTTTGTTATATCGATCATACTTCCTGTACGATACAAAGGGGCAGTTGCCTTTTCGCTAATCTAACGTGTTTCGCATGCACGAGCGTACACCGTCACGTAGTATTCTATACATTCGTGCATGTGTTCCGAAGGCTCTAGAAAGCGCGCATCCCTTTGTTCCCAAACCGAGTATGATACGGTAGCTTACAACCGTGTTTCAATATTCCCTTGAGCGCTCTCGAATTTTATTTTAATGTGCTGTGCCCATTTGGACGCCATTTTGAAACGAGGATCCACATGGACGTTATATTCGACAGATTGTTCGCGAACATATGACTGAGGCGTATTTCAGAACATTTACGCTAATTACGAACGAAAATGTTTAAACTTAAAAGTTTACGAGTATACGCAGCCAAATGATTGTATTATGTCTGAAATCGTAAAAGTAACGCGCGATTATTAATTTTACACAACGGCGTAACTTCTCATAATGTACCTTAGATATAACATGTAACATGCGTATACATTTATGCACTGTATATACCTACAATATATGTATAAGCAGTATACATGACAACTTGTAGGTACGTGTGTGTATATCATTAGCTTACAGATCGAAGGTGTTCTAATAACACATCCTTTTCTGGATAGGTGCATACACCTATGCTTAATTTGCTTTGAACTTCTAATCTGCATATTCTATGCAGCTAGCATTTAACATGTAACTCCATACTTGTTTGTGATATTTGATTAAGCAAACGAAATCATTGGTGTTATTGTTTTTAGACCTCAACACTAATGAAGATTATAATGACTTTGCACTTTCTTAAGAAATCCTAATATTTGTAATACCTATTTCCAATTTAATAAAGAATAGTCTTACATTTGTACCTTCAAAAATGATAAGGAATCCCACATTTTTATTTGTATAATTTTTTCATTTAATGTGCTCTAATGATTTACTCTTTCCTATTAGCAGGAGCAGTTTTACAGTAGAACGCATTTATTAATTTCACGTGTGAAGTACATTGTAAGCAAAAATGGTGAAAGAAACAACCTTTTACGATGTTTTGGGCGTTAAGCCTGGATGCAATCAAGACGATCTGAAAAAAGCATACAGAAAACTTGCACTGAAGTATCATCCTGATAAAAATCCAAATGAAGGAGAAAGGGTTAGCAAATTTTGTGATAGCTCATTGTTTAACCTTTAGTTTGTTCTTTTCTCGAAGTATTCCGTATGTGATTTATATTACAGTTTAAACAAATCTCCCAAGCCTACGAAGTGTTGTCAAATCCGGAAAAGAAGCGCATTTATGATCAAGGAGGTGAACAAGCTTTGAAAGAAGGAGGAATGGGAGGAAATGGATTTAGTTCACCCATGGACATTTTCGACATGTTCTTTGGTGGTGGTTTTGGAATGGGACGAGCTCGACGAAGAGAACGTAAAGGTCAAAATGTAATTCATCAGCTTTCTGTGTCCTTGGAGGAGCTATACAAAGGCACCGTTCGTAAACTGGCTTTACAAAAGAATGTAATTTGTGACAAATGCGAAGGTAAATATTAGATATACAATTTTGAGTGGATTTTTACTCAAAAAAAGTATGTCTTCAGTTTTTGTTTTGGTGATGCGAAGAATCCATTTTTACTGTAGTAGTGCACACAGAGTAAGCCTAACAAGTAAGCAATAATATTAATATGCTCTGTCATCAGGTATTGGAGGAAAGAAAGGTTCGGTCGAACAATGCACAACATGTCATGGATCAGGTATGCAAGTACAAATCCAACAATTAGGACCAGGAATGCTGCAGCATTTGCAGTCAATGTGTTCAGAGTGCAAAGGCCAAGGAGAACGCATAAATCCACGTGACCGTTGCAAACAATGCAATGGTAAAAAAACAATTAGGGATAGAAAAATTCTAGATGTTCACGTTGATCCAGGAATGGTAGATGGACAAAAAATTATCTTCAATGGTGAAGGTGATCAAGAGCCAGAACTAGAGCCAGGCGATATAGTTATTTTACTTGAAGAAAAAGAACATGAAGTGTTCAAGTACGTCAATTAACTTTTATCATAACCTGTTCCACAAACTTGACTTTATTAATGCATTAAGCGTGACTATAAAGACAATTTGCGTTTTAGGCGTTCGAGAAACGACTTAATCATGCGGATGCAGCTAGAATTGGTGGAAGCTTTATGTGGATTCCAGAAAGTAATTCGTACTTTAGATGGTAGAGATTTAGTAATACATCCGGTTCCCGGTACCGTAACAAAACACGGAGATTTAAAGTTCATTTGGAACGAAGGCATGCCGATATACAAAGATCCTTTCACTCATGGCAGACTTATAATACAATTCGTAGTGAATTTCCCGAAGTCTATTGAACCTGATATAGTCCAAGCACTTGAACAGTGTTTGCCACCAAGGGAAGAAGTTATTGTTCCTGACGGAGCTGAAGAATGTGTTCTTAACGACTTAGACACCGATCAAGAAAATCAACAAAGAGAACAGCGACAAGCATACGAAGAAGATGAAAGTGGTCCGTCACGAGTACAATGTGCCACACATTAATCCGATTACACCAGCCCTATAATAAATATGGCCATTTCTTCATTTTAAACTTTTTGTCCCATTCGCTCGATTTGAATCATGCATACTTAAAAATTGAACAAGACAAGCAAAGGCATAGCAAATTATGATTTTACGGTACGGGAGAAAGAAATGTAAAGGTCGATACTCGGATACGCGCAGCACGAACGTGGAAATAACTAAGATTATGGGCGATATCTCTGTGAAGAATACATGTACGTGTAATTTCCAATTAATATATGTCTGTCCATCGTCTTGGCGCTACATCTCCTAGCACCTTAGGACTTATGACCTAAATTGTGGTGAAAACGAACAACTGGAATATATAATCAGTTTTGACGAGAGGTTATCCGAAGAAACGTACTTATCGAAGAGGTTGGTAACAAAGTATCTAATTACAACTATTACGTCACAAGTGGTGTTGGCATAAAATCGGAACACAATTGAATGTAACGCGTGTAATATCGAAGATCGAATTTAGGTATTATGTACACATGATTCCTAAGAATTAGTCACATGATTCGTTTTAAACTAACGCGAAGGCAGCAATAGAAATAAAGCCGCGGTATTATGTTAACCCGTACTTTATCTTGATGAACAATTCTTCTTTCCATGTTCATTGAATTACTGATAACGTTAGTCATGTAGGCTTTTGACTTTAAAAGATGTAAGTTAGCATTTCTTTTTGTTGTACGAAAAACAATACAATGCCTCGATCGATAGAAAAATATAACAGCCAAATTCGACAAAGTGATAACATTTTGTTGTATATTGTGACGATCTCAAAGCCCCCTTTAAAATATGGAATATTATACCATATATAATTATAGTATTTAATTTGCCCAGTGGCTTTTATATACTGGTGTATAACCACTTAACGAAATAAACGAAAAAAAAAAATTATGTTGCTGGAAAGTATATATTACGATGGAGACGAACGTAGCACGTTCTTCTGTATGTGTGAGTGTGTGGATTACGCGCGTATTCGTAAATTGTCATCTGTCGTAATTTTGTGTCGTAATTGCAGCATTGTATTTGTCCTTTGGTAAAAGTAAAATTACCGACTACAGTTAGAAGCTGCATAGTTTGCCGAAGGCAATCGTATGCGTCGATGTATGTGAAGTTTGAGAACTGATACATTTCGTCAACTAAAATCTTGTTACCAATTTTGTTTAGTTTTGTTCCAATCGCAGCTATATTTCGCGAGTAAGAACGAAAATTTGGTTAGTTGATCATAAGTCCATGTACTATATTAAATATGCCTTCGATACATTCACATAATTTACTGTACGCAAAATGTTTACCACTACAAGGTCGTTTATTCGTCCGCAGTTAATCTAGGAAATTTGAAAAAATAGTTGCATATGTCTTGTAATCTTATTTATTATAGAAAAATTGGTGATTGATTAGTACTTTTTTGAGACATCTCAAATAAATTGAAGAAAGTGTAACACTAAAACCGTATAAACAAATTTCGTTTGTGTATCTGTCTTTTCCTAGCGTGTCATCGACGGTGACCCTTTATCGTCACGTGATCCAATTACGAGATAATCCGTAACACTACCTCGTCGTCGAATCACTCCGGTACCCTGCATATCGTAGCATTACGTCGCTCGTCACAAACTTATTCTACCATTAAATCCCGTGGAAAGATTTCTGCGCGTTGACATCGAATAATTCGAATGAGACGTCACGCCATTTATTAATGCGATAGTAATTGATAGAATTGACTGATAGAGGGCAGCTCGATCGCTCCGCAGGGTCAATGTTTTTACGACGCGCATAAGCACAGCTGCCCGAAAGCAAGCAGTCGAGATGCCGCAAAGGTTTCTGGGTATGCGGAGGGAGCCATATTTTTCCAATATCAGTTACGCGAAAACAGCGTACGCGTAGCATCTGCAGAATGGAATTTCGATCGGTGCCCAGCGTCGTCGTACCCGTGCATGTCGGGAGAAAGTGATCGTGGACCGCAAATACGAGACGTAGGGCGCTAAAGGTCGAGGAATTGGTGCCAGTCACGGAATAGCAATCGCGCAGCGTTTCCACGCGATCGAGAAGTGAGGTTCGGTGAAAACGAGGAGCGCGGCCCGCGCAGGTGTTCGAGTCGAGAAGAGGGTTAGTTAACTTAACCCGAGTTCGTAACTGTGGCCGGTGGTAGTGGTGGTAGTACGACGGGTGGTGGTGGTGGTGGTGGTGCTGCTAGTGGTGGTGGTGGTGGTGGTGGTGGTAGTGGCGGTGGCGGTGGTGAAGTAGGAGAAGAAGGAGGAGGAGGAGGAGAAGGTAGCGGTGGTGGTGGTGGTGGTGGTGGTGGAGGTGCTGCTGCTGCTGCTGCTGTTGCTGCTGCTGTGACGATGACACAGCGTCATAACACGACGTTCGTCCGTCCGTGCGATTTAACGCGAATCGTCGTCGCGCTATCTTGAAGTGTTTTTTTTTTTCTACCGAGTGTGCGGTGTCGAAGCCATAATCGGGCGCGCGTAGGATCCGCCGCGGAGGATTACCGAAATAATAATCTCGACGGATCGTGAGACGAAAAGTAAAGGAGATTCCCTCGGTGCGCACAGGCAACGAGAGAAAAATGCCGACGCGAGTCCTTTCGCAGTGACACTGGCAAGCACGATGATATAATCCTGCGCCATAGTTGGGTCTGCTGGTGGTTCGCGTGCGGGATGAGCGCGCGAAGCCAGAAACAGTGCGACGGTAAATAAAGGGAGAGAAGAGCGAGGTCCCGTGGCAGTGACACAACGCGCGTTTAACTTTGAGGTTACTCCTAATGCGAGATATTTTTCCACTCGACGCGCGCGCGCCTGCATCGCGAGCACCAAACCGCTTATCGCGTCGCGTTCCACCGATTCCTCACGGATTATTCGAGCGTGCGGCAATTTCTACGTCGGAGGCTGCTCCCTGCGGGAGGAAAGAGAGCGATGGTATGGTGCGGTGGGACACGTACGATCGGATTTTAACCACGCTACGCGGTAAACATCGCCCTCGTTGTCATTGGCCATCGCCATCTTCCTCCTCTTCGTTCTTTCGCTCCTCGTCGCTCCACCGGTCACCTGCCATGCGAGTACGCACCCGTATGTCGGAACCGGCACGGTGAATATGAGAATTTCAAGGGAGCACGACGACCTTGCTCGCCGCGTTACGATCGATACCACGGAGTTTAACCGTGCGAACGGGATTTATCGAACTGACGCAATGTGCAACGAGTCGGTGCAACGGTCATTGTCGCAACGAGAATTCTCAAGACAGGAGGCCCACACGCGGATTCCCCTGGGAGCGTGAAGAATCGGGGGAGAAGAAGGAAAGATCCTCGCGACCCTCCTCGAGGATAGACCGGCACGAAACAAGAGAAACTCTATCGGAGATTACGAGTAATCGAAATCAAGACTAAGAATTCTTATCGCACTCTGACGCAACACGTTCCACGGTGGTACCTGCCGAGGGAACTTCGAGAACCTAACCTACGAATCTTACGTCACTAAGGTCGTTGACACCCCCCCCCCCCCCCATCGTCGATCGACTGGCACACGTTCTCCCAAGCTTCTCCCCGAAGATAAACTCCACCGGCCACCTTACCGGCATTACTCTTTTCTCATCATCGACCGAGATACCAGCCTCTCGGTTCTCTGTTTCTCACTCTCTCTCTCGCTCTCTGGCGGTTCCTCGCGTCCACTGTAAACAAGCTAACCGGGGCCCAAAGTTTCATCACCGATCAAGGGAGAAGCCTTTCTCGGCATGCCCGTCCCGGTGATGCCGAGGATGTCGAGCTACCGAGACGCAGCGAGCGCCAAGCGGAAGAAGAGTAGCAGCAGCACCTGTGGTAGAACCATCAGCAAGAATCAAGATCCAGTAGAAACCACCGGTACCAGTACTGCAAAACTGTCGCGGGTAATCACGGAAGAGGGAACAACGGAGCGGTGGTCGTTGGGGTGGTCGGAGGTGGCAGCGTGATCGTTCCCGCTCCCGGAGGATGCGGCATCATAACTCGGAGCTGCCTCCAGGTAGTAGGCGTGCCGCGTGCGTTCCAGTAGTGATGTCGGTCTCGGGGTTACCTGCAGCGCTGCTGGACCTGGACCATGGCCGGCAAGCCTGAGCAGCAGCCGTCAGTGCACCCTGCTCCCCCGAATCACGGCCATCACCATCACATCCAGCAGCAACAGCAGCAGCAGCAGTTACAAGGGCACCAGCATCAGCATCATCATCATCATCATCATCATCAGCAGCAGGGACACCAGCAAGCGGTGCATAACCATCATCATCAGCAGGGGATACAACAGAACAGCGTGTTAGTCTACGTCTCCGGGGAGAATTTCGCTTACGCCACGGCGGTGGGTCAGAATGCCGTGGCCGCCGCCGCTGCTGCCACCGCGGTCGGCTACCAGACCCCGCAGCAGGCCACGTACGCCGGAATCCTGCCGCCGCAGGTGGCGACGGCGGCGTCGCCGTTTCCCACCAAGGCTGCAGTCTACTGCAGCGAGTCCGGGAATGCTCTTGAGGACTCTAGCGTAGGTGGTGGTGGTGGTGCTGCTGGTGGAGCTGGAGGAGGATCAGTGGGAGCAGGGGGAGGAAATTGTTGCAGGTTGAAGTCTTTGGAGTACGTTGCGAGCGCGAATGATGGCGGATCGGAGAGGGGTGAGCAGCTGGGTACCTCGAGATCAGGAGGTAGTAGGTCCTTGTCCGTTGGTGGGAACGAGGAAGATGAGGATTACGGGACGATCGTCGCCGGGAACAACGGTGGCATGGGTTACAGGCAGGGTGGTACCTGCGTTCTCGCGTCCAGGGATGCTAAAGTTCTTGCGACGAGTAATGGTAGAGGCCACTTGGAGGCGGATACCGGAACGGAGGGTGGGATGGTGGTGACCGGCCAAGTGGAGGCCAGAGTGGTGAACGGGGGCGAGATGATGCCCGCCAAGGTCTTTCCCTCGAGGATCGTTCATGGGGAGGCTGGGTACGGGTCCGCTGCGCGTTTCATCGAGGTGTACAGTAATAATGGCGGTGGGACTGGAGGAAGTGGGGGGAGTAATGTGGGGTCTGCTGGCAGGATCACGCAGACCGCTACTGGGGAGAGCTGCGTGAGTTTATTGGGAGACGACGGATGCGTAGCTTACGTTCAGCGCCAGGGGAACGAACAGTCTCAAGGTTCCTCGGCCGTGTTCCAAGGGGAGGGGGTGGTCGTGGTGGAGCAGCAGCAGCAGCAGCGGACGGGCTTGGACGACAAGGGTCGGCAGCAGGACAGTTTCGATAATCAGACCGGTTCCTTGTCGTCCACCTCGTCTCTCTCGTCGTCCTCTTCGTCGGTGGTGGGCGGTTGTGGCGGTGGTGGTCCCGGTAGCGCTGGGGCCAGCTGCGATTCGGTCAGGTCGGACGCCGGCGAGTCCTCGACCTACAGCAGCCTTAGTAGCCCCGAGAGTCAGAGTCAGTCGGGGCACGAGGGTTTGGCGAACGTGTTGAACGCCGGTAGTGCGATCGGTGCCGGCGCGGGTAGTGCCGGTGGTGGTGCTGCTAGTGCCGGAGGTGGTGGTGTAGGTGGTGGTGGTGGTGCGTGCGCGCAGCAGGCTGCGCGACCTTCCCCACGTATAAACTCTAATAACAATAGCAGCAACAGCAATAACGGCAACGGCGTGCACCATAATGTCGTGTTGACAATGAACGGTAGTGCGGTGGTGGCGCAACAGCAGCAGAACGCGATAACAGTGCCACGTGGATGGAAGAGGATATGCACCAACGGCGTCATCATCTATATCAGGTCGGTACTTTGGTTCTGCTCTCGTTGTCACGTGGAACTACGTTAGAGAAACGAGATGAGAGGTTCTTGAACTCTTTGGGACACGATGCTATTGAAAGTGTTGCGTCTTTTTGATGCGCGGATATCATGGTGGGACATTTTTGGACCTACCTCGGAATATTGCAATAACTACGTGCGCATAGGTATTCTGTGCAACGTGGGTGTATTTTATTTTCTAAAATTTCATGGCCCAAAGAGTTACATCGTCGAGCGAAAGGTTCGGGAAATGTGGCGGGCAGTTGACGGATGGCATTTCCAGAATTTCACGCTGAGCTCTTGGATATTGTTAAATTTGCGGTATTTTGTCGGTATTTTGTTCTTCGAATTAATAACTTTGTTTTTGGGAAACAAGGACAACGCTACAGTCGGTACATCCGAGGTAGCGAGACCCGACGTAGTTCTACGTTCTAATTTGTATTCCAGTCATCCCTCGAACCTTTTCATCCACGAACAATTTTAACGCTACAAGGAGAAAGATTATCCGACAATTGTGATATTGGAATGTAGCGTGTTTGCGTTGTACGGCGCGCACCGCGTGGAAACTTTGTTCGAACGTAAGCCTGACTTTGGCCGCCTAATCGAATTCATTGGCTTAACGTAATGATTTGCCTCTTGATTCCGTCGAGCCGTAGCTAAGTGCACCTCGTACAGGTTTAATTCTGCTAATGGAATTAAAGTACGCGTAGGTGAAGCAGTGGACTGGTGAACTCGCGTCGGTTCTAGTCAACGGGTCTCTGCGTGCCTCGGCACGTTTAACCCATTTGCACCCAAGCGCGGATTATTCCGCGAGCTGTGACTGCCTTCAATCACCAAGCGCGGAATATTCCGCGGGCTGTGACTGTCTTCTATCACCAAGCGCGGAATATTCCGCGATCGTGCGACTGTTTCCTGTCGCGCGGTGATACGGGCCAGTCGTCAGTTGAACGTAGCTGATGCCTGAACACGGTATCTTAAGTAGAGTCATGATGCAAATGGGTTAAAGGACGCCTTGGACTTTTCTCAAGTGCTATTGCAGGCTGCCGTCTCTTTGTGACCGGCAGTCTGCGCGTCAGCTGTTCCTAAACATTTCAAAAAATCGCACATACCTCTCGTGTCCCCTCGGATTCCATTGTGTCCGCTTGGCCGTGACGGCATAAAAAAAAAATACGAGTTTTCTGCGGGCCAAGGACAGTCGTATCCCTTTTTACATCTCGCCGGTGAAGTATCCGGACCCTTCGTCGCACTTTTATGGCTCCCTTCGAAGATTCGTTCGAAGGGCACTTTTATCTTCTCCGGGATGCCTCTCTCGGACGACTTTCCTCCAACGATACACCCCGATAAAAAAATCGTCCTACGAAAGAATTCCAATGGAATTATCTTGAAATGTCGAGCTTTCAGTTTCTAGCAAAAGGGCAACGGAGCGATAACAGCTTTCTCATCCGACTGCTGGATAATCGGGTATCGCGCTATCCGAGGATAATCGAACCTTGGATGGGAAAAGCTTCTTTGGCGCGTTCCCCCGAAATTTCACCTAATTATACGCCACGCGACGAAATCCCGTGTCGAATCTGGCCGAGTCAACCCACCTCGCAGTCCCGCCCGAGGGAAGATGAAAGCGGAACTTGGTCTCGGTTGCCGACAATCGCGTAATGTGATTTCACACGGATCACGTGGGATCGGAAAGCACGGGGAGACGCGCCCCTGGGACTCACCTTTCTCTCGCCTCTCCTTTGCTCCCTCTCGATCCTCCCTTTGTCAGAGTACGAGAGGGAGGACGGAGATTTTTTCCGGGGGCTCTTGCGCGCGACGGTAAAGGGCAACGCCTCGTGGCGTAACCGAAGAGATTCCTATAGAGAAGGTCTGACCTGCCTCTGTCCCGAACCTCGTTAAAACGATCCTTTCCGGGGCCGGCAGGAGTTACGGTTTAAATGACGTTTAAAGGGCCCTGACAAACAATGCTCTTTCTCTCCGGTGCTCGCAAGACCGACTGACCCTACCTATCCCTCTCCACGCTCTACCGTCGGCTCTCCGGGCTGAATCAACAGAAGAGGAACGCGTGGTCACTTCTGTCCTCTTTTGCCTTTTTTCTCTCCTCAGTTCTTTTTTTTCTTCCACCTCCACTCGGTTCTCCCGATGTTCCTCCGAGGCGAGGATCATGCATATGTATTTCGATTTCCAATTTATGCCCGGCCCATTCGCCTCGCGTCCATTTATAATCGGTGGCCGGGTGAGAATGTTACGTTGAACTTCGATTATCCACGGGTATCCTAGAAAATCGATCAATCTCCTCCTCGCGCCTCTCCTTCATTACCACATTCCTTCTCCGCAATTGTGCGCGTCCCCCCTTCACCGGAACCTCGATCGCGGTTTTCGATCACCCTTCTTCCTCTTTCTCTCCTCGTGGGCCTCCCAAGCGGTGAGACGTCGTCGCGCGACGATCGACAGGTTCTCGCATTGTTCGCGCGTGGGCAGCAGGCGGTGGGGAGGCCAGGAGGATACAGGAAGGGAAAAGGAATTTCGTTGAAACGCGCCGTTCGTGCGATCATTGATTTACGATGGTACATCGTAAATACCTACGGTGATGTACGACCATGACCATCTATCCCTCTCTCCCTCTCTCTTCATTCCCTTCCTTCGCACCGTCCTTCTCTATCCTTCTCCACCTCTCTACCTGCCCTCTTCCTTGCACCCCTCTTCACCTTCGCCACCGACGTTCCCTTTACGGAGCTCTCCTTGATTTATAATACCTATGGGCCCCTTGTCTTTCCTCTCGTCGTTCTCCTCTCCCGTACAAACCTCCTAGGTGCCTCGAACCTCTTACCCCGCCTTTCCTTCTCTCCCTCCGTTCCACCCCGTACTCAATCGCCCACAACTCGCCTCTTCGAACCGACCAACGATCCATATTGGTCCTCCCCCTCTTTCCTCGTCTCTTCTCTTCTCCCTTTGTTTTTACCCATTTCTCGCTGACGCTTGTGCACGGTCTCCTACGTAGGAATAGTCGACGAGCACGTAGCAGTGGACTTGACAGCGAGTTCTTAACTTCTTCTTCGTGTCTTCGGAGACTTTAAATATTTCTGGTTGTGAGTCCGTTCCAAATGAAAGTATTAAAACGTTTTTTCAAGTTTTCTGTTTGTTGTTGTTTTCTGTTAAAAGGGCAGAGGGGTATTTTTATGCATTTGTTTCGATCGAGTGGTCTCGATATTCTCATTTGTCTCCGTTTAATGGAAAACGTTAGGACGCTGTTATCCATTCTCACATTTATCGTTCTGCGTATCCTCGAGTCGACCTCCACGTTACAGCACAGTTCCGCAATATATCATGGGCGTTCGCCCGTTGCCCTTGAAATACTCCCACTATTTATTAATATCTTTGCCGGTCACGATGCCGATTAGAGACGCCAGGTGCAATTATGCGGTTAGCAATCGCCGCGACGGAGAATAAGCTCTTTCAAGGCGATACACTTTACTAGGCGTATCGGTAGAGAATCTGCGGATATGCCGTGTCCGCTTTCGTTCCTATTCCGCGCACGTTTTAATCCGGAACTGGCATCGAATCGGAATGTGTTCGTTCACGAACGGCAGCCCGATGAAACAAATCGAACCTCATTCAGAGCTTTTATTTCGAATCTCGAGATTAATACCTATTTGCTCCCGACCAGTGTTCGATAAGTTTCAAAAACGGAATGCCGTCGACGCGCGTGCAATTTCGACGTCGGTAAAATGTGAGGCCCGTTATCGCATAAGTGAACTAGAAACTAATCTCCGTCGCGCACGGGTATCTCACCACCTCGAATCGCGGACATCGTGGACCCGCTTTCCTTATCGCGCTCGCTCCGCGCGTTAATTTCGGCGAGCCTTATCGCGCCTGACGAGCCAGTCTCGACGATTGAGTCACCCCGAACATTTTTTTTTTTTTTTTTGCGCCGTTCTAATTATTTCCTGCAAAACGCGCGCCTGCGGCCGCCGGTAACGCGAGCGCGCGCGTCGGCGACGAATAATCTCGACGGATTGCACAATGAGATTCGAAATAAGTCCATACAATAAACCCTTTTGCGGGCAAATTTTTGGAATAAGGCTATTTATAATTATGTATAATAATCTCGGTTTACCTTTGTGAAATTAAACAGTATATATCTATAACAAATTAGATCATCAGTATTCAAGATATACAAGGTAGTAAGCTAACAAGGGATTCGTTAACAAATATTTTATAAATCAAATATACTACTTACTTTAGTGAAACAAGTGGTCCTTATAACTTAGAAAAAGTTGAAAATTAGAAATAAATGTTAAATAAGAATGTACAGTGGCAGAGCTGTAGTGAGAAATGAAATATGTGAATGTGACGTTTTCCGCCTAATAAAAAGGCGTTGACGTGGTCGGTAAAACAGTTTTTTAATAAAAAAACATTTTTGAAATGTTTCAAGAGATGCCAGTCTAAATTTACAATAGGAATTCTGACTCTCACCGACTTTTAGTCGTTCTATTCATGTACTGGAAAGAAGCCGTCTTCTCACGGCCCACGAAAGGGTTAACCACGTGCACGTGGCTCCGTTAATCGGCGACGAACACGTGCGAGGGAGAGAAAGCCGGCGAGCGCGCGAATGGAGGAGCCACCGTCGTGCTTCCGTTGGCACGATATGGCGGGAACGAGAAAACGCGACGAACTACGAGCAGCCACGTTGTCGAGGAGCCAATTCTACATGTTGAGGAGCATGCCAATGTTCTCAATTCTTGTTCTGGCTGTAGTTCGACCAGGTACTTTCTATCCACGCAGAGTCGTCGTAATCGTCGTGAATCTTAGCCGGACGACTCCTTTTTCGAAGCTTCGTGTAGATCGCTTTGACGCAAGAGCCGCTTGCTCAACGGGGACCGAGAACTCGTTCGTGCTAGTATGGCGAACGAAAATTAAGGTTACGAGCACGCGCGCGCGCTGTGGGTGCTCGGCGTGGTGAGATGATTGGGAAGCTGGAAAGCCTGCTGTTGTTCCACGTAGGGGAGAACGGCGAGGGGGAAAGGGGGTGATGGAGAAGGACGAGGAAGGAGAGATTCCGCGTGGACGAGAGTGGTCGAGCGAGGGGGGCCATGGGCAGGAAGGGGTGGAGTGGGGGATAGGGCAGAATGAGCGATAGTTGCGCAACCGCGCCTCCACCGACGTCGAGCGGCGATTACGCAAACGTGATAATTAATTGCCAGTGTTCTCTGTTTAATGACTCGTCAAGTCGTTTGCTAAACACGCCAAATCGCCGGCGACGTCACGAAAATCGCCGTGCAGGTGCATCGTTGCGTGTCGAACTTGTTAATTCCTTCTTTCCTCCACTCGCTTCTTCGATTGCGCAACTTCGCCTTTTTCTTTTTTTTTCCATTTTTTTTTCCATTTTTTCTCCATTTTTTCTCCGACAAGTTTCCGTCACGACCACCGCTCTTGTATACGAGTCTGGAAACACCTACAAACTTCAGTGATGGGGGGTGATCGCCTTGTTGAGGATATTTTTCATTTCTAACTGGAGGCGTTGCGATCGAATGTTGCAGATGTACGTAATCTGAAAACCGCGTCGCAGCTCCTCATGTATTATTAATAACCGATTTGAAAACAGGAGCCTGTACGAATGGTTTGGAACCATTCTAAACTTTGGGTATTGTAATAATGTTAAGTACTAAAGGCCTGTAATAAGGTTGTATCTTTCAAGTGTATCTGATCGCAGCGCCTCTAGTGGCTGCTGTAGAAATTAAAAAAGTGTCATAGGCATCACTTTTGTATACAGGAGTTGCTAGACTTGTATACAAGACCGTGGTTATGAATGATACGCGAGGCACGGTGAAGAGACGCGATGATTGAGTGCTTCGATGTTGTTGTTGTTGTTGTGACATTTTGCGTTACGATGATGCACGGAGCCGGCGATGTCCAGATTGATATCGAGCGGTATTAATGACTAGAAGTTTACCGTGACTCGTAATAATGCTCGTAAACGCCGGTCTACGTGACGACCGGCAAATGTATTACCAGTTGCGTGCCACTTACGCTACCTCCAATCGGCTCCATCATCCGAATTGTAAATCAGAAATGTTGTAATTGCCAAGTAATTGTTTCGTCGACGACAATAATTTGTTAGCGAATTGCCATTACGATCCAGGATTTGCTCTCTCGAGGAGGAAGGTAAAATGAGTCGATGTGGATACTTATATTGGAGAATCGTGGGCATAACGATGAATTTGACATTGTTGAAAATGAAAGTATGATGGGTATGGCTTATATGGGTTTAAAATGAAATTTGTACAGACGGCGTCGGTTAGCGTAACGGTAACGTCACCGCTTACGAAACCGGCGGACCCCGGTTCGAATCCTGTCGCCGCGCCCTGCGTTTGTAAAAGAAAAAGAGGGCGGCGGCGAGGGCCTCGCTATGGCCGATTCGCGTACACTAGAAAAAAGGGGGAAGGGAAAAAAAATGGTTTATTAAAATCTGCCATTGGATTTTTCCGGTAAAATTTCTCTTCTGCTTCTTCGAAGAATATCATTGTGATTGTTATTCGTACTAACGATGAATTATTTATTTATAAAAAATGAGAAATTAATTATGCCCGATGATGAATTTATAGTAATGAACGCGGCCAGGGTCAATCTAGCAGCGGGGGCACACGTGCTCAAGGTACTTGGTTACCACAAATTTATCTTCTGCCTCGGGAAGGTCTGAGAAGAAGTCGCTTCGAGAGAGGACGTTGCGATATACGTTCCTTTCGTAGGAGAGACGCTCTAGAAGGGCGACCCCGCGATACGGGGTGCGGGGAAACCAGAAACAGCGACTGATCGAGCTTTACCGTGGATGCCAGAGAACCCTCCTTCTTCTTCTCTCCCCTTTCCTCCCACGTGTGTTTGTCTCGCTCCTTTGTCTTCTCCTACTCTCCTCCAATTTCTGTTTCGTTCAAACACTTTGTCAATCCCCTCTCATCTAGCCCTCTTCTCTCTCCTATCATGCTATTAATCCCTCCTCTACTCTCCTCTCAGTTCCTTCTTCGCCTTCAATCTTCGAGCAACATTCGGGAGTGGGGAGAGACTGGCAGAGGTCGGTTCGGTCATGTCGATGGAAATTCCCGCGACTGGCGATTTCAGTACAATCTGCAAGCCGCCGGGCCGCGCTCTGCACGCATGAATCACGGCGCGACCGTGTATTACTTACGGTGGGACGGCGCGGCGGAACTCAATTCAGACTAATCTGACTCTGGCCCGTCGTTCGTTACAGAACTGAGGGCTTTTTTTATTATTATTGTCAATATCGAGTGTTGCGTCATTCGAATCGAATTGTTCCGTCAGGTTTGTATAATGAATATTATCGATGAAATAACGTCACGCGAAACGTTATTTGCTCTCTAACAATTAACGGGGGGGGGGGGGGTTGTTTAAATATTTATGTCGTTGAGCACACGACCGAGTGAGGCACATAATGCGAAGTAAATTAACTTGCAGGTATTCCAGTCGAGTTTCACGAGCCATTAAGCCGAGTTCAAATTGAAATTTATTTGCAAGTTTAATCGAATTACAACGAATAACGTCTTCTTTGCACGTCCAGCGCCAGTCGACACGGTATTTTTGTCGAGGCCTTGGATCACTTTCGTGGCATTCTCTATTGAGTAATGGGCTAATTATAGTTTTCACTTGTTTAGAAACTCTGGCTGGCATCGATCGCACGCCTTCGTGTTTTCGAGCGAATCCTATTGAATTCGATTTGAAATCATTCGCGCAATACGCTTTCCCGACTACGAAATCTTCATAATCTTCGAAATTCGCTGCTCGGGCGATGTCTTTTGCGGAACACGTGGATTTCGAAAATTCACCGAGGTACTAACTTTTTCCTCGTCGCGTAGAAACAACAACGTATTTACATTGGCACGATATTAACGTCGTACCACGTTGTTATTTCCGATCTTAAGCAGGTTCGATTGCGCCCGACGTCGCTCACCTTTCGTCACACGAGCGACATGTGTGCCGTCGCTCGTGCGTTTTTTTTTCCCTTATTCGCCTGGCGACGAAATCTACGCGAGAGAGAAAACAACGGCCGCGGGGGCATAATTTATAGGTGTGCTGATTGTACGCGGTACGACGTCGAGCGCCACGACGAGGACGACCACGACGCCGTATGGCGTGTTTCCGATGGAGATAGCATCGCACGTACGCACCTGGCTGGGTATTCGGCCCCGGGTGCCCCGCGTGGCACCGTATTCAACGGTCTCGCCCCGATTAAATAAAGATACATTGTAAACAGCGTTATCGTAAGTCGTTAAGCACTTTGAAAATCTCTGTTTGCTCGCGATTATTCCCGCTGGGAACGATCGTCCGCCCTATTCCGCCTCTCGAAAGAGCAGGGTTAAAAGTAGAAGATGGGTGTGGCCCTTTGGCGTAATTTTTTTCCCTTTTTTCAATTTCATATTTTCAACTGTCGATATTAATTTCGTGACGACCGATGCGTGTACAAGAGGGGATCGCATCGTGCTAATAAACGAGCTGAACCGTTCTACTCTATAGGTTTCACTGGTCCCCGATATCCTGGGCGTCATCATCGATCTGGCACGAGTGAGCATGTCCGTGCCGGTCGGGCATTATTATTGCATGCTCCGAGCTGAATTAAACGCGTAGGAGCAAAGGTAATTTGTGCTGATAACGAGCCACCCACGTAAATGGTGTCTACATTGAACGCGAGCGAAGCGCTCGTGTGTTCCTTGGGTGCATTGAATGCCGACGACAGTAGAGATAGAAACCTGTTTACCGCTGGCACTGCGATGCGTCCTATTGATTAATTCTCGGACGTGCTGCAGGGATTATTCCGATTACTTTGACCTCCGCCGTCGCTTCGTCGCTGCAATTCGCTGGCTCTCCTGGAAGAGAGAATATGTTGCGTTTAAAATGATTATCGTCTTAATCTTAACCGATTATTCACTCGCAATATGTCTCATTCTTGCCGATATTCACTCTCTTCTCTTCTTTCCTCCTCGGGCACGAAGAATTCCAAGAGATTCCTTTCCACGCGCTTGATCTATTTACAAAGCCGATTAATCGGCCAACACGCGCGATTGATTTTCTTATTGGATGCGGCGGCGCGTTGCTCAAGCGTATAATTTGAAATTGCCTTTAAACGTGGTTGGTTAGCTTATTGGTCGAGATGTACCGCGTCCTTCGCGAATTCCGCGAATGCCGTCACGATGGTTTCTGCGGAAGTTCGTCTCAGTGGAGGAGAAAAAACAATTTCGAAACTTCCAATGAACGTGGAAAATCCTTTAGGATATTTTACTATTGTCTGGAGATGATAGATAATTGTATGAGTTAACGGTAAGTTTGTACAGTTCCGTTACCACAGTTTAAATTAACCAGTGGATCAGATTAGACCCCGATTTTGGAGAAATTTTTTTTGCCTGCAAATAATAATTTTATTTCAAATCTTCCGTAACCCTTCTTGTTCATGTTGATTTATCCAAAATGTCCGACTTTTTTTTTTTAATATTCGTGAACTTGATACTTCTCTCCGCTACATGATTTTATTTTGCTACTTGACTTCTTCGAGCCAGTAGGACCATTATTCGGTTCTCGTGCAATCTTCTTCCTGCGGATGGCTAGGTCAATTCTAATAAACAAAAGGAGGATATCCCGGAATTTCTCATCGCTTCGATTTCTTTCCTCATATTTTTCCTTCGTGGAAAACCGGTGAAAAGATAATTATTCGCGTATCGTTAGCTTCTTCTAAGGCAGTAGGCTACCTTCTCCATTCTAAAGAGGGATTTCACGGTGAGGTGGCGGCCCGCGTCGGATAATATGGCGCGTTTAGTTTATAGGGGTGGAAGAGGGATAGGGTGAGGGAGTCGTTTAAATTTATTCACCGTCAAGAGCCCAGGGCAACCTGACGGCGGTGGTGGCAGCAGAGCCAGCGGGGCCACTCCTCGTCCTTGTTTCTTCGATGTTAACTGGTATCCCGACTAATTTATGAACCTTACGGATATAAAAGCCCACGAGTGTGTAACGGCTGGGAGTCCGCGCGTCCTTATCGGCAGATAAGGCACCACGTATTCCGCCCGTTTCCTACTTCCACGATTAACTTCGGGGCAATAGGCTGCCGGCGATGGCAATCTTTTTAATTTGTTTTCTTGGAAAAGGAGCTCCTTGCGTCACCGTGGCGTGAAAATGGTTAGGTACGACCGCCGTCGGGGGCTATTCGGGACGTAAAAGTTAATCATCGAGCGCGGCGAAGACGGAAATAAACCGCTGACGCATTTAGCCGGGTTTTAGTTAAACCTAATTTCATCGGCGTTGGATTTCGGACGTTTCCAAAGCGACGGACCATCGTGATGAAATTTACACGCGAGTAACGAGCATCTTCCGAGTATTATTTCGTCATTTTTATTCCTCTTACGAGAAATCTCCTCCGCGAATACGAGGATATTTTTGAAAGAGCTGCGAGTACCTGTATCTTTTTTTTTCCTTTGTCAATCGATCCTCTCTAAAGGATTCACGCTAACTGCCCTCATCTGCTCGTTCTCGGAATTCTTTACTATCTCGTTCCCATTTCTGCTCGCATACCAGAGAGCGATACTGCAGCGAAGTTAATTGCCGTGGCCTGTTATTTACTGCGAAGTGCCCCGAACGAGAGGTCAGGGCCGAAAATTTCATGCGGATATTTTAACGGCCTGGTATGCGTCGTTTAACCCCTGCAACGGATTATCCGTAGAAAATCGGTAATTTCGTGGAGCTTGAATTTGAAGTGGAATATGGAATTTCTGTTCACAAAAATCCCACCTCTTTTTTTTTTTTTTATCCAACGCTTTTCCTTTCCTTCGCTCTCGACACCGTCGATGTTAATCGATTACTCGAAATCGAGGCGTCTCTTCCATTGTTCTTTTCCATCTTCAGATAAATCGGCCAGCGTGCGCTGTGATGTTATGTTAAGGAATTTTCCTCTAGATTGTTTTTTTATTTCTTCCCTATTCAGTCCGCAAAGTTGTTCAAAATGACAGTTCGGTTATACAGGGTGTCTCAGACCACCCATACAATCTCTCGTGGGGACGTAGAGCGGCTTGCGCTGAACATAAAAGTCCTGGACCATTATTCAATATTCGCAATATTTATCGAGTTATTAATTGTTAAAGATCAAAGGAAAGGGCGTCCGCCAAAATAGCAGCGGGAGAAGCGATGGAGTCTCTGCGAGCTGTAGGACGGCCCAGTTTACCTACAAACAAATGCGGGGTGCGGTAAGGGGAAGAATAACGAAAAAGAAGCCGGCCGTGCAGCAGTGTCTTAGCCTTCCCCTTACCGCGTCCCGCGTTTGTTTGTAGGTAAACTGGGCCGTCCTACAGCTCGCAGAGACTCCATCGCTTCTCCCGCTGCTATTTTGGCGGACGCCCTTTCCTTTGATCTTTAACAATTAATAACTCAATAAATATTGCGATTATCGCAAAACGGTACAGGACTTTTATGTTCAACGCAAGCCGCTCTATGTCCCCACGAGAGATTGTATGGGTGGTCTGAGACACCCTGTACAGGTTGTCCTAGACCACCCATACAATCTCTCGAGGGGACGTAGAGCGGCTTAATATAAACACAAAACTCCTGGACCATTATTCAATATATGCAATATTTATCGAGTTATTAATTGTTAAAGATCAAAGGAAAGGGCGTCCGCCAAAATAGCAGCGGGGGGAGCGCTGATGCCTCTGCTAGCTGTAGGACGGCCCAGTTTACCTACAAACAAATGCGGGGTGCGGTAAGGGGAAGAATAACGAAAAAGAAGCCGGCCGTGCTGCCGTGCAGCGGTGTCTTAGCCTTCCCCTTACCGCGTCCCGCGTTTGTTTGAAGGTAATCTGGGCCGTCCTACAGCTCGCAGAGGCTCCATCGCTTCTCCCGCTGCTATTTTGGCGCACGCCCTTTCCTTTGATCTTTAACAATTAATAACTCAATAAATATTGCGATTATCGCAAAACGGTACAGGACTTTTATGTTCAGCGCAAGCCGCTCTATGTCCCCACGAGAGATTGTATGGGTGGTCTGGGACACCCTGTATACATCACGTATAAATTATGTTCGTACTTTGCACGATTTTCTAGACTGAGGCGTGAAGAAATAAAGAAAAAATGTAGGGGAAAATTCCCTAATATAACGTCACTGAGCGTGCGCCCTCGTAATCAATAGGTAGATCGGATTCGTGCGTGGAGGAGACAGAAGCGGAGGATGCAAGGTCGGGACCCGGGAGGCGAATTCTCCTTCGTCCTTCTCCATCCTTCATCCTCCGTCCTTCTCAATCTCTCGTGACGAGCATAACTCGTATATCCGTACAAACGCGCGCTTCTATCTGTCTGCGTTCTCTCGCGCAGGTAATAACACCACACGCGCGTTGCCGAGGAGGCGGAGGTGCGCGTGTACGTGCGACCAACGACACGTATGCGCCGGCGCGCAGTTCGAATTGAACTCGAAGCTGGTTAGGGACCCTGGAATCAGGGAAACGCCACAAAGAGATGGGGCCACGCACCCCGCAAACCCTCCTCTCTTCATATCTCGTCTCTACATATGTATCTTCGTTCCGCGAACCCTCGGCCACACGTGTATCCATCGAGTGGGCTTAAAAACGCGCGAGAGGATTTTGCTCGGTGGTATTGAAACTTCTCAGTTCGTTCTTCGTCGATAACGTAACGAGCTGAGTGCGAAATGAAATGTATATTAACCCTGGGCACAGCAACCGTAAAATTCCAGATAATAAAATATAGAAGCTCGATAATTGCGAGAAATGCAGAGAAATGAATCGATCTTTTGTTGCAAAATGAACGTGTATGTTCGAAGAGTAGAATTTATATCAAAGAGCGAGGAGAACGGCAGAGAGAACGAGCATCGAGTGAAGTTACAACTAACGATGTCCGTGACAAGCAAATGCTTGAAAAAGGACCATTTGTAATCGTGGAGGGGGATAGAACGAGCGAGAATTTTGATAAGCCTTCGCTACTCTTCGTCACGCGCCACTCTGCAAGTAGGATAGTACGAACTTCGCGAGACACCCGGTATACTTTTCCATATACGAATAAATCAATCGGAGACAAAGAAGAACGAACGGATAATCGATGTCAGACCGACGCCGATGTGCGCGCGCGATTCGCGCGTGTAGCCAACTGTGTATAGTCGGGGAGCTCTCGTGTCCCGGGTTTATCGTTCCGTGCGCGCTCCGCTTCGAATTTTTGGGGGACGTTGCGTTTAATTAGAGTCACGTCCCGTGGAAATTGTACGTGATCCCGGGGCCATCGGTATTTTCCACCGGAAGGGTTCGACTCGCGTCGAGATCGTTGCTTATTGCTTTCCCACGTGTCTCACCGATGGCATTACACATTTTTGTTTTCTTGTTTCGATTTTTTTCTTTTTTTGAATTCGTCAATTGGCGAACGACGAGTTCTAGCCACGCGCAGGTAAAAGTTTCTTCGGCAAGGATACATTTCGCTCGCGAAAAAAATTCCTTCTCGCCTACGCGGTGGTAAATGGAAGGGTATCGAGGGGGTTAGGGCAAAGCCCCTCGCTCTGCCACAGCGAACAGCCGGCAATTTCATTCGCGCCGTTGGCCACGATGCAAAACGCGAGCGATCCCTCCTAAAAGTGAATACCCACTGTTTCACCGCCGAGGCCCATAAAGTTCGCGCGAAGCTCTCACATGCCGCCCCGAATGAAAAATATTTTCGCGACTCGTGCCAAGTCTTCAATAACTTCACTCGTTTCTCTCGTCGCGGTTGAACGCGATTTACGAAGTTGCCGCGGATTCTCGTGAGTAACGGCTGAATTTATCTTCGGCCCTGCCACGTCTCCATTTAATGCGCGACTTCGAAATTTCGTACACGTTTACGACACGAGAACGAGGGATGTGCTGAAGAGTGTGGAAGTTCGTTGGGAGGCGCACAAACGGCAATCCAGTTTGTCGAATCATTTGTAAGGTTTGCCAACCGCACCCTTTCTTGTAAAAATTCACGCGTACGCACGGATTACCGTCAGGTGCATCAAGGTGCATTATGCGCGTGCACTTTGCGGTCTTCCGGGGTGGTCTGCCGCGCTCGGCAGTAACGCGCAATGCGTGCCGGGTTAGTTGGTAAAGAGAGAAGCAAAATATTACTCATTGATTACTCGCGTGTCTGAACGATCGTGAAAAGCGCGCCGTTAATTTCCACGTGAAACTCGGCCATCCGACGAGAACATCGCCCTCGTATTTTTTTCCGTTCTTCCTCGTTAACGAGCGAACTCATTTCCTAGTGCAGGATAACGCGTCTTCGATTTTATGACGCGACAAAAACGAATTTGCGCGTGTCACTATATTCTTCGTTTCCGAACACTAAATCATCCGGGCGTTAATTAACGTTCGGTCAACGCGGTTCAAGCTCTCGTTCGTGAGAACGGTCGCGTGCGTGCACGCGAAGCATTCGCATCTTCGGGATTGAAAAAAATGCGGACGAGTGCACGAGACTGTACCATCGTTCGAGTAAACGTCTACCTTCTCTACCTACTTTCGTCTCGGTAATAATTCCTTCGTGGAACTAAACGAAATTCGTCATTGAAGAGCGCATTTCCGGATTGACATTCCCTGATTTATCTCTGAAAAAAATGTCCTTCCTCCCTCTCGCTTATAAATCCTTCTTCTCCACCCTGGTTTCGCCTCTCACGCGCTTTTCTCGTTTCGCTCCACTCTCGACCGCCGCGCCGCCGCCACTTTTCCTTTTTTATTCCTGGCGCGCGGGCTAATGCGATTTTCCGTGAAAAGCGCAGAAGCGCCGGTGGATCGCGTACGCCGGGAAGAACGTGGACTCGTTTGACTGCGAGCGACCGCGGGAGTGGAATACGGTCATTAGCGCGCGCGCGCGCCACGGGGGAGGAATGAAATCCAATTAGTCCTTTGCGAGTCGAGATTTCGCTCTGCGATATTCAGGACGACGAGGTGGAGAAAGATCGAATCGAAAGAGTATCCGTGCGAATAGGATCGCGAGTGGGTGGAATTCGAGGAGCGGAATAATCCCGAGGAGAGAACGAAGGAGGGAAGGATGATTAGGATGGAAAATAAAGGGGGTGAAAGGACGTGTTTTATCCGCATCGTCGAGACTAATGGGTGCGCATAATCGTCAGGAAGCTGGACGATAAACATTTAATCCTTTCCGAATTACGTGGATATTGAACATTCTTCTGCACGGAGTTTTAAGCCCAAGAAGTAGGGAGAGCTCGCAACGACAAACGAATTCCTTTCTCTACTGGCTTCCCTTCGACTTCCATTTCCGCGGTGCATTCTTTGCATCTCTGCTCTTACCCCTTTCCCTACGTCCATCTTTCCTCCCACCTCTCGACGGTACGCACGTGCGCGCGCATCTATGTACGTGTTTATTGATGTAGCTCGAGACGGTCGCAGGCAGTTAACAGCCCGTAAACAGAGAATGCGCTGAGAATATACGAGTGTTTTTCGTGCCGCTTCGAGCTCCATCCCGCTTGGCATCCGCTCGAGGAAGAAACGACAGTCGGGCACGCGGACGGTAGCACCGTCTCGTCGCTTGAAATTTCTTTATGGCATTAATCCTAGGAGGTTGCGTTATCCCCGACTCTCCTTCGGAGTCTTTGCTCTTGCATCTCCACTTTCTCCCGGGAGGGAGCTCGCGAGAGAACGCGAGAGCAAAGGGCCAGAGGCGCGCGAATCCCAGTGGATCAGAAGACCAGAAGTGGCGGATTCTCTCTCTTCTCGTCCTCCTCCTCGTTTCTTCATTAGAGATCGTCTACGGATGCGGCTTTGCCCCAGCGCGGAAATATATTGTGCACCTCCGGCTTCTCTTTACGCTTCTCTGGAATTTTTAATCTTTCTCGCGTAAGATCCAGCGGCGCGCCGACCGAGTAATATCGAGGTATGGAGAGAATCAAGCGAGGAAGTAATAACCCGATTGGGATAGCACGCCCGCGCTCATCTTGATGCGTCGTAATTATTAATTACCGGGTGTTATCGACTTGTCGGGTAATTTGACTCCGCGCGTGCCGCGCGTAGAAGAAATCAAGATTGCATGAGACGTGAGAGGGTGTGGGTTTTTAACTCGGAATTTGACCCGCTGTTTAAAACGACATTTATTTTTTGTAACCCGGTAGTTTCCGATCTTTCAAATAACCGAATTGGCATCTACCCGTCGATTGTATCTCGCGAATCGACAAATCTTTTCGCGAGACGAGAAACGCAAGCCAATACGGTAAACTTCTTCTTCCCTGTTTAAACTTTCGTCTCCGTGGACCCCATCCTGGTAAGGAGCCTTCTATAGGAGCGAAGAGAATTAATTCTCCCGTGTGTAGGCTTCGTTCTCCACGGGTGCCCTTCCAGCACAATGAGGGCCAGGCTGAACGTTCAAGGGTAAATGGAGACGATATAAACGAGCGGTTTAACGGCAGATTAGGCTCTCCGTTCGCCCGTCCGGCGAATATATCTCGTTGCTCGTGGGGTCTCGCTCGTGCGCTACGAATCTCCGCATTTGCACGCCGAGCGTGCGCGTTCGTCGCTCGCACACTCGCGCGGACCGTTGCCGAGTGCTCAGTGATCCGCGTAGTCATCGTTGAAATCGCGTCCCGTCAGCTTCCACGACGCGACGGGACGACGCGGCACGTTCATCGCCCTCCTCCACCCCTCGTTTTCCAGGTCCCTCGGTATCGATGAATTTTGCGAAACGAGCGCGGGAACGAATCGTGGACTCGATCGTCGAAGGGCGGCCTTCCATGGAACCTTCTCGCCCGCGTACATTTTGACGAGCCATTACTTTTAGATTGAAAAAAGCTCTCTTGCACACGCCCACTGGTCGAACGACGTCGGATCGTTTATTCATACGTGAGAATCGTCCACCCGGGTCCTTTCCCTCTCATCCGCCTTCTCCTCTCCTGAATGCAACTCCCTCCGCGTCACTCCTCTCGGCGCACCGAGGATTGAAATATTTACAGGAGCCACGGATTCCTCTTGCTATTTTCTCGCGAACGAATGAGAGAAGAGGAGGCCCTGCTCCTACTCGACAAACATTCGTCGTATCATCGATTCCGTCCGTTGGCGCATGAAATTTTCACAAGACTCCTCGTGCTTGCTCCTCTCCTCCTTCCTTCCAAGCGCGCCGCAGTTTATCGGTACCGTTGCCGGTGAGAATTTACAGCGGCAGTTTGTTAAAGTTTTACGGAGCCTTATATCCCCGTTACGCGAGAACTCGCGAAACGAGGGAGTGAGAGGGAGGAAGGGGAGGTCAATGACGCGCGGCTACTTTCCCGTTTATTACAGTCAATTCGTCATGAGATTGTGGATTTTTGATAGACATCGATTTCCTTGGTGGGTTTCCTAGGAAAGAAGCCTTTTTTTTCGTCGAATTAACCAATTCACTTTGTCTCGTCGAACTATAATTTTTCCACCGGGAACAGCTCGCAGGGGGCAAGTGCAATCGCAAGCCTTCCAGATACGCTTGCAATTTAATCTTGAGAACGAAGGTGAATCACCGCTCGCGGACGTTAATTCGGGGCCGTGAGCGCGACGCGACTAAATAGCCGGATAATAAAAGAGGACCGGGCTATTTCGGTGATGCATTATTTATTCACTCGTTGTTCCCCGATAATTCGTCACTGCCGAGGATCCCGTTCGAATTCGCGGTTGGCTAAAATTGTCGTGAGACGGGAGTTCACGACGAGACGAGGCGATACTCGTAAAAATGTGTTTGCAATATTCACGAAACCTCGTCCAGCGGAAATTCCCAGGGGTAGCTTCCCTAAGGAGTAATTTCGAAAACAATTTACGTGGATCTGCACGACGCAACATCCGGAGGATCCGCGCATCGATGACGACACAGATCCACCGGGGGAATCGGAATCGCTCGGTAAATTGAGACGAGCCGAATGGGGAGAGATTGAAAGGGACGAGACGACGGGTGGGTGGCAGGAACGGAGCTGGAGAGAAATTAGCGCGACGATCCACCGATCGTTAGGAGAGATTAGCGGCGCCCAAGCGGGCGCGCGTACTCGCGCGCGTCCCGGGAACACGGCTAATGCGCCATTATCAATTCACGAGACTCTCCTCTCCCTTCTCTCCTCTCGCTTCTGGTCTAGCCTAGCGTCGATGGGGTCTATCGATCCCCCTCGTGCAACGACGCGACGCGACGCCGACGTCGCGCGACTCCTAGGCAAGATCCGTCCAAGGAGGCCAAGCTGGAAAGTTTCGCCATTGGTAGTTTAATTGGCAAAGTGACTTCGTCTATATCCTTCCTCCGCTATCCTCTTCTCTCATCGTACCTCGTACCTTCGTCCGCTTCGCCCTCGCCGACACTCGCCAAGTGGCTCACGCTATGCCCAAGTGAGCGATTCGCATAGGTCACGGGAAATACGATTGACCTCGACATTACCCGCGCTACCTCCTAGAAATAGGTATCTACTCTTACACCGGTGCTTCGTTACCTATTCTCTACCGGTGCTCCGCACGCGTGCGCCTACGATCGTTCCATTTCAATTCGTCACGGCAGCACTCGCCGTACCTTCAATTTCTACCCTTGCGCGAACCTCGACTATTGCTTTCCACTGTGCCCAATCACCCGTCTGTCGTTCTCCTTTCTGATGTCGCGCAGGCCGTCAGTTGCCGTTAATTATGCAGGGGATGCTATCCCCGAAGGTGCGGAAGAGTGCCCCTTCGTCATTGGCGGGCGGCGAGGGTAATTATAATGAGGGTTGTCATGGCCGCGTCTGGATCTCCTTTGTTTCAGCACACACATGCACCGCTCTGGGAAGGGTGGTATAGTCGTGAGCGACCGAGAAAACGCACAGGTGCGACAGTAACAAAATTATACGCTTGCGGCTCGAGGTGTACGAGGTTATCGGATGTCGAAAAAGGAACGGTAGAGCGCGTTGTTTGTCCTTGGCTTGTGCTTCGGTAATAAAGAGACGTCCCGTTCTTCGTTGTAGAGTCGGCAATTTTCTTGGGAGAATTTTCCACCGAGAATTTCCCGACCGGTAGCGACGCTTAAAGCCGTTGGGGGTTAATTAGCGGCCGAACGAGCGGGACTTTTATCACCGCATTTAGGACACGCGGGTGCTTTTCTCCCTAATGCCCTCGACGAATTTTCTTCCTCTCTCCGGTCTCATTTTTTTTCCCCCCCATTTCCTTCGTCACTGATACGGAAACTTCGCAGGTTTCTCGATTTTTCGCTTGCTTCCTTCTACATCCGCTCGAGTCGAGTTTTATCGGGAGGAATGAATTATCTTATTTCTCTCGGTCTAGGAATACAAATTTCCATCGAGATAGTTAGAAGCTCCGCGTGATTTTTTTCTTTTTCGAAGTCGATTAAACATCACACATTCGCGCGCGCATTTCCGAGCGGGCTAAACGCGGCAAATTAAAATGCCGTATCGCTGTCTAATAGCACGGCGATATGTTACACACAATGCGGCGATCACATATTTTATGCATTACCGGCTCCATCGATCCCGTCGCGTTGAAATAAACTCTTCTAACTCTAATTAACTTAATCGCGCGCCCTCTCGTCTGTGTCCTGGATGTGCGCGTACTCTCGTCTCTCGTTAAATGTGCGCGTTTACTCCCGCGCACTGTTACGCGAGGCGAGAGCTCGGATGTGCTTTCACCGGTGCAAGAATAATGATCGTCGCGCGCTTTTCCATGCTCGGGCGTTATAACATCGATATATGTATATATATATATATATATATATATACACAGTGAGCGCTGGTAACCCTCTCTCTGCATATGCGCGCGCAAGAGAGAGAGAATGACAGAAGGAGGGGGAACATCCATTAACTAAATGCTAGGAAAATGTTATCGCTACTCGCATGAAATAACCATCTAGCGAAGTGCCCGCGCTTCGCCTCCTCCCCTCACCGTCCCGCTCTCCTCTTCCTCCATCCGCTCCAAAATCTCCGCCTTCACCCTTCCCTCCTCTCTCGTCCCTCGAAGGCTCTTTTCACATTTGCGCTCGCGTCACGATCGCGGCTCTCGTGCCGGGGAAAGACAGAAGGAGAGAGTTCGCGCGGGTAGGTTGGGTGGTCCTAACGATTTATCGACTTTCAATTATAATCCAATCAGCCGGGGAACGATAAAATGATAAATTCGCGCGTTTTCCGCAGGCTGCTTATGCGCTCGGCGAATCGGACTCCTCGCGTCCGTGACGACGTCGTCGTAGAGAAAATCGGTGGGTGGTCCCTGATCGGTCGTTAACTTTTCATGTCGTTTCGAGGATCCACAGGGATTCGGTTTGCACGCGACCTCTCGCGAGAAAGCCAGTGCAATCGCTCGCTCTCGCGCTTGGAACTCGAGTGTACTGTGTACGAGGATCCTACCACCCTTGTTTTCATCCACGCACCTCCGCAGCTATCTTCGTCACCAAGCTCTACCTCGTGGTAGTCGTGCGATAGCGTGACTCGAGCACCCCTTTAGGGGTGCGTGCCGTATAATAACGTGAAATCGGGTATTCACGCGCGCGCGCGAGTTCGCGTTTGAACACGACGTACCACGAAAGGTGCTAGCGTAGAGGGATGAGGAGGAGAAAGGGGTTGTCGAGGTTGTCCGTGCGCGAAGGAGGCAGAGAAAGGAAACACACGGGGGATGTAGGGAAGGTGAGAGAGAGAGAGAGAGAGAGAGAGAGAGAGAGAAAGGAGGAAAGAGAGGAGGAAGACGCGGACGGAGAACGCAGAGAGGGAAAGACACGGGGTAGGGTGGGCGCAGCCCCGGAGGAAGCAGCAGGGTTCGAGGAGGGAAGAAGAGGAAGAGGGAGAAAGAGACGAGGTGCAGCATAGGAGGCGATCGATGCACACCGGTCCCAGCCATACGGCAATGCCTGAGTCAGCCTTTAGCGAGCATTGGCCGACGGCATTACGGCTGCGCTCGGTCCTTCTCGACTCGTCCGCGCGAGTGAGTCGGAGAAAGCAAAGCGGAGAAGGAAGGAGAGAGCAAGAGTGAGAGAGAGGGATAGAGAGTCGAAGCGTGAGAGGGACCAACGGATAGAGGAGGGGAGGGCGGAATCGTTTCCGGCATACGCAACCCCTGCAAGTGCTCGGCTGGTTATACCGCCGCCGGGGGAAGTGACGTTCCAAATGAATATCAACAAGCGCGCAGCTCGTGACGGGAGGCAGAAGGAAGAGGAGGTGCACGCCGGACACGGAGGCGAAGAGCGGCAGAAGGAGAGGAGGATGAAAATCGTGGGGATGAAAGGGACGAGCGAGGGTGGAGGAGCGGGGGAGGATCGAGCGAATTTTATTTCTTCGGGCGTGGCGCGCCAGTGCAGCCTGCTCCGGATGGTTTTCCTTTCTCGCGTCTCCTCTTCGCTTTAACCTTCTCCTCACCCTCCCCCTCCTACCCTCGTTCACTTGCCCGGTCGCTTCCTCTTCGCACCCTCTCGCAATTCTCTCTCCATTCCTCTCGCCCGAGACCACCCGACTGCCTCTTTTTGCCCCGTTCGCTTTCCGAGACACTTTCCACTGTCTTTCCCGGTTTTAGAGAGGATCGGGTAAATGGATCGTGCACGACGGGATTTGCGAAGGCATCGCCTTTCCGGGAGGAGCTAAGGGGGTGGGGGGTGGTCCGCTCGATAGTCGCGCGGGGATAAAAGCGTAGGTAGTCACACGAGTGCCACGAGAGCGACGAGGGGAATGCGATTTCGAGAATTCCAACCGCTCGAATTCGGAGCACAAATCGAAAATTTCGCGCGCGCGCCTCCCAGGGGGCACGAGAGCGCGCTCGCTCGGGTTAATTCGATTAACGCCCCGATAAATTAATCTTTCCGTCTTCCCGGAAAATTCGTCCTCCCACCCTCGAGAGGGAAGCGAGAAAATCTGCTTTCTCTCTCTCCCTCTCATCTTGTGCACAGGCTCGAGGGGAGGGACCGTCCGTGTTCCATGATTCGTGAAATTTATTTCCACCCTTGTGTTTCGCGACAACTCGCTACTACCGCGGCGGCGTGACAAACAAAAACCCGTCGAAGCGTCGTCGTCCGCGTTCCGCTCGTGTCCATGACCATCCACCCTCCCCGGCTCATAAAAAACGGTAGTCACGCGCGACACGCGTTGGCATTCCCACTTTTTCCACGGATGCAATCGGTGACGGCGCCTCCGGCTGGGCTGGAAAAAAATGCGGATTTAAAAGAGAGTCGTGGGGGAGAAAAAATACGGGATTTAAAAGAGCGCGGAGGAGGGTCACCGGGAGGATGAGGGAGGTGGAGATGGAGGAAACGGGGGAGCGCGTCGGCGACGTTGGGAGGCCGGATATGTCCGTTGGATGGGCATGCCACTCCGGGTCGCTCTCGGTATCTCTGATTTTTTTATGAACTGCGCATAACCGGATCGGAATTCAAATATTGTCTCTGTCAGGGCCACACGCGCTTCCAACGCTTTTCAGTCTCTCTCTCTCTCTCTCTCTGTCGCTCTCCCTCCCACCCCGCCTCGTATCCGTTCTGTAAATATTATCGTAGCGGCTCTCGGAGTTATCTCGCGCGTGCCCACCGATTTTTCGGATGCGCCATCAACCCCCGGTTGCAGTCCCCACTCCCCCTATGATGCACTTGTAGGGCATTCGCCGGGGGAGTCCCGTGGCTGGCAGGTGGGACGGAGGAGGGCGAGCCACGACGGCTTTCGTATCGATTGGCGAGTGGAGGGTGGATTGGAAAAGACGACGAGGGATGAAGCCGGGAGGTGGAGAATAAGGCGAGAGCGTTGAATTCCCGAGGTTCTTTCGAGTGCAGCGCTCCACTTCTCCCGGTGCTCTCTCGGTTATCCGGTGGGATTGACGTGCCGATTCCCTTGTAAATCCCGGATGGAAAGTGACAGAAGGCTCTCTCTATTCGTCCCGAGAAGCGTCCCATTGCGACTCGGCATGAGCGAATGATCGATCCTTTCGTAGAGTCCACGATTGTCCTGCATATTATGGAGAATCGGCCGGGAATCGAGTAAATCCGTAAATTTTACTTTATTACGGTAGCCAGGGTGTAACTGTGGCTTTACGACTTCTCGTCGCTTACCTCCTCGGCTATCTAAATACGCGTCCCCGTTGGCCCGATTACTTTACCGTTCCACGGACTATAAACTGTATCGCGCGAGCACGACGTCTCGTTCGAGGTGGGTACTAGCCGCGGTGATAAATTCGATAACGCTCGCCGCGTTATAGCACCGGGGGATAATCGCGCGAGTGCACCCTGTCACCGTTTGCAAAAGTTTCACCGGCCGCGTTAAACTTTTGCCGGCGCAAAGGAAAAATAACCACGGCCGTAAATCACTTTCTACCGTGGCGCAGCGTGGCGTCCACGCTAGAGACGGGGTGCCGTCGTGTTATTTTAATATCTCCGCGTCCTCGATTCGACGTTAGTCGTCCTCGATCGAGAAAAAATTCTTACGGGGCGAGTAAGCAATTCGTATCCGGCAGGTTTCGAGCGTCGAGCCTGCCAAGCGATATTAGCAGTCGTGGACGAATATTCGAGTAGCACCGCCGCGCTTCCGGGATGAATCCAATACCCCGGAAATACCGGTCCGATACACGTAACGAATGCTCGGCGAATATTGGGAGAGCAACGTGCCCGGATATATGGCGCGCGAACTGAGCCGCGCCCTCTTCGTCGCGTTACATGACGGACGGCCGGGGTAGGTGGCCGAGTCCCCGGTAATTGCATCGGGATAACGAACGGAAACGTCGTAGAAAACGACTCGATTTCCACCTTCTCCTCGTGCCAACTGAGAGGCGTGATAGAGACGCGCGCGGTTCGGAAGGACCGGAGGATGAAAGGAGATGTAAAACGTAGGAGAGAGGGAGAACGCGCGAGGGAGGAGAATTGCAAAGGTGCGCGATTGTGGAGGGAGGAAGGAAGGCAGGAAGGAAGGAAGGAAGGAAGGAATGAGAGAAAGGCGGCAGAGGGTCGGAGCTTCGGTGGAGCCGAATGAGAGTTGGGAGGACCGGGGACGGGAGAAGCCAATTAATTTTACGATCGCAAACAGTGAGACTGTCGCAACGCCCGTTTCTGCAGTTCACCGAAGTAATTAAAGTTTAAATTGTTTTGAAGAACAATAACGCCCTGCCCGTCTCCTCTCCTCTACCCTCCGCTCTCGTCAACTCCTTCTCTTTCCTTTCTCTTCTCCGTCTCCACCACCCACCTCTTCCTTCCTCGTCCGCTGACGTAGCTCCTGTCTATGCGAACCGCCGCATCGTCCTCCCTCCTCGACGCATTCCGATGGCAAGGACGCCGAGGAGAATGGGCAAAGAGGAAGAAAGACGCGCAGGTGCGAGGTTCCAAGGGGTGAGAACGAGATGGTTGGTCGAGTGGAGAATGGTGGAGTCGGGAAGAACGAGAGAAACGCGGTGGGGTAGGTGGAATGGTGTGGAGGAGCGAATGAGAGGGTGCAAGGGAGGGTCATAATGAGATCGGGACAGAGACGTTCCGGAAGTCGAAGGGAGACGTCCGTTCCGCGATGCTGTTCACGTCCCGCCGCAGTATCCGCAAACACACGATACCCTCTGACACCGAGAGTACTCCTCCCATCCTCTCTTCCCTCCTCGTCCCTCCTCCTCCTCCCTCCTTCCCTCTTTGCCAACGGATCCCTCGACGAACCTATGACGCTTAGGTACATATATCCATCGAGCTTCCTGCGCCCATGCTGCCACCCATTACACGGCGGCGCTCTAATTATTATCCCATGGACCGTCCCTGTCCATCCTCTCCGGCTCGGACGTGCGAGAGCGGGTGTAATTAAAGTTTAAATGAATGTGACGAATCGAGCGGAGAGCGGCCCTCTCCTTCCTCCTCGCGTATATTAACGAGGCGGAACGCGCGCGCGTCCGTCGGAGATGAGTGCGTCGCGCGCTCGCCTGAGAGAGCAAGTGGTAGTATTGGTAGTGGTGACGTTTGGCTCACGCGATATTCCTCGTAATTGCGCGGAGCTTTTAACGGCTCCGCGTTTTTCTTTTTTCCTCGCTTTTTCTTCTCCCCTCCCTCTCTTTCCTTTTTTTATTTTCCACCTACCCCGTGCCTCCCTCGTGTCTCCCTTCGACGCCTCTCCTCTCCCCCGTCCCGCTTGTTCCAGCTCCTCTAGTTTCTCGATCTTCCTTTTTTCAGCATCATTAAGCGTAATTGCGAATCGCGCGCGCACCACCACGTCCCGATCGGATCTCCACGTTTAATCTTGAATTCATTTTCCGCGATTATCGGCCGAGCGCGTTCCATCGCCATTCGATCGGAAGCGGAGACGTTGCATTCGCGCGAGACGATCGATTTGGATAATGCGCTTCGGCGAGATGCGTGGATTCTCGTGAGCGCTCGCGAGTCGTCCGACGAGGGGTTCCTAATTGCTCGAGAAAAAATTTCACCCAGGGGGAGGCGGACCGGGCCGAGAAATCGCTAATGAAAAAACCAGTCGTTAGCTCGTAACTTCGCTGGACCCCTTAATTAAATAATTAAGCTTTCGCTTTCCTTGTTGCGCAGGCCCGCGATCTCAATTGCGATCTTCCGCGCGGGGTACCACGAGGATCAAAACGCGCGCGATTATAGAGGTTGCCTTCACCTTAGGCCAGCCTTGTTCCCTTCTTCGTCCTCGTTTCTACGACCGGCTACCCCACTGCGCTGGTAGCTTTGACGAATTAGTGGTTGCACGCTGTAAACCACCGAATGAATAATTATCGCCATCGAGGCGATCAAAGGACCGGAAGATCGCGGGTTGAGGCTCCCAGGGAGGATTGGGAAAGGTTCTCGGCTTCTTCCGAAGCTCGTGGTGGATGTGGAAGGGATCGAAAGTGGATAACCCAGACTGCTCGGCCGCTACAGGCCGAGCACGTCGCCTCGGTTCACTCAAACTCATTACCCCGGTCTCGCCACGAGCGATCCTCTCTAACCCTTCCCTCCTCCAGGTCCCCTTTACTCTCGTCCTTTTCGTTCGTCGTCTTCGTCCTCGTGATTCCGAATGCTCGTCCTCTTCTCTCCTCGTTCTCGACCCCCCTTCGTCACTCCCTCCACTTTCCATCCCTTTTCCCTCTTCTCGCCTCCGGGGCCCTTCGCTCGGCCCGTCAGTAATTATAACCGTGATCATGGCGTGCATTAACTCTCCTTGTACAGTAATTGTTAATGAGAGCACACGAGCGATCGCATTACTACGCCCGTTCCGTAAGCTCCTGGTTGTAATTAGAGTCACCCCTGTCGAACGAGGCCGAAGCTGAGAGCGCGCGCGCGCGCGAGACGGGGAGAGAGAAGATGGGGAAACGTGTTGTAATTTATTCCGTCCAGGTACCCTACACCCTGTGATGGGTGTGTGGATGATGTTACTGTGTTGGGTAGGTACATGCGATCGGTGCTCGTATCACACGTGGGCATGTATTGAGTTATATAGGTAATTATCCGGGGCATGGCAAAATTACGTAGAACGAAAGGACGCAGGTAACGCAAAAAACAATTATCGTGCGCAGAGCCTTGCGAAACATTTCTGGGGTTTTTTTTTTTTATTCGGCAGTTAAAATACCTTTGGCATTTCCCATTCCCGCGTGCACCCGTACAAACATAATCAAGCAGGTGTAAATATAAGAATAAGAATTTTCTGTAATTTAAATTGCCCGAGAGGACAGTTTTCTTTTTGACTGAGTTACAATTCGCGTGACCGGTCGATCGGTAAAATTTTCGGGCGATCGATAAAGGGAGGGATCGTTCCGCGAATGAATTCTCGCGATCCACCCTCGTTAGATTGCAGAGAGGAAGAGGGGGTGGGAGTTGCAACGAGCTTTCCGACTTTGTCGCGTGATCGATGCAAACGATGCCAAACGTTTGGCAGCGCGAAGCAATTTCAGCCACTCGATCCGGTCTCTCTCCTTGACCCAGATCTAATCAGACTCGTCTATTGTCCGGCCGGTATCGGATTGCGCCCGCGCTGCTCGCGACAAGAATCGACTCGAGCGCTCCCGGCACGACGACACGCGGCCCGAGCCTCTTCTTCGAGAATTATTTAGATTCTCGCTTTAGATCCTCGCGAGCCGACGTCGGGTAGACCGTGGAACCGTGGGAGGGCAATGTCGAGCGGTGCCAAAGTTTCCTTTAACGGAGAAGAAGTCGTTCAAGATACTTGGAAAATCCCTCGAGGAAGCATTTCGCGCGTTTTACAAATTTCCGTGGCATTGATAATCGATTCGATTCGCTCCACGAGGACATTCACCCTCACATTCTCATCCTTTAAGTCGACACCACCGTATTTTTCAGTTATCCTTCCTCGTCATTTTATTTCCGTTCATTCTCTCATTTCGGTATTTTTGGGCTCGGTTGCACGAGACGAACTTAAAAATGAAGTCGTACTTAAAGTCGAATTTCCGTTGTAGGATATGACTCGTGCAACGGAATTTCGGCTTTAGGTGAGACTTAATTAGGCACGATCGTAAAGGGAGTGACTTATTTTTAAGTTCGACTCGTGCAATCGGTCCTTAGTGGACGCCCTCGTATTTTTCAATTGTCCTTCCTCTTCATTTTCTTTCCATTTCCAATATCGCCTCGGAGCGACACTGATGTCTCGAAAGTAACGTGGCGGCAGCTCCGGCAACCTGGCAATTCCTCCTTCCATCATCCTCCACTTAACTCTGACCTTTGGACCGCGTCGAAGCGGCGACAATACGCGACGGTGGGGTCGTACATGAACACGCTCGCGGCCGCTCGGAGGAGGACGATCCGTAGTCAGAAATATGTCGGTATGCGCTCGATTCTAATATTAGAGCGAGTGTGTGGCGGGTACGTCGGATCAGAAAATTTCAACGGCACGAGTCCTCGATGTTGGTCGACGTCTAGTGCCACCAGCACGACGAAGCTGGGCGTGTAACTACGCGTGCACACGTAGACGCAAGCGGGACGATAATCGGCGCTAACTCGGCTCTAACTATTCATAGCACGTGCGCAATGTCGTGCCCGGCACGTTGCCCGTTGCACAGGCGTCAACTCGTAATGCACCTTCTGCCGGGAGCGATGCATGCGAGCATGCAGGAGGCCGTGGTTGCAGGTGCATCGGGGCCGTCGTGACACCCCGACACGGTAAGATCGACCCGAGGAACCTCGTAAGAATTCCACGCGAAGAATCGAGAAGTCGAGCCAATTCATTTTCGAGGGTCGAGAGTCGAAGCGACAAAGACGATTCGACGACTAAAAATGTCGAGTAAACGTTATTCTCCCGGTGTTCGCGGCATAATTAATTCAGGTGCGTCTATTGGTTTGCTTATTTATGTTCGTCGGTTCCTTCGGCCCGAGACACGGAAGAACGATTCTCTCGAAAGGAGACCGTTAAATTGAAAATAGGTAGAGATCGGTTACGCTCGTAACCGCAGCCTACGCGCTCCTCACCAAGATCGCTTCCTTCCTTCTCTTTCCTCGTCTCCTTCTCTCTCCCCGTTCTGCGCAGTTATCGGCGTCATTATCGATACGGGGGCCGATGCGTTACCCGGGCGGAGAGAAATGCAGACGGGTCCGTGACAGCGGGGAATATAATCTTGGGCGAGGGTGAGCGAGAGGGAGAGGCTCAATGCCAAGGCTCCGTAATTTAAAAATAAAAGGAGTCGCCGTGGATCTCGACAACGTCTTTGGTGCGTGGAGAGCAGAGGAGAGGTAGAGTGTTCGGCTCGAGTGCGGCCCCCGGTGAGAGCAATTTGCTCACCTTGAAGACCGCCGGTAAATCACCACGCGCTTCTTTCGCGACTCGCGAGATACCCTCGCCTCCCACCCTTCTCCTCGCTCCCTTTCGCTTCGCCTTATTTCCCTTTATTTCGCTTTTATTCCTCGGATCTTTTTCTCCCTCCGGTTTCTTCGAGCCTCGAGGAGAGGAACGAAGAAGCGAGCGTGCGTGCGACCACGCGCGCGTTTACCTCCACCTTGGATCTCCGTGTAATCTCGTGTGGTCCCTTGGTATATCGCGAACGGCTTTCGTTGCGGCGCCGTTTCAGCCTCTGGCAATTTACTCACCTACACGCGCGTAAATGCGCGAGCGTGCGCGCGCACTTAACGATGCCCTCGCCCGCGCGTGGGCGTGTAAACGTGCGTCTGGTGGCGTGTAAACCGGGGGGTAAATTCGTGTCCGCGATGCCTACACGTGTAGCCGACCGATGCGAGTCATTTGGCCCTATATTATTATTGCTAAATACATTATCGTTAAATAAATTGCCTCGGGGTCTTATCCACCCGCTCTTCAGGGCCTTCGTTTGTCTCTGCCTGTTTCGCTGCAGTGACTTGTCGGTAATACTGGGTTTTTCCGTGGATCAAGTGCTACTAACGAATCCTTATCGAGGAAACCGACGAAAGTCTTTGGATACGTCCCACGTTCACCTTAAAAATGTCCAACCACCGCGTGGAGAGAAGTGACCCTCGACCGAGCGAAAGGAGACGTCGTTATAGTTCGCGATGGCGGCGGGGTGAAGAAGGGAGGAGAGGATGCACGGGCGATGGGCAGTTATCGTGGAGAAGAGGAGACCGGTCGTGAGAACGCGAGGAATATATATTCATCGCATTATCCTACAAAGTGTCAATTACCCTTGGCGACGATCTCTTCCCTTACGGCGTCCCTCATTGTGTGCGCGGGTCTGCGCGCGTCTGCTACGTCAAGAGGAGCCGACGAGTTTCCTCGGGACAAAATGAACCCTCGGGTCATGGAACGACGTGGACGCCGACGTCGTCCTCGAGAAAGGCAAAGTGCGCGCGCATCCGCGTTCACCAGCGGACGTCGTCTATTCATCGAGGCCTTAGAACCTCCTCTTCCTCGACTCTTCTCCCTCCCCCTCTTCCACTTACCCGTCCACGGGATATCGTAAAATGATAATGCTTAATCACATTTTTCCGCGGCTAGACACCGGCGATCGATACCACCGTCGTTCGACGTTTATGCCACCGCGACGTCGGTTGGCGCGACGCAATTCAATTATGCGCAGGGATTCTCAGAGTGGTGCACGTGCCCCGGTAAAATCAAGCGTCCGGATATCGATGCGACCGATTACCGTGTCTCTTCCCTTTCCACGGTTGCTCCGGCGAAGGGATTTCTTTTTCGTTTCCCTTTCTCCGCTTTATCGGAAGGAGACGATAACCGGGGTGTTGCTCCAAGTGGAAGAAGAGTAGAAGGAGGAGCGAAAGAGAGGACGATCGCAGTTATGCTAACGAGCACGGCGATTTGCGTTCCACTCTTTTTATCGTCCCGCCGCAGTTCCCTCGAACCGACGTGCGATTGGCAGAACGAGATTAGAACGCTCTCGTGGCGTACTACACGATAAAAGCCCTCCATTGTTGCTCGTTCTCGTTCGCTTTTAACGGCTGGCATAAAAGTGCGCGTCTCGCTTTTTCAGAAATTCACCTACGAAAGGTTTCCTTCCCGTTCGCAGTGCGACCTTCTATCTCGACCGGATCGATGACGGTTGGTTCGTGAACGAAATTTTTCTTTTTTTTTTTTTTTGTTATCCTAACCCCATGATATTTGGATTCTGCGATCCTCGCGAAAGAGCCAGCATCCGTCGGAGGGCGGAACGTATTGTTCTCTCTAACAATGATCGCCATTCGAGCGAGATAAAATTAAAAATCCTATCTCCCATCTCTCGCGCTAAGGACACGAACTCCACCCCTTCTCGATATAGATGCATTGTTCGCAAAGGTTACGAGGGCGGAGAAAGCATTTTTTTTTGGTTTGTTTTTTCTTCTCTACGTGGAGTCGGACTCGTAATGACTTAATACGTTCTACGTGCCGCTTAAAAATCATCTTTCGACGACGCCGATGCGCTTGGTGAGTCTCTTCCATTCGCTACGGGAAATTATTCTCAACCTGGGCATGAAAATTCGATAAATCATTCGTAGTACGCTAGCCACGGTGGAACGAGCAGCGAGCGGAAAAATACGCACTTATCGTATACATGCCCCCTCCTACCCGCTTCATCCGCCGTTAGACTATCTGCTTTTCGCATCTACCGCGTCCTCTTAATTGTGACGCAGGACGTTCCCTTAAATGGATCTCTCCTTAACGCTTTATCTTCTCGGACGTGGGTGCGTGCTCCGTTAATGTCATCGGATCGGTGCGCGGCTATCATAGGTGATCGCGCGAAAAGGCAATGAGATAACGAGACGACACTCGCGAACGTGCTAGACAAATGTGTCGTCGTTAGTCGATAGGGTCGAGATAAAAATAAGGAAATGTAGAGAGAGAGATAAGATCTCTTAACGTTGTTCTCGATCGTGAAATGAATTATCGGATACTTATTCTTTCGCGCGTGCAAAATACGTCCTTAAGGGGGAGAATAGGATCGGATTGGGAATGGGCGATTAATTGTAGGGATCGTTCGAACTGGCCCTTAATTTTAATTCGATATTGGAAAATTAGACGAGGAACTGTAACGACGTGCGATCGTGTTTCGAATATCTCGCGTGTACCTACGCGAGATTAATAGCAAAATGAAAAATAAAGGGAGTGAAGTAAAAAGGGTGCCCGAGTTAACTGGAATATTCCGTATGAATATTCATCGAGCGCGGTAGGGAGTTCCAATAAACTCGCCCGCGGAAAGATCAATCGAGCGCAATGGACCGATCGATTTCCTTTAGCACGCTGCCACGACAAGCTGTGAGTTAGCTCTTAACGTCGTCAACGAGTTGGAGCCGCGCTGGAATATCTTTGGTAGGACGATGCGAACGCTCCGATGCACAGGACTTACACGCGTCCATAATCCACCGGGGGCAGGAATGCAGTTGAACGCACGGATGACTCGCACGAGGCATCGGGGCGGGGGGATAAAAATAAGAGGAGTCACGTGAGAATCCTGTGAGAACCGAGAGGAAAGGCTTTTCTCTTTAAATAAACATCGGCTGGCTCACGATGCGGGTTAAAGCGCGGCCAACGTCGCCCTCGTAATATTAAATTATTAGCGAGAAAGCACGAAAGCGAAAGCTGAAGATCGAATTGACGCCGGGGCTAAAATTAAGCCGAACATTCCGCGTGAGTATTCGTGACTCAGGCCGGCTGGTACGCCGATAAATTTCCAAGCAGGAGATCAAACGAGTTCGCGCGCGAGTTCGCCACTCGCTCGATTTCCTTCGTCGCATCATCGCGCCGTCTCTCCGTCCTCACCTAAGATTTTCGTTCTCGAGGATCTTTCACTCGGTTCGCGGCTCGTACGCTCTTGCTCTATCGCTCTCGTCTATTTTATCCCACGTTAGAAGGTAAACGCGTACGGCACACACCATCCAGGGGTTTTTGCCCGCGCGGCTAATGGTTTCCGCGATACGATCGAAAGGATCGCCCCGAGGTCGTATCTTTATAGGCAGCCGGCGTGCAATGACTCCTTTACTTACCCGCGTGCAGCACAACCGCCAACACTGGCCCACCTCTCCGCTTTACCATCGTAATCGTCGTGGTCGAGCGTAGTAGGTGCATCGCATTGCAGCTGTAACCATGCCCTCGTAAATCCGTCAACCAAACATCATTAACTTCGTGTTATTGGTGGCGACTCCCTGTACACCGAGGCACCAAGCCCCTCTTCCTGCCAGCATGCGAACATGCCTTGCTATTCTCAGGAGTGGCGAAGGAGGAGGGAATCGAAGAGAGACCCAAGTGTTGTTCTCGGTATGTGAACTTGGAACGGGGGATTGGGAGAGAGGGGAATTCTTGAGAAGTTTCAGTTTGACTTTTGTCGGGGCGCGCTTCAAGAAAGGAAGCGGGGATGGAAGTGTACAGTTTTCGAGTGAATTCGAGGAATGCGAGGAAAGTGGAGAACCGAAGTGCGGGGATGGTCGAGGAGACGGGCCATTCAGATTTATTGAAAGTTCGCGGGGGCGCTATGCTTGGGATGCTCCCTCGTCGAGATCTTCTGGTACATAGCATACAAACGTCTCATTCGTCAAATATTTCTCTTACCCTACTCTTCTCCTACTAACGGCTCTCGATTTTTCTGATTTCAGGTAAGCCTTGGAAAGCAATCTTCACGGGCTACGCTCTTCCGTTTCTTCAGGAGGCATCGAGTACGTATAGAAAAATTCGAAAGACGTATGGCCATTTCCTTGGCACATTCGATTTTCCTTGGAGTTCCTCCTCGGGGCTTCTGGAAAATGCGATTTCCGGCGATCACGACTCCACCCTTATTTACCACCCCTCGTGGCACGACACTCGCGCGTGGGGTCTTCGTCCGATAAAAGGGACGGCCGGATATGAGCCGATGGTGGGCTCTACTCGCGGGTACCGAGCGCGCAGGCGATACGTTATTTACCGGCGCTTTTACTGTGAATTGTTGACGTCTTACGATCCGGCAGTAAAACGAGCGATAAACGTCTCTCTCGCGACTCGCGCGCTAGGAGTAGAACGCGGTTCGCGAGCGGGCTTCGTGTATTCGGAAATGGAAGTCAAACAAGGAATCGAGAAGGAGCGCGTGTTTTACTGTTCGCCCTCTGGCTCTCCTTCCTCCTCTTCCTCGTCGAGTTCTTTCGTTGCGCGCGTCGGTTTGCTACTTGGCGAAAATGCGCGACGCGTAAAATGATCTATAACCGTGACAGTTACGGCTGGGTCACCTTACGCCTCTCATACCCCCTTCGGGGAGTGTTTTGGAATCGCCTTGAGGTACAGATTGATGTCTGGGTTCGAGATTATTTTGCGCGGAGATCGGTTGTAATATATTTTTAGGGAAAATTGATCGTTTAATGATCCAAGGAGGTAAGGTTGAATCACCTTCCAAGCTTCTACCGCGTTTACTCGCGTGGTAACGTCTCTCGAGATCGGTAAATGCGTAATTCTATTCGGTCTCCCGGCGCGAATAAGTCCAAGTCCGGTAAGTGTCTCTGGGTAACGTCCCCTCCCGTCCTCGAACAAGGAGAAATAAATTTCGCACGGGTGAAAGCCAAATGATTCGTTCCAAAGGTGAAAGTCGGATCACGCGCGGTTAGAGCCAGTGGAGAAGTCGAGCGAGTCGTTGCATTTGATCGCGTCACAGTGGCCGACGTGAAAAAATCGGCGCGAGTCACGCGTGGGTAGGAGGACAAACGATTGAGAAGATTCGCGAAGAAGATGGAAAAGGGAGCGAAAACATCGAACCAGCCATTTTTCACTTTCCATATTCCAAAACGCAGGGAAGAATTCTTGCAAGTTCGAATCATTCATTTTCAGTAGACGAATGTTTCTTCTAACCTTCGTCCAAGGTACTACGATCAACTATCGTTGTTAGAGCATTCAATACTCACGCATTCGCCGATCCACGAGCACCGCGTCTATACCAATTTTTTCATTCCCTCTCCTCTCTGCCACCGTCCTTCCTTCCACCATCCCTGCCACTCTCTTTGAACACGATATCATCGTTAATAGCACAGCGACGTCGTAGCTGGCGGGGACAAGAGATCGCTTACGATATTTTCTCCGGAAGGTTTTAAGCGAGTAGTCGCGCCGGCCGGGGCTCTGGCGGGATCGATCGGCGGATAACCGCGCGATAGACACAAAGCATTGTGGGTAGTACGACGCGGAGAGAGCAACGGCACGCGAGGGAGATAGGAGAGAAGAGAGAGAGAGAGAGAAAGAAAATAAGAGGAGAGGAGGCTGAGCGCAAAACCGATGGACGAAGAGAGAAAAGGGGGTGGGAAGACAGGACTAGAGGGGTGGAGACGGACGTGAGAGCGCGGCATTCGCCAATACCTTCTCCAGGCAAACAAAACGACGAACAAATGCTCGATACCATACTGATCCGGTGCTCCAGGGGCGGATCGAGCATTCCCAGTTTCACGATCGCGAGATATCCTCTACGGCTCTCCTACTCGCGAACGAGAGAGAAAGATAGGTACATAGAGAATGCGAGAACCCAGGGCGTCGAAAGTGCCGACTAATAGACACGTAACTTGAACTTTACCGAGTCTATTGTGCTTGCGATTGGTCGCGGTACCGAGCGAATCGAATTTAATTCCAGGGATGAAGGTACCCGGAAAAATGTCTCATTAGCATCGTGGCGGTCGAAGAATGATACTCTCTTGTACGAGATTTGCGGGTAATTGGCAATTTTCCTAGCTTGTTTCTTCGATGAAAGTTGCGGCCCAACGCGCGTCTACATCCGGAAAGAATGGAAAGCGTTTCCTGTGTAAATCCGTTCCTGCGCTGGATTCTACCTTGTCCCGGTGCTCGCAGTGCACGATGTTCTTTCTTTCTTTTCGTTCTCTTCTCTTCTCTCTCTCTCTCTTCTGCGATGGTGAATCGTGCCGTGTCTGTCCTCCTCTTACCTCCTCCTCCCGCAGTTCTATTCCAGAGCTCGTTATTGAATTTGTGCGTCGAGCGGGCGAACCGAGGATATCGCCTTTCGATATCGCTTCATTTGGCTCACGTTCATTCGATTTGCGGGAATATCTGACTGCCTACTGAGCCACCACCTCCGTCCCGCTTTCAGGCGAACGACAGGTACCATCAACCCCCGCCCACCACTTCCAACCCCTTGGGCCTCGTATCTGCAGGCACACCTTTCTCCCTACGTACCGTCTTCAGACTAATCCTCTTTGAAATGTTTCACTCGGAATCAAGTGGAAATTAATCGGATGCCACTGATCGGGATACACCAAAAGATAGGTCTTGCAAGGATCTTGGAACACCCACTTTGGAATATCACCGTAAAATTAAGGTGGGAATTTTATTGAAGCGCCGAGGGGAATAAATCCCATCCAAACCTTGAGGGTCTCCCTAGTTTTTGACGACAAAGTAAAATTAAGAGTATCGTAGGATCCTCTTATTCTCTCCATCAACTTCAACGAAATTATTCAAATTTCGTCTCGCCGACAGTTCACTGTCGGTCGAGAATTCATAAATCTCGAAACTGAACGCCTCGCAGAACACTGTAGTCGATTCGCCGTGGATCGAATTATCAGTGGAAAATCCCGGGACAACGAGGTGCCGATAATTGCTACCCAAATAAGGCACCGTAGCCTCTCTCCTTTGCTCGTCACGCGCTCCTCCTTCTCATTCTCCTCTTCTTTCCCATCGCGATTATGAGACATGTATATGCATGAGAAAGTCAGCGATGTTTTATGAAAGTCACTCGAATCCGCGGTGAGTCGAACGACGTCGGCGCACCTGGGCGATTTCACTTCTCCGAGGGGGACCCCCTTTTGCTCACCCCACTTCTCTCCAAGGAGACAATGTAGAACGGTGGAACGCAAAGTACGACGGTGGCCAGTGGCGCGCTAGTGATTTCATCGCGAGGGGAGCCCAGTCGTAGGAATAAAAATAATCCCAAGGCGAATTTGCTGAATCTCGTGGAGCGATTACAGATGGCATGAACGATAAAAAAGAAAAATTCCCCGAAGATTTTAGAAAAACGTTTCTACTTTTTTTTTTCTTTGTACCTTGAAGATCGCGTCCCCTCTGGGCGCGCCACTGACGCCCCACCGAGTCCACCGCCACTTTATCTCCCGCAGCCCTCCGACGAAAGAGGTATTATCTTAATTACATATCGCGACGTCGATGATGTTACGCGATACTCCGGTCGCTTGTACGACGTCGCCGTGAGTAAAGTCGAACGTCACCTGGGTCGCAGGCTCGTCCCTCTTCCTCTGCCTTCTCCACCCTCTTGGTCTTCCTCCTCGAGTAGATTTATCGAAGAAAGAAATATTATTTCTCCGCTTGGCGAGTATCGTGCGTCGGTGCCGGATTCGGACGGAAGATTCGTGTTACTACTTCGAGAGAAACGTCGAGTACTTTTACGTCTCGTGTGGTAGCCTACGCGATATTAAAGCGCGTTACGCGCGATCGGCTCTTCGCGCGAGGCAGCATTCGCACGCGCGCGAGGAATTCAATCGACTCGCCGAGAGAAATCGAGAGTGCCTACGCGATCTTCCTGTTACCAGAGCGCGTAACATCTCCGTGTAACGGTGCAACCAGTTGGCGAAATAATCGCATTCCTCTCATTGGGAGCTGACTTGGGCAACGAGCCGCGAGAATGGGGATTATAGAGTTCCGCGAATGCCCGGTGGATAAACCAATCGTAAAAGCAGGAGTCCGTTGCGCCTCGTAAAACCATCTCGCGATCGTTGGAGCGTAACCGGACGACACGGCACGCGCGTCCCCATCCAGGCCACTTCCGGTCTATCGAAGTGGCGGTAAGGGAGGGAGGACACTTGGAAGCGCAAAATTCCAAGCCGATAGTTTACGACGTCCTGGGAAATCGAGCGAAGGGGGTAAGAAGAAAAAGGAGTCGAGAGGATTGAATCCTCGAATTTTCCAATCGATCGTTACATCCCTCGCAACGCGGTGCACGCTCGCAGGAGCAATCGCGGAATCGGCGAATTTAGAGACCGTAAAGGGGCAATAGGAAGTAGGGAAACTCTCTCGTCCGCGTTGCAAGAGTTGGACGAGGAGAGGTGTAGGGGGACCATTCTTCCGGAGACGAGTCAACGCAACCAGCTGTCTGTGACCAGGCCATAAACGAGCGAGCAGACTGTAGCTTTCTCTGGTGGCCCGGCGTGATTTCACCGTGATCGTACGATGAAAACGGCGATCGTATATTTCACGTTGCCGGGTACCGTCCTCGGCAAAAGTCTAGGGCGTTTACAGGCCCCTGCCCCCGTCGTAAAACTTCCATAACCATTTGTATTTCGTTGGGTCCATAAAGTCGAAAAATTGCTCGTCTCCTCCTATCGTGGAGTCTCGCCGCATTCGTTCACTTTGTAGCTTCCCTCGTTTCTCGGTCACGTCCGTCTTCAGTTCTGAATGAAGTTCAAGAAAAAGTGGATTGCCAGGTGAGTGAATAATCGAGGATGAGGGGATATACGTTCTGGAAGAAGTGCTTGTTCCGTCCGCACGATCCACCAACCGATCCCGGAAGCGGGGCCCGAGGAGTGGAATTTTCCGGCGGACTGTATTCACCGGTGTGCCACGGCATATCGATATACTTGGCGCACGGCTGCGGTGGCGGTGGCGGCATACTCGTTGAGTAATTGCACGCTCACGGCGTAGCTTAAGCGTGGAAACGCGGATTGCGAATCGGGAAGCCAGAGATATACCCGCCACCTCCCCTTAATACACCGAAATCCAATTTATCGGAATACTGCGCACCGGTCATGCTCGTGCGCGCATCCTATCGCATCATCGAGTCGCGGGACGTTTACCGGCTTCCGATTTCTTCTACGAGATTCGTGCTTACGATGAGATGCCAAGGGTCGAATTTTTCTCGAAGTCTCGACGTTTGGAGAGCACTCACTTCCATTCGGCACGCTTGACAAAAGCTTCATCCTGTGTTTATCCGAGACGTTTACCGCCTTCCGATTTCTTGTCCTACGAAATTCGTGCTTACGATGAGATGCCAAGGGTCGAATTTTTCTCGAAGTTCTCGACGTTCGGGTAGCACTCACTTCCATTCGACGCGCTTGACAAAAGTCCCTTCCGAAGTGAGCTTGTCCTGCATTCTCGTGGTCGTGGACACCGTTCCGCGATGCAGGGTACACAAACGACTCGGTTTTACGGTTGGTCCACCGCGTGGCGAGATTGTTCCCGGTAGGCGAGGCGGATGCCCATAAATTCGTCGAAGAAAGTCAAGTATTCTGTCCGTAGGGCGGGAACAAGAGATTGGTTCGACATTGGTCTCAAGGAGTTAAAAATTGCAGTGATCCACATCTAAGAAAATTGTAAGATTTCGATTTTATATTTAAGTTCAGAAGGAGTTCTGTATTGGACGAATGAATTTTCAGAGGAGAATATCGTAACGAAAGCGCCCCGATAATTACACTCCAACGTCTTGCTCGCTATGCATTTCTCCTTTTCCTCCTTTCCTTCCCTCTTGTCCTTTCGTTTCACCGAAAGGGGAACGCCCGATTTCTATTCTCCATATCCGGAGGAAAACTTACCCGCGACATTTTACGCTTCGCATTTCCATAGAGATGTACGTGCCACCGCACCTTGCTCGTGCAAAGTTTCGCAAGCCCCACCGGCATCGTCTCGTCGTCCTCCTCCTTCTCGCGGCTCGTGCTTGTCGTAGTCGTCGCGGTTGCTCGTGAACTCCGTTTTAGGCGGCGACGAGACGGTAGGAGAGGCGGTGGCGGAGGAGAGTGAGAGGGCGAGCCAGTGCCGTGCTTATTTTAGCATTTCGCAAGTCAGAACGAAGACGAATTTATACGGTTACCGGAATACGTAATGCGTTCCCACTGTAGGGCGCGCACGTGTTGTTTCAGGAGCATAGGAGAATTCCCGGGGGATGGCGGAGGATGAAGGAAAGGGCGAGGAGACCGGTAGAACGAAGTTCGAATCCGCCTGACCGACCCATAAAATGCAAATGGCCGTCATTTCCACGCATATTTTCGTCCGCGGCCGACCCGCGCTAACTTTTCGCGTTCTCGGGTCGGAAAATGAAATTTACAAGCCGGGTCAAAGCGAGGGTGGCGAGCGAGAAGAAGGTACGGATAGGATGCGGTTTTTCCAGGATAAGGTTCGTCGGTTTCGGTGTGGTAGAACATTTCTCTCCGTTTAGCCTTTTCTTTTTTTTTTTTTTTCCTTCAGACGTCTCACTTAAATGCGTTCGTAAGGTTTCTCGAGAGCCGCGCCGCCGATCCCCCCCCACGAGAACAGTCGAAAGTCCTATTTTCGTCTCACGCGAAAAGAACGATTTCACCGATTTCACCCTCGTTTTAACAGACCCTCTTCTCTCCTTACCTCACGGTGACACGGTTCTACGCGCAATAAGGCGTGCGGCACGCGGGCGCGTTACGTGAATGCGCGCGCACGTGTTTACACGCGCAAATGTCAATTCTTCGCCTTTCTCTTCTCTCCTCTTTTCGCCTCTCTTTTTCTCGCGTCCCACTCGTCGATTCTTCTCTCTCTCTCTCCCTTTGTAAATCTTACGCGTCTCTGGGAACGTCGCTCAACAATTGCACAATCACCCATCAAACGAACCGAGGGAGCAGGTACATCTGGCAGGTTGCGCGCGTCGAAACCGATTGACTTTATCGTTCCTGTCTCCTTCTCTCTCCCTTTCTCGCGTCCGTTACCATGCGTCCATTCTGCGAAATCTCCTGATCGCAATACCGCGTGAGAATGAAAACGTTCGAGAGACGCAGACAGAAAAATCCAAGAGGCTTCTTCGGAGCCAGGGAGATATTTAATAATTCTCTGAATTTATGGAACTTGAAATGCACCGCGCGGACGTCTTTATCGGTCGCTCGTGGGCTTCGGTAAAGTATCGAATGCGTCTTTATGGATGATTTCCATTTAAATGTCATCGAAGGAATATTTTAATCTCGCGCTTAAGTGGAGTATCTCGCGATTATACGAGACGCGGTGGATGAGAGGAGAAAGCAAAGGTAACGGTATAATTGCGATTTCACCTTGTAGGATGTGAGGAGAGAAAAAGAGAGCAGGAGGAAGAGAAGGAAAATGAGAAGAGGAAACCGGAGAGGAGGGAGAGCGCCATGGCGAGGTGGAAAAAAAATATATTCGCCTCTGGGCGCGTCCGAGAAATATTTGCGATCCGACGAGCGCATCGAAGTGCGGGTAACTCGATAGTAACTCAATTTCGAGGTAGCGCCTGGACACACGCTGTTCGCCGATGGAAATTGAGTGCGCGCCGAAGCCGTTTAGCGACTCGACTCGATCGCCAAGGGACGTGGACGAGGTAGAGGAGCGTCCAGAGAGCGAAAAAGTTTCTTCCGTATTGCGATGTAACGACCACGTTGCATTTACGTCGAGCGTTCAATTACTGCTTCCTCTGTTTTTCATAAAAAAAACGTTCACTTCCTCGTATCGGAGATAGTAAACACGGGTAATGTCATTGATACGAAACAAACACGAGGGGACGCGTTTGAGCGACGTATGAAATTTGATTTTACACGGTCGTGATTCAACAGATGAATAATGGTGACTCATCCAGAAACACCCATCTACGAATATTTTTCTCGATAGCTATCGAATGATTCACTCGCGCGTGATCGATTCGACGAACGAGTCGTAGAAAAGGAGAAGGAAGCACGCCCTGCAGAATCCTAACAAAACCCACATGCGCAAAAGGTGCCCGCTTCATTGGCCCCGGCGGCCATAAAACATGTTTCTCACGGTTTTACGAGTGGCTTACTGCGTTGCGGCGACGGGCCACAAGTTCGACCCATCGAATACTCTAAAACCATCCGGCACTCGGAGCGTCCTTGACTTTCTCTTTCCGCCTCCCTCTCGAGCCTGCTTCCGTGGAGCACTTCGCGCGCGTGTGTCTAAACACATCCGCTCGCGAGTTTGTTTTACCTTTCCGCTCTTCCGCCTCGACGAAGAACCCGGTGAAACGATTCTCGTTGCAATTGAGAATGCAGAACGAGCGCTAATTAGCGGTAGGCACCCGGGTCGAAATTAATCTCGGGATAAGCGTATTGAAACATTGAATCGGTACCTTGTCCGTTCCCTCCCGTTACACGTTCTCTCACGATTAATATCGGGGCTCAAATCTCTTCGAGTGGAACGCGAAATACGACGGTGTAGGTGGCCACCCCAAGAGAGTGAGCGAGAGAGTGATTAGTTTGCATGCGAAACGATTGCATTGCGCGGTGGCTACTTGGCCTGACCCGGTTTAGCTAATCGCGCCGTGAAAGGAGAAACGCGGAGGGAGGATCGGCGAGGAGTGCCGGACAATGAGACGGCGTAGAACAGAGCTGTGAGCACGCTCGCGCTAAGTTCTCTGCGCTTATAGACGATTCTCGTGTATTCGTGCACATCCGATGTACCTATAGACTCGCGCGGCGGCTGCGAAACTATCGCGTCTATCCACGCTCGGGCACTTTACAGGCGGGTAAAAGCGTTGCGAGAGGGACAACTGGAAATCTGGGTCGATTAGAAATGGTTTTACACCGCTACAATTGCTTATACAACGTCTATAAGTGGAAGGGTGTAGGTTCGAGGCGATGGGTAACTACGCAAATGGACATCGTGGAAAATTCGCGATTGAGCAAGCGAGTAATCAAGAGAGTAGGATTACGGAGAACGGATTTGGAAAGCTCGATAACCGATTTTATTGAAAGCCGATGCTATTGGAACGCGGTCGAAATTAGAATTATTCCACGCTGGTATGGGCCGTGTTCTTTGTAAGGAAGTAGAGAATTTTTAAATTGCGGGGTAAGTCGAACCGATGCGAGGTAAACGGCCGGGCAAATGCTCTCGCTGCTCATTGAAATCCTCCCTTTCTCCTCATCTCCGCGTTCTCCTCTCTCATCGTCTGAAAAAAAGAAGAAAGGCCGAACTCTTTCCACGGGGTCGTTTGTGCAGTGGAGGTGCTCACGGTGACGTTACAGACATTTTCAAAAGCGCGTTTGTCGAAACAATGGGGAGAGACAAGCACGAGCTGTGCTTTCGCCGTGCGTTTTTCCTTCTTTCAAACCGATCCCCACCTTCCCTCCTCGTGCCTCTCGCCCTGTCCCCCTCCGCTTCACCATTTTTTCTTTTTCCTATCCGTCCAACGAGGTAAACATTCGCACGACACGATCGCTTGCACTCGACGCTCTTTCACGCCGGGCATGTCATTGAAAAACTGCGTACATTTTGCATGCGGGGAAAGAGACGTGTGGTAGCAAGGGGATGCGAGAAACGGAGGAAACGGCGGGTGCGCGAGAGTCAAAGGGTGGGGGAGGATGGAAGAACTACACCCGTGGGGTGAGGACGAGAAACTCCGCAAAAGAGCGGATGATAGACAGAGAGCGATAAAAAGAAAAAAAAGAAAAGAGCAATGGAGAGCGACGGCGGCGGGACCGGGGCGGAGAAGGACGAGGTTTCGCGAGGAAAAAATAATAAAGGGAGGTGGACGTTGGAGGATGCAGGGGGAGGAAGTTGGGAGTGGAGAATTGCGGGAGAGGAGATCTCAACAAAAGGCGAGAGAAACGAGTTTCACCTACTGTATCCATCAGGGTCCACCGTCCTCCAAGTAACTCCTTCCTCGCGTGTGAACACAACGAGCGGATACTCTCGAAAACGAAATCTCGGGCGTATCGAATAATTTCGTTAAAAGGTCCTTCTCCATTTTTTGCCCGTCCTCTCTATTCAAGCTTCGATCGATGTTCGTCCGCGTTACAGGCCGGGCCGACCTTTTTTTCTTCAAATGGAAATTTCTCTCCGTCACGTCGGGGCAAATAACCCGTCTCCTCCTCTCTCTCTCTCTCGTCTTTTGCCATCGTCGTCGCGCCAGTTGTCGTTCTGTTCCTCTGTATGCAAATCAGTCGACACCTACCTACGTGGCGCTTCGTGCCTTATCTTCATCCCCTCGGAGGTAACTCGCCGCGCGGCGGAATAAGATTGCACGCAACCCCCTTTTCCACCCCCCAACTCGTTTGAACCTCTCGAGTGGAGTCTCTCCGCCTCCTCGCAGGGACGCTCATCCATCCTAAAACGTCCGGACGTATCTTCGTTGTCGGGCGTGTTCCACCGCCCTCGAGGCTTCTCGTGGCCTTTAATCCCTCGTCGAAGGGTTTCCCTGGTTCGCATTAATTTTAGGACGCCCACCCCTCTTCCAGTCGGGTGGTATTAATTAATCGCAAATATATACCGAGGGTAAGGTCGCGCTCGTATTAATATTATCGAGCACCCCCGATCGTCGTTTCCGATCCGTTCGCATTGGAATCGGTCTCCTTCCATATCTCCGGAGGCAGCGTCAATAATTACCTTCCTTTTCTTCTAGCTATTGATTTATACGAGTTTCCGAGCACTCTTCCTGTATCTCGTTCTCGTCATCGGTATCCTCTGTGGTGCGCGCGTCTCAAGAACATAAATTATTGCTTCCCGGAAAAGATTTATTGCCCGGGATCAGCAACGATTTCTTGCCGACTGCCGCGACCGAAGATCCTCGAGCGTGTACTGCTCGCGTGTGGGGGAGGAGGGCGTGAAATGCGGGATTAGAAAAAGATTGACGAGCGCGTTAACGTTTGCCGCTCGTGGCTCGCTCGAATCCGCTTGGCTAGCGCGTTTGGGAATTGAAGACGGCGAAGGGGATCGGAGAGACAATGCGGAAAGGGCGCATGGTGCCGCGCGTATAAATAAATATACGAGCGTGAAGGCACGAACAAGGATCCGGAGGATCGCGCGGTATGGTCTTACGAGACCGAGGCGAAAGAAACATTGGCGGGGGGCGCGGTAATTGCCGGTGCCTTAATTAACAAAGCACAATGGAGGGAACCGTAGCTATTGCCACCCCATTGTCTTCGCGTTAGATCTGTTTTAGGTGGAGCCCGAGATATATGCAGGGTGGCGCCGTTCGTCCGACTCTCCTACCATCCTCCTTACCCTCACCTCTTCTCCCCTTCTCATTCTCGTTCTCTCGACACGGTCGATTATTTAACGCAATTATCCTTCGTTCCTTCACGAAGCGTTCCGCGCTCTCCCTCTTACTCTTTCACTCGCTTCGTCTCCTCTTATCCGTTCTCTGCTTTTCTCACTTTCTCTCTCTCTCTCTCCCTCTCTCTCTCTTCAAATCCCTCCTTCCACTCGAGCACCATTGTTTCTCCTCCATCGTATCGATTCGAGATACTGGTTCGACTGGTTCCTGTCTGTCCGGGATGAAAAGCCGTGGGGCGCAGGGGTTGAAGCCGGGACGAAGAAGGAGGTGTGGAGGAGGACGAGAGGAGCGGGGGCGGCACTCGACTCGACTCGGCTCGGCTCGATACAAGAGCAGATTTTTTCTCCCCGGAGGAATTTATAGGTGGCAGTGCCGGACGATTAACCGTTAAGAGGATGAACTCCCCGTGGCTGTTTGCTCTGCGTCCAGCTGCCAACAGAGAGCGCGAGCACTAAGAGCATTCCGATGATATTAAAATCTGGAAAAATGTAACGAGGTCGGAGGGCGCGACGTGTGCGAGTTCGAGCGAGTGGTGGTCGAGGGATAACAGCCCCTCTGGGGTGAGAGACGGAGAAAGCAAGTGAGAGAGAGAGAAGGGTCCCTTTGTATCGCGAGCTTAAACCGCTTTTTATGCGCGAGATAGCCGCGACAGGCGGCTCGTTCTCGCTCGCGTGAAACGAACGATAAAATTTCCTGAAACGCTTTATTGCGCTCGTGCGCGGCAGGCAAGGATGTAACGACACAGGTAACGGACAAGCGTTACCGTACACGTACCTAGATAAGTTTAATTATCGAATTTTATCGCGCGAGTTTTCCTCGACGCTATCTTCGCTCGAGACGAATGCAAGGAGATCTCGATCTCGGCACGATTAGTTAGCGAATTCTTGAAATGTAGTGATTTTTTTTTTAATCGTTGAAATTGGAAAGCACGGTCAAAAGTTGTTGTTCGTTAATATGTGCTGCGAGGTGCTGATTGAATCGGCCGATCGCAAGAAAATTTCTCGTGCCCTTTCGTCTCCCTCGCGGTGCCATTCACTTGGACAACACCGTTTTAAACTTTCCTACCGGAGGATGGGCGGACCAGCTCCGCTACGCTCGTATTCCCTAGGCGCCCGACGGATAAACGAGGAGCTGCAAATGGTTGTCGCCTGGAATCGAGGACACTCCGCCGCCGCTCCGCAGATTCTCTCGCGCGTTGGGGATGACGGTAATAGCATTAGGGTTAGTAGCGTATCTCGAGTGGTTTGAGTTTCCAGAGAGGGAGAACGGGAGAAAGAGGGAGCGTGGAAGCAGAGGTGAAAAGGTAAAATAAACGGAGAAATGGCGCTAGGTCCCCGAGAGGACTGGAGAATAGAAAAAGGGAAGGGGAGGAGAGAAGCCCGAGGGATGGTCGGTCTCGCGAAGAAAGATAGACTTTATTGGTCCAGAATCGTTGGAAGATTCGTTTTGTCGTTTTTAAGCGAAAAGGAGCCAGCCTCGAGGTGCCCCGAGGGGTTAGCCCGAAAGTCATTAAGTGTGATAATATTTGTTCGAGTGATTACCTCTCGTCGCGCGAGCCTCTCCCCGAGTCTCACTTTTTCTCGGCAAATTTGATTTTAAAATGAAACGTCTCGAGGAGCCGGGGCGCGAGGGGGCTCGAACGAATCTCGTCTCGCCTCCAAATGAAAGAAGAATATTCACGATTGCCGGCCCATTCTCGTTCTCTGAGAAAAATTAAATATCCCCGCCGCCTCTCGCTCGATCCGTCCATCTCGGCAAATTATTTATTCTCCGAATCCACCTGCTTTTCGCGCATTCCACGGAACTCGAGAATCCCGGTCCACGAACCACCCCGAAATTAAGTTTCACGACGTAACGCGCCCATAAGCCCCGTTCACGGTAACTCGACACCGCCGAGCATGAAATTGAATTTCACGGCCCGCGCGGCCCTCAACTTTGAAAAGTCACCGGTTATCAGCGTGACGTCACGTCGCCTCCCGACGATTCGGTGATCGAGAGGAGGAGAGGGAAGGCGGGCGATGAAAATCTCGAGCGGTGATCGTTCCTTTGTAAGGGGTGCCTGTAAACAGAGCGAGGCTTATCTCCTTCCTCTGATGCTCTCGTGAGGGGTGGCCACACCCCCCCTGAGGGTTCCGAGCAAAAGCAAGCAACCTTGTCGATAAACCTTAAGTTCCGGGAACGGATACGAGGGACTGGGGGAGAGTGAAACGAGAACAGGAAGGGCCGCGCGGCACACTCGTAACACCGAGTGCCGTCACGTGTAGGCGAATCTCCTGACGCGTGGGCTTGTGTTCCCGCTCGTGTTTAGGGGAGACAAGAGTGGCGGGGATGGAGAAAGTACATCGACCTAGGCTTCGCTCGTAAGTCAACATTAGCCTCCTGATCCTCCCCCGACCCGCAAGGGTTGTAAGAATGCCTTCTAACCGAGGACGACTCTCTCTCCTGGTAGTGTTATTCGAATTAACACCGAAGAGGACCACGGATAATTGTCGGGCGTTGGAGCTCGTAGAAACTGCGGTTTACTTGTCGAAGATTCATCTCGGAAGATCGTTACCGAGAAAGATTCCGAGAACTCTCGAGAATAATCCTGCGCGCAGTTTTTCGCCGGAGGTTCTTTTAAAATCCGATTCTCTCTTTCTCTCTCCCTCTCTCTCTTAGAGGTACGTAGAGGCTACACGTGCATGCGTATGCTCTTGCTTCTTTCTAAGTTTTTTCTGCTTTCGCTGCTTTGGTTGTCTTTCTTTTCAGCTCTCTTGGAGCTTTTGGGAATGCGCTTCTATTCCTAGTAAAGGCTTTGAGTTTCCTGCCTGTGGGTTTCTGCTTTTCTTGGTTTTTGGGACCTAACCTCGCTTTTACCTCGGCCCACGTGGCGACGGTCAGTGCCTGGGAAGTAGCGGCTTCTAGTAGCGGCGTCTCTGGTGGATTCGCGGTGCGGGCCGTCTTCTGGACTGTCGTCGATGGCGACATCTGGTGGCGGCTTAATGGCTTCGGGAAGGAGAGATAGCCGTGATAGCGATGGACTGGACTATGAGGAGGCGAGTCAAGCACAATTTGAGGATCAGCCTTTCGTGGAGTTGGATGCGACTAGGCGGAATCTTCGATTGCGGGTTGGTGCGGTGGAGAGCATGCTTAAACATGGGAAGCTCCTAGTCAGTGATCGGCAAGCTATTTCTGACACTATTGCGGAGCTTTTCAATGCCTACGACTCGTTATTTTTGGCACATCAGACCTTGCTAAGCGGTCGTACTGTCAAGGAGGCTGTCAGAGAGGCAGTTAAGGAGGTCGTTCGGGAGGAGCTTCGTTCCACGTCGACTGAGGGGCCTTGCGGGTCCTATGCGGCTGCGGCCTCACGTCAGGCCACTAGTAGTGTCAATGTCAATAGGAAAGTTGTGCTGCCTCGAGGGCATTCTGTTGCGCTGCCTTCCTCGGTTAGTTTCGTGGTTGGGCCTCTCTCGACAACTGCGGGTAATTTTAAGAGTTCAGATGATACTCGGGCTGCCTTAGTGAATTCGGTCGACTTGCGTGAAACTGATTTGCGAGTTAATCGTGTCATTAACTCCAGGAACAATTATGTGCGTGTTTTCGCCAATAAGTGCAATATTGACAATTTGAGAGTGTCACCGACTTTGCGTGCTGCTGGCCTGGAGGTTAAAGATAAAGAACGTCTGAATCCTCGTATGGTGGTCCGTGGTGTGCCGGTTAGCATGGACAATGGTGCTTTGTGCGATTCGATTGTCAAGCTAAACTTAGATGGCGTTAAGGACCCTAAGGTTTGCGTGGTATACCGTTACCCCCCGCGGTCTGACAGCGATGTCACAAGTGTGGTGTTTGAGACTAACGCGTTGTGTCGTAGGAAGCTGCTCGGTCAGGGAAAAATTTTCCTGCCTTGGCGGTCTTGCAGGGTTGAGGATCACTTGCGTGTCCTCCAGTGCTTTCGCTGCCTAGCCTTCGGCCATATTGCTAAGGACTGCAAGAGTCCGGTAAAGTGTGGAAAGTGTGCTGGCGATCATGTCACTTCCACTTGTGTGAAGTCGGCGAATGACTACGTGTGTCACAATTGTAAGGAGGCCAAACTTGCGTCTGTCAAGCATAAGGCTTTTGATGTCACTAAGTGCAGTATTTTAATGAGACGGGTCAGGGATAAAGCTGCGCGCATTGATTATGATGGATAGTCTAAAAATCTGTCATGTCAATTGTCAGTCCCTGACGGCCCACTTGGATGAGTTTCGCAACTTCTTCTCGACTAGTTCCTATCACGTTATATGTATGTCTGAAACGTGGCTCTCGGAACGTGTGCCTGATCGCTATGTTTCCTTATTCGATTATAATTTATTTCGGTGTGATAGGATTGGTGCGAGGGGTGGTGGAGTTGCGGTATACGTCCACAAGTCGCTCTTCGGTCGGGTATTAGCTTCCTCGGGGGGAACGTATTGCAGGCGTCCGGAATTTTTACTTTTGGAATTGCATGGTGGCTCCGTCCCTAAGACCTTGGTCGGCGCGGTTTATCGTCCTCCCAAGGCTGGGTTCCTGGATGAACTAAAAAATCATATTTCTGAGCTTGCTGTTCGTTATAGCAGTGTGGTGATTTTGGGTGATTTCAACATTAACATTGGTGTGGCTACTCATGATTCGGTTAAGCTTCGCGAATTTCTTGAATCTAATGCGTTGCATTTGATACCGTATTGTCCTACTCACCACACTGCTTCCAGCCACACTGCCATTGATTTAGGGATTGTTGACGATTTGGGGAAAGTAGTTGATTATGGTCAGACTCCGGTCTCCTTTCTCTCCAACCATGATCTTATTTTTGTGACTCTAGGTATCGGAGGGCCTACCCTTGAGCGGATGGGTGTACGGCGACGTGACTTCCGCAGATTCTCCAGGGAGGACTTTCTGAATGCGGCGGAGGATATGTTGAGGCCTTGTCTTCAGATGTCTGATTTAAATGAAGCTGTTGCTTCTTTTAGTTCTAACCTTCTGGCTTGCTACGACTTGCATGCGCCCTGGAGAACTGTGTGTTGTTCTCGTAAACCTGCTCCATGGTTAACTGGGAGGGTGAGGGAACGGATGAAGGAGAGGGACAGGCTCAGGAAGAAGTATCTCAGGACGAGGGATTCCTCCGACTGGGATGCTTTTCGCGTGTGTAGAAACAGCGTTAAACGTGTTGTTAGGGATGCTAAGAGAGCGTTTTTCTCTGAGACTCTCTCTCGTGCCCCTACGGCCAATATTTTGTGGTCCAAGATACGCTCCCTGGGGCTCTCTAAAGCTAAAAACAGCGGCTTTTCTTTACCTGCAGGCCTTGATCTGGATGATTTCAATGACGTTTTTCTTTCTTCGTCTACTTCTGCTTCTTCGGACTTTGGTTCGCTTGATTGCATTGGTACTTATCGAGACGAGCTTTTCTACTTCAGGGATGTCCTTCCTTTAGATTTACGTGCAGCTCTTCGCTTTCCTAAGTCAAACTCGTCTGGTGTTGATGACATCCCACTGTCACTTATTTCGGAATCTCTTCCTGTTTCCTTCCCAATTATCCTTGAGCTGGTTAATAGATCCTTATCTACTGGCCTATTTCCTCTATTATGGAAATCTGCGATCGTGGTGCCCATACCTAAGATAAAACATCCTGTGCTGCCTTCGGATTTCAGGCCTATTTCCCTGTTATGTACGCTGTCTAAGGTGGTTGAGAAAGTGGTGTTCAAGCAGCTGTCTGATTTTCTGGAGTCTAATCGGCTTCTGGATTGTTGGCAGTCGGCATATAAGAAGCGTCACGGTACTCATACTGCTCTCCTCAGGGTGCTTGAGGATGTTCGGTCTGCCGTTGATTCCAGGAAAATCACAATTCTAGTGTCATTTGACTTTTCTAAGGCCTTCGACAGGGTAAATCACTCTCTTCTCATATCTAAGCTGCGTGAACTGGGCTTATCCCAGTCGGTGCTCAGGTGGTTTGTGTCTTATTTGTGTGGAAGGAGGCAGGCTGTTCGGGGGGCAGGGGGATCATTATCCTCTTGGGCCCCTGTTGGCTCGGGGGTGCCCCAGGGATCGGTCTTAGGGCCTCTTTTATTTTGTATCTATGTCTCGGATTTTTCTAATGTCCTACCTTCTGACTTTAATTATAGTTTTTATGCGGACGACCTGCAGGTTTACGTACATTGTCATCCCGATGAAGTTTCGGGTGCTATACACCGACTGAATGCTGCGATTTGTAACATATGCTCTTGGGCGAGTGCTAATTGTCTCAAATTGAATGGTCAAAAGACTAGGTGCATTATGCTTGGCAGTCGCAGGTATGTCAATGACACATACGACCGCATTTTACCGCTGATCCTTGTGGACGGGGTTGCTGTGCCTTTTGTGCGTTCCATCAAGTTGTTAGGTGTCAATATTACCTCCTCTCTTTGCTGGCGTGAACAGGCTATATCTGTATCTAATAAGATAAGTGGAGTGTTGCATTTGCTAAAACTTAATAGACATCTTTTCTCGGTTTCGCTGCGCCGGAAACTTGTGACATCGCTCATTTTTCCTCACTTGGATTACTGCTGCGAATTACTTACTGATGCGTCAAGTGAGGTTAATACTATTCTGGAAGCGGCATTAAATCGATGCATCCGTTTTATCTTGGATGTGAGTAGATTTGAGCATATTTCGCCTTATCGTGACCGTCTTGGGTGGCTCACCGTGGGCTGCAGAAGAATCTACCTAGTTTGCCGTCGAACTTTTGACATTTTAATGTATAAAAGCCCTGGCTACCTGTTCGACAGGTTTGTTTTTGTTTCGGACGTGCGCGCGCATGTGACGCGTTCGCGTAGTGCTGACTTGGAGCTACCTCTCTGTAGAACGGACGCTCTCAGAAATTCCTTTGTAGCCACAGCGGCGAGGAGTTGGAACTCACTTTCTGATGAGATAAGGAACTCGACTTCGTCTTCTGCGTTTGCGGCCAAATTGTATGCTTCCTTATTGGTGGATCGCGTTACTGTCTAGTGCCTTCTGGTGACAACTGTTTGTGTTGCTGAGCATGCGTGTTTCGTTCCTAGGTTTTTGTTTTCATTTACATTTAGGTTATTATGTATACTTGTTTTGATGCCATACGGGACCCACGGTCTCTCGGGCATGGAAAATATACATTTTCTTTCTTTCTTTCTTTCTTCTCTCTCTCTCTCTTCAATTTTTCCGTAAATCTTCGCGAAGACAAATCCCACGGTTGACTCGACGACACTTTTGTCAGTGGGCCGCCTCTTCGTTTCGAGTCTAAAAAGCTGCTCTGTCGTTTCCAGGGCCGGTCCCGCATAAAGGGCGACAAGAGCTCCTCGTCCTCGTCACATCCCCCAAGGGGGTGGTAGTGAGCAGTAGGGGTGCGCTCAGTGTTAGCGAACGATCGATGCCGGAATACGAAAACAGAGGATGCGAGCTCTCCCGCTTCTCCTCTCTCATCCCCTTGCGGGATCCGTCCTTTCGTCCCTGGCGCATTTCCGGTCTCCTTTTTACCAGTGGGTGCGCGCGAAAGGGGAGAGGGGTGGAAGGAGGACGAGCGGAAAAACGGTGAAGCGAAGGCAGAAGCGTGAGATCGTGGGAGAGCGGGAGTGGGGAGGGGTGCAGTTTCAGAAACTGCAGCTCCTCCCGGTACACCTTTATCGCTCCTTCGCCGGGCGTAATTCCGATCGCGCTTGACTCAGCTTTTGCATAACCGCAGACCTGTCTCGAGGCGGGAAATGGGAAGAGGGAGAAGTAAGAGGAGAGAGAGATAGAGCATCGAGGAGAGTAGTAGTAGTCTCGGGGTCTGGTAACGGGGGTTGGGAGTGAGTTCCGGAATTCATAAAGGGGTAAAATTGCCGCGCGTCTCCCTCTCCGGTTCTCTCTTCTTCGCTTCTTTCTTTCACCCCATTTCTCTCTCTCTCTCTCTCTCTCTCTCTCTGTCTCCTCCTCTTTGTCTCCGATTCTCTCTATTTTCCTTTCTCTCGTTTCCACGTTGCAAGACGAGGCGTACAAAGACGGGGAGGTTGAACGTCTGCACGGTCCTCTCTTTCTTCGTTCTTCCAGTACGACGAGGATAAGAGGGGTGGGGTCGGTGATACGAGGGGTTGAGATTCCAACTGGAACTGCTATGAACTCGTGCCAGCTCGCCCACGCCTCATCCCACGTCTATTCTCCTCTTCCTCTCTCTCTCTCTCTATCTTCTCGGTCTCTTTCTCTCTCGCGCGTTCTCTCCTCCCTTCTTCCCTCCCTTCCACAACCTCGTCCTCCGCCGGCGCTCTTCTCGCGCCACGGGCCAAGTCAGGGGAATCAATAATTCCTCGCGACGGAGTCACCCTCTCGTTCTTCCGCCCCTAACCAAAAGGACCCTGCCCGCAACCCTATAAAGCGTCCGCGGAGGATGACGAGTATTGTGAAGCTTTAGAGACCCAGGATGTTTGGTTTCTCCTTTTTTAGGCACGACCGTAAAGGGAGTGACTTATTTTTCCTTCTCTCTCTTCTCTCCGTTTTGCATAGCCTACCTCCCGAGTATCATCTTCTACTAGTCGAGAGGGCGTCGAGGAATTCGGCTTTTTGCGCTTCACGCGACTCGCGGACTCGCGAAACGATTTTGCGAATTTACGAGCGAGACCGTGTAATTTCCTCGTGCGACCGGTGAGGGGGGGGGGGGGGGTGCCGGCATTTCTACGATTTCCGCGGAATGGACGAGTAAACGGCACGAACAATGAAGCGCCGAGCGGTTCGCGTCCTCGCTCGACCCAGTTATCTCGGCTGAGAGCGGCGAAACGAAATTACCTTTCCGCAATTAACGTCCCGGCAAAATTGAAACTGAATTTCGGGATTTATGATGTTGCGGAACGATTACGGTTCAGGGGTGTCGGAGAACGGCGAAGCCTCGCCCATCGGGGGTGCTTAATGAAGCGAACGGAACTTCTTACGACCTACCTACCCACTGCACTTTCCAAGACTCTTTTTTTTTTCTTCCACTCGAAGCAGCCTCGAGGCTCGCGGCGCCGCACGAGAAATTATCTAATGAGCTTTTTTCGAGCTTATAAAATTTAATCAGCTTACACGTGTACTCGTTAACACGCCCGCTCTCTTATTATTCGGTGAAGGGATCAATTTCGTCTCTCGTAACGACGATGGACACGCACCGCGACGGCACGCGAGTGCACGAGATTAATGTAAAGAGAGAAGGACGCGATGATATTGCACTTTTAGTTCGTGTCAGGCGCGCGAACACGCGATTGTTTTTATTCGACATTCGTGACCTATCGGGGATCAATAGGGAGCAAGGCACAAGCGGCGAAGGGGGGTGTGGGTCGACGTAAAAATTCGCAATTCTATCGTTCTCGCTGGATGAGGGACGGGGGGAGGTGGAGTCTCCATCGTAAAAATTTGTAATTGTATCGCACTCGCGATTCGTGCTGGGACTCAATAGAGTTACATGGGCGGACGGACAGACGAACTGCTGGAATGGTAGGAGAACGAACGAGCGAGTGACGTCGCTAATTTATTAGATCCCAGAATGCGCGCTCGTAATCTCATCGATCGGTGTATTTGTCCAGCTGAGTGCGCTCGTTAATCTCGCGCAAATGAAATAATGGTCCCGGGCTTTATCGACGGATAATGAATTTTAAATCGGATCAGTCGCCGGTATTAATTTCGCGTCCGCCGTGCATAATCTTGACGCTGGATTGCAAATTAGATTATAGCCACTGTGCCTCTCTTCCTTTTCCCCATTCGTTTCCTTTTTTTTATCTCCTCCCTTCTCCATGCCCCGCCCTCCTCTATCGTCGTACAGTGGTCCATTTGATTTTCTTTTTCTCCTCGGGTGCCCTTTCCGAGACACGTCTCATTTCTCTTCCTCTTTCCTCTTTCCTTTACTTTCCGTGACACGTGTCCGCTGACTCGACGCTAAACGGCGCGATAGCACGGAACAAAGCTACGGGTTTTTAAAGCATTTCATTTGCATAATAGGAGAGCGCGAGGAGGGAGGGAGGTACCTTGAAAGGCGGGGATTGTAATCAAAGTTTACATAATTTCTCGCGGCCCAGCCGGAATGGGGACCTCGGGACGGAAATTCCTCTTCCATTTCCTTAATATGCGCTCACTTATATTTTAAGCGTCGTCTGAGTCTCGTCCGCGGTAATGGACATTTTTACTTACGCACTTTTGGTCGTCCTCTCGAAACCACCCCCCACGACTTTCTCGATCCTCCTTTCTGAAAATTTATTGTCGTTCAATTAACGAGGCTCTTCTTCTATTACGAAGAAGCCATCGTACTTCCACCTCGCTAATTAACATCATCCGCGATTATTTCCTTCTCGGGGATGAAAATAAAACTCGAAGCCTATCTCCACCACGAGATCTGCCTACGCGAAATTCGCTCCCTCGCCCTCGTAAAGGAAACTCAACGGTTATCCATCGATCACCTCTCTTGGCTCGTTCAGAGCGCGGCGAAGCCACCGGCAATCTCCTACCTTAATACTCGCCCTCCCTTGGCTCTTTATCTTTGCGATAGCGGCCACCGAATCTCGCGCGACTTCGCGTCCTCGGTCGCGCTTGACACGGCCCTTTACGCTTTTATGGATAGTCGGAGCATCGGTGGATAATGGCGTCGAGCCGGAGAGAGCGGCCGGAAGTGAGAAGGAGAGGATGGCAATTTTGCGCAATGGCCTCTCTCGTGGTAATGCGAATTTACGTACCCACCCCGTCCTCCCTTCCTCGTATTTCTCTTCGTGCTACTCTCTCCTCTCTTTATTATGATCCTAGTAAACTGTCGGCAGGTAATGATACTTTAAGGGCCCAGTCTCCATCTCCGCGTCCTCTTCCGTACGAATTCATAAGTATTTTCTGCGTTGAGGGGGGTGAAAGTCATGAGAATAAAGAGTAGGCGCGGCTCTGCCTCCACGTGGAGGGGCTGCGCCGTGGGCTGCTCGTAAAGCACGCCACCGATCCTGCCGGATCGTGACCGATCCGATTACGATAGGCGAATTTATACGTGCCACTTTTTGTCGCGGGAGACGAATGGCACTTGTCGGGGGATTAATTCGTTTTAGTTATGTTGCCGGCTGAGAGGAGGAGGGTAGGAGGATGATCGGTTGGTATCGCGATTGATGTCTCGACAAGATATCGGATGGGCTAATCTAATCGATGGTGCTCGTATCTTTTCATCGTTCCACCGTGCAACATTTCTCTCTCTATCCCTTTTTTTTTGCGCAGTTGGGTAGTCGTGCCTGGTATGCGAGAAAAACAGCAGAGAACGAATTTTGGCGAGCGTTAGCAAAACTGTTGCAAAGTCGACAGGATGATTAATTCCAACGATTCGGTCTCTGGCTTGCGAAAAGTTTTATATTCGGAAGAAATGGCGGATGATGAAAATTGTCGAGCATTGGTAAAACTGTTACGACCGTTGCCGTTGTTTCTGAGAATTTCGTGCACCGAGACTTTCGAGTAGAATAGAACGTGGCACCTAATTGTGCGGTAAATACCGTTAGCGCGGATTCGTATTGCGAGTGTCTCTCCTAGTTTATCGGGGAATAAACGCTCGGCGGTAAAAGGGCGTGGAAATGGAGGAAGTAGGGAATCTGGGTGAAAGGGCGCAGGCGGAAGGAAAGCGGGGGAAGACAGACCATATTAACCCAGTTTCCATCGAAGGGTGATCGATAGAAGGACGCTTCGTGCAACGCCGCGCGACCACTTATTCATCTCGAAAGCTTTACGCTTTGCTTATCCCGTCCCACGCGCGCGCACGTGAAATTGAATCGAATCGATCGCTTGCCGCCTCGTGGGCCGAGCAATGGAATTTTACGGACGGTGAATTTTTGTCGTCTAAAGCAGTCCTATTCCTCGAGAAGACGCATCGCGCGACGATAATTTGCAATCCACTGAGAAACGACGAAAGAATACGGAGAACACATTCTTCTCGATTCCCGTTGAAAATCCAAAAGAACAAGTGCCAAAGTGCCATTCGGGAAGTGACGATAAAAGGAAGGAGCACGGGATAAGGCTGGTGGAAATATTTACCATTTACGAGAGAACTTAGCAGCGTGGAAGCCGTCGAGGACGACGCGGGTGAATCGTTCCTTTCGTTTCACCCCTGTATCGACTCCATCCCCTCGCAGCAGAAGGCCAGAACGCGTCGTAATAACAGTAAAAAGGTAATATTGTTTCCGAGGCCGAGGATATGCGCATGCATGGAAAGAAGAACCGCTTGTATATCACGAGTCGGCCGTTACACGTTCGAACGGGCTACGGTAAAATCACGAGGGGCTCATGGTTACACCTCAGACTTCTGCACTTCAGGCTTGAAATTTATCGGCATGCCGCGCACACCTGGCGCCGTTTCCAACGTTATCCTTTATTTGTCCATCGCGGATGAGCTGCGACCGAACGAGAGTGGAGAAGTCGCGCGGAGGAGGGAAGGATCTCGAGCAGTAACGGGGCTTTATTCGTTTTAGAGCGAGTAACGATGTCGCGCGAGTGAAATGGGGACTGGCGGGTACGCGAAGCTCGCCCATTAAAGCTGCCGCTTCTCGAGCCCACCCTCTTTTTCCTCGCTGTCGATTCTCATCGATCGATCCCCTCGTACCGGGAGTAGAAACGATAAAAAGAAACAAAGAATCGGTCCGCGCGCGCGCGAGTGCTTTTCGGTGCGCTACAGAGAACGATTTCGTCATTTTCTTCTTCCTTCTCACCGTGTTTCCACTGTTCCACTCTTCTACGGTGGTAAGCGAGAAGTACGGGCAAAGGTAAAAGTAGTGACATTTCGAACCGCGCTCTCGGCGGCGCCTTTTGTCGTCGAGAGCGTCGCTGGCGCTCGTCAAAGGCGTCGCGCATCGCTGACGACGCCGCTCGTCGTTCGCTCTGTTCCACAAAGGTCGGCGTCGCGACGTCGTCGTCGTTGGTGTCGTTGACGTCGGCGTCAGCCTCGCGTAAACGATTACGATAAACGGGGCAAGCGAGAACAGTTCTCCGTGGATATTCGTTCGCGTTTTTACCCACGGCTTTCGTTAAAAATCAGTTTCCGCGGAATTTGACGATCTTCGAGTATCGGCAGGGACAATTTTCACGCATAACGAGGAGACTCCTTTACTTTCGTCTTTTGACTTTCGCATTTCATTCGAGGGACATTCTTCGTCGGGTACCGAGGCACGCACCGAAAAGACATTGAATTTATCTCTCGTATCCTTCGTCGACCCCTGCCTCATATTTCTCCCGTCCTTCTCTTTCTCTTTGACTTTCTTTCGCAAAGTTTCCAAACGCCTGGGCACGGACGTGACGCTACGACCTTCGAGGCGATCATTTTCTCGTGATACCTCTCTTCTCTCCTCCACCTCCTTCCCTTTTCTCATTTCGCACGCCTTCCACGCGCTTACCCGCGTTCACCACCCGTCCACGATCCGACACCGTGGACCTTCTCTCAGAAAATTTCCAGAAAGTTCGCCGACTATCGACGACCACCTTCGCGCCATCGATTTCACGAGCCTCCCCTTCCCTCCTCTTTTCACTCCAGACGCACGTCTGAACGTTCGAGATTAATTACGTAATATGCAAAAGAGTAATATCCTCTCTAATTAACGAGGATAACGACGAGGGGTAGAAGGAGAGGACGGTCTTCCTCCTGGACGTCACGGACGGAAAAGAAGAAGGGGTCCCTGGAACGGAGCCTTAATTAAGAACTTAATTACGCAATGTTAATTGGGCCATCCGAGGAGCCATCCAGGCGGCCGACTTTTAATATTAAAAATTTCAATCGCCCCGTCCGAACGAACGTGCGGTTCGAAGCGGATGAGAAGGGCTCGTCCGTGACGGTGGGCGCCCACAGCGTCACGCCTACGACCGACCAGGCTTTTACGAGCGAGTTCCCTTGCAACGCATCCGCGAGTGCGTTGCTGATGTATCGTACATCGGAGGACGCGTGAGCGCGCGGACTCTCCTCGGCCGAGCGCACCGAAGCCAATTAACTGTAACCCGCGGGATCTGCTCGTCGACTCGGGTTTACCAGAGTAATACCCTTGCGAAGCCTTTCTGCCGAAGGGGGAGCGTGGAGGGCTGGCCCTAAGAGGCACAGACGCCTGTGAGACGATCGTGCGCCCTTCGATGTTGTACTTCTGGTTGGCCGCTCGATCAGTGCCGCAAAAGAGGAGAGCAACGTGGCTTGGGTATCTCCAGATTTCCCAATTCTCTTGGACCGGACTAGATGCGATTACCGATCCAGGTTGGAGAGTCGGAAAGTAGAAGACGATGGATAGGTGATGGACAGGTGGATCGTAAGATCCCTTCTTTATCGAACCTACGTTTTAATTAATTATTCGCTATATTCGTTTATCGGCGCCGAGAGGATGCAGGGTGATTAATGAATCTGGTAGTAAACAGAAAAATTACCTAACATCTCCGTTAGCTCGGCGAGCCACCGATAAGTGATTCATCCGTCAATATCGTCGGGAAGATTTATCGAATCCCGGTCACGTCGTCTCGGAATTATAAGTTCACTCTTCGTAGGCTTAATTAAGACGGGCTCCTTATCGGCGCGAGGATTAGTCGACGTAGAAGCGCGCGTTACTCGCTCGGAAGTGCGACGAGAGTAAAAGAAAGTGTAACGTGTCAATCTTAGAAATAATACGAGATGGGCTTGGGTGATATTTTCTGCGGTGGATTTTCCACAAGATTTATTCTCTGCGTTGCGACACTTGCTTACAGTAACTCACGAGACAAAGGACTGTACAAGAAGGACATTCGTAGCGCGAAACCTTCCGTGCGCGTCGGTAATATCGACGGTGATTTTTTTATATATCGATCATCGAATCGATGGAGGGCGCTCGCCGCAGGTTGGGGTAGCAATAGCGCGCTAGAGAAAACCTCGACTTCTAACATCCTCCCACCTTGGGGTGCGAAGGGGGGTCTGGAACGCAACCCAACAAAACTAGAACCAACAAAACAAAATTATTCTGCAAACGACAAGGATACAGTGCGAACAAAACAAAAAATCAGGCTCTGAATCTATCAGGTTCTTTCACAAGTCTGCCACTTCTGGTTCGGACATCCTTCTGTGTACCCTGGGCCTCCTCCATCTGATTTGTCACACTGACACCCTCGTCCATGGGTGTAGGCGACGTTTCCAAAGGATACAATCTCTGAACTGGCCGAATTAACTCCCCAGCGGCAGTCTGTACCTTGACTACCCTGACGACATTGTCTCTCCCCGGGAAGACTTTTACCACCCGGGCTAGTGGCCAATCCAGCCGCTTCAGGTTATCTTGACCCAACAAGACGATGTCTCCTTTTTTGACAGACGCGGTTGCACCCTTCTTCTCTTTTCGTCGAGACAACTGTCCCAAATACTCGGAACGAAAACGCTTCCGTAGTGCTTCCCGTAGATTCTGTCGATACCGCATTCGTTTATTTAAACTGGTTTCAAGTTTATCCAGGTCTGGCACGCCGTTTCGAGGGATCTCTTGCAGAAACATCATCGGCGTTAAGGGCGTCAGCTGTGTCGGATCTTCGGCTACGTACGTCAACGGTCGTGAGTTGACGATGGCTTCACAATCGCACAGAATCGTACCCATTTCCTCATACGACAGACAAGCCTTCTTCAACGTCCTTCTTAGTAGGTCCTTGACTATTCTTACTAGGCGTTCCCACCATCCTCCCCACCAAGGGGCTGAAGGAGGATTGAGCCGCCAATCTATCCTTTCCGCCGAACTGAACTGCTTTATCTTCTCCCAGTCAATTTTTCGGAGTAAATTGCGAGCTCCCACAAAATTTGTTCCGTTATCGGTATATACAATGGATGGTCTTCCTCTTCGTGCAATAAACCTGCGCAGCACCTGCAAGAAACTCTCCGTGGATAGGGACGTGGTAAGTTCCAAATGAATGGTTCGATAAATGGCGCAAGTGAACAGGCAAATCCATGCCTTCTGCGCTTTCCATAGGAACAGAGGCCCCACATAGTCAATCCCGGTGACCTCGAAGACGCTGGCGTCTTTCACCCGCTCATTAGGTAAGTTGCCAGGAGTAGTGTCCAACCTGTGGACTCTATAACGCTTGCACACCATGCAATTGCCTAATGCCGACCGGACAGCTGTTCTACAAGTAAGTATCCAATACCTCTCTCTCAGACTGCTCATCACGATTTGAATCCCTGCATGACTCAGTCGTTGATGCGTGTACTCTATCAACCTCTTGGTTATAGGGTGTTTCGGGTGCAGCACTATGGGGTAACGGAAATCGTGCGCGTCTTGCCGGTTGATTATGGGCGACTTCAATCGTAGTAGGCCTTTCTCATCTTCACAGACGTCCAATGTAGCTAGCCTGGGATCATCTTTCCCACTGAAAGCCTCTTCTTGACTTAGTTTAAGGACTACAAGCTCAGCTGCATGGAATTCCTCCCCGGAGAGCTCGCCCGAGAGTCTTAGTGCTCTAATGACGCGGCAATTGGCTGTAAACCGAAAGATCCATGCTATTGTACGCACTATCCTTAAGAATTTTGACTGTCTCTTCATGTACCACCCTTCTTCCGGCTGCGACGCAAGCAAATGCGCTCCACTCATCAAGGTGGTATCTAACGGGATTTCTCCCGCGTTCTTCAACGCTGATTTCTTCATCTCGCTGTTGATTTCTACCTCGTCCGACTGGTACTTCATCAAAGGCCACTGTTGTCTTGGTAGCGAGAGCCATGCTGGGCCCTCCCACCATTGCGATTCTAGCAATTTTTTACCTTTACACCCTCGGGAAGGTAGGTCGGCTGGATTCATGCTCCCTGGGATATGATGCCACTGGCTCGTGTCCGACAATTCGTGTATCTCCTTGACGCGATTTCTTACGAAAGTGTTCCATGGCTTGTCTCTTTGTATCCAAGCTAAGACTGTAGAAGAGTCTGACCAAAAGAAAACTTCTGTCCCCTGGAAAACTAGTGAACGCTTTAGCGAGTCCCATAAACGTGCTCCAATGGTGGCGGCGAGTAATTCCAATCGCGGAATTGTTGTCTTCTCCATCGGTGCTACTCTGGACTTGGCTTCAATGAGATGGACATGAACCTTTTCAGCGTCTTCCGATCGTGCAAATATAGCTGCCGCGTAAGCATCTTGACTTGCATCCACAAATACGTGGAAAGTTAGTCTTCCTATCTGTTCTTCTTGCCGAAAAGCCCAGCGTTGGATACGTAACTCTTTCAAGTAACTGAGATGTTGTTGCCATTCATTGAACTCGTTCTTCACATCCTCTGGCACTTCTGTGTCCCAACCAATTTTGCGTGACCAGAGTCGCTGCAACAATAACTTAGGTTCTAACATTACCGGAGCTGTCATACCAATAGGGTCGAACACTCTCTGAGCTGCCGACAATATCGTCCTTTTTGTGATGAGTGGCAACACGCGTGGCTCCAGGGTGGATGGGTTCAACCCCAAGGTATCTTTCACTTTATCCCATGAGAGGCCTAGCACTGCAGTTGACTCCATTCCTGGTTGACCAGTATACTCCCAGCCTCGTAGGTCAAATTTGCCTTTAGCCATGACTCGCTTCGCGACATCTTCCAACTGAAACAATTCGACCTCTGAATTTACGCTGGTCACACAATTGTCCACATAGAACGACCTCGCCATGTGGCGAATAATGTCCCCCTCTTCTTCGGTTTCGGCGTCCTGGAGTGCTTTCTCCAAATGGTACTCAAGAGTCCCGGCTAAGAGAAACGGACTGCTGGAGACCCCGAAGACGACTCTCGTATGTCTATATACATCCATCTCAGACGAGTCAGTCTTTTTCTTCCACAGAAACCGCAACACATCCCTGTGTTCGGGAGAAACATTTATTTGCAGAAAGGCCTTGCGAATGTCCGAAATAACTCCGATCTTGAACCGTCTGAATCGTAACAGTATATTCGGAATTTGCTCAATTAAATTGGGTCCCGTTTCTAAGCATTGGTTTAACGATAGTCCATTTTTCCCTACAGCTGATGCATCGAAAACCGGTCTTATTCTAGTTGTACTGTTCTCCTTAACAACGTGTCTATGAGGTAAGTAATAGCCCTGTCTTGTTATTTCTCTCCGTGGTACTTTCTCGATTATGCCTTCTGACAACCACTCGTCGAACACCTTTTGATAGTCGTCATAAAGACCCTGGGCCATGAGCTTCCGTCTAGTGTGTTCCAGGCGACGTTCAGCCACGTCCCTGTTGTCGGCCAATGGCGGGTAATCTTCCTTCCAAGGGAGCGATACTTCATATCGACCCTCACTGTCTATCTTAATTGTCTGTCGAAAGTTCTGCTTTACCTCAGCGAGATACATTTCCTTGGTCTTCCTTGCGACAGGATCTATAATGCCTAATGTGTCTAGCCTCCAGAGGTCCGCAATACTCCCCTCTTGTGTTAACATAGACACAACCATAAGAGCCGCATCTTCTTCTTGTCCCGACTCGGCATTAGTCTTTCCCATTAGAGTCCAGCCGAACAGCGTCTCAAAAGCAACAGCACCACATTCAAGTTCCTTTCGCCTTCCGGTCAGAAGTTTCCCTGCAACATCTGCACCGATTAACAACGCTACCGGTTCATTTTTCGAATCAACGTCCGTAAGGCTTATTCCTTCTCGCTGTAGCTCTTGTAGCCATGGTCCTTTTGTCACAGAAGGAACGTGCTGGCAAATGATATCTTGGTTCAAAGCCACAAAGTTACATGCGTACGAATTATTTAGGCTCTGCACCTGAATGCGGTATCCTTTGTGTAATTCTGCCTTCGATTTCGACCCTCCAAACAGTAGGTGTGCAATCCTTTGATGACCGACGACCTCGAAGCCCATCCCTTCGGCATAACAATTGCGCACGTACGATCTAAGCGAGCCCGTGTCAAAAATAGCTCGTACTACTCGTTCTTTTCCTTTGTTAATTAGCTTCACCCGAAGAGTCTGCAAAAATACTTCATAAGTTAGTGAAACATTGGCAAGACTAGGTTGCTCTTTCTCTTTAATGACTCCCTCCGCTCGACTATTCTCTGAAACGGTGTTTATTGGCACGTTCCGACACATGAGCAACACGTGCTTTTTGCCGCACCATTCACACTTCCCTTTATAGTGACAAAATTTGAATCCGTGCCCCGTCTTCAAGCAGTGGAAACAAGCGTTCTTCTCCTTCACGGCTTTATTCCTTTCCTCAGGGGTCATCCTCTTCGCCTTACCACAGGAGGCACTGTCGTGATTTTGTGCGCAGAATATGCAGAAACGTTTGTCTTCCTTGGTCGAAAGAAGTCCAGCGGCGGTAGCTATCTCCTTAGTATCCGACTTCCCTCTCCTTCGAGCTTTGTCTTGACCTGCAATCTGATCGTCATTCAAGCCGAAGCCACTTACCGCCATGGTAACTCTCTCTTCACTCAATACTTCCGCGTGGAGGAAGAGCATCAGCTCGTCCAGTCGCTGTTTGGACGTGGTCGCCGCGATCGCTCTAGAACTCCTTTGCCATATGCGTATGAGTTCCTCGGGTAACGACGATTCTACCAATGGATAAAGCATTGCCGCACACATGTCCGTCGTGACTCCTAGTGACTCTAAGGCTCGTAAATGCGTTTCAAGTCTATCATAGATACTAGATAAGGAAGTATGACTACTCGCCCTTGTCTTGTTCAGTACTAGCTTCAGCATCTCTCGTACATAGACCTCCACCAACAGATCCTCTCGGCCAAATCGGCTTTTCAAACTTGCGATTACCTTATCGTAATTCGCTGCCGTTGGTGGAAAACTATTAACTAATTCACTCGCTCGTGAGTTTTTCACCATCGCCTGCGTCAGGTACTGAAATTTATCTTCTTTGGTGAGAGCTAGGTCCTCGTGTATGTTTTTAAATAGACTCCAGAATTGCAGCCAGTCTTTGATCTCTCCATTAAATTTCGGTAATTCTATCTTTGGTAGCTTAAACGTGCGAACATTGTCTCTAGCATTGAGCGTCATATGTCCAATCTCTTGCGTAGGAACGGCCTGAACGGGATCAAGAATATTATTCACTGTTACCTTGATTTGTTGATACTTTACCCTGTATTCATCGGCACCCTCGGTTTCCTGTGTTAATTGTTCCTCGTCTATGTCGCTTTCGATCATAACCTCGAAAATCTTTCGATTGATATCCTCAAGTTCGCTCGCCTTATCTCTCACTATTGCAAATCGTACCTTCAACTCTTGAATGTCTGTCGTTTCCTTCGCTAATTCTGCGCTAAGCAGTCCTAAATTGCGAGTAAACGCTGTTCGAACCACGCCACGTGATTTCTTTAACCTCTCCATCGCCACGTGTTCCTGACTATTTCTGTTACTGAGCACGTTATAAAAATAATATTCACTGTCCTGTCACGGTCGCCACAAATGTAACGTGTCAATCTTAGAAATAATACGAGATGGGCTTGGGTGATATTTTCTGCGGTGGATTTTCCACAAGATTTATTCTCTGCGTTGCGACACTTGCTTACAGTAACTCACGAGACAAAGGACTGTACAAGAAGGACATTCGTAGCGCGAAACCTTCCGTGCGCGTCGGTAATATCGACGGTGATTTTTTTATATATCGATCATCGAATCGATGGAGGGCGCTCGCCGCAGGTTGGGGTAGCAATAGCGCGCTAGAGAAAACCTCGACTTCTAACAGAAAGTATCGCGTCTAGAAACGAGGATCAGAGGCTCTATTAATAGAAACTGGAAACGCGCTGAGATATTCGTTCTCCTCGATAAAATCAATCTGCTGCTTCAAACCCCTTCCACGTTGACCCTCGTTAATTACAGACTCGCACTTGTGCTTGCGTTTACGGGCCAGCAGCAATCGTGGTAGCTACTTTTCGCGTTGCTGAATCCTACCCTATCCTCGTTGCTGGAGCCATTTCCTATAGGATTCCATTCCCACCCGGCACCGTGGATCGTCGAGCAAACATATCGGTTACGCTACAACGAATTGCAACGATGATCTTCGCGGTGCACACGGCGGAGTTTGCATTGGTCGGTTAACTGGAAAATTGGACGTTGCACTTCGCTTTCCAGCCTCATACTCTCGCCTCGTGGCCGAGCACTACGTTAACTACAGGGTGCGTGCGCGCAATCACCGGCGCGCGGTTCGTAGAGGAGGAGGAGGAGGAGGAGGGAAGGTTCGTTGGATGCCGCGAGTCGAAAACCAGAGGTACACCCTCTCCATCGTGCTCCACGCGTGCACTCGCGGGTGCATCGTTGATGCATCTTTAACCCGCATAGCACGGGCACGATATCGCGTGCGAACAACGATCGCGAATTAGCGATTGCAAATTATTAACGAGGTACGCGGTGAGCGAGTCGCGACCTTCGAGCGGACTCTCGTCGATATCGAGCTCCATCGTCGAGGGTACGCGACGTTCCGCGCTTTTTCTCCTCGGCGCACTTTTTTCTCGGCGTCGAGTTTTCTTCTCTAGCCTGGCGTCTCCCCGCACGACAGCCTATCAAAGGCTTCCTCGCGTCCCCCGCTATGCTCGTCGACCGGCGCGTTAATCGCGCGATTTCCGCCACCGATCGATCGTCCTGAAAAACGCTATGCTTCTCGTCCAGGCAATGAATATCGAGAGTACGCGGTAGAAAGCGTTTTATTATTCAATCGAGTAGCAGAAAGTGGACAAGGTGTTCGACGGGTGTCTAGGACGGAGCGACCAGAGCATTATCTGTTTCTTTTTGATTTATTTATTTTTTTTCTTGCGTGACTTCTGCTTTATTGATTTCTTCGGACGCTCAGCAGCCTCCTTCTCCGCGCGCACGAGGACAAAGTCCTCTTCGGCGAGCTGTTTTCGCTTGCTGCCAGCTTCGCGTAGGCCTCTCGACACCTACCGAGAGACAGTCACTTGGGCAGCCTTCTCTCCTCCTCTCCTCTTTCCACGAGCGGACCTCGGCATTCCACGATCCTCGTAAATTACGAGTGAGTGACGGGCATCAGGCGGGAATTCCGAAAGCGGGAGAGGAAGGGAGAGCCGGGGTCCCTCTTTGAGTTTCCTTGCCGCTCTCCACAAGCCTCTCTAACCACCCTCCCAACCACTTTATTCCTCTCTCTCTTTCCCTGTCCCACACTCGCCATTACGATAGTAATTGCGTACCTACGCGTTTCACGTTACTACGTAGTTACGGGAGTATTTCGTTGACTCGTTGCATCAGTTGTAGGAGCGCTCGATCGGTTTATCCGATTTATTTAACGCACCCGATAGCGCGCGATATACGAGCTCGCGAGATTCGCAGCTCTCGCTCGCGGAATTGCTCGAGGAATCGAATTACTCGGAACGATCGAGGTATCGAACGTAACGACCGATTGTGTACTACGGGGTGAGGAGAGAAATCGTGGGTGCAATTCTTTGGAGCATCGGTGAACGAGGGGTCGAAAGAGAGGGAGGGAGAGTTGCGATCGGAGAAGTTGCGAGGGACCCGCGAAGAGGAGCCAGGAGGACGAAGGAGAAAAAGAGGAGGCGCGGAAGGGGCCACGGTAAGGTCGAGCGTGCGAGTGCTCAGGGCCATTATGCAGCAACAATAGCCTCATTGTCCACTGTTTGCGATGTGACATGGCTAAGAGAGGAGGGCTAAGCCATCTTAGATGCTATCGCGCGATAATATTGTGTCCTGTATATTTCTCCGTGGCGAGCTCCTCTAGTTTCTTCGCTTCCTTCTTCTCCTTCGCTTCTACTTCTTCCTTCTTCTTTAGCTCCGCTTGGAGTCTCGTGCCGAAGATTCTCCCGCGTCTTCATCGAGAATCATCGCCCTAGACTCGGGCGTTAGAATCCGGTTCATTCATCGTGCTCCTTCGTGCAAAAGTCCAAACGCACAAGGAGGATGGGATAAGTTACGCAATCTGTTCTAAGCTCATATTTCCTTCCTATCCGAAGGTTCACCAGAGGGTTTTTATCGCAATTGAATTTTCTCTCTTGAGTTTTTTTATGCTTTTGACAATTTTCCCTTTCTCGTTGAGCAAATCCTGCTGAAAGAAGTCGCCGGGTCGCGTAATGCGCGGTTGGTAGTACGCTTCGAGTATTGGACAATTTCTCCCGCTCAACTTGCCGCATCTACATTCCGTCTCATTTATCCCCCGAGATACGATCCGACCGAAGAATATTAATCGAACCGTCCCTCCGGCATTCGTTTCATTTACATTCTTCGTTACGTCCCGCGCCGCGAGCGACCGGTTTTTATTCCGACCCGATTCCCGATTTCTACGTTTCCTATAAAACTTCTACGACTCGATATCATCCCGAGTTACGAGACGACAAATCGCGCTCTCTTTAAGCCTCCTCCGTCCCCTCGTTACGATACATAAATTCAAAACGAGAAACGATCGATCGATCGCACCCTTTTATTTCATTGCTCCCGATCTATCGTTACGGACCCGCGGCTCCCGATCCGTTGGAAGCAGGTTGGGGCGGGGTCACAATCGGCACGACAATTACGGTGTAATAAAGATTTACCGTCCGTATCGAAACTCGATCCAGCGAGAGTGGTTAACGGCGGGGTGCGCGTGTTTGGACTGTCGTCGAGCGGATAAAAGAGAGCGAATTTAAAGTGGCCGCTTGTACGTAATGGCGATAAAGACGCCGATAAGCGGCTCGTACGCTTATCTACGCGCTCTCTCTCTCTCTCTCTCTCTCTCTCTCTCTCTCTCTCTCTCTCACGATCCAAATGTTAATCGCGCGATCCTACGGTCGCGCCACGTTGAAACCTCCATGTCGCTAATTAAGGGGTTGAGTGGGACCGCTAATGATTTTCACTCGGCCGAGACTAGGACGAGCATCAATGGTGGCGGCGAACACGACGTAGGGGAGGAAAATGCGGGAAGGGAGAAGTGGGTAAGTCAGCCACTGACAGCCTCCATTAAATGCGCACCAAGTGATATGCTCGCCGCTCGCCAACATAAAATATCAGAGGGGATCTAAAAGCTCCGGAGGCTTGCAAAATGGCATTCCTACGTGACGGTTGTGCCAAGCGAGAAGAGGGAAAATCTAGATCTCGTTTAGCGCCCGAGAAACTCGCCAATCTCAATCTCTTCCTTCCCTCGCCCTCTTCGTCTTTCTCCTTCTCCCTCCACCTCCTCTTCCATTCGTGTCCCTCTTCTTTTTTTTATCCTCTTCTCTCTCCGTCGTTTCGCTTCTCGGTCTCGAGAAGCGCCTATCGGCCCATCTACCTATCTTTATCCGTATCACAAGCCCCCCGAGCCTAGTCTCCTTCCACCGATGAATTTACCGGATCGCCCGAGGCGCACGCTTCATTCCGATCTCATTATCGCCGCGCCGTCCCTTTTCCATCGAGACTAATTTGCAAGCACGTCGAGCGATTCGTCGTAGGCGACGTTGAAAATGTCACGGGATACCGATAATTCGCAATTCAGAATTTCCACTCTGTCCTGGGTACCGGGTACTCTTCGCAGGAATAAAACAAGCTTCCGGGATCGGAGTACCTCGAGAAGAACTCGGTTGGAAAAATTTGTGCGACGGGTCGATGCCGTTGGTTCCACTCTCCCGAATGATCCTTTGTTTATTCTTTCTTTCTCTCTCGGCCGATTAAAGTGAACTATAATTTCGAGCAGGAAGTGACGATATATCCACGGCGCGATAGACACGTGATCGACAAGGGCGAGCAAGCAAACTGATCCCGCGTGCTCGCCTACAGTTTCAGCCTTCTCCTACCCTTTCGCTTTCCTTTCTCGATCTCTCACTGCTAGACGAGGACGTAAATCTCGCGAGGGAAAATAATTCTCGCCGGTGTCCGGGACACGGAATTACGCGCGCTCACTCACTCGCTCGGCCGCTGCGCGATTGGGAGATTTACGCGGCGCGCGTTTCATGCGGGCTCGCCTGAAACCAGCGCGACTTTACGCGCCAATGAAGCGACACCTACGTCCGATTAAATGCTCCGTTGGACGTGCTCGCGCGCTAATGTTACTTTGTAGCTGCGCGGCTGATTGTCGAGAGGCGAAAATTTATTAGCGCGCGCCACGATGACTCGTCGTTCGCGTAACCTTGTCGCGAAGGCAGACACTCTCGCGGTTTCTGATATAAAAAGCGCGCGACCCGTTCCCCCCCTCTATCGTCTCCTCGATTAGCAACCGCATACTTCCGATCTCGCACGCTGTTAAATCATTCTTACGCTTGGCTCCGATACCGTTAATTGGCGCGCCGCGTGTAGAGTGGAAACAACAATCGCTAGCCCGCCCAGACATCATCCGCTCGGAACGATTACCGGGGCGTGAGGAGGGCTAATTTCGCAGGATCCTCGAATACGCGTGGAACCGGCTTCCGTGGATAATCACAGGGCATTTGCCTCGGTGAGCTTTCGCGAAGAACCGCACGCTCTCTCGACGCTTGGGAATATTCGACTCGGGCGGTAAAGGTCGTCGTCGTGAGTGCAGGAGGAAAGGCGAGCAGGATCGTTCCTCAGCGGGACGTGTATCGTTGCGATCGTCGAAGGAATGGATCGGTTGTGAAGCGGTTGGAGGAGGGGAGATAGATCTTAGGGATCGTCTGGCGCTCACTCGTGCTCGATCGCGCTCGTTGAAGAAGGTGGGCGGCACGCGCTATTCTAAATAAGTTTAGCCGCTGCCTGGGTTATTGCCCTCGGGTGAACCTAACGGCATGGCGGCCGGGGCAGCAGCAGAAGCAGCAGCAGCAGCCACCGCGGCATTTGTGACATTGTGATTGCACCGGTGCAGACATCACGAGAGAAGCCAAGGAGCCGCGAGCGAATGCATTGCGGTCGCTGGTTCTCTCCTGCCCCAACCACTGTCAGGCACTTCGCGGTCTTCCGCGATTCCGCCGATCGTCTCCTTCGTACTTCGGGAGAGAGAGAAAGAGAAAAGGAGGAGTTCTCTCCTCTCTCACCGAGACCTCATTGTCTCGTCCGTTATCTTACGATTGCCTTCCGAGAATTGGGATAAACGCTGAATTAGAGTGGAGAATTACGGTAGTAGCACGAGAATTAAGATAAGTGGAAAATTCGAATCTGCGAATTGAGAGGAACGTCTTTATTTAAGATAACAGGTTTTTTTCTTTTTTCTTCCTCTTGTTTACTTTTTTAATAAATCGAGCAGCGTGCCGTAGAATTCTGCTTCTTAGAGCACGAGCGAAGGACAACGTAAGATGGGTCGAGGCGGAGCGTTCTCAGGGGCGGCAGATTTGAAGTCTGGAAGGTCGTGCGCGCTCCTCGTGCATTCTCGACGAGACCCTCGATCGACCACAAAGGAGCACCGCAGCGACCATACGGCGTTAGCCAGACGTGGTCGGTGACGCTGGGAAATTAGCGCCCACGCGGAGAGAATGAGAGTGAGAGAGAGAGAGAGACAGAGAGTGTGTGTGTGTGTGAGAGAGAGAAGGAGTAGACGAGGGTGAGAATCACCACCCCCAATGGCAAACACAATTATGCGAGGAGGCAAAGGTGAGCGGAGGCAAACACTAATTTGCGGGACAAACAGACGCCCTTTAAGCCTCGGGATAAACATTAAGACGCGGTAAGGTGAGGAGGGAGGAGGCAAAAGGAATCTTGGGATGATCCGACTTAACGGCCATTATATGTCCATTTGTCGCCGTGGTCGTGGAGGAAGGTGAGGAGAGAGGAGAGGGCGATATACGAGGAGGGAAAGGCCCTTCTCGAAACTATTCGATCCTTTCGACGACTGCTCCCTACGCTGCCCACGGGAGTCGTGGGTCCTCGTGCCACCTCCCTTATTGAATCTCCCCGCAAATCCTTTTATCGTTTTACGACGCTCGGTCGACTTATTAAACCGGCGGCGGTGGCCAGCAATGGCAACGGTGTGCCGGCCAGACTGGTACGAAGAAGGGTGCGGGTCAAGGGCTGAACTGAAAAAGGAGCGAACCTCGACCTCTCCTCGTCCGCCGTCCGAGGCATCGTTCGATTCTCGACATTCGCTTTCCACCCCCAGGCCACTCGCGTATCGTAAATTTTTCCTTCCTCGGCAATTCGACGATCGGCCTACTACCTGCGAACGAAACCGATACCCCAGGCCTTATATTCCTCGGGAAAGGTAAATACACTCGTTCACCCCGATATTTTAGTAATTCCTTACGAACGCGGGATTTAATGGGCCGGGGTAATAATACGAAACGAGAAACGCCGCATTCTCTCGTTTTTCTTCTCACGGACCGTTCAACCGGTGAACGTGTACCTCGGACGGTAGGTTTTCCCCGAGTTTACGAGCATTCGGCAACAAGTCAACGCTTTTTGTCGCTCTCGGTCATCGTTCGAGACCCATCGGGCGATAATAATCATCGACCGATGTAAATCTGATTTCGTAGCGGCTCCCCATCGTACCGTGGCAGGCCGAGTCCTCGACCCGGTGGCGCGTCGTCGGCACTGGACTAAAAAAGCTTCGGTGGAGAGTGTCGAAGTCAGGCGTCTCCTCTTTTTTATCGCTCGCCCGCCCGCTTGATCGCCGTATAATAAATGTGCGTTTGCAATCTGGGTTTACGGCCCGTCAACGCTCGCTTCGTTTTCAGGTCACTTCTGCCGTTGCATATGCATGCGGCTTCGCGTTCGTTCCCCCTTGTCTCCTTCGCGGTGGCCGTACGTGCATCTCGGTGGTCCGTCCGTTCTTTTTTTTTTTCCATCTCTTTTTATCCTTCACTTTCGCAACAGTCTCTCCTGCGTCCGTCGTTTATCATTTTACTCCTCTTGCCAAATTCCAGGTTATTACGCGGATTTGCCCGATATCTCAGGGAATCGCGTTATCTCGGTTGGCGTGTTCTATCGGTCGTCAATCGACGTAGCGCTTCGAAGCAAGTTTGTTAACCCTTTGGACTATAACCACGAGTGAGACTCGTGGTAAGGAATTTGTGCCATAAGCGAAAACCACGAGTCTGACTCGTGAATGAATCGGCGCGCGATCGACCTTCTTGTTTACTATGGCCCAAGAAATTGGCAGATAGCAGGTAGGCCAAGGGGTTAAGCAAATTTCGTAGCTTCCGCCCTTTGTCGAGGATTTTCGTGCCGCCAGGGACACGCAGCATTGTAACGTACTCTCGCGTCTATTACGCAGCGGATCGTTCTCCGAGGGATTTGATCGCACGACTAATCCATCGCAACTGCAACACCGTTTATCGACACCAAGCTACTTGGTAAATTGTTATTCGGCTTCCTTCCGATTTCACCCTCGTCGTTAACGTTCCCGGATATCAGGGTCGAATTTCACTCGCGCATCGACGACCTCAGGACTCTCGAAAGGATTCTCGAGCGAGATCAAAGGCACTTGAGCGCCAAATTGGCTCGGCGTGCGGTGCCGGAAACGCATCGGTAATATATCACGGGTTCTCTTCTCGCTCCCCAGTCCGCGCGCTCCGAATCGGTGCGAGGAAGAGAGGAGAGGATGGGCAATTAAAAACCGCAGAGGAGCGGTGGTTGTGACGCGCGCCTGCATTCGTCCGGGGTAGGAGGACTTCACGGCGAAACGTCAAATAAAATGTTTTTGCGGTTTTCACGCCGATTTCACCCCGGCATTCGGTGAAGCGCGGAGGCAGCCGGGGCAGGCGGCAGACCGCCGTCGCCATCGGCTGCACTTCCGCATTCCCGGGTTTTATCGGTCCGCCGCTGCCGGTCAGCGCACTCGAAAAGAAATTTACGGCCTGCCGCTGCTGCCATATCCCTCGGACTCTCCCGTTCTCCAAAGTGCCAGTTGCAGAGTGTGAGAGGCAGAGAGAGAAAGAGTATGCATGGGGAAAAGGCAACGACAATGTGGCCCGATTAGCAGGGACATTGTTGCGGACCCGAGTAAACGCCGAGGCGCTACACGGTAGAATAGGAGAACCGCGAGAAGATGGGCACGCGCGTGCAGCCTGGTGGTGGAATGGAAGGTTGCTCGGTCCGATGCTGGTAGACTGACGGATCATTAACGTGCGATCGTTAAAGAGATCCTTTATGTCCAAGTAGGAAGTCGTTTCTAATCTCTAGAAACTCAACGTTCCGTGCCTCGCCTCCTTCTCCATCTCTCCGCTTTATGTTCTAACTGGATTTCTCTCTCGCTCTCTCGTGAATCGTTTCTCCCTATCGGGACAACGGGGCCATTGTGAATTTATGAGAATCGACCGCGCGCGCGCGCTCGCTCGCTCTGGACGTGACGCGGAAACGGTAATTATAATTACGATCCATGAATATTTCGCGGTGTCGAGTTGAGTCGCGTTTCGTGGTGGGGGAACGCGAGTGGGGGAATTCAGGCGGTAGAGGAACGACGAATTTCTCTCGAGTTATTAATAATGTCGCGTTCGAAAGTGCTGTTTGTATTTCGTCCGGCGAATCCTTATTCCTTCGTGCGCCACGCGCTCCCGGGCCAATGAATTTTAATTCGACCGCAACGAAGGAAAAGAAGGATTCTTCGCTCGGTCGTATCGATCCGCGTATTTAATTTCCGACGCGGTCAGCGTATCGCGTATCTCGTCGCGAAATTATCGTCCGCTAATTATCTGGAAAATCATTAATTCGCGCGATGCAACCAAGGATCGTCGATCACTCGTGATGGAATGACGGGGCCGTGCACCTGACGTACGTTTATTCATTTTTCCCGAAGATTCTCGTGCGACTGGCACGAATCGAGGAGATAATTAATTAAACGACAAAATTAATTTTGCCTCAACGGAGAATTATTAAAATCGAAGGTAATAGATACCGGCGTGATCCACGATTACGCGATTGACTTTGGAACGGGGTCGAATCGGTAGAGTCCAGTCAACGAATCGACCTGGCTCAACTCGATCCTCCGCCACGATAAAGAGACTATGGAGGGCCCGGCGCGCGGGACGACATTGAGCCGAAGGCTTTAACAGAGGCCCCGATTCGTTCGTTCCCCTTGCTCGTGGGCCGCCCGCACCTTGGGATTTAGGTCATGGCACTGCGATAGATATTACTCTCGATTCCACCCGGTTTCCTCGGCGCGCGCGCTCCACTCCAAGCCGTTGCTCCGCTTGCCGAGGGTATCACGGGCACCCTCGTGAACAAGAGGCAGGGGCCTTTTGTATCGATAACAAGCGACAAGGCGTCGATACGAGCTATTGGTAGAAGCACCACCCACGTCTTCCCTTCGGTATTTACAACCTGTTTAGAGAGAAACACGTGACGCAACGAGAGTTCAACGGACGACGACGAAGAAGAAGGCGAGGACTTTTGTTCTCGTGGTAAATGTTCCACCCGAGCTTCCAATAAATTTTTCTCCGGACTCGCTTGGCTCGCCTCGGCGCGTAGATTTAGTCGAAGGAGAAGTAGTGGAAGGAGGAAGAGGATCGGGTGAGTGCCGGTGGAGAATCGAAGGACATAAATCGTGCGTATGGTGGGCGTGTAACGGTGGGAAGGGACGTTCGATTTCGTCGGAGGCAATTTTCTCCTGGGACTCGCGTGGGAATTTTTTGGAACGCCGAGGCGGCGCGCGGCAGATCGATTCTCCTTGCGACTGACTACTTTTAATTCGGCCACCATACGCGCGATTCTCTTCGTTCTACGATACACAAATCTCGATAGGAAGAAAACTTTCAATTCTGGGGGATCCACGATCAAAGACAATTCTTCAGATCACTCGGTGCGACTTACGTCCTAAGCAAAAGCCAGCAGGACGAGGTTGAGATGGTCTCGGGATAACGTAATTGTCCTCGTTTCTCGACAATGCTCGCGCGGGAAGGAAATGGCTGGCGAGATGAAAGAGGAAGAAAGGAGAAAGGAGCGGTGGAATGGAGGCGAAAAAAAGAGGCGAAGGGCGGCTTGTGGCGTGGAACGAAGAGGCGAAGTGGAGGGCAGGAGGAAGAGAAGAGGAGCGCCGTGTGAGGCGAGAATTCGTGGCTCTCCTCGACGTTACAGAAACACGTTTGTAACCCACCCGGGCAGGTTTTCGACCGAGCATTTGTGAGATAACCCGTCGGACGGCATACCCAACGGTCTTCTCGGCCTAATTCTCTTCTCCCGCCCTCTCCACCTCTTCCTCTTCATCCTCCGTCGCCTTCCCCCTTCCCGTCTACTCCCCGAGGAGGCACCCGCTTGCTCGCGCGCGCGCGTAATTGCTCGCTTCTAATAGAGCTATACGAGCGGCTAAGAATCCCTCTCGGATCCTCACCTCTCACCTCTCACCTCCGAAACTGCGACACGTGACCCCGGCAGATCTCGCGCGATCGTCCTGCAGGTCTTCGGGCTTAATTCGGTAGTTTTGAAACCCGTTTACCCGTCGCGCGACGTTTGTCATCCCGAGGATAACGCGCGTCGAGATTTTCAGATAGGTCGGAAGTAGCGCGGGGATACTTTGGAACGAGATTGGAGTTGAGCGCGGTGGGCTTGCTTCCATCGACTTTTCGATTCTCCGGAAAGCCGTTTTCTACATTCGCGCCACATCAAAAAATCGACACAAGCCTCGTGGATAACTCTATATTATTCCTAGCGTTCCTTCGAATCTTCCTCGATCGATAATAATGGGTTCGATTCTATCTTACGATCTGACGAGACTCGTTCAGGTCGTAATTTAGATCAGCGAATGGAACACGATATCGAGATAATACGATCGGCTTTCAATCCTCCGAGAGGGTTCTCCGGCGATCAAAATAAACATCGACCTTGCGCTTGTGGATACGGTTTCCCAACCGATTGTGAGACTCGAATTGGAGCGCACGCGTGCCCGCCATTGTAGCCGGGTGAACGGCACTCCAAGATTCGCTAAGGGTATCGATGTAATCGCTCGCCCGCGTGCTCGGCTCGATAATCGACCCGTCACCGAAGATCAGACACCAAAATTACGGGTAGGCAATACTCGCGAGCACGCTCCAAACCCTCCTCCTTCGTAAATCAGGTTCGATCGCGATCATAGGAGCTCGGAGGATCGTCGAAGGAGAGAAATTTGAATATTCCCGCGCAGCCGATGTGTCGTTGCACTGGGCGACAGCCTCTCTCGATCTTTCTCTTTCTCTCTCTCTCACACACACACACGCGCACACACATACTCGAAAGATCTCGTCCGATCTTCTTCCCCTTCTCGATCCCTTTTCTACTTTTTTGGCGGGCCCGACGAAGGGCTAAGGGCATTATCATAATAACTGGTAGCCCAATAAAGCGGCGGGGTACCACCCCATCGAACCACCACCAACATCACAATGCCTTCGCGTCGCTGCCCGTGTACTCCCCAAGAGGATCGTGCCTGCGTGGATGTAAAGACGCGCGCGGACATTTTTATATGCCGATGAGAGTCGAGCGGAGGACGGGAGAGAACTGGTTTTCTGCTCGACGATCACGCCCCGCGGCTTGTCACGATGGCTCGACCGCGCGCGAGCGCGCTCGAGCGAGCAAATGCTCACACGAGTGCGTCTTCGCGCGGTAACAGTCGGGCCAGGGTAAGGCCGATTCTTTCATGAATTCTTCCCGCAATTCTTGCACCGATGCCGCGAGCGATATACCTCGAGGCGATTCCTCGAACGATGCCTCCGGCGATATTCTATGAACGATTCCGCGCGCGATTGCTCGCGCCCGATTCCCCGGAGCGAGATTTCCAAGCGGAGAAATTTCCGCTAGAAAATATCCTGAACTTTTTTGATCGACTGCGAACTCTCGAGAGATAATCTACGAGCTGGGATAATAAGAATATTCGCGTTCTCGAGAGGTTATCATCCGTGTCGTTGGAAAGCACAGTGAATTTGATTGTTGATTTACCGGTGAACTAATTATCCAGGTAAATTAGACGGGATTGGATTTTCTAGGACGCGATCGTTGGCACGGTTATCGCGTAGAGGTGAATAAAAAACGAAGACGTCGACTGGTTCGCATAACCGACGCGAGATTCCATCTTCCCGATAAAAGGTTCCGAGGCCGCTCGAGAGTTCTTCGAGCATCTCGTGCCTATCGCGCGATCGTCAATTAACTCCTTAATTATGACAGGCCGCGTTCGCCGCTACGCACGTACTCGAGCGTAAATTAAATAAATTATTCCGCATCTCGTAACGGTTGCGCTCGCTCGAGCGTACCGGCGACGCTCGTGACGGAGCGGCGGGTTGCTGCCTGTCCTTAAATCATTCACCGGCTAATTAGACCGGAACGATTCGATTTAATTGCCGGTCCCCGTTGTCGTCGGCGACGATGGCTTTGGGCTGGTGGCGCGCGTGCGCCACTGCTACGAGGGAATGAGCCGCTTCTCTCGTGGGAGCGTAGAAAACGAGATGAGACGCGATGGGTGGTAGATGCTGCGGTGAATCGGCTCCCTGCGTAATCTAAAGGAAAACAGAGAGCAATTTGGGGGGGTTGTTCTAAGCGGAGCAATTATGTCGGAGCGGAACGACACGAGGGTGAAGCCTGTGGAGAGGCGCGTAAAGTCGTCCTAAGGGCAACGGTAACGGAATAGGCGAAGTACGGTACGGGGGGCGGTAATGTTTGTTCTGCGGAGACACGAGAGGGCCACTAGTTTGAGAAGGTCGTTTGAGGGAGGTCAAACTTCCTCAAGCGTACGTCTTGGAACGACGTCCAGAAGTCAATGGAAACTTTCCTATCCCCATCTACTTCGTTTTCTGGGGACCTAAGAGTAACGGTTCGTGGTCGATCGAGGTTGGAAGTAATGGACTATCTTTCGATAGTCCTAGTTTCTTTGATCGGAAAAAGGTCCACGGAAAAATTCCACGGGAAAATACCTCGTGCTGCATCGTAACGTCCACGATTCGAATCTGGAATCCTTCTCGTAGGGTATTCTTCGAAAAATACGTTGGTTCTAACGCAAGAAATTTCTGAGGCTGGTAATTTCCGTCGAGCCACCGAGCGAGTCGACCGGAGACCATATCACCCAGCACGAACACCGCAAATCGGCATTTACCAGGCATTATCGTGGAACACCCTTGTACAATGGTCGGTGGACGCGAGTGTCCAGTACTCGACGCCACGAGGACTATAATAATTCAAAAGCGCTGTCGAGAAGAGGAGGGGTTGGTTCACCAGGGGGTAGTAGGTACGAGACAGCGGCCTTGTTGCGGCACGTTATAGGTACAAGGTCGACAGCGGTTCATCTCGGGCGTAATAATCCGGCGCAAATTAATTGCCCACCGGGCCGGGCTCCTCTACCGGAGGATCGATCGCTCGCGATTCGTTGTCGCGATAAGTTGTCAACGATGTCGCGCGTGGTACCACTCGCTGTTCCATCGGTGTCGCCCACGGCAGCCTGGCCCATGCCCAAAACCGAACGAGAGGGAGAGAGAGAATCGGAAGTTTCTCGATGAAGCACATTCGAAACTGAAAGGAAGAAAGCGTATCGATGATTGCACGAAAGTGTTGCGAACAAGGGTGCAAATAAGAAGGAGAATAAGTGTGAAGGACACGGAGGAAGGAGTACATCGGGCAAAAGTTGATTTTAATACACCGAATCGAATCCTTCCTTTACGACTACCCGCGATAGTATGTTGCGCGGGCAGACGTCGTTAAAACGAGTTTGAGAGACCGGTGGTAAAGTGGCTTTTAATATTGTCGACGGATGTGCCGTGTAATATTCCTCGTCGTAAACTGTCGTAAGTGGACGGGGTGATCTCGTTCGAAAGAGAAACTGAAATTACCGTCGAACAACTCTCTCACGCGTGAGATTATCCGCGAGGGTAAGCCTTGCGCGAATTCGAATTGCTCGAGCTTCCACGACCATTCCTTCCGCCGATCCTTTCAATTACTCTATCCTCTCGCTTCGATAAACGAGAATTCCTCGAGTCGGCCGACTAACGATTCCTCTCGTTGGAAAGTGAGGAACGTCCAATTCCCTCGATATTCCTGAGAGAGCGCGCGAGCGACGGCGCTACCGCTTCTGGTCTCTCCACGCTCGTACCTCGCGCTCTACTCCCGGCCCAACTGCATTCCTTCGAGACGAAGAAGCATCGTCCTTCCTAACGTAGAATCGCTCCTCATCGGTCCGAGTTTCTTGTCGGGCACCCGCCATCGAGGAACGCGGCGTAGACGTCGAAGATGACGCCGAGGCGGGAGCGAGAGGAGAAGAGTACGAGCTGAGAGAAGACACGGAGAGGGACTCGGAACGAGGAGGAAAAAAATGTGCATCTGCCGCGCGAGTCGCTCTCTCGTAACGGCCGCCGATGTGATTACCCGCAATTACCTCGAGAGCATCTTCGGAGATCGATGAACGGCCCGTTTGGCGAAATAACGAGAGAGAGTCGAAGGAAGGGAAAAAGAGGAGGGATGGGAATCGGTGGAAAAGGAACGGTGGCAGGACGCGCGCGGTGCTTGGAGGGGAAGGGAGATGGAGAAAGGGAAAAAGCCAAGGTGAGTGGAAGTGGAGGAAAAAGGTAGGAGGATAGAAGAAAGAGCGCAATCGGCCGAAAGGTGGATATTTGCGCGTTGCAGAAGGGCTCGCGTCGTAAAGAGCATGACGGTTAAAACATTTTAAGCCCATTGACCGTAATAACAGGGTCTTCGTTCGCCGCTCTTGCTGCTGCTGCTGCTACCTTCGAAGTTAGCAATCGAACGGCGTGTTTTCGTGTAGGTGATCAAGCTACTCCTTCTGATTTCTCTTCGTCCCCTTTCTTTCATTCCTTTTTCTCGGGATACTGCCGATGCACCTTGCTCACCCTTTAATTTCTCCGTTTATTCGTTTTATCTTCGAAAGATGCAACGATTGCAACGAAGGGGATAAATAATCTGTTCGATGAAACAGGAGAAGACTGTGAATCTTGCATATCGTTTGATCGATGGGATTTTCGAGCAAACCGATGATAAGGTTACCTGCACCGATCGAGAAGAGTATACGATCGACCGATTGTCTCGATCCTTTCGAATTGAGAGACTAATCCCCTAAAAATATCGATCTCGCTCTTGATACCTCTCGAGTGGACGTAAACGAAATACGGCTTGCAGAGCGCGGCTTCCAAACAAATTTCGAAAGCGAACGCTTAAGGTGTCTAATGCTACGGCGTAGGTTGCGTCAAACGCGTGTTACTAGCCGTTACCCAATCCCTTGCGGTTTTCGAATCACTTTCTCTCTTTCGTTTCCACAATTATTTCGTCATACTTACGCGTACTCGACCGGTTCCTCTCACGGTGTCATTTCGAATGTTTCGTCATTATCGCGATAGGCTGGAAAGTGGATTGAAAGACCTCCGAAGCCGGACCCCGAAGGGTCTATTCATTTTCACGTTTCCATTTCCCGTGGCGCGAGGAACGCGCCCTCTGCCTTCAAGTACCTCCGAGAATTATCGGCAGCAAGAGGGCAACCAGTTTCTCTCTCTCTTTTTCCGATTCTCTGCTTTCAGGAGGGACTCTCGAGCGAGACGAACATCTGTCGAGTGAGAGAGTGGCTTGTGCCTCTTGTTCCCCTTAGAAATGCGTCGAGGATTCGCGCGCCCCGTTTCGTCTGTGTGGCGACGACACGATGGGTCGAGGAGTCGCCGGAATCGGAAGGGCAGGAAAAGGGGCAGAAGTTTCCCTAGCGCTCTCGAGGGAAGATCAAAGTCTATCTTTCTCCTTTCCTCTCTCTCTCTCTCTCTCTCTCTCTCTCTCTCTCTCTCTCTACCTCTACCTCTCTTTCTTCCTCTTAGGTTCCTCTATCCCCGAAGGCTCGTCCCTTCGACCGGTCCCGGACATGTTCGGAGGTTCCGTGGTCCGCGAAGGGCCTCGAAGGTTCTCTTTTAAGAAGCCCCACAAACGGGTTTTTATATTTAAATTAGCGTAGTATGTTTCTCGATTTTCCACATCCTCGCTCGCCCTCTTATTCTAACCGGTGTTCTTTATTCTTCTGCTTTCAGGTAAGAAAAGGTCTTTTCTTCGGCTGCGTAGAGAGTGCGTAAAGTGTCGGAAGGACGAAAGGTTGTTTTGATCCGCGGGTAAGTCTCGAGAACTGGATTGCTTTGTTACTTTGTATCTTGTGGCGGAGCAAGGAACACGTTTCAGGACCCAGTCCCCTGGGCGCTTCGATGCACCGTGTAGAGTGCTAGTGATTTTTTGCTAATAAGAGTTCGCTCTCTATTTACTCGTAGTCAGCATTATTCGCGTAGAGACAACCGTGTCGTGAGAACCGCATTGACAATTTCTAAAATCGGGTCCTCTATATTTTTCCATCGAACTTCGCGTGTCCTAAACACAAATTCAAGAAAGCTTCCTAAGTCATTGGAGCGATCACAAATTTCTCCTCTTCTTCCATCATCGTTTCTTCTTTCTTCAAGCGCAACGGCACTTTAATCGCGCATCCTCGCCTCCGACGATCCTCTTAACGCGATCGAATAAATCGCCAGGTCTCGCGCGCAAAATCGGAAGGGTGGCCGATTTGCTTCCCTTTCGGCGCTCTATCACCGGCTAATGTTCCGATGGTAGGATCAAGGACGTAATGGCACCCAGCGGACAGGCTTCGATAAGGCATCGCGTTGTTACCGGAAGGCACTAACCGCGTTGAGCTCGTAGGTGTGCACCCTCTTCAGCATTCACCACCACCATCAGCATCATCGGTATCAGGCACCTTTACGTCGTTGAGGTTAGAACGAGAAGGGCAGGTCGGTGGTAGGAGGCGAGGATTGGGGGCTAATCCTATTGTAGGGGGTATAATTGGATCCGTCCACCCTCTGTCCACTTCATTCCTTTCCCCTTGTAACCTCGTGGCGGAACAATCTAGCTTCGGTGCCAACTCGTCTTTCGCCAGAACTGCTTAGCCCTTTGTCTAATCCTCCACTCTCGTCTCTTTCTCTCTGTCTCTCTCTCTCTCTGTCTCTGTCTCTCTTCCGTCTGACTTGCTCTTACCTCTTAGGGTCCCCAATCCTCGGTTTCTTCTTCCTCTTGTTCCTCGTTCACCCTCATCGTGCCGGCACTCCCTCGTAACTTTGTTACGTACGACCTTTCGCTCCCCCGGTTGATATTGGCGAAACTCGGGCGATATTCTTGTAAAATCGATCGGCTCCTACGAACTCCTCTCTCTTTTAGATGCTCCCTTTTTAGGCTGCCGGAAAGCGTCGTGAATTATTTTGGACGAGTTGCGATGCTTTGATCGTGCCGGGAGCGGCGACCGAAATAACGCGTTTGTAAATCTGAATTCGACGAGGGACTTTTGGGATGCGGTGATTTTAACGCTGCTATTTCCACGCGCGGACAGTGGGAGCTGGTTCTATTTTTATTATTTGCGTGGGGCCGGGTATTTAAGGAGTTCGTTAAATGGTCCTCGTTTTGAGAACGTTCGCAGGCCAATTGGTTTCGCGTCGCGCGGCAGGCGTTTTGTTATATCGCGAGATACGAGATGAACGTGGAGTTAAATTTCGACGTCGAGTTCCTGTTAATATTTCGTTGCTTTAATACGTTCGCTTCGCGAGTTGTTTAAATTCCCGCACTTGGCGTTCACCGTCCACCGGTTTCCGAGCTCCCTACGCCAGGCTGTGCCCTCCAACTCCGTTCCTGCATACTTTATAAAATTCCACGACGCGTACACGTCTGCATTCACTTCACCACGAAATATTCCCCAGGCTCTGTCTCGGGTGGAAAAGCATCGCACCGAAAATGAACTTTCGTATCCGCTGAAAGTCTCAACTTCCCTTCCACCTGAAATTTCTACGACATCTCGTTTCAAAGATATCGGCCAGGCTTGTATCGTGTCTTATGCCCGCCCGATTCGTGCGTCATTATTCCTCTTATTTCGGTCTAAGCTAGTAGCGGAAGTGGCACGTGCCTTTTTTTCCCCTCTTGCGAAATTAAAGCACGCCACCGCATTGTTGTACGCGGCCCTGAACCAAGGCAGGTTAATCTGTCCTAGACATTCGACGTGTCTAATTCCTACTTTACCCTCGCAGCGGAAGAGATTAAAATTCCAGGCTTTTCTCGTGCCAGCCCGAGGCGTGTTTTCCCCCGAGAAAATCGTCTTGACGCTCGAAGGTGCGAGGGAAAGATTCGAGCGTTAATGGGCGTACGGTAATAAATTTTTTATTCGTCAACCCGAAGATGCACTCGGAATCGGCGTTTTCTAACGGTTAGGGCTCTTAAAGTTTCTCACGCGCGAGGAAGTTACAAGCGTTGGCGCTCGCGCCTCGTAAAGACGTTATCGCGCGGACACGGAGACCCGAAGGCGCGAGCAACAAAATTGCAATCTGAGAGAAAAATTCTACCGTTAACTTTTCTTCTCTCTAGCTTTTGCCGTGGATGATCCCCCGATCGCGGATAATGCGATTAACGTGTCGCAATAAAAGCTTCGAGCAGTGGCGCGCGCCGTGTCTTGTAAAACGGTCGAACGGGGACGCGACTATTTCTCCGGGACTCTCCTAATAACGGTAATCGACAATAATTGATACTGGGTCATCGTGCCACCTGGCAACGCGCGCTAACGACTCATTAGCGATAGATTAGACCAGGAAGCGCTCCGTCGGATATCATCGAGTGCCTACGAGCCGCTACACCCCGTCGTGCCTCCCCTCGCTTCTTCCATCTCGCTCGAACCCGCGCACGCTCGCGGAGGAGCGAGCATCCTCATTAGATAATTTCAGGCTGCCCATCCATTATGGTCCACCGCTGCTCGCCCGTTCACCATGGGCGGTCCGCAACCCAACGCGGGCCAGGCTGCTTCTTCGATGTAGGAAGTGAAACGTCGCGCGGCACTATCCTTCGCTCGGCGTCGAAAGTAATCAAATTAAGGAATTCTCACGTCGGTGCTCCTCGTCCCTCGTAAAACCCACCGCAGCCGGCACTCCGTTAGATTCTAACGACCGAATCTTCCGCGCGCGCGTCTCACTCCGTCTCGCGTGGCACAGGACGTTCCACCGTTGATCCAAAGTCGTGTCGATCTTCGCTGCTTTGGCGGGTAATAGGTGCGAATTGTTCCTCGAATCTTTCCTCCTTTATCCAATTTGCGATTCGCCTCTTCATTTTTCTCTCGTTTTGGGAATAAGACTCCTCATACATTCTCCGAGTTTCTGCTATTTAGGGGAGCTGTCCGCTGGGAAATAAGTGGGTAGATTGATTATTGAGTAAGCTTAAGTATTTGGCGGATAATTTAATTACGAGTGAATTACGTGTAGAATGATATATTAATTCGAAAGGGATACTAATGAAGAGCGCAATAATTAATTTCAGAGAATGAAATTTGTAACCGGGACGATCCAAGTGTAAATTATGCAATCCTCGTACCAGTACCATGCGGAATTGTTTTTTAAATCATTCCTTCGCGTATCTACCCCGCATTCGTCAATTTCATTCGTCCGTCCCGAGGTGGCGCGATTTTTTCTCCAGCCAAATTACCGGATAGCGATTGCGGATAGGGAGGTAGGCGGCTACTTCGAATTTTGAATTATCACGTGCCATCGTCGAGCGTATCGATCTTCGTTATTAAGCGGGACGGAAATCGAAAGGTGTATCGCCAATCGAGCGTCGATCCTCGATTATCATAGCGCGACCGAGGCGACGACCGGCCTGGCGCTCGATTAGCTCCAGGGGGACGCGCTCGCTTATAAATTATTCGTCACCGCCATAATTATTTAACCCCCTTCTCGCCCCCTTCAACCTCCACTCCGCCTCAGCGACCGCGTCGTGTCCCTTCCACGAAGTCCCTGATTTGAATATTTCGAAAGTGGTCTCCCCTTCGATTATTAAGGCCGTATCCTCTCGGTTGTACTCTCGAGTGAGAAGGAAGTAGAGAGAGAGAGAGAGAGAGAGAGAGAGAGAGGGTGAGGGTGAGAGAAAAAAGAGGAGAGGAGTAAATTACTCTGCCCTCTCTGGAGGTGGGCCACGTGGATCCCAGAGAGGAGTAAAGAGGGGCAATCGGCGTATGTAAACAATTTAAATCATTCGATCGGAAGTATATGTTCCGTAGTCAGTGCACTTTGAAATGAGGTGGCCACCGGGCCACCATCACAATCGGCGCGCACTTCGAATCGCGCGCGGTTCGATTGAAAAATTTACGAATGCCCCACCTGTTACGCCCCGGCGATAATGCGCGTTCGATCAAAATTTATGAATCGAAATAACGCAGGCACCAGGCCCGCGCGGCCTGTTGTATAATTCCAGACGATTATTCTACCGGCGCGCTTGGTTATATTGGGACTGCGGGCCTACGTGGAGCGTGGCGCGTGGATAATGGGAAAATGCCCTTTACCACTCGTCGTCGAAAACGACATTCTCGCGCTCGTGAAATTCCCCTCGCGATATTTTTCAGCGTTAAATGCCGTAGCCTCTGGTACCGTGCCACCACCACCGCCGCTCGGGCCTGGCATGGGACACTTAGAGCTATTATGCTAATTCCCACTTTACATCGTGCTAATTAATTAAATATTCACGGCTCGTTGCGTGTTCGGTTCTTGTTTACCGGCGCGCTTTCGCTGTTTACCGGCGGTCGCGAGGTCCACCGACGAATATTGTAAGTTTTTTCTTCTCTTCTCTCTTTCTCTCTCTCTCTTTCTTTCTTTCTTTCTTTCTCTCTCGACGTGCCCATTCGCCGCTCGCTAAAATTTGTACGAGCGATAAGATCCAAGTGCCTCGTCTCCTCGCGCTTCTATTATCGACGTGAAATAAACAGCTTATTCATTTGCCGCTTGGGGCCCGGGGCGATAATGGCTCGTGAAATTAGTAGAATGCGTTTCGTCGGTCTTACCTTTTTCCACTTTTGGATCGGTCGACGGAAGAGGGGCGGGGGCAGGGAGGAGATCGTTCGGTGATATCTCTATTATCCGCACGATAAGTCCACCAACGTGTTATCTCGTATTTTTATCGGGCGATAAAATTCGCTTTTTTCCTCTTTTTTTTCCTTCAACTCGAAGCTATTGCGTCGGCGAGACGGTAGGTGCGAGGGGAATGAAACTGGAATGGATAGAGAGAGAGAAAGAGAGAGAACTGAGTGGCGGAGATCGCGGGAAGGATAATGTTTCTTTCGTCTCGACTGGGGCGCGGGGCACGGTGAAAAATTTGACGTAATAGCTCGAGCGGTCTATCTTCATGAGCACAAGCCCTCGTTTGTATTAATTAGCCGGGCGAGAACCAGAGCGCTTGATTTCTTAGCGGGGGCGTGATTGCGGTTACGCGAATCGCGCACGAGTCTCAAACAGTTTTGCTCGAGAAACGAGATGAAAATGCGCGCGGTGGATTATTCCGATTCGCTGACTTTTCTCACTTGTCATTCGATCGGTCGTCGAGCGTATTTCTTATTCCAGAGAGAAATCCGTCGTCCAGAAGTGAATCGTGAAAAGTAGAAGGTCGCGACCCGTTCTTCTCCTCCGTGATTGCCACGAATTAAAACGGAGATTATCGCGAGCGTCATCGGGATTACCTCAGACGGGTTTTAATTACAATTATTTGTTCGCCGCGTAGTCTCGTAGTCGCGTAAGTCTGAAGGATTAAATTCAGGTTGCCTCGTCACTCGCGCGATCGCCGCTCCTCGCGCTATCTTTTTTCCCTCCACTTAAGCCCGACAGTTTCGCGACAGGGATTCTCATTCTCCGCGAGTTCTCGTCTAACGGAGACGAGTTTAAAAGTTCACTCGGAGCAACGATTCGATCGTTTTTCGATGAAATTCTCGCAGCTCGTTTTTTTCTACCAAGAGCATTTTCGATTGAGATAATGTTTATACTCGGTATCACGCGTCTTAAAAAAATGTGCAAACCAGCGAGGATCAACACGACGATTTTTATAAATCCGACTAATTTCGTTTACTTTCGCTTACGATCACGCAACTTTCGCCTTCCTTCTCATCGTCCAAGGGAAAGAATATCGTTCTTCGCAAATTCACTCGTCCGACGCGTCTCGTGCTCTCCGTCCGATGCTCCAGTGAAGAAGAGAGAAGGGGAGGGAAGAGTCGACGACGGCTCGTAAAAAAAGAGGAGAAGAAGGAGGAGGAGAAAGGTGAAACAGGGGGTCGTAAAAACAAGGGGCTGCCAGCGTTAGGAGCGGAGAAGGAGATACCTCGTTTCGATAAAGCTTTAAACTTCGAACGACTCTCTTGTCATTGGCCTTATATACCGTCCTCGTCCTCGTCGTCCCTCGTATTACGGCCGTGACTCGACGAAAGATAACCTTCTCAGGAAAGTTCCTTCATTACCCGCGTAATTGCATCGTACCGAGCGGAGAAGTGTGTACACCTCGTGGCCGAGACAACCACCACCCACCCCCTCGTCTCTCCTCCTCGTTCTCTCATCTTCTTTTTCTTCCTTCACTGCCCTTCCTCCTCCACCTCCCACGCAAGCAAGGCGACGAGTGCGTCAGGATGCCATCTTGCTCCTCGTTGTCGTCGTCCTCTCGGTTCCCTTCTTCCTTTTCTTCTTGTTCCCTCTCTTCCGAGTTGGTCCTCGTTCGTGTCGTCGTAGTCGTCCTTCTTCTTTTCCCATTCTCTCCGCCCTTCTTCCATCCCACCCTTTTGCTCGCAGGCACGCGAAGCGAAAGAGAAACTTCGCCGGAGCTACCAACCTTCGACGGCCGCTCAACAGCTGCATCTAATTACATCGTGGTTTATCGTGGTAACCGATAAGGATGCTTTTTTAAACTAGTAGAGTTAATGCGCTTTACCGAGGATCAATCCGTTTAAAGTCTCTCACTTACGTGAATATCTCGAATTCTTTTCCCGTCCACGTTAGAGATGTGCGAATTATTCGAAAAAGATCCGATAAGGTCGTATCACTGGAATTCGAATTCGAATCTAAGAACCGCGTATGAAGACTGGAAACCCGTTGAATTCTATCGTGAATCCAGCGCGGGCCGCGTGGAGACGTGCGAATTATTCAAATTCGAAACGTCGGAGATTCGATTCGGCGATATTTCTGTCAATTCTATTCGATTTTTTGTTTACAAATTCCGTCGATTCGATTCGAATTAGAGAATCTTGATTCGCCCATCTCTAGTCCACGTTGAGGTCGTTATTTTGTTTGCGAGATACGGATGGTTGCTATGATATATCCTTGAAATTACATCGAGGTCCTTCTTAGACGAAGGTTTGGCGGGAGGCCAGAGAGCGATGATACCGGGAAATCTGTCGCGGACAATTCGATTTTGGTCCCCGGCGAGGGCTCTCGACGCGCGCCAGGTCGACGAGCAGGATGGATGGCCACCAGGAGAAACTTGTTCACCGCGGCTGATAATGGTATTCCATCGGGCGCGGCAAGCATGCCATGGCGGTCGTGTCTCACCGGCACTGTTAATGGACTTACGACGAATCGCCAGGATTTACACGGGGATTACAAACGCGTTTACGACTAATCTCTGCGCGTGAGCCTGTCTCTCTGCCCTGCGCGCACGTTGACAGTTTCTCTCTCTCTCTCTCTCCTTCTCTCATTCGCTCTCTCTCTCTCCTCCACTTGCGATCTCCAATGTCGATGTGCTTCCCGCACTCACGGCGATACCCGCGCGTGTTTCTCTCGCGTGGAAACAGACACGCGCGTCCGTGCTCTCTCTCGTTCACCTCTCACTCTCTCCGCTTGTGGTCTCAAAAGCAATTTCCGCCAAGATTAGCGGTTTCGAGCGTGTGGCGCGGTCTCCAATCGGTCGCGCGAATTTGAGAGAGGCCGTGCCAGGTCCATCGCGCAAAATGCCACCGGAGGTTCCTCTCTTCCGGGGGTATATCCGGTCGAGATTTCGGGAAAGGGGTGATAGTGGAGTAATCGAAATTTTCCAGCATCGAGTTCACGCGCACGTAAAATTACTTTTCGACGAAGGGAGGTTCTTGCAATTTAACAGACTCTCATGCAAATAATCTGATAAACGCGCGCTTGCACCTTAAATGATTGCGCAGAACTGATGCATTGTTTCTCCAGAATCATTTTTTTCCTGGTGCACGATCATTCACTCCTAGCAAAACATTCCCATTAACCCTTTGACTGCTAAAGGCGTATACATACGCCTTCACAAGTCCATCAATATATACGAAAGGCGTATATGTACGCCCTCACAAATCCATCAATATGTACGAAAGGCGTAAATATACGCCCTCTGTATTTTTTAGGAAGGAATGCACAAATTAAGTTAAGTAAATTAAAATAGCTTAAAAGGTTACTTAAGGTAAATAAAAAAAATGGATATTTTTAATTTATCCGCCATTATTATCTTTTAAACTCTAAGAACGGTATCAAATTTCCGGGTACTGTTTTGTTCACCAGTCAGTGGACAATCAGTCGCAGCGATTGACATGCGAAAATCGCACCGTCCATATTCATGGATTCGTCCGAGAGCGCGCCGCAGTCAAAGGGTTAACTTAGTCAGGATTCACAGGTTACTAGAACAAACGACCGAATTAGCGCTTGGAAAACTCACGGTGCATCGGAGGAAACAGTAGGTGAGAATCAAAGCGTGCGTGCCAAGATCGCGTGATCGTGCCTCCCCTCGACTTCTCGGCATTAAGGACAATTATTTTATATGTATATTCTTCGATAGCTCGCGTGACGCGTTCCTTGCTAATAACAAAACTCGCATCAGGAGCTTCGATCCAATCTGGGCGAAATCGTCCCAACCGCTCCAATCACGTCACCTATAAAATCCTACGAACTTTGATATTTTCAGTTTGCCGGCTAATATCGTATCTAGCCGCGAACGTGCTCGTCTCTGTCGCTCGCGCGCGTAATTCTCGAACGAAAAGGAAGCTCGAGGAAATTCACGGACAGTTGGAACGGGGGCACGCGTGCTTTAGCGGGCAAATTCGCGCGAATTACACGACTGGTCGCGCATCGAATTGCGCGCGGGCCGTTCGCATCGTCGAAGACGTTCCCCGGCATTAACGCGGGGACTCGCGCCGAACGATCGCCATTAATTTCGCGCCGGCTGCTTTATCTGATGCTAAACGCATCGCCGTCTTGTATTACCAGAAGCGGTAGTTTCTACGATCGGGTAATTTGCTTGCATAATGCGGCGCCTACGCAACGCCCACGCTGTACGCGCGCGTTTTATCGCCGCCTCCACCAACCAGCCACCATCACGATCACGCGCGCATCGTCTTCTTATTCTTGGAGCGTCATCCGGGGCCCTGATAGGGTAGGTTGAGAAGCCCTGGCGTCTCGCTTTTGCGGCGGACCATTAACGATAATTTGCAAGATCGACGATCGGCCCGGGCACGGATCCGAATTGCGATTATACGCACGAAGGTAGACCTCCCTCGTACCCTTCTTACTCTCTTCTCTCCTTCTGTCTCTCTCCTCGCTTGGTCTTCTTCTTTCTCTACGGTCTCTTCCCTCTCTCTCTCTCTCTCTCTTTCTTCCTCCCTTCCAACGTGATATTTCATTACTACTGAAGGATAATCGACGGCGCGGCGGTGGTCGCCAGAGCGAGTGCCTTCCGTGTGTTGCCTCGCCGCGTCGCTGCCGTTGGAATAAATAATCGCCCCTTAGGCGCGTGTAAAGGTCAGACCCGCCGACGTTCCCTCGTGCTCATCTCCTCGAGGCAAGGTGCACAATGTCGGCCAGGCTTAGGATGCAAATTAACATTTCTGCATGTCGGATTTACGAGGACGACGCCGGATGCGTATCTGCTTCGAGATATATCGATCGAGGGCAAAGACCGCGAGGAATCTTTCTCCACTTCGTCGTTACATTCGATGTTTACGAGGCCTCGTCCTGCTAACTGGAAGATTTCTAAGCAAGAGGGTGTTCTACCGCGATAATTCTTCCGACGCTTCTTGGGAAATCATTTCTAGAAGAAAGTTGGATGGGTAGAGCTGATGAAAATTCAGCCTCTCGTTGTTCCAATTTCTTTATCCAGATTAGAGCCTACGATAGATCCATTCGACTCTGACGCGTCAAAGTGCGAACAAATTTCGATCTCTCGTTTTCTCTTCCCGTTCTCTTTGATCCTATCCGTAAACCGTCGCGAGGTGGAGCGAAACGAAGGAAAGAGAGAAGAAGAAGCGACAAAATATATCGTACGTAAGATGCGTTTCGCGGTGCTTGTTCTCACTTAACGAGATGCATGTTTTCGCACCGAGGATATAACCGGCCGTGGTCGTTCCCTCGCGATCAGCGAATCTCCTCGTCCCACGCCTACTTACCGTCCTTCGAGCGCCGCGTCTCAGGGCCGTGCCTCTCAACGGTTCCGCCGGAGCGTTGGACCCCTCCTTAATAATATAATAAAAAGATCGTGCGCGATGGACCGCTTCTCTTCGCGTGAGAAAGAGCGTGTGGCCGGTGAGAAGAAATTTCGCTTTGAACGTTCACACGCATTCTCGCACGCGAGTGTGTACATAATTATTCGGTTATTTCGGCGACCTCTTAAGTTTAATCGCTCGCAGATGGATTTTACTCTTTGCCAGAATGGGATATACGACGTTGCTCGTGCGTCTCTCTCTCTCTCTCTCTCTCTCTCTCTCTCTCTCTCTCTCTCTCTCTCTGGAGCAGTTTGAGTCGCGCGAACGCCCACGAAGAATTTCCCTTGCTTTTCCCCGACGCTTTTCATCCACCGTGTGCAATCGCTGGCACAAGAGGCCGCGCGCCGCCCGGATGATTTATCGTTTATAACGACGCCGCGCCACGCCACGGCACACCGGGGCGATTAACTTTTACAACTTCACAATGGCACCGTGCCGCCGCGCAGGCGGTAGATTGGCCGCGGGAAAAGCCACGAGAAAGGAAAAGGGGAAGTCGGGAGGATGGTGATGATGGGTGAGAACGGGGAAGATGGGGAGGTCAGATAGAAGATGATAGATAAGTCGCCTGAGGTGGGCATAAGAAGGAGTTTAGGGCGAAGGACGCGATCGAAGGGAGGTGAGAACGGTGGAAAATTAAGTCGCAAAATTATCGGATCGTAGAATGGAGATGCTCGAAAATTCAATTGGAGAATGATCGATTGGCATCGACGCACGATCGTACGGGTCTCGAAAGTCCTCGAAGATTCATTCTCGAAATGTTCGTGGCTCCCGATGGAAAGTCAAGTTCCTTTCTTTGTGTCCCTTCGCCTCGTGGAGCAGGAAAGGAAAAAAATGAGTGAGGGGTCGACGCTCGCAGGAGGACCACCCGTGAAAGCGGATCCGGCATCCTCGCTGTTATTAGACGAAATCGAGCGACTAATCGCCTGCCGGAAGTAGCCCCGCGGGATCACCTGCCCGCAGGTATGTGCAACCTGCCGCCGAGAAGAAACCGATGGTTCTGGTTGTCGAAACAGAATCTTGGGTAGGGGACTGAATATCTCGGCTTGGTTCGACGGTGGGAAGGGGAGAAGGGGGGGATGATGTTGGATTTGATGAATTGCGAAGGGTCCGTGAGAGAAGGCCGTCACGCTCGCGCGTAGATCGAAAGGTCCGGCCGAAGTGAAACGGAGAATTGCTCGGGCGTTCTATAAATTATTTATGATTAATGTGTCTAGCGTGTAATTAGGCTTCGATAGGTATCGGTGCGTGTAAAGGCGAGATAAAGTTATCTCGGAGCTAATGCGGGAGGGTGTTAAAGCGGCGGAAGAAATTCGATACGAAGTCGCAGTACTCGATACTCGATCGATAACGTTAGCAGCGTGCTTCTTTTTTTTTTCTGCGCTTTCTTTCCGTTCGGTTTTTTTTCACTCTCCCAGCAAACCGGGTCTGCTACCGAAAGAGAACCGGCAATTAATTATCGATGTATCTTATTACCCACCGTTCGAGGCATATCCCGGCCGGGAGGATCCTACCTGTAATTTTCTGCTCCTTAATACCAGCTCGTTGAGTTGCAGAAGGACGAATTACGCGAAAACTTTCCCAACCGCATCGGTGAGTCAGCTTACGGTTAACCCCCGTGTTTCGCTCGGGACGAAAGGTAGCTCTTTTTTATTAAGTCTACGCACAACGTTGTAAACGACGACAGGAACTTCTTGTCCCTTTCTCTCCACTCGACACCCCTCTCCCTTTCTCTTTTTCTCTTTTCCTAGGCCACTCGACGTCTCGAGGGGTGGAACCCTTTTCTTTCGTACGAGAAACACGGCGAGCGACCTCGCGTTTATCGCTCTTTCCACGCTGGAGTTTGAATATTCAGTGGTTTTGCGGGGGTGGCGCGCAAGAGAGAGAGAGAGAAATAGTAGGAGGACAAGGAGAAGGAGCAGGAAACGACAACGGTGGAAACGCGGTCGGTATACTAAGTCAAGAGGGATAAGCCAGGCTGAATCTGGTATACCTCCCCCATTTAGCAATTAGCATCTTGTATTTCGAATCCGGAAAGCTTCCCGGCGGAGGGACTTGCCGGGAGGAAGAAAGCGGAGTGAACCCTCCACCTCCTTTCTCTCCTCCTTCTCCTTTACCTTTGCCTCCTGAGTTTCCCTTCGTCGACGAGAAACACCACGGAGGCCTGCTTTTGCCCACCTCAACGCCAGCAACCGCGGTGGCCCTTTACAGATATTATCTTAAATTCACTTGCGTTAAATTATTACCTTTCGCTTGCCTCGTTGCGTCGCCACCGTGTAATTCCATCGGTTTACGCGTGATTCCCTCGAATCGCTTCTCCCCTCGCTTCAAGGGCTCGTCGCGTCGTGACAGGATGCGCGCCATCAATCGATACTCCATACTTTCGTAATTTCCTTTATCTTCTTTCTCCTTGCTCCTTGAACATCACGGTGGTCCTTCGGAGAAAATCTAATTAGGCGAGACGTTACTTTCCCTGTAATATCTTCATAGGAGGACTCGCGATGTTGAACTTATTGAAATTTTAGTTGGCAGGATAGTAGTCTCGTGCCCCGACGTAGGAGGAGCACGCGCTCGGGGCAGCTTCCTTCCTCCAGTAAGTGGATCGACTCATGGCTCCACACGCCACGCCCGGTGTAGCTTTCGAGGAACGTGCCTTCGAGTCCTTTTTAGCGGTGCTTTCAGCGCTTTTTCCGCGGAAGCTGCTTGCCTCCTCAAATATTAAAATAAGCGAGCAAGAGAAGCGGAAACATGCGCCGACTTACAAAAGAGATTTTCCACTTTGGCCGGAGGCGGGCTGAGGAAGGTGAGGGTTAAGGGAAGAAAACGACGGTGAAGGGTAGAGGTTGGAAAATGGGGGATAAAGAAGAGGAGAGGGGGGTGCAGCGAAAGTCGTTCGCTTCGCCTCCTCTCGTCGTCGTTCCGCCTCCGCTTCCGGGAAGGAAAAACAAATTTGCCGATCCACGGCCGTAAGGCGCGCTGGGTGGAAACGAGCCCTTTTTTCCTCTCCCCTGCCTTCTCGTTCGAGTAAAAAGGCGACTCGAGATCCGGATCGTCGTCATTCGTATTCTTCGGGATAGCGGATGCAGACGCAATCAATTATTCTCGGAGACGGAGGAAATATTATTTATCCGAGGATATTTACGACTCGAGGAAGATGCGCTCGACAGAGATTTATATGTATATCGTGTACCGTAATGCGTGCATCGGTTGCGGGATTTTAGAAATAACTCGCGCGATAACGTTTCCTCGCAAATATACCGTCTCCTGGAGTTTTGTCGTAGTTACGAGAAACATTTTGGTTCTTGTCCGAATCGAGCCTTAATGTTAAACGATCACGGTCGCCACACCTCCTGAGAACGAAATGTCTTCTGAGAATTTTTGAGAATAATCCAGGGAGCGTTACCAAGCGAAAAATAAATAATGGTTTTATTCGCGCGAGCTATATCACGCGTTACATAAAATGATACGTACGTCGAATCGAAGAGTGTGGACGATATTGCCGTGGAAACCGAGTGGACTCGCACGCCGTTCACTTCAAAGGCATAAATTATCGAGGTATAAAACAGACGCGCATCCTTCGCGTCGCCGTCTACATTTACATATCGTGGCGGCGAACTATTTTTAGATAATTGTCGCTAAGTCGCATGCTCCTCGCGTATCCCACGAGGCTCGTGAAGTGGCAAATCTCATTGTTCGTTTTTCCTTCTGTTCGCAGGTACGTTCTCTGCCTTTCCTTCGGACCTACCACGGACGTTGTTCGCTCTCCCCGCCTGCGATTCGCACTGCGATCACGTATGTATTTTTACAGTGGCCGACCATGTCGATATTAATAATTAATGAGCGGCCTGCGCGCATGCGATCCTACGCATCGACCGCGCGCCCTTCGTCTTCCTCGCTTCCCGGAATCAACAAAATTCATTCCCCTTTCGTATACTCTTTACCTTCCATCCACCAGCTAATTGCAAACCGCGTCGATTCCACCGCCATTCCCAAAAACAAATTCAATCGAGCATCTACGACGCTCGTCGTGTATCCCGTGAGCAGAGAATAGAAGAGGGGAGATTAAAATTCTACGCAGCACCGAACGCGCGCCTCCCTCCCATCTCTCGAATTTGCGGACGGCCCTGAAGGTCGCACGAGTTTTCGAGTTTCGGAGGAGCGTCCCATAAACTGCGACGCAATGGCCCATAAAGCCTTCGTCCCCTCCCGTTGAGCGATTTCGCCACGATGCGACACGAAGCCCACGAGCAGCCTTCTCCCTGCTTTTCCCCTGGTTTTTGCCGAAGGGCGAAGACGAGCGAAGGGCGGTGGCGCTCTAACACCGGGAGGAGAAGTCGGACGGAGTGACGTAGAAAGTGAGCCCGAGACGCAAAAGACCGAGGGTAGGCAACGAGAGGGGTTCTCCTCGTGGACGAGAGATCGGCGGGAGGGGAAGATTATAAGTGTCGCGTTCCATTTGCCGCGCCACCCTTCCACCCTCGTTCTCCATCCCTTACCGTCCGAGAAGCGTTTCTACGCTCGGCTTGGACCCGTCTCGCCGTAATATCCATAACGAAGTCCTCCGGCCTTCCTTTGTCTTCCACCCTCTTCCCTCTTTCTCTCCGCCCTCTTTCGGGAGACGCGCCGTTAAATAAATCGTTCGCGAAAAAAGAAGGGAAGGAGAGACGGGACGAGCGCGGGGGCGACGAGAAAGGAAGTGAAAGAAGCGAAAGAAGGAGGAACGGGGAACGGTAATTCGGTTTAAATTGGACTTCCCGTGAATCGAGATAAAGTGGCTCGCGTGTTGCATCGCGCGGCGTGCTATTAAACATTTCTCAGTGATTTTTTCCTTTACCACCCCACCCACCCTCTTCCTCTTTGTTCTCTCGCGCTGTACGCCCGCGCGCGGGGACCTCTCGTGCGTATCTGTCATCTCGAGGGAATTCACCATTTATCCGATCTCATTACGCCCGATTCTCCAAATTCCTCGCGTCCTCCACCCTTTTCAACTACTCCACCGTTTCTCCGATTTTCCTCGTAAAAGTCATTATCGCGATTTCGCGAGTACTTCCAGGTAATGTTTCTTCGTCCGTTTCACTTATCTCATTACGTATCTGCTTTCGTCCTGGTTCCATTTATTTTTCGCGGAGTACACGCGCGCGCTTCGTGTTTCAGCCGCGAACAACATCGCGAATCATGGTATCCGGGGGCGTTTCGCTATCGTAGAATTTCACCCCCGCTGTAAAAGGAAAAAAGAAAGCGAGAGCTTCTTCCAGCGAGCCCCGTCGAGCCGAAGGACGAGCACGACGATGATATTGCGAGAGTTTTGATGGAAGGGGGCGAAACGATCTTGGGGGATGAGAAAAGGACGAGGGAGAAGGAAGGGAGGAATGTCGACGGCCGCGAAAGCTTTTACGAGAGAGCCGCTCTCGCCTCGGCTTCTCTCTGTTTTTGTGTTTACGCGTAACCGAGGAGTAGCCTGTCTCTAAAGGAGCGAAAGAGAAAGAGCGGTAGAGCGGGGAGGACGCGGGTGAAAATATCCGAGTGGTATCTCCCGCGGTAAACGAAAGGTTATCCGGGTGGCTCTTCTTAGCTGCGATCTGGTGGGGCCACGTGAAGTGCCACGATGGTCGTGGTGGTTGCATCTGTGAAGGTAGACTTAGAGGACGAGGGCGCAGAAAGGGGGTGAGTTTGGATTCTGATAGAACGCTAAGTGCATTTGGCCAACTTCCAGTCGAAGCTCGACCACCGCGTGCGTCTTTTTCGAACGTGAATTCACCGTCCCGCAACCTCCTTTCCTCGTCCCTCTTTCGTTTCTTCCCGTCACCTTCGAGCCACCCCCTTTCCCCAGTCCCGAAGCAAACATCGACGTACAATCTTTCTTGCAATCTCGCAGAAGTTTTCCTTCGGCCCTTTTCAACCCTCGAGCGCTCGGGGGGCAAAGGAACGTCGCGGATAATCTCGAGTGTCGAAAGGCTGAAATGTTGGGGATGAAAATTAAGATTTGCAATGGGGACTTTGTAGGGGGGTTTTTTTGCGGAAAGAGAGGATGAAACTTTGCGGAGGAAGTAAGCTTTTTTATTACGTCGCTGAGAATATCCGTGTGATACAGCAGGTGCAATTATTTTTCGAGTGCCATCCACCACAAACGAGTATTCCAGTGGAATGGCATTTACTGCCTATTTTTCTTCTCTCGCTTTTTCCATCCCTTAACGGCAACAGCCACCACGTAAACTCACCCTCTCGACGTTTCTTCTCATGTTTTCGAGAGCAAACCAGACGTCTCCGTCCGCCCGTACACCCGCGACGAGAGTTTTGCCTGGTTTGTCGTCGGTGCCAGTAGTTTCTCATCATCCCTTTTCCACGCGGGTCTTATTGTAATACACCCATTCGCATTTGTTCGTGACATAATTCTGCGAGGCGAACGATTGAAATACGAAATCGCGCGATTTGAATCTCTACAGAATCCGGTGGGTTCGATCTAGGCCTGAGGCGTGCTCGTGCTCACGGATGGATGATGCGAAAAAGCACACCGAGACACATTAGTCTCGGCGGGGGTCAACGAGTGAAAATAAATGGCCCATTACTTCGTCGTGAGAGGGAGAGGACGAGGAGGAAGAGCGCTACCTTCTACCTTTACTCTACCTTCTACGAGCTTCACAGCCTCCTGTTCTCTCTCCTCTCTCTCAACTTCTCTTTGCTCCTCATTCACCACCCTTTCATCGTCCCTTTGGTACCTAACGAGCCTTGTGCCGTTAGCTGGATAATAGAACGTAAACAGCGCAGTGAAATGGGCCTGGCAATTCACTCGGGGAAGATCGAAGGATGTTAATTGCCTCTCGTGAAGATCGTATTGCCGAGCAGACCTCGGGGATATTTTTATCCGTAGGATTCTATTGGTCTTCTCGATCACTGACAGTGGTAATAGTCGAAAAACAGATGCGTAACGGGGCCGGATCTCGAGCGTAGGAAATTGCCACGGATCGAGCCGATCGTTCCTTCGTGTTTCATCGTGACCCACGTTATCCTTGAGAATCGTGCCTTCCTTCGGTCTCTACCGTGCCACGGAAACGGCAACCGGACGTTTTTATTATTCTTCCTCGATTAATCCCGATCATCGATTCGTTCCGCACGCAACATTAGCATTTCGGCCGGCATCCAGCCTCTCCTCCACTTCTCCCTTCTTTTTTTTTTAACGTTCCACGGCGAGCGGAAAGGCGCGACCGCGCACCTGCCCCCGGGTTATGTCGGGCAACGCGAGGCTCCAACGTCCACAACACGTGAGGCAAACAACGCGGGCGAAAAATGCGAGCGGAGAGGCAAAAATTGTTTCTCCTGCATGGCTTCGCTAAGGGGCGCCGGAATTAATCAGCCAGTCGGACGCGTGCCCGGAATCACTTTCGCGATGCTTTTTGCTCGTCCACCGGGCCATCGAATCTCGGCCCCGAATTCTCTCCACTCTGGATTTTGATCGAAGTGGTTCGAGGAAGCACGCGTTCGATCGGTGGTGAGAAATTTTTCGACACGCGCGAGGGTGAGCGAACAGTGAGCACCGAATTTCGTAATTTCCAATGTTTCCGAACGAGTTAACGGCGCTCTCGTGAAATAAAGGTGTAGAATTTTATCGAGTCCCCGAGTGAAAGGTGAAACGCGACGTGGCGCGAAGGAAAAATTCAAAAACTGGGAAAATCTCTCGTGAGGGAAATTTCAGCGGTGGGGCTGAAAAGGTGGTGGCGAGTGGAACGAAAAAAGTTTCCGACGTGTTTAAGCGAGCGGACGCGCGGGTACGCGCTCGCGCCCCCTTAATTACGTTAGTCATATTACGCGACGTTTCTCCCTTGTTTCGTGCGTCGTCGCGACGAGACGCTGCCGGTAAGCGACGCCGGCGTTAACGCGGGCACAAAGTCGGCACCGAGCATATCGTCGCCTGCCCTCTTCGTCCTCGCCATCCTCCCGCTCGCAATTTTCCCTCGCAGATATTATCTCGCTCATCCTTCGTCCTTCTCTCGTTCTTCATCTCGTCCTCCTGTCGTCGAAGCGTCGGGCAAGCGAGTACTTCCACCGGTGAGTCATTCTCTTATCTTCCTCTCCCTTCCTCCGGCTTATTCTTCCCCTCCATCCCACTTTCCATTTTTCACCCTCGCGCTCCACCACCGTCTCTATCACGGTCCTCTTGATTATCGCCTTTTTTTTCTACCTCGCCTCCCTCCACCCTTCGTCGTTTCACGTGTTTCCATTTTACACCCCCTCGATCCTCCTACTCGCCGTCCCCGCATATTCCTCCGCCTCGTTTCGCCCTCGCACGTACGCCCCGATGTCCCTCTTTTCCCTCCCGTTCACCCTCTTTCCCATTATCTCGCCTTTCTGTCAGCCCACCCCTTTGGGCTTTTGGCCCCCTCACGCTTCCCCACCAATCGCCCACGGACCTTCTTTTATCGTCCGGCGTTAATTTAATTCCAGCCAGGTGCGAGGCGGATAATTTCGTGGCGGGCCTCGTCACCCCGCGCGCGCGCGCGCGCGGGTGTATTCGCATGGCGAGATCGACGCGAATGAGGGGAGAGAGAAGTGGGGAGAGGGAAAGCGCGAGAGGGAAAGACGAGGATGAACAATGACACGAGACGGCCAAATTAGTTGGACGGTACCGACTCGTCACGGTAACGACGCTGTTCTCGCCCTAATTAGACGGACACGCCGCGAAGGGGAGCCCCGCTGCGATGAAAGATATCCCAGCGGCTGGTGGGATCCCACTTATTTCGGGCATCTGGACGATTTCGAAGGCGAGAGCGCGTCCCGTCTCCAGTCGCGATTTTCAATCTCCAATTTCTACCTAAACTTCCTATTTACCACGGTTAGTCCGAGCCTTGAATTATCGTCAAATCGAAAATTTATTATTCTAAAGGAGGGGCACCAGGGGCTGAAAAAATAGATAAAGAGGAATATGTAGGAAGGAGGGAGAGGATCGAATGGGAGTAAAAGGAATAGAGAGACCGAGAGAGCAGAAGGATTCAGGGGAACGGTATGCGAGAGGAAGAGTGGGACGAAGGGAAAGAAGAAGAGAAGGAGAAGAAGAATACGAGGTAGGACGTACATGTAAGTGGTAACGCTCGGTGCATGCCAATCGTAGGTCGTATATCTCGCGGTACTTAGGTCGATCGTATCTCGTCCGACGGCGGGCATGCCTGGTGTTGTTCGGTTGCTGCTTCTCCTCCCTTCTCCACCTCTTCGTCCTCCTCCGCGGTTGCCACGCAGCAACGCCACTAGGCACCAGGCAGCACGTAGGAACAGGATGCTCTCGGCTTTCATGCCATCCCCGGGTATCGCCAGATACAAATTGTGCTCTTAACTTACGCGGGGGTAACACTGGAACGTCTCGATCGTAATTCAAAGTTCGGCGTGCACGCGCACGCGCGCACAGCCTCTTTGCGACGAGGCAGCCTCTTCGGCGAAGGGAAATCCAGGATTTACTAATGCCTGCTTCGCCGAGTTCTTTAAGGGGGTTGATTGTGCCGAGGGATCCATCGGGGATTTATGTAGGAAATGCCGGTTGGGGGAGCCAGTGGATTCTTGGCTCATTGTGTTGCGGGGTGAAAGACCCGGAAGATCAATGCTGTACGGAGATATTGTTGTATGGCTGATGGAGTAGAAAGGATATATGGGTAACGGGTAAATGGGTGGAATATTTGAAGACGTTCATTGCTAGTTTCTTGATTTCTTTAGTGGGAGCTTTCTCGACGAATCGTTTGGATATTCGTAGATGGAAAGGTTTATTTTCTTTTCAAGATAGCTACGATGACGATTCATTAGGGGACCCCAAGGAATCGTTCGCGCTTTATTCGACGCATGTGGCTGAAAGGCGTTTTGCTAGCGCCCCCGTGTCGTCGCGCCTTTACTAAATTTCGCGTTTAACTCACCAGGGGTTGACCGCCGATATCATAATTCAAACCACAACCACCGATTCGACCCTCGTTGCTTCGCCGAGCGTGCGGTCACTTTGATCCTCCCTGCTTCGGCCACGCCACCGTGGTGGTTTTCATGGTGGCGAACCCGTTTGCGAGAAGAAAAAAACGAACAATTCACAAATTCGGTGACCCACGAGGACCACCCACCAAGGGGTCGACCCAAGAAGGTTTCGATTTTTCGAATATCCCCGTGAATCTAAATGACGATCCATCATTTAAATTCGCCGAGTGTAAAACTTTTGCCGAGTGAAAAACGATCCTCCGAGACTTCTGTATTACATTTTGCTGGTGGAAGGCAAGGAGCTTGCAACACTATCTTCTAGGCAGTGTTTAATTTGTCTCGATCGAACAATGGTCTGGAGTCCCTCGTGTCGCGCGTACGAGCGGAGTGGCGAGCGAGAGCGGAATCGAGCCGACCACAGTCGTCTCGTGTTCCCGGCTGCTATCCAATAACGAGATACAAATGGCACACTTCGATCTACGATGACAGGTCGACAAGATCGTAACGTGACCCTAGAGCGATCGTTCGCAGTCGACCTCTCTCTCGCCTCGTCTGTCACGTGAGCGAGCCGTGACGGCCGGTGGATTCGTGAAGCTTTATGGCCAAACGAGTGAGCGCGTTATTCAGCGCCCGACAGGCTATACGAGCTTGTGCGCGTAATTTGTTTATTTCCTTGTTACAACGCTTCGACAGGTTTTCGTTCGATTCTTCTCGACGATCTTCGAAGTCCTCGAGAGCACTGGCTCGACTTCCTCGCGGCGCGGTCGCGTGACGCGTAGCATAGCGTGAGTTACGCGATGCGTAAAAACAAACGATCTGTTCTGTGCGCTCAAGTCTCGAGGAAGACCGCGCTGCGACTCTGCGGCTTGTCCTTAGCCGCAAGCGCGCTCGGCTCCGAGCTTCTCAGGCTTATCGATAGGTAACGAGGGACCAGAGCACGTGCTGCGCTTAACGACGCGCGAGCAAGAAGCGGGGAGAGATAATTTTGTTCAATTTTGTAATTAAGTCCGCTCGGTGTTTCTTTCTCAGGGAACAGATAGAGTATCTACGTTTACGGGATTCATACGTTGTTCGTAAAGTGGCATACTCGTGTTACGTGTAATAGGATTAAGGTAATTAGCAGGCTCGTTCGCGCGAACTACACTCTAGTGCAATTTGATTGGAGAAAGATATTAGGTATTAGCGGAGTCCGATTAAACGATCTTTTTCTCTCCGTGAAAAGACCTTGTCGATTCGATCGAGCGTGCCCACTCGAAACGACGAGATATTTTGCTCGGTCAGTCGTGCACGTGGTATACCATGGCGAGCAAACGTGCGAGGACACGAAGGCCCTTTCCGTCGCATTAATCGTCAAGGGCGGACCACCGATTTCATAAATCAAACATCGGCAACTTCACGAAGCGGTTGTCCTTGGCCCCTGCCGGAGTCGTACACGCGCGGGCTAGCCTCGCGTGTTCTTCTTCTTCTTCTTCTCCTTCTTCTTCTCTTGCTCTGCCCTCTTCCGCTTCTCCTCTCATCCTCCGGTTTTCCTCATGCGGTCGAAGACGCAGACAGGATAAAAAACGAAATCAACACTCTCTCCATAAGTCTGCTGCGGTGCCTTGCGGTCTCCCTCGACCGCAAATGCGTCGTGCATTTGACCGAAGGACACGGCTTTTAAATCGGCCGACCGAATTTTCTCCAAGATTTTCGACAGGTGGGGTCATCTTCGCGAACAAAATGTATTTCTGTCTGCCAATCGCTAAAGCTAGCCACTCCAGCACTCTAGATTAAGATAATGGTGGAGGAACGATTTTCGTATGAATGCGAAAAATAAGATTTCCAGAAGTGACCATCGCTTTGATAAAACGCAAAACGGAAGTGAATAATTTCTTGCTTTGCATCCTAACTGCCCTCCCTTAGAAAGTTCATCTCCTTTTCACGTATTTCTCTAATCCTTAACTCGGTAAAGTCGAGAAGAAGATTCTACGCTTCTCAATTATCCTTCCCTTCTCTCGTAAAGCGACTGCCACGAGGGGACCTCGAACCAACGAGCTAAGAGAGAGAAATACTCTTGGTGATCAACGTATCGACGCCCACACGCCGAATGGGGGCGTCCCTCGACGACGCGTGGCTCTCAAGCATAACTTCGTCGCGGTTAGCGTTCAAGGTGAGGCTGCCGTTCGCCGCCGCCGTCACAGACACACGAGACGACGACGAACCGAAAGAGGGAACGAGGCCTGGAAGTCGTGCATCACCCGTTTACCCTTGACTCGACACTCTCGGCCCGCATTTTACGTCCGCCAGGGTCTGCGGAACGTTTATCGGTCCTGATTCATGCCCGACGATGACGACTACTCCGTCGCTGCCAACCTCCAGACGTCCTGCCCACGGATAGGAGTGTGCGCGAGTCCAATGAGCTTCCACTCTCGGTCGATTTACTCAATCGAAAGCCCGTGTTGGATATCGACGAGGCGATATTTCGCCGGAACTTGGTCCAGGGAAAATTTGGGATTTTTTTTAGGATTTCTTCGTTTTCACAGTTCCCGTAGATTTTGCCGCTCGGCAGACGAATTATTTTCGTTCTCTTCGCTCGTGCTTTTCCTTCGATATATTTTTAATTTTCATTCACTCCCGATGTTTGGCAGAGTTTGATTTCTTTCTATCAGGAAGATTCGCGCGATGACGGTGGAATGTTTATTTGGGCGAGTGGACACGCTTCCCACGGGACATTTTGTTGATTTTTTTTTATTTTTCGTCCACTCTGCTTTTCGCGTATTCCGTATTTTCTCGATTCGCTCCGGACTACGGACGAGGTTCGATTGCTCGTAATCGATAAGCAGCTCGTGGATCGTGAATTTTTTTACCCCCGCCTCTGTTGCTTCCGCTTTTAAACGAAGTCTGTGATCTTTTCACGGACATTCCCCATTCTCCGTCATAGGGTGTATCGAAAATGTGGTTCGCCGAATTCCTTTACGCCCCTCGTTCCTGCAAGCTTTTAATCGAACTCGCCGACGAATTTTATCAACGGTCTCGTCCGCTCCCCTCCATCGCTACAAATTCTCGTTCCGTTTTGAAGTCGCCGATTGAATACGCCCGCGAATAGGATCTCCGCTATTTTTTGATATCCGCTGTTTTACGTCTCCCACAATTCTACCAGCCCCGATGCATTTTTTCCACTTTCACGGACCCTTGATAAACCGAGAATTTCTGCCTCTCCAATTTTCGCTTCGTCCCCTGTTTTTATTTCATAAACTTTCTATGCCGCCCTCCGGGACAATTTTTTTCCAAAATTTGGTTCTCTTTCTCCCTCGTCTCGTTGACCGTGAGATTTGGTCCACCGTGAAAAAAATTCGTTGGGACTCACTCACGTACTCTCCCTCACCCACGGATATTTTGCATGGAGAAAATCTCCCTCCTGAATTAAGGCAACCTTCAAACGCACAATGGCAGCAAAGCGATCCTTCGACCGGCATCACCTCCATTCTCCCACCACGCAGCCCCGGAGCCACAACCTCGTATATCTCTCTTAGCCTCGAAAATTTTCATTGTTCTCCGCGAGTTCCCAGGAAACTTGGGCCCGATCTTGGCGATATACTCTTCACGGTTTCCTGGAAATCGTTAATGCCCCCGTAATGCTCCGCTGCCCCCCTCACCATCTCGGCATATTCGCAGGTAATTTTCGGCTCTGTCGTGTCTACCGGCCGAGATTCCCAGGAAGTTTCGACAAACCCTTGACCCATTAGCGAAGTGAGTTCGTTCTGGCAAGGCCTACGAAGGGGAGGAGAGTCGAGATGGCGAAGAGGAGGTGCGAAGGTTGTGAAGGTGGTGGAGGAGAGCTTCGACTCTAACCCCACCCTCCTCGTAACATCCTCCTGGCTTTACATCGTCCCTCGGCGTGTCTGCTACAACGTCGGTGCGTTAGTTACACCGTCGCTGGTCGCCGCACGGTTTAACCTCCAGACGGCCCAGAATGTCGCGTGTATCAGATGGTTTTGCTGGTCTGCTGGCTCGACGCGAGCTGGTACCCATGACGGCCCAATGCGTACGTGCCTCCCTCCTTTTTCAGCTTCCCCCCTCTATCTTTCTCCTCTTGCTTCGTTCACGGTCTGATTCTCACCGTCCGACTCGACGATTCGTTTCCCTTCTTTTTGATTCTCTCGCCTCTCGTGTTCGCTCGGTACGTTGTTGTCCCTCTTGGCCCCGTGTTCACTGCTCGTGAGGAGGACACCTTGGTATTCGCCGAGGTGAACGAAACGGGAGGAAGCTGAGGTTAGAGGTTGAGAATGCACGAGAGTAGGGAAGAAACGAGAGAAAAACGGATATGGTGATAATAATCGATCGAAGATTGATTTTTTGTCGATGCGTTCCGGATTGGCCTTATATCAGTCGACGCGGGATGTTTATCCGTGTGCACGGTGAGACGCGTAGATCTTCTCTTTTTCTTTCGTGTTACGAGATATCGAGCGTTGTACCCTCGATAAGAACGCGGCTTCATCCTGTGTTATTAATCTCGCGCCTGCCTCCTCCAAGAATAATTATGTCCCAGTGACGAAACGACGAGCTACTTTTAGCTACATCCGTCGCGGCTATTACGAGTCTCTTTAATCGCATCTTTATTTATAATTTTGCTCGAGTTAATCGTAGCACACTCGGATCTACGCCCCAAGGTCTTTCCGATAAATGGCCATCGCCAGGGATCCTTACTCGGCCGTTTCACGAGCGCGTCTCTCGCATTGGAAAATTCTGAAAAATTGGAGAAACAAGGATTCGGTGAGAGCGCGTCGAGGCTGGGAGAGGCGAGCGACACTTTGGGTGCCAGCACGGTGAACAACAAAGCGCGCACGCCGACACGTCACTCCCCTCCTCATCGATCCCTTTTATTCGGCAGAATGCCGCGGGGACTCTCCGTCTCCCTCGTCTCTCCACTCTCTATCTCGTCATACATTATCATACCATTAGCATCGATGAATTCGTGGAACTCCCTAATTTGCATTTTTCGAGCCTACCGCTCGGGCGGGCGCGTGTACGGGCCACCGAGAGTTCAGAGTCGGATTCCGCGCGGATGTCTCCATCGCGAGAGCGCCCGTGGTTTCTTTCTCTCGAGCGCGTTTCAAGGTCAACGATGATCGCCACGTGGCCGTGACACACGACTTTGGAATCAAAGAGCGCGAAGAGCTTGGTCGGGGGAGAGGAGAAGGAGGAGGAAAGGGTGAGGAGAGGGAGGAAGAGAGAGAGAGAGAGAGTAGAACGAAGTGTGACGAGAATAAAAAAGAGCGGATCCGACGGGGAGGAGTCCACGTGCGATCGCGCGATGAAAGAAGCTTTTTTTACTTTGCCTCTCCCTCGCTATCGACGTCACGACGCGCGAGTGATGAGCGATTTGCGTTGCAAATGTTCCCCGCTCGCCGTAGAGCCCCGAGTTTCTCACGAACGAGTGGAACTCGCTCGTTTCCGCGGGTGAAGGTGATCGATGCGCTTATTCGACTTATTTATACGCAAATCATTTTTACTTTCCTCGAAAAATCTTCATTGTAGATTTCAACGTATGTATACTGGCGTCCTTGGCGCGCCTCTTTGTTCGCTACGGTTAAAGTTCAAGCGCCAATCGATCAGCCAACTCGTAAATATTTCATTATCGCAATAAGATTGGATAAATTGAGAGAGAGAGAGAGAGAGAGAGAGAGAGAGAGAGAGAGAGAGAGAGAGAGAGAGAGAGAGCGAGAGCGTTGATTTTAGCAGGGAATTTTTTAATCCCCCAACGAGCTTCGTAGAATCCGGGCCGATTAAATGGTACACGAGAGAATCACCCTCGTCACAATGCCCGGCGTCAATCTTCTTGCATTATGAGAGACGTCTTAGCGGATCGCGTCGGATACGTGAGCGGTGTCGGAGTAATACTGTACCTTGAGTAGCCCCCGGACTAGTGTAGCACAAGCAGCTGAGGTCGCCGGGCTCAAGCCCGACGCGCATCACGAGCGATTAGCCGAGTAACAATGGCCCGTTAACATGCCCGCCGCTTCCGTTCTGCTCGTCGAAGATAACCGTCCGTTACGTAACGATCCGGAGCGCTATCAATCGGCTTTTGCAATAAGCGAGCTTTCCTCGAACCGGAAGACCATTCAGTTGAATTTCTACAAATCCATAATACCGCGTTAGCATAGTTCTCCTTATAATTGCTTCTAATCAATTTCCACGCGGCAAACCGGTCTGGAGCTTAGTAGTGGCGAGATTGAAATCCAACGAATGAATCGAATTCCTCGCGGAGGTAATAAAAACGCGCCGTCGCGATTGACGCGACTCAATGGCGGGAAAATTAACTGCTCTAAACCTTAATTAAAAGGCAATAGAGCAGTCGCGGGTACGCCGTGATACGAAGGAAGGAAAAATTCAACTCGCCAATCTAATCTTCGCGGTACGTAACGCCATTTCATGCGCTCGTAACACTGACAGTTAATTAACAAATTCTTTTTCCACCGCGCTCACCGGTGCCATGTACCCGGAGAAAGCACTGCTTTCGATTTTTCCATTGGTGGTGAAGTGATCGAAGTCGCGTCGATGGATCTCGCCGCTGTGGAGAATGGAGCGTTGCGTGATTTGCAATCTAGCAATTAAGTTCTTATTAGACGGTGAATCGAGCGCGCTCGTTACTCGTCCAATATGATTTTTTCCACGTGGCCATTACGCTTACCGATAGGAGACGTTCGGAACGTGACTGCTGTGCGATTAACGACCGGTTGTAAGTCGAGCTTCCCTCGGGGTATCGGTGGATGGGAGAAGAAGTTGGAGGAAATGGAGTGAGAAAGAGGGGGAAAAAACAGGACCGTGGATTTTCTTTGCGCGGAAGGAGGAAGGAGAAGTAGACGAGAAAATTAAGAGAGAATGAGACGGAGAGGATCGCGGATTTTCTTCGTCGCCCTCGCGCGGCAAAGGCAGCCTCGGATGGACAACAAACGATCGTGAATTAATTTCATTGTTATTTTTGCGTCGGTGGTTAAGCGCGCTCGACTCGACTGATTTATCGCGCGCTTCTCGGCTCCCTCCGTTCGTCCATTTTCTTTCTCTCTCCATCTCCCTTGTCTTTCTCTCCCCTATTAACGCGCATTATCGAAGTGCTAATTATAGCGCCGATTGTCCCCCCCGACGAGCCAGCGGGGCTGATTATCGCGTTTACTTTGTTGCCCGGCCCGTGGGCCGTGTCTCCGGGGTGTAAACGCGTTACACGCTAAATGACTACGTTACACGGAAGCTACGTAGAGAACGAAAGTGAACGATAATCCTCGCGCACGAGAGGTCACGAAACGCGGAGCGATACGCGCGTGCACCGGGAAAACTAGTAGGGGATGAATTATGATTCCCGGTAGCTTTTGTCGTTGCAAGAATGAGAAATTAAATGGCGATGATCTCGCAGCTCGTACGAAAAATATTCTTCGTCGTTTGTCCATAGACTCTTTAAATTTGCCGAAGATTGAAATTGTAAAGGAAACCGAAGATCGCGCAGATCCCGAACTGTTTAACTTTAAAGTACGAATCAACCGTTTGAATTCGAAATTTTACTTTTCCATAAAAAAACCCTCTTTGCACCTGTGTTCTCTCTTGTATCGTAGACTTCAATCCGGAGAGACTAAAATATCCGACGCGAGTCAGAAAGAAAACTACAAGCCGATCCGCATTCCACCTCACGAATCCAAAAGCGTAGTACCGAGAAAAGCGTGCGAGCAAGAGACGCATGGGGAGACTTCGACAAATGGTTTGCCGACCGGTGATGCCCCGCTCGCGAGCGTCGCGGCATCCATCGGCTCGTCATGTAAAATTCAATTCACCGTGAAGAGAACCTCGCCGCTGCTGTAACATTGAAGACGAGAAACGACGAGCGGCCAGGCAGAAAAATACGATTCCTTTGAAAGACGATAGGACGCCGCGCGACCTACGCGTGCATTATTTGCTCGATTCTCTTCTTTCTCGTACTCCAGGCTTGTTCTCTTCTCCGAAAGAAAACTCTGGTAGAAACTCGTTCGGCGAACGACCTAGGAAGAAGAGAACGAAGAGGACAGGAGGCACATCGGTGAAGGATAAGAGGAGGTTCGCGGAGGAAAGCCTGCCACGACAGCATTCCATCTCAATCAGAGAGGGAATATGAATAACAGGCCGCGGGGTGGGCCGCGGTCCAAGAACCATCGTGGCGGATGTGCACGCACGTGCGCGTGCGCGTATGCTAAAACGCACGCATGCCTCGGCCGCGCAGCCGCGTACGCGAGATCGTGCCCGATCGGAATTTCATTTAGGATTACCACCGGACATTTGCCAGTGGTGATTAATTCGCGTGTCTTCTCCCCTCGACGCATAATCGATTCATTAGCATTCATCGCCGATGGTGTTCCTGGCCAATCCACTTTTTTTCCCCCGTTCTCTTCTTCCTCGTGCTCGAGAGCCGGCTTAATTATTTTCGCGTTCTCCTGAAATTCGTTCCCCTCTCTTCCTTTTTTCCATCTTCCGAGATTCGATGTTTTTTTCTTCCAAGTCTACATCCCCCTTTCTAACCGATTCTCTCATGTCCACGACGACGTGCTTCTTCTTCTTTCTCTTTCCTTCTTTTCTACTCTTTCTCCTCAATCCTTTCCGTCGCTCATCGTTATTTCCCTTTCATACCCAGGCCCTTTCCCTCACCGGCCTACGTAGAAGATCGTCATTATCCGCGGCTCTCCTTTATACGACGAATTACAAGAGATTTATGCTCGCTCCGAGTCCCGAGTCCACGTATAACCGGCCAGCCAATTATTTTCAATTAGCCCGCCCGTGCGCACCGGCTCGTAATTTTCTAGCGCCGTTTTCGGCTCGGCTCGGCACCACTGCTCCGTCGCGAAGGAGGCGGAGGAGGGACGAGAGCACGACGACCCGCGTCGCACTCGGCCTCCTGCTTCACCTCCACCTCCTACTCGTTATTGCCAGAGTCTTCGTTGTCGAGATTGTCGTAGCCTTCGTATCCATCTGCCTTCGTCGTTTCTTGGGACTTCATTGGCTCCGGAGTCGTTCGTTTACTCCTCCCCAGACAGTCGTCAACGAGTAAATGGCATCAGCGAATTTCCTAATGCTCAATTTTCGCATTCTCCTTTGACATTTTTAGGATGATATTTGGAAGAATATCGTCGAATTCCAAAATTGAAACTTAAACGGGGATTTACTCCTAATTCGAAGCTCGCTCCACTTCAAAGGCCTTTGAAAACACGACGGCCGTTTAGGAGTCAGACGGTCGCTTAAGACAGAAGGCGTTCCAACGGTGACAAAAGATCGTTGTCGCTGACTCCAATCGAAGATTTACCACTTAACTCTCACGTCTTAAAAGTCATCGTAAATTAATGAAGACCTCGTGGCGTGGGGTCTCTCGCGTATCAGGACAGAAGAGACACGTCCAGCTTCGAACTGGCGCAGCATCCAGCGCACGTAAACGGCACAATTACGAGTCACATAAATTTCGCGGCTTCGTCCGCGACGTTTCGTCTTTGAACCGCACGAGCCCGAGGCGAGGTGGAGCTTTCGGTCTAAAATTGACTGCGAGCGTTCGCTGCGTTCGTTGACAGGCATCGGTGGATGTCGGGACGCTGTCAGTGTCGTCGTCGTGCGAGTTTCGCATTAGCGCCATTAACGAGCCTTTTGCTCTCGGGTACGACGACGGAGCGACGACTGGCGTCGTCGCCACGGCACCTACCGCCGCTCGTTAATTGGTTATGCATCGTTGAGGATTATAAAGTTGAACGTAGTCGTCCCTGCGCTCGAAACGTCGCCAATCGAGAGAAGAGTCGGCTCGAGGTAATTTCGACGAATGAAAGACGACGACGCCACGTAGAATCGGAGTTGTCCTTTTTTCGATCTTAGGAAAAACGATCGTTTCCAAGAAGTCGAGATCTTCGGATTAAGATTTCTGTCGCCCTCCGCACCCTTTGGTCAGGCTCCTACTCGTCGTATTTGCCTATTAAATTAAAGTTTGCAATTATTTCCGGGGATTTCAGTCGATCCGACGTCAGGAGAGAAGTTCTTCAAGGATAAATATCAGGAGGTCCGATCGATCAACACGGACAAATTCTAATCCCATCCTTCGAGGCATTTTACCTTCCCACCGACAATGCGTGTCATCGACCCGGTCCCCACCTCGCGATATTCTAACGCCTTCTAACGATTGAAATATCCCGCAAGGACACGAACGCTCAACAGCATACCTATCCATCGCGTAAACACATCCAAGTCCCCCCCTACGCATTCTCGCACACCGACGCTTCTGGCCGAGGACATTCTAGAAACCTCGACGGTCTCACCTACGAATAATTCAATCCTTCTTGTGCTCGGCAAGCGGGCGCACGTGTTTCTCATTGTCAGTGTTAAGGTAAAGCCATTGTCGCTAATACAGTTTTCCTCTTCGCCCGATGCCCACGCGAATCGAAGGTCACCGCTTGGTGAACGCTCGCGCGTGGACTCGCCGAAGGCTGCTTTATGGAAGCGGAGAAACGAGCGAGACGTGGACCGTGGCTGTCGTCTTCGTCGTGGTTATCGTTGCCGTTCCTGGCACGTGGGCGATAGCAGCAGCCAGCAGGGCCCTACGCGATCTGTGCCAGATGATATTCGCGATGGCGCGAGTCTTAGGCTTAGTGTGCGAGTCGGTTTAATACCCCTACGCCTATCCATCCGTGGCTTCGGTCGCCGGTGTATATCTTCCCATTAGTCTCTGCCCACGCTTGCTAAACTTCGCGTGGCACGTGGGTCGTTGACTTTGACTGACTCGTCGTGCGGCCCTCCGTTCTCTCATTCCCTTCTCGACCCCTCGTTCCATCTCTCACTCACTATCCTCCATTTTCCTTCTCTTTCTTAGAAGCTTCTTCCCCCATCGTACCTTCCTTCTTCCCTCTCCTCTCGAGGCCTCTTTCGAATGCTTATTGACGCGCGCCAGGCGCACTCAACATTAATTACGTCCCCGTAAGCACGTTTGAAATGTTATTTTACCGCCTGTCATTCTCCGCTCGTCGTCCGAAGGATTTTTAAGGGAAGGAGGAAGGAGGACGGGAGGAAGGATCATGTTCTTTCCAATTCATCCCCAGCCTCCGGTCCCTCGTGATTATCGCGAGGAAGGAAATAATTCCGCGCGGCGCGCGTTGAAATCGACGCGCGTTCGACGCCGTCACGGAGATGCGCGCACGCGTCGTTGGAGATTTCCTCGCGGGGGCTTCTCTCAATGGCCCTGTGATTTACACGACACCCGTTCCTCTCGCCCTGGGAAGCGTAAATTTTTGTCGGCGCGCGCGATCCAACGGCCGCAGTTAACGTCAACCTGCGTTATCCGGGCGTCGGAACGCGCGAGAATATATTTTAATGGCTCGGTGTCGACAACGGGCCATATGAGCGTCAGCTAATAAAATTCGATAACGTATTTCATGGTTAACGAGAGAGCTTTCGTCTCGGGTGGACGTGTTAAAACTATTCGTCGATTTATCACGGGGAAGTTGGTAGAACGAGTTGAAGGAATAGTTTTCTACGAGACGCGCTTTTTATTCGTCGCCCTGCTCGCGCGCGTGACACCGAAAGGAAGCAGATGGGAGGACGCGTGACACAACGGGCCGACCAGTCGGACGGGTCCTGAGAGGTGCAATTTGTTAGTGCGTTCGACGATGGCCGTTTCGTGTAATTTGCCTCCTCCTCTCTCTTGTTGGAGATAACATTGTGCGAGCGAGCCGAGCGGTGACACCGAAAACCACTGACGACAATAAGGGACGTTGCTTTCTCGTCATTGGGCGAGAAAGAAAGAAAGAAAGAGAGAGAGAGAGAGAGAGAGAGAGAGAGAGAGAGAAAGAGTGTGCAGGATGGACCTGGTGAGTTACCCGACGAGGGATGAAGGTGAGACAAAAAGCGAAGAATGGAGAAAGAGAAAGAGACGGGGAGGGGAAAAGAGAGAAAGAGAAGAGAGCGTAGTAATTGCACGGCATTCCTTCTCCTTCTCGGAGCCAACGAGCATGATCATTATACAGGTGCAAGACAGCAATTCGCCCTTGCTAAGCGCCTTTGCCGCTCCTTCTTCTCCATTTATTCTCTCTTTCTCGCTTCTTATTCCACGAGGCTCGTTTTCGCGAGTTTCAAACCGCGTTCGTGCGCGCCCGACCAAAGTGGAAAATCGTAATTTGCCGGAGAGCGCGCATTAAGCCTCGTCAAAAGTCCCGGTGATATTCAAATACCTCGTTTTAATGGGCGAGAATTTCATTCGAGTTTTACGGGGCTGCGCGTAGTCCCTTCTAGATTATCGATTGTCGAAGAATCAATGCCTGGGAAATTCTCGAGGAGGGATTTTTCGCGATTATTATCGTATATTCGTCGAATGTACCTGTGGCTCGTGGATGAAGCAAAGTTGGCGAATGAATTGCCAGTTTTTATAATTCATAGGTGCTTTCCTCAAGAGGTCGAGTCCGACTGGCCCATTGACAATCGAAAGCTACGCAACGGTGGGAGAATTGTGCAAGCGATATTGTGATATTTGTGATATTCTCAAATTAGATGCGCGCCTCTTTCTTCTCTTTAGTCTCGAAACAAGTACAGCGTGAAATTATGCAGTGCATTTCGTCCGAGTAAACAAAGTAGTCATGTAGCATGATTCTCCCGATATAACAAGCATCTTTTAAAGATTCCCGCCTAGGAAAAAAGGTAAAACAGCGTCCCGCTAGGTGCCGTCTCTGTCGCGTGCAGCGCCTTCTCCGCTGCGCGTGCATGTCACTTCATTGTGTTGCTTGTTCTCCCGAACGATAGCATCGTGTACGTTTTTCTCTATTAATGGGAAAACATTCTAAACATTTTAAGTCCCGGAAACGCGAGTATTCTCGCGACCGTTCTCGCGATTGTTCTCGGGACAAGGATTTACCTAAACGTAATAATCCCTCCAGGTCTAAGCGCCCACGTGGGGAACCCCACGGGCAGCTCCTACGCTCTTCCAGAGATATTTCCTGTTCTTGCGAACGTCCAGCAACTATTTCCATGGGGATGAAGTTGCTCTCCTGTCCCTGCTCACGCACTCGGGTATGACCCAGACAAATTGACAAGCAGTCATTCGTGGCGAATCTAACCTCTACTTCGATTCGGTTGAGCTGGATGCTTGTGATATGGACGTGGTCAGTCGCAGCGAACATAACCTCTCGCTTAACGACAAGGAAAACTCTAACCCTGGAGGTGAGCTCGAATTGTCTTGAGGCTGTCCTTCGAGGCAGGTCCATTGGCATTGAGTTGTTGTCTTGAGGCTGTCCTTCGAGGCATGTCCATTGGCATTAAGTTGACGTCTTGAGGCTGTCCTTCGAGGCATGTCCATTGACATTATTTCTGGACGGCAAACCAATACCTGGAGCTTGGTCTTGTCCAAAAAAAAAAAAAAAAATTGCTCGCATAGCGAGGTTGCCCTTTGAAGTATGCACACTGCAGCATATTGCGTTCTCCTACGCACACCCTGCTTCACAGCACTATCGTTTACTCTCTGCCCTGCAGAGGTTACTTGTCTCTGATGCACAGTCAGAATTTTCAGCGTCAGTCCTGCCCACTGACACAGAGGAGACGCCGGTCCTTTGGTCACCTTTGCCGATAGGCCCCTCCTTATCCAGGAACTCACAGCCTCAGAACAAGGCGAAGTGGCTGCCTTTAAGAAGGAATTATTATGCGCCGATCCAAATGATTTGGCGACAGGGCTACCAGTCCACGAGTTCCTAGCCATGACGTGGTCACCCATCTTCACCGATGGTGTCTCCAAAAAACGCGAGCTTAGCTCTGCGCAAAACATCCAATTCCAAAGGAACTTACCTCTCGCCAAGGCGCCGGTTTCTTGACACCGAAATAAGACGCGCTATCCCTTTTTACAGCCGTTAGGCGGGATGCATATCAAGTCGCCACTCAGGGCGTGGTAGAAGCCGCATTTACAGCGCAGGTCTTTTCTCCGAGTTATTGAAGCCCGAGAGTCAGTGGGATACTAAACGTATTTTCGGAGAGGTGAGTAATGCAGTTCGCTTGATTTCTCAGGTTCAGCACCATATCTAAGGCTAGGCGAAGTTTGACCATGCCTATGTTAACTGCCTCTGCACGGCACACTCTGGATGTCTCGTCTATTGACCATCGACTATTCGGCGAACAATACTTAACCAAAATGAAGGACGCTGCAGCGGCCGATAGGTTGGTTCGTAGCCTCACCACCTTGCCGACCCATACAGATACAAAAACGAGTGCTGAGAATAAGAGGCAACCGACTTTCCTCCTAAAGTCCTCGTCCCAGGGAAATGTGAGAACCTTTACCAACATATCGACATCTCGCCGGGGGGTAAGTTACATATTAGTCGGCGAAATATCGGTCGAGCTCTCAGACCGGGAGCCAGCACCCTCGTGTATAGAGGTAAGCAGAGCGGGCAGACTTGCCCACCTTTTGGAGGCTTCGGTGGACCTCACTAACGACTCTGTTGTTTTAAGTGCTATTTCCGGATATGAAATCCCTTTTCTTACAACTCCTCCTCCCCGCCCACTTTTGCGGGAACCTGGTCTAGGCTCTTCGGACCAAATACTGTATGCTGAAGACCGGAAACGTCTCCTGGCCTTGGGTGCTATAACGGCAGGCCCCCCTTTTTTCCCTGGATCAATTTCTGTTTCCATAAATCATCAGTGGTAGACGATTTAGCCTGAATCTGAAGACACTCAACAACTACGTTCTTCCACCTCATTTTAAGTTGGAGGATCTGAGCACTGCTACACGTTTGATATCTTCAAATGTTTTATTGCAACCATAGATCTCCAGGACTCGTATTTCCTTGCACCATTCATAGAGATTATCGTAAACACCTACGTTTTCTTTCCAATGTTACCTTTTGGACTCGCCACAGCTCTATACATTTTCACCAAATATTACGACCCGTAGCAACTCGTCTACGTGAGCAAGGATTGCTGTCGGTCATTTACCTTGATGATTTCCTGCTCTTTGAGGATTCCTTTGACCACTGCGTTGCCAACGTTAATGCCCCTTTTGTACCAGTCGATCGTCTTGGCTTCGTTATTAATTCACAGAAAAGTCATCTCCTTCCAGCACAGGAACGGAAATTCCTTGTTTTTCTGTTACATTCATCTACGATGGGAATATCTTTACCCGAACATAGACGTTTAGCCATTCTGACGCGACTCGAGACTTTTGCGAAGAAAGCTTCCTGCAAGATTCGAGATTTCGCTAGCATAATTGGAATTTTGCATTCTATATGTCGTACGGCCCCCTATGGCCAAGTGTATCTTCGTGATCTTGAGCGTGAGAAATTGCTAGCTTGCTTGGGCTCGACTATAACGCGCGTATGACGACTATGACGCGCATATGATAATCCACCCCTCTCTTTTATCTGCTTTCTATGGGGACTGGATCGATTACACTCTTCCCCTGTGTCGGGATCGATTCAAAACGCAGTTTTTAGGCACGACCGTAAAGGGAGTGACTTATTTCTCTTGAGAAATTTTCTGATGCGTCTCTCACAGGTTGGGATGCCGCTGTAAGTACAGTTAATACTCACGGTTGGTGGTCAGACGCAGAGAGCGAAAAGGATATCAATTTCCTCGAATTGAAGGCAATCGAATACGCACTTTCGACCATTTGCAAGTCACTTACGCCCTCAACGTATCCTGCTGCGTGTTGATAACACCATGGCACTCGCGTACATTAACAAAGACGGCTCTTATCCTTTCCCGGAGCTTTCAGCACTTGCTAAGTCAATTTGGCAATTGTGTGAAACGCGTGATATAGATCTCTTTGCTTCTTATGACCGCTCCGCCGACAATATGGTTGCCGACACTGAGTGGGAGCTTGCTCCTGTTTTCTTTCGCACAAATTCAACGCCGCTTCGGATCGTTTGATATCGACTTATTTGCAATCCATCACCATGCGAAATTGTGCCGCCTTTGTCTCCTGGCTTTCGGATCCTTTTGCGTTCGCTGTTGACGCCTTTACCTTGGATTGGGGAAACTTTTATTTTATGCCTTTTCCCTTTCGCCCTCATTACCCGTTGCTTATAGGAAATAATCGACGATAAGACAGAGGGTATTGTGAACGTTCCACAGTGGCCAGCTCAGCTATTGCTTCTTCCTCTTCCTCAAGCTATGCACGTCTGGTGTACTTCAGTTCCGTCCGCATCCCATCTGACGCAACTCTTTTCCTGGTTGTAGGATAATGATCAGGCAAGCCTTTTGGCGAAAAGACTTTCCAAAAGACGCCATAGACATTGCTCTTCCATCGCTTGCTGCCTCGACGCGTTTGCAATATGTTAAGCTCATAAAATTGTGGTGGCACTTCTGTATCAGATCTCAACTCGACTGGTTCCGCGCGGCAATCCCACTAGTTCTCTCTTTCTTATCGTCGCAGCTTCGCAACGTAAATGCATATGGCACTTTAAACTCCTATCCCTCCGCGCTCTCGTTAATCGCAGATGTTAATCTTAGCCCTGATGACAGAGTGCGATGTTTTTTTTTTCAAGGGGGTTGCAGTTCTGAACCCACCTAAGCCTGGGTATGCCTTAACCTGGGACCCAGCACCTGTCATTACATATTTGGCCCCTCTCTGGCCACATGAGATTTTTTCCCTGGAACTTCTCACTCGAAAACTAGCCACTTTGCTAATTTTAGCTTCCGTACAGCGTGTACAGTTTTTTGTCGCTAATCAAATGGAATAATATTCAGTTCCTCGAACAGACAGTAATTATAAAGGTACCTATTAAGATCGTATTAAGACCTCCGGCCCAGACCGGCCCCAACTGGTCATGGTGTTTCCCCACTTTAATGAACAGCCCACACTGTCCCCTTCTTCATTAATGCGTATATATATTGACGGGACAGCGAATAGTTGTCACCGGAGTACTCTCCGACCTTATTTCTCACATTTAAAGAGCCCTTGCGAGATGCATTTGCTCAGACAATTAGTCGTTGGATTCGAGTCACGCTTTCCGAGGGAGGAGTCGATACTTTGGTGTTTACGACGCACTCCACTCGTCACACTAGTTCCTCCGCTGCACTACGTAAGGTATCACAGTTGAGGAGATTCGGAAAGCGGCAGGCTGGTCGCCAGCCTCTTGTACCTTTGCAAGTTTTATAACCGTCCGGTACTACCATCGACTAATGTTCCCGACGCGATTATATTAAATCAGTAGAATACAATCTCGTATAGTCACAAATCGTGGCTCTAAACAGCTACTTTGTTTACTCGGACGAAATGCACTGCATAATTATATGATCAAACGAACTCCAGAGTGAAGTTCGATCATAATTATGCGGATGCCTTTCGTCCGAGTAGAGTCACCCACCCTTTACTGTGAAACCCCGCTGGTACGGTGCTTCCCCTCCCACTGCCGATTTGTGACGGCTTTAAAACTATGAAGTGACATGCACGCGCAGCGGAGAAGGCGCTGCACGCGACAGAGACGGCACCTAGCGGGACGCTGTTTTACCTTTTTTCCTAGGCGGGAATCTTTAAAAGATGCTTGTTATATCGGGAGAATCATGCTACATGACTACTTTGTTTACTCGGACGAAAGGCATCCGCATAATTATGATCGAACTTCACTCTGGAGTTCGTTTGATCATATAATTCTTGTTCTCGAAGATCGCTGTATCGTCACTATTAATTAAAGAATTGTCAATCGTTCGGTGACGTCTTGATTCCTCGAACGGATAACACGCCTGGTCCTTTTACAACGTGAAAACGAAGTTTCGCAATACCGTCGGTGTCTATCCTCCCGACCTGTCTCCGCAACAGAACACCCCGACGTTCGTGTTGCGTTAACGAGACAAGCGGACAAGAGGCAGGTTAGAGGCGATAGGAGAAGGGAAGAGAGGGCAGACGCAGGATCGGTAGGCGCGCATGTGAACGCGGCCTTAGATCACGATTTAGACGATTATCGGGGACGGGCATGACCTATCCGTGCGAGCCCCAAAGGCTCGGGCCACGTCGTGTAGACACAATGTCGTAATTATCGTGGCGCGTTGGATGGAGAGGTGCAGGCTCGAGAGAAATGACGAGAGGTCGATGGAGAAATTTCAGCCTATCAAGAGACACGAATAAATTCGTATCGAAAAATTCACGACAATATTGAAGTTCTGAATTTTGTTAATACATCGGGCGAAAAATGTTTCCTAGCTTTAGATAATCTTCACGAACTTTCGGTACTTTATCTCCCCTCGCCTTTTTCTCCTAGCCAAGAGCACGATTCTCGCTCGCGCGTTTATCAACCGCGAACGAGGATGTTCGCGCGAGTGCGAAATGGTCGCCCCTATGGTCGGCGCGACTAGCACGGGCATCGGCGTCGAAACGACGTTAGGTACCTTCCCGTCGTTCCTTATAAATATATCGTCGGGCTCGATCTTCTCGGGTCCCGCTGCGTCTCGTGGAATTACAACTTGGCCCATTAGACGCGTACAAGCACGGAGGAACGGGCCGATGGAGAGACTCGCGGGGATCCTTCGATTTTTCTCGCTTGAACGAAACTCCGGAGAGCTGCGAGGTATTTCAGAAATTTTTTTTTTTTTCTCTCGTCGAAACGACAACCCGCGGAACGATTAATTATGACGTTGCCGTCGCAGTTGGGCTCGTGCCAATAGAATCATCGAGATTCTTCGATTTGACGTGGAATCTCGGAAAATTGTTCTTTTCGCTCGAAAGACGGACAGGCCGATTAGGAGACCGGACAGTGGAACGATTAATTATGACATTGTCGTCGCAAGTTCTGCCGTGCTCGTGCGCGCTCGAGGTTCTATGAATACATCACTCAGGAATGGCTCGAAGGGTTCGCTTTTCCCGTTCCTCCACCGCCACCTCGCCCTAAGAATTCCTTCGTCTCCATTGCCGCCTTTCAAGTTCCCTCGAACCCCCGTATTAAGACTTCACGTGGAGCGCTCGCGCCTTCGCAAGGGACCTCTTTCGACGTCTTCGTGTTTCCTTCCCGTCGACGGGTAACGAACGACTATATCATCCGGGACGGTAATGAATAGCTTATTTTCAGCTTGGCGATAATTCAAAATTTCAGTGCGCCCGAGTCCGCAAAATTGGCTCGTCTTACTGCGAGATCGTCCTAAGGAAGGATCGACGGGAGGTGTTATTGGCCTTTTAAAAGGGCCATTGTTAGCGTCTCGAGGTCGCCTCGTTCGCTTATCAGGCCGCGATAGAAGGCGCTCTCGTAAATACAATGTTGCGAGCTTATCGACGTGTAAACAGCGCAATAAACCCGCTGCTTAAAGAAGCGAGGTATCGCGTTACGAGAATCTCACCGTCTCACTGTCGTGTCGCGTGGCGTTAATCAGCCTTGGGTTCTCGTGGCATTTCAACGAAATCGTGACTCCATCGTGCGGAAGGTTTTTCTCCACGGAGGTACATCGATTGGCGAGAACTATCGGTCGATCGTGGGGTCCTTCACCTGGCGGTAATAAAAATATTGGGGGTGGTGAAAAGCGTTTTCGTTTTTCTTACAAAATTTTGCGTGGAAAACGCAACCGTTTTCGAACGATAAGTTTCGAGAAAAATGTCTTAACCTGGAATTGAAATTGATTTAAAATTTAAATTAAGGACCCAGGTTGTACCTGTCGAAATTCGAAGATGTCTCTTTTCTTTAACTAGGTCGTACTAAAAATTTACGTGAAAAATTCAGAAAATGCGATCTGTAATTATCCGGTAGATTCTGCCGAAAGAATCTAGCTCGCCAATCGGAGAATGAAAATCGATGGATCTCGCACGTGTGAACGAAGCTTCGCGATGCACGCGATTTCGCTGGCGCACATTGGGACAGGCGTGACCTATCGGCGGCGCGCGTTTAGCCGAGAGCCAAAGGCGATACCTTTTGCGCGATAAGTTATTGCTTGGCGTGCTGGTGCTCGCCCGCTCGTTCGCTTACTCGCTTACTCGCTCACGGTATCTCATTACCTATGGCCGATCGAGTGACTAACACGCTCCTTCTCTCTTCCCTTACCATCTCTTCTCCCTGCTTCTCCTCTATCGCGACAGCATGCACTTCTATCGCGGTACTCGCTCTTGGAACCTTCTCTCACCCCCTCCCAATAATTCCCTCTCGTAAATCCATTTCCCCCTTTTTCATTTTTTCCTTTTTTTTTATTCGCGTGCCCGGAACCCCTACATTTTCCCTTCCAGATGCTCGAGTGCATAATTTCTGCCGCGAGCCGTATCGTTTAGAACGTAACTCTCATCCGCGAGAACGATCCTGAGTCACGAATGTAAATGGCTTGCAGCGAGAGTGCCGGCAAGGTTCCTTGGAAAATAAACCCCATCGATCGGTCGCGACTAATTACCTACTCGTTAAGAGGGCACCGTCACGGCGGATTACTCCCGCGCTCTTTCGCCCCGCCTTAATTCCACCGATCGAGCGTGCTTTTTCCGAAAGCTATCTCTCTTCCAGGTGTTTCTTTCCATCATTTCCGTTTCACCGTGTTCCACGGGAGCTCCGGATTCAACGGTCGGTCGGAGCTTCTCTTACTTTTTTCCTGCGCGCACGCGTTTATTTCTCGCATCTCCCCCTCTCCACCCATCCCGTTCCCCCTTTTTTTCAACCCAGAATCAAGATTACGTTGTTAAACTGTATTCAGGCATGAACCGTCGGCGGCGACGCGCGGCGGTGAATGGGTACTTTAAATGCGAATTTGCTGGTGCATTAACTCGGGGGAAAAAGTGCGCCGCTAATGTGGCATTAACACTCGCGGGCGCATGCACGCTCGTTGCTGCTCGCCCGTGGAAGAAGGGTTGGGACGTTGCTGTGCGGGCAGGAGGGATGGTAGGGTGAGTCCCCAAGAGCCGTGAATCAGTCGCGTGTAAGCCGCGTGGAATTCGCCGTGCTTTTGTGTTCGTGAGTCAGCCAGACAACAAGCGGACGAGCGAATGATTACACGCACGCGCGAATTCTCGCGTGTCTCTCGCGACGCTTTTCATCCCCGCCGCAGTTTTGCTTTTTTTTATTATCCAGTTCTCGTAGAATTTCCATCGTTTCTCCTTCGCGATTCGTTCGCCACCGTTGCCAGTAGTTAATATGCTAATGAGAGCGGGCGAGGAAGAAAAGGCGATTTTCGTCGGTGAACCGCTTTCTCCGCAACCGTTTGCACCCCTTCTCTTCTCTCTCTCTTTCTCTCGATGTCTCTTTTACACTTTCTCGCGCGTTCTCCCGCCAGGGCGTCGCGTTGTCGCGTAACACTTTTTAATTACGACTGTCGCGAGGCTAATGTGCTTACCCAAGCGTCGCGAATTTGTTGTCGCTTGGCTCGCCAGCACGCGACACTCTGTCAGCTGGCCTTCCCGTTGACTACTACTGTGCCGCCAGCCGGCCCCCGCAGCTCCTTCTCGTCCCTTCCCACCATCGCCTATCTGGTTCCTTTATTTGACATAAGCCGCAACTACGCCCGATCCAGATTCTATCGGTGTAACGAGAATGGTGTATTAAATTTCCCAGAGCATGCCCGAATGCGCGCGCGTGTGAGTTCATACATAATTTATTTCCTAGCCGAGGAGCGCGCACGGTGTCGAAGCGTAATTTATTCCGTACTCTCGCGCGCTTTTGTTTTTAGGCGCGGCTCTCCTGCCGAGAAAGGGGGCTGCTTTAACGCTTTACGTGTTTTATCTCGGGTGACGAACAAGGGGGAAAGGATGGAGGAGGACTTTTAATATCCCCAGACATTTTCCCAAGTTGGCGGTACTCGTTTCTCCCGTTAAGGGAGGAAGAGGTTGTTCGAGGTTTTTTCTTTTAAGGTAAATCGCACGAAGTAGATACTAAGAATGTCTCGTCGAAGAAGAAAAATTAGCACCACCACGTGAACGGAGGGATTACCGATACGATTGTTATTAGGGCCGGAGCTGTTCTTCGGCCAGGACCGTAGTCTAATTGAACGGAATGAAAAATTGCAATATTGCACCACTGCGACTCATTTCCGGCCGATATCTCTCTTAAGTCTCGCCAAATATTATTCATTCGGAGATTGCATCGAACGAAATTATTCGTGGCGTGTGCAGAACGTTGACTCACTGCCGGCGCGGACTCCCCCGGCAAGTATGTTGCGTTTGTATCGCGTGCGTGTTTGATCGACGAGCGGTCTACCTGCTGCGCAGGGGTGGCTGAAGGGGGCTTGCTCAGGGGTGTTGGTCGCGGAGGGTGAACGGGCTCCATAAAGTTTATTTCGATGGTGCCGATGCGGACGGATTGGTGGCGCAGATAATGACGGCGCGACGGCAAAAACTGAAGGGGATGGGGGTAGGGCGTTCGACAGTGAACGACTGTGCGACCACCGATAACCACCCACCCCCTTTCGTTCTCGTCGTCCAAGCCGCGATATTTCCCAAGCGCGTGCGCGCGGAAAAGAAAAAAAAATAGAAGTTACTCGAAAAACGTGAGACCGCTTCCTTCGAAAGGACAACGTAAGTAGAATTATGTAAACTCACGTGCACTCGTTCGTCGAGCGGCCTGCCGAGTTATTCAATCGCAATCGAATTACGTAACTATCGAAATTATTTCCGCGCTATCGCTCCGGTGGGGTGTGGGTGGATCGAGCGGATTGATAGTCCCGATAAGGACAACGGGGAATGGCGCAACCCCGTGGCAATGGTGCATTCGACGGTGAACGACGCGGTCGACAATGCGTCACGATAACTCACCCATCCCCTCGCTTACTCCGACTGTGAGGGTGAGTGGGGGTGTCCCTCCACCTGTCCCACCCTCTTGCCACCTCCTCCCATCGCGCCACCCTCACGGTCGCATCGCAGCGCGTACAATGCCGCAGCGTTTGCCATATACGAGCCAAACCCATTTCATTCCATTCCATTCCATTCCATTCCCGTTCTATTCCGGTTCCATTCCACTCGCACCTCCGTGCGCCGCGATATCCGATGCCCCCGGGGGTGGAAAATGGGAGTGAGAAGGGGTGAGTGAGGGCGCGAGAGCAGCACTGGCGACTAGGGGGTTTGGCGTGCCGAGACCGAAATTAAACAATTCGCGTTAATTGGAATTCAAAGGACATTAGCGTGTTTGTTTATCCACCCCCTCGCGCTTCTCCACCCCCGTGGCCTCTCTCTCTCTCTTTCTTTCTCTCGTTGCTCGGAGCCGAGCCGAGCCGAGAATAATTCCCGCGCGGCGAGGATGCGACCACCCGGACGATACGATCTCTCGCGTTTATCTCGCGGATCTACCGATTTGTTAATGTACCGTGTGATAAACCGGCCAGGGGGAGCGAGTCTGGTGGTGCTACGACGGGTTAAAGGCATTAACGGCTTGCGGAGGCGACGCGCGGTCGAATTACTCGATTGAAAATCACCGTTGGATTGCCCATGGTTTTTTTCTATCGTATGATTTCTTTCTTCTTTTGGTATGTTTTCTGTCACCTGGGGTGGTTTCGTCCTGTTCTGTTCTCTGGATTTGTACCGCGACCTTAGGCGGCTGGTCGAGAACCATCGAAGATACGTACGAAACGAGATCGTGGAAAAAATGTCGCAGGCCCATTATCACGCTCGAGTCGCACTTCCTTCTTTCTCTCGGCACGTGGATCGCTGCCTCCACGGGGGGGTAGAAGATTCCGTCTAGGGGTTCGAAAGAGCAGGGTGAGGAATTTCGACGGGAAAATGTGAGCGAGGGTGACTGGAGAGTGAGAGAAGGAAAGAGTAGCGGGGGTCGGAGAAGATCTAATCCCATGGGAGAAGACGCCTAGCACGACAAGTGTCCCCGAACGATTCATCTTCAAAGAAAACTGCTGCCTCTTTTTGCCTCGCGTCCGCCTACGCTCCCCGCTCGCGTCCTCTTCTCCTTTCAGCCGCGTCGTTCTCAAGGAAACGTGCTCTATTTCGTTGCCCCTTTGCGCCATCGCGCAGACTTTTTTTTTCCCCTCTCTTTTTTCGATCCTTTCATCGATGTCCCTTTTCGGCATCCCTCGGGGATCTTTGTTCCGCTCCGACGCGAGAAAACAGCTTTCCGACTCTTATCCTGTTTGCCGATTGATATTCGCGGTGAGAATAATAAACTCGGTTCAGTACAATTTCCATGGACCCATGGTTAGTCAACTTTTTGCGAAGAGCATCGTCGGATGAGATCTGGCTGACGAAGGAGGTAACTGGGACGGGGGAAAAGATGAAAACTTTTAGACTCGCCTATACCAACCTCTGCCGGAACCGTGGAAGAATTTATTTTTCTCCGTCCCACGTGACACGCTCCTCTCTTCTTCGGTCTCTTCAGCTTCTTGTTATTGTTGTCGCACGGTACTACTTTGGCGCCAAGGAATTTTTTTTGTTTCAATCGCCTGTGACGAGGACGTCGGGCGAACGCGCGAAGATTGCACAAAAAAGAAGAGCAGTAGGAGGAGAGGCAATGGAAAGAGAAAAAGAAGCAGTGGATGTCGACTGAAAGGAAAAGAGAATCGAAGATGATGTGGTGCCAGAGAGGGAAAGAGAAAAGAGAGAAGAGGTCCACCTAAAAATAGGAATGAACAAATTATGAGGCGAGTGACTAACGCCTCTTAACCGCTCTCGTCTTCCGACGCTACCCGGACCCGCGCGGTAATCTTTTTTCGATCTTCTCTTTCTTCTTCTCGATCCTCCTCGCGCCACTAGAAAGCTAATAAATAAACGTGGATTCGTCGGACCGTCGTCGACGGCTTGCCTCTTCTCTTTCGGTTAGGGCAATTCGTCCTTCGTCTCGTGCTCGTTGTCCTCTCCCTCGGCGAGTCTCGAGGGTGCGGAAGGACATCGTGTTTTTGCGAATCGAGACATTTTCTTGTCACTGTCGCAATCGGTAACTATAATAACCACTCGTCGCGGTTGGAATTCTCGTCACAGCTGGTGGATCGTCGGAGAATATTTCTCTTTTTTTCGACCGCAGCACACGCACGTCGAATTTGCGGTCACTGAAAATTAAGATGAAGGCAATAGCTTCGAGAATACTAGCTGAGGTGTGAAATTGAAGTTGGCAAACGATTAAATCGTTAGACCGTAAAATTTTCAGTCTCCGCTTCTCTCTGGAATTGCCGACTTCTGTAGAAAAAATCATTTGCCTTCCGAGAATCTGAAACCAGTTTTTACACTTGTCTTCGCGGGCCGTCGTGCCAATAATTGAAAAACCACGAGCTGGCGAAGTCTAGTGCCGCCGACTCTCATTTACCTCACTTATGCTTAGCGAGCGCTTTCAGCGATTTACCTTGGTCGCGGAGCAAAGAAAAAAAAAAAAAAGAGTCGCGAGTAGCACGATTATCTTGTTTTCGCGTAAGAAAATTTACCGCCCCGCGATTTCGCATTCGACTCGTATATTACGCAACAACCGCGTCACGCATAGATCAGGCAGGAGTAGGTCGTCGGTCGGTAAAAAATATCTCTAATCACCTGAAAAATGCTATACCAGACTTGACCAAAGTCGTACAAAAATATGATCCCCGTAAAATTTACACTCATTCAACATCATTTGCAATCTACATACGCTGCATATTTAAGACGTTCCAAAATATTCCGTAGCTTCTCATTTGTATAGTTCAACGCCAAATCGATCGACTTATCCTCCATTCGTTCTCTAACGTCACATACTAAACAAATTTTCCATATTGCCTGTCCATTTTCGACGTCGAATTAAAAAAGTCCCCATCGTGGGCCGAAATGCTAATTCTTAAATAGAAACAAAACGTCAGAAACAAAAATAAAATCTCCCGAAAACGTGGTAGCACCGACATCGAATAACGAGCGTAGGACGACCCCGTTCCTCCGATAGAGGAATCAGAATGGTCCCAGCGGTTCCAACGCGTGTCAAACACAGCACGAAGGCGTCCGTCAAGTTGGCGGATAAGAAAAAAGAGAGTGAAAAAGGCTAGGACCAGGCGGACCGCCGGGAGAGACTATCTTCCCTTCGACTCTTCTTCGAGACCGTGACGGATAAGCCGAGGGCGTCGGGACGGTGGTCGACGCGCTCGGACGTTAAGCTCCGTGCAACGGTGGCGCGAGACCCGACGGATTTAAACGGGCCGCTAATGGTAATGCGACAGTGACACGTATATGTCGGCCAATAAACGGAGTCGGGACCCTGTAGTTCCTTCGCGGCACGAATGAGGAAAAGGGAGGACCGTGGTCGCCCGTGAAATCCAATCGTGTCGCGTCACGGGCCGATGTTAATGCATAACAAACGGACGGCGCGCTGCCTAAACCCGAATCGAATGATCGAGTGGATGCTAATTCCGGGCACGGTGCGAACGTCCAGCGAATTGCCAATCGAATTGCTTCCCTTTCTCCTCAGCCGTGGCCTTCGTGGAATCGAGCGTGTTTCGAAGTTTCCGCGGTCGCGGACCACCCATGTTGCTAGTACACGGGTGAGATAAGAATTATCTTTTTGGGGAGTGCGCCTTTTAATCGAGCGAAAGGCGGTTAGAGGGAGAAGAAGCGAAAGGAAAGAGAGAAATAAAGGTGCTTTGGGCAACCGCGCGTGTGCAAAGGTCATCGAGTACGCGTGGAGTCTCGTCGTGAAGGAGAGGGAAGAGAGAGAAGAGGAGAGGATAGCGGAGGCATTGCAGCAACGAAACGAGGGAGAGAATCGAGGGCGAGAGGAGGCGGAGAAGGAGGAGAACGTCGAAAGAGGACGAGAGGAGAAAAAGGTCACGCGAATGGCGCTCGATGGAACAAAGGAGCGCGCTGCTATTTTCGTACGGGCGACGCGCGATGGAAGGCCACCGTCTCCGCGTTGCGCGGGAGAGAAGAAAAAAGAAGAGGATCTGACGAGAGACGTGGACTGAGAGGGAGAGGAGATGAGGAATGAGGGTGACGACTGCGAGAACACGAGGACGAAGCGCGCGAGAGGACACGCTGGAGGACGAAGCAGAAGGAGGAGGAGGAGGAGGATCGACGAACCGCCGTCATTGGTGGCCAGGCAAGGATGACAGGGTGTCTTACCTGATGCGAATTCCTGCTTGACATTCCCCTCCCTCTTCGATCTTCCTTCGTTTGTTTCGTGGGCGGCATTCGTTAATGGGTGGAGAATCGAACGTAGGAGAAAAGGAAGGAGAATGAGAGAGAGAGAGAGAGAGAGAGAGAGAGAGAGAGAGAGAGAGAGAGAAAGGACGAGGAGAGTGAACGGCAGTGACCGCTGAGGAGTGACGGGAGGAAAACGAGAGGTCGTGCGAGACGATGACGAGGGAGGGAGGGATCGCGGGCGGGGGTGGAGGAGGTGAAGCGGCAGGCCAATTTAGCTTTGTCCTGTCAACTGTCTGCGGCTAATGAGCCTCTCCTCTGGTCTTCCTTTCGGATCTCTTTTAGGAGGACGCCGGTTCTGCCACTCGTCACGGCTCGATGCCCGCCAATAAACCGTTTAATTTGCACCGAGACGCTCCTCTTATCCTCGTGCACCCTTTCTCCTCTTTTTTTCTGCTTTCTCTCAAGCTTGCTTTCTCTCCTTCGGAGCCCGATGGAGGAATAATGTCGTGGGCGCGTATAAGGAGACGAAAGCGATTGGCGGACGAAGCGTTTGAGCACTCGTCGGCGAACCCGAGTTTCTTTTTATTATTTTATCGTCGAGAGTTACTCGATCGATTCCCCTTATCTCCTTAGGGTGAATAGCGTGCGAAAGTAGAAGCCGTTGCACGCGCGCGCGCGCGCCGATAAAGCCGATAAAGAGAACGAAATGAGTTCTTAAGAGAAGGGGAGAATCTTACCGTGAAGGAGAGGATCGGGCGGGAGGAGAATTAAGAGGGATAGTTGCGTGGAAAGAGGGGCACGGCGCGCGAAAAGGAAGAAGGTAAACAATGTAAACGAAGAGGAGAAAGAATTGAGGGAGAAAAAAATGGGAGGAGGGTGGGAACGTACGTAGGAGGTTGAGGCGAAAGGCGGAGAGAGGGCAGGGATAAAAAAAAGAAACTTGCGGTGCAGTTGCACTCATTTAGTTTCCCTTGGTCGCTCGGCATGAGTCACACTTGAAAGGGTTCTAATCTCACGCGATCGCGCACTGTGTTCGCTGACCCCTTCGAGCGCCTTCGAGCGCCTTCGGAGGGTTGCTACGTGCCCTCCTAGCGCCCACCACCCCACTTCTCGTTTCTCTTTCTCTCCTTTTCTCTTCGTCACCGACCTTCTCCTCCTCCGTTCCTTACACGCGGTTAAACGGCGCTGCTTTACATTTTTCTTTCCCAATATTATGTTTTTATTTCGCCCTTTTATCGCCCTTACCGATCTCTCTTCCTACACCAAGCTACTCATTTATTCACGAACATTTTTTTCCCCTCTCTCCTCTCTCTCACTTTCTCTCCCTCTCTCTCTTTCCCCTTTCGCTCTTCCTTCTCCTCCATGGTGGTCTACCACGCGCACCGACGAGAGTAACACGCGTGCGTGCGTGCCACAGTAGATCAAATGGCAGGATAGGTAGGTGCGCGCGAGGGCATGTTTACGCGCGCACGCCCGTTGTCCCATTCTCCCCCTGCTGGATTCTCCTTTTCTCGTCCTTTTTCCCGGGCCCCAGCGTGAGTTTCGGAACGGAAGTTACATAATTAATGCCCTACACGGTGTTCCTTTTCTTCTTCTTCTTGTTTCGTCCTTTTTTTTTTATCTCGCGGAACGGTCCTTCCTCCTCCTGTCTTATTCACCTCGTACTCCTGCGTTTCCTTTTTCGCGCATCTTCTTTCTTCCCATTCTTCGGGTCGCAGGACGGTTCAATTCAGGCGAGCGAATGAATCGCGTGCTCTCCCCTAGTCGGTCTGACGCTCCCGCTGCGTTTATCGATCCCTTTCGTCTCTTTGATCTTCACCGACTTCTCACAACTCTCGCGTCAAATGCACATCCTGCTTTCGTTCGATCGAGTGTCGATTATTACATCCCTTCCGCTCGTTATTGTCCGCGCGTTGCGAAACTTTCGTCGTGAATCTAGAGTCTAGACTACGAATGCAAATGAAATCGTCGAATCGTAGGAGAATCATTTCGACGAGCGATGGAAAAATTCACCGACCAACGAGTAATGCTCGTCCACAAAGTTCCAACAACGTGGTTCGATAATTAATCGTTCCTCCCGAGTAAAACCGCGGAAGGCTGACTCACGCGGAATCGTCGATTTATTCCTTTCCTCCGCCTACGATAATCGCGAGGAGGAAAATGAAAATTGGTACTAACCGCGATAATCGTAGATTTAATGATACGCCTGGAACGTCCTATTAAAATTTCCTTCTGTTTTTCCTTGTGTTGCAGGTAAGCCACGTGAGAGATTAGAGGGGCGATCGAAGCGGATGGGAGCGGAACGTCGGGCGGGCAGGGAGGGAAGTCTCGCGATGATTGTTTATGCCAGAAGCAAAAGGTAATCGAGCGTAATTGCGGGGCCGAGCAGCAGCCGAGGAGGAAATTGGTCGTTCCAGCTGTCAGGCGTCGCGGCGCCCCGCGACGTCTCGCGCCGCTCCATTTAATAGCCGAATTCCGATCGCTCGCGCGGGCGCTAGTTTTCTCCGTGCAGCTTGTTCTTTCGAGGCGTTCTCAGTGACACGCATCTCGCGCCTTTCCCTCGCGCGCTTGGGAAACACAGGCGTGCCGTTTACAAATTGAGCGGGTTGCCCAATGAGCGCGCTGCTTTTCGTAGCCCGAGTCGATCGATTAATCGAGCGGAGAAAAAAACATTCTTCGATGCCCGAGGTGAATCGCGGTGACGCGAGAGAGAAGTGCCGATTGAAATTTGTCTTGAGGAGAACGAGCCGATAAATTTCGCCGAACCATTACAGCGCGCGCTCCTAAGAATTGCGCAAATTCACGAATACCGTAATTCTTGTGGGGTCCCGCGAGAGGAATTCTTGCGAGCCGCGCCGGTAGATCGATTAGCCGGCGCAGCATTGTAAAGGCGCGATGAAAAATAACGGGGAAAGTTTTTTTTTTTCCCACCCCGTCGTATCATTCGCCTTACCAAACGTGCAGTTATTTCTCCACTTTACGACTCTCCCAAGTCTGCGTCTTATGGGTCCATTACAGCCCCGAACTTTTATTTCCCACGGCTTCCCCGCTCCGGACATTTTATTAATGTCGGAGTTTCAGAATTCCTGCTGACCGGGAGTCGCTTAAATTCCTCGACTCCGCGTTTTAATTCCCACCTGTACAATTTCTCGGAGCGGAGACATTAAGAGTAAACTAGTACAACCTTCTATCGGAGACTTTACAAGACACTCGTAGTGTAACGCGACGCGAAAGTGCTTGTCAATAGGCTACCGGGCGAGCACCTCCCTCGGAGCGGGAAAGCCGGTCATTAAGTATCCCTTCGACATTGTGTTAAATACCGCGTGGGTACCTGGTTTGAATTTACGCCTCGAGGAGAAGCCCGCGAGAGAGCGGGTTGCGGTGCGGAGTCGAGCTCGAATGAACGATAAATCCACGTGTCGCCGATATATATTCGTATCGGTCGCTCCTTATCAGTTTCAGCAGTTAGCCGATCTATCGCTAATGACCACGGTGTATTTTACGAGCTGCCTTCTAATTATCTACAGGCACGGGGAGTACCTTGGGCTAGGGGGCGCGTGCGCTTATCCTCACGGAAAAATCATTTCCCTCGCCTATAAAATTTAATCCTACCATTGGCCGGGCGGAGAAAAAGTAATTCTCTCGGAACCGCGTTGGGATCGGAACGTGCCCCGGCCCGTTCTGGTGTTACAGGCGAGGGGCCCCTGCTGCTACCACCGCGCTACATTTCCTGTCCATTTTAATTGGGTTATTAACGGCTGCGAGCGTTTCCTGCCTCCTGCGACAAACCTCGCGCGGGCCGGCCCGGTTCGGCTCGCAGCTGCCGCCTCGTTGTTGTCCTCCTCGTCGCGGCCGTGCTCGCGACGCCAACACCGGAAACCAATCTGTTCGTCGACGCACTCGGCTTCCTCTCGGCGCTCGCGTCGTCCCATAAATATGCAACGGGGCGGCTCGCACCAAATTATCCCGGGCACCACCCCTTCGATACGGCTGCCGAAAAGTACGATAGTTCCGCTCGTTTCCTCCTCGATAACCGACTACGCGCGAGTCGAGCGGCGAAATAAGAAAGAGGGCGAAGACGTTATTCGACTCCGTGTATCGTTCCGCGATAGCGATACGATTATCGTAATGAGGCCTCCACCGGAGATAATCCAAGAAACCGATAGTATTCGCGATAGCGCTCTAATTAGTCGATTCGAGCGCGGTAATTATGATGGAATACAGCCCGCCGTGACCACCCCACCGTGCCCGATGCCACCGAGCAAGTATAATAATCGCGAGGATAACGATATTAAAGACACCGCGTTTTCGTTGGAACGGCTAAGAGAAGAAGAAAAGTGGGCTCGCGGAGAGGAAGAAGCTTTTGTTCCCGCGAGGCTTGTATTTATCGCCAGGTAAGAGACCACTACTCCGAGGAAACCGGTCTCTCGCGACTTTTCCCTTGTTTGGTGGACGAGGGTGCTGCGGTTGCGTTTGATCGCGAGGGCTGCCGAGGTGGATCGGCGGGTTGCTACGAGAGGATGAACGCCGACGTCCTCGACGCTTCCTCCTGATATTCTCGAAGGAGAGCGATTGACCGGCGTCTCTACGTCGGAACCCTCGGCATGCATATGGATTAAGACGCTCGGCCGGCATCTCCTTCGATCCTGCGTCCGTTCGTCCGTCCGTAAGTCCGGCCAACCGAGCGGGTAAGGTACAGGATGCGTAATCCTGCCGGTGCGCAAGCAAATTCATGTTTATTCAGGAGCGTATCCATAGTAATGGAGTGGGGACCGGTGGCGCTCATTGTGTGCCGATCGACGTCGGAGCACGGAGATCGAGAAGAGGATCCCGTGGTGAGAGACGGAAGGACGAGAAGAGGAGAGATTTTCTCGTTGCGCGATTAAATTCACATTCGACGATGGACGAGATTCTAGGCACGGAATTTTCTCTCCTCTCTCGCGATTTTTCTCCCTCCGAGGTCCCTCCGTCTTGCGAGTTACTGCATCTGCATTTTTTCTCATTCGCGTGCGGGAGAGGAGAAGCCGACAGAAATTAGAAAGGGGAAAAACAATTTCCGGCCACCGGTGAAAGTGAGTCCGCGAAGAGAGAGAGAAGAAGGGAGGAGGTAGGACCCCTCGAGAAAGGTAATTGCGCCGGAATTGCGAGATGCACCGGGTGCTTAATTATTTTTAAGGAGACGACTTAATGAGGGCCCTAATCTTGTTTCTCTTCTCTCTCTTCTCCTCGTTTTCGTGGGCCCGGGCGATCGTCGGGAGGGTAGGAAGGGAGAAGTGGTAGGACGCGCGGTAAGATCGCTCGAGGGATGCACCGACGCGCGAGTGCAGGGGACGAGAAGAAGGGGTACGTTAACGACGTTGTGTGCGCCGGTTCGCCGTCATATTTTTCGTGCGAGGAGCACGAGAAGGAGGAGGGCGAGAAGGAGGGTAACGCGTGCAACCGGCACTTAGTTAAGGTCTTAAGGTAGCCGCGCGCCGATTGCACACGCCGCATAGTCACGCGTGTAGTATGCACCATGCGAACAATGCATATTCATGAAGGCGAGCGCGCGCATATTTACGAGCGCCCGCCGCCGCCACTAGCCGTGGCCCGAGTTATCCACGGATGGACTTTTACGGTGCACCGTTTCCTTCTCGGCGAGAGGGGAGGTCTCCGAGTGCGTCGCGCCTGTCAGGAGCGATCGTCGATTCTCGATTCGATTGTGCCGGAGGGAGAAGCGGACGAGTAAGAAGTACGAAGTTACCGCGCAGGGTCTACCTTATGTTTCTTTCGCAGATAAATCACGTCGAACGACGGAAGAAATCTTCTTCCCCCTGCGATCGGCGCGCTTTGCTCAATTTTGCGTAATTCTCAATCGATCGAGCCGACGTAATTAATAATCACATCGTAATCGCGATATAGACTCTTAAGCGAATCTATTAATTGATAGTAACGACGATCCAATTAGGTTAACTGCGAATAATTAAAGGAAGATGGAAACGGTCGATGTAAGATACCCGGGTGAACAGGCACGCACGTGGATTTCGCAATTACGAGTTAACTTCCCTTCGTCCCGCATAATACCCTCCGTAGTCTGTTAATGTGAACGAGGGAGGGAAGAGAATTCACTCGCGCTATTTCAATTCTCCCCTTTCCCTCCTCCGACCGGATGGCGCGTCGCGAGATTTCTCTGTACGAAGTACTCGAAGCTAGGTAGGGGTTGCATCCTTCTTGCTGATCCTGTTCCTCTCGTACCTCCTCGTTTCTCCTCGAATGAATTCTCCTGCAGGAATAAATGATACGACCTTCATCGACGAGAAATTATATTCACCGGAAGAAATAGCGCTCGAGCCGCCACGTCTCCGTGCAGGTATATTTCTGCGATTCGCGCACCGGGGCAGGATTACCCTTGGTTCTCCCTCCTCTTCGCCCTCCGATCCTTCCACGCTCCTCCATCGTGAAAATTAGGTTAATTAAAATCGCGCCCTCCCGGCCGCGCCGGTTCAGCGACGCGTGCGCCGAGGAATCATTACGATGCAAAAATTACAGGGAGAGGAGTGAAGGAGGATGCGAAACGAGCGAGCGAGGGAGGAACGAAGGAAAGTTACAGGAGAGCGAGAAGTACGAGAGGGAGGAGGAAAAAAAAGGAGGCAGTCGAGAGTCGGGCAGAGGATGAAAGTACAAACAAACCGTCCGGCAAAACGCCGTTATTAATAGTGGCTAATTGCTCCGCTTTATTACTGCTTGGTACAGCTGGATGGGCGAGAGGCTGTTTTTCATTGCCAGAGCTAATTAATGATCCGCGGCGTGGGGGCAAGATGGAGAGAAAAGGCGCGTGCGAGAGAGGAGAGAGAGAGAGAGAGAGAGAGAGAGTGAACGGGAGTGAGAAAAAGAGAGAGGCAGCAAGCCACTCGGCGTACTCGTTAAAACGCTTTACTTTTATTAATATATTCGAAGTGCGCACTTTCGTGCTCGCGGGTTCTTAAGGCGCAGTTTTATCGGGCAAACTGTTTATCAATTTATTAATTCCCCCGGAGTGATTACGAATTTATGGGGAGACTATTTCGCTTCAGCTCCGCGCTCGAGCCCCGCTGTAACCACCGCGGCGATTAGGGGGGATAAAGAAATTAGCATTTTTCTCTAATCCCTTCTAAAGCGTCGTGCGCGTATTTCGGTGCTCTCGTAGTCGAGTGCGCCTGATATAATTGCATTGGAGGGGCGTTAAACGCTAATCCGCCTATCCACCTCGTTATCTAGTCACGCTCGTATCTAAACACTGCGTCGAGGTACGACTATCCTAGATCGTAATTCAGTTTGCCTGCTTATCTAGTGCAAGCATCCTCGGGCCTCTCTATTACGAACCGCTTCGTTTCCGTTCTTCGCGATAGGTACGCCTGTACGACTCCTTTCGATTTTATTATCTCTCTTTCTCTCTCCCTCGTGCATTTTACACACGCCAATAAAAGGAGTGATTTATGCAATCACGTCCGAATCATTGCGAGGACAGTTTGCACCAGAATCTGCGACCTAGACTTTGAAGGATGCCAATGCCCTTGATTAGTGTCAATCGACTATTAGAGGATCATGTGGATTTGTTAAGCCAATGAGGTATTGACATACGAGCCGTTTATTCTGAAAGTGGCCTAAGTTCATTTTTTTTTAAAAAATGAGATGTCACATAATATTCAGTTATTGCACTAAATTATTCACGAATTATGTGATATCTTATTTTTTTAAAAAAATGGATTTAGACCACTTTCGAAATGAACGGCGCATATCTACAAGGAATGTCAATGAATACCTGCGAAATTCCCTTCTTCGTTATTGATTTAAGCACGTGATAATCAAGCATTGTGTTCCTGGCGTTAATTCGTTAATTCGTCGCGTGACGAAAGGGCGTCTATCGACCCCGTTCGGCGTCGCGTCGTTGTTCGCCCTTCCAACCGAATAGATTGTTAAAGTTAGGGTGGTTCGGTGCGTTTTTGGTAAACCATAAAGCATTTATTGGGATATCGAATGGCTAATGGAACTAGTTGGCACGTTCTCCGTGGCGCCGTCATTGCTGCGCTCATGGCAAGTCGTTCCTCCCTTTCTTATTTCTTACGGTTAACGCGTGCACTTGGATCTTCAACTCGTTAATTATTTATTTACAGTGAGTTTTTACAGAAGAACTCTTTGATGGAATTCTCCTTAGTTTCTTTTTCTCTTCTCGTGACGAGATGAAACCCTCGACGACCGTAGCACCCCTCGAAAGGGATGGCTGAACCGACGAGAGTCGTATTAATTGCTTCCAAAGGAATTTCCGCTTCGTTAAATCGACGATCGGCCAAAGGCCGTGGTCGTCTCCGGTACAAACGGAAAAATTTGAATCGAATTATCGACTGATATTCTTCAAGCAGCCTGCTACTTGTTTGGGAAGGTGTTCAGCGCGTTTTCGGACAGAGCTCGACGAAAAATCAATTCGAGCGGACATCGTAGGGAAATGACGTTTCAGGTGGACAATTATTTGATGGGCCGCGCAATGTTACCTTACCTTTCCTCATTATTTATTCGCCATTTCGCTATTCCGTTGAATTGGTTCGTCAACGGTTTAGTGCCGAATGGACTAGACGGACAGTGCGTTTAATTATCGCGATGCGGTTTAATTTCATTCCAGCATTATCCGGCCCGTCGAAACAATAATACATTGGAAATGACGGGCGATTAAGCGGGAGGAATTTCTCGCGATAACGAAATTCACATCGGGCCGAGAGAAATTTCCGATGGCCGCGGCATTATCAAACGACACGTAACCCCACCCGGTAATTTCCGTTATCGCGCGAAAATCCGCGCATAATTACGAAGCGCATTTAAATTCCCCGCCGCACGCGCGTCTACACGCTATTCATTCATTGCGCGATAATCGATCGAACGTCCGTGCACTTCGTCTCACCCCTGCGCGGTGTTAAATTTTAATTTCGCATTACAAACTCATCGTTGAACGTGGGATTTGGATGAGGACGCGAAGCGAGGAGAAGGGGCCTGTGCGGGGGAGGAAAATATTTCCACCGACGGAAAACTCGATTACTCGCGATGGAGGGACGGTAGAGGGTGTGACGAGGGCTCAAGAGGGGTTTGCATTTTGGTGCGCCGGCACGGAAACTCTTCCTCTTCCTCCTGCACCCTCGCGCGTGCACGCGCACGTTACATCGCTTCCTCCTCCCACGCCCTCTCGAAAATTTTACATCGCGCGTGACGCCGCGAACGCTCAGCCTTGCTTTTAACCACCCTTTCACCCTCCCGTCGCTGGTCGTGTTCACGTGCAACATAGTTGCGCATCGATAAGGGTGCCTTGGAAGGGATGGAGAGACGCGGTGAAGGGAGGAGAGAGCGGTTATCATCGATCATCGTTAACTCGCCGACAATTAGCCGTGCCGACACACTCGTAAGTCCCTCTCCTCCCCTCCACCGCCCCTCCTGGCACTCACGTTACCACGATGCATCGCTGTAATTCCCGATAATCGCTATCGGGCGCGCGTCGTCCTTAACCTCACCAGCGTTTACGAGCTCGCGCGCAGTCACGAACCAGTCCGTGCTTCTTTATTTATTAATCCATTTCCCTTTCGAGTCACTCGGGTTCATCGTCAAGCGAGGGATACGAGCGCGATGAATTCTCTCACGGACGTTGCTACGCGATAAGGGATTATTAAATTTTCTTTTTCTATCCTCTAGCGCCGTTTATCGAGATCAGAGATGGAGCAGGGAATCGAAGTTTCACAGATAGGTGTATCTCGAGAGTAAGGCGCGAGGAGGAGTCGAAGAAAAAGATTTCGAGAAGGCCAAGAGCTCCCTTCCGCGTTAGATTTTTATTTAGAGCTTTATGCGCTCTCGTAATTATCCATATCGCGATTGCCGCTTGGCAAAATAATTTTCGATGCACGCTTGCTGCATCTCGCCCGACATGCACCTAGATAAGATTGTAGACCGATAGGCGCGCCCGTATCTGCTTGGTGTTCTAGCGACGTGCGAACAGCGGAGAGCTTGCCGCGTGATGTCACGCGTAGTCTCCGCTTATTCACGGTAGACGCGTAATTGGCCGGCACTCAAGGTCGTCCGGCTCCACTGCCACTTTGTGCAATTTTTAAGAGAGGCCGGCGCGCTTGACGAATTATCATTACTGCGTCGAGTCGTTCTCCCGCCTGGGTCGTACGAGACGGTACCGCGCGAGAAGTCACAACGAGCGTGATTGTTGCCGCTCGTTCCAGCCGGTCGAGGAGGCACCGCGATAATATCACGCTCGAGAAAACAATTTAACGGATTAAAGTGGAGTTTTCTCCATTTGCGGGTAGGCTGGTCGTATTGTAACGAGTGGGTAAAATAAAGTAGGAGGAATAATGAATAATAACTAAATTAACACATTGAGTTTCAATGTCTGATTATAAATAATCAAAATAGGTATTTGGAAGTATAATTAAGGCTTTAGATACTTTACTAAACAGTCACCAAAATTCAGGGTGACGTGGCAGTCAACGTGTTAAGGAATATCATAGAAGGTTACGTAAAAATCGCGAAGTTTTTATGTCGGTGGTTCCCGTCGAATTGAGTACACCTAGTCCAATTTTTAATATCGCAACGTGCAACGTTAGAAATTTTGTGCCAGCAACGGGATGTCGCTCGATGTCGCTGGGTACCGCTCCAACTCCATATCAGTCGATTTCTATTTTCGCCTTTTAGCTATTCCAGGCTTACAGTATTTCCACGCTTTTCTCACTTCGAGAAAAAAGAATCCTTATCGATTTCTCGCTGTTAAACTGCGAGCGACTTTTAAGTACGACGAGCAACGTAACTGGGAAGGAAACACGTGTGCACGCAGGTAAGCTCGTTACACGGTGCAGTCGGGGCCGACAATATTGTGTTTCGCAGGATTCAATCGAATTAAGGCTCGATGACGTTAACGAGGAAATTATTCGCAGGCGGAGGCAATCGTGGTAGAATCGAATTAACCCGAGGCGCGTCGGATACGTGGGAGAGAAGGGATGAAAGGAATAAAAAGATAAAGAGGAAGTTAATCGGAGCGCGGCGAGGAAAGAACGAGAAAAAGCTCGACCACTCGCCTAAAGCTTTCTCACTTTCTCTCTCTCCGTTTCCCTTTCGCGTTCTCCAATCTCCTCGCCTTCGTTCTTTATCACCATTGTAGAACACGAAAATGTATACTTTAGCGGGACGACCCTGTAATCTTACGGCTCCGAAATGGGCCGAGCGGACGATGTTCAGTGGCAAGTGTGACGTAGGCAGATCGTGAATCACAGGTAGTTGGCGCTTAATGGAAAATTCGTTTTACGTTACACACACCGGGGCTAGTTATGATACGGCCGATTCCGATAAGCGGCTCGCTCCAGAACAGGTTTTCTTTTCGTATTGGCTTAGCACGTGCACGCACGCACGCACGCTCACGGCTGACTCGGGCTCGCGCGCGCTTGTATTAAGGCCTAAGCACGCGTAAGTCTTCCAAGTATCCTACACAGAGGCGAAATCGAGCCGCGTGGTAGAACGTATCCTCGTGTGCGCGCGCGTTGCGATTGTGGAATCGCGTTACACGCGCGTGTAGGCCCGCATCTATCTCGAGCCTACATTCACCCGTGGCTGGGGTAGCAAGCCTCGTGCGCCCTCGCATAAGCGTTTAACAGAGTTGCCCGCGCGAATCCGCTCCCTCGAAGGGAGCTTAGCTCCCTCTCGCTCTATCCGCCAGTGGTTTATCGCCGCGTTTAATTTATCGGCCCGAAGCGTTCCGCCAGTGGTCCCGGAGCGATGCGCCGACGGCACCACCGCCGAGCAACAATTTGCCGGCGCGTCGGGTTTTGCAGTTAATCGAAATGTAGTCGTCGAATGGAATTGACAACGGCTCGCGAGCCGAGTACCGAGGAGGGAGGGAGGGCGCGAAATCAACGGTGAATCGTTTCACGACGGAATAACGAGAGGTAGGAGGGAGGAGTTGGAGGAGGACGAGAAGTGGCGAAGGACACGGGAGGTGGGAGGCTTCATTAAGTTACATCGCGTGTCGGTATAATTGGTACACTCTCTTTCCCTCCTCACCTCCTCGTCCTCATTCTCCTCCCGGCTTTATTTCTCTTTTTCCTCGCGTCTCTCGGCCGCGCGCGGTCCGACGAGTTGCTCCTACTCGCCCCGCTCGATCGGCCTTTCTTGCGGCCGTTATTATCGTTTCGAAGATTCCGTCTGGCGCACGAAGCGTGTTACGTTCCACGCTTTTTCTCCTTTCTCCTCATCTTCTCCACCCTACCTCCTTCACTCCGTTTTTCCTCCACCCTCTTCGGCTCGTCCCGTCCCATCCTCCGACTCCTCGACTCTCGCCTCTCCAGTCCCTCGATCTTCCTCCTCTTCTTTCCCCCCCCCCCCGTCGTCTCGCTTTTTACCTCGCCACGCATTAAGGACTGGACCGGACTCGCCGCGAGTAGCTCACGTTTAATCGCCGCGGCCATATAAGCGCGTGGACGCGAGCGACGGACGCGCGAAACGAGGCGCGCTCGACGCGTCAATTTTAAGCCCACGGGGTAGAATTCCTCTTTCGTTTTCTCTCCTTCGTGTTCTTCCCGCTTCCACGTTGCCGCGCTCGAATCTGGAATCCCGAGGGACACTTCTCTCTTTAGGAAAAAAATTCCAGATAGGGGTGGGAGGATGCAAATAAATTTTACGACCTCTTCCTTTTCTTCTCTTCCATCTCGCGCTCGTCTTCCTCGACTCGAGCGAGCCGTAAACTCCGAGGTGGGGGAGGAAAGCTGAAAGGGTAAGAGGAACGAGGAGAGCCCTAGAGAGACAGGGAGGAGGGCGAGCGTAATGCAACACCGCCACGGCAAATGAGCAGTTAACCCCGATTTAGAGCGCGCCTGCGCGCTCCGCTACACCCCAGCGCTAAATAATAAATCAATAATGCAAGCTAATAATACGCGTACTCGCTGGCTGGTGCGCCGAGACCGAGAGAAACGGTGAGAAGGTAGGAGAAGGGAGGGAGGAAGAGCTTGCAAATAGAGATCCCTCGGCTCCCGGGGCGAATCCTTTGGACTTTGAGAGGGCGAAGGAGAAGGAGGATCGGCAAGAAAGAAAGAAGGAGGGTGGAGAAGAAGAGGCTTGATGAAGAACTACGAAGGGTGGTGGAGAGGCGGAGAGAATGAGAACGTCGGACGTTCCACGAGCTCCTCGCGTTCACCATATGCTCCTTGCTCGCTACCTGCCTTCGATAATAATTACAGTCTACCTCACCTCCCTCGCTCGACTCCTCTCGCGATCCTCCTTCTCCTCCTCTTCCTTCTCCCTCGACCGAACCCTCCTCCGCTTACCCTTATCCGGGCATAATCACGGTGCACCTCGGCAAAACATCTCGGACGGCGAAGCAGCAGCAGCAGCGGGAGCAGACCAGCACATCGTAGACAAGCTCGACGGCGATTATGCGAAATTAGCGAAGCGAGTTGTTTTCTGCGGTCCTGGAGAGTGAGCCCTTTCCGTTTCTTTGCATTTATTTTCTCAATCCTCCATCGTCCGTGCCTCCTTCTCCTCAGACGTTCGCTTCTTGTCCCCGATTCTCGTTCGTTCATTCATCAGGATCATTGAGACGCCTGGCGAATATCCTCCTCGCGCTTCACTCTCTCCTTCTCGACGATTCGATATGCCAATGCGCGAGATTCCACTTCTCGCGAAGTCCTCGGGATAATTGAAGGATGACGGTGAAGGAACACTTGGAGATGGAGTCGTTGGAGAGGAGTGGATTTTATTGAATCGTTCTAGTTGGTGCTACTTCGGCCTCGCGAGATACTTCAAGCGGGCATGAAGATTTCATCGTACAAATGGGAGAACAAATTGCGACTCGCAATTACGCCGGTGGAAGGCTCGACGGGTAACGAAGAAATAAATTCTCTTTCTTCGATTCGATCTCGCAGCTGGCGCGAAATCTCGCGATCTCACGGTAACAACTCTCATTCGCTTTGTCCGCAATTGAATTCTCGCGGTGGGAGCGCGCGTGGCGTGTCGCTCCTTCATTCGTCAAATCACGTGGAGGATCGGGAGTCCCTCCTTGGAATCCTTCTGCGATTGATAAGCCCTCCCCTCTCGCGAAGCACGAGAGGAGAGTGGCGTAGCACCTGGGGCCAGTCGCTCGTAAAGTCGAAGGTAAGTCTTGTTTATTGGCTACCGGAGGCAGCGGAGGTGGTGGTGGGCCCTCGGCCCCCGGCCCCGCGCGGATCCCTTTTATTTGAGGAACGACTTTCGGGCGATGCCGGCGCGCGAAGGGAGATTCTATTTATCGCTCGGGAGAATAAACAGCGTCGTAAAGGAACGAGAAGGAGAAGAGGAAACGACGGTGGGCGGGGTGGAACGGGAGGAAAAAAAATATGCGCCCGCGTGAACGCGCGCGCGCCCTTCCGAGGCGGTGCGCGTCGTTGGCTGGGGTGATTCCTTCCTTGGGCTCTCTTGCGAATCGATAAGGGTGATAAAATATTGTCCCGCTTGCCCGTCGATTCGTGGAACTCGCCTGTCGATTGTGCGAACGAAGCTGAAGGGGTGCCTTGTGCAAAAGTCGTTCCTACATATTTACAGCGTCTCGGTTTTTTTCAAAATAACCCGCCATCTTTTTTGGTCTCCGCATTGAAGTCGGGCCTTCGATTATAAAGAAAGAGTCGAAGGATTCTTTCTCTCTTCTGCGGTGTACGGTTGAGAATTACGGAAGAGGAATTTCATCTTAGGATTTTAACCGTGGATTTTGTCTTCGTCAGAATTTAGAACGTTCCGCTTCTTCGATTACCGTGTATTCGCCCACGCCCGCTCGTCTCGAACCGAGCGTGCGTCACGCCAAAGAAAATCGCTCGATGACAAGCCGAACACCTCTTATCCGTTCTCGAGAGATGGGTCACAATGGAACCGCACGCGAACGAGAGGCCCAACGTGGGCTTCCCACTTTGTCGCAGTTCAAGGTGCCTCGCTTTCGAGCCTTCTCTCTCTCCACCCGGCCTTATTGACCTGTACCCTCGCTCCTTTAAGGCGCATTCTCACGAGTCGAGTTTAGTTGGCCGATTGTAGTTGATCGACAAAAGTGGAGTAGCATTTGAATCACTTTTGGTCACACATTTCGATAGAAACTGATCAACTGTCTTAGTTTTAAACTGACGTACGAAAGCAGTTGTACGCAAAGTTGTACAGGTTGGATGCGTGGCGTGACTAGTTGAAAGCAACTGTGATAGTGAACCGAGGTTCACACCTTTCAAGGCATGTTTCAACTTGAAAACATTTCGTGATGACTCGTCACTTGAACGACAAAAGTTTGATGCAGTCTGTTGTTGACTGTAGTTGATCGACTACAATCGGTCGACTAAACTTGACTCGTGCGAACGCGCCTTTATTCCTCCTCGATATCTCAAACTCTTTTGCGACGCATGTGCTCGTAACCGGTCCTTGAATCGCGATGCGCGAATGCGCGCGCACGTCACGACGAATCGTTTGAGAGTTTACGATTTGCCGTCACGGCGTTTCGTCGTAAGCACGCACGAGACGATAAAATATTCCCTGAACGTTCGAGAGCTCGACTTCTCTTCCGTCTCTTTTCTTCTCGATCGATACCTACGGGGAGCGATCGTTCCGGGAGAACTCGCCGCCAATTTGCGCCGGCCCACTTCTCGCGAATCCGTCGCGAAAGTTATTTGATGTCTCGCGTGGGCGCGCTACCTCGCAAATAACCCGGCGACCGGTTGACAGCCTGGATCGATTGTTATTTCGAGGTTTTCGATTCCGGAGAGGCCGCGCACGTGTGCAGGGCACGAACCGATTTCTCCCGTTTCTCTTCACGATCCGTTCTTTTTTCTTTTTTTTCGGTTGTCGTTATACGGTCGAACGTGAGCTGTACACGTAAAAATAATAAAATTCCATTACTTGGATTCCACCTAGGGGGATTGAAAATATCGAGGAGGGCGCGGGAATGGGGATTCGCTATTTTTTTTCTCCTTTCTCCGTTTTGTCTTTTTTCTCTCTTTTTTTTTTTTTTAAACGCCGGTACTGCAAATCTCGCGACTACCGTATGGGCGCTCGAGCCGAAGCAAAAGCGGAAACGCGCTTGCCCGTGTATTTGGCCTGTCGACACCGGGGCCGCGAAATAGGAAAGGGCGTAACCGCCACCAAATTCCATCGAATCCTTTGGTTACATCGTCCCCGGTGTGCGTGCGCGCGTCGCAACGTTGCAGTAAATTGCAGCGAGTTGCAATTTGCGGTTGGGGAACGATCGGTCGAGCTGCTGCCTGCTCGCGTGATCGATCGCCTGAAAAGTGTGTCAACGTCGTTTCAGCCCATTCCGAGGATAATCGTCGGAGTCGGTGCACATGCTGCGGGCTCGTCGCATCGGCGAACGCGCGATCGATTTAGGCGCACAAGGAGTGCCTTTCAATGCGGCACCCTCTCCTTCTTATCTCCCGATAACTCGCTTTCTTTTCTCGCTCCACGATAGACCCTCCCTTCGGACGGATTGCGAAGGTCGTTCGATTTTTCCTCGCTCACGAGTACCGCGAGAATTACTCGCTGAAACTCGCCGATTCTCCGTCGACTCGTAAAATTTCTTATCCGCTTCTGTCTAAAGGCGCGGATGAAAAGCGCGAAGGACAAATCGCCACACCGACCCCGGCTCGCGGTGGCAAGCACCGGCGCGCGATAATCATGCTCGTCACGAACCTCACGGAGAGTTCAGTGCGCCGAATATTATTATTCAAGCTGCGGCCTCGCAAGGTACGTAAGAAGAGAGGCGGGTCGCTCGTGTACAATGCGTAGCACACGTTAAGTAACCATCCTCGTAATGTCGCCTTATCGGCCCGGGACCGGCGCGGCGCGATAACATAATCTTCCATTGTGCGCGCTTTCGCGCGGACAAGGGTGTGCAACCGCATTTGTGTGCACGCTGGCTTATTCATCGAATCTGCGAGAAAGGTACGAGGTCCTCTTCTCCCCGTCTCTTTTCCTTCGTCGTTCCGATCGTCGAGATTCGCAAATATTTATTGCTCCACGGCGATCGTTTCGTCGTGTCCGTGTCGATTGATATCGGTCGTCGCGATTCAAATGCAAATCGCTCGTGGATTTTGAGCGCGCGCGATAAATCCAAAGATTTTAGAGAATCGTCGAGAGAGCCGGATTTTGCTCGTGCAAGTAGCATTCAATCGTTGGAACGATAATGTGGAAATTGAGGAGGGTTGAGGATAATTCGAAGAATTCGCCTTTTGCTCAATTGGAATTCGTTTGGTCATTTGTGGTGGTTGATTTCACTCGCGACTACCTTCTCAGCCACCGATGCTGTCTCAAAGACGCGGCGCGCCACGCGAGGAAGAAAATTCTCGCGCTTCCCTTCGAGGTTTTTCGCGGTGCGCTTCGGCGCATAAAACTGCTTTCGTTTCTCCGCACGAGACGATTACCCGCTCGTGCAATTTATGTCGGCAAATGACTGCAATCTGCGCCCGATCCAACTCGCGAAATGGTTCTACCTCCTTCACCTTTTTCCTCGACCTCTCTCCCTTCTTCTTCCTCTACGCTTTCATCGTACCTCCTCTCGTGGTTCCTCGCTCCCCCTCGACTTTCGGCCCTTTTTCCGCCTCACGTGGCTTCCTCGCTCTCTTTCACGGACCCGTCCATCTTCGAGTCCACGCTCGAGACTCGCATGCAGAAAAGTGCAAAACGTCGAAGGGGTGGAGGAGGGTGGGGTCGTTCGTGATCGGGCGCCGTTAACGTTTCACTTTTCGTGGTCGAAAATTATTCTCCCCGATAATATCGTATCCTGCCGCTCTGGTGCCCGCGGATAGAGACCGCTCTTCGAAGGCGTAATGGAGACCGAAATTGATCGGGCACGAAACGCCCGTTTTGCGAATGGCCGATCATTGATTTCGCGGCGTGGCGTGCCGTGGTGCCACGTAGCAGGATGCTTTCGCGTCTCGTTCTCTTCCTTCTCCTCGTTTTTTTCTCGCCTTACGTCGATCCTGCCCATCTCTTTCCTATAGGTGCCGGGACCGTTGGCCGTCGTTAAATAAATTGCGCATCATCGCGATAAATATTAAGGGAACGATTCTCATTTGGTTCGAATGCTTGGCAACGCGGGGTCGAGTGGAACGAGGATCGACGATGGTCCTCTCTTCTTCTTCTTCTTCTCATTTTTTACCGAAGGAAAAATTAATGCTCCATTTCGCTTCTGCGATATCGTTCGATATATTGCACCGATGCTGTCTGGGAATATTTTATAACTGGAGTAGTAGACGCGAGGAGAGAGGAATTTCACGAGTAACGATCGTCCGCGACCAAATTCCAAAGCCATTAATTGCACAGAGACCTCGTGGCAACGAGCAACTCGCGCCATCCACCCTTTTCCTACCATCACCACCGCCCCTTTCTCGCGAAGCCTATAATCCCTCGTAAACCGCGCGTTCAAGCGTCGGCCGTGTCGCGCTTAATTTTTCATCCATTGGAAATCACGCGATTGTCATACGTTTAATGAGTTTTTGCGCGCCCGTAAAATCCTCGATATTCCACATCCACGCTCGCCAGTCTTTCCGATCTCACGGATTAACGTTCGAAATTCGTGCGCGAGTGGGAGGCTCGCCACCCCCCGTGTGGAGTTCGTGTGGATTTCTACGGACGCGCGTGTACACTGCCACCCACCGAAGTATCGCTCGGGTTTCATTTTATAGTTAATCGCTCTTTATCGAGGACCCAGTCGGCCGCATTTTCCAGCGTAAATTATCGCTGTCATAAATTTATCGTCGAGCGGTAATTATCGGTGCGAGCCATCCGTCGGAATCGAGGCGCGAATTACGAGCCAATTCCGATTGGCGTTTTCGGTCTATCCGCAGGCGGGAGCGTCCGAGCGAGTGGAAGCGTGTTGGAGCGTGGGTAAGCGTGTGCGACGCGTCGAGTTTCGCTCCGAATATTTGACTTCGCCGATTTACTACCGTTTAACTTCGGTTTGCGCTGCCCTCGATGCCGAGCGTATCGGCTGACAATTACCGAATTTGCAAGCCGGATTGGTTCGCAGCTCCGATTCGTCGTCATTCTCGCGAACGCGTCGTCCGAGAGTGGAGGAAATTTTTCCGAACCCCGAGGAGTTTCTCAACTCTCGAAAATCCTCTTTGACATTAATCTCGTGCAGAACCCTATTCTTTTGCGGTCGAACGAATTTCATTCTCTTTGAACTCCCGGATCTACCGACGATAGAAGAACAGGGAAAAGCTTCGGAAACTACACTTACGACCGGCGAACGGTACACCAGGCACTGGGTTTCGAAACTTCCCACGGTCAATTTCCAAATTGATACGTGCGTACTAGCGAGCGTGTAACGGTCGAACGAGAACGTGCGCGCATTTCTGGCTTGTACCTTCGCGGCGGATTTCCACGCGTGCACGCGCACACGTGACCTCAGCAAAGTGTATGCAAAAGGTAAACGAGCGCCGCGCAGATTGTGGATAAGTATAGTCCACGCGCCGCGACGGCATTTTCAGCGACGCTATTGCCACACGGTTCTACGCGCGCGTGCGCGCCGATTCCATCGTGGGGGTTATGGGAACCTGACCCGTCGTAATGTCACGCCTTGTCGGTTGCACGCGTGTGTTCTGTCCGTTAAAAGATTATAAACTTTAACGCCAGCCCCGGGCCGTGCCTCTCCGGTTACCCGAATAAACGAGTGATTTACAATCCTCGTCTACGACCTGCTGCGGGCAAAGGAGCAGGCGCGAGAGAAGCGGCAAGATGGAAAAAGGGAGAGAAATTGCGATGTAGAGAGGAGGATAGAAACGAGAGTACGACGAAGGTTCACCCTCTCGCTGGTTATTTCCCCTCGACCGGTGGGACGGCTTGTTAATTAACTTAATTAAAGTGTCAAGTGTCATTTTCGTTTCTCCGCTTCCTCCTTGTTCTCTCGTGGCCTTCGAGATGTTGGCGTTCCGCTCGCGCTTCTCCTCGTCTCCACGGCATTTCCATAACGAGGACAACGCCAAGAGGAAAAGGAAGATCGCGACAACGACGATTGGGTTGTTGCTACTAAAAGCAGGAGCATCCTGGAGCGGGAATAAATTCTCTTGCAGTTTTTGCAAGCAGATGGTAGACGCGAGAGGGAGTGGGAATTGTCTCGAGTGATAATTCACTCGTGGATGATCGATTTGGAAGATTCGTGGTCCTTTCTTTCTATCGATGCGATTCTTGCGTGGGACCGAAAGGGGTCGAAGAGCACGAGGGATGCTCGTAGGATAGGCAGCAGGGGTGCGAAAGATGGGTGGAGAGAGAATTGGATGGGGCGAAGGGGGAGGTTCGAGTGAGATGGTTCGCAGCAGGTACCACCGACCTACACCCCAGCTGGCCGAAACAAGAACAATTACGCGATATATCCACGCTGGGACGGAGAAAAGGGCGGAAAAAAGGGATGCTTCGCAGCAGATTCGACCGCGTGCTCGAAAAGCCGATGGGGTGGTCGGGTCCCTCCTGGACTTCACGAGGACAAGAGGTTTAGTTCCCCTAGCCCATTTCTGCTGGTATAATTCATTCGAGGTGGCGCTACTGACTGATTCTCTTCTCATCTCGTTTCTCTCAATTTCTCCAGCTGAGATATTTCGTGGGCGACAAGCAGGGTTAGTTCCCTCTTCCGCCTTACGCGAGATTGGATTGTTTTTATTTATGGGACGGCAGGACGATGTATTGAATTCGGCGCGTGTAATGGAATATGTATGGTCACGTAGTTATGAATATACTGGTGTTCCTTAGGTCCTAATCCACCCTTCCGTCGACAGATGTTGTCCAGGCTGCACCCTTGTATCGAGCCTAAAGCCAGTTTTGGAAAGTCAGTACTCATGCACGTCATAATTGGTATTGTAGCTGTAAAATGTTATTATCAAGGGTTAAGAATTAATAATTCTTTTCTTCTTCGTAAGTGTCGACTCTTAGTTGCCATTTGAATTTTTACTCCCTCTGCGATCTTATCATTTTACGTGGAACTTGCAGCACTCACACGTGAAGATTTCAAATTCACCTTGATCCATTCCACGCGCAGCATCCCTCTTTGCTTCTGGGGATTTTCCCGTGACCGCGACGTCCCCTGATTCATGGAATCAACTGTATATTCAGGTTCGGTGCTGGTGGCGTCATGCCGTGGGCTGGATGGCAAGGGGTTGCGCGCCAGGACGCACCGAACGTTATGGCATTACCTACGAGATAAACCACCCTTCACCCTTACTCGGCAACTCTCCCTGCGTTTGCATACAGGCGGGAGCATCCCTGGGAGCTGGCAACCACCCTTCACCCTCTACCACGTCTCTGGGATTTCTCGTCCCCTTTGGCGCACGACACCCGAATCCCTGATACCTTCGTAGGAATTTTGCATTCGAGATAGAGTGCGAGGTAGGGTGGCGAGTTCGGAAAATCTCACGGGCCAAGTCAACCGTCTTCCCGTAATCTTTTTGTTCCCCCCTTTTTTTTTTTTTCTCTCCGCGCCGAGAATAAAGCTGTAAAATTGTGCGTTAAGAAAGAGTACGTTGCAAGACGACTGGAAAATATTTAATTTCATCGAGCTTTGCTCCGCGCGTTAACGACAGTAACACCGAAAATTAACGAAGAGGCGTAATAAAGAATTTCACTGGGGTGCGCGACTAATGTAAACACCCTGCCTAATGCAGACAACGGAAGAAGAATCACCGTGGTATTTCATAATCCTTGGCCCCGGGCTCGAACAACGAGTGCGCCGACGACGGTAAGGAGGAAATATATCCGGACATAGCGGGAGGCAAATCGAATCCGGCGCGAATTAGTAGCGGAGCGGTAGTCGAATTCGTCTTGTTGTCACGGGAAATAATTGTCGAGAGGCGACCGCCGGGCGACGAGGGATCCTCATTGGGGTGGGATAAGAGAGGAGGAGTGGAGATTGGAGGGTCGAGGAACGTTTCGATTGGGTGGATAGACAAAGAGGAGGACGACGACGACAAGCAAGGGGTGGCAGGAGGATGGGCGGGGTGGTGGAACCGTCCCGAGGGGTTATAATGTCGGGATGAAGCGCCTCGGGTTATTAGTTTAGGAAGCTGCAAAGTACCCCGAAACAAAGTCTCTCTGTCGCTCTACGGGGTAATCAATATACAAGCAATGAGAGCCTGCCTCGTTTCACCTTGTCGGCTAAGCTGTGCCTCTACTCGCGCCACCTCTCCTCCACCTCCTCTTCTGCCTTTATTCCTCGTCTCCTAGCGGACCCTCCTTTTCACCCCCTTCCACTCCTTCATTTAACCGCTACCAACACCGATACCGGAACGTTCACCACCACCACGAGCATCTTCAGGTTCGTCCCAACCGCCCGTTACTACACCATCACCGGTATTCCCAAACTCTCCCCGACCACCGTTCAGAGCCTTCACCGCGGGCAACTAATATCTTTAGTTAATAAACCGTCCTCCTACCCTTCACCCACCCTTCTTCCCACCCAGGCGTCCCCCTCTTACCACCTCATCGAGGCGGTCGACCAAATTATAATGCGACCCCTCATCCCACTTGACTCTCGCGCGCGCGCGTCTCGCATCGCCTCGAAAGGTGAATCGCGCGGGAGCGGATCGTCGAAGGCTTTACAGGAGCCCCAGCCCGTTCCCCTCGTACCTGGAGAATTGCGAAAGCCCAGCGTGGAATTATAGAACAGGGCTAAAGGAGATACGCCCGACTCTGCCGTATTATCGTAATTAGCGGAATAATTAATTATCCCGCTGATGCTTATTTATCTTCTGTTTCAGTCCAAGCAGCACAGCGCTGGGTTCGCTGGAACAGCTGAAGGAGTACCTGACGACAGTGGGAACCTGCAAATGCGGTCTCGAGTGCCCGCTCAGGCCCGACCAGGTCTTCAACTTCGACCCCAAGGTGAGTGAAGATTCTCTTGTCCAAAATCGTCCACGGAGAATTTCGCCTCGAGCTCGGCGCTCTTGCGAAATTCTGGCGCACCCACGCGTGATTTCACGCGATTCCGCGAAATTTGTGGTGCGGTGCGTAGTACGCGCGCCCGGTGAAAGTAAAATCCGCCGGGCATTACGGTAATACGGCGAGCGCAACCAGTTATAAACTCGTGGCCGGTGCGTTTTCGTTGCAAAGCGGCGAGGCGCAGTCACGCGGTAATCGCCAGCAGCGTTGCTGCGCGCCACGTTCTCCAGTTTATTTATTTATCCGCGCATTCGTAATTGGCCGGTGTGCGTGGAACGCAGGGGCGGCGGGCTCCCGACTACCGCGAAGAAATACGGTGCTGGCCATTGCGAGCGACAACGTCTTATTAAGGGGAAGTGTAAGCGGAGGTGGGACGTGGGGCACGAATATGGGAGCGCACTCGGGGTATCCAGAGTTATCGGAAAAACTGCGTTTCTCTTGAAGAAAGAGAAAGATAGATAGAGAGAGAGAGAGAGAGAGAGAGAGAGAGAGGCCAGTGTTTTTGTCAGATTTCTTTCTTGCTCTTACGAGTCCCTTTTTTTTCTCCTTCCGTGCGAACCGCGAGGGAGAAACCGGCGAGGCTTGTAATTACGTCGGGTGCCTGTCGAACTAATCACAGACATTTCTTTCGAGCCGATTGGCGTTGATTCATTTCGGCGGAAGATTGATGACGCGCGATTCGTTGGAAGGAAAATTGCAGGGTTCGGTGGAATTTGTTTTTTTTATTCTTCGCTACGCGTTACAAACGAATGACTCTATTCACGTATTTGCACCCTCTTGCTTTTTGCACGGCCTTTCTACGAACAGCGTCTCTTTCTTCGAAAAGCGTCGTTATTTCGGGTACTCTGCTTACGGATGGATTCATATGTTTACTTTTGAAAATCGGTCCCTTCTGTGCGCCGTAATCGGATGCGCATAAATATACAAATGTATGGAATATTCAGCGCGCGGGACCTTCTCGGCCGGTGCTCACTTATCGACTGGCGTTCCGTAATTTCGCACAAACACAGCGCGTAATATACACCCCGTGTGCGCACTTGCGTAATTATTTCGTGGAACGCGTCCTCCTGGCAGCCGGCACATGGCAACGTCTTCGCGATACGTTCGAGGAATCAATCCCCCACCCAGTTCGCCGAACCATCGGATTTCAATCGACCATGTATCCCGCCCCTTCGATATTTCGAGGTAGCCGGTGTTAATTCGCCAATTAAAATTGACCCTGAGAATAAAACAGAATCGAGCGCGGCACGGGGGAAGAGGCGCGACGTCAATTTCAACCGTGGAAAGAGGAAACTCGAGCGAGTGGGAAAATTAAAAATTCACGAAACTGCGGCGGGCTCTCGTCGACCGTTCCTCCGAGCTTTTAGGGGTGAACGTGGAGCGGAAGGAGGAAGAAAGTGAGGAGACGGAGGAGGAGAATGAGCGCCGAGGTAGACGAAAGCGAGTGAGAGAGGAGGGAGAAGAGCGAGAGTGGGAGCGAAGACTGGCCATCAGTTTTGCTTAATTATTCCGGTAGCATGCGACGATATACAGAAGGAGAGGGTATAATTATCCGTGCACCTGCTTTGCTAACCACTCACTTGGCCGCTGCCGTTGCGGCTTGCCGCTTCGACTGCAGAAGCGAAGCTAAGCGAACGGACGGACGGACGGTGCGTTAATACCCTGCCTAATTAAAGTTTATCATCGGGCCTGGATCTTTTTCGGGGCGGAATTCATAGTAGCCTCTTGTACTCGCTTTCGATACCTCTCTCCACTTCCGAGCGTAACGAGGACTCCACGCTCCGATGCTCCGATAATTTTCATAATTGATAATCGAGCGAGACGATTCGAGACGCTCCTAATCTGGCGATAAGTGCACGCCGCTTGTGTTCTTTAGATTTTTCGGCGCCGTAGGTAATCTTCGTCGATAAGCAGCGGCACGTGTCCCAGCCTTACCCTATCGATCTTACTCGCTCGGGCAACGTGCGGCCCGCTCGATCGAAGGATAATGACGGTGACGGAATCATTATTGCGTAATGATAGTAATGATAGCGATACTGGAACGAAGAGCGAACGGAGAGGAGGAATGGGGTATCGATAGGATCGAGGCGAGGTGATGAAACTTCGCGGTTAATATCGTAAGGCGTCAAAGTACGCTCCAAGTGACGTCACCGATTCTTTTCTTTCACGAAAGTGCCTCCCGCGGTCTACGAAATTACCGTATCGCGAGTCGAAGAAACTCGAATACTTGCTCACCTCGAGAGACCTAATTATTAAGCTTCGACGTGACAGCTCGTTAGGTGCGTTAAATGTTGTGTTTAGGAGAAGCTTTTTAACGACGACGAACGAAACGCGATAAAAAGTAGGAAATAGTAGGAAGAGGTTTGTAGGAACAATAAACCGAAGCCGGACCGTGGTTGAAACGGCGCGTGGAAAAATCAAGGGGGACACGAAGGAGGCGAAACTGTGCGAGGCAACTGTGACTGGAGCGCATTTCCTCGGGCTCTGGTATCTTGGCGAGTGCGCGGCGCGGTGTGCATATCGCTCTTGACTCGCGGGGATCTCTCGGCTCGAGGAACACGCGGGGCGATACCGCGATACAGGATTATTATGGTAATCGAGCAACATCATTCATTCGCTGAGAGCCCGACGTCCCACGCCTTGGGCCTTTTTCGCCGAGATAGCACGATACAACGAGGATACGCTCGCACACCGACCCGACTACGGTCGTGTCCGTGCGCTGCTTCGCGCGGAAATACACGCTCGCGTCCCGCTTGAGTACACAAAAGATCGAGATGCACGGGCGTGTGCATTCGTGTTCGCACGTGATCCGTAGACACGTGTATCTCGGAGCTCCTACACACGAGTGAGCAGGAGCGTGCATATAAGGGGTGTTCCGAGATGTGCAGGGAGTTTGCGATACGATGGAATTTTTGCGAATGGCATTCCACGGATTATTGTCTCCAAATAATCGTGGCAGAGAATAATCGATTATTTTGATAATTCACCGACGAAATTGTCGTATAGGAAACGAAGAATTTTCGCTGGCGTGCGATCTTTTGCAGGTGCAATTTTATTTAGTCAATACTCTTATTGGCCAATTCCACTTGCGACCAACCAGCGTGCTTTGGTTTAATTTTAATCCATTTGAAGGATATTCTCGAGCGAGATTCCTTCGTTTCGCGATACCCAGTAGATTCTGTGCGCTCGGGTACACGCTTTTCGCCCGTGTTCGCGCGAACACGCGTGCGCTCTCCTCGGTACCCCGTGCATTTGCAGCGTCGCGAGAGAACTTGGTACGCGTCGTCCATGTGAGAGAACGTAACCACCGCGACATTAATCAACTGGCGTAACTATCCGGACGATCTCACGGTGCGCGTTTATGCTCCTCCGCGAGGGACAAGCTTTAACGTCTCGGGACGTTTCGTTGCTCGCACGTTTCTTCGATTCGCCTCGATTCTTTATCGGCGAGGGCAGAGAGAAATGTAGACGCGAATAGAAATGGAATAGAGGACGGAAGAGGAGATGGTAGGTGGTTGCCCTCGTTCATCCCCTCGAACAGCTTCCTTCCTTCTCCGACCCCCTTTTTCCTCTTCTCCTTGCGATTCTCTCTTTGCGAAAGGCACCGCCGTTTCCGCCTATTGTTGGCCACGAGAGGACGAGGAGGACGAGCGGTGACGCGGCGGGAGTTTCTTCGTTTCCCGCGGATGCGACGATCGAAACGACGACGTTCGCCAACGACCGAACGAACGAACGAAGGAGGAGGAGGAGGTCCGCTTGGGAAACGCGCGAGGAAGTACACGACGTTCTCCACGGGCGTGCGAATGAGCAAAGCTCTCCATTCGTTCTCGTCTCTTCTTTCTTTTCGGGCCTTTGTTCTGCTTTTTAATGCCACCGGCCGAGTGGCGAGAGCGGAGGCGGTTCTGGTTCCGGGCACTTCGTCGATCTTGCCTTTCCCGGGTCCCTGCTATCGCGATCCGAGAGGATTGATTTATTCTCGCGCGCCAGTTGAGACGTCCCGTCGGTGCGTTTTGTTAGATGCCCGATCTGGGACTTCCTGCTTCGCGAGCGAAGCAGGATGCGCGTGCGCGCGAGGATATTTTCAGATTTACGATCTCGCGAGCAGAAGGGGAGAGGTTCATTGGTTTCCTGCCGGTGCGAATAAGAAATTTGATCTGCCACCTCCGATGAAGGAACACTCGTCTTTCAGGGAAGGAGCAGGCTCTATTAAGGCTAATTAAAACTCGTTTTGTTTATTCTAGCTTTATTGTCCAGCGGGGAGTTTTAATCGTCCGAGGTAATTGAGCGCGGGTAATATCACGAAACTTCACCGTTCGCAACGTTCGCAAGCGCGTCACGCAACCTTTTCTCGAGCTCTGGTGGCCCTCTTCCGTTCACCTCTACCCAATCTGAGCAACGTAACGAGGTGCGAGCGACGTTGGTTTATGGAGTTGTTCCTATTCGTTAAAGTTCCTGCCTGGGGTCGCCCCTGGCACGGGGCTACGACATCGACGAAGGGTAAACGACTTGTCTCTATCGTCGAGTCTCCTTTCGAGAATGTAAAATCGGTTGACGGGGCTTGCGAATTCTCGTGGGAGCGAGTAAGTTCGTTCTTTTCATAAATAGAACTTGAGGATCGGAGGATGGGGTCGAAAATGGTCCTCGGGCCAATTTATTCAAGCTGCTTCGACATCTTGATACTTCATTTCAAGTGTAATATACATTAATTTAACGGAGACGCGGATGATTAATTTCGAAGTAAGCCGATCGGAAAGATTCGCTCGTAAATGAAGAGAATTCGGTGCTCTCGATGGAGCTCGAAAGATACCGCCGCGTCATTCGTCCATCACGTCCTGTTCCCTCGGTGGTAAAGTTCCTTTGGCATTCCTCAAAGCAATGGAGCACTCCAACTGCGCGTCACTAATATCTCAAGGCCCCTCGTCGTCGTTCCTTCTCTGATCCCCGCAATTATCGCATCCTCGCCACAACTGACTCTCTCTCATCTTGCCAAGTCTCCGCAAAGTCACTTCTCGCTTCACAGTGGTAACTCTCTCCGTGTAATCCTCTCCGTCACAAAAGAAGTATCGCAGTCAGCCATCGAACTGGTAAAGTCGCGCGAGAGACTCGTCGATAATACGCTTGGAAAAAGAGAGAAAGAGAGGGAGGAGAGAGGAAAAGAAGAAAAGGGAGACTCCTCGTACAAAGGGGCGCGCGTGCTGAAAGCGGAACGAGTAAGAGGAACGAGTGCAGATGTAGAAAGGGAAACGACCGAAAGGGATGAAAAAAGGGGGTGGCACTTCTTCTAAGAAGGGGGGAAAAGGAGAGGACGAGAGAAACGGGCCACCCGTCCGCCCTCTTCTCTTTGTAATCGACTCGCGGCATCGGCAGGGAAACGAACTTCGCCCTTTTCACCACAAAGAAAGTAATCTCGTACGTTGTCTCTTCATTGGACGGCGGCATTGGCGCGGTGTTCGGAAAAGGCTGAAAGTTTTTCACCGAGGGAAGAAGAAGCGGGAGGAAAATCAGAAAACATCGGGATGGAGGGAAGAGGGAGAGAGAGAAAAAAGGGACCTGCGGTCAAACGTGATCCGAGAAGCTTTAGATAGGAGGATGCTGACTGTGGGCGAGGTAAACGTGGGGGGTGGAAGGTTCTAAGGGGTGGTCGAAGTTCCACGGCCGCCCTTTTGTAATTGCCAAACGGTCTGAGACACGAAGAAGCTGAGGAAGGAAGAGGAAGAGGAGAATATCTCGAGGCTAAGATCGACTCGAGCGGAACTTCCTCGGAGCGATCTATAATGCACCAGAGAGTTTGTAACCTCCTGGTCCTAGTGGTATCTCGTGCTTCCTCTTACCTTCTTCCTCCCTCCGGCGCCTCCGTCATTACATCAACGTCTTTCCGGTAATTTTCTTGGAACATTGGGAGGATCGAGGAAAAGGGAGAGGAAGCGGAAGGGGTTTGTTCGTTCACCGGGAACGACGAGGCAAGTGTCCTTTGAGCGAAAAAGGGAAACCTCGGAAGCGCCTTGGGGAGTGGTCGGGACGGCCTTCTGGAAATTAAAAGAAGCCGCGCATAAAAGGAAAGAAAATTGAGGAGAGAGAAAATGACGCGCCCGAGTCGGAAAGATGCATGCGCGCGCGCTCGATGCATTTCTGTAACGTGCTTGTTTTTAAACGGCAAGTGACATCGGGCCAATCTTTTGTTCCGTGGCCGTGTGTACCTGACGTGCAAGGCGTGTTCTGCTATGTGTCGTGATGGTGGTACATAGGGAGAAGCAAGGTTCTCCAGTGTGTATACACGTGTGCACACGCGAGCGGTTGCAGGACGAGAAAGCGGAGAGAGAGGTACACGAGCGCCAACGCCGACGCGAATATCGTGCACTCCCGATAATTCCGGGGATAATTCGATTTCCTCCGAATTGCCGAGCTTGCTACGTTCAAATTGAATTTCTATTAATAAAAACGGGTATCGGATCGCTTGTGTACTACCCCCGTCCACTCCCTCACGGCCCTCTCGGCCTTCTCGGCGAGTACCCTTTTTCTACCGTCCCCGTTTCTTCCTCCTCTTTCTCGATCCTTCGCGCTATTTCTTTCCCTCTCTCGTCTCTCCCTCTCCTTTTCATCTCCTCCCCCTCCTCTTCTGCTTTCTCTGTCCTTCGCGCGAGGCAATCGTTTCCTGCCTTTCAGCCTCACTCGCTCCCGTTCCACCGGTCTCCTTCTCTTTTCCTCCTCCTCCCGCGTTCTCCCCGCTTCATTCAATCTCCCTGTCTCGCTGCCAGTCTCCGCAGCCGCGACGTATAAATTTATTGCGCTCATTAAGTTGAAATATGGCATCGGGTACGTTCAAAGTTTATGAACGTTAATGCGACCCCACGGTAAATAAGAGCCGGCGCGAGCGTTACTCACGCGATACGAGCCCAGTCCGTTCGGTCAAAGGAAATCTCATTTGACAGGGCGACTTCGGGGCGGATTCAAAGGATATCGCCCGAGGCGCGGTATCGTGCGGCCTCCTGCTCGCTCGTCCTACCAACTGAATATCGGGGCCTCCGATCGTTACCCGTCGACGATAATAGGACGAAGGGACGAACGAGGTGGCGTCGTGATTTTTTGCCCACTTCCCTTCATTCCGACTTTTCTCTCTGGTGACGCGTTTTTTTTTCCCTCCCCACGACACGATTTTTAATCATTCTTCGGTAGGGAGTAACGCGGGTAAATTCAACCCTCGTCATCCCCTCCTTCGAATTGCCATTCTCCGTCCCCACTCGCGATCGATTCTCTCGTTGTCACGATCTCCGCGCTAAGGAAGACGCCGAAGGAGAAGGAGAGGGAGAGGTTGAAAGGGTAAGAAGCATTAAGAGGGTAGGGAACGTCGGAGGAGAAACACGCCCTCACGAGCGTTGCTTAATACGCTTTTAGTCGTTCCGCGGTAGCCTCGACGAGGGTGCACGAGCACCGGAAGTACGGTGGTAGGGGATGAAGAAGCGGGCGAAGGAGGTGAAGGAGGCGAGTGAGGAAGTAAGAAGGAAGAGTTGGTCGAAGGTGGCGCAGACCCAGGACTTTCCAAGCGGCCACCCACTCGCTCGCCCTACCGAGCGCGCGCGAGAGAGAGAGGGAAGAAGAAGGGGTTGCGTTACACAGCGTATTGAGAGAGCATGAGTAGTAGAGAGAAGGGCACTGCCGGGGACACTTGAGGTGAATGTTTTGCGAATGGTCGGTAGATGTCTGGTTTGCTCGAGGCTGATATCGACCTGGGTCTCGAGTCTGGAGCCGCCGCCTTCGACCCCCACTGTTCTCCACCATCGTCCTCGCCACCACCACTGCCTCCTTCTCCTCTGGCTTCCACCGTCGCCACCACCATCGACCGGTGCCTTCGCACCCCACCACCACCCACTACCACTAGTGCCATCATCATCGTCGTCTCTCTTACCACTACCGGCGAAGCTTAGAGCGACCACCTATACCAAGCTCCCTACTACTACCAGGAAGAATCAACGGAAGTAGAGGCAAGGGCTTGCCTGCATCCCTCGCACCACTCAAAGTTCATGTCCGTTTCATATGTCTCACCTCGTCCCATCACGGATTCCAGGACCGTTCCTCTCGCGCTTTCCCTCGGGAGCCTCGGGCAATTCCCTCTCACGTCCTCTTCTCGTTCTTTCTCTCCTCTCTCCTCTCTTTCCCATTTGACGTTTCCCCTCTTTTCTTTTCTAAGCCAAGCGGCGCGCGACCCTCTCTTTCTCCTCCTCGCGCTTCTTCTTTTTCCTTCTGTCTCTCGCCTTCCCTAATTTCAACTCCTCGCTCCGTTTCTCTCGTCTCCTCGTATCTTCCTCTTCTCCCCGGCGGGGAGAAGGTCTCGCTCGTTCAAACTTCGACAAAGTTCCCGGGACTCGAGAGCGTGTCCACCCCCTCTTCTCTTCCTTCCACTCCTCCTGCTCCTCTTCTTCCTCCAGCTCACGAACCAGCGAGTGCGCGACCAGCTTTCACCCCTTTTCCCAACCACCACCCTTTTCTCGCCGAATCTCACCCTCGCTCGTCCTCCTTCAGCCTACACGGACCTAACACCCGCTCATTCCCTTTTGCTTTCACGTCTCCTCCTCCTCCTTCTTCTCTGTCTTCGGTTCTCCTCGATTTTCTCCGGCCTCTCTCTCTCTCTCTCTCTCTCTCTCTCTCTCTCCTTTTCTACCCCTGGGCGGAACCTCGGCCTTCAATCCGCTGGCTCGTCTGCGACAATGCGACCTACACTGAATTCCGATGCTACAAACCCCCTCCACGAACGAGTGCGGGGCGTTTGGGTACGGGTCGACGAGTCCGTGAGGTTGAGCGCGGAGAGTGATCGAGCTCGGGGTGGAGAGCGAGAGGAAGGGTTTAACCTTCTCGGGCGGATCGACCGGAAACGTGTCGTAGAACGAAGACGAGAGGGAGGCAGAAAGGTACCTTTGAACGTGCATCGAAGAGGGGGTTGAACGCGTCGATAATTCTCGGACGAGAGATTTCTCTGATACTTCTTAGTTACGAGTAATTTTTTCCAATCGAGATATCATTTTTTTTGTACGGTGTAACATCGTTCCGTTGCGTTTCAGTAGATTAAAAGAAGAAATCCTGCATCCACTCGTCCCGGGGAAGGAAAAAATTAATTTCTCGCATCGAGGGGCATCGGCCTCTTTTTCTATCCCTAAAAGAGGCGAAAAAAAATCACAGTCACCGGTGTGCAACATCGAGGTGCATTGGAATGCACCGGAATGCATCGAGCGTCGCACGAAAACCGATGACACGACTCTAGCGATTGGGGGAATGGGAGGCGTTGCGCAACTGGCTCCCGACGGCCACCCTTTGGAGCGGGAGGGCGAATGGTCGTCGTCGCAAGCGTGGAGCGGCGGTCGTGATTAATCGGGACGCATTGTAACGGCGGTACACGGATACATATGCACCGCCGAGGGATTGTTAGTTGCAATTCAATTTCAACTCGACTCGCTGTGGCGGAGGCGGTGGATGCAGAGAGGCTTTCCTACGGGGGTAGACGGAGGCGGGGGGACTCTCGCGTGAGAATCACGATTCGGTCGGATTGTTCGTAATCTCTGGTCCGTACCGAGCGGCCCTTAACGGTCGACAGGTACGTTGGCTCACCTGCTGCACGCTCCGGTCCAATGGGAGGTCTAGGGGAAAGGGACGAGCGAGGAGAGGAACGAACGAGAACGGGAGGGACGAAGGACGAGGAGAAGGAGAAAGAGCGATGAGATCGGATAGAAGGAGGGAATAGCGAGAGAGAATGCGCGGGAGACTGCTAAATCCTGGCCGTGGCCCCGGCGCGCACGGTCGTGTAATTTATGACGAGTTGGAGGGAAACGCGGAGAGAAGGAAAAATGGCGAGGGAGGGTGGAGAGGGTGAGAAGAGAAGGAGGCGACGAGGAGAATGGGGAAAGACGGACAGGCGGATGGATAGAGAGAGAAACAGTAACAGTCTGCTTCCTCCCGTGAAATATAATTCCCGCGCACATTCACGGTTGGATAATCCAACGTTCGCTTTGCATGAAAACTTATTACACTCCCGGTAGCCCGGTGGGTCCACACCGACGCGCGTACATGCACGCGCATACCTTCTCTCAATTTCTCTCGTCCTCTCTCCTTTCTCTCTCCGCGAGCATGTCCGTGTGGTGCTCTCGCGTTGCTGGCGCACGACCGAGCCATTGTCGAGCAGCTACCGCGCTGGGCTCTCTCCACTTCAGCGTCGAGCATGACAAGAGCAATTACACTTTTAAATTACGTTACACGATATTAAGCCCTTTCTTTCCTTCACCGAACCCCACCCCGCCTACGTCCCGTAGCTCCTGTCAGCGGTTTTTTTTATTTTTTTTATTTCTTCTTGCCTTCTTTCTCTCTCTTCCTCTCTCTCTCTCTCTGTCATTCTCTCTTCCTCATTTTCGTTCCCTTCGTTTTTCATCCTTCACAGAGAGCTTCGTCCTCCACTTCTTTCCCGACTTCTTTTTCATCCCCGTTCCATTTTTCTCTCCACCTGCCCCATTTTCTCCGTTTCTCTCTCCGTTTTGCTTCTCGTTAGTCGCCCTTCTTCCACCATTTTCTATCCGTTTTTCCGCGCTCTTCCGGCTCCCTTCATTTTTCTGCCACGGTGGCACTCGCCCGCAACCGAGAGGGACTAGACTACGCGGCGCCTATCCAATCTTCTCCTTCTGTCGGTTTCTCTTTCTTCTTTTTGCCTCTTCTCGCTCCACCGCCTCCGCCACCCTCCTCCTTGGAAGAATAATTACCTTTTCAGCGCCCACGCTACCGTGACGCCGAAGAATAGGCGGGGGGATGTTTTAATTATTTTATCGCGAGCGCCGTCCCGCGTCTGCGGTTTCATCAAATTCGATACAATCGGAGGCGTTAATGCGACTGACGTTTCATTAATATTGCATCGGCAAGGGTGAGCCGACGTCTTTATTCGATCCCGTCCTTCTTACCTGAACCTGCTGCTTCAGCTGTTTCGCAGACTTAAGAATTCTTTGACATTCGTCGCATTGTATTGGCAGCCTCCTCTAATTACGACGAAATAAAGAAGCAATTTACTTGGGAGCTTGATTAAACGAATTTAGATTGCAGGGAGCGTCTGGGAGATAAGACGCACTGGAGAAAGGCGCGTTAAATGTGGACTACGGTTAGTTTATCGTGACTGTAATTAATAAACTCATTATGGCGAGAGCGTTTCGATTATCGAGTAGGGGAAAATACGCGGTCGGAGAAAAAATATCATTTGACTGGCCACGCGCGGAGAACATTTCATTCTCCGTGTATATCAACACTCTCGTAAGAAACCTCATTGGGCGGGTCGCGTGAATATTGAAATTGCTCGAAAGGGAAATTAATTTTTTCGCGATGGTTAATCGGCGAAATAATCTTCTGCGAGAGCGCGCGACGAACTACTTACAGACGGTAGGGTAATTTTTTCTCGCGATTGCGGAACGCGTAAAAGTGAAAGGATGCAATTCCGTGTGGAATGTATGCGCGGTGCGCGAGCCGAGGATCACGAAAGATTTAAGCTTCCTCGGCTCCGTCGATCGAATTCGCAAAAAGTAATATCTCCTCGAGAAGTAGTTAATTTATTTCGGGCAACTAATTATCCCGATAATCTCGTTAAGTCTTTACGATCTCGAGTGTGCTATCGGCGAAAAGGATTTTCAGTCCGCGCAGCTGTTGCATCGCGGGACGAGAATCTTCCGTGGCGAATTCGTAACATTCGACCAGACAAATTTCATGCTCTCTCCTTCGCGTCGGACTGTGATACATTTACTCAACTCCCCGTAGCCCGAGGCAATTTTCGACGGGGCGAAATGACCTTGCCGCAAAAATCAATTAACCCGAGCGCTCATTAATGCCGTTCCTCGTGATTGGAATCGATCGCGATTCGATCCGCGATCCTCGACGATTTAACCGGTCGGATAATATCCAGGTATATAAAGGTAACTAAGTATTCGTCCCGAACAAAGAAACGAATCGCAGCTGCGGACTATATTCCGCTACCGAGTGCTCCGGCGCATTAGGGAGAAACGCGAAACGATTGTCCGTGACGAATTCGCGACATCCGGTCCCGACGTTCACACGGACGGCACTCGGAGAAACAGAAGGCGACGGTAGGATAGGAGGATCGTGGTTGACGAGGCGGCGGTGAGGAGATCGGTGGGGGTAGAAATGCCGCTCGTGTGTCTGTTTTCTTTGGCGCTTTGTCCCCTAATAAATCAGCCCGGAGTCCGGGTGGGACGCGTCTCGTCTCTCATCGCGGCGCACCCGTTCTGCTTCCGTGTTTGCGCGCGTCAGTTTGTCTTCTCTCTTTCCTTCGTTTCACCTCCTGCCTCCTTCCTTCATCCTTCTTCCACCTTCTGCCTCGTCCCACCTTCGACGTGCGCTCGCGCGGGACGCGGCTCGCGCGCAAGTGCGCCGGCAGGTGAAGAAGGGTGCAGCGAATAGGAGGGCGGTGGGTCGGGGTAGTCGAGGGGTGGCAAAGCGGGAGAGAAAAGTGGATACGTGCAACGGGGTTATTCGTTGGTTCGTTCCGCCGGTATTTCCGCCAGCTATTCAATTTGCGGGCGTTTCGCGCCCGACCAGTCTTCTCTCCCACCCCTCTGCCCTTTTACCGCCGCCACAACCACCACCACCACCGACCGGGACAAATGATTTCACGCTGAAGGTGCTCCCTTTCCTTTGCCCCCTTTTTTCCACTCCCTCCTCTCCCGCTTTGTATCCTCCGCGATTTTTTTTCCGCCCTCTTTTTGTTTCCGCGCTCGCGAAGCACCGCGTAGCTTCCGCGCACAGTTTCCCTCCGCGACAGCGGCTTCGACGAATATACACAGATTTTTGTGATCTCCCTTTTTCTCCTCTTTGTCACGCTGTTTTGTACAGAAGCTTCGAAGAGGCTCCGTTTTTAATCGGAGTTTATTGCGCGCGCGCGAGATACGATAACCTTCGACCGGCCAGAATTTTCCATCTCTACTCCCGATCGTGCCGGACACCCGTCGAGGCGGGTGCTTACGCGTGCGCGCGCGCGCACTTTCGATCGTTTATTTATTGATTTTTCTTTCTTTCTTTCTTTTTCATTTGACATCCACGAATTACACGTGGCGAGCTGCGCCTCCTCGTGACGCGAACTCTTCCGTCGAGGGGCATTCAGGCGAAAATAAATGAAAATGCCGATGGTGCCAGTCGATGCGTTCGTGTTTCTCTCTGTTAAGCCGGATCCGAACAAATAAAATTTTACATTGTGCCCTGCACCCGACGAATAATTATCATCGCGAATAAATATAAACGCGTTTGTAACAGCGTGGAGGGCATAAGAACGCGCTCAAAAATGTTCAACGCGCGCGATTCGGTTATTGGTTCTTTTTTTACAAACATCAAAGAGATTTGCACCACGATACAATTCCAGGATGGACGCGATTGTAACCGCTGGTATCCTCTGCTTGACAATATCGGATTGATCCTCGATGGTCGTTCGTCGAACGATGCGCGAACGTCTTAGGACGAGACACCCCACGAACCAAAGTAAATGTTTGCTCGAGTGAAAAATGAATTTTCGACAAAGATATTTGCTTAGGATTCTAGATCGAACGCACAACGTAACGTTTTTACTAGTGTAGTCCCGGCTTTACGGGGAAGAGACATTTATCAGCGAGTAGGGACGTGTTCGTTGGCGACGAGAGGTCGACGACGTCCAGTTTCAACGGGTCATCCCCGATGTGTTATCGCCTACCGATTGTCCACTCTAGTCGCACCTACGCGCCTCTGTTCGTCCGTGGCGACGCGACGGTGTCACTGGCTGAAGCGTCGCACGTGTAGGTCGTGAGAGGCGACGAAATTCAGCGGGCCACTGGCGCCGCCAGCTGACACGAGGCACAGTTGTCAAAACAAGCTTCTTTCTCTTGGCGCCTCTATCAACTGGTCCCTGTTCTCCCTGCGCACCTTTCACGCTTCCGCTCGCGTCGAGGCAGTTACGAATGTTTGCGCAACCCGACAAGAACCCCACCCGCTCCTCCAATAATATTGTGTTCAGGGGATATCGTAGGTCGATTGATACAGATCCGGAGGATACGTGGAATTTTTTTCTTCGAGCGATTGCAACGGTGGGTGAAAGTGTTTACGCTTTCTCGGGAAGATCGTCGGAAAGCAATTTTTTTATCGTACCTGCCATAAGCGTAAATAACGAAGAATTAAGCGTGTAAGGGGTCTCGCGTGCACGCGCATTCGGGTAGAAAGATTCTTCTCATTAGCGGGTGCTCGCATAGGTTTGATTACATTAGCCGCTAAGACCGCTTAATTTCAATTTCAATCTTCCCTTGATCTCCCCTTAATCCCCACCGTAATCCCCAGTAATCTCGCCCTAATACTTTCGTCCTTCGCATTCTCGTTCCGCGGCGTTCGCGTTTAGTCTGGCACGGGTGGCGCCTCGAGTTCTACCGAAAATCCGAAGGGTCCTCCTAAGTTTGCTAGAATTTCTCCTATTCTCGTTTGCTTCGCCGTCTCTGGTGACCGTGACGAGTGCCGCTCGTCCAAACGCGCAAATACTCCGGGCGCGTTATCGCACTGCAAATTACCTCGCATACTCGGGCGTCGAGACGTGGCCGCGACTCGTGGCGTCTCACCATCGCCATTTCTCACGGCGCGTCGGCGTCGTCTCGACTTCTCTTGGGAAATGGGAAAGGAGATGAAGCGAGAGGAAGACACCGCGTAGAGTAATTCATTTTTTGCGATACCCTCGTTCCTCCTTCTCTCTTATTCGAGTGGGAGAAATGTTGTCGAAGATCGACCGACACCGTGGAATTCGACAAAGGCCAGTCGATAAGATTGTAATTAAAAAAGTTGAAACGACAAATAATTGTAGATGAAAAGGTTTCCTCCTGCCGTTTTATTCGTTACTGCGCCCTCGAGAGGCAGTAATTTACCATTCAAGGGATTTAGGGTGGATGGTTTAAATTGCCGAGGATCATTTCCGCGACCCAAAGTAACTATAAACCCATTGCACGATTTGTAATCCTGGGCACGATTGTAAAACTGAAAGTGTGCGGCAATGGGTTAATACTTTGTAACTAACCGCGACAATTATTTGCATTCGTTTAAACGTTTGCCGGGAATTGAGGCACCTTCGGGCTTTCACGAATTTCGTTGCTTTCTTGCAGGGTGACATTCTAAAGGGGGGAAGTATGGAGAAAGGGAAATACAGAACGAAAACAATTGAACTCCATATTAATTACTCTTTTGTTAAATGTTCGATTTAACTTTGCGAGGAGAATTCTCGGCTGTATCGTTACACATCTCATTCTATCGGTTATTATTATATTTATTAAATCCACGTCCCATTCGTGTGGACGCACGAGACACAAGAATTCCCGACAAGAACCGTCGGCCTACTTCCTTACAATGCCATAACGAAGAGAAACAATTCAACGACGTGGATTCTCGAAATCGTCGAAATGAGGAGAAAAAGTCCTCCACCCACCGCAATATTCACTCCATGTGCCACGACCTCGAAACATTTCTTCGCTATGCGAGGGAGAAAAAGAAGAGCGGAGGCATTGTACGACCAGTGAGAGCCGAAGGTTTCGCAGAATAAAAAAGAGAAAAAAGAAACGAGGGCGAAGGGGTGGAAAGGGGATGAAACAGGGGAGGAACGAAGGGTCGAGTCGACTATGGGACGACGCAGAAGGAGGGGAAGACGAGCGAGGGGCTAAAAGGAAAGGTGGTAGAAGGAATATTCCATTCGTTCTAGCGACGAATACACGTTCGTTGCCTCGCTCTCGTTCGATTCTTTTCCTTCTCTCCTTCTCTATTTTTCCCCTCTTCTCTTCTTTTTTTTGTTCTTTGTTCCCTCGGAGCTCGTCGCATTGTCAAGTGGCGCGCATACGTCGCGAATATCTTTGCCTCTCTCTACGCGGATGTCGCGTCGGGACGCGTGCGCACGTACACGCATGCGAAACACGCGTATTATAATGGAGAGCGACTAAGCGTAGGAGCAGCGAGGGCACGCGCGGGTTCGCATCGCGTCCCCGTTTCATGCTTTGGAATATTTACGGTGAAAGGGGGATCGACGTTTCTACGAAGTTTATCACGAGCCACTTGCACGCGTGTTCGACCCACGCGAGTATCCGCGCCCCTGCGTGATACTGCTCCTTATCGAGGGAGGAAGGGCGGCGTTTATAAGCGCCAAGACGAGGAGACGAGTGCTCGCGTGTGTGAGATTTCTTTCTCCGAGCGAGTGTAGGCTCGTTCGTAAAGTAGACACGGGCCACTTTCGTTGAATTCTCACAAAGGTCGGGTCATTGCGTTTCATCTTTCCTCTTTTTCGTCGCGGTGCTTCGCACCAGCGAGGAGGATATTTCAATACGATTGTAAAATAGAGTAGGTGTCATTGTACCGAAAATATTACCGAATCTACTGAATTCGTTCTCTCCCTTTCTGGGGAATTGAAATTTTTCGATAACACGCAGGAGCGCATGTATTTCCTCCAAGTAATGCGTATTACCTCGGGTGACATCTGTGCTGTGGCTACTTCTGTCGAGCATGCGCCCCTTCGCGCGTGGATTATCGTGGCCGCTTCTTCTCGGAATTTTTCCTTCCCTTTCAAATTCGCGTGGGATCGACGCGTCATCTGGAAGTTGCATCGCGTTGTCCTTTTTCCCTCGCGGCTTCTTTGAGCTCGCACGCAGTTCACGAAGAAACTGACGACGAGCTATCGAAACGGGGCGCCGCATTTTCCTCCGTGCGGCAACCACGCGAAATCGTCGATAGAGGAAAATTGAAAAATCCCTTTGGGGAAAGGAGAACGCGAAGGTGGAAGAGGGACGTGGGAGATGAGAAGACGCCCGTGGAAAGGGAAAGAGCAGCAGCGAGGAAAAGGTGGCGCGAGTCAGTGGCGTATCGAGTTCAAAGAAACGAGAAATGCGAACCTGCCAGTCGGTGCGCTGTGCCTCGTGTAGCGGTGGCGTACTCACGCCGTTCTGCCATCGCCGGTAATAAACGCCCGTCATTTTCCCTCGCGACCGCTGAAATTTTCGAGATGCCTGCGAAATTAAATGTCGGCCGCGCCGCACGGCGCGCACCGATTAAATCGCTCGCGTGGAATCGAAGGATCGCGGAAAGTGTGCCGCGGGACGATCGGGGTCGTTGACCTCCGCGGCATGCGCGTTATTTTCTCGCTTAAAGTGGCGCGAGTGCATCGCCACCGGACGGATCGAGAGCAATTGAAATTTTTCCGTCGATTAGTACACCCCGCTCTTTATCACCTCGCTTTTCATCAAATTCGTTCCCAATTGAAACGCGAGAGGTATATCCCATCCACGAAATTTTCCAATCTTCTTACTTCGCTCGAGAGTTCGCATAAACCGTCTCGGAGTATCGTGGCCCCGTGGAAGGAAACTTAATTCGACCACCACCCCCGATCTTTTCACTCTCGACCCTCCTTCCGCACCTCCAAGTAATTCTACGTACTTCACCCGCTCGGATGGAAAATTCATTTCTGCGATTCTACACGGTGGAAGGGGGTGAGTTCGCGTTATTTCCTTCCGCTCTTATCGCGAGAACCGGGTTCTCTCTCTCTTTCTCTCTCTTTCTCTCCCGCCCTCTCGACCCTCTCGACCTGACCTTTTTGTCACAGGCCCACCTCCAGGCTCGTTCTCTCCCTTCACCTTCTCCGCCTCTCCTCTGTACACCCATTCGCGTACATTTCGAATTAATTGAACTGTACCGCGGTGTCCGGGCACAATGTTACATTGTGCGCTCGAGATTAATAATACCCGTCGCGTGCAGAGAGGGGTCGGAGGGCAGACGGAGGGTGAGGTAGATAGGAAGAGGTGGAGAGGAAGAGGAGAACGAGAGGCGAGACGAGAATCGGTGAAGGAGGAAGGGGTGGTAACCGCGAATCGAGCTTCAAGAGGGTAGTAGTGGGGTGGGGTGTCCATGGTGGTGGTGGTGTGGTTGTGGTGTGTGGTGGTCGTTGATCGAGGCGATGGCGACGACGGCGGTGGCGAGGAGGACGTGGGGGAGAAACGAGGGAATTAAATTGCTTTTCAGCCGTATGAAAGTGGTGTTTTACAAGGCACGGTGTAAGATCAAGTGCGCCCTGGCAGCCTGCCACACAGTCTTGCCTGATAATAAATGCTCATTCGGGAGGAGAGGCGAGGAGAAGGAGCGAGAGAGGGCGAGGAGGTCGGAGAGGACGATGATGCGAGGGAGGAGGGACGAGAGGAGGTGGGAGAGAAAAAGGGAGAGAAAGAGTAAGAGAGGACTGGTCGGCCCTGAGACGTTTTTCTCCTCTCGCGGTCAAGCTCTCTCGGCTATAAACTGCAACGAGCCGGCCTCAGTGCACCTTGCACTCTCCTCTCTCCGTTCGCTCTTTCTCTCTTCTCTTACAGTGCCAAGCCGCTGCCTCTCGCTCGTCTTCGTGGAAACGGCCGATTGTTTTCGATCCGCCGATTTAATGATTCCGAGATATCCTCCACCGGCCCCCTCCTCTTTCCAGAGCCGCGTTTCTTTTTTTATTTCTCGTCTCTGAGGTGTCCATGGCGCGAAACCGATGCCGGAGAATCGAACCTGCTTACGGCAACTGGTAAGAATTATCGACGGAAGATGCGTAATTAATTTTGAGGGTGTGGGTGCGTGGAAAGTAATGGAAAAGTTTAAATGAGCGCATACTTTGGAAGATTAAATGCACCGTACCTTATGGTCGTAAGAAATATTTATCGATGAAAGAAGAGCATTCGTCGGGTAGGCAGTTGTCCAGTAATTTTAAACAATTCTCCGCGATTCGTTGCAGCTTAAAACCAATCGATTCAAGTCACTCGAAACGCGCGAAGTCGAACACTTCAGCCTCTCACCACCGGCAGTTATCGCGTAATTTCGAGCCGTCCTTCGACCCACTGATAAAATTCGTAGTCCGTGATCGAGAGCGGCGAATCGCTGAAATTCGCAAAAAATCCTGACGCTCTTGCAAGACCATAAATATTTCATGGTCCCTGCGACACTCTTCGGGATAATTTCGAAGGATTCTCTTCCGCGTGAATGCGGAGCGCGAACCGCGGGCGGAAAAACAAATCGAAGAAAGATCGCAATAAAACGAGAAACGGTCGTGCGGGAAGAAAAAGCGACGCCACGGTCGAGCGGCTTCGGGGGCGCCTAAAGGCTCGCCAATTTCGTACGTTTGTTCTGCTCGCGCGATCACCATCGTCGTCCGCGGCGCACTCGCGAGGCGGGTAACCGCGAGGCGAGTAACCGACGGAGGAGGAGATGGAGGAGGCTGTTTAGTTCCCCTTCGCGGAACGGAGCAATTGTTTCCGATGTGCCAATTTAACGACCCTCCGATACCCGTTCCAACCCCCAGCCGTCTCCACCCTCATCAGCCGCGGGGTCGGTAGGTGTGAAATCGATGAGGAAGGAGCGGAGAGAGGCGAATGCGCGGAGACGATGGAGTGGTGGAGGACGAGGAGGTGGAGGACGAGGCGAAAGAGGGAAATAGTGGGAGACAGGGGGAGGATTAATGAACTTACTCGTCTATTATTTAATTTCCTCTGGCCCCTCTGGGGGCGGTGGTGGCGGTCAAGCGCTTCGAAATTACACCGTTCCGGGCTCGATTCTCGCTCGAAACGATTTAACGGCCTTGCGAATGTATCGGAGGTGCCGGCGCCGGATCCTCCACCTCCTCTTCTTCCTCTTCCTCGTCTTCTCCTCCTCCTCACCTCGAGGCGTGAAATCGGCGAGGAACGGACGGACAGACGGGACGGGTCGAGCAATTTCGCGACGCCTCGTCGAAGTCAGTTGCTCCCGATGTCAATTGAACGAGTCGTCCTCGCCCCGGGGGACCTCGAGCGCTTTGAACCTTTTCGGCCTTCGCGAGTTCCGCCGTGAATCTGTTCGAGATCGTTGGACGAATCAAAAAGTGGAACGCACAGGTCCCATAATTTCGTCTGGTTCGTCAATGCGAATCTTCGTTCTACCAGGAATAAAAAAAAAGGAGATTAAAATTCTCCCCCACATTCAGTAAAAGAGTGACTCACCGAAAATCGTATCTGCATCGGCCGACCCCATCCTCCTCGTTCCTCGCATCTCCATTTCTGCCGCTTCTCCTATCACGATTCGTCGGCGCGGTAATTGGGCTAAACGATAAATTCTACGGCGTGCACCGTTGGCGAAACACACTATGGGGATGATCTAATTATCAGGGGAAATTGTCCTGGGAGCACGGCGGGCCTCTCCGGTGGCCGATCGCCGGATAGACTAATGGACAGACGAACGAACGGACGGATGGACGGACGAATGGACGGACGGTTGGGCGAGCGGACGGGCAGTCCCTCGATCGTCGTTTCTGTACAACAACCAATTTCTATCGTCCTCCTCCTCCTCCTCCGCCTCGCGGGGTCCTCCTCGTCGATGAGCTCGCGGGTACTGCACGAAGGGACCGAGCGTTGGTGCGCGTGTTCGTGAAGCGTCGACACGTTGCCACTACCGTGGTATCCGCTGATCGGTAACGAGGCTGACTTTATCGGAACGTATCTGTCTGCCGTCATATACGCACCTGCTTGCCCTACTAGAAGCCACGACGTTCCTCCTTTTCTCCGATCGTGTTCTCTTCGTCTCACTACATATACCAAGAGGAGAAGCCGTTCGCACGGTAGAACGCTAATTGTCCGAGATAATTCGACGAGAGGTTCGTAGGTTTGAGAATATCTTGCGTTTCATCTACTTTCCCTTACGAGACTCGAGCGGTAGCTATACAGAGGAATATCCCTTTTTTACATTTATTTATGTATCGTTACGAAACATTATCGACGGTTCCGATAAGAAGCCGATACTTAAGATCAATCCCCCTCGCGCGATTGGTTTTATGGATCGTAAAGTGGAATTATAATGTACGCTCATCCGTGTATTTATGTCTCGCCTCTGTAATTAAGCGCTCGGCCATTGGTTATAATTGTGATTTAAGGGGTAGGCTCAATTAGCGCTGATTGGTGAACCGTCCTTCTGGGGAATTTGAAAAATGAATTCACGAATGGCGTTCGCGCGAGCGAGCGATGGAAATTGTTCCTTGGATGAAAAAGTGACACGGATATCTCGAAGGTACCGCCCCCTCGATTGACGTCGGCTTCGTGATACCTTTTTTTTTTTTTTTTTTTCATTATCCTCTCGTCCTCTCCTTTCGTCTAATTGCACGTGGAATCGGAGCGCGCGAGTTGGCCGTGGTCGTTGGGTATAATTACCGCGTGGCCCGCGCGTTTCAATAATACCGCGTGGCAATCGATCGGACGCGTAACCCCGAAGGAAAAATTTCCCTAGTAATTATCGAAGTTCCCGGCGTCAATTACGCGTATGGTATTTGCGCACGGCGTGTTTGCGCGGACGATGAAAGGTGGTGGTGGTGCGGTGATCGCGATGGTGGATGCCTGCTTGGTAAGCGAGTACAGCGCGAAAGCACGTGTGTGCACTCCGTGAGGATGGTCACACGCTTGCGCGTGTGCGGGCGAGCGACGCATCCGGCCAAAGTCTGCATTTAATTAAACCCCCACGATATATCGCGTATATTCGATTATAGACAAATTAGTTTAGTCCCTCTTGCGCGCGGTTAATTTCACGCGAGACGTGGCGCGAGCGAATTGTCGTCTACAGAATGGCGAGGAAAAAGTATCGGGCGAACGGGGTTGGGAGATTGGGCGCACTCGTGGTTGACCACTATTTATGCTTATCTTGAACGAATGAGGCCTGATTCGTGGGCACCCACCCCACCGTGCCCAGGATAATTGGAAATTCTTGTTATTATTGCGAATCTTTATGGTGAAAATAAACGTTAATTGTCCTCGACAAATTCTTAATGAGATTTTGAGGGATGTTATTGCGCTCGTGGCGTCCGCGATACTTTCCCATCTCCTTTCACTTTGATTTAACGAGAACATTAGTGACAGGTCGATGGCTGTGCGAGTTATTTTTATGTAAACGGCCACGATAGGAAATCGGCACGTGACACCTGCGTACACGGGGGAATCCAATTACACGCGGTCACCGGAAATCGAAGTCGAAACCGAGCCGAAAGAAATTAATATCGCGCTGTGCCGCATGCAAATTAATCGTTAATCAGCGTGGCAGCACACCGTCGACGGAACATGGCGGAGAAAATGATTGGAAATTATTATTATCCTCATTATCCTCTCTTCCACCTCGACAGGACGAGACCCTCGATTCGTCGAATCGGCCGATATCTCGCGGAACGATAATCCATTTGATCGTCGGATTATTACCCGCGTTTTAATAACGCGGAGGAAGGGTGGAGCGAGGAGACGGGTTGAAGTGGAAGAGGCCAAAGGGAATGGGGAACGAGAGAAGGGTAGGGTGTGATTCATGGCTGCCGAATAATTTCAGCCGAGAGACAATAAGCTAAGTGCTACGATCGAGAAGGAGCGGGAGGTTGGAGAGGGCCAGGAGGGAGAGGAGCGGACCCTGTGCTCGCGCCTGACGTCATTAATTAACTGCGCAATTGAGTGAAGATTAATTGCTGGGACGAGGGAGGCAGAAGGAGAAGGAGGACGTAGGATGGAATGAAGCAAAGAAAGATGAGGGGTACTTCGGGGTGGGGGGTAGGCAGAAGTAAACGACGAGAGTACCCCAAACAATAAGATCATCCCGCGAGGCTAGTAATTCGACCTCCGATGGTTTGACGGTAATTTGAACGCGTGTCAATTTGGCGCCAGCTCGCTTTTCTCTTCCCCTCCTTCCTTTTTCCTTCCGTAATTATACTTCCCCGTTCTCGTCGTTTAAGCATCCCCCGCGGACCCAAGGCGATTTGTCTCTTGGCGAGAGCGCGCCACGCTTATTGTGCGTTCCAGGCAGATTAATGTAATTACTGGAGAAAAAGATTAATTCGAGGCTGACGCGAACCTCGTGACACTATCGTAATGAATCTTTTAATTATACCGTTTCACCACTCGCCTGCTACCAGGAGTGTAAAACTACAATAGCCACCGGCCATTAATTTATCATTCGTGCGAAATCATTTCCGATCGTGGCACGAAAGCAGGACTTATGCTAAAAATTTGGATGTTCTTTCTGTTGCAGGTAAGAGATCTTGCGCCCTCGAGAGAAGCCTAGTAGCCCCATGGTGTATAAAGTAGCTTGGTAGGGTGGTGCGCGCACCCCGAGAGCGATCCCGCGCACGCACGCGCGAGGGTGGCGAAGGTTTTTAAGGGTAATCCAGCGGGGGAGACAATGAAATCCCAGGCAAGATCAGAGGGTTAGAGATGCCGGGGGGAGAGAAACTGCGCGTGGGTTCCGCTCGAGGACCCGAGGCATAAGTGGCCTGCGCTCCTCCCTCCCACCCACCCTCTTCGTCCACTTCCTCGCTTCTTTTACCTCCTCTCGCTTTTCCCTTTTCCTTCTCTTTGTTTTACGCGCGCTTCTTTATTTCGCGGCTCGAGACGATTAGGGCCGCGCCGCATAAGCCTCACAGGGAAATTTTCATCCCCTCCGTCCTGCTTGGCTAGTCCGTTCGCCTTTCCCTCTCGGGCTTTCGAGGACAACCCCTCGACTTTGCTTATCATTAATGTCTCACGCTTTCGGAGTGAATGCTCCCGGTGCTCTCGGTGTGCCGGAGGCCGCAATGAAAAGAGGCTGAAAGAAAAAAAATTGGACAAATCTCCGTCACCACCCCCGTGCGCCTGCTATCGCGTCGACACGCGTGTAAACGCCACGAGAAAATTAATTCCCGCGTCCTCGGCTCTGGGAAATACTTCGTCGTTCCTTTTTAAAGTGAAAGAAGATCCGTGGTAGGTGCGCGGCTAAGATCGATGTTCTGGAATAAATGAGGAATATTAAAAACTCCGAGGGAAAGGTTAATCTTGCGTTTGTTACTCTTGATCTTCTTCTAAATTGAATTCGCAGCTCGAGCTAAATGGCAGCAAGCAAAATTCCGACGGTGACTACGCCAGGCCACCCTTAATGCCTTTTATAAATACAAGCGGAGCTTATAACCTCTCCCTCCCTTTCTCTTTCTTTTTTAATCCCGCCACCGACCAGATTATGTCTCCGGTGTACGTTTTAATCAGAATTTTTATCCCTCTGTTTGCCCTCAGGCGCAATCCCCTCACGGCAGACTCAACCTTATTGCGTCGCCCTTGATCCTCGACGTTTTCCACTCGAGAGATTATCTCTCTCTTTATTCCTTTGCAATGTTACGTTTCATGGATTCGAACGTCACGCTCATCCTCTCGATGGTGGCAATTCTTTTTTTTTTACCTGAGGTACTTCAAATATCGCGGGGGATAAAACGGGGAAAACGAGTCTTGTCGTTGAGAATTACGCAATGCGAAAATCTGCCTCCAGATGCCACCTTCCAGAGGGAACTTAATATGTCTTTTATTCGAGAGAATCGAACGTCACGGTTCTTAGCACGCGTCGACACCATTTTTCTCTTTAGCGTCCCGATAATACCCGATAAAACATCCCAGGAGAGTAGCACCGAGGAAGATGGGTCTCATTATCATCGACAATTACGCAATTCGAAAATTCGTCTCCAGACACCGACAACTTCCACAGGGAATTTAATATCTGACAATAACAAGGGACAATTCGCGTCTACGTTATCGACGTCGTTTATTGTTGCGCGTCGTCATTCATACCCTCGTTAAAGTCCTCGCGGAATTCAGACAATCCGCAATTCATCCGAAATCCCCGGGCGCGTCTACCAAAGGCAATTATTTTCCCGCCCCCGTCAGCCGTCCTCATCCCCATCCACCCCTCCGCGTCCCACGCATTCATTCGGCTTTTTCGCGCTTTTTAATTCCGCAGTCCGAAATTGGTAGCTGCTACCGTTACGGCACCTCTGCCACGGAAACATTTTAATTAGAATATGTATTCCTTCCATCCCCGCGTTTCCTCCCTTGTTTCACCTGAACCGCCGGTAACCGTCGGGCTCGACTTTATCGCCTCATTATTAATCCATTTGCGCTTTGTTCCCGTGAAATTCGGGGACCCCTGACCGACGTGACGACGTCTGTCTGGTCTCCCGGCGCCGTCATTGTCTCTGGTCACGTTGTACAGGGAAAAAAGCAAAGATGAAAAGATTCGAGCGTTGCTCGCAATTGGATCGACGCGTCGAATCTTCCTAATCAATCTTGATTAATTCTTAAGCAGGCGCAGCAATGCGAAATTCGGTAAAGCGAATTGACGACGCCTTTAGGGGGTTTCGAGAGAGGGAAACTTTAGAGGGTGATTTTAGACTCGCCCCTGTAAAATCGAGTTACGGCCAATAATGGGAAAATGTTTATCTCTCGATTGGAAGCACTCCAGGGGACCCTATGGGGGCGTGCCTTTGACGCTTCTTGTATTTTACGCGAGCATCCTCCAAGTATCATCATTCACCGGCGAACTGCTCTACCAACATTTTCCGCGATGTAACGCGTATCGTTACGTTAACGTTATTGCTACTTAACAGAACTTTGAAACTGTTTCGTGGCAGCCTGGGACTCGCGAGGTGTACACCATACCGGGGATCGCGTAATTCCTTTGTTACCACTTCTCCTTCCTCGTAGCCGTTCTTGCGCGCAACGCTCGCCGCAACGCAGAATTTACCCAGAGATTTTAGGTCTTCCACTTTTACTAGCTCCCATCCTCGTCTCGTTGTAAAAATTAATTCCAAGCGCGCCTATCGCTTTGAAGAAGCTAGAAAAAAAGAGCGCCGCCGAGTGTTTCCACAAAAATATCTCGCTGCTTATCTCGAAAATAGAGAAGCTATTAATTAAGCGGCGCGGAGAAGAGGATTATCTAGGCGACTGTCGCGCGACAAAAGCTAATCTTGATAATCCAATGGAATCTCGCGCTTCGCCTCGCATCCTCTTGCCTAGCTCCGATAAGCGATGTTACTCCTCGCGCGCGGAAACGATCGAGATAATTCGCTCACGGTACATTTCTTCGACACGATAACGATTAATTAGCGGGTAGATTAGCGGCGGAGACTCGCCTATTTATCTCGAGAGACCGGGAATGGCAGGAGCGTGAAGAAGAAGTGAGAAGAAGAGCCGCGATAAGACGACGAGGAAATCTGAATTAGCAAGATAGTCACGAGCGTGGCGTCACGGCGCGTGCACGCGTGGGCGGAGTCTCTCCAAACACGGGAACATTTCTGTCGATGGAACATTTAAAAACTGTGTCGAGGAGCGTTACGCAAATTCTCGTATGCATCTGCTGCGCAGATTTTCCTTTTGCACGGACTTTTTTTCTTCCCTCCTTCTCGGAAATCCCAATCAGTCGTGCGGACAACTCGAATCGACTAGAGCGGGATAAACGACGAGAGGAGGAGGAGAAGAAGGCGCGGAGAGCAAATTGTGCATGTCACGAGGCTATGATTCACCCGCTCGTGCACACTCGTGTCACCCTCCAGTTTCATTCGTGTGCTCGCACGCTAAACGCATTTGCGCGCGGCAATGAATCGTGACCGTGATCAGCGTCCCGTTTAGATAATGAAATTACTTAGCATCGTGCGGAATAATATCGGTAATAAAATCTGGCGTCCTCCCCGCGGTGCTTGGACTGTGGCGTGGTTCGACGCTTTCCGCTTCCCGGAGAACGAAGCGAGCGGTGAAGCGTGCGCGCGCGCGCGCGAGTTGCGTACGCGGTGATTACGACGCACACATGTGCGTAGGACGCATCGAATCGGAACGCGGCTCATTCGGCTCTATCCACAAATTGATTCCAAAAGCTTTAGCGAACCGTCGCGGTTCCATACTCACTTTTAGCTGCTCGCGACGCTTATGAAATTGTCGATTGAATTTGTCATTCGGACTGTGGCCGTGGTGATTTCGTTCTCATTGGGGAGCGCATTCGACTCGTCATTTCGCGATCATTAATATCTCGATGAAATTTATCGCGAAATTATAGAGGTATTATACAATGGGCGGAATTCAGTTTTAGTATCTAGGATATTTCGCGACGATCTGTTTCTTTTTCAATTGCTTATTATTAATCTCGGAAATGTTAAACGTCGACGAACTTTGGCCTCTTGATTAAGTGAAGCGAACTTCCACATGCGGAAATGCGAAGCGGCTTCGAAATCACACACGTCAGTTCCTCTTCGCGCGTGAATTCATACGGAAATTCATCGATTCGTTCCCGCGAGCGTGCCCGCGCCAATTATCGTCTATTACCAGTCGGTCACTTGGCTTGGTTCACATAAATCGCGCGACTGCGAAAATTCGATCGAGATATTAAGTAGCGGATTATGTCTCTCGCTCGAAACACTCCACGAATTTCAACAAAAAGAAATCAGCAGGATCCGCAAGAAATCAGTATCGAGAATATTGATTGCATTGAGGATTTTTTGACTCTTTTGCTCGCTCTGCGACTTCTGACGAATCGATTCCTGCTCAGAGGGGATGTTTACACTCGGTGACCGAAGCGCGATTCGAGGGTGCCCCTTTTTCCGGGGCCCGCCCGATTGGCGCCTCGTTAATGCGATCCAATTATACGATAGGTGCCGATTTGCCCCGAGAGTCCCCACGCTCTATCGTCTATTCCGTCTGCTTTCGTTTCCACGCTTCGTTTCGCTCGCTCCCGCGTCCCCTTGGTTGGGGAGCGGAGGACGCGGCGCGCCGCAGCATCCGAAACTCAAAGTCGAGCGGCTGGCCGAGTTGGCTCGAACGGTTAATTACGAGCCGATTGATTCGCCCGATCCAACCGACCCGTTTCCATCTTCTCCAACCATCCCCGCCACTCCTCGTCTCCACGCCATTAATGAGAATCAGTTTCCGGGCTCGCGATTCAGTGGCTTCTACGAACTTTCCATCGACGGCGTATTTTACCGTTTCCATCGTGGAAGCAACGAAGTAAAGTAACGAGGGAATTGGCTCGAGAGTCCGAAGTAAATATACGAGGAGAAAAACTTAACTAATCCCACCACTTTGTTTCCTCTTCCGTCCCGATGACCAAGGGATCTATTCGATCCCTCGAATTGTGCTTGTACTTATTGTCGAACTTTCCAGGAGAACGTTGTCGCCGCGACTGATCGGCTAGCTCGCGAACCTAACGGACAAATGCTCGTGAACTCAATGGAAAATGATGCGGACGGATAAAGAAGCAGCACTCTCCTTTCTCGCTACGCTATTGTGAGAGAGCCCGCGCGCCCGGGTCAGGAAGGTGAAGTCGAGCTCGCTGGGGCTGCCTGAGAATCGAGCGAAGAAAACAATATCCTCCGCTCGCTTCGAATCTCACGCGTTCTTAACCTTCTCTCTCCACCTTCTCCCCGCGCTCTCCGAGATATTCGCCCTTCCACCTCCTCCTCCTCCTTCTCTTCCTTCACCTTCATCCCTCTCGCGTTGTCCGATCCGCCGTCAGTTCCTCCTACGAGGGTGCTCGACGTTCCTCGATTCTCACGTCAATGAGGGAACGGCGAGACAACCTGTCGTTTCTTAGCCGCATCCATTATTCAACTCGCCTTGCCCTTGCCATCGTTCGCCGCTCTCCCTTCGCTTATTTTCACCGCTGGCTCCGCTCGCGCCCCAACACGCTCGGCGACACCGCGAGCAAGGTGGTTCCGTGGAGAGAAGAAAAAGGAAAAAAAAGAGAGAAGGAAAGAGACGGGAAAGCGGCGCGGCATAGAGGAGGAAAAAAGCTGGGGAGACCGAGCGAGGAGGAAGAAGCGGAGAGAGCGGAGTCGAGGAGGAAAACAGGAAAGAGGAAAATAAACCGTCGAAGCTGCTCCGTCCTCGTTCGTTCGCTCGTACGTTCGCTCGTTGATAGGCAGCAGAGACTCGTGCAAAAGGTTTCTCTCTTTCTCCTTTCCTCCTTCGTGTAATCACTCACGAGATTGAATCCAGAAGGGATACGTTCGGTGATTACGCGCGAGCTCCTCCGTTCTGCCCTCGCGACGACGAGACGCGCGCTCGCCTCTTCTTCTCCTTCCGCTTTGATTAAGGACGAGAATCCATTATTCAGGACGCCCGACGTCCTCGAATTTTCTGCGTGGACGAGGCGAAGAGACGTCCTTTCCACGCGTCCTGCCTCGTCCGCGCGACGTCGGATAAAAGGGGAAAAGAGTCGCGAGAAGGGTGAAAGGAATAACAGGAAAAGGAATCGATTGGCGCTCGTCGCGTTAATTTTCTTTCCGGGAATCTCGCGTTAGATTCTTTCCTCGCGATATTTGAACTTGTAGAATTTTAAGAAATTTCAAAGTTGCTTCCATTTTCTAAATTCTCCTCAAAGCGTACTTCCGTTCCTGTTCCAAGTTCTCTTGGCACTTTCGACGAGGCTGCAATTGTTTCCAAGCGTCCCTTATTATTTTCTCGCTTCATGAGAAATTCCACGGGCCGCGATAGCACTCCTTGGTAGCCATTTATCCGCAAAATCATCCGTCCATTTGCTCGACTCGCTTTGCCCCGGCAACATCTTCTCTTTCTTTGCCGAACCCGAGGGAGAGATGGATGGCAAAGAAACTACAGGGGGGAGAAAAAAGAATCGGTAGCCGAGAGAAAGATGGTCCTAAGAAGCGAACGAGCTCCGAGGTTCGCGGGGTAATTTGCACGATCAGGGGTTTGGCTTCGTGATCGGTACAGGCAGCCGATCGTTTCCAAGATGGGGCGGAGAATTATATTCGCGGATCGGCCGTGAAACTTGGCGAGATTCTCCTCTCTCTCTCTCTCTCTCTCTTTCGCTGAGCACCACGCTCCACGGTGCCCCCGCAATTAACCGCACGATTCGCATTTTGCAAGCGATTCGCAGTCGCTGCTGCTGGGGCAAATTGCGACGCGACGATCGTCTCTGAAAGGAGAGAATGTGGGAGGGACGTGCTCTTCGTCGACAGCTAACGTGGAATAGACGCGTTCACGAATTGCGAGAGACGATGACGTATGAGCATAGCACCGTGACGAGGATTCGCGATTTGGAGTACGATGCGTTAGGACGCTTCGGGCGAAATCTCATGATTTAGTAGGAGAGGCGTCTATCGACGCGTTGTGGTTGAGTAGGCACGCTTGAGTGGCATAAGATGTCGATAAGGGAAATGAAATGGTTCGTGGATGGGCTTTGCCATCTTTCATTCGTACATTCGAATGAAAAATTGACGGGGTGCGGTTATTGCGCGCGGATAGGAATATTTTTGTGGTCTTTACAGATTGACGCTTACTCGGCTTGAAAACTGATTTCGATTAGAACCCGTTAAAAGCTTTACGAGAGTTTTCAACCGGAGTGGCTTGTCTCCGCAAATGCGTTTGCTCGTTTCCTATCAATCGCCAAGTCGTAAGGGACTTGGTATAATTCTGGCAATTGCACATTTAGTACCACGGTCATTTCATGGTTCGCTCCTAACCCTAATAGAAGACTCCTGAGAAGACTAATTTTATCCAGGCGGGAGCACGAGCTGGGATAAATTTATCTTGCACGGTGCTCCTACGAATTGTTTTATATGCCGTCTGAGATGGCTGACTTCAATGCCAATGTACCAAGATGCGCTAGCTCGTGGGATCCTCGTCCACCAATTATTGCCTGGTAACAACCTAGTCGCGAACAGAACGATTAAACATTGAAAGAAAAGAACACGTACTCTTAAAATTAGAAATGTCGTTGAGAAGCTTTATTGCTTCGTGCCTCTCAAAAATTGCAAAAGTACCGTTGCTATGGGGTGTCCTGTTCTCACTTGTAGCGAGAACTACTGTCGCTTCGTACATTGGACCACTCTAATACACGCGACAATGATGAAGCGAGATACTATTGGAAACTGCGGTCCACCCTTGTGATCTCATTTACCTGATATTAGTACGATGTTGCGTCCGCGTCGGTGTGCGAAATTAATCTCGCCAGCTCCCTAACAGTTAGCGTAGCAAGTTCTACGCCACTGCATTGGCCCGTTTGTCCGCGATTGCGCGCGTCATTCGCGAGGAGATTCTCCTCGCGGCAGTTTCCGCGCGAAACAATGCGCCCGGCTTGGGGAGAGTTCAGAATCCTCGATACGAATCCAGCACGACCTCCTCTTCCTCCGCTCCCTCTGCTTCCCTTGCTTTTCTTCTCCTTCCAGTACCCTGCTTCCCATCCAGTTGGATTAGATTTGTTCGAAAGGTGGTGATTCCACTCCCTTCGGACATTCGAAGGTAAATGGTTTCACTTCCGGTTTCCTCCGAAGGTCTTCTTTCACTCCCATCTTCACTTAACGTTCAAACTTGATTTCACGACCAACCTTTACGGTACTATTTGGACGGATGGCTCGAATTTGCTAGCTGCTGAAAATATTCGATTCAGACTTCGTGGAACGAGGGCGCTTAACTTTTTCATTCGCTGCCTTCTCGACGTTGGGAAAAACGAAACATCGGGCTGAAAGGTTTCCCTTTTCAATCCACGACTGCGAGCCAATTTCGCAATATCCGACGAACACGGTGTAACGAAGCGTGTTCCGCTTAGTTTGACGTATTTCAGTGCTGAATATACTTCGCGATGCGGTACTTTGTACGATAGCGGTGCCCGACAATTAAGCATCCAGAACTCAAGCGCGATTGGCAGGCTTCAACTGTACTCCTCGACGTTCTCTGGGTAGCCAATCTGGTTCCAGTTGGGTAGTTTTCATGCCATTAATAATGCTTTCTGGAAGCGGACGTTTCACGAGGAGCATTCACTGTGCTAGGAAGGTAACGATCCGCTAATACAGAAACAATTTCTCTCTCTCTCTCTCTCTCTCTCTCTCTCTCTCTCCGAGGGTACAGCTAATAAAGACTTGATATGCCGCCTGGAATGCAGCCGTGCAATTATAGCATTTCATCCGAATTGGGAAAGCTTCGATCCTTCGACCGAAAGAAGAAAAGAATTTGTTCGGCGAGTCTCCAGCAGGCGCCAGGATGTGCCTTGCAGGATGTGATCCCTTTGCTTCGTCCTACACCCTCCGCAATCCCCAACGACACTCAGGCACGTCATTCTCGCTGCGGTAACGCGAAGCAATCCGAAATTCGCGCGAGCCTGAAATTCCATCGGGCATTCTTCCACCGGTGGCAAAAGGCGCCCATATCCAGCGCTCATCCCTTCTCTCTCTCTCTCTCTCTCTCTCACACACACACACACACACATTCTCCTTCTCTCTCTCCGGGTTGCCGGCACGGATGTTGACGTTCGCCCTCTTACAAAGACCGCGATGCGTAAGCGTTCCACGTACACGCGTCCCTCTTTCCCTCTCGTCTCATCGTGTCGGTGAGTTACTCCCCGTTGCATCCGCGACCAGAGAAAAGAGGCTTCTTCGAGCACCGAGAATAATGTATCGGTACCTTATCTATTTATACGATACAACTCGATGCCAATCTGCCTCGTACGCTCGAGCCAGCTCGGTTCCCTTTCCTCTTCTTCTCTCGCAGCTTCGAGGCCTAGGCCGAAGAGCGAGACGGAATAATCGATTTCTGCCTTCGGACAAAGAGGGCAAGAGGGTGAGGGAGGAGGAGGAGAAGGTGGATGCTTCTTGAGCTCCACGAGGCAAATCGTTTCCGCTCGTCGATATTCTCTGTGCTCTCGCCCCTCAGCGTTCCATTCGAGAGTGCAGCGACTCGTCGTGGTCTCCCTCGAATGGGACGGGGTGGAAGAGGGGAGCAAAAGGATAGGAAGATTTACTCTGGGCCACGAGATGGTTGCCGCGTCCTCGTTAGACGCACGATCGATCATGGCACGTTGGCGGGCGACGAGGAAATCTCACGCGGCTCGGACGAGAGTAAAACGATTAGGGGCATTAAGCGTTTCAGCGCCGATAATTCGACCGATTAGTTCATTTATTTCTAACGTCCGTTTCGTCGAGGAAAGACGTTACGCTCGAAAAAGACGAGATTTCTCGGTGTTGGGCCAGATGAGAACGAACAGCAGGCCGATGAATTATTACAGAATCGCGATGCGTAAATTGGGTGCGATTCATTTTCCAAATATTCCTCTTCCTCTAAGATCCTCCAACGGAACGTCGAGAATCGGAAGATGCATCGAGGACTCGTACATATTTTACGCGATCCTTGAAGTAATAATGCCTTTCCTAACCCTTTTATCGCGATCGATGTCAATGAGAGAGGGAGCCGTGGATAAGCGCATGTATAATTCAACGTGCAAATTTGCGCTTTCGATAAATCAAGCGGTGGGATAATGGAATAAGGATTGCAGGTGGTTGAGAACGAACCTGTCACGAGAGAAGCGTATCTTTGATTAATGCCACTCGTCCCGTAAAAATACCTTGCCCTCCATCCTCGATCGGGCACCGAGCTTCGACAATCGTAACCCCGCGCCGGATAAAAAATCTATTCCTGACTATGACAGTCGAGATATCTCGTTAAACGGACTTTGAAGATAAACTTGAAGGCGGTTATCGCGCGTTCGGGAACATTAGGTGGCGATTAGAGGTATTGCCTGTGATAGGCGAGAGAAGAAAAAGGATATAAATAAAAAAGAATCTCCGATTTACGATCGCGCGCTTACCGATGGAATCTGACAACTTTAATCTTCCACGGGGTCCCTTGCTTCGCGCGTTTACGCATCCTTTGGAATAATTCTCTCGCGCGAGTCACTCGAGCGTGAATCGGCTTATCGATCATCCCGGAAGAATATCGCGGGAGCTCGATCGTTCCTGAGGACGAGATTCGGTCGTGGGAGCCGGTACCGCGCGGGGGCGTCACTTTTGGCGTCATCAGGCGTCCTTCGGCGTCGTCGCTTCCCTCCGAGAGAATCGTGCTCGATTATTCGACGCCGGGCGTGCAGCACGTGCGAATTAAAGAGGCAAGTTGAGCGCCACTACGACGGCATTCCACGATGCTGTTAGCCCGTTGCATCCACGTTATGTTTGCGCGCTCGCGTATTGGTACCCCGATGCGCACACGCTCGAGCCGCGAGAGGAGCGCGAAGCCGAGAGAGGAGTACATCGGGTAAACCGTGTCTTCGGTACCAGTCGTCAGACTCTTATAGCGGGCTTACAGTCAATACACGGACGCCACTAAATAACGCCGAGGCCCTTCTGCCAGCGGCGTACCCTCCGCTTTTCGCTCCCTCGTCTTTCTCCTCTTCGTCTTCCTCTTTCACCGCGCCACTCTCCTCTTCTCAGTTCAACGTCTCTCATTGCCCCCTCCTCTAACCTTCTTTCTTCTCGTTCTTCAATCCCTTAGACCCTTTTCTCCTTCCCTTCCACCTCTTCCAACCGCTTGGTCTACTCTCCACGACTTCGTTCTCCGCTCTGCTGCCGCCGCCACTGCTGCGGTTTAACATTCATTATGTAGCGTCCCGATAAATCACGCGAAGCGAAATGGCAAATTTATGTGGAAGCCGTGCCGGTATACCCTTAATTTTTCAGCCGACCCCGTTCGCCATCGCGAACCGTCACCTTTCGTTGGATACCGCCTAGGCATCGGGCGCGCACACACGCGAGCACGCGCGCGAGATTCCTCGAAGGGCGAACGTGCGTCTCGATACTCGATAAGTTATCGAAGGTCCCACGTTAGCGGGCGGGCGCGGCTCGGGTGAGAGAGGAGGGCTCCGGGATTATCGATGAGTTATCCACGCTACCTGGGTGGCAAGGAAACGATCGGGACGTCTAAATACGATTCCGATGGGGGTCCTCTTTTCGCGAGGGAGTTCGGAGGGATAGTGACGAATCTGGATCAAAGACTTTCTCACCAAGCAGCACCGATTCTTCATTTTTAGGCACGACCGTAAAGGGAGTGACTTATGCAATCGCCATCCTGAAAACCGTTCGTGTGTGTGTGTGTGTGTGTGTGTCCGGGTATATCTTCGATTTCGGAAAAACGGCTGAACCGATCTGGACGAAATTTGGCACAAAAATCAAGTACACTACTGTGAGTTCACAATAAGATTTGTGAGCCGCCATCTTGAACCGGTACAAAATGGCGGGAAGTACAATTATCGAAAAATTCATATCTTTGGTACTATTTATTGGATCCCGATAAAATTTTACACGTACATGTACACGTATGCAATGACAATTACTGGAAATTTTCAAATTTTTTGATTGGCCGAATCAAAAATGGCGGCTAATTCAAATCTTTAGTCCATTATTCCGGCGAAACGACTGAACGGATCCGAACAAAATTTGGCATGTACATCGAGTATATACCCATTTAGTGCCACGAAACTTTATGTACCGTCATCTTCAACCGTTTCGAAATTGTGGGAAATTCAAGTATGGAAACGTGAGTTACGCGGTCGTGCCTATTGCAGAAAGCAAAGCTTTTCTGCACCCGGTAAGGCGAGCGCGAAGCGCGAGCTTTCGGCGATCGTGCCGACCACTAACCACCACTAGTTTCCTCATTTCTTCGGCCCGTCGAAAATTTCAGGACATATTGGATGTTTATCGTGCGTTCGGTCGTGGGTGCCGCCAGAGGAGAGGCCCTCGTTAGGCAAGGCCGGGATTAGAAATCGAGCACTTAGTCCGGCGGCCATTAAGTGCTCTCGAAAGCGAGTTATCCCGGAGGGCAGGGAATGATTCATCACAGATTCCGTCCAGGATTCTCGCTCTTCGTTAACCACGCGTGTTCCCCTTCTCCTGATATATCCTCGCGTCTTCTCATCTCAGGATTCCTCGTATTCCCTTTTCGCCGTTCGCTCTCCTCCTTTCCCTCTTTTTTCCTCCACCTCTTCCTCCTCGTCCGACTGGTTTCGCGGGACAGCCAATGGACTCTCGATTTCGAAGGAAGGCCGCTCGAGAAGCTCGGAGAACCAGCAGGCCACTCAACCGGCACTTGTCCGTTGGATACGAGGGTCCAGGGTCACGTGGACGCTGGAGAACACCGACGACCTCTGGCCGAACGAATTCTATACGTCTTTTTGGAGCTCGCTAATTATTTCTCCCTTTCGTCCCTACTGTTTCGCGTCAGTCTTCGTTCGGGTGCTTCGGGGAGAATTCGATCGGAGGTAGTCTGTGCTCCAGAATCGTTTAATCAAACGACGTACACGCGATTGGATCGGTCGATAAATAATTAATGTTTCTTTGGAAGAGTTCTCGTAACCGAGAGGGGTCGACCGGTAAAATTGCGCACTCGCGAGATACGATCGCGGACCGGCGAAAAACATTTCGTCACCGGTAGGGGTGATCGTCCGCGAGGACTTTCACTCGGAGAATTCGGCAATCTCGTTACGAGAGGAGGGGGCGCGGGAGGAGGTTTGGCAGGGGGAAGCCGTTTGCGATTCGGTCGACGACGAAGGCCCGCGGGGATCTCGACGATTCCCCTTAGGTGCGAGAGCGGATCGTTGGATTACGCGTGGCTTCCCTCTTTACGGCGAAGAGGCGCGTTCCAAAGTGGTTCTCAATTCGGGAGTCCCCGATCACCTGGGGATTATCGTCGGCGGGTCTTCTTCAACCTAGTAACACATATACCGTAATTTATTGCAGCCCACTTCGAGACTAAGTTACGACGAAAACAATTTGCCTCCGAGATTCATCGCGCCACCTGCGCCAATTATTTTTCTAAGGATTTCGTGAAAATTTCCTGCCCAAATAAAATTCGTAAATAACCATACCTCCTTCTTCGGAGTGCTGCGAATAACGTTCCGGTAATTTATTTAATCGCTAATCGGTTCGATGTTACGACGCGAGGTTCGCTTCGAAGTTGATCAATTTTACGGGACGCCTCAATTGTTTCCCTCGTCAAAGTGTCGTGGTAATGGTAATACAGAAGTATTTGGTAGTGGTAGTTACAGAAAGTGTTTGGACGCGAGACGAAACGTCGAAGTGTCGATAAAAGGTAAAACTGGACTCTCGGTCTTCTAGATGTGGGGGCAACTCGCGTTCCACATTGCGATGCAACAGAGCGTAGCAGATTCACGCGGCAAGCGTAAGTGCCCACCGGCGTGCATCGACGCCGCGCGCAGTTGGCGCACGTGCGCTCGCGCTCGCGCGCACCAATCCGCCTCTGCGCAGCTTCTCTCACCGTCGTCGTGGCGGAACGCGTACGAGTGTACTTAAGCTGGGTTAGTTAGGCTCGTTCCTCGTAAACTTCTCTCCTCCTTCCCACCCCGACAACTCTCTCGCATCCTCCACTCGTGCGCGCCTCTTCGTCTCTTCCTCTCTCTTTCAAACTCTCCTTTCTCCATGCACTTCCTTTCCTTTAACGTTTTCTCTTTCGTTGCTCTCGCCTCCTTCCTTCCTTCCTTTCTTCCTTCCTTCGATCCCGTCCGAGTGCCCGTCCTGGTGCGTGACTCAAGGTCACCGACTCGCGTAGCAGTTGCCGCCAGTCCTCTCCGATCCACAGCCACACACGTGCAAGAGGGGGTGTTCCGGGGTGCGTAGGAGTACGTGCATCGAGACGATGCGTACGAGAGTGCGCGGTATAGTCGCCAGTGGGTCGCAAGGGATCTCAAACGAGGACACGCGAAATAGCCGATAGATCTGCGAGAGGAGGAGGATTTCTTGCGTGAGGTTTTGTCCACGAGATGGGAGGTAACTTAAGTGTAAGGATCTCGAGAGTAACGAGAAGATGGGAGAGACCAACGACGACCGCTGTACATCGCTTTAATTTGGTCTTTCCTCTCTGCGGATTGCAAAGTGGAAGAAGTAGGATGATTTTATTCGCAGTTTGTACTTTGATACCGCATACGAATGTTCTCGTTAATTTATCTGATTTTTGAGAGAAAATTTGAAGGCTTCTACGTCCACGTGGAAATTTAAATTTGGCGTCTAAGTCGCAGCGCGAATCACTCCACGAGGTAGTGGCTCGCGAACACCACGAGACGTTTACGAATTAAGGGTCGGAGTTCGCGCGTATTTTATTAGAGTCCTCACGCCCTCGTAATTCTTCGTGACGACGTGCGCAACTCTGCGGGTCCAGCACTTCGTGCCACTCGCTAAATAAATCAGGCGGTTGGCAAAGGTTGCTACGGTGCCCGGGATCCATGGGGTGCGCAGGCGCGCGAACGTTCGCGCGCATTTAAATGTCATTATAATGGCGCTGCTTGTAAAATACAGTCGGCCCCGGTGTCGCAAAGTCTCCCCTTTCCATTGACCGAGGCGCGTGCGTCCGAAGGGGACGAGACTTTTCTTTTTCTCTGGAGCGCTCGCCCTCCCGATTCCCGCCCGTCAACTTTTTCATCGCGATGGGAAAGGAATAAACATTGATTCGTGCGCGCCGCTCAATGGCACCGTGGAACGGTCGTATTGAAATTCCACGTGCGAGTCTACAAATAACGACTGCTCGTTCTGCTCGGCCTATTAGCGGGGGCCGCACTCACGCTGATGCCTCGCCGATGCGTCACACGTTTCCGATTATGCAAATAGTTTCTGCGTTACATGTGCCGGTACTCGTGCCGCGACTCATCCAGCCGTTTTACGCAGTCGTGTTATTTTTTTTTTTGCCTCGATGATTTGCATCGTTGACGCCACTGCGACGACCGTACAACGTTCGTTGAATTTTTTTTTCTCTCTCTCTCTCTCTCTCTCCCGTTTCTCCTTATTTTTCCTTCATTCTCGTCGCTTCTCCGTCCAGATATTTGCTGCGACGGGTCCCGAGGAGATCCTCAAGTTTTCCACGCGACGTAAATTTTGCGCGCGTTGAATTTCCGAGGCTCGTACAGGATACAACAATTTCTCGCCCTGTATCGCCGACTTTGCCTCACTCGCGAATTTAAATTTTCCCGTTCACCCTCGCGAAAATATAATTCCTCGGAATTCCAGTTCTCCGGGCAAGGCAGAGCCAGCCAGCGGGGAGATTGTGCGCGGTAGAAGGGGCGTTAAAACGATACGGGGGAATTTTTCTCTTTTCTCTTTTTTTTTTCATCGTACGGGGACCAAGTGGAAAGCCCTCCCTCCTCCTCTGCGCTCGCAATGAGCCAGGAACGATGAAGTTTCGTGGGACTGCGTGGCGGGGCAATGGAGAGGGCCGGCATGGGTTTGAAAAGCATCATACGCGCGATTCAACGTGCAGAAACGAGAGGGGGAGCGCGAAACGTGAGTTTCGTAAGTACGTTTGCCTGCTCGAGCATGCTCGTTCGGGCCGATTAACCCTTTGCACCCGGAGAGTTTCTCGGTACCGATCGTTGTAGCATGCTCGAAGCGTGCCGGCGCTCGCTTGTATTCTGAAAATTAAAGAGGAGTCTTAGAATTTCCATACCTTCCGCGGATTTGCCAACTACACGGTAATGGGCATTTATTTTTTAATTCGTCTATCTGAGAATCTTCTCGCGTCTGGAACACCCTCGCGGATCTCGCATGTTAAAATTCGCCGTAAGCACGCGCACGGATAATTATAAGAACGAAGTTCCGTAGAGCTCGTAAAATCTTCGCGATATTTTATTTTCACAAGAAAAGCAGTATTAACCTTACTGGTCTGTTCGGGTGTATTTGACCCGACAGAAAATTTAAATCGGAATTGTGCTTTTGTTTCAAATTTTGCTTTATCAGGCATTGGTGACTTTATTTCTCAACATTGGGGTATTGTTACTTCATATTTATTTATTTCATGTACCGTTACCCGAACGATACAACTGTATAGCAATTGCGAACAGACCAGCAGGGTTAATAAGAGTATCGGGTGAATTTCGCGCTCGTCCATCTCGCGTATTCTCATTCGTCCACCATTCTCGCCCGTTACCCATCGCTTCTCATTACCCATGGCTACGTCGAGCATAATGAAGACATTATCGGAAAACATTATGCGACTGACGAGCTTCGGCCGGTTGCCTCGCGCTTCTTCTCTCACCCACACCCACGCACCCTAACATTCGAGAGACCACGACGACGACGACGACGCTTCGCGTCCCTGCCTCTCGTTAGAACGCCGAGGCGAACAGCTTCCCCTTAGGAGCGTGTGATTTAGGGGCGTGGCGCTCTCGTGAAAGTAAATTTCCGTCGGACAGACCGCGCGACGCGCCGTTTCAGAACGACTGATGTAACGACCTTTGTAGAACCGTGCCAGCGAGTCTCCTCCGTTTGCACGCTTAAGCGCAGTTCCACGAGACCGGCCGGTTGCCCACGTTGCTCATTGCCTGGAACGGTGGTCGCGAGCAACCGCGACCAGCTAGCGCGAGAAATTAATGGGTGGTCGGGCGTGCCGTGAGGTCGGCGAGGGCTGCGACGAAGCGAGTTTCGAGCTTTCGATATTACTCCCGTTTTGCCAGCAAGGAGGAACCATTCGTCGGGCGCGAGGCTTCGGTCCCTATTACGAGAATCGTCGATGGCTTTCATTTCCACTCCATCGGTCGAACGTATTTTATTACGGCCGATGAGAGACGTCGAATAGCTCAAGGTGGTACGACCCAGAGATAAGTGTGCAATCGAGTTCACGCTCGATCGGCTCCCGCTCCAGTCCCGGATTCTCATCTCCGCCGCGGGCGCCACTCAAAAAGGAGAATCTCCTGGAGGAATCACACGACACGGCCCCGCTATTGGAATGCACTCGCATGCTGGCGGCCCAGGGTCTATAAATCCTCGGATGTAAGCGGTGCCCGAGCAATGGAATGACGGAATTCGCGGCGGAATAGAATCGGCTTGTTATTAGCACGTCCGCGCATAACTCGGATTCAGCGATGCGTGAGGCAATGCCGGTGAAATCGGTTCTTTCTTCACCCCTCCCTCACCCTCTTCCTCTTTCACCCGGAGCCACTAGTTTCCTCGCTATTTATCCCTCTCCTGCACTCACCCACTCTGCCGGTCACCGTCCCGGCCTCCGTCCACCGGGAAATATTTATGGTGCACGAGGATGCCAAGGGACTACCGCCTCCTCGCGCATATACACGTCGTGGGACTTTAGGGTCTCACGTGACGATCGTCGGAAGCCTCGTCGTTCACGTTACAAGAGGGTTCCCGGGTCCTGCGACCTTCCTCGATGTTTAGCTGCGCGTGGAGGTTGCTTCTTTTTAATCCTCGAGGAACTTGAAAAAAAACAGGAACATAATTCAGACCGCGCGCGCGCGCGCGCGCTCTTCTCTAGTTGATTTTTTGCGGCACGAAAGAAAGAGAGAGAAATTGGAGGGTTGGAAGGACGACCCACGCAGAGGCGAAGGAGAAAAGGAGGTGGAAGAGAATCGTGCGTCCAAGCTCTGCCATGATCTTAGTCAACGTTCCTCCTCGCTCTACCTCCACCACCTTCCCTTCGAGCCATCCATCACCGACGGAGTTGTTTCGTGTCGGGTCTTCCGGTGCATCGCGCGATTAACCCCTTCCCTCTCGCCTCTCTGTTATCATGGTGGAGAACCACTGGTCACGATCCAGCGAGATTCTTGGCCAGGATGCACGACGAAGAGCACGGTCCAGAAGAACGGACGAAGATGGCAAACGCAGAGGAGGAAGGAAGAAGGGTAGGCTACTAGTAGTGGCACGGTTTATTGGGGTCTCGGGTTTGCCACGGTATGTCGAGATGCGGTGCAAACCCTTGCGCCGACGTGCCTTCGTCCGAGAGGAAAAGAAGAGGTGGCGGAGGTGTAGGAGGACGAGGAGAGTAATCGAGGGAGACGAGGAGAAGATCGAGGGACACGTAGCGAAGAGCACGGGAGCAAGCGTGTGGATGGGAGAGGAGGATGAGGAGGAGAGAGAGAAGGAATTCAGAGGATAGAGAAAAGACGAGTGCCGGATTGGATACAATGGGGTGCAGACGAACGTAAGAACGAGACAAAGGAGGAAGGGCGCGAGGAGAGAAAGGGAAGAAGAGGATTGTTCGCGCGAGCAATCGTACCCACCGCGAGGAGGATTCTCTTTTCTTTTCTCTCCTTCCATCTCGTTTCTCTCTCCTCCTCGTAATAAAAAGAGCCATCTCCATCCCTTGCCCTTTCTATAGCCTCGTTCTCCCTCTCCCTCCCCGTTTCCTCTCTTGTTCTACCTCCCCCTCCTCCCACTCCTCGGCACTCGACCAATTTACGCCTCCGAGATCCTCCGGGCTGGGCGCAGAGGACTCAGACACTCTGGCACTCTGGCAGCCCGTTCATAGCCGATAACTCCATTCCGACGTTGGGTCACGACTTCGAGGTAAGCTCGGAGCTCGTACTCGAGTTCCTTCTTCTCCTCCTTCTCCACCACCACTACCACCACCACCTTCTTCTTCTTCTTCTTCTTCTTCTTCTTCTGTCTCGTCCTTTTTCCTCTCCTCCTTCTCCGCACCTCTCACGACCTGCCTTTCTCGTTTCCCCCCTTCAGCCTTGGCTGTCTCTAATTGCGCTCGTTCCTCGGGACATGCATCGACGATATTTATGCCGTCGTACTTTATTCGAGCGTGAAGCCACGTCCGCGAGTCCCTTCTCGTGGGGCTACACGGTGCCTTAACGACACCCGTAAAGTATTCGTCGTACCGCGGCGTATGACGTTAATAAAAGCCCCTCCCGTCTTTCCTCTCCTTTCCTCTCTTTCTCTCCTTATCGCTCTCCCACGTTTCCCTCCAGCCTTTCTTTCCTCCTCCATACCCTCATTCTCTCTTCCACGTCGAAGAGAAAAAAAGCTCTCGAGACATCCTGGCTGAGGGGGTATCTCACGAATGGGTCCGCGGAGCTCGCGACGGTAAAGGAGAGGGAAAAAAAATAAGAGAAAGAATCTTCCCGCTTCTCGTCTCGCGCACCGAGCTCCCTGGATTAATTTGACGTTCGATTTAGCCGTGAGCGGGAGAACGGAACGAAGAAGGAGGAGGCGGACGCGCGGGATGAGGAAAATCCAGACGAGACGAGACGAGTGGCGATCGTGAACCGAGGAGAGTCATCTCGAGTTCTCCTCTCAAGGATGGCCGCGATTATTGGGTTTACGCGGAGACGTCGTGCTCACCGCGATATATTTAATGTCGCGCCTTCCTCCTCCGTTTAAACGTGAACGAGCGATCGCGAGAGTCGGAGAAAAAGGAGTATAAGGTACGAGAGTGCAGGAGGGAAAGGAGGAAAATAAAAAAGCTTAAGGGTCACGAGTGAAGGAGGAGGGTGGAAGGTGGTGAAGTGGGGGCGAAGCGGATGTTGCCGTCGAGAATTTCAGGCGTGGCTCGCGTCGTTATTAATAAGCGGGTCTGCCGAGGGAGTTGAGGTGGGAAAGAGGGTGGAAGGGAGAGGAGAAAAGCGAGGGAAATAAAGGAGCAAGAGTACTCGCGAGAGGAATCGAGCGCCGAGTAAAAGACGACGGGGAGATTCCACGCCGATTCTTGTCCCGCGGGGTCCGTCCGTCCGTCCGTTCGTTCCTTGAGCGGCACCCTCAAGGCCGTCGCAATTATCGCAATCGCTCGGTGTAGAGGCGAGAGCGACGTTTAATGCGCCGTTTATTTTTCGTCGCGGCGACGTCTTTGAGGTTCTCGAGAGGAGATCGAGGCTTCGGGGTTCTGCGTCGTTATTAATAAATAAGGGGGTGAAAGGAGGAGGGGATGAATACAACGAGGGTTCTCCGTGTTAGGGGCAAGAGAAAATTTCCTCGGTAACCGCGATGGGTTAACGAGCGACAGTTTTCAGCAGGGTGGACGATCAGTGGTTGGTTTATAATTAAAAGCGCCAGAGGTAGGGTGGAATATATTTTACGTGCAACGAGACTTGTGGTCCCTTGTGAATATCGATGAAAACGAGATACATTCAGTGGCGACGAGAATTTCGTCGAACGTGCGTATCTACGGATACTCGTTCCGCTCGTTCGTCCCGAACACAATCGGCCAATAGGAGCTCATAATTTTGCTGTAAACGCGCGAATAGAAAATTGGTCATTCGCACGTCTCTCCGAAGAGTATTCCATTGTCTACTGATCGAGCCAATGGATGAGTTGGGACCAGGGACAGACTTACAACATGGTGTTATCAGACTTACCATAATCTTTACCCTTTTTGGTTGCATCCGGTGTAAGTTATTTCACAATATGACGTCGGTTGAATACAAACCCGATTAGTTGATTTACGGATAGAGGTACGGGCTATTTTTTTTTTTTCCTCGAGCGTGACAGAGTTGTTCGTCGATTAATATTCGCACAATTAATTACCGACCTGTCCCAGGAAATGGCTTTGGAATTTTGACGAAATTCGGGACGCGTTCAACGAGTTTCGCGAACAATCGGTCTGGCCGCCGTTCGGTTTACTGCCTGCCTCCGTTCTTCGTGGCGGGGTGGAACCAGAAGGTTCGCCAGATAAAACCATAAAGCTTTTTTCTCCGAGAAGACCCTCCTCCTGCGCACCCCAGTGGTGATGGTGGGTGCAAGCGCGCGGGCCAACAATCGCTAAGGACGTCGCTAAAGGTGGACCCGCTTTTTACGAGAGATCCCGAAGCCTCGCGGCATTCTCCTTTTCTCATCCTTCGTTCCCTTCCCTTTTCTTTCATCCACTTCTCCCGCGTCGTTCCTCGTCGAGCGTGTCGGAGCGATGGGTCAGGTATTTTCCTCGCTTCTCCTCGTAATCGTTACGGTGCGCGCGCCCACGGGGGAGAAGAAGGTAAAAGAAGGAGGGCTGAGGGACGAGAGGGTGAGGATCGCGGGGTGGATGCGTCTAAGTGTACCATAAAATCCAAAGATATCCGCCGGCAAAGGGGATTTAGAGCGCGTCCTCGGGGTAAAGTGCTCCGCTTCTCTCGCTCTCCCTCGTTCGATTCAATTCACCGAGCTCGCGTCTCGAGGTGATAACGATCGATTAGGGTGGTTTCCGGTGGAAAATGATTCCGACGGAATCCAATTCGCGAAGCGTGAGCCGAACGAAGAAGCACAAAAATATATTACTCTTTGTTCTTACCGTCGTTGATATCGCGAGGCGGCGAAATTTAAATGCGCCCTGCGACGAGGGGTAGAAAGACCAACGAATGTTCAATATAAAATAGTATTCGTATTCTAAGTATAGGACAACGTTTCTCGAAGAAGTAAAATATTCAGGAGCAGCGAGCGTCTCGTAGAAATAACACGACCCATTCCGCTTGCTAATCACATCCTTCGAGACTCGCCTCCAAATCATAAGATCGCATCTCGTTTCCCTCGTCGGATTCGATCGGTCCCAGGGACCATTTCCATTCCGACGCTTGGTCCTCGGCTACTTCGATATCTCGTCAAAAAAGTTGTCGTCATCGTTCTGCTCTTCGATCGATCGATCGGCCGCTTCGATTTTGCCTCGTCGCCATAACTCATACCGGTTCTCCTCTTTTTTTTTCTCTCTCGTTTTATTCGCTCGCGGGGTGCCGGACGCCGAGACTTTTCTTGTCGATCGAGCGACGGGGCCGCGACTCGTCGAACGAGAGGGAAAGGAGAAGAAAGAGACGGAGAAAGAAAGAGAAAGGGAAAGAACGTCGATCGGTGGAATCGATTAAAACGCGATACCTGGGAATAAATAAAGCATGTTTTCTCTTTTGCCTCTCCGTATCTCTCACCGGCTCCCCGCGGCCTGCCGGTTTTACTCGGCGCATTATCCACCGCGGACGGCTTCGTAACGATTTGCAGTTATTATTGGGTGAAACCGTGGCTCGCGCACGATCCCACGGTATTCAACGCGTGCGTGTCTGTTCCTTCGTGGATGATGATTCCGATGATGATGACGCCAGGGGTACACAACTCTGCGCACACACTCCGCGCCCGAGCGTCGTTCTACACGCGAGAGGAGAACTCGACGCGTTGTCGGGGCGCGGTGGGACGTGTAAAGCAAGAAAACGATGGGAGGGCGGGGTACGCTTGCAGACGTTCGAAGATTTAACCGTGGACTATTGGCGCTGAATAGTTACATAATTGCTGGCATCCCGCCGATGCGTGCAAGCGCGCGCACCGCGCAGTTTCGCGTGGATTTATCTTTTACCCGCTATCTTCTTCTCTCCTCGCGAGAATCTCGCGTCGCTCTACCTCCTTCCTGTTTTTGCTTTCCCTCTTTCTCTCGATATCCCCGCGGTGGCTCCTTTTCCGCGCGATTCTCCTCGCGCGGCACGTTCCACGTGACTCTTTCGCTACAGCCTCTCTCACTGTTTTGTCCCGCGTGCATACGCGCGCGTAATTGATTTTGGATTTAATTAAATTAAACGGGCGTCGGGCCGTACTGCGGCGCAGACTTTCAGTCCCCTCGAGAAGGACGGCGAGAGGGAGGAGAGGAGGGTCTCGACCGTTCGCGGCCGTTCCGCTCGAGGAACGTTTGTAATGAACGTTATTACGCGCGCGCCACCGCCGAGTAAATTTTCGCGTTACGAGTGCTCGAGGTGTAAAACCGCGTAACAACGATTCCACCTCCCTCACCGTCGCATGCTCGGTAATCGTCCACTGTGGTCCACGTCGTCGGAATCCCCCTGAGAGTTCTCCGAGTCGGAGGAAGAAGTAGGGAAGGAACTTCGATGATTTCTTGCGCTTGGGTTCGTTCGAACGAACGGATTCTGAATCAAGGAAAATTTGTTGAAATCTGCGGGTGGAACGACAATTTTGCAATTGCGGATAGAATGGGCTCAAACGAGGAATAGCTCGTACGAAAATTCAGCTGCTATATTCTTGAATTTTCCATTAGGAACGAGCAACTTCCTTTGTCGCGGCGCCCGGTGATTTTTCACGCTGGCACTGCGTGGCCGAGGAAATCTACCGTGCAATTTCCGTCGTCATGCGATTTACGACGGCGATAATAATGTGGAGAATTGGCCGCGATGCAAATTGCCTAATGGTCGATGGCCACCGTCGTTCGCCACCGCCACCCCGGGCACCCCGCCGCCAACGTCGTCGATATCGACGAGCCGCGGACAGGAAAAATTTCCTTGGCATCCCGCGGCCGTCGGACAAACGGCGACTCTCTCTCCTCCGAGGAGAACTCGACGAGCTCGCAAAATCGATCCGGACACAAGCGCGTGGTAGACACCGCTCGCGCGCTTCCACGACCCCTCGGAGCGTAGCGAGACTCGCGCGTACATACCGCCTGACAGCATAATGCGAATGATAAAGCGAATGAATCGACCGCCGCTGTATGCGCGTGGAATAAGGGGAGAGGAGAGAAGAATGACGTGGAGAGGACGCGGAGAACGAGAAGAAAAATACGAGAGAGTGGGAGCGAATATAAGAGAGAGAGGGGGAACAAGGTTGCCGAGGATCGAAGAAAGAATGAAGAGCGGAGGATGGAGTGAGGAGGATGAGAGCTAAGAGGGAGTCGAACGATTACCGTCGAAAACACCGTGGAATTACCGTCGATCGAGACGTGTGTTTTGCCTGTCATTTGTGGATATTAATATGCCGGTGCCGCATTTCCCGAATAAATTGCCTTCCAAGGGAATTGCAATTTGCGAGCATTTGTCCGTGACGTCGCGCTCCTTCGTGGCGTGCTCCGTTCCGTCGATGTGTGCAAACTACCTCACCACCTTGTTTGATTCTTCATCCCACGTTCTCCCTTCCCAGTTGCAAGTTCGTCGATTAAGCTCCTTCCTCTTATCCATGCCTCGTTCGCTGCATTCTTCCTTGTCGTTCTTATTTTTTCAGTCCTTCAATATCTTCGCTCTGCCCCACCTCGTTCTTCTTTCCGATGCTCGAATACTCGCTCCTCCTTTTATTCTCCTTCATTCGCGAATTACTGAATCGCGGACGAGGGAATAAAAAATCAATTTTCCCCACGTGTCGTTGAGTCGATCGTTCCTGGGCGAAATCGCGACGAGACCCGCTAAAAAAAGAATAAAGGAGGATCGAGGAGGGTGGGAGGGCTCCGTAAAAGCGGAGGGCATTCGGCCAGATCGGGATCGAGGCACGGCATAAATAAGATCCCGTCCGACGTTACGAACGGCGAGCATAAACATCATTTTCTCCGCCAGAAGAAGAAGACGGAGAAGAAGGGGTAGGGCGACTGAGTGAATCATTTCGCGGAGCCCGAACTTTCCACGGTCAAAGGCATTTGCTACCCCCGCACTCTGCTCCGCCAAGTTTTCACGAGGCGCTCTTCCTCTTTACCCTCGAAAAACATCCACTCTTCTTCCCTCTTTTCTCTTCTTACCATCGTCCCTCTCGCTCGCCCGCCACGCGCATTTCCATTTTCATCGACTTTTCCAGCAGGAGCTCGGTTCTTCGAAGACTCTCCCGAGTGGGGTGAGGCAAACACAAGGGAGAAAGAAGGTGGCGAAGGAGGAGGCGAGAGCAAGAGCCATTTTTCCTGTCCGCGCATGACGTATAATACGGTATTATCGTTACGATCTTCCTGCGCGATAGGGCGAAAGTACGGCGGTGGCTCGCGTTCGATATCGTCGTCAAACTAACCCTTCGTCTTCCAACCCCTTTCCTTTCCTCGTTCAACTCAGCCGTTCCAACGAGCGCTTTTTATTGAATTCGCAGAATCGTTACTCGTTCTACGTTTCCATCGCTTTTTCCCTCGTCCCACTATTATCCTTGTTTTATCGTTCTTCTACTTCCCTCCTCTCGGGTTCACGTTCGTTTGCCTTCCGCGAGGAAAATCCTCCAGTTGAGGTGCCTTTAAAGTCGCGAATAAATCTCTGAAAGTGTACTTCGCGGCGATGAACGTTCCTATGACTTCCTTCGACGGATTCCTGCGAACGAATTTGGACGAAGGACGGAAGATGTGTTTTTTCGTGTAGGTCGAAGAGACCGAGGATTACCTTCGCTCCTTACTTCGGCAGGGGCCTGCTTCGAATCTCGAAGGAAAAGAAGAATTCGAAGGAACTGTTACGGTACTCCGGTATAAGAGATCAACGGACTTCAATTAACTTCCCCACTGTTTCTACCCGTGGATTAAAGGATCGTAAAAGTTCGCGCGAACCGCGGGAATGAGAAATTAATTCGTTCGCACTTGTCGATTCGCGCTCCCACGCGATCAACGCGGCCCACTGGCATTAGCCCCATCGTTAACCACCCACTCCTCTCTCCACCTACTGGCTCCCTTGTTCGACGAGTGTTAATTACACGGCGATAGAATCGGCGAAAATTTCGCCCTCGCTCACGCCACCCTATGGGAGCGTGACCGCTCGACGAGTTCGCGCGCGATCTCGACCGCGATCGAGTTTTCAAAGCGGCCCTTTCTCCCTCCGGAAAATTCCCTTCGCGGCAGGGGACGAGCTCGAGCGGAGCAACGGCGGCGACACGATAAATTTCAAATGCGAGAAAATTAATGCGCCCATCGAGCGATATTCCTCGTTGGAATTGCAGGCCGGTTCGAACGCCACTGCGAACGTCGGCGAATACGCACTGCATACCGAGCGGGAGTATTACCGACATTATAAATGAGAATCGTAAAACATCGTGGCAGATCCACCCCCACCCCTCCCACCCCCTACTTCCATTTTTCTCCTCGTGCGTTCCTTCGTCCCGCTTCTCTCTCGCCTCGTTTCTCATTCTTTCTCCGCATCTTTTTCTTCTCTCCCTCTTTCCCCATCTCTCTCCTTCGTTCCTCGTCGTACGAGATAAAATTACAACACCCACGCATCTTCCTCGGCGCCTGAATTATCGTCGCTCGTTCACTTTTCACGTCGGACGGGGTAAGAGGATGACGTCCCGCGAGTGACTTTCTTCCTTCCACCTCCGGTTCTTTTCTCCTCCTCGCGATTTCTCTCGTCTCACTTATTTCATCGCTCCTTCGTTGTAGCGCGAAGAATAAATGCAACCGACGTCGCGCGAACATCCGCTCGGAGGGACCGAGTGGCGAGGAGGGAGAAGCGTCCGGGGAACCGCAACAAGGTCGGGCCGATAATTAACGAGCCGGTACCTACGCGCGCGCGCGCGCGTGATTTCTTTTTTCCTGTTTTTTCTTTCTTCATTCGGTTATTCTTCGTTAGCGCGTAATTTAGGGGACGCGCGCGCGGTGAAATTAATTGCGGCCGGCGAGGTGGAGGAGAAGGACGGACAAAGAAACAAGAGGGCGGCGGAGGCCGAAAGGACGGGGGTGGTAAGAAGGTCCGTTCAATTGGCGTTGTATTATGAGCGATCCTGCACTTCTGTGAACATCTGGATGGTTAATTGTCAGAGGAACGGAGGGCGGTGGAACGTCGTGGAGGTACTCTCGCGGCCTCTCACTCCGTTCTCGGCCCTCTCGACACGTCGTCGGTGCGTCATTGTCTCTGGAGGGCCAATTTGCGAGGTCCTCCTCCTTCGTTACCTTCGTCCCCTAGATGATTCTTCGAGGAAGGGGTACCGAAGGTACCAAGGAGGAAAGATAGAGGGGAAAGACTCGGAGAGAAAAGTAATCGCGAGAGAAGCTACGAAGGAGTGAAAGCAAGAGAAAGAGAGAGAGAGAGAGAGGAATCGTTCCCTCTGTCGCAATTAAAGTCGTAAAATCGCGGACTAATAGCCTTGTTACGTTAATTCAATGTAATGTCGCGCAATAAAGATAAACGTAAGCGCGCGTATGCGTGCCGTCTCGGGCTCGCGCATAAATTTAATTTAACGATGCTCGGGCACCGAGTGCGCCTCGCGGGACGGCCGAGGAGGAGAGAAGTGGGTGGAAGAGAGAGAAGAGGAAGAGATCGGGCCAGAGAAAGAAAAGGGTAGTGTTGAGTTGAGAGGTGGGAGGAGAGGGTAAGCAAGCACGTAGGTAACGATATCACCGGGGCCTGCCCGACTTGATTGGGCCCGAGGCCCAGACGTTGTCGAAGGCAAGCGCGTCCAGTGATTTACCTGTCTCGAATAAGAAGCTCGACGATGCGTTTAAGTGAACGGAAGCGGGCATGACGCGCGGATGCGCGCGCATTACGAGCGCACGTCGAACGAAGCGAGAGAAGAAAAAAAGGAAAGTATCGAGGAGATTGTGCAACGCAGGGCAGGCGCAATTTTTTTTTCGTACCGTTCACCCCGGGGTTTTTTTCTCCTTCCTTTTTTTCTTCTTTTTTTTTCACTCGCGATGACGTCGGAACGAGCGGTCGACGACGACGACGCGCGACGATTCGATCGTCAAGGACGAGCGTCGCGTCCCGCGTAATCACGGCACCGTATTCAGGTCACCCTTAATTGACGCGGGCCCCGCTCGATGTAAACGCGCGATTGTCTCTTGCGTGCGTCCCGCGCGCGTGGGCACGCCGCGTCATCTCACTCGTATGCGGCACCGTCTAAGCTCAAGCTTGCAAGCTCGGAGAGCGATTAGATCGTCGCGGTGAATTGATTTGTCAATGAGGGAAAGAGAGGAGGAGGAGGGGGGTGGCTACTGTGGGCGAACCTTCGGTCTTCATTTATTCCGTTAAAGGGGTGTAGATAGGGGAGATGATTTACGATGACTCCTCTATTCTTCCTCTCAGTTTCTCCTCCCCTTTTATTCTTTCCTCGCGACGGAGAATGAGTCACGGTCCTCGCCTCGCGACGTAATTATCGGCTGGAACTAAATTGCTGGGAATGATCCTCTCTCGCTTTCCAAGAGAAAAAGATATCCCTTCTCTCTCTCTTACCGTTTCTGTTTAGTCGTTGAAAGTGTCGCCGAGGATGTCAACTCGCTCGCTCGCCTGTAGCGTGCCGCGCGTTAAATGGCGAACGGCGGATGTGCCTCTCTTATGTCTTTTTTTTTTCCCTCCTTCCTTTTTGTTCCTTCTCTCTACCTCTTCGGCTATCGGTGTCGCTCGCTTTCGATACCAGGGACAAGAGGTGGATGGGAGAGGAGGTGGAGGATTGACAATTTTAGCCGGGAGGGAACGCCAAGGACGCCCGCCGACGCCGTCGCGTAATCACGGCGTCGTATTCGGGTCACTCTTAATTGACGCGAACCCTCCCCTCCTCACCCTCTCCAGTCGCCGGCTTCTCCTCCCATCCTCCTCCAAGCTACGATGGATGTAACGACGAGGCAATGCTCTCTGCGCGCGTCGGTGCAGTTGTCATCGAGCGGCTTGCCGACGCCACCGACGAGTAAATTACTCGTTACTGGAAACGCGATCCTACGCGATCCACGACCTCGTGCTGGTAAATTCGTCGGAGATGTCGCACGAGGCACCTCCACGATTATAAATCCAATCTTGGAACAATCGGTAGATTTTGTTCTTCCATTTTTCCATTCCGATAATTACAGAAACTTAATTTAAATTATCGGCGAAGGGAAATGTTCATTGGCAAAAAGAATATCGTTCTTCGTACAGTCTGGCGCCCCTTGCCTTTCTTCTCGAGCGATCCGCAAATGTCTTTTGCTTTTCTCTTCCGAGGCCAAGGTGATCCGCGACGTTCCTCCTACTCCGAACGATCAGGTTTCAAGACCAATTGACTCCTTCCTCTCCTTCTATTTCTCTCTCCCTCTTCCCTGGCAGTCGATCCGCGAGACGCGTAATAATAAGCTAGCGTCATAAATCCGGTCGCCGAGCACGCGGGGCACCGAATTATGTGGAATAACGATTTAACGTATATATCAGTCGGCATTATCTTATTTACGGTGGGGGCCGTAATGGCATCGTGTTTGCGGTCGTAAATTGCCGCGAAACGTCTCCCCGTCCGACACGTAACACGGTTTGAATCCTCCCATGGTCATTACCGGCGCGTCCACCCCTGGGGCCCTGCGGGCCCCTGACCACGGGACCAGCGGAGAAGCGAGTAGAGGCGAGTGCGCGAGCGAGTAGCGTGCTTTAAACGTGAGCGACCGTCGTGCATCGATCATGAGATTCATGGTGCCTCGTCACCGGTGTCCCATCACTTCTCCCTTTTTTTTTCCTCCTTCACCTTCGTTCCTCCTCGTTTCACCATCTCCTCCCCCATTTTTCCCTCCTCTTTCGCGATTCTCGGATTCGCGCGGTCAACGGTCTCCAGGATACCTCTTTGTTATCCTGCCTCTTCTCGCGACGTTTATTCCTTATTCCCTTTTTGTCCCCGTTCTTGTCTCTCCACTTCTTCTTCTTCTTCTTCTTCTCTCAGGTTCTTCTTCTTCTTTTTCCTCATCTCCGGCTGTTCTTTGTACTTCAACTTGAGGGTCTCCCCCTTTACCAACCTCCGCTCACTCCCATCGTACTCGTTAATTTTTCCGTTCCTCCGTCTCGCTCTCCCCCGCGCCATTCTCCCCGATCGTGCTCGCCAATTACCGCGAGCGTCGCGCGAAGAAATCTGCCGGGGAGGAAAAAGTCGAGGGAGATTATCTGACGTTTCATAAATCAGTCGTCGCTTTCGCCAGGCTCTTTTTTTTCTTCTCCCCAGCTCTCCTCCGGTCGGTGCTCCGTAAGAAGTTCACGCTACGCTCGCGTGTCGCCTTTTAAAGAAAGGTAATCGATGCCATTCCGCCCTCGCGTGTCGCCTTTTTAAAACTAATTGCGACGCGTATCGTCGTAGCGCGAGAAAGTAGTTGGGTGGGTCTTAGAAGCGCCTTATCTTCGTCTGGTGGATTTAGACGCTCGCGAGGGGACAGTTCCTTAATGACGTTGGAACACCTCGACGCCACGGTTCTCAGGTCACGATCGTAAAGGACATCGTAAGCCAGAGGAGAGATCGATTTTTAATGGAATACTAAAAATTTACAGCCTCCCTCGTGGACGGCCGTAAAGCGCCGGCCTGCGTTGCTGGGGTGCCTCGTTGCTCGCTTGACTAATAACCACAAGACGAGGACGACCCGCAACTACTTGAATCGACGCGGCCGCCGATCTATCGATCGGAGGGCAAAATTACCCGTAAAAGCGACCCAACCGAACATTGTAATTTTACCGTGTTATTACAATTTTCGTGTAATTTTGTACACGTGTAATTAAAACTGATCCAATTAAACGCTAATAATAATTCGAGCTAGGCATCGTGAAAGCTATGAGTATTACGCGTCGTCGTTCACGATCCAAAGGAAAGAAAGAAGAAGGGAGAAGATCGATCCCCGTTTTGTGGCCAACTTCCAAAAGACAAGAGGGAAAATAATAAAATTTGCCTGATTCTTTCGCTTCCTCGCACCACTTCTCGCGGAAGCCGATAAATAACCCCTGGATTTTACCAAGGTCGGTTGAATGGGCGCCAAACGGTGCTCCCTCCTTTCTCCTCTCTTCTCTGCTCTCCCCTTCCTTCCCTCTCGCACGAGTCTCCTTCACATCGTCTTCCTCCGAATATCGCGCGGGGTTCGCTCGCCTCAAGGTGCCTCTCTCATTCTCACGAATTGATTTCCTCTCTTTCTTCTCTCTCTCTTTCTCTTCGCTTCTCTCGTTCCGTTCTCTCCGCCGCTGGGGTGACGGCGACGGCGACGACGGGACAAGATGGTCGGGTGGTGAGTAATGCACCCGCTCCTTTCTTCGTTTTTCAGGTTGCGACGCGGCCTTGGAGCCCGGATCAGGGCAAGACGCGCGAGATGACCAAGCTCTGCAACCATAAGAGGAAACTACTGCTGCCAACCGCCGCTGCCAGTCCTGTTGCATCCTGTACCACGGCGGTATCCTCGTCCACGTTGTCCTCAGGCCCAGCCCAAGGCACTGGGACGCCGGCGATACACGCCAGCGCGGACTCGCCAACATCGCCGGACAAAGCAAGGAAAGGTGAGTCATAGAGCGAATTACCGTTGAATTTCAATAGCGATTAATACACCGCCGTTAACCTCGGACGACCCTTCGTGGGCGCTCGAATCGGTAATAATCGGTAATAATAGGTATTCGAATCGCGATCGAGCTAATTTCACCGCGCCACTTTCTCATTTCCTCGACAAGCCGCGCTCGATTATGAAAAAGCGTGCGGTCACGTTGTCGGCCGCGCGCAGCTCTCCCAGCATCGCAAATCTCGAGCGCCTTCCGCACTTTCTAGCGAGCCGATTGGCCCGACAATCGTGTAGATTACGTTAACCGATAAAATCGAGACACGGAGGAAAGTCTGGCCGTGTCCGGGAGAGAAAGTCGATCGATCGACTGGCGCGCGAAAAACAAGCGTCACGAGCACCGCGACAAAGCCGCGGTGAGCGGGGAGGTTGAAAATTCACGGTGGTATTCCGGGTACGTTCGAGGAAATCGTGGGGATGGAGGGAGAAAAAGAACGAAGAGAAGGGGGAGAAGGTGAATGGAGGAAGGGCAGAAGTCGTAATCGTTCGACGTCGCACGAGCGATAACCTCTTCGATCAAAATCAGGATTTTATCCTCTGTAGCCCCGCCTCCCGTCGACCACCATCCTCTCTTTTCCTCATCCCACCACCCATAAGTCTAACAACTCCAAGTTGTCGAACTCGATCGCGTCGTAGGAGTTGGACGACGTGCACCCTTCTCTCCTCGGTAGGTGGATTCGGGTGTGTGAGCGTTGCTACGAGAGAACGCCCACTCTTCTCGAAGCTCTCGAACGCACACACAGACACACACACACATACGAGGAAACTTTCCTCATCGATCGGGCGTATTAACAAAGTTTTCTGTCAAGCCGCGTTCGCTCGCCCGCTCTCGCTCGAGCGCGTCGAACCGGCGCCATAATCGCCGGGACGTTTATTCACCGTGGACTCCTCCTCGTCGTCATCGCCGTAACACGTGCCAACTTTTATTGGAGGAAGACCAAAAGTTTTTCCGCCAGGCCGAACGTCGAAGTGAGCCGCGCCCGCGATCATTAGGAAAAAGTCTCGTTTTGCGGGCTAGAAGGGGGTGGGTTCGTGTTGGGTTCGCTTTGAAGGGAGACGAGGAGGAGGTGGAGGGATTGTGGAAAAAGTGGCGCGGAGAGGAAGGGGGAAGGACGAAATTGCGGCATTAGCGGGGTCTGTTGCCACCCCCGTGGTGCCCTCGAGTGTAGGGGGTGGTGGACAAGAAGAAGGACGTCGGGGTGAAAAATAAGGTGAGGTGGATGGGTAAGAGGAGCGAGAAGCGGAAGATGGAGAGGAGTGGGGTGGTAGAAGAAGAAGATAAGAAGTTCGGGGAGAAGGGAAAGATCGAAGGAAAGTGGCGGAGGAGAAGGAGGATGCGAACACGCGAGCCACGTTGGCTGGTCTCCGATGGAACGTTCTACTGGCGTCTGCGGGAGTGGGTAGACGGGGGCTGGTAGCGGAGATGGTTCGGAAAGTGGATAAGTTGGGGGTGGAGGAGAAGATGAAGAAGATGGAGAGGGAGGCAAGAGGAGGGATGATGTATCACCGACGCCAGCCAAACTCTCCTCGGGATTTCATTACCAAATCCCATAACCAGCGTGCGCTCCACTGCTTCTGCCCTTCTCGCCTTTCTTCCTTTCTTCTCTCCTTTTCCTTCCTTCCTTCGTCCTCTCCCCTCGTCCCCGTAGCTCACTTCTTATTTTTCCTTTCACCTCGGTCGCCCTCCTCCGCGCCCTTAATTAAACGGTTGTTACTTCGCCGAGTCGACCTGGATCGCGAAAAGCTGCCCGGTTGCACCCTCGGAATTACAGTGCGACAAAAATTACGGCGCTCAATTAGATCGAACGAGAATTGGATTAAATTGGATTAAAATTGGATTAAATTGGATTCCGAATGCCCGCTTCGCGAACTCGAGCGAGGAATATGATATATTCAGTTTCTCGTAAAGGGAGCGACTCGCGTTAGAGAGAAAGTAGGGATGATTATTAAGCCGCGTAATTATTTTGCGCGAGAGAAACGCGTTGGAATTGTAAAAATTTGATATCCGAAGTCGAGAGACTGCAGTGGCGTCGTTGTTCGTCTCAATATACGCCGAATTGTTTCTGCGTTCTTTTTGCTGTTTAGTCGTGTCTAAAAATCCGTGCCAGCAATTTTTACCTTCGCTCTCTGGCAACGCGAGGAACGAAGAGGTGGAGGCGGGAGCCTCTCGACGAAGCCCCGAGCGCGAAATCCACGGGCTAAAGTTTAACTCGAGTTTATTGTCGGCGCAGGGAACGATATATCTGTCGACCGGTGCGGTGTTTATGGCGCTTTATAGGGTCGTTTTAACATCGGCGTTCGCAGACTCGCGCGCGCGCGCGCGCGTGTGGGTCGACTCCTCTTTCCCCTCCGTTCTCACCCCCCACGCTTTTCCTCCCACCAGCGTTTCAATTCCAATTTTCCGGTGATATAAAACGGCACCAGGACCACCGTGAGCACCCTCCTCCTTACGCCGCCGTCGCGATAGTCGAGAGTTTCTTCCATCGAGAATCGAAGGGGTGGCCGAAGAGGGCGTTGCGCACTTGCGCGTTCCTCTCCAATTGCGTTGACGAAGACGCAGAAACAGAAAGAGAGAGGAGGAAACGGAATTGGTACGGTCGAACGATTTTTTATACGGAACCGTTGCTCGCTAGACAGGGGAAAGTTTTCATAACGCCTACGAAGGGGACGATTTCGATGCTCTCGTATTTTCTCTCATTCCGCATGGCACGTTCCCTCCAATCTTCCTTTGGACCGCGAGAAAACTTTCTTCGTCGAATCGCGGATGTTACCCAAGCTGAGATTGTCGAACGTCGGAGAGCAAAGCAAATCAGACTCTGTATCCGATCGTAAACCTTCGTGCAAAAGTTGCTTTTAACTCGATTATTCGGTATCCATAATTTCCGGAATGTCGAAAAGATGGCGTGACCCGCAAATTCGAACGTGTTCGCTGTCTATGAATAATAAAGGATCTGGTCGTGATCAAGTGCGTTATCAACTACCGCCCCATCGATTGTCTCCGCCGTAGAGCAGAGGGGAAGCGATATTTGATTATTCCCGAACGTGACTTACGGCGCGTTCGCGTGCCATCCGCGAAATTTAATGGACGAAATTCGTCCCGGAGAGATCGTTTCTCTCTCGGAGCGGGCCAGGCCGATTGGACGATCAAATTTATCGGCTTGGAGAATTGTACGACCTCTGCTCTCCTGCTCTCTCTCTCTCTCTCTCTCTCTCTCTCTCTCTCTCTCTCTCTCTCTCTCTCTCTCCTCGCCTCTGTCAAGCTTCGATGTTCCTTTAAACAATCTCACCCTGTAAACAGGCAGCCCCAATCCGCAACCCCATTTTTCCACGATCGATCATGCCTGTCCGCTTCACGTCGACGCGCTACGTGCCTGTTACCCTACCGACAATCTCATCTGGAACGATTTCACGGATGATTCTCCGCGACTTATCCCTCGTGAGGACCTGACTACCGTTTCTTCCACCCCTTCCACGTGCATTCGTCCTGCGTATCCGATTTTCCGCCTTCGTCGACGTTTCTCGTGTAATAAGAAATTCCACTGTAAATAATCCACGATGCATATAACTTTGTATCCATTGACGTATAAAAATTGTCAAACGCGGCAAGTAAGCATTAACAATGGTAACATCCGATCGTCCATAGCATCGAAGCCCACCGGCATTGGCGTGCCACGGTTTCCTCGATCAACGCATTCCTCGCATTCTACGAGCCGTTTCCATCCACCGCGTCTCACTTCAAGGCGCGTTAGAGGGAAAGAGACAGGTGGATAGTGTTCGATGAAAATGGAAGAGAGAAGAGGAGCGTCGCGTTCGTTGAGTTGTTGCGGTCGGCGAGAGGTACCCGGAAGAGAGAGGGGACCAATCGGCCCACTCGTATCTTCTTATCGCGGCGGACGATCAATAAGTCCCGGGAGAAGGAAAGAATCCGCTCACCATTCGCTGCCACCACCGACGACGACGACGACGACGACGACGACGACGACGACAACGACGCAAAAGTGGTGGAGGAGATAGGAGGAGGAGGAGAACGACGTCATCGTGCGATAGAAAGAGGGGCTGGTAGCGGTAGTGGAGGAACCGCCGGTGTGGGGTGGTGGTGGTGTTCGAAGGGGTGGTGGAGACGACGAGAACGACGACAAGGACGATGCTATACAGAGAGTTGATAAGGGTTAATTTCGTACGAGGAGCTCAGGCGCATACCTACGCCGGGGAAGCTTCTCCCGGATGAGAGTGGGGAGTGGAAGAGGGGTGTGCTCGAAGAACGATAAGGAGAGCGAGAGGGAGCGAAGAGGAATTGAGGAGTGGAAGGAGTCGATGGTGGCGAGAAAAGGGTGAAGAGAGAGGGAGGAAGAGAGAAGGTGAGCTTGCGGACCAACGACTGCCCAACTGTGATTCTTGCGCCTGCCCCGAGTGACGCGGCATCCTCTCCACCCCCTTTTCTAACCTTCCATCGTTCTCTCCTCTTCCCTTCTGCGGTCCACTCTTGTCGTAGTCTTCATCGTTGTCCCATCCTGGCCGCGCAGGCGCATTTCGTTCCCACAGCTCTCAGTGCGCATCAACGCCTCGACCTCGTAACGTTCGGATCCGTGGTGATCCGAAAGAATACGTGGAATCTGATTCGGCAGCTCTAGGGAGATCGGCGACTATCGACTGATCGTCGGAAATTATTCCTCACGCGTCGATCGCGTGAGTTTTTCTTTCGTCGCGGGGAAATTGACGGAAAAGCGCGCGTTTCCGATTACACGTGCGGCCGTGTAAATGGAGGGGTCCCACCGAGGGACTGAGAAACTAATACGTTGCTCGGCAGAGGTTACAACGGAGAGTTTCTTACGAGAATGTCGATGGATCTTTTTTTTTCAGCGACCGAATTCGAATTTGTAACGAAGATCGATTTGGTAATCGCATCGGCGAGGCTGAACGATGCGATCGTCGTGTTATAGAACTTTGGCAGAATTTGTGGCGAGAGCGTGAGGCCTGAGATTTTAGGCGCGAATTTTTTCTTTCCCGCTCTCTCGCCTTGCCACTTTTACGGTAGCCACAAAATTCCCTGTAGATTTTACGCAAATCTTCGTCCCCTTGAAAATCGGGTTAAACTACCGTTGTCGGGGGTTGGATAGGTGGCAGAGCCTTGCTCGGTGGCGGGTAGATTCATTACTACCACCCTCTTCCTTCCTTCCTTCCTTCCTTCCCTGCTTTCAACCCCACCTTCCTTCTCCTTTTGCTCGACCATCCCTTCCCTCTCTTCGTACACCATCTCCTCCACCGTCTCTTTCTTGCCCTCCTTCAACTCCCGGGGTTATCTTCTCCCTCGTTTCATTCCATGGGCTCGCACGCCAGAGAGAATAATTATCCGCTGTAGGCTTACTGATAAAAGACCCCCGAGCTGAAAACCTTCCTACCCCGCCTTTTACCTTGCCGCGTCATTCCGATCCTCGTAAATCACGGCAATTTCGAGGCGGTGACGGCTGTTATTGCCGTTTGAAGAGCGGCCGAGCTATTAGAAGAGCCCGGGCACCCTGCGATGATAATTCACGCTCGATAAGGGTCCGCTGTACCACTACAACCGACACCGTAGTCGCTTCGACGATCTTTGTAAGATACTCCAAACTGGTTAAATTAAAAGATGATTAAAGGGTCGATAATCTCCGAGTATCGTTTTTCCAAATTGAGAACGGGGAAAATTTTCTTCGAATGGCAATACAGTTCCATAAAGTCCCGAGAGTGGTCTTTTATGTAATGATAAGCTGCTCAAGTTATTAATATCGTTGAGGGAGGGACGCAATCGTGCTGTAAATAAATCGGAGGATTTTTTATCAGGGGTATGGGAAGGGCGATGGAGAAAAAGTGAAATCTAAGCTGCGAACGAGATTTAATGTTGCGGTGGAACGGCAAATGGGATATTTGCATTATTAACCAACCCCCCGAAATGCCAATTTCGTAACGAACAGAGAAAGGCAATACGAGTCAAAGTAACGTTATGCCTTAATTCTCTTATCAGTTTTCATCATATGCGCAGTATACAATTGTAAACATGACAAATCTTTTATTTGTTTGCGTAGATGGCCTTAGCAAGAAAAAGAAAAGGAAGCTGGCAGCTATAGGTGGCCTCTACTCTGGCGTTTCGGTCTCGCAACTTTTGGCACAACGGGAGAGAGCAATTGCTGCGGTCACAGCCTCCGGAGTACAAGGGTCACCCGTGTCTAATGGATCACAGGTAATAACACAGTAATTGTGTATCTTTGTGCAAAGAACACAAACGGGTTTTCGTTGTCCTATCGCTGTAGTGCATTTATTGGCACGGGGTGTCCAGTACCATGCAGTCAATGGATGTTATTTGAATTTCAGGTGTGGCCAATCGCCATTCCAAATCTGCAAGTCCAACAGAGTAGTCAACAGATTTGCCATCAGTCTCTAAACTCACCCTCGCAGAATCAGGACGTAAACGGCTGTGCGACACGGAATCCTCAACAAAGGCTAACGCAGCACAACATGTCGGGGATGCTGATGGGCAATCCGCTGATTATGAATCAGCAGGGTACTAGTTTTAATAATATGACTCAGCAACAGCAGCTGTTGCTTCAACAGCAGCAGCAACAGCTTATACTGCAACAGCAGCAGCAGCAGCAACAACAGCAGCAGCAGCAGCAGCACCAACAACAGCAGTTGATACAGCAACACATATCGCAACAGCAGCAGCAACAACAATCTCAGCAGCTGTTATCGCATCATCAGCACATGCAGATTTTGCAACAGCAACAGCAAGAGCAGCAGCAGCAACATCAAAACACTGTGGTCAGCCAGTTGACACAGCAGCAAACTCCTCATTATATAAATCAAATAAATCAGCAACCTTTGCACATGATGCAGCAACAACATTTGAATCAACAGCAACAGCAGCAAATTCATCTGCAACAAATTCAAAAACATAATATGCAGCAGCAGCAACATATAACTCAAGAAGCAGATCAACAACAGTTAGGAAATTATCAGCATTCACAAGATAATTATGTTCACCATATGCAAGCTTCGCAAGTCACATCCCAAACACCCCTTCATCCTCAGCTTCACCAACTTCCTCAGCATCAAGTGCAACAGCCACAACAACAGTCGAATCAGCAAGTAATGCATGCTCAGCCTACAGATCATTTTCAAGTGCATATTCAGCAGCTACAACATCAGCAACAGCAACAACAGCATCAACAGCAGATACCTCAAGTGTGCGCCCAACCACAATTTACAAATCAACAGTTGAACCACCACACTTTAGATGTTATGCAACAACAGGCGAGTAGTGGAACGGTTGTCAGCGGTATCAATGTGTCGGACATTCAGAATCGACATAATCGTACACCGTCCACTAGTGAGGAGGAAATCAACGCAAAGCAAATTCAGCAGCAGCAACAGCAACATATACAGCAGCAGCAACAACAACAACAACAACAACAGCAACAGTTGCTTCTACACAATCACGTTATGCAGCGGCACCACGTTGTACAAAATGGAAATAGTTTGCCCGGAAACTCGCACGAAAATACGCAACGAATCTATACACAGAATCAGGTTCAGTACCCAGTGAGAAATTTTGATCCGTCTAAGGGGTCTAACATGGATACGAAACTGAATCATCAGCAGCAGTACGCTCTGGTCAGTCATGCGGGAAGGAGCCCGACCACCAATCACACCGTTGAAGTACAATCCGGTATGGGACCAAATGGGCAATCGGGTAATAACGTGCATTTCAACGCAAGGGCACCACCGTGGCAGCAGCAAACTCGAACAGTTGTTACTACTCATAATCATCAACCATCTCTTGTTACTGTACAAAACATCACCTGCAATTCTTTCGATCGTGTGCCTCCACTGCATCATCACATTCCACAAACATCCACTTGGTCCGACGAAGTGGCGCGAAAGAAAGCGAAGCCCGGGAAGGTTATGATCAAGAAGCAACGTCAGCATAGTGTGGCGGATGTCAGAAACAACAGTGTTGATCAGCAGTCAACACCTAGTCCTGTTGATGACTTCAATGAAAAGGGGCAAGGTAGCAATGGCCAAGTATGTTCTACAGTGAACAGTAGCGGACCATCGTTCTTGGAAGACCCTAGTGGGTACTTGGCCCAACAGACTGCTCTGCTAAATAGCACGATTTCTAGACAGACCGGTGTTAGTAGTTCTCAAATAACTATGTTGAATAACACAAAGGTATCACAAGCAAACCATAATACGTCTCACGCTTCTAACAACGTTTATCTTCCACAACCAAAGCCTTCTTCCGGTACAAGTCCTACGAGCACGTCTGCTTTTAATTCTGTGAAGAATCATGCAACGTCTCCTGTAGTAGTACACAGCAGTATGACTCCAACATCTAGCAATGGCGGTACCACAGACTCGGAAGGTAGCCCGTGCCAAGGTTGTGTTACTAGTGCCGATACTCAACCTTATGCGCAAGACTCGTACAAACAACAAATGCAAAGGCAGTATATCATACAATCTGAGCAACGCGAAGATCCGGTTACGTCATCCACATTTGGTGAGAAATATTCCACGAATCAGCAGCAAGTAGATTCTAGGCCCATTCAAGGTGGTACTGTGAGTACCAGTCATGGATCACCGATTGGGACAAATAGTCCCGCCAATTCAGATACTCCAGCTTCCTCTACAGCGAGCATTTCGCAACCAGCAACTCCGCAAAGTTTAATATCTTCTCAACCGTCAACACCTCATAGTTACTCGCAACCACCAACGCCTCATTCTCTTGGTACCTCGGGTCAAATGACGCCTCAGTCGGTGACACCCCAAGTTCAGCAACAACCACAACAACAGCAACCTACGTCGTCTTTATTAACTTCAGGTATGGTCCAAGAGCAACGTTCCGATACACCGTGTTCAATCACAACGAACTCAAGCGGTGTTCCGCCTTGCACGTCACCGTCGCAAACGTCCTCATCTTCCGTTCCAGATAACGTTTCGTCCCAGCTGTCGAAAAAGCAAACGATGGGTGTCAAACAATCCAGCTTGGACGGCTATCAACCACATCCACACACAGTGAATACTGTTTCAAGAATGCCGGTGAATACATTCGGTGGTACATCTTCGGTAATAACCACGATGGCCAGCGGACACACTGTTAGTAGCAATACGATCACGTCAGTTTTAGCTGGCAGGGCTAATACGGCTACAGTGTCGATAAATACACCGTCTGGTATTCCAAATCCAGCAATTCCCAATATATTATCGAATAAGCCTCAACACCAGGCGACGACCAATACGCTAGCCAATATATCGACCACCTCGGGTACCGCCCATCATCAACTACCGGTGTCACTAGCGCATAGCCAAGCGTCCGCAATAACCGCGACAAAATCACCGCTGGAAATGGTACAGAGCGTAGTGAGTAGCATCCAAGTGCCTCAAGCCAGTACGAGTTCGCCGGTGCAACCTTCTATTCAACAACAGCAGCAGCAACATCAGCAGCAGCAGCAACAGCAACAACAACAGCAGCAGCAGCAACAACAACAACATCCTCAATCGAATGTTCAAGTACACAATGTTCTCACATCCGGTGGCATTTTAAAGCATCCTGCAGGATCCACCTTGCCTCCTGGACATATATTGGTTTCGAGTGGGGGACAGCTGATTATGGCCAGTACCGGATCTGCTATTAATGGTGTAATGGCACCACCACCACCGAAGATAATTTCTAATGCAAACTCCATGCCACCCTTGTCTGTCTCTCCTATGGTGACCAGTGTAACTGGAGCCGTTAGTCAAGTAATACCAGCGGTCGGTGTCGCTCAACAGGTAATCGGTCAGCCCACAGTTTTGGTGAACACCATACAGACTCCAGTACTCATACAACCGGGTGTCATGACGATGGATGGAATAAGTCAGAATATGCAGATACCGCATCTTACGGTTGCTACGGGTAACGTTATACAAAATGCTCAGTCCATCATAGATGCGAATCATGATGTAACGAGGAATGTGAACACCAGTCAAGGCATAGTCAGCCGACAACCTGCATTACTGTCTCCGGAGTCTGCTCTTAGCAAGAAGAAAGCGTACAAGAAACGAAAAGGTAACCCTCAAACTGTGGCGTCAATGCTGCACATTGCCTCGTCGCAGCAGAATGCTGGTATGTTGATGCAGTCGCAGTCGAACTTCGCACAACAAAATTTTCAAGCTCAAAGCATAGGTGGGCCAATGTTGCAAGCCTTGACGATTGTACCAGGCAAAGGAGGGGCACCTGCACAGCTTGTGATGAACGGACAGACGGGAGCAACGTCCGCTCCCTTCAACGCTCAGCAAATAATTACGAACCCACAACCGGCGCAACAAATCAATTTGTTACAACCTGTAAACTTGTTGAATGGTGCAACGGGGATGGTGCAGAACTTTCCAACCATTCAGCAATTCATTGTACCTGGAATAGGCAGTATGGTAATGTCTGCCGATGGGACGGCGACATTATTGCAAGACACTGGTAACATTGGGATGCAGCTGCAAATTCAAAATGTCAATGGCCAAAACGTGCTAACCCCCGTGCAAAGTCACAGTGGCATATTCAGTCCAAGTCAAAGTATTTTGGCAGCTGGTCCAGCAGGCATGGTGATTCGTGCGCCTCAAGCGGCCAGTGGCAAGATAATTCAACAACATAGTCCGGGTGCGCAGTTCCTCTCGCCGAATAGTGGACAGTTTCTGGTAAACGGTACAACGTCGTTCGGAAACCAACTGAGTCCCATAGTGGCGAACGTTAGCCCCAATCAACAGGTTACATTCAATACCTCTCAAGTGAGGCCAACCAATATGCAGGGTCAACAAGAATTTATACAAATGAATGGACAAACCTTAATGGTACCGTGTGGCACTGCACAGAACATCGCTGTTTCCTCCTCGCCTAACCAACAAAATACAACGTTCGTTCAACAGAACACAACGATAGTGCAGCAGCAAACGACCATGGTGTCTAACAATCAAATCCCTAATTTTCAAAGCGCGCCGTCAAACGGTGGTGCGGCCGTCGATCCGGCTTTAAATCTTGATCACAATCAATCTTACATTCTTAGTTCCGGCATGATTCAAGGAAAGACGCCGTCCTCGCCCAAGAGCAGCGTCAATTCGCCCTCGTCCGACCAGAACGTCGAACAATTTGTTCTCGCTAGTAGCAGCACCGTTGTAGAGAAAACGGCCCAGTCCAACGATCAGCACAGTCCACTGATGGCGAGACATTCGGTATCCACGCAAACAGCGGGTCAAACGAACGTGGCTCAATCAGCGATGATGAGGCAAGGTTCACCGCCAGACACAACCACTCATAGTCCAGGGAACAGTCAGCGATCTAACAGCCCTGCGGTAGACACCACCACTCATGGAGCAGCATCACCAGCTCCGCCGATAACCGCTAGGCATCATTCGTCATCCACGGTAATGTCAAAACATATAATGAAGATTTATACGGGTACCCACTAAAGGCCTCTTTCCTGTTTATCTTATTTCAGGACGCATCGTTGTAGATTTGCTGATTCACTTTCTCTGCTTTACTAATGTCTGCTATTTGTTTGCAGCCTATGGTTCATTGCGTTTCGAGTAGCGAACCAGACTCGGGCGATGCCACTGTGGCCTCGGAGGATTGGAGAATTCAGGGTATCACCACGAAGGAGATCACATTAAGCCAGCCGGGTCTGCATGGGAAGACTTACGTGGAGTCGACTGTGACTACTGGGATCCAGGTTGGTACCCAAGTAGAGCAGGTCAACCGTCACCTAACTGTAATAGACATGCATCAGCCGGCCGATACGACACACCCAGAAAACACTTACGCTGACTCACAGGAGCATATGGACACATCATCACCAAATCATTCCATTTATTCAGACACAATGGATCACTTACCCATGGAGGATCAGCTGAGCGCTAATAAAAATATTACGAGTCTCTCGTATCCGGAGATGGATGTAAATCCATTGTCCGTCATAGGCCACGGGCATTATCAACCGATCCTCTATCATAGTCAGCAATATGTTCCCTCTGTGAACGTTTATCGACAGCAATCGTTAGTCCCGGACCACGCGCATTACACGATGATGCCCAACGCGAACAAATACGATTCGAAGTCCTGTGACGAAGATGCGGACGTTATTGGTTCGCAACTCGTGCCGCATTTCGTTGAACAGGATACGATAGATCAAAATTCCACTGACGAAGCGTTAGAGCGGCAGAATGAGGCACCGTGCATCTCTTACTGTCCGGAAAAATTTGTAAGCGTTGGCATCGCCTCGTCGGGCATTTATCCTCATTTGTATAATTACAGGTCCGATCCTAACGGTATTGCTGTCGTTAATTATACGCCAAATAAGCAGGCCTACAACCCGTACATTTATAATCAGTTTGCATATGCGCAGGAAGTAGACGACGGGGAGGATAGTGATTCCTCATCAGAGGAATAGAATCCTTTAATAAATCATCTCGTAATTTTGTACAATGAAAGAAGATAGAAGTACTAATAATTGTAGGACCCAGTGTTAGAGCCCGGTCTAATCGAATGGTCGGACGTATTCGGAACCGTTAATTATTAAGTTTGTAATTAATTTGTATTAACGTTATTTTTACACGCGATTCCAATGTGGTAAACGCGCGAGACACCCCGCCGTTCATAATGTTATTTATAAATCGTACATTGCAATAATGTAATTGTATTATTATTAACCGTGTGTTGACGGACAATTTGAAAGAAGAATTCATGGCTCCTTTATAATGATTAAAGAAAAAAAGAATAAATTTTTGCTGAATACAATTCCTTCCGTTAACGAATCATGTGTATAACCCGATGACAAAACTAAAGCACCTTGCAACGAGCATGTGTAAATACCAGAGTTTGAGTTTGTATCGCTCGCGGTTTTGCATGCGTCGAGGAATGAGTTCTACATTATGCCACTTCGTTCGATTATCGGTAGCGTAGAGAACGTGAATTAGCATTGTAATTGTCTCGTCTCGATTCGGAATTGTTTCAACGCGATGCGGTTTTCATCCGACCAGAGAACAGGTTTCGGTCGAATACCGGTGACTAATAGATTGTTATGATATTAGCATGAGATTGGTACGCTTGTGCCTGAGTTGATCGAGTTATATTTGACAGATCTATACGTCAGAGACGTTGAAGCAAGCCGAAGGTGTGGTGAGCACAGTGAGGTGCGAGGGCAGGGAACATGCCCTCGGCCGAGGAATCAAGCGAAAGCTGGACTCCATCCATTCCATGCACTCTACACTGCATGAAGACCAAGATGGTCAGTATTGTATGGTACTCTTAGCTCTTAATGTATTAGCAGTAGCAAACGAGACTTGCTTCTCCGAAGTAAAAAGCATTTCTCAAATTCGTAGTACTATTTGTATTAAAAGGAGAAAAGTTCTAAACAATTGTCGGAATGCTTTTTATTATTAGCATTCGAGCGATGAGTAATGTGAAGCGATATTTCTCGGATGGTCGACTTCACGTTGCTTCTTGCTTGAAATTTGCAGTAAAGGGAACGTTATCATTAAGACTGCTTTGTGTCATGGCTTACTTAGTCTAAAGGCTTTCTCCGCTCTGTGCGATTGGAACGCGTCGAGATCGTTACACGCGCACTGCGTACTAAATTAGGGAGGCAGGTACAGTTACGTCATTCCTTAATGCTTTCGCATGCTTAGCACGGCCCGTGCGCACGATCCCTTAGCATTATCCTTCGCTGTATCATAAACGCTTTGGTATCCAGTTCATTTAGGCTAATTACATTACCATTTGTTGGTTATTATCACGGAGTTACCTTATAATAATTTTCATTCGTTTTATCAAACCACTTTTTACCACGTGCACGTAACTAAAACAATGTCCATAGAGTTCAATGTGCGTTTCGATGCTTTATCTCTATGCCCAAGCAGGTAAGTAGTATCACTACTAAACGTATCCGCTGAACACGAACGGAATATTTCACGGGCGATGCTATCCGGAAGGATAAGAACAAGGTTATTCACGGTGTGTTGCGTTTACTAATTGGCTGTCAGGTTTGTTAATATCATGTCCCCGCCAGTTTACGCATCATTATGTGGCCGAGGGGTGCTTTAGTCATTAAACAGTTCACTTTGGAAGGGGTGTGGCTCACATTTTGTTCCCACCGTCATTTCTTGTACATAATCACCCATCACCCAACCCTATCGTACGTCGCGTGTCTCGCATGCTCAAAGCTCCCGGGGAGAGGGAAAATTTTGGACAAAATCTTTCCCAATACGCGGATGGAAGGCGACAATGATCCAGTAATGTGCATACGTGTGAATACTGTACTAATCTCGAGTGATGCTAGACTTATCAAATACACGAACATTTCTAATCTCATTGTCGTGCAACCATTTTTGTTTGATCGTGACGTCAAGCCAGGCACACGAACCATTCGCTTTCTTGAAACTTAGGAAGATCAGGAAGGACGGTACAAAGACAAAATGCATGTGCTCGATCATTCCGACTACTTTCACTCTGCCTCTGACATCGCCTACCCACCATCAATCGAACCTACTAATCATTCATTAACGAGCACATACCCGAACGAGAGCACTCTTAAGGAGTATCCATTTGGACGGCACGTCTAAACGATCACTGCACAATGTCATGGAAAAATAATCCCAACTTGGAGCCTGTACGAAGGAATCGCCATTCGCTCGCTACTAATTCATCGATCGCGATAAAAAAAAAAATTAAAAAAAAAAAAACAACAACAACTGTATACATTAGTCTCGTCGAAACGAGACTAGGCTGAAAGAAACGTTTGATACCCCCAGTAGCCGAGACAAAGGCGGAGGAGGATAACCAATGGAAACTGGAAGTAGGCGAGCTAGTGTGGGGCGCAGCGAGGGGAAGTCCCGCCTGGCCGGGCAAGATCGAGTCGTTGGGACCCCCGGGTACGATGACGGTTTGGGTCAGATGGTACGGGGGCGGTGGCAATCCCACCCAGGTCGATGTCAAAGGTCTCAAGTCCCTCTCCGAAGGCCTCGAGGCGCATCATCGTGCCCGAAAAAAGTTTAGGAAGTGAGTCAGACCGAAGCTTAGGAAAAAGAATCACACCGCCCCTTCTCAAAAGGATACGGTGTAGAGCTAGATAAGTGCTAGACGAATTCGATCTATGGATTTCTTGAATTTGTCAATCGGTTAAAGTGGTTATTCCAGTTCTCAGGAAACTTCGTGTATTCTTGTTACTCTTTTGAACATTTCTGATAGCGCACTTGTGTTGAAAGTCCAACGGCCGAGCTCGTGTAGCATTTATTAGCAAACCAGCAGCCAATTAATCAGAGTCCGTAACGAATAATTTATGGCGTGGCTACGATTCGACATTGTATTTTTCTTTTTTTGCATCTTGAATTTGCTCAAAAGATCGACGAGGGTGGTAGTTCAATGTAATAGACATCTGTTTGGCATTCGTTATTCCTTCCTCTGCGATATTATTCAAAATCCTTCTAGGATGGTTCGTGAATTTACAACGATCGGAGAAGTATCGCGGTCTAAGTGTCTCAGATATCGAAACGTAGTCACGCATGTTTTTTAATTTATCCTTCTCCCTCTCCTTTAATGTCTCATTGATCATGCGCAATTGGACGCGCGTTGGCAGTTCTGAAAATCCTATACGATTACACCGTACAATCGCGCGACGTGTTGTTCAGATACACGAGCCAGATCGTCTCAGGCAACAAGAGAGAAAGAGAGAAAAAAAAAGTAAAATTCTTAACACTCGATATACGCATTAGCCCACCCATAATCGCTAACGTAGTAAATCCAAATCCCAAATAGTCGCGTTGTTACCCGTTCGCGCATTCTCCTAGCAACTAGCATAGACCACCGCTTTGCTATACTTTTTTGGACGGTCCATAGGGAGGAGTGGTCTCAATCCTGGATCTTCTAACCCTTGCGATTTTTGTCTTCTTCCTGTTCTCTCTTCTAGAAGTCGTAAATTGAATATGCAATTGGAGAACGCCATACAAGAGGCGATGGCCGAACTGGACAAGGTCAGCGAGTCCGCCGTCGAGTCGAGGGATGCTAGAAGATCAGCCAAGCTCGCGACCTCCTCGCCTACGGGAACGACCACACGGCAGGTGAACAATGGCGTAGGAGGAAGATCCGAAGGGAAGAGGTCGAAGAGGTCGACGGTCGTCCGGGATGGTGGAAGCGCCGAGCACGTGAAGAGCGATCAAAAAGCGTGTAGGTGATTGTGAAGGGGATTCGCGTCGCGAATATTGCATCTGTAATTGTTCCAAATTCAATTGTAATCGTCTCTATTAGCACTGCAAAATATTCTTTCTGGAAGGTTTCTTGGTGTCGTTGTATCCCAAGAAAAAGAATGTAGAGGAGAGTAAACGAGAGAGAGAGAGAGAGAGAGAGAGAGAGAGTGTGTGCGACTCGAGGTTTCCTCCCTCTTGTCTTTTTTATCTCGAGAGAGAGGACCTCTCGCGGTTGTTCGAAACCATGACTGATTAGCAATCAAAAGTTATCTCTATATGTCGTCCGTTAGAGTTACAAGAGTCCATCCCCGGAATGCCGGGGATCGAGTAATATGGTCGACTGTAGTCAGTCGCCGATTGAATTATCGTGTAAAATATAATTATCGTGTGCGTGAGATTTCTGTTTTGTATATAGATTGAGAAAGCGTGGGTTGCGTGAAAGAAGGTAAATAAAGGCGAGGGAAGAGTGTAAGGAGGAAAGTCGGTGGATTCTCGCTCGTGTCGGTCCTTCTGCGATTTATAAATTTCATTGAAAAATTTTACGCGCAAAGAAAAACTTGGGAAAATTGCTATCACACCCGTAAAGGACTGTCGACGACGTGTCAAAGCACTCGCGAGCGAAATTTTATCACTAAGCTGGTCATCCACCAAGATTTTTTCCACTAAGGATACGTAGCATTGAATCGTAGAACGCTCGAGCACTCGCAATTGGAGTGCACACGAAAGTAATAATGCAAATCTGCGTTTCTCGTTCGGCAGAGCGCAGGGATTTACGCGAGGGTCCGACCTCGTGCGGACCTTTGTCACTTCTTTTCGTCCTGCCGAGCGAGAATCGTTTTTCCGTTGACCGCTGCATCGCTCCAAAATATTCGATTATTTATTGCGAGTGTCTGTGCGATTGGTATGCGTCGGTGAGTGCGGGTGCTCCGAAATCAAATTGACTTGCAAGAATTAAAAAACTAAAATGTAAACACTTTCAAATACGAAACATATTTAGAGTTTAAGTAACGTAAGGCCGTTCGATTTTACTCGACGAATATTTGGACGACGATGCAATGAAAACGGGAAAATTAGTGAAGGATGTGAAAATGTAATCGCGCGTAATTAGATGGAACGATGGCCAATTTACCCGAGTACAGGCCTATCATACCACCGCATCCTTAATGACATTTCTGTAACGTGTATCTGCGCGAGAGGTGCGATACGAAAGGTGCGACATCCTTTTGCACATTTTTTAATCAGTAGGTTTTACGTAGCGTAAATTCCAACGAACCCGCACACTGTATAATTACACGAGCGACTGTAATAGTACTACGATCTCCTTGATCCACGATGCTACGCGGCGACAAAGATACTTTTTCGGTCGGAGATGAACAATCAATTGTGTAAATCGAATCGTTCGTCGATCGAATGAGTGACACGGGCATGTAATTTAGAATCAATCTTGTAAAATCCTACCACGAATCGTTGTCGTCGTATCATCGTAGGTGGATTAAAACGTGACGAATTCTAGCGAATCACCGATTGGGCAGAGGAATGTATATGCATAGTTTTAAAACGATATTTTTGTGAACCGACTCCGACACGCTGCAGTAACCCACCAAATGGATGCTGCTTGCGAACAATCGTTTTTTAGATGGCTATACATAAGTATACAGGATAGAATTCTTTTACTCCGTGATCGCACCAATTTTCTGCGGTGGATTATTATACATTACATTGTAGGCTCGACGCGGTTGAACATTTTTACTGATCCCCAAGGGCGGTTCGCGTTAGGCGTGGGCGAATCCCAGTAATGAGTTTTTAATCGTGGGACATCCGGTAGATCCGCAGATCGATTTCTTAGAAGTAGAAGTACGCGGGAGTAGTCCTATGTGGATTTTAAATTGCAGACAAACGTATAGCTGATTTCAATTGACAAACACAATCAACGCACGTCGAGTGTCATAAGAGTAGAGAACTTTTTTCGCTCACTTTATTTTATCGGGTGTTGTCGCAATAATGTAACGAAACGGGAAAGAAATGTGAAGGTACACCGCGTTTACACTTGCCGCGACTATATTATTCTTTACGAGTACCTCCCCAATATTTATATAACGTTTGTGAAGATTTACAGTAACATATATATACATACATACATACATATATAAATATATATTTATTCGTCGCACAAGTTAGATTCGTAAATGGAACGAGGACTACTACTACTCCCTCGTCCTCGCCTGGCGAGTATAAGATGTAACGAGGATACAAAAAGGAAAATAGCAGAACACTTTCATATTTTGTTATTTCGACGCTTGAACCGCAGGGGCTGATCTCAGTGGCTCCGCAATTCATTTGAATCTGCTGATTCGGAACGTGCGAGCATACGACAGACAATAAAGAAGAGATGCAAGTATCAAAAAAGGAGGAGCTGCGGTATTCTCGAGTCGAACGCGCAATGCGTTGAGAATCGAACCCGGCGATCCCATGCAATCACACGCCGATTATTATCCGCTGTAACTGCACTTGGCTGCATAATACTTAACTACTGAAACGGGTCCGCGAAAGATTTCTTAGTCTTATATATTACGCTTGTAAATACCGAGAATCTCGAGAAACGCATGATCAGATCTACGGCGACGCATTTGATTAGCGCGTAATCAATTTATTCCTGATACCTAACGTTCGTAACGGCTTGGACGAGCAAAGGCTCTTCCCCCGAGATCGAAGCGAGGAATGATTTTTTATCCGAGATATACGAAACGATAGAGCATCTTCTTAGACCTCCTACTTATTCTCAACTGACGTATATCGATGTAAATCAAAAGCTCGCGGTATGGCGATGTTGAAGTTACTATCGTTGAGCCCAGGTCGTGTAAAACTGAGTTTCAAAGTGGATCCTTTCGATCGTAGCCTCAAGCTATTGCGATTGGATTCGACGAATTTCGAACTCCTAGATTTTTCTATTACCCCTTTTACCTGCGCACGCTGTACAATCTTTACGTTTCAAGAATCCTTTCCATTTGTGGAGACCAAAGGAGCTTTGCGTGCCCTATTAATTTGCCTTCGTACCGGCAACCAAAACCACATATCATCGGCCGCGACGACGATCGTTCAGAGTCTCTGACTTCGGGCACAAGAAAAATAATGAAACGTTACATTACGTCTTAAAGAAAAACGAAAAAAAAAAATATTAGAGAAAATAGACGAGCAAAGTGCAACAATGGGACCGTTTAAAAGTAAGAAAATGTTTTCTCATTCGATTACTTTTTCGAGCCATCGATCATTAAATTCGCCTGTAAGATGCATCATTCGGGTCGTCGTTCAGATTTCCTATTTTCTCCTTTACCTTTTTTCCCCATACAAACGATAACGAGCAAGCGAAAGATAATTTGTTAGTTTTCGTTACTTTCCTCCCTGAGCGTGAAACGTTTCGCGGAGGATATTTATTCACCAGTAAAGACTTACCTCAGTAACATATACGCAAGAATCAAACGTCTAAAAAAAGCGATGAGAGGAAGAGAAATCGAGAGCATATACTGTAGCACCGATTATATCCTTTGTATATTTTCCATATTGTAAATAGATATACATACGCCTTAATCGATAATTAACGCTGTACGATAAACCGTCGACGTGTGCGCATTATTTAATATTTATGCGGGTCTTTGGAGATGAAAAGGAAATCTCTTAGACTGAATTGGTAGTTCGACGAGACGCGAAAAGAAAAGGAAATTAGGTAGACAGCGAGAGGGGGAGAGAGCAAGAGAGAGTGATAGACTTGCGTATTTGGAAACTAAGGATTTTTAAATAAACGAAAGGCCTACATCGTGTCAGCGTCGTGAAGGGAAACGCGTGCGAATGTCTCGTCGCGTCAGTCGGGCGAGCAGCAACGTATTAAAGCAGAAAAATGGAAAACCGTAAAAGGGAGAAAAAGATAGTTGGCCGTTTAACCGAAAGAATCGAATAGTCGGGACAGAGGGAAATGAAATTTTTTGGAAGACTATATTGCAGATAGCGTTATTGGTGCGTGAGTGAGAAACCACGAGTTTATTCGGCAAATATTTATTAATATTATTATTTATCAAAAGTAGAATATTTACGGAGCGTTTCGTTCGCTTGTTGAGTTTTCAGAGAGATATAAAAGAGCGCGCGGGATATTGTTTCCTGTTGCTGGTTGTACAGTAAGTGAGGGAGAGAGTGAAAGAGAGAGAGAGAGAGAGAGAGAGAGAGAGAGAGAGAATGAGCGTCCGAGACAAAGAATGAATCGAGAGGAAGAGAGTGAGTATGTATGCGCGAGACAGACGAATCGATGAGAAAATAATTTTTTCGGGGAAGGACACTGATGGCGAGAGGCGTCGAGAAAAAGAAGGGAAGAAATCGGGTTTACTCGTAGAACAAAACCATTTATCGTGATCGCATTACTGAAATAACAAATCTCTAGGAAAAATCGACGAATGCACTTTGGTGTACAATATAAATATTAATGCAGAAATAGTTATACATATTATATCAACTGTCGGTGGTATTATAATAAGAGATGATAATTTTATATTTACAAGATAGAGACAGTTAAATTTAAATGAGTGTAATATACATCTGTACTATGAACTCCCCACTCTCCCCCGATTCCAAGCTAGGGCAAATTAGCAAAGCTACCTTATTTAATTATTTGGCATAATATTTATATATAAATATGGATATAAATATGAATATAAATACAAATATAAATATATAAATATATAAATATATATAAATATACATATATGTATACATATATATATGTGTGTATATATATATATACATGAGAGATAGAGCATAAAATAAAAATGATAGGCTCGGAAAGCAATATTTGCCTGCCCGAGAAAAAGTATGAAGCTATGTGATCCACTACTACTAGTAGCTTTTAGCTGTAAAGACTTATACTTTATTTTGTAAATTTTGTTTATACAATGTTTGATCGTTCACGCATAATACTATTGTATGTGAAAAATAAGTTAATAAACCATTAACATGTGAAGTTAAATATTGTATAAGACACGAATGCTTTCCATCCGAGTATTTAATATTTGTGAGTATTCTATAAATAATACGAAATTACAGGTCAATGTAAATTTTTATTATAAAGTAATACGATTTTTTTCTGTAAAGATACATATGTGCTTTTGAGAATACATAGCACACGCTATAATAAAGTCTACAACTACGATGATGGGGGTGCTCCAGATATTTTATCGCGAGTGTGCAATGCACGAGCACTAGTTACAGTTAATACAGATTAACATAAGTTACGAGGTCTGTTGCGCCCTGTCGACCAAGCGGCCGGAAGAAGGTCGTTGGCGATCATTGAATATATGAAAATATGTGTGATCGAATAATGAATTTTGATCTTTCGTCGACTAAATTGTCAACGACTGGTCGTCAGGGCGGAATGGGCCTAAGACCCCCACCTTATGCACGATTTTGTCGTCCAAATTTCGCACGGGAAAATGCGCTACCTACAATTATTGGCATACCAACGTGAAACTAACAAGCCACTTGCACTGATTATTCTTCAAGATGACGTGGAATATGCGAAGGACATGTTGGTCTTTCCAGGAGGTAATGTAGGCGTAATGATCATAATCTTTCAATTACTTGTTCTGGTGTGGGTGGTTGGTCCTAAACACACGACACATAAAAATGAATACATTTTTGAAAACTTTTTATAAAGTTTAGGTAGTTTGTGAAGAACGATGAAATAAACAAAATTGCAATTTTCCGTCTGAGCAATGGTGTACAATTCACGTATTGATAATCCAGGTGTACGTACATACACGGAATTTGCTAAAAGGATCAATGAGGGTAAAGTAGGAACGGAATATGGGTAAAACAGCGCATTGCATCTGGTGGTAATGGGATACGCAACCCCGTACTTCGCGATAAGCGAATATACGGGGCGTGGAGTGGCTTGTAGAATCTGTAGTAACCGGTAGGATGAACGTAGAAGAGCGCAGGTGATGCAGTAGCCATCATTTGGTTCTAGTTCCGTGCTACCATCCATTGAGACAATCCTCAACTAACAGGGTCGTTCGGTATCTATGTTACCCATTATAATGCATTTTGTAAGATGGTGCCACCGTGGATTTTATTTACACTTAAAAACTACGTGTGAACAGTAGATGGTAAGTTTGTACATAGATACGGGGAATATTTCCAATTACACAATTCACATTAAAACGATAAGTCTATAATCGAAGCTTCTTCAACAACGTCAAACATCCTCGATGACTTTTTCACCGGTAAAAGCATGGATTGATAAAACAAGCTTTTTTACTGTCACATCACAGATACATTACAACCCACGATTAGCAATATTAATAAGAGCCTCGTTCCTTCGACCGCTAAAAATATATTCCTCCCCATTTAAGATTATTTTATTACCTTTATAAAGCCATATCCTACGCACCAGCAATCCTTCGATCTGGCTCGCAAAGCCCCCTCGGGCACCCTTTTACCCTGTGCATCGTCCTCACCCACACACGCGTGCATCTCCTCTCGCATAGGAGCATACCCACGGTACGTTACCAGCGAACACTGTTACGCTCTATCGTACGGCGGCACGGTCGATCGATGGGTCACTCATTCGGCGCTAAAAGGGTTAATGATGCCTAGCCCCTACATAAATGGGTGCTCATGGGCCGGGACAAATGAAACGTAATGAGCGGATCGCGTCGATATGCGCGCGTACGATATCTACACGCTGCGAGCGTTGCGTCGGACGCGCGAAATTCGTAATAACGCGCTATCGTGTCCACCACCTTCATGTCCAGCTCGAAACGAGGGACGAATGGGACCGGGCGCGTGAAATCGAACAATACAATTATAGGGGCCGGTTCCACGTACTTGGTGAACAAACACGTAAATATAGTGGCGCGTGGCGGAAAGCAGAAGCGCACGCGTGCAGAATGGCGCGTATGGGCATTTAATTCGCGCGGAGACACGCGCGAGGAAGCCTCGCCTCTAACAGCACTGTCCGGTACGGTTCGTCGTTTCCGACGGAGTTTGCAATTCCCCCTGGGGGACGGCCCATCTGATAAAGCCGGCAGGAAGTAGCCGCCGCCGCCCCAATTAGCAGCCTCGGCCGTTTAATTGCCCGAGTCGGGAAAGAAGGTGCGAGAGCCACCCGTTTGTTCTTCCTGATTCGATCGGAGCTAGTTCTAGTTCGAAGCAACCTCGGCCAACGCTCTGTGGATGAATAATTGGCGCTCGCGTCACTGAGATCCTCCGGGTTTGGGATATCGTTGGAGACACATCGCGGTGTTCTTCGCGGAGTCGAATTATCTTTGAATGCTCACCGGTGAAGGGAGAACGCGGAAAGGGACATGGAAATAATTCACCTCCAGTACTTCCATTGTGAATTCGAAATTTTAATCTCGATTGGAATCAGTCGTAATTTCAAACGGAATTCGATACTTCCTACGTAGTTAAGTATTCACGAGGGTTACCTGGCTGGGGCACTTCACAATGCACCCTTCATGCGAGCACCAGTCTGCGACTTTCTAATAAAGCCGTGGCCCCGCAAGAGCTGCCACTTAATTTTGCAACAGAACCCCCTCTCCCTCTCACTCTTTACACGGAAGGTCGGCACTAGTAGGAGCGCCGAGAGGGGCTGGCAATGATTCGTCGTTGATTTTCGTTGCGCGGCAACGATGCAGCGCGCTAAGCCCATTACTACCTGCAGAACTTTGCTCTTTCAGGGAAGCAAATTACTTCATAAACGGGAGGGCGGGCTAACGTGGGTGGCTAGGATGAGGGGTGTTGAAAGGAGCGTATCTCGGCAGGGCACTGCCGACTCCGACAACAGCAACGACGTTGCTGCCTGCCACTGCCTTACGCTACACTACAAGGTACCTAATGAATGTCGGAGGTGCCGTTGCACCCACTGCCAGTGAGGTTTCTTTGCTCGCGCCTCCTCCAATTTATGCGTCTAGAGTGGTAACAAGGCCCGAGAAGAGGCACGAGCGGCAGATTTCGCGAGTAAACGAGGGAAAAAGAGAGGAAAGTGAAGAGAGACAGAAAGGAGAGAGGACCGAAGGAGAAGTGGCGAAGGTGGGCGAGAGCGTGAACCATTCAAAATGGCCGACCCACCAGGGGTCCACCAATTCGGAAAATTTATATAGGTACTGATGATTGTGCGTGTATGTGTCTCTGTGCGGGTGTTGGATAATACGTCGTCAATGTTAAACGCAAACGCAGCTCTCGGAAGTTTGACCCTCGAACTACAGGCAACTAACCACCCCCGTTCCACCTTTCTTCCAGTTTGAATGGAAGCGTGGGGGTGGGGGAAACGGAGGCGGTTTCGGTTTGCTGGAAGCTGGTAATCTGGAAAATGCCAACGTTGATATGGCGATCGGATCGTCCAATATTCCAAAGGTTCGTCTGGAGTGTATATCGAAGTCATCCTTTACTACTCCGCTTCTGGACGAACATCCAGGGACAGACATTTTCGATTACATTCTTCATTATACTCTTGGTATTAAGGGATTCTAACGCGAATCTAAGGAAAAATTGGAAATATAGTCAAATTATTAGATTTTCTTACGAAGAAGGTAATGAACTCTGGAAAACGCGGGAGAAATGCATGGACATAACCAAGATTTTATTCCGAGTAGAATAGCACGATTTTTCATGCTGTCCGACTACATATTGGTTTCGACATATGCTTCTGAGCATATTCGATCTTGCCACAATTCCTGTGCCTCGTCTCCTTGTTCCACCAAGAGGGAAAAGCTTAATGCTACCGATTACGAGTATCACTGACCTTTCGAAGGGTCTTCAACTTATTAATATACTTTTTCGATCGCAGCTGACACGGAGAAAAATCTCTCGAGCATTTCATCCTACCCATCCCTTATCACTTCGTCTCCGCGCAATTGTCTCCATTGCGTCATTGCTCTTTGCCGTCGTCTGTTTAACAGCTCGCTTCTGATTTCACGGTAGGACACTCGCGATGGATGGAAAAAAGAAAAAGCGGCTCGGGGGCGAGTGTTTTTCACAATGGCCCATTCGAAACAATTCTCCCTGTTAAGTGGTCGTCTGGTCGGGCAGGTTGAACGACGAGCACTCCGCGCGCCGTTGAAACCACGACGGGAGTTAGCACAACGAATTCTCTCTCCCGTAGAGAAGTGAATTTTTTCGAGGCGATATTTTCCATCCTGCTGGATGTCCTTTTCCGCCTGGTCTCGCACTCGATTTTCTCTTCATTCGGGGAAATTCCCTAGTCCTGTGGGCGGCTGCTGTGCATCTGCTTCCCTCGATATTGCCTTGCCTGCTTAAACGCGCGCATTAGCATCACTTTGAAAGGTCCTGTAATATTTATGCCCTCGGGTGTCGTCTATCTAACTACGAGTTGGGGATTGCAAGGTACCTAAGTGTACGAGCTGGCCATTGATGTGCTTCGCAATTAGCATGACGGGAGTAAAAGGTGGAAGTAATCGGAATACGCTGATTGGGGTAGAAGGAATTCTGCCGTTTAAACCAATCGTGACACGCGATTCGAAGGATGGCGTGGAATTTTATGAGGTATTTTGCACATCATAGGTGAACGCACGCGTATGCGGGGTTTGCCTTTGATGCTTTTGTTTCCCGTTCATTTTCCATTCGAAGAGTCGACGATGTGAAACGTCGACTGGCGATCGCAATTATGAGACGAGGGATCAAAGCGAAAGTGATAAAGAAGGAAGGGGAGAGGAGAGAGGGATGAGTTTTGAAAATTGTGCGTTCGAGAATTCTCCTTGCCTGCCCATTGCCAGGGCACGCCCTTCGAATGCCCGAGATGGATGGTACACGAGGATTTAGCTTACGTTCGCCGCTAATTCGGAAAATTCCCTCCACGCTACAATTTCCGCACCCGGAATGGAGGGTGCACCCACGTTCGTTTACCGGTTCCGCCATATCGTCAGGGGCGTTTCAAAAGCGGCACGATGTCGAAAATTTTATCAGTCGCATGCGCTCGTCTCGTCGGATGGCGGGTCGTTAGCGAAAAGAGGGAAATCGGAAGTGACGAGGCGAGAGAAGTCATTCCAGAGATTGCTTAGACTCCTCGAAATACGTGTCGCGAAAATTCGCCGAAGAAGCGAAGCGAGAATTTTCGCGAAGCACACTCGTAATTATCGATTTCTTCGATTTCAATGGCGTTGGAAATCAAATTTGGCTCGCTATTCTAATAAATATTCGACAAATAGTAGAATACTTCTGTTCAATACCTTCAATTTCCGATTACGTTCAAATTATTGTGCCGATAAGAGTGGTCACCCCCAACTGCCCGACTATTTTGCAACGTATTTACGAAACGCCGTTCCACCCAACGTAGTTTGTCTCTCTCGTGACGTCGCATTATCCGAATATTTGCACTGGAATCAATTCATGGTCGCGCATGGTACGAATACGATAAAAGCGAGAGCATGCTCTATCTCGTGGCGTGACATATAAACGCCTCGCGTACACACACACACACCCACACAAACACCCATACAGGTATTTACGCATACGTGGAAAATTTCCAATTTCAATCCTCCGAAAATGTTCAATGCCACCAGACGCGTATACCCACGGACCCTCATTGGAGAGCCTCGCATGAATCTCGAAGGAGAGAGCGCGCGGGTCAGCGAGAAGTAGTGGAACGGAGAAGAAAGAGAAGAGAATGAAAGAGCGTGTGTGAGAGAGAGAGATTGTGGGAGAAACATTTTTCCAGCGACTTCTCGGGGTACACTCGACCTAGAATTGAGCGGAATCCGAGCGACCGACGGTACGACAAAGGGCGAGTTAAGGCCGTTCGTAAACGCTTCCTAAATTTAAACCAACCGTGACTGCCGGCGCCAACGAGAATTTCTTACTCCCCTGCTTCGCTTTCTTCTCTGGGGTGGTGAGTAGTAAAGGGGAGACGGAGAGAGGGACCGGCAAAGCGGGGTGAAGCAGCCGACTGCCGTCCCCGAGCGTAAACGCCTCTTATACCCAGACGTAAACTGTAAAGTTAGAGTGGCACCCGTGGCTTTCATTACGCACGGCTCACCCGGCGAAACAGTGCCGTACCTTTGCAAGGAGGAACGAAGGAGTCGAGGCCGACGACGCGCCTGTTTGTAGCTCTCGCGGAATTCGCCTAGGCGTCGGCGAGGTTGTCGAGGGGGAAGGAACTTTTTGACGCGGCGCGCTCTTCTCGATGTCAACGAGCGTGGAATCCCCGGTGGCAGGTGTCGCTGTTTGCGTACGTACACTGAAAAAAAAGCTGCTGATTCGATACAAAAATGCGTTGATTCAATCATGCGTGTGTGTCACGGGCTGCCATAAACATTTGTAATTGATTCAACATTGTATGTCATTGATTCTAATAAAGTATAGTGTGAAACAATGATGAGGCCATCATTAATTCAATAATACATAATGTTGTATCAAAAGCATATTGAATTGAAACAATATTATTTCATATTATGTAATTGGGACAATCCTCGTTATATGATTGAAATAACTACATATGCAATTGAATCAATGAAGTTTGTAATCAGTGCTGTATTATTCAAATAAATAATAAATATAATTGAAACAAATATTTATTTCATTGCAGTAATTAAATATATGATTGGTTCAATCAAATTTCTTCAATTATGCTATATTATTGAACCAAGTACTTCTGTAATTGACACAACGGTGTACCATATTTGTTTCAATCGCATTATAATTTAATCAACGAAATTAATTCCAATCATACGGATATCATTGCATCAACACTTTTCTTTTCTCAGTGTAGAATCCACTCGCGGAAGATTTTAATATTCTTCAATTCTCTCCCATTACGAGTTGTTGTTCTTCATTACGATGCCAGTAAACCCTTGAAATAGAAGCTTGAAATGTCACATTCGAAGCTTCGTCTCCTCTCAGCTCTCGGCGGAGAATTTCCCACGACGCGCACTTATCGCATTCCACGGTTCACATCCCACGGATCTCAATCAAGCGATTTCCCTGCCCAAGTGGAATCGGCCGTCAAAAGGTAACAAATGCGTCGCCCGGCGCGGAATATCTATCCTGCGCACATGTCGTCCCGGGTTGCGTTCCGTTCCGTCCGACCCTGGTTAGTACGTGCCGTTCGAACCTTTTCTACAATTTCGAATTCGTTAGCGAAAGTATTCTCCCCCTATCGCGTGCTTCGTTTCGCACCCTTCCTGGCTAGAGGGAGAGAAGACAATTTCGCGAGATTATAAAATCGAGCTGGAGCTTATTGATTCTCGCGGGCAAATTAAATTCTCTAATCTTTTCCCTCGAATTTCGCCGTTCGCTTGTCCTCGAGCTAATTTATTACGCGACGCGGGGCAAGAGGGAAGTCCGTCTGTACGCTCCGCCATTTTGTCCCGCGAAGTTGGCAGTTAAATGTCGTGTGCATAATCCAGTCGTTAACTAGTTAATTCATTAAAGTTACGTAAGTTTGCTAGGCGCGTAAACATAGCGGGATACGCGCGGGCGCGCGTCAGGAGAAACGAAGCGCAGGGCGAACGACGGCGGGCTCACTCGAGTCGAAGTAAACCGATTGCGTTCCGGACTATAAACTTTCTTCCTTGTGCGAGCAGGTCGCTTGGACGAGGAGATTCCACCCGTTTCCTGGAGGAGGTCCTTCGCAGGGGGTATCCTCGCATGAAGATTTTTCCTTTTTTATCCGAAGGCACATCTCCGGTGCCGTTGCACTGGCGACTTCCGCGTGAGTGGTTGCCTAATGCGATACATCTCCGAGAGAAGGCAGTGGATTATTCTTTCGCACGCTTCGTTTATTTTTTTAAGGAGCTTTGCAGGACGCTACGTAAAAGTTCCTCGTTAATATTCGACTTTCTCCACTTCCGCGTACGACGTAAATTCTGCCATTTGAACTTCCTCCCCCTTGTTTACTAGTATTATCGAGTCAAAATGCCGTATCTCGGGGCTCGATAAAAATTTCGTACTCTTCGTGGTGGGAGGGGGTGGGGCGAGCGACTGCGAGACTAGAAGGAGGCGGTGGATGGGCGAAGGAGGAAAGAAGGGTGGAGGGGAGAAGGAAGGAAGGAAAAGTCCATAATAAACGGGGAAAGTTTTTCTCATCGACGTCCGACGCGCCGCTTCCGATACGCCCCGTGACATCGCGGCCCCAACGTTCCTACGACGTGTATTGCTCCATTTAGCCGTATCGTTCCGAACTTCTCGCTTCTGTCGGAGAATATCGAAGGGGTAGGAGAGGAGGGGTGGAGTGAGAGGGCGAGCCACGACCTCGATCATACTCTCCGCTCGACGAGCCTCGAGTGCGCAATGAACGCGCACGAGCAATCCTCATCCCTCCTCATCCGCCGTTTGTTTCCACCGTGTGAGATCAATTGCCACGGTTCGATACCTATACCAATGGAACTTTCAATTAACGTTTTTAATTACTAATGAGAAGTTCAATCGGCTTTCGTATCGACGAAATTAGCCGACTTTACCGAACGATTCACCTCTCGCGTAGATTTACCGACTGAGAGGGGATGAAATGTTCTAGAATAAGAGGAGAAAGGATGAGGGGAGGATAGGGCTGCGAATGAAAGAGGAGAAAGGGGTGAAGGAAAAGGAAGGTAGAATGAAGTTGAATTTAAATTGTATTTATTATTAATACCAGGTCTGGATACAAAATCCGTTGGACGTTACAAGTAAATAATACGTATGATCGGATAATAAAATTCTAAACCTAAGCGCGAGAAGGAACGCGTATATGTAGTAGCCGAGGGACTGCGAAAGGGCTTTTTATGTCGGCATCATATTTCGGCGTCCTGCTATTGATTTTTCTCGGGAGTTTCGTCACGCCATCACAGCGTACCGCCACTGAATGAGGTGACTGATTTTCAATGGCCAGCGAGCGCCTAAACGATCTTGGCGAGGTATCGCGTTAAGCCTGTAGTATTCGAATATCATTGGACCCAAGGATCTGTTTCGAGGGCGAAGTCTCGCGGTGGAGATCGTGAGCTGGAGCTGTAAAAAAGTTCCGTGCATCTTACGTTTAAAGCATGCGCTCACGTTTGGGTAATCAAATTTCGATCACAGGTATAACGGTATCTTCAATGTGGCAGGACGAGAATGCTTTGTGAACACAATTTACAGAATTAATAAGATTTATTAACGAGATCACGTGTATTCGATATTTTTAACAGCCCACTTCGATCTCCACTGTGTTTGAATTATCATATAATCGGATTGTATGAAACGTAGGACAAGGCCGAGCGTTTCGATTTCTCCAAATCCACAGTCAAATTATTCGTCCCTTCCGTCCGTGTAAGTTTGTGAATGCGCGCGTCCATGCTGCGTAAATAAATTAGCAGGGCCAGCGAGCACCCTCGTTCATTACGGCAGATAAAACCATTTGTTAATGTTTCCACCGATCCGTCATCGGAAGGGTGTTTTCGACGGCGTCGTCCCCAGCCACCCTTTCTACCGCTGCAACCCCTTTACTGATACCCGTTGAATCTGGTGGGATTAAGTGGGGTGGGAGAGTGGAGAGAGTTGAAACGTACGTCTCTAAAATGTTCCGAAACACCCAAGTATACCGGGTTGCACGATGTGTGCAGAAAGTTTCTCGACTTTCCTTCCTACCCTATACTTCGTAAGGGTTGCCGATATGACCACCCCTCTGGAAAGATTAATTGCAGAAAGTAGAGGTAGAAGAATTGTAGGGGAAGATAAATTGCAATGACGAGAAAGCTCTCGATTCCCCAATCAATTATTTCATCCAACGTCTATCTACGATCGCTTCTGAAAATTGTTCGCGCTAATTGATTCCTTGAAGTTGGTGGCAAATTTTCGCGACGCTCAATTTTGCAGACTACTGTGTGAGATGCGCGCCACGGTGAGGCGTGCCTGAGATTTTTCGAATTCCTTCGAAGCATCTGCTCCCCATCCTCTCCAAGCTACCAGTCAGCCACCCGTCGGAGTCGTGCGGTTCGTCTCTTCCCACTGCTCAAGGCCATTTCCGACGCTAATTGCCTCGCGTGACGGGAGCCAATCTGACACAGTGGCGTGGAAAGCTCCGACCCGCGATAACACCAGTTGATTTCTTCTCGGGTAAGGACGAAGTTAACGCGGCGGGCAAATCTTGAAATCTTGACCCGATTCGCTCCTCCTTTCTCCAGGCACGCGAAGCGAAAGTCAATATAATCCCGGTGATATCCTCTTTCGGAAGATTCTCGTGCGATTTAATGGCGGATCGTGGAAGCTGAGTGACGGAAAATGAAATAATTCGTTGGAGCTGTGCGCTTCGATCGATATGCCCGCGAATCATGGAATTTGCAGTTTCCTCGGTAGAGCGGATTTTGTCTTGGTGAACGCGGAACTGTGGATAATAAAGTGAGCGAGGATAGTTATCGTTAAATAAACGACGATAAAACCAGGAGTGAGGTAGTTTGTAAAATCTCGCCCTGTTCTATCTCTTGCTCTCTCTCCGCCGGCCAACCGCTAATGCATAAAATTTTGCGTCTAGCTGGAAAGTTCCAAGCCACTCGTTACCCCGAGTAAAGTTCTTCGGAGAATATCCCCCGCAATTCGTTTTCCGTCTAGTAGCCCAGTTTGTAGCTCCTTGTACATTTTTTAATATATTCTTTACGAACGTATCAATGCGTCGTTAAAAAATGACTGTTTCAAAAAAGAACCTGGGTTAAAAGTTTCCTCATGGTTTTCCCCTTTTTGTTTTATGTAACGAGACGGTACAATATGGTACGAGGTAACAAATATTCCCTATCCAATTTTTCCTAACAACGAAATACCTGAAAAATTTGTCTCTCTCCCTCTCGGATATGCGCGAATGCATTCGTTCTCTCATCAAACGAATGTCGTACTATCGCTGAAAAGCGCGAGCAAACAAGGGGATCACATTGGGTACGTATGAAAAATAAATCAATGTTTCGTGATTTATTATCCCGTCAATCTAACCAAACAAGCGGGTGTATCTGTGGAATGCCACGCGGAGCTAAACACATTTCAAGCGTGGGACAAAAGTTATTTTCGTCACGAATGCGGAAAGTTTCGCTGGTGCTTCAATGGTGTAGATTACCAAGTTTACGTTAACATTTTCGGAATGCGCGAAGAGTCGTGCCACACTGAAGCTTCGTACGTGCACGGATGCTTAAATTGCCAATTGACACGGATTCTTAAGCATGCGCGCTCACCTTAAGTGGTAACAAAATTTAGAATGTTTGAAGTTGCTGATAATTATCGAAATTGTCCACGCGATTAAAGTCTTATTTATTTTGTATTTGTGTATATATCTCTAGACGCTCGTTTATCTTTACGGGCACACACGAGGACGGAAAATCGCATTTTCTGTCGAGCAGCTTTTCCTTCTTTTCGTGCGGTCTACGCAAATCACAAGAAGACCCTGGCAAGCGGTGGGGACGACTGGAAAGGAACACCCACGACGATCGTTCTCGGTTTCTTGCGCTGCTACCTCTTTTGGTATTGAAGGGTAGTTCGTAGGACGGGAATCCTCGGATGTTTGTGGCTCTTCTACCGGTGTGCTTTGAATCTTCTCTCTCGGAATCAACGTTACGGCCATTGCAAGCTTCAAGAGGATTTACCGTGCGTTTATCGTCAGTCGATAAAGAATATAAGAATTCAAGAAAAATCAGATTTTCCTAATAGAGAGGAAAATGTTTCGTTAACTATTCTTTTCCCAGTGTAATTTCCAATATTGATGTATACTTTCCGAAGACTACAACGCGACTTTCTTTGGAGGATTATCTGGGACCACCGTGGAAAAGAATTTCTCCCGTTAAGGTTTCGCAAGCCAAGTATAAAGGATCTTTACCTCAAACTCGGCTGAAGGTGATCGTGAAAATATTCTTCTCCTTCCGTTTAAGCGTGCCTGTTTACGGATCGCCCGGACTCTCTCGTGTAGCGATTACAAAGTAGAGGGCCGTCCTCTTTGAAGTTGCCTTCTACGGTGGCGAGCGTAATGCGCGGAATGTTCGTCGCAGGCGGAACGTACGGGACCCTCACGCCCCAGTTCCGAAGGGACGATAATTCACTATCATGGCTTATTGAACTTTCGCGAACCGCAGGCTATAATCTACTTTCGCATTGTGACTCACTCTCTCCTCTTCACGCCGAGCGGTGGGTTCACGCCGTTGGCTCGTGGCATTGTGCCACCTGTGAAACGTGCAGGTCCACCCTTGGGGTAACATTGCTTACCGCATGATGTAAAATCAGCGGGAAAGTCTTACTGTATTTCTGAGCGGAGGAAAGGCGAGATGAACGGAGAATTTACAATGAATGAAAATAGAAAAGGAGGATGACAGAGAAACACGGAGGTCCCATATTTATCAAAAAATACTGAAAATTTTATGGGGACACAGGGTTGTTTATTGAATTTTAATAAGGCTGGTATACTGGCCGATGAAAGCGGGCACGCAAAGCTGAAAGTCAAATTTAAACTGGATCCAGTGTTTTACCGAGACAAATTAAATTTATCTCGATGATGGAAATGAAGATTGGATACTGCGGAGGGCGGATAAAAAATGGATTGGTATTAATGAAATTCGTTTCACCGCGAGAGTGCTATTGTGAATAAGGAAATTAGTTCCCCGCGTGCAGGGGATTGGTCTTTGCCAAAGCGCAGCGTTTTTTCTCTCGACGAGAAATAATAATAATATTTGACGTTTCATTGTGTTCGTAAAACATATACAGTTTTCAGAGAATAGAGGAACTCGTATATGGGAAAACTGGCGAATAATTAGCTAATTCGTGAGCACAGCTACTACAACGGTGCATAAGCCGAAGAGAATTAACCCATTGAAATAATTAATCCGTGGTACATGTTTTCGTTAACTGGCGCAATTTGCGAGTACGGAGAGCCAGTAAATTTGAGTCCGTTGTGAATCAAAAAACCTTTGGCTCTTGCGAGACGACAAATCGCGGAGTACCTCTTGAAAATGATACTCCCGGCGAAAAATTCGCTAGCATCTTACCGCATAGCGCAACAAGTAAAATGGCTGTGGATTGCGCGTGGAGCAACGAAGGGCAGCGCGGGCAAAACCTACACGGTGGCTCGAAATGGGCCGAAAATATTTGCACTAGCGCGAGCGCGGCGCTTTCTAGCGCGCGGGCACAAAAGTGTTTATTCAACAACTTATCGTGCCGCGACAGACCGTTAGACAGTACGTAGTTAATGTTTTCCTGTCTCGCCTCGGCGCTTCCGTATGTAAATTTGCACGAAGTCGCCGGCGTAAACGAAAAATTTCATAAAAATCCCAACGCGGCCGAACGAGCGCCAGCGCTCTGCGGAAATTCACGAAGGTAGTTGCGGCTGTAATGGGACAGCAGTTCCGGGAGGAGAGCAAGCCCGAAATTTTAGCCATTTTACGGGAACGTAACCGTGGACTGCGAGCTTCACGAGCTTGCCAACCGCCCGTCCGGTCTCTCAAACTTTCCCCAAGACGATATCCCCTTTGGCTGCTTGGCAAACTTTTGATTTTTTCACTTTAGCCCTCTTTCGTGCCTCCCCGTCATTCCAATACAAGGCCTTACGGGTTATTACGAAGTCCTGCCGCAGCGAACCTGGATTCGACAATTCGCCGACACGGTACGGAGATCCAACGAAGTGAGTAACCTTGCGACAGACACTTTTTTCTCCTAATTGAAAAATAGCAATGCCCCGACTCATCGTGAAAAAAATCCGAGCTGGATTTTCCGCGTTTATCATCCGCACTCAAACTTCGTTAAAGTCCTTCCAGTCCGAGGACTTGGAGAATCTACGGGCGAGCGTCCCGACGCCGCCGTCGTTATATCGTTCGCGAGTAATAAAAGCAGGCCGTTATCCACTCGTTTACACGACGATGCAGTTCCGCTACGGCCGGCGCCACGAGCTGCGGCACCATTGAGAATGGCCGAAACGGGAGCAAACCCCTTCGCCCCTTCATCACGCGCTTGTTCGCATGTAAATACGTTTATTATGCCGGGCTCACGGGGTTTCGCGCGCGTGTACGTGCGGCCAGGACCGCCTTACGTGCCGCACGTTTCACGCCGCCACGGTGAATCAACCCACTTTTCTTTCCTTCTCCTTCATTTCTCCACCCCCTTTCCATCCCCGCTTCGAAAAGCATCCTCGCTCACCCTAACATTCTATCTTTCTTCGTCCCTCCTTCTCGTCCTTCTCCTTCGCTTCGTTATTCTAAACGCGACGTTTCGCAAACGCGGCGGTTCCGTCAATTTTCTCGGAAGAATCAACAGAGAGAAGGTCTCTGTAAGGCACGAGACCCTGCAGGATCCTCCATGCTTGTCCCGGAGGAATAGTCGAGTTCGTGAGCCACGAGAGCGTCGCGATTATCACGGATTGTGTTTCAACTGTGGACGCAACGATGACTCGAAAAACACATATTTTTATTGTTTTTCCTCTTGGCTTCGCCTGCAGCTCCCGTCGTTGCATTTTATTCCGTGGCACAGGCTGCACCAGGATGCTTCGCGGGGGATGGTTTTGTCGGTCGCAGTTTTTGCCTGTTCGGTGCTTAGCGCGCATTACAATGACTGGTATATTCGCTCCTCGCCCGCTGCTACAAATATTTCGGTGGTCCGTGAGTGTCTAGCGGAAGCTGCGGCCAACTCCGAACAAGCGTGTACTCCTCGCATTGCCATTGTTATAATATCTCACCCTACCACGTCACCCTTCGGATTATTTTAAAATTCAGCTGCCTTTTTTTCACGAGCACCCTCCGTCAAAGCAAGTCCCTTCAAAGCCACGATTAACTAATTTCACGAGCCGCTGCTTCATTCGCCTCCTCCTTGTCAACCTTTCCTTTTACTTTTATATCCACCGAGAATATTCTCCAATGCGTAGGGAAGGGAAAAAACCACACGAGTCGATAATGCGCAAGAAAAAAATTCGCGAACTAGAAGGATGCGAGCGATGGCAGGGGTACGTAAGAGTGGGTGGCTGACTTTCCTTGTCATGGAAAATAAATCATCGCGTCGTCGACCAGAGAAGTTGCAAGGGGGTGAGAAGTGGAGAGGTATAGGAGGGATGGAAAGAGGAGGCGCTATAAATTATTTCGCAAAGGGAGGCACGGTTACTTCTGCGCGGGCGATCTGCAACCGCGATTAATCGCTGCTGGACGAAATATTTCATGGCTCGAGACTCTCTCGTTCTCGTTCTCTTGCTCTCTCTAGAGGGCGTCTCTCCGTAACGTTCTGAATTCTAGTAGGTACATATGCGAAGGAACTCGGAGGAGGGTTAGAAAGAACTGGAAGAGGAGAGAAAGGTTGTGTGTGTGTTGTGCGTACGTGAAGAAACGCGTAGGACGATGCGTGTATCGATAGGGTGAGACGGAAGACGTTCCACGGTTCATTTACTTCGACGTATCGCTCCTGCCTCGAGACTAGGTGGAAGAAACTGCGCGTAACTACACGAACGCGATTTTTGCTCGGAGCTAGAGGCGGAAGGAAGGAAGGGAAGAGTTAAGGGGATGAGAGAAGGGGGTGGCAGCTTTGAACGGGCCTTAATTGCCGAGTGAGCGAAAAAGAAGACTCCTCTTGGCGGAAATCGCTGTCGACGAGGGCTCGATCGCATTATCGATGTCTCCAGATCGACTGACCCCGTTTGGCTATCTTTGCTTAGACAATGCGCACTTTATCTTCGACCTAGAGGATAGGGGCGGTGGTGGTGGCACGTGCTTCTAAGAGGAAACGCTTATAGAGGGGTTTGTGCGCGAGTGCTAGTGTACCGATGAAGGAGCGTGTAAAAAAATGCGAAAAGAGGAAACTTTCGTGAGTGGATCAATGAGAGAAGAAAGTCGGAGAAGGGAAAAGAGTTGAAAAGTGGAAAAGAAATTCATTTAAGCGCGAAACGACGTAAAATGACGCGTAAAATTACGAATACGGACGAACGTTGCGCCTCCGTAAAAAAATAAAACGTCAAGTTTTAGTGGAGAATAATTCAAATCGTTCGATCGGTCTCGGGGACCTGCCTGTTCTCTGTGGTAGCCTGGACGTATTTAAAGCTCCGAGAAGAAATGTCGAACCGCGAGCGTGCGCATCGTACGCTTCGTCACGGCAAGCCGCGCGTGGCGCGCACCGTTCGGTCTAGGGGCAGACACCCGCGTGTTGACATGACGTACTTAACGTTCTATTCACGTAGCAAGAGATTGTCCGGCTATTAACGACTATGGAGGCTAAATGTGCGTGAGTGATGGACACTGATTCAATATGCGATTGACGTGGATCGAATGATTCAATGACGTTAAAGCCGAGAGCGCCGGGAGAATCTCCGCCGACGACGCCCCCTATCTGTCGATCCTCCCCTGCCACCTCACCCCTTTTCGGGCCACCAAACCACCCCCGACCTCTCCCTCCTTCTCTCTCTCTCTCTCTCTCTCTCTCTCTCTCTCTCTCTCTCTCTACTCGTTCACCCTTTCCATCTCCCGTTCGTGCGTTCCTCGCAACCGTGCCACTCGAATCGCGCATGAAAACCGAATTAAAAGCTCGTCATTGCGTAATCACGTCGAAAGTGTCGAGGTATCGATAGTAACGTAGAATTTATTTACACAATTTAATGCGAAACGTTGGCGCTTCGAAGCCTGACCTGGCCAGTGGATTTACTCTCGTTCTTTCGCGTTTCAACCTCGATGATATACGCTGTTAATAGTGCTTGCGAGAGCAAATGCGTCATTAAAACGTGACGAGGACTACTTCGGTAGTGAACGGTTACAGCGGCGCACCGTGGATGGATTTTCGGAAGGATTATTGGAAAATGACGTCCGCGATCGCAGCTGCATTTGCCTAATGCAAAATTGGTAAGCGGCTGTGCCGTTAGTTTGCTTTTCGGTAGTGGACGATTAAAAATAGTTACGGCTTTGCCTTGAAATTCGAAGTGTTTCCAGTTTTGAGACTAAACGTGATCTGCAGAATTCAAACGAAAGTATAAATTTCTATGAGAAGGAGCAACGTCGCAAATGCGCATTGGCAAGACTTCAAATACTCTCTTTCTCTCTCTCTCTCTCTCTCTCTCTCTCTCGCTCTTTCTGATTGACCAATTGTTGTCCCTCTTTAAAGTTCCGGTCGCCTCCTACGTGTCCCGATAACGTAGCTTCCTCCACCCGAATAGATTCTCATTCTCCGACGTTCTGTAGCACCTGCGCATCGAATCGCAAGCGGGAACGCGCACGTTAATGCTATCAGGCGGGAGTAGGACTGACGTCATTAGCAGGTGTAATTACTGCACAAACATCCAACGCGCTCTGCTACCGGGGCTTGGTGTTTTAATGAGATAATCGAGGCGCGCGGTATGACATAATCGTTTTTCGTCACTGCTACCCATCGTTACCCAATTTACGTGGCAGGGCATCGGTAGTAAATAACTTATGAATATTTTACGGCTCTCCCGTGCGTAACAGTTCACGCGGTTAGAGGTAATTTAGTGAGCGGAAAATCCACGGTAGCAAAAGCTTCCAAAACAAATTCCATCCTATTACGTTGACGGCAGGCAAGCCTGGAAATATTCAGCGATCAATCGTCCACTAGGATCCACCGCATGCATTGTGCGTCACCTGGTAATTTGCAACCACCTAATTAGGTGTTCCCGACCCCCCCAAACAGTCATTCGAGACCTCTCGAGTCCCTGTTAAAGCAGCCGCATTATCGAGCGCCACCCTTCCCGTTCCACCTAGACGCATTCAAAAACGAGACTTGCTTTGCAAGCTCGAGGACGAGCACTGCGAGAGAATAAGCGAAAGCATCGTGAGTGATAAATCGTGTACACGAGAACGGGGAGAAATCGGGATGAGAAACTGAAGGATCCGTCTAGTTGGTTCATCGACGAAGCCGCTATTTAGCTTAATATGTCAGAGGGGATGAGAGAGAAGGGGTGGGGTAGGAGCTGGGACGACGCCGGCTTTACACCTCATCGAATCCAGGGGACGTAATTTGCAACCTGACGTTTAGGGCTTTCCGTCACAAGAGACCTTTTGATTCGGAGATTATACGTGCACGTGGCCTTGTCCATCGAGCGGTACCGCCGCCATGTCCACGAATTCCATGTTAATGGTAACGCGTTCCTCTATCGCTCCGCTGGACCTTCCCGCCTTCCTCTCGTGCCTCGCTACCTCCTCCACCTCCTTCCTCCGTACGGTGACTGGAGGTCGGTAATCAACGCTGTTTCCCACCCTTTGAGGAACGACCCTGGGCGACGTGCTTGATCAGAGACCCTTGCTGGGTACCTACATACGTGTGCAGCTTCCCGCATTCTCTTTATCTTCCCGTCGCTTCTCGTGACTTTCCATATTCCCTTCGGTCCTCTCGTTCTTCGTTTCTCTCCGCCTCTTGCTCCCCAATGATATCTCTCGGTCGTATCGCCTGCATCTTCGTTCGCGAGCCAGTGCATTTTCCATCGATCACCCGACGTGTCGCGCCAGAAAGAACTGACACGCAGATTTAAATCAGCCGCGATGGATTTACTTCGTGCGCTGGTGTTTTTCTCGTGAACGCGCTCTACGTTGTTTCATCGATCGCCCTGGGTTTTTGTTTTTTAACGAGATCTGTTTTGGAACTATGAAGCTCGCTGAACGTGTCTCCTGACGCGCACGTATGGACTGAGATTCTATAGGTGGGTATTGTTCGAGGGCGAGGTTTACAAGAGATTTCTCAAAGGTGGGTGGAAGCACGATGTACCTGAATGTTACAGCGTGCCGGACGACGGGGTATCAGATTTCTTTTAGAGAATGTCGAAGATCGGAGGGACGAAGATTTTTTGTCGTGGATGAAAGCGGCGAAGAAACATCTCGTATTCGCGTTGTTTCTACGTTTACCGAGACGCCCGAGATTTCGTGATTTTTTAATGCTCGGAACTCTTCCTCGATGAAGTACCACTTGCAACTTTCTCCAATTAAAAGTTCACTCGAAAGTGCTTAAGGAGTACGGCGATCCCGGCATCGACGCGTCCTTATAAACGTGAATGAAAGCTAATTAAAAGTAATACTCATTCTTCTTCCATTCCATCTGCAAATGAATCTCTTTAATCAGTCTACAATTTGTTTTCGTTTCGCATCCCATCGCAAATTATAATCGGACAAATTGATTTAAGCATCTCCGAACCGGGTCACTTTTCGCGAGCGCCATCGGTAAAGTCTTCTTCGTATTGTTCTATATTCGACTGTAGAATTGTTAAACGATATTGTATACGGATGTTTCTCTACTCTCTCCACATTGTTGCTCCTGGCACATACCACGCATCCATCTACCCACGCAACTATTCCACGTACATATAAATCTACGAGCGGATGTTGCGCGTCGTTCGACGCGGAGATCGGTCGGTAACTCCGCGGCGTCCGCGCCGGTAGTGGCCAGACGATGGCCCGTCTAAACGTCATGTATGGCAGCTGCAAATATTTGTCGACGCGAATGTGAGCGGTTATTCCTGAGGACGTGGGCGGTAGCACGCTATTTAGTTGAACGACGACATTACGCGACCTCCGAATGCCTCGATGCAATTCGCAATCGGATATTTCGGGTCTTTCCGTCAAAACGTGCTGCCCTTTCCTCGAATGCACCTGCAACCCCACAGCTGCACCTATCGTTGGATTTTCGAAACGATAGACGCGCCCTCGGACCGCCTCCCCCTGTGTCGGCTTGCTCCCAGATTTTGGTCCTCGCGCTTGTTTGATGGACCGCTTGTTCAAACGCTCGGTCCAGCCTGGCGTTACTTACCTGTCGTATAAGTTACGTGCATACACTCTGCTACCGAGGGATTTAACCCGTCCCGCGAGGGGGTGGCCGCAAACCGCGGTTTATTACCGCGTACACTCGATGCAGCTGTTGAGCCACCCTTCCGGGTGCGTCGCCTGCCGCGTCGCGAGAGTAAAATCCTGCTTCGTATAACGCGCACTGACGTAGGCACGGATTAAGGATTTCCAAGCTGCACATGAGTCTCCTGTAGATGTTTGTTTAAACGAAAATCCGACTCTCCTTTCGTTCACTAGCGAGAGATTTTGCCCGAGTTCGAGTCACGAGAATCACTTGAGAAATATAAAAATTTCACGTGTACCGTTCTCCGATGGAGATGCAGGGCGTGTGTTATTTCCCGTGGGCATTCGAACTATGTTCGCAACATACATCGACCATCGACCAACGATATGTCAACGAGAATCGGATGGTATTCGCTTGGCATTCGCGTTTTCCTCGGTACAGACTCGCTCCTACGACAATGGGCGATGCATTTTGGACCGGATGCAACTCGCGCACGGGCCACAAGGAGCAGGAAGGTATGCCGCCGTTACCTTGCGGATGCGTTTGCGGGACCGAAGTAGCGCGGGAACGAGAAACAATAATATGTTATGCAGATATGCATGCGAGCGGAAAGCGCATACCGCATACTGTCGTCGGTACGGAGTCACTTCGTGCCAGTTGCCGATTCTGGAAACGCTCCGTCCTCGCGCTGGGAAATGCCGAGTGGCAGTTAAGACGTTCGCCACAATTGAGAGATTGAACGCGCACGGAACTATAGGGCGCAGGGACAATAACTTAAACGGTTTCGTGTGCGTCGACAATTTCGATGGCTCGCGAGTTATCGGTGTCGTTACTTTACTTGTTCGTTTAGTTTACTTATCGGATGCTCGGCACGATTCCTGAAAATAAGGCAAGAAGTTGGAAACATCAGAAGGGAGATCGGAGCCACCGAGGAAGCCGAGAAGAAAATTTCTTGATTAGCCAACGACCAACTCTCGCCTCTTTGCGCGCGGCCATATTGTTAGCCCGCAAAGAGCGCGCCATTCAGCGCGATCTCTTTGATCTGACGAGGTTAAAGAGTAGAGAGGGGGACCATCGCAAGATAAACATCTTGACTACCCACGCGCACCCTCGTGACGTTCCTAGGGACAGGCCCTTAATCATATTTGTCCGAGGAGGTCCCTATCGGGGCGGGCAATCCCTCGAAGGAAAAAGAATCCCCCTTCCTTCGTGGCGAATGAGACTCCCCTCGTTCCTAAGAAATGCCAGGAATCGAGAGGAATTTCCCCGTTAATTTATCACCCCGCCAAGCGTCATTATCAGCCGTTGCCATCCGAAAGTTAAAATCCATCTCCTACCCATACGAGAAGACGAGGAATTGGATTCTGTCGGCAATAATCTACTTATCGAGAGTCCCTTTATTACCGCTTCGTTTCATGGATCCTGGGAAATTGACCCTTCGGATGTTTTTTATTGATTGTCGCGGTACACGATGAGACAGCAGTGGCCCGTGCCCCGGAGGAGGGCCGGGGTAAAGGAATCAATCAATTTATCCAATTTGGATTGATCGCGCGAGGGATGATATATAATCGAGTTCAAAATACCTTGCTTCACACTTCCCCCTCGCAAATATTCATTAACGAAGTCTCTTCGCGAAATAATTACCGCACGTCCCGTTTCGAAGCTTAACATCGCGGCGCGCATCGATGTGGGATATCAATCATATTTCGAATCGTTTAACCGCAAGCGTCAGCGCGTGCGCGCACCTTCGCGCGCGAGTCTGACAAACTGCCTGTAGTTACTAACGGAGATAGCGGGTTGAAGTGGGAGGGTGGGCGAAAGTCTCGTTTCGACAAACATGTCAATCGTGGGAATCGATGCGATCTCGTCCGGCAGCCGAGTCTGCCCTCGCCAAGCCGTGTGTCTATCTATTTAGAAATGTTATTACGCGCGGAAGCTTTTTTTTCACCACTGGACCTGCGCACTCGGCCATTTTCAAAATTTGATTGTCTCTTCGACCCTCTTCCCCTCGCGACTCGATTAACGTCATGGATGCGCGGTGCACCAGCCGCACACGATTATCCGTGAGCGTCGTGTTGCGATTTCCACGAATTTTTCTGCAACCTGATGCAACGCCATGGGCCTTGCATTTTGCAGGCACTGCCTAGCGACTGGGTGGACTCGTACGGTATGGACGCGATCGTTTATTTATCGGGGACAGGCTTGGATGGACTTTCTCGGCGACCTTTCGCCTGCGACCTTGCGCCACGATGGGAATAGCAGGAAATGGGTTTAGGCTTTACGAGGCGAGCCTTCCGGTGAATATTACAGGATGCAATTCTTTGTAGGAAAATCTTCAGAGAACCTCGAGGAATGTTTTACGAATTTCCGTCCTACTGGCCCGCGTAATCGCAGTATGTACCATGGAATTAATACCAAGCGCTGTAAAATGATTCACTTTAGACGTATGAGGCGAAAGGCACGTTCGAGTCATCATTCGACTCACTACCGTTGTAATTTCAATGTCCACCAATGTGTTTTCGACAAATTTCCATCATCGACTGCCGGACGAAAGCATGCTTGTCTGCGTCCTCTCCCATTTCACATTTCCCTCGACTGCGGAGAATGATGCGACCGGCGCGCGAAATTCCAGCGAGCCACGCTTGGCACCACCGAACAATGCGAACAAGCGATCGCGATCTGAGAGAGGTACCGTGTGCGGCGGCAGCTCGGTATCGGACGACAAACACGTCGATTGACAAATCGGCGAGGCCGGCGCGCCGCACTCGCTCGTACCACGTAGGGCATCGGAGCGCGGCGTCATCGGGAGAATAATTCAGGTATAATTGACCAGGTCGGTTAATAGCGACTGTTAATTAGTAGGGACCCATCCGATACGGGAGGTTGCTTGGTCCACGGGCTGTTCGGGGCTGTGGTGGGGGACCGAAGGGAGCCACGGTGAGATATGATCGAGGGCACGGTGGTCGGCGACCACGCACACTCGCACGCACACCGATGGACTTGGTCACTCTCTCCACTCTATCCTCCTCCTCTCACACGAACATAGATCATGCGCCGAGTGAGCGTGTGCGAGCATGCGGGGGAGCTGCAGATTGCGCACATGTGGACGCTCCATGGTTGCCCGAGGGAATGCCAGGTATCTACTTGGAAAATAGCCTTCTCTACGTCCCTCTCTCTCTCTCTCTCCAACGCCCTTTCTCTCCTTCGTCCCGTGCTCGTTTTCCTCTGCCTACCTTTTTCCCCCCTGCTTCGAGGGAGCATTATCGGCGAGAAAAATGCCGGGGTTCGTATTGATGGTTTTCGCATCGTCGTCGGGTGCTGGATGTGCTTCGAGATAGTTAAGCCTTGACACTGAGAGATTGTTTCTACGTTCAGTTTAGTTTAACCATGGCTTCGGTGGATTTGCCTTGAATCTTGTCCGCGGTTGGATTTAGCGAGTCGTAATACGTGACTTCCGAATTTTACTAGTTCGTCGATTATTATCAGGTGGAGCACTCTATTTCACAAGATCCCTTATATTCTGATTTTTCAATAGATCTCGTTGGCTATGAACCCCGGTGTTGCGAGATAAAACTCGAGTGAACGGATAGATAAAAAGGGTTTGAGAGAATAAATATACTTTAATATAATCACAATGGGTGTACAGTGAGCACTTGCCAATGAACAGTATTACCGGTAGGAATAGGAGTAAACAGCCTAGAGAGTGGAGCGCGGTCGCGGAGCTGGTATCGCGTGTAAGGTGCTGATTGGCTTTCCTATGCCATAGACAAGAAAGCAAATATTATGACCTGGAACGGGTCTTCGCTACTTTTATTGCGAACCCCATTTCACATGTATGCCAACACGCGGTAATGAAAAGATCAGACTTTAAATTGTACTCCGACTTGTCGTTAGAAATACAATGCTATGCTATGCTAATAATGCATCGGTAATAAGGGTAATAAAACAAGAGGAATGATAAAGACCGTTGTAGGACCGGAATAGATGCAGCATCTCCCTGCTCGTAAATTGTTCATAACGATTTCAGAACCATTTGTGGGTACCTCGTAGTCTGCGGATCGTTTGAGCTTACGGTCAACCTTATGGCGGAAGTCTCGGGGTTGGAGGCGGTGCTGGAGGCAGGGTTGGAGGGTCTCCGACCAGACAGCGGTAAGACGCTCTCGCAAAACGGATTGCCGATTGTTTCGTTAGATATTCTATGGCCGGACGAGCGCATTCGAGCGCGCAATCGCCCAGGGAGAGCGAAATCGCGATACGCTGTAAGAGGAAGTGTCGCTCGTAACCTTGTTTCGTCGTAACGGCGTCGCGGCTGGTTTCAATCGCTCTGGATCGTTAGACGGTTGTCGAGTACCGAGGGAAGTTTAACTGAATTTCAGGGAACCAAAGCGATTCGAGGGAATTCGCAATTTTCGACATTGCTTGTTTATTGCAATCACGAACCAGGCCTGTCGGAAAGCTTAATTGAAGTTTCCATTGATCGATTGAAATTTATCGTCATCGATGTTGGCTGCTGGTTGAAGGTTTGACAAATAATGACGTCACATTGGGAAATATTTTTTAGCAAGCATCAAACATTTCGGCTTGTCGCGCGGTTTACGTTATGTACAATAACACCGGCCCGCTAGCGGTTGAAGTTGCTGAATTTGCGTTTAATTAATTGTAATTACGTACCCAGCCTAGACGAGGCCAAATCTGACAAAATTAGACGGGGCCAAGCTGCGATAGCCGTTAGTGACATTAATATGTAGCCAAGTTTCGGGATTACGGTTGGTCGCAGCTGGACGAAATGTGAATTAATTAAGGTGCCCACTGATTTAAAATTGCTGCAACAAAACCAGGTGAACATTTCCCGGTGCTTCTCCTTAACGAAAATATGTTCTTCGATAAACGTTAATCTTCGAAACGAGAATTTATCGTGAATAATTAAAAAAAAATCCTAACAAAAAGGAAAATCCACGAGAAGGATATTCCGTGCCTGTTGGTCGATACAGATTCTCCATTCTTCTTAAGCGATAGACGTGAGAAGAAAATTCATAAAAATTCCTTCCCGAGGAATGATTCTTTATCCGATCGTTCCACGTATTTTCACGAATTCTTTCCACGTCGTACTCAGGGAAGTTATTGAAATGCACCAACAAAGAATTCAAATGCAATTCCCGATCGTCTCGAATCACCGGATTCCTATATAAAATGGAAAATTAAAGTTATTCATGGCGAGCAATTAGCGTGGGCGCGACTCTCCGCGAGCCTTGGACTCAATTAGACAAAAGTACCGGCACGCATAGGTCAAAAGGGACACGAACCAATTAAGATTTCATTACCCGGCCCTTTCTTTCAACCTCCCGCGAGATTGGCTTGCCGCTTTGCCGCGACAAAAGAATCTTTCAATGCGCGCCTCGAGACGTCGTTACGTGCGAGTCACCATCACCCACAGACTAAGACGTCGGTGTTTGAATAATAATTGTTGGTACTAACGAGGCGCGTGCGTCAGTTGCAGACGATTTATTCGTTCTCTTGCTCGTCGTCGTTCGCCATCGCCGACAGGTTTCGTCCCGTCCTGTGTGTGCCTTTAATTAAAAGCTCAGGCGTTCGCACGGGCACAACGTTTAGTGAACGAAGCGCAAACGCTCGAATTTCGTCTCGAATAAATTTATCGTTCGTTACAAGGCCTTCTCACCCTCGCGCTCAGGTCCTCACAATGAGCAAGCCTGAATGGAGTCTTTCACGGTTTATTTCCTTCTTCACAATGGACAGTACCCTTCTCCATTGGCGAGAAGGCGAAGTACTAGCCCGCGATAGGAAAGTAGGAAGGTTTTGTATCGAGAAACTTTTTAATTAAAACCAACTTCGATTCGTGGAATCTCCGAGTATTCGCAATAAGATTCCTCGAGTTCTCGGCCGGAATCTGGGTGAATTAAAAATCCGTGTCACCAGGTGGAAGGACGCGAGCGGTGCGGACAAATATTTAAAATAGTCGTTCCGTAGAGGTGCTGCCGACAAGTGGAAAATGTTTTAAGCGAACATCCGATTTGAAGCGCGATCGTAATATTACTTGAGAGTAGATATTTCATGGACGGTACTACTCCGTAAGATTGAAACATGTATAGTGCATTAGTTTCGTTTAAAAAAAACTGTTCAGATACAGTAAAATGGATGGCTAAAACGAAAATTTCCAGACGAATTTCCCCCGTGTGTATTTTATATCGGAGAGAATTTTTGCGGGGTAAATCTTTTTTTTAGCTCGAGAATCCTTTTTTTTATAGTCATTAAGGGACATCGTTAGATTTGGGTCGCGCTCAAAGCCACTCGGACCCCTGGGACGAGGTAAAGGGTTTCAACGTCTATGACAGCGTAGCTCGGGGACACCGGACGCGCTTCGAAATTAGACGGAAGGAAGCCCACGAGAAGTACAGGGACGCGAAGTAGTACAAAGCAACCACGTCGCAGCGCGCGTGGGGTTGGCCAATTTTTGAAATTTAATTTAAAGAAGCTAACTACCCCGTGCACGGACCAACGCGCTCGACAGTCCGACCGCAGAGTCAAATAATATCTGGCTTGGCAGTCACAAACCTCACCTGCGGGAGTCAAACATTATTCCGAGTCAAATTCACTGGACCCGGTGTTCGTTACCAAGCAACCAAATGCCTTACGCTCCGTAAATCTATGCTAACGAAGCGTAATAAAATGTCGAGATACAAATAGTATTTTAACGAGGCACTTCATTATTTTAACATCCTTCATCTTCGTCGAGTACTTTCTAGAAATTTTCTTCCATCTCGTGCGCCCGTCTTCGTTCAAATATAACGAACATAACGAAGCGTATACACGTTCTACGACATTACAATTTCAGCTCTATAAACAGCACCGTATCGCATTCCACGAAGAGGCTTCTACGCGAGTATCTCGCCAGAGACCTGGCGAATCCTCGCGTTACGTTCTGCCATATCCCTCGACTTATCAATTCCCTCGACGTCGAAAACACACAAGATTCGCGAGACCCTTGACGCGTCCCTATCGACGCGTACGGCAACGTTAACAAAATTCACCCTGCGACTCCCATTGGGAGCGCTCGTTTTACTCGTGCCACCTTGCGCTCGTTACGAGCCACCGAAATTGCGAATACAATGGCAATCGTTCAATTCTCCTCGAGATAGAAGAAGGTGGAAAGCTACGAAGCAGGCGTCCCATCGTCGAAGTCAGAGGTGACCGATCGTAAAAGTTAGCTTGGTCCGTAGTCAGCTTTAGCTTCCACCCTCTCCACCCTCAAGCCGATTCGATTCCAGTTGACTTTACGAGCGCCGAGATGCAACTACCATTCCAATTTCGAGGTTCGGCACGTTGCATCCTCGAAAAGGGGGCACGGCTGACCTCCGCGTCACCGCTTTCCACCCCTCTTTCCACTTCCACCCCCGCGAAAAATGTTGGCGCTCGATAAAGCACGTTCTTCCGGCTCTCGCGCTTACTCTCCCGGCGAGAGGAACTGCTTTAATGAAGAAGGGGAGAAGAAAAGGGAGAAGCAGGAAGAGGAAAGGAGGTGGCCTCCTATTTTCCATCTCGAGGCATTGGAAACGACTGCTACCGGTCGCATCGAGAATGTTTCTCGTTAGGGGGTGCAAAAAAAAAAAAAATTCCCGACTCATCCGGCCGAGAATGGAAAAACTTTCCACTTAATCCCGAAATTAATAGTTGCGTTCTACGAAGTTTTTCTCAGCGACGGTGTATTTATAGTCTCGAATGTGGAGAGGGTCGCATCCCACGGGGGACGTTCCCATGCGTTCGCGATAATAAGAAGGGCCGCTGAGATGCCGCTGTTATTGGGGAGGATGTGACCGCCAGGATCTTTTATCTCGAAACGAATGGGCTGTAATTTAGGGTGCTCGGTGGACAAAGAAGTCTCGATATTACACGTGCCGGTGAGCGCGTAAAAACATTCGATAACGGTATAAAGCGGGCGATAACAATATCCGAATGGCACCGCGGAATTCCTATTAATCTGCTTAAGTGCGTCTTCGAGCCATCTAATCTTTGCTATCGTTCTCTTCTTCTCTTTTCGTCCGGAACTTCTCCTATTCTCCTCGGTCCGCTTTCTTGTCACTGCTGTTCCCTTCTCTCCTCTTTCGTTTCGCTTTCCATGGTCCGTCTCCGTCCACCCGACTCTCCCGTTTATCGTCGCCGCGCAATTAATATATCTCGCTCGTTTCGCCGCAACTGTCGACTCACCGTACCGTATCGACTTTTCTCTTTTATATCCCCCCATGAAACTAACAAAATTCCGTCCTCCACGCTCTCGTGGGCCTCCATCGTGCGTCTCTTCTCTCGTCCCATCCCCGCTCTCCCCTTTCCATTCCCCTCTCCGACTTCCAACTCCATTTTACCCCCATGGCTGATTCTACAGCAGTGAAAATTCCATTTTCTCGCAGGCAGAGAACACGATCGTATCTAGCCGACGCACCGCGGCGATACTTGCGGCCCACGCGTGAAACACCCATTGGCAAATTATTCTCGGCTTTGTGGATTACCGCGAGAGAGTGAAATCTTTTTTTACGCGAGTTCGATGTACTCCGAGTGGGCCGAAGAGAAGTAAAGAAATTGTGATTCTGCTCGCTTTATTCGACTCGATGCGACGTTTGGACGCGCGTAGGCGCCTTCTTCGGGCGTCTGCTCCCTGATAACAAATTTAACGCGGCTCTGAACGAGGTAATCTTATTCGCGGAATCGAGACAGGTAAGAAAATAAGGTAGGAGACCATCCACCCGGGGGAAGAAGAATCGTAAAGTTTCGCGTAACGTGGAAAGTTCGAAGAGGATCAGAATAGTCCTGCGGAGTAGGCGAGATATTTCTCGGCCTCTCTCGCTGGAGTCTATGAATGCGTGATAGCTAGGAGAATGCGCGCGCAGTCGCGAGAGAGAGAGATATTCTTCTTTCATCTCCGTTCCCAGTATTGGAACTCCCTGTGCGGAACGCGCGCTCTGTTGCGATGATATTCAGCAGCGGCCGAATTTAAATTACCCCGTAAATCTTAAATCGTCTTTAAATAATGACTACGCGGTACCATCGCCGAGGACGCGGTCGCTTCTCTCCTCGGTTGGTCGAGGCAGGTCGCACTTCGGCGAGTTTCTCTTGCGATTTCACGGGAGCATCTTCGCGCCCTCGTTTCCATCTTCTCCCCGACCTCCTTTATTCCTTCTATTTTTTCTCCGCCGATTTGTTGCTGGAGCTTCCCTTTTCTCCAGCTCCGTTCCCTTCGAATTTTCTTCGAGTTCTTTTTCTCCTCTTCAACGTCGCGCGAACTCAACTTCAACAAGGTTCTCTTCTTCGCAAAGGACGACTAAGCATCCACCTCGACGACTTCGGGGTAAATAAAGCACTTTGCACAACCGATCTACGACATGCCGTACCTTTTTCCTTCGCTTCGTTTTACTTTCCTTCCGTCACGTGGCGGAGGTACGCGAAATCCCGCGCATTGTCCCCGCCAGTTCCTAAAGATTATAGCCTCCTCCGTTTCTTGAGCTGTTCTTTCGTCGGCTTATTTGACACTCCTCGCCCGCCTCCCCAAACAGCACCGGCACGAAGCGCCCGTGAGAACAAAAGGTAGGGTATTTGCTGCTTTAATGCTTCACCCGCCAAAACGTTAACACGTTCACGGACGATATTATGGTTTTTCGTGGTGAGAAGGATGAGGCGTGGAAAAGGGATGAGAAATGGTGAGCGGGAGCGAAGCGGCGTGCAGAGAGGAGAGGAGAGGAAAAGAAGTATGGAAATGTCAGCCGCAGTGGATTCTCAACGGGCACAGCAGCTTGCGTCGAATTATTTATTCCGTGAAAGCGCGCTACTGCAGGAGGTTTTCGTCTTCTTCGTCCTCTTCCTCTTCGCGAAAAGTTAGCTTTCCGTTTGCGGAAATTGTGGAACTCGACGCCCGCGCACGAGAATATTGTCGATCAAGCGTTCCTCCCGGGGAGGGTGCCGAGCGATCAATCGCACGAGTCTGAATATTAAAAATTACGATACGAGGTGTGGAACGAAAATTTGTCAATTTCTCAAATAAATCAGTAGAAAGTCGTAGTTTCGATAATGTTGCGCTTCGTAGCCTTAGTAGGGAACCATTTGTTCGAAGTCATCCTCGCCGTTATAGCTGCTTGATTTATCGGGTCACGCCGAAGGATTTGCCTCCTAAGAAACTTTGAGCCAGTAGGGGGTGGACCATTAAGGACGGCCTATCTCGGTAGGCGTGCGGCCTAAATCGGAATAGAATTTCGCTTCAATTAACATCCAGCTTTCCGGATACCCTCCTGCGCGACTCTTCCGTTGTCTTCATTTTACGATTCACGAGACTCGACTTCAGTTCCATTTCACGCTCGACTTTCCCTCCACAATAGAATCACATCCTAGGGTCTAAAACTGCCTTAAATGTCGTTCCGCGGATGCTTTTACAATCGATCGGAGTATCTTTAAACGGCGGACAGACGAACAAACAACGCCAAGATGCTTCTCTTTGGAGACAGTCAATCCATTCTCCTTTTCCCACTCCTTCGCTTCCTCCTTCTCGAGATGTTTGATGCGGCGTTTCTAAGTGCTGTTACACCGCACTTAACGTGCTATCTCGTCCTCGTAATTCTCCGCGACGATCGTCGAGACGGTGAACGCCGTGCTACACCAACGGGACACGGAACGTTCGTGTTGCACCAGCAGCGGAAGGGTGCAGCTTGGCCGCAACCAACGCCACTTCATCTTCGATCGCCGCACAAGCGGCCCATAGTTTCCCAAATTTCTTGCCACGCCGCGTTTCCCAGCGCGCGTCCAATTAGGCGTCAAGATGCAGCCCGTCGATTCTCATAAACGTCGAATAAATTGTAATTTAGTCGGCATTTTTTTGCTCACTTCCTGGATGCGTTTCGAAGCACGTGAAAAGCTTTATCTGTATCGCTCGCAAGTTGCACGGTGGAATTTTCACTCTGGTAAAAAATTTTACGCGCACCTGGTGGAACTTTTACATCGCGCGTGGTACGGTAATTAGCGAATTAATTAAATTCGTCTCATAATTTAACTTTTACAACCCTAATTATTACTGGGCTTCGTCAGTGGACGAAGTTCGACGTGTTCCATTGCGATTTAATATGAGCGAAACTTTGTCTCAAACCACAAATCCATCGTCAGGACTCGATATCTTACGACCCACCCTCGAATTATGAATCACGTACCGTGTCAATAACTTACGCGAGTTCGAGATGTGCGCCGCACGGACGCTCACGTACACCATTCAAATATAAATCACGTTCTCCGGTAAACCGAAAAACCTTTCCCCGATATATCGATCTATCCATTCCGAATTACGTGTAAGTGCGCAGTTTATCATTGTTGCACCGTTTCCCATTTTGCCGGCGCAAGTAATACGGGTATAATATCTCACACGTGTAATATATTCTATCTGACTACAATATATTTCCCGGTAGAATATCAAACTTGGCGAACCGGGCCGAAAGGAGGAACGAAGAGGCGCGGGTGAACGAGGAGGAGGAAGGGAAGGAGCCACGCTGCACGAGATCGAAGGTGGATGCGGGGGGTTGGATCGTGCACGTGTGCTGCAGTGCTGTTGCACGTACACGGCTTTGATTCACTAAAGAGAAGGAAGGGGGAGGTAGGCAGGGTGAGAGGGTCGAGGGTTGGTGGCGGTAGTGGTGGGAGTGGGCGTTAAGGGGGATGAGAACCGACGAGAGTATTGCACTGCATCATATCGACGTATCAGTTTCCAAACCTTAGTACACAAAAGCTTCGCAAAGCACCGGATAGCAGTCTGGCGCTAAAGTTAAATCGCTCGGAACGTATGCTCCAGTCGGCCATTATTGGTGCAATCTCTGGATGCGCGCGTGCTGGAGAAGATCGGGCGATATGAACGGGAAATAGTAGGGGAAAGAGTGAGTATACGCGCGCGCGTGTGTGTGTGTGTGTGTGTGTGTGAGAGAGAGAGCGCAGTTACATAGATGCTGCGTGGGAGAGATCAGTCCTGAGTCCCTTCCACTAGTTCTTCCCCGCTTTCCGCACCCTCACAGGGTATTCCTCTTGTAATTCGCGGAATGCTAATCTGAAATCGCGGGACGCCGACGCCAGGTCGTACGTCACTCTCGTCGTCGGCTCGTAAATGTCTGGTAAATGTCTAGTAATGTCTGGGTAATGTCTGCTAATGTCTAGTCACGAAGACGAGTACGTGCTTTTATACAAATCCGATGCTCGCGATCGACTCGTGTCGGCCTTGTACTCTTCACTCTCTCTTTCTCTCTCTCTCTCTCTCTCTCTTTCTCTGCCCCTTTTCATTACATTCTCTCTTTATTCCTCTTCGTTGGCAAGTGGCGAGACGTGTAGGACGCTCCATGTACTGTCATATCGGTTGATGATGCTGCGTTGTCGAGGTCCCTTGACATACGGGATATGCCTGACAACGCGATATTCGTGATCGTTTTGAATTCGCGACCGGTTACAAGGGTGCTCGAGAGAGATTCGGACGATCGGCGTTGTAAAATCCTTCGAGGATGGTCGCACGACGCGACGGACACAGATTTTGCTCGCGTTACGAGGAACATCGGTTTAAGAAAAAAATACAAAAATATATGGGAAGGGTCCACTGCTGATTTATAAGACTCCTTAAGATCTTTCCGAAGTAAGTTCTACGAGGGAGCTGGAGAGAGTGCGAAAAAAAGAGGGAATGAGAGAGTGAGAGAGTAAGAGGGAGAGAGAGAGAGAGGAGGGATTGGAATTTTGCGAAAAGTTTCGCACCGGACGGGAGGAGCCGACGGGAGGGGGTATTCGAGGAAGTTATGTAACAGTTTGGAATGTTTTATGAACTTCCATAAAACTCTGGAATGCACTAGAAAGTCTTGTAATCGCTCGAAATAGGTCCTGGAGTCTGTTCATTATTTAAGGGGGTAATTAAAAAATTGAAAAGCTCTCGGGAAAGATTCTCCTTTTACCGGTTCGGGAACGATAAGTGCGCTTGGCAATTTTCTCAAACTCGTATCGCGTTTCATTTTTTTGAAATCAAAATAAAAAAAGAAAACCGTTACCTCGTCGTTACTCTTACATTATTATTGCCGGATTACCAGGAAACGTTTCGAGTCAGCTCAACAAATCCACTATTCTGTTAAGTCGATAAGCCTCGTAGGCGTGCAATTTACAGAATCACGACCATGCGGGAAATTGGTAATGGCAAATCTGACGCCGTGGGCGTGTCAAAGTCGATATTTAAAATCCACGATATTTTACGAAGTATATTCGGCGCACATGCGAGTCGATTACTTCGTCGAATGTAATTTATACAATCACGCGCATATCCGACGCATTAATATAAAATCATGCAAAATCAAATTACCAGCTGCCCTCGGGATCGCCATCGGCGATATTCAATCGGCTAGCTATTTCGAAAATGCGGGGTCTAAATTAATTCGAGTTAAACGAGGATTAAAAAAGAAATTGGTTTTTTATGCTGCGAAATTCCAGTAATCATCTCGCGACCTGCCGTGTCCCAATCGGCGCAGCCCCGGGACTGTTGTTTTACGTTAAACGTCTTCGAGTAATTTCGAAGACGAGACGGTGGACGTTAAATTGCAACGGTCGGTCTGGCACGCGAGGATATTTCGCGCTGAAGAACGTCTTCCACTTGGAGTTGGATGCTTTAATGACTGAAGTTTATCAGAAGTAATATCGGCGCCTCGAGTGGCTTTATTTATCCGCGGTATCGAACAAGAATCGAGGATTCGACGAGCTGGGTGTAATGGTCGTCTGGGAAGAAATACCAGGGAGTTTCATCCGAACGATGCTTTTTATTAGCTATCGCGATTGTTGAGCGCCTTTTAGAGTATCCTATGGGAGAAAGAAATAAAGCAATCGCGTAAACTGTTAAGTCGTCACAACAATTTCAAGAACACCCAAAGAAATCTTGTCTCGCGAGAACTGCTTATAATCCACGACTCAATCCACTTTGGCGCGTAGCATCAAACTTGCCAAATTATCCTCCGATACGAATTCTAATCTCTATAGATCTAATCACTCCGCTTGGTGAACGAGGCAAGCCGTCTTATCGAATTTTCCATTCACTCCCGGGCGGCAGCGCCGGCGCCGTGCGACGAGAATTTCAAAGGACGATTCACTTTAATAACAAGCAAACATAGTCGCCGCGCAGTTTCCGATAAACCGGAAATCGGAAGCGTCCTGGACCGTGCGCGTATATCAGTCCCGTTGCAGGCGCGCGAGCTCCCGTGCGCACGTGCGGCGAAAAGTCGTTGTGAGGGAGGAGGTGGGGGAGATTGGAGGAGGGCAATGTGCATAAGTATGTAGCCGGGTTTTCCGCGTGAATACGCCGAATGACCGTTAGAAGGGAGAGCAATATTGAAGCTTTCGCTGACGCGGCACACCCCACCGCTCTTCTCGACCTCCCTCGTCTCTGAGCTCCTGGCTTATCCCCGTTTTGCACGTTCGCGTCTTCAAGATCTATCGTCCCTGCTCTCTTCGGCTTGTTAATGTTCAATATCTTCGACGTTCTTTAACCCTCAAAGAAACGCCCCTCGGACGAGCACTGCACTTTTCCACCCTCCAGTTCTTCTTCTTCCGCTTCTTCTTCTTACTCCACTTTCTCTTCCTCTTCTCCGGTACCATGCAAGAGAGCAGTAGAATCCTTTCAACGGTCATTGGGCACTGCTCCAGCGTCCGGATCATCTTACGAGAACCTCCTCGAAGGATTCATCCTGACGTTCGTGGATCGTAAGGAGAAGAGTGCTCTCGATGGTTCTTCCGACGGGATCTCGTAGAACTGTTTTCCTTGTATCGACGATGTAAGATCTTATAACAAAGTTGCTCTTTCGTGTAGGCAAATTACTTAATGGAGCTCTGATTGCACGTAACTTGTGAGCGCACCCAATGCAATAGAGACATCAATCTCTACAAGGCCTTCGAGCACAGATCGCAGGTACCCTAACGAACCACCCCTAACGAATAACCTTGCGGCTGGGCGCACTCACCGTGGACGTTTGCAAATGGTTACAGATCGCTCGCGACTAGAAGCACGCTCCACGGTAGCGCTGCCCGGGGATGCAGATGAGGGCGGATGGATGCCAATAGCAGGCGAGGCTTGCCAAGGGGTAGAGAACGAGAGATCCACTCGGAATTGTGGACCCACTCCAACCTTCTCGGGTAAGGAAGGCGTGCCGAAGCTTTCGCGAGAACTCGGACTGCAACTCGAATTTGGAGGATGAGGGTGGAGGGAGAGGAGTTTTGGGGGGGCAGGGTGGGAAAAATGCATCGCAAGCAGGAGGATTGAGAAATTTTAATGTACTTTGGTGCTAGGACCTTTTTTCCCTTCGCCGTCGCGCGAACACTTCGGACGAGGCCCAGGACATTAGTTCTCGTTGGCACGGAAGAGGCCAGACAGGAATCCTCTCAATGGACGCTGGGCACCGATCCAACGCGGGCTGGTCCAGGAAGGGAGAAGGGTCCGCCCCTGATATATCGCGCCGGGGAAACTTTTCGCGATCGGCACGCAGAATTCCTCGCCTAATGTTTGCCCAAGATCCGCCTCAATGACGGATTATTTATAGTAGGGTTGCTACGCGGAGTTTCTCAAATGTTTATGGGGGTGTATGGAAGATTTTTGGCTTCGGTATTTCTCTTATTTTATTGTATCGTCGGAAGCCTCGCCCCCTTATCCCCCGACGCAGCCGTTGGCATCTCCGTGGATTTTATCGTTATGGCGCGGCCGATATTCGTAGGTACGACAGTTTTATTCCACGTGGCACTACTAAGTACACGTGTCGGACCACGCCTGGGAAGATGAGGAATTAATTTGCCCCGTATCTCGCCCGTCTCTGATATCTCGCGAAACTTTCGAAATTATTTCTCCGGGAGCGAGTTGACTTCAAACGATCTCTCCAGCTCAATCCTTCGTCCCATTCATTCTCGACGATTTATCTCGTGGCTCAATCCCGGCGGTCCACTATCGGCATGATCTGGGGAGTTGGGCGAGTGAGCGAGGCGCGGAGAAACTCGACGATTAGAATAAATTCTGCGCGCCCGGTTATCACGGACGGTGGAAAAGTCTCGGAGACAGACTTTGCCGACTTCTCCAGAGAAGAATACTCTCCTGCTTGGATCCTCGTAGGCGGTGGTCTCACGCTTCCACCCCCCTTACCAAGTCCTCGTCTCCACCACCATAAAGAGACAAGATCCGGACGATTCCGCGGTAGCGAAACTTTCACCCTACCCGAGTCGGGGACGAGCCATCTTTGTTCATTGTTCTATTGGCATTTCGTGGCGCGGGGGTGGCCGGAGTAAGGAGGACGTTGAGGGGACGGAAGGGGACGGTTGGGAATTAAACTTTCGGCCGGAGACAATGGGCAGCTCCCTTGGCACACACGGTGAAAGGGCTAGTGGGAACAATGCCTTTCGCAATATCGCTGTAGTAGAAGGGCATGGGACGGAGAAGAGGAACGAGGCGGGGTCGACATTAATGTTACCGTCTGCTTTCATATTTCCGTACCTCGCTTTCGTGCGCCTTCGTCTTCGCTTCACACGCGTATCCTTTACACATGTAAACGAGGCGATAGTTCGCCCTCCCAGTGTTCAAGGGTCGAGAAATCGACGGTGTGCTATCGGGAGGAATTCCCGAAGGGCGTCCCATGCATTTCGAGGTGAGGAGGTCAAGTTCGCACGAGCTTCTCATGGCCTCCCAATTGCTCCTTCGGAAGTTTATATTCCTGCCGTAGCTATAACCATTCTGCCTACTCGCGTGTATTCCTTCTCTAAAATGGTTCATTTTTAGGCACGACCGTAAAGGGAGTGACTTATACAATCGCCATCCTGAAAACCGTTCGGATGTGTGTGTGTGTGTGTGTGTGTGTGTCCGTCCGTGTATATCCTCGATTTCGGAAAAACGGCTGCACCGATCGGGACGAAATTTGGCACAAAAATCAAGTACATTACTGTGAGTTCACAATAACGTTTGTGAGCCGCCATCTTGAACCGGTACAAAATGGCGGCAAATTCAAATATCGAAAAATTCATATCTTTGGTACTATTCATTGGATCCCGATAAAATTTTACACATACATGTACACGTATACAATGACAATTACTGAAAATTTTCAAATTTTGATTGGCCGAATTAAAAATGGCGGCTAATTCAAATCTTTAGTCCAGTATTCCGGCAAAACGACTGAACGGATCCGTACAAAATTTGGCATGTACATCGAGTATATACCCATTTGGTGCCACGAAACTTTATGTACCGCTATCTTCAACCGTTTCGAAATTGTGGAAAGTTTAAGTATGGAAACGTGAGTTACGCGGTCGTGCCTATGACAGAAAGCGAAGCTTTTCTGCACTCGGTAAGGCGAGTGCGAAGCGCGAGCACTCGGCGATCGTGCCGAACACTAACCACCACTAGTTTTTTTTGTTTTTTTACGAATCGCGTGGTCGTCAGCCGACGAGCATTAATATTTGAACACTAGACTTGCCTGAGATCGTCCAACGTGATCTCCGCTATTTGCTTAATTACAACGTTGACGAGGGAGCATTTCATTTCTACGGCGAACGACGTAACGAATCATTAATTTCAACCTCCGGCCCAGATGAGTTCATCGGCACTGCTTGCGTGAGCAGAAACGAATGCGAAAGTGCTCGCGAAATGTGCTGATTGCATTACCACGAAAAGACGAATGGCCGTTTTCCCGTGAATGGGCTCGTTAACTCGCACGCTTACAAATTGGCCACCATTTTGGTTCCCGTCTTTTCCCCCTTTTCGCCTCTCTCCCACCTTTTTGCGGCCGGTACGCGGCCCGCCGATTCAGGGAAATTAAACAAGGTCACGAGGAATTCAATGGCGGGACGATTTTTCAAATTTTCCTTTGTCCATACGAACGCTCATCCGCGCGTGGGAGAGGAACTTGCGAATTACAGGACGTTTTGCGATACATCGGCATACGCAGCTACACGGGGTATAAACGGTGTTCGCTGAGCAATTGCAATCACTTCGCTCGAGTAACGTGAACAAATTCAAAGATTTCCTTGCGAACGACCTACTCCTGTATTATCATTCCAGCTTGAATGTCATCCAATGTGGAACAAAAAAATAATCATCGACTTGAATCGCTGCTAGATACAACAAACCTTTAGTTTAGTTTTCAGATTCGATCAACTCCCACTTCAGATTCGAGCCTCGTTAAATCTTCAAGTCCGTCTCAATAAAACAGGATTTTCTTTAATCATTGATACCGACTGCTGTAAATCGTTCTATCTTGGAGTTAGTTCCCTTTGAGGTTTGTCCCTTCGTACCAAGAGAAAAAAATGAATAAACCAGAATAGGGGGTATCGAAGGAAGAACGGAGGAAAGAAGGAAGATACCTTGTCGCGTCAACACTCTCCCATCCGCGCCCCTAATAACGGATTCAATTATACGCGCGCACGCGGCTCTCTCGCGCTTCCGTTCCCGGGCTCTCGAGAAACCCATGATTTAGCGCGGCTGCGACATACAAAATGCAGGAAAGGTGGCAAGGCGACGGGCGCTAGCGGAGAGGGAGCCTCCGACAACTATTCCATGACTCGTGGTTTTCGTTTCGGCGATATGCCGACGTCGCGTCGTTGCCTTTCGCTACGGAAACGGAACACCCCGTCTCCGGGGAAATGTCTAAAAACGACCTGACGTTGCTCTCGCCTTTGGCTCACGCTGTACCCACGCGCACAAACACACAGGCTTTCCCTCGTACATATATGCAGGCGAGTGGAAACGTGTTTGTGTTATCTAAGTGTACGAGCAGTACAGGTCGAAGCTACTACAGGCGAAGGCAAGACCATCTCCCAAGTCACTCACACTCTCGAGCTTCCCTTACTCCCTATCTACACTTCGCGAAATGCGTACGTACGCGCTTCTCGGTCCTGCTTAAGAATTTATTCGCCCCTGCATCGTTACGACTCTTACTCATTTACGAGCATAATTCACGAGGACGTGCTCCTTCCACTGCTACTCCCTCCGTTCCTCCGTCCCACTCGTTCCGTTCCCAGCCGGCGTTCCACCCCCTTTCCGCGTTTTCTCCGTGCCTCCTAACGTCGCTTTAAATATATTATGGGCGTACGAAACCGGTCCGTTTCGTACGTCCGTTAGGGAGAAAATAAAAGGCGGTAGTTTTATGCGCAGCCCCCTTCGCGTAGAGCAGAGACATCCTAAAAATTTCTTCTCGCGTTGCTTTGCCTCACGATAATTTTATCTTCGTCTCGAGGCTCGTCCGAATGGTTTCAGTGGAACGTTGTCCGGAGAAATGGACCTAGGATGCTCCATGGAAATGTAGAATGAGCATAAACAGTACAGTCGAACGTTTATACGCCTTCTTGCTTTATCGGAGATAAAAGTTACATCGAACCGCTGAAACAATTTTTACGGTGTGTGTAGAAATGTTCTTCGTATTGGTATATACAAGTGACGTACACAGGTGTACGAGGAATGGAAAGGGTTCCCTCGTGTCGACCGGAGCACGAAAAGAAAGCGGAGAAAATGAAGGAACCCAGGAACGCGATGCAATTATCTCATTCTCCGTCCGGGCGATGATCAGTGCCCAAGGGATGAATCACGTGGAGCTCGCTGAGGAATTGTATCAGAATGAAGGAGAAGTAGATCGAGTAGAGCAGGTAGCCGAAGGAGCGCCGGACTATTGCGTCAGTTATGAGGAGATAAAGGAGGGTCGCGATTAACGAGCAGAGAAGAAAGACCATACAACCCGGCGCCATGTCGCTGGTGCGTATCTTCGTGTATAGATTTGGGGCGGATGCCGCGGAGATACCGTAACTCAAGCCGAATCCCATGAGTGTGTTGAACATTGGTCCACCGAAGCACGCGGCAAACCCCATGCGTGGAAACCCTTGTCTAGCTATGGCCACGTTGGATATCAGATCTGGAAAATTAAAGGACATCGCATGTATCGGAGTATTGGCGTCGTAGAAGTGCCTCCTAGCAACTGTTCGAAATTGGAATCGTGATAAACAGATTATCGTAGCGTGGGTTCGCTAAAGGGGCCAAGTAGGGAGAAGAAGCGCAAAAGGGAGAAGGTGGATAAGAAAGGGTTAGTCAGCTTGGGTCAGATCCATCAGTATAAGTCCACGGACGCTTCACGTCTGTGCAGGACGATCATTGACCCTCCACGAGTGGCGGATGAAGACAAAGAGCGATGAGGTGTAAGAGGGTCTACCCTGGGTCTGGATTTACGCGAACAATAAACAGTCAAGGGGCTCGAGACAGGGTGCTCCAAGTTCGTTGACCTTTTGAATGGAGGAGGTGGAAGACAGAAGGTGGAAGGTTAGAAAAAATGAGAAGAGAACGAAGATGGAAAAGGAGAATAAGAAAAAATGAATGAACGAAGAGCGAATGCGCCATTTTTTTTTAACATCAGTGAAAAAATTATATCTTTGAGTATGGAGAAAATATTATGATATACTCACCGCCGACACTGTTGCCCCACGCTAAGAACGTAATGCCCAACATGGCATCGGAGATAGAGCAGGCGCAACCGATGCACATGAGGACTGCCATCACCTCGGTAGCCACCAAGTAAACCGTTAGCATGGCTGACAGAAATCCAACAATTGCAAACAGCTGTAAATTGATTTATCGCAGTAGCGGAGTGCAAGAGGAATCTCGTCTTTCAAAAGGAATTACCTTATGAAACTTCGGTACGCGATCATTATCCGTTATTAGAAACACAATGGCGCCCATTGTAGTACCAAGGAAGAGAGATAATGGTATAATGTGTATAGGACCGAATCTCACACTCCAGACTGCGGAAGGAAAGTACAGAAACAAGAATCAGCGAAGCTGATAAAAATAAAAGGGCAAACGAGGAAGGTGGGTCCTGATGAAAAATTTCAAGTAACTAACTATTTCATTATCATGCTCGCAAAAGCTACAATCAACAATTCCGTCTTATTGCGATTTTCAAGGGATCTGCGAGAAATTTCGTTTGTTACGAACGAACGTAATTTCTCTCCAAGATTCCCTCGTCCCACTTTCCTCTTTCAGCCTCGACTTTCGTTTCCTATACTTGCCAGGGAACCTCCTGCTTCCAGGATTAATGCGACTAACCGTTTAATAAAAACAATGCGAACGTGGGTGTCACACACAGCTGTAAGCAATTTAGCAGCTTGCACCAGCCATCCTTCTCGGCGGTCGCGTTCACAACAGGGATGAATAATTGCAGCAGGAACATGAACGGGGCGCGTACGATCAGTAGGGCCTTGACGAAATTGTTTGCCGCCACCCAATCCTCGGAGCTGATCGGATTAATGATGTACAAGAGTTCTTTGAAGAGCCCCTTGGGACGGGAGAATTCATCTTCTTCCGCGGTTGTAATCCTTGAGACGCCTCTGTCCAGCTCCGCCGCAATAGCGACATCTAATTAGCAAGACTGGATCCATTCAGTTGATGCTTTAGCGATGGAACTGTTTGTGGGTTGTAGATGTTTGAATTGACAAGCTGAGGCGTATTGGGACCTAAAGGGATACAATATTCCCCAGCTTGTTAACTTGAATACTTTACCTGAATAGTGGTACGGTCGAAGTTCAATGATGCTAAATATTGAAAGCGCAATAAAAGTAAATGATTCTTTAATGATGACGAGGACAAGGATGCTTCAGCCTGTTAAGTGGCTTAGAGCGTCAGTTGAAATATCACGCGGTGATAAATAATTAAAAGACGTATTAATTTATTACTGAAAGCGGTGAACGATATTAACACACATACCGAACATTTATCACTGAATTGCAATTACTAATTATAATTATTAGGTCGGGTATTGCTCATGGAGTATCGCATTTTCGACTTGAATTATGCGTTACCCCGACTCTGGCGTGCAGAAACATTATCATTATAATTCACTAAGGCATGAAATTAAAATGATTCCAAACGGAACGTATCGATAAATAGTTATTGTAATAATAGAAAATTGTCAAGACCGGATAATCACCTGCGGTCGTTAAGATTTCTCTCAGGATATCACCAAGAGTCTTACGATTTCAAATCTATAATAATTTTCGGGAATACCTAACAACTCGCAAAATCGGTACAGAAACGGAAATATACTCAATTGTCTTCAGAAGAATCAATGGAACATACTTAACTTTGCATGGATACTGAAAGGGCGCGTCTTCAGGGGAATTTTCGGTATGGCGCCGGTATCCCTGTTCGCCAGAAAAGCATGCAAGACGTCCGTGTCCGGGACGCCTGGGATTCTATCTGCAAGTACGGGCGGAGAAGATCTCCTTTGTAAGTGGTAAAGCTCGATACAACCACTTCGGTGGTTACGCGAGAAGGACAAGAGGCCAATGGAACATGGCTCTTCATAAACCCACTTTTCACCTGTCCCTCTCTAGCCTCGTGTATCTGCATCAGCACCACCACAACGATGAACAAGACGTAGAGAAGAATAAAACCTGCAATTAGAATGTATCGGTATTAAGATTTCACGAGCCTAGCTGCTCCCACCCCCATCTTAACCGGTCGCACTCGTGGTCCAGGCGGGCTCCTCCCGTTATTTTTCCGAGCGAGTACGTGTGTACCGGAGGTGCGGTATAATAAATTGCTCTGGCGCGGCTCGGCCGCGATATGACGCAGAAAAAGTTGCACGCGAACGATAAATCTTCTCTCAGATTAAAGAGGAAATCTCGTTTTCCTTCTGTTACGCGGGGGACTAGGCGAGCGCTTCCGTTTCTTATTCGCAGTAGCGCGTGGCTTCGCGTGAAGCGGCGACCAAATTTTGCGAATTTTCCAGAGAAGACACACGGGCGTATAGGGTGACAAGATAGAGTCGAGGAGGTAACTACGAGGTCACGAACTCGCGGCACCTTCGATGTTTAACGTTCCGTATTTACCGGTGGTCGAGATCATCCGCGGTCTCTTTTATTTCGTTGAATTTCGGGGGGAGTGGGAGAGCACGGAGAACGGAAGGGAGAGAGAAGCGATATTTCTCGTTCATAAACCTGACCGTTCATAAATCTCCGTCACCGGTGGAGGACAGGTAGACGGGGGGTGGACGAAGTTTCGGAGGTGTATGCAGAGGTGGAGAGGGAAGGAGCGAGCGAGGTGCGAGGGAAGCATCGGATATCAATTAATTTTAAACAATTCATCGGCCACCCGCCGCCCGTGTATGGGGGATTTAATTCGCGCGATCCGGGACGAGGTTCTTCGCTTCGCCGGGGAAGCGCGCACGCGAAATCCGAGAAAAATTCATCGAGAATGCGGAGGCGGGGCGGAGTTGAGTACGGAAAAGCGAGAGGGAGGCTTTGGCGTACTCGCGTCCGCTCGCGAACGTGGGGGTGGAAGGAGCCGGTGGTGAGCAGCGGCTAGCCTCGGTTGGCTTAATTAAATTCAGCCCGAAGTTATTGTTACTGCGGAATGGAGCCACGTACTTATGGCTTCCCATAGGTAAACCTTCTCGTCCCGTGTGACGAAAGCTATCCAGCAGACCGAGAAGATGTAAAAGCATACGTTCCTCGCCGTGAGCAGCATCGAGGTACGGAACGGCTTCACCACCGCCACCGTCCCAGCTATCACCGCTGTCACGAAGACACCTGCCCCAATCAATTCCGTGAACATTATTATCGCCTTGTCGTTTCCCGACACCACCGACGTGAAGATGTCAGGGGCACCGTTGCCAAATGCCAATATCGTCACGCCCGCTATGTTTTCGGACAGTCCAAGAGCACTGGCGAGTACCGCCAGCGAGGGGCAGAAGCTGGTGGAAGTAAAGGAGAAGGTAAAACATTAAGTAGAACGATTTTATTTTGCCTACTTCGTACAAAGTAACGCTCGAAAGAATTGAGTTTTTAATGGGTGGCACGTGAAATCCAAGCAGCCGGGGGATTAGTTACGTTCATTTACCGAAGCCGGTCAATCGTGATGCGTGACTATGGGATTCGGTTAATTTTGTCGGTGTCGTTTTCGTTTACTCCAAGGATAGAATATTAATTCGTGAAATTTGATCGTCTTGTTAATGCATGTATAACGATTTCTTTGATATCTCGAGATCGACTTGATTGAACGCGCGACAGGAAAATGTTCACTGTCCGATTATTTGGACACTTAGGAAATCGTTCTCACATCGCGAGTATATTTCGGAAATAGCAAGACGAGAAGAAAATGTTTTGAAAGTGGAGGCGTATTTTCTGGATACTGTTGTACGACGAGCATTACAGCCGCTCAAAGACCGAAGGAATCGACCTTTAATGCATTATACGATGACGATACTAGCCTCCACAGGCGCGTTTCGTATATCGCATTGTCGTAAAAGCGAATTTTACGGGATTCCTCAGCATATTCTGAGAAGTACCGAGGATTTCGTTGATCGCGCAGTCAAAGGGGGAACTGCGAACGGGGTGTGCCAGAGAGTGAGAGGGGAAGGAAAAGAATAATTTATTTTCTTCTTTACGAAGTAAGTTCCTCGAGAGGAGTACTCTGCAACTACTACTGGAAGAAGAATTTGCGCTTTACAGTATATCTACTTCCATCGTTTTGCGATGGCTCGACACATTCATTTATATTTATGTATTTATACGAGAAGACGGAGAATTAAGGTGAAACGTCGGAATATAAAGAGAGGAAGGACTTAAAGAGGATGGGTGTAGCAAACACGGTGAAGGTGTGAATAGTACTTTTAAGAATTTAAATTTAAGCTACGCGTACACAATTGAATTTCTAGCCACTGTTGTAAACAAATTTTTCTTCCTTCTCTCCTGTATATCTAATCGATTACATATGTGGGAAATTGAAACGAACCAACATCTCGTACAAAATAATTTTCTCGCTTCCAAAATCTATCCACTTTCATTTTGGATTTCGTTTCAATCTCTCTGCTGCACGTCAGCACGAATTATACCTCAACACCGTCGTGCTTTCACATCGGGTGGCCCGAGTGATCACCGATGAAATATTAATTATCACAGCGAATTCGTAGCAAGAAGGAGCACGGTCGGGGGCTTCTTTGGAACGTAAGTAGCGAGGAGAGAGTATGAAATATTTCTTACAAGTTGTCCGCAGTGGCGCCGAGGATCAGGAAGAGGTAGAAGAGCCAGATCAGTACAAGAATCAGACCGAAAACGAAGAGTGGTATATTATCCGCGCCGAAGGAGCAAAATAGTACTGTCGTGTACTGCACGATGGAGTCTGACACACAATCGTCGTTGTTTTTTATCCACTCGCAACGTTCCGAGCTGGGTATGTTCCAAAGGTACGAGCAATCATCCTGTGAAGGCGCAAAAATGCAAAAGTGATAAGTGAGAGTAGAGAAAACGATTTCTGCAGAGCTTTTAAGTAAATAGAAATGAAAAATTTACCTCACGGATGGGCCACTGTCCATGACGCACTGATATTAACCTCTGTCTCGAGCTCATATTTCCTGCGATATTCATTACTCGGATGGATCTATTTTATTTATGGATTTATTTTTAACCTCTTCGAGTGCATTCATACGAGTTGACATTTCCTCTGCGCGTCTTTTCTATGTGTTCGCGATCGTTGTTTGTCTTTCCGGCTCCTCGCAGACGAGCCAAGTGGATTCGATTTTGAAAGAAGCACATGGGTGAGAGAAATATTGTTCGGAAATTATTCGAGTGAAACGTGTGCAGCGGTATGACGTATCGAAAAAATCTGTAGCAGAGGAGTGGATGGTCAGTTTGACCTTTTTGGCCGGTCGTCGATCACGCGTCGCAACGAAAGTCATAAATTCCAATTACCGTCCGCTATATGGTTTAGCACCAACGAGAAAACTCAGACGTCGGACGCGCATTTCTCAAACTCGACGCGTCGTGACGCTTCGAAAGTGTCACGGCCTCCGGTCTCCAACTCGAGCCTGGCTTACCCGGCGTGGTACGTGGAATTGTGTATTCAGGAGTGTCGTTGCTCGTCGACGTCAAGGTGAGACCGGGACAGGCGAACACTCGTGGTCCCTCTGCACTCGCGCGTTGCGAGGGAAGAGGCTCATTAGACGCTGAATCCACTCTCCTGTCCCTTCTTCTGGTAGGTCCGTCACCGGGATGAGGAGGGAAAAATTCACGGGTCTCGGGAGGAAGATGCGAGACGAGTGAGGGGTGGAAGAAGGAGTGGAGGAAGAGAGAAAACGAAAGAGTGGAAACGTGTAGAAAGATAGAGGGAAAGAAATGCCCGTAATGAGGCCGGAAGAAAATGAAGCCCTCGAGTTTTGAAAAGGGGTGGCTTCGAAGGGGTGGATGATCATCCTTTATTCCTCTAGGCACTTTTCTCTTCGTCGAAGATGTTCTTTTCGTTCGATCGCTTGTTCGAGGAAAATCGACGTCTACCCTATGGAGAAAATAAATTCAAAGCGCAGCAGCGTTAGAACCGAAGCAGCACGAAGGAGAAACGATGTGCAGGAAAGACCAGCACCACCCAGCAATTTGCTCATTTCTCGGCCTTCACGTGGGTCATACGTCCTTTGTACGTGGCAATTCCACGCCATATAAAATTGACTGCGCGCGACGCGTCACGCCTTTGACTAGCTTTCCACGATCTCCCAGCTAGAAGTAATGTTGAACTTCGAGCTAACGTTGGGTGTTTAAGGAACATATTTGGGCAGAGACTTGCATTGCAGAGATATTTTTAAAACGAGGAAAGAAGGGTTGGTCACTTCCGTATAATATGAACATTAATTTCTTTATTCACGTTCGAGCGATCGCGATTATTATTATAAATGAATTATTGCGGCGGGAAGATCTTTTGTTCGTCGAATCTCAAGGAGGCCATATCAATCTCTTCGATTCTGCTTACGTGGGAGGATTTCGCTTAATCCATCCATCCCTTATCGTCTCAATCCTTGCGCAGTGCGTAACTCTAAACATTTTATTGGATCGCGTGCTCAAAGGAAGCGGTGCTTTCCCCCAATTTATACGACGCGACGCTTTTATTCTTCTCCCGCCCATTTTTCAACCTCACAGTGATCGTGCAGCTCGCTTTCGCTCTTTTCTCCTCTCTCCTCACTTCTCCTCCTCTCCCACCCTTGCCCACCCTCTGTCCTCCTCTTCGCCTCTGCCTCGTTCTCCTTCTCGTTCAGCTATGCGCACGGCTTTTCCGGTTTCCTGTTTTGCTTCTCGACGGTCCCGCGGTAGCGGAGCGCGACGTGATATAAGGCCGGAATATGCAAAAGCTTCTTTCCGCGTTGTAAGACGACTCTTGCAATTATTTAATATAACGATGCAACCCCCTTCTTCCCCAATCCTTCTTTCCAACCGTTTGGTCCTCTTACTCCGGTCGTCTACCATTGTAGAGGATGGGTCGAAAATGTATTAGTCGCCGCGTCGGCATCGAGTGATCCAATAACGAGGCAAGGCGCGATAGAACGCATAATAGAAGTGGCACGGATAATATATTCGGATTGACTTCTCCCGACAAAAGGGATCGTTTTATTTGTACAATAGTCGTCGATATTTTTAGATCGTCCTTTATGATGCGTCGTTTGTAACGCACCTGGTGATCAAATGATCCCCGTAAAGTTGTTGAATGATATTCACGATTACAGAAGAAATTTGCTGATTGTAAAAGAGAAATGTTTTTGGATGCTTACCACAATCTGTGACGTCTTCTTCGATATCTATCAATTAATTTCGCGGATGTAAAATATTTGCAGAGGGATAATTACTGTACATAAGCAACGGTAGAAACTCTAATATCAGTAATGGAAGTAGAAATAACGACTTTAACGAGGACAATTATTATTATTTCATATGAGAAATCGTGATTTAACATCAATTAATCAAATCGTGGCTCTCGCCGCGGGTTACCGGAAATCCGTCAACTTTGGGTTTAGAGTTTCTGGCGTAATGATTAATGTTTTATCGGGAGATAGAACATTTGAGTGCCTCATCACTGGGTAATTAACTAGTGAATTATTCTTACGGAGATTGCCTTGCGAAAAAGAGGACGGTACGAATTAATACATTGGATCTTTTTATTACGTTCGACTAGATGTTATTCGACGTTACAATTGGGAGATCGGATTCATTCGCGGCAGGCGGACTGGTACCTTGCATCGTTTGTTCGACAGTTACAACGGTATTTCAATAACGTATTGCGGCCGCACCCTCGAATGGTCACTCGGTTTTCGGTACAGAAGGGCCCTTTTACTACACCGACTGGAATGTTAGTGTTGCTTTAATGCTCTAGTCCAGTGATCCTCGAGCAATCTTTTTTATTCTGTATCGATAAATGCTCCCTCTCTCTCTCTCTCTCTCTCTCTCTCTCTCCCTCTCTTTCTCTCTCGATTCTAACCAGATCACGATTGTCCTAGAATTTTTCACAAAGGACAATGCTTTATTTCGTTTTCCCCTTTATTTACCGCTGTAGGCGGTTTTTATTTTATCGAAAGATAAAACATACCGCGATACGAATGCAACGCTTTGGAGATTTGAAAACCGCTGGTTTAAACGATCAACATTCGATTCACCGTGCGCATCCCAACTGACCACGATGTGGAATGGAGTGGAATTTCGTTTGGAATCTTCGTGCGCTTTTTTTTAATGGTCCGTTATATTTCTCGAAACTCCGTTGCGCTGCCCATCCGATTTTCCAACAACGATTGGCTTTATGGATTTGCGCGATTCTTCATTTTATTTTTATCGTAAAGAGTAAGGCAAAGAGGCTGAATTTAAGTTGAATCATTTTATTGAAAGTAAAGGCCAGAGCTTGCTTCGCTCATCTCCTTCTTCGTGACGGACGCATTGACCATTTCATTAACCGTTTAACGACAAAAATTACGAGGAATGCCAGTAGGATGACATCGAGGTATAGTAATCTTAATAGTGATGTCTCGGAAGCACGTGTTCTCAGGGAATCCCCTCCGTGGCGCAGTACGTACTCAACCCAGTAAACCGCTTCGTGTAGAGGTTGTATCGGCCGATCTTTGAATCGCAACGAAGCCTGTCGCGCCATTTCCTTATACCTGTAAAAGGTGAAGTTCTATCGTTAATCCCATTATTCTTCGTATAATTGGCTCTAGCTAAGTATACATCCGGTTCACGGCGATGAGAGAAGAATTTAAAAATATTACTTAAACACTTCTGCTTCCGTCCACTTATTTACAAATATTGTACTTTCATGAAAAGATCTCCTTAATACAGCGATCTTTTCATCTTTCCTCGAGTGATCCCGAGTCATCGAGCATTTACGTTTTACCTCGGGAAAAACTTCAATCGCGTCCAATCGGTATTCCCTCTCTGATTGTGAGTATCGATTGACAGTCAAGAATTCCGATTTTATCTCAAATCCCAAGCGAAAAATGCATCGATGCGAATCCACTAGGGGCCTTTGTCGTTTTGCAAATTTCCATTCCTATTCCGGAAGCTCCGATCTCTAATTACCTTTCGTCCGTAAGAAGTGCCTCCAAGCTGCTCGACAGCTGTTTATAGGAAAGGCTGCGGAAATCCACTTGTAACGCGAATCCTTTCTCCTTGTAGTAGGCCATGTTCAAGTACTGATCACCGAAGAGTGGCATACCGAGTATCGGCACTCCGCAGTAAACCGCCTCTTGCGTACCCAGTAATCCACCGTGGGTAATGAATAGACGCACGTTCGGATGACCTGTCGATTTGCATGATTCAGAGAAGCGATAAAGAACCCTTTGACGCCAGTGTTTATTTGATGAAAACTCGTAGAGATTAGTTCGAGATTTGGAAGAAGGTTTATTTAGTCAGGCAAAACTTTGAATCTACTTCTCGCAATTTAAATTTATTATTATTTCTGGCGAAGCCTCGAACTCTCGAATTATAATTATACTTCTCGTCAAAACTGCACGCACGCACCGAGGGCACGCTAGGTAAAGAGAATAAACTTCCGTGTAGAACATTTTTACCCACACGTTGACACCCTACCGCCTCACCAGCGTAGCTACAAGGTTTCACGGCAATTCGCATCGACCTTTCCACGGCGACCTTCGTTCGTCGACCTTTTAGCGCGACGTTCCCGAGAAGACAAAGATCGTTTCCCCTGTGGCGGGATGAGCTTCCCGGCAGCAAGTGCGCAAACACGTGACCACCTAACGCCCACGCATCAACGTGAAAACACACATGCACACACACTTTTATACTTACATAGGACGGATAGCTGAGGCGCCCATTCGATGCACTTAACGTTTCTCGGAAGATCCGGCATTTTCTTCGCGTCGCACTTCCACAGTACATCTTCCCTCAACTCCTCGAACGCCTTGTAAAGGACCACGAGCGTGTCTACCGGTATAGTGGACGGGTCTACTTGCGAGCCCAGACTAAAGTAAATAACTCCTTCTTCACCCTTGGCGTCTAGGTAATCTTGTAGATCGGCGTCAAGCGGCTCGGGACCCTTCTCGGGGATGTGAATGCCACCGATCTCCTTCATTCCCGGAGCTAGAACGCGCGGGACGCTGATCGAGTGGTGGCCGTTCGTCAGAATCAACGAGATCTTCGATCTGAGCACGTCGAAGTTGGGAAGGTTGTGTCCGAAGATTGTTCTCGCGATTTTGTGGCTAGGGTAGTCCGAATAATGTTCGTAACCGAACTTCGACACGATCGTGTATACCGTATTCTTGATTTTCTCGAATGTATTCATACGATCGGTGAATCCGCTGAACCAATTGGGCACGTAGACCGGATGATCGGGATTGCCCACGATACCATTGGACCACGGTAGGGCGACGCTACTGATCGCACCTACCACGTGTGGTATTTCTAGAAAGTGAGCGATTCCCAAAAAGCAGTCGGTCGCGAATATCTCCACGATCATAAGATCGAATCTCTCCTTATCCTTGAGGATCTTCCGGACTCCAGAGTGCATGAGCACAGGTCTGCAGATTTGGACACCCCCGTAGTTGGTCAGGTATTGAAGATTCTTCCACACGGTGAAATCCTTGAAATCGGCCACTGATAGACCCCCGATAAGACTGGGTAGGCTAGACGAGATATCCACGTCGACGAAGTTGGCCAATTTTGTTTTACGCGGAAAATGCGACACGCTCACAACCTCGTGACCCTTTTTCGCCAGTTCGTTCAGTAGGGGCTCGAACACTTTATAATGACTCTTGGCTTGAAACGGAAATACAGCGAGGATTCTCGCGCCATTGCCAAAGCTCGTGAGACACGAGAGCCAAAGGATCACGAGAATCGGGAAATGTTTCATGACGATCGATTGTGGTTTCACTCGGCTCCGCGTGTTCTATCGATCATTCGCGACAGTCGTGGCTTTGAAGGTCGGTGTAGCGCGCGGAGATTGAGGCAACTGGCTTGCGTAACGGCTTCTCGCTGCCGCGAACGAGGCGAGACTATCGGTGGAGTTCGCGTGACCAACGGCAGGCTCGACTGGTCGCGAATGAGATCGGTAAAGCGAAAGTGAATTGTGCGTCCTTTGCTGCGATTATTAGTCATTGAATGATTGGTCTCGATGTATATACTTTTTCGTGCGATATCTGTTAAAACTACTTTGTATAACACATTAGAGATATCGCTGCAAACGGGATTACGTTATGTTGTTTGACTGTGAAGGATCAAGGCGCAGCAGTGTGCGCTTGTCTACTTTATTATCAGAATAGAGGAAGCAATACTTGGAAATCACTATCGCATGACTGGCGGAGTATTTAAAGATATCTCGTATCATATTTCCATTTGGTTTATCTAGTGGCGGGCGTAAGAAGGTCTAAAGTACGAGGTCCTCGCTTTTCAGAAATGATATACCGAATCTAGTTAAAGATACTACTATGTACCCAGTATCCACTTGGTAAATTAAAATAATACATATTGAAACGCTCGTATCGTCGCCACAAGGCTCAACACGAAAGAGCCGCGTCAGCGTTAGATACGCCAGCAGCTAAGGAATGCGATGACACCTCTAACTGGAGCCGTACCACATCGTGAGTTCCTTACCGACCAACCTTGGGCCACCTCACAATTTTCAATCAATCGTGCATTTAAAATCTCAAAGGTCGTTTCTCTCACATTGAAATTCGGGTAAGAACAAACTATCGTCACTTATCATTCCTGAAAATTAGATATTATAATTTTGAGACATCCTGTACAAGTGACGGATACTCTTTGGAAAAGACTCGTGCTCGCGTATTTTGTCTATGCAACACGATACGTTAGCGAATGCGCACGTGAGACGATCAAGTTGCCCCTACAGCCGCTTTCCAAAGAAACTCGTTAAACGTCGCTCGATTCAGCCTGGAGCGCGGCGGTGAGTGGAAAAATACAGGGACACGGTGAACTCGAGCACTGCCAGGGACGGATGGTGTGCGAAGGAGCGCCGAGGGATCCGCGCATTTTCCTTCTCGCGCGCCCTCACAATTCTACGGCACACGGCGGGCAGGCTGAACGAATTATTTCTTGTTCATGGTACTGATTAATTGTCTCGTTCCACCGAGGAAATTGGGAACGCGAATTACAAGGGCCTTCTTCTTCGGATCTTACTTCGACCTGCTCGCCCTTCTCCCTCACCATCCCTAGTCACCATCCTCGACTAGGCCCCGCGACCGTTCGCGAAGCAGCGTGAGATTAAAGTGGTTCATTATTAAGAAATGCACCCGGGAATAAGAATGGTATAGTGAAGAGGCTCACGAACGGAGGAAGCGAGGAAATGAAAGGCCGGCAGCCGGGGAAGAAAAGAAATCCTGGCTTTTTATCGCGTCCGCCTTTACTCGCCTCCTCTCGTGCTCCCAGGCGTGCTCTTTTCTCGAGCTTAATCCACCCGGCGCTTCGGACGCGCGGATTCGAAAACCGTGCGCGAGCGTAGGACGCGCGATTCCATTCGTTCCTCGCTCCATTGTCGTTTCTCTCCTTCTCACTCCAGTCTTTTTCTCCTTTCTGTCTGCCTCTTTCCTTCACGCTTCCACGCTCCCTTCAATCTGGAACGCGAATATCCCCAAGAGGACGCAAGTTGTCGCGAACCGCGGGGCTCCTCGCACGATTAAGCGATCGCCGACGAGCGGAGAATCACGAGACCTGTTTGACAAGAGAGAGCGAAACTAGATGCACCGCTCTCCGTTTCAGACGCGCTTTTGTGCGTTAAGTGTCGCTCCGTTACTCCGCCTACTTTCAGTTCTAATTAATTCGACGGAAGTTCGGACGATACTCGGGCAATGCGAACAACGAGATAGCGTGGAATTGCACGCGTTTCCTTTCGGTAGATACGGGCAACGTTATGAGGCTGCTTTTAAATTATGAATTAAGTGAAACGAGAAATTATATAATACCACGGGTGTCGCGTGCAATTGTTTTTTCACCGAAAAAAGCAGGAAAGCTTTATTCCAAAAACCGTGTATATTCACCCAGACCCGATGAGACCAGAAATATTACGTCAACTCGGAAATCGTAGGTGGAACAATAATTCCTCGCGAGATACGAAGCGCACGGAAACGCATTGGACGATGAAGAGAAGGACTGGCGCAAGGATTGAAGAGATGGCAGGGAGGAGCGAGAAGAAGATACGGCGCAAAGGGGAAGCGGAATAAAAGGAGCTGGGGTTGTGGCCGGGACATCCCAACTAAATGGAGCCACAGACTTCTTTGCGCCCGCAGAGAGCGCGGGATATTTAAAATTTCGCCGTTTTCACGACTGACGTCTCTCAAAATGTTCTGCAATAATCCACTTTTCGTGCTACGCCGGGCTTTAATCGTCTTGTTACGAAGCGCCTTTTCCTCGTGCGGTATGCAACTACGTCGTGGTGCTCTGGACGAAAGGATGACGACGGTTAACGTCGAACGAAAGACTGCCGCCTAGCCCCACCTGTCCCGTCCTTCTGCGTTTCCTCGTGCAGTCTTTTGTGTCCTCTTTCCTCGTTCCTATCTTGCACATTTTCCAAGCGAGCTTGGCGAAGTCGAAAGCTCCCAGCCACCCAGGGCTTAACGCTTCAAATATCACATCGTACAAATTCGTGGCGGACCTTTACGATTGTCCAATAACTGGGAAGTAATAAAACATTCTTTTACTCCAATACGCGTGCAAGAGAAAAATTGACAGTTGAACATCTTTAATTCGCGGGGAAATTTATCCAGCGTGGCTTCGCGGAAAAGGTACTCGTTAATTCCTGCGCTACCCCAACGGAAGCAGACGAACTCGCGTCGATAAAACGAAACTGCCGGAGACGTGAGTCCTGGCAAACGAGGAGTCTTCTCTTGAGTAGGAGGAGGAGAGGAGAAGAGGAGAGGAGCCGAGGATGCCGTTTCGCTCTCTCGTTATTTGGCGTCATAAATCAGATAACCGGCGGAGCATAATGGCCGCGTGTTAAACGTGTTACCGCAAGCGTGGCGCGGCTTTACGCCACGGCTGGCGCGCCCAGGCAGCGACGGTAACGTTGGCGTTCCTAACTTTGTAAAATTGTATAACTCCGCCGCGAGTCTCGCCCTATCGTGTCGGTGCAGCGGCCCTACGCGACTACTCCGGCCGCGGCTTCTCTCCGCTCTCCACCCTTCGTACGTTCCCATCCTGGCGCATTTGAAACATTCGCCGCCCTCTCTTCTTCGCGTCCCACTCGTACCTCCCTATCTACGCGCTGGCAACGTTATTAGCGAAATCGTGCGATAGTTGGCGAGTGGTGATTTTCGCACGATCAGGCGGAGAACGGATGTGAAATGGACGGGGGCGGAAAAAGCGAAGGAAGTCCCGGGCTCTCGTTATCGACGGTAAAAGTAGGTCCTGGCCCGTCTGCCAGAGAAGAGGCGTCTCGAGAGAAAAGGAAGCATCGGATTGTGCCTGAGAATGCGCGTTTCACGGCACTCCTCGTTCGAATATTGAATCTTGTGCCGGGACGAAGAAGATTGCATGTCCATTTGCGAGGGAGGGGTGCGGGGTAGGAGGAAAAGGAGATGCGGCGCTTTAGTGAAATACGGGCTGACGGTGTATCGGTATCGTCTTCTGCGTGGAGAGTGTTTTTTACGGGGAACGCGATGGTTATAGTTTTGGTCCCGAGGACGTATCTGTAACAGAGATGAAAAGCATATTTGAGGACGGAGAAAAGCAGAGAGAAGAGAGAGAAAGGAGAACGGAGGGAACGAGTGATATTGGGTATGGTGGCGAATAAGAGTAAAAATTCGTTGATGCATCGCGTACTGTTTGTATAAAACGGGAGGACGCCGCCGTGGCGCGCGGCGAATGCAACTAAAGACAAGAGTGGGAAATAAAATGCAAGCAGGCGCGAGCGTCGCGGGAAGATACGGCGACAGCAAGGCAGGAATAAAACAGTCCTTATCTCGACCGCGTGTTGCAAAACTATTTTATTTCCCCGCTCTGATACCTCACGCCAGGCGCAACAACTGGACTCGCGCAATATTTCGCTCCGGTGTTTTTAATGATTATCCGTTTACATTGTACTTTATTACCTCTTTCGTGTGTTTACTCTATACACATTTTTTTCACCTCCTACGTGTAATTTTTCGCGCAAGCACAGCGGAGAACCGCGTGCCACGGAAGTGGAAAGTTCGCGCCGTTGGTATCGATAAATATCGGATAATCACATCGTACGATATCAATTTAGACAATTTATTTTTCAATCTAACACTCGCGATTTACCGTATCGCGCTAGGCTCGGCGGGACAAATTCATTCTAATAATTCATCGATCACCCTCTGGTACCGTGTCCTACCGCTTATTCGTGGGAGCATCATAAAAAATTCTCTGTTTACAGGAAAAAATATTTCCCCATCAAACAGCCCTCGGTGCACTTTCCCGTCGACGAGATCGAGGACGTTGAAAATCGGGATGTGTGAAGAGCAGGAGAGTTGAAAAGTGGGGAGGGTATCGATATTACCAAAATTTCAGGGAAATAAAGAAGAGCTCGTGGAGAATATCCAACGACCGACGAAGGCGCGGAAGGTGGGTCGTCCGTGAGAAAATAATACCTATAGAGAACCGCAAGAATTAACTTTCATTATGCGATACGTTAACGCTTTTAATGCGGTGAAATTGGAAACGAGCGCGCGCTCGAGCGAGAGGCGGTCCGTTCCGGGGATTTGAAAAAGCGACGAGCCCGAGAAGGGGTGAAAAGCGAAGGGGATGACGGCGCGGGCGCGCGGTTATTCCTATCGCGGAACGAAATAAAAGGATTCGCTCTCGTTTCACCCCTTCTTCACCGCCCTCGCGCCTCCTATACAGAATCGTATGCTAATGCCTAACGTGGTCTGGCGACCCACTTCCGTCGGGCGACTCCGACCGGCGACGGCGACGCGGGCTTAAAGTCGGCCCCGAAATTAAATGGGACCGCCGCGGTAATTGCTCCCTCTTATTCCGCGCATTAATTAGTCCCCGACGATATCGTGAAAGTTCTTCCTTGCAACGGGTGTACCGCCAACTACCCCCGTCCCACCATCCGAAACCCCTGCAAAGACTGCGCACCACTACGAGAACGACGTAGGAGCACAACATTCTTCTTACAGCCAGAGAGTGGCACTTGAAATTCAGATAAGAAAACCCCGCTTCTTCTCCCTCACCTCTCGAGACCCGTGCGGCTTTTCAACCTCGCTCGTAGTCCCGCTGTCTCCTTCGCCCATTTTCGTCCGCCCTCTCTGGGGCCACCCCCCTGACGTTCCTCCTACCTTTAGCCCCTTTCCGTAATTTTGCTTTTTGTTCGTCGAGAGACCGAGTGATTTTTTTCTCCGATTGATTTTTGTCGTAGGAGGAGAAGATGACCGGATTTTACCCGCTCGTTGACCAACGGCTGCCGGAATTTCCGCAAATAAGGAGGGCTTCAAGCGAGAAGTCGATAAATCATTTATACGAGTGCTTTCTCTCGTTCTGCCGAATCGCAACGCGCTCTCGGATCTTTTGTGTGCGAATGAGTTTGTTTACTCGACGGTAGAAAGGAGGACGGTGCTCGGGCGCCTCCACCCCTTCTTCTTCCCCGGGGTGTAGACTTCCGTCGGTTTCTTTGGCAGGATCCTCGAAGCGGGACAGGTCTTGCGAAATAATTTTGTTTGCAGTTGATTGGCCGAGGACTTTCTGCAGTATTGATTACGAAGGGTCTCGGTTAAAGTTGTACGCTATGCGGCAATCCTGACGCGGCGAGATAATAAAATGTTTAATTCATTAAACGACAAAGTGGATTACTAGGAATTATCCGTAAAGATAGAAAAGGTAAAGGTAGAAAGATCAAAGGAAAATTTGCGATTGGTTCATTAGACGAAAATTCGATACACAGAGAGACTCGCATCGGTGATACGGATACACGAAATGAAATGCAACACCATTGTACGCTAACTCGCATCGTTGCAATCGCTTTCGATACTCTGTGTCTGGTTTCGTAACGCCACGATGCAAAATCGCGCCTACGTTTAAATGTTCTTTTATAGGCCAACACCGAGGCGCCATCAGCACTGCCACCGCCGCGAACCGTCCCGCGCGTATCCTCTTTACAACTGGGCCGCCCGAGCATTCCCGCTATTATTACGCCCATTATAATTACAAGACATTCGCCTGTGAAAAGAAAAAGCCGGAAAGCACGAGGCAGAGCCGCGAGGCAAAGCTTTGCCGGCAAAGCGCGCGCAGCCCGCTCGGCCATGGTGAGAAAGAAAAAAGAAGTGAAAGAGAAAGTAGAGAGGAGGAAAGAAAGCCGTGGGTACATTTGGTGCTCGCCACCGCCACGAGAGCGGCGAGGCACAAAAGAAATCAGGCTCCACGGTTTTTGTTCCCTGTAATCAGTGAGAAATCTCGACTCTCGTTGAGGATTCTGATTTCACGGTCGAAGACGAGAAGAGGAGAGTGCCGAGGAGGGTGGAGGAGATTGGCGAAGGGCGTAATCGCGCGTTAAAAATTCAAATCGTACCTGAGGAGAGAGAGAGAGAGAGAGAGAGAGAGAGAGAGAGAGAGAGAGAGAGAGGCCACTGAAGTGGCTCGTTCTTTCGACAATCTTCTCCTCTCGTCTCCGCTTCGCCTACTCGCTCGTTCTCCTTCGTGCATTGAACAGGTCACGAAAGAAAGAATCCACCATTAATGCGCGAGGCGTAAAGCCACGAGTCGGCCGCAATTAATCACGCGACGAGCGAAGGCGCGCGTTCCCTTAATCGTGTCGCATCAGCCACTGGAGTTGGATTAATGATTTTACGGCCGAGCGTGCCTCTCGCCTCTCCTCACTTCCTCCTTCCCGATTTCCGGAAAATTCGCCAGCGTCCCGTTAAACCAAGTGGTCGCCTGGTTCAGAGGGTAGAGGGGTCCCGTGGACCCTTTCCGCGGCAAATTAACCGGCGAACTCGCACCGACACTTGGCCGACGAGGGTGGAGGGTGAGATTGGGAATGGATGCTGGGGTGGGAGGAGGAACGTCCAACGGACTATTTTGCGATGAAACGCGAGTCATGGCCGAGCCTCGTTAGAGTTTCGTCGCCCGCTCGTTACACGCCGGTTCCGAGGGAATTGCAAAAGGGTCTACCCTCCTCCACGCAGCCGAGGGAAGCGGTGCAGGGTGCTCGCTCGTTTTTCTCTTCCCTTCTCGATCCTCTCGGCTCCTTCTCTCCTCTTATCCACCTTCCACGATCTCGTCGGGCGCACATCCGGCAGCATCCGATCTGTCTATTTCCAACTGTGTACCTCCTCTCCATTTTCCACTCCGGACTATCCCACTCTTCACCTTCCCTTCCCGGTTAGGCTTTCACCCCTCTCACGAGTGTGTCGTGCGTCGCTCATTACCAGCGACAGACAAAAGACCGACCCCACTTTTGCCGCCAAACGACGAGAGTACACTCGGAGGGGACGGCGCTGGTATACGCGTACTCTTCCGGCTCGGGGCTTCGAGTCTCATTCGGCTAGGAAGTCGCTGCGACTCGCCTCCCATTCAGTTGAAAAGCTCGTCGATTCTGTCCCTTAGGAAGGAAGCTAAAGGAGGACGAGCGCGGTGATTGGGAAAATTGTCACGAATAATTATGGAGTTGATTAAATTTAAAGCTGATTGACTGAATCTTCGATCGTATGAATTCATTGTACCGATGATGTTCTCAGAATGCATTTGGTCATTCGAATATTCATGGTGTAAAATTCATATCGTTCCACGGGTGGATGAAGAGAAGCATGGTAGAATTTCGGTGACAATTGTAAACCGTTTGCCGGTCGAGAGTCAAGAAAGCGAGGCAAGAAAAAAATTTCCAGGACCGAAGCTTATTGCACACCGTTATAAATCGTCGTTTCAACTTTTCGAATTTCTCGCGGCAAAGCGTCCTTTCTTCGCCGCGCTCCGAGGAACGACGTCATCCTTAGGAGATCTTTCTTCGAAATATGCTTCGAGGGGGGAAGAGCGGGGAACGAGTGTGCGCACGTTGCCGAGGCAGTCGAGAGGCAAGAAAATATTTATTACGGTCCCGAGCGCCCCGTGCACGAGGCTAATATCTTTTTCACGACGGGTGCGAGAAGGAGTCGTTAGTTCGCCCCTTAATTCCCGGGAAGAAACTGTCCTTAGCGGTGCCTCGTTACTTTCCAGCCACCGTCGTCTAATCGAAAAGGACTGCCCTCTTCCACCCTCTCCCTATGTCGGGGCCCGCGTGTGCCAGAGGCGTGGGATTTATTTTTGGACTTCGCCCATGGCGGACCGTCTCTAGAGTCGGTTTTGCGTGCCAAGAAAATTGCACACAAGAATGAGTCGTGGATGCCGGGGATGATAATAGGGCAGGGGGGTGAGTTCGAAGAAAGAGGTGAGGAGACCGCGAACAGAAGCGGAAGGTAGGTGAGAGAAACATAAGGATGGAGATAAGAAGAAAGAGAAAGAGGGGGAGGGATGAAAATGGGGATAGGAAAGCGAGCAGAAAGGAGCCAAGTCCCGGAAGAGAATGAGAGTGCGAGTAAGGGCCAACTGGGGGGCTTCGGCCAAGAGAGAGACCGATAGATACTCAAAGTGGCTCGAAAGCATGGAATGTTGCGGTGGAAGGCGACGAAGAAGGAAAAGGGAGAAGACTCGGAGTGGCATGGGAAGGCGGAGAAATAGGGGACACTGGAGCGCAGGAGGCAGATAAATAGAGAATACATAGATACGTGGAAGCGTGGTAGGTGCGAGTAGGAGGCAGAGGGTGAGACTGTTGAGAAATACTGCATGTACCTGCTTACATATATATATGTATACCTGGCTGGAGGTTTGGCAAAGTGTACGGATTGTGGAATGCATGAGGGTGGAAAGAAACAATTAAACGGAGCACCTGCTCCTTAGGAGACTCGCGCACCGCCCCGTTTACCGGAAGAGTTTTATTCGGTTATAGTGCCGATTGGACAGCTCCAAATAAACCTCAATTAAGTCCAATTGGACGCAGCTTTCTGCCGAGCTTAATGCGACTTTACGACGCGCGTGCATTCACCAGCGTCGGTGCAGTCACGCTCACCCTACGACTCGAGAAATACCCGGTACGAGGACCCGAGAACGTCCGCCACGTCCCCTGATTCTCCTTGTTTCGACGTAAACTTTTTGTTCGACGGTTTTAATTAATTACGAAGCGCGTGATAATGAAAAATCAGGGTGAGAGTTGTAAGGTATGTACAGGATACGATGAGTTCGCGAATAATGGGACGGTCGTTGGTGATGAAGCCGAGAATCCGGAAAGGTGACTTCCTACAAATTAATGGAAAATTCAAGGGTGTCCGACCGATGCTGGCCGGGAACACGCGTAATGAAATTGACCATGATACGAGGGATGTTCCTTTGATTTGAAAGGACCCGCCGAGGGAAATTCTGTGAACGAAGGGGCCGTGGTAACGCGATAAACGAGGGTGAATCTCGGTAGAAGGGGTAGCAATGGGCTGTTTCCTTAATTACGCCTTCCCACCCTATACCTTCCCCATATGAGCCGTTTCCCTATTTGGGCAACACTCTGATTTCTTGGGACTCAAGGGACAAATGGGGAAATTGCGAGTAATTCTCTTTACCTTTCCGAATTCTTTTCACGACTGTACCAATTGTCGGATTTCCTTAGTTACGAAATCTGTGCAAAAAACGTTGTAAACTGCGAGTACACTCCGAGTTTATTATTAATGGAAAGAAAAAGCATGAAAAATATAAATCGCTCGTTGTTCGCAACTACCGGCGCTACTGCGTGAGTTTCAAAGTTCCCTTGCGGTCCTACAGGCGATGCGTCCCGCGTGACAAATATGTCGAACAGACAATATTTTATCTCGCGTTCCGCTGATATTGACTTTTTGTCAAATGGCGTTTTATTTATAGAAATAAACGTGGCTGGATTGGTGCCACGCTTATCAAAATGATACAAGAGATACTGTTACGCATCTCCAAAGCCCCAAGAGCTCTTTGCATCGATCACTCGTTAAATAAACATTAAAGCGTCACTAGCACGGTCCTATAAATTATCCTGCATTCTCCAAATCATCGAGTTTCAATTTTCACTTTTTTCGTCCTCGCGAGTATCACCCCCCCCTCCTCGCGCACAATCAAGTTAAACAACGTAAACATCATCAATTTGCATTTTACACCCTACCAGCGAGCTCAATCGATGCCTAGGGCGCGATTCGATTTTCCAATAACGGCGTTTTACATTTTCAAATAAATTCGCACGGGGTGGCTGATCGTACGGTCCAACGAGACCATTTTCTCGCATCGACTGCTATACCGCTACATTTCGTTTGGCTGGAACGAACCACCTTCCCGTGCCTTTACGGGGAAAGGAGAGGGTAGACGAGTGGCCATAGGCGAACGTAGGTGTCCTGTCGGCGGCAGGACGTACATAATGAAATTGGCCGAACGGCCGGCCAACGAGAGGGTGTGCCTTTGATTCGGGAGGGCGAAGCGGAGGGAAAAGCGCGTCCGGATAAAGGGACCGTGAGAGATAACTGGACGAGGGAGGACGCGGAGTCTCGCGTCGTTTGAAGAACAGGGAGTGAGAGACTCGTTCTACTAGAGTCGAAAAAGGAAGGGGTAGAGGGAGGGTGGAAGAAGAGACGGGAGGGATGAAGATGAAAGGACGATCGGTGGTAGGGTGACTATTCCAAAAGCGGAACTCGCCTGTGATAACGCGCATTCGTTATGCACAAGAGGTCCTCGATAAGCAGTCCCTTAACCCTTTCCGATCTCACGGTCTTTTATCTGTCGCGAAGGGAAATTGCATTACGCGCGTTCTTCAATAAAATATCAATTGCACGGTGATTCGAAAAATTTACATCCTTCCTTTATAGAAAATCGACTCCACCCTCGTAATCGTATATTGAGAGAAATATGAGCCACTACCTTCGAGTACGCCGTCTGTTTTTGTCGTCCCGTCTTTTTTTTTTCAAGAAAATGTAAACTCGCGAAATCATTCCCCTTTAAAGAGCCCCGACTTCGTTGACTTCGGTGCATTGAAACATACCGAGCGCAAAAGGTCCTCGGATAAAGCCGCTCGCCAAGGACTTTATGTCGCGCGCGGGATTACCCCGGGAATGGAATCTGCGAAAACGAAACGCCATCGAATCGGTTAGTTCAATAACGACGAACGGGCGAATGTTAAATTCACGGGTGGTCGAGGGTTTAAACGAGTGGCGCGCGAGTCATTCGTTCGGCAAGCGCTCTATAATACGGCCATCGTCCAACGTTCGGAATCTCAACGTTACGATGGCGGCCGCCATGTGGAGTTTTTGCGATTTTAGGAAACGCGCCATGGCAATAGCCTCGAATGTAAATGCTTCAACCCTCTTGGCGTGCCGTCTCGTTATAACACGCGAGTGTATTCTCGAAATGAAACCCTTTGTCCGCTTAATAACAATTTTTTTGTTTCGCGATGCAGGGCATTTTTTGGAGGTAATTGTTTCTAGTTTGCTTTTTCCGTTGACGGGAGGTTTGATTTGTGAATTGTATTGATTGAACAAATACGGGGAAAATTCAATGCAGTCTGAGAAATTGACTCGAAGTTGAAGCGAACGTAAATCTATTGAGGAACTAATGAACACTTTTGACGACATTTACTACTCGCCCTTGTGAACCTTCTACTAGAAAACGTATCGATGAGGATAACAGTAGGAGCAAATAGTACACTGAAAAAATTGTATTCTTATCTTAAGACTTACCACTTAAGTTTAGAATATTTCCTACTAAAATAAGCAACAAGAGGATCTTCTTAATTTAAGAGTAGAATGTTCTAAACAGATTTCTCTAATCAAATATTCTTAACAGATATTATCAGATATATATTAACATAGCCTGGTAAAAAATTTGTATGGATATATTTCGTATATAATTATTGGAAACAGAACTTTTAATGAAATGCTTCACTCTTTATATTGTCGAAAATTACATTATCCATATCTTGAAATTGGAATTGGTTGAGAAATGTAGTCACGAGAGAAGGTTACAACTCATATATACATGTATTTCTATCACTTGTAAATATCTCCATTAAATTGCCCAAATCCTCTTCTTCTAGCCACTTCCTCATTTCCTTATCCATACTTTTTGCACAACGCAGCACACAAAAGAATATAGTACTCAAAATTACGCAGAATTGCAAGAGGAACAAGATACAGACATCGACATGTGCCGCACGCGATGTGTAACCTAACTTAACCGAATACTGACACGCATTGTGTCGCGACATTCAAATGGATTATTAAGAATATATTCCAAAAACCGTTATATCGATAAGAAAATATTCTTATCTATTAAGAATATCTATTAAGATAAATTATTAAGTTTGTATTTTAAGAATACAATTTTTTCAGTGTAACCTTAATAGGAGGGATGCCGTCAATATCAACGCTTGTAACTACGACCCCGACTCAAACTATTGCGTCAAGCGAGGCGTGTGGTAAAATTGAACAATGATGGAACACAGACAAGATTCGAAACTGCGGAAGGGAATTCTCCGTGTCAATGGTCACGGAATACACGACCCGTTTTTCCCCTCGTGCTCTTTGGTATCGTCGATTGCAAAAACGCGCGAGGGTGTGAGAAAGCGAGCGAAAAATTGAGAGAGAGAAAGATGGAGGAAGGGGAGCAGGAGGCAGACACAGACGATGATATTTTTTTGTCACGGGGAGAGGGGAATGGAACCGAAGGGTTTAACGCGCCAGGGCTTTTTCGAATATTAGTTTTTCATCTTTTATTACCGCGTACGAATTTATTCGTCGGGGGATGGGGCACGCAGAGCGGGAGGGAGAACGAGAGAGAGAGAGAGAGAGAGAGAGAGAGAGAGGCGAGAGAGGAAGGTAGTCGAAGAGGAGGGAGCGCATGGAGTTGAGCTTCCATTTCCGAGGTTCCCCTTAAAACCTTTCCGCCGGATTTATATCGAACAACATAAAATCGCGAGACGCAACCGCCGGGATAATATAAATTTCGAAGTAATGAAAAATATCGATTGGAGTCAACCGCGCCCCTTATCCTGCTCCCGAACTCGCGCGCGGTGCTGGTATGTATGCGCATAATAATGAGGGGGAACTTTATAGCACCGGTGACATTCCGGCTGCATTTTCGTTCGCTGTTATCTCCACGTCCTTTCCGCGAACATGAATTTTCACGAGCCACTTTTCAAGGAAAACTCCTGACTGCCGGTAGTGGTCCTCGGCATTTAGACAACGGCTCCACCCTCCAATCTTTCCGCTGCTCACACCGCGCGCTCGGCCATCCACCCTCTTTGCTTCTCTTCGACTTCTCTCAAACCACCCTCGACACTCCACCACTTCCAGAGACCACCAACTCCCTTCTTCCTAACCTCTCCACAATTGCATTCAATTAGTATTGTTTCGAAGAAAGGGAGTACTCGACGAAAGTTTCGTTTCCACCGAGTTCACCCTCTCCTCCCACTTTCCAACCCTTCTCCTTTTTGTTTTCTCCTGGCGCGCGAAGCTGTCCTTAAGATTAGTTCGCATTGGCGCGATGCACGGGACTAGGGATGTTTCCGGGGCTTCTATCCATTTCGGGACAACGAGATTTACATCGACCTTGCCTTTCGTCGACCCGCGACCCCGTCTCAGACGACGAGCACGAGAACAACCGCGAGAAAGAGTTGGCAGGAACGAAAGTGCGAGCGAGAAGCTCGAGGGAGTGCGAGAAAGAGACAAAGGAGCACTTTTAATTTTCATTTAATTACGGCAATTAATTTCCCGCTGAACGGCTCCGGTGTCCGGGACAGGCAGGCGTATGGTGCTCGTTAAGTAACCTTTATCGGATAAATAATTTAGACCCAGAGCTCGGGGACAGGAATTCACGCTTTACACTCTTCGTTGGCACCGCGGCACGAAGATGTCGATCTGTCCAGTAAGCAGAGCCGGGACGCGCCACTTAAAAAGCTATTATATCTCTTCTACGTGGTATTACCCTTAAATTAAACTCTGCTTTCACAATGTCACGATGGTGCGCGTGATCCCGTCCTCTCGATGGAACGAGACTCTCTGTTGCTTTCTTATACAAGCGCGTACTATTCACCCTATTTCGTCCACTTTACCCACACGAAAATTGTCAAAATTCTCATCTGGAATTATTCTTCGCTGGTAAGCAAAAAATCGTTCGCCATTGATTTGTGGCGAATGAACGCTGTTGAATGGAGAAGGGGGAGAAAGAAAGGAAATACAACGAATCGAGAAACAAACGTCGCGTTATTACGGACTGGTGGTGCGTATCGCTCATGCATACCTCATTTGTAGCGGCCATTTCGCTTCGCGTGGTTCTCCATCCGCCAGAGGCTCGAGGATCGCGTATCCATCGCGATAAAACAATCGCGCTAAACGTTCGGATTGCAAAACAATAAACGACGCTGGCGGTATGCGTCACGCGCGCCGCCCGTTATCCACGCTACGCTCGCTTTTATCAGCCATCACGTACGGTCACTGTCCTCCGCGGCCAGATTTATCTCGTGGGGGTAAACCTCCCTCTTCCCCACCCATCCTCTCCCTGGGACCCCTTCCCAATTTAGTTTTTACCGGTAAATTGTCGCTTTTGCCGTGTGCTCGTTGCGCTCCACGACTGGAGCTACGTCTCTCGTCTGCGTATAAAGAGTGACAGAGAAAAGTGGAGAGAAAAAATAAAATGGGAGGAAAACAAAATTTCATTTTTTCTCCTTACACCAGTGGTTCTTAAGCTTTTCAAAGTCACGGAGCACTTTTGATCAGAAAAATAATTTGCGGAACACCAACATTATTAAGACAGTTAAAATCATAAAACTAACAAAATAAGGTGTGTTAAAGCCCAAATTATGGCATTTTTACATTGACGCTTTCATAATTTCGCGGAACACCGGTTAAGAACCACTGCCTTACACCATACCCCTTCTCTCTCTCTCTCTCTCTCTCTAAACAGTGTGCTCGTATTTGGCTCGTCGTCGAAGTCTGTGGATTCGATTCGAAGATGAAATTTTCATGGGGGTGGGGACGGGAGGTAGGAGAAATAAAATTGGGGATGCCGAAGAGGCAGATTTCTCATAGAGCGAAAAACATGTGTCGAGCGCGTCGATATTCGCCGATGGCTTTTATTTTGTTTTCGTACGAAAGAACGCGCGATCGGCCCTCGTCCTGTTTACGTTTCGCTGTTTCGTCGCGCATCCGACGAGGCGGAGTTATTTTTATATGTCCGGCAGATTCGATTGTTTGTCGTTTGGCATGCTGCATAGTATCGCGCTGGAAACGATAGGGAGAGTGAAGAGTCTGGAGGGTTTGGTGTCTCAGGATCTGATAAATCAATGGAATTTGGTTCGCAATGCCGAGGGTTGCTTGCAGAGTATCAAGTCGAAGTAAATCAAAAGTGAAATTGTTCGTGATGTTGCAAAGGGAGAGATGAAAATCTCTCTCTTCTGTGTTTGTTTCTGAATCTTGAGTCTACTTTTCCTGCAGTTACTGCATCTTGGAACTACTGCACCTTGAGTCTTTTTCGAGCAATTCACCGTGTTGTCACTATTAGATAAATTTACTTGTGTTATTTTTACTTTTAGTAAAACTTCCACTTGCAAATAATTATCCTTTAATTAGCACAGCATATCTATCTAATTGTGCTTAATTTCTTAAGAGAAGCGCAACGATTATTTCAAATTCTCACCACCTGTTCGTAAGGAAGCAACAGAAGTAAGTATCTTACTCTCGTTCTGTATAACCAATGGGTTTCACGAATCCTTTTTTCCATCTCACCGTTCCAAGTTATCGGTTTAAGATTTAAACCAATCGATGCTTAAGTCCTACTATTCTGCGCCTTTCCCGCTGTTATTGAAGACTTTTCTGTTCTTTCTTTAAACCGCTTCGAAACTTTGAAAGGCACTAGTTATTACTTGGATCTCAAGGATTTCATAAGCCATGCGATGCAGCAGATCGGATATACCGTGAGATCCCTTAACGATATGCTAATTTTGTAATTAACTCGGCTGCATGCATACATATGCATAAACAGTAGCTGGATACACGTACAGAAATAGGAATTTACCATAGCACAAACAATAAGGTGGACATTCTCGCGCTATTCGACGCGACGCGTCGATCATAATTTCGATTATGGAGGGTCCTTTTTCAGCGGAATTATCATTGTACCTTCCCATTTCGAATATTATCGGATATCCGCCGACATATTAGGACAATGCGGGTGGAGTTCGTTCACCGCGAATAGTCGAGTAATTTCTCGCAGCTTTCCAATCCCACGATTTACTCAGTTATCCGAGACAGAGTCGTATAGAGGGAGTTCGAGAAAATTCTCGAACCTTTTTACCGGTTAATGGTGCCATTTAAAGCATGTCAAACCGTGTCTACTAACGACCTCCTAAAATTACATTGCCCGCTTTTCCTCCAGTTTTCTCCTGCTTCTTTCCACCACCTCACCCCCTTCTTCCTACGCCCGGGGAAAACTTTCCTCGTGATCTTCGCGACCTTTCGACCTCGTTAGTTCGCCAGGAAAAACGTTAGACACATGAAACTACGGTGGATGGTAAAGTGCGAATGATAGAGAAAGAGGGAAGGAGAGAGGAAAGGAGAAGAACCGGGAAACTGAGAGATCGAGAGAAAGTGAGAGAGCGAGAGAGTAAAGAGGGATAGACGAACGAAGAGGCAGGAACGCGTCAACATCCAGTTTAATCAATGAGACGTGCAGGAAGTTGAGGAATGTTATGAGGAAAGTTGAGTCACGCCCACGCGAGATATGGAAGGCATCAGCTTGGCGCGTGTTAATTATTTCACCGAAAACTTTCCAATTGCGATAAGCCCGCATACTTCGAACACATTAACGCGGCTACTCGCCGCATATCGAAATTTCGTGAGCCCCGATCGTCGTGCAATTTAGTTGCACAATCGTTACGCAACTTATTTATTTCGCCGATCACATAAACTTTCACCCCGTTCGCAGAAAAATCCTTACCCGTTTCACGCACGCGCACCCCCGAATTATTGTTCGAACGTAGCCTAATATATCGTTTCGCTCGATGATCATTGCGAAGAATGTTTCGAGAAATGCTTCTCGATTTTGCTCCCTCCTTCTCGACACTCGGTCGTCCACTTCCGCGAAACTTTCCCCTCGTTTTCCTCCAGCTCTTTCGTGCGATCTTCGCGACCTTTGGACCCCTTGCTTCGTCGCTAAGATCCCGAAAGGCGCACCACGTAGGACACGTGAAACGAGCGCGGAAAGCGAGGTGAAGCGGAGCGCGGTGAAGCGGGAGGAGGAGTGGCCATCGACATTTGGTTTAATCAATGGGACGTGCAGACAGTTTAGGGATTGTCACGGGCAAACTTGCGTTCTCCCCCAGGGGCTGGGAGAGATTGCGGAAGGCTTCGACGAGGCACGGCGAACGAGAAGAGCTGCGAAACTTTTGGGGACAATGGGGCTGCGCGAAGAAGCAACCCCACGCCGCTCAATCCCCTCCTCGCCTTTCTATCGACCCCCTCGTAAGGGAACGGGGCGAGGGTCTGGACGATATCGTTGTCCGTGCCAATTAGCTGGGATTTAGTACGTATTGGTAAACCTCCCGACAGGCGCCACCGCCTTATTCCCTTCGATCCTGCGAATCGATTGTGGTCGACGGCCAACTCGAATCTGCCGGAATTGCGCCGCAGACGCACTCCACGGTAATCCTCTGAGAGGCGGTCGTCAAGAGTGAACGAGACTCTTGGCAAATTGCGGCGTCGGGATCTTTTCGTTGATTGTGTTACTTCGGGCGCGGCTCTTTCTTCTAACTCGTTCCGGAGTTTACATTGAAGTCAGCAAACTGTTTTCGAGGGATCGTATCGTTTTCGGACGTCTTCTATTTCTCGCGTGTCGAACAACGCCTTTATCGTTCCTCTCCTTGCCCTCTGGCGAGGAAGCCTGATAAATGTAGTGAAATAGTCTTGTTAAACCGAACAGTGAGTTCCTCCTTTAAAAAGGACCCGCGGCGCTTTAAGGACGAATTTTCTGCTTGTTATTAAAAGGGACACAGCGCTTCAAGGATGCTTATTGCATTATGCAGCGAATTTTATTGTCTCTAGATTATTCTGAGAGTTGCTTAGTTCAAAGGATCGACCGTCGCCGTAGAATTTCGCTGTGGCACGGCAGATTCGTGTTCGTAATTGCATCAGGCTAAAGTGATTCTACAAGCTATTGACAATGGTGTCTGTGAAATTTAAGGATGCTAAAACTACGATGCTTTAATCACATTTTGATTGGTCGTTGATTTCTCGCTATGTGGAAAGTCGAACGTGGAATCACTGGGACATGTGGGACAATTACGTTAATGTAAAATCTAATTGGCAAGAAACGTTCTGTAGTGAAGATAATGTTTTTACATTAGCGATTAAATTTTTCATTAGCAGAATTAGTACTGCGCGACGTTCGTTAAATAAAGTGGGCAAACAGATACAGGGACGGTTGGAATCTGATTCCTTTACTAAATGCATTCGAACTTACGTTTAACATTATTTTCGTTCACGAGCTTGCAACGTTACGAAACAATGGATCAATATGCGGAATACGTTCATTTCCGTAATCGATCTTTTCAGCAGGCTGCGAATATCGAGAGATACTCCCTGGCGTGTAATGAATAGAAATTGTAATTTATCTACTGCGAATATGTATCGTAACGCCAGAAAATGCTCACAGTATAAGCGAATGAAAACAATATTTATCATTAGGGTATCGAAGACGTGAAAATTCGCGAATTAATTTAAATGGGATCCGACAATTATTATTCAACGCACAATGCGGTCCGTCGATAATATATGAATTATCCATGAATCAGCAGTTTAATTCGATCCACTTCGAATTACCATTGTGACGGTCTTCTAATAGGTACTGCACTTCACATTCTTATTCTTGTAGATAATGTGTTATTCCTACTTCATACAATTATTTTAAATTTTTTTGCATCGAAACTAGAGCAGATACAACAGCCAGAAATTTTATGTTAAACAATCGAACTAAAACATTTGTAATTTTTTACAACTCCGATGAAAATTAACGCTTTGCTCAGGCAGGCGTGTCGTAATTTCGCTAAAATTATTGCAGCCCCGGCGCGTAGCATCGATACAAGTCGAGAGCACACAGGTATCGCGAAACATTCCAAATTATTCGACAGATCGATATGATTTACGAGCAGGTACTTCCAATAATAAAACATACTTTCAAATCGTGCGACAAAATTTTCGGGTGTTTTACGCGTTCTTACCAAACGGAATAATCCAAAAGTAATTTCAACGGCACCGGCAAGCGAGTTGCAAAACACATTAACACAGTATGATGATTTTCATTTCTGCTCTGTGTCTACCTCACCCTCTCTCCCTCCTTTCCTCTATATTTCCTCCGCCTTTTTGGGCTCGCACAACCCGTGAGTATTATTCGCGCCGATAAACAAACGTTCCTACGCGCACGTTTCACGATTCGCTCAATGGCCGTCGCTTCGGTCAAGCAAACACGCGATTTGTTTGCTACGAAAAACATAAAAAAAGATGCGAAAAAATAAGCGCACGTATCCCGTCCGAGGGGAAATTAGTCGATCTTCTCCCGGAAGTAGTCCGGGTCCCAGAGATCAGAGTAACAAGCCAACGAACAAAGCAAATTCGCGAATATTCTCCTAGGCGCAGTATCCGGGAGTACGGCAATTTCACGCGCCTGCATTCTGCGGAGGGAAAAAGGTGAAAAATAGAGAAGAGCGAAAGAGATGTTCTTCAGAGGGGGGGAGATAGAGAAAGAGAAGGAGAAAGAGCAAGGTTTAAAGAGAGATAGAAGGCGAGCGTGAGTTCGATCGACCGATGCGACATCGTCATACGGCGGAGCGCACAATGGGAAACAAATTACGAAATTACCATACTAAGTGACTTCCGGGCCCCTGGATCGCGCACAATGGACCTCGACATTGGTGAACGGTGTACGAGCTAGCAGGCGCGGGATCGAAGCGGGGAAAGATCGGACACGTCATTTTGACGCATACGGGGGAAATATTGGCGGCGTATGAGCGGACGGTGACGAGAAGCTGGGAGAGATGCAGGAAGGGGTTGGTAGCAGACGTGGTAGGGGCAAGAGGGGTCGGTTGGATCAGCCGGTCCATCGAAGCACTGACATTGAAACCAATCGACAAGGGTACTCGTCTATCGGATCCGTCCAGAAGAATTCACGTTTCCCGTACGACATCGTTTTCCATCCGCTGCTCTTCTCCTACCGATCGTTCCCGCAAAAGAACATCGACGAGCGCGTAACGGAGAGTGCGCGCCATCCGATCCGCGCCCCATCGCCCGTCTCATTAATACCGCCGACACACCGGGTGTTAAATGACGGCGGCTGCAGCTAACCGTTAGCCAGGTGGAAAATTGCACTTGAAATTTCGCTAGCCGTCCGAGCGACGGGGAGGGGAGAAGGATGGCTGAAGCGAGCGCGCCCTTGACGTACGAGCAGCCTGTGGAACATTGGTAATATTAAAACCGAAGGCACTTCGGCCGCGCTTTATTGAGCGTGAAATCTAGCCTGTTATATTTCCGCTCGGCGAAAAAGCTGCGCGCCGTAACTCGTCTCTCCCCCCCCCCCCCTGTCTCTTTCTCTCTCTCTTTATTCCTCTTCTGGGAAACTTGGGCCCGCCTGATTTTTTTTTCTTTTTTTTTAACCTTCGACGAACCCGTCCGGCTCACCGGAGCCAGGATCGCTCTCGTATTTTCGCGATCTTCGATGTCACGCGGTATCGACGTTGGCGCCTGGAAGTAGAGAACAGTCTCTCCGATGAGAAGAGTGCGCGTTTCTTCGGTTATACGTGCAAAAATATTATCGATACATTTCTCCGCATGCTGTGCGCGCGGTGATCCCCGTAATAATTCCATTCTCCTGTTAATGAAAGAACAACACGCGGAATAGTTACGAGGTATTCTTCAGACCGCGCGTGAGTGCTCCGAGAACGGGCGATAGTTGCACCCCGCAAACTTCTCTTGCAATTTAGATTTCACATGCTGGGGAGTTCGGCGTGCCGCGCGCGGATAACATCAACATCTCGCGCGGGGAGACGCCGTAAGTGTTTACGCTGTTCAACTACGCTACCCCTGCGTCCCCTCAATCCCCTTTGCGGAATTGTTTCCGCGAGGGGCGACTTATCGCACGAGACCAGAACAATAGAGCCGCGTATTCGCGTCGTTTATTTAATAAATGTAGGCATACGGTGGAAATCCCTATGGATATTCATGGGTATATGAGACGTTATGGGTTTAGGCCAAGCCGACGGTTCAATCAGGACTAAGAGACATTCACCTAAGATATTCACATTCGTGAGTCGATGAGTGAGATATCATTCCTATCTATGACAGGACTAGCGGATGTTTAATTCATAAATGGAGACAATTTGAACCCAAACGTGCGATTTAGATGCTGTCGATTACAAGAGAATTAAATTTATCCGAATAAAACTGACTCGATAAAAAGAACGTTCCAAAAACTCATCCCAGGAAACCCCTTGAACATCCTCGTGCAAGCCTGCCGATATCTTTCAAAGGTACATAGGGGAGAATCGATCAGGAGTCGATAGACCCCGAAGACGAGCCACTCGCGAGTACCAAACTCGTCGATTGGGAGTAGCGCGTTATTACAGTCATGCACAAGGGCGTGATTCACGCGGAACGTGTCACGAATTCTGGTCCACGCGAAAGTTTCCCGCAATTACGGCACGGGTGTGCGCCGTTATCAGAATGGCATTAGCGGTTATTAGTGCGCCTCTTGTAATCAACAGGGATAATGACAGGGACTCGGATTAAGGCATCGAGTTGGATCGGTTCGCGGATTTAATTGAAGGATGGGGAAAGGAGAAGCAGGGAGGCTGTGTGTTGCTCCGTGTAGCACCATGTGCATCCCGGCACAGTTTGGAGGGGGGGGGGGGAGGAGGCAAATTTGCATGAACGGGGGCAGACAAGTTTGAAGTAAGCTGACTAAGGGTTGGACTTAGATTGTGACGAGATCGGGTGCTGGCAGGCTTGGAGATGTAGGCGACAGAGCGAGGCGGCTCATATCTCCTGGAATGATGTAGCCCAGATTCATATTTCGTATATAGTAATGAAGGTAGCTAAATGTATCTCGAATAAAATTTTCCAGGAACGTCGTGCATTTGCAATGTTTTCTCGGAGAATGGCACGTTTGAAAAATGCGATTAATTATATTCCTCGGAACTGTTTAAAGCGATGAGAACAAATTTGAATAGGGGTAGTAAAAATATTATTTTACGTTTTCGTACACGTCGAGTGTCGTTATTTCAATGTAAAACAAACACGGAGAATATGCTGTGACTCGTAGCGACGGCCGCTGTAATAAAAAAATGTACGAAATCGTAATGCAGCGTATCGTATTCTATACTATACGCTTCTTGGCTTTGTTCTTGTAAACATGAATTATTTTTTTCGCGTCCCACGAATCCCCGCTGACGTAAGCACAACAGGTCACCTGAAATTGCCGTACATCGTTCATCTCTTCGCGAAATAAATGTTTCACCCTGCTTTTGATATTCGTAAATGGGATTCTCGTCGAAAGTAATTCCGAAAATTGCACGTTAAAATGAAAGGAAAAAAATTCTAAAATTTATGTGGACGAGAAATATGAGAATCTCCAATTTGCTGCGCGTACGTGGATTATTAAAGAAGAAAATGGTTCAATAATTATTCTCTCTCGGTTAAACTTAAAAATGGAATCACCATATTGGTCCTTTAAAGATCAATAACCACTTTCAAATTGTTTTTCACGACCACCGGACGAAACAGCAAGGCGAAGTTCTCAAAATTCACAGAATTTTGCGATAGATTCATTTTTCCGTACCGAAGCTGCCTGCGATATTTTGGCACGGTAAAAAGTTTCACTCCGGTTATTAATGAGGAGGCAATTGTTAAGGGCCCCGGTAACGCTAATAGGCAACGTGGCATAATCAGCGAAATCCTGGTTGTTTAATTTTTAAATATTCCGTGTTAGATTGTTAATTCGCAAATGGAGTTGCGACCTAACTGCGGCAAACTGTCTAAATTATTACCTGCAGAAAAGAAAGATGGAAGGAGAGAAGGAACGTAATACATACCAATATTACACGAAAAATGCAAGGGACGTAGCTCCGTTATTTTATCCGCACAATATTCATCGGCGAAGGCAGGCGCAGATGATTTGTGGTGATCCTGGGGCGAGATGCAGTGTAGTGTGGTCCACGCGTATTGCGTTAATTGTGATCGTTAATTCGAGTCACGTTGCTGGGGTGGCATAGTGGAAGTTTATGCGCCTCGCCTTTCGTCGCCCTCCTCCTCGCCCTGCTAGGCCGGTGGAACTGATCGATTTGCTCCCGGCGCGAGATTGGCGGACCCGGCGTTGGTGATTCTTGTCTACGTGGAAAGGGAAAGTTTTGAGTACAAAGACCAATCAAGGGGTCCGAAGGGGTAGGAATGTTTTCAGCTGACGAGCACAAATAATTTTTAGAGCGAAACTGAATGACTCCATTCCATGAAACTGTTTTACAATCGCAATATAACTATTTATACGGTTCGCTTAACTCTACCGGAATACGAATATTCAGCGTATAATAAGAACAAAAAAAAAAAATTCAGGATCAGAAGTGGCGAATAAACCCCGAAGCCCACTTCTTCCTTTTCTCGAACGGGGATAAAAATTCGTCGTCCCGTTTCTCGATCAATCAGACGATTGGGCTTTTATGCCTTCGTTAAAGAGACTTGGGTAATGCGGAGAGAAGAGGTAAAGAGAGGAGAAAGGAAAGAGTAAATGGTGGAGAGAACGGAAGGAGAAGAGAGAAAAGTAGGAAGGCTGGCGAAAGAGAAAAGATGAAGAACGGCGTAGCATTGGGTGCACGATAGCAAAGCAAAAAGAGATCGACGCGTCTCTACGATGTTTTTCATTAATTGCCCGAGCTCCTCGGCTGTTTGCCGATGGAAAGACAAAGTTAAACAAGGGTGCGACTGAAGGCTCGAGAAGAAATTGAGAAGCTTCTATAATCAGACTCGTTATCGGATACCGTCCTGTTTCCTGGTGGGAAGCCGAGACGTATAGTTAGCCCTTCTGGCGCTCCTAATGCACTCCTCACGCCCATAGAATTAGTTTCGCGTCCATTTAGTAATCAACCTTCGGCTTCCCTTGATTACCTTAACCCGGATGGAGGCGTTCTCCTTTGTCGCACTCGAATTTCTGTACTTTAACGGACAATTTAGCTTTACTTCGAAAGCAAGGGAAGAAGGGGAGAGAAAGATGCTCGAGAAGACGAATGGATTTACGTTGTACAACTGTAAGAGTGGATCCAACGGGCCTACGCCTGGAAACGACATCCCCCTCGATTCTAATCTCCTCGTAGCTATTAAATAAAGCGCCAGCCCTAATGCTCGCACTCGCCTTTGAGCGGGTAATACCCCTTTTTGTCTCTTCCGTGCCGTCGCGCCGTCGGCGGCCCTTTTGCCGCGCTCTATTCGCCCGCTTCCGTAATAATATTTCACGCAGAAAAAAGCTCTTTGACCCGGTTTCTCGTTCCTCCCCCCCGAACACCAGCGTCACCCGCGCGTTCAGCACACCGACACTCGAATTTTGCATTTTAATGAAGCTCGAGTGGGGACGACTCCTTTCCTACGGGCTTCACACCATGGCCGAGTCTTTGTCGTAATCGTCTCGTTACTATTTAGTAAAGTGCTGTTTGCCAAAGTACTTTCGTAATCCTCTTACGCGTTTTCGTGCTACGAATCTTCTTGTTCCGGTTTTCTCCGCTGTAATATTCGTAAGAAGTCCGCGATACTTTTGAACGAGTTCGAGGAATCGCCGAACGCAAAGTTCGGTTTAATTTCTTCGTGTGCCTTTGTGCCGTCAAAAGTGCTCGTATTTTGCTTAAGTGGCAATCCCGAACTTCTTCCCACTCGTCCATCTTTGTAGCTCACGTTTCTCTCGGATTTCTGACGTAGGGTGAGCGCGCTCCTATTACGCCTTCAACCCTTATTCTCTACCTTAACAATCGGCACTAGGTTTCCGCGATCAAGGCTGGAGACGAACGGAGGTCGGCTTCGCCTCGCGCCCGAACTATCTATCCACTGGGTAATACCCCGCGCAAGGGGTGTAAAATAAAAGGAGCACCTTGTTAAGTACACTTACTTTCTCTTCATGGCACTCTTCCATCCCCTCCTTTACGCTTCCCGTACAATCACCCTCGAGCCTCGTATCTTGACACTCGTTCCATTCTTTCGGCGTCCCTTCACCCCACCGCACTTTTCTCCCTCCTCTCTGCATCCCTTTCTCTTATTCAGCTTCAACTCCCGAAGTTCTAGCCTCCACCATCCCCATGGTTGCGTTCCAATGCCACGCGCAGCTTAGCCTCCCTTAACGGTGCCCCCTTTTTTATTGCAAATGACTTTTAAGTGGTCTTAAATACCCCATTACGTCTAAAAGCGGGTTATGAACGAGCGCCTTGTTACCGAGCCGTGGTGCAACTATACGTCGAGCTCGTTGCGAAGGCGCCTCACGGTGCCTCGCTAATTGCCTACTGTTGAATGATACTCCTTTCCACTTCCTCTCCTCCCCCTACTTTCACGCTGTCGCCCAATCGAAATTTATCTCGCATAAAGAGATACTCTTCGTTCCACGATATCACCGCGTCCTCCTGCCGTCCGTCCCGTGAAAGTATCGGGAATAATCTTTACGCAAGGAGACCCATTGTGGCAGCCCTAATTGGCTGGCCTCGCGATAAGAAGGCTCTCGGTATTCGTAAAAAGAGAATCTTTGAATATCGAGAGCCCGAGGATTTAAGGATATCGTGAGTTCGGGAACGAACGACGCGCAAACATTGGGTCAGCGAGGAAGCCGAGATTTATAGGTGGACGTAAATTTGACGTCCACGGGGGCTGATTTAAAATCGTACTCGATTCATCGCTTTCCGGACTTATCTGACTCTTAAAAAATGCATTTCTTCGCGAGCGGATCTATTTCTCGCTTATCCCGTCGACCTTGCAAAATAACCCGCGTTACGCCTGGGCTCCGCCGCGGGGGAGAAAAGTCCTGCAGCTCCTTCCGGACCACCAAGACGGATGCCACGGTGACGTGAGTGAGATTGCGGGGGGTCAGAGTTCATGCATTAGGGTAGTATACTTTTGACGACATATCTCGGCTAACCTCCCTCGCCCGACCACCACTCCCTCCCACTCTCCGAGGACAGTCGGGCCATCGTGAGATATCGTCAGGGACGAAATGGTGGCCCGAGGGAGGCAAGGATGGCGGGTGGACGCGGAGGTGGCAGAGCAAACCGGGCCAGCCGAAGGGGTAGGACGAGATAGTTCGGCATAAATCAATAGTATACCGGATTCACGAATGTAGATAAACGTAATTCGGGAAACGAATTGCGTAAGACCCGCGGTACGTGGCTTTCTGGTAAAACGATTTCGATCCTGCTTCCATCGTCATTTCTATCTTGCGCTTCGGGGTAAGTATCGAAGTCGTTTGTTCGCCCCAAGGAACGTTCGCGTGGCGATGTTCCTCGGATGAATCTGACGAAAGCACGGTGGTTCGAGTAGTTTGTAAATGTTGGATACGTTTGCAAGGGGCAAGTATGAGAATGGATGGGATGGATATGAGAATGGATGAAATATTATTAATAAATCGATTGTGGCGAAGGTACCCTTCTGCCAATGTACTCTGCGTGTAGTTATTTGGCCCTATGGGGAGCCCGTAAAATACAGACGGTTTGACTCGGGAGACTGTGGGTCTCTGCAGAAGCCTTTACTATCGCAAATGGAATCAGGAAGACTCCAGTCTCGTCTTGGTCTCAAGTACTCATTTCAGAGTTTGTTTTAGATAATGTTTTTTCGCTCCAGACAACTCTCGTGGGCGATGTAATATCGGAGAGATTTTTCAATGTAGCTGCGGCGACAGGAGTGATCCTAAAACTGGTGAAAATGTACTCTTAGTTTTATCTTTTTCACAACAATATCTCTACCTCGGTCGCAATCAAGGATCACCCTCGAGGATCCTCGAATCACCCTCTCCACGTAGTTCCAACGTTTTCACGTATATATGAGACGGGTTACATAGGTCTTTCTTGCAATAGACGGCGCTTGTGTACGGCGGTGCAATAAATCAGTTTTTCCACACCGTGCAAAAGGTTCGGGGTTATGCCTTGTACAGATTCGTTACCATCGAACGAGTCCTCGAGGAAAGGACTGCGAAGAAGAAAATATATCACGGAGAGCCTTTCACAAATGTAAGAAATCTATCTCGAGAATTTCTCTGAATTTTTCAATTTTAAACTTTTCTTGATACATTTTTGACATCATTTCTCGTCTGTTTGCAGATTTAAAAAATCCGAGAAATTTTTGCAGGTATTCACAGAATTTCGAGAAAATAAATATTAAAATGTTTATTCGGTAGAAAATAATATTAAAATACATCTGTTCGAGGGAAGCGATAAAATTTGGTGGGTGGTGAATTTTCAATCATAAATGTGAAATTGTTACAATTGTGCAAACTATGTGAATAAATAAAACTATGAGATCTTTTATGAAATTACGATTTTTTCAAATTTGCTAACGTACTCGACGAAGCACGTGAATTCTTTCTGTAATAAAATCTGCCAGAAATTCTGATAAAAAATTGCAGATTAGTCGTTTTAGCTGAACTTTCGTATTCGAACCTTGTCCGATCTTTAAAATTTTACAGGTAATATAAGTAGCATTTACTAAATCTAGTCGAACGCCATAAGTGCGAATTTAAAGAAACGCCGGCTTTCCGAGATATTGAATTTTTAATTACGTTTATTTTTTTAGATTTTTACATAAAAAAAAGACTAAAATTTAAAAATGTTTTGCTGAAATGGTTTATTTTATTCATATCTTGCATGATTATAAATACTAATTTATCAAAATATCATTAGAATACATATTACAAACAAGAAATATAGAAAAGAATTTTATATTTTTTTGGTAATTATTCACTTATGAGGAGCCACCTCAGATTTCAATGTCCTTCACGTATGTTATCAAGGTCATCACCCTGAGTAATGTTGTGAAGGTTTTAAGCTCCGCTCGTCATTTATTAAAAAGTCATTAACAGAAAAAGTTTTTCCAGAAATAACTTTTTCCTCTGACAAAATTGGCGGTCTCCTCTCCGCAAAAAGATATTCAATGTTAAAGTTGAAATATACACGTGATAAATGGAGATTGATCTAACCAGAAAAACCTACCACGCTCTCAAGTTTAAATTATTTTTCCATGCCGCGCCTAACTATTGCACCTGCCTAACCTGACATTTTGTGGAATTTTAGTCTTCCCCTTACGTAAAAATTTCAAAAATTGTTGATATAATCGTGTAATTTTAAAATTTAATATCTCGGAAACCAGGCGTTTCCTTAAATTCGCACTTATGGCGTTCGTCTGCATTTAGTAAGTGCTACGTACCAGTAAAATTTTATTAAGATCGGACGAGGGTCGGATACGGAAGCCTTACCGTAATTCTTCCAAAAGTAACGAAAAGTACGTAGAAAAAAAATAGCTTGGTTCAAATGCCTTCTATTGGGTGCATTCCATCGAAAACACCAGTATACTCACTGAAAGGAAGAATTTTACGTTTTCCGTAATACATAATGCACATCTCGAGCCATCGATATTCGCAGTTTAAGTACCCGCGAAATCTGCGCCCGAGTACCTGGAGAGTCGTCACTTTAATTCCGATAATCGAAATCGGGCGAATGTTGTAATTTATCTGAGGCGCTCCTGCTCCGGGATTCGACCGAATGCGATTTTCCCGGAGAACCTTATTACGAAGATAGCCTTTCTAGAATGCCATTTTCTCACAGCCCTGAGCAGGGAAAAGGGGAGGGTTTGGGAATGGGGTGAAATAGGGGTGAGGAGAGGGCGCGGATGCCAGCAGCCAGCCTCTAGATAGTATTGGAACGGTCTACGCCACGGAGAGAGAGTGCACTACGGAAAGTCCTTAAATAATCCGCTTACCTTGCGATTGTTGCAAATCGGAGGGATGGAAGAAGGGCGAGTCGAGGAGAGGTAGGAGGAACAGGAGAAATCCGAAGGGGAGGGAACCACGGTATAACGCTGCAAATCCCAAGTTTGTATAATTGCTGGGGCGAAAGAAAATACGATGAAGAAAGGGATGAGTGGCTTGGTGAATGCTCAAAGAGCGGATAAATTAATTAGACGTGTAAAGATTAAATTCACAAGAATATCTTCAACTGTCCAGGGTCCTCGCGGTCTTAGTACCTTATATTCTGCGGGATGTTGTATTCATGTTCGTCGTCAAAAATAAAAATGTTTGTCTTATCTCGGAAGTTCGAAGCGAAAATACGTCAATCGTCGCAGTAAATTGAACGTCGAACGACTCTCCAGTCCGAATAAATTCCGAAAGTCACGGTATCACGTCGATTCATCGCGGACGCGCATGATCACGGGAAATTATGTAAATTCCTAGGGTGCATCGCGTGGCACGAACAACCGCGGGGCTGACGACTGTATTTAGACGGTCACCGGTGGGTGACGGATCGAGCTGCGTCAGATTCAGAACAATAGTCGCAATTTCGATGATCGTTATATCGCGCTCATGCTTCTGATACAATTGTCCGGAGCAGATGACGGTGCATCAAAACCAGAGGGCGATCGCCGCTGCCTGCTCTCGTGAAACAATGGCGACGATGCTTCAACTAGGAGAGTTCCCGTCCCTAGAGTAAGTACCTTGCGAAGATGAATTCGGTGCAGAAACTTCTTCATCGATTTTCATGCCCTTACCTCAGCTATATTTAATGCGCTCACCAGGCCAAGCCACTCCCCGTTATCGTTCTTCGAACTTCAACAAAATTCTACGCGTACCAAAGCAAATTTGCAAACAACCACGGAATAAAGTAATTTGAATAATATCGACTACAGGATTTAATCGATCGTAACGTCGAGTCTTCCAGAACGGAATTATGACAGAAAATCTAATGGAACGGAAGATCTTTCTCAAATACTTTCGCGCGTGTTTCGTTGGCGAGAGGGCATATATCCCATCGGGTCACTGTATTTCCCCGAGGGAGGAACAAAACAGAGTTGTAGTCTCTTTGCAGACCGTCGACGTTCTCTGGAGTGACGCGCAAATAGCGAACTGTCTTGAAAGTGTATTATTCACCCGCGGCGCATCGAATGGAGCTACCACGACAACGCGGAAGACAAGTCCGAAGACTACTACGACGACGACGAAGGCCAATACGACAAGGAGGTCGACAACGAGCTCGACGACAGGTACCTACTACTACGAGGCCACAAATGAGCTTGCCGCGCATCGGCATATTCGCCCTAATAATATGGCGAACGAGGATTCATTCCGTCGGCATGCACCTGCTACCGGTAAATCAATAGGAGATACCCACTGTCGCGTAATTTGTGTGCCTCTGCAGGGCTCTGCGTCTCTCTGTGCCCGTCGCGTCGTTCAGCAGACTCCCCGTGGATACGGAGGCAGGAACGGGGGCAGAGGGAATTGGTAGGAGTAGCGGAGGTGGGTGGGTGATCAGAGGCGGTTCGCCAGTACCCCATGGCGCCGTAAGATAAATTCTCTTTGGCACTAATAGTCGTTAAATATTGGTTATGTACCCTCATGGAGAGTGGACCGCGTAGCCCATGGGCTTGTTCTTGTAATTTAGTAATCGTATTAACGATGATGAGCTGGACGCGTCGTGGGAACGGTTCGCCCACGGGGCGCCATACGGTGCGGAAGGAAATTTCATTTTCCCGAAACAGGCGTCGTTCGAATCTGGCGAATTTCGAAAATATTTGTCCGCTCGTTCGGATTGGCATGTAATTATTTGCAACATTAGCGTTATAAATTCACATGTTATTTTCGATGGAAAGTAGGCTCCGCCAGAATTTTGCCGGTGAGTGAGGCCGTGGCTAAGATTTGGTTTGGAAAAAGCGAAAAAAACAAACTTTTTCAACAAATGTCACTCACGTTCGTGTACTTTACCGGCCCACCACTTCTCCGCGTGCAATTCGCTCGACTGCTCGGTGTATATTTGTCGCAGAATTTTCGTGTTTACCAAAAGTTGGCGGTAACACCGCGGAAATTCAAACGTCAGGATCGAATATGCGTGTATTTGCATGGTAAACCACAAACACGTCGGTTATCTCTAATTACCGAACGTACCGAGGTATCGTGCTTCCACTCGTTTTGCGCCATTACGGTGAAATTGCTTTATTGCTTGAAGAAGGGCATTATTAATTTCGCGTTCCTATTCGAGTAGCCACATTACGCGTATTTATCCCTGGACTTGACTCGTTTCGCGCGAGTGAACATTTTTTCAATGTAGCCTGCGCCGCGAATCTGTGCGCTGGAATGCAACCACCCAACCACGCCTTCACGAAATCGCCCCACGTATGAATTACGACATTCTCAAAAGACGATAATTCTTCGTTACCCCTGTGGCATCCAATGGAGTTATAGTTTGGACTCGGTATAATATGTCATTTCAAATGTTTGACTCACCGCTCGAATAATACGTGCACCCAGTGTTTTTCACATTCCTGGCTTCGTTGGATTCTCTTGATCAGGAGAGATTAATCACTGGGTCCAACGTGAGACCAGTTCCTGAAAACAGTAAAAAAGCGGAGAGAAGTTGAACAAGTTTAATTCCATTGTTCTCACATTAAAGCACAAGGGTCGTAATTAATTTGGATATCTCGCGAGGCGACAATTCCTCTTGGTTAGCATATTTCAAGCGATTATGGTGGATACAAACATGCGGATTGCCAATTCGCATCTGTAGAGGCTGGGCCAGCGCGATCAGGTAGTTCACGATCGTTCATTCCTCCTCCTCCATTCCCGTCCTCTCTCTCTCTCTCTCTCTCTCTCTCTCTCTCTCTCTCTCCATCATGCTCCTACAGCCAGAGTTACTCGTATTTACATGGCGTCCAAACGCTCTCCTATACAAGCTATTCTCATAGCGTCGAATTCGCATAGACGAGAAAGAGTGAACCAATTCGCGCCAATTTTTCATTCGATCGTCGTGCGTTGCGCCTGGGTAAAAAGGAAGAGTGGAAAAAAAAGCGCTGCGAGCGAGCACGAGTGGACCAAACAAAGAGGAGTCGAGTGCGAGGGAATGAGAGAGGGAGTGCGAAAAACCGAGGTGAGGGAAATGACTGCGTACAGATGCGGACAATCGCTCGCGATAACCCTATGACCCAGATACGGCTGATGATATTGATTAGTCATTGGCTGTTTGTCCCATCGCAGCTAAACATGGCTTGCACGGCACGTTCACCTCCTACGGATATTGCAACCGGCCCCTTCCCTATTCCACCCTCCCGATCATTGCGCCCACTGTCGTCCTCCTACCGCTACGTCCCTCATCTCCGTATTATCCAACGATATTCTCCGAAACCTTCATTCTCCCTTCCATCCCTCGTCCTGTCCCGTCCCTCTCGGCCATCGTCTCAATTCGACTCCCTCGCACCCTCCTCCTTTCCTCTTTCCACGACTCACCCCTCCTTTAACCTTCTTGTTCTTCCCTCTTCGCATCTTCTCCCAGGGACGAAATTGGATTTATGGCTTTATTTTCCTCCTTCGCGGACAATATCTACCGGCAGATTGCCCGCCGAAAGCTCAGGTCCGGCATTACGGCGAAATAATGGAGACCCTTGGCGTTCCCTTTCATGTCGCTCGTATGGAAAAGAAAGATGAAAGGTTGGTGAGGGACGGAGGAGGGAGAAAGGCGAGAGGGTTCCGGTGAGGGCTTTGATAGTGCGTCGAAGTTGACGAAACAAATTTCGAGTCACAGTGGCCGGGGGTGGCTGGTAAGGGGTGTTGGGCTACGCAAAGGTATTGGGTCTGAGGGTAGAAGCAAGTGGAGGACACTCGAAAGGCCTTGGCGGGCAACAACTTTTACGGCTATCGCTTCCTAAAACTTTTAAGGGGGGTTGGGGGGCCAGAAGCGGCGAGCAATGGAATCAAATCTGCAAGAATGTGTTTTGCGAATTCGATTTCTAGGAGAAGCGAAGATTGAAATTGCTCTTTTTTTTATCTCTATGGTTTTTGAGCTTATTCGATTCAATTTTTGTAAAACTTTAAAATATTCAAAACTATGAAGGGTTGAGCATTACGCGTATCTATGGGGGTATTTGTATTGTTCTGACGTATAATACGTATTTCTGCCCTCACCAAAGATTGAATCGGTTGTCAGTTAATGCTCGCCTGATTTTGCTAGAAATCGAATTGTAAATCAAATTTGGGGAGAATGTGTCCTTTATTACTTTTATTGTACGATTTTGTCGATCTATGCCAAATGCTTGTAGTTATTCTTACCCTCAATTATTTCTGATCTGTTGAAATTCTTGTAGCGCCAAGTGCAAAGTCGGTGTCTGTCTGAGCAAATACGCCACTAATTGTAAGTGATCCGGTCTTCTATCGTTCTCAGCAGGGATCGTTTTGGCATTATAATATGACAGATCTTGCAACCTTGCGAGAAATTATTATTTCAATGTATTTTATTGTGAATAAAAGCAATGGTATGGAGAAGTATGATATTTCGTCGCGTAAATAGACAGGCCAAATAATTACCAAGTGGAGAATACTTGCTGCGCGGCTGTCCCCGTTGGTGCGAGAAAGACAGCCTTATGCGATAACTTATAGCAGGTTGAGTGATCACAACACGTCTATTTTCGCGATGAAATCTCACATTTTTGTCTACGCATGGTTTTATTCACAGTAAAATAAATCGAAATGATAATTTCTGAACACAAGATTGCAAGATCTCTCATACTACAACGTCAAAGTGCTCCCTGCTCAGAACGGTAGAAGGTTGGGTTACTGAATGACGTATTCCCCCAGAGGGACACCGCTGTGTACTCATATGTACATACAATTACGAATAATTTCAATATTAATATAAGTTGTACAAAATACACATGTTACCTGAAATTTCATTAAAATTGATTAAAATAAGAGAAAAAATTAAAATAAGAGAAAAAATTAAAACAATATGCACATTGATGTACAATGTACATATTCCTTTGATTTTGTGCGCAATATATTTAAATTGGCGCTCTACGTAGCGGCCATCTATAGTGCACCAGCGAATCATGTACGTCTGACACAAAAGTATTTCCCGCGCTGTCTTCACCTGTTGCTGTTGACAACAATCGTCGCGTGCTTTTGTCTTTCTGTTCGGAATTATTACGATTAACTAACGTTACACGGAGTGGTGGTAATACAGATTATAAAGTGACTTATTGTGGCTTACACGCATGTAAGAAGAATGCCGATTGTCAGACGAAAGACTTGTGCTCATTAGTACGACGACATAACCTCAAATCATAGGGTGCCGGTAATGTATGTATGTTTATTTCTGACCTAGTTAATGACGTATGTTAATTGTATATGAAATTACATTATCAAATATTTTTGATACTTTACGTGATTCTCGATGATCTGTAACATTAATTTTTCTGCATTGTTTTCTATTTTATAATGTCTAATTATACTTCCTAGAATCGAATACTTATTTTCCATTTCTATTTACTTTCAACAAAAAAGAATAATGAAAGGAACCTTTCTTTATGGTTTAGAAAATACTACTGAAATATTTTCATGAGATGAAGTTATAGTGTACCATGACGGACTATATTTCTGCGGAGCTATCAGCCACTTGTGCTGCTTTAGGCTACTACGATGGACATAAGTATCACTTAGATTATCATTGCATAGGTGAAGTAATAAAATTATTATGTCAGTTATGTGTAATAAGTCTATGATACTATATTTACTTTACCTTTACAGATGTCATAAAAGATCTTATAAAATATTTGAAGAGGGATAATGAGTCTCATATGGTACGGCGGTTTCTTGGACAGACAAAATTACTTCAAACAGATCTGATAAAAATTTTTATAGATCATTCTGAGAACCTTGAACTTTGGGATGTTCTATTACGGTAAGTATCAGACTTGTTTACAAAAGATGTATTATAAATCGATTTACGTAAACAAATTTTTTCAAAGATTCTCCTTCACAACAGGTTATTAATCAATTTAACGAGCCCTGCTTTTATAATCTACAATGAAGTAATACCAACTGAAAAAACTATGCGTAATTTATACGAACAAGTCATTTCATATTTACAAGCATATAAGGTATCTTTAACCGATGATCGAGTATGGGCAGCAGTTGCCAAAAGATTAGGCCGTATTTTGAATATTGTAAGTATAATGACTAATTAAATATTGCAAGCATTATCACCGACATTAGCTGCTTTATTTGCTTTAACATTGATACGTTTTTAGGAAAGTTCTGACAGAGGGGAGGAAAATGAATTAATTATAGAAAGGATTCTCGTATTCATTAGAAATGTGTTACAAATACCTCCCAGCGATAATGAGAGGCGTACCGATAATGATGCTACAGTGCATGATGGGGTATTAATCAAACTTAATTATTTTTAATATATTTATAAAGCACAATGTTAGTAGGGCTGATACTTCAATATTTACATTACGTACAGGTATTATTTGCATTCCATTCATCTGGAATTGTTGAAATGCTGCTTTTTCTTGCCACTAATGTGAGTGAGCAGCAATATCATCTGCAGATTTTGGAGGTATTTACTAACAGAATATTATAAATTATATTGACGTTTTGTCACATTTATTTGTTGTTGATTATACTTAAAACATGCTTAGTTGAAAGAAAATAATGTAGTGTGCATTATGCTAGATTGTATCCTTGATGCTTCGCGAACAAAATGCGAGTCAATTAGCCACGGCCGGTCTGCAACGTAGTACGTTGGAAAAGGAGAAAGACGAAACGAAACTGTTAGCATTCCGCGAGAAGGAAGTGCAAGAGAAAATGGAAAAGATACGGAAATATGCTGGTTCGAGGTAAGCTTTGCAAATCATTACTCATTATACGTATCTTAATCTTTACTCTTAGCTGGAGTTAGAGGATATTTCCCGTAAATTGCTTACACGATAAAGCGGAAAATTAAAAATCATCATCTACAGACCTAAAGAAATAATAAATTACAGTTAGATACAGATAGAAATGGGCGCACCAGTTTCCGCATTTGTAGGTGTATGACCTAATTTAACGATAATGCGATTAAAACTGGTCCCGCGCACTCAACCGGTAACAGGCACCTTCATTCATTAAGTATTAGCTAGCTTTCCTCGCCCGCTCGCGACGTCCGTCAGGATAGCGAGCAATTTTCATTTTAATGCACCAATGGATGAAAAAGCCAACGGGCATTAAAGCAATACGTTGAGAAAGAGGGATGCTCCGCCGCTGCAGATGCTGCTACTTGACGAACACAGCTTCGGGGAAGGAAAATCGTCGCGTTGATCCCGCGAGGTAAACGACGACCACGACGACTGTGACGACGATAAGGACGAGAGTATCGCGAGCGACGGAGCGCATAGCGGCGTAATGAATATGACCCAGTTTTTAAGACAGGATCGCCCATAGGTATGAATAGAAGCTTTTATCCACTTGTTGGAAAGAAGCGAGCCGTATTCTTGTAACGAGTACTCAGTTCAGTTTCACTCGAGACTCGCACTTCCACCCTCTACATCCCTCTTGCGATATACTTTTTTGCGACTTGAAAGAGAGTGGGAAGGACGAAAAAAGTGAGAGGGAGAGAAAGAGAACGGACTGGGTTGCGGAACGAGGTAAAAAGGCTGGGCACTTCTCCCCTTCGGCTAGTCTCTTCCGTGCTTTCACCCCTCACGCGCTAGCTGCCCCTTTCCACCCTCTTCCTCGTTGCTCTTTGTATCCAGTCAGCTCTCCGCCATTCTTCCACCCTTTCTTTTTGCCCAAACGAGCGCGAGTCGGGCGAGTAAGCCGATCGGAAAACGATAAAGCGACGGCGCGTGGGGCGACGGCGCGTCGGGAGCAGATCTGTCTTTTAGCGTGCTGGCAGATTAAAAAACGTGGGACTCGGTGGGAGGATACGTGGGCGCGTCGCGATTGGGTGGAAAGAAATTGTGGGGAAGCGGGCGCGGCGCTTCGACCCTTCGCCGGAAGGATCAAACATAAATTTTATCGCGCCGATTGAACTTTCGCGTACGAACCAATTTATCCGGGAAATACTCGATAATTAGTCTTCATTTTGTCCACCTGCATTGTTTCCCTTCTCGCATTCGCTTTCCTGTGAGCCACAAAACAGGAGGTTGCATCTGTGCTAATTATTTCATTCCTTTACACGAATTTTATTGCGAAAGTCGACGTAACGTTCTCGAGCATTGTGAGCTTGACAATTCTTTGGACCACAAGGCTGTTTAATCCAACAGCTCGTTTCACAGTAATTTACATCGTCGTAACGATGATTTTCATTTCACCCCTGGCCTGCGTTTCTCCTCCCAGGGGAGGGATTTAACATAATTTAAAAAGTTGACCCTAACGCCGACTGAGAATGGCTCGTGGCAAACGGGGGTGGCATTGAGTGGATCGGTCGTGGGGGTGGGAAGAATACCCAACGCGAAGAGAACGAAGAATCGAGGGGAAGAACGGAAAATGGAGGATGGCGCGAGCGAGGAATAAAGATGTTAGACGTCTTCGTCATTTAACGAACTATCTGTCGGTGACAGGCGCCTTCTATTTCATTGATTGGATTTTCAGGAGTCATGGATTTAAATTGGATTTGAATGATCTGGTCCAATTCGTCTTCGCTCAACATAAAAGTGCACGTGCGCGAACCATTCGCGCGCGTGCGCTTCACAATTTCTCGAGTAGATGCGTCGAAATTGGGACCAGAAATTCAATCTTTTCCATCTGACGATCTTCGCACAGTCTATTTCCACCGGTGCTCGGAATTTCCCTCTCCTCCTTTTCCAGACGTATCCCCTACCGGTACCGGTGAGTTTAGGTGTAAGTCTATTTGCACGCTTTGTACCTCAGAGAGCTTCCTACGTGTATTTAGACTGCCTGTTACACCGTAATTAGGATTTGTCAAACGTAAGATAAGTAAGGACCCCACGAAGCGACGTCTCGCTATTTCTCGTCGGGGCATTGTTAATTCTAATTCATCGCCTTACTGCAGTGAAGCTATGTGCAGAGCGAGTGACGAGAATGTTTAAGTTATCTTTTTCTGCTGTTTTCAGGCATTCGCGGTTCGGTGGCACATACGTGGTGCAGAACATGAAGGCGATCGGGGACAACCACTTGATATGCCACAAACCTTTCGCCAATATCGAGACTCTGGATTTCAGTCAGCAAAAGGTACTGATTCGAAAAAGTCGTCGATGGGAGAATGAATCTTTTTCAGTATGTTTCGTCTTGTCATTAGCAAGCAGAGAGATAAGCGGAATGCAAGCTGTTTAAAAACGGGAGAGTGGTAGCTCGAGCTAGAAAATTGGATCGCGTAGAAGGAAAACTGTACCACGAAGTAAACTCTCTATTCAATTAAACGTGCGATTTCAATGATAGCTTTCATTACTGGTCGACTATGGAAGAGTCTGGCTGAGAAAGGGAGGAGGGGTTAGGTCGTATTCGAATGAAAATACGGCTGTTAATTAGGGCTATCCCCGCGTAATTAGAATTTGGGTGCTTGCTTAATGGCGTTGAAGTATTTAAAAGTGGGTCACAGTTTCCCTACCACCCCTTTCCATTTCCCTCTCGTCTTTCTCCCTCTTCTTCCGTTCGCGTTCCCTTTCCACGCTCCTTTCTGTCTCCGATGACTCGCTGCCAAGAGAGCCTTTTTATACCACAGTCGGTGGCGGTTATTAGCGTCTCCGCTTGCAGCCGAATCCCACGTTCGTGGCTCGGGGAAACTTTTCCCACAGCGTTGGTTTTACGTGGCGCGTTTCATTATGGCCTGTCATAAATTCGTCCTGCCATGGAATGCCCGAGGGCTATCCCGAAACTGAAAAGATCAGTCGAGCCTGTAGTGACATCTTCCACTGAATTCCAATCCTCTTTCTTTGTCCGACTTGCTTTCACCCCCCCCCCCCCCCCCCCGCGGCTCTCCCGTTGAATTAATCCAGATATAGTGACCGTAATTTTTGAGCTCTCCACGGTTGCCTCATTAGCACCCTTTTGTGTAGCTTTTCTCCATCTTCTTTTTCCACTCGAGTATCCGCAGATACCTCCTTATTCATTTTCTTCTCGTTTGCCGCATCTTGTTCCTTACAATAGCCACAAGAACTATTCTTTAAAAGTCCTGGTTTAATTTATGCTTGTAACAGATAAAGACGAAAAAACCCAAGAACAAACAAGCAATGGCTGACACTAAGAGCGAACGCACGTCTACCCTTAGCGTGAGGCTGTTTCTCAAGGAATTCTGTGTGGAATTTTTGATCGGCGCCTACAATCCCATTATGAGATACGCGAAATCGAATGTAACAAGTGGGACTCACGAAGCATACGACGCTACCTGCTACCTGTGGGCCTTGCGCTTCTTCATGGAGTTCAATCGCTATTACAAATTCCAGGTGAAATATGTTAGGTGAGTGCACGTTACTCTTCTTCACCATCTTACCATTGCGAGAATCCTGAAATGGACGTCAGATCGTACCGGAGAAGGACCCGGTGGAGAATGAGCCTGAAGGAGTGAAGGAGGAACCGAGAGGAACGAGAAAGGAAGCGAGACCGAAGGAGTTTCGAAACTCGTTTTATGCATCGTCGCTTCCTTTGGAAGCTTGTCCAGCAAGAGCACTTCCTACCTCTCCCTTTCTATTCCGACAGGATCACGTTGCCCCTCTCGCTTTAAGCAACGTACTGCTATCAGGCTTGAATTTCCTCTCGCACTCCTCCGTCGGTCCTTCGGGATGTCCATCGTGCGTCCCACACGCACTGATTCTCATCGCCCAATGGTCCTGTGGTCCGATGCTCCGTTCGACTGGCACCACATTAGAATCTCATAAATATTCATATGAAATGAAACCTGCAATTGAAATGGAATATTGGTCCCATCATGATCACAATGTCTCTTGCAGCGAGACCATTTCCAGGGAGATCTTCCACCTGATCCAAAGACAAATGGACCAGTGCCACGAAATGATGTTGACGGACAAGAAGAGGATACCCTTGTGGTCCCGCAGACTGCACATAGGTCTCAACGCTTATCACGTGAGGATTCTTGTAAAACAAAATTATACAGGATTATACGGAATGGAATAACCGTGGCTTTCGCATTTTCGCAGGAGCTTCTTCAAACGTTAACAGCCATGGACAGGAGCACCGACAGCGGCGTGAGAGAATCGAGCAAGGTCATTAAGAGCAACGTGTTTTATGTACTGGAATATCGGGAGGCGATATTCTTCCAGCTCTTGAACTTCGACGAGGTGAAAATGTCACGGTTAGTACTCGAGGAAAAGGGAGCAAAGCTGCGGGATGAAAATGGAAGTAGTGAATCGTTTGCGGTGAATGTCGGATTTGATTCTTTGTAAACTGGTATTCATCGCTGTTGACGTACACGAGTACATAAATCATATTCCTGGTGATTAAAATCACAAGACGCTTGGCCGCAGCTCGGCGAGAACTAATTAATAACTTTCAAACGGATCGTGGCGGGTGGAAGTGAGAGAGGTAGTAACGAGATTGAAAAGTTTTCGAAGTGCGACGCGACGTAGGGGATGAGGCGGAGCAGAACGATGGAGACGACTGCGAAGATGGCCGCCGAAGTGCGACGTCGTCCCGCGCTTCCTCCTTACCGAGGACTTTCCGCGCGAAGAGAGTAAGACGGTGTTACTCTTTTTATCGTCACTTTTTCCGCACCCATCTCGATTCCCGCCCGTCAAGATCCGAGAACACTTCTGCTGCGAATTTCGTCGGCTAGATCTAATAATGTAAAGCAGATTTTGCGAAAAGTTCTACCCAGTAGGTGGTCGTCCTGGTCCTCTTCGCTCGGACTACTCCGCGGGGTCTACGGACCTCTCGCGTTTACCAAGCTCCGGGATTCGTCAGAAGGTGGAAGAACTGTTTACCGAAAGTTTTATCTACCACAGACAGATTGATTCACTTCGCGGATCAATCGGTCCGACCGACCAGGAAGTCACTCCTACCACCGACGTAACTTCCTTTTCTTCCGAGGTGCTTCTTTTTACTCTCTTTTGCTCCTTCGCGATTTTGCTTTCGCGCTTCTTTCCCATCTCCACTAGCATCCCCATCTTCACTTCCTCTTCTTCCCTCCGCTACGTCTTTTACTTTTCCTCATGGATCGCCGGCTTTTTCTGCTCTCTTCGTTTCGTGGCGGAATAAACAACTTTTATCGACCTTCCGGCTGGCGAAATGGGAAAGGGCGGAGGTGGAGACGCCGGGGGTGGGCGGTTTCAACTTACCGCGAGTTCTGATGGCTTTCCCTAGGATTTTCACTATAGGGGGGTGCGTGCAAAGGTCGTCGTCGCGACGCGTAAGACTCGCGGTATCATGGGATACCACACGGCTCGGCTCGACACGACCCCTTGACGAAAACAGAACGAGACAGTAGGGCACGTCAAAGATTCACGGTGGAACTGAGGCCGACTTGATAAATTAAGTCGTCAAACTCGGTGGAACTTCGAATTTTTATAAGTAAATTATTGGAAGAAATCTGTTTTGTTATTTTTTGCAGGAAATACTTGGTCGATCTTGTGTCTACCAGCGCCCTTTTCTTAAAAATGTTAAAACAATATTGCGGGCAACGCTCTGTGGTCGTTCAAAAAGTCAAGCATAAACGGAGAAAGAGCAAGAAGCAAAAGAGTGAGTTTCCACTGACCATAAGTCACTCAACGCAATTTTTAAGCGTACAAATAATATTTTCGGCACTCACCCCATTTTGTCTTCCCAGGTGTTCCCGAGAAACTTCCTCCTATTCTTAGCCAGGAAGAACGCTGGGAGGAAATCGGACCGGAAGTGTCCGCAGTGATGCAGGAAGGTAATATCCCGGATGTGGTTCCCTTCGATGCCACACTGGACACTCCAATCGATGATCAGAAGTACGTATACACTCTACTGTTAAATCGCATGCAGTTGCACTCTTCTTAGATGAGACAATTAGCGTAAGCCTCGTAAATGTTTTGTTGCTTGTATGCAGAGTGGATGCCATGAAGAAAATTCAAACGCTCCTGCGCCAGAAGCAGCTGGAACAGGCACTGGGCCTTTTTCGTGCGGCGAGGTGAGTCCCCCGTTTATTTTGAGCAGCGATCGGGCAAAGTGACTCGTTATCTCTAACGTTTTTCGATATTCCACCCGTGTAACCCCCGGATGAAAAGCGTAGGGGTGTGGGCACGCCGGTGTTTATTTTGAAAATCGATCAACGTCCTTGCCCCCACCAACCCAACGCGTCGTGTGAAGGTGCGCCTCGTTGTTATGCAACGAACGCGACTCCCATGACTGCCGCGGCGCCTCCAGGCGTCTTGCCCTTTTCTGTATCCGTTCCCAAAGACACGGTGGAAGCATTTTCGAAGACACCGAGCGGTTGCCCGTAACGTCCACCAATCACGAGAAACGAGCGCACGCCGCTCTCGAATGCAGCCCCGTACTTCTTGTTAAAGCAAGTGTGGCAGTGGCCTGAAACGATCGAATCGTTGATCTTTTTTTTTAGAATTTAACGGAAAAGGTTTGAAGGATCGACTCTTTCCATTGACGATTCAGGTGTCTGCACAAATTTGTCCTACGCAAATTGTTCAATTTTATTTTTGTCATCTTTTCGAACAACGCGTCTGATCTTGCCTTTCTAGATACCCTTCACATGCATATGTATACACATCGGTACAGGGAAAAGCCTGAAGCTTTCGTTCACAGGCTGGTTCCCCTGATCGTCTATTTGCCCACTTGGTCGAAGCACGGTGTCTAATGTATTCGACAAAAAGCACCGTCTCCTTTTTGTCTCGTCTGGGGCACTCGTCTTCTTTCACTCGCTGGAGTACAATAAGCACCGTGAGGCGGCGAGAGGTGCGAGAGTGCTTCGGGAGTGTAACTCCGACGGCTACAACCACGACAACGGCGGGTCTCGTCGACGCTTTGTTTTAGGAAACAAAGGCTCGTGGTGGCGGTGGCTGGGATGGTGTAATGGGGTTAGAAAGTCGGGTTTCATTCTCTGTACACTCGATGAATTTTTGTCCGCAGTGTCCCCTCTGTATTTCACGTTTGTCCTACAACCGGGTCAGATGCGAAATTAATGGGCAAAATTTTAATCCTTCTCCAAATAGTCCCTTTGAATTCCCTTTTCTAATACGGAACATCCATTTTATCGGTCCTATTGGGGGAACGCGATGATCAACGCGATGATCACTAATAAGGAAACTTGGTTAATAGACTTGGAATTTCTCCACGGTGCCGAATATTCGTTGGGAATCCTTCGTTGCGTGGAGATATTTTCCAGGAAGCGCGTGTGAAGGTGAAAGTACCTCATTAGTGTCGCACGGGGGTTGATTCCGGGGCGTAGCATTTTCTACCAAATTATTCAGGCTTACCTTTCTCTCACTCTCCCTCTTCTCCCTTATCTTTCCTTGTATACCTCGTTCCCTTGTCCTCATCGAACCAGCGGCATTTGGTATTTTTCCGAGTTCATTGCTCTCACCGAGTCGCCTCGGCCAATTAGCTGGCGAGCGGCCAGCCGGTTCGCAGCCGCCGCAGATATTTACATTACATTAAATCTGAAAAGGGGGGTGGATGCACGGTAGGCGACTCTTACAACTCTGGGATGTTGTATATCGGTTCATCGAGGCGAATCGGTATTCATCCTGCCCCTTTCCCTTCCTCATGGTACCTTCAGTACTGTGACTCTTTGATGTTCCTCGTTGGCACTAAATGAGTCCACAGACGACGGCGAAGCCTGTCCCTTTCCCAACTTATTTCTGCCTTCCACCTCGACAATCCTTCCGGCTCGGAGACTTAATCGTCGGAGGGGATTGTTTCACGGGTAGGATGTACCTTAACGGGTAAACTCCCCGATGGTGTCCCGCAGAGAATTTCCTTTGGCTGTGCCTTCCGGTCGATTTTCTTGCCGAAGATTTATAAGAGAGAAATTTTTTTTTCCTACGAGTGGACGATCAAGGACCCAGACGATGGCGGGGTAAAATTATCGCGCTTGAAATTTCGGTACCGCGTCTCACGACGAGGTTACATAAGATATAAAATTCAAAGGATTTTTCTTTGTTCTTTCGAAAACTGATGAATGTTCACGAGGTTCTTCGTGGGACTAAAGCGGAGCTTATGGGAGGTGATGCAAGGGGGTGGAAGGAAGAGATTCACCGGGCCCCGGCCTATTCCCCTTTTCTGCATCTTCTTCCTCTTCTTCTTATAGACAGTTATTAAGTTACGCCGACCAGCACGGGGAATTCTATAGCGCTTTTCCCTTACGCAGCGGCTCATCGTTACTGCAGACTACTCCAAGAGATTGTCCGTAATATTGTCTGTAATATTCCGTTCGTTTTATGGGATCTGGGAGGGAAAGGTTTACCATGGTCGGCATACAATGGGAAGCCTACGGGGCCATAGGCGACCTTGTGCATACAGCGGGATAAAACGGGAGTAGTGGCGGAGAAGATTGTTGACTGCCGTGTATAGACTGGGTGCCGCTCGTAGACGATATTATTAATAACACATTTATGGTAATACCCAGGTATTACGGCAAACAATATAATACTCTCCGCGCCGTAGCCACCACATTTATACGACTGTGTGTGTACACAAGTGCTTGCGCGTGCACACGTATAAATATGAATATACGAATATTACGGACCTGTTCCACCCTCTCCGTGTGTTGGTCCGCCCGGGCTTCTGGTGATCGCGTTTCGTTTGCCTAGCAAATACTCTACCGCGTGGGTACTCCGACTTCAACCCCTAATTTTCTGCTCGCGCCATCCCCTCGTCTTCGTGGTTCCACCACCGTCGTCGCCTGCGACGAAGCGACATTCGTGTAAGCTCTGCAGACTCCAACTGTCTTTTGGATAATTAAGAAGACGTAAGTTAACTGCGATGCTCCTTCTTACGTGGCTTTAATGGTATTGTGTTTAACGGATAAATCTCCAGGATTATCGCAGAAGTGTTTTTCTTACAGTTATACCTACCACGTGGTAGGTGCTAAAACCGCTTTTACGAGCTTCTAAAAATTCCTTGGGTCGGGGATTAGCTTATCCGTGGCGCGTGTTCTTTTTGCATGTCACTCTTAGCGAGTCTCCCAACCCAGTGGGCGCTTAGACGACGAAGGAGGGAGGGCAAGTATGGGGGGGGGGGCAGGCAGGCCCGTCTGGGAGCAGGCGGATTCCATTGTCGCGGGGACTTCAAATCGCGGGGATAATGGGGATTGTATGGCGCTGGATTTCTATTCAGACGGGAGCAGACCCCGTACGAGCCACTTCTTTCGCCCGGGGGACAGCGTTCTCCTCCACCTTCTCGTCCCTCCCCTCTCGATCATCCTCTCACGCTTCATCTCTCTCCTATCTTCTGCCCTTTCGATAACTCTTCCTCCTTCTCTATTTCTCTCTATCTCTCCTCTTCGCCACTCCCTCCATCGGCGACCTCACTTATTGGATTCACCCTCGACCAGGGGATTTTGCACTTTCGAAAAGCTTTTCCGAAGTGTCGCCCCGGGTCTCCTACTCTTTCTGACCGTGCCTCGCGCTCTTTACCTCCTTCTATTCACTTTCCTCCGTTCGACCTTCTCTCTTTCTCCTACGCTCACTCCATCGGTGTTACGTGCGTGTACGGATTACGTCTCGTGCTCGCATGTAAAACGAAACGAATCTGGAGTGGACTGGCCGGTACGAGGCGATTTCGTCTACCCTGACTGTACCGGCAATACAAAAGCCCAAACGCGCATGTTTTATTCTCCTGAAGGTTCTAGGCGCGCACGCGCGCATACCTACGTAGGGTGTACGTGTAGGAGGGTCTCTTTTTTTCTTTTTTTATTTATTTTAGGTGCGCTCTCGTCAGCCCCGCTCCTCTCTCTTAAGCCGTTAAGCGCGAGACGACGAACTAAGTGCGATCCCGTGTTATGCGGGAACCAAACGATCTTCGAATTTTAATTCAATTTTGAGGGAGTTCGGTAACGAGCTTAATTTCCGGGCCGTTCGTGTTTTAAGGAATTAAGGAATAAAAGCGTTTCGAAGATGTCTTTGAGGCTTATAATAAATACAATGCATTTGGATAAAGTTTTCTTACATTAACGTCATTAACTACGAACATTTGCTAATTTTCTTCGCGGAAAGGACATCTCGTTGGCCTCGCGTGTCGAAGACTCGACGTCATCTTTGACGTCCAATCACGTACTTTCGATTCACCCTTGCGCCTCCCTTTGACGGTCTCCCTCCTCTCTTTCCCGAGAATATTTCCAGCCGCGACAGGTTTTTAATGAAAACTCAGGAGGCGCAGGGAGGTCTCCGCCGCTTCCACGGTCTCACCTTCCGTCCAAGGGTTAAGAGTCTTCCGCCATTAACTGCACCCTTTTTCCCGGAGCTTCCCAGCTAGGACGAGGACGTGATTTTACCTTTGTCCTCCGGTCACGTACGACGGACTTTCTCCTTTCTTCCTTCCTCTTTCGATGCTCCTCTACCACCACCATCACGAACTCCTTCTCCTTCCATGGCTCGTGCACCTCTTGGGACTCTCACCCGGGGAATGGAACGCTCGCGAAATGGTTTGGCTTCCACCCTTTTCCGCCTTTTATGGAATTACAAAACCTCTCGCGCTAGATAGCGCGCCCGGGATATGAATTTATCGATAGGAGAGCACGCTTCCCTTCGAACCCCGCCGTCCCTGATCTCATTCCGACCAGACACGGGTTAAGGCACGAAATAAAACGTTAAGAAAGGCCCGTGGAGCGCACTCTCGACCTCGTGCTCGCATTATCATCGGTTCTCCTTTGCAATCGCGCTCCTCTCTTTTTCGCTCTTCTCTCCCGGCCTATGCGTGCCTAAGAGACGGGTACCGTGTTCCTTCTCGAGCAAAAAGGACCCGGTAGAAGGACTTGAAAAGGTAGAAAAAGTTCGTGAGACTCCTTCGATAAAGAAATGTCACGTTTCGGACAGCATTTGGGTAAAATGATAAATTCAACGAAATGCCAGTGACCCACGGTCCCGAGAAATTTTTCTTCTCCATCCTTCTACTCGGACCCTTCTTTTTTACTCGCGGACAGGTGCATGAAGGGTCTGATGCATGCACGATGGCGTCACCCTCGTTCCTCGCCGTTGATGTCCTTGGACGTGGACGTGGACATGCGGTTGGTGGTGGTGGCGTCGGTGGTGGTCGAGTGGAGGTTGGATGGTGAGGAAGAATGGGTCTAGGGGTGTAAGGATGGGCGTGAGCCAGTTGACGCAAGAAGCCGGATGTTGGCGTAGATCGTGGTGAAGCTCTTGTGCTCAAGGGAACCTCCTCCTACGAGACCCACTGAGTTTGCCACTCGGACCTCTTCCCTTCTCTCCTCACCATCCCACCTCGTCGTTTCCCCTTGTCTCTTCCCTTCGCCCTTTACCGACCTCCCACTCTCCAGAAGTCCCTTCATCCTTCTTCGGCTGCACTTGCACGCCCATCCACCGCACCTCCGGGGGTTGGTGTGTGACTTGGGATAATGCAAGTATTAAGTAGGTCAACGAGAACGTCGAGCGTCGTTACGGGCACGGTTAAAGGTACCATCGTTGAAATATCCAAGTAAAAGATAATGTGGAAATAAGTTGCCGAGGTAGTTTCGATATTTTCTTTCGCCTCGTCGTCGAGTAGTCTTTGAAGGGGCCAGATGGATATTCTATCAAGAAAAATTTCAGGATTTCGAAATATCTCGATAGATCTGGTCGCATAATTCAGTTCTGTTCAGGGATTAGGTCGACGATCAATTTTCAAAATGCGCGAATACAAAGATTGATTTTTCCCTATTATAATGTTGTTCCGTGGAGCGGATTTGTTATTGTGTCTCGGCCTCTTACCTGTTCATCCACCCTTAGTCCGTACCTCGACGATCCTTGGACTCAAGCCGCTCTGTGACCCGAGATAATGAAACACACCGTTAAACAGGTCACTTTATCTAATCACCCCTACCGCCCGTTGTAGCACGTGACCCAATTATCGCGCTAGCTGTTACAGGGAAGCACCCTCGATTGGAAATTCGTGAGACGTTAACTGTCATCGTAACTACTGGTGGAGTAGTCTAGATAGCGTAGCTCTGGCTTAAGATAAATTTCGGAGCTCTGCGTTTCTGGTCCAGGTATTTCGGAGGTGCTCTAGTCGTGCGCCACTGTGACCCTCCAACTGCACGAGTCATTGGAATTTCTGTTAACTGTATTGTACGAACACTTATATGTTCAGCACCTGATATATTAGATGACAACGATCTGTGCTTTTACGTTGAGCTGGTTATATTTAATACAGCAGAGGAAACAAAATCCGAACAAAGTGCCTGTAATCAACTTCATTTTGTCACTTACACGTTTCAATAATAAAAATGCACGGCAACAAGTTTATATATTAATATATTATATAATGTCTAAACTTCTTGATATGATTTTAGATATAAATTCGGAAGTTAAGATTTCGACGCTTACACAACTGCGGATGATTCCCAACTTTTATCCAGTACCACGGTAAAAGTTAAAGTGCTCGGCGAAGCGCGTCATTCGATTAGCATCGACTCCTGATTATCTTTCGGCTGTATGCCTGCTCGAGGAACGCATTGTTCGTGTTTCGCGAGAGTAATTCTACCGTGAAGCGGCGGATGCACTTCGTAATAAATTCTCGTGTCGGGGAATGTTTCGCCGGCTAACATCCTCGTTTCCCTTTGCCTTGGAGAAGATAATGAGACACACGCTTAAGTAGGTCACTTTATTGAATTAGCACCCTCTTATTAAGTAGGGCACATCAGCTTTCCTCTTCATCTCGCAATCCACCGAGCTCTCTTATATGTATTTACAGATGAAAAAAAGATCATAGTGCCAACGGAGTTTTCTTTCTCATAAATGAAGTGGGACGCTTGATGCCACATCCTCCCGTAACAAAGAGATTGCTTGTTAACGCTTCGCATACAGATTGTATTTTATCACGTGTAAAGCAATTAACTGTTGCGTTTTAATTAAGTTCGGACGAGTGACGCGCCGCGCTACGCGCTCGAGAGACCCAGAAGGGGGCAAAGAATTATACTTGTGCGCCAGCCTGGCGTACCGAGCTTTTGAGAGTCCTTTTCTTTCTCGCTTTTCATTTCGTAACTCGCGGCTGGTGTATTTACCTGTGGGCTAGCGACCTGTCGCGCAAAAATTTCCACGCAAAAACATCGTACCCTATGGACGAATCTCTTCCCGCGACACATTCGTCGTTAGTACCTTAAGGTGGAAAAAGTCATGAAATTATCGGGAAGAGGAAGCTGAGATAATCGAGTAAACACAAGAAAATTATTTCACAGGGAGGTCTGGCCGGAGAACGACAGCTTCGGTAGGGCTGACATACCGCCTGAGGAGGAGTTTCTGGCACTTCGGCAAATCTTCTTTGCGGATCTCGGTGGTGAGTAGTTTTTACAGAATTAACATACTCCGAACTCTTGCCCGTGAAGAGCGAGAAAAAGAAAGCGAGAGGGGGAGAAAAGGAGAGCTGGTAAAAAATGGACCGTGAGAGCCTCGAGTTGCATTCATATATTGCATTAGCATTTAAATTCGCCGGACCTCCGATTTCGAGTCGAGAGCTGGGCAAACTGAGGAAAACTTGTTCCTTCTCTTCCGTCCTTACATCGTTGCAAGAAATGGGCTGGATAAGAGAAGAGAGAGAGAGAGAGAGAGAGAGAGAGAGAGAGAGAGAGAGAGAGACAAAAATACGTTTTTAATGCGGGCACGAGGCGATCGAGTCCGACCATTTCTTGGCAAGAAAGCGCGCGCGATTGAGAGGGGGTTAAAGAGAGCGGAAATAGCGAAAGGGGGTTGGTGGCGTAACGTCGCTCTATTTCTCTCCACCCTTTCTTACAGTCATATTTTTTTCACTCCACCCCCAACCCACTCATTCGCTTCGCAGTTTCTCATTTTAATTAACGTGGCCGCCAGTTACTCGTATTGCCCCGAGAATGATTAAATTTAAATCCTGGGAAGATACTCGGCTCTAACGAGGTACCGGCAAAACGAGCCCGACATATATTGACAATCTCTCCGCGGTGCGCAGGGCCCTGATAAAATTAAACTTCCCACTTTCATAGCACGGATCGTTAGTACTTTTTGCTCCCGCGGGAATCTTCCACCCCTCCCCCCTTCTTCCTACTTCTCCTCCACCCCATAACTTGAGTTTATCGAGAAAATTATATACCTCGCACGCGTAATCCCGTGAGAATGGCACGGGTACGGCGCGATCCCGCGACGTCGGCACCTAGCCCGTATCCGGACGATATAGAGGTAGGTGAGCCTCTTCTCTCTTTCTTCTTCTTCGGTCGACTTTTTGTTTTTTCTTTTTTTTATCCCGTTAAAGCGTCAAGGTAATAAGCCCCTCTCGCTTCATTCGTATACGCCTAGCTGCCAGGCACGCTAGGATAAAAAGAAATATCGTTAACGAGTCTTCTGGGGAATATATCCAGTGAAGAGTGGGAGAGAGAAAGAGAGAGAGAGCAGTGTCGTGGATTCTTCTGTTTCCGGTGAAAAAGTTTTTCCACGTCCGAAAGGATACATTTCGCGTGACACAGAGCCCGGGGTTGAGGGTCGAGCGGAGGATGGAAATGGTGCTTTAATGGCATCGCCGGAGATAATTACCGCATTTTTTCCCGTTATTCTTTTTCCTAGCGCGCGCACCATCCCGGCATTGAAACAGACGCGCGCACGACGGCGCCTCGTCGTAACGTCTGAGCCAACGTCTCTGTGTCGTTAAGTGAGTGGAGAGGGAAAAACTTATAAACACGTGATTTCGGGGCGGGTAAGGAGAGGGAAGTGCTTTGAGGCGCCCCGCGGGGACGGTTCGTAATAACCGGCTACATACATCACGACACAAATTTAATTAAACGGCCCGCCGGTATTCATTTCGCCCTCCTAATTTATGTATGAATAACTGCGTTGTTTACTGTCGAGATTTTGTGACGTCCCGTTCTTCTCTTTCCCTTTGTTCCTCTCCCTCTTTCTCTCTTTTTCCAAGGGGAGAAGGAGAGTTTGGCGGATACGACGACATATTTATCTCTCTTTATTACCGGCACGCAAGGGGTGTTCCATCCGGAGGTGATGCGCACCAGGGCTCAACGACACGACGGGGTTCGTTGTGGAACATTTTTCCGGCCCCCGTGTCTTTTGTTTCCCCTAAATTTCCTTTAGGCATATTTTAATTTTGACCTTTGTTTTCCACGGCCTTCGTGCGCGATAGGAGTTTCATTTTACTCGTGACAGCAGGTGAAGGTATGGTTTTGTGAAATTGTGATTTCTGGGGATATTTGACAATCGGTATTTTGTTGAATATTTTCAAGGAAGGTTCATTATCCCTGTTAAAAATTTTTTCTCTGATATTTAAACGAGTTACGATGCTTCTCGTCTCTCGGTTTTCCATTTTGCATTTCTTTCGTGCTGTTGCGCACAACAGAATCTTTGCTTAATGAAGTACTCAGATTCGCATTTATATGGTAACAACTACGAGTTTCGTGGAGTTAAATAATGCTCTTCTGCTTCTCTTAAATTTCCTCGAAAAAAGAAGATAAATATTATTATCTCGGCGAGTCGACCGAGTTAAAATATTTCTGTTTCTGTGAGCGCTATACGAAGCCCGAATATAAAATTTGTATAAAAGTAATTTTCAGCATATCAGTTATGACAAAACTATGACATAAATGTCACATTTCATAAATCACGACGGCTCACTACGGTACTATATTCATCGATTCTAGATGTATTATTTACCATCGACAGCATTAATTAGTAATTAATACATTGTACTTTAAAGCAGTGTTTACCGGCATTATGTACCAGGAAGTATAGTGCATTGTACTCCGACTAGTATTGACCGAATAACCCAGCCAAATAGGCAAGGAGATTTCAATGAAAATACAACGTCACTAATCTCGCGTGTTAGATATTATATTGCTATCATTACCTCGAACCCGCATTAATAAAATCGTTATACACTATCGGAAATCAAGCCGCGCAAAAGTACACGAGAGAACGTGCCGGAGGACGATCTGAAAATGTCACGCATCGATTTCCACTAATTTCAGAAAAAGAATAAAATCGAAACAAATGGGTACGAGCCGCAAAATGTGGAAGAAAGGGATTGACGTATTGCATCGTGCGACACAATGCCACTCCGCACTCGGTCACGCTCGTCAAAAGTAATGCGTGGACTTTAAAACAAACGTGGCACGCGACAACTCACAGAGAGTGTACAGGAGAATGACGACGACGTCCAGTCGGTCTCTGATTTTTATCCAGAACCAGTCCACGAGGCGGCAGTAGAGTCCGGGAACATTGTGAATTTCAATCCGAAAACGTCACGGCACAAAGTAACGCGAAACCGACGACACCGCGTTATATTTCACCGTTGATCTTTTTGTTTTTTTTTCTCCGCCCTCCTGGCCGTGACGCCGTACCGGGCCGTGCGCCTGGCTTTTTCCGGTTGCCATTGATTGACGCTAATTGTCTCGCTATATTGGTTATGCTTTTACGCCTGGTTTGTCCCGAACGCTTGGCGATACGTGGAATCGGTGAGAGGGGGCGCGATGAAGGGAACGAACAGGAGGGAACTGACAATAAAACGACGCGGGAGCTGCGTTCACGAAACGCCGGGGTGGTTAACCCCTTCCAAACCCCCTTTCACCGTCTCGCTTTCTCTGCTGTTCTACCGCCCCACGTTAATTGTCATTTTAAAGATCCAACGTTGCGCCGGAGTCTGCAGCAGTGGGACGAGTCTGTAAATCGACAATTTCGTACGAGCGCGGCCTTCGACGATATAATTTCAATTTTTAGTTTCGTATCGGCGCCGCGCGGCGCGTGCGTGGCGTGGAACATTCGCGAGTGGAAGTGGCGGGAGGGTGGCGCGCGTTGTTACCGTTATTTCGCAATTACGCGAGAGAATTTTCACGACTGTCGGCGAGAGCTGAGTTTATCGGCATTCCATTATTGTTTTTCTATTATTCCGCGTCTGCCGCGAAAGCGGGCGTGTGGACCTTTTGAAAATGATTTCTCCGGGAAAGCGAAACCATTACGTCGCACCATTACGATCATTACGGGGTCATGGTGCCCCCGTATAAATATAAGTTCCTATCTGTAATTGCGATCGTAAAACTGAATTATTGACTTTTACATACATGCTTATTTAGTGGAAATCTCCGGTCGCGTTAATAGCCCGGTGAATGTTCCATGCGCTCTGTTCGATTTTCCCCCTCTCTCTTTCTCTCTCATTTTATGTAAACGTCCGTCTCACCTGTCGCGGCTCAGGTGAGAGGAAAGTTGCGTTTCGATGCAACAGTCGATAATAATGCAATAACACGAAGTAAAACTGTTTTCACAATTCGACGCGTGCCGAATTGCAAAAATTCCGTTTTCATGTTTATTTAAATCGCCGTGCGCGCGGGTCGTACCATCCCGAATTATTTCCGAATCACGTTACACCGCGATATCTTTTTCTCTTAAAATAAATTCATAAAATAAGCGCTTAAAATAAACTCACAAAATAAACGCTTAAAATAAACCCTCATCGTAATTTAAAAGATTCAAAGGATTTACATAAATGTTCTGCACGACCATTTATGATTAATTAGTCTGATTGATTAGTCTGCTGCCTTTGGACATTCTCGGAAGCCCATGGCTGATGAATATCGCGCGTCTTCTCGCCTTTGGTGATTTATTCTTCACCGCCGGTAGTGATCGCACTGCACAACGGTTACGATCCTATGAATTATAAGCCGTCAGCGCCAGTACGTTGGTGCCTGCCTACTCCAAGGCCTATACTTGACGCGACTACGGCCAATTGCGGACGTCCAGGCACCCTGGCAGAAGTGATGGCGGTGGTTGTCTGGGGTGGAATATGATGCACCAAGGTGACAGTGAAGTTGGCAAGTCGTTAAATGTTAATCCTTCTTTTATACCAAAGGATACCCGCGTTGGTGGTTGCGGATATAGTCAGGGACGGGTCAAGGGCTCGTTCCTCAGGCCAGAGCTTGCATAAAACAGTCCCGACGACATCCAGACAGCTTTACTTTATGACACGCGCAATCTGAACCGCGCGCCGTTACACCCTCGTTTCGTATGGGCCCTATTGAGGCACTCGAGCGTGCGCGCGTGCTCTTTCACGCTTGGTATCTTCGTAATATTAAGGGGGGGGGGGGGGTAAAAAATGTCGAAAGATTGTGACATCCTAATTTGTGAGCTTCTTACACATTTACAAATGCAGCAGCTAATATTCTTTTCTATTACAAACACTGTATCGACCAACTTGTATCCGATAACCTGTTCGACTCACTTCCCTGCACCCTAAGTGGATCCCTTGTTAGAGAAAGTATCCGGAACACTGGGCCGATTGGCTTGATAGGTCGCGATAAATTGGACAGTCCGAGTCCAAATATTTTTTCGGCGTGTCTACGCGGTGCCCCTTCCAATCGGCGTGGAGGGAAAATAAACGCGAGGCGAGAATCCGTTTGGGGTTTCCTCCTGGGAGCACCGTGAGGTCTTCGGGGAAAGTTCGATCGGCCACTCGGGGTACTCCACCGTCGAAGGGTAACTTATGAGATCAGTTCTCCTTCAAGGTTTTGCATTCTTTATGGGATACGTTCTTGGAGGAAGTTTCCTCTAATGGAAGATTAACATTAAAGCTCCGCTTGGTTTCTCCGTTTTTTTTTTCTCAACCTCCACTGTCGCGATATCCGGGTAAAAGTGCGCGACCGATAGTCTCTTGGGCAGAGGGTCAGAGCGGAGGAGTATCTTTGGCAGCGGCAGTTACTTCCATTTCTTCTCTTTCTTTATTCTCCTCTTCTTCCTTTTCTTCTTTTCGACTCGTTTCTTTTTATCCGTAACCTTTTACCTTCCCTTTCACAGTTCCATCGTCGCATGTCTCTTCTCCTTCTGTATCTTTGTTCACTCTTTGCTCTCTGTCCTTTTCTTCCCCTTACTCTCCTCTCCCGAACAAGAATCCAGGACAAATGGTCTGGCGAGCAGTAGATACCTACGCCAGAATATGCTCCGTCCCCTACATGCGGGTAATTCACGACACGAAGTACTTCACAAAATCCGGACACACGTGACGTCGCTTTCGTGCGCCGCGACGAGAAAAATTGCGAGGCACGGTGCTCTTTTAACCTTCAGTTGAAATTGTCCGCGTGCGTGGCCTGCGAACACGCTCGAGGTAGTTTAAACAGTCTTGTCTACGTGTTCGCGTTGAGAAGGTCGTGCGAAGTTCGTGATGGCGAAGTTTCACGTTGATTGCGATGAGCTCGGTCGCAGAATCTCCTTTGGAAAGGAACCTTTTTCTGCTCTATGTCATCTCACGAACTAAAATTACGTTGAAACACATTTTTAAAATAACTACAAGCCACGAATAGGACGATTCGCGACATTGTAAATTTTTTATCCGTTGCCTCGTTTCTCGAATAAGAGAGAGCTCCTTTAATAATCCCAATGAATTCTCGTTCAATTAAGTATCGCGACGGCACTCGTACTTACATCTCGACAAAGCATTTCACAGAATTACAGTGAGTAAGTCCTTCCTTCTTATCTCTTCCAGTAAATTACTCCGATCGCATCCCCGGGAGTATCCTCCGTATCATTAAATTTGCGTTCGTCAAATTTCCATTAACTTTCTATTTTCCTTCGGGGCAATTCGTTTTTATCCTCTCCCGTGAAGGAGGGCGAGTCGAAAGGTCGAGTGGATGGTGCTCGAGAGTGAATGGAGGACAAGACGAGTGGTAGGGCGGGTCGATTATTTGTCAGTTCCACGATCGTCTTTCATCGACTTCTTTTTATTTGTCACGTCCGTTGCATGTAACGATGCATCCCAGTTACCAGGTGTACAAAGTGTCTACGAGTGACATCGAGTTCTCTCGTCCCTTCACCCCCTCCTCCCTCCTTCTGCTTCTTCTCTCCGTGCCTCCTATCCGTTTCTCTTTCCTCGCGATGACGCGCACGGCTGCTTCGAGGCCGAACAAGGAAGATGCTCCGCGCATCTCGTCCCTTTCCTATTTTCCTCCTTCCTCTCCACCCTTCTTGCCTCTCGCACCCCATTCCAACTTGTTGGTCTGAATACGTGATTGATGCGCGTGAAGAAGTGGGCCCCGTCGTTCCTATTTCTGCCCTCGTACCCCCGCGCCCATCCCTTAAGGTCGAAGGTTTGATGAATGAAGACCGAATTGGCGAAGCCTTGGCCTCCCCGACCGACGGGCCTCGAGCTGCTCGCGCGAGCAAAATTTGCATCGCTCGCTGCCTGGTTGGCTCGACCGATTGCCTCCATATGTCTGCGCCGAGTCCCACTTCATTTCTTATTCTCACGAGCGGGGAGAGGTGGGCGGTTTTTCGGTCCATAATTTAACATTTTTCGTGGATTTATTCTTCCTCGACCGTTTTCTCTTCCCCTCTACGTTCTCGCCCCTCTTCGTCTCCTCGCTCTCGTACTCGAGTTGCCTGGTCTCGCGAGTCGAAGTTTGTGTACGCGTAAGTGCCGGGGGATAAGAGGGGTCGGGAGGAGAGGAGGAAGAAGGGGATGCAAATAATACCGTGTTCGCCGCGCTCGAGGGGGTTGCTTGAATATGCGAAGAGAGCCAGAGGAAGGAAGAAGAGGGTGACGAAGCTCCTTCGGAATGGGCTTGTTCACTTGTTCGTTTCTCCCGTTTCGGGAGTTTCCGTCCACCCTCCTTGAGTCTTTTTGATGTTTGTCTCGCGAAGATAATCCGGGAGTGAGGGGTGGGCGAGAACGTTTAACACTTCTTTTTTCGAGTGACAGAGTTTCGCGGGGAACGTATTGTACATTCGGATGGGCGAGCGATGGTCATTTTTAAACGGGGCCAACGGGCTCGGTCGAAAGGGTTAAAAAAGATTTTCACCGCGCACCGGACGTTCTTCCCAAATCGAAAAGTCTCCTGGGAAGTAGAACCGCGTTTTCTCGATACCGCGAAGCGGTGACCGAACGAGCGTAAGGAGAGCGGGGAAATTTTTAGGTAATCAAAAGTTCGAAACTTGTCCAATCGGCAAATGCAGGAATTTCCGACGTTCGCATTTGTGCCACGGAAATCTCCGTGTCTCCCTACCCCCGCGGTGTTCTTGGGATCGGGAGATTTTATTGAAAGCAACCCCCCCCTCATCGCGGAATCGCAGCTACGTCGCGCGTTTCCCGAATTGGGAAGTGTATCTGCGCGGAATCTGCTTTTCCTTGCTGCGATCTGAAGAGAGGTGGAGGGCCTTCGTCGTCGGCGGCGGCGGCGGGTACGCATCGTCGATTTCCTTTTGTTTTGCTTATGCGGCTGTGCACCCGAGGAACAATGACCGGATCGAACAGTCGTGTCGGGGATTCTTGAAGCGCTAGCAACGCCGGAAATTTACATCCAGCTCTCGCTCGAACGATCACCGCCATATGTCTGCATCCTCCCCCCGCATCAGGCACCCTTTCCACTCTCCTCCATCTCCTTCCGCGCCTTTCCAACCTTCGCCGCCAGACTCTCCGGCCTTTTCCACCTTCGTATCTTCAATCCTCTTCTTCCCCTTTCCCCGCCTTCTTTTCCACCCTTCCTCCTTTCCATGCATTCTCCACCTCCTTCGCCGATTCTTGCACCAATTTACCCAGAATCGGCGGCACGTTCACCTTCTTCCCTACGTTCTTCCTTCCTTCCTTCCTTCCTTCCTTCTCTGCTTACTTTCTTGCTTCACCCTCTTCTACCCCGCCGTCCATCCTTCGTTCAAATTGCGATTCGCTACGTTACTTCCTGCGATTTCAGGACAAACCAATCCAACGTCTCCGCCGCAGAAGCCTCCACCGTGCCGGAGGATTTCTCCGAGCTCGCGTGACGTAAAATATGGACAGAGTAGTAGGATAGACGGAATCCCTGCGTTTCGTCACGATTACACGTACCTATCTTACCTATCCAACCCATCCACCCTCGAGAGCTTGCGGAGCGTTGCGCGAACGCGTCTACCAATGTCTGGGGATTTTTCAATTCCCCGTGTTACGTGGCTCGACGACCTATCGAATTCCTGAGGCATCGTTCGCCCCTCCCGCGCCTCGGACGAATTCCGAGCGATTCCCCGTTGCTCGATTAGTCTGCGGGATGCTTTTGTGGGCAGGGAGAATAGTGCGTATTGGCGCGTGCTGTTGAGAATTTCGAAATTGACGCGCTTTTTATTTCATCCTGTTTCGTGCGATGCGAGAGAATGAATTTAATTGCAACGATCCCGCGCCCATATGTATTCTACTCTCGTGGAAGAAAGCATTATTCCATTGACAAGAGGTATTCGCCGTGGAGAGAGTTTCGAATCCTTTGGCACTTCAACGTTTATTAACACGTTACCTACCTCCCTTTAATTCCAACGTGTGCTTTTCTCGCATTCGAGTGTCCGACCCTCCAACGCTTTGTCCCGCGCTTGAGTATCCAACTCCGCACGAAAGGTCACCACCAACGAGAGAGTGCGCGCGCACTTGAAGAACGAGAGTATCGCGTTTAAAGGGCACTTTATCGTGACATTTATCGTCGCGTTTGAGTATCTCGGAGGAGGTGGAGAAAGGGGAGGAGAAACCGAAGCCGGTTAATGTTTCTTTTTCAACGTGTCTCTCTCTTGCCGCCTTTTCTATCGGCATTAACGACACTTCTCTCTCTCTCTCTCTCTCTCTCTCTCTCACGCGCACCTTTCGCTAAGCGGTGTGTAACCATTAACGCGCGGAGAGGAACGCGCCTCGCGGGCGATTACGCGTCTCCCTTCTTCAACGCTCGTTTCCGTTGCTCGTCCTGCGTTCGTTCGTCACTCGCCCACCCCACTTTTTCCTACCCAGCCCTTCATCCCTCTCCATCTTTCCTTATCTTCTCGTTTCCTTCTACACCACCCCCGGCGCCCTTCTGGTCTCGCCCCGTATTCCCATATTTTCTTCCACCCCAGGCCTCTCGGCCGCTCGCGCAGCGCAGAATTTTTTCCTCCCATTCAAAGAGCCTCTCCAACCCTCCCACCACTCACCCTCTTCTCTCACGACGAGGTGTAATGCGATACTTACCTCAAATATACCGCCGCTCTTTCTTCTCGCATATAAACGTGCCGGTGAATGGGCGGCCGCGAGGGTAGGACGTGGGGTGAATCGGGCCATTTAAAAAAAAAAGGAGAGACATTCCGCACGCTCGAGTACACCCTACGCCCGCTATCTGAACCTCGTAATACAAGGTATACAAATGCCGGTCCGAGAGAGGATAGGGACGGGTGACAAGGGTACTTCTCTCTCTTCGTTCTTCGAGGGGTCGTGAGCTCCCGCTCCTCCCGCGGTCCCAGTTAATGAAGTTACGATTGAAGGTTAAATTCCATGAAATTGCCTTCGTTAAGTGACGATGCGCCGCGTCATGAATGCAGATCAATGTGAAAAATTTGCGAAGGGGCGCGATGGCGCGGCTTCGACGTTATTAGGGATGTCGCTCAGTAGTTGGATACGACAATTTTAAAAGAGACGCGTATATAAAAATGATTTATTTTTTTGGCAAAGTCACTTTCCTTAAATTGTTATATCGTTTGATTTAAAAAGACGCAACTCCTATTTTTCTTCGCACTCGCCGAGTGGCGAAGTGTCGAACGAAAGTGGGAAATTTGTATGTACAGTAAAACCTGTTTTTGTGCGGAGGATAGGGATCGCATAAAAGAAATCGCATACAAAAAAAATATCGCGTAAATTCATATGGTTTTCGTTTGCAACACATTTTAAAAAAAACTTTTTTTATGCGGTAAATGGAAAAATCGCACATAAAAAATCGCATAAAAAAATCCGCACGAAAAAGGACCGCATAAAAACAGGTCTTACTGTACGTGAAAAAGGAATAATTGGAGAGCGCGTTCGAGGCACCGATATTTTCCACGAGTTACAATGAATGTAGGTGAAGAAGCCGTCACGCGAGGGGGCGGGACATGCACCAGGAGAAGCAGTCGAGCAAATAATGGAAGCACCTGCGTTCTCAAGGTCAAGTGCGCCTTCTAGTAGTGTTTCTGCATCACGTTCGCGTGCCACTTCCCCCACGCTGCTTTTGCGACACTTTTCCGTTTTCTTTGCCACTTTGCCTTTTCTCTCTTCCTCCTCCCAGCCTCTCTCACCCTCCTAAGTCCCGCGACTGTAAATGCAAACGCATTAAGCGCGACCCCTTCGTGCCGCCTGCCTGCGCGCCGCCGGTAAAATAATAATGCGCTCGCGACTTGCGTAGAAATTGAATAACAGTGGTGCTTGAATAATATAGATATGTAAATGGAAGCTGAGCCCGGGGGATGGGGCTACGAGGTGGCTGGCGCGCAGACGGGATCATTTATATTGTATCCGTGCCATCATTTTCTCTTATCCTTTTGCGCAACGGGTTTTCGACCCGTCTCTCCCTTTAACACCCCACTCTTTTTACGTTCCCTTTCCGTCGAAATCTTTCCTTCGTTCACCCTCATTCGCGCACTTTTTCTCTCCCTCTCTTGTTGCGTTGGCTTTTCATTTTGCTTGGGCTTTACGTTTCTCTTCGTCTTTCGTTATCCGCACTTGCTTACTCAGCCTTCCACTCAGTTTTCTCTCCCCCTTTTGTCCAATCGTACCCGTGTAATCCACGATTCTCGTGCTCTCTTACCCCATTCAGTAGTCGCTCTTTTTTTCGATATCATATCTTAGCAACTTTTGTGCCTTTGATGATTCGATTCGTGCCTTCTCACTTTGCATTTCATTTTTTTTCTTTTCTCCCTCGCACTCGCGAGAAAACTTTGCTCTTTTATTAGAGGGAGACGGGTGGAGGGGGTGTAGAGAGAGAGAGAGGGAGGGAGAGAGAGAAAGGGTTTTTATATTTCTATTCCACATTATGGTCGTCCCCAAAAGTTCAGAGACAGAAATTATTCTTTATTGACTCTTTCTGTTATTTCACGGTATCTCACGGTCATTTTTACGTCGGCGTCGTTTTATCGTTTTAATCTTCATACAGTGTTTTTTACCGAGTTTTGTCTCTTAAACCTATTCTAGCGTTATCGAGTTGTGGTTTCTGCGTTATAATCACATTCATCCCTCCCGAGGCCGTATCAGTATTGATGAAACAGAATTATCCACGCGAAATATCCGCTCTTTTTCCATAAAAAGAGTGAATCCACGCGGGAAAGGAGATTGAATAAATAAAAGAGCTGGGTATTTTTTAAACCCGATAAAGTCATTAGATTCGCAGAGCGGAGCATATTACTTTGTCTGATCGAAATTGAATGATAGAGACGATGAAATTTTCCCCTATGAAGTGCCTCGTGGAAATTGCGTGGCCGCATAAGCCATGAAGCTATGAGGCAGCGGATAAACGTAAAATTACCCATGGAACGGAATAAACAGACGATTGGGCCGCTGAGTGCGTTAGTGATTGCGAGTTAATGACAGCAAACTGAGCGATAATAAATTTTTTCGATCTTCCACGCCGCATTTTGCCAACGATCGACGCGACGTTGCCAATAACGTTGCACGAGGAATCCCGCAAAATGTCGCATTTGCCGGATTTACTATGGTGCTACGCAAATAGAAATATATTTCAATATCGAATTAATATCAATGCATATGGATATTAATTCGACACAAATTGCGGGATCAATGCAATTGAACTTTAAAGACGATGCGATGTTATTAAATCGTGTGCTCAGTGTGTACATTTTGTCAGCTGGACGGGCACAATAAATTATTGAACGTAAATACGCGATCGGTCGTCGAGGGAGGTATCGAAATAGAAAGACACAATATTAGAACGGACTGTATAAGCTCTTCGTTTATTCTGTTTCTTTCTGGCTTCGTACAGGATACTTTATGCGCTTGATAAAATTCCGAAAATTTCTCACCAGCAAACATGAGACGCCTTCGCCATTAACGAAGCTTTTCGCCGTCGCAATCTCCACCAGCGGTAGAATTACAATTACAGAGTGGGATACCCATGTGCCGGCTTCGATTTCGTAATCAAGGTACGGCCGCAGGGTACATTTCGTTCCCTCGAATTAGAAACCGCAGGTGTAATGCCCTGCGAAACAGAGTTACCGCGGTCCTGGACCGACGAACGACGCTTTTAAACTGAACGAGTTCCTCTCTCGCTGTCGCTCCTGTCCGCGCCACGCTGCTCCCGGAATTCCAACTGGAATATCTAAACTCTACATTTGCACTCTATTAGAAATAGCTGAAATATTTCAGTGCGAACCTCGCTACGTTTTCACTCCCGCGCCCGTGCACGCGCGTACTTTCGAATCTTAATTCGGACGGACGAATTACCATACTTTGCTTTTTCCTGAATTGGATTTAAAGGACCGACTTTTACGCCCAGGACGATTCTACGAACGAACGGAATTTCTCTATTTTGGAACGTTTTGCGACTCCGATAACAGAGTCAAGTTAATGGAAAAGAGCTTATGTAAATGTACAGTTACAGCGATTCATGGAAAGCTCGAAAAAAGCCGAGGGAACGTTAGGTAATGGTATTTTTCACGTGAACATTACAACCTGTTAGCCCGCGGAAAAATTAACTTGCCTAAACGGAAGGGCATGTGTGAAAATAAAACATTTAGGAAATTCGGAGCATTGTCGTGAATGTTATGCCCTGGGATTGTATTAGTTTACACAAAAGGATATTAGATACTACCCAAGAGCGACCCATATAAAATTTCTGCCTCGAAGTTCATATCGATATCACAATCCACGAGAAAATCTATTTTTCTTATTGCATCGGAAGCCGTTCATCGATTTTTATTTTCCTCCGTGCCATTCAAGGATAATTCTTCGCGCCGTGAAATTAATCGCGTTTCTCCCATGAGCGGAGCTGTATTTAATTAAAATATTCAATTCGGATTCATCAATGAGGAAAGAAATGCTGGGAATACGGACGCAAGGCCGGCGGGCTCACGGATTAAAAAGCGATTCGCCTGGATACGAGGCGAGATTGCGATTAACCGGAAATACGTAGTCTGAAATAATAAGGATAATATTTTCTGAAATGGCGCGGGACTCAATTTGAGAGAAAGCGTTCGCTTTAATGTCTTCCTCCTGGCGTTTCTAGACACTGCACGGCAATATCCGGAAGCCCGTCTGCAGCTTCACCTACGTCGGGGGGAATTGTGGCTGTAAGGAGGAGAACCGATAGAATTTTCTCTTAAAATTTATTACGATGCGTGGAGAGTAGTGGGCTATAAGTTCTCTGACGTCCCCGTTTTCGAATAGCACGAATGTTGATCATACTTGCAGGTTTCGCGTCGCGCGTTTGCTTACTCTTGACCATATTTATTATTCGATCGCAGCGTTCTCCATCTGCGTTTTATTCTCGTGTTCTTTTCTCCATGCGCTCTTCTCGCGACTCCGCGTCCACAACACTGGCACGAAAATGAACCGACCAATTTATTAAACTCGTATGCACTTCAATCGCTCCTGCATAAAATTTTTCTTTCTCCATGTCTCTTATCCTTTTTGCGGAGTCCACCCAAGGCGTTTCTCCTTTAATGCCTAAGTCGGATTCGAGCCCTGGATAGGAAATAACTGGAACTTACCGGAAGATCCAGCCCTTGCGCACGTGTCGCGCGGGCACGTCAGCTGAAAGTCCCGCGCGGGAGCTTTAATACCCAACTGCTTACCGGATTTCGATGGGTTATTCGACGTCGAGGAAATTCGAGAGGCACGTACTACGCAAAGGGGTGCACGAATATTTCTCCCCGGGCTATTCCTTCTATCGCGACCGCCTCCCCTACTTCCCACCCCTTCTGCATCCACCGCCTTCAAACACCATCCTCGCACGCTAGTGCCGCGGGTATTTCAAAGCCATCCCCATGCGCTTCTCCCATCCACGGTCTTCCTATCGCCGCGTAAACTTTCGGCGGAAAATTGAATTCGAATCGATGGCGCGGCGAATGCGCCCGTCCCGAGTTATTTATTTCGCGGTGAGAGAGTCACCGCACCGAGAAGAATCGTCGGCGAGTGCGAGCGAGGTACAGGGGCGGCGCGGTGAAGAGAAACCGGGCGAAAGTTCACGGAAGAACGGGAGAAGGAGAAAGAGAGAGAGAGAGAGAGAGAGAGAGAGAGAGAGAGAGACCCGGGCGTGCAGAAAGACAGAAGCAAACTGTGGGGAAAATGGATGAAGGGGATGGGAGTGAAAGCAAGGAGAGACGAGGAAGAGGATCGACCGGAAGACAAGAGAGAATCAAAAAGAACGGAACCATGGTAGAAGTGGTGGCTGCCAAAGATCGACAAAAAAGTGTCTCGAGGTCGAGAGAAGCCGAGAGGCAGAGGATTTCATCTTCGAGGCTCAATGACTCAATAACCAATTACCGTTTTTTTTACGGCCTCGGGAAGTGGTTGCGCCTGTGCTTGCGCCTCGACGCAGTCCCCACGCGGCTCCTGCTATATTTATGCAAATTGGTATGAGTCCTCCTCTGAGGGTCTCTTCCCGGCTAACTGTAAAATACGGTTAGGAATCCGGTTACATCATCTCGTTACAGATTCTTCCTGCCGCGAGCACCGTGGCGCGTGGAAAATTTTCTTCACAAGGACGACGACGACGGTCGTCCTTCGTCCTTCGTCCTTCGCGTCGCTCTCCAGCTTTGCATGAGAGCAAAGGGGTGGAAGGAACTTTTCGGATGTTCCCTCGACAGATTTATGGAACGCCATGTTCGTTCTCCTTGACTCGGGGACTTAAGAAGTGGCGAAATTCTCGTGGAAATTCTCCACGTGGCATTGTGAGTTTTTCGAGGAGAGTTGCACCGAGAAATTTTCCTCCAGGCTGTCCCCGTTGCACGATTAAATTTATTGGAAGGAGAAGTGTGCGAACTTACTATATGCCATGTGTGTACGAAGCTTCTCGAATTCACACGCGCGCGCGATTGAATTTTCCTTGAACTCGACCCACTAGGGGTACCTCCTCCGTATTTCCCACCTTTGCTTCACCTATGCCATTCGTCGAGCTTCTGACGCAACGCAACCAGGACGACGTCGATCAACGTCGTTTGTTATCCCTACGTCGTCAATGAGCCTGTTTTTACTCGTACGCGCCCTAGCGAACGCGCCGAAGCCCACCGCGGTCCGCAAAATTTACGGGTATTCGCCGTTGCGCGGGTCCTTCCCGTCCGATTGTTTCGCGCGAGGCTCGGCGACAAGAAAGCCTTAATGACTGCTCCGTGACGCAATTAGATTTTCCGCGGTGCGACGTGAGATAAATTCAAACGTAAAACCGAGAAGGCTGGGGAGGCTTCTGCTGATAGACGAACGGGGGAGAGAAAGAGAGGGGGGCTGGAAGGAGAACTGAAGGAGGGGAAGAAGTCGAGGACACCGAGAGATGGAAAGGAGGATGAAGTTGCTCGTGATACGAGAGCGAAATAGCTCTTTGCTTTTTTATCGCTATCTGCGTCGTGAGGTAATAAAAGCAAAGTGTAAAAGTCAGATAGGTACATGATTGCAACGGTACGGGTGTTGGGCGGGTAGTCCGTGATGTAGGAAGAAACGAAATTACCTAGGAGGAAGGGAGAACAGAATGAGAGGGAGAGAGAGAAAGATGTAGAGGGGCCAGAGAACCAGAGATAATGCACGTCTTTCGTCCGTCTGGGTGTGCCAAGCCCGAAGGGGGTGAAAGTACTAAGGTCCCCCGTTAGAAACGTTTGCTCCGTTAATGACATCATGCAGAACCATCTCCCGAAGATTCCATCTTGTTTTTCGGCGAAAAGGGGACTAACGAAATTCGTGTCTCCCAGGATTTTTGGTTGGAATTTGTTACTTTCCGGGTGGCACTCGGTAACTCGGGTACGATAATACGTAGAATTTGTACACCGGGAGATATATTATTCTATTCGAGATATTTTAGAGCTTTCGACGAGGTAAGAAGGAAATTTTATGGGAATTCAAGATAAAAAATTCTCTTTTCTATTCCTTGGAACATCTTTCGTTGAATTTTCGTGACGTCCACCCGAGCTTATCCCGTCCCTGCGACACGTCAGCGAATTTTCATTCCCGGAAGGGCATAATGCGACGCACGTAAGTGACCGCCCTTCTTAATTTATAGACGGAATAACGACTTTTCGATTTTGGATTCTTGCCATAACGTGCTTCTCATGGTGCCACCGTACCGTGGTTGGTTTTACTGCCTCGAATAAATCCTCGGAAAGAATGCAGCGTGATCCATAAAATAAGAAATTCCTCGCTCGTCGATATTTCAGTAGTTCGATTTTACTTTCCCTTATTTTTAGCATTTGCGTCTCCTCCCTCTTCTCTCTCATACTTCAGCACTCGTAAATTTATTATTCAGCGTGACAATTTCAAAGAATATTTCAAGTCGTTGTTCTTCATGATTTGTATTAATCGTGTACTATTAGGAGTTTAAAATAAACGTTCGATTAAAAATCGTACTTTTTAGTAATATGGCACGTGAAATAAATGTTGATACAAGTGCTCGCTGTCTTCAATACGATTGTCGTATTTCAAATATATACGTACTGTCTCGCACATATTTTTAGCTACATTGGAAAGGAGAGCATATTCTAATTGGATTGGAAGCAGGAGAATAAATAAGATGTCTCGAGAATCAGATTTGGGAATCACTTGAAATGTATAGGGTAGCCATCTCACCGCTATACCGTCTTTCAAGTCTTCAACCAGCTCTGCCCAGAGAAAGAAATCAGATCGGATGAAAAGCCATGTATTGTTACAGCCTGAACAATCATTCGAACAATATCGATGAGGTCTGGCACTAAAAGGGTTATAATCAGCCTAGGAGATTTTATTCAGCCTGCTGCGCGGAGCTTATCTCGGTACTGTTCCACCTCCTCGCGAGAAAATAGTATTCCTTGAGGCGTGAATAGACCTGAGAGAGAGTCAGTCTGGCAGCTCGTTACATTGACGAGCGATGATTCGTCCGATTTGACGGGAAATCAATGGCCGCCTGTCAATAAGTGAGCGTGTCTGCTTTCCGCTTTTTATCCCCATAATCTTCGTGCGTCGGCCGCGAGTCAATCTCGGTTTCGCCTCTGTCTATCGTGGGAAGCGAAAGGGCGAAGAGAGGGTCGAAGAGAGAGAGAGAGAGAGAGAGAGAGAGAGGGAGTAAACGAAACGACAGGGAGGAGCCAGAGAGGGAAAGGAGGAAACGCGAAGGGAAAGGCAAAGAGAGAAATGGGAAAAAAGAGGCGAACCAAATCGAGATGTAGTCGTGTGCGTACAAAGTGTTCCTTTGGCTCCTTTCGACATGATCCTCTCTGGGAGCGTTGCAGAAATGGAGGACAAAGGCATGGAAGAAAATCGGCGGACCGAGGCATGCATTCTCTACCTGGTCGACGAATAATATTGTTATTTGCATTAACCCCCAGACCTTATTTTTGCATTCTACCAAGCTCGCGCTTATGGGGGCTCTCCAAGGGTGTTTGGTTTATGGTACTAAAGCGGAGAATGCGGGTACAGATGGTCTTGGCTAAGGATTGTTCAGGCCAGGTGAATTCGAGGAGAATCCTACGCGTGGCCAAAGTTCCTCGCATGCCACCCCTTACAGGGATAATTGAGTATAACGCTGTTAATAGGGCAGTAGAATGAAAATTCTTGCGGACGGTAAACGAAGAGGACCCGAGGGACTAGGAAATTATTACACGAGGAATGCTGGGACGAACCATTAAATCTACAAAGTTAAATATTAAAATATTCCACTTTAACGTCGACTCTTTCAGCTCGGAAGCTTTTATCTACATTCGTCGGAAGGAAATTTACAGATACCTGTGCAATAGAGTTGTAAATCTTTGCGCATATACGGGTATATTAAACGCGTATTTGGAGCCTGGAACAGAGAGAATACTCCTCGCTTTGCGTTGCCTTATCGAGGATCGTTGATTACACTGGAGACTCTACAAAGTTACTCAAAGGCTGAGGGGTGTTCTCGTCTGAAATTGTATGTAAATTAAAAGTAAGAGAACGTACGGACGAGGGGCGGTGAATTTCGGTGGAGAAAAAAATGTTATTGCGGTTTCGAGCAAGAGATAGCTAGATTCTTGGGCAGGGAGTCGAGATTGAACGAGCAGCTCAGCAGGCGGTAGAGCGAAGAAACATGGAAGAGAAGAGGAACGAGAGAGAAATATTGAAGCTGGAGAGAGCGAGAAGACGACTATCGCTCGAGTTACGGTAGATTGGGGTTAAAGAGAATGGCGAGTGGGAGGAAAAGAGACGAAGAGAGTGAAAGTGAAACAAGAATCGAGATGGAATGGGAGAGGTAAAAGGAAGGAGTATCTCAACCAGATTTGGTTAGATAAATCCGTCTTGGGGGTGGACGAGGGGGTGGCAAGGGGTGGCGGAAAAATGGGAAGCATGATATCTTCCTTCTTATGCTCCTGTCTCTGATAAATCCGTCCAATCTCGCAGGAAGCTCTTACGGCATGGGAAGATATTCGCCTTCTCTGTTTTCACAAGGATAATTAAAGTATGCACTATTCCGTACTAAGTACCTATTGCACAATCTTCTGGGTAAGTAAGATTTGTTAATGAATACTCGAGCGTAGAGTCGACGGTGTCGTCGACTTCGTTATTAAAGAGTCTATGGTAAAAAGAACTGTTAAAACCTAAATTAAAATGTAGATTTAACAGAATATTGATCATATTTAAGAGACCTTCATCGTCCGTTGAAATTACATTTAATTCGCCCAATTTCTAAGAGACGTGTAATTTTATAAGTGAAAACATGAAATTGACAAACTCGGAATTGTGGAAAATAGTGGAAGTCCATTGTCTTCTCTCCTCGAATCTAAGAGTTTTCCTGATGTATGACCGCGGTGCCGGTCGGGCGATTTAGCCCGAATTTTAAATGCGCAACGATTAAGATAGGCCTCGAAAGGAGTTAGTTTTAAAACTACTTCGGCCGGGGAGTTACGAAGAAATTGAAACTTTCCTTGGGGTCGTCACTCATCCGCTGTAATTACTCGGCGTCTTATCTAAATCCAGGAGGATCCAGTCCCTCGCACGTGGCAGGATCCACACCGTGGTCCCCATGAGTGCACAACCCACGTTAGATCGCTTCCCTTCGATCCTCTAACATCCCACCTCTCTATCTGCCATCGACTCTCGAAGCTTCTCTACGCCATGATTACGTTTGTTGACGACACCTGCGTAATCCGGCAATCTTCACCTGCCGTCCCACCTTTCTAGATCCCCCGACGATATATTCTCTCGAACCAATTATCCTATCTTACCTCTTTTGATGTCTGTCCACAGCACAGGCTATCTTCACGGGTGCTGATTATCCTTTCGGTCCCTTGTTGCATCCTCGGCTCTTGCTGTCTTACTGCTCCTCAGTATTTTACTTTCTTCGACCTGACCATCTGCCTTACATTTCTTTGTGTTTTTCATTTTCAGCGCTTGGTTTGACGTGCAATTTTTCGCACGGAACCATTGCTGATTTTTCCTTTCGATGACATGAGCGACTTTCAAAACATTTCGGCGACTTTGAAGAGACGAGTTTATATAGGGTGTTTGTTTTAACTTGAGACAACTAAATATCGAAAACTACGCATCGTACGAGAAAAATGTGCGATGCGTATTTTTCGAGATATTTAGTTGTCTCAAGTTAAAACAAACACCCTGTATATCCCTGGAGTTGATATATTCAAACACACAAATTTAAAGCATAGATAATTTGCCTTCGGAAATTTCCATCCCGAAAAGTGAATGAACAATTTGCACGGTGCAATCGAACGCCTACAATTTTTCAGAGAATAAAGGATCTTGCAATCAATAACAAACTTTCAAATCGATTGCGTGAAAAACAACTGGGAAACAATAGACAATCACCGCGGTCCCCGTTGTAACCTCTTGGCGAACGTAAAAACAATGAACTTTTTTTTGACAATCAATACTCGTACGTTGCATATTAATTTTTCTCCGTACTTTGGCTCATTAAATTTAAAAAGCTATTTGAAAATTTTCAACAACTTCATCAGCGATCAAGCGAACGAACACGAGCGTTTTTAATTGATTAAATTTAATATTATTTTCTACCTCGTAATTTTAATGACTATATAACATTGCTCGGTATCTTCGTGCCATTCTCATTTATCACAGCGTGCGCATAGATCGCAACGATTTCAATATCAGCTCGCATGGAGAAAATAATTCGTTCGTTAGATCGAGAAACGGGTTTACTAGAATACAGGACACTTTGTTGAAGTCCATTAACGATATAATCCCGTGATCTACTTAGGCTCCCTTTGTACGACTCGCCGACACGGAGAAAAGTCGACGGCTGCTTCCCCCACCCCTGGAAAAGGATCTTATAATGCGACGGATAGGAGCTGCAAAACTGTTGCCGTGGCTTTACTTTAATCTGATCCACGGTTCGGGAAATCGTAAAGACCGCCGGCCATGATGTTGGCTTAAAACGGAGACGTGAGAGAGTTACGAAGTCCCACGCGGATGGAAGGTCCGAAGATTTCCAGCGTAACCGCTCAGCCGGGACGCAGGCGGAAAATTCTTCCGGACGGGATTCCATCTCGTATTTCTCAATTGCTACAGACATCTTCCGTCCTTTATATAGCACGGGGCCATAAACCTTCCTCGTGATACGTAGCTACGTGAACCTTTTCCTCGCGTCTCTCTCTCTTTCCTTCTCTCTTGCATACGCACCCCTCTCTTTGCAAGTTCTTTCTCCTCTTGTCTCTCGCCGACCCTGTAAGTGTCAAGGGACCCTAGGATAAACCCGTATTATCCAAAAGTTTTTAAAAGTACTACATCAACGCACGCGAGTCCCGCAGACGAGCTTTCATCCTGGTAGGAGGAGAAGGTGGGAGAGAGAGGTTGGTGCGCGATATTCTATCGTCACTTTTATCGTCTTAACTAATTTCTCCCTCGCGTCGCTTCGTTTAATTAAAATGTCCCCATTGTTCTCGATTTTTCTCCCTCCGCCGCGTTCGTCTACTTCGCAATTAACCTCCCGTTCGAAGCTTCGTGGTCGCGCCTGCGCGCGCACGGTTTTCTCAGCTCGCCGAGCGAGTTGTGCCCTGACCGCGTTCTTCGAATTGTTATTATTCTTTTCTACACGTTTTTACTTTGTTTCGGTGAATAAGTCGCGACAACTTGGCTCTCGGATCTCGATCTTTCATTGCGCTGAGAATTAGTTTTGTACAATTTAATAAAATGTGCGATAATTAACACACTTGTGCACTTAGACATTTATTTAACCCCGGCGAATCAGTCACTATCCAATTCTACAAACATTTATTTTCCTCGTGCTATCTTTTCAACGTAGCTCAGCCATTTTGCAGGTATACAATTTTTTACTGATTCCGTGTAGATGTACGTCGGTAGGTATGCAACAAACCGGAAGCTAGGTTTCAGATGTCCTTACTCTTTTACAGTCCACCGTCGTTCGTTCTTTCATGGCTGCATCACGCATAAATTTTATTTGCAAAACTCTTTCATCTCTGTCGTTTTTCTCAACGTTTGCGAGTGCGGCCTCTCCGACGAGCTCGTTCCTTTCTAAACGTCCGTTGCTATCGCTACCTCGAATTCGTATCTTCTCCATTCATTCTGCACCTCGCGGTCCTCGTCTGGCGCTGGGATATAAATTATTGATTTCGTCCCGCTAGCGCGCGGCCTTTTTAAGCGTGCCTCAACATTTCCCGGAAATTTTCGATTAATTTCCATCACACTCGTTTTTCTTTCCGCCGTCATCCTCTTCTGCCCACACTCGCGGTTTAACGTCGGAGCGGGCACCCTTTGGCTCCTCCACTTTTCCGCCTTTTTCTATACCTCCTCCTCTTTCTCCTTCCGCTGCTCTCCCCATTGTCACTTTTTTTTCTTCTCTCGACTCTAATGGCGCGAGAGATTTGCTAATAATCGGTTACGGTTCGCCGACTCCAGACAACATCGATCAAATTTTTTCGATCGTCGAGAAAAACGATATTACTCCGTCGCCCTTCTCTCGGCTTTCTTCGCGACTCTTTGCCTCGATCCTCGTAGCTCGGCCGACATGGCACGGAAAATCTTGTGCTTTAAACTTTGTTATCAAAATCCATTTAATTCTCGACATCGAGCATTTCTCGTCGAGCTACGTATGATCTTTCCTTGTTAAGGCTCTCTTATGTTCCACGCTGCTTTTTTGCTCTTTCCTTGAATCTCGCTTTATCGTTCTCTTTCTCTATTATTTAATCGCCTCTCACGATTTCAATTAAACTCGAGCGTATCTTGCGAGTGGTTCCCTTTGTGGCAATCTGCGCTGCACGTATACCGACGATTTTCGCTCGTCGCTTCTCCCGCTCGTCGTATTTTTATTATGTCCACTTCGCCACGCCATCGCGCTTTATCATGATATGCGAACAATTCGTTACAGTCGCAGTGAAATTAAAATCGCGGTTGATTAAACCTGCTCGCCGAGCCGCACGGACCACTGGGCGAATTCAAAAACTGTCGCTGGCGTTGGTGCGCGCGGTTTATCGTCCCTCTAAACGCCCCCAGATTTATCGCACCGAATTCTCAATATCCGCGTCACAGCCGGAAATACTTTCGTGGTTATTAACAGTGCAGGATAATCAGCGATAGTTTCGCTACGAGTCTCCCTTTTTCGGTCTGCTTTTGACTTACACGTTCATCTACCGAGTACACTCGACATTAGGCTAAATTAATACTTTGAAAATTATCCAAAATGTTCATCGCACATTCTGTCTTCCATTAAGTAATATGCGTCGGATAAAATAAATTTCTCTCTGACCAACGGTTCGTCAAGTTTGGAGGTAATTTAAAATAATTTCGCATATTCCGGGCGCACTAAAACATAAATTAAATTATGCGAGCCTGCGATAGCTTATTTAAGTAAAAAAATGTGGTTTCTAAGTTAACGGGAAGTAAGCGAAAAATTAATTTTTTTCCCCTATTTTTTTTGAACTTACAATAACTCGTGTACTCCAAATAAGATAGTTCATTGTGGCTACTGATTGTAAATCTCAGCAACCCTTCATGGTTCTCGTTCCTTGTGCACACATTCCTTCGCCAGACGTATGTGCTCTCCAACAGGTTGTGGGGTGCGTTCCCGGGGCAGATCCATTTTTAGGCTAAAAAGCAGAGCCACCGACTTCCGCGCTACTCACGAATTTGGGTCATACGATATTGCTATGGTCCGGTTATTACCACTGAACCGGGGAAATGTAATGTATGAGGGTGGTCGTACGCGTGCGAACAGGCTCTACCCTCACATATTCGTACGCGGGATGACCCATGAACGTTGTACTCCCTTGACAAGCGAGATTGAGCAATCTTAACGAAAGCGGTGGGGCATAATTCAATTGGCCGGGATCCAAGAGGGTAGTTTTCACCGACCATTCGGAACCAGGGAACGACGTGGTGCCATTCTTTCGCGGAAGATTGTATCGCATTTATTCGCTATCTTGATCTCCCTTATTCCCTGTCGCAAAGCAATATCGATCTCGTGGACCCCGAAAAAATCACTATCAGAAAAAATCACTTCATTTCGCTGAAACTGCCACATAGTGCTTGTAACTCTCTGGAGGCGCTGCGTCGGGTTCGAGCAGCTTAACTCAGGCCGAGACAACGGAAAGCTTTCGAGGAAGGTGGAAGTCTATGGGTCCCTGCCAAAGAAAGCTTCACGTTCAACCGTTCGTCTCTTGTACTCCGTCCTCCTTGGCTGTAGCTCGTTCTTAGTTGGCCACGTTTGCGAGACTTTTATTATTTTCGCCTCGTAGCTACCGAGGCAGTTTTTGTCGTGCTTAGAGAACGGTTATTGTCGTCTACCTCCCTCAATTACGTCCGCTCCCGCCACCTCCATCGCCGTTTGTAAGCGTACGAGAAACTAAACTGCCATTTTCGGTCGATTCTCTTCCCTTTTCTCGCTCTCTCCTCCTCTCTCTTTCTCTCTGCGGTGCAAACGACGTTTGCTTTACGAGGAGAGAAAAATCACTTCAACACCAACGCGGACGAAATGTTTTTCCAGGGCAAACGATTGCTTTGCCCCCTTCCCTCCCGTCATTGCCCGGCCCATAAAGCCGACGCGTGGTTAATTCGAACGAGGTGCGCGCGGCTTCACGTACAACGATGGTATTATAGGACTGGAAGAGAGAAGTAAGCTTGCGACGAAGAATATTGAAAAAGTAAAAAGAATGCAATTTTTATAAGAAGACGCAATTCCTTTGAATTTTTCGAATAGCTATTGACTCATTGATTCACAAAACGTGTGACCTGTTCAATTTTGGATCGTATAAAATTTCCGCTTCTAAAGACAGTTTTACGGTAGACCCAGAATTTTTGCGTTTATACCTCGGGCCATCGGTGCCCGAATATCGACGTGACGTGAGAACATTTTTCCTTCAACGCTGTTCATTCCATACGTTTCACCAGCACGTGATCGATGATTACTTCAGCTATCTTTCGCCGAGGGAAATCACGATGGATTAATTCAATTTGTGCCGTTACAACGGTGCTCCTGGCTTGTCCGCTGGTCATTCAGTCGGACACGCGCTTTGGTTGCGCGAGACTGAACGTCGAGAGAAAAGAGTACAACGGGAGGAAATGTTCGGTGAAAAGAATTTTAGAAAAATTTCCGTCCATCCGTTGCTGAACGACAAAGGACCTAGGAATTGTACTTGGCGGGCACGCAGCTGGCTGACTTCATTTTAGCGTAGGTACTGGACATTTTTTTTGAAAAAATCATCCTCCACGTATATGCGTATCTGCCCAATTGTTTGAGGGTCCGGGTGAAATGCAGTGGAATGCCGACAATGGCGGAAGCAAATATGCGTGGAAAATTTCATTGGACACGAAATATCGCGTGCGTGGCGTGCGGTAAAAGAGCCACTCCTCTTTCCTTTGGCCATTTAATTATGCATTAAACATTAACCAGTATAAGCAATCAATTAGCCCGCGGCTTACTACAACCGGATTGTTTCTGGTATTAGCTTTTATCCCTCCCTTCGTCGTTCACTTTCACTTGTTCTCGGCGCAGCAACCCCCGTGAACAAAGTGGGCTAGCAAATAGCAAGGAGCGGGCCGGGGGCCGAAGTGGGAGCGGAAATTCTTTGCCGAGAATAATAAGCTGCATTAATATTTGCTTGCTCCTCAAACGGCGAGTCCGCGGGTATTTTCAAAGGGTCTCAGGGCGACCCGCGACTAATGGTTCATTGTCCCGTATGATTAATAATTCAAATCTCGGTAAGTTCGCTAACCGGGCAGCTAAGGACGACGCGTGGGGCAGCCGTTTATTTCTCGGCGGTGGTGCATTTTTGAGCAGGCCTCGCATCGTTGCCCGGTACCGGCGTTTACGACGTCTGCGTTTACTTAGGGGGCAGTTCGCCCCTCGTTAGGGAAGCTCGTTACTTAACTGCGTAATCGCGATAATTAGAGCTCCAGAGCTAAAATTCCACATCAAGGGTCGAATTATAAATTTTCGAGAAGAAGAATGCGACTATACTTATTCGCAGGGCGTGTCTCCGACGTTTCATTTAATTCTCATTAATTTCGATCGGTACGAGGCACTTCTCATAAAGGAAGTTTTCGCAATTGACTCCGCCGGTACGTGCAATTTACGGACTTCAATTCCTTTAATTTCACCGTGAGCTCGCTCCCGTGAATTCCTTTGCTCTTTCGTCGCGGCGCATTTTTAATAAAGTGCCCGGGACCGTCATCGCGCATCGACGTTCTCTCTATTTACCCTCGGAAAAACACGTCTCGCGGCGGACGCCCGTGCTCGTATGTAACTCGTTAATTACCATGAAATGAATATTGCCGCGAATGAGCTCGGCAGACTGTCTGACTTGCTCTCGCGATAAGAATTTCCCGTGGAAACAGGCAACCTCTCGGAGAAGCGATTATTAATTCTCATTTGCCTCACCTGCGCGCGATTCGTCCTTCCAAGTTTCTCCGTTTGCGTTTTAAAAGCGAGGAAGGTGTATAAGAAAAGTCCGGCAGTTTCTGCCGCGCATTTTAAAAAATTCCAATTAACTGTTTCGCATAAACTTCGATGCTCCCGAATGTGGCGGAACGCTCAAATTATCGCACATCCCTAGTCACATTTTGTTCAAAAGTTCTCAGCAATTAGAGCGCAATTAATAAGAGCTCGGTACACGCGTCGTAGGCAAGCACCCGGAATGCCATCTCCTACGAGGGTAATTCGACGATTATCGCGAAATTAATAGCCCGCGAGTGAAAATTTGATTACCGGCGATAAGAAGAGCGGCAAGAGCGCCGCGGCTACCGTACCGCTCGAGATATTATTAATTGTCCTCGTTCGCGTCGCTTCTCATTCCCCGGGCATCGACGTTTCTCGACTTCGTGCAATTTGCGATTCCTTTTTCCTCTCTGTCGTCTTAGCCCCCCCAGCGTGATACCAGCGACAAGCCGAATAAATGAGAGATTTCCTGAAATGCAAATCTCGCCCTGTTACGCGGTTACAACGGCAGTAAAAGCCGTTTGCGTAATCCCGCAGCTCTTATATACGTCGCGCGCGGATACTCCAGGGAAGCGTGGTGGAAAGTGCGAGGGCGAAGTCGTTTCGATTCCCCAGTATTAAGGCAATAATTGGAAGTCCTTTGTCTGTAATTGGCGAGCAATACCGCTGAAGAGACAAGCAGGGACGGAGTCTGGATCGGTTTCGCAACGATCGTTACGACGCCTGCTCGGGGTTACTACCCCTGGTTAGGTTGAGAATGGGTGTGCCAGCAGAGATTTCCCTTTTCTCCAGGATTCTCCTCAGCCATCTCCTTTGGTATCGAATTACCGCATCTTAAACGCCCATCCCGCGATTACCAGCGTCCGAGGATTTTTCATTCATGCTTGCCCGCGGTGCTTTGCCCTCGAACCCTTTTCCGGAAAAATTTCTCTCGACCTTTCGCCTCGGAAACTCTCCATGCCTCGCGGTTACACTCTCTTTACTTCTGTGTTCGCGCTCTTCCTTCTTTCGATGCCTCTAAAATGTTCGTACGATGTACGGTCTGTATTTGCGTATTCTGTAATATGCAAATATAAATACGGTTACTCACTTGTGCCCTAGATTGTACATTTAATATGCATTATGCATACATTATGCACACTTGTATTATAGGTACGTCGTGTCGAATATAATAATTCACCCTGCGACGTAAAATTCCCCATTATTTTCGTGTTTTAAATCGTATCCGCTTTGCTTCTCTCGGGTTTTGCAATTTCGTCGCGGTCCAAACGGTTGATGCGCCGAGCACGCCGCGCTCGAGGATTTTTCTTTAGCGCGTCACCTCGACGACGACAGCGTTTCGTGCAACGCTCAAATTTCGTGGCTTTAAATAGACGCGCGTTTTGCCGACGTGAATGGCCTGGAAGTCGCATACGCGTGAGTAATTATCGCATGGACGCATAGGATACCGACCGCGTCCACCCCTTTACGATTCCAAATTTTTTCCTTTTTCCTCGTTTTTAATTCCCAGTCTTTTGCCTTTGCGCGAATTAATTAATTTTACGCGGGGCAAAGTATGTAAATGTAAATGCACAAATGAAATTCACATGGGCCAAAGGGGACGCGGTGTAACGCGGAGGGTCAACATAGTGCGCCACTCTTTACTTTCTCCGCTTATCAGCGTGACGTTTAATTATGTTTCTGCTTCTCGTCGCGCTACTCTGCCTCTCTCCCCTCTCTCTTACGCTTTTTTACTCCGCTCGCGAGGTTCGCAAAATTCTTGTATCGGTAGTGGGGATGGGTGCTCCCGCGCGATCTCAACCATGGGCTTTCGGGGCGAGTAGACGATATTACCATGAATCTAAATCCAAATTTTATATTCGACGGGAAATGAGTCACAGATGGGCGGACGGACGAACGACACAAGAGAGGAGGTCTCGAATTTTTCCCCTTCGTATTTTTCTCGCTTCCTCTCGCCCTTTCTCTTCATTCGCGGTACAAGAATCGACGAAACTAATGACAGGACTGATAAATGAGCGAACGATAAATTCGCGTCTGCCAATCGCGCGGCTGCGTGTAATTTTATCATTGGAGATTTTCCGAATGCTCGCCCGTGTGTCTCGGGTTTCCGAATGGACAATGGCGTCCGGTGTCTTTCACAGCCCTTGTACGCCTCCGGTGTCTGTGCATTCATCATGAGGACAAACAGGTCAGCCCTATAGGCGATGACAAAATGCTCGAATGAATTGTGAACCGTGGGTGCATGCTTTATTGGGAAGATGAGGCAGCAGCTCGACGTAGAACTTCTGGGATCGGAGATATCGCAAAAAATATGGAAAAAAATTCGAAAGATTTCGGGATAAATGCGTCGAGGGAAGAGCAATCGTCGAGACTGTCGGTTCACGTGAAATCGCGTCGCAAAGGAAAATATGCTAGACCGACTTTTAATCTTCATCGTTGCGAAACGCGTAAGATTAAAACATTCGTGATGGACTGATTAATATGAAAAGTCTCTCTCTCTCTCACACACACACGTGCGCGCACACTCTCTCCATCTTTTGCGTACTCGAGCGGAAAGGAAGGAATTATCGCGCAATTCTATTCGCGCGCTTACAGCGCTGCGAGAGGCAATATTCGGCATCACGACTAATGAACGTTGCGCTAAAGGAGCTTCCTTTGCCGTTCCTCTCTACTAGAAGCCGTTCATTATACGAATCTCGGCCAACGTATGCACAACAGTCCACGGGAAAGATTGCACTCATTGCATTCGTCATAGAGCGGGCCGCGTAGTATTTTTTTGCACTCTCCAACTTACAGGGTAATTTCGCCGGAGACCGTATTGCCGACATCTAATTATGCGTCGTCGCGCTCTTTCAAAGAATCTTCTATGAGGATCGTTTCACTTCGACAGCAACCGTGCATCCAGTGGATAGGTACCAATTTCTCCGACGTATTTACAGGTTGGCTCTCCAGTAAAAAATATTTTGAAATGGAAGCTGAATTATGAAAGCTGCGAAAGTACTTTGAAAGTTATACTTACTATTGTTCCGTACTCGCGTCAGTCGATGCAGGAATCCATAAAAAAGAAACTTCCGACAAGGCACGATTAAACACCGCTGATTATTGTTCAGTGTGGAAAGACAAAGAGTAACTGACTAACTGAACCTGGAGGACGTGTCGAGCGATTTTTAGGACGGTTGGAGTTTTCGTCCTCCAACAACTATTATCTGCAATTTTTTCGTTCAAGTTTTATTATGGCGTTTGTGCGAAATACAAGTGAATAAAGAATTTATGGCGGATACGGGAAGATACGTTGGGTCGGTTAGTCAAATTTTTCCAATTCGAAATACGTCTCCGATCTTTATTCGCCTTAAGTCTGAACGAGACGTTGGCGAATGACGGAAAGGTAGAGAGGGATAGACCCTCGATATTAAAAGAGAAAGATCGATTCGCCGGGACGTTCTATCACTGGATGTATCGGAGGTAAGGTCGTAAATATTCCGCGGAGATTCCGACCTCGGACTTTACGTAATCCTGAAATATACGAGGGGATAAATCGATTGGCCGTGTGCGCATTTTTGGTTGCACCGTGCAATTTACAGGAACGCTGGTGTAGTATGTGGACGGTGCCGCGCGAGTACGCCAACGCGGAGAACCCGCTTCGGTTTCCAACGCCAAAAAAGATCAAACTTCAAGATGTACTTCCAGTACGTGCCGCGAACTTTAAGCCGGAGGGACCAAAGGTCCTCGGCTGCACGATTTTCACCTGTTTTCCTGGGAGCGCTTGTTAAATTATTTTTGCGAACGTTTCCCGTACCGGGTAATTTTATCGCTGATTAAGCGGTTAAAAGTAAAAGCGAGAATTTATGCGCAGTCGTAAAAATTCCCCCTTCATTTTTGACTGTAAAAGTTCCACGTGAATGAAATCTATTAAATGATATCTGCAATGGAAACGAGCTTTTTCGTTTTACCGAAGTAAATTTTTTCAAGTTGTGTACACTTCCATTACGTCAGAAGGTAAAACGCGATAGGTTCCATGAGCGTTTTCACTCAACGAAAAAGAAAATATCTGGCGTTGTTCTCAACTATTTTTCTACGGATGTTTGACTCCGCTAGCAGGACGATTGTGCGGCTGATGTGTGGAAGGTCCGTTTATAAAAGGGATTGGATTTTTTTTTTTTTTTTCGTGAAGTACGTGTTCAATCATCCTTCGCTCTTTATTTTTTTGTCCTTTTTTCCATTTTGGGTGGTAGGGAAATTTCATTGACTACGCGGCGGCGGTACAAAAATGAATTTTTATCCACCAATTTGAAAATGAACGTATTTAATCCTGCCCAGTGGTGCGACTAAGCTGACACGATCCGGTATATCGATCGCGTTATTCCTCGTTTCGAAAGGTGCGCTAAAATTTATGTCGTTTTAATATTTACTCTGATAATAGTCCTCGCACAATGGCTCCGCGGGTTTATTATTAAAATGCCACGGCTGTCATCACGGACGATTATCCGCACAGTGGCGCGTGTCAGTCAACCAGGGGTGAGGAAAAGCATTAAATCGAAAACATTTCACTTCATCTGCGCTCTTTTTTCTACCCGATCGACGAGGGATTGTAAACAGGGGGTTATTTTTGCTCCTGTCTGATACATAAACTCTCGTGGGTGCTCCGCAAAACTCTTCATCCCTCCTCTTAACGGATCAAACTTCCGAATTGTAGAGCCTCGGATAATTACGCGATTACGACTTAACTCCCATTTTCCACGAAAATCTCACGTTCCACGTAGAAGATCGCCGCAGAGCAGACGTATTCCTGGAATGTTTAGCAGAATCAAACGCATCCTTCTCTCCTCCTGCTCTTCCCTTATGCGGAACGCGACGCGTTCTCCCTACTATTCGCGCGCCTCCAAAAAGCATAGCGCGCGGAACAGTAAATCTGCGGTCTGCGGAATCACCGTTGTAAACGCGGTTCGCCATTTGAATTGCGCGCTTGTGGGGGCGGGAGAGAGGGGGAGAACACGCGGAATTGTAGGGACGATCGTTACTGTGGTAGGCATACAGAGAGCGGGGCCAGTTCTTCTTTTAACACCGACGGTAATGGTAATCCATTAATGGAGAGAGGGGGGGGGAGGCAGAGAGAGAGCGGAAAATCGTGTTAGTTTGTCCGTGTGATGAATGCTCTTTGAGGGAGACCGCACGAGATATTTCGTTAGATTGAAATTGGATTTCGCCTGGGATAACTCAATGTTACACGCCCGCTTAACCTGGCCCCGTTACTTGGAGAACGTTCATGGCCAATTTGTAATTGCGGAAATTCCGTTATCGATGCGAGGGTACGGTTGAAGAAGGATGGAAGGGGGTGGGGGTGGGAGAGTCGATTCGCAGCCGTAATTATAGATTGCAATTTGAAATAATTGCACCGGCACGGTGGCGCGGGGTGTGCACTAGGGAAGCGGGATGACTATGGACGCCCTCCTGCGCGTACGTGTTCGTATTGTTAATCGATTCCGATGTTATCGTATTGTTTATCGATACGCGAGTGCGAGAGGCAAGAGGAATCGAGAGTGACGGAAGTGGGTAACTCCATTTCTTCGGGCGCGTGTCGAATCTATCTTCTCGGCGATGGAATATTACGGGGGAATATTACTGTCCGTCTTGGTGCATGGTGATAAATTATCCGATAGGTATAAGATATCGCGATGTTTCACGGGGCATTACGCGAGCTTCCTCCTCCAATGAAAAATACAGGATGCGCCGGTGGAAATGGTGGTCTTCGTTGTTTTCCGGAAAGGCGATGAGTAAGGATAGAGCCCCGCTTAACTACCATGTTAATACTCGCGAATTATAGCAATCTTTATAAATACGAAAAATTTATTTCGCGCAATTAGCAAGCGACGTTAATCATACCTAATCCTTCGATCTAATTGCGCGGTTTACGTGCTGCTTCTGGCTGCGCCGGACGGGTGCACGTTGCCGCTCCCGCTTGGTCGCGTTCTTATAATCTCATGATTTATTCTTTCCGCGAGCGTCCCCTTTTTTCCCCGTTCCGTCCTGAATATTAGACTACCTCCGATGCTGTGTCGCTCCGCCGTCGGCAAACGTCATTCTCCGTATAAATAGAAATACGTTCATACCTATTTTCTCCGCTTTATTCGACATTGATCAACGCGCGACGACATTTGCCGCAGGAAGCGTTCGATTCGGCTCACTAAAACATGCCGTTGTTCTTGTCTGGGGAAAAAATAACGAGGCACTGCCAGACGATTGATTATCCCGCGCCGGCGGAGGGAGAAAAAAATATTAAATCTTGGCCGATTAAGCGTCCGAGACTCGGCGGGCCATGCGGAAGGGTACTTAACGGTCCTTGAAATTTAACGAATATCGACTTATGCATTATGGTCCCACGCGAAGGACCTTTCGCTGAAAACAGGAGTGAGTTGCGGAGGGAATAGCGAAGGCGAACCTTCGCAGGAGAAGAACGAGACGTTGCGAAGAGGGGAGAAGGGACGTAAATTTGCGAGACGATCAATTTCAATTATCCCTCAGTCAGCCGGCCTTATCACTCAGCAAAAGTATGCACAAAACGTCCGCTGGTTATAATTGATATGCTCTCCTGCTCTCCCTTCTTTCTCTCCCTTTCGGCCCTTCCCCCCCCCCCCCCCCACCCGCTTCGCCTCACCCCGACCCTTCACGTCCTTCGTATATTTTTACTCGACATCAAAGTTATTTCCACATAAATAATGAAGTCAATTAGCGGGGCTAATTATTTCCCGGGGTAGCTGGGGCTTAAGCACGTCAATCATTTGCGGGAGAAGGTGAGCAGGAGGCGAGCGCGGCCGGGGAGAAGAAACGGGAAGAGCCGCTGGAGTGAGAAGAGGTTTTCGGGGGTGGGGAGACGCGCACTCTCGCACGAGGGAATAAAACGCTGTTGCGTGACAGGGGCTTTAAAGCGTTACATATTCACGAAGAAAGAATTTACATTTATCTGTCAGCCCCAGGGTGTTACGGACGATTGAACCCGGCACGATGCGTGGCGAAACGGCGGGCAACGGTGTCAGGGCGAGCCTCGAGGAACGTAATTCGATGATTTGTAATTCACAATTCGATGATTCGCAGCTGAGGGTGACTCTCCGGCTCGTGTCATCGATTTTTCGGGCTACTCGAGTTACGCGAAACCGAAGAACCCTTTTATCCTTTTTTTAATTACGACCGCGTCACGTGACGTACAAGTCGTAGAACGTGGGTACGAACGATCCGCGGGGTGAATTTTTAAAAAGCAATAGTCAGGTCGTAAAAGGTTTTACGCTCCCCGTGGAAACTAGTAAATCTAGTATAAAGTTTCCGCTCCGCCTCCGCGATACGAATTTCTTACACGAGTGCCTCTGGAAGAATCCGTGCGACTGTGGAGGGGGTCCTGCTCCTTTTCTACCTCTTTTTGGGTGTCTGCCTCATACTTTATTTCAAAGACACGTACCCCTGTGAGTTTTCTGAACGATGCACTCGTGGAAGTATTTTTGTATAGGGGGAGCGAGATGGTGCGCGCTGCATGACGGGGAGGAAAGAAGGTCGGGAGAGAGATCGAAGTAAACGGAGAGAAGAAGAGCAGGTCTTGGAAACGAAAGGCGGGGAAGAAGCGAAAGAGAAGAAAGCGAGCAGGCCCGTCTATTGCAAGGATTTCTTTCCAATTCGCCCCGACAACTTGGAAGATTTTATTGAGTACACCCTCGCAACGCCTTTCGCTTTTGTATCCGTGCCCGCATCGAGGAATAATTTATCGTATCTTCGCGTTTTGTCCGTCATGCGCGAAACACTCGCATTCCTCGAGGGATTTGTCGAGGATAAGATCACGGGGCACTTGAAAATTCTTTATGAATTTCTTGCCCTTAAGTATTTTCCACGAGACAATCTAAGTTAATTTCGATAAAAAGCAAAGAAATGCGAGCATCGTGTAGGTTTTATTTCCTCTGGTAACGGTAATTGTTCTTAATTTTTCACCCTTAATTACAGCTCCTCGTTATCGAATATTATAAATGCACCTCCGACCGTGGCGTGCGTGGAATTATTTTAGTTCTTGCCTCACCGCACCCTGTTTCGAGAAACTGGTAGACGATATTCGCTATTCTACTTGCGCATGTAGTACCTACGCTGAGTGTGTTTAGTTTCAGTTAATCCGTTAATTGGAGAGTTATTAAGCCACCCACCACCCGTCGCTTCCAGCCGACGGAGTTCATTAAAACGCCAATTATTATCATATGCCACGTATACAAAAAGCGGCGCGTAAGCAGCAGCCGATTTTTTTTATGCATTGTGGTTTCCTCATTTATTTATTCCCCCGCAGACGTACGCGCGAAAAGTGCGAAAATCTTATTGCCAGGATTTCAGGTCATTTACGTTGACGGTCTGGATTGGATAGTGAAAATTAACAATACGATAATCAAATTGTGCGGTCGTAATGAATATGCGGGAAGAAGCTATGCTGAGAAGTAGATTAATGGTAAGTTCGGAAAAGTTGCCGCATGAATAATATACGTAATGTAAACTGGTTCTATCAAAGCCGTTTACAAGAGTCTTTTCAATTCGCTGTTTTCACCGAAAGAAAAATTTTAGAGTGCGATATTGTTCAGTATTCTCGTCTGGCTTTACGCGTCTGAAACAGGTAAACGAAAGTTGAGAACTAATACAGGAGAAGCCGGTGATTTCGCAATATCGACCTTTTCGTGTTCGCCCTTTCCTCTCTCCTGTGAATGTTTTGAACTCAGTTCGCCCTTTGATTCCACGCCCTAGCTTTTACTAGTTTCTGAAACCATTACTTTAAGCAGACCATATTGAATGGACTGGGTGTTCACCGATGACTTTGTAGTTTTGAAATTTCTACCGATTCAGTCTGTATTGGTTCGGATAATTTTTCACTTTTCATGTGTGCTGTTTATTTGTTAAAAGGATACAAACAAAATTCCACGGATAGAATACCACGCTAATTCCACAGGTTCCGATAAAATTCGTTTTCCATCCATTTAAACTGAATTTAACCGGAGGAAACGACTTGTTCCACCGTTTCCTAATTTGTACAATTTCCATACGTACCCAGACCGCTCGGAATTGTTTCGACGCCGCGAACCGGATTCGATATTCTGCAGGGTGTTCACGATTGCGATAATTAAGGGTTCCTCGGGCCCCTTAATTACTCCTAATCCAGCCGTATCGGAGCTAACGACCGAATCTTTACCTTCGTTTTGCCCAACGCCAAGCCACGAAGGAATCCCTACGTACCTTCCGTGGCTCGACTTCGCTTGGATTTTTCGCATCAAGGTGAAACGGATAGATAGCGCCTAGGTTTTTTTCCACGGGGCTAACGCGATGAGACCGAAAGCAAATAAAGAGGCTGCCAAGCTACCGAGGGCGGAGTACCATCGAGCGTAGGATGAGAGGAGAGGGTAGGGGTGGTGAATGGCAGGATGACGGGGGTGGGAAAGGACGAGAGTGAGGGAAAGGGTAGCTTGTGGCGACCAGAGACAGGATGAAGAGGATCCTTTGCCTCTCTTATCCTGAAAACCCGCTTGCTCTTAGCTTCGCTGTTGACGCTAGGTACTTTCCTCTTCCTCTTCCATCTTGCATCTCCTACACTCTCCCTTTCCTCTCTCAGTTTTCGTCCTTCCTCCTCCAGTCTCTCTTTCCCTCTCTCTCTCTCTCTCTCTCTCTCTCTCTCTCTCTCTTTGCTTTCCTCTCACCTTTCGCAGAGAACGTTGAGAGTGTCATAGAGACCGCACACCGATCAATGCCATCGTGTCTACAGTTCACGAACTTACACGCTCCCATATCCTCCCAGAAGGGTCCACCCGCACTCTCCACTTTCATCCGATTGGATAGCCGAGTATCAAATATTCGCGTCCTCGTGAATCCCATCGAGGACAGGCTCCCTGGAATGCAATGGGCCTATTGCGCTCGATCATCCCGTTCCGTCATTCGATTAATCGATTGCAGTTCTACCCTTCTGTAATTAATCGATCGCTCGAGTTTCCGACTCGACAGACCCTGGGTTTTACTACAAAGAATTTTCTTTCGCATTTCCGGGGATCGTATCTGCTTTTATCGATATGATGCACGATGTCAAGTCAACCTGGACCATGTTATTTGCTCTTTGTAAATTGAAAAGAAAATATCGCGTACTTGCAAAGCCCATCGATGCTTTTCAGATGCCCCATCCAGGTAATTAGTTCTTACGTGCTTCATCATTCAATTGACCAATGCTCTCTGTACCCTCAGGCAGCTGAATTAATCGATCACTTAGGAGAGCTGTTCCGTGCGCGTGTTCCAATTTTCTACTAAAGTGACAGACTCCTCGGGTTACACGATTAGAAAAAATATAATCATCCGATTCATTACTCAGTTCCGATTCCACGCTTAGCATGTAAAATAACTTTTACTTCGTGCTACTTGCTCTCTCTTAATACTTTCATGACCGCAGGTCGTGCAGTAGTCGCAAATGGGCGCGAAATAATTCACAATCGATCTCTGTCTGCAGATGCGTTCGAAGCTGGTTTCTGTTTTTCCACCGATGAAGTCAATATCCTACTATAGCGCGAGTATCTCCGGGCGTATCGTGGCGCCAGCGTCAAGGGGTGCGCGGACGCGGAAGAGTAGGGTGGAAGGTATGGAGGAATCGGAGGGCCATACGCAGGGAGAGAGTGAGAGAGAGGGAGAGGGTAACGAACTTCGGCAAGATGTTACTGAATTTGCCAGTTCCATAGCCCGGGGTGAACCGAGAGCTGCTATACGGTGATTAAATTTCCGTGCCGCGCGCCCCGTGTCCTAGCTGTGTGGAGGATTATTTTCCAAAGAAATTTAAACAAAGGCTTTAAGGTACCTTCCTCCACCCCCTCTTATTTTTCCTTTCCCCTTTTTACCCAAGAGCCACGTGTGTGCGCGACGATCTTTCCGCTCTCGTTGCTCCTCCTCTCACGCGTCAGTTCCGTGTTACTGAAAATTGTCTGCTGAGTGGATAGAGAGAAGTGGTCTAATTTCGACTTGGCCTCCCCGCTCGTTCCGTTACTCTCGCTCACGTTCCTCCGTGTCACGTGCCCGCTTTTCTCCTATTCTCCCGTTCCTCCTCCTCCCACCCTTAAATTTTCCGTTTCCGTCTCCGTTTCTCTAACGTCATCCGAAACACCCTCTCTCGTTTACTCTCTCCCTCTCGCAGCCCGTCGGAAGGAGTAACGCAAGCCGAAGCACCGTGTAAATTAACTGTTCGAGGCGCCTCTCACGGTTTTGTATTTCTCGCTCCGTGGAAGTAACATTAATTAATTGTACTTGTTGCTTTTGCTCTAGCAGGCCCTGTAAAATATCCAATTACCGTCAGTCTCTACGGGGTCGAACAGCCGGGAGGGTAGTGGAGCGCGCGGGACTTCGAGGGATGAAAGTAACACGGGAGTCGGAGACGAGAAGCGGGGCGAGCGAGACAGTGAACTTGCCTGGGCACCGAGTTGAAATTACAGAGATCAATGCCAATGGAATTAAAGTTTTCCTCGACGGAGGTGCACCGCCGCCTGGCGCCGGATGGTCGGGGGCTCTCGCGTAGGAAGGTAGGGGGTTGCTGGCGCGGTCTATCTCGAGAATTTCCAAAGTTGTCGACGATAGGAGGACGTGACGGTGGGCGAGTGGGCCTTTGCCGACGAAAATCCACGAATGTGTGCTTCGATCAGTCGAGTGTTTATCGCGGAGTATCGACGACGGAGCGCGAGTTGGCCGGCCAGAAACGTCGAGATCTCATCGTCAGCTGTCGATCCCCTGGCCTGACGGCTGCGATTTCATTTTTTCGTTTTGTTTTCACCTTTCCTCTCTCTCTCTTCCGCTCCTTCTCGGTATCTTTTCCTCCGTGCCTCTAGGCGAATAATATTTTGATCACCGTCCTGAGAGTATTGGCTCGTTATTGGGAAGAAGCTGACGTTAGTAGGAGGGTGCCGCAATCGCGAAAGCAAGGAAAAGAGAGAAGGAGAAAAAAAATTGCCAGTGTGTACTTACTGAGGGTAAAACGTGCTTGCTCGAGGTAAACCGATCAACCGGGACGACTGTGTTCGACTGATCATTATCGGGAGTTAGCCGTGGATTAATACGGTACAACGCTTCTTCTCCTCCCACCCTTCTTCGATCCGGCACATCCCCTCTCTACTGAGCAGTGGTAAGATCGTTTTTATCGGAGGCAGAAAGAACAGCCCGACACCGACCCCGACAGTAATTTTTATCACCATTATTTGAGCACACCCTCCTACACGCGAAATCGGCCGACGGATTCGAGATGGATGTCACGCGTGTCGAGGATGCATCGATAAAAAATTTCTATCTCTTTCTCCAACACGCGACTCGTTTCCCTACCTCTTCATATGCTTTTCGGACGCTTTATATCCGTTTAATCACGATCAATTTTGCAAGATGTTCGCGGACACCGTGACACGTTTCTAATTCGGCCGGCGAGGTTTTATTTTAAAGCATCGAAGCAGTTGGAATGCGTTTATAAATTCACCTACTCGATCGTTCATAATTTAACTGACACGGGCTTCGATTAATTTATAAGCGGATACTGTTACTACGTTACACGCGCGTACAATCTCGAGAATTTCCGTAACCTCGGAAAATTTCTTCATTAAAACAATGGATCTGAAATTTACGAGCTACTCCGCCTCATAAACATCGCCCGCCGACATAATAATTTATATCCTTGTCATTTTGTAAAATATAACGATTTACGAACGGTAAATATTACAAGTGTAATGCGCGCCAAGGGGGTTAACCAGGGCTCGTGCTTTCCGAAGTTCGGGAACGTGCACAGTCGCGTAAAGTCGTCCAATGAACATTGCTAAAATTGTTTATACGACCTCCATTCGTTACGTCGATTGCGATAATTCCTATCCGATAATTTACTCGGCGAAGAGCTCTCTTGTCAGGCACTATTGAAATATTTCTGACACTGGTTCGTGCACGAGTAGATACAGCTGAATAGATTGGCGAAACGCGAGCCAACGCCTTCCCGTTTCTTCGCCCTAGTTTGTCATTAACGTTTTATCGTGTGCCAATCGCGGCGCGGGACAACGCCAGAATGCAATTCCATCACGAGCGTACTACAGATCAAATGTAAAAGTGAAACAAGACACGAGTACTTTACAAAAATTCGTTGCTGGAGGATAACGCACCCGTGCTGTGTCCCGAGAGATTGATAACTATGTAGAAAAAGTGCTTTTCCTCGTACGAACCATGGAATTTCTGGTAGCAAAACTTGATCCGGACGAGAAATTCAAAATTGTTCGTGATGCGAAGGATAGCGAAGTTACCACGCATGGCTGTAACTTACCGATTGGCCAACAAGCGAAGAGGGAAAATTTCCGGTTGGATTTTTCCCAGGAGTTTCGCAAACTTCACCTCTGGTGGCTCCGTGCGGTATGGACGGCGATGATGCCGCGATGCGGTGACGACGAGAAGAAGGCAATCGAGGGGTGGAATGAATATCTACGAAAAAGCTATGCATCTTTGTACATCGGTTTATTATCATAGCGGTACTTTGACACAGGTTATTTTAAGAAAGATAATGTCTAACCTCTTCGTTTATCTCTTATCTGTTTTTTTCGTTCTCTCACACTTTCGCTCATTCTCTCTCTCTCTCTCTCTCTCTCTCTCTCTCTCTCTCTCTCTCTCTCTCTCTCTCACTCTTTCTTTCTCTTTTTCTCTTTCTATCCCACGCTCTCTTTTTTGTTTGTTAAGGAGTTTTGGCGACCCGCCAAGCCGCCAGAATTAAGTTCGGAAGTGACGTTTCTGTACACTCGGTGCTGCCACCGTCTAGAAGCGGTTGGTTTCCACCTCGAGTTTCCCTTTCTCTCCGTATTTCTCGTATTACTCTCTCTCTCTCCCTCTCTCTCTCTCGCATCCTCTCTTCCTCTCTCTCCCTCTCTCTCTCCTTCTCTCTGTCTATCTATCTACCTCCCAGCTTCTCACGCTCGCTCTCTCCCTCCCCTTCCCTCTCTCCCTTTCTCGCAACGCTCGATAAAGGTTCTTCCGGCCAGCAATCGTTCCCGCTTCCCATCCTATTTCGTCATTCAAACGTACGATATTCACCAGTACGAATTTCACGCCTTCGCCCCCATTCGTCGTTCAACCACTCATTTTTCTCCTCGTCTCCACGCGCCTCTCCCCCCCGAAAACTATTTCCTTCTCACGAACACTCGTCTCCCTCAAGTCACAGAAAGTTTTTCCGGGTTTTCACCGGGCCGAGGTCGAACTCGTGAGACACGGTACCCGTTGATTATTGTCACTGCGTGCTAAAATTGTGAAATTTCGGTTCGATCTGCAATTCCGGATCGACCGGCACGACCGCCCATCTTCGTCCACCCCCTAATCGCCTCTGGTCTTCCGTTTTGAGCCTCTTCAGCATCCCCTCCTCTTCCTTCTCCTTCCATTTCGCGTCTGTTCGTCTCTTTAATTAATACCGCGCGCTCGTCCTGGCCTTCGCGCGCCGGGCGCGACAAAAGGGCAGGAAAAAATATAGAATTAACTCTGGCCACGAGAGATCCTTGGCGTCTCGCGCACACATTTTTACAGTCTCGGCTAGGTGCGATGGTTTCACTCGTGTGATCCTACCGATCGACGGGCTGTTATTCTTTCCTTCCTCCTTTCACCGTTTCCCCGACGTATTCCCATTGGCAATTCGCAACGTCCCTGTTCACATCCAGTACTGCCGGCAGTTTGTACAAAATCATTACGGAAAAAAGTCTCCTAAGGTACTGTATATCCCAGTCCTTCTTGAATTTTACGACTCCAGGAGTTTGCCACTGGAGAATCCCTTTTTTCCTATCTCTTCTACCCATCTCTCCTCTGTATCAGCCACATCGGGTTCCGTACGATCACTCGTCGAAACTATTCCGAACGATCCTTCGGAGTCTCACTCTCCTCAGCGTTTGAGCGCCAATTCCATGCGCGCTCGATCACAGGCTGACACCTCCGACGGCCTCTCCGCAAAAGCGTTCGTGCGTGCACTCGTATCACGCATTAGCCCGAACTCGTCGGGATCCGATCACTACTTCAAGATCCTCCTGAGATAATCGTCGATCATACGCGGTCTCGATGTTCGCGGGGGCGACGACTGGGCGCCGCTCGAGTCGACAGCGACGCCCCGTCGATGATCGTCGGCGTCGTGATGCCTGTCCCTCTCGAACAGTCGGGCGTACTCGGAGGGCTCAGGTCACCAAAGCTCCACGGTTGGGGTCAAGGTATGGACCTCGATGTTCTCGTGTCTGTGGTACCTGTCCGTTCGACGTACCGTCGCTGCTCTTCTGGATAGCACGACGGTGAGTGCCGCCGCCGCCCCCAGGACGGCCCCCACGAGGATCAACATCCCAGGATGAGCGCCGGTCGCGGAGAGGGGCTCGGATACCCTGGCGCCGGAATCGGCGGTCGTACGACCGCCGTTCAGTTCCTCAGCGGTCGTGTTGACGCTTGTCCCGGGGCTACCCAGTGCTATCAGGTTGTCCTTGCCGAGGCTGTTCGCCCGCTTCGAGTGCTTCTCGTGCTGCTGCTTCTTACCGTCCTCCCAGGAGGTGATGGAGGAAGAAGAGAGAGAAGAGGGTGACGAAGAGGGAGTCGTGGAAGACGTGTAGGTGGATGCAAGTTTCGATGACTTGGCCGCGAGCGCGATCTTATCCGCGAGTGCGGTAAGTTTCTTCGGTCTTCCGCCCTTCCGCTCCTGCGAGTCTGGGACGTCGACTTGGTTATCAAAACTTCGCCGCGCCAGCTCATTTTCCACTCCTGTAGCGGATTCCCTCGGCGGCAGGGTAGCCGGCGGTGACGGGGGCGGAGGTCGTTCCTGCCGCGTCCTTCCACGCCTCGAGGACGGCCCGGCGACGTCCCTTATTGAATTTTGATTCGTTCTCGGTTCTTTGTTCGTTCTTGCCTCCTTGGATTTCTCCAGCTTGTTTCGCGAGGTGTCCGGGGATGTTGCGCTCTTGGTGGGGACTTGGCGAATCTGCGTGGAGTTATTAGCCTTGGGCTCTACACGAGGAACTTTTAGTTCCTTCGTGATATCTTGGATCTTGTTATCCTTGGAGACAGATTTCCGCTCGGTAACCACTTCGTAAGGGTATCCGATGCCGGTAGTTTTCGCGGTGGAACTCGCGATTACCTCGCGCGTGAAGTTCGCGTCGAGATTGGAAGACACAGATGTATTGAATTCATTCGAATCGACGGGTCTTTCCGTCGCGAACGAGCTACTCGAGGTAGTCGATGAATTGACCATCGAGTTGGACATGCTGGTAGGAAGTGCGCCGCGAGGTGAGGGTAAGTCGTAAAGAAAAGTGTTTGAGAGTTCGTCGGGCTGAGCGCAGAGCAAAGACTCCAAGTCCTTTCGACGTTCCATCCGCTGCCTGATCCACTCGCCGAGCCAGTAAAGATCTTCGGTGCAATTCCATCTGTTCCCCTCGAGGCCAAGTACCCTTAGCTGGGGCAGCATGAAGGGCAAGTCAAATCGCAGCGTAGTCAGCTCGTTGTGGGATAGATCGAGTTCCGTTAGACTCTTGCAGGCCGATAGCGCGGCGTCGTCGGCTAGCAATTGTCCTGCTAGGATAGGACTACGCGACACATCGAGGATGACGAGCCTGTCTGGCGTCGGTACGGGAAACGCCATGTCACTCTGTTCCTGCCGTTCACGTCGAAGTGCAGTGAGCCCGGACATTCGAAGCGTCGCGAGATTACTCGGTCCACTTAGCGTGTTAGTCGGTAGCGCCTTGATCGGATTATCGGATAGATCGAGCACCGTGAGTGCCAGCAGTTGACTGAGACAACCCACCTCGATCTCGGCAATGTTATTCTCGTTCAACGTCAGTTGCCTCAGATTGTACAAGCCTTGGAGATCGTCGACCTTAAGCTTCGTGATCGCGTTCCCTTGTAGCTTCAAGACTGTGAGACTGGCCGGTAGACTTTTCGGGATCTTAGTGAGTCTATTTCTCGAGATATCCAGATCCTCGAGTATTTCCAGGCGTCCTAGCGCGTCGTCCTCTATCTGGACCAATCGGTTGTCCGATATGTCCAGGGTTCTTAGCAAAGGGTAGCTGTCCAGGTCCCCGCCGCGGATAATGGTCAAGCTATTACCGGCCAGTCGCAAAGCCCTGACCGACCTTGTCAACGCGGCTGGCACCCTGGCTAGACCGATACGCGAAGCGTCCACCGTTTCCAGACGTCGTCCAGTTCCCAATAGTAGAGAGACGTCTCGTTCCCTCAGAGGATTCTCCGCGAGTCTCAAGACCGACAGACCCGGTAGAGGTTGAAGGGTACCCGACGCGACCTTGGCCAAACCATTTCTGGAAACGTCCAGCTCTCTCAGCCTGTCGAGGCTTTCGAACCATCTGGCGCCAAGGACCTCCAATTTATTGCCACTTAGGTCCAGCTTCTGCAGGGAGCAGAGTGGTGTGAGGGCACCGTCAGGAAGGTTACTCAATCTATTGTCGGACAGGTCCAAGTACTCTAGGCGATCCAGCTTCTGGAACGCGTCCTCGTGCACAGTGGCGATCGCATTCTTATTGAGGATCAGTCTCACCAGTCCGACGAGCGTTCTGAACTTATCCGCACTCACGACTGTAAACCAGTTATCCGATAGATCGAGGCACGTAAGCGCGCTCAGATTCATCGCCGGCGGGGTGTCCATCGCGATGCTAAGCCGCGGCAAGTCGTTGCACGAGAGGTTCAACGATCGGAGTCTCTCGAGGCCCTGCCACGTAACGTTAAAGAACACTAACGAGCACTTGGTAACGGACAATTCTTCGAGGTAGGGCAACACACCGGTTGAGTTCTCGAAGTTGTAACCCGACGTAGTGTTGAATTGATCACCGGCGCCCTCGTATGGGCCCTCGAGGTAGGACGAATTCGAAACAGCCGCAAGTTCCGACAAAAAGCCCATCACCGCCTCCTCGTCGGCACCGTCGATGGACAGTCTCTTAGTGGTCGTTGGTACCTCCGACAATTCGGGCACCAATCCTCTGCACGTAACCTCCAATAGGAGTACCGGCGACGAAGCTCCTAATCGTTCCCTCTCCTCCGTGGTGGCTCCTTTACTCTGATGACACTCGCAGAGGTTCGGGCAGGCCGAACCGCTCGCCATCAAGGCGAGCAGCATGAAGGGAAGCCACATCGCTTCCACGTCTACGTCTTCACATCTCGTCCCGCCGCGAGATTCTCGAATCACCTGTACCGGTTGGGACGAGGGACGAGGTGAGGATGGAACGCGAACGCGCGACAAGGTACGACGTAGAATCTGTCACTGATCGCGCGTATTTGCGGCTCGATCGCGGAATCATCTACGAAAGCGTGGGATCCTCTCGCGCACAAAGGACTAATGTCAACGGCGGAGTGTCACTGAGCGGCGGTTGCCTGGGTTGGGAGCCACCCTCCGGTTACGCGCTACTGCCGCCAAAAACGAGCGTTTCGGCTTACCCCCGTGTAGTTCGTAGGAGGGACGGCTCGACGAGGAGAACGCTCTGAGGAGTATCAGCCGCGCGGACGTGATGTCCATACGAAGGACTGACAAACACTGCTGAGCCGCTCGGCGCTCTTGTAGTTGCACCCGCCGCCGCCGACACCACCGTCAACCCCCGCCACCTCGCATCCTCCCCTTTCTTCTTCTCCTTCTCTTCCACCTCTTCCTCCACGTCTCTCCTTTCGTTCACCGGTTCCTTCTCTTCTCGCTTTCTCTCCTTCCTCGTCGCTTCCCTTTTACCTCGCTTCTTTGCTGTTCTCCCTCTCACCCTTTGCTACGGCTCTCCGTCGTTCTATCCTCGTGTCCTTTTCCACCTCTCCGGGACCTTTCCTTCCCCCGTTTCTACCTCCCTTTCTCCTCTATCGTTCACTATCTTTCTCTTCCTCTCGATTTTCCACCCTGCTCTCGACACCGTGCACCGCCAGTACCCTCCACCCTTCAGCCATATCTTCCAGTGTACACCACCTACACCTCCACCACCATCACTGCCGCCGCCGCCGCCACCAGCCGTCGCTTTTGCTCTCGAACTCGATAGGGGGAGCGCGCGCGCTTGCGTCCTCCGCCAGCGTCCCGACGACGCTCGTAGCGTCGGTAGTTCGGCGTACCCTCGCGATTTCACCAACTATCGTTGCTGCCGCCGCGCACGGGCTCGCTCGCTCTTCCACTTTCAACGAACTTTCGATTTGACTTCACCACGAGTGAACGAGAGGCGAAAGAGAAGGATTGAAAAGCCTCGAGTATCCTTCGTTGACCATCGCAAAAAGGACCATGCTATCATTCCGCGATGCGATTCTCGTGAGACATCGCAGGTGACCGCGAGATTTTCTAGTGCACGAGGTAACGGGCATCGTTTTCCACTTAAGAAATTGGCCGCACTACGGTGGGCAAGAAATTAAATGACGGTGGTAATAATTGAACTTGCCTGCGGGCATCTTTGCGATGATACATCGTGCAATCAGGTTGTTGTGCTACCCGAGGCGTAGAAATTACTTGCCGAATGTTACAGGTACTCCTTCGTTATTATTGTTTGAGGTCGGTTGATGGTTGTTTATGCAAGCTGATATTCAAATGCAAATCATTAATACATTTTGGGGAAGACACGGAATATTCGATATATTTATCCAATTTCAGCAACCAACGTTGCTCATTAATTGTTTCTTTGTGGACCGTTGACACAATGACAATTCTAATTATTTATCGTATTGCCAATCGAGGAGTCAGTGGCCAGTCTTTCCTCGAAGATCGCGCACAGTTCCGTTTACTCGTTCGACCAACTGACTTTCTTAAAGTCAAATCGCGCGAGGGAATCGCACACGATAGGAAAGGGCAATCCACACGAAACGAGGGGGAAAGGTCAGGCATTCTCGTCGCACGTAGTCACCTTATCTTTTGTTGGGCTCGTGCATGCAACACGGTCGTTACGTCGCGTATCTTCTGTACTAGTTCAGATTGTCGTCAAAAGGCATTCACGGTGAACGAGCAGGGCGACTAAGTGCACTTAACGATACGCATTGTAAAATAATCTGATCGTAAATAAATTAGCGGTCCTTAATGTCTCTGTTAGATGCCGGAAAATAACTTTTTTCTGTTGCCTTATTTATTATGTTTCATGCACCGTTTCGAGGAAACATATCATTGACGCTAATTGCTGAATTTTTTGGTCGGATCTCTTAACGTAAATTTTCAGCGTTGAAAGAAAATAATTTATCGACGATTCTCGACAAATTCTGCGTCTGCCAACGAGACAATGTATCGTCCTGGCCCGACGAAGCTTCTTATTTGGGTTCCTCGACATTGAAAGCGAAAGGGGGAAGGTTCCTTTGTCACGGCGATTACTTCACGCGGTAATGGAAGCGAAACGACCCCGGTCGGACAATAATGAGGATCATTCGAAACGGGCGAAGGATTCGAGAGGAGTCAAGCAGCCAACGAGCAAATCCTGACTTTTGGTCGATTGAGGGGCGCCACTTTGGGACGTCCCTTCAAGTGTATGGCGCAAAACTTAACCTCCAACGGTCTTATCCCAGCCTCTAAGACTCCTCCTTTGTAGTTCCTAGCGGGCATAATCCCGTTTTGAATAGAAGCATAGCTGAATGGGCCACTTCGGATCAAAAGGATCCGAACGATCTCCACGCATTCCTTCGAGCAACTCGGTACCTTCCTTGCCCACGCATTTTCATTCTCCTTGCCAGCGAAGTTCAATCTAATTTCAAGCACTAGTAGTTAAGAGCCTATGCGGTCAGCCTGATTTATACAGACCCCAACGAAGTAAAAATCACGCAAGTCCTACGATAATTAACACAAAAAATCCTTCTCTTGCGACTAATTTTACCATTAAATATCATTCTCCAGATCCCATATCGATTCTATTCTCGACTTCGTCTACTTGAAATTTTTGCAACCCCCTCTAACCGTCACTTTACCTTCATCACGTATACATATGTATACCTTTACTCACACCGTATACCAAACACAATGTACACTCTTGTATAATACATCAGTCTCTCTCTCCCAGAAGCATTCTGCCGTCGAGTCCTATAAATTAGTTTCTATCCTCCCTCAGCCCGCACGACAACTACCACCGGCCTCTCCGCAACGGCAACCTAGGGGCCTTCCCTAATCCTCCTCGGGAATTACGGGCGTTACTTGCCGGACTCGCGAAACGATCGAACGTGATCTTGAAGCGGCCCGGTGTATCCCCTTGCCAGCCAGGTAAACGATCACTGACAAAGTTACCTCTGCCACGGTTAAATGCTTGAGCCGGCAGGACTTAAAGGGAGATTTCCGTGGTTCCGCCAGAACGTTGCCCGGAGAACGACGGAGTGGCACGACTTCGGCACGGCACGGAAGGGAAATAGAGAACGGGCGTTAGAAGGTGGAAGCGGGGGTGAGAAAGGGTTGGAAAGCAGAAGGAGGCGAAATGAGGGTGGGTAGAATGGTAAGGCGAGGACGAAGGAAAGTCGACCGAGTGTCGGCACATCCAGGAGCTTGCTGGTTGGCGGGTGCCGTTGGTGGCACCAGTAGTCGACGCCACCCCGGCACGGCTCGTCGATGTCGTGGAAACCGTAAATAAGGCACTGATTAAAGGAGAACTCTCGAGACGAAACGCCTCGACGCGCGAGAGCCACTTCGGTGCCTTCCTTCGTTCCTTTTCGTCCCCTACTTTCCCTCATCTGGAGAACTCCGAGAAACTTCTGCGACCAGTTTCGATGCTTTCGCCTTTTTATTATTCGTCGCATTATAGGTGTGGAAGACCCTTTACGCGGCTTTTATCACCCCATCGATACATTGATATTATATTGTTACCGCCATCATCACCGAGTCTCCTCACCCCTGCTGGATTTTCCGTCCACTCTCGAGAGTGAGGGCTCGCGCGGAATTTCTCAAAGCTAGCCAGGAGGAAATTGCGATTTTACGGTATCCCCGGCATTCGATTAATGGCCCGACGCGTGTGCGTAACATATTTTTGAAACTATGAGCGGCTTTAATTCATAATATTCTATGAAATTACACTCACCCCCTCTCTTCTACTCGTCCATTGTATCTCTCACTGGGTCCGTCTCACCCGCTCTCGCTCTTGTTCCGTCTGCGTGCCCTTTATCTCTCACTCGTCCCTCTCTGGTCGGAGAACCGGCGGCAGCGGCCTTCCACCCGTTACGCGGTACATAAAATTAACAATTTCGTCCCAACGAACTCGGAGTTTCGCGGTTTCACCGCACTGACGAGGCCGAGGAGAGGAGTGGAAGGTGAACGGTTGGCGGTGGGCGAGCGTGGGGGCCCTGGACGCCGGTGCCGGTGGAACGATGATACCGGTGAAAAAGGGAGCAGAGGGAGGGTGGAAGAAGGGAGCGAAAGAGATAAAGGGAGGACCCTTGATAAGGGAAATCTTCTTTCGAGCCTGCGGTGCCGGCCGACATGTAATTTCGTCGGAATAGGAGGACGGAATTCTGCCGGATACTGCCCGCGCTGGTTACAAAGTTACTTTTACGAGAGTAGTGGGCAAATGTAAGTGGTGGTACGGCGCACCGTGGAAGAGGCAGTTCGACGAGGAGGAGGAGGAGGAGAAGGATGAGGGGCAAGACGACGAATTGCGAAGGCAGAAGGAGAGAATGGACGCAATGACGAGAGGCCCTTGAAAGGGATGACTGCGGAGTGGAGGACGAGAGGGTGAGGGAAAGAAAGACGAGAGTGACAGACGGTGGAGCAGGAGGTAGGGGTGAAAACGAGAAGGAGAGAGGAGAGAGTAAAGGGGATGAGACTGTCGGAGTTTGTAATTGCAGCGGCTTTAACGCGCTGGTGATGGCCGATGGCACCCGGGACTGGGGTAATGGTCTGCACCAAATGTCTCTTCTTGCGAGAAGAGAGAAGGGTTGGGGCGCCAAAGGAGGTGGGTAGGAGGGGTAGGTGGGTGTTGGTAAAGGCTCGCGAGCGACTGCCACTACGCGAGGGAGCAGGAAGGATCGAAGGGAAGTCGGAGAAACCCAGGAAAGAGCACAGTGGAGAAGTGTATTCGAGGAGACAGGCAGCGAGACCGAGAACGGAAGACGGAAGAGGGAAGAGTGGCACACGCGCCTGTTTCTCGATCTTTCGCTTCCTTCTCTCCCTTTCCTCCTTCCATCCTCGTGAATCTCCGCCGTTCACCCCGGCTGTTCCTTTTTCCTCCTGTTTCTCCACTCCCGATCTCTTTGTAGCTTATAGCGCGAGCTCCCCCTCGATATCCTTTACCTCCTTTTCCCGGCTTGATCTCCAATCAGGGTATCGGCCATTGAGGTCGCAACAAGCCACTTTCTCGAGCAAATATTTAAATACGACGCTGCACCGTCTGCTCGCCCGCAGGGGGTCGCGGATAGTTCCTTTCCGCGAGAGGATCAGCGCAGGTCGTGCGGCAAGATTCACGGGAGAATTCGATACGCGACCCACGGATTTTGATCTTGTGGATTTTCTAGAGAACCTAAATGGACCTCTGTCTCCTTGTTGTCGAAATTTGCCTCACCTATTGCAGTCTGCGGTTCGCTTAGCGATCGAGTTCCGTTTATTTTCTTTTCATCTCGACGCGAGTGATACGAGTATCGTGTGATAAGGGTATTTCCATCGGTTTCGATGTTTTGGAAATTCTCGAGAGAGGTGTAGCTCGTTGTGGCGAGAACATTCAATGCCAAGTTAAACTACGTCTGTACGCAATCAAATTCACGCGTCGACGTCGCCTTCTTGACATTGAACAAATTTTACCCGTTTCAAAGTCTTACTATTCGAACGTCAAACGTGTCTGGGTGTACTGCTGTATAGTTTCCGAACTAAGTTGACGCTATTTCCGCAGTACATCCACGAATAAAGCCTCTAACGGTGCTGGTAAATATGTGAATATTCTGGGCGACGAAATATGCCAATTGTTGACCTGTCATTATTCGCGATGCCCCGTTGTTGAAGAACTTTTTCTTGTTTTTACGTCTATTCTTCCACCCGGATTGATGGACCTCTTGAGGCCGCCAGAAGTGTTTCACTTACAACTAGCAAGGATGATCTCCTTGGTACCTACAGTAATTTTCGTTATGTGCAGATAAATCCAATTTACATTTGATCAGATCTTTCTTAAACAGTCATGAATGGTCTCCTATGAATATGTGGGAATTTAGATCGTGAAGAAACGATGCTACGATTTTCTCTTTCTCTTCTATACTACGCTCAGCAGTTTCGCTGGCCTTTGAATATCACCGATAGTTTTAGGACGCCATAAAGTGAAGAGTTCGCCAATAGAATATGATTTTCCTTCCGTGGGGGCATCGCAGCACCTGCCGACTCACTTTTATTATCCAGAAGCTCCTTCGTTCCCCGTCCTCACATTATTCGCGAATCTCCATTATACTCCGCGTATTTGAACGGGTCATCGGTGCTTCTCTTGCTACATCAGCCACATATTTTTATTTAGTTGGCGTTGCAGCACAAATGTTTAATCGAAATGTGCATTTGGAGAAAGGTGACATTTCACGATTGGAAAACGCATTCGTGCAGCTTGCTTTGCTCGTTTAAAACATCGAAAATGTATTCTCCCCCCTAGATCCGTCGAAAATCAACGAATGGCGACGTCAGCACTTTACCGGCAAGCTATCGTGTCAAGCGCGGCAGACGGGGGACGAGAAAAATTCATTTGATCAATAATAAAAGAAATAAAATAATTACGAGAAGGGTCGGGAATGTCCTCCTCCCAATACAATTACGTTCCATTGACCCCCTCTTTGGCACGACCCATCCTTTATTTAAATCAGAGCAATCTCGCTCGCTGGCGCACTTTTCATTCAATACGCCGTTGAGTTTTTGCAATTTTAATTGCAAGGGAACTCGATTTGGCCGAGGTCCGATTGGTGCTGTCGCTCCAGCCTCCATCGACTTTTTTTCCACCGTTTCCCTTAGACCCATCCGAGAGCGTACGAGCGTTGAAACTTCAACAGTGGAATCTTACCGTTTCGCCCGGATTCCTGCACTTTAAACCCCCCCACGTGGCGTGTCCCTCGGTCGCGCCCCTTAAGTAGGACACGGGAAGTCAAGGGACGAGAAAGCATGGGTATTAGACTTTTTTAATTTCGCCTCAAGAAGCCGAGGAATAAAAGAGGGGACTCGGAGATATTCGCCGTTCACTTTTCTCGGACGCTCGAAATTGCCTTTTCATTTGATGGCGTTTCGTTCCACTTTCTTCTCTTGGAATTCGCATCGCTCGTAGTTGCTGCTCGGCTCAAGATTAGAAGACTACGAAAAAAATTCCCATGCCGAATAAAAAGAGGAATTACTCACAATTAACCCTCGCATAGCATCCTCTCAGATTTCTTAATCTCTCCACGCCAATTCCTCCTCCTCCCCTGAATCCCGGAATACCGTTCTTAATATCTTCTGCTTTTCTAATTACCTCGCTCGTGCAATTTTTAATGACTTCCCTTTCAGTCCGCGCACGAGTACCGTTATAATCGATTCAAGGGCGGGGGGGGGGGGGCGAGGGGTGTGGGGAAGGGGGGTAAAATTGAGGTACCGGGTTCTTTTCTCCGGCTATGCAAGGGGGCGCGCCTTTATACCGCGTCCTCCTTGTCTCTCCCTTTTGCTCTCTCGTCTCCTTCGGTTTTCGTCGACGACGGTGGCGCACCTGAGCAATCGAGATGGCAGTGGGAGGTAGTCGTCGTCTTATGTCCTAGCATCCGAGGGCAGCCGAGCTTTTAACGTACATCCTGCGGAAATGGAGCCGACGAGGACGACGGGGGTGGTTCGCGCGCGAGTCTTCGCTCTCCAAGTTCAAAGGATCCGGTCGGGTCTTTCGATCCCGCAAGACTGCGGCTCGAATTCTACTGCGAGGGAGACAGAGTGAGAGAGAGGATTGAAGAGGTGGAGAGAAGGTCTCGGCGAATTATCGATTTATCGGTCGTTTAAGAGTGTCCCTCCTTCCTCCCTTTCCAACTCGCCCCGAAGAATCGGCCGTATTGAAATTTTATTTTTGCGCCAGGCTACGGATCAGAGGGTGAGTCTTGGTCAGCGGGTTTCCGCGTATAAACGGTATATAGAGAAGGTATGTACTTCAACGGGAAGATTATTTTTACCTCGGAGAAAATTAATTTACGGTCGTGCATTGATCGTTCATCGGTCGCGGATGTCTAATTTTTTCGTCGAGTGTTAAATATTCAGGCAATTAGACGAATCACGGTAGCGCGACATGCCTTTGCGAGTTTCGCACGGTAAACGCTTCTCCAATATTTTCTCGCGGCAAGCGTGCAAATAATCGCCCGAGCGAATCCCGCGTGGAAACTCCTGCACGGAGAAAACATCATTTTGCTGGAATAATGAGGGCACGAGGCATTGTCGCGCGGGGCGTGAACGGGCGAGGCTGGTGAGTGACTGGGGATACCGCTAGATGGGCGCTTTAAATTTCCATTACTCCACGGGAATCTCGGATCCTCGACTCTATTGTTTTGCCGTGGAATAGTACTTACACTATCGTATCGTCGAGTCATTTCCATCGTGGGAGCCCCTAGGATTCCTTACCTATTCGCCTACGGTTCCCGAGTTTCCGCTTACCTCCTCGATGTTTGCGATTTTGAAAATCGAACCAATACGTCTCGAAACATCGTGACAAGGGATGCCAACCGATCGAATGAATGAGGGCTTCATGAATTGCGTTCCTCACGAGAGTCTGCCCGAAGGATCTCAGATATTAATTTCCACTGCGATAAAATTGTGCACTCACTTCGATAATTGAAATCGAGCATTCGGCCCTACACTCGAGCGTGTCATTGCTTCGAGTCCTTTTACGGTTCTTCAAGGATATACATCAACGATTTGAAGTGAAATAATTCAGTCGCAGAGCCTGCAGTTACACGCGCGCTCCCGTAGTATCCCAATGCGACTACTAAACAGAATACATCGACTTTTGCGAACCTCGTAGTCGTATCGGTGCGACGCTCTTCGCAGGCAGGAGGAAATGTTATAAACTTCCCTTCGGTAGCGCATCTCCCTCGGCGCAAATAAACAACGCGCAAGGTCGCCTGCGTTCGCTTCCACCTGCACCGGTGGCACGATTTATGAAGGTTTTAATTTCCACGCATGGAGAAAGGTGGAGGGATAAGCTCGCGAGGAGTAGTACCTGCGCGCAAGGATTCTCCGACAGGGTAGCGGCGTGCAGTACACCTAATGAATAAAGTACAGTTGCAGGTTCGTGCAGGTGCACCCGGGGGAACCTGCGCCTCTCAGTGCAAAAGAGACGGAAGATGAAAAGGATGGAACGATGTTATAGATAAGGGAGCTAGAGGTGGAGTGAAGAAGGAGGAACGGAGATGGATATAGAGAGAGAATGCAAAAAGAGATGGGGCAAAGGTAGGACGGAAACCGAAGGAAGGGGAGGGATAGGTCGCGAAGAAACTCCTCGCGGAATAGAGAAGGATGCAAGTTGGGTGAGAGGGGCCTGAGGAAATCGTAGGGCGAATCGGGACGTGGAATGGAGGACAGATACAAATGTTGCCGGAGATGAGTAAGAGGGAACAAAGGTGTCTGGGGGGTCATTTGATATCTCAGGATAAAATAGGAGCGTCGGAATGGCTGGAGATAAAGGCGAGAGGAAGAAAACTGCTGGTTGCAGGGCCAGGGATATGTGTGTCACGGGGGGTGTAGGTCTCCCTACCTCGTGTGGCCCGATGTTCGTATTCGTTCGTGCGCAACCACCTTCAGTTTCCTTCCACCCCTCGCAGCCTCCTACCCCTTTCGTCTTCGAGCACGTTACGTCCTCGAGCCCCTACGGCTCCTCCTCTTCTCGTCTTTTCTTCCAACTCCTTCTCCCACCTTCCTCTCACCCTCTCGTCCATATACCCAAGAAGCGACGCACTACCATTGCTTCCGGTATTTTACAGTTTTGCATCTCGCGGAGCCCACGGCGCGCGTCACCGAGCATACGTACGGGCGCGCTGAGGATCCGCGGAATCGAGAATTCCGCACGTAGGGCGAATCGTGCCATTGAATAAAACGACGTGGCTCGTCGTGTCGATCGGCCTGGGCGCTTCTTCTCCTCGGCGGCGCTCTGTAGCCGATATCGAAATAATTCCCCTCGCGAGGCTCGGGTGGGTAAGGAATTTTTTTTCCGGGAACGGAATCCTTGTAATGTTCGTAATTGCATTTGCATTAAGACGCGTCGCTCTTTTTATAAACGCGCGAATTAAATTGCGCTGAATTTATTTCCCTGGAATTGGCGATCCTTTGTTTTCTTTTCTTTTCATCTCGCGTTCGATCTGTCACCCACTTCTCTTCTCTTCCCCGTCGTTTCGAAGCTTCAGCCGGGCGTGCCTCTCGTAGTGGGCCTCGCAATAACGTGTCCTGCGAAAACAGGCCGCCTTCCCTTCCCGTCCTTTGGGATTCATATCTGGGCCTGTTTAAGACCAGGGTTCACGTCGGAATTCTATTTTTCCACCGGTGGCAGCCACTTTCGAGATGCTCTCTGGTATTTTTCTCCCGCCCCGTATCCCGGGGTCAAGTGGCGTAAGATTTCATTCTCCCGACATTAGGTCCCTGTCTTCTTCTACCTCCCACCCTACCACCCGTCCTTGTGTATCTTCAGCTCGAGTAGTTTATACCTCTGGCCTGCAATACGGCTGTCAGCGGAGCGAGAACGAGAAACGGAACGAGAAGAAGAACGGATTAGTAGACGAGAAGCGAGAGGGAGGAGAAGAGAACTGAGCATACAACGCGAGATACCGAGGGGGTGGGAGGAGGTGAGAGAAGGATAAGGAGACATCCAGAATCTGTTGTTTCTTTGGCGTATCCTCGTTCACGATTTCCTGATTTCAGTGGTAGATTGGTCGGAAGCCATTTCGCGGTCGTTGGGTACTTGATGGATCTTTCGGGCCACGCTCAACATCGTCCGCAAGGGACGTCGCCAACCGCCATTTCCTTTCTTCCAGTCACCGAAACACGTTCTTTGTCAATAGTTGCACAACCGCGTAGACGCCCGATTAAATGTAATCAAACTGCTAGATCGTTAAAGACGCTGTCCGTTTGATGGTAATTTTTTTTTATAGAGGCAATTTCAGACTCGAACGAAGGTCTAAATGAAGGCAAAGAAGAAGGGAAGAAGATACGTTTGAGGAACGTTTGCTTATCTTACGCCGCAATCCATCTTTATTCTTCCTCGTCAATGTAAAGCCTGTGGAATTCCATTTGGGTTACCTTCAACCTCCTCGAGGGCCGCGCGTATTTTTACGACCGATCGCTTTGCATCGGATAAATTCCATTTATTCGCGATTGGTTCCGCGCGGACCGTCGAGTGCACTTCCTGCGCGCTGCCGTCATCTTTTAAACGAGTTCAGGAGCCCTGGAAGCGCTTACGAGGAAAAATATCGAGGGAGTACAAAAGGAGAAATTAAAAACACGGGAAAGTTCCGCGTTGTCATACCTTTTACTCCCTCCACTACCCCTTAACCTTCTGTTACTCGCTCTCCTTCTTCGCCGTCGAGTGCTTCCCCTTCTTCTTACTCCCACTTCCTGTTTTTCATTTCTCCCTCCTTCCACGCGAACGAAACACTCGAACTCGCTGTCCTCTCGCGTGGATACTCCTCTTTTTTCGCCCAACCTTTTTTCTCTCCCCGCAAACTTCTTCTCCTTCTCTCTCTATTTCCCGTTCCACTCGTATCTTGTCCCTTTCCAATTCTCCCCTGTTTTTCCGTTGCGAATACACTTCTCCTCATTCACCTTTTTTACTCTAATTTCTTTCTTGTTTTTACGTCCCGCTTCTCCCTTTACCCTTCCCCTTTAACCCTTCGTTACACGCTCGAATATTTCTCGATATCTCTACAGGCGCATTCGCATTGGCACGACGCCACCGCGGGGATACTTTCGCCACGCACAACCGCTGAGACCACGAGGTTCTTACTCGGCAATAAAAATCGAGACGGTAAAAAACCGTGCCATCTTCCGGTCCAGACGTTGTAATTAATGTCTTTCCGGTCAATGGTTCGCGACGGTGGGCGCCTTTGGAGAGCGAACCACCAGCTGGGAGTTTCAATGCATTTTTATTTTTGCGATTTTGCGAAATCTCTTCGAAACATTTCTCGTCGCGTCGGATACGTGGAAGAGATTCTAACCGAGGTACGTAACGCAGCGTGTAGCCGTGACTGAATGTCGAGCGAAATTAATGAAGCTGTTACCAAAGAAACTAAGCTTTTGTAAAAACTGTAGCAAAATTTATATACATATATCATCCCTTTGTAGTGTCCCCTTCGGTGGATGACGCGCAACGCTTCCAAAGATCGTAAAAATGATCAGTAATGTATCCAAGAGGCCAGGTAATTAATCATCGCTGGGATTACAAGGAAGCCATTTCTTTTTTTTTTACTATTCGTGACGTTCTTCAACGAAGAAAAGAGCGATAAATTACCCGATCATTTGTAACTCACTACATAATCCGCCATTTCATTTTCTTTTTGTCTCTCTGCGTTGCGATTTCTGGGTGTCCTTCTTCATTTGAATCTTTTATTTTTGAAGCCGTTCTCATCGAAGGCAATCGAGCGAATAGCTTCGGCACGCTAGGAACGCATTATCGTTTATATATTTTGCCGACGCCATAACTCGACGGCAGCTTGCGCAGCAGCCGCTGTGCTATGCCACGGGAAAATTACAACGCGCGCGTAACGTTCAATGGGCCGCACCGCGTTTACGAAGCGGAGCGCAGCGGTACCTAGGCTGCGATTCGAGAGCGTGAAGACCGTTTGTGTTGGTGAGGGTCGGGAGACTCTCGAGGAGGTTTCAGCCCTGGATCGTCACGATTCACTTACGCGAGCAATTTCGTGAAATTTTACATTTTCCCAGTTACGAAGTCCACGACTTATTTCCTAGAACGACTCCACTCAGCTGAGACATATTGTTCACTATATTTGGGAATTGTCTATCGTTATTTATTTTGCACCCGCGTGATTCTTCGCCGAAGCACTATCGATTGGGGGCCGGCGATTCGCCGATAATCATTACTTGCGGGCCATTAACTTTTACCACACAATAAATACTCACCTAAGCTCCGCAAATAGAATTAACACGTTGACTCGATCGACGCGTGCTTCCGGACGGGACGCTTCCCGGCCGAACACTCATTCAGCCTAATCCCGACGCATCGTCCATCTTCATATTCCCGAATGCGATTATGCGAATCAGATTAATACGGTGGCGCATAGGCGATATCATCGGTGTAACCAAACATGGCGCAGGAGGGCCGTACAGAATTACAAGCCAATTCTTGCGCATGGTCGATTCGCATAATCGTTGAATGCACGATTACCAGGCGTATGTAGAAATCCACTGTGCGCGGCGTTCGCATCCAATAAAGATGCATTAGTTTCGCGCGAAATAATCTATTGTTAATTCCCCTGACCATACATGTTAGCGAGTACGGTTCAATTTTTTTTTAAGCAAATTTCCCACTCGCTTTCCATGCACCATGAAGCGTCCGTTGTCCTTCAGAATGAATACATTGTACGAGCGCGCGTTTAATAAATACGCCTCAATTTTTCCTTGTTCAAATTTTTCGCAACCCTCGCATGCAAATGAGAGAGACAAAAACTTCATTCAACGAGGATATGAGAAATAAGAGCGCACGAGCTACTTCCTGGGCACGACGAAGCGCGCCGACCAAACTTTATCGCGTCCGATGCGCGAAACAAAGGGTCTACCGTCCCTCGAAATTAATTATAACGCGATCCGTCCTAAACCAAAGAATTCCATCGCTTTGACTGCACCGTACCATCGACGTTCCATTACCACGAGCAACGTTTCTACGGAACAATTGCATACCGGACTGCGTCCGATAGTTCCTCGACTTCTCTCCTGCTCTCTCATTGTATTCTCAACCCGTCCTCGACGCGGCCTCATTTACTCCTCTTCTCGGACGAGTGCCTTCGCATCATCCTCTCCCTCCTCGTCCTTCCCTCCCGCTTCGCTTTTTCGCGTCGACCAAGGCGACGAGCGTGGCCCACTTCGGCGCGATGACTTCCGGCGTAAGCGACACGACGCGCAGTCTGTTCGTCCGTCTGCCTCTTCACCCGTGGTTACTACCGTCTTCTCTCCTCACGTCTACCCTCCCAGCACCGACACCACCGTTGAGTGAATCTCGTCGTCCCGCGCGCTTCGCCATTCGACGTCGAATTCTACTCGTGATTATTGCTCCGCGGCTTGGCTGTTGCATTCGCAAGCGGGCGGGTCGAAATTTCATCGTACGACCGACCAGCCCTCTTCGTTCCAGACAACCGCAGGAGTGAGAGAGAAGGAGTGACGAGGGGTGGAGAACGATAGTGAGGTACCACGGGGAGGTTTGGAGTTGCATCTCGACAAATATGTGGCATTTAATGCGACGCCGACACGAAGGGGGTTGGAAGGGGTTGGTTGGAGCGAGGCGAGCCAGGAGAAGGGGTGGGGGTAGGACAACGTGACGTCGGTATGCAATCGTCCTTCTCGTCGGCGTCGCCGTCGTTGTCGTCGTTCGTGCAAGCCAAACCCTCCCTTCACTCGCCCACCCCCTCACGGTTTTGTTATGCGCGTTTCCCACCCCCAAACCCGCCGTCCGATGAAGCATGAAGTTCCGTGGACCATTAATTTTCACGTGCTTAGTTTTGCCCCTTCCTGTCAGTTTTGAGCCATCGCGCGCCGATATATTACGTTTTTTCATTCCCAAACCCCTGCGTCTTTCACCTCCCCGGCCCTTCATGCTCGACCTTCTCTTTAGGCACCGGCGTCACGACGACGACGTCGACGTCTCGTTTCCCACGATGCATAACGTTTTTTTGCGTGCTTTACCTTCGCCGTTACCACCCTTCGCCTACACCTTCGCGTTCTTGGTCTCCGTCAGGGCGCGATAATTAATGAATGCACGCGAACCGCTGCCGGATAATTCGTCATTGTTTTCGATCGGCCGTCGAGAGAATTTTTAGAGCGGTTTTTAAGGGGTCGTTGTTTGTCGATTGAGCACATTTTTTCCTCTGCGGACGAAGAAGATAGGGGATCGGCGGAGAGTAGGACGGGAGTGTAAGTAATTAAATTTGACAAATCGAATGCAAGACTGGGTTATTCTTAATTGCACGCGATATTTGACGTGGATCGTATCAAGTGGATTTCGACGAGGTCGTCTTTTCCTCCACGCGTAAATAATTCATTTCCACGATTGCAAACAGTGGGCAACGTGTCCAATAACAATCGCCTGTCCGATAAAATCGCAGCGATTTCCACTTCTCCGGGATCAAATTTCCGTGAAGCTTCTCGGGACACATGAGTCAATGGGATCCACTCGAATTCAATTGGTCGGATCGATCGTGCATCGATTTTTTCCGTCGACGTTGCTGCTTTCACGAGGGGAGCTCGTTTGATCTCACGAGAGAGAAAGCGAAGGGCAAGACGAAGCTGCGGCGACGATAGCAAACGTATGGAAATTCAAGAATGGATACAAGTGTATCGAGAAGATGGATGGCTGGACGTTGTTTGCTTAACCGAAGTCGATAAAGCCCTTTGTACGTCGCGTTAGAAATTTCCTCCTGAGTCGTGTAGAGTCGAAAGTTTCCTTTCACGGTGGCCCCCGCAGCCGTTTAGGGGGCATAACGTTGTATATCGGCGCTTACGTCAAAAGTATCGGCAAAGGCTCAATATTCTCGTTCGTTTCGCATAAATTTCTGTCCTTCTCGCTCTCACTCAACGAACCTTCACCGATCGGAAATCGATGAATCTAACATCGAAGCGTGTCAAGAGTTTCAGTCTAATTTACTTCGTTCGGTTTTGCTGTGGTCACTGTCGTCACTCGATTCGCCCCGATATTTCCTCGAATAAATGAATCGTTATTGAAATTTCTGGACGATGGGCTGAGAAGTGGCAGCGGAATGAGAGCTCCAGTCAATTCCGAGTATTTTACTATACGCTTCGTGTTGACAAACCCACTCTCATCGTTAACTAGACGCGTAGTCGAAAGTATTCGATCTAATGGTTTACCTTCCTGTAATGGAATATATCCTGATCGATAGAGAGGGAAGCCAATATTTGTTCTACGACAATGCGCGACACTGTCACGATGAGTTCACTCCTCGTTTATCTATATCCGTTGGTATTTTGCGTGGACACATTATCCCTGTCAAAAATTCTACCGTGCGAAATTTTCGTTCATGATACTGGGCAAATGTTTAGCAATCCACAAGTAGGTCGATGCCATACTCTCCAGGCATCGTGTCATGACGTCGATTCACAGTAGTAATGATTTTAATCCAAGCCACGTATCTAATCTATTCAGATTTATTCGGATAGGATGCCACGCGTCCTTCGAACCTCTTGGAAATAGTTAGAGCTGAGACCGGCCAATTGTACTTCGTCTATGTCAGCTGTAAGCGATAGTCTCGAGACTGAGAAACGTCTTGGCCATATCGCTGGAAATTTCCGTGTTGTGAAATTGATTTATGATACCGATGAAATTATGTTTGAAAGCTACAAGTAACGGAAACGCGATATCAACAAGATTAATAATTTAAAAGTTTCCGTGAAATTAGTCACACGAATTGCACCACTATAGAATATATTTTGAATCTAATCCTATTATATCACGTTGGCCTTTGACATACTTCTAATTAGCTATTTTTGGATCACCGTTGCCAACTAAAAATAACCGAATTGTTCAGCACCTGAAAAAAATGTTTTAGTACCCACTCGTGTTTCAACAGTGTTCTCTGCGACCTACATTTTCCATTTGAATTTTTTACATCACTCAACGTGGCCGCATATAATTAACGTAATTTCTCCGATTCGATCATTACGGAAATATTCAACTGGGGGCGAAGCTCGGGAGTTACTTCAAAATATTTCAGCCCGCTTTCGTCCAATTCCTGTACTGAAAAATTTATTCATCTCAAACTCACGACTCTATAATTGGGAGACACTCGTGCTCGAATATTCGTGTCAAGAATTTTCAACGAGAGTCCACCCACTTCGATCCATCTTAATTTACGTCCTTTCACAGCGAATCCCTTTGTAACTCGTTTCGACCCTACGGTTTCGCGTCGTCAACTATTGTTCAGAGAGCGAATGGAGCTCCCTTTGAAATTTTTAAATCCGACGATCAATGTGCCATTTCCTCCGCGCGCTGGCAACCCGCGCCGAGGACACGCGCAAGTTTAATTTCACGCAGTCGCGCGCTTCCTGGTAAGCTTTGCTTCGTTTACCATCCACCAGTTCGTTTAATATCCACCGTCGATTCTATCTTCGTCCTTTCCGATGCGCTCGCGCACAGAGTAACGGATTGAAAGAGGGGGAGATGTACAGAAAGGAAGAGGAAGAGCATCGTCCCACGTGAATAATAACAATTTCATGCAGTCCAGATAGGTGGACAGTTTACGAACGGACAGGGGCACTCTGGTTGGCCAACCTCCCCTTACGCTGGTTTGTCCAGCAAACCCACTTTCCACCGCCATTGTCCCTTTCTGCCGTTAAATATACTCCAAGTTATTCGATCGACGTCCATTCTCTTGGACCGATGAAGGCTGCCCGATAACACTCGGAATGTAACTCGCCTATTCGGAATCTTGTCTATGGGTCAGAGACATGGAGCGAAGTAAACGTGAATTACGATATTCCATACAGATCATTATCTTGGATCAATAATACGAGCAAAACTGGGAGGATGCTTGATCAAACATGGTTGAATCTAACAAAAGTAAAATAGCCCCTGCACTAGTTAACTCGACCCTCGTTAGCTTTAAAAAACCGTGAACATTATTGCTCTTTATTTGTCCGAACGAAGGTATAGCATCCGTAGTATCCGTGAGGTCGTGTACGCGTGAGCGCGAACGATAGTCGAGTCGTATATTAAAAAGCCAAGAGGTAACAAGGTGATTTGCAAATCAAATCACAAATCCACGTGCCCTTTCGTCCGTTCCCTTACCGCCGGAGAGCAAACTTCCAGCAGAGGAGAACTCACGAAGGTCGAGCCGCGGTCATCCACGAAACAGCCCGAAAGGGTGCCCGACTCTCTGCGTAGTGATACTCATAAATAACATCCCACCGCCCCTTCGCCTTCACTCACGCGCACACACGCGTCCACGCTCTATGCGTACGAAGGCAACGACATTGTTGTCAACATCGTAGACCACTGCGTCTAATGGCTGTCCCTCACCCTCTCTCCCACCTGGCGGCGCTACCGCGCAAAGTTGAAATTAATTCATTTTGCGTCCCAGTTATGGCCTTAGGTGGAGATGCGAATGAGCGTTCGCACGAGAGCACAGAGAGAAGCGTGCACGGGGTATGAGAGAGGCGGAGAAGAGGAGTAAAGAGAAAGCGGGAGAGAGAGGGAAAGGAAGTAGCGTACCACAAATGCCTTGCACTCATTTGCAGCATCGCATCCATATTCATTGCGCGCATCCCTATCGCCTCTTGCCACGGTACCGTAAACATATAATATATATACGCGCATACCAGCACCCCCTTAGATCCCCACTCGCCCCTGGAGAACCCCGCGCGAAACATATTGCCCTACTTAAAAGCATCCCCCATTCTCCCGGCCGCGAATAGTCGCCGTTTGGTTTCCCCTCGTCACTCGCACGGGACCGCACGATCACGCAATCCCACGGAGAGAATCTTGGCAGGCCACTCAGGATTGTGTACCTAGAGACCTAAATACAACACGAGCCACGCCGGTGGTAAGAGGGCCGTGAAAGAAAGAGCGAGTAAACACGAGCAGCATAGGCGAACAAGCGTAGGTATTAATTAATTGGACAGGCGACTATTCGTAATCGCCCCGTTTGGCGTGCACACGAATGGGTGGATTGTGCTTTTGAATCTAGAGTTAGGATTATGGAGCGTGTTTTCTGACGGTCGAAAGCACGATTCTCAGTCTGAGTTGAATTTTCCAATGCCGTTCGAGAATCTCGCAATTATGTAATCTTGTAGGTACAAGCGCGCCACGGCGAATTTTCGGATAAAATCTCGCGATAATCTCGTCGAGAAGGAAGAGTCGCGAAAAAATGTTCAACCTCGCTTCTTCCAACCACCTTTCCAAATTCTCTCATATTTATTACCACCGACGATTACCCGCGTCTCTCTCCGGCAAATTACCGCGAGGGTAACGTCCGGCGTTTATTCTTCCGGGGAAATGAAATTTTCGTCCGTTAACGGGACAATGCGGAGAAGCAACGCCATCCACCGCGGCGCGTCTCCGTCGTTCTCGTCGTCGTCGTCGTCACCGAGCGAACAAACGAAAATTCGCGAGACCGACTGAAATAGAATTATCCGCCAGTTTGTTCCTTCGCTCCCATTTATATCGTCCGGCGTGAGAGTACCGCGGTATAATGACGTCGTCGCGTACGTAATTTGCGAAAGCGGTGGGCGAACGACAGACGAGCTCTTTCGGTATCTCGTGTTTCCATTTCTGCGAGAGCTCGGATGTTGGAAGGAGGTAGGAGGAGTGAATGGGGTGGCTCGGGCTCCTTGGTTTTTCTTTGTGAAATTTCATTTATACCCCGAGGGGACCAAGCTCGATCCGTGCGTTACACCGAGAGATTCGCTCGGCCTTCATCCCTTTACCACCCCACCAGGACGAATCCAATTCCTCGCCCCTTTCGGAGGCGGAGTTAATGGATCGTATTCTTACGTAACATCGGAGGCTATCGTTTTTACTGTTATTTCTAATAACAACGAGTTCGAGGATGTGCTACGAGTCAACGTATACCTCGGACATATCCCTTCTCTCATCGTTCTGTTACATGGACTCTCGTGACCGAGCGTGCTACGTGCCAATCGCAACGCGATTTCTCAGATTCCCGATGGTAGAGTTCAACGAGCTAGACCCCCAGCGTGGATTTGTCGAATAATTGATTTTTTTTCGTTGAAAAATCTCGAGGTACCATCCAGCTCTCGTTTCTTTAAACTCGCCTTTATATCCAGGCTCGCCTCTCGGCGACTTTCCGGCCCGGAAGGATCCCCGAGCTCCCCCGAAACTCATTCCACGGGATGATATTATGGCGCTCGCTCGATATTCGCTTTCCGTGAAAGGGACAACAATGGTCCTCCTGGGCCGGCAGGTATGCTCGTGCAAGAGACACCAGGAGATCGTAGGCGTCGCGACACTCCGACGAGGAGAATCGAGGGGTTGAAGAGGGGTGCAAGGGAGGGGTGGACAGACGCCCGAAGCCTGCAATAATCCAAAGCATTCATACCTTTCGAATCGATGTACTCGCCACCCTCCACCCCCGAACTTGTTCGCTGAAAGACAATGATGGGGATACGGGCTCGCGACGGGGTGGCTCACGCCCTCTCAAGGACCGTACGCGAGATCGCACCGGTAGTTCATTAAACGCTTCATTGTTCCAGCAAGTGGCGGCGAAAACTGAATAGGTAAAAATAAAGCAATTGAAAAACAAGGAGAAATAGCACCCGTAGGCGCTTCGGTTCTGGGAGAAGAATTGTGATTGAAAGAGGAGGTGTATGGGTGCATGTGTTTATAGAAAGGGAAGGATTGAAAAGGTTGCATGCGGGGGTGAGAAGGGTGTAGGAGTGGGTTGAAAGCGATCGGAGAAACGAAAGGGTAATATTGGCGATATCGGGCGTGGCGCATGCATTGTCTGGCTGGATGCCGCTGCCTCCTGCCTGCCGACTGCACGCTCATCCTATTACGCATCTCGTGTCGGGACAAAGGCACTAACTGGAAACTGCATCCAGTCAACTACCTAGGGAAGAGAAGCGCCAAACACCCGTCAGTCGAACTCACCGAAGGATAGCGACGATCGTACGGACCGCGAGAGAGATCGACTTTTTTTTATTTCTTGTTCCTTCGGGTGGAGATAAATGGGGATCTTGGACAAGGGTCGACCACGAAGGAGAGATACGTGGGAAGAAAATATTCTTCTCGAGCTACCAGAGAACGCGCGGGTAAACGCGGTAGTCCGAGTGAAGAAGCCAATGAGAATCTACTTAATCCTGAACCTTTTTCTTCAATCCGGCCACAATCTTTGATTTCGCTCTATCGTTCACGGTGCATATGGAGCATTAAATCCCTTTGGAGCATAAACACTTCTTGGGGAAACCTGGTTGGGAAATGATTATTTTACTCGCTTTATATCGACCATGAGAGAGAATCACTGCCATGTGCGAGTATCGATCGCAGCAGCCTCTCTGGCTCTCTCGCTTCATCGTCCCATTCGCACGCCCGACTTTGCCGGCTAATTTCGGGAGCACTAAACGCGCATTTAGTATCAATTTCGGTGCTGCTGATGCTCCCCGGCACGGTAGGCGGATGGCAGGACGACCCATCGCGCACCGACGGGTAAACACATTTTGTTTTTACGGCGAACCCTCACGGATTTATCCACCACCCGTGGAGATCAGATCCGCCTCCATTGCCCCCTCTCCCCCTTCTCCTCCTCTATCCACGGTAACTCGAGCAACGTACTTTATACGGTAAATAAAATCGGTCTATGGAGCGCGACATGCACTTTCTCGCATTCCAGTAAATCAGCGGGTGGTTTAGAGGCTGCACGCTCGCAGGACGTTCTTCCATTACCTTCTCGTTTCCGCGTTACGCGCGGCGCTGCTTCAACGAACGATCCCAGTGATCCCACGGCAACTTCTGCCTCCTTCCTTCTCCGTCAATTTTGGAAAGGATCGTCGATTAAACGGCGGTGGCTCCGGGCGGGCTAACCGACCATTTCGTTTCCTCCGTTTCCTACGCTCCTTTAGAAAAATTATTGTACATTACGTTCTAAACGACGTTTCTTCCGCGATCTCCACTTCCTTCCGAATATCGACGTTCCGCTCGACTGGGAACATTTTTGTTCGCTTAATACTCTTTCTCGGTCTCTTTATCTGCACCGGTCCGAACGCTCGCTCGCGCGAATCAAACTCGTTGAAATAGCCCGGGGTGACCCAATTTCGTAATTCACTCGCATCTGCTATTTACGATGATCGGCCGGATTTATACCGGCGAATGACGTCCGCAAACGGCGACGAGCCCAAACCAGTTTACACGGAAAATAAAATTCTACCAATTCTCCGAATGGCGAAACTCGCGCGTTCCTGCGGGACCGCCACACCGGTGGTGGACTCATCGAGTGCGCGGCCGAACGTCGGGCTCGATATTGGCTACGATCGTGACTCGCATTTATTATGAATTCCTTTTAGGCAACGCCTATCCCCGTGTCCCCAACGCGGCTGGCCGTAAAATGCGTTTCATCGAGCGTTTAAGTGTGAAGCTAAGTTTTTCCTCGGACATGTAAACCGCGATGTCGTTGCTACGTCCACGCCTGAGAATACTCGGTTACACCACCGCAGAGCCTAGGGCAGGAGAGCCTATCTTTTATCGGTCGAACGATCGTCGGTATTTGTTTGAACAACAAAGTCTCGCTGGGAATTTGAAGCAGTATGGGCGAGCGAGCGGAGCGGAGGCTCGAAAGCGTGTTGTTCGAAACGACAGACTAGAAATGGCAGCCGATACTCCACCACCGGTTGAGCTTCCGAGCAGTCGTTTCGGGCTTTCCTCTTTCTCTTTTTCTCTTTTTCTCTCTCTTTCTCATTCGATTCCTGCGTGCGCTAGCCTCGTTCTCCCGTGCACTCGGGAACGGAGATAGTCGCGCGTGCAGGTGCCCTCGCCCGCTATGTCATGCTGATTGACTCGATTTACATACGAGGCAGTACCCTTGGCAGAGTACAATTAAATCTGGCGACAAATTAAAGCGCTCGTCGTCCATGTCGCACGCCCGCGCACGCTTTCGATTACGCGCGACTTCGTGCGCATCGAGTTTGCCGATTTGAGGCCGCCGCTAATTGACGAGTCAGGAATTTCATTACTGCCATCTACTGCTTTGAAATCGTGCCTCCTATGTCTGCCAACGATCATTGTTGCCCGATGTCGAATGTTCGAGATGCGTCGGGTGCGCGTCTAATTTTCTAATTGACTACGTAGCCGAGCGCCATTCATTGTCATGTTAAATTAATAACGTAGCGCCGTCGGTAGAATTTATTCCTATAAATTGCTGCGGTAAATCTCACCTGGCCGTTGTTGACTTTAACGGTGATATAAATGATTTATTGTGCGCATACGCGGGTTGTCGCGTGTAGCAAAAATGGAACTCACGTTCGCAATTGTACGCTGTGCCGAGTTTTAGATATTCGTCAAATTCGATCGCAAAGTTAACGGCCCCTATATCGAGACTGAATAATGCGGAAGTTCGATGAGTTGAATTAGTTTGCGAACTTGTTTACATCGTAAGCTCGATTTAGCGGAAATAATGGACGCAACGGTGCGTATAAAATTACTTTCGCTGTAAATCATTTCTGAAACGATATCGGAAAATTGAATGCGCGGGTATCGTTATCTTTGACGCACCGACAGCGCGTTTGACTTTGGCAAAATCTAGGAGAAAACGATGTCGAATGGCAGACGCCTTGTCCTTGTATCGAGTAATTCTCGAGCGCCTCGACGAAATTAATTCACCGACACTTCAACAATATTTCACCGCTCGCCCGGTCTCGTGTCTGGAAGCGAAGTTTCGTCTCGAGCAGGCACTTCGTCATGTCGGTTCCCTCGTTCTAGCGCGAATTACCGAGTTAGCGTTTTAACAAAATTGTATTGTTTCTCGGGACGCGGGCTCGCGCTCCTCGCGTTAATTCGCCTTAATCCGCGAGAGAATCACGAAAGCTAGCTACTCCTCCGCGAAGTTTTACGAATTCTCGCGCACCCTGTAACGCTCGCACTCGAGACACCTCGAGGCAGTTGTGGCCCGTTGAGGGAGAAGCAAAATGATACTTGGAAAGTTACGAGCACGGTTTTAACCATGCGTTATCGTCGGCCCGATGTATTTACGGTACACCGAGTAAATTATATCACGACGTAACTCTAGCGAAGCGGAAGTTCGCGGAGATGCCAAGAGAGTCGTCCCATTTCCCTACCCGTTGTTCTCTGAAATATGTCGTCGGCCAACTGTTTGAAAAAGTCATCGTGCCATCGTCGATGGAACGTACGTAAATATTTTTTCAAAATATTCCACGACCCTATTCCGAATACGTCGGCGAAAAATAACCTACGAGTAGGTGTCACTCGACGGAGGACATCTCAAACGACAGCCTTTTGCCACTCCTCGCGACAAGGTCCTTTCGATTCTCAATTTTTTTTATAGCGGCGCGCTTCGAGGAGACGCCTTCGCGAGCGTAGGAGAAAAGGAATGGGCCGTCTAGGGTACCTCGCTCGCGTAGTAGATTTTCGTGTATCCTGTCTGACCTTCCACGGAGTCCTCCACTCACACTCTTGTTTACCCTCTCGTTTCCATCCACAATACACACACGCTTTCCTCTTGTCCTTCCGAGCCCTCTCACCTCACCGTTACTCTTCCCGTCTTCGACTCTACTTTCTCTCCCGCTCACAATGAGTCAGGTCGTACGTAGTGCTTAACTTAAAAGGTCCACGGTATCCGAAACGACTCCATTCGCGCAGGTGTATCCACTTAGTCGGGGCGAAAAGGAGATCAGGAGCTTAACAGCTTTTCCTCGAGGTTTTCAACGCCGCTTTACCGGCGCGCATCCGTTCTCTAGCCCCGTCTATGGTCCGACGGCCACGTGATCGCCGTCCGCAACAAGGAGCTCTCCTACCGAACCCCTCGCTCGACTGTTTGTTTCCTCCATCTTTGCTGCGAGAAACACCTACGCGTCTCAATTCCGATAACGCTATTTCACTCGGAGGGAAGTCTTCATTCCCTTCGCGTCTCCACCCTCCTTTCTCTCCATCTTCCCCCTTCTTCTTTTTTCCGAGTCTTCTCTTGTCTATTCCTCTCTCGTAGCTTCTTCGCCCCTCCTCCTTCTTCTTACTCCCGTTCTTCTCAAGAAAATGGTACCTCGTGCAAAATCTAATTCTGACGGCGGTGCCTCTCCCAGAGAATCCAACCCTCTCCTCTTTCGGTCTCTCAGCCCTCCTCTTCCACCCCTTTCAACCTCGTTCTTCTTTTCTCGCTCCTTCTCATTCTCTCTCTCTCTCTCTCTCTCATTCTACTTTCTCTGCAACTTGCCACCCCTCGCTTGAACGCGTTCCACCGCTCCGCCTCGAACCTCGCTGCCACCCACTCGATTCCTCCGAACATCCCGCCTCCCACTCTCAGCCTGCCGCCGACGTGGCTCGTGCAGACCCTTTTTAGGCGAAACTTTTTAAGTGAAAAGCTCCCGTGCCCTCTCTATGGCTACACTATTTCTTTCGAATGGGACGTACCGTTCCACTCCTTTCCCACCTCCGTCGTCTCTACCTCCTCCTCCACCTTTCTAAAATGCGCATGAATAGTTTTTGTCGCGCGACTCTAGGGAGGAATGTCTTGGAAAATTTTTCACTGTTCCCCACGGTCTTTCCCTCTCTCTGCCTCTTCTCTTTCGCGTCCTCTCCTCCGCTCCGCCTCGTTCTCCTTTTTTGCGAAACGAAAGTCAAACTTCGTGTTCTACACGTCGAAATTCTTCGGATGCGTTTCTATGATCGATGCTCGATACCAGCGTGAGGCGATGCTGGTATTGTTGGGGCGTATTTCATAGAAAAATCGGTCAGCGTATCACAAAATTCCATAAAAATGGAAAAGAAAAAACATGAATGTCGTAAAAAACGCATCAACGCGTTACTCGATTCCTCTGGCTATGCGATGTCTTTCGATTTGCCGGCGCTACGATTTCAGAGAAAAATGTACCTGTAACAATCTCGTAAAATTTATGGGGAACGATTGCCTCCGTCGAGCGTGAAATTGAGCATAAGTTCAATATTCCTTTTTGTTGTAATATCCAATGCCTAGTTATATAGGCAATCTATCCAAATGTATGTGCATATAGATTTAAATATTTTTAAAGTATTTTTCAATTCGTCGGATGATTTCACTGGTTTTGCCGACTGAAATCTACGAAACGTAACACGCGCAGAAAAATCCAAAAGAAGAATTCGAAAATTGAAGTATCTGGTGACAATATCTAGGGTTTCACCGGATCCGATAGTTTTCCCAATTTTTTCTCGAACATCTCCCACGAAAAATCATTCGCGAATAAAATGCCAGGAGGATATCTTCGGCTCGATGCATTATTCAACCGAAAAACAATAATATTTCACGCTGTAGAATACGATCATCGAGCAAGTTCAAAATGTTGAATAGTTTTGAAAGATTATACACGATATACCTACCAGGTGGTAAGTACATTTACCCCTGTAACGATTTTTCATTACATCGGGAGCGTTCACTTGCTCGGGACCTTCGGACGACGCGACGGAAGGATATACGAGGAATCGGTGCACGCGAGCAGACTTTCTCCCGAACGTACGAAGGTTCGGGAAGGGTCATTTAACATCCTTAAAAGAACTTCTCGCTCGTTGGACTTTTCGGCTCCTTCCCATTGGCTCGCGCCAAGCTGTCGCTCCCTATGAAGCAGTTACACGTAGACGCCATTCGTCTAACAGAAATTTGGATACAGGCGGAACTAATTTTATCGCCGGCGAAATTTATTACATTGAAATATAACGATGAAGCAGCTAACCAGTGCGCGCGCGCGCGTCTCGAATGCGAGGAAAAATGACGGTGGGGCATGGCTTTTTTCCCACCCCGAAGAAAAATGAAGGCGATCGTCTCTGGTCCACGGTAAGATTCCTTCTCGAAGTACGAAGATTCGGGAAATATCATTTAAGTTCCGCCGGAGAAGTTCTCGTTCTAGGAGCGCGTGTAATTGTACAGCCTCGAGGAGATTGACGGAAGGGCCGAGGATATTTCTTTTCAGGATCTCCTCCTTCCTGCCGACTCGAGTGGAAGTCCTGCAAGGGAACGGCCCCGTGGGAACGGTGGAAAAGTTAATTAGGACCCACCCAGCCTCCTCCCCTCCGTCCACCTCCCACCCTTTCTTCCGCCGAAATCCTACCTTTTCCTTTAATTTCGTTATGCGCTGTTGTAATAAGCGACAGACCCCGTCGCTTTAGGAATAGCAATTAAAGACGCGCGCGCAGCCCGTCGGTCGACTGGCTTTCATAAAGCCAAATGTATTTTACTTATGCGAAATCGGCGAAAGTTATTAAAAGTTTATACGCCGTGATAAACTTTTTACGGCGCCGGGTGCCACGTGTAATTGTTTTTCGGGTTTGGCGTTCTTCCCGAAATGTGTATCCGTTCGACGTTAACGAGGAACGGCGCAGAGGTAGGACCGATGCAATTTCACCGTGCATACGTCAAAATGCAAAGTGGATTTTTTTTTTTTTTTAGAACTTTCGCTTCGGGGAATTCTTTCAATCCCCGAGCACTCATAAATTTCGAGCGATCGAGGGTACCGACTCCGATACGAGTGAAATCGCTGGAAAAAAATTACTCGCAAAATCGCTATACGCGTATAAGTAAACGACAAAATCTCGTTTTCCCGAATACCTTCGGAAAATTCAATTAACGACCTTTCTCGATTTCTCGCTATGCTTCCATCCCGCTGACTACCCTCATCCTGAGCATCCCTTCAACTTCCTACCTGTTATACCCCCTATTACAGGAAGCCTCCCATCAACTCCCCATCCCTCCATAGTTCTCCCTTACAACTTTAAACAGGCGACCCACCACCGCTGTTACATTAACGATCGTCGACGCGCAGTTACAAACTTCTCCATGCTATCAAGAAAGCACGCAGCACCGTAGGCTCCCTCGCGCAAAACACAAGATCGCACGATAAAGCCCCACCAATCCTTTTCTACCGCGACTGTCGTCCCCACCGACGAATTGGTCGAACCGAAGCAAAGCAACGATTCAAGATCGGCCGTCGTGATTTTTTTCTCTCCTCCCCGTTATCCCGTCTTATCTTTCGAGCCCCAGTAAGGTGTATCTCGGCGTTTAGCTGGAGCGCCGTCAAACCCCGATGACAAGTGCTAAGACTCGTTCCTCCTTCTTCACCTACGCCGACGAGAGGCCTTCTCCCTCCCGCCCCTCACGCCGTCGAATTTATGAACGTACGTGTGCCAGAGGGATTACACGGGCCGTACTTAACGTCCGCCACGGTAAGACCGCCATCTTGCTTGCCGGCAGGCGACGTTACGCTGGAAACTTTGAAATTTACGAGGAAAACATGTCCCCGCGATAAAGTACACCAACTCATAAACGAAAGATAACTCGAGGGTGTGCCTGCGTGAGGGGGTGCCGGGCTTCGGAGAAGAGACTCTACGGTGCTGGTGGGGGTTGAAGAGGGGGTGGATGGGGGTTGGTCGTGCCGGTGGGTCCACGGGTCGCGCCTCGTCCTTGTCGTCGTTTCATCTCCGAGCGGAGCTTGGAAGTCCATAGGCGTGCCTCAGTCCATGAACACCTCAGGTGGGCAAGTAGAGGAGACACCAGACGTTATTATGGGGATCAAGGGTTCACCTGGGTATTGAAACGCAGGCCCGTAGCAACGGACGATCTACGATCTACCCCCGCTGCCACATGGCGATAGGACGGCCAACTTGCGTGCTTCCGTTTCTCAGTTTCTCTTTTTCTTTTCCTTCTTCCTGCCGCTCTTCCTCTTCCGCTTTTTACCTGCGTCGCCCCCAGTCTCCATTCTGCTTCCCCTTCACTCCTCTTCCACGCCCTTCTCCCTTTTCCGTTCGTTCTCTCTCACACTCGGTCACGCTCGTAGCCCATCCATGTATCTATTACTCTTTTCTACCCATCTCGATCTCCTTCTTCCTTTATTCGCTTGCCTCCCTTCCCCATCTTTTTACCTTCACTCCTGCTCTCCTTCTATCGACATCCCCCGGTGCACCACCCTTCAGTCTCGACGATCTTTTTCCGCGGAGAAAACTTTTCCTATCTATGACCACCCCGTGTACCACTGGCAGGGGCTACCCGTCGAAGCCATTTACGAACCTTCGATCTGGTTCAGGTATCTACCCACCACCGTCTAGCTCCGAACTTTCGCCCGTACGTCGCGGTTCGCTCGCTCCGGCAATTAGTCAATTACGGGTGCTCCTTAAAAATTTCTCGACAGTCGTAGATTTCACGACGCGCGCGGTCGTATCAATTTCGTCCTTACGATCCTTCCCCCAGGATTCGAGGAGAAAAATTTCCTCGAAGCTCTCTCCCGGTTGTAAAATTATCGTCCTGATTATCATTTTCAATCCTCCTCCCTACCACTCGCCATCTCCTCCCGGTATCCTTTAAGCGTAGACGAATTCTTTTTTTCGTCCTCTTCGTCCCCGGTAGTAAGCGCACGACGGAAATCCTGTGCTATCCGTTCGTAGGATTTTCTCGCTTCGAACCCCCACGCACAGGAGGGTGAAGCGGGAAAAAAGGAAATTTCGTGAGAAGAGGCAGAAGCTTGGCGGAAACGAGCACTCCGAAACGAGGAACTCCGAGGGGAGGATAAGGCGAAGAAGGGTCCGGAGTTGGTAACCATTACTCACAATTAGGTCCGGTTTTTCAATTAAGGCTTAAGGCTCGGCCGTGGCTCAAGCTTCATAAATATGTATGCACGAAAGCACGCTTTTTATTTCAGGCCTTTCTCTTCACCGCTGCGTGCTTCCCGTACGCTCGGCTCGGCTCGTCCAGTGACTCCGGTCGCTCGGTCGAACCGCGCGTGGGACTTAATTACGAAAACCCTCTCGTTTTCCTCGAGGAAATGGCGTTGGTTAGCCCGTGGCGGCTCGGTGAATCGCTTTTTACACCTGCCACGTAAATTGGTATCGGCAAATGGAGAAATTCTCACTTTCCGCCTCTTCCTACCTTCGTTCCCGCATGGCTCGCGCCCTACCCTACTATTTCATTTTTCGCTCTGACTTTTCCCCCCTATACGTCCGTCTCCGCTGATTCGTCACTAGAAAACGCGATTGAGAAATTAACACCGCGCGATTCGCCTTCTTCTCACCAACTAACGTCGATACGCTAACATCGTGCGATAAGGCAATTATTTATTCTTCGCCTCGATATAGAAGGACCAATTGAAAGAGCCGACGTCTCGATTAGCAAGCGCGACTGCTTCCATCCTTCCCTCCATTCTCCCCTTCTCCATTTCGAGCTATCCAACTATCGATACCCGTAATGGGGTCGAAGCCACCCGGCTCTGGAATTCGCTCGATCGTGTAAAATGTTTCACGCGGTCGATCCCGGGACGAGAGGACGGGTGCATCCACCCTGACAGGATCCCATGATTTCTGTTGCTGGCGGGTGTCGTGACGATCCTTTGGCCATTGCGCTATTCGTTTCGGTGAAGCCGCAATCGATCAGGCCCCGATCGTTCGACCGTTCGACCACCCCCGCGTTGACACGCCACGCGCCGATTTCCGATGCTTTTCGGTCATTCGACGTCTTTTCTATCTCGAATCGGCGCATAGGGGCTCTCAGCTCCCCGATAACCGCCAGCTGCGCTCTTATCTCCGCGCAGGAGACTTTGATTTATTCCGACGATATTCCTGAGGCACGTAACCATCCACCTTGCGAGGGATAATGGAGCGCGGTTATGTCCCGGGATCATTACGCCGCGCGTCCGGGAGTAATGGTAGTAGCATGAGATCGGGAGAATTATGGGAGAGGATGTTCAAGTAGGTTACATCTGCCAGAGGTGAGGCATTTAAGGACGGTTCTAACCTCGCAACAGTTTCGACGACCCGAAGCGTCATAGTCTCGAAATATCCATTGTACTCGGTGGCAGTGGCTTCGAGGATAATAATTCTACGAAATAAATCGATAAGAATTCTACCGGGCGAAAACCGCGATGTTTAAAATACATCGTCCACCGGTACCCTCATATTTTATTCTCTCTTTTTTTTTTCTTCTTCCTTTCTCCCCCTCCGCTTCCACCCCCTATCCAACATTCTCGAAGAAAAATGTACGCCGCTCGGTAGCGTTCGTGCGACACGGCCCGATTGTCATCTCACGTCCCATACCTTCAGGAGTCCCTATTTTTTTCTCTTCCTACCGCAGCTCTCCCCCACCGTGGAAAAAGACGTCCTTATTTCAAGTATCCCTCGCAATATCCCCCCACCACCACCGCGAGGAGTTACTGCCTTCCGGTGGCGCTAAGAGAACATAAATCCTCTCGAATGTGGCACGCCAGAAATGGCGGGCGTGGGCGATTCGGTGCGCCCCCGCAGACAATCGTGGGTTCCTTCTCGTATAATGCATGTGGTGTCAGCGCTTAAGGGTATCGATCCGGAAGGATCCAATGTAATTCGTCCTCGTGAGTGTCACTCCTCGATGACATTTCGGCTCTCTTCTTCCTTCCTCCCCTTTTTCACCAGTTTCTCTTCTGGTCTCCGAAAGAACCTTCTCCGGCGCGCCCTTTGCCACCCCTCCAATCTCCGGACCCTATCCTCCTCCTTGTCCCTCTCATTTTCTCTCTTGCGTCCAGATTGAATTATAACCCTAGGGTCCGTCGTCCATCCTGCCTTTCATCAACTTTTCGATCGCGTGGTGTCAGCCCGGCAGAAGAATAAGCGTCGGCGGCGGTAGCAAAACAGCCCGTCCCACGCGCGGTTATAAATCAAATTGGAAAATCTCCGTTTCTCCGTTGGATGCGCGTAGAACGCTCGGAAAGAAATAGTGGGGATGAACGAGAGGAGAAAAGGAGAGAAGGAGCGTACACAGTCGTGCGGAGGTGCGCTCGTTCGGAATTTAAATAATTTCGGAACGCGGCGGGAGTTCGCGGCCGTCCCTACCACCCACCTCCTTCCCTCTCGAATTTATGCGTTTCTCGAATGCATGCAACGCGTCGTCGACTGTCTGCCGGGAAGCCCGACTCGCCGAATGCTCAGCCAGCGAGGGAAAATGGATGAGTGCAGGTCGGCAGAATCGACGTCGAGGTAGCATCTCGCAAATGGGTCGATTCCGTGGATGTCCGTTACGAGGATCCTTGGAATTCGGGGGAGGGTGAAATGGAGAAAGGGGCTTCCTTAGCCGACAAGCCCCTACGATCCTAGGGAGATCGAGGCGAGAATTTGGCAATCGAAGACTCGCGCAGGCTCTCCTTCTTCCTCTCACCGCACTAGGGAATCAAGCACGAGCTGGTGCACTAACAATAAGTCAGTGCCAATCGGCGCGATAAAAGAGCCCCAGGGACATCACCTTTCACATTTCTCGCTCCACGTTCGCGCCATTGTCACCGGGACGACTCGCAACGGTGGAGCCTCTCATCAAAGCGTCGCGCGGCTCTACTACCTGGCACTCGTCGCCACTTTGGCTTCTCTTCTTCTTTCCACCTCTTTGCCGATGTAACTCGAGGGTGTAGGCGCCCTTGCGAAAAGGCGCATTGTCGCAGATGTCAAAAGGATGTTGTAGCAGGAATTCGCCGACGCGAGGAATATCCTTCCTGGAACAGATGTCCCTGCCGACTATCCGCGTCGAGGGAGAAGCGCATCGATACGCGTTGCGCGTCTGCCAATATACGCGCGCGAGGTACACGCCCGCTGTGTACACGTGTTACGCACACGCGCGGAACTCAAAGCGGGAAAGGGAGTCAACGTAAGAAGCGGTGAGGGCTCCTAGCAAAGGGGAAACAATATTCTCGCTCGAGAAGTCAAGATGCGCGTGGTCGTGCATACGCGACGGCGAATAAAACATCAGACGAGGAGACACGTCGGAGAAGGAGGGACTCGTCATATCAATTTGCCCTACGCTATCGATTGCGCGACTGTTTCGAGGGAAAGGCGAGCTTCGGCGGTAGACGAAGCTATTTCGCCGATAAGTAAGGACTCTAGGTGCGCGAGGGGTTTGCGAGGCGTAGGGACGAGGCGAGATGGGCGCCGAGAAGCGAGGAGGAAGAGGATGCGAGGTCCCGTGAGAAAATTGATGAGGATGCGGGCGTCGTCTTGGCTGCCAGGACGGCAGGCAGCCCCTGGTGGAAAGGTAAATCCTTCTGTTTAAAGGGGAAGCCTTTCGAGGTCGCATTCGCGTTTAGGAAACTGCGTCGTCATGGGAGGTGGCGGAGGCGGAAGAACGAAAGCGAAGGACGAAGGAGATCGCGTTGCTGGTGAGACCTGACCCCGGAGGGATAAAGGAATCACGAGGAATATGGTTTAAACGGGCGACGCGACGTCCCGGCAGAGGGAGACGGAAGAAAGGAACAGTCGAGGTAGGAAAAAATCAAAGAAGGAGAACGAACAACAATTGAATTTTCTCCCGTGGAAAATGGCGAGAAGCTAAGATTTGCCGGAGCTAACAAGCGGGAAGGACATCTGAACTCCGCGACGCCTGCCGCTGGAAAGACGAGGATAAAGGGAAAACGGAAGCTTGGCTATGGCTGATAAGCTGTCGCGAGAGCAGGCGGAAGAGGATGAAGGGAAACACGAGAACGAAAAGGAGACGGAGAACGGAGTCACGCGCAATATTCACGATGAGGAAACGTTATTGAAAGCGAGATGGCATCGGGTTTTACGGTGGACTTTTCTTTCTCTCTACGTACCCTATGTACCTGGATGGCACCTCCCCTCCTCCACCTTCTCCTCCTTTACTCCATCTCGTCAACCTGAGGGATCAAGCGCCGATTCTTTCTTTCCCCATCCTTCGTCCGCGAGGCGTGTAGAAAAGTCGAAGGGCTGACACGGTTCGTTTATATCCGAAATGGACTTTTAAGGCCGCCACTCGGCTGATTTTACGGTATGATCGTCTCCGGAGCGATTCCTTTCACGGCAAACGAACACTTTCTGAATGCAATTCCTCGCGCTCACCCGCTCAAGGTGAAGGGGGCGCGCGCGCGCGCGTCAAGGGCTGAATGTGAGCCTTTGCGCTTCCCACTCTCCTCGCGTGCCTCGCGCTCCTCTTGTCTTCCTCCCTCTCGTCCGCCTCCTCATTCGGCAACGGTTCGAATTCCTTACTACAGTTGGAGCGAAGCGATCGTAAAGAATTTTACTAGTCCTCGCGCGACTCTTAGCGACTACTCATTGTCGTTGACTTCTGCGAACGAGGGCGCCGATCGTTCGGATAATTGCGATCCTTCGGGACACTCCTCTCGATCGGATGATTCTCTCTTCCCCCACCTGGCCTTCGCCCTTTTCCCGCTCGCCATCAATCTCGCGAATAAAACGAGATTTCGCCATGTAATCCTCCAAGTTCCCTCGGCCACTTCACCGTCCGAACGACTCCGTGTAAGTTTCCTTTATATCGGAAGTGGATAAAGGGGTTGGAGAAGAGGGCGGAATGGGTGGGGAGAAATTTAATTTAATCTTCGCCAATCCTCCGAGCAACTGACGTCCCCGCTCTTCTCCTCCGCCCCTCGTTTCCACTCGCTGCCCTCATTCGCGATTTTACTCTCGATAATCGAAATGCGAGTAAAGAGAAGACGAGATACTCGGAGTCTGTTCGATTGGTTGAAAGGAGAAAGGGGTGAACGAAGAGGAAGAAGGAGGTACGCTAGCGCGATACTCGGCCAAGACCCGACGGACGTTCTCCTCCCGCATCGCGGCCGTATCGTTGCGAGGCACTCTCAAACGAAGATAAATCACTTTCCGACTCTTGAAGCTGCCTATATAAATGGGGTATCCATCTAATCTTGAAAAACACTTAAATCCCGAGGAAACGGATTATTCAAATCTTGGCGATGCTCGCCACCGTCGCCGCCGCGGGTCCTCGGATGGCAAACTCATTTGAGAAGTGTTCGGTAGGGCGAGCGAACTGAGACGGCGCGAAGGAGGGTCGAGAGGAAGGTGAAGAGGAATAAGAAGTGGAAGTCGAGGTGGAGGAAGGAGCGAGGTGAATGAAATCAGAAGAGCAGCGAGAAGCAATTCGATGTCCTTGCAGGTCCTTTCGTTCTCTCGTTCAGCTTACAGGCGATGACTCTAACAACATTCAAATTCGCCTTAAATAATTTTCACGTGCGCATAAATGATTTTTAATGAGGGGGAAAGGATGGTGGGCGGCGGCGTCCCAGCGCCATTCAAGGCACGACGCGCGACGTAAGCAAAATCGAAATTGGGGAGAATTTCCGGCGTCGTCGAGACTTCCTGCCCCCTCGGTTAAGCGACTCCATTGGCGTGGAAAATGTCAAAGCAACGAGGGTTTAATCGCATCTTTTTGTCGAGCAGAACGTCTGCCGACGTAAACCATTGGCGGGCGGAAAGAAAATTCTGTTGTGGGAACTTGCACGGCAGAAACTTTAAAATCCTTATCCTGTGAAATGTTTTCCTAGAAAATTCACGAGTGACTTTGTGCGCGATAAATCTTGCTTCAAAGAATTTCAACGTAAGCACGAATGCTCTTTAATCTGCGAAGATTGGCAAGGGTTGGCAAAACTGTCAAGCGGACTGAAACGTCAGCAGGGCTGTGAGATTGCGGAAGTTTTCCGTGACATCGACGCTCCGATCCCTTCTTAAGTATTACCAGTGGCGCAAACTGCTAAATTTCGTTCCAGAGCATAAGCGCAAATTCACTCCTACGACTACATTTTTTTACTTTAAGGGGCGCGTGTAAACATCAAAATCTTCCTAGACCCTCTGAATCCCTTAACTTCTATTGTTGATCAATTTTTCGTCCTCTCGCGAAATAATATTATCCCGTCGTTGAATAAACTGGTAGCGTATTGCAAACCATCGCCAACAGAAACTCGGTTCGTTTCATTTCGTCTGGATGGCACCGACTGATCATTCCGTTCTCCCGAACGATTCTCTATTTATATGGAAAAGTTGTATCGAGAAATAAACTCGGGGACGCCGCGCGGGAAAATTATTTCTTATCGGAGAATTGCGCGGTTTCGATAGGAACTCGGTGAAAGCGTAAAAGAGCGAAAAGATTAATAATACTGATTAGATCTCCACGATTCGCAATATTCCCCGTGATAGAGTAAATCAGTATCTAGGGTAAAATTCACTCCAGTTGGAACACCAGAGACTTCACGTGGGTGTTTCCGAAGAACTCTTTCCCGCTTTCCTGGGCGCTGCGCCTGATATTTACTCAACCGTCCCATCTGCTATTATTCTGGGCCCAAGCCTCCTCCTTTCGTACACTTCTGCGACTGACCTTTCACCTTCGGAAACAAACCTCGGATTGAGCTTTTCGCCTGTTACCCGCAAGCTTTTGTATACAGTCGACCTACACAGAAATTCGGAGAAAACATTCAATTAAAGAAACCGTGTTGAGCCGTACACACCACACACCCCATATCAAAATTATACATACTCTACCCTCATCGACGTTGCGTTTTACTATTCGTGAAACACCTTGTGGGTCGAAACTTTGTAAACTTTGTTTTCGTGAAATTACGCGCTTCGGGCTATAAATCTCGTGAATTCGTGCCGACGCCTATGATGGCGTCCTCCGTGGAAGGAGCCTGCAAAACTAATGCGTTTATCTGGCCACGTCGACGTTCATGACTCGTCGTCGTCGTCGCGGGGACTGGAAGAGAACGCTTCACAATCGGCGGAACGAAATGCCGGTACCAGAATGCGGCGAAAACTGTCACCGGTGCGAATTCATTATGACATCCGGGACCCGTGAACGACGTCGACGCCACCACCGCCGCCGCCACCGCCACCGTCGCCGGTAATTTTCCGCGTAGGGACGAAATTGATGCGCTTTGAATCCGTTGGACGAGGCAGTGAAAGCACGGAGAAAGCCCCGTTAATTATCGCCCATCTCCCTTAATTCCGCGCTTTTCCCTGCTTCAACCGTCGTCTCGGGCTTTTCCTGGGTCGAGAACATTTCCTTCCCATCCCATTTTTCGATCGCTGCCATTAACATGATTTAGCTCGTTAGGAAGTTTCCGATATTTGAGTGGAAAACTGATTGGATATGTTTCTTCGTATTTTGAAATTTTAATTATTCGACGTTTGCGGATTTTTTCACTGTGACGGAACTGGCTGCCAAGACCGCAATATTTTTCTTTGTTAATCAAGGAGCTTGTATTTATTTACGATGGAATTTTTTCTTGTTTTTTTTTTTAAAAAAAAAGAAAGTAGCTACAATTGGAATTACTGCGGTAACTGTAGTAAACTCTCTTAGTGGCGAGAGGTGCTTTCTCCACAAGGATCGCCACTTCGTAATTCTCCGCTCTCCGTACTTTCTAAAAGGGTGCTTGCAAGAGAATGTTCTCTCTGTGGCCTCTGCTAAGAAGTTTCAAAAAGACAATTTAAAATTTTAAGCGTAGCGTTGTCGTACAAACGGCGCACATCGTCCGGATAAACATTTTAATTGCAATTATCTTTATTCTATGAAAAACAAGGTACCGCGCATACTTATTGTCGAAGAAAATGTGCAATGCTCTGATTCTTAGAACACAAGTTTTTTATTCTAAAGGAATTCTAGTCACGAAAATGGGGGGGTAGAGGAAAACTTTTCTGTACGCTTTTCTATTCTCTTACAGCGCAGGGAAATGGAAGGATTTAAATTTTGTAATATTCCTTCCACGTCCTACTTGATGTAACTCTCATCGGCGACCGTAACATCGTAAATCACTTGCACAGATAGAGGCAATTAATTATCTCTCTGCGTAAAATAAATAAAAGGGGCATACCTCATTAAATTCTCCATTAACGATACGCCAATAAGTAGATCGGGGGACGAATGCGAAAGTGAAGGGAAGGAGAGCGATCGTTATATTTCCTGATGCATTATTCTTCCCTTTGAAGTTCCTTTCGAATACCGTGCTTATTCTACTGTGGGGCCACGCTTTCGAGCGACGTGATATTCGCGAGTGCATATATAGCGATGCACGTGGGTGGGATGGTGAAGGGGGTGGAGGGTCCATATAAAGATATCGCGATGCGAGGGAATGGAATAACATTCCTGGCGTTCATATTATGTCTGGCATATTGAAACGAATAACAGACGCGGCGAAGGTTGCCGTTCAGGGGGCTGCTTGAGTGGGCGTGGGCTTGCGGGGAGGAATAAGCGACGACGTCTCGAAAAGGGGCTGAAAGTCTGAAACGAGCATAGTGAGACAAAGGATACATGAAAATACGACGCAGGTATTCTTCTTGGCTGCCTCCTAATAAGAAGAAGATTAATTCCTAAGTAAAGCGTAGCATTCTCTGGCATTTACGAGAACCCTTAACGTCGAGCCAAACTATTCCACCCACACGGCGCGTGTCCACCATTAAGACGATGACGAGAAAGATTCTTCGAATACATATTACCGTCGAGTAACCCTGCCCATTACCCGCGCATTGAAATTCACCCTCCATGGACAAGTGGGGATGAAGCTTCCAAGATTCGTACGTTCGTAGAGGGTCCGATATATTGGTCAACCATTTATCCCTCCGACGCGAATGTTTGCTTTTCGCATTTATTTTTCGCTTCCACCAATTGCGAAAACATTTTCTCTTCATCACTACCTTCATTCGAGTAATAAAACTTTTATAAAATTCGAGACCACCAGCGAGTTTCAGGAAGGTCTCCTACAAAGATTTTACAGAATAAAATCCTGTCCCAATTTCTCCGCCTCTCGAGCCACCGACGTGATGTACCTGCCTTCAGGGCACGAATGAAAGGAGACAATGACCCGGAAATGGGATATATTCATGGAGGAAAATACGAGGAAGAGAAATTCGAATTTATCCGCATGACCCACTTAGACTCCTCGCAAAAATGTCAATGATCTCGAGCTGCAACTCTAAGCCCTTTTATAGTCGCGGTGAATGGAACCTTCGACGATTAAGTGCCCGCCACTGAAATTTCACGTTTGACAGTCGACGACGTGTAACTTTTGCCGCGCTGTTTTATCCGAAAACAAACGCGTTCGCCTGCCTTTCGTATAATATCACGCGCACAACGCGGTCTCGGGAAAAGCGAGTTGGAAAGGGGAACAAATTCGCGAGGGTCTAGCACCTTCACATTCGTCTCTCGCTCCGCTTCCTCCACCGTCCGTTACACTAAATTCAAGCGTAGGAAAAACAGCGGCGTCACCTTTGCCGCCGTTCAGTCGTGCTCGGAGAAAACCAGTGGGACATGCCGGGAGGAGCGTGTACCAAAGGTGCGAATAATTTTTTTCTCCAGCGAAACGCCGCACGGCAATTAGACGAAACGAATAGCCGAAACAATGGCTCCATTCGTTTGGCGCACCTACGCGTGACACACCGCGCCGTAGGCGCGCGAGCATTGAAATTTATCGAGACGCCCGTAACGCGAGTATAAGTGGCGCGCTTGAATTACTTCCTGCGTGCAGCTTCACCCCGCGCGTTTGGACGCGCGCACGAAACGAACCAGTCCCCCGAAACATCGACCCTTAAGTCTGAGAGAGTCCAGGCGATCTTTTTATGCGCCCTCGGTCGACAGCAATTTTCGATTCTCGCACGGTTTCTGTTAATGGCAGGACTTGGTATATTTTGAAAGCCGGCGAAGGATGTGAGGAGAAGTCGCGAGCGAGGAGCAAGAGAAGGAAAGTTGGGCGTGTAAGAAGAGACGGACGGGACACTGCGATAGAGGCTGGTTGCGGGAGAGGAATAAGAGGACCGAGAGGGAGAGAGGAAGCGAGTGAGCGAGACCGTGGTGACTCGATAGATTTGCATTTGAAAGCGCTTCCACCCTTTCGGGCCACCGGCTGCCGGGATGAAAGAACGGCCGTGGGGCAACCCCGTAGTATTTACCCACCGTAAATACCTGGTTACGGCTGGTGGCCAGAACGGGGATGGTGGGGATTGCCTCTGACTTTTATATTGATTTCACTATCCCCCCCCCCCCCCCACCCATTCAATCCTCTCAACCCTCTCCCTCCATTTTCTACTTTCACCACCCTCCCTCCCTCCCTCTTGTTCTCTTCGTCTCCGTTTCGCTCGATTCACCCTCCTCTTCGCTTTGTCGCCCTCTCTTCTCGGTCTTCGCTTTTTCGTTTTTTTTTTTATTTTTTCGTAGGAAGAGCGCGGAAAGGGCCGATTTTCGACGGTTTTTCGAGCATAACGCGGGGTCAAAAGTTTCAGATTTATCGTCCGTTTTAAGGGTTGCCTCCCGAGCTACCCGCCCCCCGTCGACGTCTTCGTCCTCGTCGTGTCGTCGTTTCAGGAAAGTTCGGAGCCGTGGAACGTTACGCGCCGTTCCACATATGAGCCCCTGACTTACGTTACGCCAGGCTACCACTCCCGGATTCCCACTCGATTTCGCAAGCAAAATATCTTCCTCCTTATTCGCCTCCCTATCCCTTGTGTCGTGCTACGCCATAGTCGTTCGATAATGAAAAAGTTAGATTATCAACTGGATGGAGGGTTGCGAATACCGGTGGTGATTTAATACCGGGCGCCCGTTTTCCCCAATAGATTCTATTGAAAGCGGGCCCCTAAAATTCTCGAGGTTACGTCCGAATAGATAAAATCCTCGAGGTTACAAAGGGGACGAAATTTGGTTAGCTTCCAAGAGACAAAAATTTCCTCTCGGAAGATTCAAGGGCTCGTTCGTCGTTAACCTCTCTGCGCGAGGAAAAATTTGAAAACCTCCTTATACCGCAGTCAGGTCGAATTTCGAGGAGACCGACGATTAAGAAAACGGAATACCTCCTCTACGAAGATGCGAACCGTTCGATATCTCGTTACCTCCTTTACGATCCACTTCGATTTCCCGCCTCGTAACACGAGCGTCTGGAAAAATCTCAGAGTAAATTTTCGAAACTGCTCTTCCTCGTATTCCTCTCTTTTCCTCTCTCTCGAGAGGCGTTACGCGATACCGTCGTCACTACTAGCCAACGTCGTTTCCCATAACGACTGCGACGACAACGAGGACGAGGACGCCAACGATACCGGACGCTGACCGTATGGGCATTCGCGAAACGATTACAAGACTCTGGAAGTGCAGAGAACCGAGTGCTGGCCTTTCCTCTTGGCTGAATCCAGCCTCCTCTTCCACACTCCTCAATTCACCCCTTACCTCCTCTCGCAACTCCCACGTCCTTCAGTCGAAAGCGGGTGCGGGGTCGTGAGCACGCGTAACGCCTCACGTAACAACAATTTCGCGGCGTATTTATAGCTGGCTCGTAAAGACGCTCGGAGCCTGTTATATGCTTGTATTCGGAAGAGAGACAAATGCCCGTCACATATCATGAGGAAGGAGAGCGAGTAGTGGAGAAGAAACGGGAGTAAACGAGGATGATGGCGAAGGAGATGCCGAGTGGAGACCGGAAGGAGAATGGAGAGGGGAGCTGGGGTGGTACCGGATGTTTGTAGAGATTACGTTTTGACGATCGATAGCCTTCGCCGTTGGTGGAGGAGGACCGTCGTGGAAGCGTCAGAAGCCGCGATCCTCGTGCCGTTTACTTCCCAACGGTGATGGCCTTCGCTAGAGGTCGCCAAGGGATCTCGCGTTTCGACCCTGCGCGCTAGAGAGGCAGAGAAGGTGGAGATCCGGCACCCGTGCCACCGGAGACCCGACCGGCCATTATCCTCGTATTATTCCCGGCTTTGAAACTGAATGCGTTGACGTTTGCGGCGCCTTTATCGTCCCTTTATGCAGCCGTTCTTGTACGTCGCGTTTTTGTCGATGTTTAATGAACATTGTCACCCGCTCCAATTGTCCCTCCCTCGGTCACGTGAACACGTTTTACCGAGGGGCGAGGTGTGGATAAGCGGGTATTAAGAGGGATGAAACTTGCTCGAGCGCATCTCCGCCTTGTCGTGCAGCATGCATTTCGAGAAAGTCGGTTGGGTTGAGATTTGCGTGTAGCTGGAGTATTAATGTATGTGAATCTGGAATCTTCCTCGCGCGAGGGGACTTTGCCTCGAGGATGTAAGGGTGTCTTTCTTGCGCATGGAAGGAATAAGAATGGAGATTTATGAGCAGTGAAAAGTTTCATTTTGACCGAAACGGACTAAGGCGAATATGACAGTTGAATTTAAATTGACCAAACTGCGAACTCGTGGTTTTTACTCGCAGTCGTCACTATGCCGCGAACAAACCACGCTGGAGAAGGGAAGAAGAAATTTTTGAGCGTGCGATCGAGGACGAACGAATATGCCGACGTCTCCAGACGAGATCTGTCAGGAGCACACTACCGCGTCAGCGATCGTTCTCTCTCTCCTTCCTCTCTTCTTCGGTCCATAGATTGTATTTCACGCGTATACGCCCCCGACGTTGCGTCGCCAGGCGCGGTAACGCGGCCAGACATACATCACCGTCCTTATAATTAAAACGTCACTCTTCCTCTCGTGTCTATTTACTTTATCGGCACGATCCTGATAAATGTCCCTGTTTTGCCCGGAATCGAGTACCGGCTGAATCTGGTACAGTCGCCTACCAACCCCTTCATTCTTCTTCCTCCGCAACCGCTGAGGTCTTCCAGTCTAGTCCTTCGATACACATTCTTGCTCCATCATGAAATTCTCCCAAATCCCTCCTTCCTCGTTTCACGAAACTCCGAAACCTTAGCATATCTTGGGACTTGCATCTACCGACACGGTAACCACCACATCTCCATCCCCCGGTCGCAACGAACACTCCCGCGAAACCTTTTCGTCCTTTCCAAGTGTACACATCCCCTCTCCACCTAGGGTGTATCTGCTCAAAAGTGCACCCTGTTAAAATTCCTCGACCGCACGATACCGCGGCGTGGTACCGCGCGAAGGGCCCCGGCAGTATTTCGTGGAAATGGATAGAGGGAGAAGCTCAGGACGGCCATACACCCCCACGTACACCGACAGACGAGTATATAAGCCCACGTTCCTCGCCCACGTGCGCCACCGCTCGAGTATCCCGCACACAGAGAAAGACGTGCCGCGGAGATCGTTGTGTTTCGCCCGTTCTACTTCTCCTTCCATTCTGCGATCCCTGAATGCAAGATGGTCAAAGGACCTTGTGTGCGACGCCGCGAGGAGAGCGAGAGCATTTCGTGGCAGAGGTGGTGGAGGTGGTGTAGGTGGCAGTGCCGGGACGGCTAGTACTTGCGCGCCCTCCACTGAAATCCGCCCATCCCGGTGAACAATGAAAACCATCAATCCGCTCCCGAAGCGTAGAGTAGAATTTCGCTTCGGTCCACAGTACTCGTGCACTCTGGCGCGCGCGCGCGCGCTCGTGGACGAGCGTTTTGGAAGTAGGAGAAGGCGAGCGAGCGAAAGGAACGTAAGGGGTGACACGTAGAAACGAGATGTACAAGAGGGAGCTTACGTCTGTGTATGAGATCCGCCCTCGCGCGAGCGTGGGGCGCAGTGTACCCGATTTCAGATTGCTTGTAGGTACCACCACTGGCAACAACACCACCACCACCAAGGACACCAAGATCCCAACCCCTTACCACTTTCCAACCGTCGTTCTCGCTGCTTACCACCGTCTTTCGGTGGTCTCGCGAACGCGTCTGTCTTTCATTCCGTCAAGGTTTCTCCTCCTCACCCCATCAACTTCTCTCACCCTTTGCAAGCGGTTTAAACCCTCGATCGCGCTGCCAGACGAAGTATCGGCTGCACCCCCGTTCTTCGGCCCTGCCGATACTTCCTTCGTCTCTTTTCTACGCCCCGTGCTATTTTTCATTTCTCCTTTTGTGACTCCCGTTTCATTCTCCCGCTTCTCCGCTTTCTTCGTCCTACCTTTTCCTCTCGTTCCATCAACGATGAACCAGCGAGGGCGAGTTTGGCCTCGAATGACTCGGCATAATTGCATATTTTTCCGCTCGTTGCCTCGAAGGAGATCCCACCGATGGGAGAAGGAGAGTAAGTGGAAGTAGAGTTCTGCTCACGATTCGCCTACCGTCCTTGTGTCTAGGGCTGGCCTCTCTCGTACCTTCTCTCTCACTCTCTCTCACCTTCTCACTCTTCAGAAATAGTTTGGAAATACTTGCTGAGCACTGCAGGGGCGAACTTGCTCGCGCGCGAACTTAGGTGCGAATTTGGTGTTTCCCCGGGTATCTACGGTGCCGGCTGGATCATTTGGTCCCTGGATCTCGCAGAATGTGCAGAGGTGGTTTGGACGCTGGCTAAAGGAGTTTATTAATGGCTCGCGCCATGCGAGTCACTGCCTGACTTGTTTATGGTCGCATAATAGCACCTGCTATGTTCTCATTAGCAGTCAGCTCATTCTAAAAGGTATCGTTTTATACTCTTGGAAAAAAATCTGCTGGGATCTTTCGATATTTATTCATTTCCTAATCGTTTATTTCAAGCGTTTTACGGGTTAATAAATTAGAAAAATCTCTCGGTTGTCTGTGCAATTTCTGTAGAATTGTGAACGCCATGTCATGTATAGCATGCTCCCTTTTTGTCCAGTTCCACGGCAAATCTAACAAAAAGCTGTGACTACAGCAACCACCGAATTTACACGATACGCGTAATTTACATGCATCAAGCTAATTTAGTATTCCAGCGCGGTACAGGGTCTGTCGTACAAGTAAGACAACCAAAGCATGTACATATATGCGTAAGCTTGAACAATGCATGGAATAAATTATAGATTCTATTTTGGTATTTATCGTTCGAATAATCATGGTACATGCATGAGGCACAAAGGCCCAACTGTGTCGTATAATCGATAACTGCATAGTCCTTCTCACTTTAATGCCGTTTAGGGATCGAACTTGTAGTTCCCGTATAACTTCCGACGACTCGTCCCAACCACGAGATCGACTTTTTTCCTTAACCCAAGGGAGCCACTTGGAGAACACTTGTAGATCAGCCTGCCTTTCCTTTCGATCGTCTTGTACGCATTCGACGAATTTTCCTCCCGAAGGTGTCGTCGAGTCTACGGAAGCCGACAAGAAATGTACAACGAAAATTTATCGTTTTTCGGTCGAACGGCAAAGTTCATCGAAAATTCGGAGGGCATAGAAACGGAGAAGGCCTTTCTCCTCTCTCGTAGATCGAAGAACTCGGATAAAGAACTCTACGAGAGAGGGTATTTCTGTGGCGTGGGATGAAAGTACCGGCTCTACCTAAGCGCGAGAAGGCATTTATAGGTTCCATTCGTTGGTACGTATAGGCATAAAGGCCACACCGACGCAACGCGAGCGTGCAAGAGCGGAGCAGGCGCTAGACATTTTGACGATTTGATCTCTGAATGGAGCCCCTGCGAATGACGAAAGCCATTCAGTGGATAGGAAATTGCGTGGCTATATATCATTCCGCGCAGGGAATATCCTACGGTCCTGGTCTGTGAGCGTGGAAACCGAGAAGACGACGCTGTACGCGCGCATCCATTTATTTCAGTATTAATCGCGAGCCACATGAAGGATCCGCGCGCGTATTCTCCGCTCAGCTCGGCCTCTATCAAATTTAAATATCATCCGGCCAAGATTTGCCTCAAATTGATTTCTCGAACATTTTTGTCCATCGTCCGGCGCGGCCGCACGTTGCATTCAATAACGTCGTATATTATCAAATAATTTTTCACACGCAAACTTATCGAGAAAAGCACTTATTCCAAGAACCACTCCTTTTTATCCCAACAACGCTCTCTACCGCGTACATCGTAGAACTCGCAGAAGTGGGCCTGGATTTCGAGAACCTCCGGAGGGTCAAGTAGGTTTATGGAAAATAATTCGCGCTACGCCGAAGAAGCGTGGAACGAGAGAAAACCTTTCGAGAAGATCGAGTCCGGAAACTTTTCTCGCCGTTGGTGCACTTGGAGTGCTTCGCTCTTGCAGATACGACGGTGCAACCCACCTCGCCCGCGTTCCGCGAGCTTCTGCTCTCGACGTGCATTTCGGAAAGTAAGAGAGAAGAAGAGTGGTACTCCATCCGGAGGGATAAACAAAAGCAATATACTGCATAATAGGTGCCAAGTGCTCTCAGCTGAACTTTAATGATCGACTTACGACCCCGTTAACGATTCGCCCGGTCAGCGGCTCTACCCCGAAAGCATTATTCCACTTTATTTTATTCCGCCGGATAAGGAGGCCGGTCCGTTCCGCGATTGTAAATTTCTTCATGGGTATACATCAGGCGTGATCTTTATCGTGCGAATTCCGGCCACGAGCTTTCACAGTTCTTCCACAGATCCCCCGACGTTCTCGAGCAACACGCTTTTAACGATCTGGCAATCGACCATTGAGGATTATCGTGCACTTTTATTACTCCCTTTCCTTTCTTTTCGCCTGAATGTTCGACCTCACGTCCGCGAGGAGTAAAGTTCTCGATTCATCTACCTTAAACCTTGATCGTCTTCCTGCGGTCTTTACCGGGGCGCTCTGGTGCAAAATCTTACTGCCATTAGATGGCGAATGTATGAGAACGCAGTGGACTATCGGCCGATATGAAACGAAAGGTACGAGCCCAAGTGCAATTCCCCTGGGATCCAGGAAAGACACGTAAACCGGAATGCCACGAATGGCCCCCGTGCACCCGCGAGGGACGAACGGTAAGCGCGTCCTGGAAATTTCCACCCTCTGTCTCTACTCTTGGTCCCGCCCAAGACTATATTTTTTAACGTCGCGAGCGTATGCAAACACAGCCGGTTCGCGAACTTCCCTCGGCGTTCGCTTCTGCCCCCGAGCGTAACGGAGATACTCTCGCCGCGTCCCATGCGAAGAGCGAGCCTCGTGGATGCAAACAATTCGTTTTATGTTCAGGTGCGTCGCTTAGCGTCCCGTAAAGTAACATAAACTCGCCTTGTTTATTGCCGCCGACGACGCTGGGCGCCGTGACGCTCTGCGACGCCGTTCCCTGCCACCGTATGGCCCTGCTAGCCGCAGTTTTATACATTCGCGTTTCCCTCCGGCAGTGTCGGTACCAATGGGAGGCATTATCTGAAATAGGATCTATCCTGTTGGTTTACTCTGTCCTCGGTATTGCAGAAGAAGAACCTGAGCTAGGGAATATTTCGAGGACTACCTCCGTCGCGCCGTGGCAAACTCCAGCGAGGTCAGCGAGATTTTTGAAATTATGAATTTTGAGGATGGTGCGAATTTTATAACGTTTGTTATTTCCGGAGATTAGCAGTTCAGATTAGTCGGGATGCCACGCGAAAGAACGAATATGAAAATGAAAGGAAAGAAACGGTGGCATGCGATGGCACGTTTTAGCCGTGTCCGCGCAATTTGCGGAATGAAAAATACGGGATATGTTGAGGTCAGACTGGGTGTCGAGCTTGATGGCGTAACTCTCGGCATGTGGAACTGCGAATTTCAACGCCTTGCCGTGGAACTTTACGCCTTGCGCGTCGTACGTAATTGTAGCTCAAGTTTTTGCCTCACTCGTGTACTCGGACGATACAAGAAAGCGAAGAATTTTCTTTTAAGAATTGTGGTAATTTTCTTTATCAACATTTCTCTCTTCAGTTTCGGCCGCGCTATTTATTATTGCAATAATGTCAGAATGTGTCAACATTTCGCTCCTTACTTTTCCTCGCCCACTCACGTGTTGCGTCTTTCGCCTTTTCAATCTCACTTTTGTTTCAAGCTGTCACGCTCCACTCGAAGTGCCGTACACAACGGCGCGCACACTCTCACGCTCACCCATCCTATACCCACCCTCGACTACACTCAGACGCGCATTCTAAACTTTCCCAAAGCGCACCCTTGACTTCGCGGTTCGCTACTTCAGACGTAAATTGTACCACTCCTTCTAAACATCACTCCAGAATTCGTGGAGTGAAAAATAATTTCTAAGCCACGCGGCCTGGCGTATTCCTGCGTACTGAATTCAAGGCGTGCGGAAACACTACGAATAATCAGCGGTCTCTTCTGTTTCGAGTATGTCAAAGCCAAAAATTGTAAACGATTCGTATCGAAGAGTGGGGACCGTCCAATTGATCAAAATAATGTTCACCGTCGCGATAGTTCGGCCATGTATTTTCTAGTCCTCGGATAAACATGTTAAACGTATTACGCATGCAAACCAGGAATATTCAATGGTTAAACAATGATGAATGATCGAGCGTGATTGAATCACGTAATCCACCCTCGCTGCCAGAACGTGGCCGACGTGATTAACGACAAAAACAATGACGGGCATATGCAATATTGCGCGCGCAAATCTCTTACTAATTAAACCTTAAATTGATTCTAAAGCTATGGATTCTGCCCCTCGTGAACGACAGAAAGAGCTTATTATCGTCCCACCCTTCGAAAGCCCCCCATGAAAATGAAACCATTCGCCATTCCATAATTCTCGCGACTCCCTTTTCATCCATCGTCTTCCTATCCTTTCTCCCTCCGATCGTTTCATCCATTTTACTCCCAGCGTGCACTCGCACGAACGCGCGGGACTCCGAGCGTGTGCGAGTGCACTGGCGCTACCGTCCGATATGAAACCGAAGAGGCCGCCCTGCAGCTTTTCAACGCGGAAATACCGGAAATGCCGTAGATTCCGATCGTATACCCAGGAGGGTCGATGGATCGTTCTTCCTCCACTCGACTTCTCTCCACCGTTGATTCTTAGCCGTTTAAGGAGAAGGACCCAGCAGGGTATGCCTTAAGGATACCCTTCGCGCGGAAAGGACGAGGGTAGGAAGAGGTCCAAGGGTGGGAGAGTACCTCCTCTCTCGGCCGAACGCTTATATTCTACGGGAACGATAAAGCGATTAGGATGCTCCGTTGTATGCGCGTCTTAAGGTCGAACGAAGGAAAGGGTCGGAGTATGAGAAAAAGAGATCGTAAAAGGAGGAAGGAGAGGGACTAAGGATAAGATTGCCTGAGAATACGAGAGAGAGATATCGGGATGAGAAGGGAACGAAGGTTGAGAATGAGTCTAAGGGCTGAAGAGGTTGAGCAGGGAACGAGGGCCTTCTGGAGGGTTGAGATAGAGCAAATGCGGCCTAGAGGTGGTGCGGAAAGAGAACGGATATAGGCGGCTCTCCTTATAATACGCGAAATGCCTTTAAATACGGAATGCCGACGCATCGATTATTCGAGATATTCCGCTAATACACATTCTGCGCGTGCTTCGACACGCGCCCACCTTTGCTCCTTTCACCGCGACGGAAGTCTAAACTCCAGTTTTAAAAATCCACCCTGTCTTCTTGGCTAGTCGCATCGAGTTAATGTTCCAGTTTAACACTTGAAAATCATCTTCACCGTCTAGATTACTATAGGCGTTTTATTTAACCGTTTCGAAGGTTCTCCGCGTAGAAGACAACAAATATTCAAACCTGTGCCGAGGTTATGAAGTAATGATCCTCATTAATTAACTCGCGCGACTCCACCTGCATTGTTTATCCGGCCTCATTCTTGCCATTTTCGCAGCGTCCCTCGGTACCTCGAGTCATTATACACCCTGGTTTATTCATCGCAACTTCAACGTACCCCCTCTAAACACAAACTCGCCCCAAGGACTTCTCTTTTGTCAATATCCACTATCCATGAACCTTTTCTCTCTCCGTCCCTCTCACCTGTCCTCCTCAAATCCTATCGCGAACTCTTCGTGAAATTCTCTTCGCGACGCGTAATCGGCGCACGTTGTCGAAAGCGAACGAGAGGGAACCATCCTCAAATCCCTTCTCTCCTTCATCCCGCTCGAGCTCGATCGGTGTTAATCCCCGAAAGAAGGATTACAGCTCGCTCCATTTCCCGAATCATTATTTCTACCGATTCGTTATCGGGGTGGAGGGGTGGGAGGATAATCGTTCTTCTTCGTCCACAGACGTTAAAGATAAAGGCGCGCGAGCGATCCGTTACCATCCTACCCCTATCTACCTCCCGTACTCTCTGCCCTTTCCAGTCATTCTTGATCCTCGATGGATCGACGGTTTGACCCGCTCGTGTAACTCGAAGAAAGGAAAGAAAAAAGTGAGGATTAATCGAGGAAGAAGAGCGCCCACGGTACGCATTCAAGAATTTTGCGAAACGTCCTTACGAGATCGTTCCACTCCACGAATATGTCCACTGCACCGTTCGAGAGTTCAAGGATAAATTAAGCCACGCGATCCATAAATTGCTATGCAGGTCTGAACGCTGGTAATTGGAAATCGATGTAATCCGCGCACTTTCGATCACCTATCCACCTTGTAACACAATTCGAAGGGGAATCTCGATGAACGTATCTCGCGTTAGTCCGTGGGGCAGCACCTCCTGCGGAGATTTCCTTGGAAAGCCAAGATGGGAATTACAGTTTAACGTCCAATATTCTCGATCATTAGTCGCCGTTATTGGCCCATTAGCCCGTTCGATATCCCACCCCGGCATGTCGGTCCGAGCAATTTGACGGCCGATTTGACGGAACGATCAATTTCTTTACGCGAAGATACGGTAATTAACGTGGAACGTCTCGTAGGGCCGATATTTATTGGAGAACGTAAAATATCTTCTTATACACTTCTCCCAGGCGTGTACCCATTTCGCGAACCACTTCACAAGCCACCGGACGTGTAAACGTATTTCACGTCTGTCACGAATATCCTCGATTTTCGATCTTGATGCAAATCGCACGTCGGAGCAAGGGTGGAGAAGAAAAATGGTGGAAGGGGAGAGGCTTAGGAGAACCTGGGAACGGAAGTGACGCGGGGAGAGGTCGAAGAAGGGTCCGATTCGTACTACATCGCCATTGCCAAAACTTTCGACTTCTTCTTCATCTCCTTCGACCCCCCCCCCCCCCCCCCCGCGCGACAGAGCCCCTCGTAAAAGAAATCGATTTCGATCCCGCCCTTGAGCCCGCGGCGTGCCAAACCGTTTTTATTCGAATTTTTCAATCCCAGCGAAACGCGCGTCGCTGTCTTCGCCATTTCACAAAGCCTCACGAGAACGCGGGCGAAGGAGTTCGGGCATATCCAAGCACAGAGAGCTTAGAGAACGGGACGAGTAGAGGGGGTGAAGCTCATCCCGAGAGAGAGCTTCTGAAGTCGTCTCGGCTTTACCACCCCTAATTTCTTTTTTTATTAACCCTGTCGCGCCGCGCCAATCCTCCGCTCCTCCTCCTCTGCTTCGACCGAAATTTCGGTGCCTCGCGGTTCCGCGGTTTCCTTTTCCAGGGGAGTCTCTACATCGGCCAGTACAGATGTAGCCGAATAAAGGGGATGGAAAAAGTTTAACGAGCCACCCTTCCGTGTGTTTTCCACTGGACGAGCTCTCACGCGGTTAGCTAAATGGCGAATGGTGACATTGTATTATTTTTAAAATCGGAGTTGTCATCGGTATTCTAAAGAAATTTAATTCCCGATGAACAATGGATTCTTTATCGTGCGCATTTCGTTGCACGAATTACAGTTGTGCCGCAAAAAATTTCAATTTCACGTGATCCACGATTATTTCGTTACTCGCTATCATCCTGTTTATTAGGCCATTCGACGAGCGAACGACGAAACGTGATTCTCTTCTAAAGCAAGAATTCCGCATTATGCATCTGTACGGTGCGCATAATCTGTTCACCACCGGCCCTAACCGTAAAGTCTCGGTTATGCCTTTAGTTATTTCCCGTTGTCTTTTACTATTTCATTTGGACGTCGAAGCAGAGGGTCGGCCGGCTCATTCTGAACAAGGAAAAAATCTCGTAACGAAGTCTCGACGACGTCAGCCTAATTCTTTTTTTTATTACCATCAACTCACCCCTCGCATTCCCCGACCCTATCTCTGTCGTTTTATTACTTTGCACGCGCGCACGCTCATCCCTTCCGGCTAGACCGTATCATACTATAGGTATTACGTCAACCTACTTTGCTCCCGTTTACCTAGCGCAATTTATTCTCCATCGGTGTCCACTCCCGGCGAGACATTCGCGGGCCCTCGTAAAACACCGTGCGTCCTTCTTGCGAGATAATTAAATCGCGGCGCGTGATAAACCAGTCCCGCCTTCGCTCCTCGAGTCGAGAGGCGTGTGATTTTTCCCACGAAAGTATTCGCAGGTTAGAAGACGTTTCATTTCCTTCGTCCAACCTGAGCCACTCGTTCTTTACCTCCCCACGGGGAACGGTGTTACTAAAAATGAAACTTTTAATCAGCTCTGCCTGTAGAGCCTCGGAATAAGTCGAGACCTCGGGGCATCTCTCGAATAATTGCAGGGTAAAATTACGGAGAGAGGTCTGACCGCGCGTGCAGTGGGTATGGAGGGCGGGTGACGGTAAGGGGCCAACGTTTACCGACAACAAAGCTTTTTAAGATCTCGGCCTCTGAGAAACGATACCCTCGGAATTTGTTATGAGTGGGTAATTGGCCGGGGGTCCTTCTAATACCCCTCGTTCCCTATAAGGAAATCCACGAGGTGACGAGCCTCTCGGAGAATTACTTAATCGTAACGTTGCGCGATGCTCATTGCTCAGTGCTCACCACCTCGTAGTAATTTAGTCTCTCAAACGGAACGACTGTAATCGAAAGCGAGAGACCTTCGTTCCAAGCCCGCGAATCAAAGTGATGTACTTTTGGAGTCCGACAGGACACTTTTGGAGCACGAGAATGAATCGGACAGCGCCTACGCATTCTCGCCACTACACTCACCGGCGCGCATCCATTATACATTCGCTCACGCACCGCTCCGCTTCTATCTGCGATAGTGGGACCAGGTCGAAAAAAAGATAAATCCCCGGACGGCCTTCATCGGTAATTACGACGGAGTGCCTGGCGTCCGGTGGCACCACCAGCAACGGCCGCTGATCCTGTGCCCTCATTAAAAGCTCATTATCGCGAGTGCGAGTGCGTGAACTATTTCGAGAGCGGGTGCAGGAAGGGCCGTTCAATACACCGATAAAGGAATCTCTTCGTGGAGAATTGCCACCGCGCGAATACTCGCTGAGGAAGAAGAGTACGTGGGAGTAAGAGAAGAGGAGACGGAACTATCTTGGACGCTTTTATTAAACCTGGATTTCTCTTCGGCCACCGCCAATCCCGCGGGAGGGCGCGGGAATTCTCAAAATTCTCCGAGCTCCCTCTGTTATGGCAGGTGGCCGGGTGCCGAGCACGTTTGAGGTTTCTCGTTCTGACGTGATCCCCGAAAGGATCACGTACTACACGGTCACCACTGCCGTCACCCTTCGCCACCCTTCCCGAGAATTCCACCTTCGGGACTGACCGAAGGCAATCCACGCCCGCCCTCCTTCTTCTACTATTCTGCCGCCCGTTTCCACGTCCACAGGCCGATATGGAGCGACGTGGAAATTCCCAGGCTATGACAAATGGTGCGTGCAATTACGAATTTTCTGAGCGAGAGCTCCTGCTCCAGCCTCACCCCTCTCGCCAAGGTATTTTCCGATCTCCACGTTCCCGAGGCCGTGCTCTGCGTCGCGAAGCATTCGTGGGTCTTCTCTCGCGGGATGCGTCGCAGTTTCGATTTTTCTTTCGCTCTGATTCTCCGCCGCGGTTCGAGGGCGAATCGTGCGAGCTCGATGAAATTATTGGCGAAAGATGTGAAGAATGAGAGTAAGGCCGGGAGGTGGGATGAGGAGTGAAATGGATAATGCATTTTTACGAGACTAACAAGTTGTAAGTTGGAGCCAGATGAAAGAGGGGTGAGTGGAAACGATGGAAGAATCATTTTTTGTGGACCAACATATTGGATACACCAGGGAACCGTATCCGCACAAATAATTTCAACACTACCGGCAAAGATCTTCCTCACGTCCTGATCTAGGAACAGTACCAAACTTGCTCAGTTACCGAAGTTTCGCAACCTGCTCCTTACGTTATCGTCTTAAGATACACCGAAATTCAGCAGTGAGTTCGCTCGAAGTAGTCCACTATTTGTGCTCGAGTGCATTCACCCGCGACATTCGTAGTAAACATATTCAATTTCTCCGATCCAATTGACTTTCGTTTTTAATTAACGAGAACTGTACACCCTTGTCCAGAAAATTTCCAGCGATTGAACGTAATGTCACCCGGGGAAGAAAGTGATACAAATAATATAAATAATACAGGCGGAACGTGCAATTCGAAGCGTAGGACTGTGGCGTATTTTCAGGGAGCGTAAAAACACAATGGAAGAGCAGCAGCAGGCAGTACCGTCAATCAGCTTGCGCGCGCGCTTGTTGCAGCATGCCGATTCTCGGTGACCTGTTCTGTTTACTCGGACGGTTCGCTCTCGCCAACTTGCACGATCGAAGTCACGAGCGTGGTGGGTGTGTGAGTGAAAAACGAACTCCGAGCCGGAGTTTATATTCGTTACATTTCACTCCCGGGTTCAAAAACGCTGCTCTGCCGTGCCCTTTACAGCTGGGGTCGTTGGACGCGTAAACGGAAAAAGAAGGCGAAGTAGATAATAAATGAAGGAAGGTACAACGGGCCCGTGTGGTTCGTTCGGCCGAAAATGAATTAATCGGCCGCTCTCCGCACCCGCGCGTGCCCACGACGCTGAGTAATTTCAAACAATTCCAACTGCATTATAAACGCAAATGCATCCGCGAGTGGGACGAAACCGCTGCGGTGATTATGCCGCACTTATGCGGAAGCGCGGGATTGCAACTTAAGACATCCACGGTAAGCTAGAGCAGTATATTTGGCGGTATACCGTGCCAATTTCCGGGCCACCTGTTTCGCTAACTCGCCCGGAACGGATCATTTTGTTGGGGAAGAAGTTCGTCGCGGTTGCGCACTTGCCGGGGCAAAACATCTGTAACCGAATTCGCCGGAGTTTCCAGAGTAAAGAATACAGCGCGGTAGAAAAACCATTCGACTCGTGCACAAGCGCGAAAGAAGTAAGGAGTGGACAGAACAGAATCTTCAGTGAACTCGAGTGGGACCGAGGAGTTCTGCAAAATTAATAAACGTCTTGCAAACGTCACTCACTCCCAACAATACCATTTCCATAAATATGAAATATCCAATGACAACACCGGGACGCCTGCACTCGAGTCCAGCACGCGAGCACCTACTTTGTTTGCCGATACAACATCCCTCGATATTCACCCTCAACATCGAAGTCGCGGAAGAGTACCGTTGCGCCAGAAGAACTCGATCGGTGCTGTCTGTTGTTGAACTCGTTTCCTACAGTTTCGCAGTCGAACAACTCCCTTCAGCTTCTCCACTATGTTCGATCGAAAGAGAAGCTTGACCGAGCTAGAACGAGACTGCCGGTGAGAGGTATAGTGGGCCGTTGACTTCTCTCCACTTGGAGAAAGTGACGGCGACAGAAGGTGGAAGAAGGTAGAGAGGGATCGAGCGATAATAATAATAGCACCGGTCCACTAACGGCTAGACAAATATTTTCACGATCGCTCGTCGACGTTGTTTAATCGAGAACAACTCCCGTCCCTTCCTCCACGGTAGCAGACGCGTCATTATACAAGAGCAACAGCGATAAATTACGCGAGGGTAGTAGCAGCGGAAAAACGGGCGGAGCCGGGCGTGATCGAACTTGTTTATTAATCGTACGTTTTCCCAAAATTGCTCGACGGTCCGCACCCGCCATTCGCCGCCTGGGACGCGAGCGACCCACTTAGGGAAAACATTTCGACTCGTTTCAGGGAAAGTTTCGATGGTTGGCAGGAGGATGAGTGTGGGTATTTGGGAGGGGTTGGCCGTCGAAATTTCGCGACGATTTCGGCGTCGAAGGAGGATTAACTTGTCCGGGTGAAGTGCGGCTAGATCGATCGCGCGAGCTAAAGGTGGGTAAGCGCGGATGCTCGTGTGTGTGTGTGTGTGTGTCGTGTCATGCTGCAATTTGGAGGCAGCAAGTCCCGCCCGTGTTGCCCTCTAACGAAGGACCGGCCTATCCCGTTTCGACGTCGGAGGCTTCCTCGTTTCAGTGTCAAGAGAGGGACGTTTGCCTGACATTTTCTCCCCGAGGGTGACGAGAGAGAGAAAATGAATTCGTGCAAACGTAAATTCCGAATTTTCTAATGAACTCGAGCAGCGCAATGTAGCTCGAATAATAACAAATGGGCTGAATAATCGGCACGCGAAATTCATAGAGAGCCCCGGTGGCTGCGACGCGCCGCGCCACAACTCGGTATGCGAGTAATTGAGAAGCTTTGAGAGTGGCGCAGAAGCACCCTGCGATATTCCGAATAAACAAATCGACGATGAAGGATTAACTTGTTGGGCCGGCTGTAGTTCACGATCGATTGCGCTAATCCTAGGTTAGGACTTTTCGGATTATTTTCGCGTTTGCTTTTTCGCTCCGCTTTCCGCGATTCTGGATCAGTCCTTTTTTTTGTAAAAATAAAAGTGCGTCGTGTGAAGCGATTAAAAAGAGAGCGTGCGTTTTGCAAAAAATTGTGTACTTATACCGTCAACCTTTCGCGGTGCATGAAATAATTTAGTGGATGAGAAACGGACTCTATTTAATGCAACGGTATTACATCGTGATTTACAGCGATTCGGAACTTTCCAATTACGTATAATGACGTTTTCACCCGCAACAACATTCTTTCAACGAACTAATAAACGAAGCGCGAAGGATTAACTTGGAGCCAGTGTAATTCGCTCGAATGCTATTTCTGTCCGTTCGAAGCTGTTCGGCAGCGGGAAGCTTTTCGGGAGAATTTTACGTTCATTTTCCTGTGAATACGATCGGTTGACGTTCGTGGAGAGCCCGGACCCGTTCCACGTGCGGCAGCGTAAAAACAGTAATAACCATTTTACCTCCTGATGGTACGCGCGCGCCACGCTTGGTTTATTAATCATCCATAATGCAAAAAGTGTCCGCAGAGATTATGAGGGGAGAGGGACGGAACAGAACCCCTCTCGATTTATAAATCATGCAATTTTAATCGTTGCATGCTTTCGGAAGAATAGAAAATATTTTGTCTCGTGCATGCACCACGCAACAATATATTTTCGCCCGGGCGGAACCACGAATACGTGGATCGAATGATGAATAATCTCGAAAAATCGCATTAAAACTCCTCCGTCCTCTTCACGCCATCGTTGCATACCGTAAAATTTATAACACAACCATCTTTCCGAAATTTACAATCCAGATCCAAAATCTTCTTTCCGCTTTTATCAAAATGCACTTCTAATCTAGACGCGAGCTTTTACGCGAGGAAACAGAGAACTATCATCCGCGCTATCCCTCATCCCAAAGAATCGACAAATTTACGTGAAATGCACATCCTTGGTTATTTACGCGCCCCAATTCCAACACGAGAGACCTTTACATCGAGGAAAGGCAAACTCACATCTACATTCCTTCCGTTATTTGCTAGATAAAAAAAATGACACGCCAGCATCGCGCCAAAGAAAATTTCTAGCATACCTGGAAAAATTCTTCCTATCTTCCTACGTTGCAAGTAAGACAAGGGCGTACCTTTCAGAATCTTTCTTTTTTATTGCACACACGCCTCCCCGTCCTCCATCCCATCTTCCTGCATACATTCTCCCTTCTTATTTTGTCCTCTACGAGAAATACGACGGCGAAGACGAGGAGGAAGGACGACGACGACAGTCCGGTAAGAATTCACGCGGGGGTCGTGCCGGCCTCGCCCTGAAATATTCAGGAGTGCAGCAGGAATTCGAAGCCGCGCGACATTTGCCGTGCAGGAATATCTCGCTCCACCTTCGTCCTTTGCACAATCCGTCCCTTTCAACCCTCTTCCTATTCGCAGCCGGAAGCGAAAGCGACCGACACCGCTGCAATTATTTATTTACGTAGGTGGCACGAGGAGACACGCGGCCACCTTGCATTCTCGAGGCCTTCTCCCTTTCTATGTGAAATTCGCCTGCACTCGGACACGGCAGGTACACGCGCGAACACACGCGGAAATATTTTAGTGCACGTGCACGCCCGGAAGCGACAGACACCTTCGGGGCGCGCGAGAAATTCGCATGGGAGACTCATTGAGAGTCCTGTTTGGGCGAGAGCGCGCGCCCACGCCTCCCATTCGCTCGTGTAAGCCGAAAGAGGACCATGGAGAGGTTGCAGGATGCGAGTGCATGGGTTTTACTAATTCTAAACCCAACGAGATGCACCGGAACGCGTTCCGCATCGAGGCCGCTGTATTGTGCGCGTACCAACCGAGCGGCCGTGCTGGACGTTTCGGAATTGCTATGACAACGTTTCGTGGTTCCACGGTAATTTCGGTCGAGTGGAAAGTCCAGTCAGCAGTGCGGTCAAACGCGTTTTGACGATTCGACGATTCGACTCTGTTAAGACACGCGATTGAGCGTCGGTCTGCTAGGCCATGCATTAACCCGTTGCTTTCTCTGTCAGAATCCGCTGATTTCGACGCCCGACGAAGTTAGCCACGATTTTATTAAGCGAGGTTCGGCTCCTCTAATTAAATCACGACTTACGTGGCATACGATGGCATACGTGAATGACGTTGCGCGTCGCGTTCTTCTTGAGGTCACGGTTACTATGGCGAGTGGAGTCCCGAGTACATTATTACAAAAATGTTCGTACCAAGCAAAATTGAAATACGCCACGTCGTAGAGAGGACAAATGTCAGTTTACGTCGGAGGACAGAGAAGAAAGCTAAATTTGTCGTGGTATCCGACGGGGCGTAGCTCGCGGCAGGAGTTTATATCGGGCCAATCCGACATCTCAAAAGTTTCTCCCTGTTTGTCGCCGTTCCCACGTTGCGGATGATCCCGAGGAAACTGAATTAATAGAGAGTTACGGGGGATTTGCAGCACCTCGACGGGTGAGCATGCGACAACGTGAATTCGTCCTCCCGCTTAAATGTTCGCGGTGGTGCGAATCCGGCTTTTAAGGACGCGAAGGCTTCATTACCTGCGGTGCCTTTACTCGCGGCCTTCCACCTTTACCCATTATTCATGCAAAAACCATCTCGCGTAATCACCGAGAGTGAATTCCATTCCTACAGATTTCTCCATTCTCCGTGCAAAATCTTTCATACAGATTTTCATGGAAAAATTCTGTTCGTTTTCGTCCGCGTTGACCAAGCACCGAGAACTGTAATAATGATTATAAAATGACATCACAATGGCGATGCTCGCATTTACACGGGAGGCAAAACGCCAACGTTGCAGACACTAACCACCTAATGCAGGCTCAACGTTCCACGTAATTAGAATCGCCTGTCGAGCAATTAAATTTTCCGTGTGCCGTCAGTCCTGGCGATGCGGACTAGCCGAGTCCGTACGAATTTTCCCTCGTCGATTTCCCATACGAGCGAACGGCCCCGGCCCTCGTTACAAATCGTCATTCCACCATCGCGATCCTCGGGCAGAAAAGCGGCGAGAGGGCACGGGTACGCGATAGCATAGGGCGCACTGGTTGGCCGTAGTTTAACCATGGGGACGGAACGGAACGGCCCATCGCGGTCTGCGGGATAAATGGCCCGATGCACCCGAAACCCCGGCCCATCCTGCTGCTGCCTACTCGGCTCAATAGAGCATTTAAATGAATTAAACCCGACGCGCGATATACGAATTTGTGCCGTACGGTGTTACCATCCCGCGCCTGTCCCTCCGAGCGGACGGGCTCGGCGGGCTGTTTAAAATTTTACGGACACGCGCCGGTTATATTTTAAACGTCGTCGCTCGCACACGGCAGCCCGTTAAAATATTCCGGGCTGATAGTCAGGGGAGGAAATTATGGATCCGAAGTCGCCAGGAAGATTTATAATAAATTCGAGAAGAAGGCACCGCGCGCGAGCTTCCATTCCGAGATATTTCTCGGGCTCTTCCTTTTTTTTCACTTCCTCTTTCTCGCTTCTCACCCGACACGGGATAATTTACGGAGGGGGTTCGATTTCGGTTTGTTACTGTGTTTCGGCGAGTGTGTGTCATTCGTACCGCGCGAAAAAGTTTCGCCGGGATTCGTCTTAGTCATCTATATTTTTCACTGTCGGCGATAGGTGGGGTGGGCGAGGGTAGCATGCGTGTGTGCCAAATGTCTGGGTGCACGGGGTGCTCGGATATTCGTGAAATACGGGCTGCTTGTCGTAAATAAAATTCAGGCAATCCGTAATCCGCAGGCGACTCTGTAACGCCTGACCATTCGATATTATTCAGTCGCCTTCTTCGAATTAAATTCTTAAAGTTAGTTTTGTACTTGCCTAGAAAAATTTCGTTCGTAACAATGCGGTGCTTGAAAACATTTGGAACACCCTGTATAGAATGGAAGATAGCTGAAGAAGCGCCGAGTCAGCAAGCAGCCATTGTTACGCAGAGAGGGATAACGTGATTCATCGTGGTCGAATGTTTTGCAAAACTTTCCTTGTCAGAGATATCCTGGGCCGTTTCGAGCGGCCGATCTTCATTTTACACTCCGTTTCTTCCTTCTACTTCCGCCTCATTAACCACTGGAACAAAATACCTCGAAATTGAAGCTTTCCTTCCGACACACGGATTCTTTAAAATTGCAACGGTTTGTCGTTATTTACTTTTAAAGTCGATAATCACTCTGCCATGAAATATCGAAGCGATTTTATCTGGTTACCGAGCGTTTTCGAATTACACGGTATAACATAATAAATTTTCATCGACAATGTAGCGAAACGTAAAATGATATTTTTTTATCTGGTGCATCATCCATGCTTAAATTATTCGTAATAACGTAATGATATTTTACGACAATCCAATCACCCTCGAACGTGAACGTCGAGGGATTTATTTTTATCCGTGCGTTCGATACATCGTCAATTATTCGTAACAGGCTGATAACATTCTGTTATTTCCGATAAATTGTCAACGAACGATTTGACTCCATGTGTCTTTTAACGAGTTCTAATTTCTTGGTTACCCGCATGCAAATCAAATAGCCCAAATTACCGAAACAGCACATTTGTATCACCGGTTATAACGTTACTATGAATTCTCACAGTAGTACCGATGCTAAGGATCTTGCATTGTGTATGTATTGATAAGAAGGTACCCCACTGCATATGCATGCTGGCACTTAACATTCAAAGCAGAAACACACCTCATAACCTCAGGCGAAGACGCAAGTACATCAACAAACAATTTGGAGACAACTATGCAGCCCGACTTGAGGATTATCGGGAAAAATGTTAATGACAGTGTTGCAATTATACAAATTATTCCAATAAGCGTGCATGAATTGCCAAACAAGAATACAATATCATGAAATATTCGTCGGTTAAGTGAATTCTCAAACAACACGAGTACGCAAAATGATTACATTGCAAAATTGATCCAAGATTACGTAAAAATCCAAGTACCATCTTGTGCGATAAACCACAAGATGAATCTCTCGATTATAAACATTAAGGACCAGCTTACAACGATACACGATAAAAAATAATTCTGCACACAAAAATTGCGCGCGTGCGTGAAGGGCACAATGGAATGAAAACTTTCGCCCTCCTACCCCCCCCCCCCTGCTGCCCTGCGTCAGGTTGGAGCAGGACCAAATGGGATGAAGGGAGACGAGCAGCCGTCGTCGGTAGCAACGTTTACGCGAGGACGAGTTCGGAATCGAGTTATAAAATAGAATTCTCGGGGTCCTGGCGGCGTCAAAAAGCAGTTTAGGGACATTGAATACTGATAAGGGTAGGCACGTGGGCACCTCGGGGGATTAGTCGGATGGGTTTGACTGCCGTTCCACGGTAGTGTGGGGCTGCGAAGTGGGAGTAACGCACCACGGCTCTACCCTCGGCTTGATGGAGAGAGACCAAGAGAGATAGAAGACGTTCTCTCGCTTCGGTGACACGTCAGACAGAAGCAGGAACACGAAGTGAGGGGTCGAGAGAACGAGAGAGATTTCCGAGAAGACGGCTCGGGACAGTTTAGACAGAAGGAGACGACAGGTGGACCTGGGGATGCGATCTGCGAAGGAAACGGGATGGACGAGGACGCTGAACGAGGGAGGAAGACGGAGGGACAAGGATGAGGCGTGAAGGATGACCAAGAGGAGGGTTGGGCGTTAGATTGAGCCACGAGTGGCCTCGACAATCATACTATCATAGAGGCGATGATGTCCCGCATACTGAACAGGCCCCGCGCGCATCATCCTGAGAATATTAATTGCGCGCACGCACTCCTCCTGCACCTGCTCACTCCGCCCTTCGTTCACCCTCCCACGTTTATAAGCATGCAACGGCACGAACGCGTCGTAGGCGTCACGGAATCACCGCCCCACGACGACTTTGCCGGACACTTTGCATCACAATATATCCGCGCGAACGCGTCCCCGCTGCTCCGCCACGCGTGTAATTCTACTGGCAAATTGTACGCTTGCCGGGGCTCTGATCCGGAAAGTAGCATGGGAGGAATGGGCTCGGTGGAGGAACGGACGGATAGACCGATGGACAACGGACTCTGGCCGGTTGCCGCGAGCTCGTGTAACTAGTGACCTCGGCGCCACGCCGAAATTGCGGAAATTATCGTGCTCCGATGGGAATGGGCAGTTTCGAATCGGTCGACCGCGATATCCGGCCGACTCACGATCCTTAGATAGGAGCCTCGTGGAAGGAGCAAAGAGAGGATATTTCCGCGGATTTTGGATGTGTCGGTTGTTTGGGGGTGTTCAACGAGATGAGACCTCCGGGATGAAATTTTAATTCGAAGAACGGATCGATATTCTACTCCGAAAAAATTCCGTGGAAATTGAACGCGCAAATGTCAGTGTGCAGGTTCTCACCAGCAGTCCAGTTAACCGGGGCAGTGGTGCGAACTCGATATCATTCGTGGAACTGCATATTCGAATTTTATTCCCCCCCCCCTCTCCCCCTGCGAAATGTTCGAAATGCGATGTATTGAATTTCCATTTCGCTTGATGCGGGTCTTCTTTTTTCCTCATTTGTACTGACTCGCGGTGAAAGCGTATTTGCTTTTTTTCTTCTGTGACGTTGGACGATAGGTTCTTAATTGTACACATTGACGGATAACTAATTGACCAAACTCTTCCAACCTCGGGGGTTCTGAAGTGGCATTTGTTTAACGATGAAAGACACCACAGATGCCTCAATATTGCCAAGCAGAGAAGCTGCAGAATTCGCTATTACCGTAAGGAAAAAATTGCAGAGATCTGTCGATATCCGACCATCTAGTAAATGTATCTTCGCCCTTTTAACACAGTTTCTTGATATTCTTCAAGGCACGACGACGTTCATCTTTTTACTGTCATTTTCGACATCTTACCACTATCTCTGACTTCTATATTCTCTCCGCGTTCTCTCTTTTTCCCCACGACTGTACAGCAACAATGTATACGCGCCACGCCACACCGCGGAGCGGCGCTTCCACTCGCTCACCTCGCAGTAGATTAAATTAAATGCCACCCGTCGATCGCTATAATTCGATTTGATTGAATCACGAAATGGTACATGAGGAGCATAAAATGACGAGGCCGCGGTTACCGCCGGCACGGGCAACGCGTAAAATTCCCGTGCAAACGGAACACGGTGCCAGTCCTCGGTAATCAAACTCGGCCGAAGGGATTGCAGGTGGTGGTCGGAGGGCTGAGAGGGGCATGGGGGTGGTGATATCGTAAATAAAGTGTATTAAAAAGATTGCTCGTAGCGCACGCTTTACCGCCCCGTGATTACAAACGTCGAACCAGCTGGCACAAAATGGCGCCCGCGTCACGCACGAGAGAGCTAAATTGCTACACGTGGAATCGTTTCGAAATAAAATGCAAACGTACCTGGAATCGAACCGGGAGTACTCGGCGGGCTTAACTTTATTGCAAAATATGTCCCACGATCGGCAGGATAATTCCGAAATTCCGGGAGTGCGGGGAATTGAAAGGGTAACGTTTCGGGGATGGGACGATCGTAGCGGATAGGAAAAAATATTTTACTGTTCTAAATAGGATTTTCCTCGAACGGAGCTTGTTTACGAAATTTTTTGTTCCATTTTACGTTTCTCCTGTAAACTGAAACTCGAAAGGCCATTGCGGTTCTAAAAATTATCAACATCAAAGTTATTTAGTTAAGGAGATCGCGGGAGAAGAATACTTAACGTCGGGTAAAATGAGCTTCTCAAGGAGGACCAAGGATTTGCTGACGATTATGAATATTCCTTCCCGGATATACTTTTTTGAATAACCAATTGTAAAGAACGTCTCCTACTAATTGTAAGAGCCCTAGAATGTTATAGGTATCCCGGTGGGCGGACCGAGAAAGTTATTTTACTCTCTTGGACTACGTAATTCACTGGAGAGACATGGGGCTCCTGTCTCTTCCTCTCTCCCTCTCTCTGTGCCTCGCGCGCGCGCGCACGCAAACACACATACACACACACAGAGTCTCTAGTCCGGAAAGTCACTTTCTCACTCACCGGCACTCCTACTCACGCCCTCCAGTTTACTGTACACGTACACGTGTTTCTCTTTCTCGTTTTGCACCTTTCCATCTCCCTCTGGCTCAACTGGTACACCTAACTCGATACGATGAACTTTGATCCTTGCGAGCTTGGACTAATTGCGAGCGCTAATTACAAGTTTTACATTCGAATTTAACGCTTGCACCGTGCCCAGGGGCTATGGAAAATTTTCCCCTGAAGCTTGCAGGAGTTCTGATCCGTGGCTGTTAATTATTGTGGACAAACGCGAAAACGCAAACCCCCTGGATAACGACGAATGCAGAAGAGAGAGAGAGAGAGAGAGAGAGAGAGAGAGAGAGAGAGAGAGACAGTGGTAGAAAGCTTGAGTGAGTGAAAGAGGCGATGAATACTAAGAAACTAAAAGAGAGTCCTCGGTATATGTGGGTTAAATATTTCATAACGATTTAATATCATTTCAACATAAAATTAGCACTGAATTGAAGTGGAGCACAGATTCCATTTAAGAATTTACCAGATTCGCGCATCAAGAATGAAATTGCAAACCTATTCAATTGATTTATGGAACGATAAGCACAATACCAAAATAAAATCGGCCCCAAGGCACATAAATCTTTTACTAAGGTGTAGGTGACCATTTTCATGTGGAAACTGCGGATCTTCCCACAATGACGCGAAAACAAAACATCGAACGTTCATTCATTCTCGGCGAGAGTTGAATGGCGTGAAGGGTAGAACGCTCGAATGTTCCGTCTGTGTGGGTGGCTCCACTCATTTCGCGTGACGAGCCGCGGAAAGCGCTCGCTCGGCGGGCATTGTCCTTCACCGCGATTTGTGGTAGGTCAGTTTTTCATATTCGACGCCCGACCCTCGTGGTTATCTGCGCCGATCCGCGTACGATTCGAACAATTTACCAAGTGCCGTATTTTTGCAAAAAAATCGTTTATATCGGGATGGAAAAAATTGTGCCCGGTCGGTGTTATACAAGAACACGCGTTGCTCACGTCCATTGTAGAAATATGAAATAACTGGATGTAAAGCCGGCGCTCAATCAGGTACCGTGGGTGTGGCGAATCGATGAATGCTGCGCATTGAGAATTGCGATATCCCTGTACGATTCACAGCTTTGCTATTCGTACGAAATAATGCAAATGTAAAATTGACGTGCGATCGGATGCGTGGGTAAAAGAATAGCCAAGGTTGCCTGGCGACGAACGTATTTTCATGGTGGCGGTCGAAATTGGTCTCTCCGCCAGTGAAAAATTTGGAATGCCCCGTAAAATTCACGGCTCAAATTCTATCGGATTCTGCAAAATTTCACTCTGCGTTTTGTGCCCGAACGTAATCTGCAGGAAGTCAAAAACTTTCCGTGGGAAACGTCCCCTCGCACAATTGCGTTGCGTTAACGCAGCACTTCTACCCGGTCTCTCGTGAAATATAGCGTGGATTTCCTTCATCCCTCGGAAAGAGCAGAAATCAAGACTGACGGCATCGCGCGCCGCCGAAAATCCATCAAGAAGAAGATCCTCAATTACAGCGTAGGACGGTGGAAGGAAACGGCGGAGGCTGCGCAGGATAATGCGGTCTAGTTATCGATGGTTATGATTTACGGTGCCATTATACCGAAACGAATCGGTCTCACCGCCGGTACCCCCGCGACGTTATCATCATAAAGTAGCAATAAAAATTTATTGGCACGCCTTCGCGGGCTCGTGGGACGGCGGATCAGCCTACGCCAGGGGAGGGGGTGAAAGGAAACGAGGTCGATGAACCATGAAAAAGACGTTTGGAGAAGCCAGCATGCAAATTTTAAATCCACGAATCTACGATATTATTCACGTGCCTCGGTTAACTCGATTCTACCGCTCCCACGTGAAGAATTCAAGTTTTTAAATTTTCGATAAATCTTTCTCTCGTCGGCTGCTTCTTGCCTGACATTCGTCAAGAGAAACAAAGAAACGATCGATAACTCGGTGCGCCAAGCGTGCACGTGCAAACTCGCCAAAGTCGATTGTCAAAATTGAAGCTCGGTAGGTCAGGACGAGCTGAATTCGCTGGACCAAAATCAATGATACTTTCTCGATCAGGCCGGGCACGACACGGCTGACCGCCTGGCGTCGGTCAATCGTGACAATTAATACTGAATTCGTTTGTAACCACCCGCCTATCCACCCCCGCAATCCGGAAGTGAAATTTCAAACTGCTGTCGTCGAGAGATCACGGTCGGTTGAATTTTCGCTCGCACTTAACGTTTCATTAGCCTGTCCAGTTCCGTTCCCGGGGTTTGCCACCGCATGCGCACATGTTGCAAAAGCGTCAATAATTAAATATGAAAACCCGTCGCTGTACGCAACCCTGCCACCGTGAAATGAAGCGCGTTCTGGGAACGTAACCGCGCGCCTACGCTTCGCTTAACGCGCAGATGGAATCGCGCGAGATGTTAGTTGAAGTGAGGATGCAGGCACCGTACAGATAAAGGGTAGAGACGAGCCTCTAACAGTCACCTGTTTCACGATACACATAAACCAAATTGCTGCTTCCTAATTAATTATTCTCTCCAACTCCGAAGAAGAACAGAACTCGACGTGAGAATATTCGTAAACGTTTTTGTACGAGCTGAGCTGATAAAAACTAAAGGGAAACGAGACGAGAGGGAGGAAGAAAAATAAGTTTAGACAGTTCAAGACTGCGCATCCAGACCCTAACGAGAGGAGTCTGGGAGCCCTCTGGAATTCGTCCGGCGACCTTGAGGGGTGATGGATGGCGCTTTTACAGCACGAGGGATGTAATGAAAAGTTGAGAGGTGCCTCTTGTCGCGAGCAGATGGAGAGACGTCGCGGATACGGCGACTGCTTTTCTTACAAACTCAAGAAGGCGATGGTAGAAGGGGATTGTGGAAGAGAGTGGAATCACGAGGGACCTTTTATCCAATTTCTTCCACTCCAGGACGTCTCCTTGATCTATGACGTCAGTCAGCGTAGTCCTCCTTTCATTGGAGTTTAACGTCACGGTTTATTCCTTTCTCTGTCTTTGTAACCACCTTGATGATATCGATCCCCATTTGTCCTTGTCCTTGCGGGACACACGAACCTAAACGATAAATATCGTCGCGTTCTCCGCGGCTCTTCCTTACGACCTTGAAATTCTCCGACGAAAGGAACATTTGTAAGAGTCCCGCGTTACCGCGTCACAATGCTTTACTAACAGTCCAAACCCGGAGAATGATAAGAGATTTGCGAAGAGGGACAATGCTGCTCCCTCCGAATCTCTTGCAAGTAAACGGGACGAATGAAGAGATCGCGGAACGCGATTACTCGTGCAACTAATAATTCTGGAAAATCCCGAAGTCTGGATCTCCTTAATCCAAGCGTCTGGACCCAACGGGAAACAAAAAAGCACAGAAGTGAATAACACCCGCAAAATCCCGTAATATACGAGGCGATTCCTCGCGCCGATAGCTGGCGGAAGGAAGGCGCTGAGGCCGGAGCTTTTTTCTTCGACCGATTGCGCGAAGGAAAAGCTCCGAAAGCCTCCTTCGTGACGGATCCTTCATCCAACTTCTTCCACTTGGGAACGTCTTCTTGATCTACGATGGCGACCCGAGTACTCCTCTCCATCAGCCGTTTACCGCCAAGGGTAAACCTCGTTTGACTCTTCGTGAACCCGTCGGGGCTACGTGATCGACGTTATTTGTTCCTGCCGCCGAAGGCGTCGCGACGAAAGCGTACATCGAACCGACGATCAATTTGCTCTGCCTCAGGAATTTAGAAAGAATCGTGCGTCGTCATTACGCCTGTTCCGCGTCATCCAACAATTGGTACTTCTTTGAATGTCGTAAAGTACATTCTTTCGACGTGATTTCACATTTATTGCACAAAAAAATATAAAGTCAATTTATCAATAAGGTCATTGTCCCTGTTTCTACTCATTTAAGACAAATGATACTAAAAACATTAGTTTAAATTATTATTTTAAGTAACAATTAGCGAACAAATTGGTCGTTTATCACGTTAGGAGTCGTATTACGTATAAAATTAAAGAAATATCATTTTGAAGACTTTTATTATGAATAATTGTTAATTAAATGTAATGCAAGAAATGAACGTATTTCTACGCGGCAAAATTCGCGGTGTCCATATATCTACTCACAACGTGTCCCTATTTCTGCGCATACAAGTGTAGCAGATTCAGTTTCGGTTTACCGATATCAATAAGGTCAATGTCCCTATTTCAACTCATTTAAGACTACAACGACTGCTCGGATTATGAAATTTATTTTTAACAACCAGCTATTACCTAGCGAGTAACGAGCCTATGCAACTTATGCCGGAGTATCTAAATAACGAATAATTAATCTTTCTGTAACTTATTTTATCAACCGAATATTAATGTTAAGAAGAATAGAAGTAGTGAGTAGAAATCAGGACTTGAGTAGAAACTGGGACATTGACCTTAGGCAAATTTAACCGTGAAAAGCATTTTTGACAGATTAGTGTACAATTTGTCGAAACAGGCACGTTGTCCTGTAAAACAACTGAAAATATTTCTCATGGACGTTTGATTTTAACCGATCAAATAATAGGAGCCGCTTAGGCTAGACAGCTATGTGCATAGATGGTGATTGGTCTCTCCATTTTGAAACCATATTGAGGCACGCATGATTCAACGCTGCGGGTAACGGATAATATTTGCTTTCATCAGCCATTTCAGAACAATTCAATTAACTACGCATGAAAGCATTGGGCACTTCCAATATTAATCATTCGCGCTTCGGGCCGTCCAATGTAAGCGAATACCTCATGACAAAGGAATTTTTAAATAATATCTACATAGCGTTCTACTACGGAGATTTAGCAATTAAATTTCCTCTGTCCGTAAACTGTTACAGTAGCTTTGAATTAAGAGTATGTACATCGATGAGATTCCTTTAAATCTATTATCGAAATTCAGTCCACGATTAAGAAATTGTTCCAGAATTTTATAATCACGTTACTTTTTCCGAACAAATCCTGTGTTTTATTATTGCACGTGATACTGGATAAAATGTAATTTGCCGATCAACCGTAAGAGCTTCCACGTTAACCGATAACCACCCAGAAGGCATACTGTAATCGTGCATTATGTAACCGGTACGGCGTGCATTGACCCATTGAACCGCGAAATCCGGGTAACCGAATTCAAAATTACATCCTTCAATTTTCTATCTCGCCCGCATCGTGGCGTATCGATGCGACCGTTCGCATTCACGAATACGCAAGCTTGCACCCCGTGATGCGAATATCGCTGTCTCCTGATTTCAAGACTTCAAGATGCTTCAATGATATTATTCATTTTTATGGGAAAGACATTCCCAACGATACGAAAAATACGTATGTTCCATCGATTGAATTTAGTTGAAATTATCCTTCGCCCTGACACTACAATACACGGTGGACAAGCGTGGGACTTGGTCCGAACAAATTAACGATCCCTCTCCTATTTTCACGTGTCCGGTAGAACCTCTCGAGGGTGCAGTTCTCGAACTCCTATTTCATCGAGCTCCAAATCTAACTCCGCATACACGTCGATAAGTACGTTGCGCGCTGTAATGATCAATAAATCCATTAAGCAACGGTCGGATTAACGCTAGTACAAGCTGGTCCCGCCTGCCCGTGTAGCTCTACAGGTGCCGACTCATCCTCGCAGTTAATTAATTAACTCGTCTGCTCTCCTAGACCGAGGGTTCTCCGCCGCTCTTCCTCTCTCCCTCTCGATTCTACGAATACTCCTCTTCGTTCTCATCTCTTCAACCCCCGTACCACCCCCCTCCCTCCTCTCTCCCCTCGATACAGGCACGTTAACTCGACGAGCGGAGGCAGACGATCGTAGCGCGATTAAAGGCGCGACACCGACGGCTTTGCCACTCGGATTTTCCTTCGTCCGCTTTCGCCCTCTTCTTTCCGTATGGCCCCGCAAATTATTTCCACGGTGGAAACAGCCGAGCGAGCAGAAAATCGCACGGGATTACCTACCGGCATCGACCGCTAAAAGGACACGCGATTGGAACTGATCCGGTAGGAAAAATGAAATCGTTTCCTCGCGGTAAGTGGATCTTTTATGGCACGCTCGAGGTAGAGAGACGCGCGGGTGAAAACAGAGAGGTAGGCAAGGCTGGAGTCCTCGTGCAGTAGGAGAGATCGAGAAAGGGAGATTTCGAGGAGCTGAGAATACCAGGGAAGAGGAGAGAAAAGAGAAGGAGAGCCGAGAGAAAGACGGGTTTGGGGGTTCACTTCGTTCCTCCGTGAAATACGATAAGAAGATGGTGGCGATGGTGGTGGTGCTGGCGTGGATGTGAACCGAAAAAGGGTGCCCCCGAGTTCGACGATTCCTCCGCATCGATCTGCATACTCGTCTCCGTGTCGCCGACGTCATTTGCACTACGTTCGACGTTTTTCGCCACTAGTATCTTGTAGTCCCCTTGCCCTTTATCTCACGATACAATCGGTAAACGCATTTTCCGCAAACTTAATTGATTCGAAAATATCCGGTGGCTAAGAACGTCCGAATTATACCACGCAAATATACATAGGTGCTTTTCTCTCTGCTCGCGGACGAATAAATAGGTTGTTCATCAACGACAGATCCTTTTAAAGGGGAGAATTTCAATAAAAGCATCGCTCGAGAATAAAGGGCGATGTTGGGGTGTCCGTCGGAAAAAGATTTCAAGCTTGGACAAAGGTCCGCGCATCGCGAATTTCATTTATTGCCACGACGGCACTGGAACGCACCGAGGTACACGCAACCGCGTTGCACCACCATGCGTACCTACCGAACTATTTAAATTTTATTTTGTCATTTCAACTCAGGGTCAGTTGCAGTTTTACGCGGCCGTAAACCGGAAGCGCGAGCATCTCGCAATTTCCGCTCCCATCGATCCATATCTTTTCCATCGGAATTCACCACCGTCACTACCACACCCTTCCTCCACCCCCCCATACAGAACCACCTCCGTTCACGCCAACCTCCACTCACCATTCCACCTATACGCTTTCATTTCCTTTTCAAACAAGATTCCGGAAAGGCGGCGCGCTTTATTGTTCTTTTTTCCCTCTCTCTCTCTCTCGCGTCCTCTATCCCCTCGCGCCTTCTTCCGCCCCCTTGACGCGAGTTGGCTCGCCATCGACGCGAAACGCGCCACTACGGGGTCAAGGAAATGGTCCTGTAAAATGGGGAGGTAGGTTTGCAGGGATCGGCGCGCACGGCCGTTTGAGCTTCAATTTTTCTTGTTAAAACATCGGCCGTATAGTTTTACGCGGTCGTACGATCGAATAGAAACGCCTGCCGCCTTGCCTCGGCCGCGGTGGCGGCTCGCTATATTTCCGCATCGATTCTCAGTCCGTCCCCTTCCTTCCACTCCCGGCGTTTCAACGCTCTCTCCCTTTCCCTTTGGTCCGTCGTCCCCAGCCACCCCCTTTCACCCTCTGCCCTGCGCGGCGTCGATTTCATTCTCCCTTTGGTAATCGGGAAGGTGCGTGTCCCCTTTCGGCTTTTTTTTTTTTTTTATCCTCGCCGGCCGCCGTCTGATCTTCTAATGGAACGGGCCCCGCTCTCAAAGAAGCACTCTGCGGGTACTGAAAGTACTCCGCGCACCGCTGATACGTATCTGGAATATTTTTATTTTCCTTGTACTTCTTCCGTCTCTCTCCCCACCCCCTCTCGTGCCCTGCTTTTCCACCCTCCCAGGCCTCTTTTTCCATATCGCGAAAACGAGCGGCACTGAATGGGTAATAAGTTTCCGCGCTTGCCATCGCAAAGGCCGATTGAGAGTAGAGAAGCGGAAGGAGTGACGTGTGAGTGCAATCAGTGGTGCTTGAGCAGTCGCGGTAATTAGATCTAATTGATGGGGTTAATTTAATGCCGAGCGTAGTAGAAAAGTGGTTTTTTGGTACCGCGCGTAATTTAAAGCTGTAATTTCGAAGCAGAATATTTCGTGTGTTTAAATGCGTTAAGCATATTTCACATTTCTTGGCTGTTAACGCTAATTCTCGCGCGACTGTGTCTAATGACGTAAAGTTACAGGAACGTAAGTTTCGCGAGGAAATCTCCACTTAATTACTCTCAATTAGTTTCTCGACAAAAACGGGGTGCCACGTTGGTCGTGAGACGGCGTAACGTACTTAAACGGGTGGCAGAAATTAACGATTTTCATTTATTCCCTAATAACTCATTCCCTTTGCCCGAACTCGAGGGAGAACTTGTATCTAGTAGGTTCGTAACTCAATTCGGATTAATCAGAATTACTTTTGATAATTCCCCCGAAACAGAGAGCTAATCGTGATGCTTTCGAGATAATACGTTTAGCCCGGTAACGAGATCTCACGATTGTTCCCTTGCTCACTTGCAATTCTCACGAAGGCGGACGTTGACGTGAAATTACAGCTTGTAAGCCCGTAAGCCAATCTCAATTAATTACTACCAATTAATTTTCGCGGCTGAGGGAAAAAAAGGGTGGCCCCTCGTAAGACAGGTAACACGCTTAGGCCTCCGCGCCTCCCCGTAATTAATTCTCCAATTTAAACCCGTCGGTGATTTATACCGCCCCATCTTATCCCACCCGGTATACGCACTTCGCGTCGCGTAAATCACAAGAGCACCTTACTCAGGAAACTACCGTTCTTATGGCGCCGATTGTACCGGCTCAAGATTCTATTTCGAACTGTTACGTGCAAAACGGTCGAAAAAGATTACTTCGCTCGGACTAAACATCCTTCCATGGTCCAGATTTACTCCTAGTAAAAATTACACGAATTTCAAACTCACAGGTTATTTCTCATTGCCCTTTACTGATAGCACCGAGCATCCTTCCATTGTAGATTCCTCCAGGCACAAGGCACCAAAACACATCAATTTCCCTCGCACAGATTTCGCGGTACAAAGAAAACCGGTACTCGCGTGCACCTCCAACATATACCTCTCTTGCCAACGTTCTACGCCTGACTGTCCGCAAAAACAATTTACCCTCACGATTTATGGAAAACATATTTCCGGAGCTTACGGTGACGCGCTTAAGAAAAAGCTTCCCGTCCCTTCATTTTCCCCACTCCCATTTTCTTTCGTTGAAGCAGTCACGCCCGCGCCTACGGCCCCATTCGTCTCCTTTCTTTACACCGTGTGGATATGTTTTACCTTACCATCTCCACCCTTTCTCATCCCACCATCTCTCGTCGCCAACGAACCAGGCGCGAGCTAAAGACTACATTATGGACCGGCGGGCAAAAACTCAACGGGGCTGCTTTTTCCGGGAATATGTATGTGTCCGAAGTCAGTTCTGGAAGCTCAACCGTGCGCGCAAGAAGCGACGCGCTCGTTAACGGTATCGTAGACGTGTATCGAGCCACGGTACCGCAGCAGAGAGAGAGTCGTCGGGCTGTAGTGCTTGTGAACTTTCAGAAGTTGATCGAAGCAAGTGTGCGAAGTGTGTGAATATCCTTCGCCTTACGTTGAAATTAAGTGCCGTTTGTAAATTACGCATCGACGGTTTCAAAAAAGAATGCTGTGTTTTGTGACATTTGTTTCTTGCGAAAGTGAAAGACAAAAAGCCAAAGGAAAGTGCTAAAAGGAGTTAGTGGCAGATGAATAACCGTTCACTACGAGAGCCATGCAGGAACTGGACGCTCGGATAAGGGACTAATCTCGTTGTACGTATACGAGATATCGTATAAGCCTCCTACGATGTAATTTCCCTGTAACACTGATCCTAGTCGGTTACAGTAAATCTCGAAGGCATCGAATTCCCCTCGTGTCCTCGTGCTGTGGTCATTGATATTGAAATTAACACCGGAAGGACATATTTCGATTAGTAGGGCGTTAGGAACACTAGCCATTTGAAGAGGTAATCCTGTGTACTTCCGTTGGAATTTATTGTTCGAAAAATCGTAAGATCGAAACAGCATCGATTTATCTCGTGACGTGCGCAATTTGTCGAAGAGCTCCTGTAAATTCAAGGGATCTAAAAATCTTGCCGCGTTACGAACGCGTAACGAGAATTGGAAAAGCGTCGTGTATCGCGAAAGCTTATTCGCCGCCAGCGGCGGCCCTTTTTTTGTCGCCCAATCGGTGCACCGCGCGCGGCAAAGTGGGAGCAGACAGCCGTAAATCACGGGTGCTGGTAAACAGGCGAGTTCGCACGGCAATCCGCGACAAAAATAAACAACGCGACGGTTCTTCGGCACAGGAGAGAAAGGGAGAGGGCCAAATAAAAAACAACCAGAAGAGCGTCACGGCGCGAGCTAAGCAATACAGGGTGTTGCATCCTTAACAACCGACCTGTCCAAACAAAGTTTCAAAAACCGTCGCGCCAATTACGAAACGAGAAAACAAATTTTCCCTTCCACTGTCCTTTCTCCGAACTACTCGGAGAGCGAGGAGATAGTCGAGGAAAGATTCTGCGACGTATCCCATGGGATATTCTCGAGTACTCAGCCAGTGGTCGACCGAAGAGCGCTTTAACGAGGTATAATAATAAGGGGTGGCCGCTGAAGCGCCGAGAAATCTTTTCATTGTCGGAGCTTGCGCGTATAAAGTGACTCTAAAGATAATAAGCGAGTAAACGGGCGTCGAGACTCTCGATGTGCGGCAGCCGGCATTGTTAGTTAAGCCGGCGGCAGATAGCTGTGATTTAGAAGGGGGGCCGGAAGACAAGAGGACGAGACTGCGAGAAGGGAGCAACGGGAACAGTAACAGCAATGGCAGAGCCAACGGCAACGCTCGCTGGAGAAGGAGAGAGAAATTGGCAGGGGGGGTTGGTAGCAGAAGCACCGAAGCTGGTCGCAAACCAGCAGGGGCAGGGGTGTGTTGGTTGGTGAAGCAGGTTGAACGCAGGGGGCGAGAAGAGAGTGTCGTTACGAGAAGGGCAATGGGCTCGGAGGGGAGAGTAAGGGGGGCAGTGGATGGTGGCCCTGCAGGAACAATGCTGAGGTATGTATATCCAGCGGGCCAGACAACCGGCCGACCAACCAGCGACGCCAACCTGCAGCCAGCAATGGCAATGGGCCGTGGGGATAGCTCGTAATTGCCGCTCGGTCCTCAAGTGGCAACGACGGCGGTCAATTTCATCCCTCCATCTAGCCCTCCGCCCTTCCCACCCCCTTGGCTCGACCACCCCCCATAGACGCCCCCGCATGGACCACCTCCACCTACCCTCCTTCTCTTCTTCCCCCTCCTACCCCCAGACCTCGTTGGAACCGCGACACCGCAGAGACCCCTTTTACGTTCGGCATACACTACCAGGATTTGGTGAGGATTATGCCGGACACGGGGGTCTACACCGTAATTCGATAGTCTCGAAGTGATCGAGCTAACACCGTGGATCCTCTATCTCTCTCTATTGTGCTCACCCTTCCTCTCTCCCCCTGTGTACCTTGCTACTCCGTCTCTTTGTCTACGTTACACTCTTCTCTTTCTCGCTCGTTCTTATCACCTACCACCATATCCTGCACACTTCCACCTATGCCCCTCCACCCTCCTGTCGTTGTTGGTTTTCCAAGGAACTGCTTTTCCTGTATCCGTCGTCCGTGCTCGCCTCTGCACGATATACCAGGTTTGTTTATCATTCGTCCGGGGCCAAGCAAACGCGAGGGAAGCGGATGGAAATTCGTCGTGGTCAGTCGATCGGACGGTCCTCGAATTGACGTCGGCTAGATGGAGTTCGATAAACCACTGCGGTACCACCTCCGAGTTTCACGATTGAGAGAAAGAGAGAGGCTGGGAGAGAGGGAAAGGGACAGGGAGACTCAGAGAGCAGGAATATTCTAACCGGAAGCTGTGTATATACAACGGGAATCTAAGTTACCGAATTGCCGCGTAAGTAAGCGCCACTGCTCCGGACTTGCCTCACCCTGCGCCCCTGAATCTCTCCGGTGGCACCTAGCCAGGCAGGATCTTCGACAGCGGAGCTTTTCCTCTCCCTCGCTCTCGTCCCATCTCTCCGTTCCTTCTTCCACCAAAGGGAGGACCTGCGTGAGAGCGGAGCAACGAACCACGTGACGCCTTTTTCCGGGTATTTCGCCTGGAGAATTGAGATGGACACCTCGTACGTGAGCGGGAACGTATATATGTATGGAGGTCTGGATTTGCCGAGGATTATCCCAGGTACAGGAGGGATGAGGAAGAGAAGGTGGAAGGCTCGTTCCATGGTGTCCTCCCGCACGATCGATCGCAGAGGGTCAACCGACCGCGTTGCATCCCGGCGAGTCACGAGTGGCGGACACCCGAGTTCAAGGACTTCTTCCGTGACGTCCTTAACCCTCTTCGATTAATGTCGGAGCGTCTTTAACGTATCACCTAACGACCTTGAGAACAAGGCTCTACTTGCGGGCGGGCACTAACTCCCAGCGGTTCCAGCTCGTTACTCCGAGCACCGGTTTCCCGGACGGGCGTTTAGGCCCGTATTATGGGTAAACTTGTCGCGCGCCTAATGTCTGGTTAAATCCTGACAAACCGGTGGTACCCTGCCAGCCTACTTGGTACAGCGTATTCTCCATGCTCAGATGTGTTCACCTTCCTTGCTGAAACACACTTCGCAACGAATGTCACAATTTCGAGGCCTCTCGGCGCTTTTCCATCTCACTTATGGCGAAGAGCAGCTCGACAACGGGCGAGTCCATAAAACACCCCATCGTGGTCCCTCTCGACGCGACCGCCCAGGGCGTGCCTTCGTGCCACGGATTTCGTCCACGCTCTAGCCCGCATTGAAGTGTCAACGAATGTCCGTATAGCAGGGCCCTTGCCGCGACGCGCGAATTGACAGCGCGAGCCTATGTGACACTCTAGTCACAGCGGCATGCCTGGAGGGGTGGATGCGCGTCGAGCTGGTCGACGCGCGCAATTCGTTCCCGCGAAGGGACGGGCACGGTGGAGCACCGACACGATGGTCAACGATGCACCTCTGGTTTTTCCGCTCCCTTCGCTCTTTAACACCAACGTGGAACTCGGACAGAATCAGGACCATCGAAGACATTCCTATAACCTTCTGATTCTCCCACCTGAGACCTATCCGCAACTTAAATCCCTCTGATTAAAAAACTCAATATCGTCTTCTTCTCCTTCGGAAGACAGTTCGAAGTCGTCGTCGCCGCGTTCATCGCCCCCGGGTACTCTTGCGATAAATAGCCGTTGGTAAATGCCTCGAGAACTACGGCGAAGGAGGAGAAAGGGGTGAGGGAAGAAGACACGGAGGAGAAGAGAAAACGAATGAGACTAGAAGAGAGAGGGACACGTGGAAGGACAAAGAGGAACGGGAGGAGAGAACGGTGGCGTTATGTACCGAGTTGAAAAGTTGCTTCGGTGTTAACGGTGCCCCTCTACTCTCGCGCGCGCGCGCACACACGCGCTTGGAGAGGAACGTTGAGGAACGCATACGTGCTCGCGGAAGCAACTTCGAGGCGGAGACACGCGCTCCTTTCTCCCATTTGCACGCGACCCGTGAAGTGGTAATGGTGCACGGTGCCACGTGAATCACGCACACGTCGGCCACGCACCCTCTCACACGCTTACACACATTATACGTAGTATCCCGCAATGGCCGCGGGAGCACGTACCACCCGATGGAACGTATGTTTGCGCGGGCGCTTATCGTCCGCGAAGTTTCGCATTTTCTGCAATTTTCCGGTCTGCGACGACCCCGGGAATTTCTCGTTCGACGTGGCCGACTCCGCTCCGGGTAGTCTGCGGTGCGATCGTCGGGTACGAGAGGGGTGGAAAGAAAGGGGGGTGACGAAGAAGGAGGCGGAATGTAGAGTGGATAGAACAGGGAGGGTCCAGGAGTTACGAGAGAAGGAGAGGGGTGAAGGGAGCGCGATGGTCGGATGACGATCCTACACCGTGGTTCAAGAGGGTAGAGGGTTGGTGGTGGTCGAACGGTAGGGGTGATGTTTCGATGCGGGGAGGACGATGGAAAAAGGGGTAGGGAAAAAAACGGCCCTTGCCAAACTCCAAGCTCTTTATTATACCGTTTGGATTCGGCCCGGGGAGTTCATTCCGCACGATAATGGCGGGTATTTTATGTCACTAAAACGATATTATCAGTCCCCCAGCCCTATCCGCTGGATCGGCTCCAAAACTGGCTGGGATGAGTGTCGCCCGAGCGAAATTGCCTTCGTAACATAAAATGTCCCCCGCGCTCGGCTGCGGAGAAGTAATCGTCCCCTTGCGCTGCTTGCCCTATCGGGTACACGGTATTCGTTGCTGTGCTTTTGTTGGTAATTCCCTCTTCCTCTCCCTGTTTACCAGCGTAAGGGCACTGCCCGCGTCGCTCGCAACCATTCGTTGTAACTCTCGGGTAGAAAATATTGGCATAAATTAGTCGAAAGGGTTACCGAGACTTCTGCAGAAATCTTTAGAATTGCAGCAATTAAACTGAATTAGAAACATTCGTCTGCCGCTTGAAAAGCACTCGCTCGAGTGTTTCCGAATTAATTAGTGGCACGACGGGAAAAAGAAACGCGGAGGTGTAACTTGTCTGTACATTATTTCGATATCGACGAACCGTATATACGTGAAACACATTTATATGGAGCTTTATACCGTTCGAAGTTATCCAGAAATATCCTGGACACGGTTATCGCGGGTGATTCTTTATTCTCCCAAAAGTCACGATCTCCCTGTTACATTTGAAATTCCAAACGAAACGATAATGCGAAACTGGACGATCATTTTAATTCGATGCCCGCCACGATATCATCCCCGTTCTACCTTTTACCTTCCTTTAAAAACTCGTTCCGCTTGACGATTTGATACAGACCGATCGGATGAGAAACGGGAGGGAGGCGAGGTAGGAGGAACCGAAGACGAGCGGAAGGAGAGGAAAAAAAAGGACAATCGGAGATTGAAACCCCATTAACGGAGAAAGAGCAGCCTGTGCATCGTCGCTAACGATACGCCGCTCGATTCGACGAATCCGACCTCTCCCTCATTCTTCCTTCCCTTTATCTCCCTTCTTGTCCCTTTGCCGACCTCCCTTTTCTTTTTTACTCGCTGTAAAACCGTTATCTTTTTTTTTTCTCTTCTTCTCTCTCTCCCACATCTGGAAATATTCGATTGACGCCGTTAATTGGCGCATGCGCGACGGGAGGTCGACGCACCGCCTTGCCTTTCCGCGCGTCGCGTTTAATAACGCTTCGAGTACCTACGCCCCACGCGGAGGCGAATTATATCAAGAAGGTAGCGGGTTCTGCTGCGCGGGCGCGCATGCCGTTGAACGCTCGAGTTGTTTTTGACGGTTTGCCGCTTTAATTAAGTACGAGATTAAACGTCTCGTTAATGATGGAAGTTCCAGGGTTGGGCGGCGATGCCCGAGAGTCGCGACGTTCTGCCTTGCTCGCGAGGGAGAAACATTGAATGGAAAATGACGTGCTGACTGGAATGCTCGACTGGGACTAGACGACCCTGCCCACCTTCACCTCCTTCTCGTCCGCCACCTCCGCTAGCTTTCTTTCGCGCTTCTTTTGTGTCCGGATGCGTCTCTTGATTCGTCGCGCGGTGATAAATGCATCCCGCGATGCATTTCCCGAGGCCGGATGTTTATCGCGGCACACGGTCGATTTCACGCGTCCCGTTTTCACGACGAACGACTTTCGAGTCGCGTTTTCGCTCTAACGGAATTCACTTAAGTAATTGTTGATGTTTTAAGGAAACGTTTGCGAGATGTAGTTAGTTTACGTTACATCTCCTTTTACCGTTTGGCAAAGAAGGTGCAATATTTGTCCGCCTTTCCACGCGGTAGAGACTCGGTAAATATTGAAGTTAATTAATTTTGCGAAAGTGCACGATTACCTCGCAAGTATGTCTTCCGCCGACGCGAATGCTGTTTGTACTTCCCGGTCGATCCATCTTCGCGACGGTGAAACAAATTTTTCCGCCCAACCTCGGAAGGAAGAGGAATGTCAAGGCTCCGCTTTATGCCCCGACGGAACGTTCTCCCGTGCGATACTGAGAGCATCAAACAAGCTTTACAAACCATCGGCCGTTATGATCTCGCGTGCGAGCCATCGATAAGTTTCTATCAACAATTTCCGAGGCTGCGCGTAGTAGGTGCGTTAGCGACTACACGAGTACACGGGGCGCAACTCGTAAATCTCGGCCTAATAAAGAAAAACGATGCGACTGGGAGAGGGCGAGGAGTAAAGGGGTGGTGGGGTTAATCCGTCGATGCGAACGACCACCTCATCCCCTCTTACTCTCCTCCTTCCCCGTCACCTTAACATGAGAATGCGACCATTGCGTCGTGAACCGTAAACAACCGGCCGAAAGTCGTAAAAAGGCTCTCGGAAAATATCAAGAACGTACGAGGCGTCTCACCGCCGCCCACTCGGGTCATTATCGTCATAATACGAGGAAGGTGAGTGTGGCGTGCGTGCGAAGCGCCAAGTGTAACGCCCACATCAGACTTCACATCCATCCACTTCTCCTACGTGCTCACCTTCAGAGCTGCGCGATTGTGGGTGTCGATTATAACCTCAAACAAACTCCACCCTTCGTCGCAGCTTGAATTTGCATTCGCGAAGAACAGTCAGCCTTAATAAGAAAAAAGGTGAAAAAATACCGTGGACGTTCCCCATGAAACGCGCGATTTTAATTCCACGGCATTTTTAATTTCTGTTCGCTCGGCTCGCCTTTCCCGCAATTGCCGTGTCTCACGGGTTTAAACGAGCCCGGTAGCAGGCAGTTTTCGGTGGTGGTCGTTAATGCCGCGCTGGAATTCCCATGCTAATCGCGAGTTTCGATGTCGTCCTGGCTAGCACAGGGGAAACTGGGGGGATGAGAAGGGTGCCGCGAAACGCGCCGTTAACGAGCGAAACGACGTTTTAATTCCAGATAAAAAAAGAAATCAGAGACTGAGCAGAATCGTTTCTCCGTCCTCCTGAGCGTTACGACGAAGCCGACGTCGATGGCGTTGCGGTCGACACGGACGACCACTCGTTACGATCTCGCGATCCCCCTTGCGCCCATCGAGTGACGGAATATTTTTTTCCACCGCGATTCCGCGCACAAATCCTGCAGCGACACATCCCTCGTTTTCCGTGCAACGTTGCGCGTTCCCGTGTGCGCGAGAACGGAAAAGCGATAGGCGACGATGCCTGGTCGTGCGGGCGAAGAATTTGTTCGACGTACACGCTCGCGATTGTTGACGTTCCGATTCGTCTCGATGATTTTTCTTTTTTTCGTTCTCGATTTTTTTCACCTCACTCGATCGCAACGACGCGACCGACGCGACGGGAGATTTGCTCGAAAAATAATGTTCGTGCAAGTTGACGCGGTAAACTTGCCGAGCATGAGATAAAGCGAGAACGGTGAAATTCTTCTTCCTCGTTTGGAAAGCTTAAAAATCTGTTGGAAGAATTCGAGTGTAGTCTGTAAATTGGAGGCCCTTCGAGAGATGCGAACTAGCGCTTTCAATCGAGACTCGAATTTCTTGCTTCTCCCGAACATTCGCGCCGATTCGCTTTTAAATCTCTACCAAGGCCGCTGTGGGCCGTCAGCCCGAAAATCCCTGCATTTATCCGAACGGCCGGTGCGGCTCGACAATGAATGGTTATATTCGTCCCTCTAGTGCTAATGATGCCGACACACCTACGCACGCGCACCACTGTATCATCTCGTCCATTATGTATAGACAGTTTCTCCATGCATGTGTGTGTGTGTGTGTGTGTAGGTGGTAGGTAAATGCACGTGCGCGGCACCGTAAACAAACCATGGGATCTGTGTGGGAGTATCACGGGAGAAGCCGGTCGCTCGCGGGATGGTACGTACAGGGTTTAGCGGGCGGTCAGTCCGGTGGAAGGTACCCAGACGGATCAATATCACATTACTATAAATAATTAATAGGTGGCTCTGTTTCTATGCGTGCCGTCGTGCCTCATAGCTATGCCGATTTTCCTAACTGCCGTCGTGGATCAATACGATCAAAGCGCGAGCTTCCGCAACGGTAATTGCACGCTTGCAGGCATACTACTCTTATCTTTTATTTCTACGGTAGGCTCGTTTTCCTGAATCGTAGGCCATTCCTAACACCCTCGTTGTGCTTTCAGACGTACCCCATTGTGCCCGTTTTTTTCGCGAGGAAAGAACATTCTCGTCCGACTTTTTGGCAGAAGAATCAGTTTTATGGACAGTCAAGTTACTCGAACAGTACTTCGTATTTGCGTAGAATTTCCAGCACTTCGATACAATTGGTTTTGCCGATTAATAACTTTATCCTGAAATTCCACCGCAATCTATTCCCCACGTTAGTACTACGTACGTCCGATAGCGGTATAAGAACCGTTAGCTCGTTTCGAGTATTCGGTTAGCACGCACCCAGGAAGCACAAACTTCTCGTTCGAGTTCCTCTACTATTCAACCAAATCTCCATTAATTTTCCATAATCAGTACTCCATACCTCGACGGATACGCGATCTAATTAAAATCGTAAACTTGCGTATAAACTCTACAAATGACCGCGTTGCGCGTCGCCTTAAGCATTTTGCATATCTCGTTAAGAAAAGTCCCGAGAAAAGAAGACCAGTTCCCCGAATGCGATCTTTAACCGCTCTCGAGAATAAAAATCTTTCGTAATTTGCGATTATGCGTGATTGTTCGGTGCACCACACCGGCAGGAAACGGTAGGAGCGTAGAGTGGTTCCAGATTACTCGCGTTTGAGAATAATTAGACGCGGATTATGTGCGCCTGCAGGTTGAATGCTCTAAGTATCGAACTACCAACCCGTCCGCCTGCCGAGGATTTCCAAAGGATAAACCTGGAAGCGTTTTGTCGCGCGATCGACTATGCATCGTTGGGGAAATAGCGGGACAGGCCGAGCACCGCGAAATGGCGTGACTCGATATTCGTATACGCTTGTGAATATTAATTATGGAGATATAACGTAATCGTATAATCGTATAATTAAGCGTATTACCCACGGGTGAGAAGATCTTCGGGAATTTATGCATCGCCGATGGGACTCGCTTCTTCTTACGGGCGACGCAGCGTGAATTATAATTCTGGACATTTATAATGGTAATTAAAAAGAAAAGAATGAGAATCGGTCAAGCTCAGGTAAAATTGCGGCTTTCATCGATTCCCTGTCGCATAATCACCGACGACGCCCGTTGATGTCGACATAATGTTATTTCAGATAACATTAACTGCAACGATAATAGGATCATTTTGACGACGGCGCGGACGACATTGATGAGGACGATAATAGTAATGTTAACAGTAATTGTTAGGTACGCATGGTAGCGCAGGAGCCAGCCTCCAATTCAAAGGTGCCTAGGTAACAACCGTCGGGTGCTAATCGCGTATGCCGATCGTTCGGTGACTGCAGGCACCGCGGACGGCGCGATTATGGATGGCCGGATTGCGAATAATTAGGCGCGAATGTTACGTGCGCGCATACCTAATGGCGATTAGGAGCCTGGAAAGTGTCGAGAACTGATTGCTCGGTGCTGCGCCTGGTGGTCACGCTGTCGTCGGCAGTCCACCACATTCGCGGTAAACCAACAAGAAATTGATTAACCAGACTACTGCAATCTATAATTTTCTTTTTCTCGATACGTCGGGTGATCAGATGTGATAATTACTTTCGCAATACTTCCACGTTATTAATCCGCTTAACTAGCTTCTCTGCATTTATTTGGAACGTCGAGCTGTTCCACGTGTGTCTGCAAAATGATTTTCTATTGGACAATGGAAAACAAACCTTATGAGCCGCGAAGGTTTGTATTAGAGATAATTCGGATTGCATGCTAGAGGTATCTGCGTGTAATGAATTAGGTTAGAGTATCAGTGCGTCCACGGTAATCGTCTGTGGTGGTACGATAAACGTTAATAAAACGAGCCAACCGATGGGCAAGAGCTATCACGAGGAAGCAAACAGCGTATATAAACGTTCTTAACGTTCTTCGATCTGGAAAGCGCTTGGAAAATGCGATTTTTATATCATCATACTCCTTGTCTGTGGCACGAGACCCGTGGTCGTATCTGGGTCACAACGGACCAATGGCGGCCATGGACTCGACGAAGAAATATTTATCGCTCGACTTAGAAACTCGTAAAACTGTGACTCGTAAAACAGCAAGCGTCAATCTTGCATACCACATGGGTTATTTACCTCACTTTTTATCTACCGGCACGTTACGGCCAAATAACTTTGAATTGTTCCTTAGGATGGAGGAGGAGGAACAGAAGAGGGTAGCGTTAACGGCGCGAGTGACATGCGATACGGTAACCCCAATTTCTGCAGTACGGGTAGATGTAAAAATGTGGGTTAAAAAAATTGTTTAAGACTCGACGAGGATGGAAGAGGAAAATAATTATGCGAATTATTAATTTTTTGATGAGGCCGGTATTGGGAGTAAACGATGAAAAACACGCGACACGTGGAGATGCTTGAGATACTTATTTCCATTGTAAGTATAAAGAACCCAAAGATAGCAAAATTAGAAACGACAGTATTAAACGGATTTAGTTATCCAATGCAACCAGTGACGCCGGAGAAATAATCTACCCTGTAAGAATTGGGCATCGTCCAAGACGATAAAAATCTTCCACGAAAAAATATTTACAGCACAGCTGTCCCCTCGCAGCTGTAATAAAAACGGCAAGATATCCCCATCCAGTTGTCGATCCTTTTCGACCCAAGCCACGGCGACAAAGGAGAAGAGAAGGAGGAAGACGTGGAAGAGCCCCCTTTGGCTTTCTCATTACAAACTCAACGAAATCCACACCAGAAGCTGAGGCTGCCGGAGCCGAAACTGCGCTATGACGCCAAAGCCCCGGTATACGCAAGGGACACGTAGTCTGGGACCATGTTTGCGATCTTTTTCGTCGTCCCTATGGTCCACGAATTGCCTCCGGGGACGTCCAGGCGTTTCCGGGAGTACGGGAACGAAGCACGGGGACAATAAAAGTGCACCTAAACAATGCGGGGGGTGTAGAGGGACAAGCAACGAAGAATGAGAGAGAGAAAGAGAGAAACGGCGAAGGAAGGAGGACGAAGAGCAAAGGGGAGGAACCGGAGGACTCGCGACAGAGGGAGGAAGAGGTCGGATAACGGAAGGAAGAAATCGAGAGGAGGAAAAGAAGAGAGGGAGAGAGAGAGAGACAAGGATAAAGAAGCGAACGGAGGAAGAAAACGAAAAAAGAAGGAGGAAGGAGAGAGCCCACGGAGTGAGTCAGCCGTGGGCTGCATCGTTACAGAAAAAGGTTAGGTCAGGTGGTAGTGGCGACGGCAGTGGTCGTGATGGTGGTGGTGGTGGTGCTTCTAGATCTCCTGGACGAGGAGGCGGTGCTCGGGGCGAGGGGATCTGCCGGAGGACGTGCCCGCGTTGACAACAACCCCACTGGAGAAAGGGGGACGTTTCGGGCGATCCGGTTTGAATAAGTAGTTACTGGCCTAATAGTAGTGCCGGACTGTGACGACAGCCGAATACAGAATTTTCGAGGAGATACGGAAAACGAGAGGGAGCGGTCGAAGGCAGGGTAGGAGGGAGGGAGGGTCGCGCGGACGAGGAGGGAAGGATGAAAGCTCGGAATGAGAAGAAAGCGCGAGAAGCAAGGACGACGGAAGGGGATGGAAGAGAGGGTGCGATTGGCAGACGGGCGATGCTGTAAAGAGAGGCTCGAGAGGAACGAAGGCCTCGGCCTCGCTAGGCTAAAGCTATCAAACGACCATAAACACCTCGAGCTTCTTTCCCTCGAGCCTCCCCTCAAGCTACCCCTCGAGTTTTCTTTTCTCCATCCCCCACCCCCGGTCTCTCGTTCCTCCCGCAGTGCGTTTTTCCCTCCTTTCTTTCCTTCTTCTTTTTTTCCCTTCGCCGCATGCAGCCGCAGAACGTAAAGACGTTTCCTCTTGGCCGCTGACCGGTCGTCGCCCTTTTCTCCTGGCATACCGCTCTCAGTCGACCGCACGTTCTCGAGCTTTCGCACGTAGCACCGCGCGGAAACAACCCACGAGAGGAGAGTGAGTACACCGACGTCGCGCGAGGTTTCGAGTTACTCTCGGATGAGAGGGACGAGACGATGAGTGGATGTAAAGTTTTCACGAGCTCGTGTCGTTTCCTTCTCGTTCTCCTCTTCATTCCCTTTTGGTTGAGAGAGGAAGAGCGTGGAAGTGGAGATCTTGCTAGGCATCAGCGGTAAGGTCGAGATACAGTAGTGGGTGGTGGCGCGTCAGGAACAAAGATCGATCTCCCTTGAATTTCGCTATCCTGTAGGGAGATGCATCATTGTTGCTCGAGGCAATGGAGCTTCTCACCCAGTGCCTCTATTCCGCGAGAGCGCGTCATTGTGAGTGCGAAAAGATTTTCGAGCGTATCCTCCGCCCCCAAAGGACGCGACGAAGTCCGACGAAGTTTCCACCCGTGGAGAGAAGGGGCCCCGCATTCTCCGATAGAACGATCAGAAAGCGAATGAATAAATTGTCAGACTCGGCGATTTTGGCAGGAATATCTGAATCGAGAATGAAAGGGAAAAATCGAAAAATCTATTCGCGAAGCAAATCGTGTTACAAACCCGAATGAAGCACGGAGACGCATTTTATTTTTCGCCCCCTGTCAGGAATGGGCCATGGTGCATATCCAACTGAAGCACCAAAGACGAAATACTATAATATTTTTCATCTTGTTTCACGAGTTGGAGAACTTTACTTCGCGGGGCTTATGTCTCGATGAAACCGATGAAAGGGAGGTAACAAATTTCCGCGAACGTAAAGTCCAAATTAAACCAAGTCGAATCGGTGGCATCGCTCTCGCCTTTCTCTCCTCTGTACAGTCGGTGGCTCTAGCACGTAAAACGTTTTCTCGGTTGGTCGCTCGGTCGTCCTCTCGGGTCGTCCACCGAGATTCAGAAGGACGGCACATACGGAGAAACAACTTCCGGGATACACTTCCGGAATACAGTGAGCAACGTGAGTTCGAGCTCTTGCCGGATAAGGGGACGGGTGGACGACCCGAGCTGGTTAGATGTAAAGTTTTCACGTGAGAGCTCCATACGGCACGTCGAAGCGTGGGGATTGGCATGTTGAACAAAGATAGATGGCCGTTACAACGTGTTACAGGGATCGACAGGAACAGCACGTGCGGACCACGAATTCGTTTACAGAGAGGGAACGATTTCTTTCGTTTTTCGTGTAAATTTGCCGACGGAACCATTACCCGTCGGTGTCGCTAACCAACGAGTTCGATAAAATTTGGAAAAAGTCTCATCCGGGTTTTCAATTTCCGTAAATTTTACGGATCGTGACAATGGACAGAAAGCTTTTGCAATTTTACGACTGAGTAAGGCTCGAAAAACGTCGAAATTGTTTTTTGGAGTACACGATCGTGGAATGTACTTCTGCGCTCGTAATCTCCATTTACATCTGTCGAGGATTTAAGAGCATTTCTTCGAGTACTCTTTGAAGAAGATCGGCCAAGATTCTTCTTTCTATCATTGGGATTATACGTCCATTCTATCGCTCCACTTAACATCAGTCGTTATCGGCGAGCTCTCTACTTTTATTCGAATCCAGTCATAATGTACTTGATTTAGCAAATTCCGACAAATCTTCGAGATAAAACGGAATATTTATTGGTCATATTTAATTCGTCCTCCCACTCGAATCCTCCCTTGAAATGCGTATCGGCCGATTAATTGGATAGAGACTGTAGCTTATCACGATATGGAAAGTGAGGTAGCTCGCACGCGGATTTATCATTTATTACATGATTTGTATGTACAGATTTTAATAGTCGTTTATTAAAATGGCTGTAGAATTAATTCACGCTGAACAATCAAAGTGATCTCCATTGTAACGTATATCGACGTGTATTGTTAATTCTTTCGATACGTCCATCGTCAGGTATTTCGATACTATTCAACATGGATAATTATGCGAAGCTCAACGAACGACGTGTAAGGATATATCTGAAAATTATTATCTCAATATTTCATCGCCGACAAAGTCAATCGAGAGCGGGACAACCATTGCAAATAAACTACCCGAAGCGTAGTTTGAACGCTTTCGAGAATTATCCGTGACCGCAGCCCCGCAACGAAGCATCGAGTGGTCCGGCGAGTATTTGATTTTTTAACGGATAATACTTTTGGGAATTAAACGTCTGCCGTGGACGTGCGGCAATCGCCGGTTAACGTCAAGCGCACTTTTCGGCTTCTTTTCATTGGTGACCACCGAGAGGAGGAGGACCTAGGCGACGGAGAGGGTCATCGTCTAGCCGCTCGGCGAGTAATCGATTCGCCTCGGGTATTAACCAACAATGGGTTTCATTGAAAACTCGGTAACGACGACTCCTTCCGCTCCGGCGATCAACCGGGGGGGGGTTAAAAGACCAAGCCGGTGGCAGTGGTTCGCCAGGATGAGATATATCGAAGCAGTGGAGTTGCAACCCTCAACCTTCTGCTTTATCCTTCTCTTCCTCTTACTCCTTCGTACCCCCACTTGTCTCGTAAAGAATCCAAAAAGTTCCGTTGCGAGACACGCGTAATGTTAGTGGTGGCGACAATAGTCGCGTGGCAAAGTGCGGGAGTGTTCAGGCGCGGAGGAATGCGTGTAAGCTCGTTCACGTTTTTTACGAGACGTAAAACGCAGAAAAAAACGAATTATCCTACTGAGAGAAGAAAAAGGGTGTGCACGAGCCACGGCTGGCGACGCCACTGTCTCATTCTCATTTCCCCGCGAACGAATTCTTTTAAGGTCCGTCCCGGGCCCGCTTCCACGGCTATTGCCGGGGAGAATTACGTTCGCTCGTTCGTGTTGCCACTCGGATTAAAGTGCACGCGAGAGTCGCGCGACTGCGAATTAAGGATTAAGCGCTGAAGTCGAGCCGCCGACTCTCTCTCTCTCTCTCTCTCTCTCTCTCTCTCTCTCTCTCTCTCCGCCTTACCACCCACCCCTCCTAGCTTCGATAGCATAAATACAGAGATATAGCGATAGACCAGGTGCATTAGAGGACCTGCAACAAAATCGATACCAAAATCCTCCTCCAGCCACGCACCACCGAAAACTAATATTTCACCAAACGAGCGGCGAAACAAACGTTCACTCGGCCATTTTCCCAAGCGAACTCCTCGAGCTGCCAATGACGTGGAGAAGCAATTTTGCCGAGTCCCACGTTAATCTAAGAATACCGGGTCGAGAGCATCATCAATCAGCGAACACTTAAACAAATTTCTCCCCTCTTGGGCCGACAAACAAGAAGTCTGCTCGAGCTGAGTTGCCTCGAACCAGGCCACTCACGTCCCCAACCTCCCGCCACCGCTGGCCGTGTGGTGCCGCGCGCAAGGGGTGGAAAAGACCTTTCGGCTGTTTTTTCGGGGTGGCTTGTGCACATGACGTCAGGGCACCTAGACGTGTCAAAGAGCCGTATCAAATTGCAAACGAGGAGCTCCGTGGCCCGCTTGAGGCCAAGGGCTGCTGCTACTGTCGCGGCCACTTTTCCTTTCCCCACTACGACGACGACGTCGAGAACCTCGAGACGACGACGTCGTCATCGGGAGCTTCTCTTTTCCAGGGTTCTCCCTACGTTAATTACGTTAATAAGCTGGTTAACTGGGAGGTTCGCGAGAACCACGTTACCGTTATAATGACGAGGGGCAAGTTCTCTCTAACGGTGAGCGGAGCCGCGCGTATGAAGGAGAAGAGAGGAAGGCATCCCTTCTGCACGCGCCAGTAGGTCGATGTAGTAGTCGTCTTCCTCCTCATCTTCCTCCTCGTCCTCGTCGTCGCAGGGTGAGCTTTGGGATCCCTTTAATAATTTCCATACCGACGACAAGGGTTATATTCCACCCTGAGTTCCCTCAGTCGTCGCTCATCGCGCGCGCGAAAGTGTCTTTTGTAATCGTGAGGAGTAGTCTCGCGTGCAGTGAGAGGAAGAAGCGGGAACGCTTTATGTCAAAGGTGACGTCATGCGAGTCGGACTGAACCCGTTCCGGGGTGCACTTTGGGGAAGAGTGTTCGCGGATTCTGGATATCAGAGGAAGGTGAGTGCGAGAGGTTGAGAAGAGGGGAATGAGAAAGGGTGAAAGAGGATAGGTCGGAACGCAGGGCCCGCCTTTGTCTCTATCCGTACATACCTGGGACGCCGACTGGCAGTGTCTTCCGTCGGTGGATAAAACTGGGTCATCTCCGGCCTCGATTGTCTAAATTCAAGCGTGCGCTACCCACGTCTGGATAGTTCCCAATGCTTTCCACTTCACTCTTCGCGCCCTATCTTCTCTGCCGAGCGCGAATTTTGGTGCCTCGTCCTCCTAACGGCATGCCGACCCGTCGAATTTGAACACTAGATTTGAACGGCTGAATTCACATGTTTTTTTCTTCCTCCTTCCTTTTTCGCTCGTTTATTCGCTCGATCGTCGGACACCCTCGTCAAGCTCCCGGCGCGGCATCGAAATCCGTTCACAGGGCCCTGGGCCGTTGACCGAATTACATCGGAGATTGCCTCTTTTAAATGCAATACACGCCGTAAACAAAAATGAAGCTCGACGCCGGGCCCGCTAACGGTGCCCACGGACGACGGTTATTATCTCTTCACAAATTACATCGCGCCACCGGTGCTATGGCGGTGGGGTGTAGGAGGGGTGACTTCGGTCTGAGGCAACGATAAACCCACCCACAAGCATGGCACTCTTCCTCCGAAACTCTCGCTTCGAACGTTCACCGCTCTTCTCCTCCTCATCCTTCGCGTCTCACGCCAATGCACCCCTTCTCATTTCCATCCACCCACCATTTCCTCACTCCCCTTAAACCCCTCTGATATACCCACGTGCAAGCCCATTTACCTAGCCACTGTATATATCGTAGACAACACTTATTACCCGGGTAACACAATCGCATAATGCCACCCCTTCTCAGCCAACCCTCACTCTTTCCCTCTTCCTTCTCTCATTCTCGTCCCTCTCCTCCTTGCCACTTTGCCCTTCACCGCCAGTCCTCGCTGATAATGTCTAATTTAATAGTTCGAAGGAGAGGTCACCGCGCACCGGGTCCTCCGTTGTTGTAACGAGAGATCTACGCAGGGACTGGCGCCAGCTCGGTCTCCTAACGAAGTACAGGCGAAATAGACTGTAGATTTTGTCCCCGGGTCTTCTTTCCGGAAGAAGCTTCCACGGGCGTTAAAGGCAAAGGATCTCAGGATTCGCAATTCGCCCGGTACGCGAGATCCGTGGGATTCTTGCCTTGGTGTGGGTGGCCCGGCGAGATATTCAATTTCGATGTCAGGCGAGATTAGAGTAAGCTCGCGCCGTGGTGCGTTTGCGTGTGTGCGCGTGTGCTGCGTCGCGGTGTTCGCTCGACAGCCTTGCTCTCGCGCACGTGTACTCGTGGGACGTATATCACTCATACATTCTACTTAAAGTTGCATTAAAGTTGGATATGTTATTAGGTGCGCAACTTCTCGGGGAATTGCGCGAGCCCCGGCCTCGCGGCGCGCTCACCTACTTTATGGAACACTTATAACGAGGATATAGTCGATACGCAGTCTACGGAGCATTCGCTGCGCGGGTAGCGATAAGGCGCACGCGCCTCGAGCCTTGTTGTTACGTTCCCTTCGTTTATTGATAACTACACGATTCGTTTGGCAAACTTTGTTTAGCGCCCTCGCGAATTAAGGTGCAACCTTACTCTATACATCGTTTTTATCCGCTTTCGTGATAATGGAAAAATTCCAAGCCACTGCGTCCTTGCTCCACGAATTTCTTCGCGTCGAGACGTGCGCCCTATGCGGCTTAATTTTCACGACCCAAACGCTTGCTAGGTTGGAAAATGAGAAATGAGTTTCGCGACCGCGGTACACCGACGTTTAAGATCCTTCGAACGACTGCTTAGCTCCTGCGATACTTTCTTGTCGCGCGCGAATGGTCGTGTAAAGAGCGAAGGGCCCGAGTGGGTGGCCGTTATACGAATCGAAACGCAGCAAGAGGTAGCTACGAAATGAGCAACCGTAAACGTAACGCTCCGGTGCGATACGATAACGCGTTATTGCCAATCTCCTAGGAGGCGGCGAGGACATTAACGTGTACACGTACATGGGCGCACCTGAGTACACGGAAGTACCCTGCATACGGACGAGACGTCGGAAACGCCTCGTCATCGATAATGCGGGATGCTATGAGATTCGCGAAATACTGGTCCAACCGGTCCTCCTCCTCCTCCTCCTTTAATGTAGCGCAATATCGCGGGAAGCGCGCATGCGAAGAGAAAAGATGCAGAGAATCGAAGGTGAAAGCGGGTGATATTAATTTCTCGCTATTGCCAAATTGTCTAGGTAACGTATCTTACCTTACGGTTTGTTTTCTTTTAATGGAAAGAATACAAAGGCAGCGGAGATGTTGGAACTTATCGACCGGCGACTAGAGCTTAGAACCCCTACAAATTGCTCGAAGCTCCGAGGAGAGAAACTGGCCTCGCCAATTTAGAATTTCTGCTCATCGCTTCTATCCCGGGAAGCACGGTACTGCGCGCCCGATAATCTCTACCTTACTGTCTCGAGGCTTCGAGTTTCATGTGCGGCCTATTGCCTATAAGTGTACCTAACGCGAGATACATAAGAGCAAGCGCGCGGAGCGTTGGGTAAACGCAGAACGACGCGTTTAACACGTATCTCTAATCTCATTCGGAGTCGTTAAAGCACCTGCGTGTACTCATACTCGAACACGATGCTAAGGGTGCGTATGCGCGTTTGTTGGCGCGTATGGAAGAGGGTAACTTTAATCGATAATCCCGAGGCACAGGGTGGAGTAAGTGATATTGCTTGTAGGAACAATATCTTTAGAATAACACCGATAAATATTGGAATATCTGGAAGATGCTATTTGAAAATTCAATACCTTCGTGGAATTCTCCTCTCTCAACCCCCTCAGTCTCCTTATTTATCATCATCGGTTACAAACTTTTCTCTTCGTTGTAATTCGTTCTGAGATACATTTGCGTGCGTCCAAGTGAAATTTCAGGTCGAACGAAGCTGTAACCCGATACCTACAATCGTCTTCATAGTCATTAGAACCGACCTCTCGTCCACACACGCACGGGTCGAGGAAGCTCCAGCCTACTGGAAAGGGATGCCGTTAGGCGGACCCCTCTGGGTATTCGCGAGCTGCGAATCGTCGTGGAATGGTGAGGAACGATCGATATCGCGGAGGGTACTGTCGAGTTATCGAGAGAGGGATGGCTGTGACACGACATCATTCGGATCGCGTTGTGTTCGCACCGATAACTCTTGCACCAAGCGGATAGGGAGTTTGCGGTTGTCTTGGGAAAGGCCAGTGTCCCTTTACCCGCGGATTACGTAACTACGTCCAGAACGCTCTTTGTTCGTCGTCGGGGTAGACGACCGTCCCTCTGCGAGCGCCTCTCAATTTGTATTGTATCGAATTCGATGTGCACCCTGCATCGAGATATAAATTGCACGGGGTCGTCGATGAATTCTGTTGGCAGTGTTATCCGTAGCTGGGCGAACCAGCATGCACCGTTATCGTCGCGAATTCCGACGATAGGTGTTAACTAATAAAAACAATGTTCCCAGTATTTACGGAAAAACGATAATCGAACCGCCCAACGTAATTCACTTTTACGATGGAATTTTACGGGAACGTCTTCTCCCTCTGGCGAGGTGGATTCCACGAGAGCAGTTTGCTCGAAATAATTACGCGGATTCGAAATAATTAATACTTCGTGGGCCGGTGGGCGATTAAAGTTTCCCTTAATACGTCCGCGCGGTAGGGAGATTTTTTTAATCCGAAAGCCAAGGCGGCAAGAGGTCGGACGAAATATATCTTCCACCTCTTCCCATTCTCCTACGAATTAACGTTGGCTGGCTCGCGCGCTCCGTAGGAGACAATTAAAACTTTAAGCTGAAATAGCACCGGCGCTTGCCCGTCACTTGGACAAACCGAGTCCCCGTGGAGGAAGGGATGACCGAGAGGGGTGTGGGTAAAGTTTTCTTTGGCTGAAGCAACAGCGGTTTAAAAGAAAACTCACCGCGATGATTTAAACCTGGCCGTCTGTGTGGCTTTAAAGGGACGTTTACTCATAATGCATTTCGAGCCCGAGAGCAAATTTTTCTTTCAACTTCCGGAGAAGAGGGGAGTAACTCTCGCGTGTTCAGGAGGAGAGAGTAAGGGTGATGGGCAGAAGAAGTGGGTGAACGAAAATGGTAGTAAGATAGAGAGGAGAGGAAAACGTCGAAGTTCTAACCCTGTCGAACGCAAAAGCTGGGCTTACCGTTTTAACTTTGCTTTGCTTTAGGAAAATATGGGGAAATTTTACTCGTGAGTATCACTACTCTAGAATATCCTACTCCATTTATATGCGTTATTTGTTCGAGAATCGAGCGACGGCGATTTCTAAAATTGTTTGCTACGAATTTATGCAGATTTAATATAACATCCGCGAATGCACGATGCCATTGATTAAAAATACTCGCGATTACTCACACGTCCGAAATAAACTCTTATTACTGCTGAATTCGCATTCTAAAATCCTACCGACAAATTGGAGACACTTTAAGCCCGCTCGCACAGATTTTCGCGCGGGCAAGAACGAATATAGCGCGATTCGTCTTCCCGTGGGCTGAGAGACGTTCAATTTCAAGTTACCCACTCGGCGAGTATTTCTAATTTGAGCCGCAGCTTTAATCAAAGTAACGATAATTCACGGAGAACTTCCGTAGCCCGTCCTGGTGCAATTCAGCGGCTTGTGTGCCGTCGAGATTACGACAGAACGTAATCGATATGTCTTCCTACCAGACAACCCCGAGGATTCTGGCACCTTTTGCCCAGCAGCCGCTTTAATTCGCATACGGCACGCCTTGAAACTCCAAGGACTTAAGGTGTCGCAAAACTTTCCGATCGCAAAGTGGCGACTCGAGAATTTTATATGCCGTTCCGACGACGTCGTCAGGGATGTGCCGGTGAGAGGGCCAAGAGTGCCCACGAAGAAAGAGGGAGCGAAAGAGGGATAGTCGTGAGGGACGGCGCCATCGGCACCAAGCCTCCAGAAAACTTTCTCCGGTCGAATCTTCGTAACGTAACGAGGCTTTGTGTCGCGGCAATCGACGAAGAGATTCCACTCTTCCCTCCTTCACTCCCTCCCGTTCTCTTCACCCCTTACGAACGCCAGGAGCAATTTTTTACCCCGAACTCGTCGGAATTGTAATCGCTGTCCTCTCTTCGCCATCACCCTCCTCCCTCTCGTGGCCTTCATCATGCCCACCGCTTAATTCACTCGTTGAATCCCCTACGGTGACCAGCGGTGGGCAGAAGGGCGGAGAACGGCCACCGAGACGCGAAAGGAGGGGCGAAAAAAATAATTCGAAATCTAGGGGAGATCGAATCCGATCGGATTGCACGTTTTTCACGTAGGACCAACGGGGACGTGCACACGTGCGTGTGCAACTCGTAAGAGAGAACCACGGGCGTGCTACGCGCTCACGCATACACACGCACACAGGTTTATGCATCCACTCGCTTCCGTCTCTATCGTCGCGGCTTCGGCCAGGCCACCGTGGATTTCGAGAGTTTCGTGGGCTGTGCAAATTAATCCCATGGCGAATTTATTCGCTTTCCCTTCCGTTTCACCCTTCGTCCGCCTCTACTACCCACCTACCTTTCTACCGGCCGGCCGCCGCGCCTCGTCCTCCTTTTCACCGACGGATTTTAACGAACGTTTCGCAGATCAAGAGCTTTCATTGTTCGGACTCACGCTCGTACAATCCACAATGCCACTCTAGCTCCCTACCAAGAGGCACGCGAGGCGCAAACTTGTGTTTCCGGCCGCGAGTAAGAGAGCGCTGAAAGCGCGTTAACAAACCGACGGGAAATGTTTCAATTTTTCCGGAGGATCGGAAGGAGCGTCACTGATTTTCTAAAGGATTGTCCTCCGGAAAATCCACGCTTGTTTCGCGCGTTCACTTTCGTAAATTCTCGGAGCTGTAAATGGTGGTGGTAATGAGAAATGAAATTTTATCGAAGGCTATTCCACGATGTGATACTTATAGAAGGTTCATTTTTTTGCTTCCAGTAATAGAGGACGACTATCCGTCGCAAAAGACGCCAGGTGCGGAAGAGGATATCGAGCGTACGCTAAATCACGATTCGGGTAAGTGTTATAGTTCGAAGTATGGTAGATTGATGGACGAGAAAATTTCACGAGCATCCTTATATTAGAACTGGATGAGGAGGAGGAATACGAGGAGAGGCAACCCATCGAGGAGACAGACTTCAAATATTCAGAATTTGAACAGAGGTACGGTCCCGTAACCCCGTAATAAGATTAACTTTCGTCACTCGACAAGATCCCCTCATAACTACATTTCAGATTCGCCAACGTCAAGATCGTTAAAGCGCTGTCAGTTTTACTGCAGCAGTTCGATAAAAATTCCGCGGAGGTGAATCACTACGTTGCAAAGCTGCTCTACCAAATCGCATGGACATGCAAGATGCCCGCGATGCTTTTTCAAGCTTCCATATTCCGAACCTTCCAGAGAATCCTGGATTCAAAGAATCCTCAACACAAGGTGAAACATTCGATTTCTACTAAAAGTCTATTTTTTTTTTCTTCTCACGGCATCCTCCGTTACTATGAAACCTCCTTGGTTACTGTAAAAATCCGCACGCAAAATGAATCATTCATAAAGAAACAAGATACTTCGACGAGCATGGACCACGGGCTCGCCGCTTTGCAACTCTCCTCTCTCACAATGCGGAAAAAACTCGCGTCACGGGAAACTTTTTCCTTCCGCCATCCGCATAATCGTTCATCGACCTCTCGACTAAACGTCTCTCTCCTGGCTCTACGTCGTGAAAGATCGATCCGTTTCGCAGGAGCTCAAAAAGTTTGCAGTGTTCATAATCCGCCGTTTCGCGGAAGTCGCGCAGAACAATAGGAAGGTGTACATGGAGCTGCTCTTCTGGAAGAGCAGCCGAGATGCTGTGGAAGTCGTGGACGGGTACACCGACGGAACGAAGAAAACTAACGAGAAAGCTGCGCAAAGCATCTGGAGCGAAGCGGAAGAGGACGAGTTGCGCACGCTCTTCATGGAACATCAGACTAACAAGTATACCCAAGGTGCGTTCTCCGTGCGTCGAATTCTCCCGGAAAAGAGTGATATCTGAAAAAAAAGATTCTATTTTCCTAGTTGAGTTTTCCGATGGGTGAGGGTGTCATCTGACTCGAATAACAATTTTCCACCCGCCGTGGGTAATTCGATTTTTCAAAGTTTCAAATTCCAGAAAAATTGAGAACTGTGCAAAGTCTCTCGTGTCCAGGCTTTTACCCCATTTTACTTGTCTTTTTCATTTCTTTAAAGCCAAGAGCTCGCGCGGATATTCCAGGATGCGAGATTATTAAATCGTCCTTTCAGTGATTAATAACAAATTTCCGGACGCTGCCGATGTGCGGACTAATAAATAATCGATGTCGCGGAACGCGTTTGGCGCTCTCACATTCGACGATCGATAATAAATATCGAAGTTCGATTTCCCATGGAAATTTATTATCACCACTGGAGATCGTATTCGAGGTTCCTTCCCTTTTGGTCTTCCCTTCGGCGTCGAAATTGCCGGGGCTCCGCTCGAATTGCCGATGAAATTATTAGATCGTCGATAACGAGGTCCTCGTTTCTTGGTTAGGCGAATCACGTACTAGCCGGATGATGCAGTTATCCTTTCCGCGCGCCACGGCGCGCCAATTCACGGATAATATTGATTAAGTATAAATACTCGATATACCAAGTGGCCTTGAATCGATGTCCTCGCATGACCTCGCCGTGGTCATCTCGTAGAGCACTCATTTCCGAACACGAAACGTCCAGAGTAAATTTGATTCGGGCTTCTTCAAAGGCCCCGAATTCAGTCCAATTTTATTATATCGCTTTCGAGAACTGTACCGTTACTAAGACGGCATTTCCTTTTTCAGACTTGATCGACTGGCTACTGGAGAACCTGATTAACGACAATCGCACGCGTCGCAGTGTCATCAAGAAACTGAAGGAGATGTGCCTGATCGTGAATTCGAAGGTGAGCAGGATACACCCCCTTACCCCCGAGATTTATGCAGAGAGGATCGAAGCTTACATAAAAGAAATCCACGAAGTTTGGCTTATAGAGGCCAAATCTTCGCTACAAGGGGCTCTCTTCTCGAGTACGATGTAATCGAAACTTTTCGTCCCCGTTTTAAGTTTGCGTTGCAGGAGGGCGCGGAAGTGAATATCGAATTTTTATACGAATTGGGGTAGAACGACGGGTACTAGGGAAGCTTCTGAGGCTGTGTACAAAAATCGTCGAAAAAGTGCGACGTCGAGGAAAAAGAATGAAGAGGAGGTACCATCGGGGACCCTCTCTCGAAGAGATTGTTTCCCTCTTCGTTCTGCGATGATCTGACGAGGCCGGCGCGTTTCACGAAAACTATTCGAGCGTCCATCTGGCCTCTCCTGTCCGCTCCTGCGACCATCGTCGTGTTCGTCCTTCGTCTCATTCCTTCTTTTCCGCGTGCTCTTATTTTCTCTCATTCTCGTGCCACGCTATCCTCGCCGTCGCCGTCTTCTCGGCCTGACAGGATCAATGATTTACGAGGATCGTGAGAACGCGGCAAGGGACGCCCTCGTCGTCGTCGTCCTCCGCTCGAAAATAAGTTTCTGGACGGACGCCGTTGACGGGGTGAACATATGCAAAAAATGGAGACCGGGAATTGCTCCAGGAACTGTAAATTCTCCGGAGACAATTCCTAGGGGGTGCCGTACGGCTCGTCGTCCCTGCGCCAGTGCCTCGCTCTCGAAGGAAGGCACGGAAGGAGGGAGAAAGGATCACGGTGGAATAGGAAGGAAGCGGAGAGGAGATGGAAGAATTTGGACCCTTCTGTTTCCACGATTCACCACGTTCGCGTACCACCCATCTTGCGTTCTACTACGGGAATATCTTCGCTCCTTTTTCCTCTTCCGAGGTGTCCTCTACCCCCTTCCAAGCCTACCTTCTCTCTGCACGAAAAGCTATCTCTTTGTTTGCCTTTTGCCCTTGCCAGACACGTATAAACATTTGTATCGTCCTTCGGTCCCATCCCTCTTGTCGTCCACCAGACGAATAAGCAGGGACACGCGTCGCGTAACGTTTATATTCGCGTTTGTTAAGTACGCAAGAAAAGCGGAGGGGCGGCACGTGACCGAAGGAAGACGAGCAGACCGAGAGAAATTTTCTTATCTTGTACACGTCTTGAAGGGAGGGAAGTGAATTGAAACCTCGGTGTCTCAGGATCACGAGAAAATTCATACCGCGCCTGAAATTGATTTCGCTTCGGTGAACAATCGACGATGCATTAGCATTTAGTTTCAGACGTATAAAGCACCATCTCTGAATTCGAGAATACGATATTATTAACGCGGCGCATTTAGTAAGTACAGGTTTCATGGCTCGAAAATTGACAATTTTCGTGGACGTTGAAAGACGCTCGGTAACGGCGGTCGGTGGAAAGTAGGTGACATTATTTTGCTTAACTTTTGCTTCGCTCTGGTACGTGCGAAAATCACCGGCCATTCACGTGACGCGTTATGGCGATAATCTCGGTTCATTACCTGCTGTAACTCGTCGTCGCGAAAACGTGCCAGCACGTGCGCTGGAGAGAAATAGCCGATAGACGGTGGTCCGTGGTGGTCTAGCGCGGGAAGAGATGGAAGAAGGACGGGGAAGAAGGGTAAAGAAGAGGTGGCCCCTACTTAGAAAGGAGGAGAGAGAGGTCTGGGGAAAGGAGGACGATATATCCGAGTAGCGTTAAAACGGTATTACCCCACTTCGAAATTGACGATTAATCATAGGTGTGCAGCCGCCGCTGATAAAGTAGAGAATGAAGGAGGTTGGGAAGGGGAGGGTGTAACTACCCCGAGATGCCAATCCTCCTCCTTAAGGTTGCCTCTCCACGAGCCTCCTCCGCCTCCTCTTCGCACGATGGCCTTGCTAGCTACGAGAAAAAGAGAAAAAGCGAAGACGCGCAACTCCTTGGGTATTATTGATTCCTTGACAAACTCTTCCTCGAGGGTAGCTTAGGCGCGGAAGCGTTTCATTTAAATAATTTCATGCGTGAGTACTCTCGAGGCTGCCATTCGCTTTCACCCTTCCCAACCGCCTCTCTCGTCCTCGCCACGCGGCTCCTTCCACCCTACGCCAGGCTGCTTGCGAGGACGGAGTGTTCATTTGACATTCATTTAGTCCGTGAAATCGTACGGCAGTGCGCGCCGGCCATTTAGAAGGCAACGAGAAGCCTCTGGGTCGAGGGCGGTGGGTAATCGTTGGAAAATGAGCGACGCTCTCATTCTTTCCGTCTCGCTCCCCCCGTCCACCAAGGTCCAAAGAGATGGGAAGGAGAGACGGTGGAGAATCTAGCCCTCTGAGGGTGGAGATTACGAGAGGGGTATTTTTCTTTCGCGCGTTACACTCTGTAAGAGCCAAAATGAATTCAGGGTGTGAGGACCGAGATCCAGAAGAGGCTACCCAAGGAGTGGGCCGAGGAAGAGGTCGCTCAGCTCACGGAACTTTGGCAGGAGCTCAAGGACGACGACGGTAATTAAACGAACTCAACGTATTTCTGCGCTCCCCCATTCCACTTGGCTTTTCGTTTCCCGCATTTTTTGTTTCCCTACCTCCTTTACGACGAAGGCATTCAGTTCTCGGTAGTATTAGCAATTATATTGGTTTATTACGAATAAAGCACGAATTAATCGTTCCGATATCTCCTTTTAAGAGGATTTCCTTCATTGGAGTCTTGAGAATGTCGGGGTAGAACGTAGCCAGGGTTTGGTAGCGTTTTATAATTGGATCCTTCGAAATTGAATTAGGTGGAAGGTACAGCTAACGCGGACTGCCACCAGCGGATACCGAGCGTGGAGCTCTGAAGAATTCCACGAACGATCTCGCGGAAATTCGTTAACACCTTCGTGATTCCTCGGATTTAATTAAACGCCCTACGCCCGGACACGTCTCGCTGCTTGTAGTAATAATAATCTGTAGCCGGAGCCCGGGAATTCGCACGGGCGAAGAATAATATCGGCGCCGACAGAAACGTTTTCCGTAGTCTCGCCAAATTATAACTTATTTCATCCTTATACGACACTTTCCTGCTTTTCCAACTTTTGTCTCGGAAACTGTTTTCCCGCGTAGTTCATAAGGCCAAGACCTCGCGTGATATTCCGAAGCAAGTAATATTCTTATTTAAATTTACCCTTTCGCCGAGTTTCCGAAGCAGCTTCGTAAGTTTTTGCAATCGCTAACTCTACCCGACTTTGGCCTTCCTCCCGAACGTCAAGTTACGACCTGCAATTCTTCTTTGTTTTCTTTTTATCGCCTGTACAAATGCACGTACGCAGTTTCTTTACTCGTTGCTTCGCACGACAGTTTGTACACGTCCACCCCCCCCCCCCATCTCTCTCTCTCTCTTGTACCATAAACAGGACCTGGTTTCGCACGAGCATTTCTATTCAACAGATCCCTTGGACTCTATTCACAACGCCCTCAGAATAAAGCGCCCGAAGCCGAAGATCAAGGAGAAGCTTTTGGAATTAGGATTGGCGGAGGATCCCAAGGAACTTCGCAAAAAACGAACCAGAAAAAGCAACCACGGTGAGTTTCCTCGCCGACGTCTCGACGTTGCGTGCCCTCTTTCCCACCTCCCTCCGTTTTCCCACTTTTCCTACCTCTCCACGTCTCCCTCTTACACAGCCGACATCTCTCATTCTCTCCCCGGAGCCTTTCTCCTTTACCGAAGCACCCCTTGTTCCGGCCAATCCCATCCCATTCCATTCGCATCTGTCTTTCTTACTATCCTCAGATTCCGCGACTATTCCCATTCGATCAGTCTTCTGGTAACGCGATTGCCAGAGACTGCATAGAGCTCTTGGTTTTTGGGGGAGAGATGAGAACCAAGGAGGACGGGAGAGAAACGGGAGGTCGCCAGCGCGAGGGAGAGCAAAGATCAATTTGTACGGGATTCTTCTTCCTGGAATCTTTCTCCACCCATGCTCACCTTCACCGTTGATTTCTTATAACACCACGAAGAGGAAAAAAGGAGGAAGCTCTTGTCGATATTACCCAGAAGCGAGCCAGTGAGCGACAAGTCGAGGTGATGACGTGTTCCACCTTTTTTTTCCTGCCCCGTAGAAGCTCCGCGCGAGATGCCACTGCGCGTAAAATCGCACCGATCGACTCCCCTGCACGCGCCAGCGATTCGCCCTTGCGGAGTGATTGCGCAAGGATGGCCAGCATTGATCCCGGAGCGTCCGATAGAAAGAGAAACAAAAATTTGTCCCGCGTTACAGTTGTTAGTTTCCATTACACGTCTGACAACGGCGAGACTGCTCCTCCACCGTGTATTTTCGAGTTGAAGGTTTCATTTGTCTTTCTCGTGCGTTTAATTTATTTCTTTTCGCGTACCGTGGACCTCGTCCACCGTCATAGGGATTTATTAGCTTCGAATGGCGCGTCATTCGGAGTTACGATTCGTTAAAGCGCACCGACTTGCACACTTTTCTCTGCACGGTATCAACAGATTTTTCACAATTTATCTTTATTTATCGTCCTTCTGCGCGCAGCTTGTCTCTTCGAAACTGTGAAAAATTCGGAAGAGTTCGTGAGGTTATTTAGGATTGCGAAATGTTTTCTATATCGAACTACGGACAGAATTCTCGGCACGCGATGTTCGAATTGCAGCAGCCGGTCCTTGCTCATTTGTCGGTGGATGCTACGTCAGTTTTGTAAATTAAAAATAAATTAAAAAATCCACGGAGTCCTGCAACGCAAAATGTTCGTTCCCCGCTGAATGGATTTTCGAACGAGCTCGCCGCGGGATTGTATTCGCGGAATACGAATCTTGTTATTTAATATCGAGAAGACGGTGAATTTTTCCCGCACATTTCTTGTTTCTTGGAATCCGACTTGGGGACTAGGACGCTGACATCACTCCTTTCCGCTCGCCATTACTACAGCAGGGAAGGAATATCATATTTATCATGGAATATTGTTTCTCTCTCTCTCTCTCGTTCTCTGGCGCGCGTCCTGTTTTGTATTCAATGCATTGCGATAGATGGTATCGCCAGATATAAGACCGCGAAATGAGGTATAGGAGCGAGGCTTTGTCTCTTCTCGTCGCCCGCCGATATCGGAAGGAGCGTTTTCCCTCTACTCCTGTATCGTTCCAATTTGTCTGCGCTCACCGAAGTCGATCCACAATCGTCTTTCGGATGGTACACCGGTGAGAATTTAAAAAATACCCTGTACCATGATCGATCTCGATTGCAATACCCGTGCCATCTTATATTTTTCTCTAGCATACTGTACTTATCGTTACCCTACTAAAACGAAAACTACGAATTTCATAAGAGCCTTCGACACACAAAGCGCAAAACCAAAATCTACCTTTACCGGACCACGATTTATCCACTGAAACGTAATCGGAAAAGTGCACATCTGACGTCGCTAAGGTGCTACCGGTACGCTTTAGAAATATCTCGAAATTGTGCGATTCTGCCTGACGTATAGGATGAGCATACGTCACGCGGATTAATACGAATTTGGGAAAGGTTTATATCGTTTCTGCTGGTATTGTGCTCGAAGGTAAATCGTCGTGGGAAACGCAGTCTGCCGGTAATTCTGACGGGGATCAAGACTCCGACGAAGAAACTGCTAAATCCTCGGGACGTAACAGCGTGGCTCCTACTCGCGTGAAAATGACGAAGAAGCGTGACAGAAAAATCGGAGCCGGCAAGAGGACGTCGACGATGGTCTACACGGATGCACAATTATCCGGTCTTCTCAAGGACGCCATCGACAGGCGTAAGTAACGCTCTACTTTATTCCATCCCCTCCCTTTGTTCGGTCTCGCATGCACGCCCACCCCTCACATGATTTATGAGAACAGACTCGTCGACGGAACACCGCGTGCTTCCTGCTCCTCTTCCTCTTTTCGTCTCCTCCTCCCTTTCCTGCCGCGTGTCGCGCGTGCTCCTTCCCCAGGACAAATGTCCTTTTGCGAAAGGGAGGGGAGAAAAAGCCTCCTGGGATGAGGACTTGCAGGAGCCATTTAGAAAATGGAAGCAGGACGATGGAAGAAAGGGGAAGGATGGGAAAAAGGAGAAATAATGAGTTGTTGGATGGACGGGAAGGAAAGATAAAAAAAGAGAGGGGCTGAAAGTGCGAGCCCTATCGGAAGCCAGGCACAATCGAAGGACGTCGTTAAAGACGACCCTTCGGTTTCTTCTGTCAAAAATCAAATCGACTCTCTGTTTCTCCCTTCGTCCATACCTTTTAACGGGGTCACTCCCGAATCTGAAGCGGAAATGTCACACTTTGCTGCACCGTAGCCCCATGGTCTGTTGAATTTGTGGCCTACATTAACCGTTGGTATCATAAATCAGGAATGGAGAACGCACTGGAGTGGCTGAAGGACTCCTTGGAAGATGTTCTGGAGGATCGTGACGATGAGAGCACGGAAGGTATTCCCTTGGTACCGGTGACAGATTACGCCGTGGCCGCGATGGATACACCGAGTTTTCAAAAACTCCTTCGCGCCTTGAATATCAATCCACCTTACGACGAGCAAGAATCCTATTGGCGTATACCAGCCAGTCTGCCGACCTCGATCATTCAAAGGCGTTGCAAACTTTTGGACGATGCTTTAGCAGGGAATATCATCGTCGAAGGTAAGATCCCATTAACATTTCGTTCTGTAAATTGTAGTCTTACAAGTCCTGCGCGTATTTTCTACTTTACTTATTTACAGAGCCACCGGCGAAGCGCCAAAAAACAGAGTCAGATAGTATAATTAGACTTGATTCCGATGATGATGACGACATCGACGTTTTGGAATCTGTTAAAAAATTCTTCACTGCCAAAGGTATGGTACCTGCGTAAATTTTGTATTAACGCGTGTAAATTAAGCTTACTAACATGATGATTAAATGTTTACTTATTAGAACCCGTACCATCTACTTCGCGAGATTGCGAACCAAGCACAAGCACTCAGTCTACACGTCTAAAAAAATCGAGAAAAACACCGGCTTCCAGTAAACGTAACAGTACGGAAGAAATGCCACAGGAAATGGATATAGAAGTGAAAGTGGATTTTTCAGAGTCAGTCGGTATGTGCAATTTCATGGACGTGGTTTATCGATGGAAGGGCGCCAAAATAGCAACTCCGTGCCCTCTGGCATTGACCCTGGCAAACTATTGAATCCTTAGTGTGTACCGACCAACGAGCCCGTGAGCACTTATAGATAGAATAAACGCCTCCAATAAGATTTTGTCGTGTTGCACGACTTTGACTGAAATTACATTCTGCCAAGTTTAAACAGAAAAGAAATAGGATACATAAGCCTTCTTCTACAGACATATTTCCTTAAATTATGTTGGCATTTCGTGCCAATCGATGTTATAGGGTACAATTTAACAATTGCATAGGGTACATTTTGATATTAACGTGACCGTGTTATGACGTGTCGCTTTCCACGATGAAAACTCAGAAAGAACCAAAACGTTTTAACTATGTTAGTGGGACTAGTACATTACCCAGAAAATATGGAGGGTCTTCAGAACCCGACTCCCGAAAATCCAGGTTAAACCTATATTCAAAATATGGGTATGGTGGCGTTTATCTCGAGTTCACGAATCTCAGCGACTCGATCGGGACAAAATATGACGGGGGTTGGGTAAGATATCGATTTAACATAACTGGAACTGGGGATCGTCTTTAACGACGTAAGAATCTGCAAAATTGCAGCTGATACGTTTACATAGATTCCATGTATTATCTGACGCACATCGAAAAAGTATTTCTATTGAAAATGTGTGATCCATAGATAAAGTAATTTAAATCATCTTCTAATAACATGTTTTTTGCGTTAGATATCGAGACAAAGAGAAGCCGATCTGAGAGCGCGGACCGAGAAACCTCTTTGAGGAAGAAACGGCGAATAATAATAGAAAGTGAAGAAGAAGACATTGACGTACAACCTCGGAGTGAAATAGATTTTCAGCATATTGTAATTAGCGAAGATGAGTTGTCTGCCTCAGCCGAACATCTCAGTAGAAGAGCTCGTATAATAATTAGCGACGATGACGAAGAATCGCCGAAGGCGACATCTACTTCTAAAAGGTCTATTCAAATAATAAGTGACGATGATGAAGAGTAACGTAATTTCCAAATGTATTAAAATCAACTGTATGATTTTCATTTGAAAAAATGCAATTTAATTTCGTGTTATGCAAAATAATGTAATTGCGTTCTTTGGTATTTGCAAATTGTTTTTTTATCATTTCATTAAATACATGATTTATTTAATAATTAAGCTACAAGCCTAAAAAAACAATTTGATTTCAAAATGGTACAATGGTTTACTTCTCGCTACTGTAACTTTAACTTTACGTAATTATATAACTGTGTGAAAATTTGTTGAAATATTTGTATACATCTCGTATAATGTTATAAAAGCAAATGACCTTTGTAAACGACTGTGCGATCCAAGCTGTGGAGAAAGTTAAGAAAAGGAGAAAACAAAACCTTTCGTTAATGTGAAATTCACCTCAAATTTATAAAATGAAATTAATTACAATCGATTGAAAATGTTTCGTTCTTATTGTGTTTACTTTTCCACAGCTTGGGGGTAAGTACCTTGCATCTGCAACATGCGCCCCGTAGCCGACCCTATTTACTGATAGTAACCAATTACACTTCGTGCTTATTATTATCTTTACACGTTTTACAAAATAGCATATGTATCACATCGATAAAGTCCATAATACGAAAGTACTTATTAAGCAAAGAAAATAAATGCTTATAAAACGAAGGCTTCACTTGAAGATACACAAAGAACCGTGTATTTATCAATGACCATTATTAAATGATAAATAAAACGCGTAGCGTGAATATGTCGCATAATTACACCGTCCAACACTGTTAAATATATCTGGCGATAATTATGCTTACCAATGCCACCGTCAGCTTACAACACAAGGTCTGTAATAATAAATCGAATATCCGAGCTCACCAACTTATCATCTGTTTCCGTAGTTCCTTCATTGTCTCGATTTCCATGAAAGGCGTCCACATTTCGCCAAGTAACGACGAAGAGAACATGCGCAGCAGGCTGGTGGCGCAGCTTGCTGCGCGCGCATGCAAAGTTGGCGGTAAGATGCGCGCGCATCGTCGCCATCTTGTTGCGACGCCATTGGCGTTTAGGCGGCCGCGACGTGCCACTTTCTCGAACGTCTGTTATCCGCTTACATGGTTGGCCAATGTGGATGACTTTACGTCTTTTGATGGGCAGGTGAGGAGTCTTGGCGAGTGTCAACGGATTCGTACGTGTGTATCGGATTATAATCGCGACCGCGAAGACCAGCCCTTACCTTTTTCCGAACGCCTTCGACGACGACGCTAGACCGGGAACGGTCGCGGGACGGTGCGTAATGTCGCCGCAAGGACTCCGCGAGCCGCGGATACGGGACCAGGCGATCATACAGAGCCAGGAATCGAGATAAACACGTGAGGATCATCGTAGTTGCATTATTGCTCGCCATCACCAAGGACGCGAATATGCGACTCGGAAAACTGGAGAATGCCAGGTATGTGTAACAGAGTATTTCTTAATCTTTTATCGATCGTTCCGTAAAAACTTGTGACAGTGCTTGATGTGTGTAATGTTACGTGACCACCCCCGGATATTAATTGAGGACGTAGATTAGATAGGGTCTTGAAGAAACTTGTTATTTCAAGTGCAATCCACTCGTATATGAACGTAGATAGAAGTCTACTGAGATAAGAGGTTAATTGTTAGGCATTATTTCTCGGTATTATATGTTTTATTGCCGTCGAATTAATTTGTACGAAGCAGACTGTGATTATTGTGGAATGCGCAGTTAAATTGTCCGGTTCGACTCCAGTCACAATCGTTACTTTTGTGGAAATTAGTTTATTCGATATCCGAAAAATTCGTGCGTCTACAAGATACGCAGAGACGATTGGAGTACCGCGCGGCAAGGTATTCCGGTAACGAGATTCCGGAAGGGTGACCACGTGCATTCTAATCTCTACTTCCGGATACTCGGGCATTATGAGTTAGAAGAAAGTTAAATACGTCGACGAGTCCACTGGAAGATCCAAGTGCCTCGTCGGGACACGTGGCCTGCGTGATAAGCGAACATGTAGTCGAGATGGTAACAGCTCACCTACCTTACTTTCCTGCTATCCTGTTATAAGCGCGGGCTCCTTATACGGTTGTAGGTGGATAGCATCCTCTCTCTTTAGTCTCGTACTTCACCCCCTCTTCCTTCGCTTCCTTTCCTCCTCCTTTCGCTCCCAATTCACAATGGTTTATTAGTATGGCACGAGAAGATGCATATGGGTGAACAACATACACTGTTGCTGCTAAGCTCTCGTGCGTGTCGCATATCTCCCAGACTCTCGACCGTCACAAGGTGCAAACGCTTCGTTTAACAAGCCTATACTGTATCTTGTCCATGCTGCGACCTTCGTTCGCAATCAGTTGGCAAATAAAAGTAAGTACGATGCGTGGAATGAGACACAATGTATCGATATACAAAGACCCGTGCGTAGTTGTAACAGGGAAATAGGGTGCTGGTGTACCGCATATATGATGTGGAAGGAAATTTTATGCATAGGAGAATTTCCATTAATCTTTCACATGTGAAATTGTTTCTCTTCCAGCGTAGCATAGAAGATATGTATCGAGATTTTTGAAGTCTATTAGCGTTCTGCAATTTACAATATTTAAGCAAGAGTATAAATGCACTTACTTGCATAGGCGAATCGTGCGGCGAATGGTAAGCGCGGCAAAGTTTAGATGGTGATAAAATATCTTTCGATCCCATAAATGATTATCTAGAGATTAATTTTCGTTATTATCGGCGTTTATGGCCGATTAGTCGATGAAATTAAATTCTGCGGATATTAAGGGTGACCGTGTATATTCGCAATGTGAAGATGGCGCGTTTTAGAGCAGCCAATGTCACATGTCCAACGTGTATGAATTGTATTTACACACGCGCCAACTGCGCGAGTCATCTGCGGATTGTCGTCGTTTTATTCGGGCAGCAGAAGCAGGAGGAGGTCGCACGTACGACACGGCTTTCCCCTCGGCTAACACCAACCATTACACTCTCATTGTCAGCAATGTGGCGTGACCCGATTCATTCCCTTCGAGCCATACCAGCTATTTTACTTATAAAACTATTCATTGCCGTGTACCATTTTTATTTGAAGATATTTAAACCTTAGTTCCTCTTGTACCGCCACTATTTTTTTTTACCACGAAAATAATTTCAAATTGTTATTTCTATTAAAACCACAGCCTAATTTCTAATTTTATCAGTATAGGCTTCATATAAATTATTTCTTAGCCAAATTAATTATTACATAATATTGAATATTAAATACCGGTTAAAGAATACCGTGTGGAATATTTTTTTTTAAAATAGAATTATCACATGGGACTAATAAAAAATAAGAATACGTACATACATGCGTACATACGTCGATAATAAGGTATGGATTATCGAATATCTGCTTTGAAATAGAATCCACACAGCTTGCTAGTTCCCTTTGAGCCTGCGGCTCGATCTGTCGGCGGTTTGCGTGTACTCAAGGGCTTTCTCTTCACAATCTCCGCTTTCATACACATATATGCATACCGTTATCAACACATCTTGGAATCATGAGAGGAAAATATACCGCGTACACCGAGTACGCGACGGAGATCTCGGCTCTTGTTTCGCCTATTCGCCGGATACATGTACTCCGGACAATTACGTACGTTACGTCAGACGGCATGGAAATCATATGCGGGTACGCATGCCACTCTACTATAGATATTATCCCGCAAAATGTTCGAATGGATTTTTTTCAGATTCATTTTACGTAAGCGAGTTATTTCGTGAAGCTGTAGACCAAACGACATCTGTGATCAGAAATTAGAAATCTAAATTTAAATGGATACGAACTTCACGTGGAATTACGCATACACTTCCAGTGTTGCAATTTTCGGGCGCAAAAAATCATAGTTAATTATTCACGATTATAATTTTCTAAGTTTGTTTCCCAATTTTTGTCTTTTTCAAACGGAAGCGACGGCTAATTTATACTAATCAGAGATACGACTATGCATCGATTTACAAAGGAGGCAAGTTAAAAACAATTGACTAATAAACCGACAATCCTCCCAAGACATTATTATACACAGAACAATTAGCGTACTCGGTGAAAAATGTTGATCTCCCGAAACACTTTTCAGCCTGTCTTATTTCACAAATTACTCTTATTCGCTCAGCAGAACCGATGCAAAATCGCTCATTTCTCGATAACATCATTAAATCCCAAACGTCGACTCCTCGGAATAGTACGACCTACTTCTCGATATTAACAAGGAACATTTTCTACGTTCCATGATAATTCTCTTCGGCAAGGCCCACCGGGAGGAACACGGAGCGGAGGTGATTGTCGGTGGAACATCTCGATTGGACGGACGATCATGCTTTATGCATAGGATTAAACGTCGCAGCTGCGCGTCATTAGGCGAATTCGTTTGAAATGCAAATTAGCCCTGCGGGAGGAGGACTAGGCCGAGGTGGAGGAGGGGATGGAAGGCGAGAGAGAAGAGGAAGGATACGCTCTCCAATTAAATGTCCGAGTAACTTTTAATGCGAACCCCCGCGTCGATATAAACTTTAAGCCCGTTTTCTGGTACCTTTGAAGTCGGACATCCCCGCCGATAGATTCTCGCTAGGCTTTGCGCGTGCAACTTTATATCTAATTACGTACTTCGCGAGACATCGACTGTCCGTTGGTCGGTCCCCGCCTGCCGTTCGCATTTAGTTTCACGAAACCTGGAGGAGGACGAGACCTCGTCCCTCTTGACGGCTGCGTAGCTGGAAGCAACGAGGGTAACTTTCGGGGAATGAAAACGTGGAAAGGTAGGGAGGCCCTAGCTTCCTACGAAATCCGTACTTCTTCCTTGATTATTCCGTGTTTGCCGTGACGTTATCCTCGTTATTTCGCGTGGGCTTCCACTGTGTACCTAGCGAGTTAATTCGCGTGGCGCTTGCGTTTGGCAGGAATCGTTCGTGAGAAGTTTTCTTAAATATCTTCTTCACGGATATACGAACGATGCTGTGAGTGGTCCGATGCTCGCAGCACTCGATGACTCGGTGGCTTTTTTTACTGTCGGTTAACTTTCTTCGAAGTTCATCTCGGAGAAGTAGCAAAGAAGAAGAAGCTTCTATACAAGTATAAGTTCTAACGAAACCTTCAAACACGAGATAGTGAGTATATTTTTCCACTAAGTGCTGCTGAAGTTCTGTTGCTACCGAGTTCCTGTTCATTTTTGTTACACCTCATTTGGTTTTTACCTTGATGCATTGATACTTTTTTCTTTTCTTCCCTTCTTCGTCGTTGTATCCTATTCTCTCGACAAAATGTTCCTTGTTTAATAAACTCGTGTCGGTACCATTTAGGTGGGTGCCCCACGCATTTCCGCGTACTCCGAAACTTGCTCGAATCACGTTTGCACTCAGGCGTGCTTGTCTTCGTTGTACCACGTGGTCGAGGAGCAACTTTGCCACGAGGATATTTGTATTGGTAGAGGAATCGCGTAGGTGAATGAAGCTGGCGCACAGTGGCTGGCACGAGTTTTCGGGAGTATCGAACGGGTTCCACGAGTACCCCCCTTACGTCTGGCCCGGTCCACCCCTCGTGCACCACGGAACCCGCAACTAGTGGGTCCGGAGAACTCTACTTTGATGATGGTTCCCTGCCGCCGGTGTTGTCCAACGCGTTGCCGAAATTCGGCGATGATTGATGGCCATTAAAGACCGGGCCAACTCGTTACGCCCTCGGTGTTGCGGGGGGAACGAAAATTCGCGTTTCGCGATGCCCAGATCCGCACACGCTGATATATTAGCAATTAGCTCGTACCTCGATGCTGCTGATCAAGTGTGAGCGCCCAGGGACGTGACTAGGTAGCGCGGTAGCCCCGCCAGGGACGAGTGGACTTCTGGATGCAAAGAGGCACGGATTTCCATGGACGAAAGTTTTTTTCTCTCGCACCTCACTGTACATACAAAGATACGAACCACGCGTGGGTCCTGTCGTGTACATTTCAGACAAAGAAGAAACATTTAAATTTAACAGGCATCCACCCGATTGATTATCATTAACGTTAATTAACCGTGAATTACTTTGGAATATCGTTTAACGAGAGGCAAATAGAAACGCCTCTTATTTAATTTCAAGTGGCATAATTATTTTAATGGTAATAATAATCATCTCACGTGACACAAAGCATCCTCGAGTTTACCGTAGAAATCGAAACAAAATACTGGGATCTTCGGCATAGAGTTGTAAAGAGTATCGCTTTGAGTGCAGGCGGGTGGGAAATAAATTTTCAGGGAACTTGCCGCGGGCGACGCTTCCTTATTGGAATTACAGCTGACGAAGGGAGCTCGAAGGGTGCGGCGTGGGAGGTGGGCGGTCCGGGGGCGAAGGGAGAGGTGGGATGGTAGAACGTCGATGAAAAGGTCAAAGGTTTCAGGTGTGTTTGCGTTTCGCGCACTGGTGGTACAGGTGCAGCCTCTTCCGTGGCTCTGCTCGCCGTTGCAACAGCAACATGTATCGCTCTTTATTAACAACAATTAACATTTAACTATTGTTCATACGGGGATATTCTTCGGCGAGTGGCCGTACGGTGCAGTAATTACTGGCCGGCGTGGCGCGTGCAGAGCGCGCGGATGGCGCGTACTCGTTTAAAGAGGATTCATGCTGCCCTACTGAATGCACGAGCGAGGCGCACCGCGCGTTCGCAATCCGCGCAACGACGTATGCAAAGGTACAAAAAACTGTAGATTTTACAAGAAGCATCTTCACGTTGGAGAAGCCTCGAGTGAAGCATTCCTTGAAACTCCTCAAATCACCAACCGATGCTCCTATTCGAGGCTTTTGACGAAACACTTTCATCTTTAGATCTTCTTCTCTCTTGCGCTATACGTGTGCTAATTGTGAAACGCTACTATAGATCATTTCCTTAAATCCGTAAATTTTAAGCAAGTAAATGTCAATGACAGAGGGTGAAAATAAATGATTTCTAATTACAAGCAGACTCGTTGATGCTAATTATATGGAAATATTTGGATAATTAGTTTTATCATGGATAAGGTTCCAAGGGATATTCGCTAATTATTAGCTACAGATGTAGTAAAAAAGTTATCATTGGATCCACAAGTGGCTCGTTCCTCAGTAAGCCAGCGACGACTAGGAGGCACGAGAACGGAAAAAGAAAGGAATGCCATTCGACGAAGGTAAGACATTGGGTACGGGTATGTGGCTTGCTCGACGGTCGCGTATCAGCGTTCTCAGACGGCGGACGACGGACGGCGCTCGTCGTTATCAGGACAGCATCGATAAGCGAAAGTTTCTCCCGGCGTCGTTTCGCGCGCGCTTGCCCGACGACGACGACGCCTCGTCGCAGCGCCTGCCAACTCGCACCTCGTGTTTTCCTGCTCCAAAGATTTACCAGTCTCCGGTTATGTTTGATGCACCATTATGGTTTTGATTACGGTAGGTTAGTTGCATCGGTAACGTCACGTCTGGCGTCAAAGTGCCTCCGCGCGCCGTCGCCTTTGGATCCTACGTCAGCGTCGTGGCGTCCGATAACGTCGTGACGCTTCGAGGTGTGAAAGATGGAAAGAGAGAGGTAGCTCGGTTACGTCATAAACGTCGCTTGTGTTCTCCACTCTTCGTTCGCGACACCTTTGCCTGGGCAGCCGTGGCACGGTGGGAAAGCCGTGATTGGCTTTGCCGATTCATAAGTATCTCTCTCGGAGGTATTAGACAATTTTTAGCAGGTTGGGATATTTTTTAATGTTCTACCAGGATCGTTGAGAGAAAAGGGTGACGATAGGATATTGTACGTTTAATTTCTTGTCTAGAGTGCGGAATGTGAAGCTAAAATAAGATCGTTCCGTAGCAGAGGAATGTTGTGTTTTAATTTGTTTGGAAATTATCTTTAATAGTCTCGAAGGGAAAATTTCGTGAGATAGATTTACACGATTTTCCAGCCGTGAATTGTAATTTCTTTTATCAATCCGCGTAAACGTTTATCGACCACGCGACCTCAACGTTGGCCTCGCGTACTCCACGGAAGCGACGCGGTATCGAGTGCAGATAAACACGTTGACGAAGAACAGTGTAGTGGGTAAAGTCGGGAACAAGCATGTTTTTGTAACAGTGTAGCAGAAGTAGAAGAAGGTCTCCCTATTCAAATTATATGCATAAGATTACTCAGATAACCCGAGCTGGAAGATCTGCTATAGTAATTTTTAAGATTAGTTGGTTAAAAGGAAAACATGCTCGTACGAGGTAACCGTGGTAATTTCTTATACTCAATAAATACGATACTTCGTACAACTTCGTGCTTAATATTATATAATATATTCGAAATTCGTCAACGATCTAGTATTTTTGTTCGGAGTCAGAATATTCTTTTTGCGTATGAAAAAATTCAAATCAAAGCATTATCTCTCTTACGTACTCGGTAATGTCAATGCCTTTCGTTCGCATCGCATGCAAATTTTTCATTCCATCCTAACGTTTATCTTCTCGACTCTCGATTGCATTCCTTTCTCTATAAACAATCTTCCGCAGGTAGACAAAAACAAATGCAAAGCGCAGTTTTATACATATGTATTTACAAGATTAATATAAACAACGTTACACGAATTCTAACGATCGTATTATAAAATTGGTCATCGACTGGATGTGCTCGTTTTACGACCATTTCATATATGGACGGTAGTAATGTTGACCAAAAAATTATCCACGTATACGACCATTCCACGAATAATCTACATTTATAACTATACGAATAAAAATGATCGAAACGATGACGACGACCGGGAGATACCAATATTCGGAGCTCACAATTTCTCGAAGGACCTTTCAATTCGACGACGTTTATATGTATATCTATAAACATAACCAATTTTACGAGGGCGGTGTCGTGCTGTCTGAACGCAGCTGCGAAGGCGCCGCCTCGTTGTAAGCAATATCGAAAACGCTCTTCTTATCGAGTAGTTGCTGATTGCGAAGTCTGGTGCCACCAGGCAAGGACACCATTATACCAGAATCAAGGTCATCTTCCGCTCGCCTGATCTCAGCCGCGACTTCGGCCTCGCAATGTTCAGGAGACATTTGTGGCGAGGGATGCGGGGGTGCAGGTGGGGGTGGGTGAAGGTAAAACGGTGCCGGCATCCTCTCGTATTTATACTCGGAGTGTTGGACCAAGTGGTGCCTGGGCTCAGGGACCTGTCGAGAGGGTGGAGTCGAAGCGAATATTTGCACAGGAGGATCCTCGTTCTGTCCACCTTCAGCCTTCCTCAATTTCCTTCCCTGACGAACGATCGCCTTTAATTGCTCGGATTCAACATTCACCAGGGGCTTGACCTTGCGCCTCGTACGTGGTGTCACTTCCGGGGTTTTACCCTCCGCTTTCCTTCTCTCGTCCCTACGTCGGATACCTCTTCTCAACCAGCGTGGCAGATGTTCCTCGTCCTCCTTCCTCGTTTCTATTCTCCGCCTCTCCATTTCGTCGCGCTTCTGCGTGTACCACGCCATATACTTCGACTGTGTCTTGCTCACGTCCACCGGAAGGTCCATGCCGATTCTATGAGGTGACTTGTCGCCACCGCTGGTCGACACTTTCTTTTCTCTCTCCACTCTCGTTCTTGGCAGTGGCTGCCTGCGATGATGGACCTCGAGTCTCTCCATCTGCTGCGACTTCTGCTGATGAACCTCCGAGAGAACCTCTTGGTCACCCTCACTCCTTTTCCGAGATCGGTGTCGGGACTGTCGGGTCGAGTGCACCTTCTCCGTAGGACGGGTGGTTTTATCGTTGCTCCCGTCCTCCAGGGAACTCTTCTTCTCTTTCTGGGTCGGAGGCACTTGTAACCGTTCGCCCGCTCGAGTGCTTCTAGGATGTTGCCCGGTTCTTCTCTCGATTGTTCTCTTTTTGATAGCGGGGACACGTGCAGTTTGTTTTTGCGCGCTCGGGATCGAGGACGCTTCTTCTTCTCGCGCACGCTTGTCCGGTGGTATGTCACTTTTTGTTCCAACCCGCTGTCTTCTGGCATTTGAAGATTCTCTTCTCGGAGAGGAGGTTGCCGGTGGTAAATTTGGAACCGACTCCGCAGATTTCGATTTGTCTGCTTTTCGTTTATCTTCTGGCTTTGGACTAGGGATCAACGAAAAAATCTGGTCGGCAGCCATAGCAGATTTGGATGTTGACGCGATGACTTCGAACCCTCTATCAATACTGGTATCTCCCCTTCTATTAACATCGTTCATCGGCGACAATTGACTTATTTGTGCGTTTGAAGTAGAATCTTCGCTGGCTCCACTTTCCACGAAGCTCTCGTCAGCTTCGGTTCCCAAGGACTCCTCGAACCGTTCTTCATCTTCTTGCATCACGAATATAGTTGTATCTGGATCCCCGATGCTGTCCTTTTCGATTCTCAGAGACTCATCGTATCCCTCTTCCTCATTCCGTATCACAAATATAGTTGTGTCGGGATCCTCGATGCTGTCCTCTTCGGTGTTACTCCCCTCAACGTTGCCTCTCTCCGGTGACGTTCGTGGGCGGTGGCGAGGCGTTTGATATGGTCTCGTGGTGAGTGTCGTCTTCCTGGAAATATCACTCGATGAGTCACTCTCGTCGCTATCGTCCGGCGTATCGGTAGTAATGCTTGAAAAAATGTCTAGGCTTACGTCTGCGACACGATTCCTCTCGTCCGTAGGTTCACCTGCCATTCCCTCTCCCTCCACGATCCTTTGCCCCGACGTGGATGCTCTTTCCATCCTTTCATCGTGAAGTTCGTCGAGCTCTTCGTGTCTACTCGGCGGCACAACAGGAGGATCCTTATTCAAATGTTCCCCTTCTAATATCGCGGCGACTAATCCCGGGCCGCTTCCCACTGCTTCGTTTCCTTCCGAAGGAGAGGTTTGCACATTGTCGACACCCGATTGCTCTTGACTGTCGGACGAAGTTTCGCTCGAGAGGACTGTGTAGGCTGGCTCGGATTTTTGGGACTCCTCTTGGTCTTGCTCCTGACTGCTTTCGATCGTGGAAAATGTTGACTGCGCTGTTTGTAGCTCGGATGACTTGGCAGGTGAAGACTTAGGAGTTTTTTTACGAGGACTTGTTTCTTTGGGTTGAAGAGCTTCAATTGCGTCAGCGATCACCACGAAAGAAGGTTCGAATTTTTTTGTATCTTCTGGTAACTTTTCTGTGTCCGATTCAAGATGTTGCTTTTGCTCATTTTCCTGGGGAGGTGATGTGCCTGCTTTAAAATACTTTTCTTCTTCCTCTACTGATCTTTGTGTATGTGTCGCAACACCTTGGTCGATTGTAACATCTTTCTCAGGGTATTCTTCAGCTTTCGGTATTTTTTCTTCGAATGACTCGCCTGTCGGCTTCGTTTCCTTTTCTTCACTAACGGATATTGGAAGCGTTGTTACAGCTTCGTCGACTTTTATTTTATCTGCATGTTCCTGAGAAGCGTCGATAGTCTCTTTCTGCTGTTCTATTCTCACTGACTTGTCCTTTTCTTCCGCAGTCCCGTGATCCATATCTGTCGCATGTATCGTGGTAAGTCCATCCACTTTTTGAAGAGATGAATCTTGCTTCACTTCCGCATGTTTTTCTGTCGTACTTGCGTGTTCATTTTCTATTCGATCTGCAGACTCATCGGTCGTGAGCGATTCTAAATTAACGGAGGTACTTTGTCCTGTGTCAAATTGTTGTTCCATACTTTTTTCATCTGCTGCTTTCTGTGTTTGCAATGACGCGTCTGAGGCAGATTCGGTGGTTGGACTGTCCTCGTGGGAAGTCCCAGAAGGTGAAAGAGGAAAATCGTCCGATACATCCTTCGACATTATTTCTATATTCTTCAATTGTGTCATGTCGGAGACTGTTTCCATCATAACTTGTTTCGCGATTATCTCTGCTGCCATTTCGATACTTAATTTCCCATCCTGCTCCTGTTCCACCTTTTGTTCTATTTTTTCGTCATCTGGCATTAACACAATATTTACATCTTTTTCTGGTGACATCTCGGAAGCATCTATAGTCTTGTGATCAATATGCACTTCTTTTAATGTTTTGTCAGGTTCTGAAGAAGTTGCGGATACAGTAGCTGCATCTTTCACATCTTTAATAGGATCGTGAGTTTGTTCTTTAGATAATTCATTTTTGAGTGCTTCGACAAACTCAGTTACAACGAGTTGCTGCTTGACTATATCTGCAATAGAAGGATCCTCGCCATGACGACGTTGTTTCGTAATCTCTGTTTCGGTTCCGTTGTCAGGAACAGGAGTACGTTCCATGGCTTCGGTAGCAGTCGCATCATCGGTAGGAGAATGCTGACGGAAAATTTCTTTACCCATTTCACTGACATCGTGAACAATTTTAGAATCAAGAGTTTCCTTGCGTATTTCTAACAAAGATTCATCCCTAATTTTACTTCCATGCACTTTTTCAACTGCTTCCACAAAATCGTCAGAGAATTGTTGCTGAGCCATGTCTGTTTCAGTATCTCGTCCATGATCACAGCATACGTGTGCTTCCCGTTTCAACTTCTTTGCAGATTTATCAGTACTATCATGCCTGGTTATTTTACTATGTAATTCTCTGGCCGTATCTTCAATTGTTCCAGGGACAACCAATTTTTCTTCTAATTGCTTTGTAATATGTTCAGTAAGTTGGTCACTACTAATGCGTTTTTCTATATGCTTCGTTGATTCTGCTGCAATTTTTTCTCTACCGCGATCATGAGCAATCTTAGGCCTACGAGAATCTGGCATATTATTATCCGAAGAAGTGCTGTTAGTTTTCTTTGAAGCTTCTCGATGTATGGACATATCTCTTTTACCTTCGACTCTATCAGAACTTGTGCTAGTACTCAAGTCTTCCTGCACGTGTTCCTTGCGGCCAATCGCACCAATCTTATGAGCATGGACCAACATTTTTCCAGTTTTCTCCAATCTTATGGAAGCTCTTGGCTCCTTCAACGATGGATCCTTACCTTTATCGGAGTCTTGATCATGACCATTGCTCGTGCGTTTGTGTTCTTTACGATCAATTTGCTTCTTTATTTTACCAGAAATATGGGTGCCAATGGGATATTTTTGTTTACTCTCTTGGGCTAGAGCAGTACTTTGCTTTTTCGGTTTATCAAAAGTCTCTTCATACTCCGAACTTCCCGTGCTCATCACATGCATCGGCTGATATTTCAATTTCTGTCTCTGCTTCGCCACGGTTGACTCTTTTCGTTGGCTTGACTTTACACTCTCTTCCGCCCTGGAAATTTTCGACGTACTTGGCATCGGCTCCGCGGAAGGTTTTACAAAACGAGAATCATCCATTTTTTTCGACGTATGCTTCTCTCCTTCTTTGCTCATCTCCTTCTTGGAATCCTTCTTAGACACTGTAGATTTATCCCGACTGGTACTTTCACTACCCGTACTCTCTTGAGTCCTTTTCTCCCCCAATTTGCTTAATTTTTTGGTCAGCATCGTGATTTCTCTCTCCAAAATTCGGAAACTGGGCCTAACAACGGACTCGATTCTTTTCTGAGCACTTTTCTTCTTGTCTTTTTGAGGAGTATTCTGCTCTTTCTTGGGAGACGATTTTTCCATCTTTACTTCAGTCTCCGGCGATGTCGTGGATTCCGTTGTTTCAGCTTTACGAGAATCAATTTTCCGGTCACGAATCGGTTCGTCCGATATTCGTTCGTGTTTTCCCGTAGCCTGTTCCTCGGAAGAAGGTGAACCATCTTCCTTCTCGTCCATCATTTTATACCTGATACTGGTTTGCTCGGTAGAACGAGTGTACATCCTTCTGGACTTCTCATCGTCCTCTCCTTTCCCCGAGCTACCGTTTCCGTCGAGAGAATCGGAGATTTCTCTCAGCACCTCGGGCTCCAAGCAAATTGTCCTACCTTCCTTCACCTCCTTCACTTTTTTCCTCAGTATGCTCAAACGTTTATCGAAGCAAGGCATGTCCTCCTCTTCGATCGGCGACTTCATCCACAACGTCCTCATCTTCTTGGTATCAGTCTCGTACCTCTTCTTCGACTTCGCCTTTCTTTTGTGTCTCGAGTCGTCCTCAGACTCGTCGTTGTCGCTTCTACTTCTCACCAATCGATCGGTTTGCGTCGCTGTTGTTCTATCGGTCTGGGTTGCGATAGCCACTTGGCCAGGAAGACTCTGAGTTTCCAAATAACTGGTCGAGTCCACGATTCCAGCTACAGCTGCTCTGGTTTCTCTCTCGAATAGCAAACGTGTGAGGAGAGCATTTTGTCTAGCCAACTCCATGTCGTGAAACGAATAGGTCTGGGTATTAACAGTTTGTCCGTGTTCCTTGTTGACTACAGATGGTCTGTCAGTTGTTGTGGATATTCCACTGATTACGGCGGCCATTGCTGCATCGTGTTTTAGCTGACCTTGGCGTACTTGGGAATCTTTCGTTTCAACCTTGAAACCTTTATCATATTCTCCGTGATCGATCACCAATCTTTGCACAGTGGGTCCCACCTCTTCTATGTGCGATCTGTGACCAATGTCCAGCCTCTCAGGTATGAGAAGAACCTCAGAGTGGGGCTGGGGCAAGTCTTTGGGTCGCTGATGGGATTCCATGCTGCGAGTAACTTCCAGCTCCTGTAAAGACGCGTCCTCTCTTGATCTTTGATCCTCCATGAATCTTCTGAGGAGTATATCCTTGCCATCGACGATCAAAGTAGTAGGTTGATGATGTTGATGATGAGTCATGGCGGCGTCTTCTACTTGGCCTCTGGTTACCAGTCTAAGGACCTCAGCGTTACCCTCCCGATAAAAATGTTGCTCGCGTACTGTTCTAGCCTGACTTTCGTCAGTGTCGAGGTATCTGTAGCCTTGATGATGAATATCCGAGCCACGTTCAAATTCATGACGTTGAAGGGATTCTACTTCCGCGGCGTCTTCCGCTGCCATTCTTTGCTCTTCGACATCTTCCATGTAAAGACGATCATGTTCCTCCATTCTACTTCTTCTAGACGTATCGTAAAGTCCTCCGTCCTGTAGTCTCAAAGGCTCGACGTTCACTCTTACGTCATTTTGATGGTCCGATATGTAAGCCACGTCGCCTGGTAGCGAGGCCAAGCCGCAGTTTTTGGTATTGCGACGATTGAATTGCCAGTTTCGTCTCGTGGGATCTGCGCTCCATGCCTGCTTTCTCTCTGTCCAACCAACTGAAAGCGGCCTATGCTGTTTCTCAAGACTAAGGTTTTATGTGCAAGTGCAGCAGAGATATTAAGAGCAAGTGGACACAAAATTTGAGTGCATTTACGTACTACAGGTTTAGATAAAACAATTCAAGTTGTATTACAAGAAAGCGTCTTGCAAACATTACCATCAGCAAGCGTGGCTTGTTTTCGGTGCAGGTGTCTCTTTGGTCTACCGTCCGTACGGACAATGAGTGTTTCAGAGGAATGCACCCGTCGTTTTCTTGGCTCCATATAGAACGGGCAACCGGGACATATGCAACAGATTATGAGTGCAGCGATAGCAAGCAGCATGAGAAGTCCCAAAACAATTAGTAACCAAAACAGCAACTTGTTTTCAGCTTTGTACGTAATCTGAAATAGAGTCCTAATTTCTTATTTCTTTAAACTAGAAAATATTCAAATGGCATTAACAGTAATTACACAGATGATTATCGTATGATTTATATATAAAATTCCACGATCACAAGTACGACCAAAAATTTTTACTTACTACTTCCCCACTTTCCAAGCTTGTGATGGTATTATTAATGATCGTGGTCGAACCACTGCCGGTATTCGCATTGCCATTAGTAGGTACCTTCGTAACTCCAGTGTTCGTGGTCATATCAGTAATAGTATCGGTTCCACCTATTATTCCCACACCATTAGCAGCTAAGGTTTCACGAATTTTTTCAACGTCCACCAGGGACGTGCCTGGACCGACTTGTTCCACACGTGCCACGACAATACTTCTAAATTACAAATAATGTTTGCAAATATACCAAAAATCGATGTATAGAGATACGATAGCGACTTACTTTTTGCCAGCACCAAGGGTGCCCATCCCTGTGCCAGTTTGATTTTGGGGCACGTAGGGACGAATGTCTTGCACCGTAACTCGGCCACCAGTAATGGTGGCCAGAGTTTCCGCAGTTTTCACAGGATCAGGATGCTCTCCTGGGACAACGAACATCACTATGCGCGCCGACATAGCCGGCCCTCTTAGTATTCGCACTTGCGTCACACTCGAGTGATGAGGTACACCTACAATGAAATTCACGTAAGCTACACTTAGGTGATTAAATTGTGTTATTAAATTATATTGTGTTTTATACATATCAAATTTTCTGCATTGCACTTTTCATTATTTTTAATATAAGAATAATTTACCCAGATCATACGCTCTAGCAGTGAGGGTAAACAGCACATTGTCGTCATTGTTAATATCATCGTCACTGGCACGCTTCAGTCGGTTATTTATAAGATTTTTTCCGTGGTGTGTTAATTCACTTTTATTTCCAATATTTTCGAGAGCATCCTCTACATTAATCTTTCTCTGTAATTTCTTCGAGTCCCGCGATGCCTGCTGTGACTCTTTTATGAACTTTGTCATTGCGTTCGCATAATTGCTCTGCTTTTTACGCCTAATTTTTGTTATAGGTGAGCGAAGAAATAATTCGCCGGTGATCTCGTTCAAATAAAATTTGTTATCGTAATTTCCGTGGATCAATTCGTATCTGATTTCGTTGTTGGGCGGTTCTGCGTCGGCGTCGACAGCCTAGTGGAACAAGTAACATTAACACAGATTGCATTACGATAATTCGATCATTTAATCGTACCCGCACCTTGATGACAGCAGGCGCGGTGAAATTAGACAGATCCGAGTTCAATTGAAATTCGTAACTGTCTCTCTCAAAAATTGGCGCATTATCATTAACATCCAGCAGATTCACTATCAGTGGCACGAAGCCACTGTTCCCGTTGCCATTTTCGTCACGAGCTTCCACGGATAATTGGAGGCGCTCTGCAATTTCACGGTCGAGAGACGAACCCATAGCGACTGTAATTAATCCTGTGTCGGGATCCATCGTGAAAGCTTCACTCCCCTGCCCGCTGATGCGTGTGTACCGAATCGCACCAAAAGTACCTGTATCTTTATCCGTCGCGTGAACCTATGAATATTTATGACTACTATTTAACGGGAACGTATCTTTTATGGCTAATATTCAAAATGATAATATCTAGGGAAATAAACGAAGAGAGCTTTTTTATGCTGAAAGTAGAAAAATTTATTTTAATCGGGGAATCAATTTCTTACTTGAACCACTCGTGTCCCAGCAGTTACGTTTTCCGATAAAGTTACTTCGTACGAATTTTCTTCGAATACCGGCGGATTATCGTTTATGTCTCGAATAAAGATTGTTACGGGAACCGATGCAGATAAATTCGTTGCTGGGCCCACTTCTTGAGCTCCTACCTAAATCAGCAATAATAATTCCAATAATGTTTTTCTCTCTGACGGCTATTATTTTTTTTAATTATTCGTCTACTTTCCTTAAATACCAGACTCTTGTACAGCTCGTAATCGATCAAAGCATTGTCACGGACGCTGATAACAAATTCTGCTGTACGTTCCGCCACAGTAGGATTAATCTCGAAAGTTCCATTGTTGTTGAATAATTTTAAAGCGAAAACGCCAGCTTTTCCGATATCTTCGTCTTTGACTCTCGTGGAATATTGATCGGAAAAACTGATAATCGAGCCCGGTTCCAAATTTTCGTCTATCGTGGCCATGTAACTGTGGAATATTATGAATTCTCATTTCTGAAATTTGAGTGTTCGGTCTGCATAATTTTGAACGCGCAAGTGGAAATGCATATTTTCAACATAATTAATCCTAACGAGTTCAGTGTGTTTCTGTTGCAGGTACCAACTTATCACTCTCGAAGTACGGAGGACTGTTTCCGGGCTCTCCAAGAAGGAAACCAACTTCTACGACAGTGGCCTGACTGGGTGGCTCCTCCGTGGATCGTCGTAATTCTTCGGCAACTACACTGAGCACCACTGGCGCGCCAACGTGAGTAATTAAAGTGAGATCTTCCAAGGGCCGAGCTAGTACGATTTCCCCTGAAATTTACAATGAATTGCTAACAGAAGTTGCGGATTCGCGGATACTTCACTTTTATTCTTCGAGATTTACTCTTTCCTTTAACACGTCCATCGTTAAAATCCAAAAGCACGTAAACCGAATAATTAATTATGCGAAATTTTCTATTATTTACGTGACAGGTGCTAAATATTATTACAGCGTTCCTCGCATATATTCGCTCGATAGTCACCCTTCTAGGCTTGTACCCTGGAATGGTAGTGGTGAAGGAAATCTTTTCTCGTCGGTCATTACTACACATATAAGTAAGGCGTAACGGGCAACGAACGGTCACCTCCTCTCCACTTGGCCGACTACCTCGCCGCCAAGACAAACACGTGCCGCAAGTTCTGCGTGAGCGACACGCACGTCGCGAGCCGCGTTGTCATTTTACATATTGTGGCACGGCAAGGCGGCCAGTGGCCCTTAGGGCTAAGAAAACGAGTGGCAACCGCGTGCACACGAACATGGGGCAAAGCTCCTTGCCGCAAGATGATAAGCATCGCAGCCTGAAAAGCAGAGACTGACCCCGGGGGCTGTCCGATCGATACCTTGGCCGTTGGCTGACCAAGTCTTATTCCAACCATTTCTCGCCACTTTCGTGTCCACGCCACGCCGCCGTGAGTCTCGCCACTTTTCCTTACCCGGGTGACCTAGCCTGACTCATTTCGTCTTCAACGAAAAATCGGTCTCGAGGCGATTCGGGGGGGATAAGGAGAAATTCGTTCCGCGGGGTACTTCCTTAGCCACGTAAACCCTCGATCAGCCGATCTTCCCCAACTAGGGATCGTGTAAATGTCCTTGCGGTAAATTTCAGGTTCTTTTATGCGGGCTAATACGCTCGGCCGTAATTCTATGGGCATGCGAGATGTATCGGGGCCAACGGTTACAACGAAAGTGAGTCTTTTGAAATGGAAGTGGATTTTGAAATTACACCGAAGCTCACTTCTGATTTTCTTTCGTGCTGCTCTTCCACCGCTAGAATTGCAAATCGCGAAATTTCCTTTCTCCTGACTCGTGCCAGGTAGTCCCTACTAGTCCGTGAATCATATGTCCGGTGCATTAGTGCAGGATCGGAATCAGACGGAGGAAAATTAATTCCTCTCTTCCGTCATTGTCCGCTGCTCTTTCCGGAACGAGGTCAGCAGTGCGCGCACTGCGAGGATGGTAAATTAATGACGTCACGTCGGCTCTTCCCTAACATTCGTGCGTTCCGCGAACTCGTCCCTTATGTGCTCGCGTGGCTATCGATTCCTTGTCTTTCTTCCCTTACGTTTAGAAGTGAATTAGCCACGGGTTACGAATTATTTACACCGCTAGGGATCACCAGTTTTCGACACGATAATTGCGCCGAAAGCCGTTCTCCGATATTGTCTTACCGGTGCTCTCTGAGATGTTGAAAAAGGGGGTAAAAGGATTGCCCTCTGACACGAGACCGTACGTGATTTCACGCGGAACACCCTTATCTCCATCTTCGGCATGCACACGCAGTACCACGTCGCCCTGGAAAAAGAAAAAGAATGTAAGACCATGCAAGGTGTCTCCACATTCGGTGCTGTAAAACTCGCGAACACTCCCGCCGAAACCAAGTTAGGATTTGTCTTGTAGGCGCCTGTTACAAACTCGTAGTTGCATTAGAACACGAATTTCATTGATTCCATGTCCCTATCGTATAATTTGGCGCACGAAAATTCAATTTCTCATGCATAACCGGCTACGGAAAATATTTGGTACTCGTGGCATCTAGTGGAGTTTGGAAACCCGCGACCTTTTCATTGTCACGCAACTGTTTCATCCCCTGAGTCACTTGGATTCTTATCTTTAGCGTTACCCTCGAGTTGTCTATCTGAGTACACATCGGATACGACAAAGTGCGCTCTGCTCTTTTACGGGTTTTAAACTTCGTTCTTTTTCACCGACCTCCGCGATGTTCTTTCTCTCACAATATCAATTTTTCCGAGAGATACTTACAGGTTGAATAGAATTATTAATCCTAGTTAAAGGTGGTGCTAATGTGAAGATAGGTGGTACGTCTTGAACATCTTGGACGATCACTACGACGTTCAGCCCTGCTATGTTTCTCGTATCCTTGCCCGGTTCCGTGTACGGATCCTAGTGTTTGCAAGAACACGAAAAAATGCGGATAGAAAAATTTTCTCGTCAATTCGATAGATAAGAGGATGCCTGTGTACCGTAGCATACATGGTGAGCGTGTACATAGACTGGGTCTCGAAATCTAATTCTCCTATTAAAGTGATGATACCCCTTGTCTGTGATTGGGTTTGTCGTTGCCTAATGGTAAACAGCTCCTTCGGTTGCTGGAAAAATTCAGTCATATTTTATTTAGCAACCAAAGCGTCTCATTGCTTAAAATTAATTTCACACGCACCCACAGTTCGATGTAAACTGGTTTCCCACTCTGAGGATTGGCACGAACTAGTAGATAATCCAATTCTGTGCCCGGTCTCGTGTCCTTTCAAAATATCGTTAAATGAATTACAAATCAACAAGGACGACGGGTGCAAAAACGTCTTTATTCGCGAGACTCATGCTCTTCGATTAAGTTCCTCGTTGGCGTGACGCAATTATAGCAATCGTCGTAGGATAAGATAACGAGATGAAAATGTCCGTTTAGTTCAAAGGATTGTCAGTCGTTCGTAATTCGTCTGGCGTTAATAATAGACAGACTGGGTGTTAATCACCGTGGCAATTAAGAATTACCTCTGGCACCATTATCAGGGCAGGTATGTGAGGGAATATCTTATCACGTGAGGTGGTCGCGTTCGTGACGGAGATGGTCGCCTGCATCGAATTCGAGTCACCCTTTGTGTCTCTGACCCTCACTGCGAAGTCGTGCAGTCGACCGGGAGTTAAGCGCCTCGTTAAAATCACATTCGCCTGGCAGACTTTGTTGTAAAGTGTGCAGGGTAGATTGTCGATCCTTACAACCGGTGTAATAGTCGCTGTTTCGTAGTAAGAAACAAAATTAGTTAAATATTTTCTTGTATTTTCACTCATGTTTTCTAAACATTTTTCCAAAGATTTCATAAAAGCTTCTACGGAAAATTTCGACGGTTCTCGAAATTCAAGTTGATCGATATAAAAGTGCATTCCAAGGCGATATCGAGTCGGTTTAAAAATGTACGACGTATCAACGAAAGCTCATTGCACCCTAAGTGCTCGGAATTGTCGACGTTTTCTCGTTAACGTGAATTTCATCGACCACGTGCCTTAGAAGGATATCAATTATTAGTAGCATTTGGTAGGATCGATTACCCGTGATCTCGAAGACCAGTGGAAAATCGGCATCCTGATCAGTGGCGCGCAATCGAAAAATCACCGAATCGATTTCTGCATCGGCCGGCACCAGGACCAAACCCATGTCCGTGGATGTGTCAAAGCGTGGACGTGCTGCGTTGCTCGATGCGAGGAGCCCAAAATAAATCCATACCTTGAGCCATGCTCCTTCCAGGGGCATTCTAAAATAATATATTTATGTCGCGCAATCTCGAATTTTAATTTTTGCAGTTCAGGAAATAGGAAGGAAAAATTATGGGGAAGAAAGGAGATAAGAAAATATCCGAGACTCTACTCCCTCTTTTACTACTTAAGATTCTCGATACCTCCGAATAATTCTTGTACTCTTATCGCATCGTCTCGATCGCCAGTGCTTCCGGGCCGGCCAATCAAATGTCAAATCGATAATGCGTTTACGTATACCGCCCTTGTTCCTTTTTAAATATTGCATGGAACCATCGACCAGTCTCGCCAGTACTACTGATTCCTTGACAGTCGTTCCGCTTATCGAGTTGAGTAATTATTTAAAGGAAGGGCGGGGGGGGGGGGGGGGTAGTGATGGTCAGGGTGTTCAGGTGTTCGTGATAGAGCAAACTTGTTCCCAGTTGCGCTTCGCGAATAGCACCGTTTAATTACAGTAATGCATACATTGTTAAGGAAAATCGCATACGAAACATATTTTTCCAAGGATTTCAGAATTAGGCGAAAGAACTTTCCGCGAAACTTTTTCCTCCGACGTTACGCTTGACGCGATAGATCGCTCCTGTCCAATTTTCGATTATGCCCACAATTGGTCAGAGGTGTAATTTATCGATCATGCCGCGGACAAAGCGTTCTCATGCGCAAGTGGCAGACTGCTTGTCCGAAGAATAGTGCCAAGTATATTGTACTTTCTCTTTTGCGTCCGTTTATCTCGATTCGTAGATTAAATCCAAACTGAATGAATTGAAATTCAAGATGAGCGATTAAGAAGAAGTTTTCATTGAATTAACCTTATTCAATGAGAACTATCATTAAGACGCTATCGTCAATTTTCTACCTTGCATAACAATGGAATAAATGAACATATCCGTCACATCCTGCACGGGCAATCAACGTAAACCCAAGACCGAGAAGATACTCAGGCACGATAAAATTCTAAATATCGATTTTATAATCACGAAACGGGGTCGTGACTATTCATCTGCGTTCACACCGGGGTGCCGCACGCGTACAGCTACCACCTAGCTCAATAATGATGAGAACAAAGTGTATATTAGCTATGAGCTATACGTTTATTAAGAAACTAACAAGGGTTTACAGCCATCGATTTTTTCACGGGAATCTTATTCACAGACTGTTTCATAATGACTACAGTGTTTCTTAAATTACTAGCTTGAGATCTTAATGGCAAGGGATTTCCAATGAAATTACAGTCCATGTCCTCTCGTGACTGACGGCTCAAAAATCACGTTTACTTTCTATCCGTCTGTCTGTCTGTTTGTGCATCCGTGAATGGTCGACGTTGAGATAGGTCGTCCGTTAGAGCGCGCATCCACTGAGTAAAGTGCTCGTTCGCTCGCCTCGCTACCGATGAGATTTACGAGCCCCCACCTTTCCTCCGTCACGTTGTCAGGTGGCGATAAAATCAACGACGTCCATTTTTATGACTTAAGATACGCGTCCGACACGTGAAACTCTAGGGGCGAGAAGAATGAAAGGAAAAAAATTTGGGTCATCGACCACTCGTCTGGAAATATGATTGCCCAATTGTCGCGTTCGCTGGGGACCCTTGTCGACGTTAAAGTGGTAATTACTCGAACGAAGTAGACTTTAATCAATTTTTATGACACTATGGTTCTCCTGCGTTGATTCATTACTTAGAGTTTATTGCCTCTCATCTAGGAGATGGGCTGAAATTTTTCGCATGCTTCAAATTTAAAGAATTCATAGCGGTATAAGAGGGCCGAGTGCGCTGTAAATAACATTTAGCGCCGCGTAAAGCGTCGCAATAACGTGGCGTGTAGATAAATTAGAAAGTGGGAGCGCAAAAGTGATGTAAACTATTGCGAATTGCAGGCTTATTTTGTGGGTAGAATGAAGCTCGTGTACGGAACGTGCGAATTCAATTCACAGGAAAAATTTCTGTAGGAAGAATACAATGTTCTTCTTATCGCGAAATTTAAAATTGACACCTCTCCTATGGGTAACACGTGCGGTGCTGGAATGGTGAGAATTTCGTGAGAGTATCTCAAGTATCAGTGGCGCGCGAAGTGTGGTTAGTCATAGACGGTGCGTGACTACTAGCAAGTACTCAAGCTTCAGAATGCAGATAGGTATGTCAAATGTTTCGATTCTCATTTGACGATCGATATTCTTCTTCGCTTTTCCGATGAAACTATTCTTTGAGAAACAATAATTATCCGTAAAAAATTATCTCAGAATTTAAAATAATTTTCGCTTTTAATTTATTAAATCTCTTGCAAAAGGGTCTTTTTAGCACAGACATTTGAAAAACACACACTTTGCTCAGTTTAATACCACTTGGCCTAGAGGAGATTTAGATATGCGGCTTCTATCAGTATTCCTGTTTTATTTAATAAATTCTTTTGGCTTGATTTTTGTGAAACCACATTGATGATTTTATAAACTTTTGCTAGTTACTATCCAGGAAAACGTGGGTTGACCGCGATTTTCCTTTTTCTTCTGCAGCATGTCGGGCTATGCACGTCGTTCAATGCACTAGGACAATCGATGCTCGCATGCGACGTCTATCAGATTGAGATAACTCGCATCAATGGGACATGACTTCTCTTCTAAACGTGACACATACTTCTCCTGTTGTCGACAACTTCCGGTTTCCACGTGAGCGTATGGCAGTGGCGCCGAATTCAAAATTCAAATTATCACGATCGATAGCATAGAACTACGAATTAATGAAAATTTTGTCTTTCGTCTTACCATATAGATCGGGAGGTGCGACAGTTGGAATAGCAAGTGTCAAAAATTCATCGAAGAACAGAATGTTTTGAATCGAGAAATAATGGGCGTACAGGTAAAACATAGATAGCTACGTTTAACGAAAGGTCGAACACCCATCGTGTTTCAAAATATGGGGCGATCAAATATCTTCGCAGTCGATCGGCGTAATGTCGTGCCGATGCCGTATACACTACGTGTATAGTAGCAAATAGCCATTGCCCCTCCCATAATTTTCGTGTCAAAGGAATATTTTCGTGAGCGTATCAATGATCGACGATTGGTAACAACATAAAAACTGCGAAACAGCAAATTTAAAAAAAAACGATGCATATGGTAACATTGACAGCTAAGTACTATCAAGACTTAGCTACAAGACAATCTCACCTGATCGACGAATCACTCAAAAACACGTGCTTACAAAGTTTATCATTTTTGCATCCACGTTCACATTCACCCCTCCAACGAACTCTTCAGTGTTCCACAATCTTCTCTCCACCACGTTCACCAGCTTCGATCGCACTGTTAAGAAAACACTCCATGCGTCCTTGACGAATTAATCACGCGATTGGTCGAGGAGCATCCCTTCCCCTTTCTCTCATTACTTTTTCTTCGAGTTTCCGCGCGCTGTCACGATTACATTTTTTTCCCCCTTGAATAACGTCCGTGCACCAGTCGTGATCAAAGGACGACATTTTGGTGATGTCCTGTGCGAGAGGGACACTTCACGTGGCCGCGTACGGCGCGCATGTGAAAGAGGGTTGTCGCAAGCTTCGACTCCGTTCAACCCCCTCCGTTGTCGAGGCTTGCCCCGTCGTCACGTGTACATCGCGTCACGATCAGCGGCCACCAACCAACTAACCAACCGACCCCCGCCAAAGAACGAGGGTGCATCCACCCCTGCTAGATGATGACCGCTCCGCGATAACGAATCTCTCATGGGTTCCGGCATTTCGATGATGCCGTGTGAGACCCGATTGACCCACTTGCGGTCGCGCACAATCATTTTCGTATCCTCTAGGAATCCTTTAGAACGTAATTCGGCAGTATAATGAACGGCTCGATAACCAAATCGAATCGACACTTTTAATGGATACACGGGGGTGAACGGATTTCATTTGAGTGGATGGGAGTTGTTTGGCGTAGTACTTGAAATACATTTTTCTGACGATTACGGATAATCAACACGACTAAACCAAATATTTTGTAACTTTGACTACTACTTTTTAATACAATGTTAATAAAATTTCTTAAATGGAAGTGGGCATATTTCGTTTAATAATTATGAATTTGTTTGGTAATCTGTATTTTTAGGGCACGATTTTTTGATGGTTTTAAATTACTTAACACAGAAGAAGTACTGTTTATTGACGTAATACACAATTGTGGCGCACAGGTGATGACTCAGGCACGCATAAGTCGACGTATTAGTGGTAACGTAGACCCCCCCAATGAGGAGGGTTCTTTATCGTTGGGGTCGCACGATGTGTTTGCCGAACTTTAGGCAATGCAGCTGCAACACGTGATTTACTCGTATCATTAAGTCAATTCTGAGAAATAAATTTTCTTCGCCTCCTCGTTAAGTTCTTTTTTCTATCATTAATGACTGTAAAAGCTAATTCAGTTTTTCATCAAATTAATTAATTAAAATCAGGAATGGGAAAGGTAGAGAGTGGGTAGTTCCCTTTAGCAAAGGCAGTCTATTCGATCGGTCACGCTCGTGACTTTTAATTATGTTCGCTATGGTATAATTGAACACGAGAAAAAACCTCAGCTTTACCACCTCCCAAGGAATGGGAGCGCGTGGGGAATTGTTATTGCGTGTCAGCTGGACGATGTACGCAGAAGGTAAATGCATGCAAATCGCAGGAAAATAAAAGCAATTGGTAGGAGTATCATAGCGCTAAGAGACTCAGGAGCGGCTTTTAAAATACGTAGACCCCAGGCTCGTGAAGAACGGCCGTATATTCTATAGGGAAGCAAATACACACGCGTCGTCAATAACAAATAACGACGTACTTATTACTTATAATATGCAGTTAATAATGTTTCACGTGCATGTAAATTTGTTTCCATTGACATCCTTATAATTTAACATCCATTATTACGCAAGGCATGAGTCGCATATTTCATTACCGTTTTAACACTCGTCTCTCATTGTTAATTTAATAAAGTGACACGAATCCCACGTTTTAGACCTGTCGTCTCGCAGGTTAGATACAAAGAAATTTCGTGATTCCATTTAAAATTCAGGTTATGATTAATACGCTACTGACGGTGGTGAACTACCCTGGCGTCGGACTCGCGAGGGTAACACGAGGGCACTCTAAGAATCTTAGACGGCGGGTGAACGTAAGGGGATGAACTCGAGCACTGACCAGTCGGGCAAGTCGCTCGTATAGCTTGCCGAGATTAGCATAGGGTTGCACGCGAAGCTGACGTTCAGGAAGACGATAAGAGAATAGGTGCCCGTTCCCTCGGCTACCTTAGCTTTCAACCTGCGAATCGTGGCTGTTGCGTATTGCCGGTATCATCCGCGAACCTTCGTTTACAATCTCGCTGATATATCATTAACATATCGAGGGAAAATAATGCTGTTCATAATTCGTCATTTATTTTCGGTCACGATATAATCCAAAGTGGTGGACCAATTTCTAACGAAAAAAACACTCCCTCGTAGTGGAGCAGGATAAAAACACAAAGTAAATGGAGGGCCAGTTTTTATCTGCATATTACTTATCAAAGAACCGATTTAAAGGCTGACCACGCTAGGGGGTGAATCCGGTGTTATTCTTCACTGGGATTTAGCTCGTGGGCCAAAATTAAAATTCGTTCCTGACACAGGGTTAATTGGGCTATAGCGTGTGCGAGAAGCGTAAAAGTTAACTAAGAAATGTTCGCATTAGAATTAACGATAAAGCACACGCCGACGAAAAAGTCTGGGAATGTGACTGACCGACCCATCGGGGTCAAAGAGGTTCATTATTTTGATATAGATCTGAAGAAGTCTTCTTTTTTCGTCCTTTTTTCCTGGCGCGAAGAATTAATTATAGCATCGCGGTATACTACGGGATTAGAGTAGATTTTATGGAAAAAAAATTATTTTATTAGACTATAAACATTACAAACGCGTATAAAATTTTATTATGCAAGACTATTTGAGATATCTCCTTCCATGATGAGCATTCCTATAATAATTGAAATAGTTACATTCGCCCAATTAATTAAATTTAACATCTATATAAATAATAGCAAATGAATGGATATCTATTAGAAGGTATTGCATATATCTATATATAAGTTTCCCAAGTTAATTTACGTAAGAGCGATTACCCTTCGAATATTGACAATAAATATACTTTGATACTTCTGAAATAAATAAACATCATACGCTTCGCGTTCTCGTTAAGTAACTCTAGCGGACTATTTACAGGACTATCGGACTATACGTTATACCTGAATTAAAGACTCTTATGCACCTAAAATATTCCCGGCAATAATCAGAAAGTTTAATTTACAATTCTGTCGTTTCAATTTTCTTGCCAAGGGGGTTGACTATAGTCCCCCTGTAGATAGGAGAACTTCTGCTCAGATCATTTTGAACATCTGTGACACTCTCCATGCTACTGAAAAACAAATTATTCCTAAAGAGATTTCGTATTCCACAACAGTAAGCGAATATCTTAACTTATTTTAATTACCGTGAGCGATTTAAGTCCTTACCTCGAAACAGAAGAAATTCTTGGTTCGATGTAATAAGGCTTATCCTCGGTTCTTTGGTTCGTGTTAGCTTCATTCATCATCTCTTCGTTATTCAATGCATTCTCGTCTAGAGAGTCTCTCTCAGAAGTGTGACTAAAGGACTCGTCGCTCTTGAACCATTCGTTTTCGTAAGCATGCATCCATATCGGATTGGATCCCTCCATACTATGCTTATTCGTATTTGGAACGCGTCCTGGGCCACGGATAAATTCTGAATCCGATTGACCTTCAAGATTTCCAATTTAATAAGATATTTATTGCATGCATTAAAATACATGGTGGATAAAGGACACTGTGCTTACCGAAAGGCGATGCATTGGCGGCCTTTAACTGTCGCTGAAAAGACGCTCTTTGTGATAAGCACAGTGCAATGCACAAAATTAGAAGAGCGCCCAAAAAGAGCGTGAGTGTGAGCAACCAGAATGTCGTTCCAGCCTGTTCGTATTGTATAATGGGCTGGGATTGCGCGGGCTGCGTGTCGAGAACGTTGAACTCCTTGAACAGATTGTCGAGTTTCTCGATGTTTCGATCCACCACCTCGAGCACCTCCGAGACTTCGAGGATCGAGTTGTCCCGACGATTTACGAGGTGGAGATAAAGGTCTGTCTTCGTTCTGTCCACCGAACCATCGTGATTCTCATGGATTTTGTACTCGTCCACGTTCACGATGGCACCGGTTACATTTCCGAGAGTCCTGGTGTCCCATAAAAAAGAATCAACGTTAGTCAATCGTTTTTTCAAATGCAATTACCTTTTCCCTTTTATTAAAAATCGCAAAAAATTATTTTCTTACTCTCTAAACGATTCTATTCTATTTCTAACTTCCGGAGGATGTTGTCGCAAGACAAAGCGCACTCGTTGATCTTCTCGAAGCAGATAAATAAACACACGGGCTGTGTCTTGCAGACCACGTGTATCGTTTACGATCACCTGAAATAACGCCAAGAACGATTGTGCGGATCGCTTATTATTTATTAGATGCAAATATTCATCGACGTATACTTACCATAAAATCGAAGTAACCTTTCATTCCTCTTTGTGGGTCAAAGTTCAGACTGACCGCCCCCGTTGCTTTGTTCACCAAAAACGGTTGCAAGCGAATATCGTCCAGGCCTTCGGTCAAGGTCATATGAATTTTTCCAACTTGATAATAACTCACGACAGCATTTTCGCCAGCGTCCAGATCAATTGCCTATTAGTAAACCAAATTTTATTACTGATTTCACAATGTTTGAGTGGATGTATTTACCTTCACGTGCATAAATTGTGTTCCAAAGTCGGCCTCGGTTGTGACACCACCCGTGAAAATTTTATTGACGAATTTTGGCGAATTATCATTAATATCCCCTACGTTTACCTCCACTTTTAGCAAAGTGTCGTCAGTAGCGTCAAAGAAGCTCACGTTTTCGGGTATTGTATTGCAATCTTCTGACGCTTTTACGAGCAAGGCGTGTGATTCTTGTTGTTCTCTGTCCAACGTCTTGGCAGTCTGTAATAATAAATTCATTTTTAAGATTTAATCGACCCATATATGTATGTATGCATTTCGAGTTTCTAAACGTACGCTAAGATGGTGTTTAAGACTGTCAAGAGCGAAAAATCCATCGTCGTTACCACCAACAATAAAATAGCAAACTTGGTTTGGAGGGTCGTCTAGGTCGTCGACCTCGTCTCTATCGATAGTTTCTGGTAGTGCTATTAATTCAGAGCCAGGCAATTGTTCCTCGATAAAGTTTACATTAAAACTGTCCACTAAAAATTGTGGTTCATAATCGTTGATGTTTCGAACGTAGATAATTAAGTCGAGATCGGAACTTAAAGGTGTTGGGGTACCCAAATCGTATGCTTCCACCCGTATCTGCAAAATGGAGATTTTATTGTACGTGATACTAGTCAATCGTATTTCGAAACTTTATTTTCGCTTACTTCGTATAATTTCTGTGTTTCTCTATCCAACGGTAATTTCAATGATATGATGCCGGTAGTGTCATCTATATAAAAGGTTCTCCAATGACCAGCGAGATCTTGTTTCAAACGATAATGGACATCTCCGTTTGGTCCAGTATCAGCATCCTCTGCCACTATTTGAATAATTGGCGTTCCCACCGTAACATTCTATAAACGTAAATACAAGTCAAATATATTTTTAGCTCCACGCTTATTAAAAATCTCAATACATTTCTCGTGTGAATATAATGCTTTTTTTTGTTATGAGCTACCTCTGGCACTCGGATAGTCGTGTTGTGTTGAGGGCTTATAAATAATGGAGGATTGTCGTTGTAATCTGTAACACAGATCTCTAGCGTTCCAGTGTCCTTATTAGATGGTGTGCCCATATCTCTGGCCTCGACATGCAAAGAATAGTTTCCGAATTTTCCTCTCAGCGAGCGTGCAGCCTTGATCTTCGCCGTCCAATAATCAATTTGTTCTAAGATGAAGAAACCTATAACACAGAACATACCTCATGTAGAATATACACCAATAGAGTTTTTTTACGAGTAAAATAAATTTAAGCCTACCTAACTCATTACCGGATAATATTCGAATCATTACTCGACCGTTTTGGGTTGTGGGATCATCAGCATCCTTCGCTTTTATAACGAAAATTATGTCGCGAATGTCGTGAAATTCTGATACGCTGATACATCCTTGAGGTAGTTCTATCTTCGGTGCATTATCATTGACGTCAATAACAGTGACTCTGAAAAAAATACGCAACATAATTTTACATGAAAGCCGAATGTGATAGAAACGATTATTATTATTTCTTTGTCTCACTGGATTTGTTTGAACGCATTTCTAGATTCTCCTGCAGTGTAACCAAATTGATAATTATCCCAAGCTTCGATAACTAAAACATAACTATGCCTAGTCTCCCAATCGAGATCATCAGCTACCGTTAGAGCACCTGATTCAGGATGAATGGCAAATGTTCCCTAGAAAGAACACGACAAAATTATTTATATAATCAGAAATCATTGTGGACGATCATTGCACTACTTACCTGAGATGACATTCTGTCCAACAAATAAGTAATTTTTCCATAATCGCCACTATCGGGATCCTTAGCTTGAATCACAGCAATTTCCGTACCAATTTTGGAATTTTCCATAGCAGTCACATTGTTAATATCCGACACGAAGTAAGGATTATTATCATTTTCGTCTAACACTTGCACATATACTTCGGACAAACTCGATCTGTTCAAATAAATTCATTATTCGGTTGAGAGGATTATTATTTAATTACACAATATTATTTCAAATATTCTCACCTCGGTGGTATGCCAGAGTCGGTGGCTCTGACGGTAAGATTGAGCCATGCGTAAAGTTCGCGATCGATCTTATTCGCGACTACCATCTCGCCAGTTTCTGAATCGAGGTGAACGAGGTCGGTAATTTCCTTCGGGCTTTCCAGCGAGTACGTGATACTTCGATTCTTGTCAGCATCGTCGGCAACGATGTTCGCTATGTTAACTCCATTCTTGCTGTTCTCCGTGACCGACCGTCTATAAAACGGTCTCCGAAATTTCGGATTATTGTCATTCTCGTCTTCGATAATAATACTTAAAGTTGCTGTAAAGCACAAAAGCATGGGAGAAAGTTTGAAAATTTCCATAGAGCTTACAATGAACAGGGAATCTTTTTTTATATTAACCTGACGCAGTTTGGATTGCTTTGACCGCAGCCAAATCCTCCACGACAAGCCCCAATCTAATTGTCTCCACCCTCTCTCTATCCAATAACCGTATTACTCTAAGCAAACCATCCAAAGCGTTCAGCTCCAACGCCGCCAGATAATCATATTCTTGAATTCTAATCAAGGTCCCCTCTTCGTTTCGAGCCTCCGAGGAATTTGGATCGATGCGATATCTGAGAATTGGCGCTATGTCTGGGTCGTTCGCAATTACACGGTGAACGTATGCACCGACCTGAAATTAACAATTTACGTTATTTAAATTGATATTGTCAATTCTGCAGCATAACGCGTTTAGTTATACCAACCTGTGTGTTCTCCCTGATGGTGACAGTACCGGGTTCGATGAATATCGGCGGTTTGTTGTTAACATCCACTATAGTAATGTTAACAAGCACTTCAGCCGTTCTTTGAACCTCCGTCCCACTATCAATGGCCAACACGTTTAGACTATATCTAGTGGTCTTCGGTGACGTCAGATCGGGGTCGAGATTCGAGCCCGGTGCCACCCTAATTACTCCTGTCTCGGGACTAATTACGAACTTGTCGCCAGCGCCGCTCTGAATCCGATAAACCAGTTTATTGTTGGGAGAGGACAAGTCTTTGTCCCAAGCTTTCACCTAAACGATCGATCAGCATTTATTAGACCCGATCTTCACGCCTCAATGAACATTCGTACGACTCGGTGGAATTGGAATGAGAATATTTGACTTCTGTGTTACCTGAAGAACGCTCGTACCGCCTTCTAAATCCTCGGGGATGCTCCTCTTGTACAAAGTCCTTTCGAAAGCTGGCGCGTTATCGTTGACATCCTTCATGTAGATAATCAACGGCACATCCGAGCTCAGACTCGGCGTGCCCATGTCTCTGGCTCTCAGGATCAGTTTCAAGGGCCTCACTGCTGTCTCTTTGTGGCCTTGACTAATTGGCAAAGCTTCGTAATCGAGTGGATTCGTAGGAGTAATTATACCGGTTTTCGAATCGATGCTGAAATTTCTTGAGAATTCTCCCGATACCAATGCGTAGACTACGGCGCTGTTCTTCGTGCCTGCGATTTGTTTTCTGTAGAGTCAAGTAAAATTGAGAAAAAACTAGTGCTCACCGTTCAAATCGATGTCGAACGCCTCGACTACTAAGGGTGCTTCAAAGTGATCCTCGTTTTCCAATAGAACAGCTTCGTATTTATTTTGCAAAAATACTGGTGGGTTGTCGTTCACGTCGTCAACATTAACGATCAATTGAACTGTATTTCGATTTCCCTTTCCGTGATCGTCGCGTGCCTCCACTGTTAAGTAATGACGCGAGACCAATTCTCTATCGAATGTAGCACCAGTGTGCTTGACTGTTATCACTCCTGAGATAGGATCCAACGACAAGCTGCAATATAAAATTTGTTTAAACTCGTTTTAAGTGCATTTCTCTAAAATTAAATTCTTTTTTAACGCACGCCTGAGCAATACTGCCACCGAGATTGGTGTATCTGATTCCACGTGTTCCAAGTCCACCACTGTCATCGTCCAACGCTTGGACCCACGCTACAGTGGTACCAACGGGACAATTTTCTGGTATAGATACTTCATAGATATTCTCGGTGAATTCGGGGTAATTATCATTTTGATCTATCACATACACCGTCACCGAGACCGCACTGTATTTTGGCGCAACCGGGACAATTTCTTTAGCGACAAGGGTGAAGTTTATTTCTGTAAAATAATTATTTTACGGTCTGTGCTATTTTTATAAGATTTTCGGAAAAGAATTGGTGTTGTTCCTCACCAGATCTTATTTCGAAGTCCAATCTAGTGGAATTTTTCACTCTTATTAGAAAAGGTGCTTCGTTTATGCCTCGTGAAGGCGTCACCTCGAAAACTCCGCCATCTCCTTCGATGTACATTCGAAACGTGCCGTTGCTACCCTATAATAAAAATTTCCAGAGTATAATTCAACAATTTTTTGAGCGTCGAGAATCATTGCTCGCGCGAAGCACAACTCACCAAATCGTGGTCGAATACTTCGGGAACGGCGTCATCGAGAAAATTAACTGGCGTATTCTGCGGTGCGTTTTCATTTATTTCAGCGCGATATCTCGAACTTCGAAAAGTGGGAGTCTCGTCATTTACATCGGTGAGTATCACGGTAACCTCGGTACTAACAGATGGCGGAGGAATAATCTTGGACACTTCTTTTACGGTAATTTCTAGAATAAAAGTACCGTCCGTGTTCTCCTCTGCTTCTCTGTCCAATTGCGCTCTAGTAAAAACCACTCCTGAGGTAGCATCGATGTCGAATAAATATCTTGGTCCTTCGGTGATGCTGTAGGTCACTTTATTGTTAATGCCTTTATCGCCGTCAACCGCGCGCACTGTAAAAACAAATTCAAATTTTGTGATTCAGTGTTATCGGATAATCTAACGATCAAACGAGCCCGCCGAAGGCGGGCGAAGTTCGATCGGGATTATACGAAACGTCTCGTTCGAAGATGATGATTAACTGTAGTACTGCTTGTCACGTCTCACTTCACACTTTTCAGAGTACAAAGTAAACCCATAGGTGACGCTGTCGCCCCCCATGGTAACACCCTTTGCGCGCTCTCTTGTCATATTCTTTAGAGTCTTTAGATAAAATAGAGTTATCATTGAAACTGAAGATGATAATGGGTTAAATGGTAATTATTAAGTGCTTTTTTTTTTTTTTTTTTTTTTGAGGGGTAAAGGAGGGTTGGGAATTTATCATCTTCGAACGAGACGTTTCGTATAATCCCGATCGAACTTCGCCCGCCTTCGGCGGGCTCGTTTGATCGTTAGATTATACTACACGTCTCGTTCTCGATGATGATTAACTGTAGACTTTTAGAGTAGAGGATAACTCTATCTTATTTCATTATTATTGAACATGCGAACTTATTATTTGCGGAACGGATAGGTCTATTATAGAACCTAGCAAACATTTGTGATTGTGGCGACCAACCCGCCGTGCGTCTTATTGTATCTATGCTCACTTCGTTTTTAAACGCTGCCGATACTGCTGCGTGTCTCGTACTGTAAGCCGAAAATAATTTCATATCTATGCCTGCTTTATTCAAGAAGGACTTAATCCAGTGGCCTATAGTCTGAGCTGAGACATCGTTGTATGGCTTAATTGTTGATATTAGCAATTTTTTGTTTTCCTCTGTCCTAAGATTTTTTGTAATCTCTAAGTACTCGCGAATGGCTGATGCAACACAAAGCTTTGGTTTCTCTTTAAAGAAAGGTAGTATTAGTTCAGGCTGAAAGGCACCTGGTTTTGAAGTTTTTATCAGGTCTGGTATCTTAATAGTTATTTCTGATTCTGAAAATGCAATATTTTCTATACTTATTGAGGCTAACGTTTGTAATCTATGAGCTGTTGTCAGTGCTAACAGGGTAGCGATTTTTTCCGTCGCTTCCTTAAATTTGAGTTTACTTAATGGATGAAGTTTTTCCATATATGCAAGGACAGGTGCTGTGTCCCAAATAGTATTGTACCTGGGCTTAGTAGGCCTCTTTTTAAAAGTACCTTTTAAGAACCTCGAGATAAGACCATCTTTATGAATGCCACTCGGCGAAATGAGAGCAATAGCTGATCTAGCAGTATTTAATGTGCTATAGTTGGCGCCACTGTTGAATCTTATTGTTAGGAATTTTATAATATCAGGCGTTCTAGCGTTATAGACATCTACCTGATTTTCCATTGCAAAGGTCCACCACAGTTTTAGTGGACCTTGGTACTGTTTCAAGGTGGATTCTGTAATAGAACTTAACATAATTTCGACCGCATCCTTATTAATTCCTTTCTTTATGAACGCTGTCCTGATAATATCCCTACAATTAGAGAAAGCTCTGACGCCAGTGGATGTGTCTTCCTCCTGCAAGGGGATAATAATAGATTTTCATTTGGGGGAAGGATTAACGGCGGAGAACGTAGCAATGACATAAACAGCGGGTACCAATGTTGAACAGGCCATTTAGGTACAATTACAACACCTTTTGCCTTATCGAAAATTATTTTCCGCAGTGTCTTGGAGATGACTGCGAAGGGAGGAAATGCATAGAAGTTTTCATTTTCCCATGATAAAGTAAAGGCGTCTACTGTTGTAGCATCAGGGTTAGGAAATCTTGAGCAGAATCTTCTGCATTTTTTGTTTAATCTCGAGGCAAACAAGTCAATTGAGAAAGGGCCAAATTGTTTAAGGATTATTCTAAATGCCTTGTCATTTAGTTCCCATTCTGTGTCAATGTTTGCTATTCGAGATGCATAATCTGCTTCGATATTTTCCTTCGAAGGGATGTAAGAAGCAAAGATCCATAATTTCCTCTCTTCACACCACTTCCAAATTTTCCTCGCTAGCTCACTTAGGTGTGGAAACTGTACGCCACCCGCTCTGTTTATGTATGATATTGCTGGTGTGTTATCCATTCTTAATAGAATTTCGCAATCTGTGTAGTTTGCTATAAAGCATTTTAACGCAAGAAAGGCCGCTAGTAATTCTAGATAATTAATACTAAACTTTCTTTCATCGATAGACCAAAGACCATGAGCACTTATGCCCTGACAGTGTGCTCCCCACCCAGTCAAGGATGCATCGGACGATAATTCAACTTTGAACTGATATAATCTGATAGGATTTCTCCCTATCATAGCTTTTTCTTGCCACCAATTTAGATCTTTTTTCATGTTCCTGTTAATAACTATCTTTCCTTCGTAGTTATCGTTATTAATGATTAAGGATAGGAATTTTTGACGTTCTAATCTTTTACAATGTATTGATCCATAAGCTACTGCAGGAACTGCTGCTGTTAAAACTCCTAACATTTTCGCAACATCTCTAATTTTGTAAGAATTCCCTTCTCTGAAATTTTTACAAAGACTACTTATCTGTGATCTTTTCTTATCTGTCAACTCTATCGTGTAATCTGCAGAATTTATTACAAAGCCTAGGTACTTGCATTTTTGACTGGGTGTTAAGGAGCTCTTCTTATAATTTACAATGAATCCTAAGTGTTCCAGCAGATTTAATGCTACTTGTACATCCTTTGAACATTCAGCCAAGGAACTTTTGATGAAGAGTAAGTCATCAATGTATATTACAGTTAGCATTTTCATTGATCTTAACTTATACATTACTGGTTTCATAATTTTCGTGTAGACATAGGGACTTGTGCATAATCCGAAGGGTAAACACGTAAATTGATACAACTTATTCTGGAATTTGAAACGTAAATATTTCCTAAACTCCTCGTGTATTGGTATTAAATAATATGCATCTTTTAAGTCTAAAGTTGCCATATGATCCCCTTGACTTAACAAGGCTTTAGCCGAACGTATATCTTCCATTTTAAAATGCGGTGGGTCAATAAACTTATTCAAGTTTTTTAGGTTAATGATAAATCTGCTGGAACCATCAGGCTTTGGCACTAGAAAAATCGATGATATAAATTGTCCCTCGCATTCCTCGGTTTCTTCCACTGCCGTTTTTAATAATAATTTTTTAAGTTCAATCTTGATCTTATTTGATTCTTCCGCCGACCACTCCGGTTCTTTTAAGAGCATATTTTGCTTAGGTTGCTCGTTAAAAGCGATTTTGTATCCCTGAACCCATTGAAGAATGCGTTTATCCGTGGTTAACTCCTTCCAGTTATTCACGAATTGTTTAAGTCGACCTGCAATTGGCTTTACCTCATTTATTTCCTCGCTGATGTTTGACTCTTCGAGGTGCTCGGATTCTTTGACGTCTCTTTGTTGGACCGTATCCTCGATCTGAACTTCATTATTGGACGTCTGTAGTACTGGCCCACCTGCTTGTATCTTGCAGGCGGGCTCCTGAAGTTTCCCTGAAACTTCGATGTTGCATTGGCGGTTTTGGTATTTTTGTCTGGAATTTTGATATTAGCACACGCTTTTTCGATAGTTTTTGCCTCCTTTACTTGATCAGCAAACTTAGTTCCGTATAACCATTCGTCTGGTTTTGTCGCCTCAACCACTGGTCTTATTGACTTGTTTAGTAAAGGGGTAATAAAGGATTTTCTTGCTACCGAATGTTGGAAGAATATATCTGATAATAATTTTCCCGCGTCACATAGGTACGTTGTGAGCGTTTCCTGATCAATTCCATCTTCCGGTCCATTCAGTATTAAAGAGATTGCAGCCCCTAGTGCTGCCAAAGCTGAGCCCACTGTGTTTTGGGTATCAACAAAATGACCGTCTCGCTTTTTTGCGATTTCCGTCATTACTGGGATAATTTCCAGATTGATCTTAGGAGCTTCTATGAAGAATTCCTTTTTACGTGGATATTTTTGTAGAATATTCTTTTTATCTTCCTCCGGGAAGCCTTCACGTATACACTTTTCCCATCTGATCTTTAATTCAGGATGGAAGACGATTGGTAGTTCTTTTGTGTTATTAGGATCATCCCCTAGAAGATCTAATATTTCTTGAGGGATCGCTGACGTATCATTTGATATGTCTGCTTGTTCGGTTATTTTGTTAGCAACATCAGGCAAATTTTCTTTGTCTTCCTCTATTGTTCCTATAAGAGTCCGGAATTTTTAGATAGAGGAGGGGAAAGGCGCCACTTATTGTGGATAGTGCAAATATTGTGTTTCTTATTGAAACTTATTTGCAACGTACGCCGTGTCAGCGTCGTATGGACGTCCGACACCTATTTTGAACTTTCGTTTGGAAAGATCAAAGAAAGGGGTAAAGGGCGTGATTTTCGTGTGGAAATTCATAACGTCCAACTTACCTATTATTGGTATTTCCTCATTTTTTGATTGTATTATACCATGTAGCTGATTTGTTAGGTTATCCAACTGTTTTTGGATAACCTGTAATTTTTCGTCCGATCTAGATCGTTTCTTATGATTATCTCCTGATCTAGACCGTGAGTGCTTACGCTTTTTTCCACTTCCCATCGTTATTGAAGATTTTATCCTATAATAATCTGAGAGAATTGTACTCGAAATGTGCGAAGCTTTACACAACAAAACAATATGACAAGAGAGCGCGCAAAGGGTGTTACCATGGGGGGCGACAGCGTCACCTATGGGTTTACTTTGTACTCTGAAAAGTGTGAAGTGAGACGTGACAAGCAGTACTACAGTTAATCATCATCGAGAACGAGACGTGTAGTATAATACCTCTTAATTAGTTACTGATACTTTTGAGAGTGTCACTGACCCTGAAGCACAGACGTTCCAATCCTGGCATTTTCGCTGATTCTGGCCACAGGCGTCATGGCCACGAATTCCGGAGGTTGATCCTCGACGTCCTGCACCTTGACTAAAATTGCGGTTGTTCCCGTGTTTACCTGAAATAATTAATAAGCCACGCGTATGAGAGGTCGTTCGTCGCGACCGGGCGTGCCTGTAATTATCCACGCCAGTAATTAGAAGACAATGTATTATTCTGAGCTCGACTGCGTCCTGCCTTGCTAGCTCGATTACTTATCTGGCGCAATTTCCGTCGTTGAATTTTTCACAGAAAACCACTATCCAGGAAACTATTACAGACTGTAAGACATACCGGTATTATCCACGTGGTACAGTTACACAGATAATATCTTTCGTAGGAGGTGGTCCTGTCACCGTGCCTCGCGGACCGAGTGACAGAGTGCACCGAGAATGTTCATTATACGTCGTGGTGAAAAGATTAAGGGGAAGTTACCGCGAGTAAAACTAATATTTCGCATTCATCTTATTTCTACAGAAACACGTGTCTTGGAAAACGAATGTGAAATCGTTCTACGTAATGATAGTGCAGAATGTTGTGGGATCTGGCAAGTGACTATATTACCTTCTCATTTATCGCACGATCCACGGCGAGTATCCTCAGTTGGTACAGATACTTCCTCTCGTAATCGAGTCGGCCGATCAAACGGATCACGCCCTTTCCATTGACGGTGGAGATGCTGAAGATATTGTTATCTCCATCGAGTTCCTGTAGGTAGTAAACCACTTGACCGTGAGCACCTAGATCGGCGTCGGTGGCCTCCACGGTAGTCAAGACACCTGGGCCGGAATCCTCTCTGATGGTGAGAGATGTTGGATGAGGACGGAAGATAGGAACGTTGTCATTTATGTCCTCCACCAGTAGTAGGAGGCTCTGGGTAATAAAATTTCCTTCTCCGAGTTTGCCATCCGACAAGGTCAACACGAGGCCGTACTCGTCCCTCGTCTGGAACATACACGTCGGTTACAATAGAAGGACTCCTCCTTTTTTCAATCATCGGGACAATGTAACGGGTTTGCTTAATGTCGTCATTACAACGTTTTAGCCCATAATGACCACACATGTGCCTGTAACGAGCCGCTCCAGCGCTGGAATAAAATATTACTCCCTGGTTTTCACGAAATGATCGGTTACAAAGTTACCGTTCGCTACCGATCATCGGGTACATAGCAGTGGGTTTAGCGTGCGCGTTCCAACGACCGTAATGACGAACGACCGCTTCCTCGACGAAGATCCTCGCGAAAATCACAGGTTGCGTGTTTCGTTCTGTCAGTCGGAGCAGACCACCGAGTTTCTCTTCGGTGGCATCGACATTGTTCTTAGGAAGATGGAGTGTACGGTCCGTGAAGATGATTCGGGGAGGGGCGATCGATGATGCAAAACGCTCAAATTACCACCCGATACCTTTAATACCGCAGTTAGTTCCCGTCCGTCGATAAATGGATCCCATCGATCTCAGACGATGCCGTTATATCGTTGGCAGATGAAAGTCAAGGACGAGTACCGAAGGATCGGCGAAATGCATAAAGAGATTAGCAAGGATCTCGAGCCTGATGCCGGATTTATTACAGGTTAAAAATTCCTCGAGACAGCTCGATATTCCGCGCCGAACAAAGAGCCGTACTAACGTCCTTGACGATCACCGACTTCATTCCCATTACCTCTCTGTCCAGCAATTTGTTCAGGTAAATGTTGGCTTCGGTCGAGCCGAAGTTCTCGACCCGGATCACATCGCTGCCAGGTTGATCCCTAACGCCAAACGTCAGGCTGTCACCGTCCGGATCGACGCCGCGCAGTCTGTAAATTAGGCTGCCTGCAACAGAATTCGGTAGTCACGAATCGTACGATTGTTCCATTATAAGTTCACACGTAGAGGGCAACTTAATGCTCTATGGCTCGAACTACTTCATCTAAAGATAACGGTTCTCAATTATTAACAATTCTTTTCGCCACTATCACCGACAAATATACGAAACAATTACACGGAAGTTCTCTTACAAGGGATACAAAGCAACACAAGTACAGAAACAAGCAGCTTCCGACAGATCCTTCTAAGAAGGTGGAACCGTAGTTTCCGCAGAATCGTTCGAGCGAGCGCGCGCGTCAAGTCAGCGGAGAATTTCGCGATCCGTTGCGGAACACGTGCGCCCTAACTCCTCATTCTCCGCCCAAGTAAACGCTCGCGCTCTTTCACGACGATCAGCGGGGCCTAACGGGCCCACGACACGTGTCCTTACCAAGGGGCGTTTCAGGGCCTTCCTTCAGTCTGAGAACGATCTCCGTTTGGCCGTCTATCAGGAACCTCGGTGGATTGTTTCTGGCCCAGGACGGTGTTCCAAGGCAGGCCATCGCAAGACCCAACAAAATCCATTGCTGCGAGGACAGCTTGAATCTGCTCCTCTTGTAGGACCTTCGGAGTGAAATCGGCTTGGTCGAGGTCATCTTGGCCTTCGCGAGTCCTCACGTCTAATCCTCATGATCGTCGGCGTCACGACGCCCGGAACCCATCGAAGAGAAAAGGCCAATCCTATGCGGCCATGCGCGTTGCTTCTAACTCCGACTGGAGTTGACTGAAGATGCGATGGAGAGAGTCTTTCCTCTGGCTGGCTAGTCACTTTCACGCTCGTACGCCTCCTCTACGGATACAACATTGTCCCGGGGATAATTGCCGAGAGTTAATGAATCTGGGCGCACTCCCCCCACCCCTCGTGCTCAATTAGCCTCGACGTCTGCCACGACGTCACGGACGAGCGAAGATCAGCGAACTAAGTTCTCCCCTCCCAAGCTGCGCACAGTGTCCTCGATAATTGGGATCTGCGAGAGGAGAAAACGCGCGATCGCGAGCGAAAATCGAGAGGCCTTTCCGCGCACGCGTGCGCGCGCTTGCAGGTGCGTCCCGATGATCGGTGGATCGGCCAAAAAATTCGTTTTGCAGAAGGAAAGCACGACCGGTAAACCGGTTGCCGAAGGATGAAAAAAAAAGTAGCGTCTATGGGTTTTCTCGCGCCGCCGCCGTCGTGGGTTTCTCTACGAGCAGGAGAGAAAATTTAGTATCCCTCGCTCGATAAAATCTCCGTACGATGAGTTACGAAGGTGGCCGTGAGTATCTCACGGGGATGAATACGTTGGAATGGAGCACATCGTGATTTACGTTAAACACGATTCTAATCTCGGTTTCGCGAAGTCGAAGGTGAAATTAAAATCTTTCGCCTCCGGATGAGCATCGCTAGGATGCTCGAGGATAATTGGATTTTTGTCGCGACTATGTATATTAGGTTATTGTTATTGGAAGTTAGTTAGAAATTTGTAGAAAATGAAAGGAAAAATTATTCGGTTCCCGTGTATTCGGTACACTAATTTCATTGTCTAGATGGAACTTCAGTACTTGCTTTGTAACTAATACAGCTTGCTCATTCGAGCCTGCGCGTTGAACGCGCACAAGTAAATTATTTATCTATCTGCAGATTACACGCGGCCATTAGTAACTATCATTTATTAACACGATCGACACCACATGATGTTTATCCTATTACGATAACGAGGATGCCATTAAACGAGCAATTAATACCGGTTTTATATTAGTAGACGTTATCCTAGTTGTGCGTGGACAATGTTCAGCCTACAATGGTACACCTAATCTTAAGCGCTGGACATTAGTAAAAAAGGTTCACGATTAAATTTCCAACTGGACTGTCCATGAAAAATGGTCCAATTTCCGTATTCCTCGCTCGACCCAGATTCTCTTACTGGATGCTCGAGAAAACACGTTACTTGCACTAACCATGACCTTGATCTCGGAGTCGCCTGAAATCGTGGTACTTATGGCGATTGGCCTACGCATTATCCCACCCTTCGTGTCCTCATCCTTCCGAATTGCGCACCATCACCGGAGCGGTCAAATAACGAAACACGGAAGCACTGAGCGTGCATTGTTTGTTACGTTTAATTTGGTAACTAGCAAACGGGTTCTTGAACTCGATGGCGAAGCTTTCTCCTTTGTGAGGAGACGTTCGTGCAATGTCAAGATTGTCGTTGCGAGTGACCACGGGAGCCAATTAGTCCGAAGTGAAAGCTGGTCGGAAGAGCGCAGTCCTCGCTGTGACGTTGTCTCCAGTTGGAAGCTGATTTACTGAAGTTACGCGTGGTTAGGATCATGTAAGTACCTACCACGTCTAAACATGTTCGTATTACTCTTAAAGTCAAAGCCCCTCACTTTCCTCAAATTTTCGCTTTAATATTAACGTTCGAATCGTCGTGTTGAATGTTCCAGGAAATTGAAGATAGTATTCGAAGAAATAAATAGCTCACGGTTCATTTGCAAATTCAATTGTGTCACTCTAAATCGCATTACACAAGAATATAGATGTAATCTCTGCCAGGCTTAACTTTCTTCTCAAGCACGTTGTCATTACTTTCGCTACTTTTTATCGTTACGTTCCAGACGATCGCATTAACTATCCATCATTTGATTAATCATTCGTCATGACTCGCTCGCACGAGAATGGACCGTTGAATTTTATAGGCGGTTCATCGCTCGATTTGATCGTCAAGCGGATCATTCGGGACGGGAAGTATCGCTTCCTTGTTTCCTGCTATTATAAGCCGTTGGATGGTGCCGCTAGCTACGTTCCCTTTGATCGCACTCTCTCACACAAAGTAATAACTTAATTTTCATTAGGCCATTGTCTGCCACGGAGGTAGGTTTAACGATTACTTCGAGGCGTAAACCCCTTTAGCAAGGCTGATCCTCGTTACGCCCTATTTCCGGGATTCTCGTGATAAGAGGATCCTAAATCCTTTGGTATCAATGCAAAGATTACTTAATAGACAATAAAAACGCTTAAGAGATAATAGTCAATAATTCGCGTAGAAATATGGCAATGCCAATTGTGGAAGAAAGTTTTTCTACTTTTCTACGAAAGCCCGCTCTTATGGATGGAAGCTGAACTATTCGCCAGGCTAACTCTACCGAGCGCCCATAAACTTTATTATCCCCATTATCCCAAACGCCTAACGACGAAAGGGAGATTGCCAATTTGGGATCTCCAGTGGCAGTAAAGCGTAGACTTATTTGACCGCATTAGTATACGTTTCCTAGTTTCTTTCGCGAGGATCGACTTGAACGTCTAGAAGCTTATATTACCGCGACGCGTGCTAGCGGTTCACCTTTGCTAATTAGATGTGTAAACAGAAGTTCTGCAATTTAAACCTGGACTACGTTCTAAAAACAATTTTACGCGGATGGTACAAAATAATCTTTCTTCGATTCGAAAGACGTTTCCCCACACATCTTTCCATCGCGGTTAGAGCCGACCGCGTCTTAAAACGGGACCTTAACCTTCATTAGGGCTTAGACCGAGATCCACAAAATTTTGGGATATCGTGGACAAAGGAGAAGGCGAAAGGAAGGGCCGACGAAAGAAAAAAGAGAAGGAAGGAAAGGAAGAAAAGAGTGGCACGCGGTTGTTGAACCACGTTGCGCCGTGATGTTCATTAAGTCTCGTTCTTTCCTCTCGTCTTCTCCCGCGGTTTATTCTTTCGTTCTTTGTGGAGGAGAGCATCCGGCCGTGGTCAGTGGTCTGCAAGGCCGATGCCCGGAAACCAGATAACTATGCGAGATTGCGAAACGCCATTAATTCAACCCCACGTAGGGAGAGCATCTAGATTCCACGGCGAAACCGCGCGGATCGTCGTGATCAAGTTGACCGACGAGGAAGTTCAAAGTTCACATGGGCCACGCCGAGATCCTTCGGTTCTCGCGGATCGACTCTAGAGATATCGGCTGGTGGAATACGAGAATTACTCCTAGTATGTTCTCCTTGCTCCTGCATCGTAATTATACGTTTCCACGGTAAAGAAACATTTTTAAGATTCGCGCGAATCGCTGCACATCGCGATTACAAAATTCTCCGTCCAATTATTCTACTTTGAGGAATATCTTACGGTCTCGTAAGGCGTTTATAAAAATACACGATTACGTGCTGTCATTATACGGTTGGTCAATTTGCAAGGATAATTTTATTTATGCGGTCCGAATTGAGCATCGACGATAGATTAGCGACTAATCGAGATTGAAAGGAGATTTTTCTGATTTATCAAGCTTCCCTCGACGAGACAAGAATTCAGACGAGAATCGACACACGCAGGCAACATTGGTAAGTGCAGACTGACGATGAGCCGTGCTCCTCTTGCCAACAGAGTGTGTCGGCCACGCTCTTGACTTTTAAGACTCCGCTAAATGGGGGGAGGCCACTCGTAAGGTTTTGCCGCGCGAGCTAGGGACGCCCGGGATCGTTCGCACAGGAAACCTTTAAACGGCCAACAGTTATGTTCGCCGATTACAGTCGAATGCGAGAAGAAGAAATGAGGACGTCCGGGATTGAACGTGTCTGGACGTAGTTCAGGTGTTAGCCGCGCGTGCAATTAAAGATGCAATTAAAATTTGCTCTGTTACTTATCCCCGTGTTTTAAGGCTCTCGCAAGCCGGGCATATTTTACGGACGAGTATCGGCGGGGAGCAAAATTATCTCGGCGTTTGCGGCGCGATAAAGAGACGTAATTAAAGGGTGCTCGGAAGCTCCCTAGGGAGATGATACGTTTGTGGATAGAATAGGGACCGACAAAGATTCCTCCGGGATACGAAAGATTTTTTGTGCGTGAAAGGTTTCGAAGGAAATCAACTTTTACGAAAGAGTACAACTTCTTCGTAAAGGCGGGTTTCGTGTCAGTACGTAGGTTCTCCGGTTTTCTATGGTTTCTGTGGTTGCCCGCGTCGACTTCCTTTTTTGCTCGATCCCTTCCGAACTATCTCTCACGTAGTTCCATGTAAGTACCTGTAATCGTACTGCGAGTAGAGCAAGAAATCTCTTCTGCCTTCAACGTTAGGGTGCCTTCACTTCCTAGACGTTTGAAGTTTCTCACTCTCCCCATTTAAGTACCATTAATAGCAAAGTGCATTGTTTTTTTGGAGAGGTAGTATACATTGTCCGAAGTATATAAAATATCACAGAGTACGTCGAAGGTAGCGTATATTTATGAAGATTGCAGGAAGTTCGCGGGAAAAGAACGATTCGTGGCTTTATCGATTTTACAACGCATCGTAAATCCCTAATTACAGATAACATCGACTCACCGACACTTTCTTTGCGTGCGAGGAAGTGCGAGGAAGTAAAAGCTCGCGTGTTGTCGAACCTTCTCTCTTGAAATTCAACCTCCCCTACGGACATAATAAAATTTCGCTCTTAACTCCCATGAATCATCACCACCCCCCAATTTCCCCGATGTCGGATCGATACACACGAATACTACACCTCCGAATTGCACGATAAAAAAATTCACACTTCCCACCCGACCACCCTCGACGCGATAAGATCTCTAAAATAACAACCGAGAGGATGCTTCCTGTGAAACCAGCGGTGCTCATCTTCCACGAGTGCGCATCGATTCTCCTACAGTCCGCTGCTTTTCTACCCAGTCCTTTTTCTCTGTTTCTTTTTTCCTCCTACTCGTTCATGCTCGTACACCGTCGCCGCTCGCGAGAAACAAAGAGGATATTTTTTTACGGTGGCCCCCGCGGCAGTCAGTGAAACGGACAGTAAGGTCACGTTACAACCGGAGGGGATATCCTGAGGTGCGTGACGTCATTTCCTACACCTGCCATGCATGCTTCCGAATGATAACACGGTGGCGGCAGGGTATTGACACACCCCATAATACCGTCTGTCGCCCCACCAACCCCATATGGAGGAATATCGTTGCGTGACGATCGTCCCTCTCTCACCCGCGCCCCAAGAGACCGCACAAAATGCGACTTTAGCTTTTGCACGTAGCACACACGCGCGTGCCACACGCACCCGTGCATCCCAGGTGCGCGAGACATCGGCTGCACCGAGTGTCGGCGCGCGGTTATGCCCGACAATGGGTCGCGCCAATTTCTAACCCACTAATCCTTCCCGCCGTATTTCCCGACTTATGTACCGCGCGTGATTACGATGGAAGTGGACGTTTAATCGTGGCCTCGTGCGTTATTACGTTGGTTAAAGTAAAAAGTAAAAGTTTCTGTCCGACATTACGGCGAGTATCCTTGATCGTTTTATTATTGAGAAACTGTTCGCGCGAAGGAAGATGAGGAAGGAAACTTTATCCGTTGCTTTCAACGTCCCCATAATTGTGACATGGAATGGTCGCATTTGGAAATACACGACGTGGATGCATCGGTGTAACATATCACTCTACGTGAAAGCGTTTCCGATAAATATTGAAACACGCACCACCGAAGATGTCGCACGAAGCTTTCTAATCTTCTCCCCGTAACTACATCTTGCCCTCGAGGAAACTGTCTTATCTTCGAATACAGAGTATCTCTGTGCGTTCCTTTTTCCGTGCATTTAATAATGCCTCGGTCGTAAAGTCTTCTTCGTTTTTAGGAAAGTTTAACGGGCGCGCTCGCATGAACGCACACGGAAAAGAAAATCCATTCTGATGAAGTATGGATTCGCGATATCGAGTATCGCGATGAAATCGCTCTATTATCAAAAGAGGTCGGCGGAGGAAAAATCGGTAAGGCGGAAATTTCCGGAGCACGTGACCAATCTGTGCGACTACTGTTCGATCGTGCGGTGGAGAACGTCTCGGCTAGCAATTCTTGAAAGAAGAAAAAGACCTACCCACGCAACGGCTGGTGGAACACCGCAACGAATGGACTCGCCCTCCTAAGATCGTCGCGTCGTTTTCTTGCCTCCTTCGCGGTCGTCCGCAAACGCGATCGATCGATAGCGCCGCCCGAGATTACGATCGCGATCGAGATCGAGATCGATTCACGGACGACTCACGGGTGAGCGGGCAACGAGCGCGGGAAATCATTCGCGGACCCTATCTGGCCGTATAATTGGATAATTTAACGCGAACCCTGAGGGAATAAGACGTCTTGTTCTTCCCGATCGGATCGGAAAAGTCGATCTTCGAGACGACGACGCGCGCGGGCGTTTCTCTCTAGTAGGCATGTGGGGCGTGTTACATCGACAGACATATTTATCTTCTTGGATGTCAAAAAATCGGACAGGAAGAACGACTGGAACCCGTCGCGGTAGGCGGTTACCGAACGCGATCTTCTCTCGTCTCTTTTTGAGAGCGCGTTTCGCCACGGTTTCACCGCGATTTGCGTCGCGTCGAAAGAGAAAGAAAAAGACGAACGGGAAGGAGGGTGAAGAGGAGAAGGACACGGCTTTTCTCCGTTCCAAATCGCGTTTAAGGTCGTAGTCTTCCGGTTCGTGTTAGAGTTGAAAGTTTACTCGAATGGAGTTGTGGGACCGCTCATTTTCCTCAGTTCTACTTTCATCTCGAGACGATGATGTGTGTTCGGCGAAATTAACATTACCGCGGTACCTTGAATCGCTTGCATAAATTTGATTACTTACGTCACGATGCATAGCCGCGGCACGTCGCAAAGTCGACTCAAACCTCGCGCTCGAATTTAAATCGCGCGACTCGCGGGCGTGAAAGTAAATTCTCATTATTAACGAATGCTCGAAAGCCAGAACAAAGGGATTCTCGTGGCGACGAGAGGAGATAATTACGCGGGAATAGGAAAATGCAATTTCGTAATTCGGCATTACGGAGATGTCCCCTATGCGCACGGCAGGCGGGCCTCCCGCGAATCCTTTACGCGGCATTAGCCGTCGCGTTGCATCACACGGCGGATTCTCACTTAATAATTAATCGCGGTATCATCAAAAAAATCTGGGACAATGCTGAGCGGACAGTCGTCGACGCGGATTTTAATTTAGCGTTTCGTAACGATCGGAAATCGACGAGTGGGGAAGGAGGAGGAGGCCGTGCATTTCGTATGAGGATCGATTAAAATTCGTCACTAATGTCCGGTCCCTAATTGTTTTCTTTTCCCTCTCTTCCTCTTAACGTTCTCCTCGACTTGACGTCCCTACTTCTCACCATCACGACGTGCTCCGTGGAAAAGTTTAATGAAGAATCGGATCGTTAGACAAGCTTCGTAGGCGTGAGCCGACGTCGCAATAATATTTCGTCGAAGGTACGAATCAAAGTTCGAGCGCTGATGCGAGACGACGCGGCCTCTAATTGCACGTCAGTGGATCCGAGAAATTCCACACTGGCACAATTCCTCGTACCTCGCGTCGCCCTCTGCCACGATGCACCGGCGCGCGCCCGTCTGTCAGCGTCGCTATTAAAAAGCGCGGCGGGGCGAAAGTTTGAGAAAAATTATACAGATATCGATTTGCTTTCGACAAGCGAAATTACGGAGCTCGGAAAATTCTGAGTACTCACGATCTTACCGGCACAGGTTTCCTTCGATCCTCTGATGATTTCTCGGATGATTTCACTTGGGAACCGTGCGTCTGTGTTAATGACGTAAGAGGTTGCGTCCCACCGGGTCGCTCTCCTTTTTATTTCTCATTTATTGTCTCTCTGGGGCACAAGCGTTTGCTCGTTCTTATGTCGCGATTTTCTTCGCCCGAATATTTATTTCCGACACTAGTGTTCTTTTATTAATTACACTTACGTCTAATGTTTATTCGCAAGTAATCAAGAAACTTAGAGCACTCTATAAAACTAAGACGGATCAGTTTTCTTTTTTTTTGTATATTAAGAGAGTGCGCTTACACCAAATAAAGCATACCCCTATTTCGACAATTCCCCATCAGGGCGAACTGACGACGTCGCCTACGATAAACAGTGCGACGTGCGAAACGCGTGCACCTGCCCAATCGAACTCGTTACTATGAGCCCACAGCGTCACAACATCGAGCGCCGCATTAAGAACGCCAAAAATAAGAACGCACTTTTCCCAACAATTACCTCAGAACCTCAAACGCGTTCGATTCTTTTACAAATAAATCAAATTGTACACCAAAGGCTCCAAAAAATGTTTGCTCGTCCATTAAGGAAAGAAAATAAATTGAATGAAAAAAAAAGGGGAAAAGAAAACTGTCAATGAAAACTCGATGAATTCCCTCGCGTTTGAACACGCGGCCCGTGGCGGGAGAGTAGCACGTCCGCCGGCAGCGTCGCACCTCCACCTGTTCAGGTGCGCTCGCGTTGGTAAACTGAAAGTTTAACCGTAGGCGGCCAAGTAGCCACGGCGCGTCGGAGCTACGGCGCGATCGTCCGCTCGGGCGGGCTCCAGCATTCGTTCTACCGCGTGAGCACTGACCGTGCCACACCAGGAGGGACCAGAAAACGTACGGTTGTTCCGCGTTAAATTCAGCCCATCGTGTTCTTCGAGGCGTGGAGCACGAGGGAGATTCCCTCCTCGCAACCTCCGGTCACCTGCGGCGTGCGCTCGTTGGCCGAAGGGATACTCGTTGGGAAAAGGGGTGGAGGAGGGTGAAGAGGGAATTCGGCGAGGCGAATCGATCTAGGGATCCGCCGGTAAAACCGACCGATTGGGATTCACGTGCTGAAATTTGGAAAGCAACTGGTTTTGCGATGGTATAGAGTGAAGGTCGTCAAACCTGATCTTTTTCGTTGATCGATCGTTTGGAAAACATGTGAGAAGATGTAATAAATTTTTTTTTATGAAGAGATCATTATATCGGAGTCGTATAAGTCGATTGCAAATTTGATTAAGTATCGAGGTTCCATCGATATGATGGCATCGTTCAAGTTTTTAAGATTATTGTAAGCTAGTTTTGCGGTCGTTTGAAACTATGTCTCCTTCGGTTACGTCACCGTTACAAGTTAGTGGTAAGAAGCAAGAAGGAGATCGATCACGAGATGTCACCCCTGAAACACGATGACTGCCCACGTAGACGTAATTCAATACTCCCTTGATACACCTTACCCTTCCGGAATACGATCGGGGTAATCGTATTAAAATTATCAAGCCTCACGATGCACCTTCGCATATTCTCTTTGTGTAATTTCTGCGTTCTTCGCCGATAAAATATTTTACTATCCGCAATATATCTAGCACTTGGGTATTACAAACAACATCGTTGGTGGTATCAGAGAAGGTGAGGTACGTGAATAGAATTCCATGTAAAGTGTGCGAGCTGAACTGCTTGGTCAAGTACCTGCTTCAGATCAGGACGATAAAGTTCTTCTTTATCGTATGTAAGATTCTTGTGAACTAGCGTACTCCACCGGTACATCTCGTTCTCAGCCACGTAGTTCAACGTATGTTATGAAATGCTGACCCGTTGATAATGAATGACTGACGATAATAAACACAGAATATTCAATTTAACATTGCAGAAGTCACTGCTCATTTTCAGCGGTTACATAAAATTCTAAATGCCATGAACTTGTGCCCAATTCTCGATTGTAGTATAGTAATTTGTAAATTTTGAATCGGGCGCGTACTGTACTCGCACGATGTCACGTTTGTATGAGGTTTTCCTACCATAGCTGTGTTCCGATATTCACTGCCAGTACTGGAAAAGTATATAGTTTATGTCACGTATACTATCGATTTTCAATACTGGCAGCGAATTTCGGAACACAGCCCATAACTGATCCTTGGGTGAGAAGATGGCACCACTGTGTAAAAACGACGGCGTTCTCCATTCGCCCAAGATTTTAGTTGTAAGCTGTGAAACTTGACCAAAGGGTCGCATGGTGACAGCACCATGCAGTATCAAAGATGGCAGAGCATTGGCCATACTTCGCAGACGTGAAACAGCTGATTGCCACGGTAGTACGGGAGACACGTGCCGCGAGGCTAGTCTACGTCAGTGCTGCGATTTCGAGCCCCACAGCACGCTCGCGCATACAGACGCAGCGCTCGTCGGTGAGCTCGGAAGCGCTCGGGTCGCCGAGTGAGAGGGAGAGTATCTCCCGCCCTTCTCACTCCTCACTAAAGCAAGCCACGCTTGTTTCGTTTCGGTCGTCTCGCCTCTCGCGCGAACAGGCGTGAATTTTCCAAGTCCCGCGATTCGGCCGTCTGTAAATTTTCTAAGTCCCAGACGCGCAGGCTATATACAGAAAAAAAAATATTGTAATTATTAAGAAATATTTTTTCAAATGTGTACAATGCATCTATTCTTTTAAAATAAGTATTTTTATTTATTTAAATAAATACTTAATTTAAATAAATAATTGCATTGCATACATTTAAAACATATTTTTCTAATATTACGATATTTTTTCAGTGTAGGCATGTCAAGTATATGAAAGAATCAAATATACAGGGTGTCCCGCAATAGGTGTAATCCCCACGAAGGGGTCATAGCTGAAGTGATTCTAAACCACATTTTCCTTAGTTAAAAAGTTCGATGAGGCTTCATTTTTGAATTATTAAGGAAAAACATAGGCAAATGAGCGCGCCCGTAGAGCCCGCGCTCAGGGCCGTGATGCTCGCCACTCAGCGCGGTTGTGGACGGGCGCATCGCGGTGGTACGGCATGAAGCGTCGGACGGAAATTATGTCGAATAACGAATTAAAATTTCAGGATAACTTCAGATATTAGTCATGCACAATAAATAAATCGATTAGTCATTATTCGTTGTAACGTATTTTCTCAGCAATATCCGGAGTCAATAAGATCCGCTAGCTTCATTCTCTCTCTCATTTTCCATCCTCCTCCGACTCCTCTCTGCCACTCTTTGGGAAGTAAAAGTCGGAAGTTGCTCGAAGGAAGTTTAACGAACGACTTTCAAGGAGTGATTGGAAAACGAGAACACGTATGGTCATAGTCCCGATGTACATTTCGATCGAAGCATTTCTTCGCCTTCCCGTCGCCGTTGTTCGTCCTCTCATTTAGCCCTAGAAACATTCGTGCTCACGGAAATACTTCGTGAATTTCGAGGGATAAAATTATAATGGAATAGTTCGTAGAATAAAGAGAAAAGCAATTCGAAGTGGAGAAACATAAGTTGCTTCAGATTTTATTTCTCAGTCGAGAATGTTCCTCAGACCTTGATATTTATGTCTATTTTAACAAGCGATTTGTTAAAAAAAGGAGGTTAAGAAGAACAGGAAAAAGGCTGCTAAAATTGAAGAAGGCTGAAAATCCGAAGATACGCGCGTTGTTACTTTCCCCTAACAAAATGACGATTAGACGATTTCTGCACTCGGTCCTAATCTAATTCGGTCAATTGAACAAGTGGGCTCAATCGGTCGATTCCAATTCCGAATTCATTCAACACCAAAATTCAGATTCTCATGCTAACAAATCCATTCGTACCGTTGTACGCCACTATACGCACTTGCATGCGGTATCTATCGATACATTCAACCTATTACGATAATCCGAATAATCAGAATTCTCGCAGTACCCACATATTCGATATCGTCGAATATTTTCAGAGGAATCCTGCCTTCGCTAATTTTAATACTCTCTTTATACATTGGACAACGAGTTCGAAGCTCGACAAAGGCTAATGTGTAGTGTACCACTTCGTTTTCATCGACCTGTGGTCGCTCTATTCTCGTTTTTCTTCATCGTTTTCCCAACATTGAACAAAACACGTAGGAGACAGCATAAGGAAAAAGTTTCGTGAACGTTCGGTTAATTATTAGGTGCTTTCCTTTTACAAGTGATCTGATATGATCTGATATTTTATGATCTGAAATATTCACATCACTTCAGTAAGTGAATGGAACAAGCATGTATCAGATCGATCAGATCTGGCATTCATATTTCTCTTCTCCTCGTAATTGTTTCGTGGATTTAGGTTCTCATCAGTTCGTAGCAAAATATAAGTAATCTCAAAATTTGTATGTACGCTCAAATGTGTTTGTATGATTGATAAGTCACTTCTTTCTTACAATCTGTGTTTATTAATTGCGCTGAGATTGCACAAATGCAACGCGAAAATTACCATCACATAATTTTCAAAATAATTTCCTAGTATGAACCAATAGGAAGCGAGTAACCGCAAGTGATACGAAAATATCACCTACTGATACTACTGATAGTCCGTCGGTAGATCAGCAGCGGTAAGTGGAAAAGTGATCTGATCACTTCGGTTTAGCTAAAGCAACATGCTAGTTTCTGAGCTGACGTGATCTGATCTAATCTGATCTGGACCTGATCTGTTCTGGATCTGTTCTGGATCTATTCTGGATCTGATCTGATCTGGACCTGTTCTGGATCTGTTCTGGATCTGTTCTGGATCTGTTCTGGATCTGATCTGATCTGGATCTGTTCTGGATCTGTTCTGGATCTGTTCTGGACCTGTTCCGGATCTGTTCCGGATCTGATCTGTTCCGGACCTGTTCTGGATCTGATCTGGATCTGATCTGGATCTGTTCTGGATCTGATCTGGATCTGATCTGTTCTGGATCTGTTCTGATCTGGTTCTGTTCTGGATCTGTTCTGGATCTGATCTGGACCTGTTCCGGATCTGTTCCGGATCTGTTCCGGATCTGTTCTGAATCTGATCTGTTCTGGATCTGTTCTGGATCTGTTCTAGATCTGATCTGGATCTGATCTGGACCTGTTCTGGATCTGTTCTGAATCTGATCTGGATCTGTTCTGGATCTGTTCTGGATCTGTTCTGGATCTGTTCTGGATCTATTCTGGATCTGTTCTGGATCTGTTCTGGATCTGATCTGATCTGGATCTGTTCTGGATCTGTTCTGGATCTGTTCCGGATCTGTTCCGGATCTGATCTGTTCCGGACCTGTTCTGGATCTGATCTGGACCTGTTCCGGATCTGTTCTGAATCTGATCTGGATCTGATCTGTTCTGGATCTGTTCTGAATCTGATCTGGATCTGTTCTGGATCTGTTCTGGATCTGTTCTGGATCTGTTCTGGATCTATTCTGGATCTGTTCTGGATCTGTTCTGGATCTGATCTGATCTGGATCTGTTCTGGATCTGTTCTGGATCTGTTCCGGATCTGTTCCGGATCTGATCTGTTCCGGACCTGTTCTGGATCTGATCTGGACCTGATCTGGATCTGTTCTGGATCTGATCTGGATCTGATCTGTTCTGGATCTGTTCTGATCTGGTTCTGTTCTGGATCTGTTCTGGATCTGATCTGGACCTGTTCCGGATCTGTTCCGGATCTGTTCCGGATCTGTTCTGAATCTGATCTGTTCTGGATCTGTTCTGGATCTGTTCTAGATCTGATCTGGATCTGATCTGGACCTGTTCTGGATCTGTTCTGAATCTGATCTGGATCTGTTCTGGATCTGTTCTGGATCTGTTCTGGATCTGTTCTGGATCTATTCTGGATCTGTTCTGGATCTGTTCTGGATCTGATCTGATCTGGATCTGTTCTGGATCTGTTCTGGATCTGTTCCGGATCTGTTCCGGATCTGATCTGTTCCGGACCTGTTCTGGATCTGATCTGGACCTGTTCCGGATCTGTTCTGAATCTGATCTGGATCTGATCTGTTCTGGATCTGTTCTAGATCTGTTCTAGATCTGTTCTAGATCTGATCTGGATCTGGACCTGTTCTGGACCTGTTCTGGATCTGTTCTGGATCTGTTCTGAATCTGTTCTGGATCTGTTCTGGATCTGATCTGATCTGGACCTGTTCTGGATCTGTTCTGGATCTGAACAATCTGATCTGGACAATACTCGAACTATCGAGCCCGGTAGAAAATTTTCGAGGTTTAAGAGGCATGCTGTGCCATCCCCCTGAGAGCGCGACTCTCGTCGACGAAAACTTTCGGAAAATTCGCGAGCTTTTCATTCCTCGAAATGCCGGCGTTCGACTTCCACGATTAAGTATTTATTTAAATAAATAAAAATACTTATTTTAAAAGAATAGATGCATTGTACACATTTGAAAAAATATTACTTAATAATTACGATATTTTTTCTGTGTATAGCTGCGCGTCTGGGACTTAGAAAATTTACAGACGGCCGAATCGCGGGACTCGGAAAATTCACGCCTGTCGCGCGAGAGGCGTGACGACCGAAACGAAACAAGCGTGGCTTGCTTTAGTGAGGAGTGAGAAGGGCGGGAGATACTCTCCCTCTCACTCGGCGACTCGAGCGCTTCCGAGCTCACCGACGAGCGCTGCGTCTGTATGCGCGAGCGTGCTGTCGGGCTCGAAATCGCAGCACTGGTCTACGTACTACGATAGTACGGCCTGAAGTTATCGTAGGGCAATGACCGCCCAGTCGTCCATTCAGAGAACGACTGATTTACGCGCCATTTCTCTGTTCTAATTCAAAATACATATCTTCACTAAAAATGGTCGTAACGATTTGAATCAAAAGCCATTTAACGTAGACTTTTCTTCTCAATCTTCTACACGTATTATAAGTCAAATAATTATGTACAAAATATAAATTTTAAGAGTAATAATCAAGAATTGTAAAACAGTATATTTTTGATTTCGAATTTATTGAAAAGTTAAATTTCTATAGTATACCAGGTAGAAATATAAATTGATTTATACCTTTTACTCAAAGAAGATTTGTTGTTAAAATTATAGTATTGTAAATTTCGAGGTCTTTTGTCACTTATAGGCTTGTGCCTGAAAATTGTTTAGACGTAGAACCCGTTTATCCATATAAATTATTTGTGGAAAATATGAAGTACTCTTTGTCGGTAAGGAAGTAACGTAGCTTCACTCCGAATGAATTCCCGTTGTACTCGCTGAAGGTTGTGTCACTTGAAACTGGCAAAGTAGAAACGCCTGGATAGGTCAAACGTGGGCTTGGTGTCTGTCATTAAATAATTGTATCATTTAATTAATTATTAGGCAGATATTCTAGACTTTTTGAAATTTTTGTATAATGTACACTTTATTGTGCAATGGCAACATATAGCATTCTTTATGTTCATCTTAGAATGACATTAAATTAAAACTATACACTTTGTACTAATACTAAATTCATACCTATATCTAATATTACAAAAGTTGACACCTACTATGGTATTTACCTGATTCTGGTACTGTGAAACTGACCAGGTGAAAATTTCCAGAATATTTCCAATCTGATCACAGATGTCGTTTCTTCCTTTTGCCGATAACAAACTCTGTAAAAAGAACAATTCACAAACAAATTAATGACAACAATGCATAACTCGGTAACGAAAAATCGCGAGATATTTTACACGATTATTGCTTTATTTCCTTATCAATTGTAACCGAGTATGATCAACCACACGTTCCCAAAAATTACAAACCAGATGTTTCAAAATAAATCTAAAAATATGACGTTTATTTTCTGTCCTCTCTTTTCAAGCACTGCAAGCCAGTGGATGATTCAGAAGCCTAGATTCCTCGGTCAGTGATAACCTTACGATAATCAGTACGACATAAGGAGGAAAGACTGGTCCTCCCATGGTGTTGCACAACTGCAGTCCCTTCGCCAGTGCGTTACGTGGCGGGGCCGGTAACAATTCTTCGTCGAAAGGGTACGTGAGAGTTCCAAGACCAACGACCTTTCTCACCCTGCCGCATCGCGGGAGGAAAGAGGGACAGGTACAGTGCAAGGCCCACGCGTGAAATTTTTCATGCACTTGTCATTCGTACGTGCGCGGCAACAACGATGCGCCAAGGGACCAGCCGCGTTTTTGGGCTCTTGATTTTCGAGTTGCACGAACATGTTTTTCATGAGTTGCATCACGCATCGTTTTCGTTATTCAGAAAACCAGATGCTACGTAGCCTGTCCAACCGCGTATCCTCAATGTGTCGGGTGTAAGAAATAATTCACGATTCCTTTTTTTCTCTTTCTATTTTTTTCCTTCGAAAAGACGCATGTTCGATTTAATTAAACGATTGGCCAAACAAACCTGCCGATCGGATTTCATCGCGATACTCCGTGGCAGTCCATGCAGATGAGGGCCTGAAATCGATTCGCAACCGCTACGTAAGGTTCGACCGGTAGACCTTGGTAACGCATATACGGCTTGCCTGTACCACGAGGTAGAATGCGAGGAGCTCGGAAGGTATTCACCTAGAAAAGAAACCCGTTTCTGTGGGTGGAATAGAAATGAGACGTCGAGGTGATGAAGAAAAAGGTGGGGAAAAAAAGATTTCGTTTCCTTGGATTTCATCGAATCTCTCTGGAAACTCCATACCTAAACATTCGACACGTTTTAACTGCCTAATTCGAAAATCATCGAAACGTTGCCAATCGTCGAGAACCAGTCACTGAACGTGGAGCCTACCGCGTACCACTTTCGCGCAACCACCCACGGCATCGGAGCACTCGACAAACGGATCCTTCCGCTAAAGACGAGGAGTAGCAAGGGCGAGGAGAAGAAAAAAGAAGCAGGCGAAGAACAAGGAGAAGGAGAAGGAGAAAGACGACGAGGAAAGAAGGAAGCCTACGTGTCCCCTTTCTTTCCAATGCATAAGCGTGCCTCGGTACAGGCATTAACCTCCCTCGCTCTCCTTCTCCCACCCTCCTGTCCCTCCCTTTCGCGCTAGCGCCTGCCTGCAGTCATCGGATTCTCCTTTAGGGACCGTGCGCCGAGGCTCCTGCCCAGATGAAAGTATATAACCGGTTCGCAGCTGCAGCCAGACTGGAGACCGTCGGAACAAGCAGACCGGAGAACTCGAGGCTTGGGTATCGGTTGGCCGGCCTGCCTCGGCAACCGGCGCACACCATCGCGGATCCTCCTCAAACACACAACGTGGCGCCAGGGGCGGATTCACGCTAGGATCCGCTCGTCGACTTCGGGCGAGCCCGAGCAGAAACTGACGAAAAGAGGAAGAGAAGATGGGAGTGTTGAATGGAGAAGGAATTTGGACGATGACATTTTTGTTTGATCGATCCTGGCCTTGCTCGGACCTTGCAGGCTCGTTGGTAAACATTCGCAAGTAGAAATCCACCCTTACGTGGTTGGACCTGCGTTGGTTTACCGTGCTGCGAGCCACACGTAACGATGTTGTAAGCGTCGAAGGACACGTGAGATCCGCGGTGGTTATCGTCCGCGCATTAGCATGCTCGGTTAGGGAGATAATCGTGCGTGCTGCCGCGGACACGGGGGACTCGTTATGGTTTAATGCAGCGGTGAATATGGCCAGGAGACTAACCTCCGCGCCCATGTTCTCTCTCGTTTGGTGGAATCCGATAAAAAAACTTGGCCAATCGGACGAGTGGGAGAGGGAAGATATTCGAGAATCGAGAATTGTCGATGGTACCCCGAATGGGTATGCTTGAACCGATCGAACGATTCGATTTCGATTAACATGGATTCCTCGATTTTTGCGTGCAAGAGCTGCTATTTAAAGTATTCCAGAAAATTTTTTCGACTGCTTCATTTGCCAAGGTTTTTTCCGAAGTTCGCAAATATCCGGATTTATTCTGTCGCAGCTGTCCGCTGTATCAACGCTCACGAACATGGTGAGAAAACGCTCGTGTCTCGAATTTTCAATAAAATTTATCTATTGCTCACCCCGTCACTCGAGGCCCATTGTTTAGTCTCGCGAAAACGACAAGGAAGATAATCTCGTTATCACGGGACACTCGCGCACGCGCAAGCAGTGAAATTTAAAATGCGTCCCTGCTCGGCTACCACCAGGGCCGATTAAGAGCAGAGAAGCGCGGGGGCTCCTGAGGCCGTGAAAATTTTAGGGTGCCTTAATACGCTTCATGTTAGACAGGTATTAAACTGATAAAGGATTTTATTACGGCCGTTGCGTTAGAGAGAAAGGGACAAAGAAAGTCGAGGAAGGAAATAAAAAGTATCTAAAGAGCTACCACAGCGATAACTCGCCGGTAGCTGTTGCTGCTGCTTCCGCTGGAAACTTTTCGGCTTTACGATTCGCACGATTACGCCGATACTGCTTTTACAACCCGCGAATTTATCACGATGTTTTCGCCGCGTCGCGTGATCTACGGACATCATCCTAGCAAGAAATTTAAACTGAAAATCGGTGCATTCTACGAAATCATCCCAGCTCTGGCTGATATTGTCCCCGGAATATCTCCCCGTCTAATCGAACATCGAGTGCTACCGCTCGGAACCAATCGGTCCTCCTCACCGGCCAGTCACGTCCTCGCATTTCGACGAAAACCCGGAGGACTGCGCTCGATCCGAGCATGGAGGAGCGCACACAGGCGAGTGGACTACGTCAGGGCATGGAGCAGCATGTGAGAGAGCAGTTGGAAGAGGTGAGGAGGCAGTGTCGCCCAGGTGCCCGACCGGCCTCTGCCGAACTCACCTCCTCCTCCTGTTTCCCTCTTCGTCACCCTTCTCTTTCAGCTCTTTCCATCACGCGTACTCTTTCTCTCGCTCTTCTTTTCTCTTTTTCTCTTTCATACACATACAATCTTCTTCTCTCGATCTCCTCTCTCGCTCTCTCCCCCTTCCACAAACGCCTCCTGCCTCTATCTTCTCTTCATCTCTCTCATTCGAAACCTCCCCTGGTAGCCTTCTTCACTTCCGTCCTTGTTCTCTTCATCTCTCTCATTCTCAAACACCCTGGTACGCTTCTTCACTTCCGTCCTTGTTCACTCTTTCTCCTACCATCGTCCCTCTCGTTTTGTCTTTCCCTTTATTCCTTCTCTTTCGTTCTCTTCTTCTTTTCTCCCTCTCTCGCTCTCTCTCTCTCTCCTTCTCTCTCCCTCTCTCTTCTGCCAGAGATCCTTCCTAACCTCTCGACAGCATTCTCTCCTCTTATCCGTGCCATTGGCCATTAGCAATTGCCGTCCACCGTATCATCAGGCCCCGCAGTAATGGGGCCTCTTACGGTCCTGCGGGCCAGTCGTTCGTCGCGCGTCCGCCGAGGCTTCCCCACGTCGCGTAGTCGTCGGCGGGGTCACCTCTCGTGATTCCTCGCACGTGATTTACCGGGCCCGGTCGATCCTCTCTCCTCGAGTCGAGTGAGTCCGCCTGAAACGCTCCTGAAACGCGGTGCATGATCGGGCAGCCGAAGCGACGAATTTCTTCGCGAGAGGATCTCTTCGTGCGCCAGAATCTTTTCTCGTGTGAGCATCGAGAGGGGCGTGATCGTGTAGTATTGACAGTGGTTCGTGATTGGAAGCACGCGTCAGTTATTCAAGAGTGAATTGTTCATTGTGAAGTGCTATGAAATGAATCAGGTTAGATTAGGTTAAATGTAATTTATTTTATGGAAAATATTGTTCAGGCTGTTTTCACGAGGTATACGGATAAGTTTCTGCCATCTGTTCTTTTTCTTTTTCTTTTTTTTTTTTTAGTAAACCCGGTATGACTTTGCTAGATAATAATCGTGTTGCCGAAAGTCGATTCGATCCATAGCAATTACCATCGACTCGAACGTATCCACTCGAGCTGATTTAATAACACGAACGTGAGAAAAATTAACCGGGGTACGCTTTAACGTAGTTTCCCGTCAATCTTCTCCACTCGATTCCTCGTGTTTCCCTTTTATCTCGATCTCCTTCCAATTTCAATCTTTATCAGAAAAAATGATTCGAATGGAAACGACACAATGGGGCCGGCTTTTTCAATACTCACTATTTCTCCCCATTGCCAGCAGCTCTCCCGACTCTACTCGCTTCGATATTTCAGTTATCCCACAGTGACGAGTTCGATTCCGTACTCGATTTCGATTTCCGAACTCGTATCAATTACTCGTCCCGCGCAGTCACGAACGTTGACGTTGGCTTGACGTTTCAATCCCGTGGGCGCCGCGGTGATTTATCGATGGTTGACCTACAAAACGCGCGTGGTAGTGTACGCGCGCGTGCCGACGCGAGCGATGAATCCTCCTATTGGATAGACAGCGAGGGCATTCCGCCTTGAGTGACAAAAAGTTCAGTGCGAGGACGACGAGCCGCTTGCGAGCGTCAGCGGACGCTGCCAGTGGCTGAAAAAAATGTTCCCATCTCCCTCGAAAATTTTCCATTCGTCGTCGGTGAGTCGTTAGTGGCGTTCACCCGGTGCGTTTGACCTAACAAAATTTTAATCGATTAATTACGAGTCGTGGAAAAACTTTCTAATGTTTACAAATTCGAATGTGAACCGTGCCGCTAATTAACCGAATGTGGCATTAAATTAGGAACGAGTTATACCGTGGCAATATTTTTCTTTGATAAGGGGTTGCTGAGAAAATTGTTCTCGTTCGAAAAGATACGCGTGTAGATGTGATGGTGAAGTTGGGATGTTGAATTTACATCGAACATCCTACTGTGGATCTTTTCTACGCGATTAAGCAACGGGAATCGGAGTCGACCAACGGACTCGTCACGGGTTAAATTAAGTAAATAGGAAACGTCTTGCCCCGTTATCGGCCAGACATACTCGAGCCGCGTGACCCTCGACTACTCGCCGTTTCTCTTTGTAAACAAAGTGAAGCCAGGATCGGTCGCGGTGGCTTTCGTCAGTACTTCGACCGCCGCCGCGGAGCAAAGACGCCGCGTCCAATTGTAAATAAAGTGAGTCCCTCTTGAGTGGTAATTCGCCTTTTCCACAGACTCACTTCGATCGCGGCGCAATCGAATCGGCCGTCCGCCAATTGGCCACGGTAAATTTCGAAAGTATTGCAGATTTCACGCGGTGCGTTGCGAAAATTTGTCACGGTACTTTAGAGAATCGTTACAAATTCCTTCATTTCCGACCGGTGAATATCTCCCATTAAACGTCATCGGCAATTTCATTCGTCGATTTAAAATTTCTTCGGTGCGAAAATCGTCGCGGAGTGCAAGGAGAAAATCATTTTCGTCGCAGGAGGATTCACGCCGGCGCCGCACCAGCAGCAAACAGCCGGTGACACACGCCGTCTGGAATTCCAACTCTAAATGTCAACCGCCACGACTATTATTGTAACTAGCGGAGGTCGCCTCGTCCAGAAAATTCTCCGTCACTGACTAATCGAGGAAAGCCGCTCTCCCTCGTCTAATCCACCTAGGGAATTTATCTTAGGAGAGACATTTTTGTCGAAGAAGAAAAAGACGTGAGGCTAAAAGAGAGCTTCGCGTTGCCGGTGAAGCGATCGTAATGGCCACCTGACCATGCAGGTGGAAAGTCTCCCGTTGACGCAGAAGACGACGACGGCGATGAAAATCTTTCGAAAGTTGCGCATTGGACGGCGCGCGCGGTGCAAACTCGTTCGACGAAGGTGATCGAGATAATTTTGGAGATAAAAGTCGATAGCGGTCCGGTGCCTCGTCGCGAAGGTGACTGGTGGCGGTGGTGGTGGTGTGGTGGTGGCGCGGATGTGCAACCCGTGTTAACTTTGACTCGGTGCCCGCGCGAGCCAGGAGAAATAGAAACGAGAGAAGAGCCGTGTGTCGATGAGGGATAGCGAGCACCGGTGAGAGGAAGCTGCAAGTGATACGCGCTCGAGCGTGAATCTTCGCGTGAACGAGCGCCGCGGAAAATACCGGAAACGGGGTGGCGAAGCCGATGGGAAGTGATGTCTACTTATTATGGCAGAACCGTTTTCGAAGAGATACGTCACGGCTAAGGTGAGTTCGCGCTGATGAATTTGTTTACATAATTTTAATTTACTTTCTTCCTTTGTCCAGGACCACCTCGTTTCCTTCGAACACTTTTTCTCTCGCACCGTGGCGTGCCAGCACCCTTTCAAAGATACCAAATCGTACGTTCTTAAAGTATCGTTGTAATTGTCGGTACTTACACGCCCGCAGGCACGAGACTCTTTTACAAAGAAAGAATTTCGTACCCCGCGTGGCGGTGATCGTAGCTCGTGGTCCTCTCTTTCGTCTCCTCCGTTCTCCTTGTCTTCCTCCTCCCACCCTCCGTGCACAAGAATTACGAAATGTCGCGAGCGTGGCAGTGACGTATGCGAAGCTTTTAGCTGCCTACTGTGATTCCTTTCGAGACCTTTTAAGTGCAGGTCCCCACCGGGTATGTAATTTTCATGTACGATTGCCTTCCTCTTGCCCTTTCTCCTTTTTCCTTCTTTCTCTCTTTCTCTTCTTTTCCTTCGTCGCGGAGCACCACCCCTCTTCATCTTTTTTTTCTCCTTCTACTTCTTCGTCTTCCTCTTCTTCTTCTTCTACTTCTCCTCCTCTTCTTCCGCTTCTCCCCAATGATTCGAGGCGAAACGATTCGGGACACGCACGCCTGTGCACATGCTCGTGCATTTACTCGAGAAGTTACAACGCACACAGCTGCATATTTGCGTTCCCGTGCGCGTGCAGTTCCTCCTTTCTTTTTCTCTCTTTCCGTTCTTTGCGCCTGACAATTTCGTAGATTTTTACTAGCTCCCACTTTCCTTCTCTTGTCAAAGTATACACTCGAAGGGAACTCTTATAAATGAAACTTTGTTATTACGTTCTTTAGAAACTTCATATTTTTGAGGATATCATTGTGGGCTTGTATACACAAGTGGAGAATTGCTTTCCCTCGTTCTTTTAATTTCTCAGGATATTATAAGTTTCTCTTTACCATCTCGTGACAGGGCACGAGGTAGAATATTTTAAGGAAATGTCTCGGTGTTTATTCTCGATTTTTCCGAGGGCACGAAACGGCGTGTGAAAGGCTGCGCGCATTTTTAGAGCGCTTTTGACAAACGATTAATTAATTCCTCAAGCAACCACCCTACCATGTGCCTTCCAGGAAGGTGACAATGAAGAAACACGTTTTCTCAGCCTTTACCTTCGCGCTTTAATGCCTCTCGTCGCTGACGAATCGAATGAAGCGATTGCGGCCGAACGTATTAACACGCGCACACGCGTGCCAACTGCGCTCATCAATCCACGTGCTCCTGGCACGCGCGCGCGCGCACACAATTCTCGTAAAAAGCGTTCAGCCGGCGCAATTTCTTCTCCTCGCATCCTTGATTCCACGTAAGGTACGTGCCGCGCATTTCTCTCCATATTTCTCTCGGTAATACGGTACTTGTAATTGATCGTTGCGTGCAACATTCTCAAAGTAGGGAAGAATCCTTCTCAGATCGGTTCTGGGAAAGGCGTCTATGAGGAGTGGACCCGACGTCCCCCAGGGGACACGAGGATAGGAAGGAAAGGTAGAATTTGCATTGAACTTTGCCATCGATCGATTAACATCGTGAAAATAGTTCGGTATCCAACGGGCGTGTCTAAAACATTTCACAGTTTCCTCTTCCGCTCTCGATTGAAAATTCACGAGGTCGTTACTCCTATCCAAAAGTCGATTATCGTGCCTCGAAAGTTTCTCCAGCTGCTCGCGTGAAAAGTCCACACCTGGTAATTAATTAAACAGCCACGCGAATCATTTCAAAAGCAAGAATTGATCCTGAGAGTATCACCGCGGGCATTTTCACCCTCGCATCTTCATAGTCCCTTCCTCCCTGCAGCCACTCAGCTGCCATCTCGTTCGCGCATTATTAAGGAATTAAAAATAGATAGCGGCTGCTAAAGGCACTACCAGTTCTCACCCCCCGGCCTCTCTCTCGCGGAACGGAACGGGGTTGGGATTAAACGGCCGACTTTTCGCTCGCGGTTAATGTAACCAACCACGAGCAGCAGCGCGCTACGAGCGCACAAAGGGGTAACGCGAACGTGAAACGCGCATAAATACGTACTTGCATTAGCGCGCGCGGAAGTTCACCTCGCGTAACTGCACTCTCTTGTTTTCCTCTGGCTGCGCGTTCTACCTACGCCACCCACTCACACCCTTCGCTTCCCACACGCGCGCGTTACCGCCAGAGTGTGCTAAACGTGTGCGCGACGGTGAAGGTGTAGACGTTGATTTAAAAAGCAGCGCTGGAAATGGCGAATGTTCCGCCTCTCTCTCTCTCTCTCTCTCTCTCTCTCTCTCTCTCTCTCTCTCTCTCTCTCTCTCTCTCTCTCTCTCTCTCTCTCTCTCTCTCCTGCTTTTCTCATTTCTATCTCGTTGTTTCCCTTTCCTTCCTTTCACACTCTTGCAAGCCACTTCGAAAAAGATACACACCAGTAAATCTCGTCGCGTTACCCCAGGACAGGCGGGTGTGTGCCTACATAACAGATCGTTGCACGCAACGGTGTTAAACGGGAATCGTGAAATTCCTGAGGAGATGCTCGCTAAGGGTGCACAGTGATAGGCGGCAGAAGGAGGGGAAGGATGATCGACCCCACTTGCGAGATATCGGAGGGATCGAGGGTTTTACGAAGTGCGACGATGGGATTGGCTGATAATAATCGCGGACGTGTTATTTCCCGTTGACGAGTTAATTGACGTCTGCGGTCCGAAGATAACGAGTCCGCGCAGGGGGTAATTTGTGGAGTAAAAATTGGAAAATTAGGTGGGCAGAGATACCTGGCTGGATGTTTATTACCCACGGTGTTCGGAGTGTATATAAAACCTAATGGGATGGCAGTCGATAATTAATGAGATATGCGATTTTAATGGGATACTTCGTTTTCTTCCCCCGTGACCCTCCCAATTTTTCGATTCGTTCCTCGTACGAAGTATCGAGCGGTGGGGGATCGCAAGAGAAGTTTAATAAAAAATAAACAATCTTTCGAACGATTCTTCGCTCGCGGGAGGGATAAACCCGTAAACCTTTTCCGTCGTTTCTGGGAGGTGCACCCAGAGCGTAATTGATTGTTGCATGCAGCAGTGTTAAATGAGCATCTGAAATTGCGGCAAAGAGACCGGTGAGAGTGTGTACAGTCCGTGGGTAAGAACTTGCTTGAATTAATCGCGCCGTCTGTAATAAACCCGAGGAACGCTTGCAGGAAATTAACTCGCCGCGAGCTCTCGCAGCCCGGCGCGTCGCATCGTGTACCTTTTCTAAACGCTCTAAGTAACTTTTCGCGTTTTGGCGTCCGTCGGGAGTGCTCGTGAATCTTGGACCGCGCGAGGCAGGACTTTCTCAAGATTAATTTCATCCTCCTTTCCGTAATTATTCTCGCCGCCTAGTCCACGTCGAATGCCGGCGACTCACATCGATAAATTCCACCTTCAATGACGAGGAAAAGATGGGAGGAGGTACCCATTTCATTTCGTCCGCGAGTCGCGAGTCGGCACTTAGACGGCAGAGACGTAGGAAAAATTTGCATATATGTAAATAATATTTTTAATGCTCCAAGGACGAGCGAGGCGGCCGCTTGATTCTTTGAGCGGCTAAATGGATGTCGATCATTAGAGCGACAACATCGCGCTGAGTGACTAATAGCGCGCTCCTCGGTGTAGCCCGTGCTTGTCGCTCGAAATGCTTCGCGTGCCTTCCGCGCCCCCCTCTGCTACCTGGGCGTGCACCGAATTTATTCGAACTCATCGATGTCCGGTGCTACCGGTCGCCCTCTCTCACTCGACTGGATTCTAATCTGCGCTCTTGTAACATTCACATTCTTCCATCGTTACGCGGTGAGAGGAGGGTGCCGGGCATTCTTGAGAAACCAAGTAGAATTTTCAGACTTTCACCGATCAACAACTTTTTTTACCACGATCGAGTCGAGGTAATGCAACATCTTCGTCTACTAACGATTTTCTCTTGAAAATTGAATCAAAGAGAGATCGTTAAAAATCGTATCGCCTTGGATCGCTCGAACAACGAAATCTCTTTCTTCACTCTCTCTCTCTCTCTCTCTGTCTCTCTTTTCTCTCCTTTCCCGTGTCCCGTCATTTTTCAACGTCAGGGCCGTGCAAAGTGCGCGCAGGGCCCCTCGAGCGGCGGGGCGCAATCCGGCGTGCCGGTTCGCGGACGGAGGTGGGGGAAATCGGTGGGGCCCCGGTGGCCAGGAAAGTAGGATGATTGAGGGAGAGTGGGGAGGTGGGGGAGGGAAGGTGGCAGGGGCAGGCCCATGGGAGCTCCGAGCTCCGAGGCCGGAGACGACCTTGCCGTTGTGTCCGTTTGTGCGTGGCCGCGTGCACGTGCACGTCGCTCGTGGAACACACGGGGGCAACGACGACGTCAAACCCCGCGTCGTCGTCACCGTCGCGACGGTGACGTTTTCCAGTGGTGCTTCCGAATCGTGCTCCGTTCTACCCACTGTGCTCGCGATCGGCACAACTCGTGAGGATTCTACGATAGAACAACAGGTGGCCGGAGGATCTATGCCAGTAGACACTCTCTTATCGAACGTGCTACGAGGAAGGAGAGAGTGAAAGAAGAAGGCGAGAGATCGCGCGCGTGCGCGCGCGCACACGCGCTTCGCAACATGTGAATTGCTCGTGAGAATCCGTGCATGGAGATTGTGCGAGTGTAATACGTCCTTTTCCACTGGAGTTTCGAAGTTTCTTGTAGTGTGTGCTGAGAAGTGTCTCGTTCGACGTACGTATAGAAATAAGGTGAATTTGTGTTTAAGTGCGGAGATAAGAGCATTGTGCCAGGGTGAGAAGTTAAATCACGAGTGATGTTAGTATTGTTAAACGACTAGTATCAGTGGCCTTTCGTTATGAAACTCCGCGTGAGTCGTTGAAAATTCCTCGAGGCGTCCTGTCAGGGATGACAGGCTGAAGGATTCGCGGGAGAGTTTAAAAAGCCCGCGTTCCTCCTCGATTCCTGCGCGTATAAGAACGCCGCGGTATTTCGTGCGAATTTCGAAATTTGGTCGGCTTGATCGAGAAGATTTGTGGATTCGGGAAATCTTTGCTAGAGAGTCACGTGAAATCTTAGGAATCGATGCACGGGTGAGGATCGATAGTCGGAGCGGCAAAGGCACGCGTACTGTTGCGAAAGAGCCAATTATCGGCGCGCATGGTAGGAGCGCGAAGTCACGCGCGGATGAATATTTAGCAGTCTCCGCGGAGAAATTAGAATTTCTGCTTGGCGTTCAACCGGTATCGCGTGGAACGTCGCGTAAATCTCACCAGTTGACGGGAATCAAGCTCTGTGGGTTTAGGTGAAATTTTATGGTCTATCGTTTTGCGTTTGCTCGCCCCGGGTAGCTCGCAGTATACCTCACTCTCGAATTCTCGAGATCGTTCGAGTTCACGATGCTCTAGAGGCCTCAGAAATGTTTGCATTCATCTTTCAGAATTTCAATGGATTGTTAACTTAAACAAGATGCAATGCTTACGCTCATTGCTAATCACACACAAAGAAAATTCTATTCTCTGCTATTTGTTATCATACGTAGTCGAATTGCCGATTAATAAATGTCTCCCCGAAAAATGATTCAATTTTTCGACGTGCTCGGTAAAAATCGTCGTAAAATAAATTTTACAGTACTGCAAACTATAAATCGGCCTCCCGTCGTAACAATTTATATTCTCGCAATCGCCTCGGTGAAAGGATAAAGATGCATCGGCTCTTCGAGCGATCCTTAACGATAAGGGTTCCGCAAGGACATTCGATCGGCGTAGAATCGACGCGAGGAGGATGATGCAGCCTCTCCGTTCGTTATTCCAAGAAATAACTCAAGCCTCGTCCCTGGATTCGCCTCGGCATTCGTTCGATCTCCCCCGATTCAGATTCCCCTGGTGTCCTCGATGTATCGCGTGCCACGTCGACGTTCGATCCTTCCTCGAGACGTCAGATCGAATTCGATCGTTACCGAGGGGAAGGATCGAGTCGTCTCCCTCGTCCGTCCTCTCTCCTCACATTTTTCCCTCTCGATCCTTTTCGCGTGACTCCGCTTTTGTTCGTCGAACCATCGCTGTTTCTCTTTTGCACTTTTTCGTATCGTCTCTAATGTCATTCCGAAAACAATCTGTGGGGCGGTGAAGAAAAAAGACAGACTTTTTATAGAAGCGCTCCTTCCGTTACAAATTCGTGGAATAAAAATTGTAATTAGAGCTAGGCATTACACGGGACGGGATAATATTTATATCCACACGAGTAAATTCTCTACACCTATTACCTGTCTCTCGTTCTCTCTCCTTCTCTTTCTCTCTCCCTTCGTGTATTTACTCGGCTGCAAGAAAAATTATCTTTCGACTGTTTTGCCTTTGCCTTCTCTCCCTCCTCCCCCTCGCGTTGCTTCTCTCCCTCGGCTGTCTCTCATTATCTTTTTCCCCTCGCTGCTCGTGGCGGCGCGACGCGGCAGTACGCTTAAATTCTGCGCACGTTTTGCACAACAGTCCGAGGTATCCCCGCGTCGGGATTCCTCGTCACGACTCTCGGAACAGCGAGCACGAAAATGTCAACGGCTGCAACGTGACCAGGCGCGCACGGCAGCGATGAAGTTTGCACGGATGCGCACGAGATGCATTTTCACCTATGATAACGTAACGAACGCGAAGGCTCGTGCGCGCCTACGTTTTGACGCCTTTCCACTCCTCGAGTTACGCCTGGAATTTATAATGCTTACGTGGTGACTCGTACGACTCGTTGGACAAAAAGAAAATTATATTCTCCTTCCACAATGATCGAGCACCGAACGTACCAGTGGACGAAGAAAGGAATAAAATTACCTTCGGGAGAGTTTACTCAATTTTTAGAATCGATACAAATTCGTGGTTACACGTAGAAATAAATTTCTAATGTTTGGTATGCGGACGTTATTAAATGTTCTGTGACAAATACGCGAGAGGCAATCTCATCGACTATCGATACGAGAAACGAAGATTATCTGCAACGAGCAGATAAAACGTGAGTTGTGAATCCTTCCCGCGAGACGATCGGCCGCTTCTGCCTTCTTGATTTACATCGATGCGCATGTGCGCGCGCGCCTGCAACCCTACGCGGCCACGCGATCTACCCTGTGCCATTTACGTCGGACATTACATTAATCATTGGACCCCCAATACCGTTGTAGCCTAGGAACTAGCGCTATACTAATACGTTTTCTACTGCCGCGGCACGTCGCGTTCCTTCGCTAACGATAGGCCAATAGCGAGTGCCGAGCTTAAGATAAACGCGAGATGCCGCGTAAACTTCAAGCACGGGCGGCATATCGTGCATCGCGCTTCCAATATCCTATTTAGTATGGAACCGGTCTAATGAATCTGTCCGCAAGGGATTTTTTTTCACTGTGAAATACACTGGCTACTTCCACGATAATTAAGTATCGAGCTCCATTGACTGATAATTGATTTCAATCGGCTCGAGACGTGACTTTCGTCAAGCTAAAAACTTCTCTTATCTCTCATTCGAGCCCGTTCATATTTTACTTGGGTAGGGCCTGTGTTGGCTCGCGTGTGAAGTGGCTTTTCGCGTTGACAGTTATGAAAAAAGTTCTCTCCCCCCTACGTGCGGATAGAATACGTCGGTCGAATGATACCGTTCGCGCCCGGGGTGTCCGCGTGTTATCGCCAGTTAAATTATTGCACGCTCCACTGCAACAATGCAGCCCCCTTCTCCTAACCACCGACAAACCGCGATTAGAACTCGGAGTCCGGTTGCACGCGCTCGCATTCCTCCTCGTCTGACGTCGATAAGCCGACGGGGATAGTCGAGTGGGTGGCCACGTGACACCCCGCCGCAGAATCGCACTTGACTCGCGTCTCGTATAAATGTCACCCTTCTCGTCCCTCTACTCCCCGAGAGCGTAATTAGCGGACGCGCGGTGTCGTCGACTTTTCAACTCAGCGCACGGCATCGCCCCTCTTCGTTCCACTCTCCTTCGAGAGAAAGTGAGAGAGAAATTTCCCTTGGCTCGTACTTTACAACCCTCTAGATCCTCGAGAAACGATCAATTAGACGAGGCGGAAGTGAGCTCCGAGAGCGTGGAATCAAAGGAATTCAATGACCACCGCCTAAACGCTTGCCTCGTGAAAGTCGCGATTTCCTTTCTCGCGCAACCAGCACAATTCAACTTCCTCTTCCCGCGAGCTCACGAACGGTGGGATCGAGTTTAATTATCGGTGGCAACCGGTAACCTTCTCCGATCTATCCGCTTAAAGGCTCTGCTCGCGGCGCGAACCAGAGGCTCTGCAGAGTTTCTGCACCTGCGACCACGTGAAAGTAGACGCGCGTAGATATTGAACGCGACAAAAGGCGCGCGCGCGTGGGTACACGACGAAAAGTCCAGGCTCGTTAACGAGCCCTGCGTACGCGCTTCCTTCTGTAGAAATCCGCGCGCGAGTGAAACGCTTGTCCGCTACTCGTTCACCTTCCTCTGGGAATATTCCGCGTGGCTGAACGTTTCGAGATGCGCGCGGCGCCACTGTGGTGAAAGTTCAGGATCGATGATCATCGATAGGCGTAGATCTAAATCTCGAGAGGATGAGGAGGTGGTACTGGGTTCTACCTTGCTGTTGGGGAATGCCACCGGTTCGATTTCTTCCCGCGCGAGTGTAAAAATAGCCACCGAGTCCCGAGAGGGTGATTAACATGCTCGGCGGTAGGTTCGCGAAAAGTGAAAACCGGTTTACGTGGATTGGCGAAGGTGAGGAGATAGGTGGGAGGTCGATCGAGGTGATGCGCGTGTTTCGATGAGTATTGAGGAAGGGCGATAGGGAGAGGGTGGGTTAAGTTGAAGGGACGCGTGGGAGCTTCTAAGGAAATTCTTGCTCCAGATGATCCCGACGTTCTTCGTACTAACTCGACGCGAATTTATTATCTCAGGAGTCTGACTTTCGAATAGTTTCGAGTAAATGACCCACTGTTGCCTATTCTACGAGCTCGATTTATCGTAGGGAGTTTTTCTAGAAGAAACACTTCACGTTTGATATCTCTGGTGTAAGTGAGTTTTGCCAGGATAGTGCTGCGCCAGTTTCGATATAATTTACCCGTATATGCATAATTCACCGCGCGCATGCGATCTCACATACGCGATATCCCACGCGTAAATCCACAGGTGTACGTATCAACATTCAAACCTGCCACTTAGTAACGAGCCCGTTGAACCCTAGTAACTCCTAAGCAAACATTCTCTAACTGCTCGATAAACTTAAACCCTCCAGTTGAGGCAACGTCGCGAGTTCTCACCGGGTGCCGCGTAAGATTCTTTTCATTCCGAGAATGGAACGATTTCCTTTAAAGTGACAAAACCAGCGGAACGAAAGGGTCCTTACGAGTAAGCGGAATGCTCGGATGGTAAAGGCATAAGATCACGTGACTCTCTCCGCGCCGAGATGAATTTTTGTGTGCCGACAATTATTCTGTGAAATTGGATCGTGGGGTTTGCCGGAGGGAGGGAGCGGACGACCTGACCGGCGAAAGTTTCATTACTCCGTAATTATAATTAACCGAGGTAGCCTCGTCATTTTGCAGATGGAAGAAGGGACCGGGGTAGAGATGAGCATTGCTTCCGCGGAGAGTGTGCCAGTGATATTTAGCGTGGACATTAATCTTGTATCGGAGAAAACACAGTGCGGCCGTGATGGTTATTTACCCGAAACATCGAGCAATTAGTGAAATATGCAGTTGAAAGGACCAGTGAGGGAGGATAATTAAAACGTCCTTGGTAAGAGGGTGGAAGTAGCAGGGAAGGAGGAGGAACGAACGGGCGGCAGAGGAGGAGGAGGAGACGCACGCAGTCATCAAGATGCCAGAAGCCACTCTGAAAATATTCAACGGTGTACAGGTGGGCCATGCCACCGCGGCTTTTACTTTTAGCAGGAAAAATGAAATGCGAGCAGTACAATTAAGCACTCGTCCCCTTAAGAGTGTCTCACGCCACCGGGGAGGGTAGCGAGGAATTGATGGGCCGCGCTTTGGGGTGATAATGGAGGCTTTGACTGTCGCAATTTTTCAGGAGTCTGCTTTCTGCGAGTCACGAGGTAGTCGGGGAAAATTAGATTTCATTGAGCAATGGAGCGTATAAAGTTTCGTGGTTTATTGATAATGAAGCAGAGTTTATATGTAACTCTGATACTGAAACCATGCGGATACGTTTCTCAGTGAAGGCGGTGCATAAACTTTTTCTCCCTTTTTGAGAAGTATTCTCTTAGCACGCAATTTGCATAGATTCCCTGTTCGAGTTTTTCCACGTACCTTGACTGATCGGTCCGAGCCTAGGGATCGCCGTGCACCGCACGCGGAAATTCTATTTATAAACAGGCATGCGCGGTGGTTAATTATGTCATAAATATTATCTACGACATGCATGGTGCGCTTCTGCCCCGAGTAATCATCCGCGCAAGGGAAAAACACACGTTAATAATCCCTTTAATGAGACCACCGTGTCCACATTGGTCGGCCCAACGAAATTCGTTGCCTTTCCGCGGGAGGCACTTGGCTTCGATCTTATCGCACGGCTAATTAAAGAATTATGTTAATCCGTGAGAACGAGATTCTCGTGAGATAATCCCGGTTCCTCTTACGCGCGAGCGTCGTCATTGTCGCTCGAGAACAAGGGGAGCTATGGGCGTTGCTGAAATAACGAATGCACGTACGAGCCGACGATAAGTAAATTCGCTTCCGAGTATGGTAAACAATGACTTTGCACAGAATTCTGACTATCTACACCTTACATTTTACACGCAGCAGAATTTATGCATCCACCTGCCCCGAGGATAAGTAAATTTTCTTCGGAGTACAATGAACTACTTGTAACCTTTCCAGAGAATTATAATTATCTACACAACGTGCTCTATTCGCAGAAAAGAAAATCTGTCGTGAGAAAATTTCCTCGCATTTTCATCGATTTTTGTGCTATCATTTCTTCGTTGTCATCGCCCTCGACGAATGCAAATCTCTTCCTCGTCGCGAACGAGCTAACACGAGGGGAATAATGGTGGTGATGGCTTCCAAGAAGTCCCTTGCAATTTCTGGAATAGATATCGGCAGGAGGTGGAGAGAAAGCCAGGAAGGGGAGAGGTTGGCGTGGCCGATCGTCATTCTTAATCGTAGCGATGCGGCCAAGCCTCGATTCTTCCGGCATAATTGCTCCTCTTAATGCGGCACGATTATTTCTCGTGAGGACCCGTCCTTCATCCTTGGTACGTGTGGCGTTCTCTGGCCACCTTCATGACTCATATTTTCCCTCTCACTCCCTTTACCTCCTACGACCTCTTCTCTCCCCTCCGCAAAAGCCTTCCTCGAGAACATTGGAATTTATGAGGCGAACCGCACCACCCGCCGGCCCCTTCTAAACGCGTGTTATTTCATTACGTCATCTCCGGCGGGCTATCTTCGAGTGCGCTCACCAGACCACTCTGGCCCCACGATCACCACCAACGCCGTTCGTTACTCTCCTCCGTGTCGGCTAAGGTAACACAATAACGAGACACAAAACGACGAGGAACGCACGAGAGACTGGGGCGTGTTTCGCCACCGCGAAATTTATCGAGAATTTATGGCGTTGTAATAATCGTAACCCCGTTCCATTGTGCGTTCGCGAGTTTTCAGAACTGAATCGATAGGAGCCAAACGGAATGTAGAATACGCCCCTGGGAGCACGCGCGCGTGTTGCGCGCGAGGGTCGCGAAGGTTCCCCATGCGCGCATTATGATCGCTCAATCGGTACTTTTCTCTCCTTTTTTTTCTTCTCTCTCTCTCTCTCTCTTTCGTCTCCGCGATCCGCTGCGATACGCGGCCGCATTAACACGCCCGAGCGCGAGCGATCGAGCGTGAGCGAGAAAATGTCGAGAAACGCACCTGCGGTTTTGCGCTTGCCTCTTACGGCCCGTTTCTTTTCTCCCTTCCTCTTCTCTGTTTCTTTGTTGCAAAATCCGAGCGCGGGCCTCTCGAAGAACGATAAATTGGCGGCGATGTATTTGTGCCTGTCATATCGATTATTTGTGACCGCTCGGGGGCCATGTATTAATTCACCGGTACTTGACGCGAGCATTGGTTCGCGCGATTTCGAACGTTCTCTTAGGTGTCCACACGTGAATATTTAGCAAGGTACACATTGACAATTTCTTTCTTTTTTTTTTTAGAAATGTTATACGTGACATTTGAGTTTATGTAAGTCGACGGAAAAATGTCCTTCCGTCTTTCGGTCGACTTGGCCTTCGATACCTGAATCGTATATTTCGAAAGTGGCATAAATCCGATTTATCGTGTTCTCTTAATATTTGGATAGAGAAACGAACGCATCGCCTTAAGAATAAACTTAGCCTTAAGAGCTAGTTATGCAAACGTCGTGCGTTAAAAAACTTGCGGGATTGCAGGTGACCTCGTGTCACGTTGCAATTTTTTCCGAGGTACTTTGCTTGTTTCGCATTGCCATAGCTCGCGAACCATTTCCACCCCTACGTCCTCCTACAAACACCATATACACGAAGTATCGACCTATCGAAGGAGACACGCATTTCCACAAGTCTCAACTAAACTCCACTCGAAGCGACGCAATATCGTCGGAAAAATCCCAACGTTTTTCTCGGCCGAGAGATCCCCGCGTCGTGCCACCACCCGAAGAAATCGTCCGTGCGGTATTAAATCGTGGATTACTCGCGCTTGCCCCTCGGATTTTCCGATTACCCACGGAAAAGAATTCGCGAACGCCCTCGGGAGAGAAGCACAACGAAATCTTGGGAAATTATGCGTGTCGCGTACGCTCGGGGAGTACGCGGGAGAACTTAAAATTCACGGTATCCTTCGTCCTTCGAGCTCGCGCGGGTCTGCCACCTGCGAGCGAGCAAACACACGCGGAATCGAGCTTTTATCTTTTATGATTTAAGAATACCCGCTCGCTGTAAATAACACGAATAATAGTAGGCGGCCTCCCGTTTACCGGCGCGATATTCTTGCCGGAGGTCGCGCGGGGCCACGAGCGCGCAGCACGCGAGCTTGAAGGGCGGAAAGGGCGAAGACTGGTGGTGTGAGGAGGGTGGAGAGAGAAAAGAAAAAAAGTAAAAGAGGAAAAAGGCGGTTTGGGATGGGGGACGAGGAAGAGGGGAGGAATTAATGGCGATCATAAACGCGGGGAGACAAATTAGTAGGTGGTGGCATATATATTTAGACGAAATCACGGGACTCCGGTAACGTCTACCAGCACGTAGGTACCGTCGGTCCGTCCGTCCGTTCCGTCCTCGTCCCGCTAATTTACCGCCAGGAATAACCACAATGAAAACGGTGCGCGTGTACGCGCGTATTATCGGGCAACGCGGGCCCGCGGGGCACATAATTGCATTAGGTACCGTTATTTATTACGTTCCTGGAATTCTACCTCTGTCCCCTTTCGCAGCCTACCCTCCAACCTCTCTATCCAAGCTACCCTCCCTCACTCGAGAGCTTTTATTTATTGTCGTTATAAAGAGGGTGACTATTTTTATCGTCTCGTATAATCGTCGGACATCGTGCGCTTGACCCTTCGTAGAAGAGGAGAATGGCGAAGGCATGAAAACGGCATTTCGATTCCGCAAATTCGGAAAATTTCGACTCGCCCGTTTACGCCTGGGCACAATTTTTTCTCGGTTAATTACAATTCTCGTGGGACGAGGGAGAAAACGAAGGGGCTCAGCAGCGAAACTTCTTATCGAACTTGGGCCTAATGTCGTTCGGCTCCTTCCTCTCGTTTCTCCGTTCTCTCGACAACCAAATCTCGGAGAGACAAAGAAGAGGAGAAGGAAGGACAGTCGAAGCGCCGCTGGTCAAGGGACAAAACGAAATTTCGAACTCTCTTCCGCCGGAGGACGAGGATGATCGCACGGGGCCAAATTGACTATCGAGAGGAAATGGGCAAGCCTACGCGGTAGGACGGCAGGAAAGTTGTGTTTCGGCTAGTGAAAAGGTCCCGAAGCGAAAAAGGGAAATGAAATTCTTGTCTTAGGAACGTGAAGGTGCCGAGACGTCGTAGGAGGTGGATCGTGGACAAAGTCTCCCTTTATTGTCCCAACCGGGATGGCTCCTGCTCGACGTTGTCCTTCCGAAGCTTACCTCCTGAAATCTCCAAGAAGGAGAATGTCCTCGGGGTCTGAGCGCGCAATTACGTCACGGGCGAGCCAATAAATAATTATTTTCGTTCTCGGCCGAACGTACGTATAACAAACAACCTACTGTGATGACTACGAGGCTCGAGAAAAGAAGGAAGAGAAAGCGAAGACGGATGAAGCACGTGTAGTACGAAGTGGCGAGGGCAAAAAGAAGTGAGAGGAAATTAAATGCGGAACCGTGCCCCCCTCGTGCAATGTAATTTCGCTGTTACGCTTTATTCGTTGTTACGTTCGTTCATTACTCGTAATTACCTGCTGATGCGCGCACATCATCGCACCGTCGATACACATGCGCCAAAGATTCGCTTCATCGCGCGGAGGTTATTGGTACATGGTAACCCTGGATCTCATTTGTCGGCTGTCTATGTTCGATTTTATTTGTTAAAATACATATAAGACGGAGTTGTTTAGATGGAAACGTATGAATAAACAATACCGTGGCTTCCAGTTGCTCGTGTTTCCATCCTCCTTACGTAGCAGATGTTTTATATTTATGCATGTCGATCTGAACTTTCTCATTTGACGAAAAAATGCTTATTTTCTGTTCCAGTACATGGGTTCGTTTCCTGTGGCGATTCCCGACATTGCGAGCCGAGCTGAGTTTGTCCGCTCTCAGTTGGAGACCCTCAGAGTGAGTGCTGTTTCAAAGAGACAATTTTTTGGTATATTTTCTACGTTTTAGAAGGTTAAGAGATTCGAACTCTATAAAGTCTGTTTACCGTGGAAGACTTAAATTTTCGCTTGTCAAGCAGCGTCCAGGCACTGAAGACATTACTCTTCACTTGAATGTGATAACCCGTGAGCGCGACAGAACAGATTATTCCGGCACGCTTGGCCGCATAATAAGAATCAATAAAATCCGAGAGATAATGGGCCCGGCATGCCTCGGGAGCACCATTTTCTCCTTGTTTGTTTTCCGGTTTTGCATGCATGATGAATCCGGGAGTTTTATATTCAGATCGGCCGAACGGTGAGTAGACGTTACCCGGTGCCGTTACACAGGAGAATCTGCGAACGCGAAGTCGTGGCATTTTAAGCAACTGATACCAGAATCTTTCCATAAAAACTCGTCCGGTCCCCGAATTTGAATTTCCGCGCCACTTCCACACTCGATAATTTCGACGAACTGTAATCGTCCTGAATTCGGATTAAAGAATTCAGCGCGTGCCTTCTCGGTCAACGGCATATCCTTTTAAAGAGCGCCCCGAGGCGCCAAAATCAAATTGCTTCTTCTCCCAGCTGGCCCACCACTTAATAACGGTTAGACGCACGCGCGAGTCCTTTCTAAGGACGTTGCACTTCTACTCCGGTGTAATACTTCCGGATGGAATTAACGCCTCGAAGGTGAGCGCATACATGGCGCCCGCGTAATTAGTGCGAACTTACGAGCGCCGCCGTAAGCACGGAGTCAAGGGAATCAAACAACAGATTTGCAGCCTCCGAAAGGAAACTTCGGTACGCCCGGATAGGACGAGGAGGTCAGGCTATTATTGTAAGCTTCCCTCGCTACTGGTGCGAAGCTAGTAACGACTCGAGTCTCCACTTCTACCCTTCGCGCTTCTCCAGCCTCCGATGGGATCAGCAGAAATTTCGGTATGCAGTTTCGTCGTGGGCACGTTTTAGTATTTGGCCCCGAGCGTGCGGCTAGCATCTTGTCTTCACCGTCCACTCAGCTGGTAGGTAGTGTTTGTCTGCTGGTCCCGCGTCTCTTACGTTTTCCCGGCACGCGTGTGCGTGCAAGCGCGCGGACGGGCACGCGCGTGCGTGAGCAGCCGCCCGCCTCAGAACGGGAGTTATGAACCTGAATTTTATGAAGGCATTAAAGAATATCTCGCAGCACTTTTAGACGCGATAGCGTTCCATTAGTCCGCCTGATGGACAGATTTTCATGAATACCTTCGCAGTTGGCTCCCCGTGTTACTCCGCAGTTGACGAGGTGTCGTTTGCGCGAGTAGGTGGGAAGGGAGGATGGAAGTGTATCCCGTTCTCGGGATTTTACGTGGGATTGTGAAATATTTATTAGGCGGAGAGGGGACGCCACTGTTTGGGGGATCACGTGGACGATGGCCGATCAGAGAGCGCAGATTTATGGTGGTCGTGATAAAAGTTACAAAGGGGCTGACGTATTTTTTTCTTTCTACGGGGCTAACGCGTGCTAAGCCTTACTTATGAAAATTTGATAACACTGTTGGGATTAAGCGAGGGGAGGGATATTTGAATTCCGTGCTAATTAATTTTGCCGTAAACGGACAGATTTTTAAATTATTTAAAAAGGGGCAACTGCTAATTCTGCAGATTACACGAGAAAGTTTTGCGAAATTTTTATTTTCTCATGGATATTTCCAGCACATTGTACGCGAGGCAATTCTTTTTGACGCTCCATTACGTGGCGACGCTTTGTTCTTCACGTGGATCGGATTACAGAAACTCGTTTAATGTAACATTCAACTCGTACCTCGTGCATGCCATGTAATATTTGGAAGAGACACCTGCGCTCGGAAACAAACGTAGCGAAAATCACGCTCAATCGGCTGTAACACGCGATTAGAACTGGAAGTTGAAATTAATTATTCTACCTTTGAAAGTTCAAACCCACGCCATTTTGGAGTTCGTGCAAAAATCGAAGATCCCTCCGACATCCATTGCGAATAAAAATTAAAAGACGCGTTCGTTCCACACGGGACCCCACCGACGAACAATCCACTAGCCCTCTCGCCCCTTCATTCGTAACTTTTTCATAACGAAGCGTCGTCGTGAGTGGAGCTTTCGCGAGAGGACCCCTTATAAGCATATTCTCTTATGCATTCAGCAGAGCAAAATTATTCGTCGTTAGTTTCGGCGAGGTACGCGGCTCCGGACCATTGGTTTTCAGAAAGGATCAGTCTTATAGGGCCGCGTTTAGTTTAATGCACCGTAAATATATACCTCCACCCCTCGTTCGTTTGCTCGCTCGCTCGCGCGGCGTCTGCCTGCCTGAGCTTACGTATATACAGGCGTCGGGCGTAAATGAGGCGAAAATTATGCTCGGCCGGTTAGGCAACGTGGGGTACCGCACTGAGTACGACCGTGCGCCGATGTCAGTTCGGTGACGATAGTGGTAGTGGTGTGCTCGCGGTAGCAAATGCGGTGTTTCGCGTTTTGCGCAACGATTGTGCGAATGCGGAGCGAAAGAGTAAGAGAGAAGCAAATATAGCGGGGGAGAAGGCGGTAGACAACAAGAAATACTCGTTAAGGAACCTTCCTTGGTAGCTGGCATTTAAAGAAACGTTGGTGGTGAACAGGGTAAACGAACGTGGTAAAGATCATTGCTCTATCGTTTACTTTTTTCCTTCGCGAAGCTTCTGCCATTAATCCTTTTGGATTTTTTGCGTCAAGAATATTACATTCATATTTATCGTACGAAAAGGAAAACCGAAATGAAATGTACAAAGGGGCTCCGCTAGTAGCGCGAGCATTGGCTATGCAAAGACGAAACGTAGTAATACAGGGGCCACTTCGGAAGAAAGGCAGACACGGTAATTTACTTTATTATGCTCTAAGACAGAGCACTCGCGAGACCAAAGAAATGTAAGGGTATGAACGTAAACTTGCACGGGATAGTAAACCTTAGTCATACATATTTATATGGTCCACTCGCGCGGTATCGGTAGAAATAAAATTTCCATTTCTTGTGAACGTGTATATTTTCGAGGGAAAGGGGCTCGAATGTAATGGACAGGTGTCCGAAAACAGGATATTAAGAATTTTCTTTTATTTTAAAACTAACGGTAGATGAATTTTATCCAATCAAAAATCAATGCAACCCATCGATAAAATAAAATCATCGATATCATGTATCACAAAATCTTACGGGTACCTAGCTACCAATACAACAAGGTTAACGAGTCCCTAGGGTAAATAAAAACTCGAAACGACGAGTCCTCCCTTTGGTCCCCCTTTTATCTTCCAGCTTGTTTCCTCGGTTGGCGGACCAAATTTAATGCCACCGTGGCAAACTTCGAAATTAATGAAACACACGACTGAAAGGGGCCCGCGCTGCTTCTCGGACCTCGAAAGAACTTGAGTCCGGGTCGTTTTCGTGGACCCACACCGATGATTCCGACGTTGCTAACGACGTCAGGGGAATTCCTTCCTCGTACCATGGGCCTCTACAATGTGTTCGGTAGATGCGCCAAGGTCTCCGGTTTCGTCGGGGCGCATAAATTTGGTCGAGAGGACGGGCTACGATGAAACCAACGTGGCAATTTATCGGAAGGTTTACGGGCCGATGGTAAGAGGCCAACACGCTAAATATGGGTTCGTTCTTCCTCCTGCCCCCTGAAAACCCACTGGATCGAACGCGGATCCGATTCGGTGAGCACAGTAGCTCCCAAATTGGGATGTCCACGAGTACTCGTGGACTTGATTTAATTTGTGTAACGATGCTAATGCGAGCACGTGTCTTCTTCGGATATACAAAGTTTTGGTAATACGAAAGTATAAAGCTAAACCGTATTTCATTGCGAGGAAACATTTATTAAACAGTAAGTTAGCGTTCTAAGGCGACATTAATATTCTTTCTCTTTTATACTAAATATACGTATAGTCATGGACTCTTATTTGATCAGTTTGACGCTCTATCGAATATTCTCGTACGTTTAATGAAGAAAGATAAAGAGTGAGGGAACAAGAGCGAAGAGAATGGAGAGAAAGCACCAAGGAAAAAGAAAGACAGCATCGGCTGGGGGTTGAAAGACCTGAGCGATGTTTTGCGGAGGATAATAAAGCGCGTTCGGCCACCCCGAGGAGGGCTCTTTCCCTCTTTCCCTCCTCTTCACTTTTTCTCTTTATCCTCCCTATTTGCTACGTACGCGCTTCCTGTCATAAAAATCTTCCGCCGTAACGTGCCTCTCTCAGGATAGCGGATATGTGTGCGTCGCTTCTGAGCGCACCCTAATTATTCACGCGAACCGATTGTTTGTGCTGGAATAACGTAAAATGAAAGGTTCCGGTGAGCGCGAGCGAATATTCGGAAAAAGAAGAGGCCGAAGAGCAAAAGGAACGACGCGAGACGGGGAAATACAAAGAAACGAGTACGCCGAGGGGAGGAAGAAATGAGAGAGAAGTTGAGGTACCGAAGGACCAAAAAGAAATGCAAAAGGGGGTAGAGCCTCCATCGTTCTTTCCTCCCCTCATTTTCTCTCCTTTTTCAATGTTCGTATTTCGATGGGGAGGCGCACACGTGGGCGACGAGGAGTGATCCACGTCGCGAAAAAAAAAATCCCACGACGGTTCGTTTTATCACTTCTGCCCTTTACGAGCGATAAAAATACAGGGAGGGATGAAAAGGGGCGAGTGAGAGGGAGAACGGAGACAAAGAGAGGATGATCCACCGCTTCTGGTAATTTGGTCGTTTCCTGATTTCCAATCTCGGCATAATCAAGCCGACCGAATCGGATTCGAATGAACGGGACTTCGCGGTTGTTATTGCCGCGGTTTCCGCAGGAGCGTACGGTCCGCGTACGATTCACATTTGTATGCCGCGCAATAGACACGCAGTAGACGCTGAATTCGCGAGCCGCTCGCAAAACAAGGTTATAAAATTACGGCGCAATGTACGGCCGCGAGGTACGCTGTAAATTTGCAAATGAGCTCGGAAGCTGTAAATGCGAAAAGTCGTAACAAGTGGGAATTATTTTTCTGGCGCTAGGTCCACTTCTGGGCATACGAGCAACGAGGGTGGGTTATCAATTTTTTGATGGATATGGGATGTCCGTATTCGTATGACATAGAGAATGGAATCTTAAGAGGTTGCTTCGTCCTTTTAAAACTCCACGATTTATTCGCGCTATAAAGCTCGGTTGTTCATTATAATAATATGCGCAGAATTCCAAGTGCTTCTATCTCGCACGCTAAATTTTAGCATCCTCTCGAGCATGTCACACTCGTCCCGTTTAATTTGCGATTCTCTTTCCTCGCGAACTCTCCGGACAAAATCATCCTCACCCCCAGGCAAAGAGACAATCCCAGTTGCCCGCGATGTGTATTAACGTGGATTTAATTAGCAGAGACGAGAGAACTATTTCTCGAACAATCGTATTCGGGACGCCCTTTGGCCGAGACGAAATTTCGAGTGTCGCGTCGGCGCTACACATGGCCGGCTCGTGGGTTGTCAAGGCCACCTGCTGTAATTGCCAATTACATCGGCCGCTTTCACGAAGTGTCAAACGGCCGATGTTGGTCATGCTTTATTTTTGGTTGACCTTTCGAGAATTATCGACACGCGTTGTTGCATAGGTCGCACACGCGCCATTGGCAAAGCGAAGACGAGACGAGATGAAAGAGTGCGCTTGGAAAAACAAAAATTTGGAAGAACCTTTTAACTTTGTTTTGAGAAATTTCGAAAGCTCGATGGAAAAAATAATCGTTCGCTCGAGTGGTCCGAACACTTCGGTGTCTCCGTAAAATATCTGTTACAACGCCTGCAAGCCGGTGACCCGTGACACCCGACGATCGGTCTTCCGAGCGAGCGGTTGGCGAAGTGAAATTGCCCGCGCGGGAATCTGGCCGTATTCACGGAATTCAAAATCAAATCGACGAAAGGTCCGTCCTCTAGTCGCATCATCGTGGAATGCAATTTGATCTGGGGAGAAAAATCCAATAAGCGCATTCCTACGTGGCACACGGTATATTAGCATAATACGCCACCGCTTTCTACTCCCCGTCCTTTCTTTCCCTCGGCGCTCTGTCTCCACGCAGGAGTTCCCTGAGATTGCATCTAAGCCGATTAAAAGAATCGCGTACTCTTCCATATCGCTCGAGGATCGAAGCGAAGATTCCATTCGATTTAAAGAAGCTCTTCGCCGATCTTCGAATCGATAAAAGAAATGATTTCCATAATTGACGAGTGACCCGTGTGACAATTGTGTACGAAGAAAAGCAACATTATTTGACCCAAAAATAATCTTTCCCTTTCCGTGAATTTCTTCTTCTCCCTCTATCTGGAAACTCTTATAACGGCCCAATACGGACCCTAGAGGCGCTCTCATAGAATGTCATCGAGACGAGAAGAGATCGAGTGCGTTAATTGACACGAATTTCCGAGGCGTCACGTACGCATGAGGAGGGAGGGAAAGGTGAGGAGGGAAAAAATAATGGCGGAAATTTGTCACGCGGTGGTGTCCAGTGACACACAGCCCGTGGCTACCATCAATGAGAGACAGAGAGAACAAGAGAGAGAGAGAGAGAGACGAATTGAGAAGGAAAGAACGAGAAAGACAATTTCGTTTCATCGATTGCGACGAATGGGGTAGTTTGTCAGATCGGAGGGCTTCTTTCGCCCTTCAGGAGGCCTAACCTCTCGCGCATGAAGCGAATCGCGGATGAGAGAAGGGAAGACGAGGGGATTGGAGAGTGCTCGGTGGAGGTGGGTGGGACACGTGCGAGATATACCACGTACGCGTAGGCATCCATATTGATTTCGGCGTCCGACCAGTCGCCGATCTCTTTCACTACCGATGAACTTCGTTCCACCTTCTCCTGCCGTTGACGTGAGCAAATCGTCAAAATAGAAGACGAAAGTAAAATTCATTCCACGGCCCTCTTTCTTCTTGTTCGTGTCACGAGACCATATCCGTTTTTGGACGTTGTCAGAGTACGGAATATTTTTTAATGATTAAAGTGCTCTTTGTTAAACGAAATTTCTTCGTTACTCGTGGGAGTTTTGTCGAAGAGAATGGACGCACCAGAGTGGATAACAAATTACGAGAATGGATCGAACGATGCCAATCGTTTCCAATAACCTTAACTGAGTCCGTGGTCGGCCGATTCGTTTGTCAGGCGTCGCCCGATTTACCGTGTCGCGATCTCGGTGTTATTGGAAAATTATGTTTCATAAATATCGTCCACTCGCGCTAATGGCCAAGGGGACGAAGTGCTCGCGCGTGCCGTCGCATTTATAGCGCTTCGAGAGGAGGCACTACACGTTACGTGGTGAGTGAGTGATTCTACGCGTGCGCCTGCGCCCGTGTGTTTCTGTTTGCGAAGCGTCTTGCGGATTAATTAATTAATTCTCGGTGTCTTCCAGCGTGGCTTTAATGCTCGCGAATAATTTCACGGTATAATAAATTACGGCGATGAAAGTGAACTAAGAAGATTATTAATTGCGAGGATTAGAGGAAAGTCGCGAAATTTATTAAACGCTCTGGGATTAGAAGAGAGTCCACGAAGGGATATTGTTTTTGAAAGTGTTTATTGGCCATACAAGAGAACTTTAATCGATTTTTATTTCTGCTTGTCTTTTGGCTTTCGCGTTCCACTACGAAGGAACCGATATTACGAATTACGATTGAAGCTAAAGAAGAGAGAAAAATGTTTCTTTCCCACACCGTCTCGCCGCCAAGCTCACGTTCGCGTTCCACATTCGTTCTCGTTCGTTCTGTCGACCCGCTCACCGCGTTCCTTTTAATGGCATTACGCATTTACAGCGCACTAAGCTCTTTACTACGGGGAACTCCGGCGCGGTGTAAACGAGATTTAAGGCAGCACACTCGAGTCCGGTCTTCCCGATAGAACGCCCTTTCTTTTTCCACGTGTTTCGCGAATTATTCCTACACTGAAAAAATTGTATTCTTATCTTAAGAATTTACCACTTAAGTTTAGAATATTTCCCACTAAAATAAGTAACAAGAGGATCTTCTTAATTTAAGAGTACAATGTTCTAAACAGATTCCTCTAATAAAATATTCTTAACATAACCTGGTAAAAAATTTGTATGGATATATTTCGTATATAAATATTAGAAAGAAAACTCTTAATGAAATGCTTCACTCTTTATATTGTCGAAAATTACATTAACCATATCTTGAAATCAGAATCGGTTGAGAAATGTAGTCACGAGAGAAGGTTACAATTCATATATACATGTATTTCTATCACTTGTAAATATTTCCATTAAATCGCCCAAATCCTCTTCTTCTAGCCACTTCGTCATTTCCATATCCACACTTTTTGCACAACACAGCACACAAAATAATATAGTACTCAAAATTACGCAGAATTGCAAGAGGAACAAGATACAGGCATCGACATGTGCCGCACACGATGTGTAACCTAACTTAACCGAATACTGACACGCATTGTGTGGCGACATTCAGATGGATTATTAAGAATATATTCCAAAAACCGTAATATCGATAAGAAAATATTCTTATCTATTAAGAATATCTATTAAGATGAATTATTAAGTTTGTATTTTAAGAATACAATTTTTTCAGTGTACAGCTCGTAAAAATATTCAAAGACCGATAGCTCCTTCGGTGATCACGAGTGGGTGGAATTTTCAAAGTGTACGATTATTTAACATACAAAATCGAGCTTAGAATGATTTAAATCTCCGCGATGTACGGCACGTTGAATAAATTGGAACGTCGAATTAGGAACGACCACACGGAAGCGCGTTCTCCTCTTCGCTCGTTTCTGCCCCGTTCTGTACAATTTCACGGACGATCTCGTCCGGGAAATCGCAAATCCTCTGGCTCCCCTGAATTCCGTCAGACGGCGAAATTCTAATCTCCCGGAGAAACCCGAGAGGAGGATGAGGAATAAAAATCGTCCCGAGCGATTAGCTCGACTCTCTCATTGGATTCGAATTTCCATTGTTCGCGCGATCCCGTCGTCGGCGTCGTCGAGAAGTCGTGGAAAGTCGGGGACTGGCTCGTGATTCGTGGGTACGTCCCCTTCGTTGGTTTCCGACGTTTCCGCAGTTTCGTCAGCTTTCCGGCAGTCGGACAGTCAAGGACGTCATTGTCGTCATCCACTTCGGCGTCATCCGCAGCAGGCGAAAGTGGGTGGCGCCTGCGAACTCACGATAACCCCTACAAGGTGTTCTCTACGTGCGTCTAGGCGTTCGCAGGATGTACTATCTAGAAGCACGTTCATAGACTGCTGCAAATTACTTTCCTTTACTCAAGCGCTTCTATATTAAACGAGCGAGGAAATATTCGACGAAAGATCCAGATCATTACGCGTGGAATGAAGTGCGTTATAAGAAATTCCGCAAAAATTTCGACGACTCCTTGAAACAAATATTTCATACGAAGACGATATCAAAGTGCCGTCCATTAACGCCTTGACAGCCATGATGGTTATATGTGAGCTCAACTTATTTTTCCTGTCGTGGTCACCGGTGACCTCCGGAAAAATTATTAAACTAGTGGTGGTTAGTGGTCGGCACGACCGCGTAACTCACGTTTCCATACTTGAATTTCCCATAATTTTGAAACGGTTGAAGATGGCTGTACATAAAATTTCATGGCACCAAATGGGTATATACTCGATGTAGATGCCAAATTTTGTTCGGATCCGTTCAGTCGTTTTGCCGGAATATTGGACTAAAGATTTGAATTAGCCGCCATTTTTGATTCGGCCAATCCAAAAATTTGAAAATTTCCAGAAATTGTCATTGTATACGTGTACACGTATGTGTAAAATTTTATCGGGATCCAATGAATAGTACCAAAGATATGAATTTTTCGATATTTGAGTTTGCCGCCATTTTGTACCGGTTCAAGATGGCGGCTCACAAACCTTATTGTGAACTCACAGTAATGTACTTGATTTTTGTGCCAAATTTCGTCCCGTTAGGTTCAGCCGTTTTTCCGAAATCGAGGATATACACGGACACACACACACACACACGAACGGTTTTCAGGATGGCGATTGCATAAGTCACTCCCTTAACGGTCGTGCCTAAAAATTGATTATACTTACCGCAATTTACAATACTTGAAAGATCATATATTTAAAAAAAAAGTGCACACAAAAAATGCAAATTGTGCCGCCAGGGCACATCCATGGAAAATCAGCGTGGCAGTCAAAGTGTTAATTCTGTGTTCAGCTACGGCAGCAAGTTCAATCGTCCATAAAAAGTAATCCAGTTCCAGCGACCCCTCCACCGTAATATCTTTGATGGGCTTAGGAACGACACTCGCACAATATCATCGTCATTTCAGCGGCGCGGATCGCAACCTCGTCAACTGTCCCAACAGGCGGATCGACGTCGACGTCCTCGTTCGACTATATAGGTCAACCCCGGAGCCCCACTAGCTCGCTGGCTGTTCTCATTAAACACCTCCAGGCCGCATTGAATGGGGTGCCGAGATTGCCGTCTTTTGCACACCACCCACTCGTTGTACCCGCGACGTACCGACCTCGCGCGACTACTTCCTACCCTTCACCACCGGTGTGCCCTCATCGTCCACTTTCTCTCCTCTATCCACCACGAGCCCTTCCATCGTCACCACCACCGTCACACGGGAGCGTTAGTTTTACGATGGTAGTGGTGTTCCTCCACTGGCATTCCCGCGGGTCGTTGAACCGCGTCATCGTCTCTGAACTGTGTAGGATCGTGTGCGAACCACCTTTCCACCAATCCTCGTACCATCGTCACCCACCCATCCACCTCCCCTTTCTGGTATTCCCTTTTGCCTCCGCGGATCTGGAGATTCGCGGGATCTGTATGCATCGTGGCGTAGCATCCGTGCGCTCTAAGGGGTGCGCAAAGGAGGGAAGAGCTCGCGCGTTGCTTCGAATCGTTTTCAAGGATGACGTGGAAGTATACGTGGCGCCTTGGTACACGAGTGTATGCGATCCCTGGTGGAAAGTAAGGACGCGTACTGATCCTTTTCCTTTGAGAGATTTTCTACGGCGACGAATGTAGTCGATGCCAGGGAAGCGCGTGTCACCAGATGTCGTGTGTTTTTGTTAGTATATAGGAAGGATATCGAGAATAACTGTCTCAATGAATGCCGGAGGAAGAAGAGGGGCCTCGTAAAAGTTATCTCCGAGGTGGCAAGCTTAAGAGTCGTTTCTCAAGAACAACAGCAACATGTTGGCAAAGTACCCGCGATTCGCTACCGACTCTCTGGCTGACACTTTCCCGATTTCATCGGCGCATACGTTTAGAAGCTTTCGCTCTCTTCGTTCCTCTAGCCAACCCCGCGTCTCCGGTAGATCGAACTACGATACGAAGGCGGCTTATCCACGGCTCTTTTTATTACCCACTCGGGCTCAATTTTACGAGAAGATCCGCCAGCCAGACCGTAGATGGCGGGTACCGGGGTGGCACCCTTTGGCGAGGGTTCCTCACTCGCTTCTTTCCTTTCTTCTCTTTCCTTTTTTCTCTTCTCCTTTCAACTCACCCCACAGTGGCCACCCCCTTGTCGAATCATCTGCCTGCTCCTCTGTCTACCCCCTTTTTATCTCCACCTCTCGAACCCACCTCCTCTCACCCCTCAAGCGAAACTCTGGAGGAGGCGGAAAAAGCTTGCCCTCCACAGTCGGAATCCGGATCCTCCTGGAAAGCAGCTAACGGTTTCAAACGGTTTTCATACGTGGCGTGGCTCCAGTCATTTCTGACGTCCTCGAGTCTGCACAGTCCGGGTAGGAGAAAACGTATTGGAGGAAGTCTTCTTTTGCTTAGCGACGTGGAATCGTGTTTCGTTCGTCACCCATCCCTTTGGGATTCACCCTCCTCCAGTATTGTATCCTTCGGCGACGTATCCTTGCTGGGATTTGTAGTCTCAAAGGATACGTCGAGGAGCGCCAGGGTTCTACAAGACTCGTTCGTTTCCTCGGAGACGAGCGACTTATGATTCGCGAGACGAGAAATTCTTCGTATTCGCGCGAATGTCAGACGCTCCGTCAATACGCGAAGAAAATAGGAATGGAAAGTAATTGCAGCTTCGCGGATAGGTTTTATTGTAACGAAATGTCGCTCAGGATCTCCTCGCATTCCGAGGTCGGAACTTAAATGTAGCACTTTGCTATTAGAACGATTTTCCGCTCGATCAGATTCACTCGAAATTACTCCGTAATTATAGAGTGGCGGTTCCAATTGCACACTTCCCGTTGTGCACCTGCGCGGGCAAGAGACACGCGCGACGCAACTTTTCCGTGGCTCTAATTACTTCGACTTGGCTTAAGAGTCAATCATAATAAATACGAAGAAATTTACGACAAAAGGGCGTATCAAGTTGTCCGCATTAATCAGAATTCACCTGACTCCTGAAACGAGATTACTTTATGTATTCGCACTTCCTTCTCTCTCGGTTACCCCGCCACGATTACCTACATTTTACTTTCCCTGCTCGTCTCCACGTTCCTTCCTTTTCTTCGTACACGCTTCTCTAACGGCAAGCGTTGCGAGAATGAAATTACGAAAGGGGCCGAACGCGCGGGTAGGAGCCGGCACGGATAAAACGCCGAACAGTATGTATTAACGAGATGAGGAAGAGGATTACAGGCGTAAGGAAAAACGAGGAAGAATCGATCGAAGGTGGTGAGAGTGAGAAAGGGAGCTGTGGAAGGTGGAGATGGGGATGGATGGTACGGCGGTGAGCTCGGATGGGTGGAGCAAGGGCAGGAAATAAGACGATCCGCTATGCTATTCACTTATATTCACGGTACCGCGGCAGTGGAACCGGGAGAACCGCGGGACGAAGCGAAGAGGAGAGGAACGAGGCGGAACAAGAAGGAAGAAGGAGGAGTGACGAGGACATATGTATTCCATGAGCGTTGCATCGCGAAATTCCTCGCTTCGGGGAGTCCCGCTTCCTTGCAAAAAATGTTTTATGATTGTGGGCGTACGTGTGAGCAAAGCGCATCCACGAATGGTAAGGTATTTTAAGGGGTCGTGGCCCGTGGCGTAATAAAGCGCGTGCGAGATAACGATTGGAGTGGGAAATGAAATGAAATGTTTCGTTGTCGCGTGACGCATTGCAGCCAAAGTATCGTAGAACGAGACGCCGTCGAAATATCGGTAAAGCAAATCAGGAGGCGGTACGCGTCGGATGATAAATAAAACACGTGGTCTTTAATTTTGGATAAATAACCGAGAGTCAACTGGGCTCCTCTAAAGAAAAATTGGCGCGATTAAACGTGCAAGGCTCGCGAGCACGTTTATTATTTATGTCTAACGCGCGCGACGGCTCAGCTTGGGCTCCGTAGTGCGGTATCGTGTCGTCCGTAGACAGGGATCGGTGAGTGACGAGAATAAATTGTGCGGTGTCAGTCAGCCCATCCTGGCAGGCGAGAGGAACGAGGGAACGTCGTTGATTCCAGCGTGTAACTGGAACATCGGTAGGCCATTAGTTGCGGGGAATGAGGAAGAAGAGCAGACGGTGAGCGGATCGCGAACGACACTCTAATTGGGTACACATGATTTAAAGTGGAAACTTTACGTCCGATCGAGCTCCTAGTCACGCCTAACTCGTGAGCGAGTCTTCCTCGGGTACTTCCTTTTTTCGTCGATTTTCATTCTCGAGACGTTATTCTCTAGAAGCTGTTCTAACGGATGTTTATCAGATCCGAAGCAATTAAGATCTTTTGCGGCTAAATTACGTAAAAATCGGCTCGGAACCCTCGCAGTAGAATTTGTGCTGTGCTTTCGAGAACGCGTTTCTCGATGAAAGAAGAATTACGAGGACGATGTAAAGGGAGGTAATTTAAATATCCTATAATGCGATAAGTCGTCCGGCGCGAAGGTGCCTCGAGCTCCTAGCACGTATATGCTGCACCCTCGAATTTTTTTTCTCCCCACGCGTCTCGAGAAGACGCCAGTAGGGTGATTGCATTCTTAGGAGCAGATAGGGGAGGACTGCGGGCGTAAATGCATTGCGGAAGAAGTGCAGGGGATAGATAAGAATCGACGTATTGTCCGCACGCATGCGAAGGCAGTAACGTCGATGCTCATTGAAATCCCCTCCCTTTTCGCAAGCGGGTGGAGAATGAGGAAGAGGGACACGAGAGAAACGGGGAAAGGAACGCGGGGCAATAAAGCAAGAATTCCAAAGGTGGAGGAAGTTAGAGAAACTGACGGTGTCGTGGGGCTTCGCTTCCTGCCGCGAAGAGATAAAGAGACTCGAATCATCTCGCGAAGTATCTTCACGTGAAGCGAAGTATGTAGTAAGAGGAACCTGAGAGAAGAAGAATGGAGAAGAGCGTGAGAGAAAGAGAGCCTTTACGCGGGGAACAAGGCACCGCGGAATTTATATCACCGTCTATATCTCGAGTAGTACACCGGTTTTACTGCTGATTGAAAATCGAGCACAATAAAGGATCTATTCGCGAAACGATACACGCTCGGGAGCGCCGCGCACGCGCGCGGAGTTCGAGAAAAGAGTGGACTTGAACGCGAAGTGAGGGAAACAATGGGCGAGCAAGGAGGGCGAATGTTGCGGGGGAACGTAACAAAGGGGGGGAAAAGCGAGAATGAGCGTGGCCGAGCGGAAAGGATGAGTGAAAGCAGAAGGAGAACGAGAAGAGGTAGAGAAAGAGAGAGAGAGAGCGAGGAAGGAACTACGCGAAAACCAATATCGGCCCACCGTGTCCTATCGTGTCGAACAAGACAATGCTTTTATGGAAGTTTCATAGACGCGCAAGCGCGTCCGCGGTAAGAAGAAGAGCCAAAAAAGAAAGTCTTCCATTCCATTCCTGTCTTCCGAGCACCTCGACGATCTTCGCGAGCTCGCGTCAAGTCCGTGAGATTAGGTTATAAATATTTCGCGAGAGAAACTCTTCCAGTTGAAGTAAAACCTGAAGGGATGATCGAAGTTCTTCGTCCGCTTAGAAGGACTCGTCCGGAAAGAAATTATTAATCGCTTCTATTACGCGGGCCGAAGTTTCACATAAATCGTCCTCGTCTGCTTTCGGGGGTAGAATATTGGAAGAGGCTGCGCGTCTCGATGCTCCGAGAGTGACGGAGGGGAGAGAAGGTGAAGGAGAAAGGTGACCCCCATGAAGAAAGTTGACCCCTTCGCGTGTCCACCTCGTTCCTCTTCGGGGTCGGTCTTTATTAGCAGCAATAAAGAATAGCCGTGCAATATTGCTCCTCGTCATTGGAATTCATATATTCTCCTGAGGACCCTCCATATTAGAGTCCTAAATTCTCCAGAAGATACTTTACTTCCGCGGATAGTCTTCTTTCCGCCCCTTTCGTTCCTCCTCTCTCAGCGTCATCCCTTCACTCCTCTCTCTCTCTCTCTCTCTCTCTCTCTCTCTCTCACCCGCAGACTTCGTTCCATTCTTTCCCTGCCAGCTTACGTCCGGTTGCTCTCTTTTTTGCTCTCCTCTTCCGCCTTCCACCCTCGCGAAATTTCAATCTCCCCCACCCCCTCGGTCCTCGCTTTCGTCCCGTAAGAAAATGCACAGCCCCCGGAGAAACTCTTTTAATTAGTGGAGGAAGAAAAAAAAGTTATCACTGTACACTCGAAAACAGAAGTTGTTTTTTTTTTTTCCCGCTGCCGTTGCTGGAACGGCCGAGCTATCTGGGTCAGTCCAATTAAATGCATTCTTCTTAACGGCTGAATGGGTATCGTTAGCGGGATTTATGGAATCCCGGGGAAATGTGCGCATTAACCAGTTGCCGCGTTTAATGCGGGATGGTACGACGTGGAAAGGAAATTCGTAGAACTCGCTGGAAACGTAATAGCGGAATGCGCTCACGATTTCATTCTCTCTGAAATACCTAATTATCCAACGAGCGCGAATGTCGGATTTATAATAAGGTAACTGTTAATTAATCCAGAACTCGGCAGGATCCACCGGCTAGCTAATAATCGTCTATGTCCTCTTTGGTGAGGAAAACTCCTGAAAATATTCGCAGGGCTTCGGCCGGTCACTCGGCTCGTCGTTGCTGCAAATCCCGCGACGAGCCCGCGCGGTTCGACAGGATTGCTGGTGCCGTTGCTGTTACTGGCGGTACCTGGCCGAGCGTGTGTTTCTCTGCCTCTGTGTGTTCATTGTGGGACGTTGAGCAAGCACCGCCAAGCACCGAGACACTGTCGCCCCTGCTTCTCCTCCACCACCTCCGGCACCACCCCCCGTCAACCCCCGACGCCGGATATTTACAGTCTGCAGTCTACGTGCTGTTCCTACTTTAATATCCTGTCATTGCCTCTGACAAACGCGAAAGGAGAATGGAAGGAGGCAAGGGACGGAGAGATATGAAGAGGGTGGGAAGAAGAGAAGAGGGGGTTGTAAAGGGAGGGCCACGGGGATTGAGACTCGATTGGCCTGCAGGAGTTCCGCCACGGCGAACCCTCCGCAGGATGTCGAAGCTTCACCTGGAGCGATTGACTCCGCGCACCCTGCAAAGAAAAGGTGAGGGTGGGCCCACCCGAAGTACTCGACAAGGTCGGAAAATTAGATTTTTCTTTTTCCACCCCTCTACTCGTCTCACCTTGCCTCTCGACTAACATATTAAATTCAACTGAGGATTTCTTCGCGAAGAAATAAGACAGAGGATGGTGTTTCACTGACGATCGTATAACATTCATATTTCTTTGCTCGAACGAATTACTTCGTGGACACTTAATCCTCCCATTTTCCATCTGTTTTATTCCTACTACATATCCCTACTTACCAGTGGATCGTGCGACAGAAGAAAAATGCAACTCATTTCACTTCTTCCTTCCTCTAGCATCAGTATCGAAATACCTTCCACATATCTTCAAGGTCCCGAGGGGAGTGTCCCCAGCGTTTATTCTATCGTTTATCCTCGCCGATAAACGAAAGGGGGTGGGACGTGGTGATTTCGTGGAAACCCGGCAGTAGCTTCTTGGCTCGCTGCACGACTTCATCCCTCGCCACGCGAATTTCACCGTCCACGCATTATTGTCCTCGTATTGCGCTTCGTTAGGTGATTACTGCTGTTTCGAGAGATCTCGCAAGTGAGAAATCCAAAGCAAAATAACGGCGGCGGCGTAGAGCCACCCTCTCTGCCGTTCGCTTACCTAATTTATTCCTGCGATGTATTATGCATGCATGAAACGACGCGCTCCGTATGTGTAATTAATTGGCAAACGATCCTCCCTACTGGAGTATTGGAGTGATATATTTCGAGGCGCCCGATCGGATCCGGCGGACAGGCTCGCGAAACATTGTGGAGCCCGGGACGCATACGAAGACTCTATTATCGCACGATCCGCGCATACAATACGCCAAACTCCCCTGAGGCCGGTCTACGCCCACCGTGAACCGCGCTAAACCAAATTGCAATCTGTAGCGGAAACAGGCGCGCTCCCATCTGGTCGCTGATGATATTTTCTATCTACATATACTATTCGCCCTGCACACGTGATTTATCGAGAAAAAATCGTGGCGATATATACTTGGCTGGGTAATTTCTTTCCATGGACCTTACTTCCGATGATCAAACGATTCGTTAAATTAAATCAGCTCGAGAGACTTCAACCGAGAAGTTTTCGAAGTTCCAAACATATTTTAACCACGAGGATAATTTTCTCCACGTCGTCCGATAATCGTGTCCGTAGCTCTTCCGCAAATGGTCACTTCTTCCACCTGTAACGCGAGAACGAAAATTCGAAGGCTGTCGAATGCGAAAAGGTCGGAAAAGATCCAAGCGGATCTTCGTTGTCCAACCTTAATCGACGGTCGCATCTCCTCGCGTCATTTACAAAATGTATGCGAGTTTCCGATAAGGATCTGTCCGCGCGGATTCCACCGAAGTCCCACCCATGCATTCCACCATTCTCCTCCTCTTTCTCAGCCTCCTACTCCTCCACGGTGGATCTCTTCTTATCGTTCAGTTTCCATCTGACGGCATCCGAGTATGAGAGGACGCCTTTTATTCACGTTCTGTTCTCCCACTCTCTCCGTTTCCTTTCCTCTCGCGTTTATATATACATATACACTTTCACCTACATGCTTGAATATATATGTATGTATATATATCGTAATGTTACACGCCTCGCGTCGCACACACGCCCCTCCGTTACACGCCTCCGAACTACGAGGTCCAGAGAGGCGGAAGGTCTTCCTCGCAGAATAGAGATCGGGACGCGATGTCTGTGCATTCTCTCTCTCTCTCTCTCACTCTCTCTCTCTCCCTGCCTCTCAGTTTCACCCACCCTCGCCCCCTCCTGTTGGCCAACCGCTGGACACGAGCCCGTCCTTTGAAAGTATCTCAAAGTATCCCGAATATTACGTTGGAACTCTCGTCGCCGCAGCAGCCACCCTCCGAGTTTTCCTCGCTATCCACCTCCTGCCACCCCTCTTGCCATCCGCCTCCAGACTGTCCACGGCTACTTGCGAAATTCTTATTCCTCTTTGGCCGCCTCGGACCGACTGAAAAACTTCTCTCATAGGGTACTTTCATTGCGTCCGTTCCCTCCTGCCGCATTGTCGGTAATATGTATGCGAGCATTGATTTTCGAGAAACTGTAAATCGCAGATGGAACGCGGACTCGAGTTTGGATGCTTGATTCCATTGGAGAATGTCAGGAAAATCGGAGTGACTGGCATGCAGTAAACGCTGTGGTTTGTTACAAAAGTGATAATATAATTAGTTTGGCGTTCGAGGGTGCAGGAGGCGTTGAAAATTAGTTGCCGGACGTATTGCGAATGTGAGAGGTTAATTCGCGCGAGCTTGAAATTATACGAAACTCTAAACTCTAATTTAGACACGTGGTTGTAATAATTATCGGAGAACTCAACGTAGTCATGAAAATGATCTCTGATGCATCGACATCAACGGAGTCGACACAGTTTCGCGTAATTCGCCTGTTACGCTGGTCGCAGAAAAATGTCGAGGAATTTTCCACTTCGGGAATTTTTCTCCTACCCCGTCGACGATTACGTTCTACAATCGTGCAGCCTCGACCGAGGCTTCTAAGAAAAAGCTCGAGCGCGCGCGCGTGCATCCAATTTGCGGGAAGACGACAAATGATGCGACGGAAGAGCGTGGAAAATTCCTTCGAGGAAAATCGCGCGCCGTCATGGAAGGACGCGGTGGGTTGGTCCCTAATATGCGAACGAGCTGAGAGGAAAAGGCAAGAGGAGGAGAAAGAGAGACACGTAGAGGAGGATAGAAACGGGAGAAAGGATGGTGTGCCCTCACCGACGAGCAGGACGCTTACATTTACGTAACTTGTGGTAGCCAACCTGGCAAATATTCCCTCTAATGTGATCATACGAATGTTTTCGTTCCATCTAGGAAGGCTAATGTACGCGCACCGAAAGAGCCCAACGAGGTCGAGAGAAGCTTTGAGAAAAAAACAGGAGAGTGGCGCCTCGCTATCTACCTCTACCTCGGGGTGGATAATTATTTTGCAAAGTGTAATATTTTACCCGTACCTCGCCCGCAAGCGGCAGCTACTTCCTCCGCCGTTGATGGTCGTCGCTTCTTATCCGTCCCGGTAGAGCGATAAGGGCAACATTCTTGCCTTTAATTAAAAAATAAAAAGCAGAAAAGAGAAAATCACGCCACGCGTAATGAGTGGCCTCTCGCATATTTTCGCGACGAAGAAAATCGTTGCAACTTTGTTCAATACAGAATTGTCCAGGGTAATGTCCAAAGAGGAATGAACATTTACCTTTCGAGTATCCTGGATGTATTCGCACGATCAAGAAGACCGTATCTCACGGGCGCAAATAAACATCGATTCGCGAATGCGCGGGGCCGAGCCTCGCGTAAATTATAAATTCGTGCGCCTCGTCGTGGGTGGCTGCGATTAACGGAAAGGACGAACGTGGCTCTCTCGAATTTTTATTACTCTCGCCTCGAGGTTGGCCACCTTGTACGTTTCTGCCTGTTTCGAAACGTGGGGAGAGCCGGAAGGTGAGAGGAGAGGAAAGCACGATTTCTTCCGAAGAGTAAAAGGAAGAAGACATAAGAAGAAGGAAGGAAGAAAGTGAAGAAACAAAACGAGAAGGGAAGAATCGAGGGGAGAATTAAATTTCAACTGGCCTCCCGTCTGGGAAGCCTTGAGTTACCCATTATAAAAAATGCATTTACGATCGGCGCGAAGCATTAATTATCTATTTCCTCGTCGCGTCAACCGGATACTCGTCTCGAGCAGCTTCACGACATTTAGGGTATGTGGTGATTGTGTGCGGGGCGCGTCATGCGCAATTCACCATACGAAAGTTCTCAAGCATTGCCAAGTGAATTTAAAGCCTGGCCATTAAAGCGACCGACGCTGACGCTCGGTTGTTCCTACTCGGGTGCGGGCCACGGGATATCATATTTTTAATTACACGCTTCTCTCTTTACCGTTTCTCTCCTCCCTTCTCTTTTCTCTTCCTCCTCGGCACAGCTCGTCCCTCTCGACTCCTGCCTACCATTCTCGAGAGACTTTATTGCGATTGCCTTTTGGCTCTCGTCGTCGCGAGAGACTCTCACGGCTACCAGCTCTGCAACGTGCTGCAGCGAGTGGACTTGTATCTGCGATTAACGATTAGTAGGTTACATTCGATGTTGTTCGTATTCCTCGAAACTACCAGCCAAGGAGAAACTGATCCGCGCCGGTTCGTTGATCGGTGAAGTAATTTTTCGACATTCGTTGAAACGTTTTTTAGAATATGCATCTAGAATAAGTTTTCTCGGTTTGAAAAGAAATTTTACGAATAGAAATACTCGAATGACACGTAGAATTTTTGACTATTAGATTTCAAGAATTTATTAGTCATCGGAATGTTGTAAGTTTTTTTATTTTAATACGCAAAGATTACATCGACAAGCAGGATTATCGACCTGGTGGATTTATGTGGGTAAGTGGAAGTAACGGGAGACGCGAAATAATCTAAACCCCGGGCGGTTTCTCGCAGCCTTCCTCCCTTTGCTGGGAAAGACCGACTGCTCGGGGCTGAAGTAACGACTGTCGGCGAGGGAGAATGTAAAGAGGTACGAGGAGCCGATGGAAGGAGGCGTATTTACACATGAATACGGGGCCCGGGCTTATCACTACGTGAATGGAGCAGCGAGGATATATTGGTTCCGCAAAGAGCCGATGAAGGGTCTTGCTACGATATCAAACTTACGCGTCCAGGAATGAGCGAGGAGGAGGAGGACAGAGAGAAGGAGAGGGAGAAGAGAGAGACACGAAACGTCTGCGGACGCGCAATATTACAATCCTTCCCATCCTACGTATATATTTTCCCTTAGCTTCCACCGAGAGATCCCGCGATACGACAAATTATTCTTTCCGAGAATACTGCGAAAAAGCACGAAACGGGGAAGGATTCTTAGCGGGATGAACCATCAAAGAATATCCCTGTTCTTCTCCAGAAATAAATTAACTAATGCCCCGTTGGTTCTTGAAATCCTCGATGAAATTAAGGGAAGCTCGGATATTCCGAATTTACATTTTCCTCTCTGTGAACATTCGGACAGCCAGTGACGGATAATAGCAGCCACGTTTCCACGTATTCCAAGTTAATCGTGAGACTGTACGCGAGCCGTTTATTCAACCATATATTTATTCACTTGTACTGGGAATCACGCTCCTTCAAATATCGCGAATTAATGCGTACCTGGAAATGTTGACATCCATCCGATATTTTCAAGGGGCTAGAGTCTGTTGGCGTTGGCGCTATTTGTAGTGACGGACGAGGCATTTCTTTGTTGATCGATGTCTAGAATTCTGTGCACCGATAAAATCGCGACCGATGGAATCCTCTTGAACGCACGTCAACAGAGCGCTAAGATGTACGAGAAGAAGAACGTTGAATGACTGCCTTTGTTTCAGAAGCTTTTATGCCAGCTTTGTATACATACGTACTTCGGAAAAGGAGAATCATTTCCGAACTTTTCTCTCTTCGCCGTTTTCCGAACGTCCGAGTACACTTCACTCTTAATTCAAGCCCTTTATCGGACGATACTTTTCGACGGAAACAAATACGAAATATTCCTGAGAATTTCATCTTGGATTCTGCTCGCTCCAAGCAACGTGGGGGAACACGAAAGCAACGAGAAATCTACCGGCGGACCAAGAAATATTTTTACAACCCGGCAAAAATTTATTAAGCCACCGTACATATCTGAAAAATCATTTCATGCCTCTAAATTGAAATTATCTTTCCACCTGCCAGGGCACCGTTCCAAAATAGTATTCTCCCAGTTACAATGCGGACAATAGCGAATATACTGAAACAACAAAACCCCCAGCTCTCTTAAATGAATAATTCAAAGCGTGCCCCGCTTTTACGAACTATTTCGTAAAAAGAGAGAAAAACGGGATGAGGGAGGAGGGGGCTATCATCCAGTAAACTTGTTTCCCGAGAAGACCGCTGCTGGCATGATACCGGACGAAAGTTTTTCTCTACGAGCTTGTCCGCTCGCACACGTGGGGATCACTCGCGCGGGAGGGCGAGACGCGGGTAAAATCGATCGTCGCGTACATTGTCGCCGAGTTTATCTTGCAAATCAATCGAACCACGGGTAGGCTTCGATGTCATTAAGGAGCCACGGAATGGGACGCTTCTTTCCACCGTTCTCCATTTATCCAAGGGACAGCAAGAAATGACAGAACGACGGGCGCGAGGAAAGAGAATGATGAAGACAGAACGCGAGCGCCTAACTAGGGAGTAATTGAGATAAGCAAATAGGTTCGAATGCAGAAAGGGAAGGGAAAATAATTGAGGTGAATGGAGAAAGGCCTCTGAAGAAGAATCGCGATAGAATTCAAGAGAGTACTCGAGAAAGGAAAAAGAAATCGATATTCAAGAGACGCGCGTGGCAGTTTGTAAAGGAAGAAGGACGAAAAAGTTGCTCTTATTTCCTTGCTGCTTTGTCCGAGCAAGAGAAGGACTCGGAATGGGACTGACGGAAAGTGGTCGGATTGTGAGAGGGAAAGTACAAGGGCATCTGACCAAAGAAATTCAAGAGAATCGTGGAAGGAGAACGAGGATGACGAGGAGGAGAGTGATTACGGGAGAATAAGAGGAATAGGCGGGTGGGCATTTCGCAAAATAGGAGCGTAGTCGTGAAGAAGGAAAAAAAAAGTGACGGGCAGGACTCGTCGGTAGGAGAGAACGTGGGAAGACGAGAAGACGCGGTGGCACCCAGGGGAGAAACGGGTACAGATCGGAACGATTACTGCAAATTCATCGCGAGTGTGCTGTAGGTCGATACGCCGCTAATCATTTTCTTATCCGTCCTGCCATAATTAAACCAGTTCTTCCTCTTATTCTGAGCGCCGTGATGGCCTGCGCAACGAGCGACCATTAAATTTTCTGCGAAAGGAGGAAACAATTCCCGGAGCTGCGCGCCATAATACCAGGTGCAGACGGAGGAGGACAAGAGAGGGAGTACAGGCCACGCGCGCTCTTAACGAACCGGAAAAGGGATTGTCTCCTTTACGACACGCGTAAGCGCCAAGACGATAGGGTTACGACGGCCGCGAGGAATTTCGGATTAACTTCTTCCTTCCTCGAGAGAAGCGTCTCGCGACATCGCAGTCTGCACAGATAACGGATTGTGGGGGGTACGAAAATGGTCGCTGAAGGTGCCCGGTGAAACGATACGATCTGTTCTGCGGAATTAAATTTTTAAATTCAAGATTGAAGTGTAAAAATTCGATGCACTTGAATTTTTCCAACCTCGAGAAAAGCTATTTTCATTATTATGCTGGTATATTTATTTCGCGTGGATGGGAAACTTTGTTTGTTACGATCCGGTTGAGAGTAAAATTTACCCTGACTGTAAATTCGGTAAAGTCGCGGACCTGTAAGAATGACGTCCATTCGCGGAACAAGTAGGATTATACGTTGAACGTCTAGTAGACCCTGATCGGCAAGAACCTCGAATTAACGTTTTCTCTTCACTCGAGAAATTACCCCCGTTAATTCTAATGGAGCGTAGGCGGCTCGATAAACGTCTCCCACTTGCGCCCGCCGCACGCTCGGGTGTCCAACGATATCGGTGTAATTTATCGTCCGAAAGATCGAGCATGTGTGGAGCTTAATAGCTACCTCTGCGAACTTCCACCTAATCGGTGAGTGGCAGCTACGTTCTTCCATCAGGGCGCTTCTACGCTACGTAATAGTGTTTTCAGGGTTTATATACAGTGTGTTTTATATACAGGGTGTTCGTAATTTCATTATTTTTAATCCGCGTAAGAGCGTCATCCCTAAAAGAAAAATGGTTCGACGAATCGGAATCGGCCATTAAATTGCAGGAGTATCGCCACGGGCGAGAAGTGATTTTTCCTCGAATTATGTCGGATTATCGATGTCCACCGTGAAGCAATTTTTCATTCGATCCAATCTGCACGCTCCCCCGTTACACACGAGCGCCACCACCCGCCTACAATCGTATTCATTTCCCACTGTCTCGCTACTTCCTCCGGAGTTATTCGGCCGCTCTTCCGCCCCCGCTGCCGTTTTGATTTATCGTCGCGATAAAAGCAACATTAGACTCGGCAGAACAACTCCGTGAGCATAGTGGAGGGGAGTCGAACGAGCAGAGAAGAGTATGAGATCCTCCTCTCGTTCCTCCAGCCTGCCATTATCTGCTCATAACAGCATCCAGCCTCGAAGGATGTAACGATGTAACGATGTAACGTTCGCCATTGTGCCAAGCCATGCGTTCTGAGACGCGCTCAAGAGAAAAGTGCTTTGCATACGCGTGCGAGCTTACGGAAGGGAAGGGAGCCGCGAATATGAACGATTGCGAATTGGCAGCTGGTAGCTGGTTGTAACGATGTAACAGGTCGAACGAACGGGAATATCATTGCCTGCCGGGTACGATGATGGCCTTTGATCTCGTCCCAATGCCCCTCGTCGATTCAATTTGTATCGCGCAAACGTAACGATCTCTTTTCACACGCGAGGATATTTAGTAGAAGAATTTATCGGGAAAGGGATGAATTTACGTCCGCGGTGTTCGATGTCGATAGAGAATATCCTCGATATCGAGGGGAAACGAGTTTTAATGGCGCTTTTGTGGATTTCGCTTAATCGCTTTTGATCTGCACGGCATGTGTAATGTTATTGCAGGGAACTCTGTCATTTTTTTGGTTGATATTAATAATAAAAGTGATCTAACGGCCAGGGTTTTTTTTAGAACCGTGTGTTTTGTTTTGTAGATTACACGCGACGCGAGGAGAACAATTTGATTTGTAACATTTTACTGAATCGAATTCAACGACAAATCGATTCATCGAACAATATCATATTGTTGTATGAATTTCATCCTACCGCAATTTCTCTCGATGATATTCCGAATAAAGTAAATAATTTGACCACTCGCGGTCGATGCAATATTTGCCGGATTGCGACGTGCTTTCTCATTTCTATTTTTATTCGTACGAAACAGTCGGGAGCGAAAAGGCTTTGCATACGCGAGCGAAACGTGAATTAAATGTGCGATGCAATTCGTATTTGGCCGGCGTTCAAGACCCACGCCTAACACGAACGTTTTCCATTCGGGCTACTCGTGATTATTAAACTTCCTTTTAATAAAATTCTTCTCCGGCTTTCGTAAATCTCTCGCTCCAATATTGTATATCCTTTTTATCGCGCCTTAATTAACAACCTGGAATTTCGTGTTTCTACGGGAAAGCATTTTTAATCTTCTCTCCTTCATCTGCAAATCGTACGCCCTTGAATATTCATAACGGAAACCACGAAATGATTAATACTTTCCACGCAGGATTAACGAGTTTCTCCCTTCAGATATTTCAACGTTGCGAATAGATCTGCACCTTTTCCAAAGAGTCCTCGTTACCTTCGAATTTTCTACTTTCCGTCGAATCACGAGTGTCGGTTCGAAATTGATGGTTGAAATTTTTTCGCTCGCAAATTCGAATAATTTATAATGGTAACAAACGTGCCGGCTTAACAATGACCATGCAAGGGATCAAGAAGTTTCTAGAGCTCTCTCGCAGATTATTTCAGGCTTTCTTATTCGAGCGAAACCGCGCTTCTCCGCCTTGAATATGCATGAGGACAGAGATACGATTTCCATTCGGGGATTACCGAAAATAAAATGTAACGGCGCGCGCGGGACGATATTCATCCCTGAGTTTTAATCGTCCGGTACGGCGAGGGTAATGCCCGTAAAAATACGTGCTGAATCCTTATTCAATGTCTAGTGCCGAAAACGAATTTTATTTTAAAGTTCCCGTCCATTGGCGCTGATATTTTTCCGAGACTTCTGGAGAAATTCCAGGAGTGTTAGAAAAAAACAGGGTCTCTCGACAAACAAATGAGCTGTAAGTTACGTCGAAAGGGCACGCGTCACCGGGCTAGTGAAAGATCGTCGAGTGAGTGTGCTCGAAGAACGCGTACTTGGGTGTCTCCTAGAGAAAGCGTAGTGCCTCGTCCTAGACGAAGGGCGGATGTCGCGCCCTGCTGCGAAGAAAGGGAATGATGGACGCCCCTGAACTCGTAAGAGAGAAGGAGTTGATTCGACAGAGCCGGTGCCAGTGAAACGATTTCGAGAAAGACGAAGAACCTCGTTGGCCGAAGCGAAGAGGGGCGTGGAGTGTGAGGAAAGAAGTAAAAGTGAAAAGACAGAGAGAGAGAGCGGAAGTTGGCCGCGTCACCAGTTTTCTTTATGGCGAGCAACGGGGTTCCTCTGCATAAAGCACATGGGGTGCCATGGCCAAGGGTGCAGGAAAGGGTACGCGAGGAAGGAAGCCAAGATGGCTGTCTCGTGCCATGTAAAGGGGTTGTAACATTTAGTGCCCCTCTCCTTCGCCACTCCACAATTTCCTTTCACTTCTCGGCGATCTTCGTTTAACCCGCGATCAGAGAGCCATTGTAATAAACAAATCTAGATCTCTTGTGAACATTGTCGAAGTAGTCTGCGTTATTTGAAATTCAAAGAAGGAAGGAGATTGAACTGGCGTAAGAGAAACGGTGTAGATACCAGGGAACGATTGAGAAATTAACGGAAGAAGGGGTAAAAGCGGGTGCGGAGTCAAAGGCAAAGGAGAGATAGTGGAAACAGAGGGGATGGAAAAAACAACTAAACCAAAAAGAGAGCGTGAGGCGGGCAAAAGAAGCGAAACAGGAAGCAAAAAGACGCGGGTTCTTCGGGGGGCTGGAGGTTGTCGGGGTTTGGGGGTGGATAGCGGTACTTTTCACCGTTTCCGCGGTTAAAAGGTAGTATATCGCGGCCCAGCACGCCCACCTAAAGCACCTGCTAAGAGCCTCTCCCGTTCCATTCCACCGCTGTGGACCAACTCAGTCCCCGACCCACCATAGGTCGTAGGTCGGGGCTTGGTTGCGTCGTGCGCCACGACCTAAAAGGTTTAAAGCGGTGGTGCCCCGCGCAGGAGGCGATATTTTACGCCATGAACCATGATATCGGGCCGATCCATTGTCCTTGAAACAGAGAGTGCACTCCGCTGGTGCCGCCTCCGCGAACCCGCACCGATTTTCGTAATCTCCGTTGACACGACTTCGTTCCACTTCATTTCTTTTACTCTTCTACTTCGAACGTCGTCGAACTCGTCGCACAGTGGGCCGTTTGACGATTCTAGCTGGACAAAAATAGGAAAATCACTTTTTCACGGAAGCGAATGACAATTATTTATTTCGATAGTCAAGACCTCAAAGTATCCTGGTATATGCAATATTTCCTCTGAATAAGTCGTTAAATAAATTATAATTAACATTGAAGTCAGAGTAAGACTAGCTAACCAAAGTAGTCGTTTCAAGTCACCTGCATTCAATCTTACACCACACAAGTGTTTGTGGGACGATAAGTTTCGTTGAAGGCTCGATATATAAGTACAGATCTCTAGTTTGCAAAACCTTTCGGTTTCTTGCTGTAACTCAAATGGTTTTCGTGTAGCACCATTTTCAATTGTTATGTGCAACTTTTCGTAATTCTCATATATAATTAGACTTACAATTTGAGTGCTGCGGAGTTCCGCGATGGGCTTTGGTGCGTTTGAAAGCTTATTCCTTACCCTCTCGAATGCCACAAAATTTGGGTGCGGTCGCCTGCGGCTCCGGTTGTTATTTCAATTGTTATAAGTAACCGCGCGGTACATCCCATAGTATATCTCCAGAATTAATCAAATTCTGAAGAAACGGCTCATTGGATTGGAATAAAATTTGACAGATTAATCGAAGATGTACTATTGTGCTTATATTAAACTTTCCAGACCGCCATTTGTAGCCGTTTCAAAATGTCGGTTATTGATATTCATAGCAAAGTTGTATTCTCTTGAACTCTCGTCGGAACTAGACAAAAGTTGAAAGATACGTGCAAATTATGTCAAAAAGTATATTGTCAAATTTTTAAACTTTTGTCTTGAAACGACTACTTTGGTTAGCTAGTCTTACTCTGACTTCAATGTTAATTATAATTTATTTAACGACTTATTCAGAGAGGATATTGCATATACTAGGATACTTTGAGGTCTTGACTATCGAAATAAATAATTGTCATTCGCTTCCGTGAGAAAATGATTTTCCTATTTTTGTCCAGCTAGAATCGTCAAACGGCCCACTGTGCGGCACTGGGGTCGTAAATCAAAAGCCACAAAAGGGACATAAATCGAGGAATTACTGTATACATATATCAATACATATATAATATATCAATATATATATATATATATATACAGGGTGTCCCGCAATTGGTGTAATCCCCGCGAAAGGGTTGTAGCTGAAATAATTCTAAACACCAAAAAAAAAAAATTAGGGTTATGGTTAGGGTTAGGGTTAGGGTTAGGGTTAGGGTTAACCTTAAAAAAATTAGGGTTAACCCTAACCTTAACCATAACCCTAATTTTTTTTTTTTTTTCCTCTACGGGCGCGCTCATTCGCCTATGTTTTTCCTTAATTTTTGAATTCTTAAGGAAAAACAGGCGAATGAGGAAAAAAAAAATTAGGGTTATGGTTAGGGTTAGGGTTAGGGTTAACCTTAAAAAAATTAGGGTTAACCCTAACCCTAACCATAACCCTAATTTTTTTTTTTTTTTTTTCCTCTACGGACGCGCTCATTCGCCTGTTTTTCCTTAAGAATTCAAAAATTAAGGAAAAACATAGGCGAATGAGCGCGCCCGTAGAGGAAAAAAAAAAAAAATTAGGGTTAGGGTTAGGGTTAGGGTTAGGGTTAACCTTAAAAAAATTAGGGTTAACCCTAACCCTAACCATAACCCTAATTTTTTTTTTTTTTTTTTCCTCTACGGGCGCGCTCATTCGCCTATGTTTTTCCTTAATTTTTGAATTCTTAAGGAAAAACAGGCGAATGAGGAAAAAAAAAAAATTAGGGTTATGGTTAGGGTTAGGGTTAGGGTTAACCTTAAAAAAATTAGGGTTAACCCTAACCCTAACCATAACCCTAATTTTTTTTTTTTTTTCCTCTACGGGCGCGCTCATTCGCCTATGTTTTTCCTTAATTTTTGAATTCTTAAGGAAAAACAGGCGAATGAGGAAAAAAAAAAATTAGGGTTATGGTTAGGGTTAGGGTTAGGGTTAACCTTAAAAAAATTAGGGTTAACCCTAACCCTAACCATAACCCTAATTTTTTTTTTTTTTTTTTTTTCCTCTACGGACGCGCTCATTCGCCTGTTTTTCCTTAAGAATTCAAAAATTAAGGAAAAACATAGGCGAATGAGCGCGCCCGTAGAGGAAAAAAAAAAAAAATTAGGGTTAGGGTTAGGGTTAGGGTTAGGGTTAACCTTAAAAAAATTAGGGTTAACCCTAACCCTAACCATAACCCTAATTTTTTTTTTTTTTTTTTCCTCTACGGGCGCGCTCATTCGCCTATGTTTTTCCTTAATTTTTGAATTCTTAAGGAAAAACAGGCGAATGAGGAAAAAAAAAAATTAGGGTTATGGTTAGGGTTAGGGTTAACCCTAATTTTTTTAAGGTTAACCCTAACCCTAACCATAACCCTAATTTTTTTTTTTAGACTACTTTGGTTAGCTAGTCTTACTCTGACTTCAATGTTAATTATAATTTATTTAACGACTTATTCAGAGGAAATATTGCATATACCAGGATACTTTGAGGTCTTGACTATCGAAATAAATAATTGTCATTCGCTTCCGTGAAAAAGTGATTTTCCTATTTTTGTCCAGCTAGAATCGTCAAACGGCCCACTGTGCGTCGCGGAGAAATGAAGCAATTTTTTAAGGAGATACGCGAAATAAAACGGTACCGGGTCGGAGGAGCCGAGGTCGGCACAAGTAGGCGGGATAATTTATGTAACATCGTGTTACCCAAGCACATTATCTGCGAGCACCTAATGATTATTGAGGGAACGACAGATTAACAGGAATTTTGTTTTCGTCGAATTCGTTACTTCGTTTCTTCACGAGGTCTCGAAGTGATCGCATTTTTCATGGAGATATCGAAGTAAAGTACTGCCTTGGCCACGTGGAATTTCGCTCGAACGAATACCTCAACGTTTACGAGGGGTGGTATTGTGAAATTAAATTACTCTCGACCATTACCCGAACACGAAGGAATGAAACCTTAAAGTCGAGTTCGCGATATCTTGGGAAGTCTCGACGGAGCACTTTCGTCTTCGGAGTGGAACAATTTTTCACGGAGATACCAAAGCGAAGTACCGAGATTGGCCGAGACGACATTCGACGAGGCGAGTAAATTTGCTTTACATTACCTTGAAGAAGAAACGAGTGGAATACATCATGTTCGCGATATTTCCAAAATACCTCTACCAAAGTACCACCAATTTCGCATTTCCATTCGGAGGAGAATCGATCTTGTACACGCTGCCCGAAACGCACGACGGACAGTCCCTCAGCTACCTCCTAGTGTATCGCTCATCCAGAACCAAAGTCTGAATGGACCCTCTGTTCGTGCCTGTCGCCGTCTTATCTGACCGCCCAATAGTCCCGGCCAAGTGCAGTTACGACTAGTCGAACGACGATTCCATCCTCTCCCATCCTCTCACCGCTTCCACCCTCCGACTATCTGATATTCACGAACTTCACGAATAAAGAGAAGAGGTGGGAGTCTATCGTGAGGGGCGGTCGAGGGAAATGAACTAAACTGCGCCACGGGCTGCCCACGAAGTTTCGTCCTTCGAGTTTCGACCGACGACGCGTCCTCGTAAACTCGTTGATCCGTGGTTCCCAGCCTCCACGGACGACTTCGTCGACGATCGTTTTACACGAACTAATTTCCGTTGTCGACGCCCACCCCGATTGGCGACGAGCACCGAATTCGCCGTCGATGCTTCCGATAATCCATTCGAATTATCGTGTTTTCAACGCCGGCGAGAAAATCGAGGAGCGTAGTTTGACGGCGTACGATCAAGTCAAAGGAGGAATATTTGACGAGAAAATTTCACGGAGTAGAAGGGGGCAGAAAAGTAGTCGACAGTTTCCTCGATGCGAGTGGCATACCTCGATACGCCGGTTTGCACCTTCAGTTTGTTTCTCGAGACTGAAGCTCAATGGGTTTTAATTGAAATATTAATGAGGAGGAATGCTTTTGAAAGTGCTACCATGCTTTCGCCCCTGTACCCATAAAAATCGTTATTTAAATCGGAGGATGGTGCTCTTGCCACGAAATTTATCGGCGTTCGAGTTATAACTCATTAATTATTTATTAAAACGTTGGTACACGCGATGGTCGACTGAACGGAACGAAATTTACCAGTGAGATAAATACTCACCCCTCTTAACCACGAACAAAAGTCAATAGCCTCGTGCCGCCCTCGTAAACTTCGAAATTCGTGGAATCTCCAACGGACGCACGATCGTTTCCGACGAACTAATTTCTCCTACCGAGACGGAAGCAGGGCTCGATTTCTAATCCACCTCGATAGGCTCCCTCGTCGGAAAATGGCCAGTTATCGGGGCGAAGGATCTCCATGGTCAGTCTGGCTCCGAGGGCACCATTATAATTCCCTCGAGAATATCGAGCTGGACGATTACGTGACGTATTCCTAAGTGTCTCGCGAATAGCCTTCGCCTTCGTCGATTTACTTCGGAAAGAAAAAATTGCCTGCCATTTGGGAATTATTGCCGAGCACCGGCGACGTCGAAACTCCGCCTGACACGAAGACCTACTCTCACATCGGCATTATACAATGCTCGTGCTCTCGGCTCGTAAAATGGCGAGCCCTCGTGGCCAACGTAAAGCGAACAACGGGAAACTCATATCCGCCGGTAAAACCGAGCGAACGACGCCTCTTTAATCTCCGTCGTGACGCATCACGGGGTGGTTCGGTTCGCTGGTGTTGTTGACTCGCATTCTCGCCCTCTCTCTCCTACCGAGCGTTCCTTCTCCCCCACGATTTTCCCGATTCTTGCTACGATCGTCCGATACGGCGAGGGTCGCCGGTGAGACGGCGAACGAATGTCTTTCATATTTCGTGGGAACGAGCCGCGCGCCGATCCGTAAGCAGAATGGGTAATTAATTCACAGCGCGATAGGATCGCGGGACTGCCATGCCGACGCGGCGGCTAAATTGGCCGCGCTGAAATTGCGAAATCGAGATAGGCCCCGGATCGTCGGCCAAGATCGCGCGGGGTTTTCGAATTTCTTACGACTATTGCCCAGCTCGCATATTCAAATTATTCGCGTGTTCCAGGGTAGTCGTGGATCTTAAAGAATTCGAGGATGAAAACGAAGACGGGCTTGTAGAATTTAACAGTCTATGATCGATATCGAGAAGACGCTGTTTTATTAGTCAAATATATTTCCACCAAAGTGCTGCAGAACCAAAACTTCCTTCGTACCACCGACTCGAGGCTCATCCTACAGGATCTGTTTAAAGCAGAGGTCGGCACAAAATGCACTTTTCGGCCGATTTTCAGAAGACTCCGCCTACCGCCCCCTCCTTTCGCCAACAAGAGCCGATCGAGCCTTAGAAGCGTATTGTCGCAGAGTAGAGCCATGGAAAAACGAAAGAGCGATGAAAACTTTTTTACTTTATGAAATGCTTATATTTATTGTTGATATTTGTTTCCAATAGTTTTCCAAAAAAAAAAAAGCATTTCATGAAATAAAAAAGTTTTCACCTCTTTTTCGCCTTTCCATGACTCCACTATGCGGAGAATACAATACGCTCCTGAGGCCTCGACCGGCTTGGTGGAGGCGCGCGGTGTACCAAGGGAAAGGTGGGAACGTAAGGCGGAGTCTTCCGAAAATCGGCCAAGAAGTGCATTTCGTGCCGACCTCCGGTTTAAAGGAATTTTTCAATTCCACGGAAAATCACGCGTCTTTCCCACATCCAATCGGTCTTATCGCGCGCCGTATAAGCGACATCTTGGAAAGTCACGCATGCGTGTGTTAAAAATACTTTCCCAGTTGATAGCAGGACCTCGCATCACCGTCTCCGATGATCGATGCCCGTCTCCCGTCCCCGATCATTTTTCCCAATTCGTCCCATAATTTATTCTCCTTTCGACACCCTATCTCTCTCCGATTATTTACGGAGTTTTGCGCTCGCTCACGCGGTGGCCTCGGTGCACGCACGAAATATCGCGTTTCCCTTCGCCGTTACGCGGCACCTTTCCCCGTCGGCTCCGATGGCGACGACGGGGGTGGGCGGAGACCAACGTGGTAATCGGCAAATGTGGCGTGAGGGAAACTTTGTTAGCGACGGGGGCTCGTTGGATCGCGCGATAGATCGATCATTCCTACGCTAGGGCGGGAACCAGTCCGGTATGCAAAGGCGCAACCGTGCGGCTCGTTATCCGCCGCGGAAGGAGACGCCGAGGAGGAGGATGAGGAAGAAGAGGTGGAGAAGAGGGGAAGTGCGGGTATTTGCAGCAGAACGAACTTTCGCCAAACTTGGGCCGGAATCGAGTCGCCGGCTCGCTTGTACTTTCGCGTTTCCTCTCGTGCCTCGTCCTCATCCTCGTCCTCCTCATCCTCCTCCGTCTCCTCTGCTCTCGCAGCTTTCTCGCGGATCGTGCGAGGATCGCCCCGTGCCGAGCTGCGGATTCGATGTAAATTATGGAGAAGTTTGCAGACCGCGTATCTCCGGGCTCTCCGTGGATGTTGTTGATCGCGAATGTGGCTCGCGACTAATTAGTCGATTTGCCACGTTGATTTAAACACAGAGCTCCTGTAATTTCTCAACTCTCCCGTGGATTTCGAATGATTTTCACTCCGTTATTCGTAATCAACAGCTGTGCTCACGGTGCACACTCGTGTCTGCGTAATTAATTAATTAATTAATTAATTCGTAGATAGCTTCCAAGGGTGCACAATGGATCCGCGTAATCACTGCTCCCTGGCAGGCCATTCGCGAGGAAGCATCTTCTCGTTCGCTGGGAAGGGATCCTGAGCGAGAAATCCCGGAAGATAAAAAGGAGGTCACGTTTCCGCTTTCGAAGCGGGACGTCGGCCAGGCGAGAGAAGGGGAGAGGGCTGCTGGTGCCTCCTTCCTTCCTTCCGGCTCGCGCTGGATGCTGAAGAGACGCGGACTGTAACGAGCGCAAAATGTTCCACTTTTCTTCCACCTCGGTCCTCCTACCCCTTCGTTACTCATTCGCCTTCGTCCATCCTTCCATCGCCCTTCTTCTCGATCTTCCTATCGACCAGCAGCCCCGTGAATTCTTGAGGCTCCGCGAGTGCGAGGGTTGCAGCGAACTTTTGTCTTCCGCCCTTTTGTTTTCTCTAATCTCCACCCTTTCTCTCTCTTTTCTCTCTCTCTCTCTCTCTCTCTCTCTCTCCCTTACCCACCCTTCTTTTCTTTTTCCATCGTTCGTTCGTCTCCTCTCGATCGACATCTACCCTCCGCTTAGACCCTTAGCTTCGAAATTCCACGAACGCCAGACGAGACGCTCGACGAGGCACGCGCGGTCGCGCGGCACGCTTCCTCAGCTACTAAATCATGCAAATACTAATAATGACGGGGGCAAGGGGTGAAGCGTCGGATAATTGAAATGTAAACATCGCGCGCGGCGGCCCGCCGACGTCGTTCTGGTGCCACGTAGGCGGAGATGGAGAAGAGGCTGGAATAAGTTTGTAGGCTCAGCCAGTCTACAGCCTGTTATACCGCCGAGTCCTGCTGAAGAGAATAGACGAGGGAGGTGAAAGTCACTGTGGAAAGGGCGGCTTGTGTGTGTGTGTGAGAGAGAGAGAGAGAGAGAGAGAGAGAGAAGGAAGGGTGAGACGGGTGGTCGCAAAGAATGGGAAGAGGGAGGGTGAAGCGAGAATGAGAGGGTGAGGGTGGCAAGGGGTGAGAATGAGAGGGGTGAATGATGGACGTGGAAACGAAGAGAAGCAGAGGGTTGAAGCGGAACGAGAGACGTTCGGAGGAGGCGAACAAAGAGACGCAGGCAGACACGAGAGGATACAGCGACGCAATATTCTCTCCTCCTCTCGTACTCTTTGACAGTAAACATTTGCATTCGTGACAAGATGATTGCGGAAGGCGGGCGAGTCTAATCGGCCAATTAATAATGAGTTTCATTAAGGAGGGTGAATCGAGGACCTAGAACCGGATCGGCTTAAGACGTAAGGGAGATAATCCTGGAGGATAGCGTGAGTTAATCGGTAGTGATAATGGGGATTAATTAAGAGCCATCGCCGAGTAATCTTGCACACTTCGTTGACGAGAATTTCCAAGAGAACGACGTTCTTGTTCTAAGCACGATTGAGCTTGCATCGTGCAACGGCAGCTTTTCAATTATCAACATTATCATAACAAAGCAGTAACTCTCGGCAGTAAGCACACTCACGTCGAGTAACGGTCCTAGTAGACGCATTTTACTCCATGAGGTACACCCTGCACGAAAATATGTACCGCGGTCTTCATTCCGATTCGCTTCGACGTCTCCATCGAAACGCGAGGTTGTGAAAATTCGACAGGGGGTCCTATAAACTGCAGGTTCTCGGTTTTATGAATAGTCGCGTCCCTCCTGCGAGTGGTGAGAGGATAGTTCGTGAAACAAATTAACGAAGGCACAGGAGCGACTCCACCGCGTGTGCTAAAATTATTATTTTGATACGCTTGCGTGCACCTAACGAGAAAGCAACGCGTGCTCGCGCGCCACCTCCTCGTTAATTCCGGCGTGTCCTGCGGTAACAATAAGGCGCCCAGGATCCGATTTCCTCCAGCAGTTGCAAAAGCAGACTTTCCGCAGATTAAACTTTCCTCCCACACCCCTTCTCCTCCTCCTCCCGTACTCGACCGGTGCTTCCTCCCTCGTCCCCCACTCTCTGAAATCTCCACACTCCGTTATTTTTTTCCCCTCCATTTCCCAGGGGACGCGCGCACTCGCAAACTTTCGGCAAGAATCGTAAACGAAATTCCCTTAAGCTCGCGCGTCCGTTCTCCCATCCGATTCTACCGATACAATTCTCAACTTCTTCATTAGTAATTCAACAATGGCAATTGTTTCTTAATAGTTCACCTCCGACCAACACCCAGACAAACAACGATCGAGCGACGCGCAAGCACGTTATTCGGCCGCGAGCGATAATATCGCGTAAACCGAAGTGCACTCATATCGCGCTTAATTATCGCCGCTCGTTTGAGCAGTGAATTTAATCAAAGCCTCCCCGTGATCCGCGCGTAACAGCCGCCCCTCGTCGTGGCATCACCCGTGCTACCGAGCGAGCACGCGCGCGCACACGTGCCCGCGTTTGCAAATGAGAGAAGATTCGAATGCAGGTGGAAGCCCCGCGTTTTCGAGCGGAACACGTAAGCGTCGATAATTAAACGGGACCGCGAGAATTCTCCGGCACCAAGCCCGTTCACCGCCAAGCCCCAGGGAGCCTCTCTCCCAGCTTCGTCTATTTTTCATCCTCCCGCTTCTTCTTCGCGTTCTCCAAGAAATTCACTCGCTCTTTTTTCAGAAGCCTCTTTATCGCGCGTCTCCACCGTTTTTCTCCCCATTCTCTTCCAGCACGCGTGAATATAATCGTTGCTTTACACCCCCTATGGGGGCCTCAGACGGACCGCATGAAATTCGAGGGCCCCCGACGCATCGTCCCTCATATTTGCCTCATTTAGGCCGCTTCTTTTCCCCGAAACAAAAGCAAGTCTAATTAACACGCTTGAGACAGTGGGCCCTTTCTCGTTCCTCTGTGCACCGGCGCTGCTGGTCGCGACGACCATGACGACGCCCGTGGACGATGGTGATGGTGGTGGTAATGGTCACGGTGGTGGTGGTTGTCTTGAATGCAGCTGACTTCGTTGTTGGAAAGCGGCTGGGGTCTGTGGAACGAGGCGGATTCGTCGAAAGGGTGAGGAGAGGGAGGAAGGAGGAAGTGGAAAAGAGACAAAGTGCATCGTGAGGAGGAAGAGGAGGTGGGCCAGGGTGGCCTGATGGCTACTGTAACGATTCAAACAAGCCTTGGTAATTAGCAGCTTCCCGCAGAAAGCAGCTGCCCCCGACTCTCCGCGCCTTCGCTTTTCCCTCTCGCTCGGACCCTCCTCCTCCTCCTTTCTCCTCTTCGAGCGCTCCTTTTCGCATTTCGGCTTCTCTCTCCTCGTTTCGTTCCCTCCCGCCTCCACCCATTCCTCCTTCGCGCGCCGTGCTCGCCCTTGGCTTAGGCTACCGTCCAGCCACCTACGTTATTCGATTTGCTCTACGCAAGGGGTAGACAAAAATGTTAAGTAGCTTAAAGGGGACGCTCGCAAGGTCTAGGAAATTCGACGCGACGTCGTAAAAATTCACTGGCTTCTAGAACAGCTTCCATTTTACAATCCTTCTTTTTTTTCAACGCGTTCCTCGGTCGTATCTTCTCAACCGTCGGACAAGTTCTTCTCTCTTTTATATCCAAAATCGTCTTCTTCGTTTTCGTCTCGATTCCTGCCGTGCACACCCTCGCCGCATCCCCCTTCTTCTATTCGCAAATCCCAGGCTCAGACCGTCGTGGACGAGCTTGCTCAGCTGTTCGGCTCGCCCGTGAGCCTCGCGAACTCACTAGCGCCTGAAAGACAGTCCGGAAAGCGGTAATTACGAGGACCACATTAATTATCGACGACTCACCACCCACCATGGTGTCCCATGCTACGACAGGGAAATTATTCGCAAGGGAACAAATGATTCCTCCCTTCTCGAACCCCCTGTGGAAGGACACGAGCTATTCGCGCTTCCGCTTTTCACGATGGCCAAGCGAAAATTCGAGTGTATCTTTTCTTCTTCCCTTCGGGCTTCAAGCCATTACCGAGGGGCTGGCCCGACCACGCTGTTTATGAGGCACCCCGTGACTAATTGAATGAGGACTAATTTGAAAACAGTTATTACGTCCGCGGGGTTACCTCACGGATGCTGCTTCGACCAACCCCCGAGATTCAGTAGCGAGGTGGATAATTTTTCATTCCCTTTGAAAAATAAATCACCCCCGTTTACTAAATGCATTCACTCCGCAGCTTGTTTCTCCCTCGTCGTCTCGTTGTTCCCGGGTTCCTTAAAAATAATTAAACTCGAGGGGAGGTCCTACCTGAGTTACTCCTCCATGGCATTTTCAATGGACCAAAAAGAAGTTATCTTTGTCTGAGATATGTCTTAATGTCTCTTGACGAAACCGGAAGTAATTACAGCTTGTTACCCTTCGGAGGGTTGCGTTCGTATTTTTATCATTCGCGAAGTTTCTCCCCCGAAGCACGAAATAACGACGTGACATCGTACCTACGATTTTTTTCTTATTACTATTATCCCTATAAAATTTTGCAACGTGCCCGCGCTGTCATTTCGAGGACGTAGAATCGCCCTCGAATTTCGCGAAATGCCACTAATTACGTGGTCGACGAGAATATAAAAGGGAGGCACGAAATTACGGCAGGAGCGGGGCTTGATTCGAATCCGGCCTCGAGGCCCCACTGCGCATGATTCGAGCTCCTCTATCGCGAATCCACGTCGGTGTGGCGTCGTTGGAGCGCGTGCGAGTAACCTTGAGTCTGTGTGAGTGTCAGATGGGGTGGCTCGAGCCCACGTGGCGCAACACGGTGCTGTCAGTCGCGTCCGGCGAGTCATTCGCGTATCACGACGTTTCACGACACGCTGACATTCGCGCGTCTCGCGCGCCGCGACGAGGAATCAAAAGACGAGGAAAGCAAAGAGAAAGAGAAACCAGTGATGGACTTTTAAGAGGTGCTTCTTCAAGAATTTGTCATTCTCACGGTGTCGGGTGAAGTCGCCTGGAACTGGTGAACGTTCGAGGGCTCGTCGAGAATTCGTCGAGATTAGGTAAGAGAAACGGAATCTTATGAGAAGCAGTGAATTACTTGGTGTTTAGAATTAAGTTAGGTGAAGTGCAGTGCGAAAGGGTTGAATTCTTTTTCAAAATGACTAATAGTGAGTGTTCGTCATGGATGCACGACTTAAAAAAATGTTTTTCTTCGTTCCTCTTTGTGGTTAGGGGTCGAGAAATTCTTTCGTGATTCGTCGCGAAGCCGGTCGATGGTTCGTCGATCGAGGAGAATCGATCTGTGATAAATCGCAAATTAGAGGAAAAACGTGCATCGTCGTGGAATCGAGTGGGGTGAGACGATAAAAGAGAGAAACAAGCGTCCGGTACTCGTGACAAACGAGAACGAAGCTAATCAATGAGGGATCGATGGGATCGCGAGGGCATAGGAAAAAAACTGCGGAAGTCGGGAGGAAGTGGCAAAGGGCACAGAGGTCGAAACGAAAAAAAAATGTTTCATCCTCGACACTCGTTTAGGCTTCACGTAAATTACGAACACTTTCACGACCTCCCCTCTACCTTCACCCCCAAACGAACCCCGCCCAAGTCAATGACTTTTTCAACGTTAATTCCTCTGTCCGATTAATGAGAGCACCGTCGACGCATCTCTCACTGAGAATTAATTAGTGCGAGCCCAAATTAAAAAATAAAAGACACCCCCTGGCGATCGTCGATTCGCAAATTCGTGAGGCGATCGTTTGGCAATTTCGTCGGCACTCGTCACCCTTCTCTCCGCAAACAGGTGCGCGCTCGGTGTCGCATTCCATAAAAATTCATTACGTTCTGTAAATAAAGAGAAAAAAATAATCCTGGACAGAGGGAAAGAGCACGACGTAAATTGCTTGCGCGAATCTTTGGCGAAGCGGTGATACCGGTCGCGGGTAAACAACGGGACGCACTCTGTCAGAGGGAAGGGATAATGTAAATGGAGAAAAAAGGTGAAATATTAAACGTGCAATTTCATTCTCGGATATTTGAGAGTACTCGAAATATTTTTGTCCGTTCCTTTTTTAACGCCAGCTCGGAATAATAAGATACACGGTCGAACGAGAGTAGCTTCGTTATTAATGATACACGCGGCCTTCGATTCTCGCGTGGAATTAAAGTCAAAGATAGACGGAAAGGCTGCGAATAGAAATTCTATCTAGGTACATTCTCAACCAGGAAAATCAATTCACCGCTCCAATTAATGTCTCGTAAAAAGGCCGTCGGTTGTCGAACTGTCCTTGATCCGAAAATAATTCTCTTCGCCTCTGTCTTATAAATACTTTACACCGACGGTTCCTCGAATCAACGCCTACCTCTCCTCCTCATCCACTTCTCCTTCTCTCGTCCTTTCAACCCCCTAACGATTTTTTCAACGGGCACCGGCCTCGAGGTCCTCCCCTCGAGCGTGTCCTCGCAGGACATCAATTTGCCCAAAGTCCAATCTTCTTCGCTCACGAAGCTTCTCCGCGACGAAATTCACATTCCTGAACGAAGGACGACCGCGCGCCGTTGTAGCGTCGCGACGCACGCGCCGGCGGCCGTTTACGTGAAAATTCAAGCGTTCCCGTCCTATGGTCCCTTACATCCCCTCGATTAAATTATTCAGAGGGACGTCTGCGTTCCACGAAAAGGCCGATTTCCTTCTGGACGATCGATCAATTAAGTCGACGACTACTCGGCGAACAATCGCGCTTTATTATCCAACGAGACGGCCCCTTCGTTTCACCCCTCATTCATCCCCCGATCCGTTTCATTATGCCGGAACACTCGAGTGGTCCGTCGTCTTCTGGGCGTCTCGACGCTGCCCGTCGCGCGTTTTCTTTTCCCCGTCCTCTCGCCTTCTCAGCATCCTCGTCATCCCTCCATCCCCTTCTCGTGCTTCAATGAAATTTCCGATTTCTTCCTCCTGGCCGACTTTTACGATCTCTTGCCGCGTAACGTCACCACCACCACCACCACCACATCGCCTTTCGAGACGAGAGTATATCACCGACGATCGGTTTCGATCTCTCGAAAGCAGCTCGAGACCGACTCTTCCTCCTGCCCCTTCCTTTTCTCTAGATTTTACGACAACGCCGGGCGTTCTCGTTTCCGCGTCACTCTGAACGAGCCCGTGAGATTTGTTTTTGTGTGTGTGTGTGTTGTGCGTGGGTGAGTTTGTCTGTGGCGAAGCTTATGTCGCCTAACCGTAATATCGGGACGATATTTCTCGTCACGTAAATACGCAACGAGCATTCGCTCGTGAATGTCAGCAACTCGATTGGAAAATGATAGCGCGGGAGCGAAACGTTGCGCGGTTGGTTGCGGCGGTCAGAGAGGATATGAGCGCGTGAGAACTTGCGGGAACTTTTTTTTTTGTTTACCGGAATTCTTTGCAGGACCGACGAATTTTTTTGTCGCTGAAGCGTGTAGTAGCGAGAAACTATCTGCGCTGCGAGTAACACTGTGCGAAAGAGTTCTCCAAATTGCTTATCGTTCAATTTGTCCAATTGTAAATTGAGACTACGTCGCGGATGAGTGGAAGAGAAAGAACGATTGGAGAATAGAAATAAAATGGATAATATCTCCAAAGAATGACGGAATCAATATTTATTATAAAAGTGTTAATATCTCTCATTTCAGCCTTGCATTCGCGTGTTTAATACATCGTTTTTCTCTCTCTCCATATTTTTTCCTCTCATACGAATATCAACGTGAAGGCGAATGAAAGTACTTCGAACTCCCGGCGCGGGAATAAAAGCGGACGGGTATCGAAAATTTCGCGCTTCGACGGATGTAAGGAAGTACCGTTTTGTTTTTTACTTCCCTCTGGTAAGTCTGTTAAAAACTACAGTCCGTAATTATTCTCTCGTAAGCGATTGTGCCGAATCGCGACAGGAACACAATGCGCGATCGTCGAGCGTGGAGAGATCCGTTAGGCCTTCCATTCTTCCATGGTTTGGAAAATCGTCAGCTCGTTTCTCTTTCGCTGCTATTGCTCTTTTTCGTTACGCTTGCCATCTCCTCCTCGTTCGATAAACGGCACGCGTAATTGCGAGCGGATTTCGAAACAACTGAAATCCTTTAATCGGTGCTGCTAGCGGCGGCGAACAACTGCGACGTCGAATTTTATTTTTCACGGAAAATTCGTCGATCAAATGTGTCCTTAATTTTCGTTCCATCTACGATACGCGTAGCAGTGAAAAGTCACTGCGCGGCGGAATGGGAATGCAATCGCGTCGAACCTTTTCCGAGGCATTTTCGTGACGCGTGAAACGGCGAGCCCTATGTAAACCACCATTCGCAGATATGATCGATCTCGCGATAAATGTTTCGGAATCGTGCCCTCTTCCCACCCTTCGATGCGCGCTTTCGCGGTGCCGAAAAACTGTCGCCTTCTCGTCGACAGGCCAAACCGCGCTTTTCGTGCTACGTGCCACTCTATTTTTTCTCTACCCTCGATACCACCCCCTGAACCTCTCTCCTCTCACCAGCGATCCGCGGCTCTTTGTGCACCTGCCCGAACCTTCCGTCCGAACGGGTTACACTGATTGGTTTCGTAGCCATCCGGCTGTGAAACAAATAAATTGCTTTTTTTTGTGAAAAAAGAGACGAGAAAGAAAAGAAGAGAAGGCTAGGTGGAAAAGGAGGAGGGGAGGGAAGGTGGTGGCAGAGTAACGGAAGAGTTTACGGAGCGCGGGTAAGGGAGGGAGAACGCGAGGACTAAAAAAAGGTGGTGGAGCTTTTGTACGAGAGCACGAACGACGATCGGCGTGGAAAGAGGCGTCTATGCGTGCCAGTTAAGTCCCTTAACGAGGCGGCCAGCTTTTGTAATTAATGTTGGAGGGGCATTGTCGTTGTCCGGTGAACTTTAACGATGCGCTCTCGCAATAGTCGCTTTTCCAGATAATTCTCAAATTCACCTGGATTAATCCGTCGGGAGGTAAAAACGCGGAAGGAAGAGGGAATGCATGCAGGTATTATTGAAAAAAATTAAAAGATCAACGCTTGTCACTGGACAGCTCACTTCGAGTTTTATTTTAAAGCAGGTATCGTCAAACTGAATATTCCAGTTACAACGTAAAGAGCTCTCGGGCGTGTCTCGTAAAAAGATAGCAACGCGATACGCCCCCGTACTCCTGTTAACATGCCGTGTTTTCGTCCGGAATATAAACCAGCGAACGAACATCGCGAGCGGAAAGAAACGCGGGGTATCGGACAACACGGTGAACGCACAGCAACGAGCAACGATATGGAAAAAGAGAAAAGCGAGTGTAATACAAGAATGGGAAGGAACTTTCTGCTCGGTAGGAAGTATTTCCTTCTGTTCTTGCGAGCGATGAAACGAGAGGCCTGCACATTTCTCTTCTCCAAGGCACTCGTCAAGAGTAGGCATAAACGCGAAAATACACATCCTTCTTCTAGCACTCGCTACGTGAACACCGTACGCAAATCCTCACGAATATTTCGACTTTCGGAAAGGTTTGGATTATCGATAAACCCGTGGAGGCATGCGAGCGAACGAGGAGCAGGGACGATGGGAGGCGAATAAGAGAGGGTAGGCATTGTGGACGGTATCGGGCCATTATAATCTATATAAACAAACTTTCCAGAGTGTGTGTGTGTGCGAAATCAAGCGTGCGCGTCGAACGTTCGCGAGCAGTGAATCAATGGAGAAGAGAAACTAACGAGAGGGAAGGAGAGAATGGAAAAATTAGAAGAAGGGTGAGGAAGGAAGGAAGACTCGATAAAACTTTCGTATCCGACCCTCGTCCGATCTTAATAAAATTTTACTCGTACGTAGCACTTACTAAATCTAGTCGAACGCCATAAGAGCGAATTTAAGGAAACGCCTGGTTTCCAAGGTATTAAATTTTAAAATTACACGATTAAATCAACAATTTTCGAAATTTTTACGTAAGAGGAAGACCGAAAATCCACAAAATGTCAGGTTAGGCAGGTGCAAGAATTAGGCACGGCACGGGCGCTTACGCGCTCGCTCGCGAAATAAATTATATTTTTCAACTTTAACATTGAATATCTTTTTTTGGAGAGGAGACCGCCAACTTTGCCAGAGGAAAAAGTTATTCTGGAAAAACTTTCTCTGTTAATAATTTTTTAATAAATGACGAGCGGGGCTTAAAACCTTCACGACATTACTCAGGGTGATGACCTTGATAACATATGTAAAGGACATTGAAATTCGAGGTGGCTCTCCATAAGTGAATAATTACCAAAAAAACATAAAATTGTTTTCTATATTTCTTGTTTTTAAGATGTATTCTAATGATATTTTGATAAAGTAGTATTTATAATCTTTCAAGATATTAATAAAATAAAACATTTCCGCAAACCATTTTTGAATTTTAGTATTTTTTTTACGTAAAAATATAAAAAATTAAACGTTATTAAAAATTCAATGTCTCGGAAACCAGGCGTTTCCTTAAATTCGCACTTATGGCGTTCGACTAGATTTAGTAAATGCTACTTATATTACCTGTAAAATTTTATTAAGATCGGACAAGGGTCGGATACGAACGTTCAGCCGAAGGCTTTCCCTCTCTCTTTCTCGGAGGGGAGAGTGGATTGTTTTAAACTATATATATAAACAATACTTCGCAGCGTGCGTGCAAAATCAAGCGTGCGCGCGGAGAATTCGCAAATAGTGTATCAATGGAGAGAAGAGAGGGAAGGAGTAAAAGAGGAAGAAGGACGGGTAAGGGTGAGGAAATTGCCAGAGAGGATGAAAAGAGAGGAACGCGCTCTTTCTCTCCCGAAGAAGAAGAGGGAGCGAGTCTGTTTTTGATAAGCCGCCTGCGCCTGACGTTTCGATAAACAGGAGCCCCCGTTTGTACACTTTCGCCTTGTTTTCGTCCTTTCGATGTGTGTGGATCGCGCGCGAAAGGTCGCGGCGGGTCTCGCGAACGCAGTGCGAATTTATTGTCGGTCCGTGCACGATCGGTGCTCGCGAGTGCGAAGCTGCCAGAAGGGGAAGGACCCCTTGGAGTGGACGAAGCACGAATTATTCCGCTTGTAGTGAACACTATAAAGTGAACACGAAGTACTCACGTAAGCGACATGTCCAACTTTTGATTTGAAGTATGGAAAAATTTATTGATTTCTTCAATAGTTACATTAATTTCGCGATGAAATCGAGCGCATAATAATGCTTAGCTTTGTTGAAAGACCTGGTGGAGTGAAATTTTGATTTTAAGTACAGAAAACTTCATTGATTTCTTCAGTAGTTACATTAATTTCGCGGTGAAATCGAGCGCACAATAATGTTTAGCTTCGTTGAAAGACCTTGCGGAGTGAAATTTTGATTTTAAGTACAGAAAACTTCATTGATTTCTTCAGTAGTTACATTAATTTCGCGGTGAAATCGAGCGCACAATAATGTTTAGCTTCGTTGAAAGACCTGGTGGAGTGAAATTTTCATTGAAAATACTGCGCGTAAATAATCCCCGGAAAACGGAACGGCGCCGGGCGGCGTATCATCACGCGTGGCGCGGCAGTATAATTTTAAAAAAATTTGATGCACTGGACGCTGAAAAACGCGACTCTATTCTTCTCCGTGGGCGACCGGCCGGGGGTGCGGATGAATTTCGAATCTGTTGCGTCGCGCAGAACCGGCGGCGTCGCAGTTGATACGAACAAAACGAGTGCTCGTGCCTCATTGTTCGTCGCACGAAAAAAAAAAAATTTGTCCACCACCGTCCCACGAGTCCCTGCCGGTCCTCGTCACCCTTGCCACGGAGAAGTCCCGAGGCCTCGCGAAGTAATTGTTCCACCGGGCCTGGCCCCGGATGCCGAATTTTTAACGTGTCGCCGACGGACCAGGAGTTTAGTTTGGCCATTGTATTATCCCGACATGTTAATCGTCCGCCCGGGCCAAATGTTACGAGCTCAATGTCCGCTGGACCCTTTCCGTCAGCAGAGAGCGTCTACCATTGCGCGCAAATATTTTACGGTTAATGAAAGCGATCACCTCGATGAAGCCCCCCACAGGCCCCAGCATCTAGAAGCTAATTTTACGTCGTCGTGACACTTTTAATACTCGTACCAAAATTAATAACGTAGTGCACACAATTTGCCATTTCGAAATCAGCTAATTAACGACTGCAGTGGCTACGATAATAAATTACGCAGGTGTTCGTGAAAATTACAAGCCGGGCAGAATTCGATAGGGGCATATTGGAAAGTTACGACTCGTTACAGGTAGAAACGAATAATCGTTGATTTGACTGGGCCTCGTCACAAAGGGACGTCGTTAAATTATATTTGTCAGAAAGAAGCAATGCTTCGCCCTCTTTCCATCCCATTCGTGTATCTTTTTTTTTTAATTTCGCACGAGCAACGGAACGATCGAGTCACCCGAGCGCTAATCACCTTGGCGAGGCAATCGGAATTTCCGCGTGTGCGCCAGAGGGGGGATGGTAATGGCAATTTTCAACGGTAAAACGAAATGCGAAGGGGTGAGACCGAACGAGAACGAACGATATCGTTTATAGGCGCGGAGAAGGTGGGGCTCGGCAACGGTATTAATGAAAATTACCGGTATATGGAGAACGCGGTGGAGGACCGTCGTCGCGCGATCGAAGCCCCCTCGTCGTTTTCAGCTTTTAACGAAAACGATTGAAATTTCGAACGCCATTGACTGGGGGGAATCTCCCGCTGTGCTTCTAGCCTCCATTGAAACGTTCCCGTTTCCGTGAATCGAACGAGATCAGTTGGCACGACTGTCGGATAGTGACGTGGATACGCGGTTTTTACAGAATCACGAGAGTTTACATCAAAACTGATTCTTATTCGATCAATCGTCGGAAAACAACGTGGATACACGAAGCTTTACATAATCGTGAGAATTTTCGTTCGAACTGATTCTCGTTCCCGAATTGTCGAGTGCATCGTCGAATCAATGAATAATATAGAGGTTTCGAGGGGTGTGGGACTGCTATCGACTGCTTTGCGTTTACCCAAGTGAGGCTGCAATCTGACAGTAATTAATAACGAGCATCACGACACTCGCGGAACTCAATTGACGGCGCCATCAGTCGCGGCTCGCCCCTTTGGCACTCATGAGGACCCAGTTGATCTCGGTGAGCATATTCCTGATCCTGCACGCATCGTTGAGTTCCCGTGTCATCTTTCACCCGATCGCTACCTGCTCCCCTAGTTCGCTTCTTTTTTTCTCGCGTTTTGAACAAAAATAGGCAACTGGAGCAGTAGGGTAACTTTAGAGGTCAATATATTAATTTACGGAACATAATGGTGGTAGAGAGAGGAACGGAAATTCGAGAAGAGTGCATTTTTTTTCTTTTGCAACTGATTCGACGGTAGATGAAAGAGAGACTTTGTCATGTGTAATTGGAACCGTCGTTTCTAATCATATTTTAGGTCAGCAATTTTTTCTTCATTTCTTTTAACGATGTAGGTCGGTATAAAGCTTCCTATCTTGGTCGCGAAATTCTCTATAACCTTCCTGGCTCATGGTAAAAGAAAAAAGTTACCACTCCAATATTTTTCTTCCGCATCAGGGAAGCCAGGTCGCATAATAAAATTTTCACAAAACGAATTTTCCTTTGACAACGTCCTCTTGCCTCCCGAGCCTCCTCCCCCTTCTTTGTTTTACCAATAAAGAAGTTAATCGCAGCAGCAATCCATCCGACGTACCCTCCACCTGCCTTGGAAGATTTGCTCTGGAAATTTTACGATATTACCAGAATCTCGGACAACTCCGAGGGCTCGTCCTCGATGTTTCGTTTTCTCATCGAGGCTGGGGTCGAGTTAGGAGAAGCGTCGCACTCGATCCCCGGGAATTCTATCGAGGACGATGAAATTAAGGGTGGCAGGCGGTTGCGCGAAGGTCTCCCTCGACGGAGGACACGGTATTTATTTGTGGCGATCCCGAGCCCGGTGACCTGTCAGGGCCATCCCTGTGTCCATCCTTTCCACCCCCCACTCGCTCGCTTGCCGTTCGATTCCTCGAATTGCACCTCGTGACCTCGACGTTTCTCTCCGCTGCGAGAAGCTTCGCGATGCTCGAATCTTGCCAACTGGAAAATCGCATTCGCAGTTGGATATCGTTCCTTCCACGAGCGCAACAATAACCTAGGACTAATACGAAAAATAAACACGATGGAACGTCGACATAAGCTTCCTCGTACCTAACAATTAAAAACTCAATTAATTCGTCATTCTCTTATTTCGAATCAGGATGATCGATATTATCCACCGTTACTTCCGGTATCTGTAATTTTGCCGATGCCAATTTCCTCCGGACCGCTTTTACCTCCGAGAAGCCTACATCTCGTTAACTCTCCTCGATGCTTCTTCTCGTCCAACAAATACCCAACGTTTCGAAATTCGATAAGGAGAGAAACGGAAGAGTCGCAGGGTATCGTCCGCGATACGGCCCTGAGTCCGTGCGAGAGGGCGGGTGGGCAATCTAATCTGGCCGCGGGCAGCGGAAGGAGATACGGACCTACCACCCTAACCTACGTCCTCCATTCGACTCGATCACTCACTCGATCATCCCACTCCTCCCTTTATCATCCCGACGACGACGATGCCGGCGTCGCGACGCATCTCCTACGTGTACGTCCAGGATGTTGCCAAGGACCCTCTTCCTCCTCTCTTCCTTGACACTCAACCCTCACTTCTTCTCATCCGCTCGCACATAACCCTCGTAAAAAGTCCCGTCCTTGATTAACACCACCACCAGGTCCTCGCGCTCTTCCGATGGCTGAGAGCGACGCGACAGAAGGATCCTAGGACGAGCCGAAGGATCGTGCAGTTTGAGGAGGGTCCGAGGACCGCACGGAAGAGGAACGAGCTTGTCCCTACGACCGATTTCTCGTTATCTTCTTGGGTCTTTCTTAACGACGCGACGAGGATTCCTTCCTCTGATCGATGACCGGGTCCTGGAGTGGTTGGAGGGGTGGCTTGGAAAATTGCTGTGGTTGCTTGAGCCGGTGGAAGCTATATTTTCGTGGAAAATTTGGAGAACGTAATCTCACGTGGATATGATAATTTTTATTACACGGGTAACTTCATCGGCGATCCTTGACAAATGGTCACAAACCTTCTGCCTCTTCTTATTCTCGATTCGTTTCAGCTTCCACCCTCTTTGGTCGCGCTTCTTAACGGTCCACCACCGATATCCGATCGTCGGTGTAATGAGGTATGAATCACAAGGTGGTCTCGCGCTATTAGACGAGGGACCCACCCAGGGGGAGAGAGGGTTGGCAGAGATCGCGGAATAGAGTGGCCCACGGGAGCAACTCCTACCCCGACTCGGAGTCTCCGGCACATCCCCGAGATTATCGAAGATATACGGTGCTCGCGCCCGCGTTCTCGCCACTTACTTGCCGGTGGTGGTAATCAAGCGAGATTCCCTTGATTTAAAGTGCGATTTATGGCAGGCATTAACCGTCCGCTCTACTCGGGATCGCGCGGGATGAAATTAAATTCGTGCCACCCCTTTTTGAGGTTACTACCCTGTCCGAAGACTGTAAAAGTCAAGAGGGTTTCATTCGCTATTTTACTAAGGAAATTGTCGTGGACAATTTGAATGACTTGCAGAATTGCAGATGTAAGTGTCAGAGGTTGAGAAACGTGCGAGGTGAGGAGAAATCAGAGCTCGGGCTTGATCTGAAAAGAAATCAGTTCGGGAGTTCATGATTATCTTCCTGTTCTTCGCTCGAGGAACAAAGCGAACGATGAGCTTTCACGTCCCCCTATTCACAACCACAATTACATACACTCTCGGCGAAGTGGCGAAAGCATTAAGTGTCCTCCCAACATCGTCGTTCATCACGAGGAATCTTTTTCCTCCTCCCCTCCGTGTCCCAATGCTCGTCCTTCTTTAACCCTTACTTCGCCACCCTTGGACATCGAGTGCTTTATGGTCACCGAGCGAGGGGTAAGAGCACGAACGGAGGTGGAAGAGAGTTCCAAGTCATAAATCAAGCTTCCTTCGGGCGCGAAATTCCATCTGGAAAAAAGTAGGCGCGAGTTTGTCGGGCTTCTTGGATTTTTACATCGTCTGATAGTGACAAATAGTGCGTGTCCCGCGCGAACGCCTCGTCGTTCGTTCTCGTAGCAGTGCATTTACGCGCGTCCTTTGTGTCGCGATGAAAAAGAAACACGAGATGGACGTGAGACGGACTGAAGCTGCGACAAGGAAGAAGAGAGAGGGCAAGGAAAGTAAGATGAGCGAGAGAAATAGACGGATATGAAACGAACGAAGGGACGAGAGAAGAATTGTAGTGGGTAAGATATAAACGCGAAACGTCGTGATAAGCGGAGAACACATACATATAGGTGATCGCGACCATGATGTAAGAATACAAGGTGAAACATTTTCGAGGATGCGCAGTGTTGACCAATGAACGATTGCCCCCAAATCCTATAGGCTGAGTCGTTACGAGTTCGGTAATATTATACTTAAATTTGTACACATTTATATTCACCTTATTTTTATACTTATCTTGTATTACTTAATTTTGTGTAATTAATTACACCGCATTTTAGAGAGGTATTTATGGCTTAACTTTTATACTATATTTGAATGTCGCGCAACTTTTGGAGGCAAAATTCTATTAGCTGGCCGCCATTATGTGCAATGCTTCACCTTGTCTTCTTACATCATGATCGCGACTGCGATCAAACGCATCAATTGTAAATATATAAAGCCGCACAAACTTGTCACGACCTGTTAGCGATAGAGTGAAATCTGCAGCGTTCGATCGCGGGGTAGTAGACGACCAGCGATCAAACGCAGCAGGTTACATTTATCGCAGATCGCGAATATGAAAAATGGCTGATTTATTATTAACTAAAAAATTAATCGAACATGTTAAACAACATAATGTGTTGTATGATATGGCACATGCTGATTACAAAAATATACGCATCAAAAATAAAGTGTGGGATCAAATTGCTAAGGAAATGGGAAAACATACCGGTAAGTAAAAAACTATTTTTTACAAATAACTTTATTAACGAGTAGGTAGTGTATTATGGAAATAGGTGACAAATTTTCACTACACAGAGCGTATATTTCAGTTTGTGCGATTGCGATTGAGTTCGCGATCGTGGTCGCGATCGCCTATATGTGTTCTCCGCTATAAACGTGCAGGAGTAAAGAAATAAACGGGGTGAATTGAAATTTTGTGACGACGAAGAAGAACCGGAGGAATAGGACAACGGATGAACTGATCTAGGAAAATGGAACGATGGAAGGAGAGAGAGAAGGAAAGTAGCGAGTGAGAAAAAAAGGCAAGACGTGGAGATAGACGTGCGGGGATGAAGGAAGAAACCGGTATTCCCCGGTTCCCTCGTGGAGGGCAGCTCCTACGAGTGGCGACTCCCCGTTAAGAGCAGCCTCTTCCATCATCATACTTCGGTAAAGGGATCATAAATCTAGGCGGCCACGGGTCAGCAGAACGCGGCTCCTTCCTCTTCGTTCACCCCTTTACGCGAGAGAAAAGTTTCTTCTTCGTGTTGGTAGCTCGTGGGTTTATCGTGCTACGGGACTCGTCGTTAATGACGACGTAAACAGCTGTTTGGAAGTTGCTTAGATAGCGAGTTTCGAGAAATAATGAACTACCGTATCTTGTATTTGTTTCGTGGCCTGGCAACATCCGTGGGAGAGCGCGCTCCTGTAAATAAAATTTAAAGAGCTTCGAGGAGCTGTTTTTTTTTATAGCTTTCAATATTACAGTCCTAAACGTTTTACGGAAAAAGTTTGAAGATGGTGGTACAGTAAAACTAGAGAATGGAGGAAATTTGACGGTCGAAGTTAGTATTTTATAGAAATCCGACGGAGTCAAGTTGAAACGAAAAATCGTATACAATACCAACTGTCTCGTATCAGTTCCCTCGTAAAATGTTACTTTCCTCCCACCCTTCGTTCCTCGAAGGGCTGAGCACTCGTGGGGCACACAGAATTTTTTCCAAATTCGCACAAAGCAAGTCGTCCGTCCCAGAAGAATATAACAAGAAGTTATCATGCGTTACTTCGATTTTTCAATTTGTTTCCTGGTGATTTCTTTTGTGGTCATCTTCAACGACTTGCAGGAAGGAGCAGTATCTCTACCACAGCAGCAGCTCCAACCAGGTTGTATGACTTTCCTTTTTTCAATTGTGCGTGGTGCATTATCAATTGTTTCTCCTTTTCCACCATTTTAGTTACCCAAAGTTTCGCGAAGCAACACTGGGATTCAGTAGTCAGGTTAGATATCTCAAATTTTATTTGTACTTCGCTTTGTTAAATTTTTCGTAACTTTCCTGTGTTTTTCGTTCTTTCCTGTGTTTAGCAACAATCAGTCTACGCAGCCTAATACCAACCTACTGACTACTGGTGAATCTGGATTATCAGAAAATATGAAACTTTCGATTAATTTATTTGTTTCGTCGCTTTATGGAAATTCATACGATGTTTTAGAGCCACATACTGTTTTGAAGAATCTTGGAAAGGCGCTGTTTCGGCGAGTGTTTAAAAATTCAAGCGTGAATTGTTGTATGATCTTGTAGACCAGTGGCAGTGCATTCTTTTAAAAGAATAAGAAGAAATATTTTCATGTAAAACAAGAATTTTTCCATACAGTGGAAATTCATTCACGACGACTCCGCCGTCCTCTGCTCAACCACTACAGGGTAAGTTTTGTTAATCTGATAAACACAACCCTGCAATACATTTATTAAGCACATGTCCTTACGCTCTAAGCTCTAATGTTTCATCTGTTAAAATAAAGTTATAGTTTGAAAAAAATGTTTCATATCTTAGAACCACTCAACGATTAGGATAAACTAATAATAGTTGCGGATAAAGTTTAAAAATTAAAAAGTTATTAAATTAAATTTGGAAGTTTAAACTTCGCGAAATTGTACCGACATTATATCGTTAGGTACCACTTGGAGTCATTTTCCAATTGAATACACGCGGAAATTTGGTTTGAAAACTCTCATATATTTATAATTTCGGACACGTGTTCCGAAATTACTCCAATAACGCAACTCATGAAATGAGAACAGTACCGGGATCCTATAACTGCATCGATATCGATGATTATCGCAGAAGATTATTCGCTAACTAGTAGTAACCGTCAACTCTCAACAATCTAAATCGTTACATTCCGAAAAGCGTCGAATCCAGCAAATTTTGGACAATTCTGTACTGAGGGAATGATGTTCAGTTACATGATTTAATTATACCCTAACCCTAACCTTTTGCGATAATCATCGATATCGATGGATAACGATGTCGATATTTGTCGATCTTTGAGTCGTGCACGTGCAGGTCATCCTCCCACAGGTTGCCACGCGCTTCCGGTTCGATGCGTCCACGCGTGTCCTTCAATTCCTTGAGTTTGACACTTGAATTTCCCACAATTTCGAAACAGTTGAAGATGGCCATACATAAAGTTTCGTCGCACCAAATGGGTATGTACTCGAAGTACATGCCAAGTTTTGTCTCAATCTATAAAGCCGTTTTGCTAGAATAGTGGACTAATCAGTCACACTCTTTACGGCCGGGTCTAAAAATTTGAATTTGCCACCATTTTGTACCGGTTCAAGATGGCGGCTCACAAATGTTAATGTCAACTCACAGTGGTACAATCCATTTTTGTGCAAAAATTGATCCTGATCGGCTCAGCCGTTTTTCCGAAATCGAGGATATACACGGACACACACACACACACACGAACGGTTTTCAGGATGGCGATTGCATAAGTCACTCCCTTTACGATCGTATCTAAAAAACCAGCGACCATCTGGGGACATTCTGAAAGAAACTCCTACAAGACCACCTCTTGAAGGAGTACAATCGTAGGCCCAACTATCAATAGACACTGCACAACACGTTCGCCCGAAGTATAAATAAGGCACTCACCGCTTTGCCATTCTCTCATCCACAAAGAAAACTGCGTCGATCCAACGATCCGTAGGAAAAAACCATGCGTGACGCCGAGCGACGTAAATAGCCCGAAGGGAAGTGCCATTGTCCTGCCGCAATGTTTTCCTCCAATTTCACTCAAACAGACCAGCGATCCTACAGATTTACGTACAGTCGTCAATTCATAATAACGAGCTTTTGTGGCGGAAGAAATGAGCGGGTGGCGTTTCAAAAAGAAAGAGGAAAGAAGGGTTGAGAGGTGGAAGGACGATCACGCGTCACCAGAAAGACTTCCATCAGATATCAAGAGACCATTACCGCTAGCCAGGTTGGTTGCCCCGTTTCTTGTCTGGTTGCTTGCTTCCTTCGCTGCGTGTCTGCCCGTCCGCTCGCTCGCCCAACTCCACCCCAGCCACATTCGTTTGGCTTCTCCATTATTGTTGTTATTTCCGTTGTTATTACTCTCCTTCTCTTCGTCCTAGCAACCGAGCGCTGCTCTCTCGGTCCTACCGGGAAATTGGAAGCTCCAGGCATCCTTCGACGCTTTATACAGAATTCTCGTCCGAGGCTTCCCTTTTTCTCGTCCATTGCCCTTCTGTATTTCCTTCTCTTACAATTATATTAATTCGCATCGCATTCTCAAGGTTACTGAGAATCAACGCACCTTATTATAAATGTACGCTGAAAAATATCGTAGGAATAAGGCGAAGAGAATCATTTAACTCAATCACTTTAAAAAGGGAAACTCTCAAACGGATCGTCTTCGAGTGATCGATTAATTGCGTTAATTAAAGTAATCGTTAAGCTCGTGAGAATCAAAAGAGGTAAGATTGCGAGAGGACCCGATGAGTGGCTCAGGAAAGCTCGGTAAACACTTGCTCGCCTCCTCGTATTCAGGAAGTAGCCCGAAAAGTGCACTCCTCAAAAAGGAAACCGACGAAGCGTTCGAGCGGGTCTTTTCAACGAAGATTCGTGATTCGAGTCCTCGACTGCGCTCGCAAGGGAGAGCACGAAAGCCCCGCCGGCACACTTCATTTAGTCCGACCGTCTTCCCGGAAGATCGGCACTTCAACAATCTTCCTTTCGCCGTCTGCCACTGTCGTGTACTTTTTTTTCCTCACTCGTCTCACCCCTCCACACTTGGTCCTCCTTCGGGTTCCTCCTCAATCTCGATGGACTGCAAAGCGCATTACCTCCTCGGCTTCTTAATTGACTATAAACGCTTGGATCTTATTTCCTGGTGAGCGTGGTCTTGAAGAGGACCGAACGTTACTCCTTCCTGGGAGGAGGAAGAGTCCAGGAGAAGGAGGAGGACGAGTAGAATGAGAGAACGAAAATGGAGAAGGAAAACCCTTTTACAATCCTCCAACCTTCTCCCACTATCCCAGCTTTGTTTCCACCCCTTCCCCTTTCTGCACGACCCTTACCCTCCTCGATTTCCACGTTTTTCCCTCTCCCCGGGTTCCGTCTCTCATAACGAGCTGGGAATCCCCATCGGTGCCAACGAGTGGCTGTTTGCAGGGTCAGCTTATTTCTTCGGCTTCATATTATGAATATTCGCGGCTTTCATTCTCCAATCCTCTCGTTTCGTCCCCCCACGTTTTCGGCCTCTCCCGTCCCTCTCCATTTCTCTCTCGTCTGGTGCTCGTCTCTCCTCCCTTTTTACTCCTCCTCCTACCTCTCTCTTCGATGGAGGAGGTTTAAAGCATATTAGACCTGCTCTCGACTCGGGTCCATTGCAAATGGGAAGGTTTCACCGTGACTGTGGGTTCCAACCACCCCCTCCACCCTTAAAAAATCGCCCTCGGACTTTGGCCTTCCTCGAATATCCTTCAGCCCCCTTCTGCATAGTCGACCTTCTGAACAATGATGGATAATGCCACGAAGGAAAAGGCGAAGCCTTAGAGCGAGGCCAATGAATCGGCTGGATCGTCCACAGGTGCTGTTGTGATTGCCGACTGCTGTAAATTCACGGTTTACTTCGCGAAGGGTCGAAGCCGGAAAAAGATCGCGGACACTTTTGTATATTTTTTGAACAAACTTTCATCGCGGATCGATATTAATCTAAATTTATTTAAAGTACCGACAAATTCCAACGGCTCCCGTCGAACGCGGAGCCGCGCCGCAAATATAACGCGAATGGCCTGAAATACATCGTGCAGCTTTCGTAATATACACGGCACCTTACGGTCGAATTTATCGTTCCGCTTGATTTAATCAAACGTCGAGGCGCCGGTGCCGTTTCATAAAGCTGCGCATAGTTCAGTCAATTTACGGGGCTCGATGAAGCTTCGCCTGGCACCGGCCGCGGCGCGACAGAAGCCAGACACATGGAGAAATTGAAAGAGAGGGAAGGAGAATGGAAGAAGGAAATAGAGAGAAGCAGAGAGAATCCTAGGATCCCAACGCCGCATCGCTTCGCGTCGAGCGAGTAAAATACAGTCGCGACCCACTGCGCGGGGTACTCGCGGCAAGAAACTTTTCGAATAAATTCTTGACCAGCACAATGTAGTCAGCATGAACCCATGGAGCGAGTCTACCTTCCTCTATTTACATACATATGGCCTGCGTTCGAGCGCCGTGCGTACGTGCGATTCGTGTGTGGGGCGTCATTGAGGCGCGGGGAACAAAAAGTTGAAGGATGAAAGGAGGAGGAAGAAGAAGGTGGAGGCAGGCAAACCCATTGCTGGAACGATCCACGCAGGGTGGAAGAAGGAGGGACAACTTTGTTCGATTCTCTCAATTAAAAATGGCGGTGAGGTAAAAAGGCCCTCGTCGATTTTGCTCAGTCGATTTTCCCACACACGTGCGCGACGACACTAGGGACATTAACAACGGGGAGAGCGCGTGTCCTCGTATTTTACATTGCACAAATACCATGCGCGTTTATCGAGAATGCGAGTACTCGCTTGTGCGAGTCCATTCTCTCCCTCTCCCTTCCACCATCTCCATTTCTCGTGTTTCTCCTACTCTCACGTTTCTCGCGCTGCTGTCTCTCTACCCACCGTGTATTAATCACAGGGCCTCGTGTCGCGATTGTCTTTTCACCGGTGTGCACGCGGGACAATGAGGCCATTAATTAACGCCGAACAAATACGGATAAGTATTCATAACGTTGGGCCGACGAATAATAATTAGCCGGAAGGGTGCGTTGACCTTGCGGGGTGAAGGGGTGAGTTACGTTCGGTGGTTTCGATCGAGGTGGCGTGACACTTTTTCATATTCTTCCGATGACGTGGCGTAATTGAAATTCGTCGAATTATTCACCGTGCCTCTCACTTTCCACTTGGATTCCTTTTTTCCATCCACTTTCTCGCACGAGTAGACACCCCATTTACTTCGTCTCTTCTTCCTCGTCCTCCGTGTTCATTCTCGTCGGGACGTTTATCGCCAAATCCACTTTTCCTATTTGACCTTGCCACTTTTCCCCCTTTGCACGAGTGACCTTGACCAAAGCGACTTTCCTAATTAAATGTAGCCGCGAAGTTCGAATTGTCATCGAGCGCTCTCGGACTCGGAGAGTAATGAAGGTGGAGGGAAATGAAAGTTTTAGATGAAAACGGAGGGAGAGGAGGGAAGAAAAGAAATGAAATCGATCTTTTCAGTGGGCCGATCGGACGCGCGTACCCCGGGGGACACGAAATTTCCGTAATCCATATTTATGAGGACACCGTCGCGCGCGCGCGCGGGGATAGAGATTAATGGCGGGCGCGGATTAATGTGCCCGGCACACACGCCGAGAAGTTTTGCGTCTAAGTTAACGACGTCGTAAATAATAACATCGACGGGCCGATAATGTGAATGCAATCGTTCGGCCCTCTTCCGCCCGCCTCTTCGCGAACGCTCCTTATTCTTGTCCCGTCTCCGTCTGTCGAACTTCCTCCACCTCTCTTTCTCACGCTCCTCGCTCTTTTCCTCTCCACGTTACGCCTCTTCTTTTTCGCCACTCTCATTCGCCTCCACCCAGTTTTTCTTTCTTTCTTTTTTTTTAATTCACGTCCCTGGGACCCGCCTCGATGCCGTTACTCATTCGCGAGCGACTCGGTAACAACAACTCACTTCGTCTCCGTAGTGCTTGAAATAAAATTGCATTCATTATGTCAATTGCTACGCACTGTTATCCGATGAAGAGCTTCCGCCCCGAAGGGGCCATTCTTCTTTCTGCCCTACGCGAGCGCAGCGAGGATCGAGACGAAAAAGAGATTTTGATCGACGCTGCTAACTTTGGGCAGGGGGGGGGGGGGAGAAGGAGGAGCTAAGGTACGGATCTTTGTGGTTGAATGACTCCGAAATTGTAGAGTAGGTATCCTTAACCGTTTATGTGTAGAGTGCTTAATGGTAACGGAGGAAGTTTGACTGCGCGATCGTTCAATCCATTGCTCGATTGAGTTGAACGTCATTTATTTATTTTAACATCGGTGGAATTTGTCGGAGAGAAAATTGAGATGAATACTTCAACGTGATTCTGAATATTCTCCGATGTTCGCGTAGACTTGTTCTTCGCGAGAACGTCGAATTCAGCATGTAGAATCTTGCAAATTTTTAAAGAGCTCAAAGTGCACAGGTACATTCGGAAATTTTCTTTATACATTAACTACTTCGAACCTTTCGAAACATGCATTTTCTCGATGCTCGAAAATTAGAAATTTCCTCAAGGGTGGAACAAACACTCGTTCTTCTCGTAATCCATCAAACGAATTCTGAAACGTCAAGAACTATATTCATGAGTGCGCGATAACACCGAGCACCTGGCAAGAGAAACTTGGAAAGAGAATCTTCGACGTCTTGGTAAAACTCACTTGGGGCTACTCATCTCGCACGAACGAGCACCGGGTGGGAGTATCGAGGTCCAGGAAGCCAGGGCACCTTCTTTGAACGTAAAGGGAAAGAAGGTGCCTCAGAAGAAGCACAATGACATCCTTCTCGCGCAATTGCGTCGCTCATACGTGCAGCTGGAGGCTGCAAGAGTTGTGAAGGGTGGCTCGCAGCAAAGAAGGTGGTGCCTCCCTCCACCTCTACCACCTTCTCCATCTCTGCTACTCTTCTACCAGAGAATCCACGTTGTTTTCCAGAAACAAAGCAGGAGCGGGACGGCAGCGACGCCCACGCCTCAAGGCCCAGACAGATTACGTCGCCAACTGACTGGAGCTGGATGATCCGTCAAAGAAACGTTTCGCTCTCTCCATAAGGGTACGCCTGTCTCTCTGTGCCTCAGCGCACCTCGTCCGATCTCTTCCTCCATCTTTTTTTCTCCGTTCCTTTCTCCACGGTCTACCTACTCTCCGAGTATCACTTTGGAATCGTACCAAAGTATCCTGACTGCGGATCAAAGTATGTTGACTCCGCTTTCCGGTGCCCCATCGATCCTTTCGACTCGGCCCCGATCGCCAAAGCTTTCGTTTCGCCGCGGTATAAGGATGGTTCGTTTCGAAGTAGAGGAAAAGAGAATTTGTCCGCGGTCGTCCGATATATCGCGTGATTATTGATGACCCTGGAGTAAACTGGGTGGTTGAGAAACCAGGTGGTTCTTTATGCATAATCGATAATATCGACGGTAGCATCTACCTATCCGAGAAATTATTTTTGATTAGAAAGATATCTGGAACGAGGAAAGCTTTAATGGGCGACGTCGTAAGTTTCAGGACGAAGGTCAAAAGTTAAAGTACCCTTCAAACACAATACATTTAACCTGTCTGCACCTTTCAAGTCCCACCTTCACCCCTTTCTCCGCGCCGAACTCAAGCAGCAGACAGTTAAAAAATATTTCTCTCGTATGCGCGCAGCGTAATCACGTGGCGTTCTCTCATCTTGCTCGGTCCAAAAAGATAACCGTACGGAGGTCGTCGCTTTGTAGTGCGCGCCTCGGTGCCGCCGTGTTCAGAGAAGAGTCGGATGCGAAGAAAAGAGGAAAGAGGAGGAAAGGATCGGGAACGGGGACGGTGGACGTCGAGAGGGTGAAACGGTTGAGCGCGCCGTCGAGCGCATTATTAAAGGAATCCGTCTGTCTGAGTATTTCAGCGACACAATTAAGCGTCCTCCTGGCGCACAGTGACCGTGGCCTGTCCACCCTGTTGTCCATCCTGTCCACCTCCGACCACCTCCATGCGCCTGCTAGCCTCGGCCCCAACCTCTTGTGCTCGCGTCCAGTCGGCTGACACCCTCCGCACCCACCTTCTCGCTCCATCCTCTTCATTCCTCTTTCGACCGTCCAGGCGTCCGCATGCATTCTCATCCTCGGGTACGAGCAACGATCTTCGATCTCTTCTGACGTGCCTCCGAGCCACCGTCACTGCAATCCGACACCCCTTTTTCGAGAACCCACCCCTTCAACCCTCCTCTACCAGCCGCAGAATGGAGTCTACGGACTTTCTTTGGCCACCCTTATCACGCACCCCTCTTCTTTCACCCGAAACTTGGCGAGAAGTCGTGGAGGTTGGTTTTAATATTTTTCAGAGGGTGAAAGAGCGTCTTTTATTATTTCGAAGGTTGCAGGGTCGTTGTACCGAGGCACGGGAGCTTACGTTTGGTGCCTTCTCGGGAGATTCAATTTTTCGTAGTTCTGAAATAGGAGCCTCGTGACCATTTTAATCTATGTCTCGAGCCCTGCTGCCACCCCTTGTTACGCGACGGAAAACGGAAGTGGCAAGTTTCCGTCGCTACGAATCTCCTCTTCACTCTCGCTCTTTAATTTTTTTTTCTCTTCTTCGCTGTCCGTCTTCCTGTATTCGAGCAACCATTTAACCTTAAGAAGATTATTCAAAGGACCACCCCCGTCGTCGGTCTGGGTTGGGTGCCACTCTTCATTTCTTTGCGTCTCCTCGTTCCTTGTTCTCCACGTCGCGCGTCGTCCCTCTTGGTTTCTTCGCCATATTCCACCCTCTCTTTTCACCCCTCCTCACCACCGTTCCTTCACAGTCCGCGATGGACCATCGACGGCGGCGCGGTATGGAAGATCGACCACGTCCACCCCCCCCCCCCCTCCATCCCTACGATGTCTTTGTTCGTCAGAGACCTTTACTCGCGCGAATACCACTGCTCCTCTCGACGGTCATTCAACGGGACGCGGCGTCATTGTCGCGCGAATCGCATTGTCAGGATCGTATCGAGAGGAGGAGAACGCAAGGAGCAGAAGAGGCGGACACGATGGTACGGCCTGGTTCGTTCTCGTCTGTTTGTTTGCTAATTATTGTGCACGGCTCAGAGAAGATGAAAATGCATAGAGGGAGAATGAGAGAGAGAGAGAGAGAGAAGAAAGGAATCTCGTTGAATTATGAACCGTCTATTCCTCCACGAGTCGTCGACGTTGACGTTTCCGCCCCATCGCATTGTGCAAGGTCTGAATCGCGCGTACTCGAGTTCGCGACCGTAGTAGACGAGTTTAAAGAACTCTCTGGACCTTGCTTAAGATTTTTATCAGTTGCTACGTGCGTCCTCGAGCCCTTCAAGGTGCACCAAAATCCATAAAGCGACAAGAACTTTCTTCAAATTACAAAAATTCTTCATTTAGCTTCACGATCGTGTCCGTTCGAGGAATTAATTATGTGCAATCTCAATTTAAAAGTGAAACGATCGGAAGCACTCTTGCGATATTTGAAATTCTTAAGTCGCTTTCACCTCTTCCACTTCCTGCTTCCGATGTCCTCCGGTAATTTCACACCGCGTGCATTCCATTATTGTCTCCTTCCAATGCTCCCACCTCGTGTCCCTGGGAGGAGAACTGAAAGCAGGAGGAAAGAAGGCGATGGAAGGTGGAGGTTGAGGGAGATGGTCGCGAGAAAGGAGGGCGGGGCTAGGCTCGTCCCTTTTCTTCTTGATTCTCAAGCCCGGTGTCTGCTTATCCCCAAAGCAATCGAATTACGCGCGACGTAAGGACGTTATTCAATTACACCGCGTTCACCTCCACCCCCTTTTTGCCTCAAGACCCTCTCCCCACCCCCGTCTGGCTCCTCTTCCACCCCCGTCGCCTCCTGCCCTCGACGCCTCCCCTCCTCTCTGTCCCTCACGGAGCCACCCGGAGGTGGAAAGTAATTTGCAGGGCGATTCGATTACCCTTATCGCGGCTTGCTATCGGCACGGTCGTTGCGTACTAATTACTTTCCGACGAGGCAGGCGCAGACGAGGGCGACGAGCAGGACACCCTTCTCCTCCCTCTTCTCACCTCGGGTGTTGGAGGTGCGCGTGGAAGCCTACCGTGTGCGAGCACCGCGGCACAGTGAGAGGAAGAGGGTGAAAGGAAGAAAAACGCGCGTGTGCCGGCGCGCGACAGAGAGACGCGCGTGGAGAAATTAGCGGAAGAAGAGAGGCTCGAAGGAGGGTGAGACGATCGAGAAAGGGTCCCTCGTAGGATAGAATGATAATTTGGAGAGAAGCGAGAAAATTTGGACGAAATTCCGTGAGACTGAAGAAGCAAGAAATTCCTTGACAGAGAACTTGCGCGATCCTCGTCGTCCCAGGTTAAAGATCGTAGAAGGAGCTCCTGGTTAAAATCTTTGGGTTTGATTCGAAAGTTCTTTGGACGAATACGCAGGAACAGAAAGAGAGGACACGACTATTGGAGAAGCACCGTGTCACTCGTCCGAGTTCGCTCGCGCGAACGTGCCGGAGAAACCGTAACGCTCCTAACGCACGACTGGGTGTATGTCGATCGTTAACGTAATACGACCAGCCAACGTGAGAATGTGAATAAAAAGAGAGAAGGCGAGAGAGACGGAGAGGTAAGAGAAAACGAGAAGAAGATGCGCGCGTTAACGCCGAAAGTATCGGCCGCGAAGTAATTTGCAGTAAATTCTCGGAGCACCGGCGAACGGTGTGCACGCGTCGATGGCACTCGCGTGTTGCTGCTCGCTCCTCTTCACGGTCCATCGATCCCGTTGCTTTTACGTTGCCTCGCGTCCCCCTAATGAGCAACGATGAATCGTTCATTGGCGGATGAATGTAACGAGGGGAGAAGGAGATGAAAATGTTTGCTTAAATTAATTCGCCGAGGCTTCTAGAGAGCAGAAGGGGCTGCTTAAGCCTCGAGAATTTTCTTCTCGATTTTCCTCGCCGTTTCGTCTCGATACAATCCCATTGTCCTCGTAACTCAATGCGATTGATTTAATCCCTCTTGTCGTCGTGCGCGTAATAACGTATGAGATGCATAAGAGCGGAGAATCGTTTCGTTATTCGATTATACGCCTAACCCCTTCTTATTCTTCCCTTATCCGCGCCCTCTCTCTCTCGCGTTTCGGCTTTACCCTCACCTTTCTCCGTTTCCATGCTAATATCCGAGGAAGATGAAGAGCCGTAAGGATGAAAAAGGGGAGAGACCGTGCCACGACGTCAAGAGGATTCGAGAATCCTTTCCCATGCTTTCATTATTGTTATTGCCGTGTCGACGACCTTCGGTATCCGACGTCTTACTACTCCTTCTCGGCCTTCTCGGTCCTCTTAACTCCCTCCGCCGTCTTTTGCTTTCTCAACGTCATCGTTCGTGAGTGCGCCGCGTTATTGCCCTCCGCGAAAAACGTGAATTTTCATCGTGGAACGCGCTACCTCGAGAAAAATGTGATTTTAGGGTCTTTAAACATTAGTGGGTTAAACGAACTAATTTGTACTCACGTTTTCCTTCGCAGTTGAAAGTGTAAAATTTTCAGAAAAACTGCGCACCAAATTACTTCTGAAGTCTGATTTTACAGTCTTTATTCATTAGCGCATTGAACGAACTAATTTGTGCTCTTATTTCCCGTTGCCACCACTCGTCGAAAATACCTTAAAAATATATAATGCATTTCGCTTGTTAATTTCAACTTCTGTGCACCAAGGTTCAAGTCGATAGCTTTGAGGGCGTCGCTCCCGAAAGGAAGCCTTACACTCCGAACTAGTTCTTCCCATCCCAAACGACGAGCTATGTCGAACACGTACTTTTCCCCCGATGGAAGTTCTGTGTCCCGACATGTATAACATAATATCGATACGAGAGTAGCTCGCGAGGTACCTTCGTAAAGGATGAACTCCTCGCGCTCACGAGCATTGGAATTCTCTGATCGAATTTTACGTCGCCCGAGAGGCTTATTGCCTCTTGAGAAATGACGGGGCTTAATAAATATGCTGCGCGCGATGTGCTCACCCCTCTTTCCTTCCTCGCCCCACTCCCTCTCTTCCTCCCTTCGTACTCTCGTATTTGCTTGCAGGCTCCAATAGACGTGGCGCAGGATTTCATCGCGTTCCCGCGGCAAATTGGCCGCACGTTCCTGAACGATCTCAAACGTTTGTCTCCGGTTGCGCGCGAGTACGCTCGAGCACGAAGACGAGCTTCTTCGTTGGCTCGTATCGATTTTCTTGGTACTCGAATATAATCGGAGAATCGCTTTCCACCCAATTCCCCGTTTAAATGTGCGATCGTTGAACCTGATATTTTTTACGAGACGAGGAAACGCGATGCTTCTTCGAAAAGTAATTTAATCGTTTAAACTAAAAGGCCAAGTGTCGAAAGACCGGATGGCAAAAAGCATCCTGAAATTTTTCTTCGTTTTTTCAGACCAGCGGATAACCGACGACGCATTGGTTTTAAATAGCGCGCCATCTATTTTCGTGAAGGAAGAGAACATCGTCTCGAAGCGTCGCGCGTCGACCGACAGCTCCTATTTTCGCTCCTCGCTCTGGTTTAACTTTCCTTTTGGGGCAAAGCAGATTATCCGATTCTCAGCCGCGTGAAATTGCACAGTTATCCCAGAAGAATGCTGACGTCGATTTGATTTCGAGTGAAACGTTCGGTTTAGAAAATAAATATTAGACGAATTTTAATGGGGGCCTGCCCTCGTACAGGAGCATTGAAACTAACTCGATTAGATGCTACTCAGCTTCCCCACTTACATTAAGAACTGCTTTAAATAGGACAATCGTTTCGCAGAATCACACTCGAGATAATTGGTACTTGTAGAATCACACCACTTATCCCTACGAGTTGGCTGGCATCGCAGTTAATTCGCTACATCTTAATACGCTGCTCTACTTCAACGAATTAAAATGAAAATTAATCGTACGAATCGCGATCATGGGAGAATAAAAGAACACTTGAAACCGCATTCATGATTCTCTCGTAACATGGCGAAAGTACAAGTAACATTTGTACCGGCATCGATTTTACCACCCCTACTTCTCTCTCCCCATTTTATCGTTCGGCACGCACACTCGTTCGGAAACAGAAACTACCGGAGATGATAAAGCGACTGGAAACAGAGGAGTTTCTCGCTTTTTTTTCCCACCCTTACGAGTCCCCCGCGACGTTCGATTTAAACATCAAAGCTTATCGCGGGGAAACTCGTCGCAAGAAGAAGCCGAGGATATCGAGGAGAAGCTGGGAGAGACGTGCCGTCGAATTCGCGTGCGCTCGCACGGAAAGAGATACAACCGGCAGACAGACTGCGCCGTATTGTACTTTTACACTCTCGACTTCTTCGAATGGTACGATCGTAAGTCTATTATCCGTTCGTTGGAAGGATAAAGAAAATCCGAGAATAATACCACGAGTAAAAATAATTCACGCGTCCGATTTTATGCAAAATTTCAAAGATACCGCATCGCATTAAATTATAAGCGCTTACTGGAATACCGTAGAGCGCGTGATTACGTATTATGAATTTCCCTCCTACGTTAAATCTCAAGCCACCGTCCTATACAGTGGAATTTTTCAATTGCTCGCATTATACCCGTAATCATCCCCGTCATAATGTTAAAGCCGGAAAAGATTCTCCCTACATTATACCTCCTTCAGGGGCAGCATTCTTCTCCGGTTTCATCGAGCTCCCCATTACACCGTGAGCTTTGATCGACCCGGCCGGCCTCCAGGTTCTATTCTCGAAGTAATCGTTTAAGACGATTTACATCGTCGATGAGGATCGATATCGTGGATAGGCATGGGTAGGGGGTCATAGTAGCGACGCGCGAAATACGAGGGAACGAAAAAGCGCGAAATAGATAACAAAGCGCGAGTAGAAATGGACGACGAGAGGAGAGAAAAGAAATATATCGCAACGTACCTGCATTGTTGTTTGAGAACGAGAGGAGAGAAGAGTAAGAGGGGAGTGAAAGAGAGAAGGAGAGGAACACGAAGGAGAAAAGAGAGAAAGCGGACAGGATAAAGGGAGACCCCCGAGTGGCTTGATAATAACATGACGGTAATTGGACGAGAGCGGCCCACATCCTAATTATCCGGGATGATGACATTAAAAGAGCGCTGTTATTATCAATTAGCCGCGCCGATTGATACACGTGATCGGCCCCGGCGGCCGGACGCGCTCGCTTTTATGGCCCCGTGCGCTCTTTATAGCCGCGAGAAACTTCGTTCCTCACTGTCGTGGAACTTTGATTTCCCCAACAACGAACGAATCGGGATGCTTTCCGAATTATTCCACGAACGTTCGTCCCTCGTAAATCATCTTCGACACTGGCCATTAGCGAAACGCCTTCGGCCACGTGGAAGAATAAATATGGAGAATCGCGATTTCAATCCCGACAAGACAATCCCCGAGCGGCACCTAGGAGAAACGACGTGCCGCATTATCAGGAGCGGAACCTTATCGCTTAATTACCGAGGATCAAAGAGAGGCTATTCCCCCGAGGTTAAATGTTCACGCCGGAAGCGGCGCCAGCCGGGTGGCGCTCACGTTAAAATCGAGCGAAGCGAGAAGAGAGTATCTGGAGCGAGGCGCGAGCTTCCGATTGGTGGTAGGAGGAGGAGGAGGTATGCATGAGGAGGAGCAACGCCAGTTCCGCTATCTTGTCCGAGTTTGTTCGCTCGCGTTGGATGCGGGTTGGAATTCGCCTGGTCGATCTCGTAAAAGAGTAAAGCGAAATCGGTGAGAGTAACGAGAGTAGGAGGGAGGGCTGATACAAGGGGGATGAAAAAGATGGAGGTACGCGAGAGAGGAGGGAGAGTGCACTGCTGTTGCACCGGTGGACATGCGCGAATAAAAGCTCCAACCCTCCTACCCTCTTTTCCTCCCTCTCGTCCTAGGTTTGCCCCTAACAAACGCAAATCCAAGTTCCATTGATGGCGCGCCCCGGAGGGTTCATAGATAGCGAGCGGATAGCAATGGCACGGCCATTAAACAGGATCAGATCCTCTGGATCGTTTGGAAAGAATTGGGAACGGATAATCGAACCGTGTTCGGAAGCCAATGCTATACGGTTCTGCATTCTCCCATCGCTTTCGCTTCTCCTCTCTCTCTCCCCTCATTGCTTCTGTGTATCTTTCTATCTCCCTTTCTCTTTGTCTACGTTTGTCTTCCTTCCTCTAGCCGTTCTCTCGCTACTTCTCTCGACACCGATAACGGTTCCCAGTTGATAGACGCCCTCGTGAATGCTCGATTTATCCGCAAGAAAAAAACCCTTTGTACCCTACTGTAGAACGTACGAGCGATTGACCCGGCAATTATGGATTCTTTTTACCAGAGTCCTACTTCATGGTATACGTACGTAAGGTTTGGGAAGAATAAATCCGGGACTTTAAGAAGAAACCTTAGCGTGGAACGAGAGGAGCGTCTTTACCACTGGAGGAATTATAATAAAAATTGCAAAATCCACTTCGTTGCGCGCAGGCTGCCCAAGGAAACGGGACACGTGGAGCATTTTTAAAGAATATTCCATTTCCTTCCACTCCTCGTTCTTCTTCCCATTGGTCCTGCTTCGTAAATAACCTCGAAGGATCTCGCGCGGAGATGTCGCTAGGTATAAGAACACGAAGGGTATATTCCTCTGTATATTTACAGAGTCTCGCTACTTTAAGCCCGAGCGCGTGTAACTTCGTTTTTCCTCTCTTTTCGCGAGACGCTCATCTTAGTTCATACTCCGCCCGGTGCCGTAGCAGGGAAGAAGTAAGAAGTGAAGGACGAGAAGGAGAACGACGGTCTGGAAAACATCTGATCCGGTAATGTTTCCTCTTTTTCCGGTTTATCCATCCGGAATTAGATTACTTCCGATGGGTCGCTGAAGGATAGACTCCCTCCTCGAGTTTGTAGCGTTGCACCGTCGATCGCTTCCGGTAGCGGAAATCGAATTACGCGAACTTCTCTTACGGGGAGCGCTTCGAAATCCGCGAAGGGCTCGGAATGCGGCCGCGTTACGGATGAAGGAGAAACCTCCTGCCCTCTACGTGCTGCACTTTGCCAAATAATCATCGATCCGACTCCTCCGCGAATACCATCTGGTACCACAGGCTTGTTTCGAAATCCGAAAACGTGCTCCCGATCATTTCGTGGGAGCAACATCACGATGAAATGTGCCCTCCTGCTTTCGCCCGAGGCATCTGGAAGCCCCTACGAGCCCTAGCTGCCTCGATACCATCGGAATCGTGAAAGATTTTATCGGTTTTACGTTTAACTTATCGCGTGGTGGTCGAATTTTTCGAAGAAGCAAAATGGACGGTATCGCTTTCTATTCGTAATACAGCATCATTGCTAAATACGTACGAATAACATCCACTCTCGTATCAATAACCACGGACAATACCGGTAACATCGTAAACTTTATCTCTTATACGTCGACGGTTATTATCATCCCCCCCTGTCGCATCCCCTAACTGGACTGGAATGTGGCAATACTCCAAGCCAGCCCCAACCTCTACAACGTATACTCGTAAACTCGGCCGCGTATCTTCGCGTTTACGCGCGGAACGTCGTAATTAGCGGTGGTGAGGGACGACGGAAAATATCGCGGGACGATAACTCGCGCGGCGTCTTTTATTGGAATAAATAGCGGGTGGACGCACCTGGACGCAGAGGGCAGACGTCGGAGGAAGGGCGGACCGAATCGGCGAAATTAATATCGCGAGTGGGGAAGCACATGCGGCCAGAGGCAAATCGGCCGGGCAAGAGCGTACGTGACGCACAAAATAGAGGAGGCAATTAAATCCGTGGCGTGCAAATGTTTGAGTGTAGGGAAAGAGGAGGTGTCGTCCAGATAACCGACGGTTCTACGGCGACCCGCATGCTACCAGTCCCGGAGTATTTACGGGGGTGAAATAGATAACCCCGCCGTGGACCGCAGCGCGCCACCTCCGTCCTTTCCACCCCCGAGCGACTAACCATTCTACTCATCCTCGACCTCCGCTGTTCTCGTATGAAATTAGCCCCGCTCTTAACCTTCCCCGTCCGATAGTCAAGGGACGAGAAAGAGAAGAAAGAAGAAGGACGTGGAAGAGGAAGAGGAAGGGAAAGGGTCCTTCGTGGTCGTTAAACGAAAATCTCCGCGTTGTTGGTGTAAACGCTCGTTACGAAGAGAGAGAGAGAGAGAGAGAGAGAGTGTCGCGAAATAATTGCTTTTTCTTCCCTTTTCCACTGCGGAACTAGCGGACGGGCTTGGATGTTTCCCGCGCGACCCGTTTCGCTTGTTTTGCGCTCCCGCAAAAGTTCCCCTTGTCGAGCGAGTTAAAGCGAGACTTACGAATTGGATGGGACGTTATTTTTCCTTTCATATCACGGGTATGCTTGAATTACGTCGCAGCGTAGCTTCCGTTTTTGTCGTTTCGTAATTATGGTAACTCGGTGCTTTCCGGTGAATACGACCATTGTCGCATCATTTTCAAGGACCATCCGCGAATTACGAATCAGCGTAATTTTCGTGTGCGACGAACAATATTTGCGCGGAAGTACAATCTTTCTTCCAATTTGCACTTTCTTCGCTTCAACCTACTCCAACTTCTACTCTCTCGAGCAGCCTCGAGGATCCCTCGAAATCGCCTCCAGGAAAGTCTTACCGTCCCGGGTAAAAGCACCGGATTGCACTCACCGTGAAAATGAGGAAGGTGAAAATTTTTCGGCGATGCGCGAGGGCCGGCCGGCAAATTAGCCGGCGACCGCGCGAGGCGCAATAATCAGGCGCGGTCTCTCCTGTGGCTCGCAGCAGCAACGTCGAAAAAGCAGGCCGGCAAGGAGAGAGTAAACCTTTACTTCGCAAAACAGCGAGAAATTGCCGTGGAGGGCTGGACGACCTGAAAGGGGTTGAAAGGGGTTGGATGTCGAGTTTCGTTCCGCGAGGCGCAAGAAGGTGCGGCTGAGGTGCGACGGGGGCGCGGGCAGTGAGGGCAGCTCGGTGAAAATCCCGGTGGCGTGTACTTTGCACGCTATTAACGAGTAGTCAGGCGAGAACTTGAAAAACGCGCCAGCTCTGCCGTCGAGGGGCCGTGGAAAAGCTTCTGAAAGTCCCGCTCTGAAAGCTCTGAAGTGTCTTCAGGTGGATGTAAGGAGAGGGTGGCTCACCCCCAATTCCACCCCCTCCCGGAACTTCGCGAATCGAGCATGCGATTCCCCATTGTTCCTGTGAAATCATCTAGGTACGATCCCCCGGGGCATTCGAAAACTTCATTCCGCGTCTCAACAAAATCGCACCCCCTCCATTATATCGTCGATACTTTCGTCCTATTTGTATTCTCGAGCACGAGAAGCAACCTGTATCTTAGCTCGGGATGGATTTCGTAATTAGTCAGGCCGGCAAGCACCGGGCTGCGTTGTCGAGAAAAATCACGAAGAGGGTAGAAGGGAAGAGTAAAAAGAAGAGTAGAATGCAGCGTCTCGGAAAAGGGGGTTAGCTCGCGTTCCTTACGCGAGTGTGCCAAGGAGGGCACGAAATTTCGTGACGTGTACTTTGCACGCTATTAGCGGGTAGGCGCACTCGTGGCAGGGACGAGAGGAGAGCTTGAGAAGCTCGAAGCAGAGCGGGTGGCGAGGGGAGTCGAGAAAGCTTCTGAAAGTCCGCGCGCGAGCTTTCAGCTCGGTGGAGGAGGAGCGACGAGGAGGTAGCCACGTGGAGGTGGTAGACGAAGAGAGAAAGGGACGGCATGTGTGCCCTGCGCCTTCACTCCCACCCCCACCTTCCACCCCTTTGTCCCGTACTTCGCCCTAGACGTTCCAGCGTTCTCCAGACTTTCTTTAAAAAATTTTCTTCCCTTCTCGTACTTCCTCGTAGCCGTGGTCGGCGTCGCGACGCTAAGAATGGAATGACTACTACCCAGGTAGACACTCGAGCGAGGCCTCGTCGCGCAAACTTCCCTCGTTAAAGCAACCGCCACTCCACCACCCCTGGGTCCCACCCCTTCGCGCTGTCTCTCACCCACGACTGCGACCCTGGAGCCCTCCCAGTCGGAATGTTCCCGAAAATTTCTCGAGACACGGAACAGGAGGTGAGAACGAAACGCACTGTCCGTTCCCAGGCATCAGTTCTCCCGTGGTCGAAGCGAAAAGAGAAAAGAATCGTGGAAAACTTTGCTTCCACGTTGTTTGTCCTTGGAGCGCAAGCACTTCCTCGGTCCGGTAGAAGCTTCCGCGAAATGTAATCATTTTACGCGTAAAGCCTCGTGGCAAGAGATCGGTGGAAAGGAGCGCGACGAATTCGTCCGCGTAACACGATAGGGGTTGGTACGCGTCAGTGGTAGATGGTACAGTAGGTAGGGGCTGAAAGAGAGTGGGGAGTTGCTAAAATCCTCGACAGGTCGACGCGGTTCGGTGAATTCTTCATCGACCCCTAAACAACTCGCGGCCTGTTTTGTTCGCCCCCTTCCCACCGGTGTAGGGTGAAGGATGGAAAAGGGCTGGGTGGTGGAAGAGGGTGATCGACGCGTGTAGGGGTTGTGCGCGCCGAAAGGGGTGGCCTGATGAATAAATTTCGCGTGCGAATGACTCGACGTGTGGGTGCGCGATCGCGTATGCGAAACGTCGAGGTCCGCGGCCGGGAGACAAAGGGGGTGGAGAGTGGGGTGGAATTCGAGGGTGAGAGAGCGGGGGTTGCAAGCACCACGCCCCTTCCGCGTATCCACAACCACGTCTGGCGGTTTCCTTAAACAAACCGAAAGTCCGATGGAAAGCCTCTTTCCCTTGATGCGTGCCTCCCTTCCTCTCACATTTCCTCTTACGCTCTTCCAGTCTCTTCTTTCTCCCTGTCCTACTCTCCCCCACGATTCCGCCTCGATGCGAATGCTAATGACTTCCTCGGGTACGTGGGTGGGTGGCGATTAAATTTCCGAATAACATTAAGGGAGATGCCGATTCCTTCCTCTCCACCCTCTCTCGCGGTTTCGACGGAAACGACGATACTTTTCCTCTCGAACGAGCTTACCTCTCGATATCGATCCGCGCACGGTTTAGCCTCGAATTATATTCTCGACCGCCGATACCCGTGGACGTAATTATTAAGGGCTGATATCGCGCGAGTCCTGAATTATTTCGTCTTGGAAACGTTGTCACGGAACTTTCGTCGTAAACATTCCACAGGTTCGATCGGAAAATTTATTTTCCAGTTTAAAAGTAGGTTGTATAATAATATTGGATAGACGAATAAAGATGACGCATCGGTGGGAATTAATTCGAAATTCGTCCGCGAGGCTGATCGTCGATTAGACTAACCGCGATTAACATTAATGGAGAACTAATCTCAAGTGAGACGAGAGAGAGTGGCCACGTGATTCATGGGTCTTTCAGTCGAGTGGAGTACGAAGTTTTCGGAGCTCTCGTCGTTTTCCAACACTTTACTTTGTTCATCCCCTCCGCCACCGGTTTCCGCGCTTCCGACGAAGTTCCGGAGGTGGACGGTTTGAGTGGCGGGAGAGGATGACAGGAGAAGTACGGGACGAAGAGAAGAAGAAGGACGAGGAGGAGGAGTATCTGTTAATAATTCATCGGCGTTAATCTTTAATTGATTCCCGTGGGCTCTTTCCTCTCCCCATCCGTGTTCCACGCGTTTCTCCCGACTGTCGAAAGTTCCGCGAGTTTGGGCCAACTCTTCCACGCCCATCGCGACCAACTGGCACGCGGGAGGGGTGGAGAGGGCGCGTGGATTTATAATTGCCGGTAAGAAGGACTTCTTTAATTTCAATTAAATCGGCCATCTTGCCCGAGCGGGGAGAATAATTATCGGTTGCGCGAGCGCCAATCTCGTTCGGATTCGGTCAATTAAAGTGGAGCGGTTCGAAGGCGAACCGTCAAAGGGTCTGTGTCGGGATGTTCCTGGAAGAGGGACTCGCGTACCCTCCCCGAAATGATACTATGATTACGAGGGGCTGGGGGGGATTTGAAGTTCCCGAAATTAATTTAAAAATTAATTACTACATTATCCTGAAGGTGATTGCGAGGCCCGAGCTGTAATAAACACAGATTACTACCATGTTACGTTGACGTTAATTAGCGCGGTCATTAAATTCGCATTTGTTATCGACATTTTTTTGCAAAATAGCCTCGCGGTCTTGCGAATTGAGAATAATGGCGAACACTTGGCGAGTTATCGAGATGCCCCATTGAAGATAGCCCAGCGTCGATTGCTCCTGACCGCGACAAAGAGGTAAATGAAACGGATGCGAATGCGAGCGAGTATCGACTTTCAATCCCTTCCCATTCATTGCCGCCGGTATGACGGATCGTTTCGTTCCAATTACTCCCGCTTAGAGCGAGATCGTTAATTAAAAGTTTCCACGGGGTTCGTGTAATAGCCTGGCATTACACGGGAGCGGCGCGCGTGGCTGACAGTTAACAAATGAATGTAAAAATCTGGTCCTGTGGCTTTCTCCCTTCTCGCTATTCTCTCTTTCACCCTTCCTAAAGAAAAAAATAACCGAATACATCAATCCTGCGTTCGCGCGGATGGACGAGGTAACGGTGTCAAGAAATGGAGAAATAATCGAAAGCTTACTTTTATTCTATCCGTCCCGTTCAACGATCTCGGCAACAATCACGTGCGAAACGCGCTACGGGCTTTGCTCCCTCGATTCACGCGATCTCCACCCTTACCTCATTACGACCCTAGAACCGCGTGGCGAACCGCGACGTAATCCCAGGGTGCAATAATTTCAAAATGCGCGCAGGGGCTGGGTAATACGCGGTCCCTGCTCGGTGCATCCTCGAGGACACGAAAAGGACGTCCTCGAGGAGAAGGACGAGGGATGAGCGAAGGAAGGGAGAAGGTCGAGGGCAGGGAGGTTGAGCCTTCGTCCCTCGGTGGCGTAACGTGCATACGTTACAGTCGACAAAGCGGATTAGGGGGTGGAAGCATGGGTGGAGGACCAATAAGGGCGGACCACGTGCGGAAGGACGAGGTCCTCGGCGCTGGGGACGCTCGGGGGTGGACGTGTGCGTCGACTCCGGATGGAAAGGGGATGGAAGGTAGGATTGACGGTGGGATGAGGAGTAAATGGAGGAAGGAGTGGTGGAGGATGCGAGAGGGTCTCACACCCGGCGCGGAGGAATTGAGGAATCGGAAGGAGGATGGAGAATGGGGTTGAAGGGTGGCGAAGGTGGAGAAGAGAACGCCACCTCGTCCACTTACTCAAGCCAATGCATACGTTATGCTGCGGCGAGTGGCGACCAGCTCGCCCGATTGTGGATTCAATTTCAGAGGCGTCCAGCCAGTTAGCTCACACCCCTCGGTTAGCTCTCGCCCTCTCGCACCCCTCCAAGATTGCCGGGTTACGGCTCGCTGAATATGAAATATATCCCACCGATTGTCTCCGGATATTCTGTAGTCTTCGAAGCATGAAGCACACCCTCTCTCCTCCCTTCTCTCATCCAAGGCCTCCTTCCATCGTGCATTCGAGCGATCCCCTCCCCGCAGGATTACAATTTCTTTTTTTTCTTATCATCCACCAGACTTCGAATCTTCCTCCATGCCGAAGAACCACGAGATGGTAGTCGCGGAGCATCGATATTAACAATTCCGCGTGCGTGATTTAAGGCGCCCGCGCGCGCACGCTACCGAGGGTGGGTTTCCGTCCACGATAATGAATTCAGTCCTCCACCCCCTAGCACCACCCTTCCACCTCCTTCTCTCTCGCCACCCCCGTTTACCCGTCAACGACGTTCGATCTCCACTTCCGAGCCCCATCCTCCATACGCCTCTCTCTCTCTCTCTTTCTCTCTCTCTCTCTCCCTGCCTCTCTCTCTACCCGCCTGCCCATTCCTTACCACGCAGACTTGTTACGGCTTAATTAATCGCAATAATTAAAAGGAAGGCGTAGGTAACGGACCACCCACGGAGGCACAGTCAGCTCCAGGCGTGCTCCACGTTTGAATATGCAAAATCTCACTTACGGAGAGCACGGAGCTTGGCCTCTCTCCGGTGTACGCGGATTTCGGGGAAGGAGGAAGAGAAGGAAGAGGAAGTAGGATGGAAAGAAGAAGAAAAGGATGAGGGGTGGCCTCTGGGAACCATGAGAAAATACACGAACCACCGCCCGTGGGGTGAAGGGTGAGGGCACGGGGGTTGAAGCCAGGGTCAGGCAGGGGAAGGAGAAAGTCGATCGTTGTCGAGGGCACCGCGCCGTAATCAGCAAGAGAATATACCAGATATTGCTCCCTGGTTCGGGGCCGGAGGATGGAGGATGGTGATGAAGTTGGTCGTAGCGGAGCGCGGTGGTCCACGGGGGGAGGAACTGTGGAAAAGAGGGAGAGAGGGTCAGAGGAGAGCCGCTGCTTGTGTAGAGGGCGCGACGTAATCCGCGAGAGAATATAATAGACAGCGGAATGTTTCGAGCAGGAAGAGATAACGACGAGTGGTCGTGGAACGTGCGTCGTGATTGGCGGAGGGGGCCCAAGCTAAATTGGAATATTATTTCAAGTCCTGCTAAATATTCGTGGCCTCCCTTCCTTTTCCATTCTTGGCTAAGGAAAGCCAGTCGAGGCACGCAGGACGTCGCGTCCTGAAAAATAAAATCGTGCCTGCACCTTCGTCCTTTTACCCGTTCGGACAACCGTAGGTGAATCGATCATCGATTATCCGTCCCACCTGCACGAATCGACTGCTTCCTTTTCTCCTTTATTTTCCACGTATCGATCCACGAAACCCGAGAAGAGAACACGACGAAAAAGGACCTCACGCGCGCTTCGCGTTTCTTTCACGAGCTGCGCGACGTGTTAAGGCGTTCATCGAGACAGCAACTAAGTAGGGGAAGAAGAATTTCTGCGGTCTTGATCGAGGCATCCTTGCATTCTCTCTCTCTCTCTCTCTCTCTCTCTGATTCTCTTCGCCTCATCCTCTTATGGGAACCGTGGCTGCCAGTTGCAAGAAACTTGCCGGACCCGCTTCGCCAGGACCAATTGACAGCTTCTTGCGGTCGGTAGCAGGCAACGAAGTTATTACAGGCTAATGGACAACCATTCGATTCATCCATACGATGCAAATTACAAAGAGGGGAGAGATAGGGGGCGACTTTCCCACCGGCCTCGATGCCCTCCTAATGACTTTAATTATCTCACCCCAGGGCGAAGAAGAAGTGCGCGCTGGTCAATGACGATTGCGTTACTCGCCCAATGGAAAATCAGCGCGAGCAACCATAGCGAAGATCGATGACGGTCGAGAGCGAGAGCAACGGTAGTCGATTAATTTTATTACCTCTCGATGAGATCTAGCTGTGATCTCGCGATGCCGCGTGATTACGACGTTTAATTTCGTTAAAGAGTAGATAAAAAAAGTGAAAGCGGAATAATCGCGGCACTTTGACGAAATAATCTCCTCCATTAATTTCGTGCTTATAAACCCATTCGCATGTGTCCTCGATGATTCTTGGCATTCCTATTACTACATGCAAACATCCTGGAAAGTTCCTTCGGCTATTTCACTCACCGATAAAGATGATTGGACGACGACAAGCACCGACAATAGGACGCTTCGGGTAGCGCAGACGATCCTGCAGGATGCTCACGTACGCGTAAGATGGAGAGAGGCATTCAATGCGAGGATTTTCCGCGAGCGAGAGACCTCAGGAGGACAAGGAGCACGTAATTTAATATACTCCAAGTGGCTTCCAAGGAGGCAAGAGTCCGTGGCCCCACCCCCTCATCCCTCTCAGGGGACGACAATAATTAGGGGACCACCCTATAATAAGAACGCTTTATAATAAGGAAAGTTCCCCTACCCACCTCACGCTTCTTCGTCTTCTCTCAAGGTCCTCCGCACTTCTGACTCCGTCGTCGTCTCTCAATTCGCTCCCGACATCGTTTGGCCGCGGTCGTGCCGAGTTTAACGCAATCGTGGAAAGGCAGGCGGGCGAGATGGAAAGGGAGGAAGAGGAGAAGGAGGAGGGAAGGAGCAGCCGCTCGCTAATGATTTCCACAAATTGTTGTGCCCCGAGCTTAATTACGTTTCGCGACAGACGCCGTCTACGGCGATGTCGTCGCAGCGTGCCATTATCCTCGCGAGATCCTCGCTCGGATTCTTTCACCAGTCCCTCAATTGATCGTTGATACCGTCGAATTTCGCCCGAGATTGTTTTCAACTAGACGTTTAATCGTGTACAGACATTTTTAAACAGTTCGATTGAATTTTTGCTCTTCTTGGATTTCTTGACTTTTAACACTGGATTGACCGAACATTTTTTATAAACACGATTTCCCATTTGAACCAGTCAAATTGATTGGTTTCAGGCAATCTAGTGTTAAGGAGAGTACTGCAATCGGACTGGATACGTGTAATTTTCAAGGTATTTATTTTTACAACGTGATTACTATGTTTTAATAACTTTCAAGCCTTAAGCTTAAGTAGAGTCTCGCTTTGCTACGGATTCTGGTTCATTTATTACGTAGTCTCTCCCTTTCGCCCCTTGGTAGCCACAACCAGCCACCTCTCGTCACGATGGAGTTTGGCGGGTAAAACATATTGGCACGTTATTAAATTCTTGCCTAATATCCTGGAATAATGGGCCGACGATTACTCGGTACAAGAGGCAGCCGCTGAAAAGCAGCAAACGACATCACTGCTCGCGAAGGGATGTTTAAAGCTCGGAAAGTGATTGAACTTTTCGTTTAGTCAGCGTTCTTGTACGCAAATAGTCGAAGGATTTTCCCATCGAAAACCATCTGTTCGACAAAAGCTGAGAAATAAAGTGATTAAAAAGTCTTAGAGTGGAATCTGTCGAACCTATCGCAGACTCGGCAAGCCGGAAATGCGCAACCAATGATTGCCATCAACCGATCGATGCAAGATCGAATTTCCTTAATGGATCACGCGATGGGTTTCGTTCCACGACGAATGACTCATCCTGGGCGTTAGACAAATGCTCCTGCTGTCAGAGGTACAACGTAGTACAAATATCCGGAAGTTAATAGGCAAGGCAAAGCCACCGCGCCCCATCCTGCCGTGGTGGGAGTTCCCAATAAACGTAACATAGCCATTAATACATCGTCCGATCCTCTAACAAAATTATCCGAATCCTGTTTTAACACCATATGGCGGATTGGTACGACGCTTTTATAACGAATGAAAGATTTATGTCACATTACCCTTAAAAATGTAATTTTAGAAAATGTTAGTTCTACAACGTATTCGTTTAATTTCGTTCATGCTCTTCGAAGCTACTGTACAATGTGCACAAAAAAATGTTTCCCAACGTTCCAGACTCTCATATTTATATTGCATGTTCTCGTCCTCCCAAGACGACTTACAGAATTGGAGACCCCGGCACGTCCTTGGCCGTTTGTGTGTTCACAGTTCCTCAGTCTATTGAGAACCTTCGAGCCTGTAGCTTTACAGCTCGAAAGGTCAATCGTTGGTCGCGAGACTTTTTGGTTTCTCAATTTTGCAAACACATGCGAACATACCGTTCTTCTCGACTGCTAAAATTCCCGTGGGTTCTTGCTATCGGTGGTCCCACAGCATCCTACCTATTTAATCTTGCAAGAATGTGCCAGTATCTTTCTACCGGAGTTCTTGTGCCACTACTCTTGTAACAGCACGTCTCTCTTGGACAATTTCGAGAATTTTCTTGGCTCCGTCAACCCCAGAGGATCGTCCTCAATAATCCAGTCTTACAGAAATATGCGAGTATCGATTTAAAGATTTCCTAAAGAAAAATCAACACTCATCGGCACAACGTACATTTCAAATTAGAAAATCCAACGTTACCAAAAATAAGAGACGTGAGGTTCTTTCATTACAAATATCCGCATCGAAATTCTAATATTGAAGAAGTTCTTCGAAATTCTCGTGTATACGGAACTACAAACATAGAGTAAGTGCTTGTCTAAAAGGCAGACGGCATTCAAACTTGTCGGGGCAATACAGCGAATAGTGTAAACGTAGACGCGGCCGAGATAAGGAGAGAAGTTTGCATTTGGGTACCTGGCGTGTCAACAGACACGCTTTGCATAGTGTAAGATAACCGTGGAGAGAGTCGTGTGTTCGGCACAAACATTGATTGTGCCTGAAACTGTGGAAATCACGACGCAGCCACATATTGTCTTTAAATTTCATATTTATTAATTCAATTACGATGTTGATCCCGTCAGTCTCTAAAAGTAGAAATTATTTTACCCTCTCTAACATTAATCGCGACTCCATTAAAAGAAACACTCGTCCATCGACTGAGAACGATCGAGTATACGATCTTACGCGTGAAAGTGATTCATTCGAATACGTCGGCGCGCAGAGTTCCACCCTTCCTCTTGAACATGCGTGTATCCGCGATCCGCAAATGCACCAGGAGCATTAAGAGCGAGCGCAATTCGCCTGCCTCGTAACCATCGAAAAGGACGAAGGGTAAGAGGGATGCGCACGAGCGAGAAAGAGAGAAGAAGATGGTGGAAAGGGTGCCAACCCCACGGTGCCTGTCGACGCATCAATCAGCTGATGACTGCTCCGTTACGCCCTATTACGTCGGTAAATAGCGCCGACGTTTCAGCCGAAGTGGTAGTCGTTTCGATAGCGTTGAAAGGGTGTTATGATCGATTTGTACAACCACCCCTTTTCCCTCCTCCCCCTCCAGCACCTCCATATCCACCTCGAACAACCCGCCACCCCTCGTCTCCGTTATCCGCTCACGAGGCCCGCCTCTCGCTTGCAACCCCGTGCCAATAGTGACGGGGAAGAGAGCGGGAGGAAACTGGCGGTGGAAGGAAAATTCGTGCTGAAAAAGCACGAGAGCAAGCAGCGTGTATTTTGGACGAGTAGGATTTGACAAACGAGGGCTTTTTAAGTGGGCTCTCGTTGTCGTGTTTATTTTTAATGACGGGCCTGATTGTCGGCTGACGATTGATGAGAGCACGACGCCGACGGTACGTGATTAGGCACGACGAGTGGAACGTTCGAAAGTACCGGCTGATGCGGGAGTAATGATATGGATTTTTTTTAAAAATACGAAAGGATACTCGTGATCGAGGGAATTTAACAAGAACAGTCTGTGTCTAGAACCTGAAGTACATTCGTACTTTATATAATATGCAGGCGTGCGTTATGTAGAGCTATCTGAGAAAAATTCTCGTCGATCGCTAAATTTGTACAAACACCACTGGGTCTTTGTAGAAAATTTCCTTAGAAAAATCACATGTTAACGCTCTTCGTTCGAGGTCCGCCAAGGTTAGTAGCCAACCAGAAGTCAAAATGCCACAACCGGAAATGACGTGTCTTCCGCACACGGGGGTCAAGGTGAGCGACAGAGGAGCCGGGACGCGTGGAATGTAAAATTCCGAAGCTTATCTGTCATCTGGCGAGGTTACATCCGCCGATGCAGAAATCCATCTCCATTAGAGAGAGGGCCCGTTGGCTTATTCCCATGGCAACGTTCCCTCGGCCCCTTCCGCCCCGTCTCGTTGTAAGGCTCTCTCTATTTTCCCTGAAAATCCTAGCAGCCATCACCGACGATATCCTTCGTGCACCTACGTTGCACGCGTGTCCGTGTCCGCGTGTGTTGGGCATTTCTACTCTCACAGGGGACAGGTAAAAGTGTAGGAGAGTATAGTGAACACCAGGGAGGTAAAGTGTGTGCGTGGTAAGCGCGCGTCGGTACTTCTCCGTGCAAATATCAGTATAAACAGTATGCTCGCACGAACATGCACCCGCACTATTGTTGTGTATTCTTGTATATAATATGATCCCACGTGGCGAACGCACAGGCGCCTGCCCTTGCAACGTTTAATACTCGCGATCACGCAGGCGTGCAATATCGGATACGTCCATTAATCGGATCCGGGAAAGTTTCAAAATTTCAACGATCTTTCGTGAAATATGCACGCGCCGCGACGCGCATAATCGAAGCGACGCGCGGATGGCAGAAGCGGCGCCAAAGGGGCGCAGGAGAGCGGAGAGTCGATCGTTAATAAATAACGAACGTGTCGAATGGATAGGTGAATCTCTCGCGCCATGTGGTGCACGCCGGAGACGGGGAAAAAAAAAAAATACTTTCGAACGAAACGTCGCGTCATAATGGAAACTCGTTCAAATTTATAACCCTCCGATGTTTTTTCCTCTCGTGCGATACGTTACCTTTCGCAATTCCATATTTACAAATGCCACGCGAACGGTATCGACGATTATCGAAAATATTTTCAACGCAAAGTTCGCATTTTCATCTGGGGGAAGTAGCTCGAAAGTTTTGGCCGGCACGCGTGCGCCGTTAAGAGCACAGCTCGCAACGCAAATTTGGCATAATACGCTTTTAGCCGCGCATTAACTTTAATCTAATGTAACCATCGCGATGGGACGAGCGTGCATTTAATATCCATCGAAGCGTACAAGCACCGCTAGGATCTACCCTCCAAAACATTGACTGTGGGACTACGAGACGATTTACCGTAATATTTATGTCACAGATATCAGAGTCGAGCGCGAATAAAATTACAATCCGGATCGTGCCCGAAAACCAACCGACACGAGGGGAATCACATTAGCTCGTCAACAAAATAATATCTCTCGTCCCTCCAACCTTCATCCCATCCTCTCTCACCTCCGCCTCTCGCCTCGACCCGCCTACAGCACAATAATTATTCGCGAGTGCGGGATAATTGATTTCATTTAAAAGGCCAGGCCGAAACGACGAGGCGCGTCGAAGCAAGGTACTGCGATACGCGATTATCGGAGTGTTCGTGCACGACGGAATGAAATTAAATTGCGCCGTACCCGCTGTCACTTGTTGTTCGCTTCGCGCTCGTGGGAACGTCGGGTACAGAGGGCAGTGAGAAAGGGAGAAATTTGGAGAGGACAAGTGAGAGAGAGAGGGAGAGTGCACGCCCGGTGAAATTCAACTGTCCACAAATCATAGAAGGCCATCGGATAACGACGGCATTATAAATATTACCCACGAAAGAGCTATCGTACGGAAAATTTGTATACTCCTCTCGTACTCGTTCACATCTGTTCAGAAGTGAGCTGGAATTTCTCCGAGGACTACCGGCGCCGTCGAACGAGGAAAGTCGATAGGGACGCAGAAAATAATTCCTGACGTTAAGGGGGACAGGGCGAAAAAGTGGAATGAAACCTGGCATGTGAGTCCGTGAAAAAGAGAGCGGAAGAGAGAGAGAGAGAGAATTGGGGAAAGAGCGGGCCCGATGGAAAGGCGAGCGCGTACCATCGAAATCGCCGCGCGGGATCAGATTCGCTTTAATTTCCGCCCAACGGCGCGCGTCCGATATCTGGTCAGTTTCATCTGGACATCAGTACATTTCATAATACTGGATTAAAATCAGTCCCGACGGGGCGAACTCCTCTTCATAGCCCGCTGTCGACGCTCGTCCCGATTTAATTTTCTCTCTCGAGTGCCAGAAACGATCGTCTCGCCGTCTCGTTTTTTCTTTTCCAATAATATCCACCGACTATCAACGATGTTGCTCGTGTTATTTGGTACGTAAAAAAAATTTAATACCGCCAAATGAAAATTTCTTCGGCTCGCCTATACGTCGCTTACCTGCATTTGGTCATGAGAAATTTAAATGTACACATCTCAGGGTATTTCAGACGTTATATACGGAGTCGCGAGGTACATTTATTTAATCGAGAGAGAATGAAGTGTATATCTCTCGGAATATTTTAGATATTACGAGGTATACGGTGGATTCTACAGAATCTGCAAGGGAGGAAAAATTTGCCACGCTCGAAAATTCCTAGATTCGCCCTCGCCAACGTATCCAGTACCTTTCTGCTTGCCTCGAATCTTCCCCCAATCTTCTTCCACCCCTACGATTACGTGGATTAAAAATGGAGTAGAGCCAAATGAAAGTGGCGATGCAATGATCGGCCGCCTTAAACGACGGGGACGTCGTAACGTTGGCACCTTGAGCCGAGGTGCGCCTGTAGGTATGCGTGTGCGATGCGCGGGCGGACTATTTTCCACCTATAATAGGGAACAGCCAGACGTTGAATTTCAGTGCGCATTCGGTATTATAGTCGCGATAAAACGTACATATATACACCTGTCTGCTAGCGTCTAGAAAGGTGGCGAGAGAGTTCACCGGTGAGACGAGAATGTCTTCATGGTTGCGCGAATTCTACGAGTATTCCCGAGAATTGAAATAAAAGTTTCAACAGTGAGCGAATCCGAGCGAATCGAGGAAACTAATTATTCGTTATTACAATTTTCAAGACAGTACGAATGTTTAAAACAAGCTTTCAGCGCCAAGCCTAAGACAATACTCGACCTGTCTACAGATGTACTTTTCCAGACTTTCCAAGTTTCTTCCAATCGAGCCTTCTTTTCTACGTACAAGCTTCGCCAATTAAAAGTTCATTCCGAGTCTCGCGAATAACGGGACAGCTTATTTGAGCCTTGTAACTCGAGAGTAGTCCCTCGTTTGTAAAACTGGAGCGAATAATATCTGCAGCTTGTCTCATTATTCCGTTATCCTCGTGCATTTTCGGCGCTACATAGAATCAAATGTAATTTCGTTCGAGCGAGGATAATCACTTGCGAACTCATCGGAAATTACGTAATTTTTCTACGACGAAACTCGCTCCCTGAGGTAGTACAGGCTTGTTAAGGCCGGTTATCTCGTTTTAATAGCCTCACCAGGCTCCTTCCTTTGTTCGCACACTCAGATTATCGAAGGCAGTACGTGCGATCCGGATTCGCTTTTCAAAGGTATTCACTGTGGATTTGCTCGACCTCAAAGCTCTTTAAAATCCCTCCACCTCACCGCCCCGACTGCCATTAGCTGATCAGTGAATTATCGATTGGCCATTGAATCGTTTTCACACGATCCTAAAACCCGTTTTCATACCCGTATCGGCTCAAGCCACTGTGGAATTGCTTTTCTATGCCAATGGCCAACCAAGGACATAAAAATTCATCGATAAACTTTACATCCATTACTAAGAATGTCTCCTCCGAGTCCACGATCGACTCGTTCTTCCCGGAGGCGTCAAAGAAATGTAAAACGAATGCAGATGTCATATTTTCAAATTATTCGTTGGTGCAGTTGATTCGCAGAGAACGGACGAATTTGAAAGAAACGAACAACAGAATCTTGTCGAATTATTCGCGAGTGCGATTGACGCGTGTGACTCGCCGACTTCCGTCTTCCATCGTGACTCGCGAAACACGAAATGCACAAGAAGGGGCGAATCGGTGCTCGAGTTCTCATCTGCCCTGCTAGCTTTTGCACCCTTCCACGTGGAAGCTCGAGTGCACTCTCTTCCTTTCACCCAACCCTCCACCTCTCCTTCGATTCTCGCTTTCTTCCTTCTCCTCCCTGATTTAAACACTCCCGGAGGGGTGTTCCTTCCACGAGAGGGGTGAGACACGACGTGAGAGTAACGCGACGATATTCGTAGAAATGGTTGGTCGTCGAGTTCCCGAGGAAATCTGGAAAGTCCAAGAAAAAAGCTAGAAAAGAACCTTAAAGAAACGAGGTCGTTATTCGAAGTAAATCGATGATGACGATGACGGGGCTGATCCTCCCCTTCGACCGTTCCTCGAATCCTCGAGCGATAACGTTACGACTCGCTGATTCTTTGACTCACGAAGTGAGTCACGTGTGATCGTAACCCCCGCTAGAATTCCCTTTATAGGTCACACTTGGGCACTTCACGAGCTAGAATTATTATAGCTGAATAGGGTGAGTGGATGAGCAAAATCGTATTGTTCTTAGATTAGCCGTAACGAATTAATTATATGACATGCTATACTACACTTGTACAATGTTGAAATAATTCTACAGAATGGACTTAATCGATTCACTCAATGATAATAACATCATTAATATATTTGATCCTGAAATTAGAAGAAAAAACGTCGCAGCAGCGAATTATTCCTACTCGATCGGTCTTTAAAGCCTGATTCACTGACCTTGAAGATCGTTCCTCCGGTCCTTCTGTTCACGCTCGTACTTGCTCGCTCGAAATCCACCGAAAGGGGACGAGAGAGCGAAGCCCTTGCATTCGAAGTACCAATCGACGTTCCGAATGCACGGGAGGTGGATAACAGGGATGCGCCAGGGCTAACTCGAAAGAGAGGGAGGCCTGCAGACGACAAACCAATTAATTCTCTATTTCGATCGGTTCGAGTAGCCCAACTGGAGCGCAGGTAGATCTTCCTCGTGTCCGAACGAGTAGGATCTCGTCGTCGTTCTTGGAAATCTCGCGGGAGTATAAGGATAACGGTGCGTCTACCCTTCCACCTGAGGATTGGAGGAAGGGTGGATGGACTAAATCGAGCGAGTGTCACTTTATGCAGATGTGGGTGAGCAGTGGCAACGGCAGCAGTGGAGAAGAGTGAAGGGTGGAGGGGTTGGAGAAGAGTAGGAAAGAAAATCGGGAAGAATAAAGTGAAAGAGAAGAAGAAGGGTTGTAAGTGAGGCTGGAGGAAGGCGAAGGGGTGGAAGCAAATGGGTGAGAGGGTGGAGACGGGAAGAAAACGTTGGGTGATCACGCCAAGAGCCTGTTCGGGGGTTGGTGGCGGTGATGGTGGGGGTTGGGGGTGTAGTCGATGCGCTTAATGGTTGTACACACCAGCTATCCTACCAACGAGTTATCCTGAGCTCCTTTTTTTCTCTCTCCTCTCTTCGTTCTCTCCCTTCGTCTTTGCTCTCCTCCCCTAGTTTCTCACGTCGTCCCTCTGCAGCTCACTCTGCCACCCACTGGCTCGTTCTCTCCTCTCCTGTCGCCTAGATATATACAGATATAGATGTGTATATATGTATATCTCCTACGCTTCGTGTTCCTCGTGCAGTCGCCGCGAGTCACTCAGCAACTTTTTAATCACCCCCGTGGAACAAAGGTACCAAACGCACCGGGTGTCCCAAAACGAACGAGAGCCTCGATCCAACGCACCCCTGGGGATACTTTGATATTTTTATTACCGCGGGGGTACTACAATCATGATTCAACAGTCGAATTACCTTACGCTGAAAGAAGAATTATTTCACGGGCCATTAAAATAATGCAACAAGCCCCTATTTAAATATCCCTGGAAAGAGCTTGTCCGCGGAAACTCCGCCCTAAATTATGATGGCGCACGAGCATCGAAAGTTTTAATTAAAAATGCAGTCGCCCTGCATCCCAGCTCGCTCCTAGCCCATGCTTCCTCCTAAACACAAAACGCTACGTCAATTAAAAACCGTACGTCATATCTCGTCCTCGACGTGGCTAGTACTTCAATAATCGACTTTCCCTGGGTAGCGCGTGATTACGATAATGTCGGTGTGGGAACAAACAGGGAGAAAGATGGAATGGGGTCGAAGGAGGTGGACACTACGGAGAACTTCGCGACTCACCCCGTACAGGAAGAGGAGCTCTCCGGCATTCTTTATCGAAAACCACCCCCATCCCCTATCTCCACCCCTAACCCCTCGCGTTACAGTAATTATACCGACGATCCCCTTTTTCTGTTCGGCCAACATCTATCCACCTCAGCGGCTTTTTAAGACAATGAGCCGTGTCTACTGGCGGCCCATCTCTGAAACAGCACTACTCCTCCTCGAGGAACGACGCTGCCATTTTCAGGCGCTTCACCGTCCTCGCCAACTTTTCAATTTCTAAATTAGACGCGCGTCGTTTGAGAGCCGCTCTCCGGGCTCTCTTCTTCTTCTATCTTGCCGTCGTCGTGGGCCACTCAAAACGAGAGAGTCACCTTTGTTCTCGCGTAACAGGAGAGAAGGAAATTTTTGGACGAGAGAGAAAGACGTAGTCGTTACTAGAAATCGATGGAAAGTGCAAGTCCTATTTAATGTTGATACTTTATCGGGGCTCTAATTGCAAATTTTTATGTGTTAAATAGGCCCCTGCTTTAATCCAAAATCCTCTAGAAGATTTGATTCCAGCTGGAAAATACTTGAAAATTTCGCGCGCACTACAATATTCGCACTTCCTTTCGTACGAAGTAGAATTTATCTCGATCGCAGAGAACAACGACGATTGCTTGGCAAGGGGAACTTAATCGAATCTAAAAAGAAAATCCTAATGCCACTTGCAATTTCAATCGCTATATGAAGACGTCTGTTTTGTTTCAGTACAGCGATCGGTCCACGCCCGTTCTTCTCATCGTCTCGCTCGCGGGGATCAAAGTATGCAGCCCAGATGGAAAAGTGAGTATAAAAGAGATACGTCTCTTCGTAGTAGCGAGCACACTTACGGCATGTACACAACACGCGAGCGTATGGAGCGGTGCATAAATTAAAAAAAGGAAGAAGCGGAAAGACGGGGAAATACACGGGTGATAGAGAAGGGAAATGGGCGGGTGCACGCGAGCGGATGTTGCGGGCAGGAGAGCGAGCAAAAACGACAGTGGACGAGAGGAGACGAGGAAGAAAATGAAAGAGAGGGAGCATTAACTCGTCTACCTTTTTTCGCGTGTCCCTGAGGAGAGACGGCCCACAAAGAAACTCGGCCAACCTGCTCGCGAGATGACGTTGTCCACAATGATCACGTAACCAACAACGGTACACACGACTCTCTTTCTCACCATGCTCGATAAAGCGCTCGCGATAAATAATTCGTCGGATCGTCGCATAACGTCGAAAAGGTTGTCAGCACAACTGATCACCATCGATTTTTTCCGATAAATACGAGAAAAGTATCGGAAGTTAATTCTGGTAATGGACCACGCACGCTCGCAATCGCTGGAGGAAGCTGAATTTTTCTCTCTCCTCCTTACATCCTGGCATTCTAATTGCAAGCAGGATTGAGGAAATGCTTTCTCAAATGTTGCGCCACCCGCAGTCGCAGCAGCGAGCGAACATTTTACTCTTAAGAGGCGCAAATTTTTCGTCGGTCTTGCGAAAATTGCCGTTCCCTTTTTTCCACCATTAATTTTTTTGTCGCCCGTCGAAAACGGAATGAGACGGAGAAAAATTTTTTAACGCGCCGTCTGTCTTTTCGCCCGTGTCTCCGAAGCGAGCGGTACACAAAGAAACTCGGCCAACCCGCTTCATTGACGTTCCGCGCGTGACGCTCGCTCGCGTTTACGCGCGGACATGTGCGACACACTTTCGCGTTCGACCACATTCAGCAGAGGGTATACCGGTGGACGCTTTTTACAGGAGCTTTTAGTTTCGAGACTATTTCGGCCCGAAATGCTTTACGCCCAGCTACAGCGAATATAGGTGCCTGATGGAAAAATATTTCGTAGATCGGGGCTTCCACAGTCGCGCGAGCGTACGAACGGTAGGCGAAACGAAGTTCATCGCGAATTTGCGCGCTCATCGCGTTACGCTTAATAAAAGGTAAAAGTAATTTGAAGCGCGCCGCTACTCTCGGAGTTCAAAGTTCAACGGTAGGTACACCCGATGGACGGAATTATGTTTCCTTTGTAGGGAGCAATCTCAATTTATTAATAAATTCTGCTTTTGAATCTCTACCCTAGCCGTACCGGGTATTCCGTGGATTTTTTCGGTCGCGAAACACTTTGCCGAATTAAGCATTATTGTGAGTGTAGGAAGCGCGCGCGTCCGCCGCGCTTGAAATACGCGATGAAATTTGATTCCGAATTTTCCGTCGGCTTTGCGCAATGGAACGCGAGACGTGATTTTCAGGAACTTCGCGATCGTCAAAATCGAATAAATCGCGCGAGGCTGACAAGTATATCCCTTTACGCGATTTCGTTCACCGAAAAGGATCACAGTTTCCTTTGGAATTTCCAATCGAACCGCCCCCTCGGTAATTCCAGCCGAAAAACGGTTTTGTCCGCCCGCAAATACGGTCGCCTCGGCGCACAGTGGTCAAAAACTGCCAAAGTGTGGCCAAAATATCAAGCTGTATTTCAATTAAGTTAAAAATTGGTATTATGACATTTTTGTGGTCGCTGATTTCAAATCTGAACCGTAAACTTTTCAAAACAAAATGGCGGATCGAAAATGGCGGACATATATGTTAAAAAATGATCGAAATTATGAATCTGAACTTAAAACTTTTAAAAGCGAAATGGCGAAGAAATCTAGGTGGTGTCAAGGATTGTGCAGCAAGAGCATCGTGCAAGCTGGAAGAAATAAGAGCTCAAGCGAAAGAAATAAGAGCTCAAGCGAAAGAAAAGGAGGAAAATATAGAAATGTAATAATGTAGGCAGAAAAATAATATCCAGATTCCTGGATCTCACAAGGAAATTTGGAGACAACTCAAGTAGTTTTGTTGAAAGTTTTGGCGAACTTCCAACTTCATGAAGTGATTAAAGTAGTCCGGCGCACTTTGGCGCAGATAAATTTTTTCTTATATTTTTCGATACACATTTAACTTTCAAATGCTGCTTGTTTCCTCGCACCGACTCGCGAGGCCTATCTATCAGTATTCTTTCTTACGGCTACATATCACACAATATCGCAATTTTGCTTTACTTCGCAGACACTTATTTCTATTAATTGTAATTATGATTAAACAAACAAAAGTGCCATTAGAAGCGCCAAAGATGCAATTAAACACTGATAAAAAAAATCCAAAAGTCTGGTGCAATGACAATTAGGTATATCTAACATGGACGTACATCTAAAGAAAAACAATGGAACCGCGAATTAAAAAAAAAAAATCGAGAAATCGAGTTTTGGTCGTGTTTTCAGTCGTTTTGACCACTGTGCGACGAAAGAAAACAACAAACATATCTCATTACAATTTTTGGGGGGACCGGAGAAGGAGAGGGGCGGGTTTGAGGCGCGTCATTAATCGAACTAATTGCGACGCGCTCGATCGAACGAACAAATTGCGAGGGACCGGGCACGCACAATAATTCCACGATTCGCCTCGGCCAGTGATCCTCGGCCCCCTCGCTCGTTCGCTCGCGCGATACATAATCCCTTTGAACAAGCAAAAACGGTGCCGCAGCTCGGAGCCGACATCAAATATAAATTTCGATTGGACTTCGTGCCGCTGCAGTTTTGCAATTAACCGGTGCACGAGGCTCCCCCTAACCCCCTACGAGCTCCGCCCCCTTCAACCCTTTCGTTGGTCCTCCCGATTGCAATTATTACCGCTGTAATTGAATGATTCGTTCAATTTGGCGACTATTGTGCTAATTGATGAAAAGGGCCGAAGAGAAAAATCGGACGTCGAGGGAGAAAGAGTGTTGGGGCTTTTAATATGAAAATACTCGTTGCCGCGAAAATTCGTCGTTTTTCCGTGTTCCACACCCCTGCTCCGCGAGAACGTTTCACCGAGAGACATGTTTATCCGCGGGAAAAATGCCCGCGGTGGAAGCGCGCGTTAATTTCGGCAGGAAGCCCTCCTGAACGAAGAAATTTTTTTCGTTTAACGTCATTTTCATAGTGGGCGTCGGGGTTTAAACGTGAATCTGAACTGGATCGGGCAGACGCGAAATTCTCTCCTCTCCTGTCTCCGCTTTTTTTCTGCACACTTTATTTTTCTACATATATAGCCACTATGTCAAACGACCACCGCAAAAACCACTGGCCCGCGCCGAATCGCGAACAGAGGGAGTAGATTCTCCCAACGAAAATTCCCGGTAATGAATTAATCGGCTTCGAAAATACCGAAAAATATCGACGCTGGTGGTCGAGGTTTTTCTCCCGAGGTATACTTTTTTTTCGGCGCCTCCTCGCGCGATTCCAACTCGATTCGATTCATTTCAATTAATCTGTGCCGGATCTGTCGACGATCACGGCGACGAGAGGACAAGCTGACTAAAACGTTTTTGCAATCGACGCGGAATCGTTCGAGTCCTCGTTTACAATTAATACGTAGAAACCGAGAGGGTGGAGTCTCGTCGTCCTGCAAATGACGAAATTATTAAATTTATGCGTTCGAAACGAGGGGAAAAAAAAAAAGAAACTTCAGCCCCTACAATGAAGAAGGGAAAAAATAAATCCCACTCGACGGAATAAAATCGAAAAAGTCTCTATACGCGAGTACAGTCACTATAATAGGCAATTAACCACTTGCGCTATAAAGACGTGCCACGCACGTCGAGACGCTTTTATTCCAAAGCCGCCAGCGACGCGTATACCACGTCGATGTAACGCCTTACCGCATGTTATATTGTAGAGCGCGACACGGCAACCGAAAGTTAAATCGTAGCGCAATTGGTTAAAGATTCGCAAGAATAGTTGCGTTTGGGTCACGATCGAAGTTGAGAAATTCTCGTGCCGATTCGAAGTGCGTCGCGCCCTGTTCCGAAGACATTTCGCGGTGAGATCGGTTTACCCGAGAGACGACGAAGTTTTCCAAGTGATTGGCAGCATGAATGAATCCACGAGGCGGAGACTAATGTGTCCCGGGCCTCTTCTATATCGCTGTCATCCTGATTGATAATCCCTTTCTTCTCCTCTCCTCTCTCGCTGCTACGATCTTTCTCCTACCGACTGGCTGCCCGTCACTCTACTATCTGTGCGCACATTTGCTCACCATTGTCTGTGCGCTTACGTCTACGAAGCGCGCACGTGTCCTCTCTTACTCACTTTTCCATTTTCTCCTTTTCTCCCTCGCAGCCTTTCGCCTCGCGAACTCCCGCTGCCACGCTTCTCCACTCTCACTTTCACAATCTCATTCCCTCCCCCTCCCTCTCACCAATTCTCCCTCGCTCCCGAGACCCTTTTCCCCAAATCGTGGCGAAAGCTTCCCGGGGCGAGCGAGAGACTGCACCGGTGAACTTTTAAGAAGTCTTTTCGTGTCTCCCGTCGGAGGGTGAATTCGGGGCGGAAAGAAGAGAACGGAGAGAAGAGGGAGGAAATTTCTATTTCGACGAGGTTAGAAGCGAAGCTGTGTACGTGGCCGGATTGGATCGGGTGTTCGCTGGTTTCGCGGAGGATTAAACTCGCCGGTAAAGCCAATTCAGTTTTTTTTTTCTTCTAGGATTAAAGTAGGATCTCGACAGAATTTGCTTCTTCTATGATAGATTTATTCGAGAAAGTGCGCAGGTAGCTTCGAGCTTTCGACGATTCTACACTTTTTTCCACTGACAATGAAAGTCTTCGTGTTTCTTGGACTCTGCGTCCCGATGCCCAACGCGAATGGTTCTCGTGTTTAATTACGCAGTCGACACGCTTCGAATCGATGGAACGAAGTTTCCCTAGGTGGCGTGGGGAAGTTGAGAAGCTCCCTGGTGACAGTTTGGCTCGGCCTGTTCCGCTCCATTACCTCGATCGAGCCAGCCTCTTGTCGAATTCTCGTGTCTTAAAGTTCTGTGAAAAGCGAATTTGCAATTGACATATCGTACCTGCGGCGTGAAATTTTTCAACAATTTTACCGACTATCGTCACGTACCTTTCGATCGTTCTACCGTTTAGGTTACTTCACCTCTTGCAATAATGCCACAGGGTGAAAACGTTCGAGTTCCTCTACACATGATTTTTCCATGCCATTTTTACACCCGGAGGATCTGTGGGAAAGTGGCGAGGGAATAGGAGATGGCAAGGGTGCAGATGGGGAGAATTGGAAAAACGAATGGAAACGGAAACCACGCGATTTCCATGGAGATAGAAATCTACCGGTGGCATCTTCGATCCCTTCGATATGCAGGAGCTCGTAAATGCACAATACTGGCTTCATCGAATTACGATGACGTTCCGTGCCCTCCTGCTTGCAACGTCGAAATTCGTTGCACGAGGGAGGAAAGAAAAATCGACCGGCCTCCGCTCATGGTGGAAATCGATCTGGACAATCATCGACCTTTATTGATATTTCTTTCTTCGAGTATTTTTGACGGCTTCGTCGACTCGTCGGCCGCAGCTGGCTCCGACGAATTTTTATTTTCTGAACCGTGAATCATTGAGTCAGATTTATTCGCCGAAAGCTATATGTGTATACAAATAGAGTGGAATTTACTTCATTCGTTTATTTTATAACAAACTTTATTCTCCGACAAATTTTTGACGAAAGTGAATATTTACAAAATCGTTGAATTCACTTGCGAGTCGATTGCGTCTCCAATAACGGAAGCGAGAGAAATAAATTTCCTCGAGTGTCTCCTCAAACACTGGCAAGCTGCCTGCCAAGGTATTACCATGATTTAAGGGCCATCGATTTCCAGCAGATCCATAAATATCCGGCGCTGAATTCGGGCAGTAAAAACGGCCGCTTAACTTTCACGCGGACCGACCGAACGATCGACTCAATAATCAAAATCAACACGATCGTCCGTTTCAAATGCGGATATCGAAATTTTCTTTTTGACAAATTATCGTCTTCCTTGGACAGTTCGTAATTGCTTAAGATTCAACCGCAAAAATAGCAAAAGGTTTGAAGAAAAAAAAATCTAAAGCGAGGCCAATGACGTCAGTTATACAGAATAACCGAAAAAATCACAGACACATTTAACGCGACGTACGGAACGAAGTGAATAAACGAGACGAATGTAAATATTTGATTGGACCATCGGTTATCTCCCAGAGTGAATGGTGCAATTTGGTAACAGAGCATCCTCCACGCATAATTCTCGGTATTTCAAGAACCGGATCGTAAAGCCCTGAGATCGTTCATTCTCCGGTATTCCACAGTGGATTTCTCTTTTCGCTCTTCCTGCTTACCTTCTCTCTTTAGGTTTCTCTCTCTCCTTTTATCTCCACCTCCGTCCCCACCCCCACGCCTACGCGTCTGTCCTGTCCCACAATAAATGCAACGTAGTACATCGAGCGTTACTCCGTGCGTGCCGGCATCAACTCAGAGAGCAGGCAGGATATTTCCTGCAAATGCACGACTCCCCGTGATGCACACGCTCATCGCAGTGTGAAGGAAAAACAGAAAAAATGGAAAGGGCCTGGGTTGGGTGGGGGTGGAAAAGAGAAAATATACAGGCAGTCCGAGTACAAACTCGCAAATAGAAATCCCGCAGTCGACTGCTGCTCTTTTCTCTCTCCCTTCCTTCGGTATACATATCTCGTTCTCTCTTTCCCTTCTCTCTTTTTTATCGCCCGGCCGTCGCGGTGGGGTTTCATTAAGTTTTCCCAGGAAACTCTACGCCGCCGCGTTTCTATCGGCAAAAACCTGCGCGCCGGGATCTGCGCGCCTCGTCTCGTTAAATTGTCGATCCGCGAAAAACCTTGCCTGGAAAAATTATGGACGGCCACTCTATGACGATTCGATCGTCCCGAATTTTTTGATAATGACAATACCGACGAAGAAGAGCATCTTCCGTTTTTTATATAAAAATTCAGAATGATAAACGGAATGTTCTCACGCTGAGATCGTGGCAGCTTGGATTGCTTTGACAAGGGAACTCTAGTATCTTTCAGCAATGAGAAATCAATTGAAAATGAAAAGAAAAAAGGAGTAAAGAATAATCGAGCACGCGTGTTCAATTTTCGATGAATAGTCACGTCAAACGTCCGATGAAGCTGAACGTTAATAGAATCCGGTCGTGCAACGCGAAAGCACGAATATACAGAGGTAATATAAATGCGGCACAATAACGCGAAAATATAACGAGTCCAACTTGTTAAAAGTCCCGGAGAAACTTGACGGGTTCGAGTGAAATAAATACGCGCCTATAACTCGCCTCCGCCCAGTCTTCGTCCCCAAGTCCGTCGCAAAGTCGTGCAACTACCCGAGGCGCGTTTAATTTGAGTTTCCGCCGAGGAAAATAAACTTATCCTGCCGCGGCGCCCTTTAATTACCTAATTAGTCTCCAAATACAAAAATTTCCGCGCGACTGGCGGAGCGTGCCTGCGCGTCCGAGGGAAATGAGAAAATTTCTTCCTTCTCTTCTCACTTTCTTCCTCCTCGAGAATCACGTGACTCACTCTTCCTTCCTCAAGTCTCCAGGAAGTTGCGCGCCATTTCGTCCTTGTCGTCGCCTGATCCAATTTCGTATCGATGCCGCGGCGCCCGATAACTTTTCTAATAAAAGCCAAACAGACTTTTTCTCCAGGCACGCTCTTTCTCTCTTTCTCTCGCTTTTTTCCTCTCCTTTCTCGTACTTTTTCCCGCGATCTCAGGGCCCACCTGTTACGCAAGTTACGTGACACGAAAGAAGTTGGGGAGAAGGAAATCGTGCGTGCGACACTCATAAAGGTTTCTCGATTTGACCCTGATCTAGCAGGGGAAAGGGTCGCGCGACCCTTAAATCCACTTGACCCAATAGCCAATATCTGTAACCCCTTGCGCCTGTAGCTGTAGTTATTCGACGCCCGGTGCGTTTAGTCCCTCCACAGGATCTTTTTTATTTTTTCGTTACGATCGAGCACAGGCACCACGAAAATTATGTTTCGTGTCGCCATGTGCTTCCCTTGGAAACTCCCCGAATTTCGCGAACTATTTCTCTTGGCCCAGCGAGTAAAAATACGATACTACGATATCATCGATTTTTTGGAAATAATCCGCAACGCGGGAAACTGCGCTCTTGCATTTTTTTTCGTTTCATTCTCCGACAACAGTTTACAACTTTATCGTTTCGTTGACGAAATAATTGAAGCGAGTCTCGTGCACTTTCTATGTAAAATCGCACCTCTTGCTCCACTCCTCGATAGAAGAATCATCGAGAAAATTTAGCAGCCCTAGATCTCTCGCGAAATATTTAACTCGTGGAAGAAAATAATTGAGAATCCCTTAATTTCTGCCACACGTTTCGCCAGGAAGAAAAACCCACTTCGCCGGCGTTCAAGTTTCGGAGAGAGTAGGGGGAGACATAAGCTCCGGAACAACGCGGGCCACCAAGAAGTTCGTCCTGACGAAGGGGTGGGAAGAAAGGATAGTGGCCGCCTCCTCGCCCGGATTTCCCTCGGAAGCTTCCCTCCCACGGGAGAGGAGGAAAGTTTCGCGCGAGGAAGACGAGAGAGGGGTGAAGAACGGGAGGGAGATGCAGTGGCGAAACGCGACTGAGAAGAGAATCTCTTTCTCTCTCTCTTCTCTCTCTCATATTCTGTTTCTTTGTCTCATTCTCTCTCCTCTCTCATTCTCTCTCTCTCTCATTCTCTCTCTCTCTCTCATTCTCACTCTCATTCTCTCTCTCTCTCTCTCTCTCTCTCTCTCTCTCTTGCTCGTTCACCCCCTCGGCCTTTTCGCCTACCACCGGCCCACGTAATGGCCGTAAGTTTCGGGGGGGGGGGGGGGGGGTGAACCACCCTCTCTTTCTCATTCCATCCCTTACCACTCCCCTCGGCCCCGCTCCGTTTCGTGTTTCCACTCACGCGAAACCGGGACAACCGGACAGGATGCGGCACGAAGAGCGTTTGAATTCAAAAGTTTCTCGAAAGATTCGCGCGCACCCTTATGCCGGGAGTAAGGAAAATTGAAGCGTGAAACTGGCGCGGAGTTTCGCGATGATTCTAATTAAATGACAATAGTGTAGCGAAATGGGTCAATTGAAATCTAACGAGCCTTCCCTGAATTATTCAGAGGCGATCGACTCGTCGAGTGGGATTTGATTTCGTAATTGAGGAATTCAAATTTAATTAAAACTATTCGAAGTATGTAAATCCCGCGGGTGGACGAGGAAAGTTGCAAATATAAAGGAAGCAACGGCTCCGGACGTCACGGTGGTGAATTTTAAGGCAACGTCCGACGCGCACTTCTAACCCCATCTCGGACTACCGCTCGACGAAAAAAGTTACTAGGCGGTCCTCCTCCTGCCATCGTGTCCTGTCGACGGAAAGACGACCCCCGGGGCGTGCCACCCTCGTTTGAATTTGAAACTTTTTAAAAGATTGGCTCCGTAAACATTTCGGAGCCCGTGCGCACGGGAGGATGGGACGACGAATGGGAGCGTCCTTAACAGACGATCTGTATTCGCGCGTCCTTGCCAGGGACACGGCCTGTCGCGAAAATAAAAGTTGAACAGATTTTTTGTTCGTACGCGAGAAGACCGAGGAATTTTCTTTTTTTCTTCACTTCGATGCACGAACGACCCCGCGTCCGAATTAATTCAAAGCGATTCGCGTAATGCTCAATAAATTTCAACATTGCACAATTCTCGCCGGAGAAGATGTTAATACAAATGAGTGCAATCTCAGGGAAGAAACAAGGGAGAAAGGAGAAAGTCTTGCGCGAGTTTTCCACGTTTGATTTCGTACTCCCGGCCCTTGAGAGAAGCGGTTATGCATGCCGCAAATGAAAAGTCCTTCTCCTCCTTGGAATAATTTTTTGAGTAACGTGTCTCTCTCTCTCTCTTTCTCTCTCTTTCTCTCTCTCTATCCCGTACGAACTCGCCTCGCTCCTAGCCGTTTCATTATTCTCGCAGAGCGCGCGGAGAGTTTCTAAAAGGCCGAGCGACGGTGCGGACCGCGAGGCAGAGAAAGGGAGGAAGGACAGAAAGAACGAGCGAGTCTAAGGATAGTAATAAAACGTTAAGAAGCGGAGAGAAGAGAAAAGGCAGAGTGGCATAGAAAAGTCGTGGAGAGAAAGGGACAAGCGGGGCGGAAGAATGAAAAGTGAAACGAGCGCGATGAAACTAGAAACAGCAGCGGTGGATTTAAAAAGGAATTCCACCGTAGTGAAGCGACTTCTGCCGATTCGAACGTCCGACAAACATACTTTATGGGAGGAGCTTAAGGCTGTTAGGAGGACTAGCGAAATTGTCAGTTTAATTTCTCTGTACAGTGGCGTGTAATTTCCGCGAAACGGATGGAGCAGTTGAGAATGGCGACCACGTCGTGGCGCCCCTCAAGAAATCTTATCTTAGTGTCCATAATGAGTTTCGGTAAGTTTCCGCGAAATCGTAAACGTTTGAAGAGGGGTGGGTGAGGAAGCGCTCGTTCGAGGCACGTTAAAAAGCTCGTTGAAAAGTTCGCGCGGTACACGCGCGATGGTAAGCCTCCGCCTCTTTCCTTCCCGCGCGAGCACCCCTCCAACCGAACATCCTTGTATCGTTGTTGGAACGTGGTTATTACATCGTTTACGCGATATAAATTACGAGCTTAGCCGTGATGCTATGAGGATTGCCTTTTAACGATGAAAAGAAGCACGAGGAGGAATTTAATATTCCTCGATTCTCGTGTCATTCGGAGTACAATTTTGTTCAAATGTAAAATTAAGGTAGGAAACGGAAGTGTTTAGAAGGGTGACAGGTTGAACAAGTGGAAGAGGGTGGAGTGTGGCATTTCGGATGGAAATTGAAGAAGAATGGATAGAGTAAAACTGATATTGGTTCTGCTACTTTGTATTCGTGGTTCGATCGCTCGATACGTTTTACTCTTTCTAAAGTTCTTCCATCTTCTATCTTGCTCTACGCGTTTCTCCTCACCTCCTTCTGCCGCTATTTCCTGCGACTCTATTTCCAATGCATTTGGAACAACAAGAGAAGAGACTGCTGCCTGTGTGAAATTTTCGCTCTCTCTCTCTCTCTCTCTCTCTCTCTCTCTCTCTCTCTCTCTCCCTTCTTTCACACCCGCGCCTCTATCAAATACTGTCTCCGCATATTTCATCCACCTTATTTCCCACATTTCCTACGCCTCCCTTCTCAGGATTCTTTTTTCATTCGCGGTAAGCTCGCTCGCTGAATACCTTTATGGAAATTACTTAGAGCCTCGTATCCCGAAAGAATTTCCATCGGAGATGCGCGCCGAGGTTCGAGGAAAAACTGCGTTGGTCTTCTGGAAACGAAGCACTCCGCAAGTTGAGTTTTAATATCTTCTAGTTCTGCGGCGAATGGTGGAGAAGTCTTTCGTAGATATTTTTCCGCCGTCCCGTTCCGGGCTAAATATACGCCGATCTTTCGTAAGAGAATTCGGGGTGCGCAAAATTTCAACGTCACTTCTCCGGAGAGATTCTTCGAGAGTATATGCGCACAATAATTATGACTCTTAGAATTTCGTGAAAGGGGAGACTTAATTGTTTAATTTAATAATTGAAGCGGCCAATTCTACCCTCTTATTTTTCACGGTAAACTGCTCGCGAAAGTAGACATCTTTTTACGAGTATCTCGTTGTTCCCTGAATAGGCGGGTGAATACTCTGAGACAGATGGAAAGAAAGGAAGAGATTTTTCACGCAGCTGACAGAGCCGAGACACCGGCGACGTTCCGTCAAGCTTCTTGCCCAGAGCATTGTTACAGAATAGGATTATTATTATAATAATGACGGCGAGGTAAAGAGCTCCTCTTTACAAAAGCACGCCGGAGACGGCGCGTGGCACCCTATAGAATCCCAGCTTTCTTCCTTTCAACTTCGACAAACCCTTTCCTTCTTCCTCTCCCTGTTGTTTCTTTTATTTCGGACGGTCCAAGCGAAATAAACTCAACAGTCGACGTCGTTGAATGTTGAAAACATAATTTCGCAATAAGCAATGCAACGAGATATTACACGCCTCTGCTTCCAGACGATAAGGTTACCAGGGAAAAATCGCGGGCTTGTTTAAGAAAAGAAATCTAGAAGCGTAAAGTTCGATAAAATGGCACGAGGTAAGGAGAGAAGGGAGAAATCATTCTTTTTCACCTTCGACCATCATGACCCATCGACCCTACGATGATTCAGGGTCACGAGGTCGTTGTAACAGTTACGTCAGCAGCATGCGAATCTCACGTAACGAGGCGACGAGTTCTTCTTTTCGGTGACGGGGACTGAAGCGTCACTGAAGCCTCCTCTCCTTCATCAGGGGCAGTGGATGAGCCCCCCTCACGACTCTCGTACGAGTTTCGTAATTATTTCGCGCGGTGGAGGCTTCAATTAATTGCAAGCGAAGACTAAAGGGGCGTGCGCGCGAGCGGTGCCGTTTCCACTGCCTGCTGCTGCCCGTGGTTTAATAATGCCGACCCTGTTCCTCCTTCTTTTTTTTTCCTTTCTCGTTTTCGGACTCTGTCTGCGCCTCTCTCTCTCTCTCTCTCTCTCTCTTTCTTTCTCTCTGTCTCCTACGTTAGTCCCTCGCGCGCTTTTCCTCCAAACTTCTCACCTTACCAGCGTGGTGCAAATGCGAGCAGTTTCGACGAGCAGAGTTAACGACCAGGGTCGACGTAGAGGGAGATAGAAGAGTAGCTGGCGAGTCAAAATGACCAAAACTCCGAGCACAATGAGAGAGCCGCGTCTACGCAAAGTTACCGCCTCTTTTGAGGTCGTAGCGGAGAAGCCATGGTGAACGAGGCGCGGTATTTCAGTCACTCCTGACGAATTTTCCACGAGTCTCGGAGAATAGCACGAGTTCGCGTGTCATATTAATCAACGATAATTGCGCGCGATATCTCGCAATGGGGGTGTTCAGTTCTTCGAAAAAATTCGGCGGTCTGACGAAGCGCAGAAAGAATTCTCCACGACTCGTTCCCATTCCGCCCCTCGGGCCACATTCATCAGGACAGTATCAAAGCACGCCGACGCGCATCCCGACGCGAGTAGAAAAGAATCTGGTAAAACCACAGATCCGTGGCCCCTTTCCGTTCCTCTTGGCACCCCATCGCGCACTAGCGACCGCGGTAAAGCCTCGCTCGGTCGGTAATGAACAGAATGTTTAATCACTCGCGTGGCTGCTAGGACTGCCGGGGCAAAGGGGGTGGAAGGCGTTGCAATCAAGGTTAGAGAAACGCCACGTTCGGATTAAAGCGCGCGACGCGAGTTGGGCGTGACGCGAGAGGGTGACGGAAGGAGGTACCGGAAGGGTTGATAAGGTTGGGTGAGGAACGAAGAAGGGGTGGCAAGAGGACGACGACTTAAATCCTTACGCAGGATTTCGGTGGGTTTAGGGTGTCCAAGGACGCACCAGTCTGCGACGCGTAAAGCAACGCGAGAGACCACGGGCACGTGAGTGTGCAAGAGATGGAAGAGCTCACCTGATGCCTGCCTGGCAATTTCGACGCTCATCATGCGGCCCTGGACGAGCTTATGCGATTAACCTGCTCTAGACGCGGGAAGCCTCTGGTGCGCCATTATAATCTATAGTTTGTCACCCCCTTGCCTGGTGGTGCGTTCGTTCGTTCAGGACACCCTACGCTTCCACGGATTCCACGGGATTGCGCGTCGCGCCTGAGCAGCTAGCAACCGGCCCGGCTAAGGCCTGAAATTTTAGGGAGGTGACGCGTCGAGAGTGAAAATCTCCATCTGTCTTCACCGAAGGATAGCCTCTAGCTTAGGGCGAGGTTCGGGTGAGTCGGTAAATAAGCGTAGAATAGCGAGCACGAGGAGATAGAAATTTCTGCAAGATGATTTTACGAAGCACAAGAATTCTCAGGATTTTAATACAATTTTGCTTGGATCAGCAGTGGAATTGGAATTGAAAGAAATTTCATCAGCTCGTGTTACGGCAGTCGCAGACAGAGATGAATTCTTGCACTTAAAATCTCTCTGGGTGCACCTTAAATCACCCCACGTATCTCCTTGAGATATCGAAAGGTGCATTAGGCAACTTGGCGACACTGGGTCCAGCTAGGCGAGGTTTAGTTAAACGTGAAGCGAGAACTAGAAAGAGGGTATGTGAAGAGGAAGTCGATGAGAGTGAGCGAGAAGGTGTAAGCGAAAGGCCAGTGGATATCCTTTTTCGAGACTTTAGGCACCATAAACCAGCCTGATATAGGGTCGGAGACACCATTGACAAAGATACGGTACCCAGGGGTACGGAAAAGCTATAAGTGAGTGCTCAGCCGCAGGCTCTCTGCGAATCTCCCTCTCTTTCTCACTCTCTCTTCCTCTTCTTCACTCTCTCAACGTTCTCCTCTTCCACCCTTTCGTCGCAATATCTAACTACTTCCATCCTCGCCGCCCCCTCCGTGACCACCTTCCACCCCTTTCCTTCGAGCCATTCCTTTGGGCTCTTCAACCCTTAACCCGGAACCCTGAAGGAGCCAGAACCGATAGGGATCTTCGGGCCATAACCCGCTCACTTCACTCGTTATCCCCTTGCGAATACCCACCTGGAGAATCCGTTCCTGACTTAGGGGACGATTTCGACCCCTCGAAGAAACTCGACTCACCTCTCTCTATCGAAACTATAGATCCGCGTTTATTTGTTACATTGCAAATCAGTCATCGTAAATCGAATGGAAATGAAAATGTTCGTGGTGGATTCGGAATGGCGATAACTGACAATCACTGAGAAAATTTCCTACAGTTGCTACGTTGCTAGTCGGTCGGCACAGATCGAATGAGAATAGAGGTATTATGGATGACGATTTACGATTACCGACTATCATCAGAGACTACCCTAAAAATTTGTGGCATCCACACCCGCCATATTTCTCTTCCGTTTCTCACACCCTTATCGCACTTTCAACGTCCACCGGACCAAACTGCCGACCGCGCATCGTGAAAATGAAAAGCGTGACGCGCTCCCGCCAGCCCCCTCGCGTGACTTATCGACCATACGCTAACGCGTTCCATGAAGCGAGACGAGAGCAGGTAAAAAAAAGAAGAGAAAGAGCAGTAGAAATACCATTCGCTCCTCACGAGAGCATCGTGCATTAGAGATTGGAGGAGACGCTGGCTGGAGTATGCATTAGGGGATGATTGAGAGAGAGGAATGAGGGCCGAGAGATTTCCGTGCTAAGGGGTGGAGAAGTGCGCGCATTCCGTGCGAAGAAGGGTTGACTTCTACGCGCGGTCTCCGCTATATGACGTCGCGTGCCACTAGTCTTTGCTGCCTTTCGAAACGTAGGAACTTCTTAGAGAGGAGTGACTATCAAAGGGGTTGAAAGAGAGGTGGGAGCAGACGAAGAGTAAGAACGGCAAGAGGGTCTCTCCTGTGGGGGGTGGCTGCGAGTCGAAAGGGTGGAAAAGTGGGTGGTAAGATGAGGACGAGGAGAGAACGAGGGAAGCCAAATTTTCCGCGGTCTTGAGCCTCGAGTTCGATAATCCTCGTCACACTTTGTGCGATTTCCACCCTTTTAAGTCGACCCAAGGTCCTTCCCTCCCAGAAGGTTGCGCCCTTTTGATGTGCACGGCTGGTAAATGTCGTTCCGCCGTGCGACTTTGCGCTTGGTCCTCTAACCGGCGGTAAAAGGAGAAGGAAATATTGTCCTCTCGTTTCGCACCCTGCAGTAGATTCCTTCGCGCGGAATGCCGTGAGAGAGGTGAAGGAAGTGAAATGGGGCGACGGCACGAGACTCCTAGTCTTCGTCTGGACTAATTCCACGCTGCAACTTACTGAAATAACAGAAAGCGCCGGGCGAAAATATCTTCGTCCGTTGGCCTCGTTCGCTTTATTTCTCTCGGTGCTCGAGAATTGATCGGGAAATTAACTGTCTCGTACGGATATCGGGTAGATTGCGATCTGCTCGGTATCGAGAGCCGTAAAATTTCGAAACCTTTTTCTGGGAACCAATTAAGAAACGTGGAAGGAATCGATAATACCGGGCGAGTGTTCGTGATTAAAGAGGAAGGGGTTGAATAATGAAACTGCGAATCTAGTAAAATACAAGTGGAGTGAATTTTCTAAATCTCTCCTTGAAAATTTATTCGTAGGGTGCATCTGTTTCCGATGTCGCCTGAAAATATGTTGAAGATTGATATCGCTTATCGTAAGAGAAATCGAGAAAGGAAGTAAGGAGGTATCGCCTTTTTATTATTTCCGGGACTTTAATCGGAGCCCATAATCCACGAAGCATCCCTCTACCGTAATAGTTGGGAGTCGACTGAGCATACACCCTGCAATTTCGGCCCCACTCACCCTCTCGTTTTCTCTCGCGAACTTACCACTCCCTTCGTGTTTCCTTTCTCTCCACTCGATTCGTTCAGCCTCCGTCTCCTCTTCGTTCGCGAGACTCTAGGGGCCTCATCGATCCACCAAATTAGTGTTTTATTTCGAGAGACGCTCCACCTAAGCTCTCGTTCTAATTTTCTACCTGAAAAATCTTCAGTATTCCATCCCAGCGTAGAAGATCGTTCTAGAATTCTTTGGATAAAAATTTGCTCACCGAATTCTGGAACTTATCTGCATTAAAATTCCACTGTAAAGTCAAACATTTATTCGATTGTTTTCAATCGCCGTGTGGCGACGAAACTTTCGCCACCGCAAATAGAATTGCCGATAAAATCGCGTATTCGCAACGCACCTCGTGTGGTACCTTCGACATTTTCCTTTCACGCTCGTAACAAACAATCGGGCGAGAATCGCGCGTGATTGGCGTTTTGTTTCGCCGACGTTAATTTATCGTCTCGTCCCCTCCGACGAATGTGTTTATTCGCCGCAGGCAAAACACAACGTGAATCCGTTTTTCCGCGACGGGGCATCCCGTCTAAATATTGAATGTAATGCCCATTCTCAATTAGCCAGAAAATCTGGCCGAGCTCGCTGCCGGCTGATTTCATTTTCGCATTCGTTCCCCATTAATTTGCAGGGCGTACTGCCGGAGGAGAACCGCGATAGCAATGTATCGGACACTCTATATTGTGTGTAGAATCGACCCTGGGGATGATAGCGTACTACATAAACCGATCGCTGATACGGGGATATTCATTGCGCGCGCCACATCGAGAAAACGAATCGGACGAAATAATTAATCAACGCGATAAACTATCTCTCGCATCAGAGCTCAATAGAAAGTCACCTGAAAAGATAGCTTCGGTATTACAATAATTCGACGAACAAAATTTCTCTCGGCGCATAAACTGTGAAAAAAATCGCCCGAGAAAATATCTCTGAATTTTTCACGGCTTACTCCTAACGATCCAACAAACCTGGATCATTATTACTCCGCGCGGACATCCGGTGAACAACAAAATAAAACTTCCTTTATGCAACGAGGCAACACGAGCTACCTCGTACACCGTGTAGCCAAACACTCGATAGTCTATCGCGGAACACACGTGTGCGTGGAAGCTTCGTAACACCCTTTCGCAATATTGATATGCAGGGGCTGTATTTCACGGGCGCGCATCCCTCACCGTAGTCAGCTCTCGTGTAACCGACGTAAATCCGCGATGGTCGCGTTACAACCACGCACGACGTCATCCACCCCCTCGACCTGTTCGCGCTGGGCGAATTTCCAAATCGGCTGGCGAGTCGCGTAAGTATCGCGAACGAGGGCCGAATGAATAAAAGCTCGTGATAAAATATGGGAGCGTCCGGCATTCGTTTCACAGGCTACTCACTATGGTCCTCAATGGTGCTGGATAATCATTGCGTTCGCGCGCCGAAGTTTTGCACAAGCTCCCCCGTCTCTTTTTCAACCCACCCCTTCCAACCCTTCCCCGTGGGTTAATCCGAGTGTAACGAACCTGTTTTGCACATCGGATTGGATAATTTTATTATCGATATTACACGGTGCGGGAGAACGAACGCGGTGGAAAGCGACGGTAGCTTGGAATTTTCGCGCATGGGGGGTGGGAGACGCGCGTGGAATTGGTAATCGAGAGAAATAGGGGTTTTAATTTGGATCGAAGAGTGGGCGCTTCGGTTGCATCGATTCGCTCAGCTACAGATGAATAATAGAAAGGCTTCGACCGTATGGCGTGTGTCTACAAGCCCGTGGCATATCGAATTAATAATACGGCAATTAGTCAGCGGCCGCGTTGGTGATTTGCGAAAATAAACGGAAGCCTGGGTCCGATTGCGCTTGGCCCAAAGGCGTGCCAGCGCTGGAGGAAGTGTTCGTAACCCTCGTGATTAAAGTGGTGTTTGGATGTTGCGCGGTTATCAGGGGGTGCGAATGAATACAATCGCACCCCCTGATCATCCCGATGGGGTGAGCGTAGAATCACCGACCCCTTCCTGTATCCCACCGACACGGGGTAAATGTGACGAAAGCTTTCCACCGCGTTACTCCGTGCAAAACACCGTGTAACCGGAAGTACGGTCGAAGGTCGAAGATCACTGGGATGGACGAAGGGACGGAGAGAGGAGTAGAGAGAAAACCGACGGGGCAAACCGACGATCCGCGACGTCGAAACCACCGTCGAAACCTCGTCGATTCATAGTAATTACTACGTGGATTATTGTGACTGTGATTTATACAGAGCGTTGAAATTACCCTTCAATTACGATTTGCCCCGGCGCGCGCAATTTCGTGGCCCGCGCTGATTAATGACGCCGCGGACGAGGCAACTTGAACACCGGGGCAGACAGGTTTTGCACGATGGTTAAAGGGAGTCTCTCGTTACTACGGTAAACGAAAAATAAAGGGTTGCCGAAGATGCAAAGGGACGAAGGAATTTTTTCGCAACAGAAATGACAATCACTTTTTCGTGGAAAAAACGAATTCCGTAGCTTCGCATATTTTTTTTAGGGTACTCGGCGGATAAGAAAACACGATGCACTACCGTCACCCTTAATTAACTTAATCAAGATATGCGACGTGGTAAATTACTTGGGCGTGCGCCCGAGCATCAACGGGTTGCAAAAAACAATATGATCTCGCGCGCGGTGGTGGTCCGTGGTGCGAAAAGGTAAATTCACCGGTACGTTCATTTTCCTCTCCCGCCGGATTATCACGGCACCACCGTCTGATTTATTCCACGCAACGAGGTGGTCTCGGGGAATAGAAACATTTATTACAATAATACCTCGTCATATTCCACTGAAGCACGGCAGCGCGTTAACTATGATAAACCGGCGATCAGGCTTGCTTAGGGGCGGGGTTACTCTCGAGGAGGTGGTGCGCTCCACTGGGAGGAAATAATTGCCCTCCTTAATATTAGCCGTACGAAACACACGTGGCAAACTTTCCTCCGTTATTACGAACGCCGGATCGCACGTACGTGCCCGACTAGCTCCGAAATGATTAAAACAAATGGAAACTTGTTGCGGGTCTTACACGGTAACGCACGTTCAAGTTTTCAGCCCTTCGTGGCGACCGTATTCCGTAAATGACGAGCGAAGGATCCTCCCTCCGAAGAATAATCAAGGAGACTTTCGAGGAATTAAACGTAGGAAGTCGGCGTGGAAGAATTTCTCCTTTCGATAATTTTATCTTCGAGTAGAAAAACATCCCTCTGTAATTTTATAAGAGTGAACGTCCATTTGTTCGAGCGTGCTTGTTTTCATTCGAACTTTCCGCAGACACCGTGTTTTTTCTGGAAACGAAGTAAAATATCGGATAACAAAGTACACGCTGTTACGAGTCACGAGAAGTGTCCGAAAGCAACGCGATAACAAGCATCCGAGAAAAAAGAAAGTAACGGGCAGGGTGGTGAGCGGGAAAGGAAAGAGGAATATTGAAACAAATGGTGACTCCGGCACGGGGATCAAAACGAGGGTGGAAGAGGATACTGGTGCTCTTATCCTTAGAGGACGCCTCGCGCGGGGACATCAAAGACGCCTATATACAACGGTTAGAACAAGACGTGGTCGTCTGGGGGAGATCGTCTCGAGGCAAAAGCGAGGATCCTACGCTTGTCCGGAAATACACGAGATCATGATTACACCTCGTAAGCTTCTACGAGTCTCTCGTGACTTTTCCCACGTGGACAATTCCACGGTTGCTCTTCTAAAGATTTTTATTGGAACCTATCCAGAAGAATCTCCGTTATTTTTTTGTTCCACCTTCGTAAAGTTGGAGAGAAGAAGAAATTGCGGCGTGACGGGAGAAACAAAGAGCAAGAGAAATTCTTCTTGTCCATCGTTTCGAAGACACGGTGGCAGGATTTTTTTAAACTTTGCTTTTTTCCCTCGCTTTCCACCGTTTCCAACGCGGTCCATAATTAATCCCCCGGCCCACGAGGGACGCGCACACGCGTCGACTCGCCATATAACTTTAAAGAGCAGCCACTTCGTGCCCAACGCACGTTTTTCCTTAGTCGTTGCCCGATCTAATCCGACTCTGTGTCCGCTCACGCGACATGTCTAGACCGGGAAAAATCCACGGAGAGCATCATGACAATTCCCCATGAGACGTCGGCTACCGACTGGCGGAAATGTTCGTGGAACAGGCGAGGGAACCATCATGGTTACCCCGTAAGCCTTCTCCACGATACACCACCGTGAACCCGCATGCCTTGTCGCTAGCGCGAAATAAAATTGTTGTCGGCGGAGAAAGTATCGGGGACACGTTCCACCTACTATAAAATCCACGAAAATCGGTAGCCGTAGCATAAATTCTCCGTGCACGATAAAAACTATCGAGCCGGAAATACCATTTATATTCCCGCGTCCCGTTCATCGTTATCCGACACATCGCCGCAGACCTCGCGCATTAGTCTCCTCTCGTGCACATGGGGCATCGTGCCCAAAACCACCGAGGCATCGAATGGCGCGACATTATACGAGCAAATAAAATCGCCGGCCCACGAGGAAAACTGGAAAAAATAGTAATGGAAAGATCGTCGCGGGATCGTTAACGCGCGCATCGGCCCGCGGAAATATCAGGGGTGACGACTGGATCCGTTAAAAAGCCATGAACCGCCAATTTCGCCGGGGCTTGACGAGCTTGCGTTTCCCAGGGATTTTATTCGCCCATAGTGTTGCATGCCCTACGCGTGAATGCGTGCGGGCTAGCAACGGCCACCTACCCCTCCTTTTGACCCTCTCGCATAATAGATTTTTCTTTCTCCCTCTTTTCCTCGTTCGCGCGGCCAGAAGGGTTGACGCGAGGTTACCAACAGGAAGGAGAGGTGGAGAGGAAAAATCAGGAATGGAAGTGACGGAAGGACGTCAACGGAGGGTGGCGCGCGCGGGGAGCACCGCGTTGCGTTCGCCGGGAATTAATGGGGCGGTCGGATGGTCGGCTATACTCCAGCATTGTGTGACCATCATGAATAGGTGGGTTTCGGTTGGCGTAACCCGTCGAGTTTCGGTCGTTGACACTCGATAGTCGCGAAACGCGCGACGTGCATGCGCGCGAGGGTTACAGAGGGAATAGAGTGTCGCATTTAAACATCGACAAAAGTGACCCGACGCTTCGGAACGCGTCGCACTGAAAACGGAGACGTCCTCGGTGAATTTGCAGAGGGAAAGCGAGAGAGAGAGAGAGAAAGGAGAGAGTAAAAGAATTCCTCTAGACGAAAGAAGGAGACCTCTCTGGGAAAATGAGAAATAGAGAATGGAGAGTATTGCTGGTTCTTCCCTTTATTTACGGATGACAAGGAGGGAGGATGTTCTTGGATGTTTCGCTAAGCTCACGACGTGCTGCCGGCTCGTTCGAGCGTTGAGCATCGTCTTCGAATCGAGCGTATCCCGACGAAACATCGACAGGTAATTCCCTCGGAAAGCATCGCCCCCGAAACGATAGCGGAAACTTTATTGGGGAAATCCCATTCGATCGTTACTCGAGGCTCTTTCGTGTTTTCTCGGAGGATACGGGGAGACGATGCTTGGGATGGGCAAGGTTCGATCTACGTATCATATAAAATCGAGTCAACGGGCTTCAACAAACAGACAGAGAGAGAGAGACTCCTCTCTCGAGCTTCCTCATTCTCTTCCACTTTCGTTCGAAGAAACGCGCGGAGTCGTTTCACTCCTCCGGTATTTTCTCACCACCGCTTCCTTTTTCCTTCCCAGTCTCCACTTCGAAGCTCCTTTCAATCTCGCCGTTGTTTATTCTTAGAATTTATCTTATACCTATTCTCGATTCCTGGCCATCTCCTTTCTCCCCGTTGCTCTCGATAACGCCCAACCTTCACGCCCCACGCGTGATTCGCCCTAGCCGCGGTACGCTTTCAGCATGGAAAATATCCTCGAGCGATGAAAACTGAAGCCCCCAAGCGGACCGCGAGGCACGCGCGCCGATGTCTCGGAAGCCTATCCCTCGATCTTGGCATTAACTCGCCTGATGGAATTTGTGATCCTCCTTGGAGGTTCGCCTGCCCACCCAAGACCCGGTTCTTTATTCAGCTTCTGGGCGCGATGTTCCATCCTCGAGTTGCAAAAACAAAATTGGAGCTAAATAAAAGAGAAAACGCAGGAGCAAAGGAACGTATAAACTTACGACAAGATCGGTCACTCTTACTTCAAGAAAACGAAGAGATTTCATCTACCACCGAGAAGTACTTTTCCACGAGAGTCCATATAAATCCAAGATTTTTGTCATTAGACGGCTGACCCTTTGAGCGTCATGCAAATTGCATCTCACCCCCCGTGGAGGGCATATTCAAAGTTTATCTCGACTTCCGCCTCCGTTCCGCTTAATGCCGTTTTCTTTGACGCTTTTACCAGGCGCCGCGCTTTACCGGCGTGTCGAGTTGTTGGCCAACTGAGATTACTCGAAACGCGTATATAAAGGTGACTGAGAGTCATTTATATTTTCTCGATTACTTCGTGAGTTCGACCAAGATACACTCGAGCACCAAGAACTTGGAAATTAGCTTTCTTGGGTATCCTTGTACCTCGTTAAAACCAAATATTAAAGAATCGAGGAGATTTCGCGTAGGTACTGTTATCATTGAGGTAAACCGCTCCACCTAATCACCCCGCGACACCGAAAATAACAAGAAAAAAAAAAATACTTACACTTCTCGTCCCCCTTCGCGAAACGAAGAAACGCGTGGACCTGACATTGAAACCGACGGTAGTGGCTTACACGCAACCTCACTCTTGGCAAAGGCTTCTTTACTTGCCGCGCGTGTGGCGCCTCAAAGGGGAAGGAAGATGCCAAAGGGAGGAAGACGAAAGAGAGAAATGAACGTGAGTGAGAGGGAAAGAGACAAGAGGCTGTCGTCGGTGGTTGGCGCGTAAACACGCGCCTCGTCTCGGGAGGAAAAAAGACGAGAGGAAGACCGGAGTGCGGGAGCCTTTGAGTACGTCGGAGGTTGCGGAGGAAGCCACGATGGTGCAGACGAGGAGGTGAAAGAGGTGGTGTAGAAGGCGGAGAAAGGAGAGGGGTAGCGCGTGGAGCAACGAAGATAGGAGTGAGAGGGTGAAAGAGGAGAACTCGCGACGATCGCCGGAGGGGGGTGGTTTTTTATCCTCCACCTGCGGATTTAGTCGTGCATACACGAAACAGCACTCTACGAACCAAACGTATCTCGAAACGTGCAACAATCCCTCCTCGATCACTGCCACCCCCTCGGCCTCCCAGCAAGCCACCTACCCTCCAACCAACACTTTTTTTCTCGCTGCAGTCGTGGCAGTTACGCTTGCCGTTCGAGCACAAACACCGCAGAAGCTTGCAACATTTGCAAGGACGATAATTTAACGATTAATCCTGAACAGCTCCGTTTCTCGTTAGGTCGCGAATAGACGCTCGTATGGAAATTTTGCTTGTAAACAGCAAGCAAAACTCACCTAGGTAACGCCGCTTCGATAATTCCATTACTCGAGAATGCTAAATAGAAATTCAAATTTCCCTCCTCCCCCTCGCGAATCTCTCGTGTAACGCGAGAACACAAGGTCCGCGTGCACGTGGCACGTATTTGGCAAGAGGACGGTAGAACGTGTGGGAGGGTCGCACGTATTTCAGGACAGGTACAGAGCTAATATTTTGGGAGATAACAACGTCGCCTGCGCTTATCTCGTATTACGTGGAGTTAAGTGGCTTGTTACGTAGCCTACCCACAACCTTTCGACGATCTCGTTAACCAGAGAGAATGCAGGTAATAACGCGCAACGATTATCCAAATTCTCCAATTGACATTCCGAACCTCGACCTTCGCCTTACAAATTTCTCCAACAACTCGACGATTTCGTGGATCTGCTTCGAACCGAGCGTCCCAAAGATACTTACACCCCTTTGCCGAAGGTCGTGAACTTCGAAGCGGCCAACGCAGGATAATCTTTTCCTCCCTTCTTGCCGTTCGTGTTACCCAAGAGGGCAGGTGGAGGCACGCGCCATAGGATGCGTCGGTTGCCGAGTGGCGTCCGTAAGAGAAAGGAGGAAAGGCTCGTCTGAATAATTCCTATTGCGAGAAAGCGCCGCGTCTGAGACAACAATGATGCGGTTGAATGCGAGGAAACGACGCGCGGGAGCCCTCCTGATGGGATGAAGTATCAATGAAGTGCACGTGAATGCGCAACACACGGGAAACTAAAGGGGCTGCTGCTTGGCAAACACGACGACGAAAAAGGGCGCCAACCTTTGAAACCTTGGGTTGCGCGCGTGGCGGTAGGGCGCGAGGATGAGGAAGGGAGGAAGGTCGAGAAGGGTAGCGTGAAGGGGATGGAGAGAAAGTTGAGTGAGAGAGGATGGGATGGGGTGTGCCCCGTGGATCCACCCGTCAGACCTTGCGATCGTGGCGCGTGAGGTAGGAGAGTGCCGTGGAAGAGAAAGGGTTGGACAGAGGAGGGCTGTTTGCTCTCCACCTGCGGATTTACTCGTGCATACACGGAACAGCACTCTAGCCCGAAACACATCCGAGGATATCCACCCACGTCGAACACTGTCCATTCGTCCAGTCCACGGGCCTTCAGTTTTTGGCGTCGCATTAAAGTGAGAGACTCCTTTTCCCTCTTCTTCGTTCTGCTCACCATGATATTTTCATAATCGCAGATGGATCGTTATTCACGAGTCTCGAAGATATTCGTCTGTGTCCTGTCCAACATTTTCTATCGGCTTTTGAATTCTGTCCACTTCGGTTTTCGAGGAATCATCTACATCTACCCCGAATGTCAAGTGTTCCATGAGTAGGAACGCCCTGTCTGTATCAGGTGGAGCTCCGGCTAGAGGAGCAGAGGTGCGAGAGGAAAAAGGAACGTCCCGGCGGCCGTAACCTTTGAACTCGAGCCCCGGGACGAACGAACGAGCACGGCCTAGCCCGCCAGGGTATGTTTACCCTCCACCTGCGGATTTACTCGTGCATACACGAAACGGCACTCACGTTGCATACGCGTATCTCTTCGGCCACGGGCTCCTGCATCAATCCTCCGCGCCATACGTTCCCCTGCTCGTCCATCCTTCCATTCGTTCGTCCAGCCATCGAAGCGGCTCGTTCGTGACATACGCGCGATATCTGACGAACGCATTCAACTTGGTCGCCAGAGATACTCTGAGGATTCGGCAAGAGGCAAAAATCTTAATGGAGAGTGCTATCGAGTCGTGAAAATTTGTGAAGAACCGCGAAAGAAATTTCGTAGGTCGTACTTCTCGAGCGAAATATGAAAAATGAAATACGACGAATCGTGGATACCCACTGATGATCCTTGAACTGTGTTTTATGAAGGTAGCTGTGTGACGGCAAGTAGAGAAGTGTGTTTCGCGGAGATACCGTGGGCGAAGAGTAATGCGAGATGTCGAGACTCTGGAGGATATGATTAGCGGATACACGAGAGAGAGGAAAGTAAAAATTAAAAGTTCGCTGAACGTTGTGGAGAAACACTGGTGGATTACGATGATGCATAGTAGAAGGGAGTTTATCTTCTCAGTGAAGTTTTCGAGTCCACAACGGTTCCACGAGGAAGGAAGGAACCTTTTGCAGCTCTTATTTTTCACCGTGCTCGGGCAGCTTCCAGCGTTCCAAGGGTTGACTTAAGAAATGACGGCGAAGAATTTCGATAAGAGCCGCGCGATCAGGTGCGGATAAGCTGTACCCACATTTTCCACAGCGTGAAAAGGTCAAAGTACACGGCGCGCAGGGACGCTTTCAACCTCCGATATCGCAGGGTCTCTCGTATCCTGGGATCATCGAGTAAACATCGTCTGAATTCAGGCGTCATAAATTATTAGCCGGTCCCACGACGTTCTTTCCATCGTTGAATGCCGCGTCCTCTCGTCATCGTGCTTCTAACGCGCGTACGTCCAAGAAAATTGCCTCCGCTTCTAATCGACAATTCAAAAGCTTCGAGAGCTCGTTCGATAACTGGCACCGTAAGTTAAAAGAAGAACGGTAAAGGGGAAAATGTAAAAGACCTTGTCGTTGTTTGTGTTCGAAATGGCTCCGTACTGATTTAAATTTATCGTCGAATTCTTTTAATGCTGACATCAATTTTTTAATGCTCGCGCCTTTAATGAGCGTGATGTGGAATTAGTTCGACGAAGCGATGAAAATTGAAGAGCGAAACTTTTTTTATGACCGTAGGACGGATATTGCGAATGGAAAGAGTATGCTCTGCATTCCAATATTTTTACGCCATTCGTAGATTTTAATTAAACGAGTGCTCGAATGTATCTTTTTTCTCGGCTGCTGCAATTTTGCACAGAGCGCACCGGGCGGTGCACTCGTTACTTCGTATTGACGTAGGTCACTCACGACTGGTTCATTTGGGACAATTGGAATTTTTGAAAAGTCCGTTGTCGTAAAAATTACGGGTAACGAAGCAGAAAGAGCCCTTGGATTTTTCTATTTTCGTTTCCCCCGTGATCGTTATAATTTCGCTATTGTCCAAAATAATTTAACAATCTCGTGAAAGGGGTGCGGAAAATGGGTCAAAGGTACATCGGTTCGAACCGATTTGCACGACCTCATCTCTGAATTTGTCTTTTGGAAATTTATCCGCGTGGTCGCTTGCCCGCTTGTCGAGCAAATTTATCGAGCGTGCGATAAATTCATCCGGTTAGTTACCGCAGAATATGTTTAATTTAACCCAATTTCGCGTTCGAAATTAGCTCAATAAGCAACGAATAATAATTCATCGTCGCAAACTCTTGGCCAGATTTTAACTGCATTAATTAATTAATTTCTATTTTATTGAGACGACAGAAGAAGAGAGAGCGAAAGAGACAACCGGAGCACTCGATAACTGGCCACCAGCCAGCTCTCAGTTACCGTTTCCCGCGCCGGTCTGTTAATTCCATTGTTCTTCTTATATCACGAATTTACGCAATTACAAACAACGGCGTAAAATCAACTGTACAACTGATACCTAATTAAAGCCAATTGATCCGAGCCCGCTCAAAGGCACCGAGCGAAGGAAAAATAGAAAGGGGGAGGAATTAATTACCGAACAAACCCACGAAAGAAGGATAATCAAAATTGAAGGTGAAACAAAGGAGCCGTCCACGAAGCAACGAGGGAAATCGAAGAGAGGAGGGTTACGAGGGTTCGTGAGGGAAAATGAGGGTGATCGAAGGTACTGTGGGTGGGTAGAGGGTGAAAAGGGCTCCATTATCAGTGGTCCAGGCAGAAGATTGGCTCATCGGTGGTTTACGAGCCTGCCGTGGATATCGTGGTGTTGGTACCAAGCCGTAAACACGCGCTGAAAAATGCCATTGGACCGAGTGCTCCGCGAGCCGAGCGACGCCGGCCTCAAGCATTGTTGCTCTTTATGGCGCTCGTAAATGCTTTCCCGATGCATACGTGAACTTTCGCTTAAAGGAACGTTAATACCACTCGAAGATCTGGAGGCGTCCAAAGACTGCGATTAGCTTTCGGTCACAGCAGCAAAGCAGAAGTACCAGAAAATTTGTTTCTACGCACTTCTGCGAATTCTTATACCTCAAATTCTGTAATGGCGATTGGTGCATAAATTTTTTTACGATTTTATAATTCACAAGGGACAATCTCTACGAGGACTCTCGAATTTCCAGAAAAGAGAAAAATTTGCATTACCTCTTTGAAGTATCCAATACTCCATCTAACAGTCACTTCTTTCCTGTTTTCATGGTCTGACCAATCGACCACCCTCCCCATGGCGACGATTGCTCCGAAGCGAGCACCGATATTGCAAATTAAAATCCCAACGCAGTCGCGTAACGCACGGGCCGAGGGACAAAAAATTCGAGCGTTAAAATGAAATTCTTTGTGCTTCATCTCCCGATATTTCCTCTCTTCCTTTACCTCTACCACTCCCCCACTCTTTTCTCCGCGAGAGAGAAAAAGAAAATCAACAAGTAAATTCATCTACGCTCGAAGGACGAGAGACTGGGAGGTGAACCCGTCGGTCCTTCGTGCTACTCGTCGCGAATTCTATCGTGCGCAAAATCGATTTAACTATTCAACGCGCGCCGATATCGGCGAGCAAATTGCGTTTTATTGCGAGGCCCGAACGCGCGTATTGCGTGCCCAGCGCGAGAGAAGCGGAGAGACGAGAAAGGGGCGGTAATTGAGCCCTTAGATTGGCTTTCAAGAGTATCGTTATATTTAAAGCGGCCGCTCTTTCGCGCGATTGAACGAGTGAAAGCTGATTGGTCCTGGCAACGTTGACCCTTGTCGAACGGAAAATTCTCTGCGTTCGTCCGTTTATCCGCCTCCGCGTTTCAACGTTTACGCAATTCCCAAGCTTGATGAAAAAAAAAAAATTGTTAACAGACACCGCCAAATTTCTTTCCTTCGAATTAAAAAATATACAAAATACAGACTCCTGGATATTAATTTGTATTCACGACGACACGAGGACAGATTTCGAGAAGCACTGGATCGATGAAATTTCAAATTTTTCTCCCATCGTCTACGCAAATCGCTCGAGAGGGTAAGAAATTTTCTGCTTCCTCCACTAGTTCGTCAGTGAAGTGGGGATGTTTCTTGAAGAGGTCAAAATACCAAGTATTACGACATAGTAAGCGTAGAGAAAATAAAGGGATGCGGAGAGGCTCACAGAGGACAGGGAGGATAACAGCCAATCGTGGGACAAAGGAGAAGGAAACGTTTGGGGAGGAGGAAGGGAGCATGGCTGGACAGCGGAAAATAACGACGGAAATACTCGAGGAATGACGAGCACGAAGAGCCACGGGCACTCAAGTGGGTCGTCGTGGTCGCGTAGTATCGCACGTTAGTTGCTCCGAAATAGTTGGTCCAGTTTCGGACAAGTGGACACTTTCCTCGGGGGCACTTGGTCGGCCCGCGGACTCTAACGATCCTCAGAATACACAGAATGGCAGGCAAACATCATCAAGCAAATTTCGTTATGCCACCGGAATTTTTAACGGGCGCGGTGAGTCGTAATGTTAACATTCTAAATAAAAGAAAAATACTATTTTTCTCTTATTAATTATTTGCGTAAATATGGCGGAAAGATCGCAATTTATTACGCCCGTTAAAATCGAATTATAGGAGTCATTAAAAAAAATTTCTTAATTCACCCGCACCCCCAAACACATCTTTAACTAACGAATCTACGAAAACACCGTTTTTACGTAGATTCGTCAATTATTATTAAATCCACGGAAAAACGAGTTTTTACATCGAGCGCTTCCGGAAGCTTGTAAATTTTTATTACGCGAAAAATCGACGGGTCGCCCAAAGCAAAACGTTCGAAACCCGCATTTTTGGCAGCGAAAAAAATCACTCCGGGCTCGAAAGGCTGCTCTAACATTGAAACACGGAGCGGGCCACAACCGCAGAAACCGCTCGATCGGCCACGTGCCGTCGTGGCGACATGGTAACAAAGGGGAAAAGTGGGGTGAAAAAAAAATCACGCGTGCATGTGCGAGCAGAGCGGACAGACTGAATGGACCCGCTGAAAATTCCTGTTCACCTGAGGCCTATCCTCGTTCTCTCTATTACTGTCTTCTAGCTTCCCTCTCCGTTTACTCCTCTCTCTCTCTATCTCCTCGTTCCTATCGATTTTACCGGCAACAACCTGCGCGTCGCGCCGGTCACTCGCATTATGCAAATATCTCCAGCCAAACAATTCACTGTTTATTGAAACACGATCTTCCCGTGACCGTTTCTCCCCGATTACATCGCGGAATAGAACACGATACTTACGAGAATGTTACGCTTGCGCCGAATGCAGGCGATAAATTAAGGGCTCGGAGAGATCGCGGAAGTTAGCTGGGTTTCGCGTAATAGAAAGAGGGATAATTACACAGGCCCACAAAAAAAAAGTACCCTGTGCTGGCGATCTGACTAGGCTAGTCTTATGTATTTTGTCCCGCTGAATTCGAATCTGACGTCAGAATTCCTCCAACACGTCACAGTTTTTTTTAAATCGCAAAAATAGACGAAATTTCATAAAAATCGACATTCTAAGGCAATAAGATTGCGCTTCTTAAACAAGAAGTTACCAAAATCATATTTTAATGTATTTTCAAACGTTATAAATTCAAATTCAACCTAGAATGCGTTGTGCTCGATTTATGATTCGAGCTGGACCTAACGTCCGAATAATGTCACTTACGATCGTCTGCGCTTACGCACTCTTTTATCTTCAAATGATCTGTGCAGCGGATTTCTTTTACGTGTTTTTCTTTTTGTTGGATGCTTAAAAGAGAAAATATAACTAAAAGAAATCCGCTTCACAGATTATTTGAAGATAAAAGAGTGCGTAAGCGCAGACGATCGTAAGTGATATTATGCGGACGTTAGGTCCAACTCGAATCATAAATCGAGCACAACGCATTTTAGGTTGAATTTGAATTTATAACGTTTGAAAATACATTAAAATATGATTTTAGTAACTTCTTGTTTAAGAAGCGCAATCTTATTATGAATATCGATTTTTATGAAATTTCGTCTATTTTTGCGATTTAAAAAAAACTGTGACGTGATGGAGGAATTCTGACGTCAGATTCGAATTCAGCGGGACAAAATACATAAGACTAGCCTAGTCAGATCGCCAACACAGGGTACTTTTTTTTTTGTGGGCCTGTGTTATTATTCCTTTCTCAAGGAAAAGCTAATCTTTTTTTTCCTCCATTTAACGATTCCTTCCACGAAGAATCTTTTGTTCGGAGCAACTTTCACGTTTCATTCTCCTCAGCTTCGACATTCCAGAAGAATTTCGATTCTCGTACAATCCCAATGGCATCGATCCTTGGACTCCCTTTCCTCTCGGCCTCCACTAACCGCGATTTAATTGAACTGATTAGGACCGCGTCGTGCCCCGGTGACGCCACAAGGACGCAGAAACGAGGGGTTGGAATTCGCAATCAGGGATGACGCGCATATTTCTCGTAGGGGTGCCCGCCTTCCGGTCGCCGATCGAGAAGTGCGCTGTGGTCGGAAGCGAAAGAGTCCGCGGAAGAGAAGGGAGGAACACGGTGGTAGTGCCGTGGCAGGAGCGTTTCTTAGACCTCGTTAAAAAGTTCCGTTGCCGGAAATGGAGCGAGGTGGAAAATTCCAAGGGATCTGCGCGGGATCCACTGCGGTCGTCGAAGAAATCCCACCCATTCCTCTTTTCGTTCGAGCCGAGCTCAGCCTCGACACCTCTCTTCCTCTTTACTCTCCCCGTGGAAGCGATAATGGCCTCTCCACACCTTTCGAAGCATTTTCCTCGGCCCTTTCGTCACGAGGAAACTTCGACATTTTATTCACCCCGTGGTATTTTATTATTTACGCATACCAATCTCTGACCACCCACGCCTCCACGTGGATACTAGAGAAGAGAGCGGTACAGTTTGTGTGACGAAGTTGTTTTCGTCACGGTTGACTAAACAGGCGTGAAAGAGGAACGTTGCTCGGGTCACGATGAAGTTCGAGGGTGAGCGAATAAGAGCGAGTAGAAGTTGGTTGGCTGATAAGAAAGTTATTCGAAAGTAACTTTGGGGATGGAGATACATAAGGTATGAAGGTCGAGTGTCACGCGAGGATCTTTGCAAAAATTGATTTGTTAATGAGAGGCTTGGAATTAACGTATTCATTCGCGAGACGATTTTCTAGAAAATATTGTATTTTCCTTCTAGCGTCAGACTTTGCCCCGAGCTCCCGTAAAATATTCACCTTATCAGTCTCCCCGGAAAATACTATCCACCTACACAGTACACGGCTGCGCAAACATCTTATGATTAACGAGTCGTCGTTGTTTACTCCGCCAGTTCTCTCCGTCACGGACAACCGTCCTCTTCGAACGGAACGGTATGAAGAAGTTTAAATTTCAAGCACGAAAACCGAGTGTAGCGTACCTGTAAGGATGCCAAGTGAAATTTGAAGAGACCTTTTCAAAAGTAGAAGCAGACGTTCGAGGACATGGAATGGAAAAGCAAAAATTAGACGAAAAAAAAAATAGGGCGATCTGGAGTTTTCCTCAAGTGACAAGGACACGTAAGGGCCAAAGAGAAGGGCGAAGAGAGTACACGAATGTCACTTTGATAAGCAAAAGATGCAAGGAGGAAGAAGAAAGTTATTGATGACCCTCGTATTCTCGCATCGTTTATATCTTCTACGCGTAGAAGCACCGCTTGAAGCGAAGACAGGGTCCTGCATGCTCGTAAGAGATTCTCGGATGGAGGACCCCTATTTCCGAAAGGATCCATATTTGTTTTGCATCTACGTCATTCACTCTCCCCATCATCCTTCACATTTTCCACCGATAGGCTCCGAGACGAAAAGGAGCCACGAAAATTTTTCCACAAAGAAGAAACATTCCAAATCGTCACCTAACAGATTCTTCAAACTTACAAATATCGAAGTAAGTTCTTCTATTGGAAAGATGTTCTTTGGAAAAATTCCGTTTGAATTCGATAGACAGCCCAAATCGAAATTCGTTGAAAAATTCGAACGAGCACGCGCCGACGATTAGGTTTCATCGACGAAAAAATAATTCCCTATCGGTTTCCCATTTTCTCGAGTCGTGGCAGTTAGAGAGTATACGAGGAGTCTACGTGGAATCGCGTTGTCTAGTCGCTGGACAAGCGGTGGTCCCCTGTAAAGAGGCAAGAAAAGATGGTTCACCATCTTGAGGTGCAACGTCGTTTACATCTTCCTCACGTAGATCCCACACTCTTACCTCTCTTCTTCCTGAGCCACGCGAGGGGACGTAGGGATCATGAAAAATTCAGTATGAAGCCGAGAATATGGCGGGTCCCTGTTTCCGACACGTTCGAAATTTGTTCCTTCACGTCGATCATCTTTTCCATTATCCTCCCACTAGGCCCACCATCTCCGCCATTCGCTTCTCCACCTTCTTCTTCTCCTTGCTCGGACCTTTCCATCTCGCTGGCCTTGAAGTGATCTTCCACGAAAGACAAACTCGAGATGTATCCGCTCCGGATATTCGCTGGGGATACTCGGATCCCGTGGTACTCACGAGGAAGGCACGTTCCTGATAAGGCCAAGTACACCCAAGTGAAAATATTTCACACCCCTTGCGAATAGGGAGGTGGGCTCGAAGTAAAAATATTTTACACGAGGATCTCGAGATCCCTGTGTAACTCAGGAATGGAGAAGAGGGTGGAGATTCGTGGCGGTGGCTTATAAAAATTGATGTAGGGAGGGTACGCTCGCGAGCGTTGCATCGGCTCACGCGCGCGGAAGGGAAAAACGTGACCCCGCGCTTTCCGTGAGGTTTAGGCGAGAATACGTCTTGCATACGTGCCAGGACGTCGAATGAGAGTCGCACTGACACGGATACGCACACTCTTGCATTATTCGCGGTTAGAATAGAGTATGTGCGCGCGAGTCCCTACAGAAGGAAGAGCAACGTGGACATCCGCCATGTAGAGCAGCCTGAGCAAACTTGAGAATCAACGTAGATCCGAATATCCCAAGCTGAAATATACGGAGCCAAGGAGTGGCGTAGGTAGCTTGGAAATATTAATGGACAGTTTTGTGAAAGACGCAAACACCGTGGGAAGCAGGCTCTCGCATAGGGCAAATATCCGCAAGACGAAGAACTTGTTATTCGGAAAAGATTTAATATTCAAGCAGGTCTTGTAGCGAGTCGTTAAAAAAGAATTTCCTCCACTCTATCGACTCTCTCTTTAATCGTCCAGGTGCAGTCGCACGAACGATCGACCCAGTGCAATTTTCCATTCAAAAGTATCACCACTCCTCCCTCCGTCACCCCGTTAAACGATTTGACCTCGTCGCCCTCATAGAAACTCCGAACGGTTTCGCACGAGCGTTCGAAGAAGTTCGAAGCGGCTCGCGAAGGGCTTGTGCACATCCGTCGCACGACGACGAAGCTCGGAGAAGGGTGGTGAGACGTACGGAGGAAGTTTTCATCGAATTTTTACCGCGCGAGCGCCCGCCTGGGCCACGGCAGTGAGCCATTAAAAGTTTTATGTTGCTGAACGAATTCGACGAGCGAAAACTTCGCCCTCGAAAGGCAGCTCGAAACGCTCGAAGTGGCCAATAATTGCGATTTATTCGTTTCCACGGGAGGGGATGCCGGGTGGCAGTCGTTGTGCCTCCCACTCTATCCTCTTCCACCACTTCCACTTCCTCCTCTCGTCATCCTCCCAACTTGGTTCGCGTCCCGACGTCATCGGGCAGCGCGCGGCGTTAATCAAAGTATCCTGCGAAACGACAATGGCCTTGGTACACTCGAGCTAATTGCCTAATTATCGACGTGCCGTCTCGAGCGGTGAACTCGACGGCATCCCTCTTTACGATATTCAAATAAATCTTAACGAGGGGCGCGAGATAGCCCGTGGAAGGGAGGAGATGCGAAGAGGGCGAGGAAGCGCGCCGCGATGTCTCGAAGAAGGCGCCCTTCTTTAAGGAGGAAGGACTTTTTAAAGTGTTTTAAAGGAGATGCCGCGATTCCATCGCGATAGTCGAGTAAAAAGAGACGAATTCGGATTTTAATGGGGAATGATGGGAGGATGAGGATGAGAGACATCGCGATTTAATTCCTCATTATCCTTCGCGTCCCGCCTCGCCTATTGAGGATTTTTCTATGCCGCCGTGTTTATCAAGCTCGAACAATGCCGCCTGTGTGGAGAACGCCTGGAGTGGTCGCCTCTTCAGAGCTATCGAGGGGGTGAATTGGCGAATTTATTACGGGGTAAACATATTTAGTACCGACGCACGGGCTCGTGACCAGGGACAAAATGCATTTCCTGAATGCGCCTTGTGAATGCGTCGCACGAGTCGATTTGGGGGTGCGCGAGCGTACGACGGTGACGCGAGGATTTTGTAAGGACGTAGGAGGGCTCGAGTAATAAAGCGCAATTGTGATCTCGCGAAGAGAACGATTTTTGTTTTACACTTTCGAGGGATCGTGAATATTTACGGTTCATTGTATTTAAATAATCGGAGTAGAAAAAAAAAATTTTACTACTACGTTATTATAAAGACATTCGAATTTCGACGTATCTGTTTTTATTTTGAAAGATGTATTCTTTCGTTTAAAATTCCACATCGTTTTGAGAATCTTCGCGCTCTCTGCTTGAACGACGAAATAACGTGGAAGCATCGGTGGGCTCGTAACACAGCGATCTCTGCCGATGATCGTCGAAACCAACAAGTGTGATGCACCCTGGCTGTACCGTTGCGCGTCGGTACCGCAGGTAGATGCACACCTGCTTCCAGGCGCTGTGAGAATCTCCAACGTCTCTAACAGTCCGACTCACCGATACCCGTGACCATTTCGTGTCCACCAAACACGTTAGACACCCATTCGTCTAAAAATTACAATTTTCATGATATCCTTAAAACAACTTCTCTTCTCTAAAAAGGAAGGAAAAAGCATCCGGAATTACCAAAAGGACTCGTCAATTTGTATTAATCCCCTTTTTGTTCATACTCTCACTAATGAACACTCCTGTTGCCTTGTCGGACGAAGATCCGAGAAAGACTCACAGGCTCCCTCTTCTCATCCCACACTCATCAGATTGAACTTCGCTCAGTTGACGGAGGATTTACGGCGGTTACTAACGACCCGTGATATATCTGACTGGCGGTCGGGCTGATACACATAAGTGATATTTATGGGATATCCAGGCTAATGAGGATGCTAGTTTCCTTCAGCGACTTAACACAATGCATACGTTATGCTCGCGTTTCACGGCTGGTACTCTGCATCGTTACGAGTCATTCAATCGCTCTCTTTTGCTGGCTGGAAAGATATAAAGAGAGCGAGAGAGAGAAAGGGAAAGAGAGCAACACTCGTAAATTACTTTCATTACAAGACCCGCGCGTGGATCAGAAGCGAGCCGAGAAGGGTAAAGGGTGAGAAGGAAGCAGAGATCAGCGAAGATGTTTGCTTAATCGTTAAGTGGTTTGTTTGTGCCTGATTTAACGAAGAAAACACTGTGATTACGTGGCCGTGATCGATGGGACGGAAGTGTCACCGCGACCCTTTATCAGTGCAACACAATCCAATTGTCCTCGTTAACGTGCTCTTAAGCCCGACGGCGTCCTAGTGGGTCCCAGAAATCTTTTCACGAGATTCCTCGACGCCTCGAGTGCTTCCGCCGGAAGCAGAAGGCGTCGGTCGGGGCCCTCGACATTCGCCAAAAATGTTTGCACGGGGAAACGGAGGAAAACGAGAAGAGACGAGTGGTTTTGGGAGAAATAGGAGGGGAGAGGATGAGATGAGAATGGAGAAGAGGAGGGCACCTCGTGGTGGAATAAGAGGGAGAACTGGGAGGTACCGGCGAACCTTTCTCCGGCGTTATTTACCCCAGCTGCTGAGGAAAACCCGTTATCCGTAATGATGCACTTTGGGAAGGAGCGCCGGCATAGGTGATACGCGTGTGCCAGTCCCTCTCACTCCCACGCACTCTCACCCCACACGCGCGCGCGCGCGCCACACGTGCATTGAAACGCCTGGAAACGCTCGGTACGAATTTTGCACGAAGCCTCGCGCGAAACGTCTGCGCCTGGGAAAACGTGCAATTTCCAGCGCCTGGCAAAAGGCGACCCTCTGTGACGTAATAGTCATACGATGCGATAAAGAGGAGGAAATGGAAGGGTTGGACGAACTCGTGGAATGTAGAGGAAGGAAGGTGAGCGAGCAGAATGCGATGCGTGGGACGATAATTTCGTACGAGTTTGTCACCATCGTTACAACGAAGACGTTTCAAACGGTGAGGTTAATGCTCCTTGATCTTTCGAAAATCTGTTAAAAATTGCACTTGTCACTACAGATGAACATTTTTGAATGCTACTATGCGAAGGGTTGGTAATTATTCGGATGAATGGAAATTAATAAATTGGTTCGTTGTTTAATGTCCAGGGAGATTTGTATTAAAATGAACGAAGGGGAAAGTGATCGAGCGACGTTTCCTGGTGCGTGTAATTTAGTGCGCGCGAAGTAACATCCATTGCATCCTCGCGAGAGAGAAAGCTCGATCGAATGTTGTCGCAGAAATGTTGCGTTTCAACCCGATCGAAAATGGGAGTAATAAATGTATCGTAAACATATCGACCTCTCCCCTCCGTTGTGATAGACTCGTGGAATCTAAACTTTCACGATCTCCCCAGAGTCAACTCGCGTGCGCGCGCCTCGTTTACATATTTTTTTGGACCCTCACAAGTAGCCATCGTAGTTCTTGCGTGACTAGGGCCAAAGGTAGACGTGAAAAAAGAAACGCTTGTGAGTAATTACTTCTTAAATTATCAACGAGGTGAGGCAATATTTTATGGAGATTGGATTCTTCTGCTCGATACGTTGTATATTCGATTAAAATTGTTGAACCAACTGAACCAAAGGAGTCGAATAAGGGAAAAAATTCTTCAAGAAGATTTCAATATCTTCGCCTCGTTATAACGAAATTCCCACAGTTCCACCAGATTCCTCGAATATTCTCCAATCATCCGTAAACAATTTATACAATAATCGCGTATCACTCTATCTTCTCTGCCTTTTCGGGCCCACTCTCCGTTAATTTCTCATTCTTCGAATCTTCGAATCGAATTCCGAGATGATTCCATTGGTCGGCTCACGAAATAAGCACGGGATGAAGCTGCGGTAATGCGCGTCGGAGAGCGCCGCGACGCCCGACAACGACGGAACTCACGGAATGCGGTAAATTGCGCTCCTCCTCCTCCTCCTTCTCCTTCTCCATCCTCTCCTCCTCCACCGTCCCCTTCTACCCTCACGAAGGTTAAGAAACGTATGCGACAGGTGTGAAGGAACAATCAGAGTTCCTATAAAGCATTATGGAATTAAAGGCCGATCAAAGTGCCCGCAATGTCGATGCAAAAAGTCGTCGTCACACCTAATGATTTCTGTTCAAAGACACGTACTAATAAATTTTTATTTCCTTGTATGTTTAGTGCGTGCAAATGGCGCACGCGTTGAGGCGCATCTCGTACGCAACCTGTGAGCCACTGCACGCCCAATTCAGCTTCCTGGCACGAGAGCCCAGGGCACACTTCACCATCCAGTACTGTCATTCGTTCATTGCCGAATCTGCAGAACAGGTGAGAGACCAATTACTTTATCGACACGACATTGTTTCACTCGATATCCCAAGAAACCTTCTTCGTATTCTCATTTATCTCGAGACCCGAATGATTAGAGGCCAAAACTTTTTAATCCACTCCTCGTAATTCATTAGCAATCCAATTTCTCTTGATCGTCCACGCAATATTTATCACCGTACCATCTACAATTCGTAACACGCCACCGTCGTTTTCCGCGCGCGAGTTGTGGGAGAAGGTCGCGTCGCGGTTTCCCTTTTTTCCATGAATTTCATTTCAGCATACCGCGCGTCGTAGGTAACATTTCACGCGTCACGTTAGGTAACAGAATAATCTCGAGGGCGCATTGTGACGAACAATTTGCACAAGCATAAAAGAGAACGTCGCGCTGCGTACCTTTTGTCCCTTCAAAGGACATGGCAGACGATTCTTGAAAGAGACGATGGCGAGTAGTAGAGGAGAAGCGGAGGCGCGAAGGACACGCGCAGAAGATGGAAAGAGAACGAAAGAGTAGAAGGAAGGTGAGGAGAGGGCGTGTGTAGGCATACTTGGCAATATTGCAATATTGCATCGCCATCGTCCAGGACAAATTGCTCCGTCACACTGAAAGGACACGACGGCGCGTGTAGGATATTACTCGACGCGTGAAATCCGTTATGCGAGCGGACTGTGCCAAGGCACTTCACCGGACTCTCTCTCCCGCTCGCGGTGCTCACAGTCTGCTTTAAATTGAGCCGCGAGATGCTTCGTAACGTTCCGGTGATCGCCGCGAAAGATATTCGACGTCTCTCCAAATTGATAGAGTGACTACGAGCAGCGGTGAGAGGAGTGCAAAAAGGAAACACGTTGCCAAGTAAAAAATATAATTGCATATCGCTCGTTTCTTTCACAGGCCGTGAAACAATCATATTCTTCGCTCGTGAAAAGTCTGAGTAATCGGTTAAACGTAAACAGCACTTTCAAACGCGTCCGGTGCTTGTGTTACCTTATCATTATTTTATCGTTCATCGATCGTCGTTTCCGATCTGAATAGAGATACCGCGTAGATCCTGAGTATAGAAACAGCTTCGAAGGGGTGAGCGCGAAAACGAAGCGACCAGCAGCGTCCGTGTAAAATAATGACGATACTATCTGGTCGACCCTAGCCTACATAATTCAAAGACTACTTATCGTTCGTTCTACCATCGCACTAACAAGCACTCTCTCTGTTCCTCTATCCCTCTTTGGAGAAGATCACAAGAGGTAGAACGTGAGAGAAAGAGAGTGAGAGAGAGAACTCGATGCAACAATATCAGTAACTGCAGGCTTCGCGACAGGGTGATCGAGAGTTCTCGCGAGGTCTGGAGATAAGAGAGGGCGAGCGAATGGAGGGAATTGTAGAGAAGACGAAAATGGGGGGAGCGCATAAATCCGCGAGCGCTCGCGTGCGCCACGCAGAAGGATAATCGCAGATCTTAAGCGTTCTACGATCGATACTAATTATCGTTGGAACAAATTTTGCCTCGGCCAGAGGACGATCGGCGACGACAGGCGTCCATCTTCCTTATGGTAAATCGCGTTCCTAACTACATACATGAGAAAGAGGAGCGCAGTATACGAGAATAGGCCTGGCACTTGATGCAGGTGAATTAGAGGAGAGGTAATCGATGGAAAATTTGTCGGTCAGATTGGACAAATTTATCTTTGAAATTGAGGTGACTTTTAAATAAAAAGACACTTGGGTAAAATGTGACAATGAATGAATTAAATATAGATCGAAATAATAAAACTAAACTAACAAGGAAACTATCGGAGGTGTCCCCCTCGGATTTCAGTGCCAGCGAAATATATTCTGATACGTGCCCTAACGCACTTTTAGGGGGTGAAACACCCCTTTGAAAAATATCGGTTTTCTTCTTTCGAGCCAAATATTGTGAAATCTATACGAGATAGAAAAAAATATTTTAGATTCCCCGATTGCAAGGAAAGATTCAAAGACGCCGCGCGCCTGCCTTCTCATCCGGGCATTAACGACGCCTTTACGCACAGCGCGTTACGGGTGTATCCGCGGACATTTCTATCTATTTTTCGAAAAGTCTATATCTCAGAAAGTAACATTATTATATATGGTTGAATTCGGAATAAAATATCCATTCGCTTGGTGAAAACGAAATTCTGAAATTGTAAAAAAAATTATTATAGGGTATGTCAAAAAGTTTAATATTTTTTAAACAACCGATAAAACTATTATTAAGGGCCTTTGAAACTATTTAACATTTGTCTAGGACATTTTTTTTCTATCTCGTATAGATTTCACAGTTTTGGTCCGAAAGAAGAAAAAAGATTTTTTTTAAGGGACCGTTTCGCCCCCTAAAACTGCGTTAGAGCGCGTATAAAAAAAACGCGTCCCTTATTTTGATCTAGATTACAACATATTTCGCCGGCATTGAAATTCGAGAGGGACACCTCTGATAGTTTCCTTGTAAGAATAATCGTTTTGACCGAGTACAACGCCGAACCACGGGTTAAAATAAATGTTCACGTACGAGGTAACAATCACTTTTCACCCTCTCGTCGAGACAAATAAAATCTTCGACATAGCTTTGTGACTACCGAAAAATTTGTCATCGAGACCGCTTGATCCGACCGCTAAGGGCCCAGGCTAGCATTTCGGCGTTTCTAGTGCCCGCCTGAATTCGAATTGGAACGCGAGAGTAAGTGGAACATCGCGTGCGCTCGATTACACGAGGAATCCAACGCGTAGAGGGGGTGGTAAAGAGGAAAGCGGAAGAGTGCTGTGGTGAATGGAGAGGGTTGTGGCTACATCAACCACCCCCTAACCCTCCCCATAATGCCCCGACGGAGTCTCTAGTTCGCAGCTCGTTGCATTGTTGGGCCGCCATTAGTGTTGGACACTACCCCGAGTTGCTGCTAGCAACTGAAACGGTAAGTGGCCGTGGCAACGCAATGAAACAGCACAAACACGATCCCACCGTGCTCATCTTTCTATTTTTTCACCCTTTCGCTTCACCTTTCTCTCCCGTTCCGATTTATCCACCCACTCTATTTACCACGACCGCTTTGGAAAATGAGAGAGAATTATGCAAAACCGGATAGAACTCTGTTAAGTGTCCCCTCTTTGGAAAATCCTTCTCGTAATCTCTTGCAGGTCGTGAACAAAAGTGTCCGCCTGAATGTTTTTCTTCTTCCTTCAAAAGTCGTTTCTCGAAAATTTCGAGAGTCCTCGATCCAATGCGCTTTTTTTAAGATAAAATCAACAGCTACCTACGCCACTGATTATGCAACCGTGGAATGTCCGCTGTCACTCTACCCTCAAGCCCCCACTCTTCCAACCTCTTCCGTTCGTATCGAGAGCAGCGCATCATCGAGAGTCGAGGCCGTCTAAAAATATCCATCGTAGAATTTTCACTCATCTTATCAAGCAGATAATGATCGGCTACTGGGAAGTCATTAACGATCCCGGCCTACCGATAGGGATCTCAAGGGGAGATATTTAAACCGCGGCGATTGAAATTTCCGTCGCCGATACTAATTGGTACATATCGACTTCGCGAGGGTCGGGATACGCGCCACGGTAATGACTGGCTGCTACGATGAGTCAGCCGCTTCGAATAAGCGGCATTTATGCAAAGCAAAGTAGAATCCTGCCGATGTGCACTTGCTTCATGAGCGAGCGTCTTATTTCGCTTAATTGATCCAAAGCCGAAAATCACGTGTCATTTGCGAGCTCCTTCCACGCTTCGAGCGAGAAGAAAAGATTGTTTCGATCTCGCACGAGCACTTCGATTCGATTAATAAACGGTATAGTACACGCGGAACGCGGAAGTGGACAGTGAGGAACTAATGGCAATTAAACGGTTTAACGGACCTCGCTCATTGGTCGAAACCGAAGGCGGTGGCGCGAGATGTATAAGGTTATCGCGCGACTTCCGAGAGACATGAAGGACACTTAAGATAAGGCCCGAGTCCTTCGTCGTTTCCTCCCCGTTTACGAGATGTAATATTCATCCCTTCTGCACGCAACACGACCGCCCGAATACGAGCGTCGAGTAATTATTCTCCGTCTATAGGAACTGGTAAAACATTTCTGCCTTGCTACGCGCGTGTAACCTTGCCTTGGGTAATGGCTTTATAATTTCATCTCCCTTGTAAGACAGGGAGCTGGGTGTGTATGGAAAGGAGAGTAGGGTGTGTGTCAGAAATTACTTCAGGGAATAACTCGGGTTGATAATCGAAAGCGTCGATCGTGCATAACGACGTAGTCGCAATGAAAGAAAAAAATAGTTGGGTTTACTATAATCGCACTATATTTGATAGTTGAATTTGGTGTCAAACATATTTTTATAGTTCACTTAACCATGGAAAATATAGTAGAATGAACGATTTATACAAATGGTTATATTATTAACTATCACCTTTGTTTTGGTTACTATATGTATAGTAAAATGTGTTATGTGAATATAGTTAGTTCTATCACTATGTATGAAATATTCTGGTAATATTAACTATACATATAAAATAGTTACTTTTCCTACCGTTATATATTTTCAACCATACTATATTTTTAGTTGAAATAACCATAATCTTGGGTAAAAAAAATAATCTAGTTGCTTATACGATGCCTCTATCGTAATTATTACCGACATTATGGTAACATTTACCATAAATATGATATTTCCAACTATAATTTTGTTACTATACCATTATAGTTAGATATATCATATACTTTTCTCTCGGGGCCGTTTGTCAAAAACAATGCCTATTCATCTTGATAATACGTATAATAAAATAAATCACTCCCTTTACAAGCCTAAAAACAAGAACTAGATTTCTCTTCGAACCTGGAATCTACATTTGGATATAAACTCGACAAGGGTAACGATAATATTTGGGGAGGGTAATCCCGTTAATTAACTAATTCTAATTGCATATATTTGAGCGAAATTTCGTTGCGGCGCGTACAGGTGAATAAATGGAGCGAATTAACGAAAATGCGTAATTAATTTAATTAATTCGTCCGATGCCTACGCAATCCTGTCACTCCCACCACGAAGTCCCGAGACGTCTCGGCTCTTATCTCGCAGAGATCTTACGTCCACACGGAATCTCAATATTAACGATGCAATTTATAAAAGCACGCCGTCACATTAGCTAATTGGCCCGGCATCAGGAGCGCGGGCCCATCCGATCGCATCTCGTCCAGATAAATTCCCAAGCCAGCTGGGCTCTTAAGCCGAGATTTTTATAAACAAAAGCAGGCCACTGTAAATGCGTCGCTATGCCGACTAATTAATCCGATCTCCAGAATATCAAGATGGAATTCCATCTACGATCCGGATTGATTTTTCAAATCTTCAAAAGCGGAGATAATAATCTTGGACTTTTTCAAACTTAATTATAATAATTAGCCCCGGGACTGAAATACGGATCTGTTCATCGATCAATTCGGAATGAAAATTTACTCGTCGAGTCGAAATGTATTCAGACGCTAATATTCTCTTCTCATCTTGATCAACAATTTCCGACCCTAGTTCCCTCGGCGCACGCGACCTTCGTCGCATAGAAGCGCGCCGTGCCACGCGATCCTCGTGCCCAGCCACTCCATTCAACCGGTCCAGACATTAGAAATGCAATTCCCCTCCATTGACATCCAGGACTCATCGTGGCGGCATCTCTCGTTCATTAAACAATCAGGGCGTACCACGCGCAATGGTAAACCGAGCGCGGGGCTTAATGAAGTCCCCCTGTTAATGAACAAGCCCATAACCAAGAGACCAGACTCTCCGAAGGTATATGCAATACGCGGTAAGCCGGATGGCCTTGATTCCTACCGAGGATCTTTAACATCGCCAGCTCGTATTGTGAGTCGAAACTAGGGAAGAGTGAAACGCGCAAAATTCGTTTGACCACCTTACGGACTACTTCGAAGCCTCTCGCGCGTTACACTTGTAATTCAAGAACTGTGAAAAAGCAAGAACCTCTGCTCCGTCTTCCAAGAGGTACCGTAGCCCACGCGAAATCTGAGAGCTCGAGTACCGTTACGAACGCAACTAACACAGTCCACCGACTCATCCTACGCCAGTAGGACGTCGTAACTTTGGCACGCGGAAAATCTCAATTCTCTGGCCATCTGCAATTCTTCTCCACCTTCTCGTAACGCGCCACATACTTGAACGATCCCTTCGGAAAAATTGGCATACCTTCTGTTCGCAACCCCTTTTACGACTTATTCGAAATTTTACGAGGCTCGTCCTCGAGGATGCGTCGCGACGTCGGCGTCGCTCCTCGACGAGAGCACCGTGGGATCCTTCGAGGGACGACACCTTCGAACACGAAGGACTCGCCGTTCGCGTATATGCCCGCGATCGTAAAATCGGGATTACCTTACAACGGGTCATTAACGCTAATTGGACGCATCGACGGAAGGGACTGGGAAGCCGACGAGCGAAGGTAAAAAAAAAAAGAAAGAAAAACGAGAGACGAACGACGTCGATGAGTCTCTCCCCTCCATGCTCGCGGAATCGTCACGAAGCAGGTGATCGTGTCTCGGAAAGCTGGATACTTATTTCCGGCACGTTGGAAAACGCGGAAGTGCGCCTGAGAAGAGAATCGAAGGTAATTCGGTGACGGAGAGCTCGCGAGGGCAAAGAAACTCGGGGACGAAATAAAATAAAAAAATAGAGGGAAGATTCGTCGTGCAGGAAGAGAAAGGGAGAATCGGACGAAAATATTTTTCAGAGCATAAATCAGCCTGTCGGGACGACTACCGGATTACGCTATAATGAATCGCCATCGCTAATTGGACACTAAAGAATCAATGAACAAGACACGAGTGTCCCGAGCACGCAACGGCGGGCGCGAAGGCAGAGAGGTAAGGGGAATGAGGAAGAGGAGAAGAAGGGAGAAGGGAAGAGGAGCAAAACCCGGGAGTCGGAGACCTGTTTTGCGAGCTGAAGGATTGGGTCCGTCGAACGCGATCGTCCGGTCGTTCACACGTTTCCCTTGGCTTCTGTAAAAATTTACGGTCCCAGACTCGAGTGCTTCTCCCTCGATGCCATCCGTCGATTTTCGTATTTTTCAATATTTCCTCTCCCGAAACTTTCTCATCCTCCACTTCTGAATTTCAATTCGTCTTCATTTACAGTAATACAATCTTGCGCCCAATCACCGACAGCAACAGCACACCTTAAAATAGCTCGACGAATAATTCCACTCTGACAATCACTCGTCTCGACGGACAATACTTCAAATCTTCTGCTTCCCTCCTTTCTGGAAGTTAAAACGGGAGAACACAAAATGGAACGCTTCCGCGACGTGTCTGTTTTCCTCGCGCGGCTTCGGGGACGTCCGGAATATCCTCCCCAGGGAAATACTTCAAAAATCTGTGCGACGAGAACGACAGCGGGGAGACCGCCGATGTGACGAGCACGAAAAGATGCAAAACTCTCGTTTCTCCCTCTTTTTCTCTTTCTCTCTCCCTCTCTCTCTTCCTCTCTTTCTCTCTTATACACAGACACACTCTTCTCTCTCTCTCTCTCTCGCTCTCTCTCTCTCTCTCCTACCTACCCCAGACATCATAGTCGACCAATAGGAACGACGTGCTGACTCATTGCGAACGAGGACACAGTCAAAGTGGAAGAATCGTAGAGTAAGAGGAACGCGGAAAGAGAGGAGGAAAGAGCGGAGAGTGGTAAGGAGAAACGAAGAGAGAGAAGAGAAAGAAAGAGAGAAGGAGACCGTCGATGAGTGAGACTGGCAGGCCCTGCCTTTCCTTCCGGTCGTCTGGTTACTTTCTGTTGTTTGCCTCTCGCGTTCCGGCTCCGGGTATCGACTTACGTATCATCTCTCGTCAACCTGACTTTTACCACCGGCCGCCAACTTATATTTAGCGAGGGATTGACGCGCGCAGAAACGTCGCCGGTGGTCTCCCTCACTTCCACCTCCCTCTCCCCTCCTGCTTTCTTTCCAGGCTCGTTCTTGAATTTACTCCGACGGCTTGGGTGGCGACGATCTCGTCACCCGCGTGTCACCCAAGAAGGGACTAAATCCATAGGCAAGATTCGTTCCATTGAAATCAATCTCCTTCTCGGAAAGAATCCAGAGTTGTCGCGGAGAATTTCACTCGAACACTATTTCACGCAGAGGTGATCCAATGCACAGCTCTCGCAGTTAATAATTCAGTTTCCACTTACTTCTAGAGCGAAAAGGTCCCAAAACTGTCGAGAAGTTCTCAACTCGCTACCCAACTGCGAGTCATTCCACCTGCTCACGCATCTCGAACAATCCACGAGACTCTCCTCAAAGAGAGCACACGCTCGTTAATTCCAGCCGAGATTCCAACTTCTCGTTGCCCTTACGATGTATAATACGAGCTGTCGCAAGGAGAGTACAAGCCTGCAATCTTTACTTTCATCCGGCGACTAGTCCATTAAGTGTCTCGCGTGCACCCTAATTATTCGATACCTAAAACCTCGGTGTAGAGAACCTGTCTGTCTGAGGAGACGAGCTACGAGAGGGAAAAGAGAAGAAGAGACGAGAAAGAGGAAGACCGCGGGAGGCTCGGGATGCAAAATTGCGTCGCGTACGCTGAGAAGTTCGCGAAGTCGTTAGGAGAGCCAGCGTTATCGCGAGCGATTTCCATGCTTGCCCGAGTAGAATTTGAACATCGTTGCTGTCTAGTTCAGATATAGAAAAAACGAGATATACATCGGAATTGTCTATTTTTTGTGTGTAGTAGTGGGCTTGAAATGTAACGGTCACTTCTACCAGTGGCTGCATCAAAAAAACTGGCTACTACTTAGATAGAAAATTTAAGATATGTAAATGTAGTAGTAACCTAGCCTGGGCTGGACAGGAAGTAGCAAAATAAAATAAACTTCTGAATAATTCTTATTTTTTGCCAACGTATCGTTGTTCCTGAAACGCCGGTAAGTAGGTGTTCAATTTGCTTAACGATTACTTGTATTTTTATTGAATTGAAAAATCCACTTTTATATACCTTCTTGGGTGAGGAGATTCGAACCTGAGACCTCTAGCTCACGGAGCCTGTTCCCTTACACATAGACCACAACTCGGATTGTTGTGTGAGAGAGAAAAGAGTGAGATGATCCACAAAAGTAAGGAGTTTCTTTATAAGTGTACGGCACTCGAAGAGTATTTATTTATTTAAAAATAATTCGACATTGCTAGTGCCTCGAACTATTTGGAATATGTTGTAGTATGTCTACAGCTATCCAGAAAACATTTTATTTCGACATGAACTCCCTAATTTTGCGCAGCATCTTACTTTGCGATGATAAACTATTTTTGTTATAGTTTTTTCGCCTGAACTCTTAACATTTCATGCCCAGGACGTTGAACTCTTCGAAATATCACTCCTGTACGTTGAAAGATCGAAATTCGGTGAGATGCAATCAAGCCATACGCGAAGTTCGCATCTCGTTTTTTAAAACGAGATTTTTGGTGTAAATCATTTGAACTATTGTTAAAACTTGTAAGGATTCCTTGAACTTTGCTGGATGCAAGTAAATTTGAAATTTTTTCATGAGATGCTGACAGTTGAGATGTTAGGTTCACACCGGTGTCGTCAAGCTCGTGAGAGATTCGCTGACTAATTTAAAAATGCTAGTGGCGATCTAGTAATTGGATTATATTTTCTGGGAAAGACAGCACCATCTAGTATCATATTTTCTATGTATTACTACACAACCGCTACGTCAGTAAAACTGTCTATAAATTCTTATCTAGTACTGACCTAGCTGCTAGCAAGAAAATGTAATCTAGTCAATACTATCTACCTACTAGGTTTCACATCGGACGTACTAGATTCATTTCTACTCGGGTGACTTCAAGGTCGAGTAGAAAACCTCCTGGGGATGGTCTTGCGAGAGCGGTCTCGTTAATTACCCGTTAACGAGGATCGATTTACGTCGGTTTAATAGTCAGCCGAAGTGTGGCTGGAGTAACACTTAGCGTTACAAAGTACAACAGGTAGAAAAGAAAGTGGGACGCCGATTAACGCTAATTGGAAATCTGTCGTGGAGCGACGGGTTTTGCACGGCAGAGTTCCATCGACGATTTTTATCCGACAGATTGCAGCGCGGCATCGGGCATAAAATAAATTTTCGAGGGAGAAAAATCGTCCGAGACGTGCCCCGTCGTCACAAGGTATTAATTAAAGCACAGGCACCTTCGTCTGGAAATAACGATCCGACGAAGTCCCCGCGAAGCTACGCCCACAGGAGGAAAGTTCGAGTCATGCCGATAATGCGTTTCGCAATTCGTTCATAAATTCTCCACGCGTTAGGATACCAACGGACTCCGACCTCCCACGATAATCCGAAGTAATGCAGTTCACTTTGTAGCGGGACAGTTTGTAATGAGGCCCTCGTAAATCAAATTATCCCGCCGCGAGAAGTAAGCACCGCGCGAAAGAAGCGGAGGTAAGAAAAAGTTGTGCGCGCACAATGCCCAGACAGTACAATGCTTCGCCTAGGCGCCCTTTGTCGCCTGATTTATTGGGCAATTAAAAGCATTGTATTCAGATCGATTCAGACGTCCGTCGCGCGCGCGCGTTTCGACGTGACGGCCGGAGCGATTTATTAACCGAGCCATTCCGCCAGCCAAATCAATTACGATCCCACTTCCATATCATTAGTTTTCTCAACGATAACCCACGAGGCAATGTTATTAATCAGACTCTTTAAACACACGTCCTCGGGATTAATTCGCAAAGTCAATCGGGGTATCGCGAGAGAATCGACTCGATCGAACGATCCAGGTACTCTCTAGTTAATTTTGACTCGAGCGTAATGACGAAAATAAGTACGCGAGAGAGGAAAATCGATCCTGCACCTCTCAACCCTCGTGACCCTCTCCACGACCTCCTTCCGCCTCGACGAACTCATATGAATTCACCCCATCCTACCCTCTACCACTTCACCCCTACCCACAGCAGACGAAAACAGTGCTAATGTCGAAAGAAGAATGTAGGTTAGTGGCGAGTAAATCCTCAGTTGGATCCTCGGTTCTTCTCTGTCCTCCTCCCTACGCGGAAACGTGCCGAACTGGGGCGAGCTTCTGGCGTCGGCTGCGAGTATATCTGGAACATTTTCTGTAATTGGCCGGCCGAAAATGATGGCCCTGCGGGGAGCATCGCAGTGGTGTTACTACGAGAGAGTAGTCCTGGCGTTATATCGTCCGCTAGCGGGCACCCACCGAGGTTCCGGAGAAAGGAAAACAGTGGCTAGAACGTATCCTGGCGGTTGGTTTAAAGCCGATAAACCTTTACGAGGCTATCCGCGGCGCTCCGTTTAAGCCACTCGTTGTCAGCCGGAGAAGTTTAAGATCTCAAGGAAAGATTTCGACCCAGTGGGTGGAACGAGATATCGATCGTGGCAGATGTTTTGCGAGACGGCCGGCACCCGCTGAGACGAGGTGAGAGGAGTTATAAATAATTCGTAGGATCGTTACTTCCGCACGGTAGATAAGCATAATTGAATTGCCTTTAGTTTTCTGAGGTAGAGACCAGCCGAGTTTCCTCGCGCATACGTTACAAATCATTCTCTAACCTGTCCACACCTTCGGAATTTAATCTTCCGCCAATCTCCTTACTTTAAATCACTTTCCTTTATTAATTAATCACTCCGTACAAAGTACGCGCGAAAGATCACTATCCTTCTACGAAGTCCGTGGAATCGACGCAAAGTATGAATTTTTAAAAAGACCCCACCGCAAAAAATCGCAGGTTCCCGGATCCTCAGTTATCAATTTGATCGAACCTCCGATCATTACCACCGAGCATATTCCACCTTTTATTCTCCATACCTCCAATTTCCATTCTGCACTTACTTTCGAATCCTCTTCACGATTCTCATGGCACTGATCATAAATCTCCCCCGACAATTGCCAGCATTGGAACGTCATCGCGCATTATGTAAACTACGATGGTTGAACGGAGAGAAAAAGAGATCGACAATATTCTGGCCCGGAAGCGACCACGATCGGAAATTTCCTCGGGACCGCTTGGCACGTAGGTAAAGCGCGTCGTTCACGCACGGTCGCCCTCCGGCCCCACCGCCTCCACCAGGGGCGTGCCACGTCCGCGGGTTGCATCGCGGGTGAAATTGAGCGGTTTGCAGTCACTGTGGCCCCCCGGGGGTAGGCAAAACTCGAGACTCGCCGCCTCCCTCGTGTCCTTCGATCGAGGAGTGTCTTCCGAGCTCACGATGCTCGCGTGTGTTGCGAAACTCAAGCGCGCCCACAGACACGTGAGCGTTACACGTCCATTGACTTCCCATGTGTATCAATTATTCAGGCGATCGCCTCCCTGAATAATTCATCGCGAATTTCGAACTTATAAGTTTGGGGCCGCGGCCCCGGTACGATCGCGGTGTAAGTAACCCGTTTACCTTCGACTTTAGTGCCCAGGACCCTCTCCACCCCCCTCGATACCTTTCTCCCTAGAATATTTTCCCTCTTCTTTTTCTCCCCACTTTCAACCCCCTCGAGTTCTTGTGCCAATAGTTCATCCTTTGAATCGTGACACGTCCCGCGAAAAAAGGAAAACGTTCTTCGTGGTTTGCCTCGTTGCTCGCGAGTGCCTTTTTTAATTTTAGTTTTTCAAAGGGACGGAGTGAGCTTGGAAACATGGGTGAGAATGACGTTTTTAATTAAAACAACATTCCACATACTTTCTATTGGAAAATTCGTACAATGCTTCCTTCTCGAGAGTCCTCTCGCAGAAGCACCGTGTAAAGAAAAATCTGTCGCGCAGGCGAGCTCGCTGTCTTGCGACGACAAAATACACTTTTCACAATCTCGTCGAATCTCCTTGCCACGAGGCACGTCGGCATATAATCCTAAGAAAATATCGCGCGACGAGAGTACCGGAAAATACGTGCGCTTCTAAGAGACGAAATGCAGTTTACCATTTCGCGTACAATGGGATAGGGCGAGAGGCGGAGTGGCGCCGAGAGTGTCCGAAAAAGGAAGAGACGCGCGGAACTTTGATCTCGCCGTCCAGGCTTCAACCCCCTCTTGCACCCAGCGCGTCTTCCGGAAGTACATAAGGCGCGCGTGCGCGCACAGGGGTGGAGAAGATAAGTTATAAGGGAGGTATGGAGATAGTGGAGTTTCTCGCCTACCACCCCCAACCCCTCTCGACGCGAGCAGGCCAGGCCTCTCCTTCAACCCCCTTTTTTAGCATCGTGATCTAAAAGCCTCTCCCTGTTGTCTGCGACGATAGTGCGAGGCCCGACGCTTCACCGAAGGCCTCCGGCATCGCGGAGGACAGTATTCTTCTGCGGGGTAGCACACTTTTCGGAGTCCACCGTTCGTGAACAGGGACAACGCGAAGCCCCAGGATGGAAGAGGGTGAGAGAAGAAGCATGAGTGGAACTTCCACGTGGATACCTAGGAAGGAGAGTGGGTGAGAATAGTAGACTTTGCACTTGGAACTTTACGCTCGGCCCTCTGTCTCTGGCGTTTAGTCAATCCTAATGGCACCTCCTCGGATTAAAGTTTAAACGCCTTCCGGTGAATTAAGAACGGCGCGTCATTCGGGGGGTGGCTCGTCCAGGAGTGGTGAGTTCCACGAAGAGAATTGGGAGAAAGTGCGAGACTGCGAGAGAAGAAAGTCCGTGAGAAAAGGAGGTGATGGCAGTCGGACAGACGAGGGATAAGATAATCGAGAGAGTCTTAGCCCAGGATTCTCTCTCGGACGTCTCGCCCGTTGTCTCTTGGCACGAGCCCGCCAATTTGCACACTTTTCCCTCGGGAGAGCTTTCCTAATTCCTGCCAAGGGATTGCTTCCGTTTGCATAGTACCCCCCCGGAGAGACGAGTGTTGCCATTGTTGTAGTTGGCCGGAGGATCTTTCCGGTATAGCGAATCTTCCTGAACGACGTGCAATGAATATTTGCGCTACGTAAATATAGATGGAACATAAAAGTGTTGTCCCTTGTGGAATTTAACTTTAGAAACTGCGCAGTATTTACCGCCTCGACCAAGCACTTCATGCACACGATATTTTCTATCGAGTTAATACGAGTAGAATAAAAAGATTCTCTCTTCCGCAATTTAACTTGGAGCACTACGAGGTATTCACGTCTACGCACGATAGTTTTATTTTGCTCAAAGAGACGCAAGCGCTCGGTCGGATTGCTCACAATTCCGTCACTCGTCTCAGCTCGAATCGAATTGTCTCTCCAATTTCTTCGAACACGTCTTCGGTCCCCTCTATCGATAGTATTGCAATCAGTCGACAACGGCCGTGCGCATTGTCTTTCTGCGTTCGGGGGAATTAAATATTTTCATCTCCAGGCCGCCAGTGTCCGGGAAATCGACTGGAGGATCTGTCGTTGTCTCCTCTTTTCTCTTCTCCACCTCCTTTTATCTTCTCTCGGCCCTCTTCATTCGCAGCTCGCCTTCCGGACGAATTCCGGCTGGTTCGGTTAGCGCTCCTCACGTCTATCTCATCTCGGGATACAATGCACCTCCCGCCACCCTCTCCGCCACCCCTTCGATCTCAAGATGTTATTCGACCTCCTGAGACGAGGAAGAGGTTCAACCTCCTCCTCTTCCACCTTTTCATCCGTCTTCCTTCTCCAACCCTTCTCACACGCGTTTTTATTTTCTCCTTTTCGGTCCCTCTCACCCTTCCCCCGTCTTCGCCACGGTCGCAAGGAGAAGAAGGAGCACGAGAAAGTTCACGCGAGGGGGTGAGAGGGGAAGAAGAGGAAAAGGAAGAAGGAGAGGCTGACGGAATTCGAGGTATTTTCCTCCCGTCGCGAAACGACCACGCGGCCCATTGAACCTTTTATTTACTCGCTGGGTCTTCGTGGAAGAAGTCTTTCTCTCCTCTCCATCGAAGACGCGAAGTGGACCGTCCAGGACGATGCGCGTCGCCGATCGCTCGTCAGCAATGAGGCGAGCGCCTCTTATCGCGCGCCGTCTACCACGAGATATCGAATTCGATCCCTTCTACAAAATTTCTCTCCCCACGGAAGATATTGTTCTGAAACCTGAATTGTCGGGAGAGAAAAATGAGAACTCGTCTCTGACGATACTCCCTTGGAGGACAAAATGGATTTGACTTAACAAGGGGACCATCAGACCTGTTAATGAAGAATTTTGATGGCTATCAAATATATTGTAGAGGGACCCCTCCTGTGCACAAGGTTAAAAGGATTTTCCATAATGGCCCCCGGTTTTCGATGTAGTATTTAATATTTAGGTTAATTTTAAAATAGAAAAGTAATATGCGACGAATTGTTAGGGCGAAAGTATTTTTCTTTTATGTTAATTAGGACATACTGAACAATCACGGCACTGTTTCTATTAATTACGAATACCGCGATGTAGTGTAAATAAAGAAAACGAAAAGAGATACTGGGACAAGATCCCGGGTCACTAATGTTTGAACCGTCCACCTATCCTACTACGCTATGTCGATTTCCTTAGAATGACTTAAAAGGTACAGGTATACATAGTAAGCGGAAAACTTTAAAATCATTTTTCTCGAAAACCGGGGGCCATTGTGGAAAATCCTTTTAACCTTGTGCACAGGAGGGGTCCCTCTACAATATATTCGATAGCCATCAAAATCCTTCATTAACAAGTCTGATGGTCCCCTTGTAAGATGGACCGAGAGAGTCGAATGCAATGAGGTTTACAATGTTATTAGTTAAACTTTTATGGATCAGGAGCGAGAAGGTTTCTAAATTCTCACGAAACTTCCGCTATTCTAATGCGGTCCAATGCGCCGAATCGACACGGCATGCCCGCGAAGCGACAAGGCAAATCCAATCGCCATTCGTTCGATTGCTCCTCCCGTTACGTAACGTCATCCCCGCGCCATGGTGCGCACGGAATCAGAACCGGCCTGCAACCTGTTCCCTCGAATGGCGTGCAGGAGGCCGGCTGGCCTGGCGATACCAGGGTGATACGAAACTTCTCCGATAATCTCATCTGGTAGCGAATGAGAAAGGAACTGGCCAACTGCATCCGCCTCTGCTCTCCCTTCATCTCCTTGTCTCTCTTTCTCTCTCTTATCTTCCCTTCTCCTCCCCTTTCACGGTGGCAAACGCACTCGCAACGATCACGAAGACTTGGAAGAGCCTCACGTCGGACATGGAGTGGATCGTTTCACGCTTGACTTCCGATCTCATTCAGCCCTTCCGATGATACTCCCAGTCTCATTGTTGCCGACAGGACAATCGACGAAAAGGATCACCACGGCAGAGAGTTTTTCAGAAAATCGGCAAACCGTCCAATCGTCCTTTCCGATTAAGGGGGGATATTCTCGTGCGTGTCCTGTATTCGCTGCTTTCGTTGGACGAGGTAATAAACAGGTTGTGAATCCTTATGGTAATTTATAGGCACTTTCGATCCTTGCATAAACGACCGGACAACTCGTGTCAGCAGCGAAATTTCCCAATTTGAAAATATCCACCGACTCCCTTCTCATCCTGGGGGTCCGTCTCTCTTGGAAAAGTCGTTCTCACGTTCGGTCCGAACTTTAAGTGGCCCGTAAACGTTTGCACATGAACGAACTCGCTCTCCTCCTTCCATTCTCCTCCCTCACCACCCTTGAATCCTCCTAGCGTTCGAAATAGCAGGAGTTTATTTCGCTCCTGGCCTTCGGACGTTGCCTCTACGCGGCCCTTGGTACATTCGTTCATTTCCACGAGATACTTCGTCGTTGGCTCTTACCTTATGGCTTAGCTTATGTTTAAAAATGCACCGTTCCTTAATTCTTGATAAGTCGATCGTCGAACAAGCTCGAGGACAAGAGAAGCAAGAGGAAAGTCTCGAATGAGAGGTACACACGCGAGAACCCAAGCTCGTAATCAGATACGTTCATGGTGGATACCTACGAGGAAGTCATCTGGCTGCCAAATGTCAGGAGAAAGTGACCTGAAACGATGAGTGTTTTGGATGGGCGAGCGTGCTCGGCACTTGGTCGTTCACCGGTAAAAGAATTTATCCAGAAAAAGAAGGCAAAAAGAAGATGCCTCTTACGAAGTAATTCTCTATTTCGACCAACGAAAGAATCCGCTGTGTCCTTCCTTTAAACGAATCCTGTCGAGCGAACCTTTTTGGATCCAAAAAGAACCACGTCCGTCCTACCATCGGCCAAGAAGTAAAATAAAAGCAAGGAAGCCACGGGAGGAGGACACCGATGAGAAGCGCTGCCGCATGCACGAGGCTTCATCAGGCCTCCCTTCATTTTCATGATCGATAATCAACGAACCAGCCACGATCATCCACCATATAATCGCCACGTCAACGTCCCAAGACGAGATCGTCTAAGACGACGTGCTCCTCGCTCTCTTCCGCCTCCTTCCACCTAACCCCTCTTCCACATCCTCTTAAGACGACGCGTCGCTTGGATCCGTCCAGGAAAGCGGAGCCTGCGGTTTTCGCGGTCCAAGTCTGCCTCGTGTCAAAAGTGCGCACGACGATAACGGTGATTCCTCTGGCTTTAATGATAATAAACCAGTAAGGTAATATCGTCGACAGGAGGATCAACGTGTCGTCCTGTTCCCCTCGTCCTCCTTCGGTTATCATCGTCCTCTAATAGTTAATACGTGCGCGAAAGGTGAGCGAAGAGAAAGAAGGGATGAACAGGAGGGAAAGAAGAAGGTAAAATCCGGGGGTAAGAAAGAAGGCTCGTTACGTTTACCGATCGTGTCTCTTCTGTTCTCCCCTCGTAGTCACGGGGCATGGGCACAGGGGCGGGTAATCTGCTCGGCGCATCGGGAGGGACGAGAGGAAGAGGATAGGGTAGAAACTCTTAAAGCGTAAAATGTGGCGTGAGGACTAAGTCGTTGGGCTCGACGCTTGCGCTGCCGTTGCTGATGCTGATGCGCGCCTTATTATTTAATCTCAGGAGGAGCGACGTACTCGTGACGATGGTCCGACGATAAACTATGGACTTCGATAAAGCGGCACGATAAAGCGGCGACGCGCGAGGGGGCAGGACACTTGAGAGAGAAAGAGAGGAGAGAGAAAACGTCGAAGACGATAACGGTAAGCTTCGGTAGGCCGATAATAAGCGACGGGTAACGGGCGATTGAACTAGTCGAGCGCGCCGCGACGACGGTCGGCGTCTCCTGTTTATGCACCTGCTGCGCAGGAAGGATGCACGTTTTTCAGGATTGCTTATTAGAGAATGGCAGACGCTTGCCGATGCCTTGATTGCCGAGGGCTTCGTCGGAGTTGGCGTGACGATGTGTGCATTAGACGATGAATTTCACCGAAGGGAAATGGAAATGAGAGTTGATTGGCTGGTGAGAGAAACACATGGATTTCAAGCTTCGAGACAAGTTCATCGAATGACGTAGCATTTTTCTATCAATAATCCCAGTCGAATATTACTCATGAGATTCCAGCGAAATTCCTAAACTACCCATTAAGTTAATCCTACCCCGATAAACACATCTTTCGCCACTTGTGAACCTCAAATCTCAGGAAGTCTCCCGACAGTTGCATCCTGCAGAAAAATTCACTTGTCACGACTTCCTCTCGCGAGGAAGCACGAAGGTCCAGAGCATCTTGATTTACTCCATTTCTCTCCGTCCCTTCCTACCAATCGAGAATGGAGGATCGCCGGCGAAGAATGAAGGACGCAGCAGGCCGTTGACGATTCACGCACAGGATGCTGGATGAAAAAAAGGGAGAAGAAGCAGAAGAGAGGAGTGAAGCGTGCAACGGAGGAAGAAACGAAACGAAGGTATGGGATAACGAAAGGAGGAGAAGCGTGCGGGCCGGATGGCTTCGCAACTGGGTACTAGGTACGAACCTATTATCTGTACGAGAATGCCAAGGTCAACCTCATTCCGGCCGCACTGGACGGTGGTTGCGTTTGCGGCGGTCGCACGAGGAGCGTATCGGTGGCGTACGCCCCTGGCCTTTGCCGACTCGATATCGGCTACCGCCATTAGGTGCACATCCACAGGTACCGGTAGAGCAGTTCTGCTCGAGCGTACGAGCGAGCGCGCACCAATCCGCGAAAGCATTCGCGACGTTACATCTACGCGCCTGAGGCTCGCGCGTAACTTTCGCGACGGGGGTAAGTCCTCCACGCCCGTAACGCTGTAACTTATCGTTCCGTTACAGATTTTATGCCTCGCGCCGGGATTCAAGCGGAGTGAATAAGGAAGCCGAGCCCGAAAGCACCCGTCCGGAGTCGCTTTTTCTCAAGGACCGTGACTAAGGTCGATGGGTCGACTCTCGCGAGGAGTTCCTCTCCCTCTCGATCCTCGAGAATATCAAGGAACCGGTGGTCGCAGCCACCCGAGGTAGTAATAGACGGGGATTTCGTTGGCCAGTTTATTCGATACGATGCGTATCTGCTCGGCTAACGACGTAGACTTTATCCGAGCTGCGCCTAGAGAGCGTCCCATAGATATGGACTTTAGCGGCGGCGCGCGGGTGCGCAATTTACGGGGAATCGAAGAGCGCCGATCGAAGAGAGTGGAGTCGAAGTCGAGGATTTTGCGGTTGGAAGGTGAAGGTTTGAGTGGATCGAGAGAGAAGAAGAGAGAGAATGGTGCTCTCTAGGAAAATTTCCAACCCACCGGCCGAATCGCCTGAGAATATCGGTGGAGCCTTATCGCGAACTTTATTATATCGTTCGCTTATCCACCGTGTCTCGAACTACTTAAACGATCTTACACGAGCCACGTGATGCACCCTGATCGGTAGTTGTCGGCCGATTCGATCCGTGTCGCTGCCTCCTGAAACGTTCGGATTAGCCGGCGATAGGCTCGCGCCAGTGGATAGGAATGGAATCGGGGAGTCGCTTAAGGGAAGAGTCTCGATACCGTTGGGATCGGTTTGTAATTCACGTGTACCGCTTGCACTGGTTGCCGTTCTCGGTGTGAGCGAAGCAAAGATACAAACGCGTGGCAAATCGAAATCCTTCGGTGACTGAGATATCGCGGAAATACTTCTATACCGTTCTCGTTCCGATCGACTTTTCGTAGAAAATCAAAAGTAACAGATGGTCTTAACGAGACGAGCAGAGAGGTGAGTAGATCTTCTAACGATCGAATTGAAGAGAAACGAGTTACTGAATTCTCTGGAGAATTGGGAGGAACGAAGATTGGCCAGGAGCTGAGGGGCTCTGCGTTACGCGGAACGTCCTGGTCCCCTGCGGGGGACCGTTACGCAGAACAGAGAAAACGCGACAAGAGAGGAGGTACACGAGACCGCGAGTCGCGTGCAGGCGTGCGACTATGTAAGGTATGCAGCCTCGAGCCTTTTTGTAGCCTTTTGTTACCTTTACCTGATGCCTCTCTTCCGCCCGTGGTACGAACGAAGGAGGAAGATGCAGCGAGGAGGTGGGCGGTGGAGGAGCGCCAGGACGATGAGAACAACCTCGACGACTAGAGGAGGACGCGAGCGGGAGAAAAAGTAACATCCTCATCCTCTTTTGTGAATGCGAACGCGAGAAACCGCAAATAGGTATCCTCGGAATATTCCAATTGATTATCGATAATTTCACGCCTCGAGCCACCTATTCTCGGTTTTACTGGAAACCTCCCCGAGAAGGATCGTCGACTATTTCTCACGCAGAAAAAGCGCCAGGTATTACGTCATCCTGCGAAGTGCTTCGACGCGCAAAAATTTATTCCGAGTATATTTAACGTATTTCTAGAAGAAGATTTTCAAAATGTTTCCCGTGGAATGTCATCTTGACTGCGTTGAAAGTATCACTGGAATGCCGCGGCCCGCGAAATACGGCGGAACTTGCAAATATGCCGCGTCGAAGCCCGTCGTTACCTCAGAATTTTGTCGTCGTGGTCGTCTCACTCGCGGAATAATCTTCATTCTTCGATAATAAAAGCGCAGAGCCGAAGCGTGGAATTTCATGCGCTAACTCAGCGCGCAACCGAGCTGAATCCTCGAGCGTGCGATCTGCATAACCGATTGCTCAGGATATTATCCTTAAATCCTGGCCGTCCTGTGTTCGCCTTTTGCTGCTGCCGTTGCTTCCTCGAGCGTGTGCCATCTCAGCTGCGGCGGTAGGGAACCGGAACGATTTATTCGCGCGTTTAGATCACAGCTTAAGAAATCGGCGAGGAGGGTGGTAGAAAGACAGAGCGGAAGATTTCCAGTGGAAGGGTTGAAATGAACAGTTTTAATTAGGGAGGAAATTTAAGACCGTTTTATACGGAATCTGTTACAATACGACTCTCGTCATCGTCCATTTCTTATTTCTCGATGAAGCATCCGTGTATCTCCGTTTGATTAGTCCCTCCGATACCATCGATGACAAAAAGTCGGACGATACTGGGAAACTAACTCGAATTTGCCGAGTCCGTTGAAACTGTGGAACAAACAGGCCTCCTCTCCCCGAGATCTTCTACTTACGGAGGAACGGGACAAAAACTCGAACTATTCTATACGCCGAGGAGGCACCTAAAGAAACGAGAACGAGAAAGGGGTGCGCGTCGTAATCACCGGCAATTATCGGCCAGTTCGAGAATCTCTCGATTCACCGTAATACCGTGATTGCGACAAAAATCGAATACAGCTTCGAGCAACGTGACGTTCTCTCGGTAAATAAACGCGTCGTAAGTCGTGTAAATAAATCTCACGAAACTCTTCGAATGTCTAAGAAGAATAGTGGATTCAAAGGCCTTTGGAAAATTCTCGACTGCAGCCACCACCAATCAATAGAATCGCACGAACGACGCATAAATAAAAGCATCTCTCTCGAATCTAAATATTCGAACGGCTCGTTTGATCGACACGGACGATAGCATCGAACTCCTTCGACGATATTCCAGACCGTCACTCGAAGCGCCTCTCTACAAAGCGGCGTTCTCGTTTCTCGCGACGCCAACAGTACCGTTGCAGGAAATCGCGTCGTCTCGGAAGATGCATCGTACCGGCGCGTTCCCTCGATATCCGGCGGCATGCATCTTCCGAGTCAAGGGTAGGAAGGAGAAAGAAGTTTTATCGCGAGCTCTTGGGAGTTCAGGGTTTACGCGCCGCCCGGTTGGATTAACGACATTATTACCGGACCGCCGATAATCAAGCGTCTCCGGTAGCTTGGCGAGCTACCGCCTTACGCGAGATCTCTTATCGGGGGGACGTACATATTTACCGTCTACGCGTCAGTTATAATTAGCGTTTAATTGCTTCCAATCCCAATCGCCTCCAAGAGCTTCCATTGGAGAAAGGTTCCAAGAACCGCCGCAGCACTCTATGGCAATTAAAACTTATCGAATGAAACTTATTGTATAGAATATAACAGAGGCGAATCCAAATGGATATTCTTGCAAACGCGAAAAAACACGCTATCCCAATTTTACCAAAGATAAAATGAACTCTTAACAGTGGAGAAGATCGGCGCAATAAATAATATCAAAACTACGTTCCCAATTGGAAACCTGGGAAAATTCCTTGCGAGCTTTACTCAAGTATGGAGCACTAACGTTCTCCACAAACGAGACACCTACCAAATACATCTACGAACCACCACCCTCGTTCTCAATCGACCCAAATAATCGACGGCCGACGTATTCGCGGGAACTCGCAATCGACGGTCGTCCATATCCGTCCGTCCGTCCGTTGCTCGGTTCAGCGCGGGAATACCGTGCCATGGCAGGAGGTCAAAGAACGCGAATCGCAAACTCATGCGATCGGCGCGGCCCGCTCTTCTCTCGGTCGAGCCTGAGCGAGAGTAGGAGGGGGACCCTGAGAAGTGAGAAAGAAAGAAAGGAGGAGAAGAGGAAGGAGGAGAAAGCGAGAAGACACGCGGGAAGAGACGCAAAGGGCAAGATGAAGGAGGATCGAGCGACAAGGTCGAAGGAGAGAGCGGGTCCGAGTGCGAGGGAATCCGCGTGAGAGAAAAGAGGACGGTGAACCCCTCTCGAAGCTAAGGAGGAAGAAGAAGAAGAAGAAGAGGAGAAGAAACACGCTGAAGGAAAGAGAGAAGAGGGTACGTGACATCGTGCAAGCGAAGAGGAGGACACGAGTAGAAGAGAGAGGAGGCACGCGGTAGGGAGAGGAAGAGGGAGACAGGCGCGCGGTATTCGCCAGCTGCCGTTGAACGTGTTCAATGCCGCAGTTGGAGCAAGAAAACGGTCGGAGAGAGAAGAGAGGTCGGTCGGTCGGTCGCGGTCGGTTTCTTCGCGCCTACTTGTGGTGGGGATGGCGGCTGAGCCGTACGTGGGCAGCCCCCGCTCGCTCGCTCGCTCGGCCCCGCTTCTGTTCCTCTTTCGAGCTTCAGTCTCTCGGTACACGCACGGGGCAAGGAAGGTAGTAGCGCCGTTCCTGGGGCCCGAGTAGAGTCTAGCGCGCTTCTGCCTAGGAGGCCCGCTTGAGTCCCCGCGGGATCATCGGATAGTAGAGTCCAAGAGGGTAGAGAAGGTTTCGAGCAGGCGAGGAGAAGCCGTGCCGGCGCGGCGATTGCGCTTCGGCTTGGGCCACCGCCGGGCGCGTGGGACCGAGCAAGAGGAAGGAGAGAAAAGGGAAGAGGGGAGAAGAATCCGCCGAGCACTCTCGTAGCGGCCCTCGGAGTTGACACTCTAGGGAAAGAAGGTCTCGCGGTGGGTCTTCCCGGCTCGCGAAGGGGTTTCTTCGTCGGACAATGAGGTACGAGGAAATCGGCTTTAGGAGAATTGGGATCGATCGCGCCGTGGGAATTGGGAAGTGGTTACTTGGGTGCGTCGAGTGCCGTTGATCGGAGTCGTGTTTTCGAAAACGTTCCTTGGATCGTAGTCTCGTAAATATACTCCGTCATGGTACCCTTGGGTAGATTCTTCGAGAGGAATCGACGGAATACGCGGCCGAGGCTAGAAACCCGAGAATCATGAGGAAGAGAGTGACCAGGTGCGTGGACCAGGAAAAGGACTCGTTCCTCTCCCCTTATCAAGCAGTTGCTATCGCCGCCTCGGCTACTAAACGGTAGTAGAACGCGGATAGGCCAGCCGCTGCGAAGGAGGAGGTGGAGGACCTAGGAGGAGAAGAGGAGAGGCTTGCAACACCTGGATAGGCGTAATCCAGTTCGGTGACATTCAATGCAGATGAGGATAAGCCCGAGCGCTTGCAAATAGGCCCCGCGTTGCTGGCGTTGCTCCCCTACGTTGCACCGGCAATCGCGACGTGAACCGGGAGGACGAGTGGTAAGCCGGCCGGGCTACTGAACCGAGGCAGGCCGATCCAAACGAGCGAGATCCTCCTTCGTCATAAAACCAGACGACGCCAACTGGGCCCGATATCATTGGAGAGGAAAGCCTGAGAGAGGAATAGATCGCGGGGACGCGAACGAAGGAATCCACTGAAAGGAGAGGCAAAGGGAGTGAAACGAACTAGCTGGCTGAGGCTCTCCTCTGGTGGCAGATGCTCTCGAGTTGACAGTCGAGGGAGCCACGAAGCGCCAGATAGGGAGAGGAAGAGGGCAGACGGAGCATGAGAACGAAAGAAAGAGAAGAGAGGAAAGGTGGAACGAAGAGATAGAATAAGAGAAAGATAGGCCGTGAAGCGGGCAACAGTGCCTCAAACTCGTTAACCGGTTTTCCGCAGATCGGCATGCAGAGCGACACCCAGTGGAGGGCTATGTGAGCCATACGAAACTGGAGTCTTTCGATCTTCCCTGTCTGTCCGTGCTGCCTTCACGAACGTCCTCGAAAACGATCTAACCACATCGGTTCCCACCTCGAGACAACGATCAACCGCGAATGATCACCTGCCAATGTGCATGACGTCAGTTCTAAGCTTCTCGCTGTTACCACATCACTGGGTGTTCCTAGTGATCCTCGTGAAGTGATTTCTCTGGAGAAAGGGCACGTGAGACGAAGTGAAACGTGGTACCATCGCAATACGGAGTTGTGTTTGGTGCGCAGCCAGTGTTCCGTGGATCGTTCGATCCTTGTTGGGTGAAGCTCGTTTCCGGTTCGGGTGATGATATATCGTCGAGCGTGCGTGGTTCTTGCCTCCTGTTGACGACATCTTCGGCGTGGCAGCTGAGAAAGTCGTTAAGGAAGCAAGGGACAAAAGTAACGAGAGGATCGTAGAAGAGTGACGTTGTATTCGTGTCTGAGTAAATTCTTACGTGGATACGTGGGTTTCAAAGAATACCGAATCGAGGAACGAGACACGAAGGAACGAAGAAGATATCTGTTTTGAGTCGCGCGCTTTTCTTGTTATTTTCTCTATCCCGTAATCGCAGCGGAATCGTCGTCCCAGAGACCATTACCGAGAAGAAGGGAAAACAATCCGAAGGGCAACAGGCTAAGAATAATAAAAGAAAGTATCCAAGATAATAGAGCCTCCTTAGATCGTTGGCAGTTTATTCTCACCGTGATACATTCGTTGTCGAGGACAGAAGAACTCAGTAATAACGATTAAATTAAAAATAGAGAAGAAGCGAGGTCGAAAGGGAACCTAAGGATTACTTCTCGAAAGGTGTGAACATAGACGATTCGGTTATTCCAGGACACTCAATCACCGTGTACCAGACAACGTGCACCAACGAACAAGGAGAGGCGCCAAGAACATTCGCTCACAGTGAGGTCTTTTATTCTGCCGTGGCGGCGGATAAAATCCACGACGAGGTGAATTCCTTAGAAAGTGTGCCTCGGCGCTGATAGGCGGACGAAGGTTTCACCCGATGCGGTGCCGCGAACGTGGTGGCGTGCGTCGGTGCCAGAGCGGGCCGCGCCGGCTCGCTACGAATTAGAAAGTGCGCTGCTTAAAGGGGGCCCTCTCGTGGTGCCTCTCGTTGGCAAGTGGGTGCGAGTTTTAATGATCAGTGGAATCTACACCGAGGACACACACGTGAATCGTTCGGAGTGTCGTAAAATAATGGTGAGAATCTGCGAAGGGGATATTGCGCGATCGCAATTACATCGATTCTAACTGAGTGATAGTTGGTGAAGTGACCCGTGTAATATAGCCGTGGAAGAACCGTCGAATTAAGTGAGCCAAAAGCAACCTCCACCACCGTAGGTTCCTCCAATCAACGCCAAGATGCTCGCGACAGGAGATGTCTCGGAGCTAAACCGCAAAACCTGATCCTAACTCGGATCGTTGATCATAGCGCGATTAACGCGGGACTAATTCTCTCGACGGGCGACGCGGACGTTCTCGAAGGCCGAATTCGCAATCGGAGACGCGATGCTGACCCAAATGAACTAATCAGTTGGAACCGCAGAGGGCCTCCGTGCCTTGATCCTTCAGCTAATCCTGCTCGAATCAATTGAGCATCGATTGAAAGTGCCGGCCAGAAACAGCCGGCGGGTTACCGTCGTCGGGGCTTTAAGAGCCTCCGCAACCGGGAGGATCAGGTTGAAAACAACACGAAGGTGGTGCAGCGGTCGCCGTGGCATGAGGAGATTCGCACGCAGGCGCAAAACCCTGGCCGCATTCTCTGCGATTATGGGACGCCTCGGCAAGGGCTCACAGAGCACCACCAGGCCCATCTTCAGGGTGCATTATCGGAAGCTCGTGGACGAGTACTCGCAGCAACAGGATCATCAGCTCAAGTTCATGCCAGCTCTGCCCGATTACATGTCCTATTGCTGCTGCCGATGCGGTCACACTCAAAAACTCAAAGTAAGTTCGTGAGAGATTCGGAGATTTTTGTTGTCTCGGGGTGGGCATATTTATTAATTACACTCAAGTTGAGTACACTCTAAAGGAGGGGACCTTCCTCGAGTATCGTCTCTTACTCGAGGAAAGTATTTTCCACGTTCCTCGACCGTCCAATCGTACGATCGGCGATTCTTTTGAATAAGAATTCAAGGCTGGGCTGGTTCACGTTCCCGTGCAAATGGCGGCCGGTAAATTCTGCGAGGGTGAGCAGAAAATCACCGTGTGCGCCCCTGCGCTGCATTAACGAATCGCGATTAGGTTGCAGTACCGCAATATGACCCGGGACGATGCCGGTGCAGCAGGTAGGGACCTAAGAAAGTTGGCTCTCCATTGTCTCGCCGTTAAGGAGCACGACGATTAACGGTTGGTAACGGCAAACGCATCCGAACGATCTCTCGACTCATTTTCCTCCTCGTGCTGCCCTTGGGGGGATCGTAGAAACGAATCAATGGATTCGTCCTCCCAAAAAGACGAGAGGATAACACGGTCGAATATTTTTATCAGTTTGGGAATCAAAGTTTCGTCTCGTTTTCACGCTTCGAATTCTGATTCCATTGAAACGTGAGCATCTTGAAACAAGAAAACAACCGAACAGTAGATGGAACAGGCATGAACCCTTCCTGCTATAAATAAATCGTTAGCAGGAAGATCGTAAAAGAAGATCTAGTAGGCGTACTCGTAAATCGAGAGATCAGTCCTAATGAATTTGGTGTCCACGTATAATGAGACATTAGAGGAGATAGTCTCGCACGTATGCGGATACTCGCTTTCTCGCGTTTCGCCACGATAGGCTCGAAAATAGAAGATGACGTGGGATTGGATTTCCGAGTAGGCTGAATTTAATCGTAGTCGCCGTACCGCGGCTACGACATAGAAATAATCGAAATGGCGTACATCGTCGTGGGGGCTCGCTTGGTGATTAACGATAATTTTTGTGTCTGTCACGTGGGACGTCGCGTGTACAGTCCGCGTGAAAACCCCGAGGCTCGTAGAGTAGCTTCCGGCGCTCTAAATGAAATACCAGGAAAAGGAAGTCACCGCAGAAATAACTAGAACTAACCTCTATTTATCCTCGACCCAAACATACTCCAATCCTTGCCAACCCCTACAATCTTTATCCACACGCAGAGCGAAGTATCCAACAATCTAGAGAGTCGCCACGCGTCGCTCGGTCGATCGTTCGAATGCATGCAGAAGCTTTAAAGAGTAAGCGTAACCTTCGTAATACCAGGACGAAGTAGGATGAAGAAGCGAGATGAAGAAGAAGATGAGGCAGAAGGGAGATGGAAAATACCAAGTGAGCAGCACGTGAAGGCGAAAGAGAAGGACGTGGGGAGCGGAGCGAGGACAAGAGAGAAGAGGGAGGAAGAGAGAGAGAGAGAGAGAGAGAGAAACTGAGAAGGAGAAGGATGAAAATGGACGGTGAGGAGGGGATAAGCCGTGGGATCGGACGAGCGCATTCCTCAGGTCCGTACAGCCCGCTCATGCCACGGGATGCCTTATGTAGGCTGCTCAGCTTCGGCTCAGCTCGGCCTCCCTTGCCTCTTCCTTAAACCGATAGAACACGCCTGCATAGCACTGATATTTCAGCAGCAGGGGGTGCCTCCTTCGTGATCCTTTCGCCCGTATCAACCGACGAATTCTCGGCAAGAGCTATCCCGCCAATTCAAGCGGCTACGGCTGGGGACATTAGGCCGTGTGAAAAGAAATTTTACTCCGAGCGAGGGCGCGGGGCCCTCGTGCCGCGAGATATGCGCCTGCGGAGCAGCACACCGCGAGGAATCCACAGGGAGGATAAGAAAGAATGCACTTCCCGTGATGTTATTCCTGTTTCCGATTATGGGCGACGCCTATTTTTAGACGTGGGAGCGAAAGATTATGATTTCTTGGGCTTTAGAGAATTTTTGGGGGAAAGGATTAGAGCGTTGGAGATAAATGTAATTTACGTCTTGAGATTGCTCGGTAAGGCTCTTCGAATAGCTGTGAAAATAATCGCTAAGGGATTCTGCGCAGCCACCGTTCAATTAATTGCCACGTTAATTATTCAATCCCACTTTTCTTATAATGCAGAAGCAGGAATTAAATTTTTCTGAAATGCACACGGATATGCCGAGTACTCGATAACACCGACAACTTTATCTTTTCGGTCTCTGGAAAATCCCTAGAATTCTCGAAACCCTATGCCCGCCTGTCCTCCGGCTCCACCTTCTTCTCAACGTTCTTCAGTGTGAAAAGAAAACTGAAAGAAAGAAATTCTCCCGACTACCCAGACGCGTTTATCGCCTGGTGCATTCGCTGCACTTCCTCCTCGGGGCATCGCTCGCCTCGTGACACCTCGACTCGTGTGTGCCTTTCCCACACTGTCGCTGCGTGGCACAATTCAGATAAACCGCGTGTGCCTGGTGGCAAGATTAAAAGGTTACCGGGGAGTGCAGAGAACGCTAATTGCAGCCACTTGAACCGCGACCCTGCGCAGGGGCGAAGGCACGCATCAGTGGAGGGAAAAATAGAGCGATAGGATGAAAGGGATGATAAAGGGACGGGGTTAAAGGAGCGAGATAGTCTTCCTTCCTTTCTCCTATCGAGGATTGAAGTTCGTCGCCACTGAGAGCTAGGTTCATCGCTCGGTAGGTTTGGTTAATTTATTTTTAATATCCCCTTCTTCGCGATACGAAGTACTCTCCACGTGTCGACAAACTAGTCTCCAGGGTAGAGAATATTATCTTTAACATAGCACATTGAAGTATTCGAAATTTGTCTGTCCATATGGTTGTGCAACACTTGTCGCGTACGAGTTATGCGAAGGTTTAAATTCTCAGGGCTTATAATAATAATATATAGAATTATAATATTATTATATAATATATTTAATATATATAGAATTATATATATTTAATTATATAGGTTCGTAAAAAAACTAATGGAATATATCGAGAACTTGGAAAATTCTTTCGAGTCGCTTAACAGGAAGTGGCCCCGCGAAGCCGACGAGGCTCCTACCGTAATTCTGAAAATTCTCCGCCTCTTCCTGCATCGATATAGGTACTGCGCATCGACATTGTACGCTCGTGCAATTTCATAATTAGTCAGCCGTGCTTGCTACATGCACCCGGGCGATATCGCGTAATTCGTTCGTTTATCGATGCGCGCGATCGCGCGAGGAGGGATCTGAGGAGGAGGAGGAGGAGGCAGGGTAGACGATCAGATACGCGGGGGCAGCATCGAATTTCGGCGTTTGCATGATTAAACTTGTAATTGGAGTACGGCAGGGCCACGTTAATTAATTCGACGTCTCGCGATTTATCGAGTCGGAAATCAGGCGAATCGTTCGATTAAGCTGAAAAAATTTCGCTTCCAGCTGCAAGGACGGAAATCGAATTGGAGTGTCAATATTCCACGAAGAGGGCATGCTTACATTTAGAAGCGACTATTACGAGATCTTCGTAGACTTTCCTGTTTTTTTCTTTTATCTCAAGTAAACACATTTTGCATGCATCTATTAAATATTATCATCTCTCTAGAATTTCTTCTCGAGGACTGCCACTCTTCTAATCGGTCGCAGAGGCTGGCATCGAGTTTTCACTCACCCCACTGCCCGATAGGATGGAAAAATTCTTTCATTCCAATCTCATCCCGGAGTTACGCAACAGCCCGTCGATGATACATCGAAATGTTACTAGGTCTCCCCGTTCGGTATGGAAACTTCTACCGTGAGATTAATCGAGAGTGATAGTGAAGGAAGGAGAAGAAGAAGAAGAAGAAGAAGGCTTCCCGCCTCCTCGTCCCACCTTCTTCTCCTCCTCCTCTTTCCTGCTGCCTCCTCTCGCGATTCACTCTCATTCTCATTCACGTGAGAATGCATTATCGATCGTCTGAGCTAGGCAGGCGCACGATCGATGCCCTCGATTTTCGCGTTGCCCAACCAAACGCGGGGAAAGAATGGCGCATCGAAGTGCGAGGTAATGACGGTAGATGATCGGCACGCGATGATTTTCCTCGATCGTTCCACCTACGCGAGAGCTCTGCTCTCCTCGAAATTTTTCCATCCTCATCCGCGATGAAACTTTCTCTGGAACTCCTTTCTCTACTCCCTTTCTCGTTCGGCATCCCTGCCGAATTTCAAGTCGAACGATCCTCAAAATCCAGCGAGCCGACATTTCTTCTACAACCCTCTTGTCGACCGGTATACAATGGCAAATGCGGGATTCATCTCGCCCGAGTAGTGGACCAAAGTGGAGGGTAGAACTTTTCGGAGCTTGGGTTTAAAACCCGGCAATAGAGAGACGAAAGAGGACGGAAGGTTAAGAGGGACGAGTCGAATTTTTATCAGGGTACTCGACCGGTCCCTCATTTCTGAGGGATCGACGAACCCAGGAACGGGACCACGAGGGATCACGAAAAATTTAGGGAGACCTCTTGCTAACCCACGATGACGAAATCACCCAGTGACTTTGTCACTTCCTTGTCCTCTCGGCGAGAGGGTCAGAGGTCGAGTGCGCGGTTCCTCGGAAAGAGATAAAACGACGTAACAAGTCCTGCGGGATGGAGAATTCGAAAGGAAGGAAAAAATAAAGGAGGTGAAAAGGTGGGTGGGAGGGCAGTTGCGAAAGAAGAGAAAGGGAATTGGAAAGAAGAAGAAACGAGGCCGAAGTGGGATTTGAGAACGGGTGACGGAATGGAGAGCGCGAGCTTGGGACGAATTTCAGAGGGAACGAGAGAAAAGAGAGGAATGGTGGGATGCTAGAGGTGGGGGAGGAAAAGAGGGAAGGAGAGATGGGAGCAGCTTTCCAGGTCGCAGACGTTACGGAATTCCTCCCGACATCAATAGAGCATCGCGCACAAAGGGTGGGCCATTATTGTCGGGGCACTTCATAGGAGTCCCAGGTACAATATGAACTCTCAACGTCGGCGGAGGCATAAGTTACACCTGGTAGCTCCTCAATAACACATTAGTTCCTCCACCGAGAGCGTAATAAAGGCCTTCCCTCGGGTGGAGATTCGTTGCAGACCACTAGGCTCGCTTATTCCATCATTTCCCCTCCCAACCATCCCTCTTACGCCCTCCCGAACCCCCTCGTTTCGTGCTCTCTGCCTCGCCCGCTTTTCCATTTTGTCGCCAAAGCAATCCGCTGCAAGAGGTTGAAGGTAGAAGGAGACGAGGTGCAGGAGGATGAGAGTGAGAGAGAGAGAGAGAGAGAGAAAGAGAGACAGAAATCGTGAAGAGGGAGGAGGCACTTTTGTCAGACTCTCCTTGTTCACCCTCGTCTTGCCTAACTTCTCGACCACGAGGAAGCCATGAGGATATAATTGACACCTGGACAAGGAAGGGAATGAGAGGACAACTGGTGGTACCTTGTGCGAAGGTCGTCGGTGACGGTCGCCGTTGCCATTGGACGCCATTGGGTGCCATTCGACTCGGTAAATAAAGCACAATGGCACCGACAAATATCCCGCGGCGGGACACGCGGCTTACGATCGCCCGCTCATTCTTATAACAATCCTGACCTGAAAACGCTCTTGCACGAGCTCTCTCGAGTGCTCCTGCCTGAGCTCTCGCTCTCTTACCTTCCCCTCTCTTAGTCTTCTCGTAGTCAGGCTTTAGTTAACGCCGGGGACAAACGCGGTGGGAGACCTTTGTGGATTCCGCGACGAGATGGTACCATGAGAAATCAATGGGTAGTCTAGGAGTATATAATTGTGTGGAGAATCGAAGAAAGAATCGGACCAGGGTATCGGTCGTCGTGGAGATCTTTGGTGCCACTCGACGGCGTAAATCAGGGACAATGGGACCACTCCAGATGGTTCTATGAATTATATATGACGTTAAAAAAAATCTATCTTCCTATTTTACTCGTGAGGCGAAGAATCCAGACACGGGAAGGCAAATGCGCAAGAGTAATCGTGCAATTCGCAGGATTAGATTCTACGAGCAATCTGGTCACTCCTTCGGCGAATTCGCGCAAAAAGATTGGACACCTTCGGTCTCGTGCAGATCAACGACCGTGACGAACGGCCATATCGATTTTCTCCCGTGCTACTCCCAAGGCTTGGCCAGAGGGTTGCTCGTTTCCCATTCGCCACGAATTTACGGCCAGCAAAAACGTCATCACTTCGCGACTTCCTCCGACGAAGAAGTCGCGAAGCCTTTGCTCGCGCGATGTGCATCGTGACTCGCGCGATTCGCCACTCGAGTTTTTGCTCGGCCTTGCATGCGTCGTTTCCATCGTCGCCGAGAATTTTACTCCCCGCCACTTATAAATTCCATCGCTTCGCCTGAGAACGGCACACGCACGCTCACGGTGTCAGATTTTAAATCGAACTTCGCTCAGGCGCTCTTCCGCTTTTGTATTGCCTACCACTTTTTTTTGTTTTCGTCTCTCGCCCTCCCTCTCTCAGTCTCTCTTTCTCCCTTTCTTGACACTCTCCTCCTGCCTCTTTCATTCTCTCTTTCTCCCTTTCTTGGCACTCTCCTTCAACGGAACTGATTACAGGCGGCATGCATTTACTGGCGAACTCCTCTAACCCTACGCGCGAGTCGCTTCTCTTGCCCAGATGGTCGAACCGTCGAAAAATCACTTGACTCCTCGTGAAATTGTTTCGCGCGGCGGAGAGCCGTGGGAAAATTTATCCCTCGGTAATTGTGCACGTACATCGTATACTCGAGGTTCGGACGCGATGTAAGAACGAATGTCTTAATACAAGGAGTAAACGCTCGGCGTTGGCCCGACCACGTGAACGTTGGAGCACTGGTAGGTCAACATCGATCGTTGCCTCGCGCAATTCTTTCCAACTCCCCTCGCTGTACGAGTGTGCTTGATGTACCCGGAAGTTATTTGTACGTCCGCGGATGTCGCATGTGCTCGCAACGAGTACTCCAGAAGGAATGGGTACATTGATCTCGCCGAATGACGAGCATTTTATGAGATCGAAGGAATAAAAGTGAGGAAGGAAGTCGAGAGTCGATTGGATGACTCTTTGTTTCGTGAGTCCTTCGTTGCGATCGCCCACGAAACGAGGAACGATTGACATTTTTATGGGGAGGTGCAGGAGCTTTTAACCGTGTCGAATTGAATGTAACGCTTTTTTTTCTTGAATGGAACGCAATATCACAGTTCAGGAGAGTCACATTTATTATTGCAATACGTATTCAGATTCGAAAACTACTGACAATTCGTGAATTATCCCGCACCTTCGACACCTCACCTCTTTTTATTTTATTTCCATTGCGATCGCGAAATTAGCTAATAGCGGGCCGTCCTTTTCGACCAATTGCGCCCTGGCCCCTGGCACGCACCAAAGTGAGCGATGGCGCTAGCTCGTCGGCGACAGTTAATTACCAGCAACTGGCCCGTCCTCATTACCACGATAATACAATACAAATAGCATTGAAGGGGGGTGGAGCGAAGTGCAGGAAGCCGAGTATGGGGAAAACAGGACTCCCGACGATTAATGGAGACCAAAGGGGTCGCGTAATGGGAAACAGAAGGATTAGTGGCCACTTCGGTGGATACCATTTGCCGATTGACAGAACGCGTAACGATATGATTAATCGGAATGGAAGTAAGTTAAATCAGCCCGCCGAGCGGGATATGCTCGATTCAGATTACGCTTCGACTAGACAGCACCTCGAAACTAAAATTGAAATAAAATAAAACCTAGTCCTTCTTCGTAACAGGTTTTTCATACTCGTCGAATATGTCAATTGGTCTACTAGAGCAATGGGAATCAAAAAATAAAATCAACAATCGTAGTCCTTCTTCGTAACAGGTTTTTCATACTTGTCGAATACATCAACCGGTCACGCCCTTTCACGACCAAGGAAACACATTGAAGGAAGAGACGGTCATACTAGAACCACCATGACGTCCATCACCTCTCACGGATTCACTTTATCGTCGCGATTTATCGGCCTCGATCTTCGAACGGTGCAGATGCAGGACGACGATCATTCCGCTCCAGTAATTCCGTGCGTCGCTCACCTCATTACGCAATTGAACGCGAGCAAAAATCATAACGTCACTTCCCTCCTAGAGTCGTCGGAGTCGGCCTGATCGGCGTGCATACGATAACGTAAATTGCGGAATCAGTGATATAAAGATGGCGCTAAACCGACGAATCTTTACGAGGGAACGAACTGACAAGAAGAAAATCGCAATGGCCGTTTTCCTCGTTGCCTTCCTCTTGATTTATTCTCCTTCTCTCTTTCCATTTGCCTCGTTGTCGCTGCAGTTGCTGGAAGCCGCTCGATGATGGCAAGGGCTACACCAACCACCCTTACCCCCTCGTTGCCTTTCCTATCGATAAATTACTACGAGGCATTAACTAGCAATAACCTACTATATACGCCTGCCTCTTCCTCCTCCGTGCTCGCTATTAATACCGGATCCGGTAATAGCGAGGAGGCGATAATCTTGAGAGACAAATCCCAGCCGCGCGCTCGGTTCGAGCTGATCACGTGGCTAAATTACGAGGAGGAGGAATAGAAGGAGGATGAGGAGGATGAGGGTTGCGCGAAGGTGCCCCTCGTCGGTGTACGTGAGGCACGCGTTTTCGTGCTATCAAAGGAGCTGCTTCCGTGCTGCCTGATCACTTTCATGCTCTCCTCTTCGTTTGCCATTTCGAGAGGAGACTTCGCCGTATGGGATACGGTAAGTTGGATACTGAGAAAGGACACGTTGATCGAACGTCGTAGGGCTGCAGTGGAAGAATATTCCATACAAGAATATTCAATGTTCGATATAATTTGACATCGGTGCCTACGGAAAAAAGAAAAAGTAATTGAGAACGCGGACTTGCAATTCTTGGAAAAAAATCGTTGGCATGTACCGGTGTGTCCAGAATCGCAAATTCATTGGTTGAAACGAAGCGAGGACCCTGAAAAGAACGAAGGATCCCGCGCACTCCACTCACAGTCGTGTAATTAACCCGACGGTGCGGGCTTGTAAGCGGATGCTCGCCGGGGCCAAGCAGGAACGTCGCTGCGGCGACGACAGCGGTGGCGGCTTAATTTCATCAGTTATGAAGCACTAATGAAACTGTAGTTTGTGTTTCGACGGCGGGCCATTGTTCGGGAGTTGGCTGTAAGGCCTCAGGCCAGTGCGACAGCCCGTACTAGGCGCAAAAGCACCAAGGAAATTCTCATTGTCCCGCGGATCGCGGCTCGCTACGCTCCTGGGCGCGCACCCCCGCTTCGCTCCTCGAACAATAAAATTTCGCGATGTCGCGTCCGTCGCTCACTACGTTCGTGCGTGAGCTGCGCGGTAATATAATTGCCGGCACTCCAGACTCGTTGAGATTTAAGCAATCAATTGTTCGAGTAGGAAATAAGTGATGCTTTAACCTCTTGAACGCTATGAACACACACGTTCAGAGAAAAAAAGGGATATACTCAAAATTTAGAAAAAAAGAATCACTGAATTTCAAATGGCAATAACTTTTTTCTGGCAATAATGAAGCTAAAAATGTGTTTAGAAAATAGTGAGAAAGCTTGAAGCCTCAACTTAAAGAAATTTCGGTACGAAGAAACAGTCAGAAATTCGTGCGATAATTCACGCCTATTTAAAAGGTATCTCGCTTGAAGATTCAAGGGAGGAATACGTTGCAGGCGCGAGCCCGTGGAATTTTCGTAGCGGATGAATGCGAACTTGTAAAAAGGCAAGGCGTCGTGACTCCTACGCCATACAAAGCGCACTTAACCCTCGCGGCCTCGCGCGACGTGTTAATCTACGGCACAACGTAACAACCCGATGTTTATTACCCGGACAAGAATGAGGAACCTAGTACGGGCCTTTTCAGAAGGATAAATTCCACGCGCGGCGAGCAACTCGGCGGCGGGGCCTCCCTGCCTCGAGCTGAGTTTTCTGTTACGTCGCGGAACGAAAGAAAACACTGTTAAACCAAGGCAAATATTTAAGCTGTGCCCAAACGGGAGGAGGAGGCGCTCGCTCTCGCGGTCGCTACACCACCGTTCCGATCCTCGAGTGGCTCCACGGGATTTTCACTCGTGCATCTTTAACGAGCCACGAAACAACCTCAAGATTGGAGAAACGTGACGGAACGGGGTGATGAAGGATTCGAGAAGAGAAGTAAATTCTCTCGGGAATACGCGACGCGTTCTCCGAGAGAGCGCTGCCCAGGAATAAATTGAGAATGGAAAAATTAAAGCCCACCTGGCCGACCGATTTCGATCGATCCTTTACTCGGCGCAAAAGCTCGCTTCCACTTTTATCGAGCCAAGGAATCGTGACTGGTGTGCGTTAAAAGAGACAAAGACGAAACTGGAGTTGAGCGAATTTCGTGAGTGCCACTGCCTGTCCTGCGATAGCTTGCGGAAAGAAAACGTCATCTTGCACATTGCTTCCTGATTGGATGCGCCAGGAGTTTCGTTTCGTGAGATCCTCGGAATTCCATGAAAAGGACTTCCAATCGAAAGGGAGGATGTCGTGTTGGTATTGAACTGGGTTCGGCCGAACTGCCGGGGAGGGGTTAGTTTCCCGTGAGATTGAAGCAAAAATAATTTGACGAGATGGACGAACGAGAATCGTCTACTACCCAGCCGTCGCGAGCCTGGGTAGATCGGCATGCTACCATCATTTTGTTTGTAACTCAAGATGGAGCATCTTTCCATTGCACGGATTACATCCTTTTAGAAAGTTAATCCCCGACGAATGATCAAGCCTGATTTTTCACCGGCTAAAGTAACGACGAGCCCTTCACTCTCAAGCGCGTAGGCCAAAGAAAATCCGAGGATCGAAGCTATATTATCCGATTTTATGCTTGTAATGGATATCAGATGGAGAAGAACGCGATTTCTCAGCACTACCGCAAAAGACAATTACTAAAAAAAGTTTCTCTAAAAATTTCAGCAAAGTCACTCCTTGATTACAAAATCCATCACGTGTTAAATTACTGGAACAGTTACCTATGAAATTTCCTTCTATTACTTTCTCTCTCTATCTCTCCCTTTCGCTTATATTCCTATCTATTCCAAAGCACCTCTAACTCCTCCGCTCATCGCCAATTACATTCGCAGTTTGGCAATATCGCGGCGACGCTTTACCAAAGGATGATGAAACGGGGTGGGAGGAAAAGGGTAAGGAACGGGATACCAGTTGGGTTCCGCGAGGGATGAAACGCGTCTCGAGTGGTTCATCCGATGAGCATGCGGAAGATCGGTCTCGAAGGCTCTCCTCGGTGTTAATTGCTGATCAAAGAACCAGCCAGCTTCTGGAACGATTGCCTTCTCTCCACATTGACGACACACCCCTTCGTATCTCTCCTCGATAATTTTACTCTAGCCTGCGCTCATACTCTCTCGGCCTCTTTCATATTTTCTATCCTCGTATCCGCTTTTCTGCTTCTCTCACTCGTCTCCGTCCTCTTTATCCTTCTCTTCGCGAAGGATATATTTACATCCATCCGTCTACTCGTTCGTTATTTCTCTTTCCCTTGGATTCACGACGTATCTTCTTATCCCCTCGTCTCCTTGTTTCCTCTTTGTATCCAACTCCATCTTTCTCCTGCTCCTCTTCCACCGATGTACTACTGGATATCGCGGGTGACGTCTCATCCGCGAGTCCATCGGTTTTACGTCACGTCGAGCAAAGCACACGACTGGATAACAATTTTCCAGTCCCCTACGCAGAAACAAGTGACGCGTGCACCGTGCCGCAAATACGTGTTCGTGCTTGGTTTTACTAGCGCGTTTTCCCAGCAGAGGAAAGGATCCGAGCTCGCGATGGCACGTGGAAAATATTTCGCAATTCGTGTACGAATGGCTCGCATAAATTTTTGCGTCGTTAGGCATCTCGGATTTCAGCTCGCCTTTCGAGTATTGGAATTCTTGGCGGGCACGTTGGGACATAAATTTCCTCGAAATTCCCAATCAATGTCAAGAGCGAAATTCGTCTGTCTCGATAAAAGAGGATCCCGAGAATTTTGAAAAAATAATCGTCGCGACGCGATTGGTCGGTAATCCGAGGATAATTGGTCCTTCGTGGATTCTTGTTTTTCCTTCAATTTCTTTCGTACGCGCTTTTCTCTTATGCCGTCCAACAAATGGGTACACGATTCTCCAATGTCGCACGCCATGATTCCTTGGTCGAAGAAGTCTGCATCCGGTGCAATAGTTTTTCGCTTCTCGTTTATAGTCCATGCACGAACGGCCCGACAAGAAGATTGACCTCCCTCGTTCGTTGCCGTTCTCTCGTCCTCTCGATCTCTCCTGTTATTACATTCCAACTTACGATAGTTTCCCGTCTAGTCGAGCAAACCGCACGACAGACAGCGCACAATTTTCCGATATTACACGCCAGATGCTTTGGACCGAGGGAGGCTCGCACTTCGTTCGATTACAATCTCTTCCTCCTCCTCCACCTTCTACACTCTCTACCCTAAGAGCGACCATGTCCGGAATTGATCGTCCGAATCTTACGACGCAATCCCAGTCGATGGCCATTTCTGGTGATCGGAGACCAGAGAGCAGTCGATCCTCTTAAAAGAAAAGACAAATGAGTGCAATTTTTTTAACGTGCATTAGCGTTCAGATTTCCTTCTGAAAAAGGAAGGAAAAAGAAAATAAGAAATCGAGAGAGGATGAACGAAGCTTCACCTGCACGAGATAAACGGATTAAATTCAAATCGGAAGTCGCAGGACTCACCTTTAGCATCTGAGAGCGGTGTAACGGTTACACCGAAAGCACGGACCATACATCAATACCCACCGTACTCAACCTTCCCCTAAAACGATACTACCGAACCTGCCGTTGCATCCCTAGTAATAACTATGCCGCTGTATCGCCCTTGATGGCATTTCTTGTCAGCGATGCTGTTTATGCAAGCGATGCCAGTAATCCAGGCACGGGATGGCGCTCGTTAGAGATAGTAATGGTTATGGTGTGGCCAACAATGATATTAGTATAGGTGACCAAGGAGATATCATCTACGTCGCCCACGCAATCCGGGTTCACCCACGCGATCACGATAGGGTACGAGTAGCGGTGACTTCATCATCCCAATAGTGTTGGTGGCTAGTCCGGCCTAGACGGTGTTCGGGACATCCTGGATTTAAGTAGGGCCACAGGGAAGCATCCTGATGTATAAGGGAGCGTAATAATGAGCTTAGCCACGTTAGCTTAGAGTTTGCCGTTCTCAGCACCACGCTTGACAACTGTATCTCCGTTGGCCGATGATCCTATCGGCTTCTGGTACCTCGGCCGACGTTAGTTTTCCTAGCAAACCTAATGATATCATCGACGAGGGTGGGGACTATGGTGATATCGCGAATACCAGAGGCCCTAGAACCTCTTCCCAACGTCATACAAAGCGTAGTGAAAGTGCGAATCGCGTGGACGTTCCGTATTCTGAACGTGATGACTTCATTATCCCTAGACTAGTTCGCTAGATCGTGATTTTTATGAACGACAATCACAGGCGCGAGCTAGATTAGCCTCTGTAATGACAATTATACCGCTACTGATGATCTTGTCGACTTTCGCTACCTCCGCCGATGTTGGTTTACCTATCAAACCTAATGATATCATCGACGAGGGTGAAGACAGAGTATCTATGACGATATCGCGAATACCAGAAGCCTTGGAACCTCTATCCAACTTCACACGAAGCCCAGTGAAGGTGCCAATGACGTGGACGTTCCGTGTTGTGAACGTGGTGACTTCATTATCCCTAGACTAGTTCGCTAGATCGTGATTTTAATGAACGATAATAATAGGGTCGAGCTAGATTAACCTCTATAATGACAATTGTACCGCTATTGATGATCCTGTCGGCTTCTGCTACCTAATCTTAATCCTCCTGGTCAACCTAATGACGCCATTGACGATCGTGCGAGGAGAGTCGCGAATCTTAGAGACCCTGGAACTTCTTCCAGCGTCATCGACGGCTTGCCTATTGATGGCGAAGTGAAGGTGCCAGTGGCGCAGACACTCGTCACGAGTATTAGTGGGAATGTGTGCGCCAGTGGCGTAGCTTCGACGCCCTCGTCACCACCACGAGGCATGTCTACTAAAGACGCCCGTGTGTATCGGCTCGAAAGTGTGTGGGTTGATCGCGGCACGGGAGGTACCGCGAGGGTTCGTGAGGAGAGCAAGAGAGAGAGAGAGAGAGAGAGAAAGAGAAAGCGGGATGAGAGGAGGAAGAAGGAGAAAGGGCGAGAAGGTAGAGGGAGAAGGGAAATCTAGAGGAATGGGAGATATGGCCGTGACCGCGTGGAATGCTTGGAATGTGGCCCGTCACGCCGGGGCAAAGCCACGGCGGAGCCACGACGGAGGCGGCGGCGGAGGCAGTGGTGGTGGTGGTGGAGGCAGTAGTGGCGGCAGAGGAGCCCATCGTCCTTTCGGTCCACTTCGATTCTCCTTTCCCCCGTCTCCTCACCCATCGCGTCCGTTTCGACGCGCGAAATCGTCAGTCGATGAGTTCCAATGCTCTCCGAAAGGCTCGCTTGGAATTCCGCGGTTTTGAATTCTTCTCGACGAATTGGGAAGAGGTAAAGCGGCGGAGAGCAAGAAGAAACGAGAATCGGGATGATATCCCTGATAAAGGTACGATGCACTCCGAGAAACCTTTCTCGCGCTACTTTAGTTCTCTGCTTAATGATCAATTACCCGGAACACTTGGTTTCCACGGATTTCCACGAAAACCTTTTCCCGGACCATCCGTAAATTCCTTTCCTCGCCCTTAAAATCGATCGAATCCGGGAATCCTTGTTTCTCTCGTTGTCTCTGGGTCCAATCGAATTTGTAGCCTGAGAGGAGACCCGCGCGCCAGCCTTTGGTCCGTCGAACGGGCCAGGACTCGGAAATTATAGAGCACGTCTCTTTAGAGACGCAGGAGCCCTGCCATTACCTTTCGCGATGACCAGCGGCCCTAAAAAGGACGACAAGAGCCGACGGTGCACGAAAACACGACGAATCTTCGTGAGGATCGAGACGGTGGTGCCAGTCGATCAGGACCAGTCGATTTGGATGTTTTGCTGCCCACCAACTTCCACCCTTCCACCTTTGGACCAGCTCGCAAAACCCACCTGGATCGTAACGACTCCTCTGCGAGACTCGGAAGAGGCTGTGATTAGACAGGTGTGATTTTTGTGCCGCGAAAGCACCTGTCTCCTCGTTTTCTTCTCGCGCTTGAGATTCTCGTACGGTTTTACGTCCTCTGGATCCTTCCTGGGCTCCCCTCCGTGGAAATCAATCAGGATGCTCATTCCTGGAACGCACCTGCATCGGAAAAAGGGATCAACCCCTCGTTTGGAGTGGAAAGAATTTTTTTGGAAGCAGAAATGTGGGAAAAGTGAAAAGACAATTTCGAAACTGAAGTAATAATGAAGCTGACGTAAGATCTTTTTGAGCGACAAACTCGGATAACGGGAGATTTTAAAGAGACTGGATGAAAATTAAAGCGACGATGTATCAATTTTGAGGACATGTTTTTATTAATATCAAACACAGGCTTTTACAAGGACTCCAGGATTTTATTTTACCAAACGAGTCGATGAAACGTCCTCGTGAGCATAGTGGTACACGGAACAAAAAAGAAATCACTGGTTATCGAGAACATCTCAAAACGCGGGTCGACCAAAAGGTCCTTCGGGCGTCGAAAGAAATTAAAGCGAGCGGGGCGCACCAGCTGCTTTCTAAAAATTATGCTTAGGACCCTCGTCTAAAGACGCGCCGTGAATAGGAGGCTTCGTGTGCCCGAGGAAATCAATCAGGCGCACTCGCCCACCTGCCTTTCTCAAGAAAATCCCACGAGAGTCCTAGTGTACCTGGCAGGACAAATAAATAAATCACCTGTACCCTGGATATTAACTTCGAACCGTGATAACTCCCAAACGTTCCTTGCCCAAGCCCAGCCTAATCCACTTCGCCAAAAAAACAAAAAAGTAAAAGGAAAAAGAGAAGGAGCTCCCACATCAAACGCAATATTTCCCAATATTTCATCGCGAACACGCGAGTGAGAGGAGCACGAGGAGAAAAATCGCGGCGCTAACATAATTCAAAGTAGGAATCAAATCCAGCCGGATCCTCGAAACGCGTTGAAGAGGGTCAGTGCCTGCGCGGAGTCAACGTCCAGGAGGGCCGAAGGGCGAGAGGTGAGAGGAAGAGGAAGAAGAAGAAGAAGAAGAGAGAAGGGCAAAGGAGGAGGAGAGGCCTGGAGATGATTTCATCGCGCTTAAATTCGGAGCATCGACACCGTCCGCTTCCTACCCTCGGGGCGGGAATCTCAGGGCCGTATTTTCGTTTCTGAGACGCGGAGCGTCGCACGAGGCAAGCCAACGAACGGGAAGAAGGAAGGAAGAAGAGGGCACCACCCACGAAGGAGATAAATTTCTCTCGATGACACGACCTCGCGCGACCCGCCACAAAAGTGCCGACCCACCCGGTACCGAAAGGACATGTCGTACGTTCTCTTCTCCTTCTTTTCTTCTCCCTTTCGGCACACCTACTCTTCTCGCGCGGAAAAAGAAGCCTGGTGAAGGAGGAAGAGACAAAAGGAAAGTCCTTTTCCTGCCTCGGGCTGTCCCACGGGGGTGGAGAAAAAAGTCGTCGAGTCCATTCGACCCATCGAATCGGCGATAATCAAAAGAGATTCGATGCGATAAATCGCCCACGAATTATTTCCCACGATCCGCTCGCGAGCCTCGCGGTTTTCCCATGATGATTCCACTTGTTCCTCCCGCTTGGATGCTTTGGTATACGGTAACCGCCTACCGGGTGTGCTCGAAGAATAAAATCGGCTCGATCGGCGCGAGTCGAAATTCATAAATGCGAAATGGAGAGGACTTTTGAAACTGGCTGGAAATTGTTGTTTTTGGTTGAATATGTGACAGGTTTCCACTCGTCCACCAGGTTTCTGGAGAGGATTGAATTTGTTTTAGCTCGACTATGCATTGTACTGTAAAGTGGACCAGGTCGATTTTAAATTTCTGCAGAGTCGTCTCATTTTTTTGGCAATCCAATTAATTGGACCGTTTCGTTGGCGGCAATACTTGACCACTTTTGCATAGGCTGGCATTTTGAATTCCGAGTATCGATTTCTCTAGAATCTCGTTAAAAGAAAGTTCAGAATACTCTATACTTGCGCGAGAGAATTTTTTCTGAAAAATCCTGATAAGATAGGAACCTCCTTCTTCGAGTCCCATGCATATCCGCCACTCTATATGCACGCTCGCTTACATTTAAGAGCCCTATCCGTTCACCACGAACACATTTCACGAGATCTCATCCCTTTCCGCTCGTCACCTTCTACAACACGAAACTACCCTCCTATGATTTTCACTCCTTTTCTCCTCTCGCTCGAAAAATCCGTAACAACTGATTTCGCGAGAACATCTAAGAACTTATCATCCTAGATTTTTTTCCCCTGCAGAAATCAATTTCTCGCGGTACCCAGAACTTTGCAGCTTCGATAAGAAACGCGCGTCGCGCACGTTGCTAGAACGCGAGTCGTTCTCATGGGAGATGAAGACAGTAGAGAATAAAGAATAAAAAAAAAAACACAAAGAAAAGAGATAACAAGCGGAAGCCGAGTGTACAGGGTGACGTGCACGAGAAGAGGTTCCTCGCGGCGCTATCAAAAATTTTGCATTCTCCCCGGTGAGCAGTGCGAGATACAAAGTACGAGAGAAGGAAGTCGCGCGGATCCTCGTTGAGCGAAAAATGTAAAGTTTTATGTTTAGAAGCCTGGAGAAAAGTTTTTAGGTGTTAGTAAAAATTGTCATGAATTAGCGATAAGTCAGTGAACGCGGCAACGATAACTTCGTGACAAGGGTGGTTCACGTAGATCATAACTCGTGGTAAGTTCGAGAAGTTCCTAGACAGTTTAAGAGAAGGGTAGAGGGTGGCTCTGGAATAGGACGAAAGAAAATGATTCTTTTATGCCGAAGGTGCACGAAGCTTCTTCGCGGAAAAGAAAAGAAAGAGAGTTCAACCGTCGGATGACGTGTCACGCGTCGATAAGACGTCGACGAGAATTTCACGTGACGAGTAAGAAGTGGGACAATCACGCGAACGCTTGGAAAATCACTTACTATAAAATTAAACAGGACGACATTCCATTTTTTATTTTCAATTTGTTAAACGCTACTCGTTTTAAGCGGTTTGCCCCCAACACGAGAGTGCCTTCTTAAACTTTAGAGCCCTTCTTAAAATTAATAAATGCGCCGTAAAAGGAGCAGGCTACCTATATATATCTATATAGGCCCCTTTTAACGACGACTTTACGCTCCTCCCCGGAACTGAGGCACGCAAGACGATTTCTACGAAATCGGCTCGAGCGCGTGCGAAAGAAACAGAAGAGTCTTCCGCCCTCCTCTTCCATTCCTCTCGCGCGATCACGAGAGATAGGATGATGCTCCTAACGCGCAATTATCATATTGCCTCATCGGCGTCTATTTGCCGCACGTGATCCAACGGGGAAGCTAACAGGATTGGCCACGGTCTCATTGGTTTCGCCTTTCTCACTTCTCGCACTTTACCTCTCCGACGTTTTCTCTCTCCTCGTTCCTGTTCGTAGTACACCGGTAAGCAACTCCCGTTTGCTTTGCAGCCAATTACGAGTAATATTTAATTCCCCAACGCATCAATGATCATTACGCCGAGCGTTTCCTATCGCGTAATTAAATCGGAAAGCGCGCGCGCGCGGCACGTGAGAGGAAGCGAGGAGGTAAAGGGAGTGGAAAGACGGAAGGCCAGAAACGAATATAAATGTTGGCGCGAGCGGCCAGTTCCTGTGCATTAGGTCCAATTAAATCTATTTAAATTAATCCGCGGAACGAAACGATAATTGGTACGTGCCGATGCGTATCGTTATCGCGCGTGATCTCGAGCGCGCACGCTCAGAACCCGGGAGGAAGCTCATCCCGAGATGAGCCGGAACGTGAATTATGACGCGACGAGGGATTTGATTTATGGATTCGAGCGGGCCATCTACTCGGATCGTTTGGATTTCTTGCGGCTACTTTCTATCGTCGAATTTCCATCATTAAATGAAATCAATACCGCGGAGCTTAATCAGGAACTCGGGAAGAAATTCCTGCGTGATGAAAGAGCGATTTGATTTATGGATCCGATGGTGTCGGCTGCTCGTTTGATTTTCTTGCGATCACTTTCCACTCATTAGAATTTCCCTCATTGGATAACTTTAGTACCGGCACATGCGTCGCAATGGACAAGGAGGTTTACAACTAGACAAATTACGGGGACGATGCATCTCGACGGCAATTATAGCACGCCCGGCCCTCGCCAATGGATGTACGCGTGGCATAATTGAAATATCTCGAGCCCTCACAGACACGCCGACTTGACCTCAATACCGCAGACCATGAAATTATCCGTGCGAGTAATTCCAACTGCCCTCCCCTTAATATGTATCGCATGCTGCGAATGGGCGTATCACCCGGGAAATTATTCGTTCTCGTGCGCCAAGAAATCTCCATATTTTCAACTCTACCGTGCGTCCAGTTGCCGACTAAGTGGACGGTGAACTTTTAGCTACTGGTTCGATAGAAGAATCGTTGAGATTTCTAACGGAACTGTTTCCTGCGCGTTTAAATTGCCACGAGGACGAGTAAAGTGAAATTCTTTTTACCCAGCAGGGACCGCCTGCTTAGAAGACCAAGGAGCTCTCATCTTGACTGAATCATCCATTTCAGGAGCGACGAACACTTAGCTTTGATGTTCCTTCGTGAGGCATCGACCTCGAAACAAAAGCCCTTGAAATTATTCGGACGAGCGACGCCAAGTCGTGTTGCGCAATACCCGCGCGTTACGCGCTACTGTACTAAAGAGAAAGCACGCAGAAGGAGGCGCATTAACGCGAGACGGTTGAAAGAATTATTCAAATTGGCCACTCGCGATGTAATTAACGCACGGGAGCAAAAAACAACGCGACCTTAAATCAACCTCCTGCGTACGGAAGATTGACCCTACGAGGAGTGGCCACTTTTCTCGGCCCACTCTCCCCGTACCTCCGGCCAGCCAACCGGAAATGGTAGCCCATGAAATTGTTCGAGCGAGTAATTCGAGTGCGTTATGCGGCCCGATATGCGTTACGGCACTGTTGTGTGCATACGCTGCTGGTAATCGCATTTAACGATCCCACGAGGAACATCCTCTCCTCTTTAAAAGCTTCGCTCTCGCGCCTCCGCTCCGAAAAAAGTTACCGGCGAACGCGGTAAGCTCGTAAACCCCAAAAAAAACAGAATCCACGAATGCAACTGTAGGATTTTATCCGGTCCCCGATGAGTTACGCGCATTGTTAGAAACGACGTGTAAACAGTTACACCTGCTATAAACGAAATGCCCTAGTGACGTCTGGATATGAGCTTTCACATTGGTAAACAGTCGGAAATGTTCTTGGCTCGTGAACACACCGAAACCGGCGAAGGACGATCGCAAAATCTCGGTTGCATCGTTTCCGTTAACTGCTCTTCCGGATCAACCCTTGTGCTCGATACATTCCCCTTGGCGCCGCCGACGAGAGCTTCGGCACGAGAAGACACACGAAATTGTCCGAGCGAATGCAGAATTGCATTATGCGCTTTGGAGCGAGTTGGAGAGAACTGCGAATATCCTGGAATTATTGCAAGAACGGAAACCAGTTGACGAGATATCGATCGAATGCTCCCCGCCTTCGCCTAAATAATGAAGTCGTCGAAAAGAAAAATGAAGTTTCTCCCGACAATCGAAGTTTTCCATAACGAGCACCAAATACCCAGACTCTTCTTCGATCGTAATTTACCCCGCTTATTATCCTCCACGAAGAGGTTACTCTACTCGTCGTTATCTCTCCCGATAAGTCTTTAATTAGCTCGTCTCGAATAGTTCGAAAGACGTCTGCTGGAGATTCTCTGGATTCTGTCGATTGAGTATTACGGCTCGCGATGAAAGCAGAGGAGAAAGGAGAGAGAAAGCACATGGAAATCTGAGAGTGCAACGACGAGTGAAGCTTCGAACACAGAGACTGACAGATGGACCGACACGACGGGAAGGACGAGGAGCACGGGAGAGGGACGAGGCATTTTGACAGCAATTAGGACGCCCGTTGCATAGCACCATCTGCACCAGTGGCTTAATTGAAATATCTCGATCCACCGCGGAGTTATGCGTCGCGACCTCGAGATTGCAAGTCCAGGAATTTATGCAGAAATTCCCATCCCGCGATACGCGCGCAATGCAAACGCATTTAATTGCTACGAATATTTATTCGTCGATTATCTTCGCGCTACGTGAACGACACGCTCGAAGAAGAATCCGCAGGAACGCGTGGAAGGAAGATCGAAACGATCGACGGATAAGAATAACGAAAGAGAAAGAAATAAATATCAAAACCGAAACCCTCGTTCGGTAGGAATCGATGGTGGAGCGATGGACTCGGTTGGGAAACAAAAACCACAGGTTGTGGGCGTCATGCGAATGAAAGGTGGAGCGGAAGAAAGAAGTGAGATGAAAATCTCGACGGTATACGCGGAGAGAACGGGGAGAGAAATGGTTGTGTGGCAATGAGAGAAAGGGGTACGAGAAGGGTAAAAGGAGAGCGAACGGCATAAAGGAGAGAGGACAAGGGGGATGGGGTGGAGGAATTCCACTGGTGGATCTTTTTGTCGGGGTCCCCGTAATGCTCGTGGCATGACGCATATAACGAAACTCTCTTCCTCGCAGACCGGAAAAAAAAGTGAAAGATGAGGAGAGTGAAGAGGAGAGGAGGTGGTGCTCCTCGGACGTATGACGGGGACGAAGAAGGAGGAAATGGCGGAAGAGGTGGTGAACGGTAACGGTCGACGAGGAGAGACGAAACGAAGAGGGGAAGGAGAAAGAAAAGGCGGATGGATGATAACGTTGGACGAGGAGAGACAGGAGGAAGAAGGAGATGGTGGAAGAGAAAGAGTAGATATTCACCTCCGCGCGGAAGCCAGAGGTGAATATGAAGGTCGAGGGAGGAAGGTCGACGGTAGAAGGGTGGAGGGCAAAAGCGGGGGTAGGGACAGCTTTCCAGCGTGCCGCAGTGCAAATGCAGGCCCTGAATGTGTAATAAGCACTCACGTCGAAGCCCTTGCCCAGGCCACCGTAGCTCGTGTCTGCGTTTAGAAAGGTCCTGCGGCCCGTGCGAGCCAATGGAAGCACGCGTGTGAGTTGATCCGTGAGAATAACACAGGCTCGTGTGCTCGCATGAACTAACGTGAACTCACGTGGAGCCTAAACGCCCACAAGCTCGTCGTGGAAAGCTCGTGGTGGAAGGTGGGGGTGCCACCCCTGACACCCCCACGTTGATACCACCCCGCCACCGACGCACATTTGATTGCGGACGGACCGACGACGAAGTCGCAAGCCGCGGGGCAAATACGCACCGTAGAGGGTTGAGAAGGAGGGGTTGAAAGCTGAAGCGAATCACTCCGGTCGGCAGAGGCCTATCGCTCTCTTTTCGAAAGCTAGTGAAAGCCCAACCGTCGAATACGACGACGTCCAGACGTAGACCTCGCGTCGTCGTCCCAGGGTAGGATGTTAAACGGCAGGTATTGTGAGTTGGCAGATGTAAAAAGAAGCAGCCGTCGGGCGAGTGGCGAAGGAGTAGAGAGAAAGTGGCTGATGTTCGAGGAGCTTTCTTCTCCTCGATATTGTCCGACACGATCCAGAGAAGATTCTTGAAAAATTGTCTACCCGATAAATAATCAACCAATAGAGAGCTCGCGGAACGATTCGACGAAAAATTCGTCGAATACTTTTCAGGCGCAACCCCACGTGAAGGAAACAAATTTCAACCCTCCCGATTTCGATCTTCTCGTCTTTAGAGTCCGCAGTTTTCGAAAATTAATCGAAGATCCGGCAGAAGGATAGGCGAGCTCTTCCGAATTAACTTCTTATCGCGCGGATCTGATTACGAGAAAGGGTGGCCAACCTCCTGCTCTTCTACCTCTCCAGCGCCACCACGTGTGGTATCCAGTAGCCATTGGGGAATGAAAATGTGGAAGTGGGGGTGGGTGGACGATTCAATTATGGAAATGATGCTCCAAGCTGGTGCCGAGGCTAAGCAGCGACGGCCGTCGTATCGGCGCACTCGAACTGATAGTGAAGAACAACACTCGACGGGCCCACCCACCACGCCCGGAAACTCTCGGGGCCCCGGCAATTTCTAACTAGTTTGCAAGAAACCTCGTTAACGAATTTATTCACTATGACTTTATTAAGTTCGAAGTCGGGCGAGTTGCTGCCTCATCCTCATCGTCTTTATCCACCCGCTTTGCCCGCTTCTCGGTACGCCACCCCTTACCCTCCTTTCTCCATCTCAGGACATCCCACCCCTCTTCTTATCCGCTCTAAATCACTCCCCACCCTCGCTCTCACCCCTGCTTCTTATACTTTGAGAAGCGAGTCGCCAAGCTTCCCGCCTTGCCCAGCATATTAAAACTTGCGGCGAATGTTTTCCGCGAGCTTCTCGAAGTAATCGATATCACGTTTGCTAAAGTCAGATTAGGAAACGGGAAAGGAATTAATTCTCCAGCTTCTACCCTTATACGTTGATCATCTGGTAAGACCAGGTGATAAGGACCGAGGATTCGACCAACTTCGCTCGTACCTCACTTCGCACCTGCACGTCTGCAGGAAAATATAATTGGACTCGAAACCCAGCACCACGCGCGCTATCGAATGCACGAGAAACCTCGGTACCAAGAGAAATTGAATTCTGACGCGAATCCACATCCGGTGCGTCGTAGGTGAGGGGCATCGAGTATCGCGTATCCGCTGTCGGTTGTCGTAGGTGGGATTAAATTCGAGACAGGTAACCGATCCTCCGCGTTGGAATTTAACGCAGATACGGAATTCACTCTACGCGAGTGCATTCGACGCGTCGTCGTCGAAATTCTCGCGAACAGGAGAATTTCGAAGATGAATCCGTCGATTTACGAATTATCGTGCAAAAATCTGTCGCCACCGTATCGGAGGAACGAGGTTGGGTAGCCACGGTGGAGCCTCGTGGCCGCGCGATTCCACGAGAGCGCAAGTATCAAACGAGCCGATGGAATCCTCGTGAACGGCAGACGGCAGGAATGCGCGCGTCAACGCGCGTGCTGGTGGACTCCGTCACTCGCACACGCTTCTCATTTCGAGTACTCAACTTTAGGCAAGTACCGACTGCAGCTCGGGATAGAATCGGCATGCGAGGTACTCCATGGACTATCCACCCCTCTTTACCTCTCACTCCTTCAGCCCTCTTCACAAATTCTTTCTCTTTCTCTTTCTCACCGTTTTGAATTCTCCCGTCCGATCCTCATTTCCCCTTTTTCTCTCCCTCCCACATATTTATCTCTCCACTCATACGTCACTTTCTCTCTCCGTACTTCCTCTCCTCCTACTCTCTCGTCCTCCCAACTTTCTCTCATTGCCTCGAATCTCTCTCCCTCCTTCCTTTGAGCCTTTCGTTTCTCTCTTTTCCCCGAATCCATCTCTCTCTCCCTTCGGCGCGTCTCTTTACTACAACTCTAACATTCTCTCTTCATCCTTCTCTCGCTTTTCATCCTACTTTTTCACCCCTCCCGATGATCCGTCTCCCAAAGGGAAAACCACCCACCTCATCCACCCTTCATATCCACCCTGACCCTCCCTCCTTCTCCGTATCCTCCTACGTGGGTCCTTCATACATGCCGTAGTATTCCAGCAGCGTATGCAAACTTCCTCCACCGTAGTTTATTTTCCGTATCGACCCCTACTTCCGGTACCATCTCCGCGCCGTATGGATTATCCACGGTGGTCTCGAGCGCGATGTCCGTTTCTTTCCCTCCTCGCTTCTCCTCCCTCGGCCTTTTTTCTCTCGTTTCTCTTTTCACCATCCCTCGTCCACCCTCTCACATCGGTTTCCATGTGTTATCCGCAAAGAAGAGGATCGAACCAACCGCACACGGGCACCCACGCGCTCGCGGTCTCGTTCCTCATGTGCCCTTTCTCATGTTTTTTCTCGTTCTTCTTTTTTTCGCGAAACGACGTCGTCGGGGGATGAAAAAATAATGCACCCTTGCGACCGTAGGATACGCCCCGGGGGCGTCCATCTCGACGATACGTCGACCGGAAGTATTTATTTAGGGCCCAGGGCGATTTATTTATTAGTTCTGTCGTCACGTGCAAAGGGAGTGTCCGTGAAAGCGAGAGAATACTTAGAGAGTCTGAAATTGATCGGAGAAGAAGGTAAAATAAGAGGGAGAATTGTCGAAGAATTTTGCGATGAGCGACCGATTCGCGAGAAAGGAATGAGTATAACACGAGTGTTTGTCGGTGAATTGAAAAAGCCACATCCAATCCTCGAAAACGAAGAAATCGAGAGCGCGCTCTAAAAACGAAAGGCACGTGCGCCCTCGAGTTCGCGTGGAACCGTGGAAATTAAATAATCGACTCAGTGCACCGAGCGCGCAAAGTTCCTCGTGCCAATTCAATCTGTAGAATCGGGTCCCGGAGTTTGAAGCGGACCTTTGATCTGCATCGTGGACGAAGGCGCGGAAGTTGAGGAACGAAGAAGGGTGGTCCAGTGGCAGACGCCGATGGGGTGGGAACGGAAAAGCTCAGTGGCCAAAAAGAAGGAAAGAAGGAGAAGAGGATAGTTCATTAATTGAGATCCTTCGAGCATCGATTAGAGCGCGCGGCAAAATTGGGTCAGGTCCAGGTATAAGCCATGAAAAATCGAGTTTCATCGATTCTCCGACTCATTCCTCCTGAAATTACTCTCTTTCCACTCATTCTCATCGCCCTCCATCCGACGAGTGGCCAAGCAATGACGATAATTGACGTTTTCGCTTTTGTTCGTCTGTTAACAGGCGGAGGAGCTGAACACCATAGTCGGCAATGCTTTTCGTATGGCGTACGTGGCGCAACTGCAGCGCCAGCCGATCCTTCAGGATGTGATCGCGCCGCAATCCTCGCCGCCCTATCGCAAGGACAAGCAGGAGCACCGAACCTCGTGGGTGGGTCTTAAACATTGACGACCGATGTCTTTCCGATTTACCTGGCTCTCCTTACCGTTCGAATTCTACGAATACGATTCGCACCCTAAGAACGGAATAATCCTCGGTACACGATCTTAAAAGCTTCTCATGCCGATAGCTTAAGAAACGAAAAAGTGGGACCATAAAGGGGGTTAATCTTGAGAGGATAATTATTCGACAAATTGTTTATGAACAATTCTCGAGACGTTTCTCTGAGGTCGAAGGAGAGGTGACCGTTGCGAGACGATAAAGAGGAAAAATTCTCTGCGGGCGATCGTCTCATTATTAATAGCATCCCAGTGCTGGAACCACGGGAGTACCTTGAGAACGACCAAGACCGAAGAGACTCGCGAGAGTGGGATATAGGGGTGTCGTAAAAGTCGCGGGCTCGGTGCCGCTTCTTTCGAATATCAAAGAGAAGAGGGAAGAGGGAGGGTTACGAGAAGGTCCTCTCGGCGTCTTGGTCTCATGGGGACAGCCGGCTCCAGTAGGTGTCCCATTTACAGCCGGCGTTAATTATAAATTCGACCCGGGTGTCCCTCTCACTCTCACACACACGATCTCCTTCTCCTCCAATTCTCCTTCCTTCTCTTCTCTCAATTTCTCTCGCTCTTTCTCCCTCGATCTTTCCATACTTCGTCACGGTCTCCGTGAGTAAACGGTCAGTCCACCTCACAGCCGGCCTGCGAGTACCAGGAGGATCTCCCAGGGCGTATCGTAAGATTTCGTCTATAAGGAATTCAACGCGATATAGAGACACTCCGCGTTGCGAATAAAACTCTCCAGGTCTAAGAGTTTTCGAAACCTTCGCCGATGCAGTTGGAGGGAGAAAATTTCGCGGCTCTGTTCCGACTTCGTACCCAATCCTGACACCCACCCTCACCATTTTTCTCTTTTCGTCCTTTCCTCTTCTGTTGTTCCTTTTCCTCGTCCCCTCTTTCTCCTCTTCGCCTCCTCTTGCCGAGTTTAAAATTTAACCCGAGCTTCATTCGGCTCTTGCACACCCCACGGCTGCCACCACGCTTTCCCAATTTATAACGTCGGACTTCATCCGCGAAGAGCATCCGTTCCGAGCGCGTGGTGTTTTCCCAAAATTAAACAGGAGAATTTGACACTGTCGTCCAATGGAGAACTAGCTGGAAATAAAGTTTGTAAGCTAACTTCGCTATGGCTTGCGAATCCGAGCGCTAGGGGTGGGATGTAAAATTAGAATTAGGCTGGAGAGCGCTTAGTTCGATGTAATTTTTTGTCTGTCGATCGATCGTTTAACGCCAATCGATCACACCTAATTAACGAGTTTTCTCTCGCTCCTCAGAACAAGTTGCTGGCCGGGGACAGCTCGATCGCCGTAACGGGAGGAGGCGTCGGCTGCAGGAATTCGTCGTCGAATTCGTGGCTGAAAAGTCGGACGTCGCCCACGTCCAGAACTGGAAGCGGTTCGTCCGCAGCGGACATGAACGTTCAGCTCGGCAGCGCCGGCTCGCCCACGCTGCGACTCGCCAGCGTAAAGGTCAGTACACACCAAAATCGAAGATCCACTAACTATTATCCTGACACTTCTTTTGTTCCAAAATATTTTCGTTCGCTAACCCTTTAATTCATACTGTTGCAGAAATACAACATTGCGAATTATGCCTCTTATCAGTAGCATCTGTGTAATAAGACACATTTAATGCATCATTTAATAAGATATTTATAAAATACTACCCCTTCGCTCCTGGACATTAGCATACGTGACAAAGAAATGTATCCTACTCGCATTCAACCGACAGGTTTAATATTTTAAAAATCATACATTAAAGGGTTAATAGTATAGATAAATGCAACACTCTACAAGTAAAAATACAAATTTCCCCGAATTCTCCATTCATTGTAATAATTACGAACCTGTCCTGCGTTCTTTTCTAAAACTTTCCATGGAAAAATTCCACCGTCCCAAATTCTCTCCTTTAATTCCTCCCTACGAACACTCCGTTGGAAACAATCGGCTCCGCCGCTCGGATTCTTTTGGAATTCTTCACTGCCATTCGCGAACTCATTACATCCTCGAGCTCCCACCGAAGCAACAATCAATTGAGAAAAGTTTCTTCATACCTCCGTAGACGCCGAACTCGATTCCGGGCCTGAGACCCTCGCACAACTTCAGCAACGTCCTAGGACCGATCACGAACGAGGATGAGCCAAAGAGCATCTCGCAGCAGAGTACCCCGAGCAGCGACGAGAGCAACTCGCCTACGGAGCTGAACTCGTACAAGAGGCTAACGGACAAGCCGCCCCTGATAAAGCGGCTCGCGATGGGCCTGACAGGTGGACGTGACGTGCTCGGTCTGAACGGTGAGGATGACAGCTGCCCCCTCGTGAGCGGCAGTAGCACGCCTACGAGCCCGTCCAACAGGCCTCACTCCGGGGGCTACATAAACGAGGCGATAATCGACTCCGAGGGCACCAGGCCGACCTACAACAAGATCCCACCCTCGGAGAGCATCGACAACACGATCAACGCGTCCATCACCGCGAAGAACTTCAACATCGAGAACAACAGGTGAGAAGTCCGAGTCTGAAGCTGATGAAGGAAGGTGCAGGAAGGTGGAGAGGTGTAGATAGCTTTGAGGGGAAAGTTTTGGGGTGGTTGTCACGGAGAAGGGTGACGAGGATCTTAAAGCGGAGAACACATATAGGCGATCGCGACCGCGATCAAACGCATCAATTGTTCATCAATTGTTGATCAATTGTATCAATTGCAATCGCAATCGCAATCATAGTCGCGATCAGTCGCGATCGCCTATATGTGTTCTCCGCTTAACACTTTACCGATGGGTAGGGATTCAACATCCTATGCGTTTCTCATAAGTCGTTTGGTCCTAGATACAGAAAAGTTCAAAAATGATTGATTCATTCGTTGACCATCGTTTTCGATATTATATATCAATGTGGGAGTTTACAGTGCAATCTAACAATCTATCTCCCTAATTGATAACGAACTATCGCTTCCCATGGTAAATGATTAATAAACTATCGGTCAATATGCATCGGCGAGAAAAAGTCAATTAATGGGCTGCCAGTCGGTAAAGTGTTAAAAGATCAAGTGAGGACACGGGGTGCCTTGGACTAGGATTTTGTGGTGGAGAGTGAGTGAGTGGGTGACAGGTACAGCAGATTGAAGTTGGAGGAAATTTTGGGACGGTTTGGAAGATGAGATAGAATGAGTGAATTTAAACAGATTTTAAGGGCAAGTTGGGTGTTTGTGTAATATTATTATAATTATGTAAAATTAGTGGCCAAGAAAGTTACAATTTATTTGAATCGTTTATTTAATCACAAGACATTTCGAAATAATCTGTCTATCGTCAGAAGCAGCTACTAATCTCGTCCAATTTTCGCCTCATGTAGGATAGGTCACAACTCCCCGAGTTCAGGAACGGAAACGGAATTCAAGTCGAAGAGGAGGTCGCAAATCAGTACCTCGAGCAGTTCCGTGCCGGCTGACGGAAGTACTCACGGTTCGACGCCGACGCCACCCCCTTTGCCCGAGAGGACCGACAGTCTGAACAATCGCAGCGAGGAAGCGGAACTGCGGAAAGCCCCTTGGTTCCAGGCAGGCATACCGAGGTTCGTTCCCCGAATTATGTGGAGCATCGATCCTGCCAAACTTTCGTCCACCACTCTCCTCCTACTGTACAAACTCCAATCTATTTATCGTTAGAGGAGAGAAGAAGAATATCTATTCCGTTCTCCGAAACGAGGGATCAGAATATTCTTATCCTTTTCACACGGTGGATAATTTCACAGAGATTCTTTCTCTCCACTCGCCGTAGTTCAAACAATTAACTCGCCGGACCACTTTACGATCCGTACCTCCTTTCATCGTTCTCATTATTTACTCCTACCTCAAACCTTGCCTTCCTGTGACAAAGAGTTCGAGACGGTCTAGCCTCTCTCCCGCATCATTACCAAAAATTACGATCGACGTCTCGCTGCGGTCGTAACTCTCCCTCTCTTTCGGAGGTACCCAGCGCCTATTTACGCGGATTTGCATTTTCACATCGGGGCGCCCCCACTCACCGGCCATTTATGATTTTCCAGAGAAATAACGCTTGAGGTGTTGAGCCAGGAGCCGGAAGGCGCGTTCATGGTGCGGGAGAGCACCAGTAAACCAGGATGTTACGCCCTCTCGCTACGAGTGCCCCGTGAATTCCAGCCGAGCGGAATAGCCCATTACCTCATAATGCGCACGAACAAAGGCTACAAAATCAAGGTAAATCTCCTTAAGGGGTCGTCCTGCGAGTCGACTGTTTTTCCCGTAAAGAAGCCCCGCTCCCTCTTGCGCGGACGGCAGAACGGACGAACGAAGCTTTCGTCGAGAATAAAGAAGTTACGGGAATGGGTCCATAAGCGTGAGATAGTCTTAAGAGGGCTTTCGCTCACCTAAGAATGGATCATGTGAAATTTCTTTGCCCCCACGTCTCATCCTTCTTTCCAATTTCCTCGTGCCCTCGAGTTTACCTCGAGTCTCTAACGAAGAGAAGAAGTTCGAAAGAGTAAGCACGCATGGTAAAAAGAATTCTACTCGTTACTTTCCCTCGGAGGCTTATTGTTAGCAAAGTGTTCAAAAAATATCCCAGACTCGTGTTTCGCACCTGGTTCTTTCCTCACGGTCGTAAAACTTTTGTGTAATTACGGCAGTGCGCGTTACCGTATCGCAAGGTAAACGATCGCACGACAACCGGCGAATTAATAATTCGCCGAATGCACCCCGGCGATAACAGGGTGAAAATTAACCGTGGAGAATTTAAGAGAAAGTTCGCTCCACGTACACTCGCGAGGAAGTTAATCGTCGATGTATCGTATTCGGAGCCAAGCCACGCTTTTAGTTCCGCAACATTATAATGGAAAGGTGGTGGTCGTGGTACAAAAGCACCCACTCGCTTAGTCTCGTGCAGGCCACCCCCTCAAGATCCCCTTGGTACCACATTTTGCCGGTCGGAGCATGCGTATTTAAATGGCCGAACTTCCCTTGTAGGATAAATTAAATGGGTCTGCGGACTTTGATAATCCCCGAAACCAGTATAAATGAGTTTTGTTGGATGTACCGTGGGGAAATCAAAACTCGCCCCTACCATCGTCGCGCATTCTCCTCTCCTCTTGCTCGCGCTCTCTTTCCACACGCGCGCGCGGAATTGCATCGGACATGGAAACACGACGTGAGAATTCGAACGTATCCCCAACAGTAATAATTTTGACGTATCGCGCGGCTTGGCCTAGCCGACGTAACGCGGTCGACGTGCTCTCTCGCATTGTGCCAGTGAAATTTTAATACACGGTTCCTCGAGATAATACGCCACCTAACCCTTTGCGCTCCAGGTCTTTTCCAAAAATTTCTTACAATTTCAAAATGTACCTGTAAGGGAAAAATATTTTATTATAGTGTTTTGAAAAGCTCCCGAGATAAGCTACAGGGAATATGAAAAGTAGGGAGTTGTATTTAAGAAATTGACCCTCAAATGACTCTCCAAGGTCAAAGCATTGCCACCGGCTGATAGCTTCTTTCAAACCATACAACTTTTGTTCGATACATTTTTTTTTTATTTAACGCGCTGCTTCGGCCATATTTGAGTGTATTTGAGTGTATTAAATAATGTATATGAAATATATAAAATATATCATTTTACAGTTTCTGTGAAATAACATAAACAGCTGAGGAACCTATTCACGAACCAATATTGCGCTTCTATCAATTGGAGATAAGGAAATCGAGCATTAACAAAAATTGTTACTTCTCATTTTTTCATTGGAAGATTAATGCTAGTTAAAATCGAAATGATAAGAAAGTGAAATTATGGAGTAAAAAGTAAATTTGAAGATCGCGACGTGAAACTTACACGAGTTTCTAGAGCAATGATTCGTAAAGTTTTGAAAGTCACGGAACACTTTTCATTAGAAGGATAATTTCCAGAACAGCAAAATTATTGACACTGATTTCTAGATGGTGGTTCAACCGCCAGGACGCCCCTATACGACAAAACTCTAAATTATGCGGACTGCATATTTTCTAACTAGATATAATATACTCGTACATTGACACTTTCATAATTTTGAACAACATCTGTAACAAATCCGCGTAACACTGGTTAAGAACCACTGTTTTACAGAGTACATTTTGCCTTCCGTAACTTCCTCGAACACTTCTCCTTCTTCTTTATAAATTAATGCGCGTATTTCTTTGGCTCAACTCATTTCTTAATTAAATGTGTAATTTTTCAGGGTTTCACGAAGGAGTTCACGACGTTGACCGCCCTCATCACGCACCACTCCGTAATGCCCGAGCTACTTCCTTGCCCACTGTCCCTTAGCAGATACAATCCGAGCTTCGTGAAGAGTGACTCCAACAAGGATTTCGCAGACATAGACTCGGATCCCGACTACAACACACTCGCGGATTTTCGCAAGATGATGGCGGACCTAAACGTCTAGGAATTCGAGGACGCGAAATGCAAAAGTTCGTCGTTAGAGCGAATCGTTATAGACTAACTGATTGCCAAGTGATTGAAAGTAATCCTTGGGATCGTTTCAAACGCAAGCAGGAGCTGTTGCAAAAAAAAAAAAATTAGCAATCCGCGCCGTGAAGGACACTCGTAAAAAATGATCGTGCCATTCCAATCGTGGATTAGTTGTTGATCGTCGATGTCGTCGATTCCCAATTGCGTGACGTTAAATCAAAAAATGTCCTTTGATGAAGGGACACGTGGAACAACATTACCGCGACGGAAGAAAAATCTTCTTCGAGGAGAGACTCGTACGACCACAGTGATACATACTCGTTAAGTCATTAATAGAATTAAGAGGATTAGCTTAAGTAATTTAATAGACGTATAAGAGGAGAGTGGGAGAAGAGAAGAAGCTATACAAAAGTCAAGGGACAAGCAGCAGGGAAAAATCGATTCCTTATTCCTTACAATTAGATCCACCACCGAGTAGTCTGCCTTAGACGCGGAAACTTTTGATACGCAGAAGCTTCGTAGAAAGTCGTGCCGAGACGTCGAATAATTTAGAATCTTTCTATTGCGAACAAATGGTGAACGGAAGACGCGCGACGATTTAAAGAGGATGATCCGAGTTCGTAGACTCGGACGAGAGAAATTTCTGCACATTCTTTCTTCGTAGAGAAGTGTGCAGAAATTGATCCAACCGAATTGAAAAGTTTTCTCACGGCCGAGGGATCCTTGAAATTAGAATATTAGAAGGATATCATTGAAATTAATTGATCACGATAGTCGTTCGACTCGCTGAACCGACACTGATTTGTTAAAGAACAAAGAAAGGGCCACATGTTCGCAAAAGAGACTCATTACTTTGCCATTACCGTGTTCGAGTGGCTCGACAGTAAGTTATACATGAGATCAATGTAAATGTGTTTATATGTATATAAATTATAATTATTGTTAAATGATACTACTTATATTTAATTGAAGGAGAACGGGAGAGCTTCGTGAGGACGAAGGGTGAGGATCGCTGCATAGATGATAACTGAAAGTAAAAAGCAAACAAAAAGAAAAACTTCCGAAGTGAGCGGGAAGCTTTTGCGAAGTCTCGGATAAAGGGTCGCGTGAAAGGAAGGAAAGCTTTTAAGGTGATAATTCAATCGCTGGACTAACCTAGTCTTGTACAGAAGCAGCGTGCATAGTTAATATTACGTGGAATAATAATTATACGTGTGTAACGAGACCGATGGGGGACGAGAAGCGTGAAAGTTGCTTGGGGCTTCTCGATTTTAAAAATGCCACATACGAATTATGAATGTGAATCCAGAACGGAGTAAAACAAAGAAAACTGCCTGTACGCTTCCCGTCGAATATCAATTCAACAGATCCAACAAGATTCGCGTTAAGCTGGACAGCGAGTTACCACCGACTGTTTTTCTCATCGCACAAATCACCTTTAGGACACGAATATGGATCAGGTACCGATGATAGACTTACATATAGACGTACGAGGGAAATTTTCAAAAGATTTGCACTCATACTGTAGAATTTCTAATTTAATGTGTTGATTGGCACGCATAAATATATATATATATATATACAATTGTTCAAAGTACCGTGATGTTAACAGTCAATAAATCTTCTTATCGTTCCGTCTGCAAAGCTTGTGTATGTATATACATATATAAAAAAAAAACTTTGAGTTAGATGAAGAGGTTCCGGACAATCGACGCATTGATTAGAATATTTAGTCGCATTCAGTTATTCTCTCTCTCGTCGATGATCTGAGCTTGGGAGCTATAAAAGCTCAAGGAGCGTGACACTTATTCGTACGGCAGTTGGAGGTAATAGGATAAGCGAATGTATGCAGCCTAAAATCTATGTAACGTGATTGACTGAAATACGCCACATAATCACACAATTCCGTACGATTTATACTTCACAAAATGTTCATTGTACTTCGAATATCGAGAAGATAAGGAAAATCTTTATGTGTCAAATTAATTAACACGTCTGGCTAAGAGAATCATGCAAAAAAAAATAAAATAAAAGGAAGTTAATAAATTGTTGTAAGCTACTATAGCGAAACATTAATCACTGCTTGAGGTTTGTAACATTTTACGAATCATTATAGCGATGCGTTGTATAATTTCAATAAAATTATTTATTACAGTAAATGAGGGATATTATTTGAAAATGCATGGAAAGGAGATATCAATTGCAGTACGCAAGCTATCCTGATACAAATATTGTCATCGTTGCAAAGCAAAATGCGATGGTAATCAATGTATTTATTTATACTTCCATCGCCACAACATGCCGATCTCGTTCGGATACATGGGGTACAGTATCCTTTTTCGAATGGCGCCGCCTGTTTTCTTCTCTATAAAAACAAAAATATCATGTAATGCTGATTCAATGAAACACCGCGTCACAGAGTGAAAAAATAATGTATGTTTGAGCACATACTTTTGCTGTGTCTTCTGCCGAATTGTGCGTATCTCCTGACTAGCATTATAAATATGCTTCGGTACTTGTCTGTGTCGAGCAATTCGTTTAATTTGCGGGTGAGCTGCAAATTTCTCCTTCAATGTTTCACTATAATTCAGTGCTACCCTTTCTCTAGGTCTGAGCTACAATAAACATCGCAATTAAAAGACAAACACAAGATTAGAGTAGCAAAAGTAAAAACATACCACTCCCAATTTTTCTGCTGCCCTCGCTTTCCATACACGAATATTCATTTCATCACTGCCACTGAGTATGTATTTATTATCAAGAGACCATGCTACGTTTGTTAACCTTTGCATCCTCTTTGTGTGATAAACCTCTCGAGAGCGGCCCTTTGCAACTTCAAAAATGCGAATAGACTTATCGTAGCTACCAGATACAAATTCTCTACCTGTAGGAGAATAGTCTACATCTGTCACAGCTGCTACGTGATCCATATGCACCTGTGTTGGAGACCTCAATTTACGCATGTCGTAAGTGTACAAACTAAAACAAGGAGTATAGTTTAAATTGTGAAAGCAATTTTGCATAGTCATACTAAAATTTATATTCTTACTTATAATCTTCATTGGCACATGTAAATGTAACAGCTTCCATAGGATTCCAACATAACTTATTTGTTCGCAACCTCATAATTACTTTTCGTAACGGGCCTGTAACTCTAGTATCATACAAGATTATACTTCTGTCGCTTGCGCAAGCAGCTGTAAAAAAAAAACTTTTAGAATCGTAATATGTGCTTTAATATTCTATAATCATCTCAATGACGATCATTCACTGGGACATACCCAATAAATTAGTTTGCACTGGATTAAATTTTACATCGTGCAAACTATCTACACCCCATTTGTATGTAGCAATAGGTTCGTTTCTTGTGTGCTCCCACAGTTGACAAACTTCGCCACATGTCGCAAAGAATGTTTTCTTTCTTTGGTGACTTATACCTCCTATTATTAACTGAAAAGTAAAACATAGTTAATAACTGACTTTAAAAAAAAAGTTGTAACGCTTTCACATATTTCATCTAAAATTACTATACCTTACTAATTATTGTGTTGATAGGTTCGTCCTCCGCCTCTTCCCCCGGTTTCTGCATTTTCCACAGTTTTATCGTTTTGTCGTCACCAACGGTAAGAAAACGAAAAATATTTGGTAGAAATGCAATTCCACGTACTGCACCATCGTGAGCTAAGATTGTGCGCTGACATTCTCTTGTGGGTAAGTTCCATACTTTTACTTCGCCGTCAAAGGAACCGCTCAGAAGGCAGGATAAATATCTAGGATGTTTACAGAGGCACGACGTACTGTCCTTATGACCTTCTAAATTCCCAACGAATGGTTTAGCAAAAACTCTTTCTAATTTAACTGCATTTAGCGCTCTGGTGTATTCTCTTGCTGCTTCAAGTGGATGTAACGAAGGATCATAATTTCTGGGAACTGCAGCAGAAGTAATGACAACGCGTATTTAAACTGCACCAAGCAATTTAATTAATATAATATTTAGTATAATAGTTTTACCAGACATAGTGAAATTATCAAGAAAAGTTTATAGGTTAGAAGGAAACACGTGTTTACCTTTGTAAATGTCACGCTTGGTCTCCCGTAGATACTCATCTGGATTACGAGTTAATACTTTAACTTTCATTGTACAAAAGACACTGTTCTATTGTAATTATTATTTGCCAGCCAATAAGCGTAATATTATGTATTGAACATTTCTTTGAATTAAAAACAGCACTCCGTTACACTCTCAATAGAGAAACGTACAGCAACGCACAAAATTCTTATATGAAAACATGCGATATATCGATATGAATCGATCATTCTGTTGTACTAGCATTTTGGTACGAATTTTAAATTATCGTAGGATACCAGAAGTTGCACTCTGGCACAAAAAGTAACATAAAGATATGTGATTTACTTAAACGCACACTTAAGAACTTCAAGAAATTCATACCCTAGAAATAAGCATTCTTATATTATCACTTTTATTTATTATATATTAAATGAAGCAATAATATTTAAGCAATACTACTCTTCAACCTTATAGTTGAATATTAGTAATGGATAAATTTGTCCGCTAAGAGGCTGTTGACTCAACTATCGACGCATTCCTAGTACATTTGCTGAGGTAATCTTTATTTAGACCCACACAGCTAAAATCAGTACTTACATCTAGATCATAGATAAAGCTTTCTCTTTAAAAAATATTAGTCTGTCCGAGGATAAAGAAAATGCGTATAGCAATATTCGTGAAAAATATGTGCCCCAAAATATGCGATGAATTTTTATATTTGCAGAAAAAGAAAATCAAGGAACGCTTCTTCCATGAACACATTTATTATATGGAAGAAGATCTTTAAGTGTGTACATCCACGAGAGTCATAAAACTAGTTAAATATTTTTACGACAGTGTGTACATTCGGCTTAACTATAGTTAGATCATTTTAGGGCGATATACCTTAAGCAAAATTTTGTAAGGAAAAACGTGAGGGATAATACCAATAATGGCTGTAATACTATCGGTGTATTCCGGGAATTCTCTCCCGCGTAAGCTAAAGAGAACTCAAACAACCCAAGAGATATGTGATAAGATTACGCTCATTTTTAACCAAATGGAAACATACGATAAGTAACATTTCGTCTCTAAGCTTCACTCGCATCGAATCGCAGGTGTACCATGTCTTCTGGTGAGTCAAACTTTACAGACCTACATTTTCTTCCTTTTACACATCTTTGGGAAAGTTCACTACACTTTAGAACCTACATCGTTCAAAATAACTTTACCGAATTTACAACCTCCTACACCCTACAATAAAAGCAATCGTATTAGAAAATAAATCTTTTTCTCATCGCATAGTTGCATCTGTCGAGGGATAATAATTAAAACGAACAATAACTTATTAATTGGCATTATTTACATATGCTACGAATTTTAAATAATTACAATTACCGTGAATTGGCTGCGTGCACGCCTTTTTTCAAATTTTCAGTTATAATTTTTGTGGTCGTTTAAGATTCTCGGAACACACGCGTTACCGTCGTAAGCGTTCTCGATTCTTACGCATCGCGATAAACTGTGATTAATTATCCGGCTACAGGTGTGCATATGTTTGGATTATGAATAATGGCTGACGTTCGATTCGCCGTAGGCAATCAAGCGGAAACCAGACATTTCTAGAGAGATCGGCGCCACCTGATCTCCTTAAAAATGAAACAAAATTTTATTAATTAATTATAGGCTACAGGTGGGTAGAACGTTCCCCGGGGAGGAGTATGCCCGACGCAGCGGTAACTGGTGGACGGGACGTGGACGGTAGCACAATCTACGTGGGCAGAGCATTTCACGAAGGTGACATGCTCCCAGCAAAAGTCATCCCCGACAAAAATGTCGCATACGTGTGTCACAATGGTGAAGAACACGCCAAGCACAACTATGAGGTGATCAGAGACTTCCTTTACAACTTTCGTCATTTTGCATCAGCTAAAACCTTTGTCTTTTGCACTTTTAATAAACCAAAAAATCGGACGTCTGATTCATCGCGAATGCTTGAATAGCGATAACACCTATTCAGAGTTCCGATGCAAAATGATATGAGTGGGTCAAAGATTGCAATTTCGGCGCGATCGATAGGGGCAACCAGCCGTATCAAATTAGACTTTCATTTTTTTAAGATAATAAAGAATTCTGTGAAGAATAATCTTGTGTAATAAAGTCAAGATTATATCACAGAAATCAAACTGATTGCACGGCAATAAATAGGGAATGGAATTGCGTGGAGACAGCGTGGTCCGTTGATTGCGTAAGCTCGAAAATAAGAAAACGTAATTTTTAAAACGGAGAAATCGTCGACTGGAGATCACTGACCCCGATAGTACGAGTCTCGTCCAAATACTTCCGTATCTCTGTTAATCCCCTTAATCGTAGGTACTATTTTCACGTAGGCCGTAACAGGCTCTATAAACATCATTTTTTTTTCCTTTTGCTTAGGTCCTCTGTCAAGCACAAGCTGCCTGGGAATTTTGCAGCAATGGTTCTGTGCCCTCTGACGCTGTAGTTGCTGGTCAGACTTCAGATGGAGAGCCACTTTACGTAGGCCGTGTACTCCACAACGGATCCCAGACTGTTGGCAAGGTAAGCCAACGATGAGTATCGATAAAGAGGGCATATGAGTCTTAGGAGAATATTTATTTATGCGAATTATATTGACATCTGTTAACTATTTCAACGAGTATTTAAAAAATTCTGAAATCACGGACTGTACAATTAGTTGGCGTGCCGTATCGAGAGATGAACATACCTTAAATAGTGCTTAAATTCAGAAGCGAATAAAATATTAAATAATAAAATAACAATATTATAAGACTTAAATGCTCATCTATCAACAGAGTTTGTTACTGTATTTCAGGTGCAACAGAGTCACGGTTGCCTCTACATTCCTTTCGACGGTGAAGAATTATCCTTCAAGGACTACGAAGTGCTGGTTATGCATTAAAGGGCTCGAGAGAACAACAATGCAGATGAAATGAAATCTTTCCGGAGATGTTAATTTATTGTACACTACATTGTATCCATTTTAAACCGCATAACACCTTTAAAAATTAAAGAACAACCGAATTGTTTATTACGGTAGACAAGGTAAGCAGGTGAAACTGGAGCAAATTTTTCTCCGCGAATTGCCTTATCCCTCGGACGAAAGTCTGTACTCGAATAGATAAAAGAACATGTAACCGACACAAATGATAATTATTCTTTGTGTCCTGAACTTTTATCGATTCCCAATGATACAGTCGTGGACCGACCTAAAACGGCAGTAACTTAACAATGAATTATTTGTTGAGGGTCCGCAGCACAGAAGGAGTGTCCGTTGCGCCATGGCGCGCGGGGCCCAATGTGCCGACGACGAAAACGGTGAATGGCCACTGAACACAATTCTATAAAATAAAACGGTCTGACCTAGAAGGCACCGCCGTGCCGTTCCACCGTGTACTGGCCGCGATAGGGAAATCGTTTCGTTGTCATTTAGTCACCTAAGATGAAAAACAAGCAGGACCTGTTCGGTGTAGGTAGAACCGAAGGGTCCGAAGATCGTTCAAACAAGAACTCGTGAATCAGCCATAACCCATGCATAATGCACAGATAAATGCTGACCCTACGTCTGCCAATGGCTCTTTGTATGCGCCTATTATTGTTAAATACGTTCCCCCTGCAGTGGAGAAAGAAACATGCTTGAGAAAAACACGCGATAAGAAAGGAATAATAAGATAAGTCTAAGAACGAACGATTCTTCGTAAGTTCAAGGGCTAATCGCGCGGCAGGATTGATGGAAACGGAAAACAAACGAGGGAGGATCGATCGAACAAACATCGTTCAGTCGTGGTATCACTTTCGTTCGACTTTTTTGCAGTCTGAACCAGCAGAAGTGACCTGGCTGTATCATCCGAGAGACAATGGCCAGCGGATGTGTCGGCGAAACCCTAGCAAACAACAGGATCGTTACGATCGTCGAATATCTTACAGGCGTAACTCGAATTGCGAGCATTACTCACTTGAGAACGTCATGCGACGATCAACTTGAGAGCCAGGGCCGACTCTACATACTTAATTTCTTTCCAGTGCATTACCATCGTAAAAATCCTCTCTCTCTCTCTCTCTCTCACACACACACGCGCGCGCACACACACACACACACACACACAACAGAAAAGAACCCAATCACATTGAAAGAAGTCTCTGAACGTTCATCGCTCCACCACAGCCCCTCTGTACTTACCAATTCCCCACCACTTCCGGGAGCGAGCCGGAAGTGAAACTCTAAGCGACGATTTCCTAGGGAAGTTGTGGAAGGCCGCTACATCGGACCACGTGAGGTCAAGAAAAATCGTCGACCCATTCTTACCACTCGGACAACACAGTATCGTAATTGGCAAATTGTTGCAATTGCAGGCAAATGTTCGCTCGAAAGGTCTAGGTGCGCTCATAAATCGTGACGATCCGCATCAGGCACCTTTTAATACTTAGTTTTACGATATTTGCGTGACGCTCGGTTCCGGTCGGTCGTGAAGGCGCGCTCGGGTAACTCTGCGAGCGCACGGGTAGAGCATGTGGGGGAGCAGGCTGCCGGCCCTGCCTGAAATAGGCGACGGGTTAGAAGGCGAGACAGCCGAGAAGTGATTACTTTATCAACAAATTGCCACATTTAATAGCGCAGCAGCGGCGGTGGTGGTGCCCCCGCGTCCACCGTCCGCCTCTACCTCGCATCCCCCTGCGATTTTGACGGCACTCCGCGGTTAAGGTGCCAGTACCAGTCTTCCCTCCTCGTTCAATATGTCCAGCTCCAACTGTAACGCTCAGTTAGCATCCGTCCCGTCCTACTGGACGACGTGGGTGCCGCGTAACATCGCGCAATAGGAGGGAGCGCGTTCCCTTGCCATTCCTGCTCTTTCGTTCCCATTGGTGATTTTTCGACACGCGCCGCAATCCAGTGAAAGTGGGTTGCGATTTGAATTCACGTGAGAAAGTGTTTAGAGCAGGCTTCCGATTAGTTCCAAGCTAACTTAAGGAGTAAACGCGATACGAAGGAGAAAAAAACATCTACAAGGTTAGCCTCGACAGTGGTTTCTTTCTGGACCAGGAAGTGAACGGCCGAGAGACGAAGGAACACAGTCGGTCGAGGTGATTCTCCGATTTTGCCGAGGCCTTGGACAGAAGCGAAACACGGTGCGAATTGATGTCGAAAGGATGTCAAGGATGAGGACATTTTCGATTAGACGTGGTGGAGTGGGTTTAGTGTATTTCAAGGATGCGATTGTTCGGTACTGCTGGTCGATAAATATGACGAGGAAGGAAGTTACCTCGTGGATGTTGCGTTGCTAATCACAAGTCGAACGGAGAAGGTTCATTCGTGAGAATTGAGATCACATTTGCGCGATTAGTGTCTGCAGCTTCGTCGCGAAGGATGGAACGACGAAGATCGAAAGGCAAATCTTCGAATCTGTTCCAAGTCCCCACCAGGCGCTCACTATTTCTCTGTACCATTGTAGTTTCCATCGCGTCATTCGGAACATCCGGCCGTCTCCGTCAATGAAGCTGTCGAGGGAGGAGGAGAATGCGAAGGAGATCGGGCCAGAAGAAGCTCGCTCGGTCCCTACAGTGACACGATTTCCTCTGAACAACAGGAACACTGACCTTGACCCGAAAATAATCAAACAGCTGAATCGAAAGACGCCCTCCTCTCCGGGGCATCATTCGTCGACATCCTAGAGACTATTAGAGTACCACCAGCGACCTTACCATCGTACCCGAGACACTTGCTAAATCAACGTACCCCTGGACTCCTCCCAGAAGAAGGAGAGGATCGAAAACTAAAAAATAGACACGCCAAGCAAGAACAAGGTGGGGGAGGAGGTAGAAGAGGAGAAGGTGAACCCAACAGCGGAGGAACAAAATCATCTGTAGCAACGCCACCAAGAGGGGGGAAGGAGACGAAAGGGGGAGGTGGTGGCGATGTAGGTGGTAGTAGCGGCGGTGGTGGTGGTGGTGACAGTGGTGGAGGTGACAGTGGTGGTGGTGGTGGTGGAATAAGTGGAGGTGGGAAGGAGGTAGCACGCGTATCGCGATGCACAATGGTGCATTAGCCAGGAGTAGACGGACCGGACGGTCTTTCCCGCGGACCGACCGAGATCGCACGAGAAGCTCTCGGTACCATCCTACGACGTACCGAGATAGAATCCAACGACTGGGAGTTAGACCTGGGGGGAGTTCGCTGGTACCGGGACCAACAGTCGCGGACTGTCCTCGCATGCGGATTACAAGGGCTCGCATGCACTCAAACGCAGCCGAGGAGATCCGATAGACCGAGCTGCTACCCTCTCAGTCGCCACCTCCCCCTCCTCCTTCCAGGAAGAGATGGCCGACCTGACGACCTCGACCCTTCCTGATCCGGCGAGCGTCCTGGAGAAAAAGCGGGACACGACCTGCCAGGGCGATGGCCAGGTGATAGCCTGGAAGTCGATGAACCTTCGCCAAAAGTGGACCTTCTTCACGAGTAACATCACCGTCGAACCGATGGTAGCCTGCTACGTGATACCATGCATGCTAACCTCCCTGGCCATGCAGAATCTCAACCTGGAGAAAGCGTGCAGGGTGAATCTGGCATACTCCGATGAAGTCTGCACCGCGTTGTCCGTGAGGAACACCACGGGATACGAGGCGGAGGAGACTGCGGTTCAGCAACTGGTCACGGGGATGCAAACGTGGAAGACCGCGTTGCAGAGTGCCCTGCCTACCATCATGATACTCTTCATGGGCGCCTGGAGCGATCGCACGGGGTTGAGGAAGCCCTGCATGCTGCTACCCATCGTCGGCGAATTTATGAGCAGTGTTAGCCTCATAGCCTGCACCTACTGGTTCTACGAGCTTCCTATGGAAGCTGTGGTGATCGAGGCGCTCTGGCCAGCACTCATGGGAGGATGGTTCACCATGTTCATGGGTGTCTTCAGCTACATAGCGGATATCACGTCGGTGGAGTCGAGGACCTTGAGAATTGGCGCTGCCAATGTCTTCCTATCATTGGGGGTGCCAATTGGCATGGCGCTCTCGGGTATTCTTTACCTGAAGATCGGGTTCTACGGTGTTTTCGGCATATCCGCGGTTTGCTACGTATTCAGCTTCGTTTACGGTCTCGTCGTGATCAAGGAACCACCCAGGCCACCGATTAAGCAAGCTGAGATCAGCAAGAAGAAGATGTCCCTCTGCGCGGCAGCTCTCGACTTCTTCTCGCTCAAGCATATCGAGGAGACCTTCAGGGTGGCCTTCAAGAAGGGCGCCAATAACAGGCAAAAGAGGGTCATCGTGCTGATGTGCATTGTGATGGTGGTGATTGGACCCATGTACGGTGAGTTTTTAGAGAGTCCGGGCTTGTCGGATACCTGTTTGGGAAAAAGAGTGCGTCGGGTACAGGTCGAAAGGCGCGAAAAGGAAAGTGAAAGCGGTTGGAGAGGGGGAGATGGATGATTAGGAGAGAGTGACAAGAGGGAGGAGGAACATTGTGCGATTGGCACCTAGCGCGACTGCAACATCCCGACAAATAAGTCACGACCGCATTTGCGTTGCGCACGATCGTCCATGATTATTTAGGGTCACGCGTTGCCGCACCGTGGCCCGGTGTTACGGTTACGCCAATGGCTTTACAGATCTGACTGGGGCAGTAGATCAGCGTTGTAAACGTGACTTTGCGAGCGCGTGGAGCCGCTTCGTGTCTTATCGTTGCATATTTCATTCGGACTTTACATTTCACAGAAAATTGTGATTATTCCAATGTCATCGAGACATCGCAGAGGTGTCTTTAATTTGTTAACAGGTGCATTTTGGTAGAGCGTCGAATTTACCCTGCAGTCACAGGAACCCGTTTAAGACCGGCGTCGTATACGGTGATGTTTAAAGAAGTCTAAAGAATCTTTTTCTCATTTCACGAACTCTTCTACTTTTATTGTCACTTCGATCGTATACAATCGGAAAACGTATACGTTCGTTTTGAATTAATTCAACAAAGCCCAGCCCTGATCTTCTTTTCTCCCCTTGTGCTGATTTAAATATCTAAGGAGAAAATCCTGCATGCATTTCACCGTGAACGGTAAATCCGATGAAAGTCCGATATGGATTTTTCGCCTCTGCGGAAACCAGTCGCTACGAGATTCGCAGCTACGCGTTTCACTCGCACTCGCCTAATCGTACGTTTCACCACTGAAATCAAGGATAATTTTACGTCGGTTACGTAAATTTCGGTGTCCTCGCCACACGACGCCATCCAACTTGAGGATGCATTCTTTTTCGTCGCACATGTGTGTCAAGAATGACGGGACAACGCGCTTCACGCAATCGTCATTAGTCTTGGGATTCATCTCGTCGTAGAGTATGGACAGTCTCGCAGATAGTAAATAATTGCATCCGCCGATGCTGAGCATCGAAGAGAAATCGAAAATGATGTTGGAAACTCGCGCGACGGTATTAAAGCAAATCCGCGAGCACGGATTGAAATAGAGAGTTTACCATCGACAAAAATTTCGTAACTTCTCGACTGCTGAAGAACATTTGAACGGCGAAGAATTCTAATATATTAGCCGTTTACGCAAGTAGAAGCCGTGACTAAATTTTTGTTGTCAATCGAGATATTGCCAAGGATTTGGAATCATAGTATTCTACAAGATCCATTAATCAATCCTTCCTTGGCGCTCTTCTTAAGGAATCCAAGTACCTGGATGTATTTTGTGACATTTAAACTTACAAGTGTACTTTCGCATGTTAAGAAAGTATTGCTGAAGTATCACTTATCGTGGGCTCTGATAAATTTAGGTATTGTGCTTACGTCATGTTAAGTACATTTGATAAACGTCCTTGCGGCTAATTAGATTGTCGAATTACACGTCGTTACAATGTCTGACTACGCATTCTGTTATACGCATTACTTCAGCCACGAAGAGCCGTGAGTAATCATCGTTCTTCTTACAATTTCGTACAACGATCTACTTCCGGATGCTTAAAAGCCTCGCCGTTTATCAGCGTGCTTTTCTGAATTCTTAATTTTTTCCCACAATTTTTCTTTCTTGAGCCACGGAATGGATACTGAATCACTCAGTTTGCAAGTTTATCCCCTACTGTAAATTATTTTGAAAAGCAGAAATATTGGCCAGGTAAACTAGTGCTTAATAATTTTCGCACCTCGTGCTTTGTGAACCGTAGGTTTTTTAAATTAAAGATGCATCGACAAGTTTCGTGATTGCGGAGCTAGTGCGATAATCGAATCGCGATAAGAATCGAGCGAATGACGAAGTTGGAGAAATCTTTCAGTTACGTGATGTTTCCATTGGAATGCCTGAGTCACGTGGATGAAAACTTCGAATCATTAATCAATTGAGACCCTAGTCTATTGTTAACACCCTATACATGGGTAACATTAGATAACAATTATAATTGCATCAAAGAAACATAGAGCAACACAGGAAATATGTATGGAGGAAAATGTGTGATTGATGTGTGTGAGGAAAAATTGGCTTTTCTCACAATCTGCGAATTTATTGAGAATGGTCAGTTACTTGATAACTTTAATAAGAGGTAAAGTCTATAATTGCAAGAAAAGAAAAAATTGAAAATCGCCACGGTCGTACAAATCGTCTGTAAAGATTACCTTGAACAGGAGATCACGTAATCCCGTAATTAACCCTCTACTCTGTACCTTTCTCTATCACGGAATTCCGTCGCGTTGCATACTGAATTACACATTCTCCGCACGTTAAATTGACTACATTTTTGCCATAATCAGTACTCACGTCTACATGGAAGCCGGTAGGGACTGATTACTTAAGTACCCTGATGTAATTTCAGAACTTTGACCGTCGTAAGCAAGTAGTGCTCCACAAATTGCCGGCATGTCTCCAATTACCGCACTTATATAAAAATCGGTTAAACCCTTTTACACGCGAAGAAAATAACAACCGTGTAACGAGCAATAGGGTTCCAATAGAATTGAATCAGCTCTCATTGCCAACGATATCTTATTGTCTATACCGACACCTTGAAGCACACTGAAACTTCCGGCTGCTCGTACAAACGGCAAACCAGACCGAGCTACCTACAAAAAGACTTTCTCACAAATTTGTAAAATTTCCTTGAAGCTACAATTTGTCTCGAATCACGATTCAAATGTACTCCGGTAAAAACAATGGAACATTCTACAACTACTTATCAATCGAACCGAACGCACCCTCCCACGAAGTCGTGCAGGTGCAACTTAAAGCAGAAAATGATTAGAGGAATTCAAATTTCTGCTCGAAGTTCGAGGGTATTCCGTCCCGTGTATACTCTACTTCGCGTATTTCTAGAATTGCTAAAAGCTGCTTATCGTCATCGAACAAAACACAATTTTTATTTGTACTCTTCAAGCCAATAATATAGTTTTAGATGAACACGCATAAATTAACATTTTAATCGAATTTATGCCAAGGCTGAATCGTCTAGAGTTTCAGCAAGGATAACCGTTTACTTACCACCGGCGCGCCGAGTCGTAACAAAATGTAGATTGATATCCATGCAAAATAAGCCAAGGCGAAAGAAGACGAATTACGAAAAAGAAATAGAAATTCATTCTAAGATGCCTCGGGCGCTTGACGAAATCCATCAACAACATCCTTAGGAGTCGTCCATGATATCACGCGCCGCCCATACAGAGCGAATTTATTTGGCGCCTAATCTCGCCACATGAGAACACGAGAATTCTCGAAATTGGTCCGGAGGTGGAAAGGTTGCACCGGCGAAGAACAAGAGGATAATTTGATAAAGACCCTGCCTCGACGGAAACGATTAAATGGAGACCCTGATAAACGAACTTGTTGTGTAACCTTGCATTCTTACGTAATGTCAGGTACCTACTAACGCATCAAAATTACTTAGAACGAATATTGAGAACGTGGCGTCCAGATGGGTTGCTCATAAACGGGTGGCACGGATGAACGAGAGCGTTATCAAGGAGCACGATGCACCACACTCGTGTACCTGTTAGTGAGCATCGTAGGTGGTAATTAGATCCCTTAGGATTATTCACATCGGCGTCGTTTCTGTTGATGGTACCTTTTAAGGGTTGACGTGATCATTAGGTGCACTATAGCATATAACATCGCATAAGTTCCTCCCTCCTCGTGTCTCCTCCAATCCGCAAAAGCTTCCTTCTCGAAAACAATGGTCATGTGCCAGTTAAAGAGTTAATTACACGCTAGATTGACGTTATCTTGCTTCGCATTTCGCATGTAATTTTCGACTTAGATCTCGGTATCATTATAGATCGTATCGGATGGGAGCCGATGACGAAGGCTGAATGTAAAGTGGCGATTTGCAAGACGTTTTTACTATGATTAACAATAATGCACAATTTGTAATTGCCCATTGTGAAATATCTATCTCGATAAAAGATTTGTTACTTAATTCGTTTTAGGCGAGATGGCAGTGATGTACCTGTATACGAGATATCGCTACAACTGGAACGAAGTGATGTTCAGCATGTTTTCCACTTTCGGAATGGTGACCAATTTGATCGGTAAGCTCCACGAAGGTTCATTACATAAATTTGGAATAATAATACAAATCTCGTAATTATCCTAATAAATCTGTGTGATGTAATTACGAATTGTAAAATGTAAGTAGCAGGTATTTTTAATCACCTTCGAGGAAGCTCGAATAGTTTATTAAAAATTCAAGAGGGACTTGCGCTCGATGAATGTAAAGAAAAGCCATTTTTGACAATTCGTGCACCGAAATTTTGAATTACTCCTAATATTCGATTGAAATGATTCCATCGCGATCCGAGATTCTATCATCGAGAACATAATGGTTTTATTACACGATCCTATAATACTGCATGCTGTCCTGCATATGAAATTTCCGTTTAAGATAAGAGCCCCGGAAACACCGCGTTACCACTTTTATCAGTGGAACAATGTCTTTGTATCGCGTGACAAGTTGGCGCTAAACATCGGCGATCTCGTTTGAGTTTATCCTAGCAAAATCCAGAAGAACAATAGCAATTCGAAAATCAAGCATACATCCGTGGAGTTAAAAAACGCTGCGCGCGACATAATCGCAGGCTTATGAATATTCGACAACCATTCTTCCGATCGGATCCGTTGTATTACGGTAATCGAAGGTCTTCTTCGCGCTTTATTTCCATAATCTCGACGGTACCGATATCTCGATCTCGAAACTTTTTTTCCATACTCGCGCCTCTAAACAGCTTACATAAGGATGCGCATTGTTACTAAGCAGAATCATCCACTATCATTGCCATTCGAAAGAGCGACCAGGCGGAAGAGCTTGGGGAAACGATTCATTAAATTCACCGTGTTGAATCGACGATCACAATGGAATTCGATAACACAACGGTAGGCAATAAAGGATGTGGCAAGAGTAAAGGCACGTTGGCCAATGAGCAGCGATACCGTGACCGCGTGACCCGTAGAGCCGTGATATTTGAATATTTTCACGGCCACTGGACGTTCCTTTTCTTCCTCCCCTTTCTTTTATTTCTTCTTCTTTAACCGACACTTGCGAACTTTTTCAGGTACCACGGTGTCCGTCGGCGTCTTCAGTCACATTCTCAAAATCGACGACGCAATCGTAGGCATCATGAGCTGCATGAGCAAAATACTGGCCTCCTTCGTCTACGCTTTCGCCACCACAGACTGGATGATTTACTTAGGTACGCGTTTGTATTTCTTGCAGAAGCCTTCTAAATCCGTCTACTCGCAATCGGCACATATCATTCGCTACATAATCATGATGATGCTACACGACGATTGCAATGAATTCTGTTCGCCATAAGTGTAAATTCTCAACCGGCCAATCATCGTGACTCTCTTCTTCTTAACGATTCCCAGACAAGCTCGCTTAGAAGGTCGGTAAGCGCTGTTACCTCACGTAATACAATGTAACAACGTGGAAAATCACGCTGATTGTGAGCGCGCTACTGTCGATAGCCGATAAAAAGTCCGACAGTTTAAAGCGGCTGCAAATTGGATGCCGTGCCTGTCACCTCGGGACAATGTGAAAAAAGTCACTTGCGTAAGTGACGTTGTATAAATAAAGCCGATCTCGATAGGCGCGTCACGAATCGACATTAAGCACCGTCCAATCCCGACCAACGACGATCGATCTTTCTTTTTCAGCGGCCGTGGTCGAGATCGTGAACGGCACTTCCTTCATCGCGATGCGATCGATCGCCTCCAAGCTGGTGCCAACGGACGAACTCGGTGAGCTAAGATTATTCACTGATCTTACCAGCTTTGCCTTGCCGATATTCGGCCTTGCCAGTGACATTGTGGAACTGCTTTTTCCCAATACACGTGAGAGCTCACGCGATCTTTTCCGCTACTCTGCAACTCGTGTCCACGAATGGTGACGTGGGGCAGTACCTACGGAAAAACAAAAGGAGCGTAAACGTAGCGCTGATCGGCTGGAGATTAAAACGAACGAGGGACGTCGTTCTAAAGTGGAGACAGCGCGTCCGGCGCGCACAGCAAAATATTATTTCTCCGGGCCGAATGGGCCCAATTTTCATTAAGCTGTAATACGCCGGTAATTGGACAATTCTTCCCGATCCCCGGCATCTTCGAAGTCTCTCGCGGTTTCTCGGAATCCGGCAAATCGGTAAATGCCGTTGCGTTTCGTAGATGCGTCCACGCGAAGTACGAACCATTTCCACAAGCAAGTGGAATCTATCGTAAAACGTCTATCTCGTCTAAAGCTAGCCACACACGCTCCGGTTTGCCGGAGAGGCCGGCCTGCGCAGTCGGACTGTACAGTTTTTCCGGAACGTGTGTGTGACAAGTTCGCGCAGTTTTTGGGGACTGTACAGGTGGCCGGAAAAGAATCGAAAAACGATTCTTTTGGCCTGTGCAGTTATGACTGTACGGAGCGTGTGTGCCATCGTGCGACCAGTTGGTTCGGTTTGTTTGTTCGCAATCACGGCTAAGCCCACCAAAGCTATAGCGTCATCTTCCATGGATGATTTTAAAATATAGTAATTAAAAAAATACAACCGATTTTTACCGAGCGTGTGTAGAGTCGCGTCGTCGTCGTCGGAAATCGGGTAAAACTGTGCAGGTTAAACTGCGGAGTCCAGCCTCTCTGGCAAACCGGAGCGTGTGTGGCTAGCTTAAGAAACTAACAATTGACCTATCACAATTTTCACCGCAAAAATCAATTGTAGCTTTCGCGCTATTCATCCTCGTATTACAATTATCACTCGATTTCTCACTTTTCAGGTAAGGTGAATTCGTTGTTCGGCGTATGCGAGTCCCTCATGCCCCTCGTTTACGGTCCAATGTACAGCGCAATTTACAGAGCAACCATGAACAGTTTTCCAGGATTGTTCGTGATCGTAGGTGGATGCATGACCATGCCAGCTGTCTTCGGCTTCTTGTAAGTGGTATCCTTGGTTCTCGACAATTTTACTTTTCTTTTTTATTCATCGCACAAGACAATTATCGCCTTACCCATTTCTCTTGCGTGCACCACCTCAGCTGGCTCTACACGCAGCATAGGAAGGACACGGCCGAGCAGGAAGCGGAATCGAAGGCGAAGGCCAATCAGAAAGCGACGGATGCGCTTGCGGAGAACGACGTCGGCAAGACGATGTCCAAAGTGCAGTACCCTGTCGAAAAAAAATCCGACAGCACGATAATGAACGGGATCGACAACGTTGCTTTTGAGTCCGAGCGCTTGTAAAAAGGACACGTGAAAGGAGTTTACGTGAAACTTATGTAACGTGATCGACTATCGTTATTCGACTTCGCAGTCAAGGGTGGATCACGGGGGAAAGAAACGACAGTTCTCTTATGAGGGACGAAGTAAATACAGAAAGGACTCTGAGATTTCACGAGCCCCGTGAAGTGTAACTCAAGGACTTAAGAAAAGAACTTTAATTCTTAGGGAGATTAGCAATTAAGTATTATGATAATATTTTATGTGTAACTTCAACGCGAATACCGTCACGTTAGATTTTCTTAATCTGATTCCTCTCGAGTGCACCCTACCTCGATTACTTTGAAGCTCGTCGTGCTAATACGGAGATTCTCAATTTATTTCCTTTTTTTCGACGGCGTCATCGAGATTAATCACTAAATAAAATATAATCTTGTTCGCAGTGCTAGAGTACAAAGTTCTATTATTAAGCTGTACATAATGATGATCTTATCTGCCTGTTTTCGATAGGAAAAAATCCTACCTGAGAAATTCTATTTTCATTTGCAATATTAAACCCTTCACGCGGTTTCTCAATTACCTAACGATCTAATTTTTCGAAGCATCGTAATTATCTGTCCTCTCCCTCGAGTATTAGTACAATCAGATTCTGGTACTTAAGTAAATTAACGCCAATAGACTAAATGTGACTATTACTATATGCTGGGTCACACGTATCAGTATTACGATCTTATTATTTGTACGTTCTACGCCGGCCAATATTACCTAACTTTTACATGTAAATAAAACTTCCCGACGTAATGTAACAAGATGATAACAGATGATTCGGAATAGAATAGAATTTTGTAAAAAAAAACAAAAAAAAAACAAATGTTCTGTCCATGTTTCTTGTATAGTCTGATTTGAATAATAATGTTGTAGTCGTTTATAGCGAATGGTTTATTTTTCCAGGATCGAAACGATAATGAAACTGTCTTCTCCACACCGGTCTCTCTCGCTGCTTTAAACCCTTCAAAATCGTACTCGTTATTCATACAATGGAATTATGCTTTGTACAGCTTTGGCAATGATTATTTATGTGAGCGATTGTGCATCGTTTGCGCATAGATAACATAGATTATTGTGATATAGTGTATTAGTTTTGTATTTAGAAGGTAAAAATAATACAATCGGTCGGAGACTATGCTCCCATTTATAATGCAAGATCCATTCCCTCTATTAACTTTCTTTCCCATGACTAAAGTAATTGGCAAATACTGGTTAGTGCTAATTAATTCGCAAGAGGGAAATGCATCATGTAACGTCAAATAGTACGCCAATGTTGTATGGAAGTTCAAAAAAACACGAACAACATAAATTATAAAAGCAGAATCTCCCCTTGAAAATGTGTATGTAACTGGCATACCCCTTGTATAAGCAAAAAAAAATGAAAACCTACATTGTGCAACATACATAAAAAACTACAATTCTGCAAAGAGTCCGTAAAACGCTTCTAACACCCTATTCCATTTATTCAGTCTAAATCAAAACTTAGTTTATAAATCCTCCAAAAGCTTCACCGCAAACTCCAAGAATTAGAGCAGGGATGGCGAACCTTCTTGAGAAGTGGGTGAAATCTTGTTTATTATTTTTTTTAGTACTACCTCGTGAGTCACTAAGTCAGTGATGTCACTTGAAAAGAAGAGGGGAGGAGATGGTTAAAAACTTCTTTCATTTAATTCTCACTTTTAAAATCCCCTAAATACACACACTTCATTTCTCAAATATTTTTCATTGTCTGCTCTCTCGTTTATGACATAAGAAAATAAGTTGATAAAAATCGACGCGTGGGTCGATTAAGAACCGTGCGTGGGTTAGAGTCTGATCCGCGGATCATAGATCCATCATCACTGGACACGAGCTCCCGTCAAATTGAGAATCACTGCTGCACGGTGGACCGGAAAGTCTCCGACTTATCCAGAACTCTCTAACTTACCCAGTACTCTCTGACTTACCAACATCGCCCCTGAAACACCTCACGAAGCTTTGCTCTCGAAGCCACCCGGTCTTCTTCAAGCGCAACAGTCGATCCATCGAAAGTCGCATTTACAGAGGCCCCGGGTGGTGTTACACGCCACGCACCACAGTCACGCTTCGCCACTGGAACAAGTGGCGTGATGCGAAAGAATTCGGATCGATTGAACTTCGTACGAACAGTCAGACGGTAGAGTCGCGTACGATCCGTGTCTCATCCTCCTGGCCGATTGAACGCCCAGAGATCAGAGACACTCGGTGTAGAAGGCCGAGAAGCATTGGGCTCGTAGATCATCTAAAAAATAATCGTCGAGCATAACTCGAGCCACATCTAGTATCTGGCATTTGGTGCATTTGGAGTGGCAGTGTTAGGCGGAGGGACGCGCGTGCCGTTCTTCCTCTCTCTCGTTTCTACCCGCGCGCTCTTCCATCGAGCGCTCCGAAAAGAAGAAAATCAAGGGAAAGGAGCGCGCCAGCCTACGTCGAGCGACCCTCACGCTCGACCCTAGCAAAGGTAAGTCGCTCGAATAATCGCAAACCGAAGTTATCTCATCGGGCGAGTCACCTGGACTCACTCGTACTCCAAAAAGCGACTGAGTGGCCTTTACTCCTGGCCTTCCTATCCACGCTTATTAATATCGCCACTAGGCTTTCTTATCGATTCAGAAACGATTAATCGCACGCGCTCGCCGAAAGTCTCGTTCGATTGTCAGCACTTGATTTACGGAAACCCGTTAAACTGACGGATTTAACTCTTACAGGCACAGCAAATTCCCTTATTATTTTTTCACCCGACCTGCACGCGGAATGAAGCTTGAAAAACACGATCGGCTATATTCTAAAGCAAGTGGTGCGTTTTTTAAGCACTCGTGCAGCATCGGAGAGAGGTATGTTTTTGGTGGTACAATTGGAGTACCATCGTGCCGAATAAAAGACAAAAAAGGTGGTACAATTTGAATACCATCGTGCCGAATAAAGATACAAGAAAGGTGGTAAAGTTTGAATACCATCGTGCCGAATAAGATACAAGAAAGGTGGTACAATTTGAATACCATCGTGACGAATAAAGATACAAGAAAGGTGGTAAAGTTTGAATACCATCGTGCCGAATAAGATACAAGAAAGGTGGTACAATTTGAGTACCATCGTGTTGAACAAGATACTTCGCTTGTACCATCAAGCTTGTAAGAGTTAAGTAGGAAATTGTGCTTATAAAAAAGAGTTCCGTAAACCTAGTGTTAATCGAACGAGCGCCAACTAAGAGTCCACGAGCGATACACCTGTAGACGATCCAAATGCAGGAGGGAGATGTTTATTAAAATTTCAGGGCTATTTCTTGCGGCAACGCTAGTTCGCCCCTTGGCCCGCAGAAACGTTCTATTTTCGCGCGGCCAATCGGCGAGCGAGTTTCGAACGTGTCAGGTGATGCGCCGTTAACGAAGGCACACGAGCGCCTCGCGTACCTTTTAATTACCAGTGGGCATAACGCGCGCCTTCTCTCTACCCCGCGGCGCCCGGTGGCCGGCCGCTTGTTATTACGAGGACGAGTTATTCCCTCCTTCCCAATACTCGCACGCACTTCCTTGTTTTCGTCGGCGTCCGTGACGGCGCAATATTTAAAATACGTAACTGTGGAATTGATCGGAGAGAGAAACAGTGACGGAGATAGATAGGTAGATATATAGGTATGTAGAGAGAAAGAGACATAGATAGATAGATAGACGATTTATTGTACTCTGACACGAGGATTCCTAGAGCACCCGACTCACATGCGCTATACGTCAATGAGTGCAAAAAAGCTATGCAAGGAGTAGGCGTCGAAACTACTCGAAATGAGTATATGACATTGCACGTCAAAGCAGCACAAACGAAAAAATAAAAAAGAAAAGAAATAGAAAACAGAAAGAAAGTCTTAAAGTATATGCTAAGCACAAGATTACGAGTCCTCAAGATGTTTCTGCAGACCATAAAAGTAATCGAAAGCCCTTCCTTGAAAGACACTAGCGACGCGCAAGATTTTACGTCTTCGAGCATACAGTGAAAGAGAGAGAGAGAGAGAAAACGTGTGGCGAAATTGGCTCGGTACCGGGTAGGAAACGCGTGCCGGAATCTTTTGCAGATAAGACGATAAGCCCTACCGTCCGTAATATATGCCGGGAGTATGTCACGTACCTCAAACTGAGTCCCATCGCGTGTCTCGTAAATGTTATCGCAATGAGAATGGTACACGTTAGAGGAATATCAATACTCTTGCGTAAGTCAGACGCGTGCCACCACGCAACAGTAGTGAGTTCCTGCATTCGGGAGGAGTCTCCTGATAGGAGAGGATACTGGAGTGATTCACTGACGTCCGCGTACGTCAGAAAGTTGCCACTTCACCGTCCAGTCACGTTGGCGCTGGTAATTTCGAAGCACAGGTCAAAAGGGTTCATCTTTCGCGCGCCTGTAAAAAGGAAGCTTACGCGGACAAAACAAGTTGCGTAGAATAGAGCGCAAAATCTCGAGTACGGAGTTACAGCCTGAGAAAAATATCAAGCTGATCTCTTTTTAGCATCGTGTATGCTCGAGCGCTTAATATGCTCCGATTGATCGCGGCACGTACGTGCGCTTATTGTGATCTCGCGCGGCGAAAATGCTAGTCAGGCTTTTAAAAGATGTCGCCGTAGAAGGATTCGAGGCCGAAGTACACGCTTCTCTCTCTCCTTTTTTCGATTGTTTACCATCGGTAAGCGTATAATCGTCGGAGTAAGCTTCCGTTTAATTGGCGCGCGCGATAAACAACGATCGGCTTGACCCTTGCGCTCATCCGCTAACACTATTTCACTTGCCCGCATTTACCAGCATATCTAATGGCTTACCATTGGCTTTTCGTTGCCGGGCGTGCGGTCAAGAGAAACGCTATAATTCGAGACCACGCATCGAGTAATCCACCGTCCAAAGTCCTTCGAGAAGACTCACGTAGCCTGTTCTTGGACACTGATATAATTAGCGTGAGAAATAGTCCTGCGAAGCCGCGCTATCCTCCGTCATCGGACTATTTCTCGAATCTACAAAGAAAAAAAACTACGACCTCGATAAGTTCACCGGGTACAGAAAGGCCTCTGTTCGTCGAGACTCTAAAAGAACTGTGAGATCTAAAAATTGAGAAGGCTTCTGAAAGGGCCACACATTATCTCGATCTCCCTTTCGAATGAGAGGAGAAAGTCAGAGGTCGTGAAGATGATGGAAAAAAAAGAGCCGACGGACTTCGACTGCAAGTTCGTAGAATCAAGGAATGTCGAGGGGCAATTGGGGTCGAGGTAGAATTTAGTGAACGCCTTTTCGCCCCACGTTTCTCGCGAATACAGAAAGAATCGCTTGCGAAATGTTATCGTCGTGCCTAGATCCTGTCACGCGTACTCTCTTCTGTGAGCAAGAAAATGCACGAGACTTGTGCAACGGTATGTAGAGGACTGCCTCTCTAGTGCGCCTAATCAACGCCTCTTCACTAAGCGTCACTAATAGTCACTTTGACTTCTAGAGATTTTCAAGAGACTCTCCATTCGTTAATGTTGTCGCGGCGAAGCGTTGACCGCGGACTCGATGCGCATGAAAAGCCTTAAAAAAGCAGATAAGCAGAAATGCGAGAGGGAGAAGATTCCTCGATTTCCATTGAGTCGATATTTCGTCGATTGGGTTGCAATCTTGCGTGAAACATCGTACATCGACGTACAACCCACGGTATAATGTACAGCCGATTGTCGTTGAGGCGATTGCTACCGGGCAAAGAACAAGTGGCATGCGAAATTGAATGATTAAAGCGCGTGGCCCGGTTAATCGGAGTACGGGCGAGTCAAGTACGACGGTCGAGTATGATCTTATATTATTGAGAACGATTTTAGAGACGATTTGTAGGATGAGATTTGCAGGAATAGAATGTAAATAATAACACGAGTCTCAGACAATAACCTTCGTAATAGCATGATTCCTCGCTCGTAAAATTCTCATCGTACTCCCAATGAAGTTGTTTCCAAGCGTGAACTAGGAATTCGTGCTATTAAAACTGGCACCTGGACTAAGATATCCCGAAGTCCCGTTATCCGTAATGGACTGTTCGTTATTACAATGACGGAGAGTGACTATGACCTAACGTCACATTGGCATAGTCTCGGTCGTCGACGATTACATAAGCAAAGAAACACGCAATAATAACGTGGAATAACGTAAAAGTGGTCGGAACCATTATGTGAACCCATTCGTAGACGCCCAATGAGTCATTAGCGGCAGTTACAGAAATGACTAATTCTTTTCCAGCTAATAATAAGAATGGCAGCTTGCAAAAAATAGGATGCGTCATCTTGTAGATTGGTATCGACATTTTGCATGCCAATAACGTCCCAGCAAACACAGTTATATAACAGTAACATTGCTGTAACAAAACGAAATGTAACACGCAATATAACACGTTTGTATCAGGTTATATAGACGTTAGTAGTAATTTCCTACTCATACATATAACAGCTATATAACGTTAATATAACGCATAAGTAACATATTATATAATTGTGGAAGAGTTATTATAATGGTCATATAACAGTTATATTAATGATTGGATTGTTATGAAACTGTTATTTCTTCTGTTATTGAATAGTTACGTGTTTACAATTTTAGAATATACATTTTAACTGTTACATATTTGTTAAAAACATGAAAATTACATATTAATATAACATTCCTCAAGTAATTCTAAGTAAGTTTTGCAAAACTTGAGGAATGTAACATTAATATGTAATTTTCATGTTTTTAACAAATATGTAACAGTTAAAATGTATATTCTAAAATTGTAAACACGTAAGTATTCAAAAACAGAAGAAATAATAGTTTCATAACAATCCAATATTGCAAAATTACATTTGTAAACAATAATTAATAGAATATAAGAAAGAAAACTGAGAATGTCTTAACACCCTACTGTCGCTTTTATTGTAAAATTAAATTAAATTTCTATACGTACAGATGCAATATATATATTTGTTTACGTAATATCCATATAACCTAACTTGCTTTAAATATACAAATAATTAAAAGTAATCAAAATATACATAATTTAATATCCATTTTTTCAATATTACTTAATATTTAATATCGTTTTAATAAATTTGTTGTTAAGAAAGAAAAATTACTCTTAGCTTCGTATCTTAATGAAAAGAACATAACCTCGAACACGTGTTCCTATTCGCAAAGGAAGAGACCGGCAATCTACAAGTCGCGTATGGCATTGTTATTGGCTCCCGCACACAGGACGTAACAAATATTGCAGCACAGCGCAGTAGTATATCTTTAAGCAAGTTGATCGGTTTAGTTTTCGCAGCTAGCACGATGCGATATTCACCACATAATATATGATCCATACTCAAATAGAATCTAACTGTCATAAAGTTTGTAATTATGTTATATAACATCAATGTTACAATTCTATAACATTCATAATATAACCTGTTACATACCAATTACATTGCTGTTATAATGCCATTACCAGTTAATAACAAAGCCATATAACAGATATATAACACTGTTATATTACGTGTTACTCCTATGTTATATACCAATTATATACTGTGTTTGCTGGGGTTGTTCCTTTAAGTTGTCCACCGCTACGGCACACGTTCTGTATAACGATTAATTTCGCTGGAAGAATGAATTATCGGCGGAGACGTATAAATTCTTCTTTCGCTGCACCGGACCGCTGTTTTTAATCGAGTCTTTTAAATTGTTCACAGTTCAAAGGGATGCAATCCTTACGGCTCTTGGTCGTCTTGAATCTTTTCATCTGCGCCACCGTGTCAATTGACCAGGAGGCCAAAGCGTTCTTGGAATTAACGGAGTTCGCATACGAAGACAGTTGTTCCAATGTCGCCGACGCTCAATGGGCCTTCGTCAATTCACCTTACAATCAATCATTGCTATCACTATGGGTGAGTCAGGGGTAATAATTGTACACTTAATTCGGATATGGCTTCTTGGCAGATTTATTTCATTTTGCGAATCCACTTTCGAATGTTTCAGGAGGAGAGCCAAATTACTTATGGTACTTTCAAGAAAACGCAAAAGAATGAAGTGATTAATATCACGGCGAGTAAGTCGAGGGATCCTTCCTTGAAATATAAATACAATGTTATAGTGAAAGCCGGAGATGCGTTGTTGAATGACGAAGATTGGGAAAAGGTAAATTAATTATTTTAAAGGTTTCTGTCTCTTCGATGATAGACAAGCATCGTGCCTGCGATTACATGTTACTTCATTTTTTGTTCTAGTTCGTACACTTTACCGTAGCAGCTAGTCAACTGAAAAAAACTGCTACATATTCGACGAAGACGGAGAAACTCTCGCGTAAAGGTAGTTTATAATTCCACATAGTCACAGCCAGACGAACGGATAAAGGAGTAACCTTGATTTCTTAGCATGAAACGTTTTAGCGTGTTATCTGTTCGTAAGATGCGCAAACTGAAACCAAAATTCACCACAATCCGTTTTTCTGCTGCATTTTCAGATGTGGAGCGTTTATTATCACAGAATGGAGAAGTTGAAAGTAAACGAGATGCGTGGGCTGGCTGGTATAGACAACTTAGTCCACTCATAGCGAATTTTTCACGCACGTTGCCACTCGCTGCGACCGCTGCAGAGTTAAATGGTAAATGTAATGTGGAAATCGCAGAAATTATTCTACAGATAGAAGTGAAAAGAATCTAATAAATATCTATCATTCTAGGATTCAAAGATGTGCGTGAATATTGGGAAGATCTGTCAGGATACGCTCATGGCTACAGAAAACTGGAGTACGAATGGACTAAAGTGTCTAGGATACACAGAAAACTGATCACATTTGCTGAGGAATATCTGTCTCATAAATACGAGGGCCTTGAGAACAAAACCATCCCTGCACATTTACTTGGTAAAATCATGATGATACAATAAATTTTAGTGCACTGTAACGTATTCGAAAACGTCACAATATTGTACTTTACAGGAACTTTACAAGGCTACGATTGGAGCACTATGACTATAGAAATGATGCCGTATACAGAATTAACATATACGATACGAAAAAATTTGTGGAAACAGGTAAAGTGACAAATAAATAAAGTATAACTAAAGTTTAAACTATTTTCTTCTATAAATTAGTATTACTGACTAATATGCAAAAATTTATGTTTCAATTTACTAGAAACTTGTGGGAAAATCTCTTTACAAAGCTGCATCTTCCATGGGTATGACTATATTGAAGAAAGTCCCCGAAGCTGATTTCTGGGAAACCAGTCACTTCAATCAAGAATGTCCATCCGACTTAATTAATTTTTGTAAAGAAGGAATTATGAGGTAACGACATAATCTTTATTTGGATAACATTATTGCTGAAATATTCGGTGAATTATTTTTTACGTCGTTCTAGAGTGTCTACTTGTTTCGAAGCCACCATCAGCAATTTCTTATCTGCTCACAAAAACATTGGAAAAGTTGTATTGAATCAAATGTCTACAAGTGATACTCCCATTCTTAATATAGCCAATAGATATTCAGGTATCACAAGGAGATCGAAACTGTCCTCTTGAAAGAACATGTTCTTAGCGTCACTTACAAGACTTGTGCTGATGGAACTAAAAATGTATATGTAAACGTGTGTCTAACATTACTGGATGTCGTTGTAGGTCTATCGCGTAGGAAGCACATGTAGGAAGCACGAACCTTGTATGCGGTGCTAAGAACATGTCACAATTATTTCAAGAGGGAAGTTTCCACCCCTTGAGTAACACTGTGAACATTCGCCAATTACATATAACAAAGAAAGAACTAAATATAAAAATTAATCCATCTTTCTCATACAGGTATAGAAGAAGGTCTGTCAGAACTGTTTGGTATTTTCTCAGCTAGTCCCGTCTGGCTCAATAATATGCATCTAATGAAAAATTCTGATAATGACGAAGAAAGGCAAATCGTTTCCTTAATGATCACTGCTTTGGATGTACTTCCACGATTAGCATATTATTATTCAGCGGAAATGTGGCGATTAAATGCGTTAGAAAAAAATATCACTAACCCCGCAGAATTGTTAACTTCTTGGTGGAAATACAGGTATGTATAAAAAATCATTTAAGAATTGTTTTTTAAATTCGTGTACATCTTGTATGATTTTTAAATCCACGCCATGCATTATTATTGCAGAAAAAACTATGAAGGAATCACGTCAGACTTCACGGATATACCAACATTTTTAGACGACGATTATGTAATTAAGAATCAGCCATATTTTTCGTAAGTAAATAATGCATCAAATATTCAACAACATTCAGTACATTAAAGAATATCATAGCTGTAATCAAATACTTTATTTGCGTTAGGAAAATTGCTGGTGTACTTATTGCATTTCAAATGTATGATTATCTTATGGAATCTACAGAAGTGAGATATACGGATCTTCAGAAAAAAGATGAGAATGGTAATTTTATGTAAGTATAATGTATAATAAACAGTCATAACATAGAATTTAGAATTTTTTCGAAATGACACTGCAATTTTATCATCTGCAGGAAGATGATTCAACAAGGAGCAGCTGAGAATTGGGCGAAAATCATATCTCAATATTTAGAAATATATGAAATTTATGCAGATTCTCTTGTATCTTTCTTCTCACCATTGGAAGATTTTTTGGATGACATGCAGGAAGAGTTTAATTACACATTGGGTATAAAAGAAGAATCTGCACTCGAAAACTTGAAAAATGCTATGATAGAAGAAATTAATATGCCTAGCACTACACCATCTACTACTACACTTAGTACTACGAAAGCTAGAATAACAACTGCTGATTTAACAACTGTACCATCCAAAACTGTAAAAGACAATCAGAAAGATCAGCCATCAAAGGTTGAAAAATCGTTACAATCTGAATCATCCGTTCAGACACCTAAGCCAGCAGATTACAATACTTCCAAACTGAAAGAACCATCCAAAGATCCTTTTGAGAATTCTATTAACACCATCAACAATGAAGACGATAATAAACCAAAGATAAATACCAGTAAAGCAGTATGGGCTGTATCCGCAGTACTTATAGCAACCGTTACCATTTGCATTATTGCAATATTTGGAAGACAACGATGTCGTAAAACACCAAAAAATAGAAGATATGTGTAGCAAAAGACACTTGGCTATCTAAAAGGATATTTATTTCTTGCATTTAGTTCATAAGTAATTCTGCCCATGTAAGTTATTGCCACAAAACAAAAACTATACGTAAGGATGATATTTTTGTGTTGCAATATTGTATATTGCACATTCCTGCATTCTTGCTCGATGGAGAAAAGAGGCTGTTTTCTGGATGGTAAATTTCATCATCATTACGTGTATTTTTCATTTCTGTGTAATACTTGTCATATATAATTATTGCATAAACATATACCACTTTAATCTTAATGTACTGTCTATTGAGAGTACATTTTTACATGATACCTAAAATTTCGATACATAAGAACAGACTGCCATTTCTGCTATTGTTATTTCCCTCTTATTAATAATATCGCTAAAAGTATTTTAGAAGATACGATACATTTGATGATGAAAATACTTCTAGATAACATTCTTACATGACAAAATTATACTAAGTAGCATATGTCAGACATTTTGTAAATAACTTTAGAATTGATAGAATTTAAACTTTTAATCTTATACCATGTTAAACATCAACTTTCGTAGATACATATTACTTAACTTATAAACATTTAGATCTTTGTTCATATTCTTTGTCCATGCACACTATGTAATATATTTTCATGTCAGATACAATAACACTTAGAGAACAAATTATAATCTTTACATGTAAAGCGTATCTGATTAACGTGTCAGATACTTTAGTTCCTCCATGAAAATGCCAAATCGCACAGTCCCTTTAATGATGCATAATCTAAGTAATTAGAATTGTAGTTACATAACATATAAGTATCATATTTAGTAGTTCTCGATTCATTTTCATAATTATATTGTCATACACTTTCTATAAAATTTGATAAGGCATTAAAGTACTTTATAAGGATTGTATATAACTGTCGTGTTTTCATGAAATGATGATAAATTATAGCTAGACTTTATATATGACTTTAGAGTCAAACAATTATATGATATATTTAATGATAACTATGAGAATATTTTTTGTAAGGACATATTTAATGCTGCACTATGCTCACATGTCTGCATCGCCTACTTAAGGTGCAACATTTTGAAGATTTATATTTTTTATAATAATATATATTTGTAATAAATTGTCATTATACAAATCTGACAAAACATTTAGACTGTCTTGAAACCGCTCTGTTCACAAATCTAAAAGATATTATAACTGTAATGTACTAGTTTATACTGTAACCCACAAGGAATTAAAATAATGTTAAACGCACTACAGTCATAGACACGAGATTTATTTATTATGAACCTACAGAATATTATTGGGACGAAGTATTCCATTTTATTACAAGCAAGAGTATAGTAGCCTCCCCTAGGCCATGCAATTCGTACGCACGCAACAATTAAATTCACGTCCTCCAGCAGGAAATCAATATAGGGTTGCAAACCCTTCTTGGCCAAGACTTTGCGCTAGCATTATTTCGGAATAAATCTACAGCCCTATATTTTTACTTTACACCGATAAACATTATATTTGTACCTATTCGTCTTATACTAATATACCCTTCTAATCAGTAATCTTTGTATTTTGTCCCGTTTGCATCGACATGTTTATTAAATATCAAATGATTAACTCTCATAAGAAAAGAACGCCAACATATTTTGAAATCAATCATTATTTCTCATATGGCAATTTTAACCAATCGCTGTCGAAAATGTACAAAGTTGCATTCCGATTGGTGATCACAATCTGTAGTTCGTCGATCGCTGTGAAGTGAACAGATTATAAACTACCTCGACTACTTCAGATTACACTTTCAATTAAATCTAATTTCGGCTCCTTCGAAACATGTAAGCTCACATGTCCACGACAATTACAATCGCACATTACCCGAATAATCCTTCAGAAAATTTAGATAAGTCATATGCTACTCGTATTAAGAACTTATCAGAAGCATTTTTTCCTAAAAAAGGTTCGGATTTGAACATTTTTGAAAATCATGCAACGTCATTATAACTATATGCCAAACAAACAATTGTCCCGTGTAATACAATGATTTTACATTTACCACGTGATAACAGTCACGCTAAAAAAAAAAAAGAAAAAACTGAACGAATACGAGGTCCATACTTTTATCCATCCACATCGAAGCGAAGGAGCTGTTTTTTTATTCTAGAATCCGGTACTTCGTGAAAGCTTATCGCGTAGCACGCGATGGAGAAACGAAACTACCTACGACGACTGGGAAGTATCGAGCGCGGAAAATCAATAAGGCGTTCCACGCGTTGCGATTATGCGCTTACTCCGAAATGTTATCCGACACTTTCCAAGCCATTCTCACCGTGGATCGTTAGGCTCCTCGCAAAGTCTCGACAAGCGTTCGCACGATCGCGAAACGTGCGCTCTAATCGAGAAGGCCTATCATCGAAGAAAAAAAAAAAGGAACACCGAACCTCGGTTGATCGGAAGTTTCGGGATCTCGAAGTGGTACGCAGAAGAGAGAGGCGCATGGGGCATGCGCGCCGTGGGCCGAAACTTTCTTAAGGGATGACAGCCCCGGCAGCAGTGCTTCCCATGGCACGGCCAACCTCTCGCGCCTCGAGTTCTCCGGCCAGTATTCGTTCGTGCGAAGCTTAGTATGCGAATCCTACACGCGCGCGTAAGGGAGCCCATGTGCAAGCAGTGAAATCATCCCCCTTTCGCCGTGTACGGAAACGACCAGCCCGATTCGTCGGGCATGCGCGGCTGCGGTTAAAACCGAGGGGGTAGTTGCAGTCAGGGAGGGGCTCTCCTCCGGTTCCGTAGGTGACTCAGAATATGCATTCCTGAGGCCGCTATCTTCGCGAATTTTCGAGCGTAGTGCGATGCGAATGTCGCAATATCCCATCCGGAAAGTGATACGTCCGCGACACAGGACACGATGTCATAATAATCCGTGTCAGTGAGTGCGCCCCGCGTGGATCAACTGTCAGCTGTCCCTTCACCATGAACGTGAGTATGCCACTCTGTCTCCAACTATCGACGAGTTTCTCTCTTCTCGATTCTCTCATTGCGTGGGCGTTCACTCTGCTATCTCTCGTGCATCGGCATGCCCACGGTCAACCGCGTAATATTCTACCTAACGAGAATCCGACTAGCAGGACCGTGTTCGGCTTAAGGTATCGTCCGTGCTCGATGGGCGAACGTAACGCGTCATTGACCCCTGTACCTTCGAAAATCGATGAGAAACTTACCTTCGATTCCCTAGACGACATGCCCACCCCCGTATTACCACCGCCGTCTCGGTTAGTTCTTCTCGCAGCTGTGCCTTTCTGCGCCTCGGGTTTCCTCAGTTTCCTTATTGCGCGTTAGAATGGAAATAAACGTCGTCGCTTCTCCTCCGTGTGCGGGGTACGTTGTCCCAAATAATTTCAGTCTCTTCGTATTTCGTATTATTAGGCCGCTGATTGATTATACGTGGTGTATTTTGACAATCTGATATTAGTACGGTAGACGTGCGCGCGCAACCGCGAAACTATGAGATTGATTGGTCGCATTCAAAAATTACGGAGTAGCACTTGTAACGGTTCAGCGGAGCGCATAGCATTTTTAAGTCACCCTATAGGTGACTTAACTCCTCCGCACGAACCTCTTGCGACCTTGTTTCTTCGAGTACTTCAAGTTATATGTTCTTGCGGTCACATCGCTCTTTCATACGAAAAATTACCTTCTCGGAGACCTTCCGGGTTATGCATACAGGACCAACCCCTCTTCAACTTAATTACAATCCTACGCCCTTAGTTTCTCAGTCAACGGAGTCTTTGCCCGTGCATTTATTACTCTCGAAAACAACGCGAAGATTTCCGAGTAAATCTGCGGAAGATGAAAAGGAATGTGCATATTTTTGCTTCGCTCGCAGTAAAATAGAAGAATCTTTCTGGTATATGTGAACGAATTTTGAAAATAGTATGTAGATAAATTTGACGATTCCACGAGAGATTTATGAATATTCGCAGTAGCCTATTGCGGTACTATGAGGTGTCCAATGAAATTCGCACGAGAGCGAATGCGTTAAGCTTGAGAAAGGGCCTTCCGGGATTGCACACACTGCACCGTGAGATACCAACACGTCCTCGACGAAAGTTGCACTCTTGGACCGTGTCCAATGGTCTCTTAGTAAGTTCTCGGAAGGAGGACTCGGCTGACATTTACAAGACCTTATAACAGGGCACTTGTGGTTGAAAGTTGCGCTTCCCAAGCCCCTTATCGTTAATATCAATTCAGAACGATAGGCGAGGACGAATCGCCACCAACATTGTTCTACGTTTGAAGAATGCGTTATTAAGATTCATTCGGGGAGCGGCAACCCGATCGTTTGTCCTCAATCTTGACTTGCGAATATTAAGTGCAAGCGAAGAAGATTCGAGCTATTAAACGATCTATTTCCAGCGCGCAAGAGTTCAAGTATGAAAGTTCGCAGAACTTTAAAAGGACTTCTAAGTCTAAGGAGCATTAGAATCGACAACTTCGCAATCTGTGAATTAACGTCAGATGATTATCGACCCTCCACGTGGAAGTGACAATTTTAAGACCAACGAATCAACGTTAAATCGCTATCTACCCTCGACCTACCCGATAAATCATTTTCAGAACCGTATAAAGAGCATAATGAGCACCCGCGGCTTGGGTCATAGACTGTTGGAGCGCATCCAATGGACACTTAACGTCTTCTCGAAGCCGAGGCTCTACAAATATCTAGAATCCCTTTCGAGAGGTCGCCTGGCACGAGAAAATACACTCGACATTGTCGCGAATGAAACAATACGGACGTACGATATCCTAGTCCGATGTTCCCTACAACTCGAGATCTGGAACGCGCTTGAGAACGCCTAAATTATCATCGAGCACCGAAATGCGTGCTCCATTCTCCACGAGAGGAGGATGCACTTCGGCTCTTGAGTCACGAGGGAGGAAATGCATCGTGATCACACGCAGTGGAGAGAGAAGTGAGAGAGATGTGAGGCAGGCATGTACTTGTCGCCTGTCTGGCAGCCCATGTTTATAAGCCGCGATGAAAATAAAAGGCCCGTGTTTCGCGACTATGGGCGCGCGTGTCGCGAATGCGGCGAACAATCCGAAAATAGTCGCGTGAAACATCTTTACCTAAGGGAGAGCAAAAGAGATGAGAGACAGGGGCGCAGCCCGTGCCTGTGAGGAAGAGCCTGAAATGCGGCCGCTCGCTCTCCCGTGAAGAAAGAGGGAAAAGTGAGAGTTCGCACCCCCGCGTGAACCAACCGATCCCTTGGCCGACCTTCGTGTAAATACGTGAGGTCCACTGCTATTCTCGTTGTTTCCACGCGACGCGGGTGTCGTGTTTGTTTCTAAATACGCCCTAACCCATTCGTCCCACCACGAGTCCTCCCTTTTATTCGGATCTTTCGTACGACGCGTCGTTCGCCTACGACACTCGAGGATAGACGAATTCGAGCATTGTCCGTGACCCTTCGATCTTTTTTTTAATTATAGAATGCGCCCCGCGGCGCGTCCAATCGATCTCTATAGGGGGATGCAAATTTTTGTAACCGCGAAATTGGATAGTACGAATTCGAGGGCACTTGATGATGATCGGGAAGTGTGAGTTTGAATGTTTTAAGGATCGGCTCGGAGGTATACCGGAGCTTCCTCTCATTTTACATTTAAAGCGGGCACATCCGATTTACATTCGTCGACGCGGCTCGTTATTAGTAGAATACCGATAAGAGATGTGTCACTATGAATTATTCCCTCGTGGCGCATGCTAATCGATAAATAATGATTCTAGGCCTTGACGGCGGATATGGTCCGTGGCAACGGAGATCGCATTGGTAAGTGAACATTCCATACATTCCACTCTAGATTATCATCTACGATGATTGTCAATGTAAACTTATGCTCGGGATTGTCTTCGATATTCCATCGAGTTTTGCAACCACCTTCTAGTCGACGACTACCGCGGAAGGAGGACCAAACGAAGGACACTTACTGCGCATATGTGAACGGCGAAGTTTCGATTTTCTCTATGGTGGTGCCTATGGGGTGGGACAGAGGAAGCGTCCGCAATTTCGGGCAACCATCTGCAAAGCGAAGGAGGTTCTTGTAACTCGCGCAATTTATTTACTAGGACGCGAAATCATTTTTTGAAAGTTTAGAAATTCAGAAGGAGTCTTCCTTTATACAGTCAAACCTGTTTTACGCGTTTTTTTTGTGTGATTTTTCATACGCGATTTTTTCATTTACCGCATAAAAAAACTTCTTTTTAAAATGTGTTATTTTTTTATGTGATATTTTTTTGTGCGATTTTTTTATGCGGTCCCTGTGCCCCGCACAAAAACAGGTTTGACTGTAATAGTGAAAAAATATTGTGTAAATGTAAACGTGAAAAAATCCGAGGGCACGCTTGTGCAATCCTAAAAATTAAGTAAGAGTATAAAACCATAAAATGCTTCTTGCGCAATACTTTACCTCGGGACAACTGTCGACGACAATCTAGAAAATCGATTCTATCTCCACTCCAGAAGAAATAAATGAATCTGTAATTACCCGCAGAATCCTCCTCTTTATTTGGAGCAACTCGAGTACGACTCGCTCTTTGTATCTTCGCGTTTAACTATCACAGACACAGGAAACTCACTTCTTTTTCGACCCAATATGCACGCGAAATGAAACCTGAAAAGTTTTCATATTTTTTATTAATTTAAAAAAAACTATACAAAACCCTTTTTTAAGCACTCATCCAGCATCGGAAAGATATCTTTTTGGTGATACAATTTGAATACCACCCGTGCCGAGTAAGATACAACAAATGTGGTACTTCACTTGTAGTAGCACCAAGCTTGTAAGAATTAAAGAGCATATGGGACATCGATCTGCTCATATCTGGCGACACGAGGTGATTCTTCGTCGAAACAGGGTCATTTGCTGGAACTTGCAAACGATTCGATCCCATAATGGAATTGCAACAAACCCGATTACTCTCTCAGTCGTTTGGCCCGTTTCACCATCCATCCCGCTCACGGTGGATATCGGCCATCGACAGTTCTCGCTATATCGATCATCAAATGCAAGGCAATTCGCAATCCGCGCTCAACGATTCGCACACCGGCCGAAGCCCTACCAATGTCGTCCTTCCATTCCATTCGTTCTCGTCGTAATATGCAGTCCGTCTGCATTGGGCATAATTCAATTGCATCGCTGGAAAATATTTCTCCTTGCCCGCCGCCCTCTCCGGCAGAACAGCACGAGAGATATTCACGATTGCAGGGGCAATCTGTTCCAAAGCGGACGAGCAAGCCAAGCTTTTTTCCTGCCACGTCCGTGCCAACTTATCTCTTCGGTTAATTAGAAAACTCGTCTTGGAAGTAAATTCGCAAAACGCAACCTTCCCCACCGAGTAATCGCTTACCGCGTCTCGCTTCCTGCAACAGATTCCTCTTACGAAGTTCTCAACCCACTGCTGAAAATTGGCGCATAAAATTTTCAAACGTCCCGATCAAACTTGGCCGATACCCGCGAAAGCTCGTCCTACCAGAAGCGAGTAGCAGTAGCATGAGCAGAGTCGAGAGTAGAGCTCCTCTCTATTCTGGCCGAGGCGAAGTGCCTGCTGCCGGGGTATTTATTAATAGAGATTAAACTCCGCGTCGTGTCGTGCCGTGTGCAAGCGCTCTCCCGCGCAGGATGCACGCCGCTAGGGCAGTCTGAGTCAGACTTGTGCTCCAGAAACTGGCTCGCGCGCGCGCGCCCGTTTCGCCAAAATAAATCGGTCCGAATCCCACAGGAAAGAGAAAAATCGCGTGAGCAAAAGCACGTATTATCGTCCGCTTGAAATTCTACTTATCTTTCCTTACTTCTCGATTCCAAGATTGGAGCGGCAAAGTGATATCAAAGAGAAGCAGCTCTCTTATCGGATCATCGCGATAAGGTGACGAGCGCGAGTGCACGCAGGGTGTCCACGAAAGTAAAGGAAAATTCAAGGGGATCTTGTCCGTGCGGGTGGTTCCCTTGTAGTGTTTGCAAGCGTTCTCGTGTCCGTGGTGTGTTCACTGTGTGCGTGTGCGTGGGTTTTGCATCAACTTCGACGAGCTGCTCCCCCTCATCTCACCGGCCGGATACGTTTAATTCTTTTCCGTGCTCGCTTTTCGCGCGCCTCGGTGACGTCCGTCAAATTGCTCGCCAGGGGTTCCACCTGATTGGCAAAGCTCCCAGTTACCATGAAACGAACACGCGAAACCTTCTCCAGTAGCTTCTCTCGTCATTCGTGGTTACCCTGTAACTGATACACGGGTGGAAAACGTTCTACAGAAACGTTCTCCGTGACGAGCACATCTACAGTTTCACGTCGGAGCCCGTATGGTCTGACAATTTTTTGGGCCGTTAACCTCGTAAACGCGAGCAATTTAGCCAGTTAGCACGAACGTCTGGCGTAGCAGAGGCAGCCCGATCCTATACCATCCTCCGCTTCAAGGTCCCATCGATGGGTTCATTAAGCGCTAATTAATTGCCTTTCTGTTCAAACTCTCCTCGTGCATTCTGCACTCGGTGAGGCCGGTTAAATAAATTGTTTTACGCGGTGCTTGTTTCGGAGAGTATCGATTCGCACGATCCTATCGTGCGTTTCATTTTGCAGGGCACGGGCTGGGCCTCGCGCGCGTCGGGACGACATATCGATTGTTTGGAAAACGATTGGTTGCGCTCTTGAGGCGCGCGCGCCACGCTTCGTTGAACCACTCGGAGGAGGCGTTGGAGGAGAGCCGCGCCGGATCCTACGCGCCTTTCGTTATTCCGCCTTACGCCTCCTGCAATCGTTCGATGTTGGAATTGTCTTTGCCAACCGCGGGGACGTCCACTATTCATTCACATGATTAACACCGTTTCACTAGCCGAGAGTTGTGACGCGACAACTGCGCCCAAGATTCTCCTCGATTACTCGAAAAAGGAAAGTTTCTCTTTTTCTTACTTTTCTCTTAATTCGCTCGAGCGGTTTTAAAACTCAACATGATCAGAAGAGACAAAATTTATTTCTAAGCACTCCGACTCGGGATAGTAGCTTTGGAGTAAGATAGACGAATTTTACTTGTTTCGTTTCGTGAGTAATTACGAGAATCTGTTTAAATTTTTCGCGAATAATTCTTCGTCATTGCCGATTCAGCCAGTCGCTTTCAACGATTTGAGAACTCTAACCGGGTAATAATCTCGACTATAATCGATCCGCCACCTCGTCCGATTGAATTGCCCTTAGCTCAACCCAACTTCCTAATCATCGAGAATTGGATGGAAGTGACTCATGGAATTCGATGGAATTTCACCTCCTTATCTCTCGCCTTTATCCCGCGTCCCAATCATTCGATCCTCCGCGCCGCGGTTCCGCCTACTTAAGTTTCAAATTTGCCCGAGACCGAAACTCACGGACAGAGTAATTCGAGGCGCTCGTTGGACGCGTCCGTCATCGCGACTACTATTATTACAATTGTCACAGGGCATTAGGGCGGCGCCAAAACGCATTTCGCAAGACCTCGCCCGCGAATTTTCCGTCCCATGGGTCCTTGAAAATGAATCATCGTAATCGAGAATGAATCTGGTGAAAATAGGATTATCCTAAACACGAGACGACGGTGACTGGAAGATTACTTAGTTAACGCAAAACCTTCGAAGTAACAACTTAACACGTTCACCGCCTTGTCACCCGTATCTGGGTGACGGTATCAATGGCTAATTATAGATAATCAAAATAGGTATTTGGAAGTATAATTAACGCTTCGGATAGTGAAGCGAAATTCAAGGTGACGTGGCAGTCAACGTGTTAAGTAGGAACGCAAACAAATTTACAATTCCTCAATTGGCTTATCTCTCACTCCGCCGTGCTCCACTCGTCATTCACCGTTTTCCACCGGCGTCATTGAACCTCCGGGAGATTTCCGTAATCCGTCGGATAATTTTAGCTCGAAGCGTGAGATATTTTCAATCGCACTATCGCTAACGCTATCACTCGAGGAGCGCGGACGTGAATGGATAACGATGACACCCAGTCTCGTACTACTCAAGGCGTCGTCTTTAACCGCGATTCTGCAGCTCGTCTCACCGGAACATCATTCTCCCTTTGCATGCCCTCAGGTAGCCATCGTCCTCTCATACATCTTCCTCCGTGCGCGCTCGACTAAGCGAAGAAGCGTATCTCTTGAAAACGACGCTAAAAGGAAGCACGTGAAAGCCGTCGACATCCGGAGCGCACAAGCCGCAATAGAGACGAATACCGCAACGTTCCTCTTGCTAAAAGAGTGCGCGCCTGTGCCAGTGTGGGTCCGTCAGTCACGAACGAACAATAATCGTTTCCACCGACCCCGACGGCCATCCACATTCCTGAAAGTGCAAAGTGCGAAGTGGAACGACGAAGTGTCGCGACGACGTTTGAACTTGCGCGTGAGCGCGCCCGGTCTGCGATGCTCTGACGATAGGAGAGGAAGAGAGAAGGAGGAAAGAGAGGAGAGAGAAGCGTGGTTAAGAAGTGGTGAAAATGGATAAAGTGGTGCCTGCGACGTTTCACTCCTAAGAAGGGCTAAGACTCCGATACCACTTCGGTTTCCTCGACGCTCTTTCTCCTCGGCTTTCCGTTTTAAGTGTTAATCGGGCGCGACAGAACGTAATTCTCGTTAATAGTCTCGGTGTGAGTGTGGACAGTGGTCCGGGCGCGTTGAGCGCACCCAAGAACGTTACTATGGTGTAGCTCGACAGCAGGGGACCGGGCAAAACCACGTACATAGACCAAATGATGATAGTGCTTCTGCTGTGCGTCATCATGAAGATAGCAGAGTTCTCCGTTGGCCGTGCGAGTCCGCCGTTGGCAGCTACGGCACGGCCACCGCCTCCTTACTACGGCAAACGAAGGAGGCAGGAAAAACGTTGTCATTCCCAACGAAAGAGCCACGACAGATGCAAGTGCGCTCAGCAAAAACGTAAGGCCCTAAGCGTGTAGCGCGTAACTTCCTAGAGATCACTCGACGTGCACCTTCCCAGAGAGAGAAAGTTTGGAAAATGGAGTAGGGGCCTTTTCTCGATCGAATAATTGCAGAGTACTCCGATCGTCTTGATTCTGCACGAGGGTTCTTCCGGTTTCTTTCTCCCGTCCAACATCTTCCGAAACTTTCTCCAATTCGATATTGGAAATATCACAATATCGATTAACTTCTTTCTTCGTAGACCCCTTCTCTATGTATCGTCAGATTTGAGTTATCCGATTCTTCGTCCTCCTTGTTTATGTAGTCGTGCTGGATTAAGTCGACGCGTGTCTATGGGACGAAAGACAATACAATTGCATCATTCGGAAACCCCACGTCTTCCTCTCGATAACGATAAGTTGCGTCGTGAAACTCAACTGCAATAAGAGAACTTTACTGTCGGTAGTATGAATGTTAGTGTGTAACGCTTCATATAGTAAGTTGTACCTTGGCTTGCTTTCTAATATCCTGCAATGGCCATCCCAAAGTTATCTCCTTAGGAGAAACCCTATTAACGTCAGCATCTTCGTTAATGTAACGCAGAAGAAACTGGTTTCGTGAACAGTTCTTAGAGTCGCGTTAGCGAACGGGTTCTCCATTAATTCTTGTGGTGAGGATCGGTTCGTGAGGGCTGTCGTGGCTAATGCGATATTAATTACTGGATTGAAGAGATCTATGGCATCCTGGTGCGAAGGAAAAGCGCGGTTTAAGTTTTGTCGTTTATCAAAAAGCATCCTTCGCATCCCGAAGAGAATAAATGCTAAAAAAAATCGTTCAACTTTTAATGGTCCATTGGAGAAGCACGTTAAATAAGTACAAGTGTAATTGACCGCCTGATTATTTCCGCTACCCTGAAAAATATTGCCCAGCTGTAACGATGGGCACCATCTGACAAATAGTTGGAACATCTGCTCAAATGTTTGAGCACGACGGAGAATAAAAATCGAAGCGACTCCCCATGTGTCTTCTCTTCGAGTTATTGCCTACCACGCTTATCGCAGCCTCCAGACGAGACTCAACCGTGTAGAATAATTTATTTGCATTCCACCCCCCTTTCACGTTTATTCATGCTCCACGAGTGATGAAAAGAGCGTTGATTAATAATAAACTGCAGCAAGAGAGTTATTGCCTACATTCTTATCGCTGCAAAGTTTCGAAATCAGTTATCATCGACTCGACAGTTTATTCGTCGAAACTGCTAATTCGAGTGATGACGCTTCGTTTAGAATAATTACAATTTAACTTATCTTATTGTTCCACTATACTTATCACGTCTGTTTTCTTTCCTCGAGAGAGGGGCTCGATTTAAATATACGCTCTGAAATCACAAGAAAAATGGCGAACGGCAAAGAAGAGCCAAGACGCTTCTTTCCTGCAGTCTGCTTTCACGCAGATAACGTTTCTCAGTCTCGAGCGCGCGTAAAATTGGCGACTCGAAATTTGGCTCTTCGACGTACCTCCTCCTCGGTTAGCTTCTGCTAAAATTATCCGGTGCCCTCGACACTGCGAGGGAAAATATCTCCGGTGGCATTCTTCCATCGATAAAGCGAGTTGGAGCGACGTAAAGCTACACCTAGCTATTTTACTTGTAGACCGTCACGGTTGGGTACCACTGGAGCAGCCTTGCAACGTAACGTTTAACATTTCGCAACGGCGATTCCTTGTCAGTCACGAGATACGCACAATGGAAACTGATCCGCAAAAGGAGAAATCAATTTCAATGGAGAAACGGTGGTGCGCCCCTTTGCCTCGAGTCGATCGAACGCGGCAAGAGATTAATTAATTCCTCGAAGCGGAAACGGGACCAGCATCGCATGCTATGGACCAATTCGAGATATTCCCCGAATCCCATTGAATCAGCTGGCAATCGCTTTAACAATAAAGTCTGGCTTAAGCCGGATTTCTGCTTATTTTACATTCTCGAGACAGAATGCACGCGGATAACCTGCAACGTTGTGCAAAAAAAATTCATATATCTATCTCTTAAGAGTGCTTAAAAACAAGAGTACTCACAATGATCCGAATGAATTCACTGCGACGTGTAATTTGCATTAAAAGGTTATTCGCATCTTTAAGCTTCCATACGATTTTCTGGAATCGAGTGTATATGGAAGTTGACATCTTTCTTTCTGCGTTGATTCTCGCCGATACTCTTCCTAATTACCGCGGAACGTAAGCATCTTAAGTAAATATATTCATTGCCGTCCACTAAGAATCAATAGACAATTATCGTAAGTCTTCGTCATTACATACGAGATGGCCCTAATTTACCTTTTGATGGCTCGATTTCCTTTTACACCCACCCTTTACGCTCATCCGGCTGCGCTCATGCGTCGCATGACCGAACGTGCTCCATAGGCGCAGTCGAAATGAATTTCTAACAGTGAGCGAGACGAGAGGATCGTCGCAATATGGTCGCGGAAATGTGTGTTTTCGGGTAGGATTTATCGCGTGTAAATATTCTCCGTAAGACGCGATTGACGCGACCAAACGCCATGCTGTGGAAGACAATTAGCACAGGTGACAAATATTTTCTTAAAGCCGTCTATTGTCTGCGCCGCGAACATCTTTTCTCTATCTAATACACTGTGCATGTGCTGCTGGGCCCTGCCCACGGTTCGTCATCTAACGTAATTCTTTTATCGTTCTCCAAGCACGCCGCGTGACGATCCATGCCCGTAGATTTAAATCTTCGATAATCCATTCGCGTTCGATTATCCCACATCGAATTTCGTTTAGGTTATGTGCAACTGATTGCGCACGGTAGTATCTCAAACCAGACCTAGATATACTTCGTTCAACCTACAATCCTTCGTATTGGGAACAATATTTGTAAATTTACGATAATTGATAACAGCTCGTGAGACTTCGACTTAAAGTTCGGGGTAAGAGAGTCCCGATGAACTTTAAAGCATCGATTTACCTTTGATTTGGCAAATTGCCACAGGATTTTAATCGTCGAACTCAGACTGCGACGACCTAAATATAAAGTTTTAATTACGAGATCGACTGGTATAAAGGTGCTAGCGTTGAAAAGGTTGTTACGGCAATACTGAGTTTCTTTATTTATCGTAGAGTGTTATATTTGAGATACCAAATCGCTCCATTATAGAAGTGCATTATTACGACGCCTTGCTGATACAGCATATCGTAGTGTTGGAACGTAGATAATACGACAAACGACACCTCTTATTTTGTATCATTCGTAGGCGCGCTCTTTTTATCGTCCCATTCCCATTTTCCGCGCTAAAGTGTGCCTCTTATCTAAAATCACCTTGGCTATTGAAAACGATCGACAATTTTGTTCTCGTAAGAGCAGAAGAACAGTTCGATGGCTCGTGTGTATGTATGTCAAGAGGGGTCGGATATGAAAGAAAAGTGTGGGCTATAAGTTGTCCGTGGAACATTTTGTCTTTTGTTTGGAACGTTATGCAGCCTTGATCGGCCTCTAGAATCTTTAGATTCAAAGCGCGGGCGCGAAAGCTCAAATGCGGCCGCCATATCCTTGCGCTGTGACGTCATTCGCTGACAATTCCACTTTGTCGCCAACATTACGTTACATTCGAATGGAAGTATATGTTGTCAGCGTATCGCGAGCAGCCCATAGTGCCAATTTCACCGATATCATTATCCAAACGGAGCATTTGCCTTGCAATTTGAGAAAGTAACATTGTTTAGTTCAGTGACATCTTGCTGGTCGCTCACCACGCGGAAAGTCGATCGAACGTTTACTATACAAATGGGATGGACATTTTACAAATCGTAAATAGACGTAAAAGGAAAGTTGTGCGCATACGCAGTTGTCGATTCGATTCTCGTGGGTAGCCCAAAGTGTTCATTCATAATCGTTTGATACAATAGAAGGTTACCTTTGTGTACCTTACTTATTAGGACATTCGCCATGTAAACAATGGGTGTAAGTAGAAACGTACACACAATATACGCAAAAGTGCGCTTGAATGGAGTTTTTATTTAATGAATGGCTATACTAACTCTTGAGACACTACGGATTGTAGATTGAAATGTTCTATATAAGGAAACCGTGCTATGCTCTATCCTTTGATTTAAATTTGTGTAACTTGACAGTGATGTTAAATAAAATATTACACGCTCCGTTATAAAAATTCGTAGAAACGCGTTATTCACTTTTGAAACGTTTCTTCCGAACGTATTAATGCGTCTATTACACGTATATGTCACTTCTTTGTAATGTGTAATTGCAACTGTTATGTAATAGGCTGTGTTATAAATTAAACGTGCATACATTGTATTACATATAAAGTTAAATTTTCCAACTTAAGTAACTCAACGCTATAATGGTTGTCCTGTGCACTAGATTTTATTACTTCATATGTATAGTCATCATTACATTATTATTTTTACAACTAATAATAAGCGTTTACTTTTTGATTTACCAATGCAAATCTAATTTTACAGGTGCCGGTAAAGGGGTTGCAGTGATGGAAGATCCACAAACACCAGGATCCGATTGCAATTCTAATCCCGCAACAGACTCTATCCAGCAAGATTTGATTAGTTCAGAGTTTGTTCAGGATAATGTCGAATATCAGTGGTTCATCGATTATGGGTAGGTTTATATCATATGATATTGTTCTGTACGTTTCACAATAATTTCTCATGAAATACCTATGCGCAAATGTCTAGATACAGAGATGGAGGATTACACATTCATCCAAGTGTTCTTTCCTCACTTTCTGCATCATATTCGCGCGAAGACCTGGGCTATTATGACGATCTCTCGCGTAATTTGGATGCTAACTTGGCTGAAATTGATATGGAGAGCTTCCGTTCGGCAGATATCCATACTCTGCTCACAGCGTTACCAGTTATGTGCACCGATCCAGTTCAGCATTCAGAGGTAAATATAATATCTGCAGAGGAACTATTCATTTTGTTTTAAGCAGAGTAAGGATGGACATAATTATAGAAATTTGCATTTATATCATCAACGTTCTGTTTTGACAAGTTGATTTTAGTTTGATGTCACATGCTTCTTAAGCATTTAAGAGTACTGATTTTGTATGTTACATAAGTTATCTACTCTTTAACTACTGTTCAAATTATTATACAAGCTGAGATTATGCTACTTTACAATGATGTAATCGTTTCTGTCGATCGTATTATTCCTTCTTCTATCATGCATATATTATATTATATATACTGACAGATCCAGAATCTGTTCTGTAGTTTACGTCAACAATAATACTTTTAATTACCCGTCGTCTCGGTAGAGAATTTTAATATTTTTTATGGTCGATGAACTTAAATTATCGAAACATCGGTCTATCAGCTTAACAATCTATTAAATTGAATATGTATTCCCTTGTCGCGGCAGTTTAACTATCAAAGGGAACGGTATGCCAGTATATCTGGATCCGTCATGGAAAAGCTTGACATCGGTTCTTCAATCAGTCCTCATACTAGCAGCCAGGTATGGCAATGGCTGAAAATTTTAATGTGTACCCGTAACAATGTTACAACTATTAATGGCATATAATTTGTCTTAATCCACGTTGACATGCATATAATTTTGACGTAGTTCATACTTTAACCTGCATGGAATCTCATACTTTCTGCATAATTACAGTCATGTGCATACGAGACACCTCAATACAATCGTCACACATCAAAACGATATAAACCATCATGAACAATACATGCATGAAACAAAAATTATGATTTTATTATTGTTAAGGACATGCATGGTTAAATAAGCATGCATAGTTTTACAATTTACTTAATGCTATGAACTGTTTCTTTAAAGGGAGAAGACTCTGCTTGCTCGACAACAGATACAATCTCAATATGCAAGTCGTCATTATTATTTTCTCCTCTAAAAGAGACACCCGTTCTGCCACCAGGAGGCAGTTACAGCGTAGACTCCTTGGACTGTGAAGATATTTTACTTACGTGCCAAGCAAACAACAAAAATAATTATACTATCGCTTTTGAAGGCAGTATTACCATGTACTCGGACGGCTCACAGGACTTTGAAAATCTAGGTAATGATAATTAACATTTAACTTTTTACATATCAATATTTAAACATAATTTGTGCAAACGTGTTACAAATCATTTTTTTTTCTTTTTAGAAAAACAAAAAACTTATGAAGCGCCAGAAATATATTACAATAGGAAACCGGATCTGAAAACACTAGATTTGTCAATGGCCTGCTCTGATTCCAAAATATATACAACATGGAGTAATCTCAAACATTCCTCCATGAATAAAGTTATTACACGCCATCCATCTGGTAATAATAATACGATACCAAATCTCTTACAAGTCTCTGGAAATGTCATGCTAAGTACAAATAAAAGAAGTCAGAGTTTACCGGACCTTAAAAAAGCACGAGAATTACAACAAATAAGTGTGCCTCTCAACTTTTCAGTAAGTTATAGCAGAAGTAAAGGTTACTGTAACCAAAAACATTACTTATAAATGAACTAAATCTTTTTACGTAGGTTGATTCTGCCGAGTCCAATCAACATGCACAGCATTTGCAAAGTTCAGGTTCCGTCATGAGTCGCTCTGTAAATGAAGAAAGTTCTGATAGTGCAGAAAATATACCATCTGGAAAGAAATTACAAAATCTCAGCCTTGTACGATTATTTATGAAGCAAAAGAGTATGAGTGCAGAGGGAATGAGTTTTACTCTTGATCAATCAGATTCTGTGAGTGAAACTGGTTGGCCTACAAGTAATAGTGGCAGTGACAGTGCGACAAATACAAATACTCAAATACAAAGACAAAACATAAACAATACGTGTAATCGTCAAGTATCAGAAAATGATTTTTCTATCAATTGGGTCCAAAGTGAATATTGTAGTAACCAAGATGGGGAAGATCAAAAAGAAACATTCAATGACATTCCAAAGCGCTCGTTGCCTGTAAAAGAAGTTACGGATCAGTTAGTGTCATCAGCTTCCGTAGAAGAACTTTCAGAGAGTATCTCTAAATCTGAATCGCCCATTAACGATGGTGAAGAAGGTACTTTCGCCATGAACCAAAACCATACAAAGAATGGCTGGAAAGATCAACTAGAAAAAAAGCATCCAATTTCCAAAACAACAGGAGTGCAAGCAATTGCAGATACAGAGGACAATGAAGTGCAAACCTCTTTAATTTATACAGTGCCTGTGGAAAAAGCTAGTCTTTCTTTACGGGAAACCGTTCTTAATGAAAAACCTGTTTACATTGTATATCCTAATTATACATTGCCTGATTTATCATTTCTTAAGATTAAAGACACCACACTGGACAACGTTGCTTTGAAACCGCAGTGTCTTGGCAAAAGTAAAATGGCATGGCAAAATGTTGGCAAGACCGGCAGACCATTCTCATGTAACGATATTGATGCTCTTAGACAGCGTGGCTTTTCTCATGTACAAGATTGGGAATCGTTAACATTCCTTTTACCTACTGAATACAAAAAAATTTTACATGATGTACCAGAAGTATCGAGGCATATCAACATTAATGAAGAAACCAGAAAGCCACTTTTTTGTTTATCTCCACCAATGCGACATAAAACACGTACAATAGCGGAAATTATACCAAATACCACATCCTCTACTAGTAGTACAGCGACCCAACCGTCCTCCGGGTACAGAGGATCATCTACAATTTTAACCGATTCTTCAACAAATCAACAAGCAATGTCTAACAATACGTCAAATCCATTGTATTTATATCGTTACGATAGTATTAGTTCTGAGGCCAGTTTAGTAAGTAATGAAAAGAAACTACAGCGACAAACCAGCCAAGGCAAACCAATTTGCCCTACTCTTCCCAAACGGTCTATTTCAATGCCGCACGGAGATAAACAAAGTGATTGTTGCAATGGCAAAGTTCCACCAAGACCACCATTGCCACGAAGCATATTAAGAAAAAAGAAAGTTCCTGCAAGTAAAAGATACAGTATGTTTGAAATGGGGGGAGTAGAAGAAGTAGATGATCAAGTGTCAGAAACAAGTAAGAGAATGTCTTTACAAGAACCGTATTATATGAACAATGATTTGCAACTGTTGTATCGTGGAAAAATAGTTGACTCGGAAAAAGATGTAGATGAAACAGAAGAAAGATATCATACAGGTATATATAACTTATATTACACACAGATATATATATGTTTAAGATACATTTCCTATCTACCATTTTACACATTACCCAATAAAATTATGGAGGTATAGTTATAGCACTTATAAAGGTAAATTATGTCTTGTTATAGATAGGTGGAATGAAACCACACATAATGCAGAATTAGAAAGTGAAGCTTCTCAACACAGTGAAGATGATGTAAAACAATTAGAAGAATACTTAAAACGAAGTGGGTTTTCATCTCAGAGTAGTGAAGGAAGTACAGATGATCCAGATGTTAAGTTGAGATCCTATGTCAGAAAGTTTCTAGCCTTAAGAATGAACAAAGAAGTCCCTAAAACTGTCGACATGATAGAATCACAGAAGAAGACTGTCAGCTTTGCTGTGCACCAAAGAAAAAAGTTTTTGGACAATAAGGTAAATAATAAAAAGTAATATTTATTTTGTAGATATTATTCTAATATATAAACGTTGATGGAATCTTTTTAATTATTATTGCAGGCGAATAATGTGAATCATACTATAAATGAACAAAGTACAGATCGTTCAATTGTTGAAGAAAATAAAGTAGAACCTGAAACTAAACCACTGGATTTAGAAGAAAAGAAGTGTATGTTATTTTATATTATCCTTCCTTATACTGTTTATTCTGCAGACTCTGAAAAGAAGAAGACATAAATACATGTTTATTTTTAATTGCAGACATGATATCATCTGTGAATAAAGCAGTAGGTGCATTACAAAAGTATTGGAATAATGAATCTGTACATGGTCGACAAAATTATAATGAGAAAAATGAATGTGCACAAATTTGTGTTAGTAACTTATGCCCTGCTCTTTATGCTATTATGTCCGATGGTTTAAAACCTCAGCTAAGTTCTACTTTTGGCCCAATAACGAATAGTGTTTGGCAAGTTGTAGAAGCTTCTTCACAGCAAGGTCCACTCACTAAAACCTTAAATGAGTTAGTGCAAAAAATCAATGGTGAAGATGTCATTACAGAGGGCATGCTGAAATTTCATGCATTTGTATTTGGTTTGTTAAAGTGAGTCATTCTTTCTACATGCACAATATGTACAATACAAAATATTTAATATACTTTGTATTTTTACAGCTTGCGAGCTTTAGATGCGTGGTTCGCATATCTATGTACAAGGGAATCTATCCTGAGAAAACATTATAATAGTAACAGTTTATTCGTTGGAGCTTTGGCTAATACTAGTGCACGCGAAGTCGTAGACTCTTTATTGTATATTTTAAACGAATTAGCATTTTATCCATTTCAACTTGACTTATTGTACCAATATCGTCAGCTTCATAATAGTTTTGGTAATATGAATGCTCATGCTATTAATGTAAGTATGCTGTGTAAAATTTTATAATATGCAAACTCTTTTAGAATTGGAAATTGTCAGTCATAAATATCAATTATGGATGTTCTAGGGTGCAAATTACAAAAGTGATGTTTCTACAAAAGAATATCAATTTGATAATTCTGAAGCTTCATCAGTGGTCTCTAGTCCGAGAAAGATTCGTCCAAGATCTTGTGTAGCTTATAGTAATCATGATGACAAATCCACCATAGGACACAAAAATGATTTTGAATCTATAGTGAAAAAGCGTTTCAGTAATCCTATCAATGCAAAAGTATTTCATGCCTTAGATAAATTAGCTTCTGAAGACTCGGAAGATTACACCGATAGCTTAGAACACTCTCCATTAAATAGAGCTCAAAAAAAGCAATGTGTGCCTGCAAAGGTTACAAGTCCTGATACAAAGTTAGATGAAGAAGATACCATAACTGGTGAAGCAAAGTTCAGAAAACTTCAAGAAAAGTGGGAACTAATGGTTGGGAAAGAAGATACTAAACCTCAAACAATAGCATCACCTGTATCACCATCACGAACACCTGGAAAATCTAAAATACCTCGTCTTCTCACATCGCCAGTAAAGCAATCTAATCTGGCAGTAGGAAATGTAAAAACTGCAAAGTCACCAGTTTCTGGTATTCCCTCATTGAAAAAGCCCACCATGCTGTCAACCGCTAAAACTGCGCCTAAAAAACCTTTGGAACTTAGGGGAAAGGATGTTACGAGGCGCACGAGTCGAGTAGACCAAGATGTAGTAGGCACAACTAGAACACATTTGACACGCCCTAGCTCCTTACCATATAAGTCACATGGGCTTCTATCAAAAGATAAAAATGTAACATCTCCTCACAGAAGAGCAGCATCCACGTCATTACCAAGGCCAACCGCTACTCCTGCTTCAAGAAATACTCCTGTAAAACAACCACTTAAGTAAGCATAATAGATCTTTATATCTGTGGTATATTAGTAGGCATCTATTATTTTCATCATGATTGCAATTGGAGCTACATAACATATTTCTCATCTGCTTTTATCCGTTTTCTTCTGCTGCATATTTTGATATTTTCAAAATATTCTTAAAACATTATTCTTTAAATACTATTTTAATAATATAGATGTGATGCGATTAGACATATTATTTATAATATTTATTATGTTCGCTATTATTTAGTGTTCTTTTTATTTATTTCTTTCTATAGATTAATGCATTAACAGAATCGTGACCTCTCGATTCCAGAGAAGTTCGCACTCTTACACATCGAGCACCATCCGATAATGGTCATCTCTCGTTCAGTGAAGGAGAAAAGTTAAAAGTTATATTGGAGGTAGATAATAAGTGGCTGTTGTGTGCAAGAGGTGATCGAAAAGGTTTGGTCCCACGTGTATGCGTCCATGCTGTTCAAACCTAGCCAAGCCTTTAATGTTATATGATAACATATTAACTTAAGTGATAAAGAAAGTGAGGACAGTTTGATAGAGTTTGCAAGAACTTGGTAAAACAAACATACGTGTACAGTGTATTAAAAGAAAGGCATAAATTTGTTTTAAAATTATGATATAATATTGTTACTCATAAAGTTAATCATATAAAGCTTCATTTATATCAAATTGCGATAGTATTACCATTGACGTCATTCACAAGAGAATAGAGGTACCACTAGTCATAGGCTTTCAAACCAGATTATATTTAATTAATTGAACATACACCTATTTATAACCAAAATGTACATATATACAGTAATATGATAATAATGACGATAAAGACGACAGTGATGGTGTGTAATAACTTATATTATTATGAATGTAACTGTGATCATAGCAAATAGGCTAATAATATTATTACTGCGGATGTGCGATGTATTTCTTCATTTTATTTTTGATGTTGTAATTATATTTTAACTTGTGTCCATATTTCGTACAACATCGCACATATAAGATTTTTGGTTTTATTTGGTGTATAAATCCTTAATATATCCGCGCGCTTGTGATTCGCAAAAATCACATTTTTTACTTGCTTCATGTATTCTTTAGTATGTGAAAACATACAATGTAATCAAATAAAATCTATAATAATTATATGTTCCATTGTACAGTTCTTTATGTGATCATATAAATCCTCCTTGCGCTATATGTTTCATAATGGGAGCAAGGCAATCATGCAAATAGACGAGGAGAGTACATACGACTAAACAATATCACGGCTTAAAAGAATGATATGTCCTGGTTTCATACAGCCAAATTACCAAATTAGTTAACATATACAGAATTCATGGTGGAAAATGGCATTCTTTCTTATTAACCTTATACAAACCATATATATATACTGTAAAAGTTACATTAAAATGATTTTAAACAAGACTTTAAATATTCATAATCAATGTTGTATGAAACAGCTTTTTTGCACACATCTGCCGTAGTTCACCTTTATTAATATTTATAAATCAAACATAAGTTTGTATGTGTTTATATAAATAATTTTTTCATATTATTTTGGTTTTAAATAAATATGTTCCCACTTGCCACTCAACTTATCTATACTATATTTTTTCCCGGAATTAACACATATTTACTGATGTACTTCCCACTATTATCGATAAATGAAAAAAGTAACGTCTAAGCAAAGAAATGTGTTCCAAACATTTGCAAATAATATTTATACATTAACTATATTTTACTGAACATTTGTACCCTTTATATGATACAGGTATGCTTCTGACTCTTTCTTTTTTTCGATTGTACCGTATAAACATCTATCGGATCATCGCTGGTTTTGTTGTCAGTAGGTGATATGATGAAAGCCTAATATAGCATCAGGAACTTTTCTGCTACCATCACACCATTTACACTGTTGTACGATGAAACAATACACAAAAGTTAATTAAAATAAGGACATTCATTCACAATGGATAACACTTTCGTACTTCCTGTATTAAAAATTTGTCATCAGGCCATTATTGCATTATTGGTTTATCATTAAATGTGACATCCCTGTGAAAACAGTTACATCCGGTGTGCGTAGGAACATTCTATTGCTACAATTCGTACTATGTTAAGTGATAAATAAGAAGTTACTGTTTCCCTTAATAGTCTTACCCCTACAGTATACCTTACTATTATATATACAATTAATCTATGCTCGACTAGATGCAGACATATATTCATGTCTGATCAGTCTTCACCACAATAACATTTAATTTGAATATGATAGGTACGATATAGCCGAACCACTCCATAAAAATAACAATCAAATATGGTTACACCTTACTTCGTCTTATACAACTCTAGTAAAAAGAACAGTACCAGAAAGCTAACTTTTCCATTCTATTATGTTAACAAAAGCGCTACTACTTTTGAAAATAAATGTCTAAAACTGTATATTATTATATATATATATATATATATTAGATTGAATAGTCTATAATGAGAAATACAGGATGACATTCATAGGACACAATGTAAAAAATTTCATAATGCTTAAAAAGTAAGATATTTTTACATAAGATTTATGAAAAATGCTAAAGAAAGGCATAAACTAAGAACTGTAATATTTAAATTCTGCATAAAGTTCGTTCCTGGTACTGTTAAGTGTTAATAGTAAAACATAATTTCTGAACATGCTCTTAAAATGTAAGTTCATAAAAGACAAGCAATATGGCATATTAGCAGTCTGCAGGCATATGATGTGAATACAATTATGTACAAACTACTAAAAAAGATTACCTCATCATTGCATACATGTGTATCAATTTGACCACACAGCGTCGGCGAATCAAAACGAAATTCATATGTAATAAACAATGATATTAATATGTTTACAGATGTGTACAGCATTGTGGTCATCCACATTAGACACTAAGAAAACGCAATTTATAATTTTTTAATAATCATCTTTACTTAGATTTTTACTAAATTGTTATTACAACTTGTATAAAATATCCAATGATGAGATTATTGCATTCCTGCCATGATATAAATGACTTCTAACATTGATTGTAAAGAAAAAATTTTATACGCGTCTATCTCATGATTGCAAGTATCTGCAATACGATATGTAAAACTTTGAAACTTGGTTAATTGTAGGCTACGATCAACCCTTAGTTAACAGCATGATAAGATTTTAAATTGCTAGCCAGTAAAGGTACTCTTACAAGTATATACCGTATGTTTTGTAACTGTAAAAATGTATTAACTAGACATTATAAAATATGGTATAATATGAGGCATCGCGATGAGTTTATATATAAGCAAGTGAAAGTGAGAATGATAATAAAATATCACGCAATTAATTAAGGGTTAAGCAATAATTTTCAATGCTACATGTCATAGACTACATAGGTACACATTTCCAACTTCTGTGTGTGCCTTATTTAGAATGAGTGTACAAATACAAAACATTATTGTATCCATATATTTGTTTTTTGGCACTGTCAAAGCCCAATATCAAAGATAAGACAATTCTCTTTTACTTGCTCTGATAATGTTCGATCATGTGTTACAAAGAATGATCAGAACATAATTAGGCCTTGTTGATATCGTTACTACACTTAATTCACATATTATCACAGTTTATGATGCGATTACGTTAGTTTCAGTACATGGAAATAATTCAGTTCGGCAAGAGCTAATGTCATAATCTGATTTTATATACATCAATCTGTGATAAAATTTCTGACCGTTAAATATAATTCACAATACAATTGTTTTGGACCAAGCATGTGTAATTCATTCTATTACTACACTGCGTGAGAAATAAGTAAAATGGTTTCTATCTATTTCTTATTCATTGGATGTAGCGTACATACGTAAATAAATTAGAATACAATTCAGAGCAAGTAAAAGAAATCGTAAAAGTAAACCGCAGTACTTTGGAACAAGTAAAGGCGTAATGTTCATAAGTTATAACCATCTGAAATGTGCATCTTGTATGGGCTTCGCATTGTTTATTATTGTATATTTAACTCAGGGAAGGTTGCAATAAATAACTAAGAGATACTTGAACACCTACTTTAGAGTATATACCAAAAAGTAAAATGCAATGCTTTCACGAATGAGTCAATTTGTCTGAATGTAGAATAAAAGTAATTTTAGCGTTTACGTGGATCTCAACAACACAATTCCACATTTGTTCCTCAATACAATATTTAGAAAATCGTCTACACGATAACAGAAAAGTCTGAACAAACGGATTTTGTGACAATACCTTTTCCTGAGTTAAAAAGCAATAACTAAAACAAAGTATTTTATGTCAACGTCTTATCTAATATTATAGAAAAATGTATACAATTCACCAGTCTTTAATACAATTAAATTGAAAAGTTATACGTAGTTACAGATGTATATTTCTTGATTGAAATTACTCCATGTATAAAATATGTAACAGTCTATGTTAACTGAGTATAGTGTACATATAAAGTATAACACAGGTCGGAATATAAGACAGTGTAGCATGTATATCTTTTGTTATACACATGTGGCCTATGTACATTACTGATAAATCAATGATTATCATAACACGAGAAAGCTTTTGTTAAATATATACTTTGATAGCAATTATTTATTGCAAATAAGGTGAGAATTTAAATGACTTTATATGATATTGGCTGCTCACAAGAGTTTACATTTCACATGAAAAATCGCATGTATAGACATACCATGATATAAATACTGTTGAATGACCAAAACAAATATCGCACATGTTCTTATGTCGTGCGATAATGCAGATGTAGTGTTAAATTCAGGTTCACTCAATGCAGCAGACATTCAAATAATTATAGTAATTACGTATATAAGGACTTTATCATTATGTTCATTATATATACATTGGATGCAAGATTTGTTCTGAAGCTAGATGAAAATTCTTGTACTAAAAAAATGTTTATCACGCAAACAACGCATACCTTACAACCAAAATCTGTGTAATTCAAGCAGTATATACAAGGAAATGCTCTACTTCATATGCTGGTATTTCCTCCATGGACCTTATATTTAACAAATGGGATATAATTTTTAACTTTCAAGATATATATTTGTTAGTTTTTAAAAAAAGTTGCTTCATAGTATTTGCATCTTGCTATTCTGCAACCTATGACAGTACATTGTGTAGAACATGTAATTTATATAATAAAAGATGAATTTATACATGATAAAGTAATAAAATTTGAATAAAGGACAATACAAAGATTTTGTCTACATTTTTCTGGTAAATACATTACACTATATACGAGAATACAAAATGATTTAAAAACATGACCGATGACCGTAGGCGAGAAGTTTATGTACAGTTTACAAGCATCCATGGTAAAATTCCGTCCTATAAAGCTTGTATTACCTTAAAGATAGCAAAGTAAAAAATGCAATAAAATGTCGATATCATTTTATCTCGTGCAAAGATCCTAATAAATTCCTCATGGTTTTCAATCGATCAACTCGATTGTGTCTACCAGGTACTTTGTAATAACGATGTTGTGTCGTCTTTTCTAACAATAGACACGTGATGCGATTTTATTTAAAAATCTTTTAACATTGAGTTCCACTGGGTACACTGTTTTATTCAATTTATTTTGAATACGACATCTGCACGATTCTCCTGATCAATGAAGAATGCCAGACTTTAGAAAATAAAATATGTAAGGTATATACATTACTGCATTATAAAAAGGATTACGTTTACTTCACTCCTAAACATACTCGAAAGTACTACTATCAAAGCATTAAGAATAGTTACTATCACTTTTTCATGTATTATATTTTTTCAAGTACCATAATCAAAAAATGCTTTTTGTGTAATCTGGATGCTCATTTTTGTAAACGACACTGAGACGTATAATTTACTTTTTGAAATAACCCTTAAAGGTTAATGCACTGTGGTCTAAGTATGTTATGCAGCACATTTATATTTAACAAATTATTCTAGATCCACTACAAGGAAATCTACTACTTTTTGTACGCAATATAACGAACTAGTTTGTAGGCAGCTTGACAAATACATCTTTCAATGTATAGTAAAACTTAGAATATTTTTAAAAATTGCATTGTTGAATAAACTCTCAGCAACGGTACAGCTAAAAATTTAAGTAATATATAAAAGTAATATACATGAAAATGTTGATAAATGACAATTTGTTACATTAAAATATTTTGCAACCAGTCTATTCACTGTGAATGATGATTATATCATATGAGTATTCGTATTACTTCAGAAAATGTCAGATCAACCATTAAATACAAGGAAAACAATTAATATTTATGTGTGACCTTGTGGCATTCCTCACTGATGCATATGAAAAAAGTATGATACAGGAAATGGTTGTGCAATTTAACTAAGGCTATAATACACGGAGGCTAACTACATACTGGACTCCTTGGTGGTAACAGATTCAGTATTATCAACTCGGATTAATGTCGATGAATTTAAAACAAGCGTCCTACTTAATGTAGCAACTCGCTCCATGACACAGGAAGCTGAAAGCCGAGCTTCAGCATCATGATCCCAACATTCTTCCATTGTATCACAAATTGATAGAAGTCCCTACAAGCATGTAATAGTCCAATTTTACAAAATTAAGAATACTCTTTGTAGTTTTTAAAAACTGTTTGGTATAAATTCTACTTACAGGATGTTTGCGCCATGTTTCTAGAATAAGCGGTCTTTCCTTCTTATGTACGACACTTTCTTGCATATCTTCTAATGTGGGATGAAGACCCACTTCATCTTCAAATGGTAATCTATATTCACCAATTGGTCCCTGTATGGAACGAAATGCAAACATTTGTCATTAGTTACTCTGCTAAAAATAGTTAATATAGGATCTAAGATCAATAGATTGTGTAATTGTACTATTAAACATGCATAGTTGATTAGTGAGTTAAGACATACATCTTGAACAGTACATCGAGAAGCCAACTCCCAGAGAACTAGTCCACAGGCGTACATATCAATACGCAAAAAAGAATCTCTAGTGAAATTTATCGCTCCTTCTAACACTTCTGGTGCCATGTATCGGCGTGTTCCAACCTGCGAAAGAAAATAAAAACGGTGAATATTGATTTTAATAATAAACAACGGAATGCGCAAAATAAACTTGTACCTGGCCATGAGTATCACCGCACGGTTTGCCCGGATGAAATATCAGTGCCAAACCAAAATCTGCGATGCACGCACTCATATCTGCCTTAAGTAGGACATTTTTTGACTTAAAATCTCTGTGAGCTACCGCAGGTTTGTAACCATCAGCTTTATTGGCTGGAATTTCTTCGTGCAAATGCACCAAGCCCCTAGAAGTTATAAAACAGTATTATATTTATAATATCCCGTATAACACAAAAAATATTACCTGGCCATAGACTCTGCTATTCTACACATTTCAGGCCATGTAACAACATTTGCCTTCAAATAATCACACAATGATCCTTTCTCATGGTATGCAGTAATTAACCAAAATTCTCCTTGAAGATTGTCTCCTCTCTTCTCAACACCGATGAAACGCAACATATCTTCATGGTCCATATGCGCCAATTTAAAAATTTCTTGTTCCGTTTGCCAAGACAGTTTATCTTGTATAGGAAAAACTTTAACAGCCACAACTTCACTTTTTAATTGAGCCTTCCACACTGCCCCAAAGCGACCTCTGGCTTTTATTTCAAGCAGTTGTATTGGCCTTAGTCCCAGATTAGGGGATGGTTGCGGTAGAGGAAGAGGCTCTAATGTTGGCACCTAATTTATTCAGATTGACTATTAAAGTTAACATTCAATTCTTGATTAGCGTTTATTTATATCTAATGCGAAAGTATCACTAACCTCATTGAAATACCCCAATTTTCGACGACGATAGCACCAGTATAAGAATGGTAAAATCAGAGCAAGGAGAAGCATAGGAATAGATATCGATAAAACAAGCGTTATCACTTGCTGCTCTGTGTTTGGAACTGGTTCTGATTCTAATTAAGTCAAACAATTAGTTAAGACAATAGAATATACAATAACTGTTTACATAGTAACATTATAGTTTACATATTTTTATATATACCATGAACTCTAGGTGGTTGGGTAGGTTGGGGATCCCATGTAAAGTTTTGGTTACACATGTTACCATCGCAGCAACAAAAAAATAATTCCTTTTTCCGTTCCGCATTGTCTTCGACACAATGTGGTTTATCATAACAATCCTTACTATCTAAAAAACATCCCTGTAACCAAGGTTAATTTCAAATAAGCGTAATCAAATATTTGTTACCATTAATATGTTATAATAAATATTGCCAACTTAAGCGCCATAAATTAAGCCTCAAGATAATTAACAAACCTTTAATTTAATGATGGATTTTTTGGTCACACTGTCGATTTGCCATAATACATAGCAATGATTACGTTTGTCTGGATCCTGTGGTACACAGTCTTCTTTTCCTGAACAGCCTTGTTGAGATTCCGTGCACATTGTTTCATTATAAAATTCACAATATGCCGAACCTTTAACATCGTGTCCGAATGTTGTTCCTAACGATACAGAAGTACGTGGAATTTTTGCAAAATCCAACAAAGGCAAAATGTAAACAAATATCCGATTAAAGCAACCAATATTAGCCTTTTTATATTGCAGTTCTGACATTGGAATCTTAGTGATACTAAATCGCAAAGCACAAAATGTTTGACCAAAACAAAGGAATTTACTTTCCAAAGAACGTAAATTGGAGACTACGAGTTTACGAGATAATTCTCACATCTAAAATCATCAACGGCGATTAATGCGCTCAACAGTGCTAATATGTAACTAATAATTGCTCCATTATGTGTTATGACATAATTAAAGTACGTAAGGACAAAATTGTTTACTGTGAAATTATCTTGCTGTACGTAGTTGTGACATGTTATATTTATATATCAAACATGGTATATAACATTGGCTATTGCCGTAGTGAACTTTAACGACTGCTTTCGGAAAATATTATACGATTATTTCGATATATCAGTACCAAGGTACGTTGATATAATATATGTAAATATTTGAGAAATACGATACAATTACCTAATAATCCTAGGAAGAGGTATGGCAGTATCGTCATATATGCGGACATCTCGAATGGATCGTAAAAGCATACCAGTAATTTTGAGTCTATTAGCTATTAAGCAAATTGTAGTAATTCATCCACCGACACATCTCTCTTCCTCTCCCTCCCTCCTTCGGAATGAAACGCGCACAGCATGAATTCATGTCATTTTCACTATTGAAACACTATAATTCTCGTAACCCTTCCAACGAGAATAATGTTCTTGCACGCCTATTACCTTGCTCTATTATAAACAGACACAGTTCACGTTTTCGCAGCTTTCGAGTAAAATTAAAAAGGGCAGGTCATTTTCAGGTTTATTACAAAAATATACGGCAGACGCACGAAACGGAATACCTACAGTCCATAAACTAATCGTAGAGAAACAATGTAGATAGGCAACTGCGCGTCTCGTAAAGAAAAGAATTTTCACAATGAGACTTGCAGCGCCATAGATCCATCGATAAAATGGATCGGACATTCATATTTATTGGACATAATTCGTTACATCCCGTTATGCTCTCTCACGAAAGAATAGAAATGATTTCCCAATGAAATTCTATTTCTTCTTGACGTAGTAGTATTACCTGTAAAGCACCGTGTACTTTATGTCAAATACATGCGCAAAAATTGTCTTCACGAGATGCCAAAAGCTGTCCGAATCAGAGCTAATCTGATTTATCAGGGAACGTTTCATACACCTGAACCAAAATGAAAATAATTCGACATTATAATCGTAACCGTCGTCCCAATAAAGACATTACCGATATTACTTTATTAGTTCGCAATAGAAACAGGAAGTATAACAGAATGAGGAGAAAGATCAATATGGGAACAATAAATACAATCATATATGAAAACGAATGATTTATCGTAACACCTAGAGATTAGTCGAAACTTATATTATTAATACATTAGTATTCTAATTGCAATGCGCGTAATTAATGTCATCACACGCCGTGAAGTTCATAGAAATAAGTCGAGCTCATAACGCAAAGGTATTGCGCGTTTTGTCCGAATTACGTGTTTCGTTTGAGCGTTTGGTACCATTGACTAAGAGCGACTTCCGCTTACTTTCGCACAGTCGACATGATCGACATGATGATGGACACTTCCATTCGGTGCGCGTAGATCTCTGTAGATCGTTGCAAGAAAAAGAATCGGAACTTGTTCATTTTCACTTTTCCTTATCACTTACTTCGGACTAGTTAATTCGTATAACAGTCCGATAATCGTCGTATTTCGTGAACGAGCGTTCGATCCTGTCTGAAGCACGGAAAGCATCCAGGACGCTTTTATTACGGGAATAATGGCTGATGTGGAAGGAAAGAAACTCACTGAACTTCGCGTTATAGACCTGAAAACTGAGTTGGAACGGCGTGGTCTAGATAAAACTGGAAACAAAGCGGCATTGCTCGAACGCCTTTCCAAGGTATTTCCCACTTTTCAGCTGACACGTTTTCAGCACCAGTTTCTCTCTCTATATCGGGGCGTCGTACTCTAACCCGCCATTTTAGCCCTATTGATTTCGGTATTACCTTATTCCATCCGTAATTCGTGCATACGGTACTCATGTGTATGCATCACCATACAATGAGCACGCTATTACAATAAATTCTCTAAGCTACATAAGACATGGTAATATTTTTCCGTGAGTATTATAAACATTAGCTCGTACGATCCCGCAAAATCGGGATAACGTTATCTGCAATATATGGAAATATAATTCGGTGTGCCATCCTGCAAGTCAGACTTCAATTTTACGTTCAACTACTCAACATATACCGAATTTATTTTCATGTCAACGTGTTTTTGTATTATCCAAAAATTCGTAGAATGTAACAAAATAGAATACACATGTATTTAAAGCATACTTTATATTTGTTCTTGTACATTGGGTTTTTTTTTAGGCGATATCGGAAGAAGGTGGAAACCCAGAGGATTTTCTCATCGTGCCTTGTGGCGGCGTATGTAAAGCTAGTCCAAGAAAGAACAGTGGTACATATTGTTATAACATAAAATTCGGTTTAAATAATTTACCGTATTGTGATTTGGGGCTAGAAAATTAAAATCTAATATGTTTATTAGTCACTGGCATCCTGACTCAAGAAGAGTCTACAGACACACCTGAGAGTCAGAGGGAAGAAAATATTGAGAATCAAGAAAATTCTTCTTCAAAGGTGAAGGCAGATACGAAGCAACCATCAGAGGATGACGTAGCTTGTAAAAAGGAGGTACAATAATAATTGTGCTACAGCTTTATGTTATATCAGCAAAAACTCTTTGGTATAGTCATTTATAACGAAACATTTATTCTAGGAGCATCGCAGTGATATTCATTCTAACTCCAAGGAGGAAGAATCCAAACAAGAGTTACAAGTAGCAGGGCATAGGACTATAAACGATAGCGTGCAGAATAGCGAGAAGAAAAATACCTTGGAGAAGCCAAATGTGATGAATCAGTCTTCAACAGCATCCACTACAACTGTTGAAACCAATGGGATCGATAATGAAGATTCCATAAACCTAACAATTGGGGAAGATGAGGAAAATCTCCTTGCCGAGGAGGTATATTGAAAGTTTCATTGAATTTTTTATTTGACTCCACAAGTAAAGCAAGATAAAACGAAATTGGCTTTTTTTTATATTGCTATTCGACAATTCAATATGGGAGAGCACAGTAATGACAGACCTGAAAAATATCTTTCATGTTTTGCACAATAAGGGATAATATGTAAATTATAACGCACTTACTATATTAGACAATCCGAAACAAACAACATAGTTAAATCTACAAAATTTCATAGAAGGTTTTTTTTGTTTTTTTACAGACAGAGTCTCATGACAGACATAAGGGTAAGTTTGATATTACTAATCATAGTTTATTATTTAGAGATAAGTTTTACAAACCTAGAGGTAGCAGTATTTTTACTATGGTCTTCACTGAGTAAGTTAACTGAATCTGCGGCATCAAGACTGAGGGAACGTGTTCAAATGTATACATGACAGCACCGTACTCCAAAAGTCAGGGCAAAACTAGAACTCTCCGTAAAGCAGTCTCCATTGCATCGCCCGATATGCAGTCGTCGTGTCCTACTGTGAACCTCAACGTACAACTGGAAGCGATGTTACAGCTCATCTTACGGATGTGGCATCTAATCACTTAACCACAAGCTACTGTGCACAGTGATCAGCAAGGTCTCAACCAGAATGAAATACACACCTCCTGCAACCCTTGTGCCGCTGCTGCCATATTGCATAAGAGAAACATCTATCCCATAAGTGCTAGTCTTTAAGTTAGTTAACACTAGAATTTGATATACCATTACATTAATTATGCCTGCCGCATAGAGCATCGTTGGATCTCTATCACCAAATCACATTGTGGATACAAGAAGACTCAAGTACATGTCAAGCTACAAGTGCCCTATATTTAAAATTAATGTGAGATTATTCACCACATGAGAAAAAGCAGTATCTTGAGATCAGTCGAAGCACTGCGGATTTAGCGTGACTGTAAACAGAATTGTTGTATACTCGAACAAATTTCCCCTGCGCGACAATTTTGATATTACAGGAACTACTTTATTGGCACAAAGTCATACAGATTCTAAAGAATAAGTATTTTCCTGTGTCTACCTGCACGCTCTGCAATGCTGCTTCCCCCTTTCTAGTTTCTCTTCTTGATTCACGCTTCAAATCAGAATCTTATATACAGAGGTACGAAGGTAGCTTTACATCTCTACCCAAAACGTAAAATTAGGTTCACTATGGAACGGTACCATTGGAGCATGAGTTTGCAGTTATGCAAACTTCATCGGTATTCGCTGTGCAGTCTTTTAGTGGCTCAGGAAAATTCCCGACTGGATGCATGAGCCACTAAACTGGAGTGTTAGGGAGGGAGAAGAATCTGGCTTGGCAGAAAGTGACTATGCTACCTTGATTGTCTCTGCAGATGGAGGAGAGAAGAAGAAAATGGAAGAGAACAAGAAGGGAGACTCTAAAGGGAGCGGTAGAGCAGAAGCTGGTGCCAGCAACAAGGAAGGGACATCATCTGGTGGAAACATCGGGAAGAGCAAGCAGGACGGTGGCGATGGAAGCAAGAGGTTGGTCTCTCATAGCTAAACGGTTCACAGTGATCCAGCAACGAAATGTCACATGACTCTCTGCTAGTGATGTTCTTCTGCCACATACAGTACCATCAGGATAAGATACTGTTGGACGATGGATTCCCAAGATCAAATAATTCGTCAGGGTCATGCGCAAGATCACTTTATTCCCTTTTTTTAAATCGAATATGAAGTTTCCTCATACTCGTGTATTTAGGCTGTAATTCCTAACTCTGAGAAGTATGTTAAGAAGTCGAGAAATTGGCTAGCAAACTTACCACTGGTACTACTCATGTTTTCACCTGAACATTTGTTTGAAGTGTTGTCCGAACTTCCACGAGTCCTGACAAATCGCAAGTGCTACATTCTTTGTTCCCCGAAGATAGTTGTTTCTAGACTGACAACAATTACATCAAGCAGTATAGCCAGGACATTAGTATCTTGCCGTAAATAATATTTTGCAGAATGCAATAATATCTTCGTGATATCAAGAAGCAATGTTATTATTCCCCGAAGATACTGGTATTCTATACCGCGTAAGTGTTTAAACTTATCTCAGCCATGAAGTGTCCTGTCAGAAGAACTGTGGTGGAACTACTCTTATTGCGGATGCCTAAATAAGTAAATGGATCAGTGATGCAAATATTTCTACATGGACATACCCCTATTAAAACAAAGTGACAAAAGGATCCAGAGAACAGTGAAAATACATAAAATAATCTATATAAACTGGCAATACAACAATAGTGCAAAAGTGATTATAGAACTATATGTTTCACACAATAAATAACATGAAAAAGTTGCTAGCCAAATTTATGTGCTTAACATAGTTACAGAGGTATTCATTAAGCCTCGGATGACGTAGATTTTAATTATTTACTTTTAATTCAATCAGATATTTTCATTTTATTTAGATGTAATAAAATTGTCTTATTTTCAGCATGGAATCTAGCAACAAGAGTCAAAAGAGAGATGATAAAGGTAAATCTGACATATCATTAATTCAGCCAGAAAATTGTGAATAATTATGTAAAGCCATTATCACCTTTTACTTGTTTGAATTTTACAACTACTATTGATGTATATGACAGATAAGAAGACTTCCCAAGTTAGTCCTGTTAACGCGAGTAGCAGAAATTTATGGGTATCTGGATTATCATCGAGTACTCGTGCCACGGATTTAAAACAGATATTTTCAAAATATGGAAAAGTGATTGGTGCTAAAGTTGTTACAAATGCAAGAACACCTGGAGCAAGATGTTATGGCTATGTCACTATGTCCACTAGTGAAGATGCGGCAAAGTGTATACAACATTTACATAGGACTGAATTGCATGGACGAGTAATATCTGTTGAAAAGGTATACATAAATTTTCTATTATCGATCCACGAATGCAATTTGTGTACAATATATAATATGTAATAAATAATACATATGTGTGCAGTATAAGCGATGAATTTATAAATGTATTTACAGGCGAAAGGAGACACGCAACAAAGTCATATGCGCAAAAGAGACACTACCAATGGTAAGTCTGAAAAAAAAGAAGAAAAGGACAAGTCTAAAGAAGGTCATGAGCCAAATGAGAGAAAAGATAAAGAAGTAAAAAAAGATATTGAAGAAAAAGGAGTTGAAATAAGTAAGTGTCAAAAACTTTGAAAATCTTTTACAATAAATTCAACGAATTATTACTGATCTGATTATATGGTATTCAGCGAAGAAAACTGACGAAAAGAATGAAACCATTGAGAGCAAGAAAGCTGAAGTTCTAGACAAGAAAGAGGAAGTTTCAAAAGAATCCGATTCAAGATCTACCAAATCTACTAGCAAAAAACCAGAGAGTGAGAGAGGGCGAAGGGAAGAGAAACGGATTCGTTCTTGGGATCACCATCGATCTCACAGCCGTTCTCGCAGCCGTGAACGACGTCGACGTGATGATGTACTCACCTTTGCAAAAATAAGGGTTAGGGGGTTTTCGGTGCATTATTTTCAATTTATACAGTTCCCTGGCGAGACAGGCTTTTGTTAATTATATCGCGGTGTAATATAAAAATTGTTTGTTTGCGTGCACGTATTTATGTGCATGTAACAGAATGCATTCATAATTGTCATAAACTTTTAGGAAGAACGCGAAAGACAAAGGCTAAGGGAGAGGGAGCGAATGCTACGTGAAGAAGAACGAAGACGACGGGAAGACATGGAACGGCAACGAGAAATAGAACGTAGACAAAGAGAAGAAGCTGCGCGTTTGGAGAGAGAACGCGAAAAATTGAGAAGAGAAAGGGAAAGAATTGAACAGGAGAAGGCTGAATTACTCCGATTGGAGCGCGAACGTCAAAAACTTGAAAGAGAAAAATTGGAGAGGGAAAGATTGGAGTTGAAACGGCAGCAAATGCGCCTGGAAGAGAGTAGGCGTGCTCCACCACCACCATCTATTAAGCGATCTTCAAGTGATAGACGAGATCCAAGAGATATTTACGTGGAGCCTGAAAGAAAACGAATGACCACAGAGCACAGTAGAAGACACAGTCCCGACAGAGTCACTGATAGACGCACCGAAATACTGGATCGTGTATCGGACAGGCGTTTGGACCCATCCCCACCAACACGATATGAATCTACCAGGTACAATTAATTACACTGTACTTAAAAGGCACCCGTGTACAGTAACATTATGTATTAATAACTCATCTTGATGTACTATAGGTCTACTCAAGATTTAGGATTAAAGAAGGAATTCAAACGTAGCAGTGAATTTAGTTCTCGAAGCAGCCGTCCAGATTCATTTTCTGAAGTGTCTCGTGGAAGAGAAGTCATTGTTCGACGAGAACCGTTGTCCACTACAACGTCATCCATTGATCCTCGACAAGTGAAGGAAAGGTGCGTTGTTTGCAAGTGTGAAACAATACATATCAATAATACGGTTTAGAAAATTTCGCTTCTTGTCTCATGTTATAAAAATAATTTGACAGATACGAGCGACCAAGTGCAACCACATATACTCGAGAACGCGAAGTTCGGCGGTCTGAGCCAGAATCACACAGAAGTTCCAGAGACAGCCATACGCGATACAGTGAAACCTTCAAGCCTCCCGGTTCTAGCACACCTCGTAAGTACAACGGACAATACATATTTGCAAAGTACCTATAGTGTAAAAGAAATATTATCTCCTTTCACCATCACGTTCCAAGTATACATAAATTTTATGTATGTAATCCTGCGAATATAAAGGTATTGTTTAATTTGTAAAAAGAAAGTAATTTAGGGGTCACTGTCATTACATTTGCTTTTTTTATTTTTATTATTATTATTGCTTTTGGCATTCCGCAATATCAAATTGCAAATTTTCTTATTACATTGATATTCTATAGGCCAATAGTTAAAGTGAAAAATACAGAAACTATTTTTATTTGCCTCCTACGTGAAAATTGGGTTATCAGGAATTAAGTCTTACTAATATTTTTTTTTTAACGAGTTATTTTGCCAAAGCAAAATGGAGCCAATGTACAAGAAGTATGTAACGAAATAGTTTATCCTACATCATAAATAATTGTCACAACAGTGATTTTCTACAATTTAAAAAAAGACGTGTAATAAGGTTACTAAATACTGGCATAGTAAAGCCTATTTATTTTCAATTATTTTCATCGCACTGTAATATATGTCTTATAGTATTTCTAACTGGTAACCTGTTAGTAATAATTAATATGTATTTATCATATATCGGTAGGAAAACATCTGTTTGTATCCCAACTATAAGTGCCAATTACACTTTACCTTTAATATGGTCTTAAATTAATAGTAAAAATATCAAAGGGATTAGAAAGCAATGTACATTTTATGAAAGCTCCTTTTATGTAATAATATTCACACGTGCTAACTAGATTACCATGGCATTAATATACATTGTACTACTATTTTTTATCAAATGAACTTACAAAATTTTAAGTACAAAGTTTTTTGTATTTGTACCTTAAGTTATCACCCTGAATATATCATCTGCTGTAATAGTTGCATATCAATGTTTTACTGCTATTTGGAGTAGGCATAGCGATTTAAGGGGATATTTGTATAAATCTATTGTAAAAGTACAGTACATTTAACAATTTGTTTTTCATAGAAAAGATAAATTTATACGTTCTTGCTTTCATCAGTTGCTTTCCATGCTAATGATAACAGTTTGTCTATGCTTAATCAGTAACTCCTAAACCATATAATATGGCTTCCACCTTCTCTCACATTTTTTGTTTTAAATGTGTAGATATTCTCGCTTTTGTGTTACTCGAATGCTTACTTCTCTTCTAACTTTGGGCAGTTTAACACCCTTAACACTTTGACTTTTACCAAAATTCCTTTGCATACTAATTCTAGAAAGATCATTAATAAATAATATAAAAAAATATCGAATGTTTTACCTAAACATCCAAATACCCCCTTAACTCACTCAAAAAAATATTGTTTTAAGAAATAGGGAAAGTATGTATTTTACTACATAACCTTGTATGCTTTATTAATAAACAATGATGCAGTTTCTAATTTTTTATTGAGTTTTATTGTAGCTAGTTGAACCTATTAATGGCAACACTTTGGTACTAAAATATGAAGTACAAACATTTTGATTAAAGTTCTGATCTATTCAGTAAATCTTTTTATATTTTTTCTCATTACACAATATAAAAAAATGGAAAGTTTGAGAGAGCAAACATGTTGTTATGAAGTAGTGATACATACTCGTGTTATCAGAGTATTAATAAGCTGAAGAAACACGGACAAGCTTTTCCCATTTTTTTTTAGAAGTCGTGCATGTACAGGGTAAAAATAATTTTTTGTTTGTAATTCAGGTGAAACTCGTTATGTAGAAAGTAATCGAACAACAAGTGGATGGCACTCAGGTCCACCATCAACAAAATCTTTTAATTCCGTACCTAGTGGAGGTTCTCGCGATCCTCGAAATGAGACATCCAGCTGGAGCTCTCGATCATCTGACAGTGTAAACAGGTATTTCGTACATTTATTTAGAATACATTTTAAATCGATATATGTATGAAATTGCATTTAATTTATACGAATTTTGAACGAAATTTTCATAGATGGAGTAATTCGAGTAGTATGGGAAACACTTTGCGCCACCCAGTACCACCGACATACCAAAGCGGTCCTATTCAGACTATGGGATTAACAGCTCCCGGTACAGCCCCATCATACGATCGATTTGATCCATATAAGTCTTCTATGCCCAGTATGAGAAAATATTGATCGCATCGTTCGGACATTTGATACAGAACAAGAGTAAATATTAATTCATCTACCGACATAGTATATACGAGATAAGCGTGAACACATTGCTCGATTTTGCGGAAATTATGTTCCGAGCAGTGTGACACACCATATACGTTATGGTGAAGCACATAGGCATGTTTTGAGTGTATAATTCGGAGGACAATATTGAAATTGGAGTATGGGATTTTGCATTTACCGAGGAATGCAAGTTTTAAAGATGTTTTACTTTAGTCGTATGTAATTCACTTTTAGATTACATACAGGTTCGTGTACATTCAAAATTAAGACAAGATAATATTGATACGAAGGCAGCATGTAAGATTTTACAAATTGTACCATTTCTACATCTATATGTAGTTCATACTGTACAAGCTATACTTTAAGTCCTACACCTGAATCTATGTAACTCCGATTATGGCGCGAATAAAAAAAAAAAAAACAAAGTATCGGAAAGCTATTTCAACACTGTTCGTTATAGGACACGATGCATCAACGGCAGCTTGCGAGAATTTTGTACATTTGTTAATAGGTGTCTGCGCACTTATTTCATTCGACGAATTTTTGAAGTACGTTTAAATTTACAGAGCAACGTAAAACCTTAACTGTATAATAATGTTAAAATCTGTATACGCGGCGCGCGTGGCACCGCGGCTTAACGATATCGATTATACATATAATAAATTCTAAAGACACGAAGCCACTGGGTCTTGGCAATCGTTATTCTCTAATCTGAGCATCGTTTGGCATCGATAGAGCATAGAAGCACCCCGATAAATCACCATCGAGCATAACTATCACGTGTGGCGCTTATTTCCGGATCGTCGATACACGTTACTCGCACTCACGCGGTACTACCCTCGAGGATGAAGCATGCGGTTGTAAACAAACTCGTCAGACCGTGACGCCGTAAGATGAAACCAGTGTATCCTGGGGAGCGCATTCCAATGCGTCGCCGTGACGAATAATCGAAAGGCAGAGGTGTCGTGGACTGGAGTAGGGAATACTTTCCCTTGGTTTGAGCGAAGTTAGGGATGGCGCCTCCGCGAAGGAAGGAACCGATAGAGAAATGGTGGAAGGAGAAAGAGAAAGAAAGAAAGAGGGAGAGAGTGAGGGAGCCTGTGCCAGCCGAAGGCAAAGTGTGTCGAGGTCTTTTCACGGACAGTCGTCGTGGCCGGGATCTGTTTGTGCTGGTCTGTGCAACACGCGATTGCACGGCCTCGGTGCGGCACTTCTTCCTTCGCCTATCTTCTCAAGCTCCTCCACTCGTCCCACCTTTTCTCCTCGTTCTCTCGTCCCCTTCTTCACCTCCTTCTGTCTCTTTCTCTCCCTCTTTCTCTCTCTCCTTTACCTCTGGCACCATGCATAATTCTTCGGTACTCTTGTGATCCGGCGCGAAGCCCCCGGCCCAGTCCAAATAGTTTCGTGTAGTTCCTCTCTCGCGGTTGACTGTCAAGTGTCCTGACAGTTCAAGCGGTGGAATGTGCGTGCATGGGTGCCAATGATTCTCGATACTAGGATGTCGTCGGCCACGCTTATAAGTAAGTCAAGTGTTTTACTTCGACTATCATAGTGTATCGAGCGAGATGGAGATTTGTTAGGTGAATGAGTGGGTCGAGCACGTGCTAACGCTTCGTATTTGTATACGTGGAGAATGCACGAGTTAGGCAGATGTATAAAGTTACTATTATCAAATTTAGCATCGTCGATTTCCGTTCCACGATCGTCGTTCTGTACCTAACAATATAAAATTGGAATGTCGTTCTCTCGTATAGTTATGAAACTGCGTGACGGGGTGTAATTATTTGCTCCTTGCATTTATCCACCGTGTCAACGCCGTGTGATTACATGCTCGAGATCGCATGTAACAATATCCTCACGGATACCATCGGAATACGAGCACATGTTCCAGGGTGTGTAATCAATTTGAAACGGTATCACACCCTTGACACCGTGTAACATCGTAAAACTAAGGTTCCATCGAAGATGCATTTTAATTTTTCTACCGTGCGATTGATCACGCGTGAGCGCGTGTTTTTGAGAAATCAGAAAGTACAATCGCAGATTTGCAGGAAAGAAGAATACGCGGGTAAGGAGAAAGAGTAAACGTGCTACGAATTTATGTGTCCCCGTGTACTATATAGATTTTTATCGAGCCTTTACGACGCGGCCGGTGAAATGTCTTTTTCAATTTGCAAAAATCCAGCACACTTTCGCCGATGTTTCGCGCGCACGTTGCAGCGCTCTCGATACGCACTTCTGGTCTCTCCTTCTCAAAATATCACGCGGCATTAAATCAACGCCCACGTTCCATCGAGGACTTCTTTCTTTTCGTTCCGCATCTGAATATCTCCTCGCGATCCTCGAAGTAGAATAAGCTAGGAGAAACGCCGGAATGGTAAACGCGATTTCAACTTGCAATTCGATAAAATTTATTTGCAATTACATTCTCGCGCAACGATCGAATGCTCATTTGAATGTGAAGAGTAACAAAGTTGCACGAGAAGAAAAATTGCCATCTGAACGTTATCCACGTTCCATTTTACTCCTCGTGCCATTGAGCCCGCATGATACGGGTCCATTACTCCATTGCACTGCTCTTGATACATTGGGTCGAGGAAAAATAAGCTTTATCGACTGCATTATGAAACCGTGATTTCACGGAGCAATTACGCGTCGATCGTATCTCACGTTGCGGAGAAACAAAATCAGTTTGTTTTATGCGTCCTTCGCGAGGAAGTAACGAATTGCAAGAGGCGCGGGATCCCGTCGAAGTGAAAACTGGCGGAGTTGGTGCAAATATGCGCGTGCACGCGTATCATCGAGAAATTTCATTTTACGATCGGATTTCCCCGATGCGCGAGCCAAACACCCTGCAACAATTACTCGCGCTCTACTCCCCTCCTCCTGGAGTAAAAGATAAATGATCCTTCTCCGGTGCTACGTTGATGCCGAGCTGTATCGACGGTGAATCAGTGAACGGAAGAAAGGCACACTTTCTCGCGGAGCAACTTTCACCGTCGATGAAACCGGTGTGTAATACCAATGTACCCGAAAACTTCTCCTTACGTTGGGCCACGTAATTTTGTAATTAGGTCCGCCTACCTTCTTTTTTCTTTCTTTCTTTCTTTCTTTCTCTGGCCCCTGCCGAGACGAAAGGAGCATTCAGAGCCACGGAATAGAATTTGAAAAGAAATTTCAATTATCAATGGACCATTTCTTTTTTTCACGGATTTTTCCTCGGTGGAACTTTCACCGTGGTAATTGATTGGAAAATGAATGAACACGGTGACACGGTAGTAAGGTGAGTTTTTTCGAATCCTCGATCGACCATCGCGAACTTTCTTTTTAATTACTCAAATTTGAACGGATCTATCGAGGGAGAGGATACGTACTTCAGCATTGTGGAGATCTCGAGTCCGGATGAGCCAAAAACCGGTTCCACGGATAGTTCGGATCCTTTGTGTTGGAATATTCGAATTGAGTTTACAAATCACAGCCGGATATCCCGAATCGCAGACTCGCGGAGAGAAATCTTTCTGAGAAAATTATCACTTCGCGCGATTCGTCGGGCATGGCGCCACCGAGAGAGCCCTACCACTGAAATTCTAATGAATTCGCGGAAGATTCGAAAGCTGGGTTTTCACGTAAGCTCCTCGAAGGCATTGCATAACGAGGGATCTCCCCAATTGAATAACCGTCCTTCCAATCGATTGTCCAACGACACTCGACACCACCGCCTCTTTTAAACGAGTGAATTTAATTCTGAACATTAACTTTTCAGGTCTCCATTTAATATGGAGTTTCGTCACCGGTTCCTTCGCGTATACCGAGGAAGTCGTCCACTACTCGAGTCCACGTGAGTAACATTATCTTCCAAAACTTTCCTCTTGCTAATAGTCGATAGGTACGTTTTGCTCTACTAAGAAATTCTAGCCTGAGAACATTCAATAGACAGAATCCAAGTGTCATGTCTGACGCACGAAAAAGGTTTCACGAATAAAAGCTGGCGATAATCAAAATTTCCATCTCGCCATCGATCATCCTCATCCGTTCCACTCTACCTGTATCCAATTTCGGTGACAGGTGCCATCGCTTCGTTCGCGCATTAACGCGCCTTGGTATCGCGCATAGAATAAGCAGGCAGTTCCGTAAAAGGTTCGCCGACCCGAATCGGCGCTCTTTTTTCTAATACACCCAACTCTATTTTTACACGAACTTCTTTTACACGATTCTGATTTAACGCGAATTAGAAAGAACGTTTAGTTAAAAATAAATCGTGTTAAAGGGTTATACACCTGTGAACTTCAAAAAATCGATCTTTTTATTTTTGCATAATGTGAAAGTGTCTCAGGCTATTTTCCTAAAATTTTAAATTCGTCCAAAGAAAATTGAAAAAGTTATGCAAATTTAAAGAGTATTACTCGCAGTAGGAATTGCCATAACTTCAATTTTTAAACGTATGTTTCTCAAAACGACAGTTTTCGTACAGTAACCACGATTTACCGAGATCCGTTCAACGTAAAAGAAGTTCGTGTAAAAACAGAATTGGGTGTATTTCCAATTGTTCTGGAAGTGCTTGAATATTGAACCTTAAAATTCAAATGCACGTATCTTTCTTTACTGATCCCTCGACAATGGTGCAGCATTTCTATACAGTTCACCGCACCTTACACCGCAGAGAGGATGGTCGAATTGGGACGGTGGACCGAGAAGATCGGGTGGTCCAATTTACAGAAGAGACACTCACGTGAGACCCTACACCCACCTGGTTAGAGTCCAACAGGATCAGACTGATCCTCTCGTCACGATCACGGAAACATTGGGAGCCTTGAATACCGTGGGCAGTTACATCGTTAACATGACTAGAGGGGTGGAGAACACCGGCAGCCCTTCCAAGGAACTTCCATCGGCCCTGTACACCATATCGAAGAATATTCTAGGTAGCATTAAATCGGTGGTTCTCTAATTATTAACATCCTCGTATCTATTCATAAATTATGTTTACCGAGTGATTTACTGAAAAATTATGAACTACTTCGAGACCATTCAATATTTGAAAAATCTCTTCTTAACTTGAATCAATCGTGTTTTCGTTTTTAATGATTGTCACGTCTACACTCTAAACAATTTTCAAGTATCTTCGGCAATAACGTATATCACAGTTTGAGAAACATTGAATTAAAATAGTAATTAATTGATAAATAAGTAATGCCGATGATTGTTAGCCCTTTGCACTCGAGAGGTGCTTCTCCGATATTGGTGAGTCATTTGAAAGTCACCGTCAATTTCTTAAATAGAACATCCTATTTTTTATAATATACTTTTTTAGCTTATCTCGAGAGCTTTTGAAAACACTATGATGAAATATCTTTTTCTCGTAAGTACATTTTGAAATCGAAAGGAATAATCCGAAACAAGCCTCGAGTGCAAAGAGTTAGATGGCTCGGAGGAAGCTCAGAGAGTTTGAGGATACCGAAGTGAGCGAAGTTGAACCTTGTCGTAGGTCGTAACGTGACGGACAGCATAGCCCCTCTTGTTCGGCCTTTGGGTGCCGCTCTCCCCGTGAGGTCGCCGGTTGCATCCACCCAAGCGCCTTCCTCCTTGCAATCTCCAACTACGCACGCACCCGTGGAACTGTCCAACAGGGATAAAGAAGCAGCACCATCCTCCTGTACCACGGCCGACGGAGGATTCGGAAGATGTCAAGATCTCAGCAATTGTCCGCAATTATTACTGGATCTTACGAAGCTCAGGCAATCTCTGTGCTTCAAAAGTCTCTTCGTACCCGGTGTTTGCTGTCCAGTTGACAAGCCTGGAAGTCCATCGGGTTCCGGGTAAGCTTTCTTCCACAATGAAAACTTTCTTATTGTTAGAATAAAATAATACTCTCGATGCATCGAGTTTTATTATATTATAGTGGAGTGTAACATTGAATAATACTTTCACTGGAGCGCGGTCAGTGAGTCGGTTCCTGTCAGAATGACTATTAGAATAATTTAATTCGACATTAAATAATGCTCGCGGTATCGAAATAATAATGTTAAATCGTACTTTCACTGCAGCACAATCGGTGGCGTGATCGGTGAATTGGTTCCTACGAGAATGATCATCAGAATAATTTAATTCGACATTAAATGATACTTGCGACATTGAAATAATAATGTTAAATCGTACTTTCACTGCAGCACAATCGGTAGCGTGATCGGTGTATTGGTTCCTACGAGAATGATTATCGGAATAATTTAATTCGATATTAAATAATACTCGCGACATTGAAATAATAATGTTAAATCGTACTTTCACTGCAAGCACAATCGGTGGCGTGATCGGTGAATTGGTTCCTACGAGAATGATCATTAGAATAATTTAATTCGACATTAAATAATACTCGCAACATTGAAATAATAATGTTAAATCGTACTTTCACTGCAGCACAATCGGTGGCGTGATCGGTGAATTGGTTCCTACGAGAATGATCATTAGAATAATTTAATTCGACATTAAATGATACTCGCGACATTGAAATAATAATGTTAAATCGAACTTTCACTGCAGCACAATCGGTGGCGTGATCGGTGAATTGGTTCCTACGAGAATGATTATCGGAATAATTTAATTCGACATTAAATAATACTTGCGACATTGAAATAATAATGTTAAATCGTACTTTCACTGCAGCACAATCGGTGGCGTGATCGGTGAATTGGTTCCTACGAGAATGATCATTAGAATAATTTAATTCGACATTAAATGATACTCCCGACATTGAAATAATAATGTTAAATCGAACTTTCACTGCAGCACAATTGGTGGCTCGGCTCCTGTGGGAATAGACAGCGGAGGTAGGCCACCAAGGCCACCCTACCGACCCACCAAGCCACCTCTCACTCCACGTCCTATTCCATTGTATCCGGTGGTATCGTCAACCACATCTCGACCGTTACCGGAAGTCATCGCCGTTCCGGATCTTTCCAATAATTCCAACAGCTACGAGATCACCGGTGCCGTGGACAACAACTTGATCCAGGAAGATGAAGGTACCTCGATGCATTAATGAATTAATTATTATCGTACAAACAAATAATTATACCAAAATAACATATTCAATCACAATATCCGTACCATAGAGTGTGGCGTGAGAAATTCCGGAAAATATCGGGTGGTCGGCGGAGAAGAGGCACTTCCTGGACGATGGCCCTGGATGGCAGCTATTTTCCTTCACGGCTCGAGACGCACCGAATTCTGGTGTGGTGGATCCCTTATTGGTCCACGGCACATTCTCACTGCCGCTCATTGCACGAGGGACCAACGTCAACGACCGTAAGTGGAATTTAATTTTCATAAAGTCGTCGAAGAGACCATTACGGAGAACGAAAGTGAACGAGGAACTTTCTCGTACACTCAATTCTGTTTTTACACGAAATTCTTTTACACGAGTTTCATTTAACACGAATTAGAAAAGAAATTTTATTCGAAATAAATCCTGTTAAATAAGTCGTGTAAAAAGAGAATTAAATTTTTTTTCTAATTTGTGTTAAATCAAAACCGCGTAAAAGAAGTTCGTGTAAAACAACGGTTTCAAACCGGTCGTCCGTCAAAATGCAAGAAGTGGTTGAAAAGGCTACGTCAATCTTGAACAGTTTCTGGTGTAAAAAAGCTATTTCACATTTTCGGCTTCGAGATATCGCGTTAAGATATCTTACGCTCTTTTATGTGAACAAGGATTTCTGCTCTGCTCACTATTCTTTACGTCCTATTTATGTGAAGAAGGATTTTCTGCTCTGCTCACTATTAAAAATAACTAAAGGAATCGTTTAAATGTACGCGATATGCTCCTCGCTTTAAATAATAATATTAAGCCCAGAATTTCGCAGTTAGTAAAACCATATGTAAGCTTAAATATCTGATTGATATTTAAACTGCTAACTACGAGGAGATCCCTGAAGAAAACAAGTTTTACCTAATCCTGACTAATAAAAAGTTAAGAACCATCGGTGTAAAAACAAAATTAGGTGTATTATAGTAATTCCATATGCATCTTATAAAAGTAGCAGGTGCGCCTAAAGAAGAAGAAGAGTGCTTTGTTAACTGCGCTCCGTTGACTAATGCAAATATAATTCATAATCGAGCGACTAATGTGTGTCGTGAGAATCCTAGTGACTCTACTAATCCACGCTCCTCTTCTCAGCTTTGCGGCGAGACAATTTACCGTCCGACTGGGTGACATCGACCTGGAAAGAGACGACGAGCCTTCCTCTCCGGAAACTTACACCGTCAAGCAGATACACGCGCATCCCAAGTTCTCACGGGTCGGTTTCTACAATGATATCGCGGTATTGGAGCTTACCAGGACGGTTAGACGATCACCTTACGTTATACCAATTTGTTTACCTCAAGCACGCCATCGTTCCGAAGTATTTGCCGGTGCACGGCCCACAGTGGTTGGATGGGGCACCACGTACTACGGTGAGAGATTATTTTCTCACATTCCTAGAATGAGAAAGACTCGAGAAAGAATAGTCGAATTTTATCGGTGAAATTTTACCAGGTGGCAAGGAGAGCACGGTTCAACGGCAGGCTGTGCTTCCGGTTTGGAGGAACGAGGACTGCAATGCCGCGTACTTTCAACCAATCACCGGCAATTTCTTGTGCGCTGGGTACAGTCAAGGTGGCAAGGACGCTTGTCAAGGTGACTCGGGTGGCCCGTTAATGCTTAGGGTGGATGGTCGTTGGATGCAGATTGGTATTGTCTCATTTGGTAACAAGTGCGGGGAGCCTGGTTATCCTGGTGTTTACACACGTGTGACTGAGTACGCGGACTGGATAAAGAGTAATTTAAACTGATGCTTGAAAGAAGCGGAAGAGACTTTGGCGAAAGTCAAAAGTGGTCTGTGAGATCAGAAGAAACAAGTTGGCCCTTTACTCTTGTTCGTTCCAGATGTGCCAATCGGTGGTTCTGTTATCTTCGTTTTTGTAAATAATGTGTGCACTTTTTATACTAGCGCACGTGTCATTCGTTCGGCCAGCGAACAATCGCAAGTGGCCTAATCTTTTTTTACTGTACCATTCGACGGGATAATTTATAATTGGGTTCTGCCCCTCTGCATTGGCATTCTGCATTTGTTGCCTTGCGCAGTCCCCATAAACTTTAGTAACTTTAATATTATCATGGATCGTATTATGCGCGCGATTCGTTACGACTAACAATGTCGAGCATGTGTATATTTATTGAGTAAATAAGTTATTGTCAAAAGAAAGTGTGAATAAAGAAATTCTTTTGCGAATGTATCGAAGGACTATTTATTGAACGTTTATTTGGAAACTTTGTCATATTTCCATGTGCAGGCCGACGAGCAAATGAACAATTGAAATATCTGATACTGACTTCTGAACGTTAACGTCACTTGGGGGGTGACAGTCCAGATCGTTGAAATTTCCAGAGTGCACTTTCTTCTAACATGAAATAAAAAAAAAATGTTTTCAGTTTAAAAATATATATATTACCATGTTCATTTTGTTATGTCCCGGACAAGGATAATTACATCGGACCAGGCTGTTGGGAGAATGTGACATGTAAACGGAATTAATAAAATTTATCTTTCCTGGAATGTCATAACCATTGCAGAGTTAAAAAAAAACTTATTTCTGTTAGTTTATCCAGGAAGAAATATGTCCGGAGGGACAAAAGTGAAAAGTGCCTCGGCGGAGGACCTGAGGACAATTGTGAAGCACATCGTTAGTGGAGCACTAGAGGATAGACGTTAGTTTAGACATTGATTTACTAGCGTTTTTAATCGCTTGTATAACAACGACTTTTAATTTCTAGATCAAGTGCGAAAATTACAACAAGCTATTTACGAAGAATGGTATTTCAAAAAAATGGAAGAATTGACAGATATGCAAGTCAAAACGGATCTGATATCTTCTGAAGTAATAGACGAGGTCTATTTATAGATAAATTAATAATCACTGTTGAGACAGACTTTGTGATATTGTACCTTCCTCTAAACTATTCGATCTTGATTTAGGACATCTCGGCAACTGTAACGTACAAAAAGAATAGACAAAAACGTCGTATCATTTATGCTCCTACAAATACTCCCCCAAGTGATAATTTCAAAGGATTAAGAAGTCAACGTCCAATTGATAATTACAACTCTGGCGAAGAAACGTCCAGTGATATAAGGAAAACGAATTTTGAGATAACAGGAGCGCAGATGGAAGTTATTGAGAACTGTTACAGTTTTAACGAGAATATTTCTAATTTCTTGACGACCTCGGAAGTTGCGAACACGACAGAAAGATATGACAAAGGCGATGCTACAAGTTTAACTGTGTATAAGCAAGTTTCTGAAGCGCCATCCGAGGAAGACGAGGTAGAATCATAAATTCTACTTATACTTTAAAATGTTAATTAATTTTCTCAATTAGGATACTCTAAAAAGGATTTCATTAGAGCCATGAAAATGTTCGTATCTACGGCGAATGTTGCCGAATAGTGCAGATTTGCATTATGTGGACGTTTCTATAATTGACAATGTTAAAATAATTGCACCGTATATAGAATTTAAAGAAACTTTTTATTTACCCTACAGAATCAAGAACCGAGGAGATACAAGAAGTCAGCAGCAAGCGATGTAATGTCCAATGAAAGTGATAGTAAGCCTGCACATATAATTGAAGTTTGGACTAACAGCAAGGAAACAGTAAAAAAGGGAAACACTGTCTCTTTTCAAAATGTGAATGAAAATAAACTAAGGTATGCATTATTCACGTTATAAATATAATTGATCAATTCCAGAATTTAAGTCACTTTTCAGCAAGCCATCCAGCAGACTATATAATAATAACAATGGTCAATTGTCTTTTGAAAGTTGGAAAAAAAAGAAAACAATGGATTATAAACGACTTTTTAAAGATGAGCAAAAAAAGAAACAATTAGAGTTACAAAATGAATTAGTGGAAATGCAGAGAAAACGAATTATTAAAGAGGTGCTAATTAATTATTTTCATTATTTATTATGAGGAATGTGGCTTAGATTTAAGTGTCATTACTGATATTTCTTTCTATTAAAGCAGCAAACTGCTTACATAAGAAAACACCAGATGCTGCAAAAAAAATACATACGACAAAAGAAGACAGAATTTAACAAACCTTTATCCATAGAAGATTACAAAAAGATCGAAGAAGAGCACCGCATTAAAAATGAAAACGCATTTAATGCATGGAAAAAGCAAAAAGATAAAAAGTTGCGGGAAGAGAGGCAGAGGTATGTTACAACATTTAGAATTTGAATGTGAAAGTTTATCAGTTAACATGTCTATGCGTAGTAGATATTGAGATATAAGGTTTATTTATATAAAATATATGTTTTGTCAAGGATGTATCAGTATCAACAGTACTATTGCCAACAAGAATGTATGCCAAATAAAGAACAATGCTACGTGGATACTGCAGATAATGCATTTAATTTTATGCTGAATCAATTGGACTGGGTCTTACATGAAAAATATTTAAAAGAACGTCGACACCTTGTACGGTCTTTCTACTGCCAACCGACATATTATGGTAATGTAACCATGTATCACTAAACATATGTATTATCACTTCTATAGTTTTGTATTTTTAAAGTTCCACAAATGTGGCTGTGTGATAACAATGGGAGAAATCATAACTGAATTATTTAAATAAAACATATGTGGCATCGTTACTAAGTCCAAATGTAATTTAATTTGTTACTGCTTATCTATAATTATGAACAATCACATAAAGCATGACTAGACAATGCATATCCTTTGGTAAAAGACGTAATATGTACAACCATTACTGTATGAATTCTGTAAAGTGTGGTGCTATTTATGAGTTTATAGAAGAAGGGAGTTTCATAATTTCTCTTTATCATTATCCTTTAAGTTATTTAAAGCTTTTTGAACTAAAAGTCCTAAATTTTTAGGAAGACTCATTTGTATGGAATGAATTTGTTGCATCACCTGACTTTCGGATGGTAATAAACTTTTTTTTGTATTTTTGTCATGTGTTACGATATTGCCCTCTTCAATGCTCTCTACACTGCATTTAGTTGTGTATTCTAGCTCATTAAACTCTTGATCACCTAAAAGTAACCAAAATAGCATATTGATAAAAATGTTTAAAGCTCATAGATATCTAAAAAGATTTCAGAAACTTAGTAACTCTCACATGTCATTGAACTATCTTCACTTTTTAAATCCACATTAGCACCACTATAGCCTTCCAAAAGCTTCATTGTAGGTGATTGTACTGCACTGTCCAATTCACATATTCTTAAGGCAAGAATTCTAAAACAGAAAATGCTTGTTTCTTTCTAAAATCATATATTAGTATACACATATAAATTTTTTATTACTGCCTACGGACTTGTTTGCTTTCTTCTGATGTGCCAAAGCTAAAGTTTTATCATTTAATGCCTCCAATAATGCTGTACACAGGCAACGTAAATCTGCTATTGCTGCGGCAGATTTTTGTGATGGTATGTGTGTGCCTTGTTGAAGTAACTGTTCCACTGTAAATCCAATAAAAAAAATTTCTTGGTATATCAAAAGCACTTCAATTCTTTGTACAAACTGACCTATTATTTACTGAAATACCTTGTTTGTGTGTCATTACTGTTCCTGCGGCGGAATTTGCCCCCAACTTCATTGCACCTTTTGCTCGTTTACTATCTAACATGTTCTAAAAATATTTTCTAGTTAACACATTGTAGTATACTTATGTTGTAATTTCCATTTCTGAGCAACTTCGTTATAACTTAAATCTCACCTTATATTTTGCTAGTGATTGTCGTGCTAATTCTCTTTCTTCGAGTAATTGTTGCAGTCTTTCTTGCAAATATCTATTCTTACATATATATATATATATATAACTAAACATTGATTTCCTTCTTTTGATAACATTTTATCACTCACCTATTTTCATTTAAAAGCGCATCCAAATCGACAGGCTTTGAAGCAGATAATGCTTTCGACAATTCATGATTTAACCGATGAGCTTTACATTTAAATGCATCCCGTTCTGTTTCTGATTCGTGTTTTTCATCGAGAACAGTTTGTAAATCTGTTTGTAATTGTGAACACTGTGATATAGAGATTACAGTATTAACAGATATATACGGACTAATATTATTACAGAATGGAACTTTGTGCTATTGCAAATTAAACTGCTGCTCCGTTTACCTTTACATTTAATTTTTCTAGTTGCTCTATCATCTCTTCTCTTTGATGTATGGAAGGTCCAAGTTGAACATCTTGTTGATCAATATTTACTCGATTGTTTGATCGCAAGACCTTAATATCTCCTTGGGCATCGCTCAGTTTTTGTCTTAATGTCTCAACTTGTAATCTCAAACATTTATTTTGCTCCTGAGCCTCTGTGAGTAGATCTAATGTTTGAAGATCATCGTGAAAACCAAATGATCTAGAAACAATATCAACTCTAATTATAATCGATATTATAAGATAATATTGTATAAGACTATTTCTCACCTGCTGATTTCGTTTCTGTCGCGAATTTGTCTTTTTAAGTGTAACAGTTGCTCTTGTATCTGTTCGGCCATTAATTTAAATTGATCTCGCTGAACTTTGCATTGATCCAACTCATTACTCAACAGTATAAGCGCATCAGTTTTCAATTGTAATTTTTTCCTAAGTACTTCCTACAATTACAGATAAACGTGTTACTATACTTCGAGGTATAAAACATTCACGCTATTAAACTATGCCAGGACGTGCAGTAAACTTACATTAGACTCATTCTCATTATAATCACCATTTTTTTTGGAGTATATGAGTTTTGAGTTATTGTCTTCCGTCGCGTGCGACATTACAAATATCTTAGGTGTTTGAAATTACAAAAAAAACTTTACATAAAAGTAGAAACAAACGGATTATATATTATACACCGCAAGTTCCAGCATATCCAAAACGTGTGATCTTGACATTGACAGCCGACCGAGAACTATTAAAATGCGTCCATTTAGCGCATTTTCGAAAGTTAAAATTACACTAAGGCCTATGATGTCAACTGATCGTAACTCAGTGAATATCAATTCGCTGTCCGAACAATTCAAAACATCAACTCGAGTAAAAATTTGAAGCAAAATATTATCGATACAAAATTCTGTTTTCTAATGGATTTACGTGCTTGCTTTGCACCAGTTTGCTCCAATAGCATGTTTTCAAGTACTACCAAGTACTACATAGAACTTCTTGCGCTTGGAGCGCTTTGGTTGCTTGAGTGAGTAGTGAGTACACCAAAGTGCAAAGTCGGTGTTCCTCTGGGGTAATGTGAACCGGCCTTGCTCCGTTTTGAGCAGGGCATTATAATATGATAGGTTTTTGCAATCTTATGATCAGAAACGATCATTTTGATGTATTTTATTGAGAATAAAAGGATTCGAAGGCAGAAATATGGGATTTCATAGCGAAAATAGACGGACCGTTGCCACTTGTGATTACTCGGTCTGCTATTGGCTGTCGGCCACTGTCGGAAGAAGCACCGAGTTTACACTTAGGTGTCCACAGTAAATAAATACGCCATTAGGAAAATGTCTCCTCGGTGGCGCAGAGTGCAGGCCAGGCAATGAGCATTTGAATTAAGGCGGCTACTGATGAAAATAACTTTTCCGATTTGCAAAAAATACTCACTACTTGCCTATCAGGAATGGATTCGAATTAATTCTATTACATCGAACGCATATACTCGTGCGAGCCAATGGGATTGATATATTACGTTTAAGAATTAGAATAAATTTAGTGTCATGTGAAGTTCAATGAGACCGCCATTGTTCACAAGTAATCTGACACAACGATACGGCGGAATCCGCTTTCTGTAAAAAAGTGTTCGCAAACTCGGTGTGCCTTCTCAATAACAATATTGTCTTTTGATTCGTGACGAAATCACGAATTCGTAAAGCTCTCGATAAATAGCTCAACCTTATAAGTCACTCGTTTTCCATTAGTATACACGTTGGTTGGCTGTAAGAAAAACGGAAACGAATTGGAAAAGCGTGTACTCTCTCCGAATAACATGTCGGATACTCGACGACGTCGAAAATCCAATCAGTCATGCGGTTCGGACGATCTTTCGGACTCTTACGAGGAACTGAATGCCACAAAGGAAACGCAAGTAAGCAATTCTATCATAGCAAATTAAACAATTTCGGCGCTCTCCTCCTAGACCTTCGTGAATCTTTGGAGTCAAAATTTTAACGATGTCAAATCTTGCTTAAAAAACGAGGTCGAAAGTTCAAGGGAACGCACAATGAATTCAACCGATATATTTTACGAGAATATTCAAGTTGTCTCTACCTTTCACCCATGGCTGATTTACCGGCAAGTGGTTTCGCGAATGTCATGCTTCTCGATATAATAATTGAATGACAATTTGGCAGCAAAGCGTATCACCAGACAAACGTAATTATCCTAAAAAATGTACGTGCTCTGAATCATATCTTATCGCATGCACCTTTTTTACATTGCTGAAAATAAGCCAGTAATTACATTAGCTTGGACATGGGCATATCTTATACAAAGCTCCGATTTTGTAAGGTTTATTCCCACAATTAGAATTCGTGTACTGGACAATACATGTATTATGCTTCCAGCAAAACGTTATATCGAATGTTCGTACATGACTCCAAATTTTTAAGAGAAATAGTTCAATATGGTCGTTGATTAACTTTGTATTACAGAGCAGTGAACAAACCGATGGTCACCAGGACTCGGAATGCGACATATATGAAAGTGGTGGTTCTGATACAGAGTCACAAGAAGGTGGTTTGCGTGAAAGTGGGGATGGCCAAGAAGAAGAAAAGCCGCAGAAAAAGTTAGACGATGATGAAGATCGTCGTAATCCGCAATATATTCCTAAGCGAGGAACGTTTTATGAGCATGACGATAGAACTACAGATGAGGTACCGGAGACTACGACGGAGACACAGAATGAAAGAGAGACGAAAGAAAAAAAAGTATGGAAAGATAAGGAAGACAGGTGGGATCATGACCGATATAACGACGAAGAACAGGCACCTAAGAGTCATGAGGAATTAATAGCGGTGTATGGTTATGATATCAGAAATGAGGAGGGACCTCCTAGAGCTAGAAGGAGAAGAAGATATGGGTAAGGATCTGATCGTGTTCTAATTTATACAAGTTTTTATACATTACAATGAGTTCTTAAAATGTTAGTCGTGGACCTAATAAGTACACACGTAACTGGGAAGATGAAGATGCGTATGGAAAAACTGGGGGGGCTACTGTTACCTCTTCGAAGGGTAGACGATTCAATAGATCTAGCGAAGATTTTCCTGCTCTTGGTACTAACAAAGTAAGTGATTTATGCTAAAAGGAGTTTCGGGATCATTAATATAATATATCAATCTGGCTTTGCAGTCTGCACCTGCACAAGTGGAGGAACCTGTGATCTCATCAGCGTGGTATAGTAGCAAAAATAAATCTCAAAATAAAGTTCAAAATTTTCCACCTTTGCAGTCTCAGCATGAGGGGCAGAAATCAAAATCTATTACTACAACTACTGTTCATACGTAAGTATCATTTCTTGAAAAAATTCAGGATGTACATTAAAGTCTGCCAATGTGAGTTATTGTGATTTTTATTTGCTGTATATAGAAATGAAAATAAAGCTCCTAATGAATCTGCTAATTCAACATGGAAGAAAGACACCAAGCTAGTGACGCAAAACCAGAGCACAAATGGTAACAATGGACCTGGCGGTGATGCGGATAAATTAGTCAGTACTACTAAAGTATCTCCGAGAGATACTAACAAGAGGAATGTTCAAGAGTCTGTAAGCTTGGCAGCTAGTAGAACTCGTGGACGGGGATTCAAAGCAAATGCTAATAACAACATGGTAACTAATAGAACAGTTGAAATTAAACCAAAGGGACGTGGAGCTGGGCAAATTATTACTGATAATAGGAGAAATAATACTGTGCAACAAGATGAAGATCATCAGCTTGCCCATGACATCAAGCATACGAATGTTAATGATAGTACGCAATATCATCAGAGTGGAAGGCATAATAGTAAGTTATTTTTCTTCGGTACACAATGTTCTGTATGATAATTGTGGATTTATTAATTCGCTTCATTTCTGTTTCCGTAGAAAGTTTCTATGCACAGTCGCCTAATCAACAGAGGTCCAATACTATTCCACCTAGATTGCAACAACAACAGTCTCATCAACAACAGGCACAGCAGGGACATCAACAACAACAGACAATTCAGCAGCAACAAGATGGGTCTGGTAACAGGCCAAAACGGTATTCCAGTTTGCGTCAACGTCCTACTATTTCTGAAACGCCAGGGCAACAAAATTATCCACCACAGCATGGCCAACATGGGTACTTTCCTCCTCAAGGTAAGAAGACCGTAGTTTACACCAGTGTTTTGAATTACAGAAATATAATACTACAACACAATACATATAAATATACATACATATATTAATATTACACTTGTATGCACATGTACCTAGCTGGAAATTCAAGAGGTATTCTAGAATCTCAAGGTAAGATATAATATTTACAAAAAAATGTTGTTACATTTTAAAACAAGTGGCAATTTAGAATTGAATAGACAGAGAATGAAATTTTAATAAGAGTATAGAGCTCTTTACATTGTAATCACTGTAACTTGCCTTAGGTACTTAATGGTAATGATTGAAATAGATATAAATAAAACCACGCCAATTTTGTCTAAGTGATGTTTTACCAATTATATATGTGTATATGCAAATTCCATGTTGCATTGTCTATTTCTACTAATTGATGTAATAAACCTAATATGTAGTACTATTCTATATTTATAAATATGTAATTGAGAACTGGATTCAATATTCTTTTTTGCAGGTTATCCTCAAGGTCACTTCGAGCAATCTCCACAAGTAGCTGCACCAACTCCGCCAATGGCTGCTCAACCAGTTATTCCCTTACCACCTAGTGGTCAACCAACTAGTTATGCACCACCACCGTTTTTGGTACCACCACCGCAGTTCATACCACCTCAGGGTGCACCAACTAGTATAATAAATTATGTACCTGGCCCTAATGGACCAGCGTTTCAGCCAAATTATCAAAGTTATCAAGGGTATAATCCTCCGGTGCAGGTGAGTCTTACTCTTCGTAATAATATTCGTAATAAGGTATAATTTTTCATCAATTGTGTACTATAAAATTTTTGCAGCCTCCGGGACCTCCACCTCCTCAAGAGCTATTTCAACCTCAGGGCTGTACATATTATAGTACAGCACAGCAGCAACAACAACAGCAACAAACAGCACCAATGAGAAGACCAAAAGCAGCAATTCCAATACTTCCACCGCCAGATAACCAGCAACATCAAACCAGTAGGGGAAGAGGTAAGAGTATTCATCTCCAACAAAGTAATTCTCCTGGAAATGCTCAACAGACTGAACAGGAAGTTAAAAGTAATACAGTGGAAGATGAACTAAAGACTGTGTCAGGACAGTTTGACAATATAGAACCTGAGCAAGTTGTAGATGTTCAACAATTAGAGAAAGATGAAATTCTGAATTCCAATTCAGTAGAAGATACAGAAAAAACTATTTCAAATATAATAGATGTTGAAACACGTATCGAAAATTTGGCTATTACGCCAGATTGTGTGGATGGTCCCAGTGATAAAGAAACCTTGGAAAACATTATAGACGATAGAGACGTAGTATCGCAAAAAACTGTAGAATCGATCAGTGTGAAAGCTGAAGAATTACCTGAAATTGAAAGCACGATTCCTGAAAATACAGTTATTAAAGAAGCAGCTGCCTAAACGAATAATATTTTTTTGTGAGCTCTAATTCACTATTTGCAATGATATTAAAATGTAACTCATTGCAAATATATGAGTGTTATATCTCATATTATATTACAGAGACATTACTGACTCATAATGAAGTGTCTACGTAGTATGTGATCATACTAAATTGTATAAACTACTGGTGAAAACTGGATCATGAGTATTTGCACATGTCTGTAACCATTACTCAGTCAGTCTCAATGATATTGTCTTATATTACATAATGTATAATTTTTAATAATAATTAACCATGAGTTTCATTAATTGAATGCTATACTCTATTTACATTATAAGGCCTCATTTTAGTATCTTGTCGCACCGTTACATTGATATTTGCATGGGTCCGACTATACCATATTAGCATTATATTCCCAGAACAATTTAACAAATAGTATATTTTTTTTATAACTGTGTGTTCAAGGGAAACAATACTTGCCAATTTAAGTTGTAATTTGTGGTATATCGAGGTTCGTGGTCGTGCGCAGAGATGGCGGCGGCGACGTGGCATAACACAATGCCATACGGCCGATTATACGACAGTTTAAAACTGTTTAAAACCGAGCACGGCGAACAAAGGACACTTTGTAACCACGTGCCAGTAGGCCATGATTTTATCTTTGTGATTTCAATTACCAAATATACTTTATTGAAAAGTACGAACTCTTGTGAGTCAATATCTTGCATAATCCAAGGGGAATGTTGATTCCTACAGTCTTTATTTGTTTCTTCCAATTGGCTTTATAATGTACAATAGAGTATACTGTAAAAGTGTATATTGCGAGACTTCTGTCATGCATAAAATCAGGTTTATCACAATTTTACAAAAATGATGTTCGTTTATCAATTACGATGAATTAAATTGTACTTCAAGTAAGTAAAAAAATGGTGACATTGATAGGTGGCATTAGAAACAATGCAAAGTGCAAAAGTCTTCTTGTACAAAACTCTTTGTACTCCAATAATTTTGCATATATTAATAAAGTATCAGGTTATTATTAACTTGTGTGATTCATATTTTAGTTATATCTCAATTTTAGTACCGAAACATATTTTTTGGTTTTTTCTAACAGTTATACATAGGTACGCTATTGTATACGCTAGTATGTGATTGTAATTGAGATTGAAAAATTTTGTTAGACTAGATTAGAAAATCTGAGGCTATATAACCTATGCAATTAAACTATATCTAAAATGTATTTCATTTTCATAGATAATAAAACTATTAGAATTCTCATTGAAATAAAAACAAATTCTTGCAAATTAAATTTGCTACTGTTGTTTATACGATAATGACACGCTAACGATGAAAATGTCAATAGGTTTATCTACTGAAAAAAGAAACACGGAAAAGAATTTAATGAGATCGGATTTGTATTGTTAAACAATCATTGTACGCCGTAACATATAAGCATGAATATTTCACCGAATGTATATGTAACATTAAAAAAAATGTACAGAATACAAGGCTATTAATATTATTATAGTAGAATAGTGTTATATATACTTTATTAAATTTTCTAGGCATAGCTCTATCGGTATGTGTCAAGTGTACCAGACGATACTAAAGAATACAGAAAAACATCAAAGAAGTGTATGCTCTTTGACCTTTGTATGCACGATTGATCCTTCGACTTTATTCCTACAGATGAGGTGCCATTGTTTATCGCTATTAGACATTTATTAGTAGGTGCATTTACAACACATATCGCACGAAGAATTGTCTTATTACGATCGAGTAGAGATCGAATAATACCAATCATTTACTTTAATCATATTACCTTATGAGATCTTAAGTTAAGCCGTTGTTAAAATCCGCTTCTAGGATTTCAATATCACTTCGACTTGCTCTGTGCAACTAATTATATCGGAATAATACTTAACTATACTTCATCGACTTCTCCCGCTTCGGAGAAACGCTTTCCTCCATTTGGTAACATTTGATTATTTCATTTTCTTTTTCTTTTTTTGGCTTAACGTCCTCTGCCTTCAATTCAGTCGCGTTTCTCATTCTCGTGCACATTCGCAAATGCATTGAGGGGTATGGCTTCCGTGCTTCGTTGAACATTGTTATTGTTATTGATCGTTGTTTGTACAACCGATCTTGTCGTCGTACGTGATCTTCTATAAGGTGGATTCGACGTACCAACGTATGCACTTTGAAGACGAGACCCACTCCTGCCCGAGCAACGAAATCCTCGTCTGAATTCCTTTCGAAATTTTCCTGCAACATGTCAGTTGTACGTGGCAGTTACCGTCACAACTTCTTAGAATATTTGAACCATAAAGTGACCATTTAGGAGGGTACGCTTAACAGGAAAGGCACGACCAACAAGTAACAAATTACTAATCCCACAATACAAATCGTCAATATCAGTTATAATTAACCAAAAATATCACACCATCATTTTTGTTACCTCCGATATCAATTTTTACCAACGGATCACGCGCTCGACCTACAAGAAATCGAAAACACCGGAAGTTCCGCCCGCGGAAGCATGCAACAGGTGTAAACTATACAATACACCGTTACCGGCCCCCGTCAAGCTTCTGAAAAAAGATCTTCGTAGCATTTCCTAAATTTCTATTGATTCGCGAGACCATTCCGAGGTGCCAATGACTGTTCATCGATCGAGAACACAATCGAGTAGTGGAAGGTGAATTAGAAGAATATTTTATTCGAATGTTCGACAAGGGTTGGGGGGGCCAATAACTTAATGTGCAGAGTCATAGTTTACCCTTAAGAATGGACCCGATGATTTTCGGTGTCGCTGGTGCTCTTGGTCCTGGTCAAGTTCGTGTCCACCGGGTCGTCCATCCTCGAGGTCGTATTCGGTGACTTCTTCGTCCAGGATCCGGCTTTTTGCACGTGCCACACCTCGTCCTGACGATTCGACTGAATGGAACGATACCCGTTGGCCGTGCGACCGTATCCTTTCACCTTCTGGGGAAGACTATGAACGTCTCCGTAACCCACGGGGTTGCAGTCCCGAAAAGCTCGTCGAAACTCCTTCCGGAACTTACCTAAGAAGTAAAATTCTTCACGTACCATTCCTCACTCTACGAAGATCCTTTTTTGGTTCTCCCTGGATCAGTTTCATCGAGCCTTCTTCGAATCTATTTTAGTAAGACCTCTTTGAAATTATCAAGATTACTTTGGATTAATTCTATCGAGACCTCCTTGGACCGATTTTGTCAAAACCTCTTTGAATTGATCAAGATTTCTTTGGATCGATTCTATCGAGAACCTCTTTGGATCGATTTGATTAAAACCACTGGAGCGTCGTCTACTTCCTCCCAGCTTTTCAACTTCCTTTTCCTTTTCGACTACTCTCGAAAGGAGTTCACCAAACCTCGAGACCCCATCGGGTAGCGTAATCTTTATGAGAGGATATTCAATGACCCGTGTGAGTTTTGTACTAACTGCTTCTCTCACCGATGTCCTATTGCGGCTGATACACCTGAAGGTGAGGAACCGATGGTCTCCACCGACCTGTTTATAAACTCGACCCTTTCCGTGAAGTTTGCGTCCCGATAAGGAAATTCTAGACGAGGGATAACTTTGGTAACTCGAAAGGGGAAGAGCTCCTTTGTTCCAGGGCGCGAACGGAAGGTGAAAGATTCGCTGGGCGGAGACCATTAATCCGACGAATGAGAGGAGCATACGAGAGATGGAAGAACGAGGTCCTTCCTTAAGCTCTCGTGATTTAGTGTAAATAAGAGACCCTATTCCATAGGATCAATGACGGAACTGATACTGGAAACGGCACGTGGAATAAGAATACAGTAATCCGGGGTTAAGGGCATTGACCTCGTGTCGTTTAATATTTCACGAAAATGCGCTTCTCGTGGGACACGCGTTCCATTATTAAATCCGACGGTCGATTTGGAAGAAGAAGAGACGAAACGTTTCTCTTCACCGCAATTTCCCCTTTCCGCGCAAACGAAAGATCTCCCGTTGTTTAATATTTCACGAGAATGCGTTTCCCCGGGCGTGTGTTTTATTATTGAGTCACCAGGGCCGCGTCTAGAGCGTAGGTTTTCGGTCCGTAAGCATACAAATGAATGCCGGGCCCTCCAAATTTTTTTTTCAGCCGAAAGAAATGGTATTAACTCTTTGACTGCCACCATGATCATATGTAACCGATCACGGTGGTCACCGGTAACCTCCAGAAAAAATCATTAAAAAAATGATTGTACCAATGGCAATTTACGGCACTTTAAAAAATCATATGTTATCAAAAAAAAGCACAAGAAAAATGCAAAGAGTGGCGCCTCGGGCCATCCATGGAAAATCAGCGTGGCAGTCAAAGTGTTAATGCTTTATTATTTAGATTGCTTATGTACAACAAAAGAAAATTGAGTTGACTCGTTTGGTTTTTTATTCCGTTTAGTTACCACTGTGAGGGTCCTTTTTTTAGTGGGCCTTAGGCGCGTGTCTATTTTGCCTAGTGGTACACGCGTCTCTGCGAGTCACTGTTCGATTTGAAGGAAACGAAGGAGGAGAATTGTGGATGCGGAAAGTCCTCTTTCTACAAAGCTCCTTTTCGTGGAGAGAAAGGATCCATCGCCGGATAATTTGTGGGCAATTCGAGGAAAGCTAAAAAGGCGCGCCCACCCTCGTGCCTCTTTTAATCCTGGAGGATTAGGGGACGCGGTGCCGTATCTCAGGACCCCATCAGCCACACCAGTTTTCCTCGTAGCGCTCTTTCTCCGGCATTTTCTTTATCTAACCAACCTGCCTCTACGACATTCGCCGTCTACGCGTGCCTCTATCGCCGTTTGTATTGCTCCCTGGAGAGGACAATTAATTATGAAACTCGTGTTACGATATTCCATCCTGCTTGCTGCCTGGAGTAAGATCGAGCCAGAAGTTACATCGTTGTAACCCATAGCCCGAAGCGCTTCACGTTGACAATAGGTGCATTCTTTTTACATCTCAGCTTGAGATTAACACGTTGACTGCCACGCAACATTGAATTTTGGCGACTGTTTAGTTACCTGTCTAAAGCGTTAGTTATAATTCCAAATACCTATTTTGATCATTTATAATCAAGCACTGAAATCGTCACCCGAATTCGGCAGTCAACGTGTTAACCGAGCCGAACTGAGCTGAAATTTAGTGAGATTATGTGATCTAAAAACTTTTCTGAAAGAACTGTCAATAGCGAGTACGTATTACTCGGCGTTTACTTCACATTATTGCAATGCATCCCCACCGAATCACACTTACGCTACACAACCGTAGAAAGAGCTGAGATCTCATTTTGAGACAATTTGAGGGTTAAGGCAGTTGCGGTAAGGAGGGAGGATAAAATCTCACTTAGTTTCACTTCAGTTGTGAAGTGAGTCAATCAAAAAGAACGACCGCCAACTGAAGTGTTGGAAGTTAATACGTCTTTCGAGACGGCACCCTATTATGATTTAACCCTTTGTGGCCGTGTGCTTACTCTCAGCTACCACAGTAAAGGACATTATATTACGTCGATAAGCTTCGGAAGTACGTAGAATTTTATTTTGACTTTTTGAGCACTGAGTTTAATCCGTTAAGTACCAATGTTCCGATTTGGGACTACTCAAATTTTATCGATTTTTTATGTGCTTATTATTGCGTATATTTTGTAAAAAATGTATTTATGTGCTTATTATTGCGTTTATTTTGTAAAAAATATATTTATGTGCTTATTATTGCGTTTATTTTGTAAACAAATATATTTATGTGCTTATTATTGCGTATATTTTGTAAAAAATATATTTATGTGCTTATTATTGCGTATATTTTGTAAAAAATATATTTTACCCTACAGAAAAAAGTTGGTACTTAATGGGTTAATATGAAAAGCGACAAAGTTTTAGCTTTTATAACGAGGGAAAATTAGAGAAATTAAAAATTTTGTCGTCGAAAAGTCCATGTGCGCGCGCTTCGAATGCCTATCGGCTAATCTAAATATTGCATTCCGTTGGCTAAAGTGCATCCAGGACGCGCCACTTTACGAGGAAAGAGGCAACACAATTTTATTCTACGATTTTTCCACTGCTCCGAAGTCATATCCGGCCGTGAAGCATAGTGGAAAGAAGATATCTCCACGCATTTTCACTCATTCGTATCACGCCACGCGAACATAAACCTTCCTCCTTTACATCGAAATTTACGTGCCCCACTACTGGCCTGGTTCTGCAGCCCCTTAACCCATTCAAAACTCGAGTAGACGAGAACGGGGAACAACAGTGAGAGGAGTAACGGCTCGTAACGAGAAAGTTACGAGGAAAGTTTTTGCAGTTCGCTTGGTTGACCGACTGAGATCGAATTTGGTATTAGCCGCACCTTTATCGGAGCCGCATGTTCATTTTACTTCAATGACGTTTTCAGATGCTGGTGACCGCGCCTCTAGGCTCTACTTCGCTCTTAATCACGCGATTATTGTAACAACGACAATAATTTGTATAATTGATTATTGATCTTCAGGACAATTATTCTAATTTGTTAGTGATACCTTGTGCAGACGCGTCCATGAATTTTTTCCAGTAACAGCAAGCGTGTGAAACACAATGTCTCGGTAACGTGTAAATTGAGCATAGATCGATGAGGCGGCAGATAAATGTGAGTAGATACGGTGGTGCATAACACGGACAATGTGGGGCAATAACGAAGTAAGTAGTAAGGCTCGATATGATCAGCTGCCAAGGGTAAGTCTAACCAATGTCGACTTTTACCACTGAAAACTTTAAGTAGATACACTTCTCTCCTCGTGCATCGATGTTACTATTATATTCACTTGTCTCAATCTGAAGATGATTTTTCTCTGTCAATTATTTACATACCATCAACTTTTAGAGAAAAATCAAGCCATTTGATACTTTCTTGATCTATCCTCTGATGTTCGAAGAAAAATTAAAGTTTGCTATACAATTTATCTCTGTCGAATTGAATGTGAACATTTTTTCTGTCGATTATTTATGTACCATCAATATTTCAACAAAAATCAAACTGTTTGATAATTTTTCGATCTACCGTTTGACGTTCGATGAAAAATCGAGAAAAGTTTACTATACAATTTATCTCTGTCGAATTGAATATGAACTTTTTTTTCTATCGATTATTTATGTACCATCAATTTTTAAAGGTATCCTGTGATATTTTACCGATCCGTCGTACGACGTTCGAACAAAAATCGACCCGTTTGCGAAATGTCACCTGCCAAGGTCGTACGCAAAGTGCTCGAAAACGTCGCTAATAAAAAATAAAGGTAGCTTGTGCACACCCCAGATAACCGAGGACGGTCCTTCGAAATTGGTAGACGCACTTATGCGATCGCGAGGACGAAGGACCAACTCGACGGCGACGTTTGGTTGGTCGTAAAAACGCGAAGGGCCGAGGGATGCCATATTTCTTTTTTTTTTCGTAGCATCGTGCGTATACCTATGGATATCTACATATTTTCTCCGAAGGATGGGACATTTGCTCGCGAAATTAAAATGCACGATACACGGGGGAGGCACAGAGTGCTTGGAGAGTTCGTCGACTTCGGTTTCAGTGTTTATTCGTTGGAGAAAAGAAACGCGTTCGACGAGCGCAATACGACAAAATTCCTTTCGACGCGTTCTTTTTATAATGCTGTACAAAAACTACGAGGACGAATGTGCGTGAATCACTGTGCACGATATTTGAAAATTCGCAGATCCATCGTTTCTTTAATTTTCTCACTATCAAAAATCATATATATCGAAGATTGATAAAATTAAATTCGTTACACGCTCCCACACTGTGTAATTTCAAAAAGATAAGCTATTCAATATCTTTGGCTCTTGATTTCAAGATACTACATGACGGTTTATCTGAGTTTAACTGATCTAATAAACGATTATTAATCTTCCGAAAAAGAAACAAAATGAACAAAAGTGGTGAACCGTGCTTCAATCAACCCACTTTAGAAATAAATTTACTCCGAGGACATACCATTCGTCCACATTCTCATCATCCTATCCATCAAAGAAAATTAACGACGAATATGTTTCTCCTAGAATCCACTCCTCTCACAACTTGCCTCCAACCAAAACATCCTTCTACCCTCGTAATATCTTCCATAAATGGGTTAATGGAGACCCGATTGTTCCTTAGTCGCGCAGGCGGCCTGTCCATCCGAGAAGGAAAAAAAAAAATAAAATAAATAAAAGAAAATCGTGGAAACGCAATAAAAATCACGGAACAATGGCGCGCTCACTCATCCGTGGTCTCGTTATTATGCCTGGAAGATTCCATTCTTCTCGTGGCGCGCGTGTGGAGGAGAGAGAGTGAAAATTGGAGGTGGAGCCTGTAGTGCATTGAGGATAATCGGCGCGTATATCGATTGGCGCGCCGAACGGAAGAAAGGGTTCGATTATGTGCGAGGTTTTGGCACTCTCTACGTGGCACGACGTTAATGATAAGGGAGGACGCATGGTTATTTACCGCTCATGAAATTGTAGATCAACGGGTTGGCCGCGCTGTTCAGATAGCAGAACCAATGGGCTATCATGCTCAGGGTGTTAACCAGCTCGCCGGACTCTAGTCCCATGCTGTTTCTGCAACAGAAAGAGAAAGAGAGAGAGAGAAAGACCGTAACAATGAAGATATCAATTTATATATCAACGTTTAAATAAGCTTCTAGATCTGCATAGAAGATAGAATGGGCTGCATTGATTAATCGATCAGATGGGAATAACCCATCTCCCTATTTTCATTGTGAACGTTCCCAGCATGAATTCAATTTAAACGCGCCCAGAAAGTGATCTATGAGCCGCGCAGAACTTTTACAGCAAATTGTGCGATTTAATAGTAAGATGTTAATTACGTGATTGTACGTATGTGATAATTGGCATACGGGCAAGCGATATTACTCGAAATTTTAAATTGTTCGACCTGCGACATTCATGATTCCATGTAAAGGCAGGCGTCCACATTTTCGCATCGTAAGTATCGGACGCATCGCATCAAACGGATCGTAGTATTCTTTGTATAGAAAACAATACAAGTGCGTCCTCTGATCCGCATCGTACGGATCGCACGAATCTACCCGTATTACGCACACGCATACGCACTTGTATTGTTTTCTATACAAAGAATACTACGATCCGTTTGATGCGATGCGTCCGATACTTACGATGCGAAAATGGGGACGCCTGCCTTAAAAGGGAATACGAGGAAGGAGATTGAGGGAAACATTGGAAAGGTGTGAAACGGTTTTAAATAAAAAAATGTTCCACTTCGATACCGATACTGCCGTCAATTCTAAATTCGCGTATCAAGACTGCACTTGAGATCGAGTCGAATAAGATCTTAATACACCTCAGATACCCCCTCAAGATCACCTTATTCACGATAATGAATCTATAGTGCGACTTAACTCTTACAGCCACAGTAAATTATTTTTGGACTTACCTTGCACGTGAAATGAAACTTGACAAATTCTCATATCTTTTTATTGATTTAAGAGAAACTATACAAAACATGTTTTTTAAGCACTCGTGCATCATCGGAGAGATATATTTTTGATGGTACAATGTGGACACCGCCGTACCGAATAACAGACAACAAAAGTGGCACCTCACTTGTACCACTAATTGTAAGCTTGTAAGAGTTAAGGCAATACTTAAGACGATCTTGAGAATAAGAAGCGACTACGAATACCGGCCTAACACTTGGAATCTTTTTCCTTCGATTTTCGTACCTTCTCCATTTGTCCCTTAATATCAACTACCATAAAGATGTTTATTTATTTGTCACCTTAAAATCGAAACCGTGTAGACGGGAAAGTAGCAAATGGCGAAGGTAATGACCACGGCCACGAGCATCTTGGCCGCCTTCCTTCGAGACCTCAGTTGACCTTCCGGATTTCCACGGCCGGGCGGTGGAACTTCATTAATGTTGCAAACTCTGGCGGACACTGGAAAGATCCGTTAAAAAAAATCATTGGTCAATGAGGAGCACGCAAAAACGAAAGTCTTAATTTACTCGGGAGAGAACGAGGATCGGTGGTTCGTAGATACTTGTTCAAGCGCGCTCACGATCTCGGGCAACGTATTTAGAATTCGAGAGATCGGAGGTCGGTCGTATGCCGCTTCGGTCTAGCGATTGTATGAATGCACGGATGAGCTAAGGTGTCGGTAGTTCAATGAATCTGCGAGAGAAATCGGCGATGGAAACCTTTCCTTCGACAGTTGACGGCAGTTGTCCGTGTAAATCCACGGTAGAATATTTCCTTTCGCAGTAACCTGCATTTACATTGCTTCCCGGCTTTTATTAAGAATAAAGGAAAAAACAAACAAAATCCAAAGTCGGAAAAAAAAGATACAGATTTATTTTGGAACCTGAAACCATTTTGAGCTTGATATCGCGGAGAAATCTGACAAAATATAAATAACTTCGAGCACGTGTGTATTATCGCGTGACAACGGAAGAAAAATAAATCATGTTATTTACAATTGTGGCCAGGAATGTTGCCCCTCCACAAGACTCGCACGATTTGCCAGTAGGCCACGCTCATGAAGGTCAGCGGAACTGTGTAGAGCAGGGCGAACTTGACGAGGGTGAATGTCAGCTGGTTCTCGATGTCCCAGGAGGGTCCACACTGAGTGAACAGTACTGTATCCACCTGGAGTTCGTTTGGTTTGAGCTGAAGGACCACCAGATCCGGGATATCTGTGTAAAAACGGAGACGAGAAAGTTTGAGCCTGCTTGGATTTGAAATGGACTGCCGAAGTGGCACCTCAATTGGAACCAATTGGAACAGCGAGTGTCCAAAGTTTTCAGGTTACCACTCGAGAATTGCGTTATTGGAGTGCCTCGTTTGTTTCGTTTTAACTCCTATAGGCACAGCAAATTCACTTATTTTTGGACACCACCTACACGCGAAATGAAACTTGAAAAATTTTCTTATCTTTCTATTGGTTTAACGTTTTCAGTGCCAGCGGGCCGACCGCCCGGCAGGTTTACGTGCTGAGAGACTTTTGGTTTAGTCCTTATCTCCAATATTATGTTGCTTGTTAAGTTCAAAGTTTATATAATCTATATACACACAAGTACATAATTTTATAATTAAACATATTTTGTAACTAAAAATTTTGCTGCACAACATTATATTCCATATTCTTTAAGTTTCAGAGGAATAAGTAGTAAAATTTTCCTCTAGGAAATCGGAACTTCGTTCCTTATAAAGCTATTCGTATAAGCGCGCATATCAAATCGGCCCGTGGCATTCTTCGCATGTACTCCGTAAAATGCCTGGCACTAAAAGGGTTAAGGGATGGAAAAATTGTTCGATAGGAAGTTAAGAGTCAATTAAGTGAAAATTGTGCCTGTACCACGTGGTTCGATAATGAGTAGGTTGTAAGAATAAATTTAATACTATTTTTTATTGTTTGCTAGCTTACCGAGTAGAAGCGAGACTATCCATATTATGGCGATAGCTGTCTTGGCCCGTCCCGTAGTAGAGTTGAACCTCAGTGGAAAGCAAATGGCGTACCAACGGTCGATTGATATGAAAGTCAACGTCAACACGCTGACACTCACCGAGACGGTCTATAACACGAAGAAAAAGTTAAATAAGAACGCACAAATGATGTTAGTATTGCATCCCGCACGCTTGTCTTTCTGGTAACCTGTATTGCACAATCGATCCTGCTTACTATTACAGAAAGAAAATTTGCAACGATTACTGCAATGGCACGAAAAGAAAAAATTTAATTAATTTTCTTGTTACAATCTTTTTTAAAGCGATCCAACGATTTATTCCTCGCACGTGTGCCTCGTTTAAGAGAGCATAAAAAAATTCGATAAGAATCTACGCTTCGTTCGCCTACCTTTGTCCCATGAAATTGTAATGAATCTCGTAGTAATGAAAGTGTTCCGCTTCTAATTGATGCCAGTGGCAAGTGCTCAAATCTTTTTTTAGGCTTCTTACGTGCCCTCTTATCGGGCACGCACCGCGACATGAAAACTTGTCAGAACTGCCACAGTCATGCGAACGTTCTGCCTCACGCAGTAATAACAGGCAAGAGGTTTCTTGTCCAGTGCAAAAGAGAGAGAGAGAGAGAGAGAGAGAGAGAGTGTGTGTGTGTGTGTGTGTGAGAGAGAGAGCGAGATAATGAACAAAAAAATAAAATTGGACGACAAGACTTTGCTCGTGCTATAATTTACATTTACAACACGCACACCCTTATCCCTATTTCTACCGGTTCTCTTACATTTCCACGCGTTTCGAGCACACAAATTTCCAATCCTCAAGCAATATTTGAATCTTGCGCACGGATGCCCACGTCCTACTTATTTAACTACTAACGAGCGCTTCGATTTGCTGGAGCACGCGAGTCGGGGGCGAGGAAGAGCTGATAACGGCCATTTGCAATTCGAGGACAGTGTAATTCTTCCACCCTATCATGTTTCTTCTCCATCCCTGCCGCCTTTTCCAGACGCGCCCAGGTGCTCGTCGAGTGCTCGGCCTATAGTTTCTAATTAGTGACGATCGTTGCCTCGAATCTCAGCTACGGATAGGATTACTAATGGAGCGAAACTGGAACCGCGAATTCGCGGATCTTGGAATTAGCGAGGCAAGCTACTACGAAGCACGCGAAATTACGGAGAGTATGCCGGAAAATCAAGTGGGGTATTAGAGGGAGACTGAATTAAGAGGGTGGAATTACTATGCACTAGGGCAGTGATGGCGAACCTTTTTGAGAAGTGGGGCAAAGTTTGTTCCTAATTTTTTTTGGTACAGCTGGTGGATCAATAAGAGAGGGAGGCTTAGGGTTAGGGTAATTAATATTTTTTTTTTAATATTTTCGATTGTCCGTTCCTTCTTTTATGATATAAAAAGTGAGTTTATAAAAATCAATGCGTGGGTCACTTAACACTAAACGTACCGAAGATTTTTTCCGTATGGGGATTTTTCTTCTTAATCTGCCATTTGTTAATCGCTCGTAGACGATTGAAAATATTTTTTGACATTGAACGAGCTGCTCGAAAAATACACAATGTAAATTAGAAACGAATTGAAGACTGTTTGTACTGGGAAATTGAATTGAGATATCATGTATTCTCTTTAAAAATATAATTAAAGTACAAAGGAATATAAATTTACCCTTATGCAGTAATGGATACAAAGGTTTTCGAATTGCGTAAAGTATCGAGAATTACACAATCGGCATTATTAACGAAGCCGACCGCAGTGACCTGCGGTGAACAATTTTACAATGGTACTTTGCATAAACCACTTGTTACGATTTATTAATCTCTGGACGCCACAAATGGTGCGCATTCGTGCATTATAATTTATGATGCTGAGAAATATCTTTTGCGCGGAGTATGCGGCTTCCGGTAGCAGCTCGTAAAATAATTGATGACAGAAATCGGGAGGTCAAATCCGCGATAACCGTTCATGAATCACACTGTTTCGTCAACGAGTCAGAATTCAGCAGAGTAAACACCGCATTATTCGTCCTAATTAATAGTCCATCTAATGCACTTGCAAACAGATTGTACAGTTCCGTGCAATGATTTATAGATCGACAAGTCTTCGCATTCGAAATGGGTACACCATTTCGTACGCGATAGGAGATGCGGTGTAGCTAGTAACGAGAAAATGTATGTGATGCGTATGCAGGCAGTAAATTCGAGTCCGTTAATTATTTTCGCGGTAAAGGGATTATCGCGAATACAGATTGGCCTCAGAATCGTAACGATTGCAAGGTCTCAAGTTTAAAGTATCCGTGTGAAAATATCAAGTAACAAATTCATAATTAACCCTTTGTACTCGAGAGGTGGCTCTCGGCCACCACTTATTTTATTCCAGCCACTCGAACGGTGACATCGGTCACCATTTAAGTTGACACAATACGTCGACGTTTGAAACTGCGTTGTACAATATACATATACATATATCCTTCCGAAGTATAAATTGATATATTTTATATTTTTTATATACAGGATGTCCCATTTTAAATAATACACTCAGATATCACCGAAACAGTGCGTTAAATAAAAAAATGTTTCGAATTTCCGCAATTTACGAAAAAGGCCTCGAGTGCAAAGGGTTAATATTCGAGTGTAGACCACGATAAGAATAGGCTGAGAAATTGTCAATTCGTGAGACACGCCTAATGCTTCGGAACTCTCCGCCTCCTGCTCTTCCTCCGAGCTTCGATAATGCCTCGTCCCAAGAGTGTCAGACAATATCGTTTAATTATTCGATAGAGCGTGACAAAAAGGACCTCATGAATGTAAAACGATCGCGAAGGAAAGTATGAAAAGCCTCGTGGAAGTTTCTGCTGGCGAGGGAATAGACCTTCTTCTCTTCTTCGTCGGCGTCGCGAAGTAAAGGGAGCATGAACCGTTCTCGTTGAAAATCTTTCCTCTTGCTCTTGTTCCACTCTCGCATACGAGTTTTCTAACGTCAGGTCGCCCTGGTACCTGCCACGAGAGTTAGCTTCAGGCGTCGAGACATGCGTGGCTACACGTGGCTCGCGTGCATAAAACATGTTTCCGAAATTTAATCAAGCGTGGCTCTGTTTCGTGGAAGGTTCTTTTTTATCTCCCGCGAAATTGAAAATATTTCGTGATACATGCTAATGCGACATAACGATGTTAGCAGGGCACCCGTTCCTTCCGGTATGAAGCTAAACGCGGAAACATTCTTTAATTTAGTAAAATGGTACTTCACGACCTTTTGTACAAAACAGATATAGGGTAAGCAGGGCCGTCTTTAGTTATGTGGTGGCCCCTAGCACATTTGGTTTTGGGGGCCTCTTCACGAAAGTTACTGGTACTTCTTAACTCAATCAATGAACGGTTATTTCCCTTACACCACTGTTCATTATTGTACTAAAAATTGTAAGAAATTTAAGGATTTCATGATATATAACTCTCCTTTAGCGTTACCCCGAACTAACGACGACGTACGTACAGAGTGTTTATGTAGCTCCTTATTTATTTTTAGGCACAACCGTAAAGAGAGTGACTTATGCTATCGACATCGCCAAAACTGTTCGTATGTGTGTGCAATAGTGTGTATCGGGCCTTAATAACAAGAACAATCTCGAAACAATTGCAAAGTCTAAAATGATGATCGGTGGACGTAGGTACCTTTTACTCTTACAAAGTCACAAAGCAGTGGAATGCTTTAAGAAAATGAGATAGATAAAAATTGACAGTTGCTCGTGATCGCAATTCGGATTCGAATCGAGACCGACGCTCTAACAGCACAAATGTTCGAAAGGCGTTCAGAGAATATCCATAGAATATTATAACATTATATGGGTATTTTATATCTATGTATAGATTCTTTGAACGTCTTCTGAACATTTGTGTTGTTAAATGAAGAAAAGAAGATACCGTGTAGGCCAGAAAGATGTAAAACTATGAAGGGTCTGGTAAATATATTTTTCATTTGGTAGATAAATTGTTATTGAATTCGTAAGTTTTCTTTATTCTACCCCTAACCAACTGTTCGTCAGTCGGGGCCCCCTGGAACCCGGGGCCCTGGGCCCGGGCCCAGCAGGCCCATGCGTAAAGATGGCCCTGAGGGTAAGGTTGCGCAAGTCGTACCCCCTAAGAAAAAATAGGTATAAATCGTAGAATCTCTCTCTCTTCTCTCTCCCTCTCTCCTTGTTGAGAGGTTGCCTTTCCACGGTATCCACGGAAGATGAACACGGTGTGAAAGAATATGGTTAACTAGGAAGTAACTTGTTTTGCCGGAAGAGGTGCAGTTAGCATGATATTACGCCTAATATTTAAAAGGTACGACTTGCACAACCTTACCTTATGTATTGGTTGTACATAAGAATCAATATCATCCCAATTGTTACTTGTGTTGACCGCGCGAATTATTTCCTGTCGAATATACTCAATTTTTGGATTATCTCACTCCGTTTCTCGTGCTTCCTCTCGATCGACAGTCTCTTGGAGTTTCCTGCAAACCGGCCAATCAGAACACGAAGAAAGCAATCAGAAGCACAGAACGCGTCGCGAACAGCCATTCGTGTGTTCTCGGTAGTTCTGTAATGCCTTCCTGGGCCCTGTGACGCTTTTCTTATTGTTAGCCGTGTGAAGCTTCCCTGTGAAGTTCCTGCTGCACGTAACCTTCTTGACCTGCGTTAGGTCGTGTTTGACATAGGCCAAACGGTTGAGGTCGATTAAGTCATTGCAATTTCTCGGCAAAGGGATCGTCGAGCCAATCGGCTTGAATCGAGTGGAATCGATGGCATCCCGACGCCTGCCCGATGACGCACGGTTCTGATTCGCAAATTCGTAAATACATCGGGAAATATATGTATAATCGGCAAACGTGCTACGCGTGGTAATCACCGTCCCACGTAATTAAAAATATTTGTAGCGTTTGAGAATTTTGCGACGAAACGTGTTAAAGAATCGGATGATTTATCGTCGTGGGACTAGAGACAGACGAATTAATAAATTTTTCTCATCGACCGGAGTCTGTGAACGTGCTTCGTTTGCCTCGTACAACTCGCAAAGCTCACGCGCGTGTGTTTCTAAAGAGATAATCTTACACGTTCTCGTGTCAGTGTGTTACTTTATCTCGATGCACGACGCGCAGTCTTATTACCAGGGGCACGTAATTTTGGACGAATTATTTTAACTGCAATGCTATTTGAGAAAAGAGTCACATCGGTGCTCATGGTTTTTCAGGTTTGCTGGAAATTTTACTGCTAATGGCAAAAGGGCCGCAATTTTTACAAGGGCCTCGAATCTGCGCCCAGGTACATTGTGCGTGTACGCGCTGTGGTTTTATTAAGACCCGAGTACACGTTACCCTTTGATATTCATTAGGAAACCTATTCAATACTTTCTGCTTTACGAACAACCCGCAGTTGAATATGGTAACGACGTATAGAATTTAATCCACGGATCTTTTCTGCCTGACGATCCAGCGTCAGAGTGAACATTAAAAAATTCCATGAAAATAAATCTTTTATTTCTCACCTGTTAATGACCTTTAATGTACAACACCATTGCTATTATTTGCATAGAAGGTAAGAAGAATATCGATCGCGTTACTGCATCAGTAATTTTGCTCCGCGTTGCGTGCAGCTAGATCAGATTTGAAAATCGAGTTCCCTGAGATCGGATCTTTGTTTGAAACATTAGGCAGGAATATACCGCGCTTTCGAGCTATGCAATTATACGGCATAGCGAGAGGTACGATGCGTTTCAGCGAATGTAATTAACATTCATGACAATTTATTTACTACCGTGAAAATAATTCACTCCGTGTAATTTATTGAAATGTGAATTAACTTTCCAAATTACACACGCTCGTATAACATCATAAAATGACGAGTGTACACCAAATGTGTAACTTCTAAAATTACAACGTTTAATCGAGCTGGTAAATTCTAATTCATGCATGAGATCCACAATATTCACTTCTAGATTCTTTCCAGGATCAATCCTTAATGACACCGCATATCTAAAGTTTCAGGACTTTTATGCCTTTCCTCTTCCACATTCTCGTTCCGTCTGAGGATTGGCATTCTACTGTTCTTCTTCGCCCTCGGTCCTGCTCTTTCCATTTCCCTTCTCCGGGTGACAACACGAGTGCCGGACTGGAAATCAGTTCGTATAACGAGGAAAACTGTTAATTCCTGCAGGGGTGCAGCTAACCCTGGAGACACTTTAGCTCTAATGGAGTGAGCTGGAGAGAGTGGGAGAGAATTGTCGAGAATTGAACAGCGAAAGAGAGAGCGAGAGGAAGAAGAAGAGAAAAGGGTGGCGAGCGCCTGCACCGAATGGAAATTGTGAGGCAACTTACGGAATAGCTGTTACCCGAGTTAAGAGTAGAACGGTGACGCAGGAATACGGGGGTGAAAGCTAAACACGTCTTCCTTCTCCTTCTTCGACATAAAATCCCGAAGTCGCGTATGTTTATTCGTCATCTGAACAGGCAAGGAGAAATCAAACCCATCGACTGTATATTGTGCACACGGCTGAAATCCTTCCCTCCATCATCTTTCGATCCTACCGAGTTTATTATATTCTATTTTCAATTGCAATTCTTCACGTAGGTACTTTTCAATACTATAAAAACAAAATTTGGATCTAAAGAAAACCGCAGGATCTTCCATTCAATTTTCCTTCGTCATATTTGTCATTTTCCAGTGATCGGATCATTGGTATCGCGACTTTATCGAGTTTATTGTCGTAATTCGTGGAAAAGTATCTTGCCGATCGATCGCAAACAATCTAAAACCTGTCGGATATCCTTCAATGGTTGATTCTTTATCCGCCCTCGTCTCTCGTATTTTATCCAACAATCAGATTTCCTATATCCCGGAATTTTCTTCGTCTCGTTGACATCGTCCATCGAGGTGGTTCTCGTCTCGAGCGAGAATCTCGATTTTCCAGCACATTCCAGGTGTAGCGGATATTTGGTTACTCTTTGCATCGTGTTATTCAACAATCGCATTCTTTAACGCCATCGACGCTTCTGCGCAGTCAGTAAATTTATGTCACGAGACAATTTGGAAATTTGCCTCCTGATGTTATCCATTTTGTCACGGCACATGTGACACATACAGATGGTTCACCATCCCTTTATATTCTCCTAAAATTTTCCAATTCGTTGTAACTTCCCTTAGTGACGTCATTTCTCCACATTTCATCCACTCGATTTTTCCTCGCTCTTGGATTCCTTACAAATTCTCGCTCTTTCTATTTCAGAATCTTCCTCGTTCCTCTTGCGATCGGAATGAATTTGATTTCCGTATAAAGCAATCCGTATCGGCGTCCTTTATTCGCGAATCCTTTATCCGTCCTTCGTCCTACTGCATGCGTCAATTAAAACCGCATTAGTATTGAAAGAACTCGTTGACATCGCGCGTCAAGGTGCTCTCTATCTCTGAATAAATTCCACGAGAAAACCATTTTATTTCAGAGATTTCATTCCCGAAGAAGTCGAATGCCCAGTTCTTCTAATTAACGTTACGTGTCTCGCGAAGCCAACCCAAATGTGAAAAAGATCCTCCCGTTAAAAAGTTCCCAAGATTAAATTCCATTACGTTTCCTATTTCGGAAATTTCGATGTCCCATACCTCAAGGTATTCCCTGAAATTTTATCTGGACGAGATACCCCATTGCTTCTCGTTTTTCACGCTGCAAAAACAATTTCTCCGGTGATTTTCACGAGCAGGCCTATCGGCCGCAATTACGCGGTCGAAAATTTATTACATAGTCGGGCCATCTCCTAGGCATGCAATAAGGTTCGTTAGCGGGGCGCAAATTGGCGTCAAATTACGATATTATGAGAAGACTCGGCGCGCTTCAGGGCCATTGATGACCCCAACGGGGAAAGACCTGTAGCTTTTTACGAGGCGAACCCCTCGAACCCTCAACCTCTCTCCCAAGGAATCTTTTATCCCTTGAAAGGTAATAATGCTTTGTTGTCCGACACTCTTGATTATCACCTGACGTCCAAATGGATTTCTTTTTATTGAAATAAAACGTTCATTTGCGATTATCCAAGCTCTCGTCTTTTTAAACTCTCATTGCCAGAGGCCAATTTTTCTTCACGTTCCCCGAAATAAGTTTCTCATTTCCTATTTAACCCATTGACGCTTATTACTGCTATAGCCGTCAAGTTGCTGGCGATACATAGGCAAATTACGATCATAGACGTCCAAAGTGTGCGGCAATGGAACTTGTTCGGTCATAAAAAATCGTACACAAAACCAGCTCACACGTTATCAATACTGTTGCATCTTTTTTGTTGAATGTATTACCGAAGAATAAGCAAATAAATGCATTAGTACAGTCCGTAGTAACAATGTTTCTTTTATTTATTAATTAAAGCATGTCGCCGCGAGTTGTCCTGTAAAAACTGTGCTAAGATTTGATAATTCTGACTTACAAACGCATTACTGACGCTCAATTCCCTACTGAAGTGAGAAACAAATAATAATTAAAAATAAAATTGTGTTTCTGAGAAGGATCTTCAAAAAAAAGAAAGTGTGCGTCAATGGGTTGAACGAATTTTACACGATATTGTAAAATGAAAATTTCATGCGTACAATGAAATTTTTCATTAAGCTTACATTCGTCAATATTATACGCGGAGCGTTATTAATTATTTCCTATTGTTACCGCGTACCCATGAATAATTTTACGTTCCGCTAACTATCGTCTACTTCGCAACGTTAAATTGCATCTAACAATTATTGCCGTTAATTTACCTTTTCCGAGCCATTCTTGGACTAGCTTTCCCAAGTATCGAATCTAAACTTGGGCAAAACGCGTCCCCTTCCTCTTCTCCCTCCTCTTCTCATTCGATTCTTTACCCCACGAGAGAAACAACGCGCTGGATTTGACAAAACACAGTGGGCCAAACTGGAACGAGTTCCTCGTAGTTTTCTCACGCTCAGTTGGGGATGCCGCTTAACTGCTCGAACGTCTTAACTCGCCCCGGGACACATCCCTGGCGTTGTTTTACAAGCTTTTAATGCAATTATCCTGCCGCAGCGAGCTGGCATCTACCTACCCCACAAATAAACAATTTCACCCATCCGTGGATCCGTTCGCTCCGTTCCAAATTTTCTTTCCTTCTTCTCCTCATTCCGCGCCTCTGCTCTAGCTCCTCCTTCACTTTTTCTTCCCGTCGGTTCTCATTACGCGCAAGAAAAGCTTCTTCATCGTAGAAAGAACACGACTCGTCCAAGGCGTGCGCTGCTTCCGCTCGGGGGCAAGGACGTATACACATTAGCGTTTTTCATCCGTAATAAATATTTCATAAAAGAGCACCCCGGCGTGCAATGGTGCCGGGAAAAAAGTATTACCGGGACTATGGGGGTTCTCCACGGTAGGGTCCGCCAGAAGCTAAAAGGCCAACCGCGCCGTTTACTCTCCGGCCCCGATAGACCAAGCCACAGCCGACGCCGACGCGTCTTCGCGGCCGAGCCTTCTGATGTTCTCACGATAAGGCTTATCGATTTTTCCGGAGGTAGGGAAACTTCGAGAGATACGTATCGTTTAACTCTTACAGGCACAGCAAATTCACTTATTTTGTCACCCAACCTGCATGCGAAATGAAACTTGGAAAATCTTCATGTTTTCATATTGGTTTAAGAGAAACTGTACAAAACTAGACTAGATCCACTAGTTGATGTAAAGCAAAAGAATAAACATTGAATGAACAAAATAAACGGTAAATGAAAAAAGAAACTAAAATAAATTTCGACGACTACTTTCTCGAGCGCGCGAGCAGAAATTATTCGTGGATCGGGATACATCGCTTCAGTTCACCTCACGATAGATTGGTTCTGTGAAAAGTTACCAAGAGGCAATGCTGGCGTGCTCCAAAAGAGTTGCACGAACCGAGGACGGACGTGAGATGAGTGTTGTTGCCTTGGAAGGATCTCCCGTCGTATTAAGACCGCTTCGAAGTGAAATGTGTGTTCTGTCAGGCACGAGTGAGCGAGAAGCTTGCCCTCCATTCCCCCTCGTCGTCCCTCACGTTTTTGTTTTTCCCTTCTGAGTAATTCCAGGGTCACCGGTGACGTCCGCGGAAAAATTCTTTGACGTAGCAATGCGCGCATCATTTTCCATGCGGCGCGCTCGAGAAAGTCGAGTTCCGTTACGACGTAGCAGGGCCGAAACGAACGGTGGACAAGCACGGGGGTGGCGTCTGAAAATATTGGCTTTTCGACGCGTCCGAAGGGAGTAGGTGGAAAAAAGCGAAGTTTGAATAAAATTCCACAGGTATTCCAAGTGGGTATCGTGTAACTGAAATTTAAGAGAAGCGGACGAGTGTCTCGAGTGAAAGGGGACTCGTAACGGCACGAGTGCCTCGCTTTTCCACAGCTTACGCTTCTCTCCTGAAAAATGTGCCAGAGAGCTCGAGCAGCTCTCCTTTATCTCTCAGCGATACGCGCACTCCAGACGTTTCTCTTCCTCGCGAGTGTTCCTATTCGGCGCACGACGATGGTTGTAGGGCGGGTTTTAATTAAATCGCAGCGAAGCGGCTACAGTCTCGGGACGGCACTATTCATTTGCCCTCCCGCCTCGTTCGTATTTTCCAAACGTAGAGCGAAGTGACAGCGGGGAACGGGAGAAACGCGGATTCTCTGCCATCTCGATTGCAATCGATTGGCTCGACGAAGGATCGATGGGTCGATGGAGAGACTGTCAGTGGTAGCATTTGTTTTTTCTCGTCTTCTTAGAGAAAGAAGGCGTGAATTGTGACGATTGTGATTGTAAAGATGTGTGTAAGGTTGCGTCTGCCAACAGGCAAAACGGAGACGAAGAGAGAGAGAGAGAGAGAGAGAGAGAGAGAGAGAGAGAGAGAAGACATCGAGATGGAAAGTAGGGAGGCCAAAGTCAGAAGGTATGGAGAACAATGAGCGAATGGCAGTAGAGGTCCAACCATCGACCAAGAATAATCAGAGGACGAGGCTCGCCCAATAATAATCAGGAAATCAGTTTTATGGCCTCTACAGCGACGACGGCAAGCCGATCTCTCTCCAATAGTTATTACAGAAGCAACTTATCTTAATGCGTTTGAGTGAAAGAGATCGGCTCGTCGTCGTCACTGCAGAGGCCATAAAACTGATTTCCTGATTATTATTGGGAGAGCCTCGTTCTCTGATGATTTAGTTAAATAAGAAGCCTCGTATGCCAAGCTTATACCGCAATTTCAAGCAGTCACAGTAATCTAGTTTAGTCCACCGCCCGTATCGGCTTCTGTATACATATAGGTTATAAGAAACATGATTTAATTATTTTATTTCTTTGATTGCTACTATTTTAATGAATGACGAACACCCAGAGAGATCCTTTCAATAGAAATCCTGCCACATGATGCTCAAGTAACGTAATCTTGTTGCAGAAAAATTTCGATGGAATACCGGAGATTACAAAGAAACATGGGGTTTACATCTTTTGGCACCTACTGTTTTTTAATCTGCAGACTCACCTGCAGCATCGATCCAGTAAAAAAAAGTAAGTGTACTTCCACCCTTGATCATCTCACCTGCTGCAGTCTGAATCTAGTAAAAAAAAGTATGTGTACTTCGACTCTTGATCATCTCCTAAAGTCTCACCCGTCTTCTCGATCGCTTCCTTTTCGCCTTCGCGCAGAACCACCTCAAAAATATTCAAGTGCATTTTATGGTCGTAACGGCATTCGAACATCTCGTAGAACTTTGCCCGTGGCACAAGCGAGAACGTGGGTTGTAAACCACGTATGAGATGCGTCCGCGTATTGGTTTAAAAAATTCATACGTCCGATCGAGTTGGAAGATGGAGTTACGCGCTGTGAGATAGCACCTGGTGAAAAAGGGTTGAACGGGAGAAGAGGTCAGACGGTCGAAAAGAAGTGGAAACGAGGGCTCGATAAAAACCTAGGACACGCGACGCTCGAGCCAGAAAGGTCTCACCACGTATTTTTCAAATTCCTCCTGGAGGCCTTTCGAGTCGTCGTCCACTCGCGTGGACACGCCCGTAACCATCTATTATTCTTCACCGTAGTCTACCAGGGGGCAGATAAGAGCGTGCATTTTTCGTATCCGTCGGCAGAATCACGAGGCGGAGTACGGTATAAAATAAGCGACAAGGTAGAAGTGTCGCTTGATTTTTAAATCTCCTTCCCGTTCCATTCTCGAGGAGAGCTAGTTCAAGTGTTAGCAGCTCGAATCTTCGAAAAGATTCCCTTACGATGGCAAAATATCGCTGCGCACTATCCGAAAGATTTCCGGCTTTGCGAAAAGAATAAATGCGCGTTACACCTTCGTCTCGTGTTACACCACACGAGGAATGTTTGCGAGTGGAAATGTTCAACTGACCATTGCCATTTAGTCGCACGATGGTCAGGTGTCATGAAAGTCCAAAGGAAGTATGCCATTCGCGAGTGTATGCAAATTTTCAGCAATTCTGTATTTCGAAAATTTCTGTGAGCCTCCGGACGTTTCTGTGACATTTCCACTGGGTCTGAGCGGCTTGACGCGTTAAATGGTGGCACCAGGGTGGAGCAATTAATGAGTAGAGGTGAACGAACGATAGGTGACGAGTCAATTGCTCCCGACGGCCTGTGCTCGTCTCAACTATCTCCTAACTGATAATTATCTAGTGGAGCGTAAAGTACGTAAAGCCTTTGGGAAATCGGAACTCGCCTTAATCGTTTTTGCGACGTCGGAGAATCCCCTGCGGACTTGGACGAAGTTAATGGCGGTTTTGCGAGTAATGAGTTATGAGCGGGTATCGATGAGTGTTTAATAGGGATCAACTACCAAATCGATATATTCCCAAGGCGATCCACCGTTACACCACCGAGAATTATTGATAACGTGACGTAAGAGATAACGAACTCTTCCCTTAATTTTTGTCAAATTATACTTGCGCTCGTGCCGTGTATTGTTCGATGTCCTCTCAAAGGAGAATTAAAATATTCGAGAAAGATACCCGAGAACTGTAAAATAAAAATGATAGTGATCGAAGAAGTTTTGAAATTCCTCCCCTGATGTTCATTATCTGCCTCGCGGTACTTTTATGATACTTGCATGATGTATCTGTGATACGTTGCGATAGTTCTTTAAGGTCGATCTGAATTATGTAATGAAAGCACCCTCGAGAAGCGCTCCACATAGGCACCTTAGGCAGAACTCGTGCTTTCGAGACATTTTGTTATCGATATAATGATCCGTCGCGTAATCCGAAAAAAGAAATACTGAAAAATCACCCCGTACCATTGAATTCACAATTTAACCGTTGGCGCGTGTCCTTAGGCCACATTTGGTGCGAGCAAATTCGCAACGGGGGTGCACATCGTAGAATGCAGGGTTGCTCGAGTCACGTTCCCTATAGTCCTGCATCCTGTATCCTTTCCCTCCCGACAATTAGTAACACGAGACCCACTTAACGGAGAAGGTTGGAGGAGCGACAAAAAGTGAGGAGAAGAAAGGAGACGAAGGACGATCCTCGGAAGCGAGAAAATAAGTGAGAAATAAAACGCGTCGGAAGGTAAACTAAGCAGAAACGACGAATGGAGTCGTGAAATTGATAAGTTATCGCGGGATAAAAGGTGAAGTGAAACTCTTTCGAGTGAACAAACAGTAGAGGAATCAAGATCACGGATAAAAAAGTGAGAGTTCCGAGAAAGTTAAATCCCGAGGTACAGAGGAAAATAACGATCGACGGGACGAATTACCTCGCATCGTCTCGTCGTCCGAGTAAACGAGAAACAAATGCGATAAAATCGGGAAGCGGCGCACAGCACTACTATTAAATCCACGCGAAACTCTTTCGCGCGTCTGACTGCGAGCAGAGGGAAAATTGCAGTCGATTCGACGGCATAGGCAAACAGGCCATCCCGAAGGAGCTAATAGATTTAGGGTTAAAATATTGCCGTGCACCACCATCGGCGGCTCGCGACGCGAGCTTTTACCTCCGGCGCGGCGCATTTTATACGCGCACTTTTGTTCTCGACGACGCACGAAAACGAAAAAAAAAATAATAAGAGAAGAAAGGGAAGAAGGGAAAGCGAGACGAAGGAAGGAGTAAAAAGTAAAAGAGTGAAGCGACGAAAAGGAAAAGCCCACGGGCGAGAAAGGACAAAAAGAAAATTGGAAACATCTCGCTTCGTCTCGAGAATTCTTTTTCACCCCGTTACTTTTTTCTTCTCCGGCCGCGGAGAGCGTAGAATAGAATTTTTCCAAGGCCTGTCCGTCATCCGGCACATTGTGTCGTGACGGAAGCATGCTGGGGCATGCGGTGCACAGGATTTACCCTCCCGATCCTCCTCATGTTGAATTTACACGGGCGAATGCCCGCCCATGTAAATTCGTGTAGTTGATGCGAGAGGACCGCGACTACTCGTGAAGAAAGCGCGCACGAGAGCTTTCAGGTAAGCGAGCACGCAGAAACGGAGAAGAGAATTTCCACGCCTGGTAACTTCGAAGCGGGGAGGCTTATGGAAATTAAGCCTGCGCATCGGTGAATTCGATGATCTTTCGGGAAGAATATTAGATACGTGAGTAGCATAACTGAAAATCTAAGGCTACAGAGGCACTTTGTTATTGTTACCGAAGCATGGAGTTTGGGACGCACGTTCTTGCAGTTCGATGTCATCGTGTAAAGGGTATTCTGATTTATCGAGGGCTAAAATCAATTCTGAACGCGTCTCCGATAAATTTCGTAAGTGTTAGATGTCCGTCAATTAATAGAAGCCATCAGAAAAAATAATCTAACATCTTACAAGGGAACCGCACGAATTGATCTAGCACCGATTTTAATGCGATATGGCGCGATCGATAGCTCTTGGATAGTAATGCCCTGACAGGTTTTGTCTCGGAGATGATGTCTCGTTTTGGCGATATGAAATATTGTATACAGAGTAGACCATTCTAGTCTATTCACTAATATTTCACGAAATGACTCTTCAAGATCAAACCAATGGTATCATCTTATGGCTCCCTCGAAACCATATAACTTGTATGTGGAACTTTATGTCTAAAACTTATGGAATCTGAGATATTTCGGTGAATAGATTACAATGGCCTACGTCTACCCTGTTGCATTGTGCATATATTCCATATCTCCCAAATCTAACCGTATATATATCTAACCATCAACGAACAATATGAAAATTAATTTAAGAGAAATAATTTTCCATAATTAATGTAATAATGCGCATTAACGCGAGGGTCAGTACACGAGATCTCTCGAGGCAACGAAGTAAGGCACGTTGTTATTATTACCGCTCGCACGTTTCTCTCGCGATTCAACATCGTCACGGCAAGTTTCGATAAGCGATAGTAGCTTGCACGGCCAATATCTACGTCACTGTCACTGAAACTCGTAAACGGGCCAGGCTCAGACCGTCTTCGTGCGAGCTAGCTTATAAGTCTCAAAAGCTTAAGTCTCTGTTGATTCGCAGCCATGAAGGATGCAACCAGGAAGCTTCTACCGTAATGTCTAAGAATTTACTGCGGAGGAACGCTGGTCCATTAAATTGAGAGCCTCGTTGATTTCACTGTAACAACTTTGTTGTCTATTGAGAATCCTCGTCTTCGGAGAAAAGCACACTACTGTTCAAGGGTGGAAATAACAGTGGAGTAATGTTCAGGGTGATTCGAACGAGACCATTAGCTTTCAAAGGTGACACCGTGAAAGGTGGAATAGGCGAGTGTTGCTTTTACGAATTACGAGAAATAGAGGGAATAGAAACGAGGGAATGTTCGTAATTATTGAACGGAAGAAGAGAAACGAGAGAATTAAGATGCATTTTTTCTTTGCGTGACGATAAGAAAGTGTTCGTCGATAAAACGCAGAAAAATTCACCTGATATTAAAACGCGCGCGACGTCGGAAATATCAGAGCCATTTTTAAACCGAGCTCACGGAAATTCGAAAAATGCATCATCCCCGATGAAATTAAGGGGAATATAATTTTCGCCGAGCGATTAATTCTCGTGCGCGGCAAAAATCTCGAGAATCCGCGAACACCATCGCTTTGAAATGAGAATGCCTTGGGAGTGACGAGCTCGGCGCATGTAGATGGCCCTCTTCTACGCGGAACTGTCGTGTCTCGTAATTAACTGACGGAACATTTTTCTTGCCAGCGCGCCGCGGATGAAACGAGATTCTCAGAGAGTCCAGTGAATTTGCCTGATCCGCTTGGTCTCCAGTTTCACACTCTAAGTGGATTTTACTCAAGACGCTTACTTACTCTACATTCCTATTGTTTATATTCGTCGAAGACGAGAACTCTTCCTCAATGGCTCTTAATTATTTATGGTTACGTGAATGACACTCGAAGCATGCAATACGCACTAAGAGAAGGCTTGTCGGCGAATTAAAAGGACGTTAAAAAGTGCTGTGGCAAGCACTGGAATATAGAGATGTGCGGATTAAGGTTTTGTAATTCGAATCGAATCGAATTTGTAAAAACAAAAAAATCGAATCGAATTGACAAAAATATCACGGAATCGAATCACCCAGATCTAAGTCTTCTTACGCGGTTCTTTGATGCGAATTCGAATTCCAGTGCTTTGATCTTATCGAATCTTTCGAATTAAAACTACGTCGATTCAAATTCGAATAATTCGTACATCTCTACTCGAATAAATCTCGCTGTTTCTTGCAGCTTACGATAAAGGAGTGAAAACAAAACTGAGAGTCTCGAGGTAAACCGCCGTCGGTTGAGATTCGTCGCTCGGTGCTTTTCTTGGTGTGCACAATCTCAGAGAAAACGTAATGCAACGTTTACTACACACCAGCAGCTTCTTCTGTGGAAAGAGTTTCGTTTTAAGAATTCTGGAGACACGATAGGACATCCGGTACGAGGACGATATCGTGCCCAGCTGTTATTTATGTCCCGCGACAAGGCGACCTCGACATTTCTTTTTCATTGTCCCTTTTCGCCTCGAACTTCTCGGACATCCAGCAGAAGATCGGTACAAGCACGGTAGGAACCGGAGGAAGGAAAATTCGGTTCACTTAATCACGCGGTCATTAATCGTGAGCTTTCACGCTCACACCGGTTTACGGTTCCCCAATAACTTCCAGTGATTTCGATTTTCACAATGCCCGCGGGTCATAGGACCTTCGCTGTTTGCCGACGTCTCGGCGACCTCCAATTCCCTTCTAATTAACGGCCATCAATTAAACCAGGATTATGCACACAAACTGCGAATATGTGTACCAAATATCATTGGCGCGAAACGGTCTTGCGCGAAGGCAGCTGTGTGGACATTCTGCGAAGGATTTTTTTCCCTATCTTACACGACACTTGGAGTGCACCGATGAAAATTACCTTCTCCACGATGCAAAAGAGATGCAACGATTTTAAACCAACACGACGAATTTGGCGGTGGGTTTAATTGAACTACGCGTGAATGCACGGTAAATACCAGTGCGCACGAGACTGGCATAGAATCTCGGAGCTCCGTAGCCACGCACACGTGGGTGTTTTAATCCTTTACCCTCGATATGGTTTGTAGGCTGGATTAGAGAGAGGATTAGGCATCGCAAGGATGCCAGACATTGGGGAGAGTCTAGGATTTACTAGTAGGATGGAAATACGCCCAGAAGAACTTTTTCAATGTAATCTGTGTACAATAGCAGGGATCGTTAAAAAAATATGTACGCAATCGATCACCGCGCGCCTTTGTGCGCGCACTTTGCACGTCGAAGGGTTCGATTTAACGTCCTTTTGAATGGCGATCAAAGTTGACAAGAGGCATTATTAAACGCCATACCCTAACGCGGAGAAGGATTAAATCGTCCGCGCGATAGAACCGCACAAAAGGGACTCTCTGAATTTTTAATAATCTTTTTCATTGCTCCCGTTAAAGGCCCTACCGTAACGCACCGAGTGCGAGAAGAATTCATCTTTACTCTTCGCGAAGAGAAGTGCGCAATATTGTTCAAATTGGAAAGACAATTTCACCATTAACAACCCAGCAGTATAGTACGGTGTAATCAGTGGCCTTTAAAAACTCTTGCATATTACGCAATGCAAATGAACAATTTGAACCTTTAACAGAAAACAGCTTCAACTTTAACAAAAAAGTTCACCGCACGAGGAATCTCACATTTAAAATTTCCTTCACTCACCAAGCTCCCAATGCCTTCCTCAATATCACATTCCAAGGAGAAATCGAATGCGGCAGTTTCGCTCTTGGAGGAAAATCACGTTTGGGGAACGGCAAGGAAGTGTGCCGAATCTCGCACAGGAGAGCAGTAAACGGAAAGAAATGAGCATCGAAATATTTATTCTGTAAGAATTTCCGGGTGCTGGTATCGTAAAGGGCGGAGAAAGCATTCCAGCATCCGGTGCCACACGGGGGTGGCTCACTTGTGGAATGGCGTCATCGATGTACGACTAGGGGAAATTGCCGAGCGAATCAACAGAGCCCGTGTGCTTGGTCGTGGACGCGCGTCACGGCCCTGGTCGCGTTATTGCTGTCGTTAGATGGTGAATCCTTCTTCATCCTTCTCTAGATGGTCTACCCATCCTCCACTTTCACCATTCTCACGCACCACCACCACCAGCACGCAATTCGCCCGTCCATCCGTGCCACTCAAAATTTCCTCCTCGTCCTCAGGACCGTCCCGATTTTCCCCATGGGAGCCTCGCTTCTTCTCCTTCTGGCAGCCAACCCACTCACATTCCCTTATTTTTTTCCCCGACATTTGGACTCTACTTCTTTTTCCTCTACTTCTTCTTCTTCTTCTCTCACCCAATCCACTCGTCGCATTCCCTTTTTCTCCTGCCACTCGTACTCTTGTTCCACGACCCGAGCAACGAAACGGTCGTACCCCTGTCGCAAGGGCGTGAGCGACATTTTCTACTGGGACAACCGCTTCTTTCTGCTTTATGTAGCCACTGACGTAAAACATTTGTGGGAAGGAGAAATGCTTTTGGAGTTATGGAGCTTACCAGGTGAACGGGGGTGTGTATAAAGTCACCTCGATGTTTTCCGTGACGTTGCCACTTCCTGACTAAAGGTATTAATAACGTTCTCGTTGGAATGTTATCCACGTCCTGATTCTTTCTGACAAGGGTTGAAGTCGGTTAGAATTTTATTATGGGCATTTTTTTGAGGAGAGTTGAATAGAATGCCTGTAGAATTAAAACCTCGAGAATCATCGAAAAACGATAGAACGATCAAAATTACTCGGGTATCAATTGTATGTTAGAGAATTTCTGGTAAAAGAAAATATATTTCGTGCTCTTGTTTTATTTTAACCACTGCAGCTCCTGGTTGTATAGAATTCCCCAGTGTGGAATTGCGTAGGCGACCGCGCGTAGGTGAATTCTGAACTGTCCTACGTGGTCGATGACGTAGGCGAGGGTGATAGAGGGTGAATGGTGAAAGTTATTACGATGATTACAGACGTGACGCGCAACCACAGATTCGCGTTGCTGCGATCTTCGCTAAATACTGGATGTAATTTTTTTTTTTTTTAACCTTTCGTTTATCTCTGGAGGCGGCAGTACACAGTACACACCCCCGTCTCGATATCAAGATCAATGTCACTGTTCTGACACATGTGGGTGCGCGTGGAATTTCAAACTGTCCGCGACAAAATCCCATATGACTCTGATGCAATCCGCATGAAGTATTCCCTGTCATGCGAACAGTTGCAAACAACGTGCACAATTTTTTTCGTCACGATGCAATTTTCGTAATGTCAGTAGAGATACGCTACGGTAACCTTGCCACTGGTCTATCCGACAAGAGAAATGTTTACATGGGATCGATCCCACAAGGAAACGGCACGAGGTGTCCCCCTCGGATTTCAATGCCGTTGAAATATGTTGTAATCTAGATCAAAATAAGGGACACGTTTTTTTTTATACGTGCCCAATCGCACTTTTAGGGGGTGAAACACCCCTTTGAAAAAAATCGGTTTTCTTCTTTCGGACTAAATACTGTGAAATCTATACGAGATAGAAAAAAATGTTTTAGACAAAAGTTGAACAGTTTCAAAAGTGCTCAATAATAGTTTGATCGGTTGTTTAAAAAATATTAAAATTTTCGATATACCCCTCCCCCCCTCATAATTATTTTGCAATTGCAGAATTTTGTTTTGACCAAGCGAAAGGATATTTTATTCTGAATTCAACCATATATAATAATGTTACTTTCCGAGATACGGACTTTTCGAAAATTAGACACAAATGCCCGCGTATACCGGTAACGCGCTATGCGCAGCGCTTATCTCACTCGAGATGCATATATGAGTCTTCAATCGTGAAAGCCGAGAATGTGCCATCGGTACTTTCGTCTTTTCTTCTTTCGATTTTATCGTGATCTAATAACAGATTAATAACAAGCTTGGCTTGTGTCACAGTTGTTGCGTGCGATATTTCGAGTGTTGGAAAGCATCTAGATTTTTGCAATGCAAGTCGGTGATATTTATTAATGTTTAGTTTCCATTTGACTTATTCACTCTATGCCAATATTCCACTAATACTGAAAATCTGCGGAATATACTAGCACGCTTTCATTATCGTATTATTAATTCGCGTTTGTGTATTTCTTTTAAATGTGTTTATATAATGCCTGCTCTATTAGCGAAGTGACAAAGAAAAGAATTTGTTTTTGAAAGAAAAATATTAATATTAATTAAGACATAATATTGTATCGCGCAAAGTTACAAAATTTGTTACAAAAAAATCTTTAATATCAAAGGAAAAGCAGGAAACGGAAAGCAATAGATTTGTTGAAGATGTTAAGTATCATATTCAGTCTTTTGGACTTGAAAATATTTACAATTCTGACCAAAGCGGATTCCAACTGGAATTACATACTGGTCGTTCTTTGACGGTAGAAGGTACAAAAAACGTTGAGTGCGTAGTACAATCCACATCAGCAATAACACATAGTTACACCATACAGTCGACAATTTCAGCCGATGGTCGATTATTATCACCTCTCTTTATTGTTTTAAAAGAACCTACTGGAACATTTGGCCCTAGAGTAGGAGAAACAATGTTTAGGGAAAATAACATTTTTGCTATGGCATCAAAATCAGGAAAACTAACGTCGTATCATTTTGAAGTTTGGTTGAGAGATGTGTATTTTCCAAACGTTGGTCCTAAATCAGTTTTGTTGTTGGATTCGTGGACTGGTCATTGTCCGAATATAATTGCACGAACTAGACCAGATTCTATGGAAAATATAGTTCTTTTAACAATACCTGCAGGAACAAAAGGCCAAAGACAACCATTAGATGTGTATGGTTTTCGCTTATGGAAAAATTTTATAAAACATTTCTCGGATACAGTAACACTTTTAGATTTGGGAATAAAACTATATGCGCGTGATAATATTTTAAGATTACAATCCTTAACAGACTATCAGTTTTCGTCACCAAGATTTCGAGATTTGATCAAATATTCATGGCATAAAAGTGATTATGTAGAAGAGAGGCCACCACAATTTGAAACACCCGTTGATTTTTGTTTTCAGAAAAAATAGAATAAAATAACATGCGATATTTGCGGCGGCGTTGCTATAATTACCTGCGCTTGGTGTAAGAAATCGCTTTGTATTAAACATTTCTTTCATGATCATCATATGTGCAATATTTATAATCCATAAATATCATGAAAATCCTAAACGGAAATGTATTTTATTACTGTACAAATGATGTTTTATTATACATATATTTTTATAAACTATATTGTATATAAATAATGTATTGTAACTAATAACTAATAATACATTTATTGTGATGAAATATTCCTTTTTACAATTGAGGAACGTTAATATTAAATAAACGTCACAAACTCGATTGTGATCTGCTTTTTATGTTCATATTCTCCCGCGTGTAGATAATACACAAATTAAAATAAATTTTTTTCTTGTAGACCTATTCATATATGTACGTCTTCATTTCTTTAACACTATTTTTTTATAAAACATTATTTACCTCTATCATTAAAAGCTATTTATTATCTCCCGATTAGTCGCAATATTTTTCTTTCAAAAACAAATTCTTTTCTTTGTCACTTGGCTAATAGAGCAGGCATTATATAAACACATTTAAAAGAAATACACAAACGCGAATTAATAATACGGTAATGAAAACGTGCTAGTATATTCCGCAGATTTTCAGTATTAGTGGAATATTGGCATAGAGTCAATAAGTCAAATGGAAACTAAACATTAATAAATATCACCGACTTGCATTGCAAAAATCTAGATGCTTTCCAACACTCGAAATATCGCACGCAACAACTGTGACACAAGCCAAGCTTGTTATTAATCTGTTATTAGATCACGATAAAATCGAAAGAAGAAAAGACGAAAGTACCGATGGCACATTCTTGGCTTTCACGATTGAAGACTCATATATGCATCTCGAGTGAGATAAGCGCTGCGCATAGCGCGTTACCGGTATACGCGGGCATTTGTGTCTAATTTTCGAAAAGTCCGTATCTCGGAAAGTAACATCATTATATATGGTTGAATTCAGAATAAAATATCCTTTCGCTTGGTCAAAACAAAATTCTGCAATTGCAAAATAATTATGAGGGGGGGAGGGGTATATCAAAAATTTTAATATTTTTTAAACAACCGATCAAACTACTATTGAGCACATTTGAAACTGTTCAACTTTCGTCTAAAACATTTTTTTCTATCTCGTATAGATTTCACAGTATTTGGTCCGAAAGAAGAAAACCGATTTTTTTCAAAGGGGTGTTTCACCCCCTAAAAGTGCGATTGGGCACGTATAAAAAAAAACATGTCCCTTATTTTGATCTAGATTACAACATATTTCAACGGCATTGAAATCCGAGGGGGACACCTCGTGCCGTTTCCTTGTAAGTGCTCGAGTATCCACATTTGAGTTTTCTTTCGTAATTACTCAAATATGGAGCTTTTCTCTTATATATTCAAATGGAGATTGATTAGGGTTAGGATTAGGATTAGGTTAGGATTAGGTGGTTAGGGTTAGGGTTAGGTTAGGGTTAGGTTAGGTTAGGTGGTTAGGATTAGGGTTAGGTTGCGGTTAGGTTAGGACCCTAACCCTAACCCTAACCTAACCCTAATCCTAACCACCTAACCCTAATCCTAACCTAATCCTAATCATAATCCTAACCTAACCTAATCCTAACCCTAACCTACCTAATCCTAACCTAACCTAATCCAAATCCTAACCTACCTAATCCTAACCTAACCTAATCCTAATCCTATCCTATAATCCTAACCTAATCCTAACCCTATCCTAATTGGGAACAGTGTTTTTACATACATACCAGCACTACGTACTCAATACACAAACGCGAATTAATAATACGATAATGAAAGCGTGCTAGTATATTCCGCAGATTTTCAGTATTAGTGGAATATTGGCATAGAGTCAATAAGTCAAATGGAAACTAAACATTAATAAATATCACCGACTTGCATTGCAAAAATCTAGATGCTTTCCAACACTCGAAATATCGCACGCAACAACTGTGACACAAGCCAAGCTTGTTATTAATCTGTTATTAGATCACGATAAAATCGAAAGAAGAAAAGACGAAAGTACCGATGGCACATTCTTGGCTTTCACGATTGAAGACTCATATATGCATCTCGAGTGAGATAAGCGCTGCGCATAGCGCGTTACCGGTATACGCGGGCATTTGTGTCTAATTTTCGAAAAGTCCGTATCTCGGAAAGTAACATTATTATATATGGTTGAATTCAGAATAAAATATCCTTTCGCTTGGTCAAAACAAAATTCTGCAATTGCAAAATAATTATGAGGGGGGGAGGGGTATATCGAAAATTTTAATATTTTTTAAACAACCGATCAAACTACTATTGAGCACTTTTGAAACTGTTCAACTTTCGTCTAAAACATTTTTTTCTATCTCGTATAGATTTCACAGTATTTGGTCCGAAAGAAGAAAACGGATTTTTTTCAAAGGGGTGTTTCACCCCCTAAAAGTGCGATTGGGCACGTATAAAAAAAAACATGTCCCTTATTTTGATCTAGATTACAACATATTTCAACGGCATTGAAATCCGAGGGGGACACCTCGTGCCGTTTCCTTGTAAGTGCTCGAGTATCCACATTTGAGTTTTCTTTCGTAATTACTCAAATATGGAGCTTTTCTCTTATATATTCAAATGGAGATTGATTAGGGTTAGGATTAGGATTAGGTGGTTAGGGTTAGGGTTAGGGTTAGGGTTAGGGTTAGGTTAGGTTAGGTGGTTAGGATTAGGGTTAGGTTGCGGTTAGGTTAGGACCCTAACCCTAACCCTAACCTAACCCTAATCCTAACCACCTAACCCTAATCCTAACCCTAACCTAACCCTAATCCTAACCACCTAACCCTAATCCTAACCTAATCCTAATCATAATCCTAACCTAACCTAATCCTAACCCTAACCTACCTAATCCTAACCTAACCTAATCCAAATCCTAACCTACCTAATCCTAACCTAACCTAATCCTAATCCTATCCTATAATCCTAACCTAATCCTAACCCTATCCTAATTGGGAACAGTGTTTTTACATACATACCAGCACTACGTACTCAATACACAAACGCGAATTAATAATACGATAATGAAAGCGTGCTAGTATATTCCGCAGATTTTCAGTATTAGTGGAATATTGGCATAGAGTCAATAAGTCAAATGGAAACTAAACATTAATAAATATCACCGACTTGCATTGCAAAAATCTAGATGCTTTCCAACACTCGAAATATCGCACGCAACAACTGTGACACAAGCCAAGCTTGTTATTAATCTGTTATTAGATCACGATAAAATCGAAAGAAGAAAAGACGAAAGTACCGATGGCACATTCTCGGCTTTCACGATTGAAGACTCATATATGCATCTCGAGTGAGATAAGCGCTGCGCATAGCGCGTTACCGGTATACGCGGGCATTTGTGTCTAATTTTCGAAAAGTCCGTATCTCGGAAAGTAACATTATTATATATGGTTGAATTCAGAATAAAATATCCTTTCGCTTGGTCAAAACAAAATTCTGCAATTGCAAAATAATTATGTGGGGGGGGAGGGGTATATCGAAAATTTTAATATTTTTTAAACAACCGATCAAAGATTGAGCACTTTTGAAACTGTTCAACTTTCGTCTAAAATATTTTTTTCTATCTCGTATAGATTTCACAGTATTTGGTCCGAAAGAAGAAAACCGATTTTTTTCAAAGGGGTGTTTCACCCCCTAAAAGTGCGATTGGGCACGTATAAAAAAAAACGTGTCCCTTATTTTGATCTAGATTACAACATATTTCAACGGCATTGAAATCCGAGGGGGACACCTCGTGCCGTTTCCTTGCCAGTTTAGCATATATTTATTGACGTGTATTTGCCCAGGTGTGCGCGGGAGGCGATGACGATGGTATCATAAATATAAATAAGAATTTGCATAGAAACATAGTCCATGTAAATCTAAATGGTACCTGAATTTTAATAATTCACTGTATTCTGGAAATCTGTATAATCGAAAACACGATTCTTGTTCGACACAAATTCAAGCTAGTTTCCAGATGCAGTAGAAAATTTGAATTTTCACATTATTATGTCTCATTTCGTCGCGTCTTGGGATTTGTTTTGAAAACCACTTTCCTTTAACAGGGATTTTCCTTTGAAGCAGATTTTCACAAAACAGCATTTTAAGACTTCAGATTACCTGAACCTCGTTACAATGACAAATTCCACAAGGATAATAATTTGGAGGGTGGCCAGAGGCTTTAAGCTCATCGTCCAATATGTCGGTCAGGTCTGGAAAAATACATGTAAATTAATGTAAGTACGTATACCGGTAAAGCGCTGTATCGCATCGTGGTCGTATGTTTAGAGACCTCAACGAAGATTCCGCGACACGCTGTAATGAACGGTCAGCTTTATACCCTTTGACATTATTGCCAGCAACAATGAAAGCTCCTTATAATTTAGTGTGCGTGATTAAATTTGCAAACTCTTCAACCTAAATAATTAATTAACATAAAATTGAAATGCCATACAATTCCTGACAAGCATGCTGGTTCGAGGGTATTATGTTTACGTAAATAATTAATTGACCCAAAATTGAAATACCTTGCGAATCTCGACAGCTGTATCGGTCACCGTAATTTGCAACATAAGTGTATAATCCTGTGCATTCTTCCCTAATTATTTAACGCAGTGAACTACACGAACAATTGGAACAATCTCGATCGAGTGAAAGCATCTTGCGACAGAATGTCGCAAGGAAAAACATCGGGTCACCATTCTGCAGCCCGCTCCATTTCTCATTATTGCCGTCATTAGGGCTGGCCTCTTTGTTTTTGCCGAGCAATCTCGTCACCCCAGAACGTTCACGTTGTTTCGCGTCTGCCTTCCTCGTAAAAGCCCGCACCAAACTGAAGCGCTCTAGCGACTCGAAATTTCCACCTGTGCAAATTTCAAGGATGCAAATTTTTAAACGTGCCTTAACCCGTTCTGATCCTCGATAATTATTATTTCGTTTCAATCTTACTACCGAAGTAATTCTCTCGGAAAGGAGAGACGAAAAAAGTATAAATTCGAAAAAAATGCGAGAGGACCAGCTTTCGCGTGCATTCAGGGCGCGACAGATTGAGTACCGAAGAAATAAGTTATCGGCTGTGGCCAACAAGAACAGCTGCTAAGATAATGCAATTTGGTCGATGGTGAAACCACGTGTCACCGGTATTTGCATCGTGCTCTCTCGTTCCTCGGTGCACCTTCTCTCCGCACCTTTTGCACCGTGAAACGCGAGCTAGTAGCTTGGCCTGGCGTATGTACGAGGACACGCGCGTGCACGCATGCATATGCAGCAGTACCATGACAAACTACCCGAATAATATTTCCACGAGGACCCGCGGTATTCGCCGGTGCTTTAACGGCGCAGGACAAGCGACTTGACAGAGAAACCCAGCTGGTGGTGAATGCGTGTGCGTGCATGCACAGAAACGAAGGAAGAGAAAGTTCGTCCTTGGTCCTTGCCGAAGGGAAAAGTTAGGCTCGACTACCCTTTGATCGAGATAAAGCTTCGACAGGACAGTTTGCTAGGGTCGTGTGCAGTTTGCCAGCTGGGAGTTTCCTCCCAATTCACTTGTTTGCTAGAGAAATTGCTCGTTCTTTTTGAAGAAAAATAAAATTTCGCCGTTCGAATCGTTTTAATCCTATCTCTTTCTCTGGCCAGGGTCCCGTGCACACTGCTGTTTATGGGTACTCCTCGCTCTCTCCCTTTCCAAATCCTTGTGTATTCGTAAAATGAATGGCTACGCGAAGCTCGAGTGGTTCAGATTTTACACAGAGACCCGGGTTCGGATGCGAAACGAGTGTATGGAAGCTTGGTGTATGCACTGCGTATTCCCGTGCATCGGAGAACGCAGGCAGATCGAGCAAACAGGACAAAAGAAAAGGTGCACAAAATATAGAACTCCATTGTAATTGGATAAATATGAAATTACGGGGGATTTTTTGTAATCCGATAACTCTCTACGTGCCTATAATTCTTGGCTCGTTCAAATTTTACGAAATCGAAACATTCGCTTTGAAATTCAGCATTAATTCGATAAAGAAGAATTTTAAAAGCTAGTGCGGACATTCGTTAACAACATTACACGTGGCCTTCATCTCTCATTACACGTTTCATCCCGCATGTTTGCCCAAAATCTCGTCACTCACACTTTCCCTCCTCTCGCGTAATTCCAGCTTCTCATCAGTTCCTCCTCTCATAAACTAACGTTGCATTCATGCGTCCGTCCAGGTCCGTCAGTAGGGTGGGTGTCCTTCACTCGGGTCTCTCTCGTGTCCTGGCAGGAGCAGTAAATGGTAGGCAAGCTCGTTAATTGAGAACACTATCCGATCCCGTGTCATTACGGATGAATAATCTGCTGCGCTACCGAGCATCAACGTATCCTCGCGCGCGTGCGAACCATTGACGGGTAGGAGCGCAGTGTATCGCTTCGCGGAAGAAGAGCCAGCTTCATGGGTGAAGGTTCCAATGAATATTCACCGATCCTCCGGGCGCTCTTAATTATCCCACGTTTCTCCATTCACGTTAAGGAGTTCGCATTCCCTACTCGAAAGCTTCCGGATATGCCAACAAACGAGCTACGATTTGAACGAGCAAGAATATTTTTAAACGAACGAATACTGTGCTCCATTACTCTTCTCTGTCTCAGCTTCATCGACTCCCTCTTCTAAATCTCTCTAACAATCCTTTCTGTTCTTTTCTCATTCGATTTCTACATCCCTCTTGCTCTTTGTTTCTCAAACATTTTTTTCTCAGTTTCCGTATAGTCTAACAAGGGGACCATCAGACCTGTTAATGAAGGATTTTGATGGCTATCAAATATATTGTAGATGGACCCCTCCTGTGCACAAGGTTAAAAGGATTTTCCACAATGGCCCCCGGTTTTCGAGAAAAACGATTTTAAAGTTTTCCGCTTAATATGTATACCCGTACCTTTTAAGGCATTCTAAGGGAATCGACATAGCGTAGTAGGCTAGGTGGACGGCTCAAACATTAGTGACCCGGGATCTTGTCTCGGTATCTCTTTTCGATTTTTTTTTTTTATCCCCACTACATCGCGGTATTCGTAATTAGTAGAAACAGTGTCGTGATTGTTCAGTATGTCCTAATTAACATAAAAGAAAATATACTTTCACCCTAACAATTCGTCGCATATTAATTTTCTATTTTAAAATTAATCTAAATATTAAATACTAGATAATCGCGGCACTGTTTCTATTAATTACGAATACTGCGATGTAGTGTAGATAAAAAAAAAAACGAAAAGAGATACTAGCACAAGATCCCGAGTCACTAATGTTTGAGCCGTCCACCTAGCCTACTACGCAATGTCGATTCCCTTAGAACGACTTAAAAGGTACAGGTATACATAGTAAGCGGAAAACTTTAAAATCGTTTTTCTCGAAAACCGGGGGCCATTGTGGAAAATCCTTTTAACCTTGCGCACAGGAGGGGTCCTTCTACAATATATTTGATAGCCATCAAAATCCTTCATTAACACATTGAGTGCTACGTCAGCCCCCAGGGACTGACAGTGAACTTTCCGTTCAGGCAGTGTCGGTCCCTAAGGACTGACAATCGATTTTTCGTTTGGACGACGTGGATTCTGAGGACTGACAGCGAACTTCTCGTTTGGTCCACGTCAGTGCATGAGACCGGCATTGTAAAGGGTTAAATTATTAATGACAATTAAAAAATGTACATTGCATGTACCATTTCCACAGTCCAAACGAAATGGATACAGAGTAACAAAGTTATCGTTTGTGTATACTCTTTAGTCGAGCGTTCGGTATCAAGTGCTCACGCGCTGCCGCCTGACTGAGCGAAAAGTACATATAGCGAAATCGGCGTAGCACTCAACGTGTTAACAGGTCTGATGGTCCCCTTGTAAGAACCTAGTTGGGTCTACCGTTTCTGCCATAAATCGTTCTATCGTCGACGGTACACTTTTACTGCAATTCTATTTTCCTTCGCGTCCGTTAGTTCCCAGTAAGTTAGTCCGCTCGTGGGGACCTCCGCACGATAGAAAATGCAGATCAACCGTCCCCTCTCTCTCTCGAAGCTTTTCTCAACGCGGCATGGAAAATTCAAACAATGGGCGATAAACCGTGTTACGCGTCACTTCCGCCGCTCTACTATACGTAGCTTCTGATAGGAGTTAACTACTCCGTAGAACCTGCTTCCTACACGCGCCCTGGCCCGTGCCATATTTCACGACTGGCTATCGCCCTTTGGAGAATTTTTTTTCGAGAGACCATCCTCGACACCGGAGACATTCCCACTGTTTATCTCTGTTTCGAGGACAGGAGTCGCGATTACAGCGGTGAAAAAAAAAGTTGATTAGCTTTGCACGGATTAACACGCACTCATCCGGTCCCTCATTATGATAAACGGCAGAATGACACTTGCGCTTCATTTTGTTGTAGGTACACGACTGCAGTTCTGAATATGTTTAGTTAAATAGCGCGGAAGACAGAATTGAGTCCTTGAAGGGATTTATCAGATGGTCTTAGAAAATATTTTCACGCAAGTATCAGGACACCTTTTTTTCTAATTAGAAGAGAAGCAGGTTTGTTTTCCAATTGAACGCTAGAAAATTCTTCAAATTAATTATCTATATTGCTTATCGTCCAGCGGATTCTGAAACGTGCTAACGCGCTCTTTTGAAGTTTCCTCGTGCGACAATTCAGTACGTAATTATTATCGGACATAGTTACTGTCGGATAACTGGATCCTTGGAATTTCTGTGACAATAAGAGAAATTTGTCTTGGACAATTTACTATCATGTTAATAATACTTAATACTATTATTATTATAGCACCTACAAGAGTTCACGGTTGGGTTTTTGTTAACACGTTCCGCGATAAGTACGAGGATCATTTACGCCAAGAAATCTGTTACTACCTGGCGTTCAATCGAAGCCTGTTTAATAGCACAAATTCACGCTGATGCGTTTTGACACGAACCACGAAATTTTGCGGAATGGTCTAAAATTTGCGGCTCAACGTTATCTTTTAACTCGGCTTTATTACGAGTCAAATTAAATAGCTTATGAAAATGTACTTTTTGTTGACTCTGTTTTATCTATTTTTTTTTTATACATATATATTCATTCATATAGCTCTATAATCACTGTACTTTAATTCATTCATATCGGATAGATTAATTAAATGCGCTATAAATGCTGTACTCTCATGCGTCTCCTCTACTATGTTCGGATGCTTTGTAGTCTAAAAGGGGCCACTCGTTGAAATAAATAAATAAATAAAATCTTCAAACAGTTCCTCGTGGGGCGCCGAATTGTCGCCAATGAATCACAAGCTCGGATGAGGTTTGGAAATCCGAAGGGAATTGCTAAAACGAATGTATGCCACCGCGACAAAGAGCACGGGTAAGACTAGTAGACGTTAAAAAACCCAACAAAATCTGTCGACCCAATCCACTTGGCAAATGTGATCGAACGTATGCTGTAAAAATTAATTTCATATTGACAAGGGTGAGGGTGCCGTTCGACAAATTCACCACTACTTTTTCACGTTCCATTACTTTAACGCCGCTTGGAACTTTCACCTTATTTCTCTCGGCCCAGCACACATTCCGTTCGAACGTTATTTTTCGCCTACCCGTCGCTGATTTCCCACCCGAGTTCTTCATCAACGCCGCAGTTTCGATCTATCGAGCGGAATGATGTCGATTACAAAGTTCATTTGCTCCAACAACAGCATTCGCCGTCTTCGCGATCGTTATTTCACGCGAATGGACTTATGCCGATGTAAAAATTTCTCAAACGCGGAGCACGCTGTGAGAGCCGCGAATCAATCGTGAATGCGTCGAAACGATGAAATACGCGCCAACCATTGGATTAAATCGCTCGAATTTTTCTTCGCAATTTTTATCGGCTTGCTTTACGGCTCGGCCAGTTAAAAAGAATTATTAGTGAAAATAAATTTCTTGCCGACCGGCAAGATAGAACGCGCGTAACCATTGATGAGTAACTCGAGTACTCGGACACCTCGCGGTCGTGAAAAATTGCGCGCTGCAGGTTGACAACGGGAATGTGAATTATATTCTTTGGTATCGCGTAACTCATTGGCCAACGATGAGTCACGTGTTTGACTTTTAATCGTCGAGGACGAAAAACAAGTGGAAAGATTGGAAGCACGCGAGAGCGTTCGATAATTTAACAATTCGTTATGCACGCGCGCGTGCTGTTTCTTCGTGGAACTATCCTTCTTCGTGCTTTTCTCTCAGGTTGCTTTAGTTACACGAAATTTTAATGCAATGCCACTAGAACGCGTGCAAGGATAATCAAGGGTGAAATGTTAAAGCGAGGTCAGAAAATTTCGAAAAAGTCAGGCACACGCGCGCTCTTTCAATTGAGCTTAACGAGCGCATACGACGATCGTGAAATAATTATTAAACTGACGTCAACGAGGTGAAGAAGCTGAAGAAGAAGCGTAGAAATCTTATCAATTTTGTCGCGTCGCGTAACTCAAAGTATAACGAGACCACGTATAATACAAAAAATATGTAAAAAAGAATTGATCTCGCCAAACCGACAACGAGCGGAGTCTACGATAATTTAACCAGGGATATTAACTTTCTACTTCTCCCTCTCTCCCTGTCCTGTGCATAATTACAAGTCGCGAAGAAACCACGAGGAACTTCGCTGAGTCTTTCTTAAAAATCACAAAACTATCAGAAACTACGGAATCTCTCGAAGAATAATAATAATTCGCATAAATAATGTATACAATAGGATCGTCGCAAACAAAATTCGCTAGCTTGGCACGCATCTCAATTAGTGTTGGTATTCCATTTGAAGTTTCTCCGTGAACATAAGCACTCGAGAAAGTTGCAGAAAGTTATTAGAAGCCGCGAAGTCTCCCAAAGAATAATAATAATTCGCATAAATGATATATACAATCGGATCGTGGCAAGTAACTTCGCGAACTTGGCATGCATCTCAACTTTTTTCAGTATTTCATTTCGAGTGTTTGCGCCGACGGGAGATAACTGGTTCTCGGTCTCGGTGTCGCTTGAAGCGTCCAAATCGACCGAAGAAGAAATGCGTTGAAAAGGAGGAGCTGCAAAAAGTGCAATATGCGGAGACACACGTCGAAGCCATGTGTCGCGACAAACACGAGACCCTTTCACAGGCTAATGCATTCCGCGCGAATGATACACCTATACAGTAGCCGTGGAATCACGTGACGCGAATTTTTTATGTTCTCGAGTCACGTACCAAGAACGGATATCGAGAAGTGACGCGTAAAACTCTTTTATCGTTAGATAGAGTAAATTCCTCGACGGCTAATTTAATTAGATTGGATAAGGGGTAGGGAGTGTCGCCTGCTTATACGTTATCTGGAATTTCGCGAATACGTGTGCAAAGAGAGCATAAGAGGAGGAAGGTAAGTGGGTGCGAATTAAGTGGATGCAACGCCTTGGGACAAAGGGTGCCACGGATGATGGCATTATGAACAAGGCAAGTTCCAAAATGAACAGGAGAAAACAAGACACCGGTGCACTTGAGGCACCGACACACTCTATAAATAATTCTTACTTGGAATTTGCGCTCTTCCAAAGCACGAACAATTTTTCCGATAGAACAAAGAGCAAAAGCAGTGAAACTCGTGGAGAAAGAAAAATATGTCCCAGTTAGAAAAGATCAAGGATTTGCGTTAACGAATTCCGGACGAGAGAGAGAGAGAGAAAGAGAGGGAGAGGAAGAGATAGAGAGAGTAAGAGTGTTGCAAATGCGAGAGCCACTTTACTCGCATAGAGATTGAATGAGTGTCGGACGATAAGGGACGTTACCCCGCGTGGAGGATCGATAAAAGGGCGGAATGTCGTTTCTGACGTTGATTGAAATGTAGCGTCCGCCTCGTGCAGAGATAAACATCTACGCAGAGCGTATATCGGATTAATAAAAACAACCGAGCGCACAATTGCGGCGCGCGCGCGCGTGGAATGAATGATACATCGCTTAATAACACGGGCCCCGACAATTTTTCCCTGCGTGGATATTAAAATTTAATTAAAAATAGCCGTGTCCACGGTGAATTCGCGTAATTCACGATTTTCGGTTAACGGGGGTATTTTAGTCGAACCGATTTCTCCCGCGTATATTTTCTCTCTCTCTCTCTCTCTCTTTCTTTCTCCTTGACTTATTTGCTAATCGACGATGGAATCGTTGCAACGAGGCGAAAATACCACAGGATGCGTTATATGGTCCGTCTCCAAGCATCGACGGTGTGTGTCTTGCTACTGTAAATATACTCTCTCTCGAAGGGGCTGCAAAACGCTGTTTCTTCGTGTCTCTTTTGCAAACGGATCGATATGCGAGGATCAAGCACACAAAGTGAAACAAGAAGGTACGCGTTCAAGGACTGTGTTCAGAGAACAATCAATAAGTAGAATCCTCGAGTTGCACCCTCCTTTGTCTAATCTTTTAATTCTAAAAAATGAATTTAATTTACTCTTAAAGAGGCGTCGGTGCATTTGGCAGCCAACAGCGTCTCCTCGGAGTACCAAAAATTACGTACAGATATGTCTCAATAAACATATCTTCTCTCGAACATACTGCAAAACGCTTTTTCTTCCGTTTCTCTTTTGCAAACGAATCGATATGCGATCACAGAGGACGAGCACACAAAGTGACACAAGGAGATATGCGTAGACAGGATTATGTTCAAATAACAATAAAGTAGAGTGTCCTTGGAGTCGCATCTTCCTTTGTCAAACTTACTTTATTTCTAAAAAATGAATTTAATTTAACTCTTTTAGAGAGGCGTCGGTGTGCATTTGGCAGCCAACAGCCTCGGGGTACCAAAAATTACGTACTGGGTATGTCTTGATAGCCATACCCCGCCAGTTCGAAAATTGAACTGACGCGCTATTGAAGTAGCGAGCACCCTTTTTGGAGAGACCGCTCCAAACGCACCGCCTGATATTACGTTGCACGTAAGATATCGGAAGCGAGAATAAATTGCAGCTTGTGTCATCTGTCGTGGCGTTCTGGAACTAAAGGCGTCCGTGGCGCGCTGAAAGTGTAGCCACGCATTCGCACTTTTTTTAAGCACGACCGTAAAGGGAGTGATTTACTTTATACCTTTTCTTCCACTGCTTCTTTCGTTCTTCATAAGTAGATGTTGCACGTGTACCTTAAGACGGTATTATGCGAATGCAAAGTTACGCAACTGTACTGTTACAACGACCGTTTTACAAAACTGAAAACAAATTTACGCATTTCTCGCGCGGCGAAGTGCACTAGCGATAAGAGTACAGTTTGCGATAAGAAATATGACCGAACGGTGCGTTCGACAGTCGCAGATTTCTTCGATTACTAGTTATATATTCAGATCCAGGACTCGTGGTACTCTGAATTAAGAATGTGACGTATCAATCATGTTCTCAAACTTCCGCGTTGAATCGAAAAGAGAAATATCACCTGCAATTTTTCTTCTACTACGGCTTTCATAACTTGAGAGAACGTTTGAGAACATTCATATTGGCTACTGCCGAGCTCGACTCCATCAATGCCAATGTACACGTTCGCGAGAAAACATCTTTCTCAAGCAAATTTAATTTTTCACTATTTTGAAAATGATGAGTTTTGCAAGAAAATAAATTACGCGCGTAATGATTCCCATTAACGCGCGTTCAGCATACACGCGAAGCTTCAGAAACATTTTTATACCGAACCTCATTACCTTGCCGAAAACGAGCGCGCCGTAATTACGCAAAATGTGCTACACGGAACATGGTCGCGTGAGAAGCTCCAAACAAAACTGCACATGCTACGAAACCACACAAGCACGCATTTGCATACCTCACGTGGTCTATACATTTTTACAGGAGCCGTTACGATGGAAAGTATTGGAAAATGCGCAGAAGGCTGAAAATTAAGCCTAAAAATTTTTAATTTGCCCAATCGACCTAATATATAACATGCCGATTTTTACAAGGTTCTTTAACTGCTCGCGGAAGTATTTATACAATCCTTTTTCTATAAATCTGAAATAATACAATGAACGGAAATATCTCACATTTTTTCACTTTTCACCCGTCCACGTTCTCGCGCCATCGAACCTCCAAGAAGTTCGAAGTGCAAAGGATAAATGCTTCCACTCAATTTGTAATACGAGCGTGAATGTGGAGCGTTTACAAATGGCAAAAATCAAAGTGACGCAATTACACGTCGCTCGCGCGAACGGGCCACGTTCTGAAGCGGACGCGTACGATCGCCAGTATCATTCGACTGGCATGAAATGGAAAGAAGTTTTGCACACTTATTTGCATTTAATTCTGACTAAATAGCCGCTATCCACTTCGTCGTGTCTCTCGTGCCCGATCCATTCCCGTATTCACGTAGCAGACTAAACGCAATACATTTTAACACTTTGATTACCATGATGGTTATTTGTGACTGCAATTTGTTTTTTCTGGTGATTACCAATGACCTCCAGAAAAATCATTAAAAAAATTATTATACTAACTATGTATAATTTACAGCACTTGAAAGATCATATATTAAACCTTTGCGCTGGAGGCCTTTTTCCGAAATTTCTTTCAATTTCAAAATGTACTTGTGAAGGAAAAATGTTTTATTATAGTGTTCTCGAAAGCTTTCGAAATAAAACACAGGAGTATACTATGAAAAATAGGGAGTTCTATTTAAGAAATTGACGGTGATCATCACGTGACCTTCAAATGACTATCCAAGGTCAAATCATTGCCACCAGTTGATAGCTCCTTTCAAACCATACAACTTTTGTTTGAAATATTTTTTTATTTGACGCACCGTTTCGGTGATATTTTATTGTATTTGAGTGTATTCAAAAATGTATAAAATACATCAAGTACATTATTTTAGGCTTCCTATTCACGAACCAATTCAGGAACCTATTCACGAACCAATACTGCGCTTCTATCAATCGGAGATAACGAAATCCAGCATAAACAAAAACTGTGTCGCAAAGGGTTAACAAAAAAGAAAAAGATGCAAAGTGTGGCGCCACGAGCAATCCGTGGAAAATCAGAGTGGCAGTCAAAGTGTTAACGGAGAAGAGCAGAAGCGTGAACGACGATAACAGCAGTAACGAGTCCCGCCACTCGTCCCAGTACCATTTCATCGCGCGAAACGATCGTAGGATAAATTTCAATTATCCCACTCCGCACTACCAATTCGCTTGTCCCGTCATCCCAGGACGATCTCCCGCTTCCAAGCAAAAAGTCCACCACGCAAAAAGAAGTGAATCTCGTTAAAGAAACGCTTTTAATTTCGGAGTACACCTCGCGTGCCCTTTCGATTCTTCGATCGTATTTAACGATGGCATTAGCGAGCTCGCAAGAAAAACGGAGCTCTCGTGACGATTAAAGCGCGAAAGAAGCGTACAGGAAATGCAGGACAGGAAGAAAGTTTCTTAAGAAAGAGATAGTGAAGGAAGTGAGGATGTACGAACGGCTTAATCGAATTAAAAAGTTCCGATCGAAGCGCGAAAATTGTTTAATCCCTTAGCAGGATGTGACGGAATATTTTTTCATACCAGTAAGACAGCTCCAAATACGCGTTACGTGATTTTCTCCGTGCAGCTTCGAAAATCTGATCGACTTTTCATCGAAAATAAACTCTCCGGTTGAGAGGTTAATGACGCGTACTGCCATTTCGAAATTCGTCGTGCGACAATGGGTGGTGGTGGTCACCTGCAAACGAGAAGGTCAACGAGTAATCACGAAACCGACTTTGATTGCACAATCGGATATCAAAACGATCGTTCTGTCGCTTACACACGCCCCGTTGTGCGAAAGGCTAAAGCCGTCAGGGGCACAGTGGGTCCTTGCTGGTGCACGCTGTTGTTGCTGAGAGAGAAAGAGCGAAAGAGAGAATGAGAGTGGCAGAGAGAAATGAGAGAGAAAAAATGAGAGTGGGAAGGATCTCTCACCACGGAATTTCAGCGTGCAATGCAAATTGCACTTCCCGGCAGCGTATCGCATGGTGCTTATCGTCACTGGAAACGCGAGTCAGTCCAAGGTGATGCAGATACTGTCTTAGCAGAGAAGCTGATCCACGTTCGCCGTTCCTCATTAATTTTAACCGTGAAATTATTTAACATCGAATATTCCTTTCGTCGGTGAAAAGTCAATCTCGAAATCAACGGACGAAGCGAGCAATCGAATTAATAAACAAGGCTTTTACTCGTTGTTTAGAGCAGGAAGTTTCTCGTGATTGTGTATCATTTTGTACAGAACACGTGTAATAAATTTACATAACTATATTTGCTAAACAAAGATATCCAATACAAGTAACGAAGCATCCGGATGAAAGGTGCACCTGATGCCTTGAATACTCGTATTGTATATACACGGCTGTGTTTGACGGACTAAATGCAACTTAGAAGCATAACTGAATGTTTATCAAACTCGAGTTTCCACCTGGACTCTGTAAATGATGTATTTCGTCTGCTTGATGGGGCGTAAATGAAATGCGCTTCGTAAAGTTTCCATAGAAGAGATTGCAACGTAAACGTAAAATAAAATTTGAAGTAACAAAGCGGAGAACAATTTTTTCCCTCTCGGGATTTAGGAAAATGTAATACTTTTGCACAGAATTTTTAATTTCAAATTTACACATTAATTATAAAGGGAAAAGTAAATCGCTACGTCTGATTCTTCGCCTCGAAATGGTTTTAATGATCCTTGGAGTCGTACTAATTGCAATAAAGTACATCAGATTTTGCTCACAGTTCTAATGCCCCATCCCACGCACAGCAGAAATTTAACATTTCGAAGAAGGTTATGTATTTTCCATTCGTTTTCCGCAACGGACAATTTACCGACCCCGAGGCTTAAGCATCACTTGATAGTGGATTATAAAGTTACTTAACTTTCATCATAAGATCTGCCTTGTACATTTTTATGGACGAATTTATTTACGACCGAGCACATTAAACATTAACGTGGACTCCCCCCCTCTCGTCTCTTTCTCTTATTTTCCACCCATCAAAAAGTTGACTAACTGCTCGGATTTAATCGATACTTCCTGTACGTCTAATGCACATCCTGGACGAACCAAAAATTATATAAACAATAAAGAAACAATTATTTATTTAAGCACCTAGAAAGTTCGCTGTAAGAAACATGAAATATAACGGATAGTAACTACAATTATCTAGAGACCATAATAAAATAAAATTACTAATAGCTAAATGTCAATAAACTCCGCACATTCTAAATTAATTAAACAGCAGAAAGAGAAGAACAATTCTAGCATTGCAATCTCTTCGCGCGCTTCAAGTCCCATCCCTCGGATGCCAAGTTATAAATGAAGCGACAACAATGAATGCAAGTTTCGAATCGTGGATTCCGCGAAAATTTCGAATTCAGTCGACGCGCTCCTCGCAGACTTCATGCCCGCAAGGAGCTTCCGCGCGGGATCTCGGAAAAGCGAATCGAGAAGCGTGAAATGCAATAGAGCGTGGCACAGGTAGATAAAATGAAGATGGAAAAGGCAAAGGATAACGGAGGTGGTGGATAAGCGGAGTTGGTGAAGGGTTCAGGGTTTGGGGATGAGTACATAGTATCGAAATGGAAATGCGAGTGTGACGTCGCGTGACGTGGACGATGAATAAATGTAAACCGCTTGAAACAGGAGCCACCGATGAACCTGAAAATGCACACCAGCGAACTCCAAAGACAGAGAATTTCGGAACGAAATTATTCCATCTGAGAAGACGAGTCTCGACCGAAAATGCATAAATCATCTACGATTAAGAACGCTTCGCGGTTGGGTAACATCCGGCGTCGATCAGGGTGCCCAGCATAATCCACATCCAATTTCCTACCCTCTCCGTATTTTCTATCAGTTGACCCGAGGTCAAATCTGACTGAAACTTATTGCAACGGAGCTTTCCTCTTCACGTCTATCTACTGTCACCCACGAACGAACAATATCTTATAACAAATACCTGGAACTTCCACGGACTCACAAAATACACAAAGTACACAAAGGACTCAGGAAGCTAATAAATATCTACCAATCAACCTAATAAAAAAACACGAAAATGAAATGATATACAGTAGACTTCTGTACAACGTGAGGGGTACGTTCCGTCTAATAAGAAATCGCGTTACATCATCGGATCAATTTATGCGAGTCCAAACATTTCTCTAAATTGTGACAGTTATCACAAGTTAGACGATTATTAAAAGTTGAATAAAATGATTTCCCTCTTCTATCTTTAAATGTGTATGTATATGTGTTATTATTTTTTTTTACAAAATCGTTACTTTTTTTATACCGTCAGCTTCACTGTTCACATATAAATAACAAGTAAGCGTATACATTCGCATTTCTAAACAAAAAATCAGAACCTATGTGAAAATGTTAAATTTATCTTACGCGTATACGGGACCTACTGAAAAATCTCCACAAGTTTGAAATACCATCAAACATCGCTTTTCTTCCACGGTACTTATCGTGACGCCTAAAGTACGTTGGCAGGGTGATTACGTGATTTACAAAGGGACCGTTGTCATACACAGGGTAAAAGATCTACTCTTGATTACAGGTTTCACTACGTACGATCGACTTTTACTATCGGTTCGTGACACTCAATATATTACCTGAAGATAAGGTATGACTTTGCAGAGATGATGCCCGAGGAACCAAGTCTCGGTGATGTCCCAAACCACGGTGGTGGGCATGCAGGCCAGTATCACCAGAAGGTCAGCCACGGCGAGATTCACGATAAAGTAATTCGTCACGGTTCTCATCGCGTGATTCCTGTAGACCGCGACGCACACTAACGCGTTACCGACTAGACCAGCCACGAATACCATACAATGCATCATTATCAGGATCCACCCACTTGTGCTGGGGAACACGTGCTGCATGATGCGATTTGTGTAATCGTCGTCTGAGATACAATAATCGTTGGTGCAGTTGGACGAATCTGCGGGCCACGTTTCCACCAATTCTCCTCCCTGCATGTCTACATCACGCGTTTTCGTCTCCATCCCAAAGCCCTTGACGCGGCCGTTCTGGTCCACGAGAAAGATCGGGTGAAGTTCAATATCGGAGAACGCGTCTACCAGATAGACCATCGTGCAAATTTGCACAAGAGGTACCAGAAGCCCCGATTGGCTCATAATGACGATAATTCTTCACTCGGAAACTTTGAAGTATCTTCGATTTAATTATCCAAATTAAATATTTCTTCCTGGAGAATACTCTCCGTCGGAACATTTGGGTGTAGTCTCTCGGAAGCTTAGCAGTAACGAATGCTTGCCATGTACCATTAATTCGACTAATTTTCCAAGGTAATTGGACTGGATTGACCGTAAGTGTGTTGGCTTCCAGTTGCTCGGGTTAGCAGGGTTTATCTTTCCTCTTGCTTGTTTCGTCGAAGACTCTCCGGCGGGGTCACGTCTACTTTACGTGTACTTTATCGTCACATTTTAAGCAGGGGTCACTTGGTGGATATTGAGAAGGGGAATGGAAGAAGCTGGGCAAGAGGACGAATGGTTGGCAGGCAGGCAATGTGCCACTGGCCGTTCCATACGACGAAAGAAGGTCGGCCTAGCTGAACTTTTATGCGGTGAGTGTACGGCACTAGTTCAGTGAGGCAATTTCTGTATTAAATTGTTCACCTCGCACTGCTGGAGGTACTCTTGACGGGTGTCGCATCCACGTTACGCTCAAGCACTTTGTAACTGACAAGGCAAAACAGGTGCGCTCGCGAGTTTCTCTCATTCTATCCTTTTTCTCTCTCTCACATTCTCAGTCATTCCTTCGTGTAACCCTCCCTCTCATTTCTCATCCTCTTCCACCCTACATTTCTGCTACCTACACTGAGCCATCTAATTCTCGCCTATCCTAGTACATCCACCCGCGTTCACCATCAATGAGCAACTCACTATGACGTTCCCTTTGGCTTTCTCTCACACCCTTCCAGTCTCAGACACGCGCCTTCCTCTTACACTCCCACCATTCAGCTTTCATTTCACTCAACCCTCTGCTTCTCTAGGCTTGAATCTTCGCGCCGGTTAATTTACCAGAAACACCCGGACGAATGAATAGCACGAAGCTTCACCGCCGAGAAGTTCCACGATTAATGCCCTCACGGAAGATGACAGAGTGTAAATCGTGTGTGTAAAATATAAATTATAGATGCTCGTTTTGCCCTTATGGTTCCTTCTACTAACTCACACCCACTCGTACTCACAGTCGCACATACAGTTCTGAGTTACGAAAAAGCTCCCGTTTTATTCGGCGATTAACCGACCAAGGCGTTCCGAAAGGCCATTTTTTATTTATCCCACAATTTTCCGTATCACGGTGAAACACGTGATAAGTTCGAAGATAAATCTGTGGACGCGGCCAGCCGCGCTCTCGCCATTAACTTTTATCGGCCAAATTTCATCGGCCTCAACGAAAGATCCTATCGCGGCACTGAACGGCCAGAAGTTCTCCGATCTCTTCTGCTTTCTCTTACTCGCACCGTGTCCCCGGCTGAATTCGAAAACTCGATAAAGGAAAACGGAGCGAGGGCAAAAGTTGTCCGATTCTCGCCACGGCAGATAAAATTCTTGGGGACTGTTACTCCTCTAACTTTTCTCCGCTGCCCTTCCTCCTTCCCTCTTGCCCATTTCTCTCGTCGAAGCGTTAATCGCGTTTAGCAGATTCTTTCTTCGCGCTCGATGCTCGAGTATTGCGTGTCACGTCCGACGCGGTGGTAAATCCATCGGTCGCGCGTTCGAGCAGGCGTAGAAATGGCGTGAAGGACGAAGTTACGAGAGGACAAGACGTACTCGGAAAAAAAAGATCGGTTTTAATTCGTGGCACCGTAATATCCTTATCTCATACTTTTCGCCGCTCTAACTTTGTTTTTCTTCCACGTTTTATGCCTACCTTACTTCGCGATATTCCCGATCTCCCGTGGAAATTGAGAAAGTGACGGTGGTGTTGGTGGTTGGTGAGTGGCGCATGGCGGGACCGAGAACTCAGGACTGAACGAATTCAAATTTATAAATAGGTTTCACGACGTTCGGAAAAGTTTCGCGTCGACGCAATTTCTTCGCCCGTAAATTTTACTTACCGTGTAATGTCGCGCAAAAACCAAATCTTCCATTCCGGGGAATACGTACATTCGAATATCTTCCGCTCGAGTATCTTTCAAAAAACAAATCGTACCCGTTTTATATATCTACGAAGTGCGTGAATAGCAAGCACCTGCGATATTGCATAAAAAAAAATATTTTTCCTATTGCCCTACACTCTCATTCGAATATTCTTCCTCCTTCTATCTCTTGTCAATTCTCTCATTCACGCATACCTCCAAACATCCACAACATACAATCTCGGAACCGCATTAAAATCTTCACCTTCACCCTCCATCCGAAACCACCCCCTCCGAGCGCACCCTTAAATTGCACCGGGCGTCGTAAAATAAGAAATATCCAATCGTCCGTAAAAACTACGCGGTCGCATTTCAATTGGCCTCTTACCGTGGTCCAAAAATGTCCTTTAAGTGTCGCACGGCCATTATGACTCGTGTTCCCAGCGAATTTATCGGTTTACGTGGCTCAAGTGGCGTGCGCGACGTGAAAGAAACAAATATCCGACCGCCCGTGTAAGCTAGGCGCGCACATTTCAATCTGGCTCTTACCGTGATCCAAAGATATCCTTTAAGCGTCGCACGGTCATTATAACTCGTGTACCCCGCGGATTTACCGGTTAGGCGGACCCTGACTCTTGCGGGCCGAGTGCCAGAGGGAGACATTAAATTCACCTTGCTTCCGGCCAATTTCTGAGACGTCCGTCTCCGGGTAACGCCATACCCTTTCCACTCTTCTATCCTCCTTCTCGCCTAACGATATTATCCGCGTCCCGCGGAAGAACGGCCACGTAAAAGTAACCAAAACTCCCCAAGAAAAATTAATCGAGCGGCTCGGCCTCTTTACGATTATTCCTCATTCCGTTCGACACCTGGCGTTTTTAATTCGCGTCAGCACGATTTGCTCCTTTCGAGAAGAGAGTATTCAAAACGAGAACTTGAAAAGAATGCTTCTTGTCACTATCTTCAAGAGCCACAGGTACAGGTCGTTAGATGCCCTTTTAAAAACGATTCACTCAACATTCTTCAAATCACAATGTGAACAATGTTCACGAACTCTGTCTCAATCTAGCAGTTCCAACGATCCAAGTTCCTCAAAACAGTATTCAAGATCACACAAAACTCCGTCTTCTCAAAGCGAAAAATAATCTTAGAGGCCTTTAAATTTTCAATATCTCCTCGCACTAATTCAACCCCACGCTTAGTGTTACTCTCTCGGGAGAAAAGTTTTCTTTTGACGAAGATCGAGCCTTTCCGGGGCGCATTTTTCGTTTGTCGCGCGGGCTTCGAACGGAACGTGATGCGCGCGCGCGCGCTTCCAAGAGGGGATGCGAACGCGACGACGGACTCTGCGGAACTGAAGGTACGCCGTTTTAACGAGGCACACGTAGTAGGTAGGTGTATCAGTACCGCACGCCGCGTCGTCTCCGTTCCATTCCTCCTTCACGATCCTCGACCCCGATAAACCCGACGAATCCCGCGATTTTCTTATTCAACTGACGAGAACTGCGACGAAGGATGGCACGCGAGTGCGAGCTGCCAGAATTTTCCGCTCAGTTTTAGTACGTCACCGGTGGTGGCAGTGGAAGCCTTTATGTCACCTAGCACGGTATACGGTTCTCGCAAGGAGAAAGACACTGACTTGCGCGATAAGTTTTCTAGACCGAGTAGAGTTCGCAGGCAAGTTTCCCAAGTTTCCCAAGGGGGAAGTTCGAACGAGTTCGAATGCTGTTTCGAGGGATGCTTCGAGGTGGAGAAGGATCCGATTCTTTTCTCTCGCGTCAATTGAGAAAGGCCCCGGAACAAGACACAAATTCGATGTTTTTTTTAGGATGAATGGATTGCTAAGGGTTCCACGAATATTGTCGAATTTCAGAATTAGAGAAGGCACCTTCTAGACTACTAAAGGGTTTCTTTTTTTCATTGAACGTTCTAATAGCGCGTAGCTGACGTCAAGAGATTGCGGATTAATGTAATTTGGGAGTAAATAACTCGAAGCTCTATTTCTCCGGTTTTCTCTGGCTTCGAAAATATTTTTCATTTTACTTATGGATTCCGCGAAAGAGCTATAAACCCACGGTCAGTCGTAGCCTAGTAATGCATTTTTCTAATCAAATTCGGATTTTCGCTTTCGTTTCTCTCTCGTAGCCGAATTCAATAGAAATTTTTATCACGCGCGCATTCCCTTTGCTAAATGAAACTCAACGAGATAAAAGCGAGACTGGGACCTCAAAAATATATTACACTTCTAGGCAAATGAAGTTCCAGCGGGAAGATTTAATTGATTCGAATAAGCTTTGATCTCGATATTACGCAATATCGGCGAACATTATTCTTGTAAGCGGTTTCACCGGGGTTGCTCTCTTTTCATTCCCACTACTTCCAGACAATTTCCTCCCCGAGTATCTCACCTTTTCCTGCCGCCTTCAACTCTCCTCCATCCTAAGCCATAATCGTTAATCAACTGCGAAAGCTACATTACGCAATTTCGCAATCTCGATAGTTCGAAATTCGTTGATGGCTCACATCCAAAGCTCTGGCGGAGGATTAATATTAAATTCCTTTGGAATAGCGAAGGCAGATTGTGGCCAGTGCAGTTGCGCATCGTGCGTCAGAAATCCCAACGATTTTCAATCTCGATCTTCTTGCCCCTCCTCTCCCAACTTCATCCTTCGAGCATCTCCCTCTTTCTTCTCTCTCTCTTTCACCCCACGCATCACCCACGTTTCACCAAAGTCATTAATCACCTTTTCGGCCGGATAAAGCTTTCAAGTTCAATCTCTCCCGATATCCATGTCGTCACGCATTTATCTTATCTTTCGCGCGCCCGTGCCTCCCCCGGTCCCACCCATCCCATCATTCTCGTCCACCGTGCTGAAAGGAAGGCGCAATCTCGCCCTTTACACGCAGGACAGTATCCCTTTTTCACGCGTCCACCTACTTAACGCGCCGGTAGGGACCTCCTTAACGATTAATCTTGCCTTCTCGCGGTCGCTTTCTTGCCCGAAAGGGGGAGAAGAAAAACGTGTGGGTAAGACAAGAGGGAGGAGTAAAGTCGTCGTGGGTTTCCGCTTTTGGCTTTACCATCGATACAAGCGGCGTCTCTTGCGTGATCTAATTAACGTAGATCGAAGTTCGATCGATATCGAAATACCGTCCTGAGACGAGAAATCGAGGAAACCTCCCTTGGGGCTGCGCCCTTCTTCCCTCTTACTCTCTCGCGCCCTTCTTTCCCTTCCTCGATTCTTCTCCTTCACTCCGTCCGACGTCGGCGCGACGTCCCGACCTTCGTTTCCGGTACACGATGCTTTCCACTTTTACGCCAATTGAATCCTATAGCTATTTGTAAAAGCTCGTTTTTTTCTACCGCGAATTTCTTTCGTCCTGCTTTCTACGTTGACCTTTCTTTCTCGAATAATTTAATTATCATCGACGAATTGAAAGTGAGGGAAATATCGAGTCTCAGCTGAGAAGTGAACGAGAGAAGACCGAAGATCGAATATTTTTCACGCTTTAACCCTTACGTTCTTCTTGCTCGTTTACTCTGATATTACGTGGAACATGTTTTCACATAATGCACTCTCACCACGTCTACGCTCCGTCTATGCACTCTTCGTTTCATCTTGCGGACACAGTCACTTTCCTTTTTTAAGAGCGCACCCCTATGGTTCGTTACTCTCTGGGAAAAGCCCGGGCGAGCCGACTACGACCGACGAGGCATCGAGTTTTATGTTTTGCGGTTCGTCCTTGCCTACTTTTTACGAGCCTCTCTCATTCTATCGTCTACCACTGTCGAAGAGAGAGCGAAAAAGAGAGTGAGAGATACCAAGGTTCTTCATTCTCTCGAAAAAGCACCGGTCACTGTTGTGTATCGGGCCTGGCCACGAAAACCTCTCAGTTTTTATCGCTTCGCGGTGAAGAATTTGCGTTCTCGTAAAAGCTTATGATGCTCTGATTTTTTTTTCAGCTTTCCTTGGAGCCAATTCTCAATACTCTTCTCCACTGGGGAAGAGCGGAAGCGTTCATTCATATGCAGGACGAAGCCTCCGGCGTAACTTCCGCACGAGCGTTTCACGGCATGAGAACCCAGAATTTCTCGTTCGTATCTCCCGCCAATTTCAATGTCGCTTGGAAAGGTTTCGACCCTCTATAATCGAGCCCTGGGTTACTGCTGTAAGGACTGAATCTCTAGAATAATCGAGTCTTAATGAATTTTAATTAACAATCGGTACCTATACTCGTCGTAAGTTTCGAACGACGCCGATATGCGCCGCGACGCTCATATGCCCGCAATTATTCGAGCGAAGATTAACATCTATTCCACGTTAATTATAATTTATCTCGCCTTTCGACGACGATCTTAACACCAGTACTACCAAATCTGTCAAAATGAGTGGTCAGCAAAAAAAGTTTCCACATGAAACAAAAAATTGGCAGTTCTAGTGTAAAAGAGAAATTCTTACGAAAAATTAATGCAACCGGTCAATACTTCTAACGATAATGAATTTTAATTAACAATTTGTAACATTTGTTATAGGGTTGGAACGACGCAGAGGTGCGCCGCGACGCTCATTTACTCAGAATTATTCGAGTGAAGATGACCATCTGTTTCACGTAAACTAGAATTTACCTCGCCTTTCTACGACGATCTTAACACCAGTACTACCCAAATCTGTGAAAATGAGTGGTCAGCAAAAAAAGTTTCCACATGAAACAAAAAATTGGCAGTTCTAGTGTTAAAGAGAAATTCTTACGAAAAATTAATGCAACCGGTCAGTACTACTAGCGTTAATGAATTTTAATTAAAAATTTGTAACATTTGTTATAGGGTTGCAACGACGCAGAGGTGCGCCGCGACGCTCATTTACCCGCAATTATTCGAGCGAAGATGAACATCTGTTCCACGTAAACTGGAATTTACCTCGCCCTTCGACGACGATCTTAATGAACTTCAATTAACAATTGGTAACCTTATTTGTCGTAGGGTTGCAACGACGCAGAGGTGCGCCGCGACGCTCATTTACCCGCAATTATTCGAGCAGGTGTGCGCGCATACGCATAGTCGAAGGTGAGCAATGATTGATCGTCTATTCCGCGTAAACGTCCACGATGCCGTCCGTATGGCAACGCGGAAAACTCGCGCAGGACCCTCTCCAATGATTAATGCCCTCGACTGAGGACTCCCGCTCGCACGAAATAATGCGTCTCGGCTCGTATCGTACGAACGAGCGCGGGAAAGCATCGTCGTGGGAGCGCGTCCGAGCGGGTGCAATAATATTGGAAATGCACTCGTACGACTTTGCCTTTTATTGAGCAGTTCTTGCGTCAGCGCGCGTTCCAGGGAAACTAGAAAAGATGAGAAAGGTTTCGGAGAAAGTGAAAAAGAGGGAGTGGTGTCGAGAGAAATTTATGCGCTATTCCAGAGGTGTAAAAAATGAGTGGATTGGACTTCTCTAGTTTTTGGATACGTTTAATTTGCAATTAGCTGCTTAATGGATTTAAGGCGGTATTTTCATATTTTTTAGCAAGAAGCTCGCATTAACGAATGCGCAATTGTTTTGTAATTTTGAAAAGTTATCCTTTACGCGCGACTCGGTAACAAATGATCCAAGGAATGTTTTCACTACGACCTAGTTTCTAAATGTGACAAATGATGCTACGGAAATGACAATGTTGCGCATTTGGCAACGAGTAAACTATGATTTGTCGTGCAAAGTCTCCGATTAAGCCTAAGATTGAATTAGTTTGTCATTCATCCCTTGGTTTATCAATATTCTTAATTATTCTTACGATCTTAATTCTCCAAATTCTGCCCAACACATATATTTATAAAATGTCCATGAAGAATATATGCAAGTGAATGGATGTTTTTAGTTTCTTGTTTTCGCACGTTTTTCCTTGAGATCTAAAAACAAACGACGTGTCTCCAACGTACGGATACGGGTGACAATTGTTATTGGTAATTCGAGGGGTTGTTGTTTACGACTGACTCTACAAGGTGTCATCGGACAAAAGCAATGCCTGTCTTCGAAGGATTTTACGATCAATTCGCAAAAGGAATAGCGTCCTTTGGCGACAGTGAGCCTGGTATTATTTTATGATTCTTCTCGAACTCGTCCTTCGTCCAAGTAGGGCAAGCGGCTGTTAACATTGCAGGCTCTCTACTTTCCTTTGTCCAGCAATTTCTCAAGCTTGTTTCTATACTTTTATGGAAAAATATAAGAATACGATTTTTCTAAGACAATATCATATATAATTATCATGTTTTAGCTGAGGTCCTGACAAATTCGGTATGCGTGCACTTTTCAAATACCACGATATAAGTGTAACAAATTAATCGCTCACTTCTGCACTTCGGGCAACGTTTACGTACCGCAACAAAAGAAAACTAGTTTTCTACAGTGAAGAGGCCAGAATTACAGTGCATCGGAGGTAGACCCGAGCGGCATACTGATGCATTTGGTACTGAGCAGAGAATTAACTGGCTGCAGAAGGGCTACTAGCTGCCGACAAGTTTCGCATGCACAATTTCCTCATCACTCGAAAATCATTCGGGCTTACCCCGTAGACGTTAGATTCGTGAGGAGAATTTGCATGCTTAAAACGGATCGATTGCCAAGCTATTAAAAGCTAAAGTCCGATCTACCGTCGAAACTAGATTTCCTTTATTGAATTCCTAGTAAAAAGGGGAACTTTGTTTATCAGTAGAACGCTTATTTTATTTCACGCTTTCATTGCCTTCCAATTAAACGTTACCGGAATCATTGGACCAAAAACGAAGGGAGAAACTTTGTTCGCCCATAAAACCGACGAAATTCCACGGACACGTTCGAATCCTAGGATCCAATTAGGAAGTTTCGAACTAGTAAAAGAATCAACCGAACGTGGCCTGCGAAAAAATAAAAAGGGCTCTCGAATCAGCGAACGATTAAATTCCAGTATACCTGGGGAAACAAAATTTAAACTATCTGTGAAAGCTTCTTATACGTTATTCACAAAAATTCCCAATTCGGTTAGGATCTCATCTCGAAACGTGCGGATGCAACTTCTGCTCGTCCGTGCACGTTGGCTCTAAATTGTTAAAGGCGCTGTAAGTAAGCGAAATGGTCTTCGAGACTTTTTCCAAAATTTCTCAGAGATTCGTGACTTGAAGAAATTTACAAGAGTTTGCGAATGGATGAATAAATGAGTCGATGCGCTTTAAACATTTATTTCGTGGTCAAGATTATCAACAAGATTCCATCCCTATTTTTCTTTCTCTCCTAATTACGTTGTCCTAGCCAAATTGCATCGAACCGAATGCTTGCCTTCCGGATTAATTTCAGTAGCACCGTTGGAGCTTAGTTAAATATTTAAATGGTCGAATTACTCGGGGCGATGGCAAGGTGAAAATAAAGTGGCCCGCGAACGGTGACCGCTTCGCCCTCGTCTCTTGCATAATTCTGTGTTCTCTAACGAAACGAAGGGACACCCCAGCCGAGATTGGGTCGTTTCGATTAATCGTTTCGATGTAAACATTTCTACACGGCGCGAATTTATTGAAGAAACTATTGCCACCAGCATACCTTGCAAATAATTATGTAAAGTTCTTTTTGGATACTACGATGCGTAGTCCACTAAGATTATTACGCCAAAGGATATTAATAAATTTATAAAAATATTCTCTTTATATCGGACAATTGATTTAAAATTTGTCGATGTTCCACTTGTTTTGCTCATTTCCTAATTGTTCCTGCGTTGTTTCACGTTATATTAATCGTAAGATATATTCTTATTCGGAATCGGAAATTAAGTAATTGAGAAAGATTTATGCTTGAAGTACCATTGGAAACTAAATGATGGGTAATCGGAGAAATGAAATTACCGATATTTCCCATTCATATACGTAAAAACGATCGATTTAATATCGACAGGTGTGATAAAGCGACTCTTGATAGTCCGGTAATGCCATCGTCCCAATATTGAGGACAAACGTACGCTTTCTAGCATCTTGATAATTAGCGAATATTCTAATTGGGTTCTCCATCACCATTAAAATCGCATTGTCACAAAAATATGTGAAAAAGGATCGATAAATAAAGTTTCACTTTTTCGATATTGCTAAAATAGGCTGCCAGTACTATGTAGGTTATCCGGAAAGACCGGTAGAACGTAAATGCACGGTGATCTCTTTTCTCGTTAAAAATAGTATCTATGTATATGGATGGAGTCTATACCTGTTAGCTGCAGTTTCGAGCTCTATAAACCATCTATTAACACACCTAGCACGCCCAGCCTAATCGGAAAATACAAAGGAACGTGAAGATACGAGGGAAACCGTCCAGGAACCGTCAACACCACTCCAAGAAATTGTCGTCGAGCAATCTCCGCAACCTTCAAGGTTGACGTCCAAAATCAAGACGTACCAAGATTTACAAGAAATGGTCCATGCCTTGTGAAATCATTCTTAATACTTCTAAAATGATTTTGTTCCCTAACCTTCATATAGTAAACTTACAGTCTTATGTATACATATATTATGTACAAATTACACAATTGAACGATCCCCATAATTTTACAATTAATTTAATTCTTACGAATTAATTTCAAGAACCGACTTTTTGGGATCTGTTATTTTTTTATAATACATTTAGGGATGTGGATTATTGAAAACCAATTATTCTACTTAATTCAAATATCATTTAAAATCCTACAAGTTATGTGTGCATTACTTATGGAGATGATACGTAAGTTAAATCGTGGGGCATTCTTCCGCGGCTATTCCTGTTCAGAGGATCATGGCAACACCGCATCTTTCGCTCGCCTAAAATTGATGGTAACGTCAAAATGTGTTTCGCAAAATTACCGACTATGTACCTTTTTACTCTCTTAGTTGCACGGTGAGGAGCCAGCCATTGCAGATGGCGCGTTTTCCCGTGGGTGACGGGCGGGGGAGGGGGGGGGGTCATAAATCCCATATAGATGGGGACTGGGCTGGGGAGTCTTATTGTATCCTTAGTCAATGATGCTATGTATCGAGGATCACCTCAGGCCAACAGCTGCGCGCACATAGTGATAATTTCTAATTAATAAAATTTGGGATCTTTTCGTAGAAATTTGGCTAGACATCTTCACATACTCTGTCTCTATTATTTGACGCGCTATCCTCTTTAAAATTAGTTCATTTCTCTGTTTTGTATTGACAGAGATATATGTTACCACCATAAATTCTTGTTGCATCGGTAATCCAGTATTGGGCCACGAACTCCCGTAAGATGTTAGGTCTGTACACTAGATTTACGGAAATTAGTCTGATTGAAAAAAATTATAAATAAATATGTTGAGAAATAAATATGTCCTTGCCTAATATAGTTATATTTTATTTCTAACTATTGATTAAATGTTATTTAAAACGTTTCTTACTATTTACTTAAACAGCTGAATAAACATTTGAAAGTATTAAAAGAATATAATGATAGATTTGCATCATTTCAACATAATTTCTTTATTAGTAAACTCAACATACACTGTATGCTTATATAACATGCAGGCAATATAAGAGCAAGATTTCAAGAAAGTCTACGTACACGAATAACACTATGCTGCCTTATTTGATTTTCATATAGTGCCGGAAGACGTCGATTGCCATTACTGATGTTACACCCAATAATGCAAGTGTGATGCCGAATAGTATTTTATCTTTAGAGCCTCCCAACAGGTATACTGGTTTTTCTAAATCCGCCTATAAACACATGAATAAAAGTAATATAAGTAAAACATAAGGTATTCGAACAAGTAGAAAGTAAAATTAAACATTACTATACTATTATAACGTAACTACAAGTGAGTTATTTTACCTGATACTTCTTCATTGTTGCAAGTAATCGTTTATCGACTGTGGAATAAGCTTGCGAACCTGGTGGGGATACCCTGACTGGTTTTGTATTAATAGTGTCGTAAAACATGGCTGGAGGATCTACCTTTTGCAGAGGAACAGGAGCCTATAAGAGAAACACTGAAATATATTTCATGCAACTATTGTTTTCTATGTTTTAAAAAATTATCGTTCACACGAATGCTCTGTGTAATTTTAAGAGTGTACACTATTACATCACAATTAACTTCGTCTGCTAGTAGCAAGTGCAGACAAAAGAATGGCGCTTAGGATAACTGTAATTTTTGGAACAGCTATCATAAGCTATTAAAACTTATCATAATCCTATCATCGAAAATATATTGATCATTAACTCGTAAAATGAACACCAGAGATATCATGTTTGATACGGAATGGTCATGTATGATATATGTCCTATTCACGTTCAAGACAGGTACATTGTAAAAATGTACCATCGTGTGGATAATGCAATAAATTGATTGTATAATATTTACTTACAAGTGGGTACAGTGGTTGAAAATGAGTTGAATTCTTTATTCTGCCAGTGAATGGATTAAACTGGTGAAAAGGCATTCTGGTATCAAAGAGTACAGCCACAATAGAACTAGAACTCTACTTGGCAATTCGTAACAACATCCCTGCGTTCCAGAATTCAACGATGCAGCCAAGGTTGGCACCTACGCGTTGAGGTGATTGGGTATTTGACATTTTGCCGCCAATGTTGGCTGCATCGTTTGAAATTCAAAGGTTCTGGAACGCAGGGTAACTTATTACTCATGAAAAAAGTGAGCATTCAAAGAGAGTACACAGATGCAGTTGCAAATAACCTCCTCGGTGTAATAACACTCATATATGTTCGAAAAGCATTTTTTTCGTAAAGTAAACTTTTCTTAAAATAAACGATTTTCATTTCTATTCATAACTTTTAGGATATTTATAAAATACTTATATTTCATAGATTATCTTTGTAATTCAAATTATAATAAAGGTGTAGCAAATATTGCCCGATCCGCCGAAATGGCTCCTTCGAATTACTTGTCTTTTGAATTTCTGTACGCTACTAAAAGGATAAACATAATTTAAACATTGATATTATTTTATTACACGAATAGACATTACCAGAAATACGCCACTTTGTTGTACAATCTATATATCCGAGTTAGTAAAATACTTTCAAAGGAGTTTTCTATACGTATGTGAGATACAGAATGATAACACTTATCTGAAGTTACAGACAAAGCAAAGCTTTATTAGTGTTTAGACACAATTTGATAATTATAAGAAGAATATTAGTATCATCTGCAGCGTACACATTCAAGGCAAATGATGGGTAAAGCCCATAGGTAAAGCCCGATGCGTGTATGCTATCTACATTGGCTACACCTACACCAATAAAGTGATGACTAAACATCAAACTGTACTACGCGCTGTACTGTGGTACTATATAGAATGTATTCATTACGCTATAGTACGTGACTTGAAAGTTGTTAACACCGTACAATCAGAAAAAACAATATTTGGGACCACCACCCAAATAAAATTTCAATCTTATATAGAGTTATCCTGTATTTTATGTCGCAAACCGCGTTATTTCAATCACTGTTAACTCGTTACAACTGCACGATACTATTTCTGATCGAATAAATCATATATACATTCTGTTGTTCAACTGAAGTTCCAATGTAGATATTTATAAAAATGCAAATCTAATGTACTTTTTTTTACACTGGTGTATTGTGTGCGCAACTGAACATGCGGTTAATGAGACATTTGCCCCAGCCTAAGAACTACTGTCCCGTTACTGTATAAAATAATTTTATCATCCGAAATAACACTCTCTTTTTCATGTGTTAAAGTACATTAAGTGAACGTATTCACTAAATATTAACGGTAGTTTACATTGGAAATTGATGACAATGACTTGACCATAAGGTATTTAACAATAACAATGCATAAAGTGGGTGTGTACACCTGTTAGGTTATGTACAAAGTATAGTGACTGTACTTTTCATTCTGATTACAGGCTTGGTAATTGTGCTACACTCGGAACTTGTAACATGATACATACTTTCCTTCAGGAAGATGCCTGGTGTTACTGGGTTGTATCTGTTGGAGCATTGCTCTCATTTCTTGGTCTCATTGTTGCTTGCATTTGCAGTTGTCGTCGTAATGAGAACAAGTATGTATAGAACCGTATAATAATGTATTGTTCAATTTATTTTTGAATGAAATTAAGCGTAGGTATGATCAACTACATCTATGTCTTGTCAATTTAAAAAACCAAGGAATTGTACTTGTTTTATTAACTATGTTTCATTAATTTACCCCTTTTTTTTTATACTTGCAAGCGTACGTACTTATATTTGTACCTATTATTACTCTCCCTGATTATATGTTCTTCTTTTAGTAAAAAGATGAAAGATAATATAATTGTAATAAGAACATTTAATGTATAAGGTTAAATAGGGCTCAATATTCCTACATTGGTGTCCTTATTTTATAATGGATGTATATCATATCACAATTTAGTAATATCAGTCTATGCTTTAAGTTTTATGCGCGTGTTATCATAATATTTGTATTCAACAATGTGTATATTACAACAGGAATGAATTTCTGGGACTTCCTGGTATGGTAACAATAAATCATTCTGAAAATGAAGGTTTCAATAGAGTACCAACATTGGATGTATCTCAAGTTATTACACAAGATTCTGTGGACAATGGAAAAAGGTTTCGTTTTAAATTTTTATTTCAGTCTTTTTATCCTTTATTCGTGCAAATATGTACTTTATTTGATTGTACTTTATATCAGGTAACTCTTATCCCCAGAATGACATACAATTAGTTTCAAAATATACATATATAATATAAAATATTTGTTCTGTCATATACTGAAATTATATCGTATTGCCTCATTTTATAGACCGACAAGTGCCAATAGAAGCCTCCCAGATATTCCCAAGGATAAAAATGGTTGTGATGTGTGTCAGATTGAGGCAAGCACCCAAGATATTTATGAAACTACTGAAGTCATTGGTGATCATTCTGAGCTTTACGCCACAGTTCAAGATACAGGTATATATACACAGTGATTGATTGTGATGATTGATTTAACGTAATTCTTCAAAGTGTCATCATAGTTTTTATCTATTTATTGGTAATGTTGATCTTGTGATAGAAGAACAGAACACAGAAAGAGAAAAACAAGAGCCTTGTCAACCCAGTTCCACTTCACAGGATAAAGTAACATATCAGTATATGAGAATTGCCTCGTCCAATACAAATAATGGTATACCCAAATGTTGAATAATACAAACATAAATGTAGTATAATATGATATGATATAGTGTAAAATTTACATAAAATGAATTACCGGTGTAAACTAATCCAGGGTACAATTTTAGATGAACATCCTTATGCACAACTTCAAAATATCCAAAAGACTGAATCTAATCAATCATCTAGGTAATGTTTCAACATGTTAATATTACATAATGTTATGTTTTAAAAATTTAAACGATATATATATATATATTACATATATGAATTTTCAACTTGATAGGAGTAATAACCACCAAACAATTAATGTTGATCAACCATCAACATCTACTAGCCAAGTCAATGGCAATCCTGTAGCACCACCACGAACAAGGCGATCGTCTTCTCATAACTCACTTCTTACTGCAGATCCTCCTTGTGACATTCAAGCAGCAAATGCTATTTCTGGTAGTGTACAAGCTAACCAAGACTTGCCTTATATGACACCACCGCTTCTTATGCTACTTTCACATCCAACTCAGCCTCAGCGTAATAGCCCTCAACAACATTTTAGTGGGGACTCCCAGGATTCTAGTAAAACTTAATACATTTTAATTATGTAAATTAATACAATGCAAAACTTAAACATTGTTGTTTCTTTTATTAATACAGAGGGCTATACAAGCATCAGTGTTAGGGAACCACTAGCAAACATAATTGCACAAACGAAAGCTGCTTATCAACAACAGCAACAAACGCGTCCTCTTACCGATTCCCATTATGCTACTGTTTCAGATGACTCAGGTGTGTTTAGAAAAGTTAATTTTAATATATATGATGAATTCCTGTTTCAGCTAATCTTCTGATATATGTCAACTTGTCTTTCTGTTTTATTAATATATTTATATGTAATTAGTTTATAATATAAATAGTAAATGTAATACAGAATAATTCTACTGCTCTAGATGAAATGTATGCTGCAATTGATGAACAAGATAAGGTGTATACTAGTGGCAGTGAAACATATGCTCAAATTCAACCAACAGCTCCAGAAACATACAGAAGCGTACAAACTGATGCAATACCTGTTAGTCAAAATTTGCGCCCTGAAGAAATGCATTCTGTACCACAACCACCGAGTGTTGATAGTTTGCGTCATGTTGCACATGCTCATTCTAGACAAGGTTAAGAAGCGTCATATTTATAGCTATTGTTAATTACAAATATATTTTATTGAAAATGTTTTTTCATACATTATTTTGTCTAAAATTCACATTTAGCTTCATCATCCAGTGCCAATAGTTCCATTATTAATCCTGGTTCTCCAAAGCCAGAGAAACGTCAGGCAAACTCACCACTTCCACCGCCACCAGAGGCTAATGCTGAGACTTACGCATCAATAGAAAAGAGAGCAAAGAGTGACGAACGCTCAAGATCCAGCTTAGTAACTGGCAAATCACTTGAAGATATGTATGCTAAAGTTATAAAAAAGAAACGAGATGTTGAAGAACAGACTGATGTACATTTAGGTTGTGGTAGCGCTGTACATTCTGAAATAATTCCAGTTTGTAGAAAGCTAAGTCTCATTGAAATCAGTCGAGCATCATGGTCTAGTCATGATTCTGTGGAAATACAAAAAAAAGAACCTGATTGTTCATACCTTAATTCAACAATAAATTCTACTACCAACATTTACAATGAAGCTGAAAATAATTGTTCGAAGCATTCGAGAATTTTAGATACAGATACAAGTCTGTATACAGTAAATCCGGCAAAACCAGAAATTGATCATGGTTATGAAGCTGTGACTTCTACTTGCAAAAGAACAACTGCCTCACGCATTGCACCAATTTCTGATTTAAATTACGAAATGTTACATCTTCCATGTTCAAGAGACAATGAATATCAAAGTAATATGATTTCAGGAAGAAATAGTACAGATTTAATGCCTATGTATTCCGTGCCATTTAAACATAGGCAAGTAAGCAATGCTAGCAGTGAAGATCCAGGGTATGAAAAAGTTAGACTGCGTAGACGGATTGATTTGGATCAAGATACAGATTCTGAACCAAATTATGAAAGTATGCCTCATGATGCCAGTGAACCTAATTATGCTTCAGTATGCCGTCCTGGGGACAGCGATACTGATCCAAACTATGAGTCTGTAAGTCATGGTGATCCAAATTATGAAAGTGTAAAATACATGTGTGTTGAACAAGGTGAAGAACCACCTTACGAACAGGTAAATAACTACAATACTAATATAAGTATAGATGGTTATGAAAAGGTGACACGTAACAAAATATCAGAATCGGAGTATGAAAAAATAAATTTACGTCATTCTATAGAACATGTAAGCAATGGAGATACCGATGATGAACAATATGTTCAAGTGTAACATATTTTTTGTGTAAAAAGCTGTACATAACATGCAGATGGTTATATTCATTTACATAAGAGATGGGTACTTTACTTACTAAAGTTACTAATTTATATTTATATGTATCTAAGTTACTTGCCTGATTTTATATTTATTTAGTACAAAACCTTATGTTGACATGTTTCAAAAATTTAATGGCAATATATAAGAATGAGTATAAGACTGAAGACAAACAGTGAGAATAGCATATGAGTAAAAAGTGATTTAATATTACTTTTAAGTACTATTCAAAATGAATATTTTATTCAAAAGTGAATATTATTGAAAGTTGCAGAATCAATTTTTTCAATGATTTAAAACAATCAGCAACTAGTACTGTGCACTGTTTCTATGTATTCATACCAGTTTCTTAATTAACAGTCACTTGAACATTTTATTACATTATTTATATTATTTTGTATGGGGAACTACATTTTGAATTATATGATAAATAATACTTATTTATGGCTTTAGCATAATGAACACTAACTATTTTTTTATCAGCTGTTTGTTACAAAATCATTTATAAGTCTATGAATATATATAGGTCAATAACTTAGAGCTTATTGATATCATCTGGTCTAAAAGATCATACGTCCTATTTTTCACACTCTAACAATTTGTATCATATTCCATACTTTATATTTTGAAAATAAGACATAGAAATTCAACTATCATCAGATTTCTAATAGCAATGAGAACAATGTTTATGTGTTACTTTTTGCAGATATATATTAATACTTTTATATTTATTAAGCCTCATTACTAACTTATACATCATTTATATATTTTTCTTCAGCTGGTCTGTAATTTACTTTTCAGTAATATATATATATTTTACATTGCATTAAATAACATACACTTCAAAATAAGACATGACTAACTATTTTGAACATCGCAATATTAATTATTATGATATTTATTAAGGCTTTATTCAATTTTTTATAAAATGCAACAGTTACATTCCATGTTTTATTTTGTAGACTATTTAGTGGAGTTATCTACTCAAAGTTTTATATTTGTTTACGTTTTCTTAGGTACATTTATTTATTCCAATTATCAACGTATGGACATTTTTTTATACAAGTTATTCACTTAAAGAAGAACTATTTTTATCACACTCACATGTAGTAAAATACATATGATAATAGTTTAAGTACAACGTAATTATACGAAAAGCTACAAAAAAAGCAATCTTTTAGATTATAATTATTTCTTAGCTTGAAGCTTACTTAGTAATAGTTTTATATTACATTATATAATCTATCCACATTGAAATGTATGGTTTTATGATATTTACTTTTTTCAACTTTTTACTGCTTTTTCTAAGTTTTTATATAACTGATATAAGTATTTCATCAGTATCAATGCAAATTGGTTACATTTGACTACATATTAGAAAATCAGTTTATAATGTTTGAATATTTTTAATTTTGTAGTCAAGTATAAAATATCAAATTGTGCCACAATATATGTTTAAGATGTACTCAACATTATAATCTGTATACATATATTTTTAAGCAACGTGCAAGAACATCCGTATGGTGAAATTGATTCTCAATGACACGTCACATGGTATGTAATCATTAAAGCATTAGATTTAATTAGAAATATTCCATCTACTTTTAAAAGTATACAAGTGTAGATATATATTTATATGCAATTTAATCTTATGCTTCAAAGGTCACATAATATAAGAAGCACATTTAATGCCTTTTAATAACATGCTTAGCATAAAACCACATATCTATGAAAATTTATAAAGGGTTTCTATAATACCTACGTATCACCTCAATAGTTCGTGAGCAATTATTACAGATATTTATTATCTTTTCAAACAGTGACAGATAAAAAGTTTATGTTTATTTTTTAAGATGATTGTTAAATGATTATCAGTGAAGAAATCATTTCTCATGTAAATTGTCCAACACTGAAAAGAATGGGAATTAAAGATAAATGCAACCAGTAAAAGAGATATTTCTGAAAGTGCCTCAGCACAATTCTACATATAAATATGAATTAGCTCACTTCTTCAGTTTGTTTGGTAATGTCTAGAAAAAAATAAATCCAGAAATTTTTATAATGATCCAATATATTATGAAATAGTCATAAGACTTCTGTAAAATATAGAATTACTGTGTACAAAGGAAAATTATTTTATAATTAAAAGCTTCGCATAATTAAGTGTATATGTAACTAATATTATAGCAATATCTTATTTTGTATTAAATTAATAAGAATCAATAGAAAACTTCTTTATACAAAATTAAACTTCTATATAACTAACAATAAGTGCGTGAGTATTATCATGTATGAATGACATTTTTAATAACCTGAAGAATAATCATTTTGTAATGAGGATGAAAGCCTAATAAAAAAATTTTGTTTAATGTGACACCATGCTAAGCACACCGTAAATATAGATTCCACTCAAAGAAATAAGAATTTATTTCTCTTAAAAATATATTTTTGTTATAAGGAACTTTTATTGTAGATAACACGCATGCATTTCTCATAATATAACATAATATGATATCCATACCACATCTATTTATTACTGCGCTTATTAACGATTACAAGGCCAAGACTTATTAGTTAAAATAAGGGTTATAGTAATGCATAATGGAACATGATGAGAATGCCATTAAGGAAAGCCACATGATTTTGAAATAAGTTGCAAATATTATTATCGTAAAATATTATATTATCTGCATTACAGTTGCAAATTCATTTAAGCTGATAATATGATTTCTTTTATCATTTTGCCAAAAGAAAATGATTGTTACTACTAGGAATTTACATGAAGTACCCTTATGTGTTGCACAAGCCATTTATACAGTTTAAAATAGCAACAAATTTAATAAATACAGATAAAAATAAGATTCAAATACACATGAGATAACAAGACTATAAAAATATGTTTGTACAATATTTTGTAAAAGTATACTTAATATTATTTTATGGTAAAGTACAATTGTATGAAATCATATGAATGCCTTGCACATTTATTATGAATTAGCTTTAAACCAGAAAAATTAGTATTTAAAATGTACTACAAGATGACACTTTGGATGACCGTCACATTTTTTCACATTATATATTTTAATTAACAGAAAAGTCTGTTATTGAAAACAAAATTTTTTGTACAATACAATATTTTGTACAATACAAATAGTTTTATAAGTCTATACAACTACATAGGAAAAGTAACACAGAATTTTTTGAAAATTCACCCCCAATTTAGTTTATATCAGTTTAAATGAATTAACTTAATATTGGATCACATGTATCATCATCTACAATGTATCACTATTATAAAAATTTTTATAGGTTTAAAACAATTGAACACAATGGTTTGATATACAAAGATACACTACCATGAATTTTTGTGTAAAGTCCTCCGTTCAATTGAACTACTGACTATAGAAATATCATTTACAACTCCGCGTTTTTACTTTTATTGCGAACTCCAAATCTCAATGCTTTATAGATATTATCAAATAGTTCCCTTGAGTATCATAAAGTTACTTGTCTCTACACTTATCCAATTTAGTCCTGTATACACCCAATGTATGATACACTTTGGATTTATCTAATATACTTTAGAATATACTTCAGTATAGATTGAATGGCAGCATGTACTGTCATGTACGTATTAAAATACAGATTATACAATGTAATTATACAATTTAAATAATCAAAGTGTTTTTTATGCAAAACTACAAATATCCAGCAGGCTATGTGACATAAGTAAATTGGCAGTTGGAGTAGTTACAAAATATAATATAATACTTGCCAAATTATTGGTACGCAAGACGTACTTTTTCTTTAAACTGTTAACAGGGCAACATGCTTCCTTTGTATTCTTAATATAATCTGTAGAGTACAATAATTATTTCCAATAAAAACAATTATACATGTAAATTGTTGATTCTAATCTAATGAGTATGTTCGTAATATGTAATTATTAAAAATTGAATATTTCTGTTTATTACAATTATAGATAAGCTGAATAGTAACACTAAGAAAACAAGTTTAATAACATTACTTAGTTAATTTTATATCTTTCTATTCATATTAATAAATAACACGTAAATAAACCAACTATTTTTTTTCAGTAACTAAAATTTTAAATATGTACATTAAAAAATAATTCACTTTAGCATGTGAGTAGCAGACACTGCTTACTACAATTCACATCCAATAAACATTGAGATGCATAATTGCTGTACAATAGATTGCTAGTACTTTCCATAGATTCCCTTCCTAATAATTTAATTTTATTTCATTCTGAGAGAAATGGCTCAATACCGTAACACTTATACTTTAACATTTGTCAAACATAATATACGGATATAACAAAACTTTATTTAAGACATAACTAAGTAGTACTTTTTATCATAACTTATTCTTCAAAAGTGTAAATGAGAATTGAAATTTCAGAAATTGTAATATAATATTGAGTGACACATTTTATGTTTACGTGTATTTATACCATATAATTTCTATTAAATACAATGTGTACCCCTGATGTTTGCAACATAATGTCTTACACGGTACATTTATCGTCTGTACACAATACATCTTTATAAGTACATTGCTATATATAAATGTTATACATGTATGCACACTTTTGTATACATATATGACATTTATGCACAGTGTCGGAACATATAGATAATCCTGCTGTTACCGATATATTAATGTGTACACATTAAATTATTGATCAAGTCTAAATTTAAACTTTTTTTGAATATCTTAATGAATCTTGGTGGCACAAATAAAGTCGCTTACTTTGGCAGCAACAACATACTTTGCACTGGAAGGGGTTTAGAGAGTAAAGTGAAAAAATACGAACTTAATGATGTTGATTGTGTAGCAAGTGTGCATATTTACACACTGTCTGGACTGCTTCCTTCATCCCCACATACATGAGGCTCTGCTTCACTTTCGCTAGGTGGACTTGGTTGCTGAAATTGATACTGATTAAAAACGTGACTATGTTCTTGATGATGATGTAAAAGACTGTGGTGATGACAGTGATGACGTTCATCTACACGTTGATGTAGATCATCGATATGAACTTCTCGAACACGTTTCTTCAGCCTGCGATGACAGAAGATGCATAGTAAAAGTGCTAATACAATAGCACCAGCTGCATATCCTGCAGGTATAGCATAATTATCAGAAGGTGTTGCTAAAGAACCTGCAATAAAACATTTCCAAATTATTTTTAACTCCTGTATGTAGTAATGATATATTTTTGTATAATAACTCGTATATAGACATAATTTCATGTTAAAGAATGTTACTGCTAATGAGTGGGATTTGTTTTAACATGTAGAATATTTTAGATAATATATTATAATAGGAATATTACTTAAAGCTCCTTACTTAAGCTCCATAAACGAAATATGTATTTCATAATGTGTAACTCTGTTAAAATAGCACAATCAACTGAAACTCCATTCATTGTACATTATACGTTACCATGTTATTTCATGTAAATATTACTATGATTTATCTGTGTACAGGTCATTAGTGTATTAATTCATGATATTAAATTGCCTCCATTAATGGTGAAAGGTCTGAAGATTACAAGAGAAATTACAAAGGCCATTATAAGTTGTTCATTCACATCACAAATAAAATTGTGGTATCACATGCAATCATAGACTTATAAAATACATACTAGATTACATTCATGATGAACATGCACCTTATAGTTTTGTCTTGCAAATTCCAGTTTAAATGAAAACGAATCTGCTTGTAGAGGTGTACGTGGACAAATAGTAATAATGTAAATTATATAAAATACATGAAGTATATATCATTACTATTCCAAATCATAAAATGACTTAAAAGTCCATGGAATACAAAACTTTCAAATTTATATACTAGTTAAAATTTTTTAGCCATGGTTACACAGTTTCTATATATTAAAATCTTTTTATATGTATCGCAGTTTTAAAAATGTAATATTATAAATATTATCGTGCTAGTAATCATTGTTAATGAGCGTAGAAAATAGTTGATCATTATTATTGGAAAAACATACAACATTCCAACAGTTTTCTGCAATACAATGTGCAATACTGTGAGTGAACTCACGTGATAGGGGAGATCATAACATGCCGGATCGTCGTAAGCTTCATGAAGGGCTCAGATGGCCACGAACACAAAGCACAGAGAGAGAAGAAGCATGGCAGAGACTCCAGCCAGTGCTGGTGACAATGGGGCTGATGCTGCACCTGCGACACCACACAATCATTCATCCACTCAGTCCGATCATTCTCTCAGTTGTACGTACACGTACGTACCACTTACCTAGGAAATTTTAGTTTTATACATAGAATTGTGAAAAACTACAGCTTTTTACCAAATGGAATGTGGTGCTTCACATATGTTCAAAAAATATCACATTATTTGTGATGTCAATCATAATAAAAGACTAAGTAAATAACATCTTTTAATGAATAAAGGCATAAAATTCAAATTATATATTGTACGGTCAAATTTGAGGAAATATCTTAATTTTCTGAAAAACTGAAATTAGTAATACATGCTTCGTGCAATTACTATCCTTGTTATGGATTATGTATGTGTGACTCAATCTTTATAATGTATGTTATTAATCAATTATATGAACCACAAAATTGTTGTTCATTAAATTATCTGGAATGTTCGAAAACGATTGCATCTAGATTATTCATTATATATTTCAATGCCTAAGTTTCTATGCAATAAGTTAGATCTTTGTGATCAATTCTATGAATGACATTACATCAGTATAATATGTAGGTATTCATTTTTGTAAACAAAAATAAGCAAAATAAAATTACTTATAAATGTTAACTTAAGAAGTGCTTATGTGACCCTTATGATATCTTTCTTCAATTAGAACATGTAACCACGAATCCATTATTCAGTTTTCTATTAGTGCATCTCACTCTAATTTGTAATTAATAAATCATGTAATTTGTTATGCATGCTGTAATATTTTTAATGTTAACAATGAATATTACATATAGTCATACAGAAGTGAAAGGATTATTTTGAGGTATTACAGTACACAAAGACAGCAATAGATTTTGTAGCACATAATCTATTAAACGATCCAAAAAGTTACACTCAATTTTGGAATAGAACATAGTTGACATGGAGGTAATATTAATCATGAAAGCATAGTGAAACATTAAAACACATAGCTTGTAAAGAGTTGCAATTTATATCTGCTAGCAATTATTCAAACTTACAGTTATCTTCATCCGAAGTGTCATCTGGTCCGCAGTTATCGATACCATTACAACGAAGAGAGTCTGCAATACAGTATTTACTTTTGCTGCAGAGAAACTGATTTGAGCAATCCGCCCTTATGCTTACTTCTGTCCATATTGCTCTAAAACCATGTTGCCCAACTGCTTTATCTGCGGATATAAAGCTGCAAAGTATAATATATGCTGTGCTGTCTACGTTCTGAATTGATATTTGTATAATGTAAAGTAATTTATAGAGTGATACATAATTAGAAACTTTATATAATTATGTTAACAAATACAATATACAAGTGTCGCAAACCTGAGCCTCATATTATTATTTTCAGAAAGATAGCTCCATTTAGTATCAGGTGTCTTTACACCGCATAATTCAATTGGCGTAGGTGCTATAGACCACATACGCAACACTGCTGCTGGACATCCTCTCACTACCAATTGGTATTTATGAAAAAAATGACATAGGTATAAAAAAATTTCAAACGACGTTATGATTTCTTGTACCTGCTTGATCGCCTTCCACGGAAAATTGTTCAAAATTCAACAATATTTGTTGATTTGGTCGCACTTTTATAAACCAATTACATGTTTTACTTGCAAGATTCCTTGCTGGACCATCATACTTATTTGGAAAATTAGGACTTGTAATTATTCCATAACTTACACTACTAATATTTGTCCCGCAATCTGTGAGAACATTTTACTTAGAAGCAGACTGGTATCACTAGTTTATTAAAACTATTTTTCTTCTCACCTCCAAAAACATGTTTTGCAACCTCAAAGGTATAACGAGCTTTAAAACCACTGTATACGAGTTCAGAATCTGAATGTAAGATCACTTTTAGACCACGAGCGCCTAAGCTCGATTCAACAGGTCCTGGTGCTGTCATTCCACAATACCTTCCTATTAACTTTTCAGTGTGGTCTCGATACATATTATAAATTTCTAACCAATCATCTTGACACAGATCAAACCTGACAAAGTACCATGAAAGTAGAAACAAATTTGTCTTACATAATAATGAAAGAATATTTTATGCTTACCCATAATGTCCCACCGTTATGTTTGTATTCTTTGTTCTAACTTTGAAATGATCAAATATTAAGGTAACTTGTTCATTTGGTGTTGCAAAAAAAAAGTACGTACAATTTGTATCACTTGGATAATTGCTAGGATAACGGGGAGAATTAAATTCTCCCTTCTTCCTAGAGGAACTACGATAAGTGAATGTGCAGCTACCATCCGGTGCGGCAGTACCTGGTATTCTGTATTCTGTTTCAAAGCTATACCTAACAGTGTTGACCCCCATTAGTAGTTATACAAAAATATTCCGAGTATCCTATTTTAAGATTGAACAATAATTATTTACCGTGCTTTAAAACCTTCTCCTTGAAATTCACCACTACTGAATACCATGACTAGTCTTGGTCCATCACTGACCACATGGCTCGGATTACTTTTTGCACCACATAATTCATAATCAAACTTATCATATGAATCAGTTGCTTCTTGACCCTTCAAGTATAATTTTAAGTACCCGTCTGTACATGCAGACCTGAAAAAAGTATGCACAAAACATGTTAACATTTCATCATCGACTAAACAGATATTTTTGTTTCATTAATATTATTCAACTACAATCAAAATAACACTGTCATACATACTCTGCTTTACCGTCACCTTTTGTAGGTATTTCAAATGTCATAAACTCTAATCGAACACGTTCAAGATGTTGCGAATCTTGCATGCCGTAAACAAAATAACGGCACACAACTTTTGGTATATAAGGAAATGGAAAGTTTGGACTAACTACATATCCAGATGATTCCTTTTTACTCAAAATTTTCTGATCACACTCTGATCCACGGATATGTTCACCATTGTAACTAGTTATGAAATCTGTACAATAAAATATAAAAAATACTTTTAAGTGGTCCACCCTTATGTTAATACAGAAGATTTAGATCAACGTACCTAATTTGACAAAGCTTTCTGAAAATTCAAAGATGCCCTTGAATCCTCGATTTTGAGTATTTGCTGTACGCTGAAGTGTAACAAACAGAACAAAAAGACTAGACTCTGAAGAGTACAAAACAAGATTTCGTTGTTGTCCACAATAAGTACCAATTACAGCAGATGTATTATCAATACCGTCATATACTTTTACATAATCAAGTGGACAGCTGCAAAGCAAAATGTACTGTAATACAAACATAATCATAGATCTACGTGGCAAAAGTACATACTGAGGACCTCCAAAAAATAAATCGAAATCTCGAAACTCCAGTCGTACTCGTTGATTTGGTTGTCCAATAAATTGGTAACTACATACTAGATCTTTTGGGTAAGTGCCTGGATAAGTAGGCGACAGTATATTTCCAGTACGTTTGATGAGTGCATCTACTGTGAAAGAACATGGCATACTTGGCGCTGGTGTTCCAACCTCATATTCAGCTGTAAATTAAGCAAATTATAATATTTGTGTTGTATATTTATTCTATTACAAATTCTGTAAAACCTGCTGTACTAGCAATATCAACAACATTTTACATCTACTGTTAATAATATTCAAATCTATGCATCAAATGTATCATGTACATAGCGGTAATACTTACAAGCATTTACAAAAGTATAAGTTCCACTAAACAAATTTGAAAATGTAGCATTTTTGTCAGTGTAAAAACTTAAAGCAATTCCTTGGTATAGAGAAACACGTCTGCGAGGTGGAATAGGTCCACAAAAACGTCCTCCAAAAGGTGTCTCTATAAGTCTGGTTGTATTTTCTGAACGTATCTCTGTATATACATCCATATATTCGTGAAGACAACTGTAAACATGATTCATTATGAAATTATATAAAAAAACGAAATATAGTTACAATTATTTATAAAATTCATATACTTACGCAGGCAATTCTCCAACAGCGGCACCACTGCACAAAACACAATTGATGTATTTGATTTATACACTAAAGATATATAATCAGATTTTGTATTTTTCAACCTTATTCCGTGTTAGTATACTGTTATGAATAACTTACTCTGGCGGTGTACCCCGTAAGCCAAACGATGTGAAAACCAATTCGACACGTTGTCGTGGTCCAGCAAGAAATGTGTAAACACATTGTCGGGATTCTCCATCAGGATTAATCAATGTTGGTGCCTGGAATGTTCCATTTGGCGGACCGTCAGGAGTACTGACAAACTTCTGGTCACATCCTACAACCAAGAAACAACAGGATGATAAAAATAATATGATCCATAAAAGAATATATCACTAAACAGAGGCATAAGACATAGCATTGATACATCACATATTGTAGCAAATGGACATACTTGGCGTTCTGGCAGTGGTGAGACGTCCCGGTGGAGGTGGCAGTGTTGGGACGAAGTCTTGCTGTGGCAGTGGAGCATCAATTACCTCGCGTGCTGAATTGAAGGATGGTGATGATTCAAAGCAGCCCAATAAAACCCACCGCCACCGGGAACACACCACACCAATTGATTACATTAATAGTTATTATGCACATATGTACATTAACATAAGTAAAGTGTTAATTTTATTAATTGGTAGAAGAATTTACTATGAAAGTTTTCTCATATCAGCTTGGAAAAAAAAAACTTTTCTTAATGTATTGCTTGCTTTCTCAAAATTCTAAATTATAAGAACAGTGGCAACGAATATAGCCTTAAGTTTTCTATTGAATAATTCTCTTTTGTGAAGTACACGATGTAGACCTCTTTGCATTTCAATTTTGTACATATTAAAAGTAACATTAAGATGATTTGATTACTGACCTGTAGTAATGTGTGGGCAAAGTAGTAGGAGCAAAACGAAGGAGGACAAAACATAACTATTCCCAAAGGCATGGTGGAGTGGTGAAGCCATACTGCATCCTAATAATACATGTCAAGCATTTTTATTGATAATTATCAGTATTAGCCATTTTGGTGAAAATGTAAATAATTCTCATTTTATTTCTGATTATCAATGTTATGGACTGTTAAAATGAGAAGAGAGAATAGCTGTCGTTGGGACACATTTAAGCAGATTATCCAACTACACCATTACAGCTGAATTTATGTACTTATACATTTAATCTTTTTGTTAATCCTCTCAAACATGCCATAAATCCTCTTAAACATACTCCATCAACAATACAGCTATTATCCCCCATAATTTTAAGATTTCCCAATTTCTTATGGTTTTACTAACACGGATTGGAATTATGGATATATATCTGGTGACCTATAATTTGATAATAAGTGATATCCGCATTATCAGAAAAAAATAATGAAATTCAATAAAAGAAGTTTTAGTAGACGTCAACGAATACTTTTTATTACACTCTTGAAAGTGAACAAACTAAACAAATTGTTTAAAGATACACAGTTTGAATATTTAATATGTAAAGAGCCTTATTACCACTACGTTTACATAACAAATGCATCTTAAAAATGTTGCATTACTTTGCAATATGTCCTACATACAGTTATTCTGTAATTGTAAAATACTAAAAATAACATCGTATATGTCATAATCCAAATAAAGTGGAAAATCCATTATGATATAAATTTTTAGGGGCGAGAGGAGGGGGGAGGATCAATAAGAAACAAAAGTTAAAGGTTGTGTCACAAAGGTTGTATGCCCTTTATAAGTTTTTTACTCCATCTTTTTATTTTTTATTTTGACACGGTTTCATTCTTTCACGTATATTATATAATATACATATATGTATATAGAAAATATAATATTCTAAAGCTCTTACCATATCGTCAATATCTGTTCTGAGTACAAGAAAAGGGACGAAAATTGATCCTGAAGATCATCTGTAATATATCGAATATATCGGAATTACTTAACAATATACTGTAGAGCAACTATCATGTTTAGTATGTACAGCACGTATCAATCAAACAGGAAATCAATTATAATAAAAACTACATATGCATGAAATAAATTTGGAATTTTAAGATAGAATTTTTAACAATGGCGTCATCGAGACCGTATAATTCTCGATCTAAAATATACGAAATACATAACAGGCAAGTAAGAATATGGGCGAGTTAGGGAAGATTCATTGGGGATGAACATATCAGCTGATCTTCGCAGTAGAATATTCCAGACTGTGCAGACACAAACAGTAGTGATGGAACACCACTCCGCAGACGAGTGACGCAGAAAATTTTACTTCGTCAACTAATAATATGCTATTGTAACAGAAGGGCCGAAGCGTAAAGGCGCCAAAAGAAATGGCGTGACGTTACAAAAAAAAAAAACTCATAACAATTTGTATGCGGCCAACAACCACATTCTTCGAAGAAACCTTAATTATGAATGTAAGCGAGGGTTCTATTTTGCCACGCCCTTGACGTGGGTATATTCACTCGCAAATCATTTATTGTATATTCCAGTAATAAATATTACAAAAGCGCGCGTTCCTCCTTCCAAGTGAATTTAATTTGGTATATTTGCTATTCAATGAAGATGGTAAGTTTCGTAAAAGAATGTATAAGATCTGTGCAAAAAGTATAGGCGCAATGATAAACTGGGAACCGCACCCGACACTTGGAAAAGGAGAGACGGGTGGTCAATAGTTGCACGCTGTACAACCAACGATGAAATATTCAAGCAATCGTAAATCCTTACAAAAATTTCAAAATTAAGTTTGCGCTCTGATAACACTAATTTTAGTAATTCATAAAACAAAATAATGTATGCTACTGTCGTAATAGTTTCCAACCATGGTGAAGAATACAAATCTATGTAGTTCGTTGGTTTCAAAGTACACTTGCTGAACGCGATCCTTCTCATTATCGCTAGTAAACTACTCATGACTTTGTATAATCGATTAATACTTATTTCTAGATAAGTAAAAGTTCAAAGTACGGAAAGAGAATGTTGAAACGGACTAATCCAACTGTGAGGCGCGGTCAGCACATGGCTAAAGGAAGCATGTGCTGTTCTTATGGACAGAAAATTTCGATCACCGTATGCGAAGGAAAAACCTTCGTACAGATCATGTTTTTAGAATGTATTTAAATATTTCATCATTAATTCAGATATTTATCCAGTTAAGCAAAATCAAAAGCTCGCGTACCGAATAGGGTGATACCCGCAGATGAAATTTACACTGAAATTAACACTGCTCTTTTCAATTTGTGGCAAGATACATTCGGCATTCAGATGCATAGGGAATCATGCAAGGTTGAATAACGCTTCGACTTGACTTAGAAATGGATATAAGAAAACGGATATGTCATCCGCCAAATAAAGACTGCACCTTTTTATAAACTGAGTTGCATCTTCCAAAATCCTTAGTTGCAGCCTTAAGAATGGAAGGAATGTTGTGCGAGCACACCGGTGGATCAAAAAAGTATCAGCAGTAGAACGTTGTCGCGAGTATAAACTGTGCATGCGGAGGTCCTCTCAACACTTTGCTTAGGAGACTGTTTATTTTACAATGAGCAACGGCGTGTATCTTATTATAACTATTTATATATTGATGCACCATTACTGTCACAAAAATAAGCGAAGTACAGCAGAACACCACTAAGCTCGAATCAGTTCAACTGATATGCACGAACTCAGTTCACCCCTCAACACGCCCTAACTTGTGATAGAGGTCGCCAAAACCGGGGGTGGAATTCTTTAGAAAGAGGACGGTTGATATAATAGGAATCGGATAATATTGTCTTATGCGATCTTGTCCGTAGATTATTACATTGCACAGTACACAGAAGAATCTGTTAAATCACTCAACTAATTTCTTATTCTTTACCGATCACCTTTGATTTTCGAGATTGTTGTTATTTTTAAAATTATTAATTCGGATTTGTTTGTATTTATTACTCATTTGTGCCGCTTAAGCGGATTTCAACGCGCACATTTACATTAACTGTCAAAATACAAACAGTTAATTAAGAAAGAAAGAAAAAAAAAATTAGCCAACATGCGTGTATATATACATAGCTAACCTATACTCATCTGTTGCATCCCATATTTTACCGATGTGACAATACATTTTATAAATATATTGCTTACATTAATTACAATTGTTACCGTTTTTTCTTTTTTATCAAGCTGATAAACGGACGAATAAGTCAATACTGTAGAATAATTTCGTGACGAATATAATGCCAAGTTTTCATATGCCCGTCTCATATATCTATCCACATAAAAAAGGAAAGCAGACGTGTGATACAGGCACAACATAGTTAAGACAGTAGGTTGATACTTTAACCTAAATGTTCAGATTTAGGTAGATATGTCAAAGCAATACGCACTACAGTGTGTGTAGTTTGCAAAGAAATAATATCTGGCTTAATATGATCACCATTCCATTGGAAAAAGTATGAAGCATAGAGTGCATTCGATACACTTTCAAATACCCTCATTTATTTTTCTCACGGCAAGACTTGCACAGTATTGTTGTTTTCGGGATCTGGAGCTGTCAAACAATCGCATGTAAAATGCAACAAATATCAAATACCCGACATAATTTTCACAACACCTGCTGCGTTTAATGTAACGCAGTTCAGATCGTAAAAATCGTCACTTTTGGCACTTTAACGCAATCAAGAATTTCTATACAGTTAAACCAATTGTGTAAAAGCTCTGACAGTGTTTCTTTGTTATAAGACCAGTATAAACGCATAGTAATCTATGAATTTAGGCGTATTTAACAGAGTTAATCTTAAGGTAAATAGTTTTTTTACATGAGTATAGTATTTTATTAATAACAGCTGCTAAAGTAATAATGTTTATGCGATGTTCAATTTAAAGGATACCCACGGAGGAATGTATTCCGAGTGGGCTTCTCTGAGCATACTAATTCAGCAAGGCTCGGAGGAAAGTCAAAGTGTTCTAGAAAAATTTTCACCTATAGCAGGAAGAGAAGTTGCATTATCTATAGTTCGTCAGCTCGCTGGAAATTTAGGCATAACACAAGCAGCAGAACCTAGTCCTTTATGTACTGATAAGGAAGTCCAATGGTGTATGGAAGTTATTTGTTTCGGCCTCTCATTACCTTTAGCAGAACATGATACTGTTAGAGATTGCGTTAATGTATATTGTGAGTGGCTTTCTGCGTTATATGCTACTCCAAAAATTTCTGTACCAAGACCGATTATAGATGACCCAAATTTTTATGCAAGAAAGATTATTAGCCACTTTCACAACTTATTTGTTCCTCGAAAAGGCGAAGGTACAGCAGATATGTTCTAAATATTTATTCTTACAGTTACTCATTACATAGACCTAAGAAATAAATTGGATACAATCAAAACTACATAATTTAAAAGTTTTAAAATGTACGAATATGCTTAGAATAATATCAATGAATGGTATATCTATAATATTTGTGACCTGTACTTTTTTTTATAGTCTGGCCATTTTTATATCAGGATTTAGGTAATATATATTACAGAATAGTTTATTTCACTAGCGCTAACTGTATATAATTAATTATACATTTTATGTAACCATTGCATATTTTTATATGATCAATGTGTAACATGTCACAAATTGTAATGTACGTTCGTAAATTAAGTTGATATCTTACAGGAGCTGATACAATTAATAGGCAAGCAGTGCTTTGTCACAGAGTACTCAGAACATTACAACAAATTGCACGTGGTCCAGCTACTCTTGATAGAGAAACTTGGGAAAGTTTGCTATTATTTCTTATTGGAATCAATGATGCATTATTGGCACCACCAGCCACAAGAGAAGATGCTGGAGAACAACTTTGTGAGAGAGTCCTTGGTGTGCTATTAGAGGTAGATCACGTATTACAGCAGCATTATCTTTATTGCAATAATTAAGAAAGGGGTATAAATGTATTCCGTATTAAAGACTATATTCAATGTATAGCTGAATAGAGGTTTATCATTGTAGGTGTGGTTAGTAGCTTGTGAACGCAATTTTCCTTCTCCTCCACTGTGGCGTACATTAAGAGAATCTTGTTTACGGTGGCGCCACAGACTCACATTAGTAGAACAATGGAATCGTGTTTGTTTAGCTCTTACAGCAAGACTTTTGCAAATTATGTATGGCCCAATGTTTCCAGAACTTAAGATAAGTTAGTTGAATATGCATGTTACTTGCAATTACATATATTTTTTTGTATTAACAAAATAAGGCTAAATATATAATAATTTCAATTTTATAACAAGATTCTATGTATTCATAGATGATGAAGATGCTCAGCTTGTTCCATCTACAATGTCTGATGAAGCAGTAGCACAAGCGTGGTATAGGCTTTTGCGCACTATTGGAGACCCTGTTGATTTATGTCGACCAGCTATAGTTTCACAGACCCAAGCATTTCTGCAATATGCAATTGCTAGTCCTAATGTAATAGATCCTTGTCAACATCCATGTTTGCAAAGCTTGCCACAAATATTTCTAAAGGCCATAAAAGGCATAGCAGGTCAAGTGGATGCCTTTCTTGGTAAGGAGTGCCCACTTGATTAGATAAATTTAACAAACAGAGATGAATGTTGCAATGTCAAGAAACACACGCATTCTACATGTATAAAATTGTACAAGATTTATCTTAAGGAATGTTTGCAGTATCTTCTGAACATCTATCAGTTTATAAAGACAGCACCGATCATTCTTTTTGACCTGGTATATTTGTCGGTGGTGGTTGCATGTTGGAAATGTTTTAGGAGTCTCACAGGCATGTTGCTGGGAAGAGTGTTGCCTTTCAATCGTTAACTTAGGAATTAGTAGTATTGGAAGCAGTGGTGTTGGGTGGGACAGATCGAGTGGCAAGGAGCAACCTCAGCCTTCTCCCACACCTCCAACACAGCGCAGACTTGCCAAAAGTTTTAGTGTCACTCCTTCTGCAGTTACTAAGGGTATCCCAGCACTATACTGATTTCTACTATTCTTGCTGTTTGTATCCTATATTTTATAAGTGCACATGTCTTTCTAAGCGAACATATGTCAATTTATTTTTATTGGTGTATATAAAGCACAAAACCTTTCTCTACGTTTCGGATTCAATGTTTAGTTGAAGAAAATTGGTACAGTTCTTCAGATTTTACAATCAATAATTTTTCTTTATTATTCGAATAGGGATACCAAAAGCTTCTTTAATTGGTTTAACAACAAGCCGTGTATCCAGTACACCACCCATGTTAATGTCCAACTCTGGACCATCGTCTGCTTCTAGTACAACGTGTAAGCTTGTTGTATATGTTTGTATACCTGTGTGTTTACAATTACTCTCTTATCTAAAAAATTGTATATATAGCTATGACATCACTTGGTCAGGATATACGACCGCCACTAGCACCTGGGCGGCCAAAATGCAATAGTATCCTACATTTGTTTGGCGAGTGGTTATTTGAGGCTGCATTTATAGGAACTGATGCATGGTCACAAAATTTAACACGTAAGCTTATAACTGTTCTATAGTAATCGTGTGATATCGCTTATTATTATACTTGACATTTTAAAAGGTGGATTTGCATATTATAGAAGCAGCAGGTGCCTCAAAACGACCTTCTTCTGTGCTTGTTGATGGACCAAGCTCATTACAGGAGACTGTAAATGATTTGCCACCCACACTGTGCATAGACCGTTATGAATCTGGAAGAGCTGAAGCTATGGGTGCCCTTTGCAGGATATTTTGTGCAAAAAAAACAGGGGAAGAGATACTTCCTGTTTATCTAGCCAGATTTTATCAAGCTATGCACCATGGTCTTAAAATAGATGATGTAAAATCTTTTTTATCTTTTCATTTTGAATTTTAAAAATTTTGATACTAAAATCAGTAAATATTTCTGTAAAGTCTAGGGAATGTGGTGAAACATTAGCAAGTATTTTATTAAATTCTGCCGACTTATTTCGTCTGGATCTTAATGGTGTACAAGTCTTAGTGCCAGCAGTTTTATCTGCTTTAGAAATCGTACTTCCTGAAAAAGATTTAAAATTGAAAACCAATTTTGTATTAAAGTCAGATTTACGAAGAGCATCGATACATGTGTTATTGTCCATGTTAGCATTGCCTTTACATTTCCAGGTAATTAAATATAAAATATTTGTTAGTACATATTGCACAAAGGAAAACAAAAACGCGAATATAAATTAAGCATAATTAAGATTTTAACAACAATGAAGCCGTATATGCTTTTTCTTCCTAGAATTTACCAATCAAAGAGCTGCCAACAATTTCGAACACTAGTAGTACGGAAAAAAATCAGATAACATTTGCTCAATTAAAATCACGACTTATGAATCTTCTCATAAATGCATTACAAGTAGAAACGGATTCCCAAAATACTCACATGTTATTAGGTAAATGACAAAATAATTAAAATATTAGTCTTTTTTAGACTGTGTAATTGTAATGTTATGTTCTGTATACTTGAAATGTATATTCAAAAATTTGTTCCATATAATACATTAAATGCAATATGATATTGGAACTCCTTATTTTTGCTAGGTGGTCTTCTACTGAGTGTACAAGACTCAGCAGCAGCAGAGGAAGTTGAACAAGTTACACAACCTGACACGGCAGCCAGTGATTCAACGGTTAATTTGCTGTCATCAGGTTTGTTGTTACAACTCCTATACAATTATGTATGTGGAAATATAAATATACTATACATATAGAACTCACCTAAGTTATAGAGTTACTTTTTCATATCTCTTGTAATATTTTCAAATAAGAACAACATGCCTAAATATAATTTAATATTCTGTTTATATTTAATTTAAAAATTTGATATAATGATATAGTGAAAAGGTCTGTACCTCAGAGCATCAGCATAATATTAAAGCTTTTCACCATTCATTCTACCTGCTTTACACATGCTTCTGTGAAGTGTTCATTTGTATTATTACGAGTTGTGTTCTGTTATGCGTTCCCCATATGCACCGTCTCATCATCGCTTGATAGTCACCAGTGACTCAGCCAGTCAAATAAGCATATCCAGTGATCAACGTTCGCTCGGTGATGCCTCAGATATTGCAACTCTTCAAGAGGAATGCATTGCATTTGGTAAATACAAGTTTTTCTTGGCATTGCTTGAGAGAAGTTTATATTAAAATTCAGGAGATGCAAGTTTTATTTGTGTTCCTCAACATTGTTATCATCATATTGGACAGCTTTCATTGAGAATGTACTGCAGCATATACCTCCATATTTCTTAGAATTACAAAGCACACACAAATCAATTTTTTATTCATTAATCTTGGCATCCATCATGCAAAAAATGTTTCAGATTCTGCTCATGCACTTTTTGTACGAGCAACATATTTGGTTTGCCACAGACTGATATCATCATGGAAAGCAGACCTGAATGTTTCCCTGGCAGCTCTCGAGATGTTATCTGGATTAGCACGCACTCGAATTCGTGAAACAGGTAAAATCACATCTATTGCATATTACTAAACCATGTATTTTATAAGACTAATATGTAACTTAAATGTTGCTATCTGCAGCAAGGAAGCTGACAGGTTTGTGCATATTATCTTTTGTCTGATGTATTTTAGTTGGGTGAGATATTCTCAAACTAGATAAGAAATAAATTTAAAGGTTTTTTCATTTTTTTTTGCAGATGCTTTAGAATGTAAAAGAGCAGTAAAATGGCTCTGTGATTATATTGCATATCAGTGCTGGCGTCCACCACCGGCACACTCGAAAGATCTTCACTCGTCTATAGTTGCAGCATTTAGCTGCCTAACGACTTGGCTTACAGCACATCCTCAGTTATTGCAGGTTACCATATTATCTGATTCTTAATAGACATATAGTAAAACATAGAATAAAAGTAACATGTGACCATGCAATTTTCAGGACAAAGATTGCTTAACAACTGTTTTAGAAGTTGTAGAGCTTGGTGTATCTGGAACTAAAAGTATTGGTAAACCAGGAGAGCCAATCAAAATGAAAGACGAGAAAGAATTAAAACCTGCATCTATGCGAGTGCGAGATGCTGCTGATGCACTTCTTACTATTATTTTAGAACAGGTATAGTCTATGTAATATACAGATCTGAAAGAGATCTAAGAATTAATTTTCATTCATAGGTTGGCTACTTTCCTAGTGCATGTGGAGCACAATCTCTATCATCTTTGCTGGATGAAGTATCCCTACTGAGACATTGTAATAGTTGGACTGGTGGGCGTGTCGCTCGACAAGCTGCTGTTGAAAGATTTCGATACTTTGTAGCTGAGAATTCGACTATATTAGCTCTGTTAGAAGAACCTCTTGGCAATGATCAAGATCCTCAGCCTACTGTAACTGTTTTAATACGAGGACCATTTGGTAGACATGCATGGACTATGCAACTTCGACATTTGCCACGACACAGATCAAGTATCAGAAGTGTAAATACAAATCCAGGGAGACCGTTACCACTTGCTGAAGCTGCACCACGCACAGATTATAAACCAAAATTTTTTCCCGATAATGTTGATAGAATTCCTCATTGTAAGGTGTAAGTAAATATATATTTCACTGAATAATATGTTTTATATATTCTTTGACAATAATTTTTTATCATATATGTGGTTTAACCATGACAGAGATGAATCAATACCAAGCCTTGAAGCAGTTATGAATGATAATGATACAGTCAGTAATGAACATCAAGTACTGTTGCAACTATTGGAACGGCAAATTAATCTGGAATCTAAATATCACGACACAAATGACAAAAATTCAGATGAAAAAACAGAAGAATGCGCACCACCACAAATTTGTCATGAATTTCAAACAGCACGCCTTTTCTTAAGTCACTTTGGCTTTTTACATATGGAACCAAGGGAAACTGAAGAATCTAATAACGGCAGCCTTATTGCTTTGGACCCTACTTCTGTAGGATTTTGTTCGGATTTAGAAATTTTAGATAATATTAGCCCCAGAACATGTGATACAGTTCATATTTTTTATGTGAAAGCTGGACAAAAATGTGCAATAGAAATTTTGTCAAACGTGGTAAGAAATGGACGTTTTTAATATCCAATAATAATACTATGATTTCATATAATGTTGTATTCATCTTCAGCATTATGTATTAAGTATTAAACTTTTAGTTACATGAATCAAATGTATCGCCAAATTTTTTGGAATTTTTAAATTCTTTGGGTTGGCCAGTATCAGTGGCATCACATGCTGGTTGGACAGGGCATGTATCCACCTCATGGCGAGTGACAGCACAGTTGAACATTCCACAACCATCTCATAGTGACCATGGAGGTGCATTGTACAACGGAGATACCCATATATTGTATTGGGCTGATGTCAGTTCAGAAATTGCTTTTGTAGTACCTACACAATCGCTTGTTTTGGTAAATTCAGATTTATTAGAAGAAGGAAACTATGCTAGTGATACAAACAGTGGTCAAGGTAAAAGCAATAATAAATAAGTGGCATGCTATAAGAAAAATTAACAATTTTATTTGAAAATGTTTACAAACTGCATTCAATCATTTCTGTAATAATGACCATTTTTAGCATGGTTTGAAAGAAGTATTAGTGAAAGCGCTACTTCACGAGGAAGTCATATATCACAAAATACAAGTCAAAATTCGCGTACAATGTCACTAGATTTGGAAAAACAACCTCCAAGTTTAACAGGTTCTGGTCCATCTAGTTCTTCTAGTGCAGATCCGATTAAACCAAGAAGGGCAATGAAGCATGTTTTCCCAGTACAGACTGATACTAAAATCATGGTCGTATGGTTAGAAAGTTTGGAAGATCATACCCACTTTCCAGTTGGTACGTAGTATATTTTGATACAGTGGAAACTGCTAGGTATTAATCACTCGAATTTCTTAATTAGGGGAGCTTCTTCCATGTACCCATACTGGTTTGGAATATTCTCGCATTGTACAATCTACAGATGTCCAAATAATTTATCTCCAGTGTCTTGCTAATGGATTACTCAGAGTCCGGTTGCAAGGGCCTATATCTAGAATTAATTTAGCAACCCCCCTAATAGACGGTATGGTTGTATCTAGAAGAGTTTTAGGTACATTAGTTCGGCAAACAGCTCTCAACATGGGGCGCAGAAAAAGACTGGATAATGATAGGTAACAATATATTGAATTTCTCTAAGGTAATATTATCTTGACTAAAAATTTTGTACAGATAGATTTAACATATATTTATTTTCTACATAGTTATTTTATAATACAGTTTTTTACCTCTTAACACTTTTTCCCTTTGCCACAGTTATCATCCACCACATGTACGCAGAAGATTAAAAATTCAGGACATGGTCCAAAGATATAAAAGACATTTATCCGAAGCAGAATTATTAACATTGTTATTTAGTAATACACAATCTTAAAATGATAAAATTAGTAATATACAAAACAAAAATCAAACAAACTTAAATAAAGTACTATTTATTAGTCCCTTCTATAAAGAAACAAAGAAATAAAAAAATCAAGGGTTATTTATTTATTGTTAAATCGAATTTGAATATGACAAGTGTGTAAAATAATTTTGTAAGATAAAAGTGTAATGAACCGAGTCCTAACAATAAAAGTATTGTAAACTCTTTAATGCATTACAAGATATTATAAATGTAATTATTTTGTAAGTACAATTTTGAGCAGTAAATGTTTGAAACAAAATTCATTTCGACCTTTCAAGAAAATGCCGACACACGTGAATTTTTGTTGGGGATCTATTTCTAATGAAAATGAATTCCTTCCACAGCATATTATAAGATATGACGTCATGGAAGTCATCGACATTTTAAATATACCGAAGTGTTCGAGTATATTGAAATAAATAACTTTCGAATGCAGGAATATTAATCAATATATTAGAGATAATATCGATAAAGAATTTAATTGCTTTTATTTTTGTATTATTAAGAAGTTGCTTATTTAATGTAATAATCAGTCTTTTATCTTGAAAAGCTTGTCCTTGTTTATTGACAAAAATTTATTTGTAATTTAAGTATTCGAAATAAGCCCATATCATATATGTACGATGTGGTATTTTGACTATTTGCAATAACAGCTTATTTACACAATAGACAGAATTCATTGAAATAATCCGAGAAAAATGGCTAAATGATCGTACGATTACGTCATACTCTTGCCCCTTCTTTTCGTCTCTATCCATCAATTTATATAACGTACGTTTTCTGCAGTTTTCTGTGACTAACGAACAGGCAAACCGTTACATATCTCTCTTTGTAGATCTCGTGCGGATGGAACAAAGGCGGCATTTCAATAACAATATTAATATCTCTGATTAAATACATATTAAAGAACATAAAAATAAAAAAAAAGGATCTGCCAAAAATGCACCGTCTTTTACCTATTAATTTACCGTGTCTGGTAAAGATTAATAATTTTTGTAATCATTGCAATCTGTATTTATCAGGATATTGCTCAGCAACGCGCAATTAAACCAAAAACGATTTCCATGGTATTTTTTTCAGTCAATACTTGATAAGAAGCACAGTATTTCAGTTGAGTAATTTTATCACAGTGTTATTTGCGATATGTTTCACAAGTGCGCGTTTTGCTGCCTTCAGATCTTAATCATTATACGTATATATATACTACATTATTCACACGTGCTTATAGGTATTTTATAACCTTGCTTCTGTGAATGGGGATATATCATAATTATAGATTTCTTAATACGTCTACATTTGGCATTTTATCGTCAGAAAGTCCATGCCAGTCCCTCTGATATGCTTTAAGATTTAACCATAAAATGTTTTACATTATCAACGAATTATACATATTCTCTTAAAAAATATAGTTTAAGTATAAAAGATCTAGACTAAAGAAACAATTATTCTTCTAAGTGAACAAATAATAACATAAGGGTCAGTATAGTGTTATTTAAACAAAATACGATGATATTTCAATTTCTACCCTGTAACAATGTTACCAACCTTTGTGATGTCGAAGATCGTACTTTCACTAAAATTATCGCACATATTAAATTTTATATATAATACAGCATTCGATTGGATATTAACAATTTATAAACATTTAAAAAAGGAATTTTAGACACTGTATGCACGTGTTTCTTTAGAAATTCTAAATGTTACTTTAATGGTTAGGTTACGTCACTGAAGACCGGATGACCGGATGCACGAGTCGAAATTAAAAATGCAATCATACTAAAGAACAAATTTCATCTTAGAATTTCAGTCCTCTCGTGCAACGAAAATACAGCTTTTAAATTCTTTTGGAATCTGATTTAAAATAATTATTTATGAGGACGCTTGGCCAATTATCATACTTTTATACATGCCATCCAAGCTTTTGGATCGTACATCGTACCAGTACCTAAATTATTGTACTTGTCCGATCAAGATCGTACATTTAGTGACACTGTCCTGTAGTCAATTACTATCATTTCACGACCATGAATCGTTTGAACCAATTTATATCGATGAGTCAAGTACATATAAAACGAAATGTTTGATATCACACGTCATGTTTCTATATGCACAGTCGTTTTTGTATATCAAATATTAATACTCAAAGATTAATGTATTGCCATCGAAGTGTAGAACTGAATGATTTGTAAAAACAATTTTGAGAAATTTCGTTTCTTGCCATAATTAATATAAGTCTTTGTTTTCATGCGGTATGTAATATGTAATGTAATGAAAAACCTATGAAATGTCATTGTCAAATTTCACACACATCAATATGCAACCATTGATAGTAGAGATATCATGGTGAAATGATCAGCTAAATACAGCTAAATACACGACGAGTCGTTTGTTTTACTTTAGTGCCTGTAGTCATTAATTCCAATCAATTACTTAACCGGTTTCTCACTTGAATTGTTATAAGGCCATATTATCAGCGTGGACGACATATCAGACACATACACTTGACAGTAACGCAATTTCTTCGCATTGCGTAATATAAACATTGAAGGCGGGGGAGTAATGCCTACCTTATCAATTAATCTAAGGAATGTACACGACTAATATAGTTATATGTATAAATTGTGTATAGAGCTAATATTATCATCATTTGCACGCCTGCAATGTTTATTATTGGAAACTGCCACAGATTTATTGGTCGCTTTATTGTTCAATTATATTTTTCAACGTTACACCCAGGGAAAATAGGATTTACACGTGTTCTGGACAAGGACATTCCATTCGTTTTGCGAGAATTTCATTGTATATCTTTCTTACGAGTCATGCAAGATATATATACAAAATAACTGTATTACGTAGCACGTGTGATTACTATCGCAAAATTTGCAACGTCATTCGCGCGCTATCTGATATATCTACTCGCGTTGAGTAAAATCCAGTAAAATCATCGTTCCGGTAATGTATTTGCATACGCTGCAAAGATGGGGACAAAGTCATGGCAGAATAATTATTGACAAAATGCTTCGCTGAAATAGTTTCTTATATTATTTTCGGTAGGAGTTGTTTTTTAGTGTTGTGCAGCATTTTATCGTGTAATAGGAAAATTAAATTGTTGCGATGTTGCTATATCGGTGATTTGATGAAAATCAATGCTCTACTATTTTTCATTCAAGTGTATTATTATAAATCAGCTTACTAGGTTTAGCATATGTGCGGTTTCCATCGAAATTATACAAATTTTGTAATACGAGTGACAAATATAAAATTTTCTTTCTACACATTTAAAAATCTTTGGTTTTAATTAGGGATCTTTACACCGTACTCCCATATATATTTATGCTTTAAGCGAAAAAGGAATCGAATCAGTGAATGATAGTCGAATAAGTGATTTTTATTCGTATCAATTCGTATCACTTCGCAAAAGGAAACCCAGGGAACCGATATTTTTATTCTCAATTTTATCTGTACAGGGATAGAAAATTGGTGACGCAGTGCGCCACGATTGGACAGAGTGAGGACAAATCACTGTACAGCATTGTACCGTTGCATGAGACTTTCACTCGAGCGTCAAGAACAGTTTGCGCTTGTCTAGCAGACTGAATTGAGTTGGGTGTTTGTTCGAACCTGTAGCTTCCAGCGTATTACAAAATTTGTTTTCGAGGTTTCAGAACCTCTCCACCCGAAATCCTACAAAGACACGCCTAAGTGACTCGCACGTTAATTGTAAATTATTCGGCATTCTTTCCGCAAAATTGTGTATTTATATTTGTGTGTATAGCGCGAGCTCAAAATCGACCCTATTGTAACCGTCAGTCAGAATTTTTTGTGATCTCTTAACGAATCAAGAGACAAGAGTGATAAACATCTTCGTGCGTTCAAGGAGAAGGTTACTGAAAAGTTTAAATGTGTCAGCATGGAGAATCAAACAATGGATCAGTTTTGTGGTTCAAAGTTTTGGGTAAGTTGTATATTTTCTAATTCGATCTCGACTTTGTGATTGATGTTAACGTTAATATATATATGAATATTAGCAGTTATACATCGAGGAAGCAGATTACCCTCAATACGTGTACGATCATTTGAATTTGCAGGACAAGTTACAAACGGACGAGATTCCTGTTATAAATAACAAACATTTTTTGCCTTATAGCTCACAATTAGGCGGAGACTTGTAACTTGATAATTGATAGTTGTTGTAATATAACATTGGGTTTTAACCATGTTTCCTGTATTTTAAGTAATGATAGGGTTGAGAACTGTGCGTGCGTTATATAGGTACGATGAAAAAAGATTTTACACTTTTTTTAGGACAATGATTTAACATGGAACACAGATGATCCAGACCTAACAGAATGCTTCCAAAAAACTGTATTGATATGGGTCCCATGCGCATTTCTTTGGATTTTCTCTGCATTGGAAGTATATTATCTACTAAATAGTAAAAGAAGAAATGTTCCGTACACATGGATTTTCATATGTAAACAAGTACTTACATTAGCGTTAATAATTCTTTCCATCGTTGACATAGGAAGAGCTGTAAATATAAGTTCTTATGAGAATGTTTATAATGTTGATTATTATACGCCTCTTGTGAAAATTATTAGCTTTGTAAGTATAATTAAATATCTATTTATTGAATTTATTTATGTACACTTTTACATTTAATACGTGCATTAACAGTTAAGTTTCAGACACAATAACAATATCTTTTTTTAGGTTTTGGCTGGCGTCCTGTTAACTTACAATAGAAAATATGGAATGAGAACTTCTGGATTGTTGTTCTTATTTTGGTTCTTTTTGGCCTTATGCGGGACTATTCAATATAGAAGTTTCTTAAGAAAATCTATAAATGGGGTAGGTCGATCCTTTACATTTATACACATTGCACAAATTTGTGTTTAAATGCTCAATGTAATTAAATCTCTTATTGAAACTTTACCTAATGGACTACATACGTAAACAAATGCTTATCGAGTAAAAATATTATTTTTAGGCCGAGGCTACTTACTCCTTTGTATCATACATGATATATTATCCTATAATTGTAGTATTATTTCTACTAAATTTCTTGGTTGATGCAGAACCAAAGTTTTCGGAATACCCTGTGGTAATGTTTATTTTATTCTACTAAATATGTCACATATTATGTCTTTTGTTATGTTTATTTACACGTTGATCGTCAACAGGTTGAGAGGCCATGCCCGGAACAAAGTTCTTCATTTCCGTCGAAAGTTCTTTTTGCATGGTTCGATGCAATGGCATGGAAAGGATTTAAAAAACCTTTAGAAACTTCTGATTTATGGTCTATGAATCCGGAGGATATGGCTAGTGAAATTGTGCCAAAATTTGATAAATATTGGGACAAATGTTCAAAGAAAACAGATAAGTAAGTTGAATCAAATATATGGATACCTCTGCTTCATGTACAAACAGAATAAGGATAAGTTTTAAATTAACTAATATAGATTCCTCAAAATATTACATTTTACTCATTTGATACGCATATAATTACTACATATTAAAATTCAATGGTTGGATACTATTTAAAAAATATTAAAAATAATACACTTGGTTCTGTGAATTAGGGAAAAATATGTGCTGCATCATCCTAATGATACTACTTTATTTTATTTTTTTTTAGAAATTGCGTTGTTTTTGCTTGCTTTATAGAAACTAAAAAAAGAATGTATCAATAGTCTTCTAAAGCCAAATAACAAAATAACTTAGCATTTGTTATAAGATTAAAAAGATTCATAAACATAAGCAATACTAATTTCACAATCAGGTTACAAATATATAGCTAATATTATATTGCTAAAATAGAAATGTGTTTTCTTATGAAATATATACATTGTTATTCTTTTCGTAATATTCAAAGTAGCTTTATATTGAGATAATAATTGTTCGTTGGACGGAGCTTTTCTCTGAATCTAATTGTAAGACAGTCATAAAATGTAGTAACAGATAATACATTTACTTTTGCTAACAAGGCTTTTTTGGATTTACTTTAGGTGAGCTTCTTAATATAGTTGCAAAAGACAAAGTAAGAAATATGCTAGTATGATTTGTTAAAGATAATGTATTTGATTTTATAGTGTGCAAGGAGCAAAAGCATCGTTTAGAAAAACATCGGGTCAAGTCGATTTCAATAATGGGCGTAAAAAAAAAGTGTCTTCTATTTTATCACCACTTTGTAAAGCTTTTGGTACTACATTCTTATTTGGTGCCTTACTTAAACTTGTACAGGATGTCATGACATTTATTAGTCCACAAATATTAAGGCAAGTATTCGTAGCACTCCGATAGCACTTGATCAATAACAGCTTATAATCCTGTTACGAATGATAAATAATTTCATCATCCATCAAATTACTTGAGATTAATATAATCTGTTTGGTTTTTGTTCAGATTACTTATTGACTTTGTGAAGGGAGAGGAAGCAATGTGGAGAGGATACTTCTATGCAGTTTTACTTTTAATAATGGCAACTCTACAAACTTTAGTTTTGTCTCAATATTTTCATCGTATGTTCTTGGTCGGTTTACGTATACGCACTGCTCTTATTGCTGCGATTTATCGAAAAGCATTAAGGATGTCTAATTCAGCCAGAAAAGAAACTACCCTTGGAGAAATAGTGAATTTAATGTCTGTGGATGCTCAACGATTTATGGATTTGACTGCATATATAAATATGATTTGGTCTGCCCCATTGCAAATAGCTTTGGCCTTGTATTTTCTTTGGGAAATTTTAGGACCTGCAGTGTTATCTGGACTAGCAGTTATGATTATTTTAATACCTGTCAATGCATTGATAGCAAATAAAGTTAAAACATTACAAATCCGACAAATGAAGAGTAAAGATGAGAGAGTAAAGTTAATGAATGAAGTTCTTAACGGTATAAAAGTATTAAAATTATATGCATGGGAGCCTTCTTTCGAAGAACAAATATTACAAATAAGGGTCAAAGAAATTCAAGTACTTAAAGAAGCTGCATATCTAAACGCTGGAACTAGCTTCATTTGGTCTTGTGCCCCATTTTTGGTAAGTATTAGACTACTCGATGCAGCAGTATCTATAATTCAATAATTCAGGGAAGACAAAAATAAATGATATGTCTAATATATGTGAACATTGTATGTTTACAGGTATCTCTTGTTTCCTTTGCAACATATGTACTTATCAGTGAAAATAATGTGTTAAACAGTACCACTGCATTTGTATCTCTTAGCTTATTTAATATTCTAAGATTTCCTCTTTCTATGTTACCAATGATGATTGGAAACATAGTGCAAGTAAGATCACAACTAAACGCATTGTTCTCTTTAGCGATATTACTCTTATCAATTTTAAAATTATTATATTTCAGGCTTATGTCTCTGTAAAACGAATTAATAAGTTTATGAATACTGAAGAGCTTGATCCTAATAATGTACAACACGATCCATCGGAAGGTGAATTTGATTTATTATCATTCTTTCTAATGATTTTGGATATGTTTCTGACATTTTTATGTGGTTTGATTCAGTACATCCATTACTAATTGAAAATGGCAGCTTTGCGTGGGATATGGACAATGTCGATAAACCGATTTTACGAAATATTAATTTACATGTAGAAAAAGGGCAACTTGTTGCACTAGTTGGTACAGTAGGTTCTGGTAAAAGCTCCCTTATATCTGCACTTCTTGGAGAAATGGACAAATTAAGTGGGAGAGTAAACACAAAGGTATTGTATCTATATAAGCATGAATGTCCATTCTGTATTTGCAGTAAAACACAAGTTTTTATTTCATACATTTAGGGTTCTATAGCATATGTGTCTCAACAAGCATGGATACAAAATGCGACCTTACAGGACAATGTGTTATTTGGGAAGGCATTAAACAAAACTTTATATAATCGTGTAATTGAGGCATGTGCATTAGGTCCAGACCTTAAAATGTTACCAGCTGGTGATCAAACTGAAATTGGTGAAAAAGGCATAAATTTATCTGGTGGTCAGAAACAGAGGGTAGCTTTGGCAAGAGCAGTATACAATGATTCCGATATTTATTTTTTGGATGATCCTCTGAGTGCAGTGGATTCTCATGTCGGAAAGCATATTTTTGAGAATGTGCTAGGACCAAGTGGTTTGTTGAAAAAAAAGACAAGAGTACTTGTCACACATGGCATCACATACTTACCTGAAGCAGATAATATCATAGTATTAAAGAATGGAGAAATAACTGAATCTGGTACTTACAAGCAGCTTTTAGAGAAAAGAGGTGCCTTTGCTGAATTTCTTGTGCAACATCTTCAGGAAGGTATTCATAATTTTTTAAAGAGTTGTAATGTGTGTACACATGCATTCTTTATACTCACATAAATGTTAACTTAGACCACATAACTTCCTTTCATTAAGGACTTAATATGCGTATTTTGTGTTACTTGGTAGCACAACATTATTTTATGTATTTACAATAATATACATGATTTGAATTACACTCTACATTAAGTTATATTTTTTTTTATACACCAAAGTTAGAAATTGGAAGTTAAAAGAAAGTGACCATAATTTTCTTATTTCATATATAAAATTGTTCATATTCCATTTGATGTGTATATTTAGATAAAATATCAAAAATTATAATATTCTAGCATTAGAACTGATTCATATTTGAACTACTGTCCTGTCATAAGGGTTGTACATCTATGTTCAATCTCTTATTAGGGTATTGATATGGACATAGTGTTAATAATAAGTGCAAGCGTCTGCATGTTTTTAAAAGGCCTGACAAAATGTAGATCAAATGTCTGTGGCAAAAAGCATGGCTTTTATTGATTTTCCTTAGCATTATATATGCTGGATGTATGTGTATTATGCTAAACTAATATAGCATGTTTGTATCAGTGCGCGCTGCTGATGGTTCGGAAGGAGATTTACATGAAATAAAACAACAGCTCGAGTCAACAATAGGGGCTGAAGAATTACAGCAAAAATTAACAAGAGCACGTTCCAGAGTATCAGAAAGTCAAAGTGAATCTGGATCCTTAACAGATAGAAAATCCTTGAATGGTTCATTGCAACGGTATGTTCCCATTTACATATACATTAATTATTTCGATGATTGTACGAAAAACTTTTCACATAATCCTTACCAGTTGTTGATTGATTACATAATTATTCCTTTCTTACGCTTTAAGACTGGACACTTAATAGTAATGGGTAACTCTATTTTTATTATAACTTGAACAGGCAATATTCCACGGAAAGTCAGCATTCAGGAAGTTACATTCGAAGTAACAGTTCAAAAGAAAAAGAACCACACAAAGCAAAGATGGGGGAAAAGCTAATAGAAGTGGAAAAAGCTGAAACTGGAAGTGTATGTTACTATCTCAAATTAACATTTATATTATAATTTACCATGCACATGATTCCGTATCAAAAATAGCTACATGTGCATAAAAATATGTGGACTGTTTATTTTGAAACCGGTGTAAGTCCATTCTATTAAAAAAATAAGATCACATAATTCGTGATTAAGTCAGTGTAAACTTTTTATTTATAACTAGTTTTTTTAAAAAAAAGGGACTTATACCACTTTCAAAATAAACAGTGTGTATATGTACAATCAATTCATATAATGTGTATTATATATATTGTTTTTCTTTTTAAGGTTAAATGGCAAGTGTATTCTCACTACTTAAAATCTATTGGTTGGTTTCTCTCAATTTCAACAATAGTGATGAATGCTGTATTCCAATCATTCAGCATTGGCTCAAATATTTGGCTTAGTGTGTGGTCGAATGATAATCTAACAATTTCAAACGATACTATAGACACATCTAAACGAGACATGTATCTTGGGGTGTATGGTGCACTTGGGCTTGGTCAAGGTATGTTTTTCAACAAAAATATTCTGCTACATAAATATTTCTGTACATACTTGATTTATTTTATACGATTGGCTGACCAATTCAGTCAGTAAATAGGATACACTAGTATTATTGTAATTTTAATGACAACATCAGACATTCATGACAGGTAAGCTTGACATGTATCATTTTTGTGGCACCGTTATTCTAAACGCTAAGACTATTACCTCTTCTAACATGATTAATGGCCCAAAGCATTTAATTTTGTGAATACAGTTGCATCGATTATTAAAGAGGCATGTTCATTCATAAATTATTTAGTGTCCAGGTACTCACAGTCAGTCTATATTTGTTTATCATTACATTCATTCAAAATATATAAAATTAATTAACAAGATAGCTCACAAATCTTCTCTGAAGTATTATCTAATAATCTTGCCAGTTGAAAATTTCTATTCTGTGTTGGCTCGTTGTTTAAACAAATAGGGTGAATTATTGGCATATGTAAAAACTATAGAGAGAGTGGTTTGCTGTGTCTCCAGAGTTTCTGCAACAATTAACCATGTAATCTAAATTCGAGGCAGCTTTCTTGCCAGCATAGGCCTGTGCGTCATTTATCTAATTCAATTATTGATCTAATTATTCTTGTTTTCGCATGAATTTCCTGATGTCTGATTCTTAGTGCAGATTCAAAACATGCCCTGTAACGTATATTCCAGAGAGAATTTCAATCAAACTTAATTATATGTTTCTATGCTAATATTACATTTGAGCATGGAGTAGTGAAAGCATAAATTTTATTAGAATCCTGTAAAATGTGACAAAATATTTAATTGCTTTGTAGATAAAACATGAATGTTTGTAGTGAATGCAAAATTCATTAATAGTTTATTTGTATATAAATGAACTGCTTCTTTCATCATTTATGGATTAACGTTACCAGCATTATACAAATATGGATATAGTTATGTTTTCCAACTTCAAATTAATATTGGTCATGTATTTATTCTTCACAGCATAAATTTGTATTATATACTTTGTACCTTTAAACATCATTTTCATTGTAACGAGGTATGGCAAAGTTTTATAATTTCATTTTCTTGCCATATCAAAGAATAACCCTTCTTACTTCAATTGACAGTGACTTAATTGATACGATAATGGCATACTGCTGGTGCTTTAGACAGAGTCTACTTTATAATGCAATAATACTATTATATCCAATTTAAATTCAATTTCAGCAACTTTCGTGATGCTCGGACAACTGGCACTGGTTGTTGGTTGTATTCGGAGTAGCAAATTGCTACATTCAGATTTATTATTTGCAATACTACGATCACCTGTCGGATTCTTTGATACTACACCATCAGGCAGAGTATTAAATCGGTTTGGAAAGGATATTGACGTAATAGACAATATTTTGCCACCAAACATTAAGGCCTGGTTATTTTGTCTTGCATCGGTATGTGAGACAATTTAATTATCTTAATTGAGTTAATCTCAATTCTGAGGACAATGTCTTATTTCGGATAATTGTACCCATGTCGCCTAAAGAATTGTAAATTTACTGGTCCACCAATGGGTGCAATGTGATTAACTCTTGAAGAGAACTTTAAAACTCTATAACAGTAGTTATTCTTCTTTTATTATTATGTTATCAGTAAACATCTATGAACTACACATACCGGTATTACGCACATATGATATGTAGTGCATGTGTCTTGTATTACGCAAACAAGCAAAATCAAGATAAGATATTAATATATTTTTAGGGACAGAAGTATGTATTCATATATAGAATAGTAAAAAGTTTTTGTGTAGAGTTTGACAGGTGACTAATGATTTCGATTCGTTTTGTTTATTTCTGCCTTATTACATATTTTTAAAATAATATCTATTACATTTACTGTGTAGAAGCTCCGTTATAATTCTTTAATTTATACAACATACCAAAGCTGTTAACAATCATTATAGGCTTGACAGTACTTGGAATGGCGTTTGCCACTGCAAATGGATCAATTATTGCTTCCACATTTCTCTTCAAAAATACGCTGCAACGTGTACTCCGCAACCCAATGTCATATTTTGACAAAACCCCAACCGGTCGAATTCTCAGTCGGCTCGGTAAAGACACCGATGTCATTGACAATGTTCTACCAATTCTACTCCGTTCTTGGATATCTAGCCTCTTTTCGGTATGATATATTCATGTTGCAATTATTGCTTTCGATACAACTTGATAACAATTAATTAAATACATTATACATGTAATGTCTGTTGCTCGTAAGTACAGATACTGTATGGCAATGCTTTCGTAATAGATGATATTTATTATACAGAATTAAATCATTACGTGCAAATTTCTCTATAGATCTGAATGATTGAAACATAATCAAAACTAATCTGTGCAATATTAAATGAATTTTTTGTTAGCTGAATAATGTGATTGATAGTAACGGCATAAAATTAAGGAAAAATGTTTTTTTTGAGAAAAATAGAATTTAAGATACACATTGATACATGTTTATAAATGAACACATTAAAACTCCATGGATTTTATTTCTTTCTTAACGTTATTTATTATTTTATATTATTAATCAATATACTATGCATATATGCAAATTTTTTAGTTATTCATTTCTAGTTTTGGTATCGTAATAATTTTAAACAAACAGATACTCGACCTCTACTGATGCTTTTTTTTCTAGTCAATTAAATTGCTTTGTCATATGTATACAAGCTCGGTATGTATGTGTATGTTGTATGGGCTATGTAGAAGAAAGTACTCTCGTGTAAAAAAGTACTTTCAAACACCTTAAATAAAACATTGGAAATGTATCACACTGGTGTGGCAAGTGTACATTCCAATTTTTGTGTATTGCTGACTTAAATATGTAATATTTAGTAGATTCTTTATTGAATCTACATTTTTCAAACAACTATCAAGACATAATATCTTCAAAAATTAGTTGCATAAAGTAATGGACACAATTATACAAGTAATGTTCACGTAAAAAAGTAGTTTGCTTATGCTTGAAATGCTTATAATCACCTATTGCTTGACCTGTTACTTTTATGCTCTAAACATGTTCTGTATAATTATTCCATATTCTGTTAAATTTATATCATATCTGGCATGTCACAGCAAACTTCATCCCTCCACATAACATGAGAGAAAATTATGTTTTTATCTCAGAATATTGTGATTTCCTTTTAGGCATTTTCGGTACCTTTTCTGAATAGAAGTAGATAATATATGTAACCACATGTTGTTAAGTTATAAATATTTTGGGCTTGTGTTTTCTTACTTTTGTAGTTCACTATGTGTGAGCTATATTCTAAGAATTTTATTTGTTAGTGTTACTATACAAGTATTAATCCTTTAATCTACCAGTACGCAAACCATATCGATTACCAAAGAAGAGTATGTTGTACTACGTTCTTGCGTAATCCACTTCAAAATTTTTACTAGAATCGGTCCCATGAAACCTATACGTATCTGATGTTGTAGCGATGGCGAGTTTTTTCTGCGATTTGGCACCGCAGCTGGGCTGCTGGTTGGCTGCTCGCCAGATGCACGTTGTGATGCTGCGTGCTGTGATGCGTGCACCATTGACCTTCTTTGATACGACTCCTACTGGTCGTATTATCTCCAGGTTTGCTAAAGATGTCGACGTACTGGATACATCTCTTCCTCCACAAATTTCTGATAGCATCTATTGTCTGTTTGAGGTAATTTTTTTCGAAGAAGTTTGGGTCAAAAATATTGAGTTGATATTAATTCCTTTCTGTACATATTCCTAAGTTATGGTTCAACATTTCTATTGTAGCATATTATCGCGTCGATTTACTTTAAAACTGAGCAACACCCATATATTATCAGTCTAATTGTTTATTGTACTGAGGTTAAAAATTGTAGTCGTAGGTACTTCCTTGAAAACTGACTCTCTTGTCACTGTTATATTAATTGGAGAAGGCATCTCGTCCACAATACTAACAATTGTAAAGTGATCTCCATAACTTAGCAGGCAGTACAGTTATTACAATTTTGTCTCAAACAAAAAAGCCTTGATGGAGCGCACATCTAATTGTGTAAAGAACGTACAATGTAGAATTGAGATTTCTGTATAATTGTGTCCGTTTTAGGGGCTGTGCATTTGTGATTTATATACTGTAACATAAGTACAGTATACATACTTTACATTATGATAGAAGTGCAAGGTGTATGCGTGAAATGTATGGAACCAGTACTCTTTGCATAAAAGTGTACTTCTTCTGTGGATAAATGAGTTCTAGATATATTACGTATTGTTTAAGCATTATATTGTAATTATATGTTATAGTCATATCACAGTACATGTTGGTGGGCCTATGAAAGTTGTTTGTTAATTGTGACTTATCATGGAATTCCGCGTTTAAAAAAATAGACATGGGTGCATCACTTTTCACATGTTAGCATGAATACTGCATTTTTATTCATAACAATGTTTAGTAAAGTTATTTCATTATTATTGCTATTACAGAAGCAACTAACTTACTAATCTTATCATTTGTCATTTGTCCTTGTGTGCTTTGTACTATTGTTATTCAGTGTATTTGACACAATAGTATAATAGTACATACTTTATAAGCTTAATAGTTTATTGTAAAGACAGGACATTTGTATTACAGGTTATAGCCACACTTGTGGTCATAAGCTTTAGTACACCTCTATTTATCGTCATAATAATACCAACAGGAGCAATTTATTATTTTATACAACGCTTTTATGTTGCCACATCACGGCAATTAAAGCGCTTAGAATCTGTATCAAGATCGCCAATCTACTCACACTTCAGTGAATCTGTAACTGGTAAGTCGAATTCAATTATAGGATATACAGGAATATGGAATTGTCACACATTTTATTCAGAATTTACAAAAAAGTATTTACTATCTAATTTCGTATAAAAATAGATTTAAAAATTCAATCATTCAAATATTGTTAGAAAATGTTCACAACTGATGTAAATACAGATTAAGTAGTGGAAAATAATATACATATTTTTGTTATCAGGAGCACAACTCATTAGAGCCTATGGTGTGCAAGAAAGATTTATTCATGAATCAGAAAGCAGAGTAGATTTCAACCAAGTGTGTTATTATCCTAGTATAATAGCAAACAGGTACGATATAAATGATTAAAAATTCTTTCGTATTTAAGATATCGATGAGAAATTGTAACAAGACATGCAATATTTCAGATGGCTTGCGATACGGTTGGAAATGGTTGGAAATTTGATTATTTTTTTTGCTGCACTATTCAGTGTACTAGAACGAGATACCATTAGTTCAGGCATTGTTGGATTATCTGTCAGTTATGCATTGCAGGTATGTTTTTTTAAAGCAATAAACTTCTTATTTGTATATTACAAATATTGTAACAACTATAGTCTTGTTAGGAAATATTATGTATATTATTCATTTAATATAAAGATTATAATTCTTCAATGGTATTGAGTATTGAGTTTATAAATGTGTATAAAGTCACAGGATATACAAAATAGTATGACTGCACATGCTAAAAGAATCAGGTGGTTCAACAAAAAAAGTATAGATAGATATAAATATGTTATACTTGTTTAAAGATTTTTTATTATTATTTAGATCACTCAAACGTTAAACTGGTTAGTCCGCATGACGTCTGATGTGGAAACAAATATTGTTGCTGTTGAAAGGATTAAGGAATATGGTGAAACACCACAAGAAGCTCCGTGGAGACTTGCAAATTATACACCTGCAAAAGAGTGGCCTACTGCAGGTCGTGTTGAATTCAAAGACTTCAAAGTTCGGTATAGAGAAGGCTTAGATCTTGTCTTAAATGGATTAACATTTAATGTTGCTGGAGGAGAAAAGGTCGGAATTGTTGGCAGAACTGGTGCTGGCAAATCATCCTTAACCCTATCTTTATTCAGAATTATTGAGGCAGCCAATGGAAGGATTCTTATCGATGATATAGATATTTCAAAATTAGGTTTACACGATCTGCGATCTCGACTAACAATCATACCTCAAGATCCAGTATTATTTTCTGGATCTTTGAGAATGAATTTAGATCCATTTAACCATCATTCTGACGAAGAAGTGTGGAGAGCCTTAGAGCATGCCCATCTTAAAGCTTTTGTAAAAAGTAACATGTTCAACATTAATTAATACTCTATACAAAGCTTTTTATTTGTCAATTACTATTTATATAAAACTTGTTGTAGGTTTATCCAATGGTATGTTATATGAAGTCAGTGAAGGAGGAGATAACTTAAGTGTAGGTCAACGACAGTTGATTTGCTTAGCACGAGCATTACTTCGGAAGACAAAAGTACTTATATTAGATGAAGCAACAGCTGCAGTGGATTTAGAAACGGATGATTTAATTCAAACAACAATTAGAGAAGAATTTAAAGATTGCACAGTCTTGACAATTGCACATAGACTAAACACCATCCTCGATTCTGATAGGTATGCTTACTTGCTTTACGCGTAGAACTTATTACGATACATGGATATCATACATTATCCGTAATCTATTTATAGAGTTCTAGTTATGGACAAAGGACTCGTTGTCGAATATGAATCTCCTGAGGTGTTACTTCGAAACCCATCTAGTGCATTCTACAGCATGGCAAAGGATGCAGGTCTAGTAGCTTGAAAGTTAAAATCATATCATGGAGATCGTATAAGCTATACAGTATATATAAGATTAGAGAGAAATCAAAGAAATTTGTCGAGCAACATTAAAATGTTTCAATGCAATGCAAAAACCTGCTGTATCGCACAGCACATGTAGTATAATAGTTCAGATATGGAGCTGTGTGGAGATTATAGAATAATTTTTCTAGAAAGTTGCTATTGCATATTTAGACAATACCAGGTACCACTTATCTTGAAAACTGCACAGACATTTGTTACTTAACTCTACTGCCATTTTTAGCAGAAAATGTCTACAAACTTGTAGAATGAATCTGCTGATAAACGTATGTATTACATAATTGATTTTTGGGTTTTTTTGGTTGACTTTTTTTTTATATAAGACAATCATTTATTGTTAGTATTATTTATTTTGCCATGTATGTACTTCTGTTAGTGTTGCAAACTTTCCTACAAAATCATTAAATTGTCTATTAATAGGAGCTTTGTGCTACTGATTAATCTAATTTGTATACTTGCAATAACGTTTCTTCATAACGATTATTTGTAAAACGTCGATTATACTAGAAGCTCATTTCAGTATTAAACAACAACTTACAGGCGATTGAGTAGGTGTTTTCCTAATTTGATTGCACACTAATTAGTATTTTCTGTGACATGTATACTCAATATTATTTGTACGTTGATGATAAATCTCCATGGCTATGATTAACAATTTTAGCATTTGCATTTTTTGTAATAATTTGAACAAATTGTAAGAATTTCAAGTAACTGGCGCTATAATATTAAACAAACATCATGAAGAATACTCTATAGCAGAATGCCAATGCTATTGTATTGACTACCCAATGATTAACTTAGGAAAGTATGCATTATGTATATAACACATATTTGTTTGAAAAAGAACAGACATTGTCTGTGAAATTCTTGACTCATTTACCTGGAAGTGCTGTACATAACAACATAAACGTAGGTCATTTGTATATGCTATAATTCCAATATGATTATAGAAAATTAGAATTAGAAATTTTTTAAACTTAAGAATACATTTCAGAGTGATGTATACTACTTAATAGAAAGAGATTACTTTATAAACGGAGGTTAAATAATATTACAACTTAATTATATTAATGATAGAGTCCTCAATGTTTAAAACAATATGTATTTATATTTCATAGTTTGTTTATCCAATTTAACTATTTGTTACCAAACATATTTTTATGTTTTTTAATCAGCGAATGCACCTTTATGCTACTTTTTAAGTACACGTTTAAATTGCTATTTATTCAGAACATAAATGATCTTACATAAAACTGGTGCTCCATAGGATTTGAAGCACAGACTGTGATGTTGCATTAAATTATTTCTAATACACTATCACATCAGTATGTCCTTTATGACGTGTCTGTACAATGATTTCTGTAATATTCATTTAAAAACCATAAAACCTAATGAGAAATGGAACAATGTTTTTAGTGTAATGTACAACGATATTACTTTCATGCATCGTCATACCAATTATGTACTTAAACATATCTTTGGAGCAGATTTTGCATTTCAGTATACATACTTGAAAATTGAATATTACATGTGCAATACATGCGGAAGGAAAAAGTGCCTTCTTGTGATCAAGTCAAACTACCAATGAAACTGTAACATTTCTTCTCCAATGTGTATACAATATTTATTGTGATACCCACTGGTCCCACGTTTGACTCACAAAAATGTAGATTAAATGTTGGTCTTAAAATTAAAAGGTTTTACGAATACTATGTATAAAACAGTACATACTGTTAATTATTTGTTTGCTACATACATACCTGCAATAAAATATCTCGTAGCATAAATGTCATTTTTCATTAGCATGTGATAAATTTGACACTGCAAATGATAATTTGGTTTTTTTCCATTCTGGAGGCATCTTACTAATCTAACAGAAATACACAATGCACACCTACTCTCTGATATACTCTGCCATAAAAAATCATCACGATTTGAGTTTTAGTGATGTAACATTGCAATTGAATCTATAGAATTGGCTATGTCATATTGGTGTTGATGAAGTTAAATATTACAAAGTACTAGCTCTGCAAAACACTTACGCAAAGCAAATTCAACATACATCCTGGTTGTAATTTTAACAGATGAATGTACTTACGTTGTTAGGTGTAGTTATAAAAAACTTAAGCATGGGTATGAGAAAATGTCTGGAGTAGTTGCTTATTTAGTACAAACAATAACCATCTTTAACACAGCTGTGCATTATCTGATGCTCATAAGTCTGGGTGAATCATTAATAACCAAAAAATTTGATTGTTTATTATGGAGGAATTTTACAACTTGTACAATATAACTTGACTAATGAAATTATACACATGAACTTTACAATACATTGAGCTGCATATATTACTGTCAATTTATCCAGAACATTTAGTTAAACTAACTAATATAACTATATGCCAAATTGATTGTACTTATAGAGAGAAATTGTACAATTTTTCAATTATGTATTCTTTTGATGTTTGCTAATCTACAGGAAATGTATGAATATGGAAAGACAAATTTTGATAAAGATAACACATTGTAAAGTTCTATAAAGTCAAAATTTATTATAATTTGAAGAATGAAATATAAAGCTGTTTCTTGAAAGAATATACATAATATAATGGAATTTTAAACATTTTGTGGTCGCATAATTTGTTCCGTATAATTTGCTAAGCTCAGGAACCGGTTGAATATATACATACACATACACATGTACTCAACACAAAATAGCACATAACGTACGTGTTCCTGTATGTGTAGTTATACTCTTTGGCATTGATAAATTCAGTAACTTATAATTAATTTAATAGAATGTATTTGATACTAATTTTATGTAAACAGTTTTATTGATTCTTTTTCCCATCTTTCCCATCTGTTGAATGGTCTTTAACTTCGTTTTTATCGCTAGATGATTCGGTTTCCATTTCACCAGAAAATCCAAATTCATTTACCCTAGTAAGATCAGTTTTGTATATCCATCTTTGATATAAAAATATGAAGAACACAACGTCATCGCGAAAACAGCCAATCCTATAAAGTGTTGGCATTTTTATAACAAATGCAAAAATGTCATCGATAAAAGTATTCAAAAATTTGTAAGACATCATGCGCCAAGGAAGATGAGCAACACTTTTTAACTTATAATTGATAAATAATTGAGGTGTCATCATAATAAAGCCAAATGTCAATAAAAATCCATACAACATACTAAGGACCCAAGAATACCATCCTTTATGTTCTAAATATATTAAGGAATAAATAGCATATCCACCTAAGAGTGGATAAAGAGCCCATGATAAATATTTAAAAGCAAGTCTATCATATTCCTTTGTAGAAGACTCCACATATGATCCTTTATCCTGGAATGATACCGTTGGAAAGAGACCTAATATTTTTGATTCTCTATTGATTCTAATATCTATAACTTTGTTTATCTTCCATACATCGATACATAAACCTATAGCGCAGCTAATGCGTACAACTGTGTTTGTCTCGTTGTCTAGAACATATAATAGGACAACAAGAGTTTGAAAAACATTGAAAAATACAGACCGGACAGACAAACCTTCCAATGATTTTCGATTATTCCAGAACTGGATATCTACACAAACATAGAATAATGGGTATGTGGATTAAATTTATTTTGTAATATCATATAATAGTATAATATTCATAAAGGAATACTTACCATTTTTGAATGCCAAGAACTCAAATGCACTATGCAAAATTGATACGATCAAAGTAAGACCTAATAAGTATGCATTAGTTTCAAGTAATGTCTCTTTAAGAGTATCTTGATCATTGTCATCTTCATCGGATGCATCTCCTATGGAAAAAGGTTAGCTACCAGTTAAAAAATATTGCGATAATAGCGTATGTACAAGATCAAAAAGGGAATGTACCCATAAATGATGTCCATTTGTTTCTCCTGGATTGAGCGGCATAAATTTGCCACTTGAATAATGAAAGTGGTTGATATGTTAATCTAAGTTGAAGTTCTTTCACAGTATCGTTCAATGGTTGGTAATCTCGTTGCATATTCCAGAAGTCATTCATGTATATTACCGGCTTATAAAAAGTTTCTCCAGGCAAAAAGTCGATATCTATAAAAAGAAAATTCGTCAGTATAATATAGAAACTTTCACGATTGTAAATTATCGATTTATGTAATTCATTTAATTACATTCGTCTAATGGTGGAGGAACTTGACCAAATACCCAATTTGTTTGATCGGTAACTATATTAACTGTCAAATTAGGATGCCAATGCGATACGTACTCCTGATCTAACTCTTCGGGTTTCTGAGAAAAATAGAATTAAAAAGTTACAAGATTAACATATAACATCCAATGATAATTTTTAACAGCAGGACATTAATCGTACTTACATTAATTTCCTCTTTACTTGTTTCAGTTTCTCCTGTTAGTAAATTATATTTTTTATGATAGGTAATTTTCTTGAATTTGTTTAACATTTTTTTTGAATATGCCATGTAATCTCCTGCATATTTGTCTTTGCCACTTTTAGGATCAGGAGATTTGCCATTTTTTGTGACATATATATGAAGATATATAGAACCATTATTTCTTAATTGTTCCGACGGAGAAAAAGTGTAGTCTAAAATTCTTGAACCATCCGTATTTGGACCACTCGCCCAATCGCCATAAATTAATGCTTGCTCGGACCATATTAAAGCACGAGGATCATCAAACTGTTTAAAAACTTCAGCTTCGGACAAATAAACATTTAGGTCGAATAATGTGCCATTCTCAAATATATTTATTGCTTGCATTTTGGGTATGCTACTACTAGTGGTAGAAGAATTAGAGCTGGCATCGCTTTGGGGACGCCTGAATAACGAACTTATGAAGAAAATGATAAGAGCTCGTATTATTAATGATTTTGTTATCGCAAAGAACGATTCCAAACGAGACGGTTGTTTTTTTCGTTGCTCTTCTATTTCTGCATTCACCTGCATACAAATAATAATGAATAAAATTTAATTGGCTGATACTTCACGTACTGGATTAAATAAAGTGACTCCACCAAATAAGCACTCGAGTAATTCATATAGAGTACAGTAAATATTCTTTTGTATTACTTTGGATTATATAGAAAAATAATTAATTCAATCTTCATTTTTAAGATCCACGATTCAAGAAGTCTAATTGTCATAGTAGGTGGTCTCGCGTTTCACATTAAATGGTAACAGTAGGGTAAATCGAAAAACACTTTGGCAGATGAAAACTGATAAAAACCTACGTTTCTATCATCGTCACTTCTTTCTGTCGGAACAAGTTCACCGTTTTGTTGAATCGCCATGCTTTCTGTCACATCTACTGCTCCAGCAGAGTCCTGACCGTCATCATCTGTAGCCACCATTTTTATGTTTAGCCGAGTGATGCAAGTTGATGTTTGAATAGAATTGACTAGAAACAAAGTAGAAGGTATCGAAATGATCCAAATATATAACAGGATGGTATCGTCATCAGGGCTTGTCGGTTGGTATCAACCCTGTTACAAGAATTTCATTTTACTTTCATACAGTTATGTAATTATTTGAGATTTTGCTTTTAATTTTGTTTCTAATATTGTTTGATATAGTTGGAAATATCTTTTTCACGAGATAATGCAACGCAAGAAATCAAAATAATATTCATTTGACAAGAAATAATAAAAAATCGTACGTTTTATAAATTTTCAATAATTAGTTTAGAAAACTGGACAACATCTGAACACGGGCTTTCCAATCAAAATTCTCAACAATAATGCATTTATAGTAATCTCAATGACGCATTTTGATTGGATAAGTTTCTATCGGTAAAGTAGACACGACATTTGCCTCTATCTGTCGGTGAAGCTGCGAAGTCTTACGATCTTGTGAATTGTATTCTCAGTTTTTTTTTTACATACAGCATGTATGTATCTAAATCTTAAACGAAAAACATCACACCGATCGACAGATGGCTCAAGATCATGTTATGATTAATATTTTTGGTTCAACTTATGTAGCTATATGTATAAAACATAATATTTAAGAAATAAGTGTAAAAATTAATTGATCAATTGATACACATAGACAATGATTACAATTATTAATCCGATTGAAGTTTCGCCTCTGTAATTTTGTGCATCGGGAGAAATAACGAATGAAACATGGCGTTTGTTTCTTTCATATGTTCCGAAATTATTGTTTCATGATCCCTTCATTCGGCGGTTTTACAAATTACTTTGCAGTTGATGATTTCATGAGTTTTTTTCTCGTAGCACCTCGGTGCAAGTGCGTGCAGGACCATTATTCAAAGACAATATAACCGACAAGAGAGTTTTTAAAAGTATGAAGGTAGATATTGTTATTTGTGTCCTTTGAGATGTGGAATGGTTCTGAGATATCGAAACTTGGAAAATGACGTCCCGCAGTTACACAAAATCTTACAATCGTAAGGTCACTAGTGTGCAACCTGGGAGCATTCAATTCGATAAGCTTTTTCGTGAAAATAGCAATCGGCCTTCTGCTGCCAAATCAGCAGGGACTGTTGGAAAATGGGGTATAACATCCTTCACGTCTATTCGAAGTACAAATATCAATGGTATGATGCTCTTTTATTTATAAATTTACAATTTAAAGGGACAATCGATGTATTTATTCAGTTTTTATTACTTACATTCGTTAAATACTTTCTGTACAAATTTTAAGAATAGTCTTTCCGTCTTGTAGAATATAGTTTAAATAGACTCTGTATTTAATCTATCAATATTTCCTATGAGTAATTTCTATAATCCTGCGGCAGTTAACAAGGTTTTTTATATTTGTCTATTTTAAATGCTGGTATTGGATAATGTAGAAATGGAATAATGTTTGCATTATAATGTATTAATTCAATGACTTGATGCGTCTATTAACATACGGGGCATTTATAATTTGGCATTTACCTTTCATTGAGATAGATATTAACGATATGTCAGTATTATCTGTTCGTATCAGGTTACAAGATTTATCGTGTACTCTAGTGCGTTTTTAATTTATGTTATATCGCCGTTAAGTCTAGATAAATATAGAGTTGCTTGCCAAGATAATGTAACACATAACGATAGTATTGTATATAATTCGTAGTTCTTTCATTTATATTTTATTAGTTTATTTTTATGGATTTACGTATGACTTTTGTCTATACGGTATTATAAGTGTATTTATAAATTACTTAAGAACCTTGTATCGTGACATTCTGATTTCAGGAAGAAGAGATGATATTCGTAATACATTTGCTGCAAAGAGGATGAAAATCGATTATGGAAATCAAAATGCACGTGTAAATTCAGGCAAAGATCCATTTTCATTTGAAACCGATCCTGATAATAAGACAGATGGGGCACCTCCGGTTATTAAACCAAAAAAATTCTTTAAGAGTAGAAATGTGCCATCAGTCGTTGAGGAATCTCGACAAGATGTAGCAATTTACAGACAAGTACCTGATTCTCAATATGGGAGAGCACGCCCCCCAAAACAACCTCAACAACAAACTCTGCCAAAACAGCCCGTACCAAAAGCATCGAACGTCTCTGCAAGAAAGATAGCAGAAAACGTCGATAGTATCGGTACTGATACGTCTAATAGAGAGGAAGCAAAACCTCCAATTGTGCTGAGAATATGTAAAGGTACGGCTCGACTAGTATGTGGAGATGTGCAAGATAATGCTGAACCTGAATCAGAAACGTATAGAATTTCTACGCCTCTTGCTAGTCCAACTAAAGTTGATGTAGAACGCAAAAGTTTAAGTACCGAGTCATCTCTTAAAGCAGATCTCAAAACAATACGTTCTCAGCAACCAATAGTATCTACAGTTTCAATTCCACCTGATAACAGTGACATGCGTCGAACTACTCGTAGTCGTGCAAAGAATCTGCATGTCGATATAACAACTTCTGTCGTCACAGCCCCGATTTCTTCTAATTCGCATAGTTCTGGACTTTCCTTGACACTTAGAAAATCTGTTACGGATTCAAATAACACTCTTATATCTCATTATGATATCGTTAAGACTGACTGCAGCTCAACATATTCCTGCAAACCGACGGTTGAGCCGCTTATTGGTCGTGATCAACCACTGCCGACTACAACTCAAGAATTAATTGACATTCTGTCCAGTGATGCCGATCCGATGCATGCCAGACCTATGATCATACACACCTCCGAAGCTGAAGAAAATTCTGACATTGTGTCGGACGAAATTCAGCATTGCTCGATAGATATACCAACGAATGAAGTTGTATCTGGGCCAAATTCAGAACCGGAAGTAGAACCGGAAATAGAACCGGAAATAGAACCGGAACCTGAGCTAGAAGTAGAACGGCCAGGGCAGGTTAATGATAGTGATCCGGCAGCAGCTAAGACGTTAGTAGATCAAGATTGGTTCTCGGGTAGTGATGATAGCGAAGGAGCAAGTGGTAATACAGAAAATGAAATCCCCTTACACGTGACCAGCACAGTTGCAGATTCTCAAACGTCAAATATTCCAATATCAAATGTAACAACCAAACCTGTCACCAAGAAAGGTAGTATTTTTAAAAGTCGTTCTACAGGAACAACAAATGGAAACAAGAGGCGTGCATTGTACATACATAAATGGTGTGATAGTGATAAAGAGTCTAGTAATACAGACACTACAAATACCGGAAGTACTACTCAGACTGCTGCATCAGGATCGCACAGCAGTACAGGACCTGTAACATATGAAGAAGAATTTGAACCATCACAGCTTACTAGAGTAGTGACCTATCCTGAAACCGATGTTGATTTCACAGATGAATCTGAAGCAGTTACGAGTGTTCGCTGTGGTAGAAAAATTAAAGGTGTAAGTAATAATATAACTTTCTCACCGAGCTGTTTTTGAAGTCTCACCTTATTAGCACAATATTTAGATTAATTGCAAAATACCTGCTTCCAGTTCTACACGGTAGTAAAAAACGTGAAGAAAGCTCATCAAATTCAAGAGAGTGGAGAATTCCAAGAGTTCAATGACGATGTTGAATACATTTTGGATACTTTAAGAGAAAACAATCCAAATGCTACACGTTGTCTTTCAGCCATACGATTAGCAAGCAAATGTATGGCCCCTGCATTCCGCATGCATGTGCGCGCCCATGGTACTGTAGCTAAGTTCTTTAAAGCATTACACGATGCAACTAAAGACCAGGTACAAACATTAATTTATTTAAACTAGAATTAGATATGAGTATTAACATTAGAACTGAAGAATACATCATACTGTACCAATATATTTATATTAGTAGAATCAGAGCCAACATAGGCACATAGTGTGGACAAATGATAAAAAACATTGATTGTTATAGAGCCTTGGATTATGTACAGCAACAGTAATGTTCGTTTTGAGTCAAGATCGTCTAGCTATGGATCTAGATCGAGATTGCTTAGAGTTAATGTTAAGTTTATTGGAGTCTGACGCCAGTCATAAAGATGCACTGGATGATTGTGGTCTCAGTCGAGCAGAATTATTAAAGAATAAAGAAAAAGTGCGGCAGTTATGCGCGGATATTCAGGCCCAAGGTCATGCTAAACATTTAAATCTGGACAACATAACTGTATGTATCTTAATATTTTATGACTTCTGAGTCTTGTATAAAGTGACAACAATGTTAACATAAATCATGTTAATAGGTGGGACAGCTTGCAATGGAAACGCTTTTAAGTCTCACATCTAAACGTGCTGGAGAATGGTTTAAGGAAGAACTTCGAGAACTCGGTGGTTTAGAACACATAGTGAAAACAATTAGAGACTGTCATCGTCACATAAACTCCCATAATGTACCAAGGTCTGGGTGGACTGATCCTTTATTAGACAAATTACGTAAAGTTGACAGATGTCTACGTGTATTAGAAAATGTATGGGCTACTTTTCACATAGGAATTAAACAGTAAAAATAATTCTGTATAAAATTAAAACTATGTGTATACAATTTTTGTTCGCAGGTTACTCACATGAATGAAGAGAATCAAGTATATTTGTTGAAATATGACGATGGAGTGTTAGTCAGCACACTTGCTAGTTTGTATCATTTGTGTGGCCAAGAGATTCCAATTTACCCAACTATCGACCCAAGCGATAAAAGCTCTACTGGAGCGGTTATCAGGGAATGCCTCTTTGCTATTATCAAAGTTCTAATTAACCTTACACATAGGTTTAATAGACAATGTAAGTGTTTAACATTCTTTTACTATCTATTTTATGACATACTTATTTAATTATTTAGAATGTTGATATTTTGAGTATTACGTATATCATTTGTTCTTAGCATTTGGAAGTAAATCTGTTGGTTCGCAAGCTGGTGTTTTGGACTGCAGTTTATATCTTTTGTTACGTGTACCGGAATCACTTCCAGAAGAAAAACGTTTTGATATGATGATGTTGGCATTAATTCTACTAATAAATCTAGTAGAGCAGTGCGATGATAATAAAAAGCTTCTCATTGAATCCAAGGCTCCTTCATCTACAGAAAATATTTTTGACAGTAAGTGTAACAGATACACAGTGTAATATATACTTTCTTGAAGGAAGGAACATGAGAACACTTCATGATATATTCTTTTTCTTTTTAGCTGAGGAAAGTGGAGTAGAATGTTTAATAGATCTTTTTTATAAACAAGAAGAGCTTGCTCGTGCTGAAGAACAGAAGACGGATGCAATTTTAGATGGGAAAAAAGATTCTGAACAAACAGAAACAGTATCAACCACTACCAAATCTCAAGAAGAATTTATTGAAGAGACTGTAACAAAATGTGTGTTTACATATCATACCCCTATTATCACATTCAAACAACTATATTTATGTGTTATATGGATAATTATATAGTGTATGTTTACAGTACTACAAAAGGCTGGACGACATATGGAACATACATTAATTGGAGCATATGTTGTACTATTACTGGGGTATTTAATTATGGATAATAAGGTATGAGTAGAAGAAATTGGATTCATAAAGTCAGCTAATCTATATTCTAATTACCCGAACAGTTGTACATTGTCTTAATTAGAGACCAATCTCATACAGTTAACAAATGTTTATTATTTTAATCAGTAAGAGATTATGCACGGAAGTAATAACTAATTAATTCCAGATAAAATATCTATAATCGTTTTTTTTATAATTTACAGGATTATGAATTACTAGTTCGGAGCAGGCTTCCAGATAACAACTTTGCTACAATGATTTCCGTACTGCAAAAGTTCTTCAATTTCATGAATTTAACTGCATCGGTAATTATAATTTATAAAAATATAGTTTTATTTCTCTGCGAGGCAATAAAATTGTGTAAGTCTTATAATCTATTTAAGCTTAATTTTAATACGCATAATATTTCAGAACGAAGTTAGTAGTTGTGGAATTGCCGCTACTGAAAAAGTGATTAAGTTCCTAAAAATGTCTGATGCCAGAATTGAAGAAGAGAAAAATGAATTACCATTGCCGGCATTGGAGGATCCCAACATTATGCTTGATTTGACCTCATCCTGATCAATATGTTGTGTACACAGTTGACAGCATTTTTTGTTTTTCTGGCATATGGAAAAAGCCAAAGTTGAATGTGTCCAACGAAAACAATTCATTGTATTACAGCATAGATGGACTTGTTTCATATTCACTATCTATTTTGATATATATTTATTCACTTACATAATTTATTGATGTACGTATCATTACTTGAACTTGGCTTGTTTTCTCATTCACAATGGAGGATTAGATATTAAGCTTTACTTATCACTTAAGTGCAGAAACAAAGTAATGTGAACGATAACATCTGATATTGTAAGTATAAGAGCAGGGCACATGTTACATTGATTTAGTGCAAACAGAATATGAGATAATATCACTATATTCACATCTATTCTTTTCTCTTCATTTTTGTTCTTTTTACCCTTTTTTTTTTAAATCAAAACTGTCAAGGAGATAACTAATTTTGTGAACTTCTTGCCAGACTATAATTTGCTTACTGTATAGTAATAGACAATTTAACGATGTACAATCAGTTGGATATTAATACTTACTGTGTTTTGAGACTTGTCGAATGATTGTCTGTTCTAGGGTTAGATTGGACCCATTTAACATTCATGATAGTGTTATGTAAGTTTATTTTAATATTACAATTATACCATAAGCCTTGTAAATGTAAATTTATAAATTATAATTGTATCTTACATGCGTGATTTCAAATCATTACATCCCACTAGTGAAGAAGCTTTGCACATCGCATAACTTTTGAAATGACATATAATAAATTTGTTTTTCATTTAATTCATATGTGTAATAAGATTATCCGAAGTAATCTAATTGCACAAAGCATTCTTGTCAAATTACTGATATGAGTAATAAATAGAAAATAGATTATATATGTTATATATTTAGATACATCAACATGTAGAAATACATAAGCACATATAACAATCATTGTGAATAATGATAGATATTTTAAAAGTTGCAAAACTGTATGTAATGAATCTTGTATCGCACAATTTAATGTCATATAATTTCACACTACAGAATTTAATACGAGCAATTTTCAGTTAAAATCACCCCTTGTGCTATTTTAGAATATTCCAAAGTGTCCTTTGAAATATAGGTAAATTTTGGAAACATAAAACATTTCCTTTTTTTTAAGTAGAAAAGTATAATTATAATACAAATGTCGTTTAAGCTGCATAGAATGTATTATTTACCAAAATCAGGAGATAAAAATAATAGTGTTAAAGTATAAAGACTATATAGGGCAGTTCGTGTTATTTTTCCTTATTTGTATTTCAAAGTAGTCTTACGAATTGAAAATTCAGATTTGAAGATCAATTTGTAAACGCGATTCAGCTGTTTAGAAACATGCTTTTACGATTGCTCATAATTTTTTGCGAGTGCAACCCAACTGCAACCAAGTTCAGATCGGTTTGAATTGATGTTTCAAGCTAATCAAAACTTTAGAGTTGTTTAATGACCGGTTTGCACGCAATTTATAATGTTTGATATATATTGATCTTTTTGGTAAAAACCGAATATTCGAGAAAGTTAAAATATCTCCATGTGATTGAAACTATAAAAAAACTGAAGCCCACAATATAAATCTGTAGTAAAAATCCTACATAACCATTATGGTTCTCACCGAATGTCCGGATTTGGAAAGTATTGGCTGCGGTTTCAGTAGTTTCAGAGAAGTAGACGAAGTTGTGTCATTAATTGAAGAATTAAGGAAATCAGATTTGTCCCCCAATCTCATAGAACGAAATAGAGATCGTTTTAACTTTATTCTATCACAATACCAGGATCAACGTCAACTTCTAGATCCCCACCTTGAATCTCTCTTGGGCTCTTTACTGTCTATCATAAGAGATGAAAGCTCTACAGATAGAATGGGGCACAATGCATTTAAATACTTGTTCATTATTATGTCTGTCAAAAGTTACAAACAAATTGTCACATATCTTCCTCACGAGGTACAAAATATTGCATTTGACATTTATGAACTTGTCGTGTTTTGAGTATACTCGGGATACATCAAATATATGAACGATTTTATTGAAAAGATTGTATTACACGCATTATCTTTGTATAAGTAATATCAATTTATTACTATGTTTATATTTCAAGGATTATATTTCAATTTACTTTTTAATTACACGATTATTTCTCTATGCATATTAATTTAAACGTCACGCAGGTAGTAGACCTTGTACCCGTATTACAAATGCTTGAAAAGCAAGATCCAAATGATGTAGACACATGGGAAACTCGTTATGTTCTACTAATTTGGTTATCTATTATTTCTAAAATACCGTTTCCATTGGCACGCTTGGAAATGTTGGAGATCACAGATCCAGAGCAAACTATTATACTAAGGTAAATTCCGTTGTTAATGTTAATCTTTTAATGGTGAATTTGACTTAACTCTTTATATGTATAATTTCAGAATTTTGAGAGTATGCAAACTCTATTGCTTGTCAAAAGATGCATGCGCAGTAGCAGCTGTTTTTCTAATTGCAAGTTTTTTAACAAGATCAGATGTTAAGGAATTATATCTAAAAGAAATGATCGGATGGTGTCTGAAGGTAACAATAATTTCTCATTACACTATTTAGAATTAATGTAATAGTCTATGTCAAATCGAAATTTTTTCAGTGTATAGAAACTGATCCCTTTCGCCATGGACCTTTAGCTGTACTAGCTTCGATATTGAAACATAGCGCACGGGAAGATGTTAAGCCATATTGCAACTTACTTTTGGATAGTTTGTTAAAAATGCGTTTAAGCGATAATCCAGCAGATCTAATCAGAAAATTTGGAATGAAAGTCATACAACGTATTGGTAATATATTTTAAATGTACACAGATTCCTGTAAATTTTCTGTATTACTATCTCTGTATGTAACATTTACCACATAGGGCTCGTACTGTTAAGAACAAAGTTAGCACCATGGCGTTATCAGATGAAGTGCAGATCTATAAGTCTTCGTACTAGTATTAAAGAACTTCATACCTTTGATCAAGTAGAAGACAATAAGGAAAATTTACCAAGTGATAACGACGATCAAGATATTCCACCAGCTATAGAAGAAATTATTGAACAATTAATTCAGGGTCTTCGGGACAAAGCAATCACAATAAGGTAAATATTACTGCAAGTACGTTTTTAATGATGTTTGACACGTTTCTAGATTTAGAAGTTTTTGTTAAGCATCAAGTTCTCCCCCATAAATTGTGAATTGTATTAACATTTATCAGATGGTCGGCGGCAAAAGGAATCGGCAGAATTACTGCAGGATTACCCATAGATATGGCAGACGATGTAGTAGGATTTGTATTGAATCTATTTTCTGGGCGTGAATCTGATTCTGCATGGCACGGTGGCTGTTTTGCATTAGCAGAATTAGGTAATGTTGTGCAGTGTAATTTATTACAACTACTGTGTATTATCATTTTGTATTTGTAATTGTCTCAGGAAGACGTGGATTACTATTGCCACACCGATTGGATGATGTAATACCAGTTGTTCTCCAAGCGCTTGTGTTCGATGAACCAAGGGTATATGGGTCTATTGGTTATTTAATTAGAGATGCAGCATGTTACATATGTTGGTCTTTTCCAAGAGCATATGATCCACGTATCTTTCAACCGTACGTAAAGAAGATTGCAGCCACATTATTAGTTATGACGTGCTTCGATAGAGAGGTAATGTTTCATTTTTCCTTGATAGTAGTAAAATAGATATAAAGCATAAAATTTTCACAAGTTTAGTTTTCTATCTTATGATACTGATAGATAAATTGTAGAAGAGCAGCATCAGCAGCTTTTCAGGAAAATGTGGGTCGCCAAGGAACATTCCCACATGGTATAGATATCCTTACTGTTGCCGATTACTTTGAAGTAGGAGTGCGAACACATGCTTATCTTAAAATTAGGTACAAATCTTTTGACATTATTTAAGGGAGCTTAGAACAATATTCATCTTTGTTCTCAGAAAATATTAAGAGTAATCTGAACAATTGCTGATACATTTTTAGCGTCTATATTGCTCAATATGAAGAATACACAGGCCCATTGATCGATCATTTAGTTGAAAGAAAAGTGACACATTGGGACACAGCTATCAGGGAACTTTCTGCAAAGGTAAAATATTAAAAGTATCATATTTTGATGCTAATTTAAGTGTATTAAAAGTAACTTAAATCATTTAAACAGTATTATCTCCTGCTTAGGCACTGTTTAATTTAACTCCTGCTGATCCACAATATATAGCAAAATCTGTACTACCAACTTTACTGGAAATGGTTAATTCATTAGACTTGAATGTAAGGCATGGGGCAGTTCTTGCAATTGCAGAAGTTTTAGAAGCTTTATATATTTATTTTAATGATAAGATAGAAAATATTATTGGTACGTATATGTTATATTCTTCAAAAACGTTTAACATCATATTTTTTTCTCTTTAAGTGCATACAAATTATTGGATTTTTATAGGGGAGGCAGTGGATAGCATACAAAAGATAATAGGTATATTTCGAACACGAGGACAGTTTAAAGGACTTGGTGGAGAATTAATGAAACAAAGTTGCGCAATTTTAATTAAAAAATGTTCTATTGTTCATTTCCCTATTCACTTTATGGATGTAATCGGTAAGTGAAATATAGCGAAAGGTGTTAAATAATTTTGAAAAAACCATACTTTCTAATTAAAGCTTTTAAACAATGTATGTCACTTGAACTTGTATAGAATGAAATTTTTTACACCGGTTCTTGATAATATTGTAACGGATGCATGGAACATGTAATATGTTTATACTATATTTTATACAGATGACTGGCAGAGTTTATTGGAAGAATGCTTAAGTCATGAAGTGTCCGCAGTAAAATTAAAGGCAGCTGAAGCTCACACTGATTTTTTCTCAGAGTATTATTCAAACAAGAGCTATGATGAACGTAATACAGTAGTCAATCGATATTTAACTAATTTGCATTCAAATAATCAAGTCATTAGAATAGGGTTTGCACAAGCAATAGGTAATATATAAAGTTCTAAAAAGGTAACATCTTATTTGATCTTTCTACATAAATGCGAAATACTAATTCATTAAGTTTATGTACCGTAGGCCACTTTCCTTTGTTTATAATACGCGAGAGAGTAAAAGATATTATTCCCATACTTATTACGTGCACTCACATCACGGAAAGTACATTGAAATGGGCAGAAAGTAGAAAAGAAGCTTTACATTCATTAACAATGATATGTCATACTTTAGGAGTTAAAGAAACAGGTTTGTTTTAGTTTAAGTATTGATATTAGCGATAATCTCAAATGATTACAGGGAAGCCAAATATTTTTATTTCAGAATTTTGGCAAGACTTTGCTGAAGAGATGTATGATTGCTATCTCCTTGCTCTCAAAGAATATACAATTGACAGTCGAGGTGATATAGGAGCTTGGGTACGTGAAGCTGCAATGGGTGGCTTACATGTAAGAATTATTTTTTGTGAACTTTATATCTTTCTACATGGTCATTAAACAAAATAATATAGATAATAAAAAAATTCATTGACATTTATTTTGCGACAGATGCTAACTAATTTAGTATCACAAGCTAAATTGTTTTCATTATTGAATGAAACCTTAATGGCTAATGTAATCGGTGGTATAGCCCAACAAGCTGTAGAAAGAATTGATGGAATACGTGCTCAAGCTGGTATTGTCTTCAGCGCTCTGATACATAGGTAAGTTTCATTCACTTTAATATATATTGTCTACTAAAGCTGCATTTGCAGTCATTGAGGAATCGTATGGAATAATTTATTATAATATATATATTTTATCAAGCGATCCACCACTTCCAAATATTCCGTATCACAATGAATTGAAATCCATATTTCCTTTCGATGAATGCAAAGATAATATAGAGTGGAGAATGGAGTCTGTTACATTTCCACGATTCATTAAGATGTTAAAATTTCCACCGTACACATTACATCTTCTGCGTGGAATTATATTCAGCGTTGGAGGGCTAAGCGAATCTTTGGTAATTGATTTGTTAATAGTGTATATGTGCATGAGTGTATATAAAGCATGAAATTCATGTAATTATTTTTTTTTTTTTAATAGCAGACATTAGCCTTCGTAAAACACTAACAAATTAAAATTTAAATTGGCTAGTGAAATTTGTTTAAAAGATAGTTTATTTGCAAGGTGTTTTCTAATACTCATATTACATTTTAAAAATAGGTGAAATATTCAAGTGTGTCGTTGTTTACTTATCTACAAGAAATCGATGAAGAGAGTTTAAAAAATTTATGTAACAAAATTTTAACTATTTTTGAAGAAAGTCACAAAAATGAGAGAATGATTACTTCGATGTTAGCATTTTTGGATCGATTGTTAAGTTCAGGAACGACTCAAATTATTTTGGATGACCCAAATTCTGGAATAGCAGAACGTATCTTACTATTGTTGAAACAAGAGATAAAGTATGCCAATAACATGAAGTTATTGATCAGCAGTATAAATGTATTTTGTCAACTATTACAGGTTAGCTATGTTTTTTATATACATCTTATTCTCTTTTCGCAGTCACGTATGGAAACATTAAGAGTAGAATTTTTTTCAATACAATGTTCTAAAAAATAATATACTTATAGGTGAGAGGCCCTGTTGCAAAAAGAGCATTTTGTCAGTTAAGTATATTTTTATGCCACAAGTATAAATGTCTAAGAAAAGTGGCAGCAACTCGTACTTATGAAGCATTAACTCTTTATGGGGAAGAGATGGATATTCCAGAAGAAGATTTAGCTAAAATTTTAATAGAATTAAATGCAGCTGACTGGGAGCAATCAGTTTTAGATTTACGTCCAATAAGAAATCATCTATGTGAATTGATGAAAGTGCCTGCGCCGGTTTTGCAAATAAAAGCTTCAAATTAATATGTATTGATTGTGTAACAGCATTAATTCTATTAAGGAAACATTTTTATAAACTGGATGTAGTATTTTATACTATATGTATCATATGTACAATAGATTAATTTTATACATTTTTTTATTCCACTGAGAGATCTCGATGTATGCTACACCAATAGCATTCCTATTACTGAAGTTCAGCTACACTTTTCTGAGAATTAATGCTGATATATTAACAAGGTAAACAAGTTAAACGATATGTAATATAACAAATTTTATTTTAATACTCTGATTACTTAGTATAATTTATACTAGTTGACGTATAATAGTTTCTTTGCTTAGTTTAACAATTATTATCGTTGTACAATTTTAACTTCAGTTCATCAAAGTCATTGATTTTAATACTTATATTATTTGGTATGTAATGTGCTAACAGTTTTGCACCACACTTTTCAAAATTCCATTGATGTACCCATGTATTGGTTTCATCGACCTTATGTGATACTGGGTTTTGTGGTATAGGACAATCGTAGTGTTTCCTTGACATTATACTATTTACCTCAGTAGAATTATGTATTTGTTTACAAACATAACATTGAAATTCATCAACATAATTCCCAAAGTCATTTAAAGTGCTCTTCTCTCTTTTGGATAAGGCACTCAATAAATGTTCATTAACTGATTGTTTGTGTTGTGGAATTAATTTATGAGATAAATACTCATTATATTCGGAATCATTACTCGCAAGCTTAAGTAAATGTTCCGCAAGGTTCTGTGGGTTTGCGAAATCTACTGCTGCTATTGCTGACTTATTGTTTGGGAGCCAGTCCTGTAATTAGATTGAATTAATGCTTATAAATGAAGCTTTAGTATCAAAACGAGGTATATATATTTCACATAACGATTATATGTGACAATTCGTATATTTCTAAGGGGTTACTTACTCTGAATGTTGGTGAACCATAATATATTGGCACAGATCCTACTATTAATGGTCTCCAAAGCTTTTCAGTGATGTAATCATAACAAACTGCATTTTCAAATGCTATTGTAAATTTGTATTGTGCTACAAAAGAAAGAAATTCGCTGTTTTTCAAAATATCTAAATAGTTGTTTTTAAATCTGGAAATTAAGAAATGTAAAACTAATTTTTTATAAATAGTCCTTGTTATCTGTATCATAGAATCAAACTAACACATTTTTATATACCTGTCACTAAGGTGCACGTTATTAATGCAGGAACCATAAGAATCAATTTTAATATATTTCATGAGTTCTAAAACATAGGTGTCTCTATCACTGGCAGTATCACAATCTGATTGTATGTATAATACTGGTGCTAAGTTTTGTTCACGTATTAGTTCAGTCTTTCTTCTCACAGGAATAAAATAATCTCTGCCTGTAGATACAAATAAAAAGAATGTAATGTAAATGTATAAAGTATAAGTAATAATATTTTTTATAAATGCGAGCAATCTCATCGTTACCTAATAATTCTTTTATACTGGGTAAATCAATAAGTGTGAGCGGCACATTACTGAATCTGCTGAAAGTCGATGAATAATTAAACAAATTAAGAGCTTGTTCATGAACGAACATTGGATTATTTCTAGGTGATTCTTCGTGTATCAAACCCCATTGTACATATTTAGACCTAAATTTTGGTATATCGCCGACACGAAAATTGCTTCCATAAAACAGAATACCCTAAAAATACAGATCAATACCTGATATTACATGCCTAGCGTTCGACATAAAATTTTGGTCCAAATTTAGGTTGATTAGATTATGTTCATATACTTTTAAACGCGAGTCCTTTTCAAATGTGCGGTCATAAGTAAAATAACATTGTTCTCCTTCACAAGTTTTCAGTTGGTCATTGTCACCGAATGGTGTCCACCATAGTATTACAGGTACATTTGCATCTGTTAATATAGAGGTAAATTTCAAATACCATAAAACAAACTATTCGTTCGAGCAAACATATACGTACAAATATGACAAGTAGTTCTACCATAATGTAATACCCTATATGTAACAAAAGATATTAATTACCTGCAGGAAGAGAAGTTGTGGTGTTTGTTTGAAATGGTTCGTTATCGTAAAGGTGTATTAAATATAACTACAAATTAAGATATAATTTTTATACTTTGTCTTTCGGATAAACAACACGAGTTTGTATCTTTCTATGTATTCAATTGTAAAAATGGAGAGAGGAAAGGCATCGGTATTTACACCAGGATTATTTCACACTACCATACTAATTATATTGTATTATGCTTCAATTTGCAGCATGATACTTACTTGATATAAAACTACAGATACTGCTGATACAATGAAAAATGAAAATAACATTGACATTTTAAAATACATAGTGTCTGGGTAAAACTACGTTTAATTACTTAGAATCAGAGTGCATTAAAGTACGTCGAGCTCTCCGATGATGACTACATGGCTCCGATAACATTTGATAATAACGAATCATAACAAATCATGGACATGTAAAAATAATTTCATAAACCACGAGCCGTTTGTACGGTGATGCCACCTAGAGGCGATATAACAGTGAACACTTTTAGTGTAGGATGCAGCACATTGTCGCCACGCTATCATCCGCATCGCTATATGTAAGTCTAGTCTATACTGGTCTCATACGAAAAAGTAAACATGTGATGTCATCTAGCGTAATATCTGTATAGGAAAATTCAAGTAAAACTAACAGAATAATACAGGCGCATTGCCTCTTATTAGGGAAACAATTAATCCAAAGTTGTACGATCGAGAAAGCTTGACGATACTCATCGCATTAATTTATATTACAAGTGCAGGTTTAATCGCGTTCCACTCGCTACGTGTGGACAGATGAAAATACGTGGTTGATAGAAGAGGAACAGCGAAGAGCAGGGAAGAGAGTGTAGGAAAGTTTGGCACTTTTATGGGATGGTAGCGCTAACTATACATCACAGGAAACGAAGCACAGAAGGCTGAGGAGTCACGTGATCATAAAATCGTAATATAGTGTGCAGAAGACATGGCGGACAAAGACGAGACTGAGAAGACTATTGCCGAAGACTTGGTTGTCACCAAGTATAAAATGGCTGGCGAGATCGTAAATCGTAAGAAAACGACTTAGCGTTCTCTCATGAAGTCCGGAAACCAAAAGTGAATCTCCTCCGTGTAAGCGCGAACGGTTTCCTGGCTTATTTTCATTACGGCCATATGGAATGTGGCGCGCCAGTGCCGGGCTCATACCATGTGGGGCAGATTAGCATTGAGCCTAACATTTCGACGTTATAAGGAAGGAGTAAATCTTTTGCGCTTCATCGCACTTTCGTAACAGTAGATCGCCAATTCTTTCATTGTACCCCGAATGCGATTTATCCTCGACGATTCTTTCAAGATCGAAACTCTTGCTTTGATGCGAATCTTTAAGTGTGGTTATTTATCGCCCGCCTTTCTCACCACTTCTTATCACCGCGTAACAAAAGTTACAGGAAATCTATTAAAATTCGCTAATATAAAATGCAATCGTCCGTCGAGCGTTAAGATCGCTTGAAACTCCTGATATTGTATTATTTGGAATATGAGAAACGAACTTATAGATGTAAACTTACTATAAAGTGAATTGTTGATAAATGTACTAGGACAATGTATGATTTATTCGTGTCTACTAAATTTGGTATCCGCGGGAAATTATTATACGAGTCACTTTTGCAAATTGTATTCAATTTTATACACCTTAATTGTGTAAAGCGAGCATTCGGTGATGTTTATTCTTTCATTCTAACTTAGAACATCACCATGTGCTTATCTTCTATATATATGTATTATCGAACACATTACGGTGTTGACAAATACAAATATTTGTTATACATTTCAGGCGTATTAAAGCAGGTTTTAGACAAGTGTGTTATCGGTGTGTCGGTCAGAGAAATATGTGAATATGGGGACAAGTTACTGTTAGAGGAGACGAGTAAAGTCTTTAAAAAGGAAAAAGAGCTGAAGAAGGGAATTGCTTTTCCCACTTGCATATCAGTTAATAACTGTATTTGTCACTTTTCTCCTATCGCTAGTGAACCAGATCTCATACTCAAAGATGAAGACATGGTTAAAGTGTACGTCTATGTTATTTTTTACATTTTACATTTTTCAAGTCCCAATTTATATTATACTCGAATAGATTAACTGTTTTTCTGAAATTTCTTCTGTCGTCTCGGTAAATAAACTATCAGCAATATCATACTTTGGTAAATAATCCCAAATAGTTGTGCTTTCTCCAGTTAAATATTTTGTAAAAACTTCTTTTTAGTGATCTTGGTGCACACGTCGACGGCTTCATAGCAGTTGTAGCACATACGATTGTAATTGGTAGCTCAACGGAAAAGAAAGTTACCGGCAGAAAAGCTGATGTAGTATTAGCAGCACATTATGCATCTCAAGCTGCATTACGACTTTTGAAACCTGGTACAGAGGTAAAATATTTACTACAGTTTTGAAAGTATATGGGTCCATGAATGATGCATTTATATTTTTTTTCTTTTTGCAGACATATACAATAACGAGTACTGTAGAAAAAATTTGTGAAGCTTATAAATGTAAGCCTATAGAAGGAATGCTCAGTCATCAGTTAAAACAATTTAAAATTGACGGGGAAAAAACAATAATACAAAATCCAAATGATGCGCAGAAAAAGGAACATGAGAAGTACACTCTTGAAACACATGAGGTATGAAATAATGGTGATATTTAGAAAAAATGATCATATAGGTAGTAATACAAGTGTATTGGTATCGATCGAAATTATCAATGTAGAAGGTATACTTTATTGAACTGGATATATTCTATTATAGGTTTATGCAATGGATGTATTAGTTAGCACTGGTGAGGGTGTTGGCCGAGAACATAATACTCGTATTACTATATACAAGAAAACAGAGGAGACATACCAGCTCAAGTTAAAAGCTTCTCGTGTATTCTACTCAGAAGTTTCAAATAAGCATGGCCTTATGCCGTTTAATCTACGAAGTTTCGAAGATGAAAAAAAAGCAAAAATGGCAGTCCTTGAGTGTGTGAATCATAGGCTGATCGAACCATTCCAAGTGAGTATTTCTTATTCAAATGGTGTTACGAGTATTTTTCTAATTTGTCTTTGTAGGTTCTTTACGAAAAACCAAACGAGTATGCTGCACAATTCAAATTCACAGTACTATTGATGCCCAATGGGCCACACAAAATTACAGGAATTCCTTTTGACTTAGACATTTATCAGTCAGAATCTGTTGTAGAAGATCCTGAATTAAAGGTATATTTACTATTGTACGCAAAATGTAATTGCATCGCCTTGTTAAATATACTAAAATGAATTATATTATTTCAGAGCCTGTTATGTACTTCGGCAAATCCTAAATCTGCAAAAAAGAAGAAAAAGAAGGCGGAAAAGACTGTAGGAGAAGTGGCAATGGAGGTTGATGCCAAGGCCTAACACATCCATTATGGCATTCAACATGACTTATTGACATTGTGCACTTCCCTTTTTATTTAACAATCTAATAAGTGAAACTGGACACTTGCGAAGAGCATTACACATTTGTAATCGTTTCTTTGCATTATGCACAGAAATGATCATCCCGTATTCTGCATTGTGTTCATCATATTTGTGGAAAATTCATGTTCAATATATGCAGTTTTACATTTACTGCACGAGAAAGTGTCAAGTTTCGCTTTGTAACAATTGAACTCATCATTCATTACACTGCAATTTATTGACACTTAATTTTTTTTATATCCGATTATCTTTTAATGGACCATGGTATTAGTACTATAAACAGATAATAATTGTTAAGAGATTTTGCGAGTGTTGTAATGCATTATGAACTTTCAAAAAAGTTTCACATAGTACAATCATAGGATTGCGTTTTTGTCAAGTCAGTAGATACATTCAGTTGAAAAACGAATCGCGCTCACGGACTATACCGTGTATTATACTATATTCAAATCAGCTTCATAAGCTTTTGGTCATTTCATGGGTGGATAATTTTTATGTTGCATTTTTGCAATTATAATATATTTGAAAGACGCTTAAGTATACCCAGTTGAATGATACACTTTACAGTTTTTCATTGTCTGAACCTATCATATAATTAAGGACCGTTTAAGTAAAAAGTATTTGCTTAGTATACCAATATCAGAATGATACATCATAGCTGGTTCTATACTATCTAATTTCGTATCCTGTGACCGATTGTGAAAACCATGCCGTAAAATAACGTACGTTTACTTTCGAATTGTACAATTGATAATATGTCGATGCTGGTATTGTATAAACACTAAAATGCCAATCATTTTCAGAGTATTTCGTTGCAAACAATCCCGAACCGTACAATATAGACATTTAATTTGCTTCTACTTTGCACAGATTTTAGTATATGTTTGTATATGTGATACAAATTATTTTGACCAGCTATCAAAATTTTATTGTTTACACTTTTCAGAGAAACGTTTTTATTCCGATGTCCTTGGGAAATATTCAACTTATTGAGGTACACAGAAGATATAAATTATGAAATATTGATACTGTGTAATAATAGTTTTATATAAGACAGATAAACAATGTATCTGTTATAGATATTTTTTCTACTCAAGTTGTGCATACGTCGAATGTTACCAAGTGTGCTTGTAAAAGAAGAAATGTCTTAGATTATTGTGCACTGTCCTTTCTTTGCAAGAATACTATGCATAGTAAAATTTTATAGTTGATTGAAGTATTTGTGGTGGACGTGAATTGATAAAATGGATTGCTTTTTGTAAGAATGTTGATTCACTGTGTTTTATTAAGATACATTCAATCGAATTATTAATAAATCTATAATTCTTACCATGCAAAAGGGGACTGTGCACGTAACTCTGATTTAAGGTAAAATTTGAAATAATAAGATAGAGCAAATCTGTTATTAAACAAAATTTGATGATAAGTTAATAACGATGGAATTTGAAATTTCACATATTTCATAAATCGTTACATAGAAATATTGCCTTCCTTTTCTTTTTTTAAATTTTTCTTTTATTTCATATAAATAGCATGTGAAATATTATAAGAGCATAAATAACAAGATTAAGATGTTGAAGTTTAACCAGAAAATTAATTATATGCATTATTACTTACTCGTGATAATTTTACTAAAATCTATGATCTCTAGGCAGAATGAGGATGTAACAACGGAAATATAGAATAGTATTTACAGTCATGTGTTTATTGTTAACATGATAAGTATATCTTACTATGCCAATAAATAATGCACATGCTTTTGTTGCTTTTAAGGGCCGCAAAGGTAAATTATGATAAACTGTAGCAAAATTCATGTACTTTTAGCAGTACAGTGACTTAATTAATATCAAAGCTAAACAATGTAAGCATGTGACATAATATTCGTAATTACAAAAGTAATGGAAGAACAAAGTGTACGGATAATTGTATAAAGAATACTCTACGAATACCTTAACTTTAAGGTAATTGCATTAGGTGTAGTAATATCGGCAACATAGATTTCACTGCCATCTTTTAGTCCCAATTCGGTTAACGTTTTTGATAGGTTTTCGCGCGTTTTCTCTTCTATACTTGATACAGTTTGCATGTATAGTGTTTTATTTTTACCATCAATATTTGCAGTGAGACCTGGATTCTTCATTTGTAAATCTGGTCTGTCGCAAAGTAATCTTATCAAATCTTTTAATTTATATTTTGTATCCTTAATTTCAATTTCTTTTGGAACTTGACTGCATGCCAAACAATCTTCCTTCTTTTCTGCTTCATAAGTATATGTATAAATTCCATCCAAATTATTTAGAACCTTAAAAAAAGAAAGAATTGACAAACAATGATAATTAGATAACTGAAAGTATCTAAAGAATCTTAAGACAGCATGGTAGCAAGTGTAAGTTATCTTACGTTAATATTACTGTTACCAGTACTAGCTTAAATATTTCTTACTCATTATGTATATGAGATAAATACCATGTAATTGTTTAAAGATGCACTACAACTACTAGCAAGTTTAAATGCTTCTGTGGCACAGGCTGCAGCGATGACTGCATTCGTAGAGGCTACAGCAGGTATGATATTCTTGACCACCCCTTGCACAAGCCTATACGTCAGTCCTTGTATACTAAATTGTACAGCTCTCTCATTTGATTTTTCATAGATCCAATTTATATGCTGCGGATCATCTCCATCTATAGCACAGTCGAATGGATTTTCTTTTGACCACTGAATTACTTTAACATACTCTATACAATGCTCTGGTAACCGTGGTGTATTTGCAATTGTACACAGTGGATATGTAACCTGATTTAAACAGAAATGTTACTATTATGCCAATAAAAAATGACCGTACATAAAATACCATCAGAAGTTTCACCTGAGGAGGATATAAATCTAATGTACATTCAATACAAGCACTTAAGCCAGGTAATACAACTCTTGCATTTCCTTTAAAGCCCTCTGTTCCTCCATCTATAATTGGAATAATACTACTGCGATCTATTTCACCATCTGTATATATTAAAAGCGATAATAACATTCCGTTCATCCATCGCCTTGCAACAATCGAATCTAGACCGCATACGATTATGTGAAATTGACGATAAAACTCTTCATCCTTTTCTTGAATTTTGCAGTAGTGGGGTATTACGTTACATCCTGGAATTCTACTATTTACAAATCTGGCGGCTACTTCTGCCTTAGAACAGCCAATATCTTCGTGACGAAACAGGAATTGTCTACAAACCAAAGCAGCCGATCATAATTGATTCCAATTATATAAGTATTTCTTAAGGACTTGTTATACAGAATGCAAAATACACGACATACCTATTAAGATTAGACAATTCAATGGTATCCATGTCGATTACATGGATTTGTCGAAAGCCCATAAGAGCTAAATCTTTAAGTAATTCACAACCCAGGCCACCTGCGCCGACAACAAGTACGGTGCAATTTTCCAAAAGGAATTGCAATGTTTCAGATGACGGTTCGAAATCTGGTCTACAAAATGGACCTGATCTCTCTAAAACTTTTCTTAAATTACTCCATCTTCTGTGTGCATGATCGGAACCCATGTCTGATGTCATTCTAGGCTTCGTACAAATTATTCTTTATTTGGGCATTATTTTGTCTCGATGAAAGAGAAATGCAAAAAAAGGGAAAGAATAACCTCTAACACCGTTGTATCGGTGTGAAGTTTTCCGACAGTATGTGACGGTACGAAATAACGCGTAATTGTTATGAAGTGCTATATTCACGCATCGACGAGGGTGACGCCACACGGATAATTATATAAACAATTATATAAACAAATCTACTCCGTATAAGGAGATATGCGGACACCGTAGAGATTCTTTATCTCTCCTATTTCAAATTTATTTCAATATATCTGCTAATGCAAACGGTCGAGACATATCTCTTTCAAAAGGAATGCAACACGCACATAGTATATTTGCTTTAACATCGTGTCGTGTTACTCCGTTACTCCATAATAAAAGACTTTAAATTGGTCACCGTAGATTTCTGGTAAGAATAGAGTGTATCTCTATTTTGTGAATTAGACCTGTGGACGGTTTCGGAATTTAAACGTGTGCATGCTGTTTTAGGAGCGAAACTGCCTTGCGTCACGGCGCGCACACGCCTTGTCCCGCAAATCGATATGTAAATCGGCTTTATGAGTCAAATGACGGTGAGTGACCTGTGCTTTGAATGAATGGTCCACAATTCGAGTTAGAGTGCGATTACAAATCGGTCAATCCTAAGTTACGCTAGACCCGAGGTTGCCTCAGAGGAACCTATTTGACCAAATTACATCATGCTATTCTAATGTTGTAGTCTTAGTCGCTGCTTTGAGACCCACTGTTATACCGCCAAGTGATACCACACGTTCTGTACTACATGCAAGCATTTACTTTCGGCGCAGGACACGCGTTAGTACAGTGCTAAAACATTGAGAATAAAAGAAAGAGTAAAAAGGTGTCGGGTACGCTTGGCGAACAAAAAGGCCGTACTTTCTACCGACAAGTGAAGAGGCTAGGATCATAAATAATTTATATCCAATTCGATATAGCGAACCGGAGGAACTTTATCGAACTGCATCCTATACGCTGTCCGCCTTCCCACTAAGAACCTAATGATAACAGTTTGATAAGCGTATCGACGAATACCGGCTGATTAGTGCGACACATCAGCCTACTTTTTGTTAAAGGGAACGAGAGAAATTGACGCGAATAACGACACTTGGGATTAGGTGACTGGCACGTGCCACAGAACAGGTAGATTTTCCGAATTACAAATGGGAGAGGATTTAAAGCGGTGCTAGGAATTCTCAGTAAACAGTGTACGCTCGTTTGCGGTGACGTTCTACAGGTGAGAGTCATTACGAGTTTGAAAACAATCGAGTCGAAGCAAGTCGAAGGCATAACGTCGTTTGAGTGCAGTGCAGTACGAGAACTTGTCGAGTGTGGATGTTACTCGGTAATCTTGAAGCTTCTATGGGATACAACGTCGCTAACTGGGAGATGATACGAACTAAGGAGGATTTCGCGGAGAAATTGGTATTGCAAGGCGCCGACGACCCTCACAACTTACTCAACAACATGGTAGACGTCAGAGCGTGCTATAAGCCCAGCGGAAAAGTGAGTAATATTTGAATAATTCAATCGTATGCTGCTTCTAAGTAATTATACGCATCTTATTCGCTCCAAGGTGGTACGACGAATTTCTACTATTCTGCAGTTCAACTTTACAGTACACGTACTTTTAATAGATTAAAAGTCGATGTGCCGATGAATATTTAGACGCGGTGTTGTGGCTCGGTGAAAGTGAAAATTCGCGAATAATCGAAACTGCGCAATTTTTCCTTAAGTTGCGCGATGATTCAACGACGCGATTACGTTGTCTATTTGATCATCAGGATTTTTTTTTCATCGTCACTCGTGACAACGATGCAGCTAGTGTCGCTCTTTACCCTCAGTTTAGGAGGGTAAGGCTTTTTTTTGTTTAAACTGTTAGGGTTCACCGCACGTGAGAGCGTCGACCTTATCATCCAACGAGTACAATTACCGCTGGATCATTCACGCGAATCGTGTTCTACGCCTCGATTGTATACAAACCTTTGATCTCTTTGTGCTGAAACTTGTATTTTCGGGGAAAGGGTGTCAAGTGGTGCGTTAATACATCGCTTGTCCAGTCAATATTGAGGATCTTGCAGTAAGAGGGAAACAGTTCCAATTCTGATAATAACCCTGAGGTTTTTTTTCTCAATGAAAATTCCGCATAATATTATCCCTTAATTATTCTACATGAATTAAAAAATATCTGTACTGTCAAATAACAATGTTTTCGGCGAATTTTTCAAATTTGAAGCAAAGAAACTGCGTGGTAGAGTGACGGAGGCTGCTTCAAAGTCTGTTGTGTCGCGTTGATTTTTCTTAAATCAGATCTGAATTCGGGATATGTATATTACAAGATGCAGATTTTTTATATGTTTACTACGCATAATTAAAAATATGACAAAATGTAGCTGCCACCCTCTTGTCACGAGGTCTTCGACTCACGTCTGTCCAATCTTCTGCGATTACCGTTTAAATGTAACATTAAATTTTCCCAAGCTTCTTTCTATATCGTAATAACATAGGTTTCTATTAATACTGCTTAAATCTATTGCGAGTATTGCTTTTATTTCTGATATTAATCACTCAATTGCGACTTGCCTGTTTGCGAGTGGTATATGTGCGGTAGTACAGTTTCTAACCCTATAAAGTAGACTGTGTTTATATATTACCATACTATACTAATATCGTGTGCATGAAATACAGGGAGCAGGTGCACGTCTCATTGAAATACAACTTTAAAAAAATTGCACGAGGTCCTTAGGATATTTTGCATGTGTACGAGCGCGTCGTGTGCCTTTTTATCATTAATTGTTCATTAATTTATTCGATAAACATTACGCATAAAAACATTTTTATTACCGATACATCGTACTACTATAAGACGTTATTCTAATTCTATTTTACTCGAGATGGAACTGTGGAATTTTCCGTTAATTCTAACCGGCGACCTTTCGCATTTTCAAAGAAAAAACCTGCTACAAGTAAATATCATTAATCACCAGGACGAATAACTGTTTTTGGAGCTTAACGCATTACCTCGGAGACATTAAATTCTCGGGTACGTTTATAGACCCGGGTGGAAAGTAAAAGCCGAGAGGTATTGGAAAAAGGATAAACCTCGATTTAAGTGGCGTTAAAACCGTTGCGCTCGGTAATGAAATTGTGATCGCCACCACGTGTTGGGTGTCGGCTGGTAGCGCGCGGATATCACGATGCGGATCGTGTGACAATTCTTTGCTCCAGATGTGTTTACAACGCAATCGACCACCAACGGGCCACGTTACACATTCCGCGTGACCGCTCGCCGTACGTTAAGCTCCGCAATTAGTTTTACTTATTGGAAGAAGCAGCGAAAGGGGGCTTTTGTCCGAGAGGCCGTTCACTCGTTTACTCGTGAATTTATTAATAATGCGAGGGACCCACGGAAGGGTTTACCTCCCCTCCTGCATCCGCAAGAAATGGAACACGTCCCTTTGTTCGCAAATTTTTCGGAGAACCTCATTATCCGTTATAATTATCTACTTTCGTCCGAGAGGACCGTTCACTGGGTGGTGGTTACTCGTGAATTTATTAATAACGTCAGGGACCAAAGGAAGGGTCTACTCGTTCTCAAGAAACGGATTGTGTCCTTATTCGCATAACATTCACGAATGACTAGACCAGTGGTTCTTAACTAGTGTTCCGCGAATTTATTACAAATGTTTCGCGTAAGTGTAAAAACATCATTGTATATTATAGAGGCCCGCCGTGTGAGACCCCCTTTCAAAGTCGTAAGGCACGAAATAAATATTATAGTTACTATATTATAGATAGTAAATATGCAGCGCGCATCATCTTAAAATATGATCACGATCGTCGAGAAAAGATAAAAATAAATTACATTCGTATTATCATTCAAGGAATAAACTGCAATTGTTTTTCTTGAAGAAGGGCAAATAAAGATCTTTGAAGAAAGATACATTTTAGAATATTCGTTAGTCTGGCAACTTTATTTATTTATTTGCAATAGCTTGCATTAAGCTGATATAGCACACTATGTGGGAAGTACCGTTTCAAAACGGGCTTTTCAGATCTACAAGCATTTAGTAATGTACTTCTGAGTTAATTGTCTAGTGTGAAATAAACGAACTCGGTGTAATAAATATTTACATTTTCTAAAAAACCAGCAGGCAACGCTTGATTTTTTGTCATAATTAGTTAATCTTACAGCATAGAAATTGTGCTCTATTTTCGTCGAGTATACTCCTTTTCAGTGAAAATAATTATACAGGCAGAAACAGTTTTTCAAACAAAATTAAACGGTTAAAGGGTTAATAATTTTGGTGTTCCGAAAATGATCCGTATAATAAAAAGTGTTCCGTGACTTTTGAAAAAGTTAAGAACCACTGGACTAGACGAATGAGAAACGTACCGCGCTACGTTTGTGTTGGGGTTGAGCTTAAAACGTGAAACGTTCTGCTGATCGGGGGTACGGTGGTAAGCAGCACGCGTAGAAATAAACAGGAACTCAAAGCGTTTCGCAATCCAACGTGTTCCGCGGCCCCCGTTCTCCTGGCAAATACGATCGACACAGCGTTTATTCTACTTATGTTTTTTTCGAACGAATGAGTCCTCTCTGGTCACGTGAAATTTCACTGGCTTGCCGTTTCCGAGCAGAAACATCGATCCAAAGAACGTATTACCAGATGTGAAAAGGATTATCGGACCGATTACCAAGCGACAATATCTTCTGGAAATGATCGAACCACCGGCCTTTATCGTGCCTTTATCGAGCACACAAACGATATTAATCCAATCGAATTTGTACTTTGAGCTGAAAAAAAAAGAAATCAGAAAGACCCCTCTTACCTATCCCAAAACAACAGAGAGAGCATATAGATAACGTTTTATCCCCGATAGAAAAATCACTTTCGGTTCCATTTCTGCCTCATTCGAGCAGCGAGTGAAATTTCGTTTCCAGTAAAACTTTGATTCTCGACGGAATATTACTCTTCAACCCGTCTCTGCTTTATTCAGGGATCGAGTAGAAAATCACGTTGTGAGTAAAGAATATTATTTTTCGTCCCAGAATGTCGTTCTCTGTCCTATCGAGGGGCCGAATGAGAAAGAGAACGATCGACTCTGCGAGTCACCGCCGAAAAAAGACTGCGCGCAAAATACCGACCTTCTTTTCTCACATCGTCATTGCGCACGGCCTAGAGAGGACGTCGATTTTCCTCGCGTGATATAAGCGCATACGCATCTTACGTCTCTCGTACGATGTATTCGACGAGAAGAAGCCTCTATTCGGACGATTCCGCGCGCACTCGAATGTAACACGTTAAACATCGGCATAGCTAACCTAACCTAACCTACCCACCTCCTCGTTCTTCCCACCCACGAATTTCCGTAGATTTTCCACCAAGATGGAATTAAACTCGCGATTCCGTCAGTCGGTGTACCTACCCTTGTTTTCATTCTCGTTACGCGACCGTTATTGGCCGCGGTGGGTGGCGAGGAAACATCCACTGCGGGTAGTACCAACTTATGATTTTATGAGTTCCGTAATTAGACGGTTCTTCCGTTCCTTTTTTTTCTTTCTTTCTTTCTTTCAGTAAAAAGCGGGGAACCGTGTCGCGATAGCGGTTCAGGAGCGAGAAAGTCCGTTGGTTTGTAGTGAGTTGAGAAAACCCCTCCTCTCTCATGCATGGGTCCTGGCTTGTCAATTGCTACGTCCCTGTTCTGCACTGGCGGCGATCGTCTCCACGCACACGTGTACCTGTCGAGCACCGGCTGTCGCGAGCACCCGTGTATCTACCTAAACATCAAAAATGACCAACGACAGACAGGTGAGTACATTAAGTTTTTCTTTTTTTCTCTCTCTCTCTCTTTCTTTCTCTCTTTCTTTCTTTCCTTCCCCTTCCCCATTTCGATATTTTCCAATCGTTCTCCGAAGATCGATCGCGACCTTACGTTCGACGATATTTTTCGTTTGTTTCCTCGTGTACGGTGTATTTTTTTTATTTTTTCCTTTCTTTTTCTTCTTTTTTTTTTACCGTGAAAAACCACGTGGAATGGCAGTTCGCGGACCTTGAATTCTACGCGGCGACAGTATTTAAGATATAAGGTTCGAGATAGTGTCGCGAAAGGTCGAGTTAATGTTGGACGGTGCTCGTTCGTTTTCTTTTTTCGTTTTATTTATTATCGCTGTTATTTTTTTATTTTCTTCAGGGAAATTCTTAAGCTTATTACGAGCTCGGTGTCGATCTTTCTTTTTTCCTTTTTTTTTAAATTTCTCGGTTTTCTTTTTCTTTGCGTCGCGCCTTGGCGCGTAACGCGCTATTCCAAACGCGCGAGTTCCACTTCGAATCGTTGGCGAAGTATTCTTTTATCTCTATCGGTGAAGTGCGTTTACCTCGGGCGCGAATAATTGCCGTTACTGTTTTTTCTTTTTTTTTTTTTTTCTTTCCCCCCCAAAGCACGATAGTTCTATCGGTGGAGACTCGTAATCTTGGTTCCGTTGGGCATAGCTTTCCTTTTCACGGTTCCTGGATCGGAGAGAGTCTTCGAAAGGAGATTGTACGACTATTTAACATTTATGTTTCAGAAAACCACCTTTCGCTGATATTACCCTTTCGTAGGTGAACGTACCGTGGCGCATGCCTATGTTACATAAATTACTGGTCGTGCATCTACGAGTCACGGGATATTGCATTAATTGCACCGAGGCGATTCTCTTTTAGCGCTCTATCGCGCGTCGGCGAACTTTTTGTTGTTTTTTTTTTCACCCTTTTTCCCCCCTTCTTTTTTTGTTCTTTCATCCAGAGTCGACGCCGTTTTTACCGGCGTATTTTTGCCTAGTTATCTTTCTACGCGCGTGTTTGAGCGCTTTTGCCTGGATGTCTTCTTTTTTCCGTAGGTAGTAGTTATGTTTAGGCGATGATACCCCTCGTGTAATGCATGAATTATACGCTTGGCGTATAGAAATCCTGTATTTTAAGGAGAGAGTTCGCTTACTGGAAAAATGTGCATCGCGAATCAGATATAATAAATGTGTCTCCGTCGGGTTCAATAGTTTGTCCTACATAAAAAGCGGAAATTTTGTTCGCAGTCTTGGTTCCGAGGCGTGAGAAGCAGCAAATTTCGTCATGTCTATGGTGTACCGGCGAAAAGGGAGAAATGCTACGATAACATGAAGATCACGAAGAATGCGCACGACTCGCAATTCTGCGCTGTAAATCCCAAGTTTTTAGCGGTGGTGACGGAAGTCGCGGGTGGCGGTGCCTTTCTCGTGCTACCGTTGGATCGTGTAAGGCTTTTATCTTATCGGATGCAATATCCTCTTATTTATTCGTGAGTTGAGAAAAGCTTGGGCTGATATACGCGTTTCAATGCATTGCTAAGCTTCTCCTCTATTTTACAATTAGTCCCTACAGCGCACGAACACAGGTATTTACTACCCTCGTTAGTTCGTAATTTCCGCTTTACTTAACGAATCAAAATGCTCGATTGGCTGAATTCTATTTACGAATTAATTCAATGTAACTCCGTTGAAATATCAAGAACATTCGTTCTCTTTTTTGTCAAGCGATCGAGAAGGTTTAAGTAATTGTTGTATTAAAGTAATCGTTTATTTTATTTACCTGCAACGACATTTAAACGAATTGCAGACCGGTAGATTGGACTTCAACGCTAGTAGAGTAACAGGACACACGGGGCCTGTTTTGGATATTAAATGGAATCCCTTTAACGATAATATTATTGCGTCTTGCTCGGACGACTGCACGGTAAGATTCTGTTAATGTTACGCAATTATTCCTAATTGGTCCGATGATTTTATAAACGTCGTTTTATTTTAGGTTAAATTATGGCACATACCCGATGGTGGTCTCTCCAGGAATTTGACCGACTGGCTCATTGAGTTGCAAGGGCACAAACGTCGTGTCGCTTACATAGAATGGCATCCAGTCGCCGAGAATGTATTGTTTAGTGCTGGATTTGATCATCTCGTGATAGTCTGGGACATAAACAGGGCAGAGGCAGTGAATGTTATCGATAGGCATCCCGATGTTATATACAGTATATCCTTGAATCGCGATGGCAGTCTGCTGGCTACCACTTGTAAAGATAAAAAGTTACGCGTATTCGAACCGAGATCTGGTATTGTGGTTTCGGTAAGTAAAGATGTTATTAATTGTAAATGTTGATTTGTTTCGAGACGGAAACTTTGTTGTAGGAAGGCATTTGCCATGCCGGAACAAAGGCCAGTAAAGTGGTGTTCCTTGGTGGATCGGGACGCCTTCTCACGACTGGATTTAGTAGACATTCGGATAGGCAGTACGCTATTTGGAGTCAACACGATTTGACGGTACCTTTGACGTGCGAAACAATAGATTCTTCTAGCGGTGTTGTTTTCCCCTATTTTGATAATGATACCAACATGGTGTTCTTAGCGGGGAAGGTAAAATTTTTAATAAACAACTAGCACCATTATACCGATACTGTTGTATGTTTCTTATAGAAAATTTGACTTTCGTTTTTATGCATATTAGGGTGACGGTAATATTCGTTATTACGAAGTAGTGAATGAAGCACCGTGGGTGCATTTCCTTAGTCAATTTATTTCTGGTAATCCGCAGAGAGGATTGGGTGTAATGCCGAAAAGGGGCATTACCACCTCAATCTGTGAAGTATTCAGATTTTACAAGTTACATGCAACTCGTGGTATGTGCGAGCCAATCTCTATGATAGTGCCACGAAAAGTAAGATTGTCATATTTTGTAACTATATCATGTTTCCATTACAAGTGTGTTTTTATAATCTATAAAAACAATACCGTTTTATTTCAGAGTGATCAATTTCAAGAAGATTTGTATCCTGACACTATAGGAACCTGTCCTGCACTTTCAGCAAGGGATTGGATAAGCGGCATGAACAGCCCGCCTATTTTAATATCGCTTAAAACTGGTATTATTATCTATGCGTGGAAATATATAAGACTTATTTCAATTGTTTATGCAATTTATTTTCGAATGCATAATTACGTAAGATTATATATACTTAGGAGTTAGTTTATGTTTGGTAATCACAAGTGCAACAATTTATTGATAGGTGGCAGTATTTCGACACACAAACCACGTGTTTACAAGCCTCCTCAATTGCCTGCTACGACAGATTTAAATAATAAGAAGAAATTTGCATTTCTGTCAACTGAAACTGTACCTGATTACAGACCAGTCGAATTGCACGATATGTCAGAAAAAAGTCAAAAAACATCTAGCAATCAAAGCACTAAATTTCAACAGCTTCAACAAAAGTTTGGCAACATTGGTGTTCAGGTGAATTACAATTTACGATATTTAGTGTAGATTATTTCTAAATTTGTTTCATAACAGCTAATTTTTTGCAATAGAAAAATATTATAACAACACCAACAAATGATAATAAAGTTATTGAAACTGTGGATGTCCCTAACAACGAGGCTGAGTTACGATTAGCATTTGCACGTCAAACCGACGAATTAAGGCTCGTACGACGCCAGCTTGCTAATAGTCAACTACGAGTCAAAGAACTTGAGGACCAAATACGTAAGTTACAACGTCAATAAACTTTTCTCCAAATAACAATTTCTTCAAGTACGCTTGAGATTAACGTTTATGGCTTTGCTACAGTTTTTACAAACATGAGGTAAACGGAAAATAATATCAACAACGCGTATTATGATTATATTGTTATTTCGCCTATGCTTTCTATGTGCAAGGCGAGAAAAGTTCTCTAAATTATATTTTACTAACTTTCTAAATTTCTAAATGCATCATATAAACTGGTTATACATGCTTACATATTTATACACACATTTCGATATCTTATAAGAATCACATAAATGTACCAAGCCCAAATGTACTTTAATGTAGCTATTTGATACAAGACATTTTGCTTAGCTATTATATCGCGTGAATTAAAAGAGGATATGCAGACAACAGTGAATATTCGTAACATAAATAAAGAATGGTACCTGCTCATATGCAATGTGCAAAATACATAAAAACAACATTTCAGTCAAACATTTTCACTCAGTATAAACGTTTCAAAATATAATGCTGTTGATGTATGGTATATATGTATTTTTCAACAGAATAGCCAATTTAGCTCAAAAGTAGGTTGAAATTTTTGTGATAATTATGTGACTATTAGGGAATTAGAACTTTGACGTTTATTTGTAAGTATTTATACATTTGTATTTGAATCAATGCAAAATTAGGTTTATCTACAATAATTTGTAGAATCTTTATTATTTACATATTAACACTATTATTTTTTTCAAGATTACCAAGATTTTCAAGATTAGAATAAGATTAACACTATTTATTATTCAAGATTATTTTTTGGAGTATTTCTAAATATTCAATCATGTTAGGTAATTCTTTTTCTTCGTGTACGGTTTAATGAAAATAGTGTAATTTGTAGGTGTCCTATCTTTAGCCTTTGGCATACACCAAGTACATATTTATACTATCAAAGTATCTATGGAGAAATATATCACTCTGCCATTATTTAATTTTATGATTGCGCCGTATATGCTAAAGGTTAATGAGGAGACTGTGCAAACCATGCAATTTGTCATATAGATTAATTTATTACGTACTTTAGTATTATATCGTTGCTGCAATGTATATTATATGTGTGGTATATAAATTATACAATCATCGTAGCATATATATAAAAAATATTTTCACTGTCGCAAATTGTTCACTGCCGTTTCATTGCCATTGTTTGGCAATAAATAAGATAGTCAAAAAGATATATAATAGTGACAATATATATATATATACACAATTATCATAATTCAGGTACTATATTAACATCTTTTTGTGAAATCAGTGTACAGAAGAATTAAGTATTCTAATATAATACTAATGCAGAGAAATGTGTATCTTACTCCATTTCATAGTAGTAACAGAAGTATTTAGAAATTGTATAGATCGTTTCTAGAGAGAAGAGTAGTATAGATTTGTTATGTTTTTGAACATTGATAAATATTACTTTACTAGAGCGTGGTAAATTCTGGGAACATTTTTCATAGCTGACAGGGATGCTATCAACAACTATCAGCTAATTGATGATTTAATATATATAAAGTCAGGGCTGTTATGCAGTCCTCTGAATTATTTCACCAGGAAAAGAGTTATCACACTAGCAATATTAAATTTCTGTTTTATTATAACTAAACACCTTTTTCGTTTAGTTTATACATATATTTTTTTTCAATTTCTTATTATATTCTAAATTGATAAATATAGTACCTGGGTAACACCACATATTCTGTGCAGTAGTTGTCTTACATTAGTATATTATATGTATGATATTATTAAGGCCAAAGTAGACGTCCATTTTATGTTTATGTATTATTAGTTATTTCCATCTGCTTTATACACTCTCATACCTTCTATAGTTTTGCCCGAACATCTTGTCTTACGAAGGAGCGGTGTATAGATCTATAACTTTCCTGAGTATTTATTGTGAAACAGATCACTATGCCAAAGAAATGGTAATTGAGCATACGCTATACTATTACAACAACTCACAAAACATTGATTTATTAAATTTTACACCATACACTTACAGAGTAAGTTTATTCTATTACATGTATGGCATATAATGAAGTAGTAAATAATAGCATGATGATTTTATATTAAATTTCACGAGAAAGAAATTTTTTCCTTACACATATATTCCTGAAGGCGTGCAAATGATCTTACTGAAAGTATTAAGCAACGCTGTGTCACTTATTTATAGTATTTATGCGACTTCATCTTTTCAATGTGACTCTTCTTTGAGAAAAGATGAAGTACCGTTTAAATATATGTTCTACAGATCTCTCAAAAAATATTTAGCTACTGTCACACCTTTGTTCGCTTGCCTACCTTTGTAAAATCTTGTACCCTATTATGACATAAATTGGTGAGAGCCAAGTGATGAGACTCGATGATATGGAATGCGCAGAATTGCATCCATCGCCGGTACAAGTAAAGATGCAGGTCCGATAAATCAGTTTGTCACCTTGATGCTTCACATAATCACAATAATTTCCCATGTGCGCGGCAGAGCAAAAACGTTTAGTACCGATGCCATCTGTTGGAATAATTTTGCGTGAAGAGTTGCACAATGTAAGAAAAGAATTCTTTATGGATAATTTCCATCTGACATGCATAGCAATCATAAGGAAGATTAGTGGAGCTTCCCCTGGGCTCCCTCAATTACAAAATTATATTTTTCGACTAGCCTAATGAAAAATGGAGCAGACTTTATATTAACTCTTTGTGCTCCAATTCTTTTACTACGTTAATTGAATCTTCCTCGGAATAAAAAAATTAACAGACAACATTGATGAACACCAAGACAGTACCTTCAAGGTATACTTGGAGTGGAAAGAGTTAATATATACATAGATCACACAATTACTGTTTTCTCACATTTTACTTAGCTCCTGGCTTTAGTTCTTTTTTGTTCTACTTACACAATCATAATACTGGTTATTTCGAACAAAGAAGAGTTGTGATACACAAAGTGCGCAATTAACTACAATGGCATGCAAAATGCAATTGAGAAATTTCGGCTGTGCTTTTCGAACGGGACAAAAATTTGTAATATACAATAAGTGGTTGCACGCTGCGAGTTTACGCGTGAAAATTATAACAATCTAGGGCCGCTGATGTGCGTTTTAACATCGGTGATAAATTATGCAAGATATCCTAGATAAGGAAACCAAAAAATGTGCGTGGACACGTAGAAGAAAATAAAGTCATTAAGGCACACCGAGATCAACTGTTTATACAATGACCTCCATATCGTCCGATAGTTTTGACGCAATAACGCGCATCATAAACATGACTGCAATTCGTCGGTTGTAGATTACTTGTAACCGAATCGCCATCCGCGCAGTGCATCTCTTCGACCGATGCACACTGGTAACAATCCAGGGTCGTGGCTGGATTGATTAAGAGTACAGTAAGAAATTGCATATGTACTTAACACATTGTATAGCTTAACGGGCTCTCCTGAATTTCTCAATCACACTCAACCCCGATCGTCCTACATAGCGATTGATTGTTATTTGCTGTTATTTAGGAGGCTAAGTGTCGTTCGTTGAAAAGGGGTCATTGGTTAATAGAAAGGGTAAGTGTCCCCGTGATAGGTATGCGCTTGATTCGTGTTGCTGTAACCTTATCAAGCTGTGCCGGTTAGTCCACAATCGTTAGTCTCGCGTTCTTGTAAACATATACTTATAACTTGCAACTAGTTAGTCGATGATCGTTAGTCGTTAGCATTCATTGATGTTATATCTTTTACCCTCAAAACGACCGACGTGTTTTACGCAGTATTGCGCGCCAAAAACGTCGTCGCAAGATTCCGGCACTAAGTTGGTGTCGCCGCTTAAAAATTCGTTACATTCAAACGGATTGGAACTGTCGGTGCTGACACATTGGTAGCATTGCATACTGTGGGCTAACAAATGGAAAAGGGAAAATGTTAAAATGAGAAAAAGGAAAACGCGTGCTTTCTCTCTCTCTCTCTCTCTATGGCAATTTATTCGCGCGACAGTAAAATAGGGACGAGTAAGATTTGGCACGCGATAGGGGAAGCATTATTAATGAATCGTAGATCCATCTGGAAAAGCTATCTCTCAAAGAAGAATGTAATTCAGGTGCGTGATTTTGATAAATTGAAAATGAATGTTCACATTCTCACCCTCTATCAAGCAAATCGGGGGCGCAAAAGGGCACGCGTAAATATACGCTTTTGTTTGCAAGTGTACTCGACGGACCTACACTTACATCATAGATCGTCCGGATAATTATGCTTTTGGAACATGTGCTGCCTAATTCGGAACCGTTTTCGATTCTAACGAAACTACATCTGCAACATTGGAATGTCGTGGAATGAAAAAAAAAAAAAACTAAGATAATGGACACACGTGAGACCGTTAAATATATTGCTTTCTGAGCAATCCTGGAAAGTGTATCGCATTAAGGCGATAATATCCAATCGCATGGGAGAGTAGATAAATGCACGCAGGACTATTTGTCAAGGAGTACAGAGTACAGTACTGGCTTCAATGCGATAAGAAGATTAATCACTATATTTATGTATCATTGCTATTAGGGAGGTAGTACAAATCTCTCTTCGTGGGCAGGTCAAAAAGTGAATTACAATTTTCAAATTATTGTACGTCCCGGCATCCACAATTATTCTGTCATTTTAACAAAATCGATTTTTTTAATATAAATCACATGAGTAATGTGCACGGGTAATTTAGCAAACGGGTATTTGTAATTTTCTGGAAAAGAAATGGCAAAGGATTATTCTACTGTTAGATTTAACTTTTGTTTACTTCCTTTTCAAATACCGGTCGCTTATAATATAGAAACAACATTGTTTAACAGTTTACATCGACGCGTTGACAGTTCAATGAGTACGAAACGTTATAGTAAACTCTGTAATTGCTCCAGACATAAATCACTTTTAAGAGAATCTTACGCGAACGAAAGCGAAATGTATTTAGGCTACCGTAACGCCGCGCTTTCTTCACTCGTAATTTTACTAATAAAGAGTGAAAAATGTACGCGTTTCAACGAGAAAATTTCGGTGATGTATCGGGGCTGTTTACTCGAACACGTTGCTCGCTATCGATAAAAGATAATATCGTAGATTTGACATGTGCAGAAAAGAAACAGAATTTTTTATGCCCCGCCCAACGAACGCTAAGGCATTTCTGATGATGCATATCGCTACAGGTGCGCGGTGCATTAACCTTACCTGTATGAATAAAAAGCAGGAATATCGCCAATAGTACATCCGTTTTGTTTACGAGATTGGCGCTCATTTCGAAAACTTGTCCAAGAATTATTCTCGAAGCACGACCAGCACGTCTTGAACGGTAAAGTGGATGTGCTCGGATAGCACGTTTCTGCCCACCTGTTCAGGTGGTGGAATACTGTACAATGGTGACGTGACCCACGCGTTCTTTTACACTTCCGAACACTATGATGAATCACGAAGTACGTGAACGACACAAGCACGCGATCACGAATGAAGCTCTCTCAAGCGTCAACCGAATCTTACCGATTATATCCGAATACTACCGATTCAAACCGCTTCGATTCGATAGATCGATCTCGATGCCTTCCCTGGCGGCATTTTATCATTTCAAATAATACAAAGTGAGATAAACGAACTTTGATGTAGTTTATTATTTTTTCGTTAAAAGAATGAAAAGACACTTATAAATTTTAGAGGATATTACTGTTCCACTGATTCGGTATTTGTAACTTTGGATAAATGTATTTTGGGGTGACATATATGGTTTCTGTCAAAGACGAGTAAATCAAAGTACGCAGATTTCTTTATTAGTGTAGCATAAATAACAAAATACCCTGTTGACATCGCAAAATTTTAATCAATGTAACAACGGAATCAGCTGGCTGTGGATGTAACAATATTAGACAATTGACAATGTGAACATGGTATACGCTTAGACATTAATTTGGTAATAACTAATTGCGCGATGAATATAACAAATAGACATTATAAATAAAATATATATGTATCCTTTAAATAATGTAAAAACAAAACTGGATTGCACTTTGCGCTTACAACCTATTTGTACACTAAATCATTTAGAACGGTCGATTAGGTACTTTACAAATTTAACAAAGAAGTTTATCACACTGTATTATTCTACCCCGGCATTATTTTCGGTATTAGTCAAATGTATCAATCATTCTTGGTTCTCTCTTTTAATTTTAAAAACCGCTTGCATTTTACTTGGTCGAGAAGATTCAAACGCTTTCTGTCGCTACTTAAGTTTCCTTTATTTATTTGTGTACGATATGACGACAGTGTTTTTGATGCAGACTTTGTGACAATGTTGTCAACGGTTTTAGAACTCGATGGTTCTCCAATTTCACGAGTTTTTGGGGGCTTTTTGGTCATGATCTTTAGTCTTTTTGCACCATTTTTCAATACTGTCGTTTCTTCTACACTGTTACTTCTTTTGGACGAATTTTTAGAAATGTCAATTTTTGTATTGGATTTATGGTGTTTATTACCCACACAAATGACATCATTTTTATAAGTAGAAACAGACTTTTTGTTGCGGTGGTATCCTGTAGTTGTAGCAAATTTATTCATTCTGTTTTCCTGTTTGATTGTACACATAATGGAATTGTTTTCTATATCGTCCATGCATTGATTTTTTATAGTAATACAATTGTTTGTTCGACGAAACTTCTTATTCCCTTTTATTCTTTTGATTCCTGTGAAGAGCGATGTAGTACGATGAAGAATGCCTGATTTTTTCATAAGACTGGTTTCACTCTTCATTGATTCCTTTGTAACACTAGGTCGGTCACAAGTACGGTAAGACTTGAGTCCCTTTAGTGGTAAAGTCTGTGAAATAAATCCTTCATCGTCCTGTGAATAAAAATTGGCGTATAATTTATATCTTTTGAAACAGTAAAAATATGAAATAATTAGAATAACTGTTCTTCCTTTGTTGTCCTTTAGTATTGTATTAATTGTCAGAATCGTGTGAGAGAGAGATCAATATTTCTCCATTATGTAAGCATTCAAAGTACTTACTCGAAAGCAACTTACCAGATTATAGATTATTTTATGTGAAAAATTCTACATTTCACCTTTAATGTAGAAGTTAATACACAAAAAATAAAAAAGTTAACAAATTATATTTTAGCCATAATGTTCTTTTTAAACTTGGCTAATTCAGTTTCAAATATTATTCAGCTCAAACGTTTTATTAACTTCTTTATTTTCTTACAATTTATCATATAGCAATGTCAAACATAATTGTTACTGTGAAAATGGTCAATAAATGTCAGGACCAATTGGTTAGGATTAAGGGGATAAAATAAACATAAGGTAAATAAATGAGCACTAAAATATTATAAATTTATTGACACAGTCAAACGCAAGTGTGCGTGTATATGTATGTATGCTTGTGTGATACATCATAGTGTTTCTGTACATGAATTTACACATAAATTTAATCGCACTTTTCTTAATAGTCAACGACTTGTTGCATAATTTTCAAACTAAATATAATTCAAACTATAGGAACCGTGATTGTAAATCAATATGTGAACTGATCCTTGTTTGGTATTTAACTTTCTTTGCTATGCACATTAATTGGCCATTAAAAAAGAACTCAGTACAGTGTTTAGAATTAAAGGTTCGTATTGATTGGCAGTATGCTTAACAATAATAAAGTCAAAATAACATGTGATTTCAAATTTAATTTTTTTCAAGTTTCTAAATTATTTCTTACCGTTATAATTCTAGAATTAACATTGATCATATTTTTGTTATCACATTTAAAGAAAGTAAATTTTCATTACATTCTTACTTTAACTTTGAGTCATAAAAATGTCTTAGAATCTCAATTCAAAGTCAGTATGTCCTACCTCAACAAGTCTTCAACACCCAGTGCTATGATGGTTCAATCGCTTATACCATTATGTCGTGCCTTTCGCTAGAGAAATAGACATCATTAATTATTCACATGTGTTGTGTTAAATTATTACTGGCAACCATGAATTAATATTTTGCAATATTTTCACCAAGAGGTGTACCAAATTTTATTATCCTAAGAGCACTTTATTTGTCTGCTGATAAGGAACATTGTGGTACATATAGATTCAATGTTAATCAGATTTATTTATTGTAATGTAACACGTAAACGGCCTATATTGTAAAGTGCTGAGTTTCTCTTCCAATGTGACCATGATGTACATATAATAATATATGTACTTTTCTTGGAGTATTAAATATTGAACAAACATCATACTTTGTTTACAATTAACTTCAATAATCTGGATATTAAATGGATTTCGGGCATGTCCTATATCAACATCATTCGCAGAGTTTAAAGGGTTAGGCCACTCTAGAATTTTCGAAAAATCGATTTCTTTTTTGTTTATTTTAAATGGTCCCCTAGGAGCTCAAAAATGATATCTCAAAAGATTATGGCTGGGAAAAATCTCTAAGTACTCGGTTTTCGCATTTTAGTACAAGGCCGCTTGGTCCGCAGCGGGGTCCTTTTGTGAGCGCTCGAAGGGCGGTACTTTAGGGAGGTGACTTGAGCAGATATACGGCAGATGTTATTGAAATCATTTGTTTCCTGACTAGTTTAGACAAGTTTAGACTTGTCGAACGTCTCTTTCAGCTTTCAGTCCGTTAGGCACAGCCAAGGGTTTGAGAAGGACGCTAGTCGACAATGACAAACACTCGTTGACAAACACACACTTGTTTTTACAACGAGCGACAAAATGGTGTACAGTGGAAAGAAAGGAGGAAAAACGTCATCTGGCAACAGCAAGAGATCAAAAACATGTCGAAAAAGACCATTGAATCGCCATGAGTTGGAAGCACCAGATGACTTGAATGTCAGTAGATTGGCAAAAAAACTGAAGCAATTGCACGAAGATCTGTATGATATCAAAGTGAATCCAGTGTTTGCCAGAAAGTGGCAAGCGCGGTTTGGGATTCAAACTAGTAGTGTCCTGTGAGAATTGTGGAAAGACTGAGATACCGTGTTGTCCATTTGTTGACAAAGGCTATGAAATCAACCGTAGAATCGCAATTGCCATGCAATTGCTTGGAGTTGGGTTGCACGGAATAAGAAAATTCTGTGCATTCGTGGAATTACCTTAGTCTACCTTTCACTCATTCTACGATAAGGTTGTCAAAAGAATGTCCATTGCAACCAATCTAGTTTGCAAGAACAGTATGATGAGAGCTGCGGAAGAAGAGAAAACCATTTCTATTGAAAATGGAGAAAATGGAATTGTAGTATCAGGTGATGGTTCGTGGAGAAAACGTGGATCTTCGTCTTTGTATGGGTAAATGACTTTTATTGGCAATAACTGTGGAAAAATCGTTGATTGTGTAGTGAAATCAAAATACTGTAAGGCATGTGAGTATTGGGCTAAAAAGATGGGTGATTCGTAGAAACAGTGATTCAGTTCAAAACATGAGAAGCAGTATATGGGCTACACTGGATCATAAATTATCTACTGATGCCAAACCACAGCACGACAAATATCCTATTGGAGAGGATTCATGGTGCTTATGGCAACTGTAAATTTTTCACTTTCCACTTTAGAAGTGCACCATTTGGCCAAAAATCAATATATCGAAAAAATCCTACGTACTTCTATATTATTATTTTATAATCGAAAAGGTTATTATATATAACCTTATGTATAAGCTGTTATTATACAGCTTATATAATCGAAACAAATTCATTGGCTCATTATAATTCAAAAATTACAGGAGCTGTTTGTCCGGCCGTGGACCCTGGAAAAACGGAGACGTCATCGTAAAAAAGCTGTACAGTCGCCATTTTGAAATTAATCGCTTCAAAAAAATTATTGTATACCGTCACTGATATGTATGATAAACACCCTTTTTTGTAATCTCGATTTATTTTGCAGTTTTTCTGAAAAAACATCCCTACTACCGTAACTCCAAAAAGCCTACTTTTTTCGGCCTCTAGAGTGGTCTAACCCCTTAATATCTGAATTAGTATTCAGAAAATTTGGAGTCATAGAGCCAAATTAATATTATGATATACAAACATACAAAGCATGAAGTTGTGAGCAGTTTTCGTATAAACTTTTATAAGAGAAGTGTACGAACAGTTATTGTCATGCATATGTAGTTTATATGGAAGACCCATTAGTTTGTCAGCTAAGAAGACAAAAAAACTTTGTACAGTGAAAACATTAAACGAGTGTTCTATATTTAATTGCATTAACTGCTGTGTGGTATACTTAGAACCTTCTGAGTACCAATCACTTGCACAATCCAAATCTGTTGATGTTATTGAACTAGTATTTGTACATTTTGAAGCGTATATACAAATAAAATCTCTCTCCCACGTATCAACACATATAAACATATAATGTTTAACACATATTGCAAAGCTAGTATAAACTTCTACACTTTTAGGCACTAATGTGTCGTGGCATTAATGAGTTGGTATACTAAGCTTCAACGTCTTAGCAAACAAATTAAGATAATATGCAATATCGAATATCGGTATTAGAAATTTCATTCTCATTATTTGCATCAAACTTTACCTTCTGGGGTTTGTTGAATGACGTTGAAATTGTATTGTTCACATAAGTGAGTTTCAAGTAAGATTTTACGCCTCTTAGACAACGATACTGACTATTTGGTAAACGACTATTGGGGTTATTGCTTGTAAGATCAAGTATTGAAGGACCCAATGCTGCTCCAACCTATATATAAAGTGAAATGCATATATCTTTTATAAATATATATATGTATATATGGAAACATTAAAGTTAAGAACAAGTGCTGTCTTACTGCTTCAAACACTGCAGGAGTATATTTTGGTGGTATAAACATGTGGTTCATAGTTTTATTGATGCCATCGCGAATTCTAGCAGGTACAATATTTACTAAACGACCAGAATTGTAATTGCATTCAAGAGTGTAACTGCGTACAAGACCTGTCATTTTGTAAACTGCTACTCGTCCTGAACCTTCCCTTGACATACCATCTCTTTTATCTCTGTATGATTTAAAAAAATTAACATCTTTTGAAGTTTACCCACCCTCGAGAGTATTCAATTTCTAGAAAATGTACTTACATAAGATACATGTTCCTCTCTGCAAAATTACACGAAGTAAAGTGAAAATTTGGGTTGTTTATTGACATTAGTTTTGGTAGCAACATGCAAGTAATAGTATCTTCTGGATCTTCAAAGTGGTTTCCATACATAAAAACTCCTTTTTTTGAAGCATGTCCATGCAGATCAACATATAAGAAGAGTCCAGAGTTTTCTGAACATTTAGGAATTTCTCCTATTCCAATAGCAGTACAAATCGATTTATTGGAAACTTTACTTTCTTCGCTTACATTGCTTATCACTTCACTTTTGGTTACTTCATTAGAGATTCCTTCACCAGCACCTATAGACAAAATCAAAATATGTAAACTAACTGTGTCATACGCATAATCTCTTTGTCATTCATTTTTGTTTGCTCTGTTAAAGATTCCTTCGCCAATACTTATTAGCAAATTAAAAATATATAAACTAACCTTGTGTTACACACGATCTCGTATTGGAGCAATCGAACACAGTGAGGTTTTTGTTATGAGACATATTCTGCAAATTTTCATGTATAACTATACTAGATTGTTCAATGGTCGGTTCACCTTTTCCTTTTTCGTTCAATGTCATGAGTGTAACCTGTGAAACCATTGAGATTGTAATCCATTCTATAAAAAGACTGATCTTTATACATAAATGCTGTTGGATGGGTAATAAAGTAGTACCTGCTGAAGCAATTTTGTCGTCGTATCACATATTACAGGTGACAGCGAAGCATGTGCAGTTAGGGTGCTTATGCTCTTATCTGTACTGTCGTCCAAATTTATTTTCAAAACGTCTTGAGAAGTAGCTTCATCTGCTATATTGTACGAGTAGTGGTAATACCTAATTGTGTAATAATACATAACATAAATCCATATTATCTGATATATTGTTATGCCATTCTGTAATGAGTATATTGTATAATGGATATATTTACCTAATTAAGCTTCGTGCAGCATATATTGTAGGATGTTCAGTTATAGAGGGATTTAAGTAGACCCTATTAAGATTTACTCCTTTTGTGTCCATTCGATAGTGTCCCTTAGCTACTCCATCAGGATTGAGCATCGGTATAAGTTTGAACACATATAGGCGGCGTAAATTAATGGCAATGTGATCGTCACGGTTCAAGAGAAAATTAAGAAAGCCGTTGAGGACAAAGCTAGACGGTGTTTCACCTGGATGAACTCGAGCACTAATAAGGATGACCTATAAACATTGAATTTTATGTTCAGGAACTGGAATGCTGAGATCTACCAATGATAGTCGATCGAAATAGCTACATACTTTTTTGTCCCAAAATTTAAAGGGTCGTTCTTCATTTTTGTCAGGAAACAAATGTATCAGTCTCTCCTCTCTCTCCGTCGATATGTTGTGGTAAGAACTTATTGTTAAGACATCTAATCTACGATCTTCGAGGGACTTTATTGCACATTCTCTATGGTAATAAATATCATCTGCAACAGTTGGCTGCTTTGCTGCCATTTTGAGGTCTATCTTTCTTAGATAGTTTTGCAGATCCGTGAAAGAAAAGGGATATGTGAAGGCAAAATAAGTTATAGCTTTAGGATTTTCGTGTGTGATGAAGTGAAACGATAAAGTAAAATCGTTTCCTTTTTGGTCAAGCTGGAATATGGAAGTTGTTAAAGTTCTTAAGGTTCTAATTATTATCGTAATGTTGTTGTGAAAAATGTGCAAATTGTACAGGAGTAATATACTCACGGTATAAGTTGGTTTCTCACGTATTCGTTCCCAGTGTAAATGACCAGGTACTGTTTTAAAGACAGGTGACATTCCTTGGCTAAACATTTTCACTTGTTTGTTTAGATTAACTATGTTAAGTTTCACACAAACACCGGGAGCGATGGCTTTCAGCCCAAAATAAAACCAAGTCCTATTGTTGTTCTGGTATTGCGTTTCATGACAATCGTGCTTCGTCCATAAATTAAATTCATAATCGATTGTGTCTTCTGAATTGGAACTTTTACATGATTTACCTTCCAATTCGCAAGCATCTATCAAAAGATTACGTTACAGCATTACAAACCTGAATGCAATTCAGAGATAGGTTAAGCAATTATTTTTGTACCTTTATCTGATATTTCGGGTGTTTTCACTTGTTCGACTTTAGCCAGATTAGCGGAATCAAAATTATTATAAAATATAAAATTTCCACAAGTGATACCTTCGGATGTGTTTGCCATGACGCATCAAAAGTTATGCGATCGTCTAAAAGATATTTATAACATATATTCAAGTATATTCTTCAGAGTTATGAAGAACGTGTATTATCGGACAATATTCTTTTTAGTTTAAATCTTACTAACGAGAACATTAATTTGCATCATTCGGAGAATCGTTTTAGCGTGACAAGAAAATCATCTTTGACAGATCTCAATTAAGAAATCATATGATTTCTATTTACACCTCGTCGAAGATTCTATTATGTACTAAATGCACATTAACACCAGCAGGAGATTCTATATTCGTTCATTCTTGTCAGCTAACTATTTTAATATAACACATATTCGTGGGAAAATTTGTTGAAACATTATAGATCGGACGTCTTCAAAAGTTCATGTTTTCAATCGTCAGTAACCGATGGACATTGACACATTCTAAAATAACTCTGACGCTTGCTGTCCCATTTTGCCTTTACGATGCATTCATTCCGATTCTGCTGTTAGATCGTGTTGCGTTATTCCGAACTTTCCGAACGTTGTTACTTCACGATATACACAGTGTACGGCACTGAAGCAGTGTCATTTAAATCCTTCTCTGGACTCCCATGCATTGTCTGCTTGTCTTTCACTTATTATGTAACCTATACAGTTCTTACTATTTTACAAGCGCACTTACGCGCTTAATTGCACAAACGAACGTTCATCGAGTAATTAAGAATTATAATCTTAGTTTTGTTATGCTTGTAAAGAAGTTCTTTGCTACTCGCGTGTGTTATCTGTCACATCGATAATCGCGTCGGACCCTTGCACGGTTTCATGCCATTAATAAACTCATTTGGTAAAAACAGTAACATAACCCTCTTCAGACGGTACTTCTCACGGTACGTGCGCGCTAAATTCTATTACATTATTTCAGAGCGCCGCACAATTTCTCGATTGTCACGTAAAACATATACAAGAGACTTCGTATGGTAAATTACTTTAGGATCGTGGGGGTGTACGCAGCCATAATGTGTTTCTTGCGCTCAAACTGCACGACACTAAATTGAAAAGGAATCAAAGTTTAAATCTGGTTTTACATGTCCCAGCTAGAGATGGGCGATGTTGACGAAATAGGATCCATTGTTAAATTAATCGATTTATCAATAGTCGATGCTTTTTCAAAAAGACCCGGCAAGAATACCAGTTTACGCATACGTAATTCGCCACGTAAGTTCAATTGTTTTTTGAAAGTATCACAACTCGAGTGCGCTTACGAGTTATTGTTTCGGAGCGCGTGCAAACTCTTGCTCCATAAAACTTAAATCCTACATCGTAATATCATTAAGCAAGCGTAAGAAGAGAACCGCGGATACGCTGATTTATCGAATTCAAAATTATCGGGCTGAATCCGTCTGTCGAGGGTGAAAACAAACAGCATCGATTATTATCGATACATCAAGTGAGAGTTGGTGAGAGTATCGTTCGTATCTGCGCATGATCAAAATGAGATCGAATATGCCGAGATTTTCACCTTCGTCTAGTGGCGCCCTCCGCGAGCAAACTACCATGCCGTATTACGTAATAACACCTAGAAGGAAAATTTAAATGTCTCAAACAAGAGTCAACAATTGGCGCGCCCTACCGGCGGCGCAGAATATTATGCTCCAAACAAGCGTTCGATTCATAAACAATTCATTCGGACACAGTGAACCCGTGCTCACCCATTCATTTCACTTCGCAGGTGTGGATTATCCAAGGGACATGGATTTAACGACCCTGAATAATCGACGAATCGTTCTATCGATTCGTAACAATCTGTCGAGGGAGAAATGTCAGGAACGTAACATTCCAACACGGCATATCGAATTCAATATGTCCGCCGAAGTGACGGGCCTCACTACGCAAGTCACACGCTCCAATCGACTGCGCAACGGCAACGGATCTACCTTAAAGTTTTCTCGAGGAGTAGGAGAAGAAGGTGGAGGAAGTGTAACGGGTTCTCGCGTGATAGGAGAAGGAGCTTTTCTTGTTCGATGTAGAAGGGCATAGGAGTGACGTGTCACCAGTGGAGTTTAGGCAGTGCAGACGACGTTGCCCACTGTCAATGGGCTCGAGCGAATCGCAGGTAGAGTCTTACACAGACGCGAACTCTCGATAGATATATTCACGGTACTCACACCTCCAGCGCGTGCCGTATCATAAGAAGCAGCGACACCTTCTCGTATGGCTCAGACTGTGTTTCGAGGCGACAGGGAGCACCGGGCCCGAGAGAACGCCAAACCGCCACTGACATTCTCTTTTGGAATAAAATTCTCGTGACTCTTCCCTACATACGTGGCGCACCAACGGCACCGACAACATGTGCGGTGAGTAATGATCCCTAGTTTATGTCACCCTAGATCGTTTTTTACTCCATTACTCCATTTTCCACGTGGAACACGGCGGTGGGACGTTCGAGCGAATCTATAGTGAGAAGAACCTCTTTACCGGTACCTTATTCCCTACAATTCCCTAGACTCCTCGTAGCGCTTTCCGACTAGAAGAAACGGATCAATGAGAGGTAGAGAATTAAATCTGGAGCTTATTATTGGAGCACGGTGGGCAAGGGTGCTTCTTTGCCCACTGTCGCAGGATGCGTTCTGCACTTGTATTTTGAGAGACGTAATTTGTAGGAAGAATAGGAAAAGTGCGAGGGTTGGGATTAGAGGTGCGTTCTACGGATGGATTAATTGATTTGGGTTGCACAATTACGCGTATTATTCCGCGTCGATCTTTGACACGAGAGAAGAACGTTGAAGGCGGGGGCGTTCTAGGCAGGATAATTAATATTAATAGGCATCTAACGCGCGGAAGTAATCAGCTAATTCTTATCGTTCGCGTTCGCGCGTCCTTCCTTCCGTGGCCACTCCTCTCCGTAAATTTTTCTTCTCTCCCCAAGAGTAACTCTATCTCCGATGGATCGCGTCTTCTGCAGTCGTTCCAAGATACGAGATTTTATCTTTTAATGTATGATCGCGGATGTCGATGTTATTCCACGATAAGAAAATTGCGCGAAGGAAGATAACGGGGACATTTTCTAGGACAACTATCGAAAGCTGCTAGCTCTCTCGACTTGGCTCGTTCGGCCTATAGATACGGTACTTTATCGGGACTTCGGGGAGAATTTAAAATTCGCTTTTAAATTCGTCCGGTGGTGTCCCGGCTTCCGGAGAGAGAGTTAGCTTGAGTGAGAAGGACACGTGCGTGTCGCATCGTGCCTGGAACGATAAATCGAGAGAGACGGATATTATTATTGGTGCGCTTTTATCGAGGACACGTGTGTCCGTCGTTAGTGCTCCCATGACGTTTCCACGTTACTCGTATGCCCACGATTTATCATGTTCGACGTGAATGCGCAGCGAGATGCGTAAATTAATTTTTCTTCTTCATAGTCTTCGACGATGAGCCTTGTGGTAGATTACATTACCTTCCTTATTTACCATTGCGTGGCGGATGATGTCGAAGCGGGTCAGCTGTGTACAAAGTAGCGAAAGTGAAAATTATGTAATTTCTTATTTTTCTTCTTTCCTTTTCGGTTCAATCGCGGTCACGGTAAAATTCAACGGTCGTATATCGGATCGGCGAGGATTGCGCAAGTTTACCTGGGCGGTTTACCAACTGATTTTTTTTTTCTCTCTCTTTTTGTTTTCTTTTACGGGCTTTCGATACTACGGCGAAAGTGTGTTCTCCTTGTATTACGCTCTCCTCTCCAGGAAGACTTCGAAACGAAGTTTGCTCGAAGACGGTGTACGATGCAGAGCGCGGTAAAGGTTGAATTTTGAAATTGAACGATAGTACCATTCCGCGCACGACCATGAAATTCGTTCTTTAGCAGTGACCAACTAGCGCGCGAAGCATTATGAATCGCGAACACCATTTGCATATGTAAATTGGCGTGCATTAGAGTTGTTACAAGGTACGTGGTAGTTCGAGCGCTGCAAGCAACGCGTAAGTGAAATTTTTTTTTTAATTGTCGCGGTTAAGCTCTTCCGTTAGCGTTTATGAATTTTCCCTCGAATTACAGATGGCGATTTTGGAGAGAGTGATAAAGGTTCGGAGATTATCGAACCCCTTTAAATTAAATTCTTCAAAATTATGCTCTAAAATTGCTCTGATTAAATTCCTCAAAATTATGCTCTAAAATTGCTCTAATTAAATTCTTCAAAATTATTGAATTGAAGCGGTTATCTTTGCTCTAATTACAATTGCGTCATCCACTTTAGAAATTAAGAGAAATTGGAACGCTTTTTATTATCCTTTCGACGAGGATTGTTCTGTAAATTCAATCGGGTAGAATGTTGACATTACCATTCGCCGATGATATTTATACGCGCTGCTACCAGGGAAGGGAGCGCATCGTGAACACTTTTTCCCTTCGAAATTCACGTGCATTTAGAGTTGTTGCAAGGTACGCGGTAGTTCGCGCGCCACAAGCAACGCGGTAACGAAAAGATTCTTTTAATTGTCGCGGTTAAGCTCCTCCGTTCGTGTTATTAAATTTTCCCTCGAATTACAGATGGGGATTTTGGAGAAGGCGACGAAGATTCGGACATTATCGAACCTCTTTAAATTAAATTCTTCAAAATTATGCTCTAAAATTGCTTTAATTAAATTCCTCAAAATTATGCTCTAAAATTGCTCTAATTAAATTCCTCAAAATTATGCTCTAAAATTGCTCTACTTAAATTCTTCAAAATTATTAAATCGAAGGGTCTATCTTTGCTTTAATTACAACTGCGTCATCCACGTTGAAAATGAAAAGAAATTGGACGCTTTTCATTAGCCTTTTGACGAGGATCGTCCTGTAAATTCAATCGGATAGAATGTTGACATTACCATTTGCTGATGATATTTATGCGCGCTGTTACCAGGGAAGGGAGTACATCGCGAACTCTTCTTTCCTTCGAAATTGGCGCGCCGCGATCCTCGAGGTCAGTGACCCTTGGGAGTTGCGCGCTTCTTTCACCGATTCGCCGATCGTGCAGATATTAAATGTCTTCTTCTCGCATGTCGGATGTGAACTTTCCACCTTAGGACACTTCACGGAATAGATCAGAAACATATGATTTCTTTCGTCGTATTGGAACAAGAACGGAAGCGAAGAAACTGAGTTGCAGTAGGGTGAGGTAGAGAGGTAAAGGAAAGAAGTGGAGTCGACGAGTTTACATTACTGCAAATTCGTTCAACTAACGGCCGTGATTAAATTCTCATTTAACCAGTTAACTGCGGATTTTTTTTTTTTAATTTTGATTTTGAGTTTTTATACCGGATGGTAAGTTTTTTTTTTTTATTGTTCACGATCAAAAAAATATAAATTTGGGTTGACGCGTATACACGCAGTTAACTGGTTAATATAATTTATATTAAAACACTATCCAGGGGTTACAGCATTCAAAACTTTTTGGGTTAACGAATATTTCGAAGCTTGATCTGTAAATAGCAGTAAGAGGCGCGTATCGAAAAGTCGAGTGTCATTTGCGTGTTATGCATAGGTCGTATGCAAAAGAGCAATGATAATACTGTATCAGTTTAGTGAAGTTAGTAAACGCTATCGAAGTTAATACCTTTCTCGCGCATAGTTCATTAACACTACACAACTACCAAATCTGTAGAAATAAGTGGTCAACAAAAGAAGTCTCTATATGAAAAAGAAAAAATTGGTAGTTCTACTGATAAAATAAGCGTTCACTCGGTCAAAATGAGTGGTCAACTGAAGAAGTTTCGATATGAAAAAAAATTGGTAGTTCTAGTGATAAAATAAGCGTTCTCTCGGTTAAAATGAATAGACAACAAAAGAAGTTTTTATATGGGAAAAGATTGGTAGTTCCAGTGTTAAAGAGAAATTCTTGTGAAAAATTGGTCACTTCTAGTGTTAAAAGTTCGCATTACCTGAAACGAAAACATCAACTGCGCATCCTCGAATGGGGATTGAGTGTTTGGTGTCCTCTACGGGTCGTTGGTATGCCCCGCGTTTAAATGTCAGGCCAGGAGCGTGTGCGTGACTAGCTCGCACAAGCTGCGCCCGCTGCTCTCAGGACACCGGAGGATTTGCCACGAGGAAACTTTCACTCGCTAAACCGCCTCGTGCCGACCTAAGAGTGGGCGCGGGACCTCCACGCCGATAGGCAGTATTTTACCCCTCCGAACCGTTGCCCTGCAACATTGTTCGTGCCCGAGGAGAACCTGTGTAATGGAAATTGAGCAATCAGATTTAATTCCGAGGTTCACTCGATATTCCCAGTTCATCGAGCCTGGGTCGATTTGATGAATTTCAAAGAGAAATTGTGTTTATAAAAAAGAAGTCTCGTAAACATCCAGTGTTCACGATAATAACACATACTTAATTTTGTAACTAAACTCTGTAGGAGTCTGTACTTTAATCAATTGCTCGAGGAAGAGCACCTCGCGCCATAACAAAGTATTGATTTCGACATTCCAAGACCAGTTGGAGTTGTGAGGTACTAAGAATGCTAAGCGCACGATAATCACATCTGGTCCACGATATTTGTCAGCTCGAAGACGCATATGGATTGCAGCTGTTTAAGGTACTCCAGAAACCCGGCTTTCTTCTGTCATTCATTCCAATTCTCTTGTGAGTGGTCATTATCTTCAATATGCTTCATAAACATGTTTATACGAGGGGTTTCGGGATGCAGTTTCATTGAGAAAACAGCGTCTACGATTACGCGTCGACCGCGATATTAAAATATTTACGGAAACGTGAGAAGATCCTTGGGCGAGGACAGTGACGATGATGCAACGACAACGTGTTCTTAAGTGATTGGAGGCGGGTGAAAAAATCAGATGGGTGAGGGCACAAGGGATGGTCCGCCTGTTCGGTAGAAGGAGAAAGATGAAGAAGGAGGAAGAGGTGCAGAGAGAAGAGAAGTCTGCAGAGCAGATGGGTCCAACTATTTTTTTCCGTGGCTTACGGGCACGTGGCATATTTCAGATAAATTCTCCATTTGTTCTACGATATTTGAGACGTTCCCTGTATCTGATTCAAAAGTGAAAAATTTTTTTCTCCGTCGATTTCTCGTAGGATGGAAGAAAGATTCTGCACAATAGATAAGTCCAACTACTTTTTTCCGTGGCTTACTGGCACGTGGCATATTTCTGATAAATTCTCCATTTGTTCTACAATGTGTGAGACGTTCGCTGTATCTTATTCAAAAGTGAAAAACTTTCTTCTCCATCGATTTCTTGTAGAATGGAAGAGAGATTCTGCACAACAGATAGGTCCAATTAATGGTTTCCGTGGCTTACCGGCACGTGGCATGCTTCTAATAAATTTTCCATTTGTTCTACCTTCTTCGAGACGTTCGCTGTATGGAATTCAAAGGTGAAGAATCCTCTTTTTGATCGATGCTCGTCCCCAAGTGTGGCAAAACTGGCAGAGCAGAAGCGGCTCGCACTCGGTCATTGTCATTACGACACTTCTGCTATAGATCAGGGCTTTCCAATTAGTTTTGTTGGCGGGCCAAATTTGATTTTTAAGAAAAGCTCGCGGGCCGCAGTTAAGTTTGCACCTGTGTTTAGATGTTGCCTACTTAGCATTACCCAGGGGCCACCACGTGGAGGTGAGACAAATTTTGGCTCCCTTTTTGGTTTTTTATTTAAACATTTTTTTGTTTTTAATTTCTTTTTTTTTATATTTTAAAATTTTTTTTTGCATTACAATTTTTTAAAATGACTGAATCGCGACATGCTAGCATCTAATGAGAAAAGTGTGCTTTATAAAAAAATGCAAAAATAGTTTAATTAGCATAAAGTACAGCTATGTGATGTGGTGCCATCTCTTAAGTCAACTGCAAAGTTTTGCAAAATTATGGAAAATTGTGATTATTTCTTAAAAAGGAATTATTTACGTATTTTCCAAAATCATCAGCGGGCCGCACAAAATGACCTCGCGGGCCGCCATTTGGGAAGGGCTGCTATAGATGATCGATTTACACCTGGAGGAAGCCGAGAGCCAACTTACTTTCCAATAACATATTCTTGCGACACGTGGTCCTCGCTATATGCCTCTCACTTCTTGACCGATAACATTTCGTTGGAAGGATGTAGCTCGGGTCTCGTTTACAGAGTTCTCGAACTTTTTGTAGAATCATTTCTCTTCTCGTAAAAGTACCCTAGAGCGTCAACAAACGTTCGAATAAAACAGTTGAAATAACCGACGACGAGGCTCGATAAGACAGATTCAATTGTTGTTCCTCCTACATGCTCTTAAGAAGTTTTACGATAATAACAGCAACATGGTGAAATTGGTCGTGTAAACAGTTAACGTGACGTAGCCTCTTCTTCTGAAGCTTCCATCGAATCCATTCTCCTTATCGAGGCGGTGTGTTTGCATGGATTCGTTGATCTTGGCACCTCTGTTTATGAACATTATTGCTCATCACCGCTGTCTGCGCGACGACGATACCACGGATATCGAGAATTTCTTAATCGAACGTTCATGGCGCGCGACGTCGCGCCCGTATTGCGAAATGATTCCCCTTTTTCTGCCTTCGGGACCTTTCGTTAGGCCAGACAAGCTGACGCAACAACAGTTTATTAAGAGTTGATCCAGAAGCTTTCACCGCGCACGACAAATCCACCAACGGAGACTCGTCTTCGCAGCATGCTTCTCGCTCTAGGTGCGCTCTTTTTTTCATTAACTTCAAAATTCTCCAAATCCACGTTTCCCAGATTCGTCGGAGGCTCCACTTCGCGTAGGTTTTACGAGCGTATCTTTGCCACGTGCTCGTGCTTCTCTTACGAGTTAAATTTCGTTAGGCGGAACATGTGACGCAATAACTAAAGAGGATAACATCCTCCTCGCATTCCTCTCGCGATAGTTACGCGCTTCTTTTCATTGGCAAAGGTAATTTCGAAATTCTCGGTATCCACACTTTTCAAGATCACGTAGATAAGGCTCGACGCGGTATTAAAAGCCTATCGCCGCACCCACGCGTTCGCGATTCTCTCACGATTTCGATTTAATCGATGCGATCGCGATGGATTTACACTATCTTCTTCATTCGTCGAAGAGGATGGTATCGAGATGCAGAGATTTCACTCGAGAATTCTACTATCGTGTATTCTACCTGAGTGTTTCTTTCATCGTCGTAGAATCTCCGTGAAGCCAGTGGAGCCGGACCACGAGGGTATTCGGGCTATTTTGTGTTAGTAGGTCGGACGAGCAAGTTCGTCGTGCTAGACTCTAGACCGTGACATCGCACTTGCACGGAGCCTGCGAGGTTGTTCAACCACGAGGGAAGTTTGCGCCATTCCTACGAAATCGCATTCTATTTCACGTCTCACACTATTCTCAAGACTCGACATTCTTCGGGATTTACACGAGACAATATTCTCTTGAGACTCGACCGAGACTCGACCGATAATCAAGATCGATATTTATATCCGACGCTTCACGAGGCGTTTCAATCATTGAAACGGAAATGGCTCATCCACCGGACGTGGGTTTTTCTTGTCACACCTACGTACTTTCTCCCTCGTTCTTCTTGTAACGAGATATCACGTGGATTAGCGGCTACGTGTAATCTTCTTTGAAAAACTTCACCGACGATGTCGAGACATTTCTTTGCTGATCGAGGCCACGCGATAATGGTCGCCTTATCGTAATTGACTTCTTATCATTTATATCGCCGTACGACGTAACAGGGGACAGACCGGTATAATTTTTTTCTTCTATCCCATCGGCAATCTCACCAGCCACAACCAGATGTGCGGAGGATGGAACGCACACGTGGAAGTCCCCTGGCTATGCGATCGAGCTTGCGGAAAAATCTCTTATCGATGACACGTCGAAGGATGATATCGCGATTCACGATCGATCCATTGTTATTAACATTAGATTCGATTTAGTCCTAGACGATCTGCGAGATCGTTGCGACGCGCGCAACACTACCGCTCTCTTCTTTCGAGCTCGGATTATAAGGGAGGAATATGAGTGGTGGTATGTTGTCGATCATTACCGACGTCTCTTCTACTCGTCTATCTTCGATCGCAATTAATATTTCATCGAGTGGAATTTAACGTTGGATTTGAGCTTTTATTTAATTTTAAATTTGAACTGTCATTTAAACATTTGCCTCTGGCAGCATTTAATATCTGTACTCCAATCGAATTCTAATTCTTTACCACTGGTTTTATTAAATTTTTACACGATGAGATTGAATAATTTGGACTGAATTAGAAAATCAGGTAGAAGTACGCGTTCCGTGGCGCATTGCGGGGTTAAAGAATGTATGGAAAGTCTATTTTGAAGATGGTGTAAGTCCATTTACAAAAAAAAAATTAACTAGTTATAAATAAGAAGTTTACGCTAAATCAATCGCAAATTATGTGAGATATTACTTTTTTAAAAAATCGATTTGCATCACTTTCAAGATAAACGGTCCATATATTGTCGACGATTCAGTCCGAGGAGACCAGGTTTAGAGAAAAGATACGGTCGGGCCAACGAAGAACCTTATCGCCCATTCTTTCTCGAATCATCTTCGCCAACGTACGTATTAATACCTCGGTGAAAGTCGGCATTCCTCCTAATTACTTTCGATTTCTTCCATTTTCTACGAACCCATCGACGACTTTGCCCAACTCAATTCTCATTTGCATACACATGGACGCTCACGAGCGCGCGTAGCCCACGGCGAACCTGGCTCCGGGCATCTTTCCCTCCATTTGCTCTCCCGGCCGACTGTTCAACGCGGTTGCATTTTTTAATTTGCATACTCGCGTAAACACCGACGGAACGAAGAAAGGAGACGGTAGAGTTCCTCGGAGTCGGGAGCGATTTTATTTTTCGCGACTGCCAAGCGCGCGCTCAACGGCGCGTGAAGAACTTTTCTGGAAGGAAGTTGTGGCGTGACCGAACGATCTGATTCCTTGAAGGTATGCGCGATGGTGATGCAAGAGAGCCCGGCGCCTAATCGGTGCGTATCGAGCGACTCGCGAGACAATACCGTCTCTTGTTAGATCTCTGGTTCGGCATGGAGAGGTACCATCGTTCTATCCTTTCGTGCCGCTTCTCGTTCACTTTCCCTTTCGCTTACGTCCACGCGCCTACGTCGTAGGTCGGTGTACCTCGAATTACCTGTTCTCCAGCTCACTCTCTCGAATCCTTCCGGGTGCGAGAGTGTGGTTTCCATGACCACCGTGCCGTGGCTGCGAGTGCAAAGAGTCCAACGATATTTATCGCACGTGTCGCACATTCACGGGCGTCGACTTTTTGCAATTTTTACGTGTAAGCTCGCGGAGCGCCGCGCCCTCGGCTTTTGATACTCCCTCGGCTTTTTAGCTGGGTGGTACCGTGCGCGCGTTGTCCAGGTCGCAGACGAGAATGAGCAGAGAAAGGGAAAGGAGATTGGCGAGAAGGATGTAGTTTGTAGATTCGATGGATTGTGGATTATTTTGTTACCGGGGTTTATTGCTTGCTTGGGTTTGATACTTATTCGATAGTGGTGGTCGTTTGTTTTGTCGTACGAGTTTTGGGTCCAGGTGATCGTTGGGTCTCTGCTGAGTTTTTTAGGTTCGACTTTTGGAGGAATAACGTTTCTGAGGTCGAGAGGTCTAGGAGGATCTCTCACGAAGCATTCACATTTAACAGTGTTCTTACCGCGACCGGTGAAATGACCGTTTTTAAAATTTACATTAGAATTTTCTATATGCAGAGTAATTGCATCGTCTTTAAATTTCCCCTGAAATATACGTGTAATACATTTTTCAATATTTTAGGAAAACTCGTGAAATTTACCGCCACGCTGATTTTCCATGGATGATCCGTGGCGCCACACTTTACATTTTTGTATCTGTGTGTGTTCTTTTTGTTAACGTATGATCTTGCAAAGTGCTGTAATGATTTTTCTGGAAGTCACCGGTGACCACCGTGGCGCCACAGGAGAAACCGTGGCCAGTCACATATGACCATCATGGCAGTCAAAGTGTTAAAGACGATGCAATTACGTTGTATATAGGAAATTTTAATCGAAATTTTAAAAACGATCATTTCACCGAATAGTGTTGAAGTATAGCTGCACATTTCATGGATGCGAGTGGATTAGAGACTCTAGTTCACTATTTTGTCGTTTGATGCGAAATCCGCTGAAGAAAGTTCGAGTCCAGGCGATTCACCTATTCTTCTCGTAATCTTTACGATTCCACATAGCTCCGACCTTTGGAGAAATAAAGTCTCGAGCAATTCGGTGAATACTCGCTCTCGGATTTTCTCGTCGACAAGCGCGCAACGTTCACCACAAAAGATTTTAAACGATCCTCAATCGGGTAGCATCCATTCGGCGAGACGGTCAACCATAATTTTACGCGTGGACAAGGCCGAACGAATGTGCGGCATTCCGTAAGAATGAATCACTCTTATTTGTCCCGGATTAGAAAACTTTTTCCCTACTCCCAGATGGAATTTAATCCAATCGGTGAAAGTATTTTGATAAAAGTCGTCTCGTAGTAATCGCTGATCCAATATTCATTACAATTTCAGGAATATTCGCTTACTTGAATTACTTGACGCCGAAGAGCAGGAAGGAGATCTTGGAGCTCCTCGTGGGTGGACTGAAGAGGTTGGAGTATCGCGGCTATGATTCAGCAGGTGAGAATTAAAAGCAAAAAAATCCATCTCTCGTACAAAAAGGAAATGCTCGAGCGAACTTTCCGAGGAATGGCAAGCACGAATAAACGCTTCACGGCCCTGCGCCCCTTTTTTTTCCAGGCGTTGCACTCGACACGGCCGATGGCAAGGACATCTCCATCATCAAGAAGCAAGGAAAGGTCAAGGCCTTGGAAGAGGAAATCTTTCACCGTAAGTGCCCCAGCTCCTCGTTCCATCGCCGAAGGACGATTCTCTCGTCCTTTCTCACAATCTGGGATCTCTTCCTCTTCGAATCACTCGGATTTTTGTTCACGCGAAATAATACACGATCTCATGACTAATTCTTCTCCTATCTCGATTCGTCGATTCGTCGATCATCCAAAAAGACACTTCTCTCTAATATTAGTCAGAAGATTATAAATTACGATTAAACGTGTTAAATTCGAGTGGCTCTCGAAGGCCTCTCGGCGGTGGCATGCGGATTACAAGTACGCATATTATTCCTGGTATTTACGATTCATCGATTATCTTTCAGGCATCGATATTGATTTTGAATCCGAGACTAACAGTCACGTGGGAATCGCTCACACCCGATGGGCCACGCACGGTGTACCTTCTGCCGTGAACGCTCATCCTCAACGCTCCGACGACGAGCACGCGTTTGTCGTCGTTCACAATGGTATTTAATATTCAGCCGTGAGTGTATCCACGAGAACGAATTCTCCTTAATCGAAATTCTCTCCAAGGTATCGTGACCAATTACAAAGAGGTGAAGACCCTTCTTCAGCAGCGTGGATACGTTTTCGAGAGTGACACCGATACCGAGGTGATCGCCAAACTGATTCACCATCTTTGGGTCCAGCATCCTGGATACGCGTTCCGAGAACTCGTGGAGCAAGTGGTCCAACAGTTGGTAAGACTCGTTGCTCGAAACCAGTGGTTCTTAATCTTTCCAAAGTCCCGAAACAGTTTTGCTTAGAAGGATAATTTGCAGAACACCATAATTATTAAGACGATTGAGATGATATTTCTGTGTAAAAATATTTATTCCTTACAATTTCCTGTCCGACATTTTGAGCAGCTGTAGCTCTAATTAAAAAAAGCGGCATAATGCGTTTGTGGAGCAATTTATAACGAACGAATTAAAAAAGAAAATCATTACTATCGGTTTTAATATACCTTATCCAGTGATTTTTGTTCAAGAACAGTGCTATTTGTAGCATTGTGCGCCACTATACGACAAAAGTCAAAGTTATGGCGTGTTATTACTCAGGTATAATATACATTGACGCTTTCATAATTTCGCGGAAGATTTGTAACAAGAACACCGGTTCAGAATCACTGGTCTAAACAGTCGAAGAAAAAAATGCACTCCTCCGTGCAATTCCTTTTCTATCATAGGCATCTCGATTTCTAATTGATTTTAGGAGGGCGCCTTCGCTCTGTGCTTCAAGAGCAAATATTTCGTCGGCGAATGCGTCGCTACCAGAAGAGGATCTCCTCTTCTCGTTGGGATTAAGACGAAGACGAAGTTGGCCACCGATCACGTACCGATTCTTTACGGAAAAGGTAAGGGGGCCTTAAAATCGACTGTCGATCGAAGACGGCTCGTAGTAAGAGAAATGGGAGTCTGACATGGATGTGGAGTCGCAGGGCATATTAGTGTCGTTTGATCGCAAGTGGACAATCGACGTTCACCATATCTGCGGCACAGTTTTTTTTTGGTATTGGTATGAGTCAGGTATTCCTTAGGTTCTTTCCAGGGCGAACACACTCATGGAAGAACATTATTGGTATCCGTCCAGTAGACCAACATAGTCCCCCGTAAGCTCACGGTAGAATAAATATTGTGCATTGGGGTGTTCAGAAGTGACTAGAAGATTCCACGCGATTAGAATTACTCACAATAGGCGCATCTCCCATTTTCTTCTATCTCTAGAATTGTTCTTTTGGTTGTTTCACCGATTGATTACTAATGGCACGCGCTTCGGTTTGTTGATTATTCGTTGGACAAACGAATTGGTATTCGTTGTATTTGAAATTCTCTACTGGGGTTCGGTGGCTAATTTCTGTCGTACCAAGATGAACGCTCCTTTTCCACTTACTAATGAAGTGGAGCGTTTTTAGATGGTAGAAGGACGCGTGGAATAACCATTTGGAGTGAACATGTGGGTATAATATTGAGAAAATTAACAGCTCTTTAATGCTCTGATTCTAATCGTTTCCGGAGGTTGCTACAACAGTTTATTACAAATGATCATAGAACGTAGGTACCTGTCACTCGCAATTAACAACTGTCCGCTGTTATCTCGCAATATCGAACTACTAATGCACAGCCATTAATCCAACCGGATCATTAATTTATCGAATGCTTTCTTACTTATCGTAAACTTTGAATGTTAATCGCACGTTTTTCTTTTCGCTATTAAGGATTTATTGTGGATACTACATTTGTGTTTCTTTTGCATGAACATCTACGGTTTGTTCTACAACTTTTCGCCCGAACAGATGACCTCCCACGCGCGGCCAAAGGTATAAATCCTATTATAAGATTATCTTCACTCTTTCGTCTCGTCACTGGATCTCCCTCTCATCCAAGAACAATACGACCCTCTAAGAATTAATCCTTCACGCTGCTTTTCACAATTCGATCGTTACCTTAAATTGCAGGGGCGATCCAGTGCGCGACAATTACACGTGGAAATCGCTGCAGCCCAGTCTTGCGTTTCTCTCAGATGTACCTCGTGGAAAAAATGTCAATGCCGGTCATCCCGCCGGTGAACATACCAAAATTTGTCCACGTTTTTGCTTTCCTTTATTTATTCTTTTTTTCGTTTTTAAGTCCCGTCTACGCGAAGCGAGTTTTCTAGTAGCTCGTATGCCTGCAGTTGGCTAGTGCGCAAGTTCCAGCACGCTTGCAAATTTGTGTGCAAGGTCGATGTACTTTTACCAAGCTTTTTTATTGTACAAGGTAAAAAAACGCCCACGAGTGAGATAGCGACCGGATCTCCATGTTACTGGCTCAAACAGTGACGAGCAAATTACCCGTTCACGCTGCCATTGTTATTCAAAGTTAGTTTAGCAGCTGGTAAACCATGCTGCAAGTTGCTAGTAAAATCGGTCCGCGTAATTGAGGCTTAACGTATTGATTCGACCTCGCTTGTTTCTGCGATAGTGAAAATGAGACTGGCCGATCGGAAATGTACCGTATAGCATTTCTGCTTCGCCGTGTTATCGAGAAAGCTTATTAAAATGCTTTTAACATTTTCGTCGATAACGGGCAATCTGGATTAAGACCTATTCTGGATTTTAATTGTCGAGATAAGGAAACTCGTGGAATGTTACGTTAGGATGTAGGACTTGAATTAAATCAGGATTGGGTGAAATTGACGATTAGGTGAAAAATCACATTGGTGCACATTTTCGCACCGGAAAAGGAAGAAGATGTACTCTTGAAGATCGGCAATGGCAAAGCTTTGAGAATGCAAGAGTTTGATCCTTGCATTTATAAGAAATTTACAGTCTGTGTGGGTATGTACGTGTGCGCGGCTTCTTCATCTGTGTTATTTTTGCGATTATGCGCTTATTCGGGAATATCGACAGGAAAATGGGCGTTGCCATTGTTCACTTTGTTTTCCAGTTATCTCAATCTCATCATTTACACGCAAGGCAGCGCGCATTTTCTTGCACGCGCAAACAATGGCATTCGTTCTAATTACGCCATCCTACTTTTAGTACTTGTTGTCGCTTTGCCGTGTCCTCGTGCTACTCTACGTTGTGCTCGTCAATTATATTTTGTTTGCGCCGCATATTTCATGACATTACTTGTTTACTAATTATTATTTTGTTTTCTTTTTCGTTTATCACCCTTCATCCCAATATGTGCAGAAGGTGAACCACCGACTCAAGGTATTACTTTACGATTCATTACAGAACAAAAAAGAAAAGCTTTTATTGCTTGCGTACCAAGGATTCTTGGTCTCTTGAAAAGTCTCAAGACGTAACAACTACAGCTGTATTCAACGCTAATGCACGTCACTGTGTCAAATACTAATCATAGCGTTATTGCCATTACCACGTAAGACTTACTCACCATTGCACAGGATCAATCTGGTTGTGGGGCTTCTAAAGAAGAAACAAAAGTGGTACGATGCAGTCATGTGCGTGCCGACTATTATTATTACCGTTGCGATTTTATTATTATTGTATCGTCCCTCTGGTCTCACTCACGACTCCTAGTCCCATTAAAATTGGCCACTTATTTAATCGGCCTAACTGCGTCGTCTTCGTTTACTAAAAACGAATCACACGTAAATTAAAAATCCAGCTCATCTGCATTGTGCCTTTTTGGTGCGGTATGCCATGCCTCCTGCACTATCAGCAAATTTTATTGTACCTAACCCAGGTCTTGGAAGGAAAAAAAAAACCTCACGTGAAAGAGTTGGATGAGAAAGGGGTGAATCCCATGTGATAATGCGATCTGGTGATAAGATATCCGACAATGCGCACGGGTCCCGACAGAACGATCGAAAAAAATCCGCATCGTTCGTTTTCCTTCACACTGGATTCGCATCTTTCCACAAGGTGTACAGTTCGAGCGGTTAAATTGTTCTTCCACTAATTCCTTTCCTTTTCTCGTGTTCGAACAGATCACCGTCCGCACGGTCGCACCAGCGATCTGCCTGTGATGCCACGCAGTGAGAGCACCTCCGAATTTCAACCCCTCGAGGACAAAGAGGTCGAATACTTTTTTGCCTCCGATGCCAGCGCCGTCATCGAGCATACCAATCGTGTGATCTTCCTCGAGGTAATTAACGACGGTCGACGTGAGCGAACGATCGAGTCAGAGTCTCTCTGAAGAAACTTTCTGAGAATTTTAACGCTGTCAATTTTTGCAGGACGACGATGTCGCCGCTGTGAAAGAGGGTGCCCTCAGTATTCATCGTCTGAGACGTTGCATGGACGACCCGCATGCTCGTGAGATAACCACTCTCAAGATGGAAATTCAGCAGATCATGAAGGGGAATTATGAATATTTCATGCAGAAGGAAATCTTCGAGCAGCCGGAATCGGTGGTGAACACGATGAGGGGACGACTCAATTTCCAGGACAATTTGGTCACCTTGGGTGGTATCAAAGTACGCTCATTTTTGTTTATTCGATTTATCAATACTATTTACATTGATATTTATTAATAATTATATTATATCATTTCTTTAGTATTATTATATAATAACACTATTTTTATTTATATTTGAGTCGTTCAGTGTACAAATCGATTAACTCCACTTTTTGCATTTTTCATCAATTTAAGCATCGAAGCACTTGATTAAGTCCCTACTTTTTATATTAGTAACATAAGTTTGAACATAATTTATGGAGTTAATCGATTTGTGCACCGAACGGCTCGTTTATGAATAATTTATTAATTTATTGTTTTATTCGGTTGCTCGATCTGACATCTCTTCGTATTTTTAGGATTATATTCCTGAGATCAAGAGATGCAGGCGTCTAATGTTGATCGGCTGCGGAACCAGTTATCATTCCGCTATCGCTACCAGACAGCTTCTTGAGGAATTGACGGAATTGCCGGTGATGGTGGAATTGGCGTCGGACTTCTTGGACAGAAAAACGCCAGTCTTTCGTGACGACGTGTGCTTCTTTATCTCTCAGTCGGGTGATTATTCGGAAGATTTTAATCGTAAGGTGGCAAGGAAGTGGCACTTTAATTGACGATTTTTTGTATTGTTCACAGGTGAAACTGCCGACACGCTCATGGCTTTGCGTTACTGCAAGGGTAGAGGGGCTCTGATAGTTGGTATCACCAATACCGTGGGTAGTAGTATTTGTCGCGAGTCTCACTGCGGTGTTCACATCAACGCAGGACCCGAGATCGGTGTGGCCAGTACCAAGGCTTACACATCACAATTCATTTCCCTCGTCATGTTTGCTCTGGTCATGAGCGAGGACAGAATATCTCTAGGTGCTAGGCGTCTAGAGGTATTGCAGTTTTTCTAGAAATAACCTTCTATTTTGCGTTGTTCTGTCTTCATTCAGATGTGTCACTTTGTCGCCAGATTATCGAGGGCTTGAAGGACTTGGACAATTTGATCCGCGAGGTATTGAAGCTGGACGATAAGGTGAAAGAGTTAGCAAAGTCCCTATTTCAGCATAAGTCCTTGTTAATTATGGGCAGAGGTTACAATTTTGCTACGTGCATGGAAGGCGCATTGGTAAGTTTGGTGGTTGTTTACAAATGATGGAAAAGTAACTAGTAGTGAAACTAATGATCTGTTGTTATTTACAGAAAGTCAAAGAGTTAACGTACATGCACAGCGAAGGCATAATGGCAGGGGAATTGAAGCATGGGCCACTCGCGCTGGTCGACGATTCCATGCCCGTTATCATGATCGTTATGAGAGATCCGGTTTACGTGGTGCGCTTCAGTATTAATTCCTATGCTTATCTACACTTTACTCTCGTACACAGATTTACATCGCGATATTTTTCAGAAATGCATGAACGCTCTGCAACAAGTTACGGCGCGGGACGGAAAGCCGATTGTAATTTGCGAAGAAGGCGACAAGGAGACAATATCCTTCGCCGATAGGGTACTCGAGGTGCCTAGAACCGTAGATTGCCTGCAAGGTATTCTCACTGTCATTCCAATGCAACTCTTGTCCTTCCACATTGCTGTTCTACGCGGCTGCAATGTCGATTGTCCCAGGAATTTGGCCAAGTCGGTTACAGTGGAGTAAGATTCGATTGCCACCTTCCGAATGGTCTAATTTCAAACGCAGGGTAAAAGCCGCGCTCGATTGAACAGGATGTGACAATTCCTTGAAATCTTTCCAAGTTGATTGTATTAAGGATGGAGGAGAATGGCGATTCTCCTATGGCATATTGGATTGTCCAACTGTTGGAGAATACAATATTCGCTCTTTTGAGCTTAAATGGTGAACATATGTCGAGCGGGTGGTCGAACGCGTATTGTGATGGTATGGCATCGGTGTAACTGGAATTGTGCTAACACGTCCGTTCTACGATTGAAGAATTTGCGTAATGTTCGCGAACGATGTAAATTCTTAGATTTGATCGTAAGTGGTGGTTTCGTGAACGAAGATGTTCTTAATGCATTTATGGATCAATCGTACTCGCGTTAATCGTTTCTGAGAGGTAACGTTGGATACATTAGTATTTTTTACATAATATGTGCCTACTTCTCTCAATCATGTTGTATAAGACTGTGTTACACTTTTGTCATTAGGGAAAAACAGTTTGTACATCTTGCGTGTGTGAGTATGTAGATTCGCCTGTGCGTATGTTTTGTTTCAAATTCTTCGGTTTCCCATTGCGATAGAATGTAAGACGAGAATTCATACGCGTAGCATAAATGTGATATCGGATACTACGAATGGATACCTTATTCCGTTTCAGGATAGATTTAGCATTTTTTAACTCCCTCGCAAACTCGTATCATTCTGAATAATTTTCATTTAAACTAGGCTTAGAAGACGATAGAAGTTTAGGAAAGTTTTCACGAAGAAGTATAAGAATGCTTATAATGGTACAGTTGAAATAAAATATTTTATTGAGAAAGTTAGGTGTTCGGCTATTTTATACTGAGAAGAAATGTTTCAGTGGTTTTGGTAACGTTTCAAATAGGAAATTCAAAATACTGAATTCTGTACAGAGAGAGCTGACAATCGCGCAAATTTTTCAAACGCTGTCAGAAAGTGAAGAAACGAGGGCGAACAAATAATAATTCCTTCGTACTTAAAATTAGTTGTAATACGATAAGAATTAGAGCGACGAAAGATGCGTATCCCTGACGAAAGGATAATTACTGAATAGCATACAGACTTTAAGACATTGGCCCACGTTCTTTTACGGTTTATCCCACGATATAATAAAAACTTTCTCAAGTAAATAGAAGACGACGAGAACGTGAGATTGGAGGGAAGTGGAGAGGGAGAAGGACGGGGCATGTATACAAGGTTAATAAAAATTATTACTCAACTAATCGCGTGTAAGACTATCCTACCTCGACGATCGTCGGGCGAGCAGGAAATGGTAAAGTGCAAGCTGATAAAAAAAAAAAGAAAATCAAGTTTGATTCGAATGACGTAAAGCTACTTTCAGCGTGTATTACTGCGTCGAGTCTCACCCAGTCTCACCCACACTCTTTCACCAGTCACACACGGTTTCATAAATGTGCGCGCCACCTCGCGCAACGTCATTACGGAGCAGACGAAAATCTCCAAATATCCTTACACTATACGTGAGTGCCGTGCTCTTGGATTATTCCATAAAAGCATTCTCGGTAGAACACCCAATCCCATAATTCTGCACCTCGTACTCAATAACCGCGTATCCTTGACTAAAATCACAAAAATAACCTAATAATTCCACTGGTTTTCTCATACCCTAAGAAAGCTCGTGGGAAGAAGAACAATACAATTCACATTACATCCTCTATCCTCTTCCTGTTACAGACATCCACCGTCATTTCCATCGTCCAAAGCAAAATGCAGAATCGTTCCTGAGAATCTTCGCGATGCCGTAGAGCGGAGTGGAATCGGTTTGCCGCCGGTATCAATAGTGGAAAATTTCCGGGAGGTGGCGGTACTCGTGCCAGATTTGACACTAGCGGCGCACTACGCGAGTCAGTCGACGGTCTGCCGGCGAACTGTGCGGACGCGTCGCGGGCGCGATATCGTAGTGGTTTCGCGGTTGCAGACGGACGAGAGAGGAAAAGAGCTGAGAAAGAGGTTCGGTCGAGGGACGAAGGAAGAAGGTGGTCTCGGCGCGGTTTAAATCGCAAGAACGGGGACCGGTTCTCTTGGCACGGGCACGTCGAAGGCCCGTCGCGTCGCGGACCGCGGACTCTTCATCCCTTCCCCGTTCGGCCCTGTCTCTCTGTCCGCTTGTGTTCTCTCACCCCTCTCCTCCGACGCTTCTCTTCATCCCACCCTCACGGTCTCTCCCTCCCTCTCGCTCCCTCGTTCCCCGGTGTTCTACCAGAGCGCCGCGGCGGTTCCCCTCTATTGATCGAATTTGACCTGCGAAGTTTCCCCTAGCGTGTGCAGTCGTGGCGGCCGGCAGTGGCTCTCTCGCGGTTCTTCGACGATCGTCCCCTGCTGAGTAGTGCGGTAAATAAATCGTGATACCACCTACGGTATGGCCGCCCCAGCCGCCTGCACGCGGTTTAGTGACAACTACGATCTCAAGGAGGAACTCGGCAAGTAAGTACATCCAGTGATCGCTAACGTCAACCGACCGCGGGTAGAATGCCGCGACAGAGACGAACTATCGCGGTTTGAACGGTGAAAGAGTAGGAGGATGGAGAAGTTGGAGAGTTGAGAGAGAAGCTTCTGGATGAAAACGGAGTAGCGGACGACGTTAGTATTCCGCGTGTCGTCCGTGTCTATAGTTTACCTATATGCCTCTCGCTTCATGTCTCTCTCTCTCTCGCTCGATCTTCGCACCTCCCTCTTACTTTTTCCAAGGATCGTTCTCACTCGCGCGTGACCATCGAGCTCTCTGCCCGTCCCTCGAGCATCATCTACCGAACAATTGTCCGCGAGAAGTTCGCCGACGAAATTCGGCCCCATGCGCGAGACGGGACGTCGTGGAGCGCGCGGCTTACCTCCAGACGACACAATTTCTAGCAGACGACGCGCGTTTGTCCGCCATGATTACTCCCAACGTATGCGGAGAGTCTCTCTTGCCTCCTCTTCGCCTCTTCCCACCCCACCATCTTTCTCTTTCGCTCGTTCTCGGCCACTCGATTCTCTCCTCGACTGTTCTTCCTCGTTCTCTCGCTTCCACGTTGGAGTAAGCGGTGTAGGTGGGCGCGTTATGTGTCCACCTATCTCTCTTCCTTTTTCTTTCTCTCTATCTAGTAAACGAGAAGTCGCACGCGGCCGTGTTGGCCACGGGGAGACACCCCGTTGCATTTCGTCTATATTTAAAAGCACCGCGGGCCGTCTGCTCCGTGGCTCAGGCTCTATATATAAAGCGTCAGGGCGCCTGTTAATACTCCTGCGCTCTCACCCAACGTCGCCGATAGTTTTACTTCCTCCCCCGGTGTCTAGTAGAGCCACACGGAGGAGAGACACTTCTCGCGGTCCCGAAAAGCGAGAGGCATCCGCATCGCACGCGGATCTGTCACCGAATCAATACGATGTCGTCGTCGCTGCTTTTTCTCCTGCTTCTTCCTGCGCGTCTCTCTCCTTCCTCTCGCTTTCTCTTTCTTGGTCCTCCTACCCTCGTCCCTCGATCGTCGATGTCTCGTGGATGGTATTGGCTCTTTTTTTTTAGATCCTTTATCTTTAATTGCGCCTTTTCTCGTTTCCCTTTACGGCAGAGGACTTTTATTTTTGCGAACTCGTCCCTGCGATTGTCGAGCTATCTTTCTCTTCCTGCTTGATCCTTTCGCACGAGTTTCTCCATGGAGTTTATTTTCTTTGTACTTATTTCCTTCTGTATTTTTAATTGCACTTTTGCAAGTTTCTTCGTGATTTCCTTTCGTAGACTGTCGTCCAGTCTCTTTTACATTCGTTCTTTATTGTTTATTTGCTACTTTCTTGCTTTGTTTATTCGCTTCTTCGCAATTTAGTTTTCCTTTGCGAGTCTTCTCTTTAACTGAATTTTTTTTATCCTCCAACTCAGACACCTCGCGGAAGGAGCGTCGGCAGGTGGTTGCAGTCTTGCACCTCGAGTTTTCTCCTTCAAAAGTCACTAGATTTCTCCAGATTCGAGGGAGAATCGGCTGTGGGCTTTCTCGTCTTGGTGAAAGCGCGATTTTCCCTTTTTCTCGATTTTTTTCCTTCTCCCTGGCTGTGTTTGACGGACCTTCGCACGAACTTCCTCGCACCCCAGGTCGATTCTACTCGAATAAGCTCACTCGCTCACTCTCACGGTAGATCTTCGTTTCTTTGAGCGGCGAGGTGGAGTGTGCACGTCGCACTAATCTCAGTTTATTGAAAGTCGATAGAGACACGGTGGGCTCGTAGCGCAGCGGCCAGTCTGCACTTACCCTTTCCAATGAGATTCTCGTGCCGTTGCTATCGATTGAAGTACAAATCGTAGACAACCACCAGGGTCTGGGACGGCGGTAAGGGGTAACGGTGAAAATAGTGCGTTCTCCGCATTCGCGTGTTGCCTTCGAATTTCCGTAAAGTTCTCCGGGATGGGCGGAGTAAAGGGGTAAAGGGTTAAAATAGACATCGCGAGAGACGTTTGAATTTTATTTCCGTGCCGAGTGCCATTCCGATTGTTGGACGCGAGGGTGGCTTAATTCGTGAAATGACTTTGTACTGAGAACAGAAACTTCGAATCGCATCTCGCTTTTCATTTTTTATAAATTATTATTCTTGCTGCATTATTTGCAGAAGTATGGGTAAAAAATGATAGGCGTGACGTCATCTGTTATTTTTTGTATTCCTATCATTCTCTCTTATCAGTAGGTTTTCCTTATCACCGTAAAGCTCGGGTAATAATTTCCATCCGCGGAATTTCCATCCTCTAGGAAAATCAGGAAACGTTAAGAAAAATCCAACGTCCTAGGAATATTCTCCCTCCGTGCGTGAATAATTGCACGCGTGCTAACGCGGGCCGAACCGGCGTAATTTCAACCTGCACGCGCCGAGGAATCTCGAGTCGTAAATTCTCGGCTCTCGCGTTTCCTCGTTCCTTTCCGGAAAATTCATGAGCCCTCGCGGGAAGCGAAACAATGCGTGAGCGATTTTTCATATATTTTTTCCTTTTTCTCTCTTTCTTTTTTTTCCTCACTTCACGATGTACTATCACGCGTGTCGGCCGGCAGGACGGTATAATTACAAGCGGAATATATAAATTTTAATTAGGAAGCGAGGTAGAGTCCGGGTGTCGAGCTCGTTGCGGCTAGTGAGGTCGTACCGAGGCCGTTTCGCTTTACCCGCTTTCTTATATTTCTCCTTGTAAGGTGTTTTTATTCACGTCCGTTTGAAAAGTCCCAATTTCGCGGGTCAACGGCTCGCCCGTTTAACACTTTGACTGGCACGATGGTCATATCTGACCGCAACTTGTTTTTCCTGTGGCGCCGCGGTGGTCACCGGTGACCTCCAGAAGAATCATTAACACTAGAACTATCAAATCTGTCAAGATGAGTGGTCGACAAAAGAAGTTTCCATATGAAAAAAAATGGATAGTTCTAGTGATAAAATAAACGCTCTCTCTGTGAAAATGTGTGGTCAACAAAAGAAGTTTGCATATGGGAAAAAAATTGGTAGTTCTAGTGTCAAAGAGAAATTCTTGTGAAGAATTAATAAAACCGGTCATTTTAACCGGTCGGTACTACTAGTGTTAAAAAAATGATTATACTAATCGCAATTTACAGCACTTGAAAGATCATATATTAACGAACAAAGATCACAAAAAAAATGCAAAGTGTTGTGGTGCCATGGAAAATCAGCGTGGCAGTCAAAGTATTAATTTGCGGACAGGATCGACCGAGTGGTGGATAAATAAGAAATATTTCCTGAATTAATTACTCGATTGTATTTCGCTCGTACGACAAATTCCGGTAAGAGCATTTTATTTCGATAAAGAAATGAGCACTTTCGCGAATTACAAACCAAATAAACTTTGGCCCTGGGATACATCGCGGATTTCTCGTGGCATCGTCGGCATCCTATTTCCAGTTCAATTACCCCGAGTTGTTGGAACTCCAAAACGGGGTCTTCCTCGGTGCCTCCTCTCACATTTCCAGGATCTAATAAAATTTCGAAAAGTCAAGGCGCAGATTGCACGCGCTTAGCGACCGGGACCTCCTCGTCGCTTAATAAATCTTCTCGCATGATAAAATACACATGCGGAGATTCCCAGGTGGAAAGGATACCTCCTACCCTTTTATCGTTGTCCTTTCCACGTGTTCTCACCCCCGTCGTGTTCCTCTCGCATCTTTTCCTTCACTCTCCCTTTCCACGCGGCCGGATTTTGCTTTTTATCTCATTCTTTTTCTCGTTTTTCCCTTCTTCATTCAGCTGGCCGCGATTTCCGCGTCTCTCGGTCGCTTTTCTCGGGCGTCTACTCTTCCCACTCTTACAATATTCGCGCGCGTATCGAAGAGAGGCCTATTTACACCCAGGCCATTTATTTCGCATACGCGCTGGACGTATGCGCGCAGTGCGTGCGCCCGTGGGGGCGGCATAATCAAAACATTTTCCCCGCCTTCGCGTTGAATTATTCAGCGACACGGCGATGCCGGCGTGCAAAGTGTCGCGGCATTCTCTCTCTCTCTCTCTCTCTCATTCTCGTTTCCTCTCCTTCTCTCTTCCCCCTCTCTCTTTCTCACACAGATACACACACACACACACACACACACACACAGAAATTCTCGTTTTCTCTCCTTCTCTCACACGACATCTCGACGCCTCGGCGACTACAATAAGCGCGATTCCGAGAAATCGATTTCTCACCGCGGGCGATTTCCTTCGCGAAGCCACTGCGAATTTTCCGGATATGGCGCAGTGATTTTCAATCGGACCCCGGCTCTCCACGCTCTCCGAGAATTTCCATGGTAGAAGGGAAGGACGGATATTAACGAGAAAATTGTCTCAACGATACCTTGGTAGAAGGCAATCTCGAGACCGCGATGAGAAGCTTGGAAAATCGATCTCTGCAATTAACGATCCGCGCGAACTCCGTGAAAATCTGTAGATACCAGAATCACTGAGATTTTGAAACGGAGCTGTGACACCTAAGAAACCTTTATACATCGACGTCGGTAATTCTATGGCGATCAACGTCGAGAGCATTCCGATATCCATTACGCCGATTCGCACGTTGCGTTTTTGCCATGCTCCTACTCGCGTGTAATTATTATGTAAGCGTGACGGCATTCGTGTTGAAAGTGTGCTGCGCGTCGCAATCACATGAAAATCTTCGACCACGTTTACCTTCCCCCTTAGCCTCCTACTTTCCTCTCTTTCTCTCTCTCTCTCTCTCTCTCTCTCTTTCTCTCTCTCTTTCTCACCACTTTCTGCTCACCACCCTTCCTACCTTATATCGAGCTCTCCTATCTTAATAGGGTCAAGCCCGCTGACCCCTGGGAGGATCGCGATACTCGTAACTATTTCGTTATCCGTTCTCTTCGTAAACTTTCACCCTCTTTCATGCCCGAATGTGTCCCGGGCCTGCCATTCTCGCCGGGATTTTTGCCGGTGAAACGACAAATATTATCTATCTATCGGCCTCTCTCCCTACCTCCAGAGCATTCGTCGTCGTCGTCTCGATTTCATTCACTCTCGATCCCTCGCGAGTCGAAGGCGCGGGCCGCGCGGCAGGATGGCCGCTTACAGGCAAGCCGATTCGAATGTTGGTTTTGGCAACGGCCGGCGCCGACATTAAGACCGTGGGTAAATATTGGCTCTATCGAGGGAACCACGAGGGAAATGCCAATTTTCGATAGCGCTCACCCCCTCCGAGCACTGCGCGCCGACGGAAGTGGCAGTGCCTCGGGCGCGGTACGCGCGCTACCGTTCTCTCGTATCCTCAACTTTCCATCTTCTGCTCCTTTCTCGCGTCTACTTACTACTTCGACTCTTTCCAATTTTGTGAACATCGTCGACGCCTTCTTCTTCGCGAGAAAGTTCGATTAACGCTAGAAGCACCAAAGAGTCCAGCGGATGCATCGATTTTTCATGAGAATCTCTCTTTATCACTAGAGCTACCATTTTCTTTCTTCATATGAAAACTTTCTTTGTTGATCGCTTGTTTTGACAGAGAGAGTGTTTCTTTTATCATTAGAGCTATCATTTCTTTTTTTTTTCTTATGGAAACTTCTTTCGTTGATCGCTTATTTTGTCAAAGAGGACGTTTACTTTATCACTAGAGCTACTATTTTTTTCCATGTGGAAAGTTCTTTTGTTCACCGCTCATTTTTACAGGATTGATAGTTCTAGTGTCAAGCTTGGAATTATCGTCAAAGCATTTTCTTCGAACGAAAAGAATTTTAGTACTCCAGGTGCAACAAGGTTAGACGTGGTTCGAAAACGCGTGAAGTAGCGCGGAGTAGATTCTCACTTATGTTCTGGATAAGGGGCTGTCCTGGTATCGCGAAGTTTTTCCTCGTCGTGGACGAGAATCAACTTCTTGGGTATTTTTGACTCGTCGAGCGCTCCGTTTCGAGAACTCTCCAGCTAGGAATCGAAATTACCTCAATAAGCGCATAAATCATAGATTCATCGTATATAATTGAATGGACAATTTTATACATTTTTCAAGGAAATTTAAGGACAATTACACTTTTGCATCAAGAGAGAAGTCCCTTAAGGGCTGCAGTGCAAAAATCGAAATTACCTGAATGTGAGAGCGCACATTAGCGCATAATTCCTATATATACATATATGTATATACATATTTTTAGGCACGACCGTAAAGGGAGTGACTTATGCTATCGCCATCGCGAAAACCGTTCGTATGTGTGTGTGTATGTGTGTATGTGTGTGTGTATGTGTGTGTGTGTGTATGTATGTGTGTGTGTGTGTGTGTCCGTGTATATCCTCGATTTCGGAAAAACGGCTGAACCGATCGGGACGAAATTTGGCACAAAAATCAAGTACACTACTGTGAGTTGACAATAAGGTTTGTGAGCCGCCATCTTGCACCGGTACAAGATGGCGGGAAATTCAAATTTCGAATAAAATTTAATTTTGCCGGCATTTCGAAACGGTTGAAGATGGCTATACATAAAGTTTCCTGGCACCAAATGGGTATATACTCCACGTGCATGCCAAATTTCATCCAAATCGGTTCAGCCGTTTGGCCGGAATACTGGATTAAAGATTTTTATTAAGCAAATTTAAGTCTTTAATCCAGTATTCCGGCAAAACGGCTGAACCGATCGGGACGAAATTTGGCACAAAAATCAAGTACAGTACTGTGAGTTGACAATAAGGTTTGTGAGCCGCCATCTTGAACCGGTACAAGATGGCGGGAAATTCAAATTTCGAATAAAATTTAATTTTGCCGGTATTTCGAAACGGTTGAAGATGGCAATACATAAAGTTTCCTGGCACCAAATGGGTATATACTCCACGTGCATGCCAAATTTCATCCAAATCCGTTCAGCCGTTTGGCCGGAATACTGGATTAAAGATTTTTTTAAGCAAATTTAAGTCTTTAATCCAGTATTCCGGTAAAACGGCTGAACGGATTCGGACGAAATTTGGCATGCACATGGAGTATATACTGATTTGGTGCCACGAAACATTGTGTATGGTCATCTTCAACCATTTCGAAATGGTGCCAATTTCAAGTCTTTAATCCACTATTTTATTTTATAATTATAGTTTGAAAATCCCGTAATTTCGAAACGGTTGAAGATGACCATGCATAAGTTTCGTGGTACCAAATGGGTATATTTTTGAACTACATGCCAAATTTTTTCTGAATCCGTGCAGGCGTTTCGGCGGAATACTGGATTAAAGATTTCAATTTTCGTAATTTCCGAATGGTTAAAGATAATCATGCATAAAGTATATACTTGATGTACATGTAAAAGTTTGGTTCGGATGCATTTAATTGTCAGGTTTCGATCACTTGCGCGCATTGCAGAAATGCTGCATTTCACGGGCGAGCGCGAAGCGCGAGCACCCGACGTTCTCAGGGGGTATGGCGCTTGAGCGAAGCGAAAGCGCAGAGGACTCTCTAGCATAGTTTAATATCTCAATACTTGAATTTTCAACAATTTCGAAACGGTTTGAAATTCGTGGGCGAGCGCGAAGCGCGAGTGCCGCGGTCGTGCCTATTGCAGAAAAGCTTCGCTTTTCTGCACCCGGTAAAGCGAGCGCGAAGCGCGAGCAAAGGCGATCTGGGGGGTTGGCGCTTGAGCGAAGCGAAAGCGCAGGGGGTTTACCCCCTAGTTAAATATCTTGTTACTTGTTGGTCCTGGGGCTGATTTGCCGTCTAGCTAGCTGCCCCGCAAAAGAATATTTTATTCTGTTGTAACACATGGAACGCAAGATGTTTGCTTGACATTTTCGAAGAGCACATGAATAGCGCACAATTCTATAATTTTACTGTTCACTTTGGATCAAGTGGGTGGGCCAGCTAGGCAGACGTGAATATTCCTCGAGGACATTCTCGTTTCGGCGAGGATGCTCGATTTAATCGCGAATGGGAGAAAACGCATCGTCGTCGCGATCGATGACCAAAGCCGCGCGCGCGCCACGTCCCTCCTGAATAAGCAAACAAGCGGAGAGATGAACGCGAAGAGGAGAGCCTCCTCCTTCTTGCGACACGAGGGTCTCGTTCGCGATCTCTCGATTCTCACGCCTCCTTCCACATCGTACATTTTTATTGTAACATGGGATGTAACAAGGAATATCGTTTCGGCTCTCACGTCGTTCCACCTCGCATTCTCCTCCTCCTTCGCGCTAGAGGTGGAGAACTATCGATAGTCGCGGCCATCGATTATTATCGATAGTTTTCGATAGTTTTGATAATAGTGAGCTTTTTAAATAAAATAATAATTATTCGGGGTTTTAGTGTAAATTCAGCTTAAAGATCGCATTATTTAAATATGAATTATTCAAAAAGATAAACATAATATTAAGAGTAAATAAATCGAGTAATAACCTTAAATTTGGTTACAAATACAAGCTTTTTTAAGTTTACGCAATCAGTTTTTGGTTTTAGAAAGAATAATAATTTGTCCCTTATCTATCAAAGTGAATCTTCTGTTAAAATTTTTAAATATTTAATTTCTATAGACAAAAATACTAATTTAAGATTTCAAGTATTGATGGCTTGTATTACTACATATACACTATATGCGGTAATGCAATTAGTGTTGGAAAACGTGCAATAATATACTTACCCAACATCAACAAAAATTAAATTTTTGAAAATAAAAACCTTTCATCAGCACAAAAAAAAAATGTACTATTTAACCTATTTCTTTAGGGTTTGAAATGAAAGCATTGAAGTTCAAATCGTCTTGTTAGGAAACCAATGGCGAATGGGAAATCGGACTGAATAATCGAGAACTATCGATAGTTGATGGTAAACTATCGATCGTTTTCGATAGTCCCAACTATATCGATAATACTATCGATAGTTCTCCACTCCTATTTCGCGCTCTTCCTTCTTCCAGGTTTGTCCTTCGTGACGATAAAATGCCCGCCAAACGGCGCCCGATCCCGATAATTCGCGGCCTCGCTCGCCGATATCGATTTATCGTCGCTCAGCTCCACCCGTAGTCGGCGTCGGTGTCGGCGTCGTGAAAGGACGTGTAACTGACCTTGTGCAAGGCGGTAAACAAAAGCAAAGCGGGGTGAAGAAGGGGTGAGACAAAGGAACGAGGCGAGATAGTTGGGTGGGACGCGGGAGGGCAGAAAAGCAGCGCGAGCTTGCAACCCGTTGGATGAGAGGAACGAAGGGTGCCGAGATTACCGTTACGCGCATAATCCAATTAACTGTTTACGCCGCTCTAACGTTTCACGCTCGCTTTCGCCCCGATCTTGTCGATTCACGGAGAATAACGGAGATGGTTGGTTGTGGTTTTTTTTTCTTTTTTCCTTTTTTTTTTTAGTTTTTAGTTGGAACAACCTGCCTTAGCGATTTAACCTTAACACGTGTAATTTGTTATTTTGGACATTGTTTTGATTAAGGTTAATAAATTAAATAGAGACGGGACATTGTCTGGGATCATTACTAGTTTGTTAACAATATTAGGAATGGACAGTAAAATATCGTCGTGCGCGCTTGACTCGTCGAACGGAACAGAACATAAAGTATGCGCAACTAACAATAAGTGAGTGCGAGAAACGCAAAAATGGAAAACACGAGCATCGAGATAGATGAGTGTGGAAGTACATAAAGAAAGCGCGATAGCTGAAACTCCAACAGTTATTTCTATTTTTTTTTTGTTAATACCTTAACTGCCATGATGGTCATATGTGACCGACCACGGTTTTTCTCTTGTGGCGCCACGGTGGTCACTGGGGACCTCCAGAAAAATAATCAAAGAAGTATTATGCTAATCGTAGTTCACACATTTTAAAAGGTTGTATGTTACAAAAAAGTGTGGCACCACGGGCCATTCATGGAAAATCAGCGTGGTAGTTAAAGTGTTAAAGGAAAACCTGGAACTCGAAATTTAGCGATCGAAGTGTTCTCGACGCGGGTAATTCGTTATATTGGGAAGGACGCGCCTCACGGAATTGCCAAATTTATTGTTTTTTTTTTTAATTAATGTGGTAATTCCACGTAGTGACCCTAGTATTACATTTCTCGCTCCTTCCATCGAAATTCGAAGTGAAGTATCAACGGCGGGGAGAACCGACTAGTCGATTCTCCGGCATTTAATGAAATTTTGCGGGTTCTACCTCAACTGCTTCGACGTCTCTCCTCGATGAATTAACGCGCTCATTAATAGCTCGCTATTATTGCGCACTGGGGTGCAACTTCGCTATGCAAATAAGTTTCGCGAAAGTTAGTCGCCGATGCTCTCGGATTACATCCGTTTCGAGAATCATCTCGATTCTCGGTCTCGCGATATTGCTCACAATGCGGCGTTCCCGGTACCGGAAGTGGTAGTGAGATGCAAGCATTTCGAGAACGAACGATGGCCTCGAACGATCCTTCTGACCAGTTCTCTTCTCCATTTCCGTTCTCCACGGGAATTCGTCGGAGTTGGTCGATACTCTCGAATACCTGCAACTTCGTGAATCATCACGACTCTCGTTCTCGCGATATTAGCCGCGACCGCGGTGGTATCGGTAGCGCGTACTCTAGATTGCAATCATTTTCAGAACGATCTCACGACGCAATCCTCTTCTCCTTGGAGATTAGAAACCTATTTCGGGCCTCCTGAATTTTTCATCCTCGCGAGTTCTTCTCGTGGTCGCTTCTCTTTCGGTCCGTCTCGGCGATGCTCGGCTCGCCTCGGGCCTGGCGCGGCGCCGGCGTTCCGTTCGCGAGCACCTCGCCGCGTCCTGTTGGGTCCTCCCTGGAGACATACCGAGGCGAGTTCGATCGATAACCTGGCACCCTCCTGGCGTACATAGCTAAAGCTGGAGTGAGAGAGTGAGAGAGAGAAGAGCAAGATAGAAAGATACGTAGATAGTTGGAGCAGGAGGGAGAAAGAAAGAGGGAGAGAAAGAAGGAAAAACTACATCTATTGCACCCTGGGATACACCCGTGGGACGCGCCTGACCAAACGGTATAAAAAAATACGCAATTCACCCCATAATGAGAGAGCCTAAGCTGAAGTCCGTACAGAATAAAATAGAGATATGCACAATAACAAGTGTAAACGAAAGAACAAATAAAATACTAGCGATCAAGAGCATCCGAAATAAAAAGGTAGCTCATGGTCGACGGCAGGAAGATGGTCATACGATTTAGTTCGGAAAAACGGGAGATCCATCGTTCTGCCTGATACACTGAGCCAGGGAGTTCCAAAGAATAACCGCACGTCGTCGGAAGGATTTAGAGAAGATCTTCGTGCGACATTCCGGAAGAACTAACAGATCGCGATGTCGTCGGGTAATTCTAGAGCTAACAATGCCTAACGTGAGAGAGAGAGAAAGAAAGAGAGACAATGAAAATGACAATGACAATGACGATTTCTTGTACTCTGAGACAAGCTCTCCTAAAGCACACCCAGCTTACACGAGCAATACACCATTTAATGCAGACAAGCTTTGGAAGGAGTAGGCGTAAAAACTACTCCAATCGAGTATGTAACATTAAACATAAAAACAACACAAAAGGAAATAAATACAAAACACAAAGAAAGACTTAAAGTACAGATTTAAGTGCTAGATTAGACATCCTCAGGTAGGGTAGAGAGAGACAAAACAGAAATAAAAACTAGAAAGCGCTAGATTAGACATTCTCGAGTAGGGTAGAGAGAGGGAGAGAGAGAGAGAGATAAAGGCCGACTACGCGCGCATGGAAATCGCTGAACGTTTCCTTCTTCCGGTCGCACGTTCGGCTGGGCAAGCAGCAATGGAAATTCGTGCGATTCTAATGATAAGGCTTGACGCGCGCACGACAGTCAATAGCATCGGCGGACAGAGCACGTGCCGCACGTGTTTGCTCATTGTGACGAGTGGGATAGTCTCGCGCGCTCGACACGCTTCTACCATTGGATGATTCAGAGTCCGGGCCAGGGTGGCGGCTCATCGACCGAAATAGTATTCAATAGAGGATACTTTCCACCTTATTCCGCATTTCGAATTTTCTAGAGTAGGTTATCGGTTTTTCGCAGGTGCGCTTCGACGATCGTGCACCCGCATGCCGTCCGGTTTCTGAAAACTATCGTCGGGATGCGTCGCGTAATAGCGGATTCTCTAAAAAGTAACCGCGTTATAATTCTCTTTTTCTTACGGAGAATAATGAAAAGGGGCGGGATACTTTTTGATCAATCCGACGATAAAGATGATTACGAAATGTTTGAGAAAATTGGCCACTACGTTTCTTCGGTAGACTAGAAAATTTTACCGTGTGCAGGTGGTACCAAGGATCCTCCTTGCTTGCGTATACTCGCTGTAGAAGCACCGTGAATTTATTCGCCCGCCCTTTCTACGACCGGCATTAAGAAAATGACTGATCTCCACGAAAATTTCTCATTCCTCTTTCCCTCCCCTACCCACTCGTAAAGTCCCCAAAACCTGTCCTCCTTCTCTCCCAATTTCGCTTACGGTCCACTAATAATAGAACGCGGTGGAAGATGGAAATAGGCGCGTGACGGAAACTATGCGAGGCGCAGTTAAGGAATTTCATCGTCTGTCGACCTCGCGGTCGTTTCTCTCTCGTTTCGCGAGGGGTTGCCAGGTTGGAGGAGGGTGGAGAATCCCACTCGACTCGTTTTCGAACGGGGCCGTCCCTGACGAAACAATCGAGGGGACTGTGGCGTGGCGTGGCGTGGCGTGGCGGGTCGATGGAAAGAAACGGCGAGAGGCGACGTGGCAATTTCAGGGTGCACCGACCCTGAATTCCCCGTGTCACCACCCCGTGTTCAACCAAGTCGGTGTCTCCCGCGCATACGCGAGCACCGAAGGGTGGGAGAGGACGAGAGAACGCGAGAGAGAAGAGCATTGGTCCAATTCATTCATCGCTTATTTCTACGTCATTTATTTCCATCGGACCGCTCGACGAGTGCCCGATAAATTGTCCCATCGTCTCTCGTGTATCAATTTTATCTCCCGCTCTCCTTCTCCCTCGGTATTTTTATGCCCATGTAAAATTGTCGCATTCGAGGAGGAAATATCGTGGAGTTCTTTGAGAAGTGAGCGAGGGTGGCACGTTCAAAAATTGTAATGCATTTTTAAAGAGGGGTAGGAGAATGCTCGAGCGAGATGGAAGGAAAGACGGAAGTTCGTTCCTGTGCTTTTTGATTCGTTCGTTTAAGGGGATGGTGTTGCAGAATTTTTGTTTAAAGAGAAATCGCCTTAGCGTCTTTGGTAATTTTTAATTTATATTTGAGCGACGAGCGGGCGACGAACTAACATCGCGAGAAGCAACTTTCTTGCGTATCGTTTCGTTGTAACCTTCCGACTGGAGACCACGAACCGGCGATCTGGCTTAATCGATAGCACGGCAATTTCTCGCTCGTGAATTAAAATTTTATATGCACGCTACGCGCCGCGTTCTCTCGGCACTCTCTCACCCTCGGCGACTCGTCGATGGCACACCGAGTTGAATAATTTAACGTAGCCCCCGGCAGGGGTGGCGCGTAGTTGCACGCAACACCAGGATTGAGATTGACGAGGCGCGATGGTCCCGAGAAAAACAACGTATAAAGAATTCCATTGGTTTCTCTCGTCCAGAAGCGAGTAGGTACTCCTAGAGCCGACGAGAAAGAGAGAGAAATCGAAGAAGAACGTCGAAGGTGTTCGTGGACTGACTTGGTCCAGAGAGAAGCGAGCATAATCTGGGAAGCTGGACGATAAGATTGAAAAAATGAGAGGGACCTTCGTTTTGTAGATTGAAGGATGATGGAAGGATGTTAATGCAGGGTGGTCTGCTGCTCGAAAGTTCCACGTGGGATAGATAAAAAATTGCGAGGGTCCTTAAACATGTCCTTCGACGATTTACATTTAAGACACGTTTTTTGAGATTCTCTTAGAAATTAATGTTCGAGGATAATCGTAGGTGAAGAAGGGCCGATCGTGAGTCTTGTGTATAAGTCACTCATGCAGAAATGTATTATAAACTGCTGCTGCGATCTTTCCAACCCAAGAGAAGTGTCCGATCACGAAAGTCCGAATCTACTTTTGCAATATGCGCAGTTTTCGCGCTGGGTAAACGAAGGCCTCTTCTCGCTCTTATTCGTGCAGATCCATTCCTGAAGTATCGGTGATCCGATTGGACGAACTGCATGGATAGGATCGTCTGAATTGAATCTCGTAGGTTAAGCTCGAGACGAGAGGAGAACGGCGTGGAAACGGTAGGAAAGGAGGCGCGAGATATGAGATATTGGAATTCGACGAGTACCAAAGGTACGAGGGGTGGTAGCCGAGGCGAGAAGGAGAAGGAAGTCTGGACTCGAAAATTTCCCTCAATTTCGCCATTCGCAATCTCCGCTTCCGCTATTCCTTTCCGCCTTTGACCTTTAAATATTCCTCTTCTATCCAGTTTCTAGAATTAGCACGGTTCCGTCTCGAGACTAAATCAATTCTCTTCTTTCTTTACCTCTAAAGTAAAACGACGAAGAAGCGTCGATCTGGTCGGCAACGAGAAGTTGTCCAAGGGATAAAATAATAATGCCAATGAAGTGGACGTTAATTAACCCGCGTTTACTTCGACAGTGAATTCCGAAGCTTGGACTCTACTCTTCCAAACCCACCCTCGAACTAACCTAGTCGCATCGGGCTGGCATTGTAGTCGAAATGCACCTGATATTCTTGGAAACTGGGACGCCGAACTTTATTCCTCCTCGGAGGAACTCTAACGTTTCAACCTGACGTTTCGATTCTGTCCTCTAGCCTCGTGCGCGCGTTTCCTCTCGAGGGTGCTGGGGGAATACGAAGAGAAGTGCACGTGCCCGTCACCTTTTTCTCTTCGTGTCTTTCACATTGTGCAGGCAGGCTCGCGCGTTTAACCTGAAGGAGGGACGAGAGATAGCGCGTTTGGCAGACTGAGATGGAATGTTATTTCATTTTAGTTTCCTGCGAGCGTCGGGACGCGTGCCGCGCACTTGACCTCCTTCGGGGATGAAGAGTATAAAATCTCTAGGTGGAAGTCTCGGTTTCGTCTCCCGGCAGGTATTCAAGCCAATCAGTGCGTCGTTTTCTCGCGAAGCTTTCGCACGAAGCGCGGAAGAAATCTGATTTTAAGAGACACGAGTCTAGCGATTTATCTTGGGGTCCGTGGTGGCTCGGGGTGTCTTTATCGTGGAAGCGCCCCGACCTCGTCGCTGCTACCTCGGCCGCATAATAATCTCTTCGATGCCGTTGGTTATTATTAAACCATCTGACATTTCGATGGCGAACGCAAGTGCACGTACGCTGGCGCATCCCTCTTTCGTTCTCTCTCTCTTGCTCTCTCTCTCTCTTTTTCTCTCACTCACTCACTCACTCACTCTTCGTTGCTCCTTTCCCTTTTTCCCTCTTGCTCGAGCTTCTACGTCGAGAGAACGGAGTTTTGCCGACCGTCGAACAACTGTACCCTCATGGAGACGAGTAGAAATTCATCGTGAGAAATTTTCTATTCATAGAAGCGATCTCGAAGAATAATTTATTAAACATTGTTGTTTCACGTCGAAAAATGATCAATTACCGTCCTCACGATTGTCCATGAGTCTAGACCTGCCGAGAATAGCACGACCAACCGAACCTACTCAATTATTTACAACCCAGCATTCTCACCCGAGCCGCAACAATATTGTTACTCTATCTTCGAAGACTTCGCTTGAATAATTCTCGAGTTATCAATTCTCTAATTCGGTAGATGTATTCTCAACGCAGATCATTTCTGCCTTTTCCACTCCACCTTCTATTTCCCCAGTTCGCGGTGACGTCCGTATCATCGGGGACCGTTGCTGAAATTATAAATGTCCACCTGACAGTTTAAAGGACACGTTAATTACTTTCGTGGACGATAACGGCTAATTGTTCCAGGCTGGTGCGCGCGCGGATGCGGCGAATCGTGACGAGAGCTAGTGGATGGAGAGGAGAGAGAGAGAGGGGTGGGTGGTGGTTGCTCGGCTGGGCAATAATGTCGTCTGTTTGCGAATCGCCGTGAATGCAAATTGCGCCGACCGACGCTGGGCGTCGCGACGTCGCTCATGGTAGGAGGTACACCACGTGCATACGGGCACGCGTCCGTTGTTTGTAACGTGATTATCTTATAGCGGCGCGGGGGACGAAATCGTGCGTGTAAGTTAGTTGGAAAAGTTTTCCAACCCGTCTACTTGTTAGTGGTCGACGTCTGAAGGTAGACGCGCGTGACAAAGCCTCGATACAACAGTCGTTGACCCGCTTCTTGTTCGCTTAAGTCTCGCCTCGAGTTTTACCAATGACGAGAAACGACTTTACGTTTCTTATTTTCCTTTTGCCCACCTTTGCGTCCTTACCCTTTAGGCACGTGCAAGCATTTTCCGTAACAAGTTAACGCTTTGACCGTCGCGTTGTTTTTCCGTGGATTGCCGGTGGCGCCACAGTTTGCATTTTTTGTGTGGTTCTTTTTTTTTTTTTTGTTAACACATAACCAACCGCACGCGCCACAGCGAACTATACGTTTTGCACCGCGCTCGGACAATCCAAATTGTACTCCGTATTTTTGTTTTTTAAGTAACGCTACTAAATTAACACAACTAGACCGGTTGATTTTATTATATAAGGTGAGTTGGGGTAAGTACGCCGTTGAGACGAAATTGTCTAAAGTATGGTTTTTTCTATTATTTATTATTTTTTATTTTAAATGACTATATAGTAAGGTGAGCTGGGGCAAGTGCATACACGAAAATTCGAAATTTGTGTTTACTCTCCTTCCACAAGCTTCAAAATTATTATGCAAAATAGAAACTTTCGCAACATGACTTTCAACTGTACTTTATAGATGCATAAGGTCATTTTAAAAAAAAAAAATAATAGATAAAACCATACTTTAGAAAATTTCGTCTCGGCGGCGCACTTCCCCCGAGGCTGCACTTACCCCAACTCACCTTACTGTACTTTCTAAAAGCAGAAAAAGTCCGTAATTAGTTGTAAACTTCTCCAGGCCAAAAATAATTAATAATAACGGAAAAAGGGAAACGCGTCGCTAAGTTCAAAGTGGGAAATCTCCTCGTTTGGTTGGCTAAGTGTTAATATATGATCTTTCAAGTGTTGTGAATTGCGGTTAGTATAATCATTTTTCTTAACGATTTTTCTGGAGGTCACCGGTGACCACCGTGGCGCCAGAGAAAAAGCAAGTTGCAGTCACATATGACCATCACGGCAGTCAAAGTGTTGATGTGGAATTTTTGGGATGGGATCAGTTGTTTCTTTCCTTTTTGTATTTAAGAATTGTACGAAAATCACGGTTAAAGCATTTACGCTTTCGTTCAAATGATCTCAAGGAAGGAGTCGACAGTCTCTCGATTATAAATGAAAGTCGTATAAGCCGATTATTAATTATCCGCGGAGCGTAGACTCCTGTCTTGCGTCTCCTCGACGGCGACTCGTGTTTCGCTTTCGAGCCACGTTCGTTCCCTTTAATTCGCACAGCCTTTCCATCCATTTTCTTCTCTGGGTTCTTTCCACCTTCGACTCTCCACTTTCGATTTGCAACTCGCTCTCCTATTTCGTTCCTCGCTCCTATTTCTAAATTGCACTCACCTTCTCCGATCATTATTAATTCCAGCCACGCGCTAAATCTCCCTACGATTAGTCGACCATAATTATTTACCCGCGAACGAAATTCTAATCGAACTCACCGTCGTGCGGATTTGGCACTCGACGTGCGCCCGAATTTTCACGTTACTTCCAAAACTCCGCCGAACAGAATCTCGAGCAACAACGACAGCACCTTCGAAGAAAACTTTTCCCTCGGAACTAGTTTCCTAGGAGATACTACAATACCGCGCGACGTTTCGAAAGCTCTCGACAACGCGTCGAAGGAATATTTTATTTCCGCAAGAGGAAACTGAAATAGCGACGAAGGTGGGTACGGGTGACAGTGAAATGGCGAACGGTCGGAAAATTTCAATCATTCTTTTTCAACCCCGCATCTCTCCTCCCGTCGGATCTATCCACCGTGGCGACCTAAATTGCGAAGAGAAAAAAAGGAGAAGGAAGACTAGTATCTCGAGAGAGAAAAAAAAAAGATTCCGGGGATAACTGGTATTGCAGTGGGGTGGGTGGTCTCTTGGTAGCCTCCTTTACGCGGGACCGTTCTCGTGGCTTTAAGCCCGGCGCCGCTATTCACAACAATACTCGACCCAGGGTGCCACGTGTCGTAACTAGGCATGCTGGGCACACGTGACTAATTAGCCGCGGGTATTAAATTACCGCCCGGCGTATAGCTGCTCGAGGATGAAAAGGCGCGGTCGGGAGGTCGCCTGGAGAAGAGAGGGGTTGAAGGAGGGGGTAAGACGAGGAAGATGAGGAGGAAGACGTGGGATGGCAAACGAGGTGGAGGACGATGAGGAAGATGAGAGAGCCAAGGAGGTAGACGAGGATGGAGAGGTGAGGTGGAGGATGGAGGAGGAAGACGAGAAGGATGGAGGAGGAAAACGTGAAGGGGTTGGAGGAGGAAAACGAGGATGGAAGACGAGAAGGACGGAGGAGGAAAACGTGAAGGGGTTGAAGGAGAAAAACGAGGATGGAAGAGGAAGACGAGAAGGATGGAGGAGGAAGACGAGAAGGGGTTGGTGGAGGAAGAGGAAGAAGGATGGAGGAGGAAGACGAGAAGGGGTTGGTGCAGGAAGATGCTGGAAACGAGGTGGAGGATCGAGGCGAGCCTCCGACGATGACGGAAATGCGCGCAGGCCGAGAGAAATTCTCTTCTCGCTCCTCGCATTTTCTCCTCTTATTAAGAGCTTTCCTTTCTCCCTCTCCGTTCTCGCCTCTCCTCCTTCCTCTCATCGCTTCTTCCACTTCTTCTCTCTTCTCGATTGCGCTTCTCGAAGAAGTAAAACGCACGACCACTTGGATCTCCGGTACCCCCGACTGGAATCGAGGGCGATTCGCACAGCGAATTTTTGAATTCCTCTCACGATCGTAATAGCTCTCCCTTGTTTGTTCAGATTGTTTTGTCACGGCGAATCGAGCTCGCAGCCACCGAGGAGAATCCTCGGACGAGGTTATTTTCGTGGAAGACGGCGGAGACGTCAAGCTCCGCGTACGACGTAGCTTGTCCTGTGAATATTGAAAGGGACGAAGGACGTGCCCTTTGACGTCGATCGTTCTCTCCTTTCCTATCGCATCCTCTCGTCTCGTCTATCGATTCTAAATTTGAAACTCTCGATTCTTTTCCTAGAGCGAAGGTCCCCCGGCTAAGGTCGAGAAGATAGATACTTGAGAAAGTTACGCGAATCCAAATTTATCAAACGTACTCAACATCCAGCGATTAAAGGAATTCTAGTAATACCGGAGAAAGATATTGCTCTCGTCCATCTCTCATTTCGCTGCTCGAACCCTGTAGTAATAATCGATGCAGAATAATCCTGCACGAACCACTTGGAGCGGTGCCTCACTTGGCAAGAATACTTGCGATGCTTCCTCCTCGCGAGGGTTCAATGAAATCGGCGAAGGACTCGCGGCTACTGTCGTGAGAGATTGGCGAGTATCGACTAGTTTCTCTCTCTCTCTCTTTCTCTCTCTTTCTCTCAGTTTGCTATACGTGCACTGTGGTATGTATAGAATGGTATACGGTAAATGCGGAATCTAATACGATAAGTGGGTTACGTCGTGGGGCGCGGCGACCCCATTAAACGGCCACTATCATTAGGAAATATTCTACGATGCGCTTGGGCCCGCCGTCTCACGCTGGATACGGTAACCCAATTAATTGTGTACTATTATTAGCGAGAGCCCGGTTATGACGCGAGCGAATCGCAGCCGTTATCCTGCTCTCGAAAACTCTCCGGGGCATCGATCCGCGAGCGGGTGGTGGCCAAGAAGAAGGGGCTTAGGCTTCACGAGGAGGGAGAAGTATTAAAGAGCGTGCATCCTTGGGTCCTCGTGAGAACACGAGAAGGAAGAGAAGACGGAGGAGGGATGTCGGTGATGGTGGTGGTGGTGGTCGATGTCGATTTCCGGCTGCAGACCGACTCGGTGCCTGCCCCAAGTGTCGTAGATTCTCCGTCCGCCTGCAATCGTCCTCTGAAATTATAAGTACAGGAGAATCGATGAAACCTGAAGTAGTTCAGCGAAAGATAAATAAAAGTGGAAATGTCGAGGAGTGTCGACCCTCCTTCCTTCGTCTCTTCTCCCCAGTTCTCGATTAATTAATTTCTCGTAATTACAGCCTCACCTCCAGCTTGTACGCGCGATTACGTTTTCGCTGCGTATTCTGATTTAGATCTTTCTTTCCGGAGGCATTGCTAGTTTTAGGACTCGTCTCTGCCACTTTTTGCTTTTTTCTTTGCGTGTTCTTTTTTCTCCCTATCGTGGCTTTTTCTCTTAATACCACTTCCTGCGATATTTTGCATATATTATATTGATTATCAAAGGGTTTTTAGGCCAGAAGTAAGTTAATACTAATATCAATACTGATTATTATCCTCCGCGTTATTTTGTTCCGCGTTGTAATCAGTGCCCCGTCCTTGCAGTCGAGACCTGGAAATAGCGAAGTCCATCCGTCGATTTCCGGCCCGGCGCCTGTCCACTGTAAATTTAGAATCGAGCTTCAGTTGTCTTCTGGGGATGCCCGATTTCTTCTCCTGAGCAAAAAAAAAGAGCAAGGAGAAAACGTTGGATTTCTCTCGCTCGTCCAGGGTCCTCCCTCGCGAAGCAGCGGGGCGAGCGCTTGAAATATATCGCGTGGACCTCGTTGGACGCGCCGCGAGTCGATTATCCGCGTGCTATTGTTAGAAATCTATTTATTGGCGGGAACGTATACGTGTTGTCCTGCTCGCTTCTAGGTGGAAGTGAGAGAGTGATAGAGAGAGAGAAGTGAAAGGTGGATGGTCAGAAAGAGAGGAAAGTGCGGAGAAAAGAAGAGTGGAAAGATGAGCCCAGAGAGAGAGAGAGAGAGAGAGATGGAAAAAAGGAAGGGTGGAAGGTGGCGGATGCAGGGACGATTGCACGGAGGGATGTAGCGAAAGGATGAAGGGGTTGGTGGTGGGGAGATCGATTGCCAAGGGCTAAGAAGAGGAAGAGAAGGAGAAAGAAGAAGAGGACGATGAAGAGAAAAGGAAAGAGGGAGTGGAGAAAGCGAGCACGTAACAGTTACGTAGCCTCCTCGCGAATATATCAAGGGGCGTCGCGACGCTTCGCATCGTAAGGTAGACCCGTCGATTTTCAGCTGCAGGATCAGGGCCGTAGGTTCTGCGGTGCTCTCCCCTCCTCCTTCTCGCACAAGCAGCTTCGCTTGGTAGAACCAAGTATCGACCGGTTAAAGCCATCCCCTCCCGCTCAGCTAAAGCGGCCAAACCCCCCATCGACCCGCTTCCACCCTTCTTCCTCTCATTCTCTTGCACTCTCTCTCGTTCTAGCATTTTCTTGTCCTGGCTCTCTCGAATTTTCCTTCTGTCCTCCTTGAAATCGCGGACGAGACGCAAGCTTCTAGGATAAAGGAACATTTTATTTCTCATTTGTCCCTTCTCTCGTTGCCGAAGCCTCTTTGATAAGTGGATGCTTTATGTTTAGGGATGTTGTGAGAGGTTTAAGATTAATGTGGAATAATTGTCAAGATGTTTTTCGGTGGGGTCTTGGAAATGATATTTTGCTTGGGGAATGTATGGAAGAGTGGTTCGGTGAAACGAACGTGGAATTTTCAAATGTTCCTTGACGTATTTTTTATCGGTGAGAAAAAAATGCCAGGGGTCATGGAGGAAAATGAAAGAAAATCGTAGATGAATCGTTAATGATTCTCTGATATCACGTGATGACATTCGTCGTCGTAACCGTTGACCGTTGATATTTCGGAATGTAGGCGATCGGAGCACGTTTCTTATTCCGCGCTATTTATATCTTCCGCCTTCCTTCCCATCCGGCATGTTTCATTATCGAGGAGAACCGATGCTCGTCCGCTCTTCTTTACTTCTTATCATTTCACCTCGTGTCCGCGACACTACCTCATTAATTCGCGCGCGTTCAGTAAATTGACGAAATTCGAAAGATAATTCACTAGAACTTTTTCTTCTTTCGCAACCTTATCACGGCGTTATACGAGATCTAGTGGTACGCGCATAGAATGAACTAGAGACAATGCGTAGTAAGCGAGAAAGAAACGAGAAAGAAGAGAAAAAGGAAAATTTAGACGAAACGTTAAATTCTCCAAGAACACGAGGTTCTGCGATGAGATCGAAGAAGAGAAGGAGAAAAAAAGGGGAAAAAATAATTTGTAAAATCCTTCTTTGGATTATTCCCGAGCTTGTTGGATCCACGTGGTAGGAACTGAACAATGGGAAGTGCAAAAAAAGCGCGAAAGGAACGAGGAAGAAGAGAAAACAGAGAATTTACACGAGACGTTAAATTCACCGCGAACACGAGCTTCTGCGATGAGAACGAAGAAGAGAAGGAGAAAAGAAGGGGGAAAAAAACAATTTGTAAAATCCTTCTTTGGATTATTCCCGAGCTTGTTGGATCCGCGTGGAGGGAACCGAACAATGAGCAGGGCAAAAGAAAGGCGAGAAACGAATAATGAAGAAGAAGAAAAGGAAAATCTAGAGACTGGGAGGCCGAAGTCTCATAAATGGGAGGAGATCCGGCACGAATTTTTGCCGAGGAGAAGGAGGAGGAGAACGAGCAAGAAGGAGAGAAAGAGAGAAAGAGTCAGGTGGGAGCCCGCGGATTTGGTGCTTGTCGCGGCTCGCTCGTACGTGGCCGATTCATTCTCGTTTCTCGCCGGTTTCCCTTTTTTTTCCATCCCTTCTCTGGCTCGGCCGGTGCCGCGCCGTTGGAACACGGGGGATGGAAAAAGCGAGAGAAAAGGGACGCACCGGGAGAACGACCGGCGAAACCATTCTGGCTCCGGCTGGCCCATTGTTTCTCACTGTAGAGTGCGACGGCGGGCAGACAGTTGACACGAAACAACGCGACGCACCACGGGACGCACACAGGGGCTGGGTGTGCGACCGTGTGTGAGTTTGCCTTTGCGTATCCAGGAAAAAGGGGGAAACGGTGAATGGCGTGGGAGGAGAGAAGGGCTTTGTCGCGTTGGGCTACCGGCTCTTTAGGATCGCCCCGGTGAAAAGCGATTAGCCTCGTGACGATTACGAGAGAGCGTGGGGGATGCGTGGCGGAGGGGAAAGACTCGATGAGAAATTTTAAGCAGGGCTAATGTAGAGCGCCCAGTGATTTGAAAGTCGCCTCAACGCGAAATTGAATCTCCAGTGGGGGGGCTCTGCCGATTTTTCGTAACGAAAATAGATGATCCTCGTGCTATTAAACTCTACGTCAACTAATGAAGATTCTCTAGATGCGATCTTCCCCCTCCGATGGGCTGTCTATGAATTTTTTTTGGACCAAATTATCCTGCTACTTTATTAACTCCTACTCGATTGCTTCTTAATTATTGAAATTTGTCTCAAAATTTCTTAAATCTCCGATGGAATCTTCGCGAGAGTTTTTGCTTGTTGACGAAGACACCTTTCTAATAGTTCCTACCTTTCTTCGCCGACGAAGTCATTCTGCTGTTTTCCACCTGCTATTAGATTTCTTCTTAAGTAATGAAGAATTTTCCGTCGATGCGATTTTCCTCCTCCGATAGGCTGTCTATGAGTTTCTTGCACCAAGTCATCCTGGCATTTTTTTTTACCTTCTACTCGATTGCTTCTTAACTATTGAATTTTTCTCAAACTTTCTTAAATTTCCGATGGAATCTTCGTGAGAGTTTTTGGTTGTTGACGAAGACACCTTCTAATAGTTTCTACCATTATTCTCCGATGAAGTCATTCTGCTGTTTTCCACCTGCTATTAGATTTCTTCTTAAGTAATGAAGAATTTTCCTCGATGCGATTTTCCTCCTCGGATACGCTGTCTATGAGTTTCTTGCACCAAGTCATCCTGGCATTTTTTTTTACCTTCTACTCGATTGCTTCTTAACTATTGAATTTTTCTCAAACTTTCTTAAATCTCCGATGGAATCTTCGTGAGAGTTTTTAGTTGTTGACGAAGACACTTTTCTAATAGTTTCTACCCTGGTTTCTACCTTTATTCTCCGATGAAGTCATTCTGCTGTTTTCCACCTGCCATTAGATTCCTTCTTAAGTAATGAAGAATTTTCCCTCGATGCCGATAGTGAGCACCTCCGGGGAATCGTTTCGCAAGTGCGCAGCGGCACGATCAACCCCGTGCACTTACTTGCACAGCAGTAGGTCCCGCGCCCAAATTCGCCCTGGCACGCATAAAGGCGCGTCGACCATAAATACAGCGAAGGTGCATGAGGGATGCGAGGCAAGGGCGGAAACGAGGCCTCTCTAGGGAAATTATCTTGTTAGCTTCGAGGTCGTCGCGCACGGGGAGCAGCACACTGGTGCCTTTCGATCCAGCCTCAAGAGAGGGAGATGCCAGCCTAAGACCGAAGAAACTCGAAGGAAGAAGGGCCAGGTGGAAATTCACACCGATTTTCTCCGCTCGATCGATCGCCTGGGACGCGCAATTGATTCGTTTCCTGCCATTTGACGCTCTCGTCGCACCGCAGTTAGGTTTCTTCTTCTCTTAATCGTTTGACTGTGGACGAGCGCTTTTGCACTGTAAATGTATATGCAAAAGAAATTCTTCCACTGTAAACGAATATACAAAAAAATTCTTCGGCGCTCAAACGAATATCGCTCCACGCACCCTCCATGCACTTATTGGATAAAGTAGAATGTTTATCAATCAGGAATGAAAGTTAATCGTTTGACTGTCGACGAGCGCTCTTACTTTGTAAAGCTATACGCAAAAGAAATTCTTCCGTGCTCAAACGTTTACCGCTCCACGCATCCTCCATGCACTTATTGGTTAAAGTAGAATTTTTATTAATCAGACATGAGAGTAAGTCGATTATCTTTGCCAGCATTTCCCACCATTTTTGCTCCGACATTACTCTCGAATTTTGTCGAAGAGTTCGAGGGACATTGCGACAATTTCCGAGGTGAATTTTTAGGAGCAAATCGTTTGGAATATTTTTCGAATACGTCCTCGAGGAGGTGCAGGTTCTTAGAAGTTTCGCGCGCCTCGATCGATTTGAGTTTGCTCGGAAGGAGAATTCGCTTGTGGGAGTTGCACTCAGTTGGCGAACGCTTGGCCGGAAACTTAAATACCGCGTGTAGTCGCGTGTGTTGGTTGCGCGGCAGGCGCATCGCGATCGGTACTGGGACAGAAGTAGGACGAGTGGGGTGGGGTCGCTTATGCAAAGTGCGGGTGCACATTTTACGGCTCACCACGTGACGAGGAGGCATCCTGACGCTATAACGCCGTGCTCGAGTCAGGATTCTGCAGGAAGTGCGCGCGCACCAGCACGCGACTCGACACGAGCCTATTCTAGCGGGTGTTCGGATTCGATTTCACCTCTTGCAAAGGCTCGCGGCTGAAGTGGCAAGGTATTGTGATACAATTGGAAAATACGAGAAGATCCTGGAAACGTAGGAAAAATGTTCGAGATGGAATTTTATGGGAATCGAACAGCTTAGAAATGAACGTCTTTGCCTTAACTCTTTGCGGTTGTAGGTCTACTCTGAGCCACCAAAGTTTTTTTTTACACATTGGGTCTATGCATAATTCCGTAGCGAAATTCCGATAGGAATGTACTCAATTTTCGCTACGGAATTATGCATAGACCCAATACATTATACCTAGCATGTATATGTTCTCAACTGCGCGCACCAATATCTCTCGTCGATGGTTACGCTTGCCCGTCGGACGATTCCGTCCGCAAAGAATTAATTCGAATCGAAAACCGGAGTATCATCGCGTGCCAAATTCGTCCGGGAAAGAGGGTAAGGATTCTTAGATATCTTTTCATTTCCGAGTTTCAATGCTAACCAATTAAAATATTGTTGCAAAAGACAAATCATGAAAGCGATGCAGGTAGTAACGTAGATCCTGGAACGATTGAAATGCGTATTAAACCTTTGTGGCCATATGTCTACTCTTATTGTCAGCCACAACAGCAAAGAATCATACTAATCTTACATTATATTAAATCAACAAGCTTCGGAGATACGCTGAATTTTATTTTTACTTTCTGAACACTGATTTTAATATAGAAAGTGATAAAGTTTTAGTTTTTATAAGGCAAACTTTCAACATGTATGTTTTCTCAACTGCGCGAACCAATGGGTGTTTACGATAATTCGGTTTCGAGTTAGTTCGACTAGGGCCGAAAAATATGATAGGCACAACTTACTGTCTTCATGATTCATGACAAACCAATGCTGTCCGGTAAGTCGAGTAGGGTTAGTTAGGCTAGCGTAGTGAATAACGTGCGTACGAGAATCGACAATTATCAGATTATCAAATAGATTTTTGTTAAATGTGAAACAATTACATTTCAAAACAATGAAAACTACAAGTACTAAATTAAAGTTACTACTTGTTTTATTTAGCACTTGTAGTTTTCGTCAAATAATTCATTGTTTTCTAATGTAATTGTTTCACATTTAACAAAATTCTATTACCTGATAATTGTCGATTCTCGTACGCGCGTTATTCACTACGGTAGCCTAACTAACTCTACTCGACTTACCGGACAACATTGGGTTGTCGTGAATCATGAAGACAGTAGGTGGTTGTGCCTATCATATTTTTCGACCCAAGTCGAATTAACTCGAAACCGAATTATCGTAAACACCCAATGTCTCTCGTCCATGGTTGACGCTCGCCCGTCATCCGCAAAGGGTCAATCGTCCTCGTGTATATCGTGTTAAAAACGCATTATCTTCTTTGATCTTCGATTTCTAGACCCTCTCGGCCCAAGTATGCCGAGTATGTCACGATTAGGGGTCCGTGAAAATGCCATGAGTGACGCATCGATTCTGACTTTCGTTTTCTCCCTTCGGGGCTTTATCCTGACGGTCCATCGTTTATTTACTTATCGTGTCGCAACGACTTCGTTCCTCAAAGAAGGGACCAGTCGGAGGGGAGCCTATGGTAATCGCAATCGCACAAATTGAAATTTATTATTCACGAAGGTGGAAGGTGGCGGCGCGACTTTATCCGTTTTCTTCGGCCACCAAGGTTCCTCTGGCCGAACGATAAAGGGAGGAAAAGCTCGTAATAGACGACCACTTGCGTGGATTAGGATCAAACATTCTCCTTTGAAAATTGCCACACGAATTTTCTCCATCCCGACGAAGCATTGTTTTTCGCTTGCAAAAGGAGTGCAGGTATTTCTTATAAAAAATTGTTTACCGAACTGTAAAATATGAGTGGTAAGCCGTGCTATTTTCCAAAATAAATCCTTCTCCTGTTGAGTCGCATCCTTGATCGAGTGAGAATGACGCAACGCGGAATCTGTTGCGCAAAGTTCAGGGCGCGCGTCCGCGTTCGATCGTGGCCATCCTGAATAAAGCGAAAAGAAAAGAGAAGTTCCTCCCCTTTCCACGCGTGAAAGTGGAGCGAGTGCGTGAGCGAGGGATAAACGGGCCGGAGGAAAGTAAGTAAATGCAAAAGTAAATGGGTCAGTACCGGCAGGTAAATGGGTTACGGATGAAGCGGATGAAGGACGACGGAACGGTAGAGGACCAACTGCGTAAGGTGACCGATACACGGTGCCTGACACGTGTGGTGACGCAATACGCGGATACGTGTTGCAGGGAAAGCGTGGAAATTCAATTTTCCTCTTTTCACGCAAACCGCTCGGAGCGCTCGGATACTTGGGCTAAAAAATTCAGAGGAATTAAAAGCAAAACGGGATCCTGGCATTTTACCGAAAGATTCAATTATATTTATTAGTACGACTAGAAATTCTCTCTCGTACCCGGAGACCTGCGCATTTTTCGCCTTAAAAAATGGCGCGGAATTAAAAAACGAAGGTACCTTCGTGATCAATTAAATATTCGATTTTTATATATTTTTTAAGCAGAGGTAGAAATATCTTTGCACACGTATCTGTGCTTTTTATTAGACTTTGGTTTCAAGGCCAACAAGCTTGTCGTCCCCGCGCCGGGAGTCCGTGCTCAGCTTTTTCCCTTTTTCCTTTTCGTTTGGTTCGCGCACCTCGTATATCCGACTCTTTCCTTTCCCGGTCTTTCTCAGGAAGCTCGTTGAATATTTCAACGAGAATCAGATAAGGATGATCTTGGAGTCGAGGTCGGTGACTTCCATTCGTCCGGAGCCTTCCGATTCCTCCATTTTTCCCGTGTTTCTCTGCTCCATCCTCGTTCCTCTGCACGCGCGCTCTAATTTTGAGCTCAAGCGTCCCGCTCACGTTTGTCTTTTATTCTTTCGCTTTGCGCGCTTCCATTGTACCCGCGTGTAGGGTCATGAAATAAAAATGCCGCTATTCTCGTGTATTCTCGTGTATTCTCGTGTATTTTTGTGTAAATATAAATTCGCCAAGAATGGGCGCGATAAGGCTCCGTGCGAGAGACCAGGGACCGGGTGTTTTCGCGCTTCTCATTTCATCATCCCCTATTCCTCGGATCTTCTCGCGGGAAATTGGGCTTTTATTAAATTTTCCACATCCCACTCGTCATCGTGCTCTCTCACACCTTCGAATCTTTTCCACTTTGCCTCCGACTTCCGTGTAACCTCCTCGCGATGGCATGGTAAACGAAGCAACGGGACGACAAACACAAACGAAAATGGTCCTCTCGCTTGCCGCCAAGGGAAAATAGGTTGAGTAGCGTGTCTTTTGCTCGTTTCACGGTAGGGTGGAGAAGCCGCGGCGCGCAACACAAGAAGGCATTCATTGTGTCGTGAGTAGAGTAGGCGACGGGAGTGGGAGAGATGCGAACTTACCCCTTGCGCCTGAATAATTCACCTTTTTATTTCGTCTTAAGCTTGCACGCGATCTCGATTCTCCACGATTTCGATAGCACCCAATTCCAATGTCTTCCCTTAAGGAATCCGAGCCGAATCTGTAAGAAGGCTCGATAAATCGCGAGAATTACTCTTGTTGAGATTACGCTTCTTCGTTGGCTTTGGTTCTTGCGTTGATAACAATTATTCGACGGATTGGTACATGCCAGAAATTTCGGAGCACGCCTCGTCTCGCTCATACACGCGATCTCGATTCTCCACGATTTTGATAGCACCCAATTGCAATGTGCTCGCTTAACACGTTGCCGCAAATGACGGCTATAGCCGTCCGATTTTTGGCGATATGTAGGCAAATGACGGCTATAGCCGTCGAGAGTTTTCATGGAGAAACTGTAACAAAATGTGATAATTTTCACTTCCAAACATACCACAATTGAAAAAAAAAAATATGTTTCTGAACACGATCGTCAAATTAAAAATGTGCGGCAACGTGTTAGGGAAGTCGAGCCGAAACGAGACAAAAGAGCTAACGTTCCTGAACATACGAACCTAATATTACAACATTCAATTTTATGAAACTTCCCTATGAACTACGTATAAGGTGACTCATCGAAACGCATATGGTTATATATTTAACAATGTTTAATGTATTTTTAAAGAACCACGGCGTAAGAAGGCTCGAGAAATCGCTAGAATTACTCTCGTCGGGATTACGCTTCTTCGTTGGCTTTGGTTCTCGCGTTGATAATAATTATTCGACGGATTGGTCGATGCCAGAAATTTCGGATTACTCTTCGTCTCTCCTCTGCATCGAGAAGAAGAGACGAATCGGCGCGAAAATGTTGGGTGGTTCACGTGCCGGAACAAGAGGCGCCTACAATTGTCGCAAATTGTTGCAACACGCGCCTCGCGAGTTCGCACGAGCGCAGTTTAATCGTGTTTTGGCCGACTGTCGGCCCCCAGTCGCACTTGGCGAGTGCCAGCTACTTTCGCGATCCAGCTGTGAAACCGGTGCTTGCTGCGACCTTTACGATTTTCCTTACCAGTTCATTCTTTTTCTTCGATGTATAATTAACAGCCAAGGAGCCAGGTTTAATGACGCATCGAGTAAAAGGGAAATTTCTTGGCAAACTCAGGGGTCAACGTGGACTCACTAACGAAATGGATTAAACAGTGAAAATAGTCAACGTCGAATTACGTTGCCAGGTCTCTCTTTTGGTCGGTACACGTGTAATTGACAATTAAGGGCTAGACTTAACGACGCACTGAGTAAAATCGAAATTAGTTGGCAACCTCAAGCTCGCCGTGGTCCTTCAAAAATACATTAAGGCATTGTTAAATATATAACCATGTGTGTTTCAACTTCGCAGGGAAGGTGGTTCTATAAAATTGAATATTCTAATATTATGCTCGTATGTTCAGGGGTCCTAGCTCTTTCGTCTCTTTGGTTTACGTATTCATTCGTGTTGCTTGAACGGTTAAAGTAACATTAATAAATTTTATTTCTATATTAGTAACTATACAAGTCTGGTATTTCCACATCAAACACTAACCCTTTAACTGTTTTCCTCAGTTTTACTCGTCATACTCGTCTTTACTGAAAAATAATTAAGCATCTAGGAAAAGTTTATTGAAACAAAATTAAACAGTTAAAGGGTTAAAAAATAATTAACGAGGAACTTCTAAGGTTACAACTAACCTATTCAGAAAAAAAAACCCTAAAGAAATTCTCCGTTAAAAATTCTCCAACCTCAATAGGAGAGAAACAGAAAACAAAAAAATCCTCACGAACGCACGACGAACCAATGGACGATCTTTTCTCACGGTGAAAAACGAGGAAATCAAACCGAGCGAGGAGCGGGTGGACGAAGAAGGAATAGTGTATGGCGAACACGTGACCAACCAGAAGAGGAGCACGCGAACGAGAACGGTGGTGGAGGCTCGGAGGGTGAGGCTCAGGTGGCGAGTAGGTGGCGGCACAATCTCCGGTAATGATTGGTCGTCATGGCGACTCACCCCGTGAGCGTATGACCGCCTCGCCCTTTTTCCACGAAGGAGACTTCCACTCTGCTTGTCATCCACCGAGACTCAAAGTTCGAAAGGACTGGAAGAAGGAGGAATGGATGCGTGGAGAATATGAACCCAGAGAGGAAAGGAGAAAGAGCTCGATAGGAAAATGAGAGAAAGAGAGTGGAAGCTCGCGAGAAGGGAGTTAGTCGGGGGTAGGTGAGCCGCGACGACGCAGTCCTCGCGTCATCCGCAGGATGAAACATTAAAGTTGCGTTTGCGCGGATGCGCCACTGCCTTGAACCAGTTAGCGGCTGGATACATACGCAATGAACTCCTGCAAAACCCGTCGCGTACCATCGCGGTCTGACCTTTCGTCCTACTGCGAGCTTTTGACCGTGAGGAACAACGAGGAGGAGGAGAAGGAGGAGGGTAGAAGAGGAGCATTTGCGATGTCCTGCTACCCATCTCGCAGTACCATTGTCTCTTTGTGTCGCCGCGTCCGAGATCGCCTTCTAATAACGTTATTCCACGGGCTTTCATCTCTCGCGAAAACAGCACCGGCACGCTCTTTGCTTTTTGTCGTTTTCACCACGTCCGTACCCCGTGGCCGAAGGGTGGCAACATTTTGCGTAATCTTTGTCTCCGCAAGATTGTCAATTACAACGAGTTAAGTAGCTGGATATTTATCTTACAAGGAAACTATTAGAGGTGTCCCCATCGAAAAGTCCGTCGCCTATAATGTATATAATAATGGTTGAATTCAGAATAAAATTTCCTTTCGCTTGGTGAAAACGAAATTCTGAAAATGTAAAAAAAAATATGGGAAGGGGGGGGCGTATGTCGAAAAGTTTAATATTTTTTAAACAACCGATAAGACTATTATTAAGCGCTTTTGAAAGTGTTCAATTTTTGTCTAAAACATTTTTTTCTATCTCGCATAGATATCACAGTATTTGGTCCGAAAGAAGAAAACCGATTTTTTTTTCAAAGGGGTGTTTCACCCCCTAAAAGTTGCGTTAGGACACTTATAAAAAAAACACGTGGTCTAGATCACCTTTATTGTGGTTTAGATTACAACACATTTCACGGGTATTGAAATCCGAGGGTGACACCTCTGACAGTTTCCTCGTTAGTGGCGTTAACCTCTTCAGCTGGAAAGATGTGATATGCACGTCGCTTGTTATCCGCTTCTTTTATCCGTGCGTAGCACGTCTACTGAATTTACCGTTCACATTTACTGTGCTTCTGCAAACTAATTTTTAGTTGAAGAGGTTAAGGCATGGGTATCGTGTGTCGAAACGCGTTCCGATATTTTTCTTAAGGACTTTCGTTTTCGTCGGACCTTGCCGTCAAGGTACTAAGGCGTGGTGTCATCGTTAAGCCGATCTTCAATTGCCGACGGCACTGTGCCCGGGGTCGCTAAGGTTTCGACAGTCGATTGACAAAATTGGCGTCATTACGTTTTTGTCCTGTAATACGAAACAGGATCTTTATACCTGTCTTCTCTGCGTTCTAATTAACACTGGATAGTTAAGCAAGAACAGCTCGAAGGATCGCGTTCTAAGTCACAGACAGATTAAATCTAATCCTCCCTACTTTTGTTACTTGTCTTGGATCGCCGGTTAATTTCGACCGGTCCCATCACGGGAGAACAAGGAGAGGAGGAGGAGGAGTCCGAGATGAATTATTTCTCGAGACACTTATTGAGAAACTTTTTCCATTAAGCAACTCTCGAGAGGATAGCGCGAAGTCGCGGGCAACGCGCGGCAGGTTATTGCGGTCAGTCGCGGAGAGGGCGGACAGCAAGCGGACGACGAATACTTTTATTGGTGGGGCATTTCTCCGGAGAATAGAGACTCGCAATAAATTTCATCAATTATACAGCTCGCTTGGTAAGGGAGAGGGAGCATTGAGCATCGTCGTCCAGTCTTATTGTTTCCCCGCTTTTCTCACACTCGCCACGTTTCTTTTTCTGTCCGCGGCGACTCAATGGACTCCACCTGGGTGTGTGTATGTGCGATAGAGAGGGGTAGAGATGGAGAGAGAGAGAAAGAGGCTTTTTTCCTTGCGCGTTTCCAAGCAATTACGAGGTTGTAGCGAAGGATGCCCTTCGTGCCTCGCCCGCCGACCTGCAAAAAGCAAAGGCCGCGCGACGTTGATGCATAGACGTCCATCAGCCTGTTAACACATTCCTCTGCTTCTGCTCCACGTTCTTTCTCCACTTTTTTTCGTCTCGCATTCTCCTTCTTCTTCGTCTTCCTTTCGCGTTTCTTTCGGTGTGTTTGTCGGGACGACACGAGCTTCGTCGTACCTCATGTCCGTTCTTGCACGTCCTTTTTATTTTCGTAGATTTTACTGGTTCTCTTTTTCGCGTTGTTTTCTCGCGTTCTCCCTCGAAGCAGACGGTATGCCGCCGGTTTTGTACCTGTGCCGATATAATTTAACGTTGCTCTTGGTGTTTTCGTTGGACACGAGCTTCGTGTATCTTTGTAGTTCGTGCCTGCCTTTTGGGATGTTTGTTTAATTTTTGCATTGTTCGTCCTTTGTTATTTTTGCTCTTTCTTTCTCGTTGTTGTTGTAAAGCAAAGTATTCGCCGTACCTCTCTACCGCGGATACTCGTTACCGAGCGACAATCTCGTCTCGATCTCATCTCTCGCTAGAACCTTCTTCTTGTTAAAACTCCCCTCTCCTCTTTACTCCTTCTTTCTCCAATTACGCGCCCACGGCACGATCATCCGCATAGAGTTGCGCAACAAAACTTCAAGAAGATCACCGTCGAAGGATTCCTTCCTGAATTACGGGATTGAAAGCGAGCAAGGGGGACTCCTCGAGCTGATTCCGTCGAGCTTTAACTTAATTAAAATTGCGAAATCTCAGGTAATTCTCCGGGCTCGTGGCTAAAGTAGAAATCCAATGGGTCGATCGGGCTTGTAACTGGAAATTTAATCTTCCATTCGCCGATGGTAGAGTGCATCCGGTCGCGTTAACCATCTCCACGTTCCGCCTCAACCCTGGCTACTGAGAATTTTCTCAAATAGCCAATCTTCTGGTACCACACGGGGTTGGAGGTGGAGGACGATCCGTTGTTGCGATTGGAGAACACAGAGATGGAGAGAGAGAGAGAAGAGAGAGAGAGAGAGAGAGAGAGAGAGAGAGAGAGAGAGAGAGAGAGGCTACCTAGCGACCTGCAAACTTGGCCGTTTCGAAGTTTCCGCACCGGCACGGGGACACCTCGTTGCAATAGAGGGTGGAGGTGGAAACGAGTGGGAGGTCGTGGTAATCGACAAAGTTTAGGTCGCGTGTGGAGCCGGAGTCTCGTGTAATGAACGCGCGTAAGCACGCGTCCGCACGAGCGTGTAAATAATGAAGGAGGCCACGATATTTGCCGAGGCTGTGCCACCCGCACGTTCACGCAACCCGCGTGAACGGCCTCGTTTGAGTTCGAAAGGGTGCGCATAGGCAAAAATTTTACGACGCACGGGAATAGAACGATAGAACGATAGGATGTTGGAACGCAAGTATGTACACCGAATTGTCGTTATTTGGACAAGTATGTTGTTCGTGGCATATAACTCAATCACAAAAAAGAAAGCAATGAATACTAAACGGAAAAATGACGTTGTTACGCCTTACTTACCAGTAAAAACTAAGGATATCTCGAAGACTCGAGGCAATTCAAACAAACGGATTCGATTTTTGGAATCAGCATCCTCGATTTGGTTAAGTACAAGTCTTGTTCTCGGGACCACTGTTGACCAGTGTTATCATAGGTAGACTTCAGTAGAATCACTGGAGCTTCGCGATTTTACCGAAGAGGCATTTTGCCGCACCGTGTTCGGCAGACTTGCCAGTGATCGCACATTAGACGATAATTTCTAGAGAATTTGATGAGAATGTGCTAACACAATTATTTTCGCTTGTTCCAGGGGCGCCTTCTCCGTGGTACGACGATGCGTGCAAAAGAGCACAGGCCTCGAGTTCGCGGCGAAAATCATAAATACCAAAAAGCTCTCGTCCAGAGGTGAGTCTTATTCGAGGCGTTTGAAACATCTTTGAAAATTTATCTCAGGGAGAAGCGAGTACTCCATTCACCTCCATTCACTTTAATGCCTCCTCTTCTTTCTCCACCCTCTACTTCTTGTCGCTATTAAGCCACTCGAGATCGTGGAAAGCGTCTGAGTTTTCTGTACCCACGGTGAAACCATCGAGAGGGGAAAGGAGGAGAAGGACAAGAGGGAGAGACGAAAATTTGTAGGGAGGGAGGCTTCTAAAAACAACGAACGACGCCGTTGTCAACCTGCCAACATTCCATCGCGACCAACAGTTGCCAGTGCCGTACGCACCCGCCTGGCCCAGGAAAATACATTTGGCCCCTTTTGAAATTCGATCGTGGCCCGTCGTCGCGGGGTGGACCGACCGATGGACAAACAGACGCGAAAATCTCGGACCCTTTGTGCTTTCGAATAAACGAACAGATGAGAGGAGTCGAGAGGAAAGCTTTACCCGCGGCTCGTTGCGTTTTTTTTTTTTCCTTTAAGTCGAGCTTTACTCGGTCCTTCCTTGACCGGATATAAATCGGTCGTCTGGCACGACAGTAATAAAATTCCACCTGAGAAAGGAAGAAACGATGAAATTTCGGGGAGATATGTGGAACGTAGCACGGAGAAAGGGATGCGAGGTTGAAGAGGGCGAAGGGTGAAGGGAGAGCACGAGGAAAAGAGGGTGGCCGGAATCGAAGCCAAACGAGCGTCATAATCGAATCAATTAAAATACTACCCGAGCAAAACTCATCCGATAAGCTGGATCGTGTTACGATCGATCGAATTAGTGGCCTACACATCCTCGAACGATCGCGCGCGCCTCCCCTCGGCTTATACCTTCTTTCCTGTATCCCTCGTAATCGCGAAGGAAGGGTGGGAGAGGGACGATGCCCGAGCGGAAATCGGAAAGCCGATCCTCTTGTCAGCAATATCTCATTCCTTTCCTCTCGACCGGGGATCCACGGTCGTTTCCTCGTTTATTGCGTGCTCGAGGAAAATCAATGAAAGGCTCACTGCGAAAGAGCGGCAAAATTCATTTTCCTTCCATTCGCTTTCGAGCTTTTCGGTATTGACTCTTTGGGTGAAAATTCGTAGGTGAATGCTAGGTGAGCGCAAACGAAACTTTGGGTCGACGGGTAAATAATATGGGATATAAATTGGCCTGGACTCCCTTGGAATGTGGTCGCCGAGACTCGTCCTTCCTCGCCAGTTTCCCGAAATTCCATTGCCAAGGATATCTGGAAGAAAGTCGTCCTACGAGGACCAAGCTTCCCTTCCTTCGCTCCTGCGTTCCACTAGAAATTCCATTACCAATAATAGCGACTCTCGCGCACTCGGTAAGCGATGCCGGTGCTAATTTCAGCACTAACAATTATTATTGTCGCGCGTCTCGCGTCGGAAGATATTTAGACCGACTGCTTAGAGCCACTGTCGCGTAGTTCGAAATCTTCGAGTTTCTCCAAAGTATCCCTGGAGCGTTTGGATTGTTGGGTCGAGAGCGTGGATGGTCGATGGTGAACAGGATGCTCTAAGGTCATTGTCGCGATAAACTGCGTTGATCAAGCTTATCGGATGCCGGGTCCTCAAGAAAAATTCCCTGTACCGTGTCTCTACTTAAATCCCTTCTTCGAGACCCTCTCATTCTTCTCCACACCTGCCTGAACCATTTATAAGTATCCACTTCTGAGAATTCTTCAAAAATCGCCCTCCTCCCACGACGAGTGGACTATTTTAAGAGGGTGTCACGTGAGAACTAGGAATAAAAAGAAAATAGCTGCAAGGCCTCACCCCGCGTCCGATTCTTGGCTACGGTGATAAAACGCGCGTGCGTCGCGGCAATAATTTATCTCGAAAACAATGGGATCGGTTGCGACACGTCTCGGTCTTTAAGGGGTGACTCGGGCGTCGAATCCACCGCCAGGCGTTCAATTATTCGCGGAAACACGCCGTGGCCATTAGGCTCGGATCCTACCATTAGCTCGGGACTCGTCCGTTGATAGATTGCGAATTCGAGATTGGCTCGATTCGCCAAACGACGATTAACACGTGCCGGACGCCAGGCGTGTCTGCCGATAATTTCTCAGCCACGAGGAGGATGCGATGACCTTTGCACTTTTAACCTGCACTCCTGCAAACTTTGGCTCCACCGATCGATTCAAATGACCGCGACGCGATGACTCATCCGATTCGTTTGTTTCTACGAAGTGTCTAACTAGACTATTAATTGGCGTCTGGACCACTTGGCACGCTCCTACCCGACCGAGGAAAGATGCGCGAGCAGCAGCTCGTCGTGGAACACCGGTGGTGGCTGGCGCTTGGAATTTTCGAGTCTCGGGGGTCGCGTGCCGCTGACCGAAAGGGAGGGGCGAGAATCCGCGAGCGGAAAAAGAGTAAAGGAGAACGGAAGCGCGAGAGGAGAGGCGAGAAGGGAAGCTATTAAATGGGAATTTCTCGCTTTGGAGAAGCTTTGTAAGCGAAGTACCGACGCCTGCAGGGATACATTGGAAGAGTACAGAGATCTGTAGGGTCCTTATTTCGTTAGTTTTATCTGTGTAGATTCGTTCTGAGAAGGGTCAAGCTCCAGGAAGCAGAGAAACGAATTATTCGCAAATTTCCAAATCGATGCTCCTTATTTAAGTAGGTTCGTACGAATGTATTTAAATAAGGTTCCAGGAAGCATGATGGAATTGTTATGCTCGACGTGCAAGGAAAATTGTCGGTTCACCCTCACCTTATCGTATAATAATTCATCCTTGTGTTTCGTGGTCCGTGGGGAATTCTCATTTTTCTGCTTGCCTCTCTTTTCCATGCTTTCTCTCTCTCTCTCTCTCTCTCTCTCTCTCTCTCTCTCTCTCTCTCTCTCTCTGTTAAACATACAGCGACCCTGGCCTTGACTGGCCGCTCCGCAGGTCTATCCATTTCTGCTCTTTCTCTCCTGGGAAAACCGTTTCTACGCCCCTTTAGCAGAGGCACCGCGACCTTGCTCCAGTGACCTCTTGACCTACCATCGCAAACGGCATTCAGACGGGCCGATGCGGCGTATGCGTTTCACGAACGAATAAAGCATACCGTGAAAATGGAGAAGCGAATGGTCATTCGAAACTCGCTCGCGGTGGTAGCCTAATTCCCCGATTCAGGAGGGAGTCCAGAGAGGAATGGGGAAAAAGAGGGTTGGAATACGAAGAAGGGGACGATCCGACAGTTAGGGGTGAGAAATAACGGGAAAAGCTGTGACAGTTTCGGTAACCAATACCATCCACCTACGATCCCTCGTATTAATATCGCAATGCTCAATTTATTATTAAACACTCGTTATCGAGAGTAATTGTCCTTCGGTATTTCCACTGGATTGAAAGCATCCAGACTGGGAACTGGGTGGAAATTGCAATTTGAAAACGGGTCGCGCGAGAATACATTCCCGTTTCTATTATAAGGACAAATCGTTAGAGGGAAGAAGAGATAAAAGTTTTCTCTCGCGCGACGAGGGGAGGGAGACAAAAGCGCGAGGAGCGTTTATTCGCGAATATCGATCTCTCTTTTCAGTAGTTTTCCCATTTTGCTTCTGCTTTATTCGACGTGATAATTGAAACGAGAGACGCGGTGCGCAGTGCGAGCGATAATGGCGCGAGGCGTACTTGGATTAAAAGTACGATAATGCAAAAACAAAGCGGTGAGCGCGGCTCGGAAAAATCGGACGCATCGTTTGCCGAAAGAAGAGAGCTAAAAATTGTACACCGATCCTACGTAGCAAGAATAATTCTCGTTAATATTCTTAACAGCGAATTTCGTCCCTTACACAAAGGGTTGATTTAATAATTCTCCTGATTTCTTATTTGCTCGGTAGATTTAATTCCGAGGGGATTTTCGTCTTGCTAAATGTAAAGAACCACGTGACACGAGAGCAGGGGGAAATTCACTCCTCGCCCCTCCCCGACTCGGTCAGTCGATACTCGAACGAAACGAGGCAAGATGGAAGAACGCGGTACCTGGCGCACTTCCGCTTCTGCGAATAATTAATCGGGCGCTACCGCACCGAGAGTTCGATGGCGCGGCCGCCATTTGAATTTCTAATTCCCCGGTCCTGGACCGTGCGAGGAAATCAGGGAGAGGCTGGATATATCGCCCACTCTTTTCCAATCCCTTCCATTTTCCCCATTCCTCCGATTCCACCGATTCCTCCTTCCTCTTTTTTCTGCTCATTCTCTTTCTCTATTTGCGCACCTTTGCGCTTCTTCCTTACATCCCTCCGCACCCCTCGTTCCCACTTCCTTTTCGTCTTTTTACGCAGGCGTCGTCGCGCCGCATTCAATTGACGCTTTCACCGGTTTCCACCTCCCGGCTCTTTCACTAATTACCCCATCGCAATTAGACTCTTGTCAGGGCCTGGTCGCGTCCTTGCGAATTAAACAGAAAATGCACCTTGGTAGGACGTGTGACGATACTCGTCGTCGTCGTCGTCGACCCTGCGCGCGTCCTCACACTTCGCTTGTCAAGGGGCCGCTCGTCCCTATTTTTTTTCTCTCTCTCTATTTTCCTCCTCTTTCTTCTCTCTTTTCTCCATCCTCCTCCTCCTCTTCCTTCTCCGCCTGTCTCGCAGGCGATTATACGCGACACTTTTTGCCGACTTTCGTGACATTCGTGCTCCGTCGAACGCAAAGCCGGGGACGACCCGACGTCGGCCTTGTAACCGGGAAAGAGCAACTCCGTGTTACCTCAAAGTACGGTCCTGTGAGGATGCTTGCTACCTTGGATAGTCCGCATACGGTAGTAGACCTATTCGTTGCCGATGCTCCTAACGCGTATCGGTGCTCATAACTCCTGTTGATATATTCACTCGTACTGGTGCTCATAGTCATCGATAATCTTAACTTGTATTGGTGCTCTCGTATGTGCTGATAATCTCAACTTGTACCGGTTACTCGTAGTTACCGATAGTATTTACTTGTATTAGTACCGATGGGTACTCGTCGCTCGTGTCGGTGCTTGTTACTGTTCCATGGGTATTGGTATCCACGCAGGTGTGCATTTCATGTGGATATTCACGTGTGACACGGTAGAACGAGATCGAGAGAGAAAGAGAGAGTGAGAGAGGAGAGGAGAGAGAGGGATGCTCGAGCGAACGATCAATTCCAGGAGAGTGCACGAGGGGTCGAACGATGGGAGGGAAATCAGCTTTCTCCTTATTTTTATCCCTACGGCCCGTGGCAGGGACGGCGGATGCGCATCCTCCACCAATACCATCGTAAGTGCGTTCACAATGTGTGCACCTGTGTCAGTGAGAATGCAGAGAGACACACACGACCCTGAACCCATAAAGTCGATAATGGGGAGGAGATCTTAAATATTATTATAGCTGGGCCCAGGAAGGAAGGAGGATTTTCGTAAAACTGCTCGAACAGCGAATATCAGAGACCCCCTTTAACGTTTGGCTATGCACGAGCACGCACACACCCGCGCATCCATGCCGCTTGCGAGGCCTCCCCGTATCTTGCACTTACACGAACCTATCCGTGACGATGTTGATGGTGTTGCTGGCTCTGCTGATGCCACCGCTCGCGCGCTGTGGATACTCGGCCGCGGTAACGAGTTTAGCGCAAACAAGGGTGGCTCGTTAATCGAGCGGAGGGCGCACCGGCAGATGCGCCACCTAATCCCGCCCAGCCACCTTGCACTGATATTCTCTCTCTTGATTTCTCCCGATTTCTCTTTCTCTCGATCCCTTCACCTCGCTCTCTTTTAATTACACTCCTTGTTTATTATTGTCACGAAGCGCCCGGGACGAGTCCACCTTGGACCTCGGGGCTTAGATAACAAATTCCACTCTTATTTCTCTCTCTTCTTCCATCTATTCTACTTTCTTTTTCTTTCTCCTTTTTCTCCTTGCTCTCTTCTCTCGTTCTTTCTACTCATTTGTCTCTAAGCTTCTTCCTCTTTTCGTCGGTATTCTTATATCTCCTTCTTTCTCCAATCATCACGTACCGATTGTAGTATTGTACAATAGTTCGTGAGAAATTTGACGGGAAATTCGACGTGGCCGCGCCGCCTCCACCCCCTAATATCAATTGAATCTTCACGTGCCAGCCTTTCCTCGCGATAAAATGCGCCCTGTACGGCGGAGGTGTGTCGCGCGAGGAATTTATTATGAGGGCATGGATAGGCGAGCGAATCCTATACGAATTAGTCGAACATCGTGTCACGCGTCTCGCACGGAATAATAATGTTTCGCGCTGCTTTCTTCCACCGCGCGCATCCGGTGTAAACCTTTAGGTTGGAATTAGTCGGCGAGTTCTGCGCCGATTACAATTCGTACGCCTTCGTAGCAAGGGGACCTGTTCGCTTATCGTGATCTGATCTGGAAACTCCTATAAATTTCAGTGGTGCGGGATGATCTCCTTATTGACGATTTTTTTTTATTTCTAACTGGCGGTGATATGCGTAACCTGAAAGCTCCAGCAGAGATCCTTGTGTATTACACAGATCTGCGAATAATGGGGTTGTGATTGTTGTTGGGCAGCTGAGGGTCATTTCCGAAGTAATTTTTCGCGTCGAATCCGAATCCGAGCTCAGAATTGGCCCATCACGTCAGTATTTTGAGATTTTGAGGTTATATACGCGAAAAATGGCTATTTTGGTTGTTTCTGAGGTTAGATACAGGCTGCACAAAATTTTTTGTATTTTTTCTACTAATTCCATTATTTAGTACTATCCTTCCCCTTCAAAATGAGCTCTCGAATGGTGCCGTACGATGTTTCTTTCAAAAGTTATGGCCATTTTAAGATGACACGTCCGCCATATTTGATTCGTAGTACGAGGATTTTGAAAATCAACCAATCTGCGCTAAATTTGGTATAGGGGGGTTTTGAGGTCGCTGATCAACGATATTAGGTCAGATTTAAAAAATTGAAGGTGAGTGTTTTAATGTGGCAGACGAGGATATTTGCAATTTGAATTTCTCAATTCTATATACTCTGTAGGAATAGATTGTATCCGCTATCTTGAATTTTTGAAATTCAATTGATTCGGATTCTACGCGAAAAATTACTTCGGAAATGACCCTCAACTGCCCAACAACAAAACCTCGCAGATCTGTATTATTAATAAACAGGTTTAACGATTTTCCAGACCGAAGAGTGAAGAGGTAAAGACAAAATCTAGAGAAAGATTCCTTAATATAACTTCACTGCCGTGATCGCGATAACGTACGTCGCGCTTCATACTTCTCTTCTCTCTCTTCATTCAGTCCTAACAGTGAGTACGTCGCGCGCAGTGACACTATACTCGTAGCCACAGCCAGAATCCCGTATCGATTCTACCGTTCTCGTTCGATCGGGAAAAAAAGCGATCCCCCCAAGGGGCGCTTCGTGAATTTTAAAAAAATCCTTTCGCCGACTATCCGTCTAAAAGCAAAACAATAAAATTCGCGCACGAGCACGCTCGCGCAAAATGTCCCGTCCCGCTTAAGAGTACTCTCCGTCGAACTATTTTCTCTCTCTCCGGCGTAGATCTCGTTCGCGCTTCTCTTAAAATTATTCACGAGCTTTCGTGCAAATTTCGTTGTTCACGCCCGCGCGACCTCGACTACGCACCCGCTTCGCGTATCGCACGAGTGGCGGAGAAGGTGAACGAGCCTCTCCGCGCGCAAAAGCGCGCAAAAAGGTTCGCCGCTCGCGTACACGGTCCTAAAAAAAATGAATTGCCGAGAGGGTAGGCGAATATCGAAGCGCGCGGGCGCGCGTCTGGCATCGCGAGTTTTCGTCAAATTACCCTCTTCTTTTCTCCTCGTGTACATTCACTCCTCGCACGAGCTCGCCTCGTTCCTCGTCTCTTTGTGATTTCCCGCTCGCGCGCCGCCCTCGGTCGGCTCTTGCATTATTTCCGGTTCCTTGAATGTGACTTCCGGGTAGGCGGCTAAGCAAAAACCGCGTTGCGGCAACGAGGAACGGCGACGGGGGGTTGGAGGCGGTTAGACTCAATTGTGGTCGACGAAATGAGCGGTTTCGAGGGTCGTCCGCAGGGGGGTAGGAGGAGAGAGAGAGAAAAAAAAGAGAAATACAGACCTCCCTCTGACGACTCCGTTCTCAGTGATGCGCGCGCTCTCGGCCACGATATAATCGCGCGAGAGTCTCGCCGAGAGCGTGGAGAGAGATGCGTGCCAAAATGTTTAATGCGCCGCGGGCGCGCCTACGAATTATCCGAGTTGCTCGTTAGGCGCGGTCAAGGCGCACTTGGCCGAATTCAATTTCTAATGCTCCTGTCTCTCTCGTCTCTCTGTTCCAGATTTCCAGAAACTCGAGCGCGAGGCACGGATATGCAGAAAGTTGCAGCATGCGAATATCGGTGAGTTTACTTTCTTTCATTCTTCTTCATCCCCGAGCGCGGGGTATTTATACGATTCCGAACGACGTATCGAGAATATCTCTTCCGTGATTTTGCTCCCGACTGACTCCCTTTCCCATTTTCTATCGCCGTGATATTTATAAGCGCGAGTGATAGGTCTTTTGATGTTTCGGTCCGCGCAACGAGACGGTTAAGCGCGTGTCGTATATTTAAATATCAACGTTAAAGTTCACCGAAAATTCAGGCACGGTTATTTCCATCGAACGCCCGTGGATCTCGGAGATAAACCGATTTGGAATTTCGAACGCGTGTGCGGCCGCATCGTTTTCGCGATTTGGGACGCGACGCCGACGTATTCGGCAACACCCCACGCCGACAAACGGCAAATGTCGAGGAAAATTCAAAGCGCGATGCTTTCACGGACGGGCCACTGGTATTTTGTCACTTTTTTTTTCTCTCTCTCTCTCTCTTCTCTCTACCGACCTGCCTGTGACATCCGACAACGTCCACGTGCGCAACGGATTAACCATCGCGCGAGCAGAAAAGTAGGGAACGGTGGTGGGTTGATCGCGGACTGAATCGGACAGCATTGACCATGTACACGTGTTGCGTTGAATTGATTTCGCGTAAACACGGTCGTAAGGTATTACGCATGGTCCAATTGCGAAATAACAGCTTTTCAATGATGTAAAATGGAATATTGAGCATTAATTATGTAGAAGGAATAATGAATTAGCCAGCGTCGACTGTGTTCATTTAATGTATCGCATTGAACTGATCCTGAGTAAACAGTGGTGCAAAATGTTACAATTGTAAAAAAAACAGCTCCTTAACTAATGTCCGAAGAGTGATTTGGTCCGTCATTTGGACGAAAATTGAGAGACCTCCTCCCTCTTACGAGGTGGCCATACGAGCGGCCAGCCATACGAGTACATCTCGTTGCATGTGTATTTGTGTTTTCTCAGTTCAAGAAAGTACATTGAAACTATACCGTCGGATGTTTTCCTTCTTACCTTCTATTAGCCAATATCGTGCCAACGGTATAAAGAAAACAAAAAATTAAGCAGTAAGTGATTCTACACTTCAAGAATGAGAACGAGCCAAATTCGATTTCCTTCCTATTCGAAGATTTGCGTGGAGTAAATAGAACCTGACTTCCACAAACGGCCACGAACTCTCCAACGAGAAAAGCTTCCAGATTGCTCTCTCGCGCTACTCACCGATACACTTACTCTCCATTCACGAGGAATTCACCGAAATTCATGCTGCCAGCTGACATTTAGAGGCCATAAAGAATCTTTTCCTTTGTGCGACAGGAGGGGCGGCGTGCGCGCACGTTCGATAAGAATAAATCGGTGAGGAAGCCCGCTGGATCCCGGCGATGCAGAACGACGAAAATAAAGCGGACGAAATAAGGCGAGGCAAAGTCATTTCCTTCGTGGCTCCTTCTCTAACCACATTTTCCTCCACCCTCGGCTCTTCTCCTTTCCTTTTTTACCTCGTACGAGCTCGCCGTCGAACATATCGTTTTATACCCTTCATTGTCGAGGGCACCGTGGAAATTGCATTTTCCACGAGCAAACGTACGTCGCGCCTTTATCAGCGGGATTTTGCGCGTTCTCCGGTGGGAGAGCGTGGCTTCCGGCAGGTTCCTGGAAAAAAAAGGAAGGAAAGGAAAAAGGAACGAACTCGTTGACGATAAAAAATCGAGGTAAACGGAGGAAAATCATCGCGAGCGAGCGAATTCATCGGGACTCACACGGTGAATTTTTCACGTGCGAGATGCGCCTCACGGTTTTATCCACCGACATACTCTTTTTCCTCTCTTTTATCTTTCCCCTCTTCTTCTTCGTGACGTTCTCTCGCTCGCGTAGCCTCTCACCTGCTGGTGATTAAATCGGCTTTTCCCTCGCGGCGGTAATTACGTGCAAGAGGGTAATACGGTAATGCGCCGATTCGTCACTTCCATCGGGAAACGGTTACTTAAGCGTACGCGACGATCCCCTTATTGTTAGATCGAATCTGTCGACTTCGTCGCGCGAAGTTCTATTTCCGACGTAGTCGCCGATTAGGAGAAACTCGAGTGTAATTGAGTGTTTAATAATGCGTCCGACGTGGATGATAATTATTGCCGCGAGCTCCCGACACATTCGACGGCCACCGGAGGAATTTCACGCGTGCCGAAGAGGATTTAATATCAATTTGTCGCGACGACGATTCGAAAGTCAAACGAGTCCACGGGTCGTGGATATAATAAAAAGGCCTCCGGCAGTCGATGCGATTCTTGGCAATAAAAAAGAGAAAGTCTCCTCGAACTGTGATGCTAAATGCAGGGTCCCTTTTCCACGTGGACACGCGGACACACGATGGAACGGTAAAATCGTTTATTGGTTTATTCGTCGCGCGTGCATTTCGCCTCTGTCGTCATCGGGAGTAGGTTGAAAATGGGCGTCTGTGAACGGGAATTATCCATTTTTGCGGTCGAGACTCTTTTTAACGATCGTGTCAATCGCGCGACATCCGGGAGAAGGGAGTAGCATTTTGTATTTATCGAAAATGCCAAAGGATTAATGGCTCCGCCCGTACTCCGGGCGCGTTCTTGTTCAATGCTCCACGAGGAAATTATTCGAGAGGATTTCGTTATTGAAATTTTCCGCGCATGACGGCCTCGTGGTACGACCAAGGTACATACCCTGTTCATTTTAGTTCCAATTGAAATTCAGTTTTTTAAAAAGTACTCTCGCCGATTTTTCTGAAAAGTTCGTTCGATCGTGTTTATTTGTCGAATCAAAATTACGGAGCAAGAAGTCGAATCTACTGTCAGTGCAGAGAATATAAATGGTAAATATCTCGGTATTTGCGGAATATCTCATTTTGGGGTAATTGCGAACTTATTACCTGTTCTTTATTCATTTTGGAAAAGCGCCGTAATAGTCAGGATTTCTTTCTCGAATTTTCCATCGAGGAGTCGAGAACAGAAATTGGGAACTATCCTGCACAGACGTAAAACAGTCGACGCGAGGAGTGGAAAAAATCGAATTGGTTCGATGCATCGCGACCTTGCTTGTAAAGCACACGCCGAACGTGGGGTGCCCTTTCAGGTTTTCAATTACCTATTAACCCCCATCCTCCAATTTCGCGGAGTGGTCGGTGATGTAACGCTCTAAAGCTTTTTCCGCTTTTCAATTAGAATTCGCAGTCCCTATTTCACTGACGCGAGCGCGGATGACGTAACATCCGGTAATTGCACACCCCCATCCCCTTGCATTTACAAAATTGTCTTCTCGTCGGCTCGTCGATCGTTACACGATTCTCCTTCCGACCGTGTGCACGCGCTTCTTTCACTCACCTCCTATCTTTACCATTCTCCAACCTTCCGCTACGTTATTAATTCCACTAGGGTCGCTGGTTTTCGCCGAAGCCATATTCATGAAAAAGAAGACAAAGTCCCTTCGGACTTTTAAAACACTTTCATTATATACGAACATTGTAACGATTAGCTCGTCCTTACGAGTAGATACAGAACGAAAGTCTACTTTGCGCGAACTATTTTCCCCTCTGCTTTTTCCACTTTTCTCTTTTTTTTGACAAGCAACTGGAGTACCCGCCGCGAACCCTTGTCAGCTGAGTAATAGTTGGAAACTCAATTTTCCGATAGACTTTGCGAGACCCGAGCATACGTTGGAACGTCTGCTTCTCCACCGCGCATGGTCGGCGAAGGTAACGAGGCCTTCTCCAGGAGCTGGAGAAGGATCCTCCGGAGGTCCCTAGGCGACAGATACACCCGGATTACATTTGGGATTATGGGATTTGGGACGTGGTGCGCCCCACTCGTTAAATCGTACGAGCTCGTTAAGCAGCCCTCGAAGAAAATCTACCCCTAGTCCTTCACGCGGAACTACCTTCCTTTTTTTTTCCACGAGCACGCATTTTTCTCGATTAACTGGAAGATTCGTCAATTTTTTATTTTCTCTCTCTCTCTCTCTCTCTCTCTCTTTGTTTTCCAAAACTCAGCCACATTTATTTGAAAAATTTATATTTAAAGATACACGACACGATCGTGTTACGCGTCATCAAGGAGACGAACTTATCCCTGCTCTTTGTAGGACATAACTGCTCGTTTGCTGTTACTGCTTGTCGTGTTTGGAATTCGTTACCACCAACTGAACGCAAAGCTTCCACAATTTTTCAATTTAAAAATACCGCCTTTTCTTTTTGGTCGAGAAACAATTGAATTATTTGTCTTCTTTCTGCTTGCTTCATTGTTCTCTCACACTTTTGTTATTTGTTTTATAATTTTCGGAAGCTTATATAGGACTTTAGGTCCTGTATCTTAACCCTTTACCAACCGGTAGCGATTCAACGTCCTATGCGCTCCTCAGCGACAAGTTCAAAGTTCAAATATCCATACCATTGATTCATTCCTCGACCACGTACCGTATTCACTATTATATATAAATGTGAGAGCTTACAGTACGATCTAACAATTCTATCTCCCTAATTGATACCAAAGTATCGGTTCACGTGACAAACGATTAGTAAACTATCGGTGAATGAGCATCGGCGACAAAAAGTCTATTAATCAGCTAGTAGTTGGTAAGCGTTGGGGAAAAATCGATTAATCGGTCGGTAAAGTGTTAATAAAATATTCATTCGTTCATTCGTTCTTTTTCTACGAAATTAGCAATGGAGAAAGGAGCGCGTGCCGGTCGTCGCGCCGTCGCGTGGCACGACGCCGACGTCGAGCGTCGTCGCAGTGCGGAGCAGAAGCGAGTCGAGGAGGATTGGTAGATGCCATAGGTAACCACCGCGTTTGGCAATGTCGTGACTAATTAGCCGTGCAGTAGCTCGTGCCCGCGCGGATAATTAGCCAGCCCGCTCGCCGGGGTGAGCGTGCGAGCGTGGAGCAGAGGAGCGTTGCTCGTGTATTCGCGACACGCTGCTTTCCCTGTGATCGACGAGTGCGGTGCCCTCTGTAAACCCCGAGACGCCCGTCTACGTGTTTGCACGTTATTTTCGCCTGTTGCGCGATCCACCCTCGTGCTACCCCTTCGCGATCAGGCAAGCCCTTCGTTCTTCCTTCCAGACTTTCGAGTACAAGGAGCTCGCGCTCGTCCTGGCAATTGTTTCAGCTATATCGATTAACAGTAGGCGCTTTCCTCTTACAAGTGATCTGATATGATCTGATATTTTGCGATCAGAAATATTCACATCACTTCAGTAAGTGAATGGAACAAGCATATATCAGATCGATCAGATTTGGCATTCGTATTTCTCTTCTCCTCATAATTGTTTCGTGGATTTACGTTCACACCAATTCGTACCAAAATATAAGTAACCTCAAAATTTGTATGTACGCTCATATTAGTTTGTTTGATTGATAAGTCACTTTGTTACGATCTGTGTTTATTAATTGCGCTGAGATTGCGCAAATGCAACGCGAAAATAACCATCTCATAGTTTTCAAAATAATTTCCTAGTATGGACCAATAGGAAACGAGTAACCGCAAGTGATACGCAAATATCACCTACTGATCTTAGTCCGTCGGTAGATTAGCAGCGGCAAGGGGGGAAGTGATCTGATCACTTCAGTTTAGCTAAAGGAACATGCTAGTTTCTGAACTGATGTGATCTGATCTGATCTGATCTGATCAAAGCGGTAAAAGGAAAGCACCTATTATTTCTACCGGGATTTTGTATATACCTATTTCGACCAAGAGGTGTCTTCTTGGGTCCAGGATGAGCTGCAGGAAAATGATATTGCTAAATTAATTTAACAACTAATATACGAATAGTAAAAGAAGTGATTGAGGAAAATTGATTCAACTTGGGAAGTAAGTTTAAAATACAATTTGAGGAGATGTTTTTTGACACCTTTGGTAAAAATAGTGTTAACTATTTTTTAAGTGTTAAAATTTCTGTTAGAATTTCCTTTATACAGGGTGAGCTTTAATGCCTGTCCCAACCTTTTACCATCGGAGTGAGTTTCCGATTGCAGTCTGTTAGTATTCCTCACTCCGATGGTAAAAGGTTGGGACAGGCATTAAAACTCACCCTGTAGAATGTAATTGCATCGCCTTTGAATTTCACTTTTCCTAAAATATTGAAAAATTTATTGTACGTATATTATAGGAAAAGTCGTGAAATTTAAAGGCGATGCAGTTACGTTGTTTATAGGAAATTCTAATCGAAATTTGAGAAACGGTCATTTGATCGGTCAGTAGGAATAGGTTTAAAGAGAACGATATTTTTTCGGATGATTGTAAATGATAGGGATGATTAAAATGAACAAAAACATCAAAATTCGATACTGTCGGAGATGTTTCGAACTTTGTGCTCGAAATGAACGCACTTTCTGTTCGACTACCGTTTGTTCTCGGTGTGCCGAAAAGGAGGCGAAGGATCGCGATATTTTCTCTTGCGATTTTCCACGCCCAAACGATTTTCCATTTCCTTTAATCATAAAAAAAACTGCGGATCCTGGGTCACCGCGCAGTAGCACGATTTCCTCGAAATAGGTTCAATCGATGATTCTCTCTACTTTCTCTCTATTTCTGCAATTCTAGCACGGGGACACGTTCAACCCTCATTGGCCAACGAGCACCACATTCGCATTATACGCGCGCCTGTAAGCCAACGCTTACCGCTATCCAAGAAAGCCACCCTCATATTTCTGTTTTATTTCTCGACACGGCTTGAATTTCCGCCCGAGACCGTTAAAACGGAAACCGGGTGACCACGAGCGACCAAGAGCACGGAAGACAAATGCGAGAATAAGGAAAAGAAAGGAGAGAGAAAGGTGGAGGGCTCCTATTGCCGGAGCTGGCCTATTAACCAGTGGATTGGCCGATTCTAATTAATCCGGAAAGAGATTCGTCCGAGCGAAATATCGCTCCCTAGAGCGCCGTCCGCGCGCGACTACTCTTGTTTCTTCCACGTTGTTCGCTTGTTACGTTGCAAGCCGACCCCGTAGGGACAGAACCCTTGAGATCGCGTGCTAAGGCGAGCGCGTGCGCCCGAACGATTTGCATCCCGCTCGGGGAATAATAATGATTGGCCGATGTATTAATTATTCGCAGAAGCATGAAAGGAAAGACTGATTTATACGAGGATCCGGGCGGCACGCACGATCGCAGAGAGATGTTTCTTAATTGCAATTGGTGCTCGTGAGCATGTAATTGGAGTGCGAGGTAGAGAAGGAAAAAGGGACTGGCAATATAGGTTTTTTGATACTTGCTCGACGATTAAAGAGAGGAATTTTTGTTCTTCGCAAAGGTACGAGATGGTCTTAGACCAAGGCACGGTAAACCGCGGCTCTTTGGCTGCTCGAGTGTGGCTCTTCCACAAAATACCATGCGCACGTACAGTGATATTGGAACTTCGTATCCTATGCGTGGAGGTCGATTTTTGACATGGATGAGTCTATCTTTTGAAGAAGTAGCGTTACACAGAGATGTAAGTGAAATTGTGTATCTATAGAAAAAACCTACCTATGTAGTTTAAGTCTAAACAATTTGCCTCTCAAAAGAAATTTCAAATGTTGTACCGTCGATATTTGGCTCCGCTGAGTAATAAGTTTGTCGATCACTGTCTTAGAGGATCTATTATTTAATTTTATCTTCACCGAAGATTTTTAGTAAGAATTTTACACTGGTGAATATTGAAATCGTAGACAGATCGGAGAATCAACGGTGGAATTGTTCGAGGGCGAACACGTTCGATAGGAACGAACGAGGTTGACGATAAAAAAGGAGATTTCCCGTTTTCCATACACGTGCAGCGTGTATCGCGAACCGATTCGACGACAAAAACTCTCAGATTCTCGTAAAAGCGTCCCTGCAAAAAGATATCGGGAGCCGCACGTGCGGGCTCGGCAAAAATGCTGCCCTTGAACCACCCAGCACGGTTCTCTCCCAGTCGGGTGTGTATTATGAGCGATCGCACGCTCGCTCTGGATGCGAGCCAATAGAGTTTCGCCTCGTAGACAATTTTTGGCTCGACGCGCGTGGGACAGAATTTCTGTGAAGCTGTCGAGAGTGCGCGGAACGAACGTCGCGAGCTGCTCCCACGATACGAGACTAGACGATCGAGAACGAGGGGGACGGGCGAATTTTGCGCTGTAAAAAACTTTTCCACGTGGCTGTAAAACGCTGGATATCACGAAGAATAACGACCGTAGAATAATCTCGGAAATTTCTGCTCCACCGCTCGTTCATCGTCCCTCATCTCCTTGTCCGCGCTCTCTTCTTCCAATTTTCTTGCTCTTCGAGCAGCTTCGACATCTTGGAATCCTTCGAAAGACAAAAGCGCTACCGACAGAGAAGGTAGATCAATACTCCTCGGCTTTATACCTCCCCGTTACCCTCCTTGCAGCCTGCAATTTGCCTAGACGGTGGTGGTCTCGTTCTCTCCTTCCCTCCTTGCACTCCGTTGCACCTCCATTTGTCCTCCCACGTCACTCGTCAGTCGGAATGATAAAGGACGATAAAGGTACTGCCATAGAACTCTCCCATCGTTCTCCACTTCTTAGAACGCGCGAGCTCTTTGTGCCCTCTTCCTTTGCTTTTCGGAGGACGAGATAAAACATTGGACCGAGGCACTGCGTGCAAGTGTCTTAAGTGCCTCGGGAGTCTCGAGTACCTTCATTCGGCCATCCTTAGTCCGCCATCCCCCGAAACTACCGACGAACGCGTTTTTGCTCGTGAGAGTGGATCTTCTTGTGAAATCAAGCGAGAATATCGTGCCGCGGTATCGTCGATTCTCAAGGAAAATTAATTAGCACCCTATCGCGTTTTATATTCTTCGAGTAGATGAGAGAACTTGAAGGGTCTTTCTAAGGGTTCGTTAAAATTAAAATAATTCGAGGAAAATTCACGCGACATATTCTTCACGCGTATCCTTATTCGTTCGTCGTTCGTTCGATAGAAAGCATTCTCCGGAACCCTGCCCTAGGTGCACCTGAATTATGTACGTTACAAATTAATCAGCTTATAGACATTGCTGATTAGCCATGGATTCTATTCACGAGAACAACCTACACGAACACACGTGGATGTTCCAGAGTAATCACTAGCATTCCACGCGCACACCCTCATCCTGATAGTCGTGCTAGTAGGAGCGTGTACACGGGCGTCGCGTGCCCGGACGATCGATACGTGTATCGGAAGTCGAGCGCAAATTACCAAAGGAGTAACGCACCGGTGCGCGTGCATGCGCGAACGGCCATTTCCACGGACAATTACACGTCCGTTTCGCGATATCGCGCGCGTCGCGAATTGTACACGCTTGGAGCCCTCGAGCAGACGCGCGTGCTCGTCTGCAGGCCCTAAACCATTCGTCCACCACCCTCAATGTCCCCGTGTAATCCTGGCGATTCGAGGAATCGCTTGGCAGGCGAGATCTCTTGAATTTTCTGCGCGTCATCCTGCGATTTCATGGATTCCATCTCTTAAAATTCGATTCGAGATCGATCCTAGACTTCCGACTTATCGAGGAGAGCTAGGGCTACCCGCAGGATTCGACCGAACCCTGCGATATCGCGCGCGTCGCGAATAGTACACGCTTGGAGCCCTCGAGCAGACGCGCGTGCTCGTGCTGCAGGCCCTAAACCATTCGTCCACCACCTTCAATGTCCCCGTGTAATCCTGGCGATTCGAGGAATCGCTTGGCACGCGAGATCTCTCGAATTTTCTGCGCATTAACCTACGATTCCACGGATTTCAGCTCTTAAATTCGGTTTGAGATCGATTTCGACTTCTGACTTATCGTGGAGAGCCAAGGCTACCCGCAGGATTCGACCGAATCCTTAACCTGACCGAATCCTGCGATATCGCGCGAGTCGCGGATAGTACGCGCTTGGAGCCTTCGAGCAGACGCGCGTGCTCGTGCTGCAGGCCCTAAACCATTCGTCCACCACCCTCAATGTCCCCGTGTAATCCTGGCGATTCGAGGAATCGCTTGGCACGCGAGATCTCTCGAATTTTCTGCGCGTCATCCTGCGGTTTCATGGATTCCATCTCTTAAAATTCGATTCGAGATCGATCCTAGACTTCCGACTTATCGAGGAGAGCCAAGGATACCCGCAGGATTCGACCGAACCCTGCGATATCGCGCGCGTCGCGAATAGTACACGCTTGGAGCCCTCGAGTAGACGCGCGTGCTCGTGCTGCAGGCCCTAAACCATTTGTCTACCACCCTCAATGTCCCCGTGTAATCCTGGCGATTCGAGGAATCGCTTGGCACGCGAGATTTCTCGAATTTTCTGCGCATTAACCTACGATTCCACGGATTCCATCTCTCAAAATTCGATTTGAGATCGATCTCGACTTCTGACTTATCGTGGAGAGCCAAGGCTACCCGCAGGATTCGTCCGAATCCTTAACCTGACCGAATCCTGCGATATCGCGCGCGTCGCGGATAGTACGCGCTTGGAGCCCTCGAGCAGACGCGCGTGCTCGTGCTGCAGGCCCTAAACCATTCGTCCACTACCCTCAATGTCCCCGTGTAATTCTGGCGATTCGAGGCATCGCTTGGCAGGCGAGATCTCTCGAATTTTCTGCGCGTCATCCTGCGATTTCATGGATTCCATCTCTTAAAATTCGATTTGAGATCGATCTCGACTTCTGACTTATCGTGGAGAGCCAAGGCTACTCGCAGGATTCGACCGACCCCTGCGATATCGCGCGCGTCGCGAATAGTACACGCTTGGAGCCGTCGAGCAGATGCGCGTGCTCGTGCTGCAGGCCCTAAACCATTCGTCCACCACCTTCAATGTCCCCGTGTAATCCTGGCGATTCGAGGAATCGCTTGGCACGCGAGATCTCTCGAATTTTCTGCGCATTAACCTACGATTACACGGATTCCATCTCTCAAAATTCGATTTGAGATCGATCTCGACTTCTGACTTATCGAGGAGCGCCGAGGCTACCCGTAGGATTCGTCCGAATCCTTAACCTAACCGAATCCTGCGATATCGCGCGAGTCGCGGATAGTACGCGCTTGGAGCCTTCGAGCAGACGCGCGTGCTCGTGCTGCAGGCCCTAAACCATTCGTCCACCACCTTCAATGTCCCCGTGTAATCCTGGCGATTCGAGGAATCGCTTGGCACGCGAGATCTCTCGAATTTTCTGCGTATTAACCTACGATTCCACGGATTTCAGCTCTTAAAATTCGGTTTGAGATCGATTTCGACTTCTGACTTATCGTGGAGAGCCAAGGCTACCCGCAGGATTCGACCGAACCCTGCGATATCGCGCGCGTCGCGAATAGTACACGCTTGGAGCCCTCGAGCAGACGCGCGTGCTCGTGCTGCAGGCCCTAAACCATTCGTCCACCACCTTCAATGTCCCCGTGTAATCCTGGCGATTCGAGGAATCGCTTGGCACGCGAGATCTCTCGAATTTTCTGCGTATTAACCTACGATTCCACGGCTTTCAGCTCTTAAAATTCGGTTTGAGATCGATTTCGACTTCTGACTTATCGTGGAGAGCCAAGGCTACCCGCAGGATTCGACCGAATCCTTAACCTGACCGAATCCTGCGATATCGCGCGAGTCGCGGATAGTACGCGCTTGGAGCCTTCGAGCAGACGCGCGTGCTCGTGCTGCAGGCCCTAAACCATTCGTCCACCACCTTCAATGTCCCCGTGTAATCCTGGCGATTCGAGGAATCGCTTGGCACGCGAGATCTCTCGAATTTTCTGCGCATTAACCTACGATTCCACGGATTTCAGCTCTTAAAATTCGGTTTGAGATCGATTTCGACTTCTGACTTATCGTGGAGAGCCAAGGCTACCCGTAGGATTCGTCCAAATCCTTAACCTAACCGAATCCTGCGATATCCTTCTTGAGGAAAGTTACGTGCGCGCGCTACTCGTCCTCAGTTCTTCATGAATGAGAATCAAGGCGGATCCATTAAATCAAATGCTCCCGCGTTACCTCCGACTCGTCCCTCTGGTCCCTTTCCATTTATTTATAACTTGGGACGCGAGACAGAAAAAAAGGAGACCGTGTCCTTTTTCCGCGGCGCGCTTCTTTCTCCGCGCGCGCGCGCGCGCGTGAATCGGCCGATCCCGCGAATCGATTCCATAATTCATAAGGTGCCCCACTATGTATCCTCGCTTCTCCGCCAATTTCTTTTATTCATCGTACGGCTCTATCCGCAACAGTTGACGCGTTCAATGAATTATCCCAGCTCCTACGAACAGTTTGTGTCCCGTAATGGCCGTAGGACAGTGCCCGCTCGCGTTTCGGCTTCGGTCAACAAGTGATATCAATCGATCCTTCGCGTGTTGACCATTCGTTCAGCTTGCTCCCGTAGGTCCGCAAGCTCTTGTTCCTTTTCTTACTATTGCTAGGATCGTACATCGTGCTTCGTCCTCGTTTCAGGTTGCTTCGTGCCTTTTTATCGTTTCACCGTATTCTCTTTATCTTCCTTCGATTAAGGATGCTCTCAGTTTTAGGAAAGTACCCACTTAAATTCTTTCTCCTCCTTCCTTCTATTTTAATAGTCTCCTTTTGTCCGAAACTTTGTTTTTCCCTTTGAGGAACCAGCTTCTTTTTCACTCTTCAGCTTTTCTTCTCTTTCGGCTTTTTTTAGTAGCGTCGCTCTTCCATTTGGTATTTTTAACGCTACCTCCTTTCACCATTTGCTTTTACCGTTTGTATCTCACCACTCTCGCTCGCTTCTCCTCTTCACCCCGTTCTCCCTGATTTTCGTCCCATCGAGAGTACATATACGAATCTCTTCCATTTTTCTTCGCACTTTCTTCTCCCGCTCGTCTTCTTCCGCTACGAGGGAGCATCGAGCTCGCGACAGGAAGCGGAATCGAGCGTCTCGACGCTTCACCACCGAGGTGTGGCTTCGGAGATCGATACTTGTGTTAGTTACAATTCACTCCTCCTCCGACCTCATCCTCGGCAAGGCCTATTTCCACGACGATTCCCTTCGCGCGCGAACGATCCTTCATTTTTAACGTCGGAAGCCCTCGGTGCCTCCTCTCCCTCCTACTCCTACTCGTCGTCGACATTCCGACCTTTCGACAAATATAAAGTCCCTCCATCTTTCTCCTCTTCGCTCTCAATGAACTTCGGAAACCGAGAGCGCGCCCTTTCAGCGCGCCTCGAACGCGACCAACTCCCTCGCGCCTTTCGTTTTCCGCTCGTATAATAATATTCCGTTTCCGCGCGTCGAAGAGAGAAGAAACGAGCGAGGAGGTCCCCTTTTCTCCGGGCGAGAAGAAAAGCGATATCAAAAGGAGGAAAGAGGAGATAGGGTCGCTCTCACCTCTCGTTTCCTCTTACCTTCGCCTCGTCTTTTATTCTCTCTTTGATCGGCTCTCCGGTGTCGACTGGAAAGCACCAGGAGGATCGGGAAAAGTGTCTCTCCCAGGTAACACGGCGGAAGTGCGCCGCTCTCCTCCATTTTCATTAAATTTTTCCTTCCACGTCCCAATCGAGCCGAAGGTGGGCACGAGGAGAAACGTCGAAGAAGCGGACGCCTCTTCGTGCTCGCGAGAGGATCCGACGATCTTGTTTCTTTGGATAAAACGGAGAGGGTTTGAGTGGAAGGTTGCATTACGCGTCCACTCGAGTCGACTCCGAATGCGGCTACGATTTATTCGCGATGAATCCCTTCTTCTGCGACTTGGAGAGAATATATTTCGAGTTAACCCCCGGTATATGGTAGTTCGTGCTATGTTGGTAGGCAACACGTTGCTATGGAATAAACATAGCAAATGAGCCTCATAAACAGCCTGCATAGCCGCGACCACGGTCTTGTATGCAGGTATAGTAACTCCTGTGTGAATAGTGTGATGGCCATAATGATCTTTTTTTTAATTTCTATAGCAGCCATTAGATGCATTGCGATTGAATACTCTTGATAGATAGAATTTTATTTTAGGCCTCTAGTACTCAACATTATTAGAATATCCAAAGATCAGTTTGGTTACAAACCAATCGTAGAGGATAGTGTTTTCAATATTAGTCCAGTTAGAAATTAAAAAAATCGTCAATAAGGGGATCATCCCCATATTACTGAAATTTGTAGGAATTTCCAAACCTGGATAACCCGTCAGACCGTAGTCGTAACTGGTTTGACAACCTTCGAACAGTTTGCAAGTACGAACTACCATATAATCACTAAAAAACCAGTTCCTTTTTTATATCTCCTAGTCTCGTTCATTAATCGATCTAACTCGGGTGCCGCATCTCCGCTTCAATATCTCCGGAAACGCGAATTGAATTTGTTTCTATTAACCCTTTGTGTTGTTTCTTTTGTCAACATATGATTTTATAAAGTGCTGTCAATTGCAATTAGTATAATTATTTTTCTGGCCAGTCTCATATGATCATCGTGGCAGTCAAAGTGTGAAGCATCGTTTCAGTCGCGCTAGTGTCACAAGAGCAACGATTTACGTTATTCTTTGATACGATTGTTGGAGGACGGTGCGCGCCTATTAAAGAATCCGGTCACTCGGCTCCAGCTGGCCATTAATTCGAATCAACGCGCCGGGCGTATTATTCCTCGTCTATCTTAATGCAACACGGAGAACGAGTCTGGTGGAGCGCGCCGGTCTCGACCCACGAATATTCTTGGATTTACAGGATTCGTGACAAATCGAGATAATTGACGGACAGGCAAAGGAAGCCGAGTTGTCGGGTACCCGATACCTTTTCCTTTTACCCCTTGCTGTTACAAAACCGACGAAACTACCCGAGGTAAGCTCGTAGGGTCCAGTAGTCGCGCAATTAACGCACGCCATAGCAGCTTCCCACAGCGTGGAAGGAAGAAATCAAAGTACGCCACTTGAGAATTCCCCTGGAGATTTGCAGTTGAGACCGACGACGTGTTCGATCGATCAGCCACCGGTCGTTCCAATTTTTTTTCCCGTCCCGTCTTGCCAATTTTTTCTACCTCCTCCCTCGCTCACCCCTCGCTCATTCGACTCTCCATTCCAGAAGACATTCCTCTCCGTCGAATTTACAAGAATCCTGACAAATCCCACGATAATCGGCGGGGACAGCCAAAGGAAACCGTGTCCGCGTCCTCGAGTCCAAGCGCTCGGTTCTCCTTTTATTCGTACCACCTTTGCAATTACAAACCTGGAACCTAGTAGCTACTCGAGGAAACCGGTAGCTGCGCGCACAATTAACGCAGCCCGTGGCCTGCCGCTGCGCGAGGAGGAAAAAATAAAAGTCTGCTACTGGTGAATTCCCCAGGAGATTTACAGTTGAGGCCTGCGACGCGTCCGATCGATCAGCCAGGGGCTGTTCGTCTTTCCAATTTTTTCTTTCTTTCCGCCTCTCTCTCTGTCTCACTCTCTCTCTCTCTCTCTCTCTCTCTCTCTATCCCTCTCTCTCTCAACCCTCGCTCATTTAAGACCTCGAGACCAGCGACTTTCCCGCCGCGGGACGGCGCGTACCGATCGATCAAACTTTTTAAACGCGGCAAAACTCTCCTCGAAGGGGAGGGAACAGCCGCGCGGGGCGACGGCAACGAGCGATTTACGGCTCGCCGTTTGACGCGGCGGATCGATCAAACCTCTCTCGCTGCTAGGAGCAAAAAACACGTTACTGCCCCCGCCGCGTCTCCTCCTCATCCTCCTTCACCCCCTTCGCTATTTTCTCCAGCGGCGGAGGCGATGTAACGGCGACGAAGAGTGCCGCGTCTCGTCTCGCCATTGTGTTCCAATTTAAGCGAACGAGAGTGGGGGACGGATGTGTCCGAAGGGAGAGGAAGAATAGACGATGACATTGGCATTGACGATCGATGAATACCGATTAGTCCCACGTCCCTTTTTCTTTCTTCCTTCCCCTCTTCTGCCTTTCCTCCAGCAAACGCGGCCTGACCACGACGGAAGTGGCGCGTGCGAGGACACGAAAGCGTTAATTTAATTTAACGATTCGCGGCAGGCTGCCTTCACCTCACGGAGGAAATGTGCCGGAACCTAAGGAACGACGATAATTTCGATTTAGCGGAATGTAAAATTGAGCGAATTCCTACGGTTCACTTTTAACTATCGTCTCACAGGATCCAGTTGTTAGAGAAGAGTACGCGTAAGGAGAGACAGAGCACTCTATTGCTTGTTACTAGAATTAAGTAAAAGATATTCTAAGGATCCAAATTGATCCTGTCGATACCAGTTAAAGGTTAAGATTACGTCGGAAGAATCTGCACGCGTGAAATTAAAGTTAGTTCCTCGTTAGAGAATTTTTTAGTCTCTTAGAGAATAAGAAATTTCAAGCGTGCACGATCAGCGACGAGAGATAGTTTTTTTCCGTCGCAATGACCTTTGATATATTCCGAGGGGATGATTGAATACCTGTGGGGGGTGCTCGTGACGTGTCACCAGGCACTGCAAACAACCTGCTGACTATCGCTGCATCGATTCCCACTAACCACTTTCTCCTCTTTTTTCTGTTACAGTGAGACTGCACGACAGTATACAGGAGGAAAACTACCATTACCTCGTATTCGACCTGTGAGTATCACTTGTGTCGCAGTCACAATTGAGTTTCGACACGCGGAATGTAGATCGCGATAAAAATAAGGGTAATGCATCTCGGTGGGGGAGGGAATTGCGAACGATTGGAATTTTTCTCGTCTGTTTCTCATCGAGAGAGAGAGAGAGAGAGAGAGAGAGAGAGAGAGAGAGAGAGAGAAAGATTGAGGCGAAGAGAGACAGAGAACGAGCGAAATGCGAAAGGGCGCGAACGAAAGGGTCGAAAACAGAAAGGGGTGAAACAAAACTATCTAGATCACCGCGTCCTAGCCCGCGTAATTGAAGTATTGCGGAACCAGACAAAGGATCTAGGATTCACAATGGCAGAAGGCGTGACTGGCGGAGAGTCATCGGCCGTGAGTTTCGCAGCCCGGTGGCGCCCGATTTTCGAAGTGGCCAATTCGCTCGGGACAGTCGAACGGAATTTGTCCGCGGCCTAATTATATCGGGACGATAAGCATCTCGTCGGCCTAACCGCGTCGGAGCAGGTTTAATAAATCGCTCGGTGGTAATTTAATTTTGATTAAACTCGCGGACTACGCACGCGCGAAATCGATTCGCTTTGTCGTACGAGCGAGATTCACTTCTTTTTTCTCTTCCTTCCTCGTCGTCGATCCTCTCGTTCGCTCCTCTTACCCCGCCGATTCGTTCCTTTCGTTTCGATTTTGATTACTCGACGCGATCTGCAGCGCGCTTGCTCAACCAACTTTGTTACCCGTTGTAAATTAGCTTGCGACCTCGAGTGGATCGCTACGACGCGCAAAAGGAATCTTATTGGACTATCGTGCGCGCGAAGAAACGAGGAACGGGTGTGGCCTCGTGAAAAATTAATCAACCGAGGCGCCACCCCGTACGCTTGCTTTTAGAGTCACGAAATTTCTCAGGGCAACGCGAAGCGCTCTCTGTCTGTCTCTCCTAAGCTAACAATGGGATCGAAGTGGCGGGATCTCGTCGACGATTTGCCGTACCAGGTCCAAGATAGCTGCTCCGTAGCTTCCAGCTCGTAAATTTAATAACAGAGACGTTCCGATCGTCAGGATAAATTATAGTGCCTTGCCCCTCTCGCCCATAATTCCCTCTTCGGGCTCGATTAGAGCCTCTCCTCGATTCCCTCGGCGACATTCCCGCAGGATCGGAGGTACCTCACGATCGTTATCGGGATTATGGTATCGTTCGCTCGGAATATAGCTAGAGGAGAGTTTCCATCCACCGTTCTCTCCACCCTGGGTCGCGCGCGCCAGTCCGTTTTCGTTCCGATCGAAGGCCCGTCCCCACTCGTCGCGCGTCGACCGGAAAACTCGTTCTCGCGGTTCCCTGACCCTCGCATCCGTGCGAACTAATTTCATGCATCGCGTGAGTTCCCAAATCGGTTTCCAAATTTTCCCCCGTTTATCGGCCCGAGTCCTCCCGATTCTTTCTCAGAGGTTCAGAATGCCCAGGAGTGTCGGTTAAGAGTGGGATAATTCAATTCGGGAGATAATTGGAAAATTTCGATTAAGACGCTTAATGCTTTGCGCGAGATGATAAAATGTATTTGGGAAAATTATAAAATAGTACACTGAAAAAATTGTATTCTTATCTTAAGAATTTACCACTTATGTTTAGTATATTTCCCACTAAAATAAGTAACAAGAGGATCTTCTTAATTTAAGAGTAGAATGTTCTAAACAGATTCCTCTAATCAAATATTCTTAACGGATATTCTTATCAGATATTCTTAACATAGCCTGGTAAAAGATTTGTATGGATATATTTTCGTATATAATTATTGGAAACAAAACTCTCAATGAAATGCTTCACTCTTTATATTGTCGAAAATTACATTATCCATATTTTGAAATCAGAATTGGTTGAGAAATGTAGTCACGAGAGAAGTTTACAATTCATATATACATGTATTTCTATCACTTGTAAATATCTCCATTAAATCGCCAAAATCCTCTTCTTCTAGCCACTTCGTCACTTCTTTATCCAGACTTTTTGCACGGCACAGCACAGAAAATATTACAGTACTCAAAATTACGCAGAATTGCAAGAGGAACAAGGTACAGGCATCGACATGTGCCGTACGCGATGTGTAACCTAACTTAACCGAATACTGACACGTATTGTGTGGCGATATTCAGATGGATTATTAAGAATATATTCCAAAAAGCGTCATATCGATAAGAAAATATTCTTATCTATTAAGAATATCTATTAAGATGAATTATTAAGTTTGTATTTTAAGAATACAATTTTTTCAGTGTAGGATTACCAAGCGTTCGCATCCCACGGATTTTTTTCTTAAAGGCCCGCGTGAGTTTTGCCAAGTAGGTAATTAAATCTGGAATGGCATCGAATTAAGTGGAATTCGATTTGAGATCAGAGATACTTAAAACTCTCTACGTATTTGGGGAGACTCTTACCGCTTGAAATTGGGTAACGAAACATTTTCCACCCGAATTTGATTCCTACGCGCATACGATAAAATAGAAAATAGTGGAATGACCGAAATCTACGAGCGTCTCGCGTCGGAGCAAATCTCAAGACGTTCCTTCCTTCTTTTCCAGAGTCACCGGCGGAGAACTCTTCGAGGACATTGTGGCCCGAGAATTCTATAGCGAGGCCGACGCCTCGCATTGTATTCAACAAATCCTGGAAAGTGTTCACCACTGCCATCATAACGGGGTTGTGCACAGGGACCTGAAAGTACGTGCTGTTGTGACAATAGAAAAGAAAGCAAAAATAAAAACGAAGAGAGAGAGAGAGAGAGAGAGAAGAGAAATCGAAGAAAGAGATGAGAATGAAAAAAGGAATAGGATGCGCACCACGGGGCGAGTCTCGATTTTCGTGGAGACAACATGAGAGTCGTTGGAGAATCTAGTCACGAGATCGACGAAGATCGAGACGAACCCCGCGTACTCGTGCGCGTGCACGCGCGAGAACCGTTTTCGAGCTCCCTGACATCTGTCAGAGATATCCCAGTGCCGTGACACGGGAAGACGGCTTTATAGTTTTCTAGAGTGCTCCAATTCCGCGCGATCGATTTCTCGCTTTAAGGCTATCCCTGTGTTGCGAGGCTCGTCACGGTACGAGAGAATGAGATCGCTTGGCAAATCGACGAAGCGAGGAGTTTCCTTTTTTTCACCACTCTCCAATAATTTCGTTCGCCCATCCGGCGAATTTTCTGCGAACCGTCCTAGAAGCGGGTCACGGGCTACACGATAGAAGCCTTCCAGAAATAACGGAACTCTTGGGTCAGACCGTGAGCGTAGGGGAGATGTAATTACCGAGAGGACGGTGTAATGAGAATCGACAGTTGTAACCGGCGCGTCTTCGGGGATTGGAGAGTGGGCTGTTGCTAGGAGACGAGGGCTCGTTAATCCACCTCTGCTGCACGATCGATCTTACTTTCCATTTTGTCGTACGCTCGAAAATAGTTAAATCGGCGCGTAAGCTTCGGTACAGTCGCGCGAGAAGATTAAAAAGTTGGAAAGAAATCGGCAAGAGAGATTGCACGGGAGATTATACCGCGTGCATACTAAAATTTCACAGTTTGGAGAGAAATCACGATGGAATTATGAATAAAGTTGATTTTCATGCAATTGAGGAAAACTGAAAAAATTGGGCGCACCGCAGGTTCCAAGGGGTAGACCCGCGAAAATATTGTTTCACGAGAGATTATACCGCGTGCATACTAAAATTTCGCAGTTTGGGGAGAAATCGCGAAAAGAATTCAGAACAAAGTTGATTTTCATGCATTTGAGGAAAACCGAAAAGATTGGTCGCACCGCAGGTTCCAGATGGTAGACCCGCGAAAATATTGTTTCACGAGAGATTATACCGCGTGCATACTAAAATTTCACAGTTTGAGGAAAAATCGCGAAAAGAATTTTAAGAACAGAGTTGATTTTCGTGCAATTGAGGAAAACCGAAAAGATCGGTCGCACCGCAGGTTGTAGAGGGTAGATCCGCGAAAATATTGTTTTACGAGAAACTAGTACCATGTGCATACAATATCTCCTATTGGTGGATCAGCCTACAGCATGGCCGCGTAAAAATGCAGGACAACGGCAACGCAATGCGCGAAGAGTGCACAGGATTGTCGACGACTCTGCTTCCTGTTGCAGCCCGAAAATTTACTCCTCGCAAGTAAGGCGAAAGGCGCGGCTGTGAAATTAGCGGATTTCGGATTGGCGATCGAGGTGCAGGGCGAAGCACAGGCATGGTATGGTAAGTTGCACCTGTTCTCTCTCGTCCTCTCTCATTTTTTCTCCTCCCTATCCGCTCCGCCAAATTGGATCCCCGACCTTCCTCTCTTTATCCTTCGCGTTCTCTCGCAGCTTCAAAATTAACATATTGAGTATCACGCGCCACGGCTCTCACCCGCATTTTTTTCACCGCTCCTTTTGGTCATCGTGATTTGTCGATGCATTTTTTACCCTTCTAAAACTCACGCGTACGATGCCGACGCGCGTTCATACGCGAATGAATATCTCAGTGTCGTGCCACTTCCCCGTTAATACCCTTACCTTTATTTTTCCGTGTAAGCGCTCGCGTTGGATAATATCTTTATCGTCCTTAGCTTCGCGCGCGAGCATGTAAATTAAGGGGGCTGGCCGTCGAGTCGGAGAAATACGCGAAGTCGCGCGAAGCTTCAAAGCACAAGAGCAAACTCGACGAATCCGCGGCCCGTTAATTCCCTGCAAACGAGTGGCTCGCGCAGGTGCTGTTGTTAGCATTAACTGAAAGCCTCCTATTCCATAAACTCGTACCTTATCTCCCTCGCTTCCTCGAATCGAAAGGATCGTGGATTTGGCCGTGCGACGAATTCTTGCAAAATTCGCAAAGGAATCTTGGTAGGGACCGCTTTTCTAGAGTACAATTTTAACTGCGCTTCCGGTTAAGAGGCGTCCTCACGAGGATCACTTCGAAATGGAAGAACCTCGTCTTCTACTGAGCTGGGCGAAGTCGGTTGGACGGTCAAAAGAGGAAAGTGGAGGGGGTGGTGAGGAACGAAAGGCGAAAAAGTGTGGGTTCCCACGAGGCGTGCGTCTCTCGCTCTCCACCTATCCCTGATGTCTCCCTCGAGGATTATGCAGGTCCGTTATCCGTGCGGAAAACTCGCTTACGTATTCAGTGGAAAAGTAGATGATCCGCCGTGAGGATTTCCAGGAGGCGCGCGTCCCTTCTATATCGCATACGGAACTTTAGATGCATATCGTCGCGTAACGCTCGCGCCTCATATCTTATTTATTCCCTCGCCGATCTGAGAAATCGGCCGTGAAGAAGGGCTTTGCTTGCTCTTCTCCTTCAATTCTCTCTATTCTCATCCCCCGTCCTCTCCTCTCGTTGCTTCTCGTCCAACGGTGTCGCCAAGTTACCGAAATCACTTTCGAGGTATGCCCAACTCCTCGAACGCCACTTCCGGTTCCTCGGAAGCCACGAGAAGCGTGGGATTCGTCGAGTTTAACACGACGAGACTTCCTTTCGACGCTGCTCCTAGAATCGACTCGAAGCTTCGAAAGGAACGAACTTCGTAAATAGAAGATTTCTTGCATTCTCGGGGTGTTTCGTTTCGAATCTAGAACTCGCTCGTCGTCTTCTTATCGAGAATTTAAAACGCGGCAAATTGCGCGAATGCGAGAAAACGTTTCTCCTCTTCTTCCACCGTTCCGTCACGTCTTCCTAGATCCCACGTGTCACACGCACGCGCTCTTCCGTTTACGTGCACGTTAACGAGGTCCTTCTGACGCATCCTGAGAGTGAATCGAAGTCCTCCGTGAAAAGGTTTCGCCGGCACGCCCGGCTACCTCAGCCCGGAAGTCTTGAAGAAGGAGCCTTACGGGAAGCCAGTGGACATTTGGGCCTGCGGCGTCATACTCTATATTCTACTGGTCGGCTATCCGCCATTCTGGGACGAGGATCAACATCGACTCTACGCCCAGATCAAGGCCGGATCGTACGACGTAAGGCGTCTTTTAGAAAGAAAAAAGAACGATTCTCACTTGAAATTTTTGGCTTCGCGTGACATTGAACTTTACTTCGTGAGAACGTCGCGTAAATGAATCCTCGCTTAATCTCTTGGCTGAGCAATGATGAAGTTTTCGATCCCGTATAAAAAGAACAGCTTTCGAAGCTACGTCGTGAAAAATCGCATTGCGTCTTTCTGGGACGAAGAAATGTTTGGTCAGCCAAGAGGTTGGGCAGAAAAATGGAAAACGCGAAACCACGTCACCATCGTTCTCTCCTCTTCTTCCTTTTCTCAATTCTATTTCAGTATCCGAGTCCAGAATGGGACACTGTCACGCCCGAAGCAAAGAATCTCATCAATCAGATGCTAACGGTAAATCCAAGCAAAAGGATCACCGCGAGCGAGGCACTCAAGCACCCATGGATCTGCGTAAGTTGATTAACAGATTTTTAATTGGAATCGTGCGCCCGAACGAGATCAAAGAAAGATCTACGATGTAGAAATTCTTACGGAGGATCCACCGAGGAAGGGAGTATCTCAAGTACACAGATACTCCCCTCCAGAGATCCACCGTTCGATATTTATTCCAGTTCGCTGCCCGATAAGATGACTAATATCGTCGTTCGTCATTTTGATTACAGCAACGCGAACGCGTCGCATCTGTGGTGCACAGACAAGAGACCGTGGACTGCTTGAAGAAGTTCAACGCAAGGCGCAAATTAAAGGTGAGACGATTATTCGTAGTTCGATAATGATTTATCGTCGATCGCGTAGCTAGTTTCGATTTGTCGAACCGCTTCACCGCGGTTCCTCTCGTTGCGAAACCAACGCGAGGCAGGCAGGCAACTACTCTCGTCACTCGACTATGCAAATTTGCTTCTCGAAATTAACTGATCGTCGCGCGACGGAAGTCGGCCGCTCCACTGGAGGAGCAGGAGGAGCGTGGCTTGAATGTGTCTTATCTATGCGAGCGAGGCTAGGGACTACGCGAGAGTTCGAGAGACTCTCACGGATTTAATAAGACGGACGATAGATAGGTTTAATTGCCTGGAGTATGCAACTGTGTAACTGTGTAGCTCGCGTCGCGGGTAGTCGAGAATGAAGAGGATGAGTTGAAGAAGTTTTCGAAAGGGGCTTGTTTTCGAAGGTGAATGGTACTTTCTTGCTACCGATCTTCTTCGTGTGCAGTTTAAAGTATTAACGTTCGAGACGCGAATTTCGGGAGGAAAAATTGTATCGTTTTCAAAGAAACTTGGTCTTTCAATCTCTACTCTGGATAAAATGATCTATTCGATTGAACATGCAAGTGTGTTTTACTGCGAAAGAATAGAAGTTGATCTTTATGAAGGGAACAATTTTTTTGTATCCAGCCGTTTTTCTTCCTCGATATCATCCTACACTCCAGAGATGGAAACTAAATTGGATCGAGCAGCGGTCGTGGAGAAGAATCGGTTCGACTCGCTTTGCACCGCGCGACCAGGGTGTCGATTTTAGGAGTGAGTTTCGCGTGTGATTATCGGTGAAGCGAAGAAATGCAAATTGAGCCAATTTTGCCGCTTATATCGGTCGTTACGCCTTGCCTCGGCGACGGTGGTTGTTTGCACTCGTGTCTCGTTGTAATGTGGCCGCTTATCGCATTTCCGACCTCGATTGTGCCCGTTCGCGTTCGCACTTTTGCCCACTCGATGCGCAACAATGGCATTTTGGTTTTTACGAAACCGCCCCAATTGGACATTCGCTAATTTTCGTTACCTTTGTGGGCGAATAAAAGAATTAACGGTTTGCAGGCAATCGCGAGGAACTCAAATAAAACCAAAAAGAGGAAAAAAGGGGTAAACTGTAGTATCCAGGAACTTTTTCTATGGAAATTTGTATTTTTAAAATTTCGTATGAATTACAAAAATGGAAATTTTAGAGTTTTCACGGTCGAAAATTCCACCGGAAGAGTGTAGTATTCGAACTGCAAAGATGTTATTCGAAAAATCATACATTTTCAGTATAAATTTATGTCTTAACCGAAAAAATATTTCGTACCTTGCATCTTACGCTTTACCAGAGAAACCCATTGGGATTTTCTTTGATTTTTGTTATCCCGTCCAATACGTCTGCGCGCAAGATTCTCTCCTCGATGCTATTAGGTAATGAACGGCAGGTTGGAGTAAATTCATTGGAGTAAATTTGTGTTCGAGGTGGGACCCCCTACCTGCGGTTACCGCAACGCATACGGCACTGCCAATCGCGTCAGTACTCGTCGGCGAACCTTTGCACGCATCGGTCAGTGCGTCTCGGATTACCGAACGGTCGTGACAGTTTCTTTACGTTCCAATCGGTTGGCCACTCGAGATTCAATTCATCCGAATACCGATGGCTGCACGGTAACGAGTGAGTCGAGAATAAAAATAAATTCAACAATTCTCGTAAGAAGGAAATATTTTCGGCGATGCTCACTAGTGAATCAACGGGAGTGTCACTGGACGAGGTTGTTGGGGAAAAAGTTGGCAGAGAATCCCCGCAAATTCTTTGGTCCTCGAGTAACTTATTCGTGAACATTCCCAAGTCGATGTGAATCGTATGCAAGGAGGCGCGCGAGTGCATAATGTGGCTGGATTGAGTGATAGAACACGTTGGAACGATTAAAAGATCGTACAGATATTCCCTCGATGAGAGCAGACCATCATGAGGGCCCTGAGAAGCAAATTCATAATGTGCAGACAGCAGGAGACTACTATTCCGGAGGTAAATTTCACTTGGTTCTCGGTTAAATCAACATTCGAATGTTTGGGGAAGTCGGAAACACGAGTGTGACGTGAAACGAGTTTATTAAATCCTCATCGGTACGCGGTTAATTAAACGGACGGCGTGGAAGCGTCGGTAGTACGTAATGAGGCGAGAGTTTGGCGATTTTCGAAGACAAAGGGAAATCGTTACGTAAGCATTCGTAATGAAAGATAGATGTACGATAGTCGAAAGTCAGCGCGATTAAATTCGCTCGCTGACCGTAGTGAGCTTTGACATTTCGTATGAAACTTTCCGTGCTGTCGGTTCACTCGTGTAGGCGGGCCTCTTTGATCGTGATGGAAAAACGGCTTTGTTTATGGTGGAAAAACCGCCGACAGGTTGGAACCTGGTACGATGCCGGAACACGGACAAGTATGCCGGTAGGAAGGGATAGGACAACGGTGTTTACAAATCTCTGCGGAAGGTTAATCGGAATTGGATGGTAGGTGTGAACACTCGAGTTTAACGTGGATCGATATTCTTTGTAAATATTTTCACTTGGTGCGTGAGACTCGTCTTGCACGCGCGTGTGCTTAATGATAAATTCCGAGGAACGATCGTAGAGGAGGTGCCTTATTACTTAATTAGTGACAGCCTGGAAGCGAGGAAATTCGTTGCTTGTTAAAAAGCGCAATATGGGCGGTAAGAGAAGAATGGGACGAGTTTTCGAATCTTCTTGTGACCCAGATCAAATTGGTTCCTTAGAAACCCAGAAATATAGAATCATCTAACAGTTGTATACAAAAATCAAAGTGGTTCGAAAGTGTTTCGTGCAAGGTTGTGTATTTTTCATTTTATTCGCGAAGACCTGGACAAGTTGTGAAATCCGAATTACGATAATTCTTAACAACGCTCGAGAACTTTAATAGTCTTCTAAGAGGAGAGAATAATTTTCTCCTGGTCGATTTTAAATCTCTCACTAAGAGTACCCGCTAATATCCACGAGCCTGTGCCAGGCAACGATCCTCTAACGAGCGCGGGGCTCTCTTAATAGGGCAAAACTTGAATCATTGTTTTTCCTGTGTCGCAGGGCGCCATACTGACGACCATGTTGGCGACGAGGAACTTTTCCAGTAAGTATGATGCACAGGGTAAGTACCTCCGGCCCTCTTCAGCGCTTCATGGACCATGACAGACAGTACTTTTTATACCTTCTGTTAAACTTTACATCCCTCGTGTCTCTCTGTTCTTCGTGTCTCACCCTTCACCCCCTTATCACCGACCATGTGGTCTCTCAGCTTCAGTCAGGAGTCCCTTTCCCTCTCTGTCTCTACGTACATCCCAGTCGACCACCTCTCCACGGCGCCATGTTCACACACCCATGTTCATCCGTCTTTGCACACTCTCGCCATAGAAGATAACAAATCTGTTCATCCGCCTTTGCGCTCTTACGAGAAGAGGTGCTTCAGGATGCGGTAGAAGGGACTCGAGAAATCGAAAATCGAGAAGGATTCGTTCGTCGCTCCATGAAAATCGAAACCGCTCGCACGGTTGTAATCAGGCTTATATTTTTATCACGACTCTACTGCGGACGGGGATAATTAGCGGAAATTCGCGTAAATCGGCAAGATACTCGTTATCGACGAGTTCCAAGCGTCTCGGAAGGCAGGGCAAGCAGAATTTTCCCAGAGGGTTACGGGAGAAGGAGACTACCACGGAATGGAGCACCTTTTTCCACTCTTTGCTCGTGCACAGAGAATATCGGTGGCCCTTTGTCGGCGCGCACCTAAACCGATTAGGCGATTAGAAGGAGCGAGGCTGAAGTCGAGGTTAGAATGTCGATTTCGTCGACTCTCAATTCTCGATTCACCGGGAAGATCGCCCCAGGCTTCGGCCTCGTTCTCATGCTCCATATCATTTCTTCCAGTTCCTTCAGTTTTTCTTTTTGTTCGTCCTTTGTTTTTTTCTTTTTCTTATTCATCCGCGAAACGACGTTCACCCACTTTGACCCTCCCTCTACCTCATACCGTTTAGTCGATGCACTTTGTCTCGCACCTCATATCCTTGCAAGGATTGTGGCACGTTACCCAGAAACCGAAGGAACTTCCTTCGACGACTCTCACTATCTGTTTGTTTCTAACTCTCGATCTTTCTCTATTGTCCTATTACTCTCAATCTGTCTCTCTATCTGTTCCCGTCTCCCTTCCACTCGTTCCATTTATTCTCCCATTTGTCGCGTCAACAAATGTGAAACATCCGAGTTTGCTCGTTCGAGTTGTGTCGATATCGCGTACTCGATTAAAGTTTCCTTTGTAACGATCGTCGCTCGGCGTCATAATATTCTCGAATAAAATATGCGAGTCGCGTAATTTTTCTTTAGATCGATCGGGTTTTCTATGAAATTTGGAAACTTCGGTTGTCGAATTTTCGCGAAAGATCATTTTTTTTCTATTGCCTTCTCGATCGTTTGTCATTGGCCCTTTTCTACAATTGCACTATTTTCGATATTGCTCTAGCTTCGCGAACGACGATCGTTCATTTTTCCGGAAATTTTGTTCTTTTGTCTCTGTCAACGCATTCGCAATGGAGTAAGAAACAATGGATTGATCATTCGGCCGGAGGAAACGAATTCATCGATTAAAGGGAGCTTTGAACCTCCACTGCAAATACCTTGACACAGCTTGATCTCTGTAAATTACGAATTCTGGGTAACGCGTATACGCCGTAGCAGTGGATTCGTGCAATATTTACTCAGGCACACATTCACGCCATCATATTCGATCGGCATAAATTACGAAGTCATGCTACCACCGATCAAAAACTATCTATCTGCCGCGCCCAATTCTCGACACCAGTGATCCTCGCTCGATTCAAGCGGACTCATTAGTTTTTCATCATCGACCAACGATAATCGTCGACCTCGCCATTAAAACAAACTGGTACCTTCGTAAATCTAACTTTGTCAAAATTGCCATAATATACCATTTCGAACACACACATACATACACACACACACACGTGTAATCCTATAACGCGACGTCTCTCGAAAATGATTTATCGTCTGTTTTCGCCGCGGTACGTGTGATCGGGCCCACGTGTCACATAATACGCGCACGGACAAAAACACCCGTTCACTCTTTTTTTAGTGTCCTTCTGGATGACGGGGCCTCACGCGTCGTCCCTCCCTTTTCAAATAGATGCTCGAGAATTGATGACTGTTGTGTACCTATGATATTACCATGCATCGTACGATTACTTGACACACATGTATGTCCCGATGCGTATAAGATACAATTGTTGGATAGCATAAACGTCTCTTTCTCTCTCTGTCTCTCTTTCTCTTTCTCTCACTCTCTCTCACGCCCTTAGAATGCCTCGTGTCCCTTGCGTTTTTTTTAGTCGAGTAGTCTGACCAGCATCTTGCATCTCGTAGAGAGAGGAGAGAAGGAAGGCACGCGCGCGTGTCTCTCTTCCTCTCGTCTGACTTAATGATTATTGAGTGTTAGTGTACATATATACATATGTATAAACATTTCTTTTTGAATTATCATTTCTTTTCCCACCCATCCCTCCTCTCTTCTCTTCTCTTCGAACGCGCCTCGGACAAGCGACTCCTTTCACGTTACCTCGTACATCTCAGAATTTTCACGCGTCGCGCCACTATCCTTCATTCCGAGGAAACTTTTCCTTAGATCGTCTCTCGAGGCCCAACGTCCCACGCCGGAAGTTCCACGCTAATTAGCTAATTGGAAGGTAACGTTGCGCGGGTCGAATAAAGTACATAAACGCTTCCATCGATTCTCCGATCCTTTCGTTCCTCGGAGCCTCGCGTGCATCGCGCGATCGGATAATCCAAGTTCTCCCGGTAGGTCGTAAGTGGTGGTCGAACGCGAAGCCTAATTCTCATCGTCTCTCCTCATCCTCATCCTTCGTTCCATTCGCCTGGCAGTTTCTCTTTTTCGCACCTGCCACGTCCGTCGACGGACCTTTTGTCTAAGTAACTGTGAAACAATTAACTTCGCGACGCCTCCACTCACCCCCAGATCCTTCCTTTCTCCATCGCGTTCCACCATCCCCTTCATCCCTCGGTGCTCGAGAAAGCCAACGCGAATGCTCGAACTTTGGCCTTAATTAAATTTATTTCATAGCCTTAAGCCGTCTCCGTGTCCGCTTCACCGCCTCTCTCCTCTCTTCTACGTTCATTCTCTCGTTTTCTCGTTCACCTACTCTTTCGCCGACGAAGAGCAGCACGATACACTTCTGATTTCACTCAGTCGCGGCCCACGCGAATCGGACGAATAATAAACTGCATTCTCAATTTGCCGGGACGTTACCTTCCACGAGATTGTCCAATATTCGCCGCGCATTCTCTCACGGAGGTTTCTACCTCGGACTTTCTCTCACTCTCTCTCTTTCTCTCCTTTTTCCCAGAAAAGTTAGCTCATCGTTATTCTAATCCCTCCTCGCCCTCTTTCGTCTCGCGTCATTTTTTCGTCGTGCATTATTTCTCTTTCGTCGTACAATTGCTCATTTTAGCGATTTTCAACTGGGCAACCGTCGATGAGAACAATTTGTCGTGGACTTTTCGAAGAAACGTTGAGAATCGCTAATCGTACACGATTTTACACGTACAAGATTTTACACGTACAATGGACATTTCCAGTGGCGCGCGTAGAAGGCCAATTGTCAGAGCGATAATAATGATAACTACGATTGTCGATACTTTCTCGTTGAAAGTGTGCTCGCGCGTTGAGCTTCTAGAGACGCCACTGGACGACATCGCTCGACCATTTGCACGGCCAATTACACCGATTGAATCGCACACTCCGATATTGAAACGATCCCTACCGGGTGACGATCATCGCGCGTCATTCACACGCCGGGTGTCGTCTCGAACGTCCCACCATCATTCTAACGATCTCACAATAGAAGAACAAAAAGCGTCGGGACGATCAGCCGCGGAGGATGATCCTGCGGCAAACGATCGTCGATCGATCGTCACGAAGGATCCTCTCTCGTGGCTTCAATTCACATCGTATTCTTGCTCTTCGTGTACACCCATCGAAGTTCTTCCCCTTTGTTCCGTCGAGATTACGTCGCTCGCGAGCTGAATTCTCCTGGCCCTAGAATTTCTCTCGCCCTACCCGATTCCTCGGAAAATTCTCGCGATTTTCAATGTATTCTCACGAAGAAATCGAGCACTTCGTTTTTTGCTTTCCGAGTGAAAAAAGAAGAGAGAATCTTCGTCTATGAGATATTTCTTTATACTGTCCGCAGACGAATTCCAAAAGATTTCTCTTTTTTTTTTTTTCGTATTTTTGTAGTACTCGTCAAGTGCAAATCTAAATCCTTGTCTCGTCTTATCATTGGAAAGTAAACGTTACGAGTGAGAACGCGAGCGACGGAGGATCGAAAGATTCGTTCTATTGACTGATTTTCTGACACAGCTACGAATATCCAAAAGCGAAGTGGGTCGGAGGTGCTCAACACGCCCCCCATGCCTCTGACGAAATTGCTCTTATCTCTTTGTACCGCTATCTATGTTCATTGATTTTTACGTTTCCCTTTTTGTCTCTTTCTCTGTCCGTCATTCTCTCTTTCTCTTTCTCTCTCTAAAGCTCTAATTATTCCTCTTTTCTCACTCACTCACTCACTCACTCTCTTTGTATCTATTTAATCCTAAATTACTGCTTTCTTCTGTTGTCTATTTTTCTCCATTCTTCTTCTATTTCTCTCTCTCTCTCTCTCTCGATTATTATCATTACTATTATTATTATTATTATTATTATTATTATTATTATTATTATTATTATTATTATTATTATTATTATTATTATTATCTGGATCTGAATTCGAAGAGGACCCTGTTTGATCGAAGATAATATGCGCGTACGGCGCGTCAACACACACGGACTCGCGACGGTACACATGACACAGACGATAATTCCGTGTGTCTGTCCGCGAACGATAAATTCGATTCCCTTTCAGCTTTCTTTTAGAGAAAAAGTTCGCAGAAATTCGGAGAACTGCTTTCGTTTCGCCGACGTACGTTTTCACGAAGGATTTGGAACGAGGGTAATTTTCAAGAGGGGATCGAATGTGTCGTTCCAAATCGCACTTGCATGCTAATCGCATCTCGCCTTTTTCCACGCGCTCGTTCCGACTCTCCTGTCCTCTTTTCTCGCCGTGCGCTTTTTTTAATCGGGATGCACCGATTTCGAATACGAATCGATACATTTTTCCATGCTTTTTCTTATCCTCGCGGTCAACCGTGGACTCCACTTTCTCAACGCATAACAATAAAGAAATTACATCTGCTATTATTTTTCATCCAAAACAATCGGATTGGAGAAGTGTATATTCGAGAAATTTTGAGAAACTTAAGAAAATTTAAATTCTACGGAAGTACAAACCAGAACAGCTTTAACTCGTTAAAGTCAATTTTGTCCTCACTTTATCGCCTAGATACGTACACGTAGGCTGACGTGCCGATTTTTTTTTCCTTTCACCGAGTCCTCTTTTTTATGCCCGCAAACGAACCTGAAAAATTCGAGTCGCAAGATCGTTTGTCTCGCGAGGCGATCTTTACTCGTGGCGCCAGTACGCGTCGGTGGAAGTTAACGAGCGGCCGCGAATTAGCACACGACACTCCATTGCTCCCCTCTCGCTTAATGTCCCATAACGACGTTGTTAAACGCTTAATGTTACACACCGCGAAGCTCGATGCACTTTTTACGCATGCGATTGTCGTGACGTCACACGTGCTCCTCCTCATGACGGGAGAGAGCGTCGTGCCAAGACCCTTTGGCCCTTCGACTGCAGACGAAGATGACGCATTTCTTTTTTTTTTTTTATTTTCATCCTACAATTTCACTTAACCGCTCATTTCCAAATTGAGATGACTTCGCACGGGGAAATTTTGAACAATAATTAAAGCAGCCGAGGGGCTGAATGTGGCGGTAGACTTTGGAGCACAGCACGCGATTGGCATGGATTCTTCTCTGAAAATCGGAGAGAATTGTCGGTCGTAAAATTGAAACGTCCTAGAAGTCTCCGAGGAGATCGAGCGAAGTATTCTTGAGAGATCCGCGTCTGAGAGAGGTGAAAAAAAATGTTCTTTTTTCCAGAAGTTACGGAAGATTTTCCCGGATGATCTCCTCCGAGGACTTACCGTGGAAATTCAATGCACGAGTGTATTCCAAGCACTGCACTGGGAATATCTTTTAATACCTCGAATACTATTTCCGCATGCCCGGACCGATTATAAATGTATTTCTTTCGATTCCTCCTACCACCGTGGAATATTCGCTACTCTGCCTGGATTAACGATCCTCTAATCTTACTTTATTTCTCTCGCTCTCTATTTCCTAACCCTAACATGACTGGAAAAATATCGTCCAATAAACTCCAAACGATTTTCTCCCCACCTCCTTCCGAGCCGTCGTTCCATCTCAGGCTTGATGCTCCATTACTCGAAGCCAAATTATTTAATCAAATCCTCCGGGTGTCCTCCCGCTCCAGCCCGTAAATTTTTCCTCCAGGAAGTCGTTGGATTCGAAGGGCATTCACGGAGCCATAATCAGCGAGGATTACAACGGCTTCCTTTGTAAGGAGGAAACAATCCACGCCCCCTTTTGTTTCCTATTATCATCCGGCTCCACTTTCATCCCCCTTCGTTCTATCCTAGAGACGAGCATCACTCCTGAGACACTCTCATCCTCCTCCTCCTCCACCTCCACTGGCCTTTTCACAAAAATGCGGTCCCGCGTCTCTGCGCCTTTCAGAGAACTTTTCACGGTGGATGGAAATTTCCGCGAAGGCTACTCTCTCCTCGAAGGTATCCTTGAAAAATTGCTAACGGAGAGTAGAGCCCTCCGGAGGATTCGCGATCCTTCCGAATTCGCGTACCCGCGCAGAAGAAATTTCTATCGACGGCGTGAAAATTTTTCCTTTATCGACTCTCGCAAGCAAATTCTTTCGATAGATCCTGAATCTTCGGGATCAGTGGCGTGGCTGGATAGTCGACACAGCGTTTGCTCTCGAGAAAATGTAGAATGCTTAAATTTCATCCCCGAGCTATTGGTATTGTCTAACTCTTCCAGATACTCCACTGATCCACGGCTTGAATCCACTTTAGTGGCATTCCACCGCGAACTGTCGCTCTACGACTGTGTGCCGTCTACTTCTTCTTTTCTTTTTTTTTTTTTTTCGTTTAAAGCCCAGAATTCTCCCAGAATCTTCTTCGCGCTCTTCGTCTTCTCATTCTTTCTTTCCAAAACGCTTATCTTCTTCTCTCTCTCTATCTATCTCTGCCTATCTCTCTAATTATTTCTATCAATTCTCACACGTATGCCCCCTGATCCGATTAATTCAACAACCTTCTGCGTACTCTAGGTCGAAGCATCATCACGAAGAAAGGCGACGGCTCTCAGGTGAAAGAGTCCACGGACAGCAGCACAACGATCGAGGACGACGACGTTAAAGGTAGGACCACTCGTCCTTCGTCTCTTCCATTCTCGGCGAACTTCGCGTATCAATAAACATTACTTTTACCGTTTCTGTCGTGCGCGCTTCGAAAACGTCGGGGAAGGACGTCGAACGAGAAAATCTCGTTGAGAGAAAAGAGACCGAGGCATTTCTTTTTTTCCCTCATATCCCCGTTCACCTTTCGATCGAAGCATTTCGATCGAAAGGTGCGAGAAGGATCGTTGCTTTTTTTTTAGCCGAACGAAAGATGCAGGTTCGATGAGAAACAAACGGTGAAACGCGCGGTGACACATTCGTAAAATTGCCATTCGATCGCGTTCTCCCTGCGGATCTTATGCTACTCCTTCCAAGCGACTTCGAATCAACGATTACAAGTGACAGTAACCACGGGTATGAAACGGAAGATTTCGTTTCGCGAAACAACCAGGGATCCCATCGCAACCTCCTTCCACTCTCTTGAGAAGTTCGTAATCAAAGGAGGAAGCGATCCTTCTTTTTTCCTTTCGGTTTTTTTTTTTTTTTTCTTTTGGATAAGAAAAGACCATCTCAATTCGACTCGGTATCGCAAGCCGTCCCCAGGGACGGCAGAGCCCACGTGTAAACGTCAATGTGATAAAAGCGCATCGAGACACGCGCTCGTTCCTTAACCTATTATTAGACAGATAGGCAGCCTCACCCAATCCCTCTCCCCAATTTCTGCTCACTCCACCTCAGCTCACCGTCTTCCATCCCTCACTCCACCCCTCGGTCTCTCCAAGTATATTCACGTGCAAATCGATCGTTGGACAATGGCTCGAGTAGTTAAGTATTCCCGCGTTGCTTACTAGACCCTCTCTTCACCGTCACCCCTTTACCACCAGCCCAGCCCCAACCACCCCCCGCCAACAGTCACCCCCAAATTTGCGTACACCTGCGCCACGATTAGCAAACGATGCATGGGCCTAACGCGGAGGTTCGTCGGTAAGAAGAGAAGGGATGCTTTCACCGAAGATAGTTTTTTTCTTCTTGATTCTAAGGTGTGTGAGATGATGGAACCGAACCTCCTCGTTACAACTCGAGTGTAACGTGTCTGTGATTTTCTAAAGAGTAGAGCTTTTCTCACCTAAGGTTCTGTCCTCACTGGATCAACGCCCCCAAGCCTGTCCTAAAAAGATCCGATGGTACCACCGACTACGTAGATTTAAATTTCATCTTATTCTCCGTAACCCTTCGCCCTCTACGTAGATGATCTTCCGATTCTGAGACTACTCGAACGAACCCGCTTCAAGCTTCACGTTCTAGTCTCGCACGTAAACGCAATCTCTGTTCTCCTTTCTAACGTTCATTCTATTCTCTTACATTTTTCTCTGCGGTCCGGGTGAATTGCGCTCTTTAGGATACAGTATCGGAATGTTATTTTTTTAAATGGAAGAGAAGTTTGGAAAATAAGATTCCGTTGTATTCTCAATTGAAGAGATGTTTGGAAAATTAATATTCGCGTTCCGCGATCAAGGCTTTCACTGAGCCTTAACATCCCAGGTTGTCTTCGCAACATCCGGTTGTACGACGACTACGCAGATAAAATTCAATCTCTCTCATTACCTTCTCGCTTCTACGTAGATGACTTTCAAATTCGGAGACTACTCGAACACCCTCACTTCAAATTTCATGTTCTAGTCTCGCACCTAAACACAGCCTCCGTTCTCCTCTCTAATGTTCATTCTCCGTCTTCTCTAGGGAGAAGAATCTTTCAGTTTATTCTTACTTCTCTCTCTGCAACCTTGGTACACGACCGCGCCTCTTATCGTTAGGGCATCGAAGTGTTATTTTTGTTGAAAACGAAGAGAAATTTGGAAAAGAACATTCCAACGATTATATACCTTTGACGATCCCACGTTTACATCTACAGGAGTATAAAACTTATTCGCATTCCACATTGACTCCGAGTAGACGCACGCGAGCCACGATGGGAAGAGCCGAACATAGAAATTTCTATCTTCCCACCCGGTGTTGTGCAGTCGCACGAGAATTTCTCCTAGCGCGCATGCATCCTCTCCCGCTCCCTCCAGAGACTCCAGCCCCTTTCCTTAAATCCCGCGAGAGCTCTCAGAGCCGCGAGAAACTAGATGGAAGAGCGCAACGTAAAAAGGGAAAATAGGCGGGGAAAACGTGGGTAAAGAAACGGTCCTCCACCAGGGCCGCCAGATGAGTTTTGTTTGTTTCTCAGGTACAAAGAGACACGCGCACCGACACACGAATAGAGTCACGCAGAGCGAAAGCACGCGACCACCGATTCTACACGGCGTAGTAGACACACCGTACACGTTTACACGAGTTCACGTACACGCGCCCATCGCAAATGCGCGCGCACAAATGTTCCCTCGTAGAGCCACACGTACATTTTCGAACACCTCATCCACGTTGCCAGAATCAATTTCTCTGCGCGAGCGTCACGCGATTACACTTTGATATGGAAAATGCTCCGCCTTCTTTTTTTCACTTTCCTCCTGCCCTTTCTATTTTCACCCACGGCCGCGGCAGGGAGAAACGTTTCGCACCGGTTGAACGGCAGAGGTGAATCGGCCACGCCGAGACCCTTTTCGCTGTCGGTTCCCTTCGTCGACGATTAAAACCCGGAGTTGGTCACGGTGATTCCGTGTGCGTGGAACGAAGTTCTCTCTCACTTCTCGTCAGTCCGATGAACGAGTCGCGGGGGACCATGGGAAACGTGCACGCACGCGGGTTTACGATAAGCGAATTTCGAGAAACCGCGGACTCTTCCGTCTTTTCGAGAAGTTTCTTTTGCTGGCTAATGGGCGTTGGTTTATCGGCGAAAGATCGTCCGCGCGAATTACGTATTCTCCGCTGCCGCGACAACTCGTCTCGTTACATTGAGATAAACACGCGCGACGGTGTTTGGAGAAACGTGACGGAATGTCGCTCTTTGAGACAAAGTCGCGTAAAGAAGCGTGGAAAAGTCGCGTGCACGAAGGAAACAGTCGTTGGATGAATCGAGCAGCGAAAAGCTGATAATGGCTGGCGGGTTCCGCACCCAGCATTGTTCACTACCGTGGCGAACTCGCAAGGGTACCACCTGTGCGTGGCTTTCATCGGCATTGCAAAAATGTCGCGCACTCGGGTAAGTGTCTCGCGTGCAACGCTCGTTTCCCACACTCCGAAAGGATACGATAAGATTAGACTTCTCGCGCGAAGACAAATCCGTTATGAATTCCAACCACGAGAACCTCGAAATTTGTTGGGCATTGCGTATCCATAACACCTTGGATCCTGTGTTAAGGCGTAAGAACACGCGCACAAATATTTCCCTTCACACGAGGACAAATTTTTTAGAAATTCCACCCACGAGTACACTGAAAATTTTCCGAAATCACACCTTACGCGTGACACCTCGAACACCGTGCCCCACCCACAAGACCACACGCGCACACGCACAAAACGTTTCCCTGTTACCAGAACTGTCGGTGGATTCGAAAGTGAAAGATTAGAGAAGTCTCTCGTGCTTCCCTTATCTCTCTCTATCTGTCTATCAATTTCTTTCTCTCTTTCTCTCTCTCTCTTTCTCTTTCTCTCTCTACCTCTCTCTTTATTATCCACATTCCCACAAAGATGCTCACAAATCCATAACACGTAGCGAGAGAGACTACTTGCGCACGATATAGGCCGGCCTGCAAACTTTGACTTACCAAATACGACGAAATGCCGCACGGTAAATGAGTTCACGAGAACTCGTAGGATAGTCTTTCTTTACCTTTAGTGCTCCTTAACGCTGTGACTGTTTTTGGTTCGAGATCTCGATCGCCATCACCACTATCGAAATAGTCAGACACCGCCCGCACCTGTCTCTAGTGATTAAAGTCGTCGAATCGATTGGCGTAGGCTTCTCGCGTTCGCCGACATTCTCCACTTCTTAGCTTCCTCTGATTTTTCAGGAATCTGAGATACAAGAACGGAGTGATAAATAAAAAACAGAATTCACGCTTTCGAAATTATGCTTACATATCGAACCGCGTGTGCTTGTCACCGATCGCAATCCTTTTATCTCAGAATCCTCGCTTCATTGAGTTTTCGACCGTCGTCCTTTTCGAGCGCGTTTCAGGAATTGATTTTCTTTCTCGACTTACCAGGAGAAAAACGTAATCGGCGCGTTTCTCTCTCCTGGGCGTGCACGTGTACCTCGCTTGGCACTATAATTACCCGAGTTGATTGAAAGAAACACGTTTTTCCTTCCATTAAAACAAATCCCAGATACTTGCCTTTCCTTCGAGCTTCGCCGCGCGAGACTCGTGCAATATGATCGTAATATTGCTTAATACAACTAGCACGAGTAATTTCGAGTAAGAGATGTTTAACAGCTGCCTCGGTGATTCTAGTGTCAAATACACCGAGCGCGCACGCCCAGCGGCAGCGCCTGCGACGAATTAATTCGGCCGACGCGGGGTAGCGCCAGCAAAATTGTAGGGGAATTTTGCGAGCGAGACAATTTGCAAAGGCCCCGTCCAATCTACGACAAATTGACCGTTCACGATTAGTTCGTCCGCCGAGAGCGCAATTAAATTGTCGCCCCGTCTCGTCGGGGCATGGATGGACGCGCGCGCGCGCCTGTCGGGCTTCTTACAAATTTTTCTCCAAATTGAAATGCTCGCTCGCCACGACAATAAAGTCTCTTTCTACCATCGAGTTTTGCGAGATGGATGCGAACGATCGCGCAGGAATTAAAGTGCCCAGTGGCGTAGCTAAAAATTATCGGGCTCCGTCGATGCTAAAAGTCGATCGGTGAGAATGAGAGAGAAAACAAATTGTCAAGCTTCGCTCGAAGAAGACTTGTACCACCAACTTGAAAGTAGCTACGCCACTGTACCTCACCGACGAACGAGAACGAGACGCAATCGGAGAAGACGCGGACTTTCAGGACGGCTTCTGTTTCCCGCTCACAAGGTCAGATGCGTAGCTCATGACACGTCGCGACGTTGTCCGTTCGATTAATCGCAAGGAGGCACGTCGATTGTACGCGATCGATCCATCTCGACGAGGATGGCGCGCGGAGCTTACGATTTTGGCCGTGAGAGAAAAACGAACCTCGTTAAAGATTCTTTCTCGTTATTACTCTCATCGCCATAATTCGTTAGTGATTACCTTTACCAACGTTCTCGGACAGTTATTTCGATTATCGTTGCCGTTTTTATCCGACAGGTTGTACCAGCCGCCACTCTTTTATTTTCACTTACCACGTAGTGGGAGCACTGCAGTTGGCTTGAACTCATTCGATCGAAAATCGTTCGGGCAAAGTTCTCCATCCACGCTTTTTAGTTTCTCACCCACCACACCCAATCTCGCGCGAAAGCTTAACAAGATGTGTACCGTCTTTAGTGTCATCGCCTCTCGAACACTCGTCCGCTCTCCCATCGCTTTTGCCATCGTCCAGCACCTATCGCTCGACCTGCAACGTGGTTGGAAGGGTAGCCGATGCGCGATAGAAAATAATGATGAGAAATTTTTCCAACGTGGAATCTGATATCCTTTCCATTCGTCGGTCCGCCTCTCCAGCCGCGTTCCCGGGTTCACGGATGAGCCTGTGCCAGTTAAAAGCGAGCGATAAAGGTGAGGGTCGCACGTTCTCCAAAGGGTTAGCTTCTCCTGTAGGAGTTCCTAAAGCTGGGGTCAGACTGAGCGAACATCATTGGCGAACTGTTACACGATGTTCGCTCCCCAGGCGATTCTTAACACTATCCTTACCACGACCGGTCAAATGACCGTTTTTAAAATTTCGATTGGAATTTTTTATATAGAACGTAATTGCATCGCCTTTGAATTTCACGAGTTTTCTTAAAATATTCGTATAATACCTACATTTTTCAATATTTTCGGAAAAGTCGTGAAACTTAAAGGCGATGCAATTACGGTCTATATAGGAAATTCTAATTGAAATTTTAAAAGCGGTCATTTGTCCGGTCGTGGTAGGAATAGTGTTAAGGTGGTGACAGACTGAGTGAGTGAACAATTGTTCGTGAACTATTGCCGCGATGTTCGCTTCCGAGGCGATCCTTAACGCGGTGACAAACTGAGCGAACAGTTCGTCAATGATTGTTGGCTCGGTCCGTGTCTCCGGCTTAACCAAGGAAGTTCCAAACGTTCGGCTCGATATCGTACGATACACGGGGATCGATTAGCGATCCAGCGAATTTAGACTGGTAGCGAACCTCCTTCCCATTAGCGATTGCGTAGCGTTAGAGATTAGCTGCTTGGACGTGTAGTGGATCGACTGTTAGCGGCCACGTACGAACTCGCGATCGATCTCGGCCTCCGTCGATCGTATCGCGCAACGCGGAGAGAATCCAAGTAAGGATCTACGCAGGAAGTTACCCCCGATTGGAAGTCCACTCTACTCTGCAGTCTCACGCTTCGGACATGCGCGTAGAAACAGTTTACGCTTATTGAGACGCGGCGAAGAGTGCGAAAGGAAAGTAAGCGCGAAAGAAACGGATAATCGAGCGGAGCGGGCTGCACCCGCAACGGGGAGAAGTGTACTCGAGGACGCAGCTCAAGATCATCTCGGGATAAAGGGCACGAATAGAAATTCTTTTATTTAGATCGAATAGAAAGTGCGATTCGCTATAAGGCAAGTAGGTTATTCGCGCGATACATGTACCCACTGTGCGGATCCCGTGATCCGCTTGCCGGTACCATGTGTCGCGCACTTTTATCTCTCACTTTTCATTCTCAACTTTTCTTCTCACCAATTTTATTACTATCGTTAGTACAGTCGTTTTCTATTATTATTATCAATATCTTTATTGGAACGTCATTAAATCATTTGCCCGAATAGCCCTCACACCTGATACTTTTATATATAATACATTTACGTTGAATTATATCGTTTGCTCTCTTTTTCGAAACTTTCGAGCTCCAGCCGATGCACTTCTCTCCCAATAGGATTAAAGCATCGTACTTAATTAAATGCACAGATCGGAGGTTCGATCGAATTATCACTCTCACTCCGTCACCAGTGCTCGTGCCTTGAAATGATTCATTTCCCCACTGTCCCCGATATCAACCCCTCTCTTGCATCGACACCGCATCGTCACAGATCCGCGAGCATTACACCTCCACCATCACCCCCGAATTTGTATTATTAGGCTTAGAGTAATGATATATCACCCGGAGAACCTGACCGAATTGTACCACCGTCTTGTTACAAACACACCGGACACGCGCGCACACGCACACCCACGTGATCGATCTTAATCCGGTGTTATGGATTTATGAACACCAAATAATTACGATTGCGGCACTTTGTATAATCCACTTGCACTTGATCTTTCTCTCACAAAAATATCTCTCTTTATCTTTGCCTCAGTCACCTCTCACCCCCCTCTCTCTCACTCTCTCTCAGCCCTCACACGAACGTTTCCCTCTTTTTGCTGTCTCTCCACTTTATTCTACCACCCTCTGCACCTTCATTCGGTCACTCTCACCCTCTCGCTCACCCTTTCCATCAATTTCACCCTCACCATTACTCTCTCACTCTCTCGACTCTATGTCTCTTGTTCACCGTGTCGAATCGTCTGCACATGTCTCTGTCTCTGCTACCACCATATATTGCCTACCACTTTGCGAGCCTCTGGCCGGCCTATCGGCGGAGGAGCCTAAAGTGTTTTTGAACCGTTTCCGATGTTTCTACTTATTCGTGTTACTATGTCGAAGTGTCTCGTGTACAGTCCGCTTGAAGCGACCCGCATGCCTCCAACTCACCCACCACAGCTTGTGCACGTATTTCGTCCGGCTTTTATGGGGCACCGGGTCGAATGTTTTGAGGAGAGACGAGCGAGGGATGAAACGGGGGATTCCGTTCACGAAGCCTGTTGCGCAGGTTAAGAAGAGCCGTTCTGCGAATTATTCTTAGAACGAGGGGATGTCCAACGAGAGAATCGAAGATGGAAGTTGCTCGAAGTTTTCGGCACTTCGCGAGATTATCTCAAGGGATCTTACGAGTGGTATTTTTTTTCTTTTTTTCTTTTACATAGGGGTGCTCGATGATCACGAGGAAAATGCTCAAGTTTCCGTCGAACGGTTTTTTTCCGTTGTAACGTTTTTTTTTTTTTTCAAGGCGATTACTTACGGCAACGATATTTATATCAATTGATTTTGAATCAATATACGATGTAGCGTTTGTGATCTGCCGAAGCTCTGAGGCGTCTGTGAAGCCTTGGGTCTACGCTAGCCTTGTGGAGTGCGCGTGGGTGGTAAACAAATTAAACATCGCACAACGTACTTTACGGCAGATCTTTACTTACAACTCCTAGATCAGTTTCAAGGGAAAATGAAACTTCACGGTAAATCGTCGTAGTTTTCGACACTAAAAATGGAAAGATTGTTCTCTTCGCGACCGTCGAGCACCAAAGTCCTTTTTTCACGATACTTTTCAGTTAACGAAAACCGGGAGTGAACGGTCCATTTGCGACAAGTGATTTTTTGACGCACTTGAAGTCTTTCTCTTTTTCCCCCGGAATGTATCAATTACAAATGAGAGCACGACTTGCATCGATTCCGCTCTTATCGATTTCTTAGCGCACTTCAACTTTTGCATCGTGCTACGGCAGTTCTATCGAATAGTCAAGTCCCCCTTTCAATCTTTTTCGATCTTGTATGAATTTTACGCACACTCCAACGTATCCCAAATCCCCTCGGATAAACTATTCGCTCGGATGTCGACACTTTTGTACAGATTTTTCTACGGTATTACTCGGGAGAGACTTTAATTACGAATGGAAAAAAAAAACTTTTTTTTAATCGCATGCGCTTTCCTGCAAATGATTGACGTGACGAAACGTCGCAAACGAACGAATCGATAACTGTCACGTAAATGGCGTTAGAATTGTTCCGGTTAATTAAATATCGGGAGGAAGAGAGAATTGCGACGCGCGAGTCCTGTGAATCTTTGCAGGGAGGAAAATTTTATTCACCGCTATTCATGTGAGATAAGGAGTACACCAATTTTCGTGGCACTTGCCGTATCTGTTCCAACACATCCACTCAAGATGGTATGTGAAAAGAAATAGTAAATCGATATTTTTCCACGTGGCTCTTCGATTATTGGCTTACTCCACATGTACGCATGTGAAAAGAGAACTACCTATTCGATCGTTGCTAATAACGAATGGGATTATACAATAATATCGCAAGATCTAAACGTAACAAAGTTGCGTTACGTCGTCGGGTACATAATATATATATATATACTTTGTATCATATATATATAGGCTCGTAAAGGTGACAGTATGTGTGTATTTGTACAGAGGATAAGAAGGGCGGCGTCGACCGGAGCAGCACGGTCATTGCCAAAGAACCCGAAGGTAACTGAATAAAATCACGAGGCGGAGAAATCGAAATCTTTATCGTTTCCCCGTCTCTCACTCTATCGTGCCTAATAAGCACGCGTGTATAATTAAATACACGTGCTTACACGCGCGTTACATTGTAAACGTCATAATGGTCGCCCGACCTCTTCGTTCGAGTTAGTGGACTGGAATTGTCGAGTTAAATTAAAAAGAAATATATCCACTTAAAAAAAAACGTAGAACAAATCGTGAATCATCCACAACGAAAGCTGACGTTTATATTTCCAGTCAGACTATTCGAATTTCCCGCGCTGTCCCACCGCTTTCCTTCTCTCGTGAAACCAGAGATGCTTTTCGTACTTCGCGCGATTCCTATTGGTTCCTCGGTGAAAAAGAGAGGAAGCTTGCGGCTGTTTTTTTTCGTAGAGGCGAAACTTCTCGTGGTTCGGTAAAAAGCGAGAGGAAAAGCTGTCGGAGAGCGTGGGATGGGAGGTCGAAAAAGCGGACGAGGCTCGGCTCGCGAGTCCTCGAAGCTTTCCGCCTCCAAATTGATGCAGCTTTCGCTAAAAGTCGCGAATCGGATCGAACGTCTCTAACTCTCTGTGCCTCTCCTGCCCGTTCTCTCTACCTTCGGCTGACTTTCATACTGCTGCTCACTTACTCTCTTCCTCTTTCTCTCTCTTTCTCTCTGTCTTCCTGCGTCACGTCTTGTTGCATACACGTAAAATGTGTCTCGCTATCTTTCTCTATGTACTCTCGTATTCCCCCCCCCCTCTCTCTCTCTCACTTTCATTCGTTCTGATGAAAACGCGTCTGATTTATTACCGGTTCTCGTTCCAAGCCACTCGTTCTTCCGCTCTTCGTAAAATCGACGAAGGGCACGTGAAGAGGAAACGAGAGGAAGGAGAGAAACGACGCGGACAAAGTTCGTCTCCTGCGTCCCCCCAGTGACTAACTTTATCGAGAAGAGAGTGAAAATTAATCGCATGCGCGACGAGGAGACCCGAGACTCGCCGACACAATAAGTCGAAGGCGAGCTGACAAGAATGGTTGATTCTCATGATAATGACGCGCGCGTTGACCCTGCTCGAAATTTGAATTCACGCGCGCGCGCATTGTGCTCGCATCTACGCGGCTCATCAGTCTTCTTGGATCTTCCATTCTAAGCGAATATTCGCAGAGTGAATGTTTTTTTGCGCACTTCTTGCTTTGGCGTTTAGAAAAAGATTTTTTGAATGGAAGAAAATTTAAGAAGGTTTACGAACTAACAGCTGGCAGAAATCGTGGTTGATCAATGGACAATTTTTTTTCACCCCAGAAGGAATCATAATTCGTCGTATTCGTAGCTCAGTTCGATCGAGGAGTCATGCCGGACGTAAGGGTTCGACGCTCGAACGCGCTGGCCGCGCACTGTCAACAGAAATACCTGGCCGCTTGGCATTACTTGAAAATAGATCGCGAGCGATCCGCTTGCTAGCGCCGTTTCTCCTCTCGAGGCTGCTCGAGTGAGTCGCGGAGGAACCGCAGCTCGACGCGTTTGACGCGGCCTGCGCGCGCGCGAGTGACGGCGAGGCGTCGCGGCGTCCGAAACAAGCTTGTTTATTACTTCTTCTCATCGTGCTTCTTCGTCTTGAAGTTATCCGAGTTGAAGTTTCGCAAAGTGTCGATAGTGCGGCAACGTTGAAAGATTATCTCCAGGTCGAATAGAACGAACGAAGTGTGAAAGCTTTCGGAAAGTCATGTCCGCCACCCCCGTAGTTGCAAGCTCGTCGAGGCATCACGAGCCCCACGGTGAGTTTGCAGGGATAATTCGCGTGATTCGAATTCGCATAATAATCCAGGTACTTGGATGTGCGTCCATGGGCGTCGTCGACGCGAGAATGGCCAAACGCGGGATTAACTTTCTTTCGGTCGGAATTAGAAGCGAAGCGTAGAAGGGAGAGAAGACGACGAAGATTTTTGCTTGCACAAGAAGCTGCGAGACAGCCTTGACCGGGACAAAACCTGTGATTCTGACTTCGCGTTAGTTAGGTCAGGATCTCAGAAGTGGGTGTAACTGCGCGTGACGTGAGAAGGGCTAAGCGCTTGGGTAAATTCTCTCTTGGGTCAGAATTAGAAGTGAAGAATAGAGGGAAGATGACGAAGATTTTCCCTGCGGAGTAGCCTTGACCAGAAGAAGAAGAGCCGCGGTTGTTACTTCACGTTAGTTAGGTCACGATCGCAGACGCGTGCGCGCTTCTTGCGTTCTATTTTTGAATCTGCTCTCTATGTCGATTCTCGTAAAGTAGCATATCTATTCGGAATCTCCTTCCGCGTGGCAGCCTGCTAATCCACTTACGCGTGATGATCACGCGGTAGTCGAGATCCAGGCCCAATGATTGCTTACCGGAGGCACGACATATTCGCGGATTTCTCACTCGATACTTTTGCTTCCTCGAGTAGCGTGGTCCTCCTCTTGTCGCGTGACTAACTCCAGGCCCAATGTACTCGAGGCTTTTCTCACCCTTGCCACTTTCGCTTCGTCCAGGAGCGTGGTCCTCCGATGTCAATGTGCTTCTAACGCGACTAACTACTCTTCTCACCACTGACTCTAACCCGACGCAGGATCGTGTCGCGAATCACAGCTTTTCTCGTATCTTATTGAAACCAACCTGCTAAATCGTGTAGGTTCTGAGCCACATGCATTGACCTTCACCTTGACGACCCTTTAAATGGTTCAGCCTTCGCTCTAGACCAGTGATGGCGAACGTTTTTTGAGAAGTGAGTGTTTGTTCACTTTTTTTTAGTACTAGCTCGGGGATCGCTAAGTCAGTGGAGTCACTTGGAAAGGGGGATGGATAATAACTACCTTTTTCGGTTCTCACTTTTAAAATCCTCCAAAAAGTTAACGTTCTCTTTTTGTTTCGCAACTTTTACTTTTGCAAGTGAAGAGCAAAAATAAAGGTCGATGTGAAAAAATTGATATAATTGGGCGATACCATGAATTAGCATACACAGGTGCGGCATACACAGCTAACCAATGCCCACTTGGAAATATTTGTTTATAAATTCGACATTGGATATATGTATATACTTCATTTTTTTAATATCTTCGATGGTGTGTTCTCTCTTTTACGATATAAAAAATCATGTAAAAAGCCTGTGTGGGTCATAGGTTCGTCATCACTGCTCTACCCTACCCTAACCCTTCGTGTAATTGAGATTCTAACGGCTTGCTTTTGGTTTGTCTCGCGCGTTCGCTCGCGAGCCACCGAAGATGATGAGAAAAGAAAATCTCTGACATTCTCTGATCGGTCTTTCTCGAAATCGTCGTGGTCTGTGGTGGTGCCGGCGATGTTAACGAGGGAAGGTGTCGCCGCGGCCTCACAGGGTACACCACCGAGCAGCCCCGCGGGCCTTTCCGCCTTCTCGAGGGTGGTGGGCGCGGCTGCTGCGAGCACGGCGGCCACCACCAGGCAGGCCCAAAATCAACCTCCGTCTCAACCCGCGACTAGCAACCCCCTTGGATTAGCCGCCGTTCTCCTCCAGGGTGCCCAAGGTAAAAAGGAAGGATGATTTCTCGCCCACTTCCGTTCTCGAAAGAGACGCGTGTGCCGTGAACCAGTTTGCCGCATGCGTTCTGCCGGAAACTTTTCCATTTACCTGTTTGTGTTGGTTTCTCTTCTCGTGAGTCGTTTGCGTTCCTTTCTGCTTGGGGTTGTACGTTTTTTTATTGTGACGTCGACATCGAAGAGGGTTTATAAAAGCGTTAACTCCTTCGGTCGTTAAATATCCAGAAGCACCTGTGGTCGGTTGGTGTAGGAGGTGCCCTTGAACCTTCGAGAATCACGCCGCACCCAAAAGTGTGCCGAGCAATTCCGTGTGGGATGTATTTGCGCGAACTATAAAGAAGAGGGCACACCTGGCTGATCGTAGAAACGAAAGAGAGAGAGGCTTAATCGTTCTCCCTTCGCGGCTAGTGGCCCCGAAACTCGTTAAAGAAAAATTTACGAGTTGGCCTTAGCTCGTCGTCGGGAATAGTTTACGAGGTAGATCGAATAATTAGCTCGATTGCACGAGGAACTAGTGGAAGTTGTTCTGTGCGCGAGCGCAGCGTACTTCGTGACTTTCCAAGCGAAATCACACGTCTCTAGAATCTAGAGCTGAACCAGTTACCCGGCTGAGGCGTAGCATTACGTCCAAGTAAAAAAAACAAAAACAAAGCAATAGACAAGACGTAATAACATATCCATCACGTGTTTTCGAAGAACTAGTTTGTTTCTGATTTTTCGCTTCGCCACTGCCGATATGCGCCAGTCGCATTCCACTAACGCAACAAGGCCGACGAAAGAGCGCCCGGTTAATATGGGTTACGGAAAAAACGAATCGCAAGCGTCTCGAATAACGCTAGAGAGAAAAGGTAGGCGATCTTTCTCCCTCTTCCGAGGGATCACGAAGACCTCCTTCTGGGAGAAGGAATTCGACGTGAACGAGAAAGGTGGCCACGAGAAGAAAATCGGTAAGATCGTCCCCCGTTCCTATGTCCCAATTAACACCAACCCCATTAGTGAATCGAAGCATGTGACACGAAGCCTTCTTTTGTTTTCAATACGAATAACCTGTGAGTGAAAATTTGCTGCCTGCATTTTAGCGCGAGCTCACGCTTCAGCCACTCTAACTCTATTCCAACGACGAGCCCACCCCCAAAACCACCCCTCTATCAGACTCTCCTGCTTCAACCCCCCCAAACCTCTTCGCGTTCTACCTCTAAGGCTTCTCTTAGCTCCTTAACCGCCCACTCTCCTTCACTCCCGTTCTCATCCCTTCTCACGAATAAACAGCAACACTATGACGAGCGACAGTAGCGACGTCACGAGGGGCGCGGAATCTCAGGTAAGGAGGAACGACGCTCCTCGCGCGCGTGCGCGCGCCTTCCGTTAATCGTCAATCGATGTCACCGACACACGCTTGAAATTAGCCGCGCGAGCACGGCCCGCACGATATTAACACGCAGCATTCTTAATCATCTTCTTCCTTCCACCCACGACGACGTCATCGGCACTCCTGCTGCGGCGCACTCCCGTTGCACTCTCTTGTCGCTTCTTTCCGCTCCTTCCTCGCGTATTCCTATTCCATTTTCATTATCGAAGCCCAGCAGGCACCTGGGAAAAATTTAGACTAACGATCCTCGGTGGATTTCCGCTCGGTCGTCATCGACAGGCGGCATCGATGGTGCTGGAACGAGGTTGCAACGAGGGTGCAATGGAAGTGGCCACCGGACGTACCGTAGGTAGAGTACCGGAAGTGTTTATCCCTCAGTGTTGGAACCGCACTAGAGAGAGAAGAAACTGTGGCGCACGCACCCAAAGAGAAAACGAAGTCAACCAGTGCTAACCAACCCCTTTCCACACCCCACCGCGCAAGCACGACTCGTACGATATTAACACTTTAACGACCGCTCACACAACATGTGTGTGATAGCCGGAACAACCGTTAACGACCGCTCACACAACATGTGTGTGATGCTACCGCCGAAGGTAAAATACTGCCCGCCCCTGGTGACGTTTGACTGCGTAGACGTGCGGTCGTTAAAGTGTTAACACGCAGCATTTTTAATCATCTTCTTCCTTCCACCCCCGACGACGTCATCGACACCTCTGCTGCGGCGCACTCCCGTTGCACTCTTTTGTCGCTTCTTTCTGCCCCTTCCTCGCGCAGTCCTATTCCATTTTCATTATCCAAGCCCAGCAATCACCTGGGAAAAATTTCCACTAACGATCCTCGGGGGATTTCCGCTTGATCGTCATCGACAGGCGGCATCGATGGCGCTGGAACGAGGTTGCAACGAGGGTGCAATGGAAGTGGCCACCGGAAGTACCGTAGGTAGAGTACCGGAAGTGTTTATTCCTCAGTGTTGGAACCGCTCTAGAGAGGGAAAAAACTGTGGCGCACGCACCCAAAGAGAAAACGAAGTCAACCAGTGCTAACCAACCCCTTTCCACACCCCACCGCGCAAGCACGACTCGTACGATATTAACACGCAGCATTCGTAATCATCTTATTCCTTCCACCCACGACGACGCCATCGACAACCCTGCTGCGGCGCACTCCCGTTGCACTCTCTTGTCGCTTCTTTCTGCCCCTTCCTCGCGCAGTCCTATTCCATTTTCATTATCCAAGCCCAGCAATCACCTGGGAAAATTCCTACTAACGATCCTCGGGGGATTGCTGCTCGCTCGCCATCGACAGGCGGCATCGATGGTGCTGGAACGAGGTTGCAACGAGGGTGCAATGGAAGTGGCCACCGGAAGTACCGTAGGTAGAGTACCGGAAGTGTTTATTCCTCAGTGTTGGAACCGCTCTAGAGAGGGAGGAAACTGTGGCGCACGCACCCAAAGAGAAAACGAAGTCAACCAGTGCTAACCAACCCCTTTCCACAACCCCTGCGCGCGCGCGTATGTGTGTTCCCTACCCTGCTGACGCACGCTCGTCTTTTCTTTCTCTTTTTTTGGGTTGCTCGGTTGCATGAGCGTAGCCGGGAACGCGGGGAGTGGCTCCAGCCACAGCAGCGGTAGCAGCAGCAACAGCCAGAACAGCCAGACCGGCGTCTCGACCTCCTCACCGGCCACCACCACCCTTCATCTCGCCAATGCCAGCCTCCCGAACAATGTCGCCGGGAACGCGGGAGCAGTGGCCGCCGCCGTTCCTCCGACGCCGACGTCGACGTCGTCCCGACGCCACGACTCCTCGGCCACCGGTCTGTAGCACACAACGCTCTCACGCGCCTTTCTTTCTTCTCTTTATCCACTCCTACTTCCTTCCGGTCCTTATCCTCACTGGTGCACAAGCGTCACTCATCCGCAGGAGAACGCGCGAAATACCAATCGGATTTCACTTTATAGGTGCTGTTCTTGAGATTAGGCGAGAAGCACAAGTCTCTTCTTTTTAGCCTCCTTCTTATTTGGTTTCTTTGAGTTTTCTCTTTGTTGTCCCTTTGGTACTTAATGGAGAATGGTGAATTTTATTTTCGTCGTCCGAATCCACAGGTGCGCGTCCTCGCTCTCTCGAGAACTCGCTAAATGTCATTCGAATTAGTTTTTAGAGATTGGATTTTCTTTTGCTCGGCGCCCTTCGGTCTCCTTCCCGTTAATCGAGAATCTCGTATTTTCTTTCCAGTTTTTCTCTTCTTTTTTTTTCCTTTTTTTTTGTTTTTAATCCAGCCAGCTTTAAGATTAAATTCCGCTGCAGCGAGGATTCGATTTCCAGGTGAATTTAAATCTCGAATTGGCATTCCGCGATCGATCTCTGCCCACTCGCCGTTCCCGTTATCGTCGTCGTTACTACTTTATTCGTTGTTTCCCTTCTCATCTTCCGTTTCATTTCCTACTCCCCCTCCTTCTCTGGACCTGTGTCGGGATCAGCGTTCGGCGCGCGGAAAAGTGTTCGTCGATAGCGAGCCCGAGATAGAGAGATTGCACGGGAATCCACGAGAATTACCAGGAAGCTTGCTTCGTTTCTCAGATTCTCCGCGAACGTCGGAAGAATCGACGAAAGACAGAGACAAAGGCACTGGTTTTTTCAGGTACTGGATTGCCGACCTGGTTAACAGCTAACGACTTGCCGCATAAAATGTTTGCATTGTCCGATCCAGCCGCCGCGTCAACTTCCTCCACTTTTGTACCCGTAAAGGAAAAGAGGAATAGAGGAGAGAAGAGGAGGACGGCTCTACGTGCCAAGAAATCAACAGCTACCGACAATCAAGTGAAGAAAGACCTATTTAAAAAGTTGTACTTTGGTTTGAAGAGCGCGAATGACGCAATGATTACCACAGAAATCGTTCCAACCCCGAGAAGCATCATCATCCCAATCTCGACCCGGGGAATTGGATTTGCCGTTCGGTTCCTGGTATCGAAGTTAGCTCGGTCGGGCTTGAAACTGGATTACCATAATTTCTGTGGAGCTTTATACCGTGTATCACTCCTGATGTGCGACGTTAGAGTAATGCAAGCTATGAATATGCAAGTATCTAAGAACATCGGTCGTGGATTTAAAACAGTCGATATTGACATGGATTATGTACGTGTTATTGGGGAATTAGAAAGCGGTTTTGCTCTACTGGTGAATCTGATTAGTGCAGTTGGGGTATTCCAGGGCTTCGGCACTCGATACATTCCTAGATACTGTGCAGATCTATATTCCAATAACACGCGCCTCTTTGACCCAACGCAAATAACGTTCGCGTCTCTTGGAGAGTACACTGCAGCCTTAGCCTTGACTTCTACTCCACGAGAAGTCAGACAAAGGTTTTACGACCACTCGCCTTTTCCAAACGCCATCTGGCAGGTGCGAGGTTCCTCCGTCTTTGAGCATAAAGACGACGAGCCAATACTCGAGGAACGCTATCCGATACTAACTAACCCAGATGACGTCTCACCTCCACATTATAAATTGAAGGAACTGAGAGCGGATGTGAGCTGCATCATGAACAGCGTCGAAATTATCGGACGAAAATATGAAAAGTACATTTTCGGAGGACGTGTGGACTTTAATGCTCCTGGCGACCTCACTCAATTAGTCTCGAACTCACCTGAGAACGTACGATGCACTGATCTTACTTCGACAACAGACGCGGGATATAAAACGGACGAGCCATTAACCGGCAACATATCCAGGTTCTGGTCGCCAGAGTCCATATCCTCAGCCGAATTTCACCTCGGTGTTCTCCATCTCTTTGGCGAGGTACCGGAGGATGCGCCCCAACAATACGCAGTGCGCATGTTAGAAGCATCGAAAACTTCGGCCGACGTCGACTATCTCGGATGCCTTGCAACTCTGCTTGGTTGAACGGACAAATCCAGTGCCTGAACAAACGATCTTCTCGGCGTGCATACACGCTCGTCGTAACATTCAACCCTCGGTGGCGGTGGCCTAGCTTAACGAATTGCATAAAAAAATCAAGTTTCATCGGTCATCGATTCAATAACGAATCCATTATCGTACGCTTCACGGCAACCCGCAACAATCCTTCCATCCCCTAAAGTTCAAACTAAACTCTCAGCCTGTCTGCCCGCTCCAAATCTCCTCCTCGTTTTAAAAAGAAAGCAAATCAAAAACAATCAAAACGAAAAAGAAAATGCTTATCCATGCGCATGCTTAGCATGCTTCTGTGTGTATGTCACTGCATCCTGCATCGTTTTGCATCGATCGTTGCATGCGCACATCCAGAAGCGGACGGTCGGCGAGCAGGCGGCTCACCAGGTGGCACCGCAGGTGGTGGCGGAGGCGAGCGGCGCGGTGGAGCCGCAGGAAGCAACGAGCGCGAAGACGGTAAGAGGAAGACAAGCGCCCATCACGCCGGTAAGCCCGTCGGGAATCCGAAGGTGAGCGCGAAGCAGGGCGGCGCAGCCACGTGCTCGAGGATCAAACGTTGCGTTCTGTTCTGAGGGAGCATTTTCTCATCGTTTGAAACGCTCGAGGACGCGAGCGACGCTTCCGCTCGTAAAAGGGAATGCAAAGAAGGAAAAAAAGTAGAAGGACAATCCCGTCAAGCACGCGCGCGAGCCTCTAGAAAATCGTTAGGCGCCGTGTTCGTAAGATAAGAGGAGAATTGTAGCGAATGGGGCTGCGGATTCAAAAAACAAAAAAAGTAAGAAAGAAAGATAAAAAAAGAAATATCGCGGAACGATCGCGTAGACGGAGTCTGTAAAACGATAGGAAAGTACGATTATTGTCCTGGTTTCTAGTAATTCTTAGAAAAGGGGCGCGTATTAGTCTCGTGGACGAAATTCGGAATTTTAGGTCGACGCCTAAAATTTGAGGTCGCAACCGAGGAAGCGAGGGTCGTCCCTCGAAAGGAACGCGCGTCGTTGATCTTCGCACGGTGCCACTCCCAGCTCTGCGTTGTCTGCTTCGCTTTAAAAGAGAGTTTGGAAGGGGATTGAGTGGTAAAAGGCGGTGCTCGCACCAGCAGTGGTCAGCGTGCTTTATGGTCGGACGATCTTCGCGTGATGCAAATGGAGAGGGAACCCGAGTGGAATTACTGCGATTATTCGGCTCGCGTAAACCAGATCGGCAATTAACTGCGAATGGTGGGCCTGGATGGTAGAGTAACGTTACAAGGGGGTGGCCGTGTTCCGTGAACGAGCGAGCGCGCAGGATCGGGCGTAGGCGTGTAGAAAGCTGGGAGTAATCTGTGTTCGTCTACCCTTTCAGTGTGTGTTCGCCAGATGTAACGCAAGTATAGGTGCGAGCCGACCGAGATGTAGCGTTTCTCTCGTGATGAGGTACGGAAGAAACGATTTTCAGATTGGAGGATTAACGTTGAGCCCATCACCGAGCTCATTACCGTCGAACGATGATCCGAATTGTTGCTCGATTATTACACGATGTAATCACGATTAACGGAAACGGTGGTCTTGGTCGGCCGGCGCACGCGCGAGCGTAGAAACGTAACCGCGTATTTGCCGGTCTACCGGCGAAAATCGAAGGCCCGCGATCCATCTGTAAACCTGTCCATATGTAGGTGCCAAACCTGTGAACGTACAAAAATAAATCGAGTGTCAAACAGTAAAAACGTGCGTGTGGTGTGTATGTTGTGTCGTAAGATGAAGGATAGCCTTACATAATCGTGGTAATGAGCTTGCTAGTTGAAGGTTTCGCGCTAGCTCGCTGGTAGTATTCGTGAGTAGTTGTTATTACCCCGAATGGCCAAGTGGCGCGAAGAAAATGTCTCTTCGAAGAATGTCCGGTGACGGATCTTTCCGTACGATCGTGCTCCTTTGGAGAAAGCATCTTGGAGAGTGGCCAGAGTCTGTAGAATGTGAAAGAGATGTCGATGAGTACGGTGGTGGAGAAGGAAAGGTGAAGAAGGAGGAGGAGGCTGCAGCTGAGGAGCGGAAGGAAAGCGGAAGCTGAGAAAATGGCAGGAGAGGGCAGGCGGAGACCGTCGATCCTCTTGTGCGACAAGTTTCGTTTCACTGGAGAGGATCTAGCTCCGCCCGGAAGTATTCTTTTTCAAAAGTTACCAAACGAACTCGCGAATTGACCAAGTAACGAAAATGATTTAGGCCGTACCTTTTGCACAGTGGAACTCCGGTCCTCTGGTGCCGACGCGTTTAACGGAGAGAGAGAACCCAGCTCTGCCTGATGAAATTCGCGGAGGAAACCGTACGAATTTGAAAGGACCCTTTTACGAATACGTTACCGAGACGCGATTCAACGCGCATCGCTTCAGCGGAACTCGATCCTCGCGTTTAAGCGCACCTCTAAAATAAGCAAGCAGCTTGTTTATACGCCTTTTGACGAACTTCAAAACACTGTCCCCTCCGCCCTTACGGTGAAATCGGACGTTCTCCGATTAACCGCAACCCATCTCACAATTTCTATTCCTCCTCTCTATCTGTGTACATATTATATACGTGTATATAACATACTCTCTCTTTACTTATACGTATATATACTTACAAATATATACGAATGGAATGTATAATTGCTTGTAGAAATAAGAATCGTGTGTCCTATCAAGACCTGCAGTCAGCTTTCAACGAACTCCCAGTGCTCAGGTAATATGTCAGTATGAAACCCGTCTCACGATACCTACTTTGACGCTTCACGTCCAACGAGCTTTCTCAAGCCTTTACTGCGATCGTGTTTCCACGAGGTACCCTGGTTTCTTGTCCGTCACGTGTCGTACGTAAGTTTCGCGTGTCCGCCATCGAATTCCCAAGGTGTTCCTTTTTTTTTTTTGTCTCGTAGATCGGTCCACGCTAGTCGATCGTGGTGGACGTCGAAGCTTCCGATCGCGCATTTCCGCCACAATCGAAATTCTCTCCGATCGGAAGATTACGAAGCTTTAAAATTCTCTGGGTGAAAATAAGAGGAACGATCTTCGAGAGAAGTTTCGATTGATCGGGAGTGCGGATAAAAGCAGAAGAGAAATATTCCATTCGCGCGGAATCGTAAATTCCATGCCCCTCGCGGTACCGTGGTCGTGCGACTTCGCGACTAAATTAGTTAAGCGATCCATTCGTCGTTATCCAAGGGTCCGCGATGCTCGTGTCCCCGAAAGAAGACATTTTTTTTTACCCACAATTATTTTGTTCAACCTCACTCGGAGGCACGCGATCAGCTTGCGGTAGAAGGTAGAGTAGTATAGCGAAACCGTGCTCGTCGATCGGGACGATTGTCAGGTGCTGTGATAGTGGTGGTGATCGCGATGCCAAACGACATTGCGAGACCTGTCCTTTTTTCTTTTTTTTTAAATCGCTTCTTCGACGATCCTCCACTAAGTTCTTGGAGAACGAGCGAGAGGCAAAATCCGACAAGTTGGTTTAGGATCATCCGCGAGAATGGGCGACGAGAAGAGCGGTCGGTCGTTGAGAGAGAAAAAAAAGAAAGTGGTGTGGGTGCCTGAATCGGCCTGATAGGCAGTAGATTGAAACGATGAGAATTCGTGCATGTAACTGTTGTGTGCCGTAAGGTGTCTCTCGGTGAACGTCCCGGAATAAATTGTCCGGGATCCTCCGATCGTTGCCCGCATTCACCTATTTAATCTTGACGATTACAGCGCGCCGTCAGGAGATCATCAAGATGACCGAGCAGCTGATCGAGAGCATCAACACCGGCGACTTCGAGGCGTACACGTGAGTGGAAAGCTAATACACCCGTTCGATTTCTCTTCCATAATTTTCAAACCATTGTTAATTACATCGCGAAGTGATCTACTCTCGAGACAGCCACATCCAATATTTCATTTTGCAATGAAAATAAAGAATCTTCCCTCGAGCCTCGCACGCGCGCGTAGGCCGTAAAAGATAAGAATAAACGGAAGAGTAGAGTAAATCTTTCGGCGACTCAGCCGGAACAGTTTTATCGTTCCTTATTGAATAAAATTATCGGTCATCCGGCGGATGGCCACGGTTAAACGCGAGCTCTCTCATATCTCCTAATTTCCAGGAAAATCTGTGATCCACACCTGACCGCATTCGAGCCGGAGGCTCTAGGTAATTTAGTCGAGGGAATGGATTTCCACAAATTTTACTTTGATAATGGTAATTATGAATCATTTGCATCACACTTTTAGTCGGGCGCCCGTGACACACTCGCTGACCGAATCTCTTTCGATTGCCACTCTCCGTCGAATCTTTCACTTATTATTTTTCCCTTCTTTTTTAAACACCGATCGCGCGCGAGCTGTTCACGTTACGTGCGCTGATGTTTGAGCTGAAGTTTGATATGCGTTCTCTCCCTGCTTCTTATCTGCACTGCCTGTTTTCAACATTATTCCCGTGCAAATTACAGCGGGCCGGCCGAGGTGTGTCCCCGAAATACGTTGTTCCGCTTTTTTTTTTTTTAAACTCGTAAAACTTTCGAGGTCGTTGAATTATTTACTCGTGGGTCTCTCGCGAAAATCTCGTAATTCGGGAACAGCGAACACCTTCGACCATGCACGTCCAAGCGCACTTCTTATCTGTTTGCGACAAAGATCAATATCAAAATATTTCGGTCGTGCCCGCGTATGGCGCAGAAGCTTTGCTGGCCCAAAACCCTTCGTTGTTGTTCTCCACCGCTCGTTTCGAAAACGCTCCGTCGATCCGGATCATCGCGCGGCGTGCACTTCTGTGTGTATACTTTTTTTCACATTGTCCTTTTTTTTTATTTCATTTCTCTTTCAACCCTCGGTGCACCGACGCGACGCGATCAACGGAGTGCCGTGCGAGCGGTGTTGAAAAACGAAACGAAAACAGCCCTCCCAAATGGAAAAAGAACAAGCGAGAGTAAAAACAAAAAAATTGCGAATAACGAGAACTCTGATTTCAATTTCCACAAACAAGCAGTCCTGGGGAAGAACTGCAAGGCCGTCAACACGACGATCCTCAACCCCCACGTGCACCTGCTTGGCGAGGATGCGGCGTGCATCGCATACGTCAGGCTCACGCAGTACTTGGACAAGTGAGTAGAAAGCTTCCCCTCGATTGATTCTCACGGTGTACCGTTAAATTGTGCGCGCGAAAGTTAAGAGTTTGTTCATTTTTACAAACTTGATGGTACAAGTGAAGTACCAGATTTGTTGTATCTCATTCGGCACGATGGTATTCAAATTGTACCATCAAAAATATATCTCTCCGATGCTGCATGAGTGCTTAAAAAACGTATTTTGCATAGTTTTTCTTAACCCTTTCGATCACGCATTATCTTTTAAAACACGAGGGTCGTTGTATTATAGGCCGTTTAATTCGTCTGGACCTCAGCTATTACGGTATGAGGATAGAAATATGCTGCGTCATTTAAAAAAACATCCATGATCTAGATATCTCTAAAAATATGATTTTGAAGAAGAAACGGTACCCTCTATAATATACGTCCCTCCGAACCAAACAATTTATTCCTTAGGCATTTCCACGTATCATTAACACTAGGTTTATGGGAGTTTTTTCATAAACACAATTTCCTGTTTAAATCCGTTAAATTGACGGTTTTCCGTAAATCTAGCGTTAACGATAACGAAGATATTGGCTTGTAACGGAGTTTGCTTGCGGTGTATACGTATACAGCACCCTGAGTCCAAGGCACTCATTTATTAGAACCTCATGACCGAAAGGGTTAAACCAGTAAAAAGACATGAAAATCTTTCAAGTTTCATTTCGCGCACAGGTCGGGTCAAACAATGAGTGAATTTGCCGTTACCCGTAAGAGTTAAAAGCGACCGAAGAAGCGAGTCGAGATGTTAAAAGGGGTGGGGTGGGATGAGAATCCGGGCGACTAATCCACAAAAATGATCACTTCGAAATTTTTCCCCGCAGACAAGGCGTAGCGCACACCCAGCAGAGCGAGGAGAGCCGCGTGTGGCACAAGAGGGACAACAAATGGCAAAATGTCCACTTTCACCGGAGCGCGGTGACAGGGCCCTCGCCGTTCTCCTTCAACCACAAATAAGTTGGCTGACTTGGGGTGGGTAGAGAGCGATGATACGAGGGAGTGAAAAGTAGAGAGAGAGAGAGAGAGAGAAAGAGAGAGAGAGAAAAATAGAAAGGAGAAATGTGGAGGAAGTGAGAAGAGAGAACGTGGAAGGGCTGTCGGAGGAAGGAGCAAGTGAAGAGGTAATAAAGAAAGAGAGAGAAAGAAAGAGAGAAAGATGGTGAGAAGGGGGTGGACGCTCGACGCGCTAAGAACGCATACGCGGAGACAGAGGAAGAGGAATAGAGGCCGAAAAGGAAGAGGGTGAAAGAATGAAAGAGAAGCACGATGAAAAGGCAAACGTACCAAAGCGCAAAGGGTAGACGCGCGTGCACGTGGGAGCGCGCTGCTTCGACGAAGAAGAAAGAAGAAAAAAGAGATGGAGGCACGGTCCCGTGCACGCCTACCTCACGCGATCACACACGCACACACTTAGACGACACTAACACGGGCGCACGCGGGAGGACACGGAGAAGACGAGCAATCAGGAAGGAAGGAAGGAAGTAGAGGCACGAGGTGCCACGAGGTGGTTCTAAAAAAAGGGAAGCGCGCATGGTGAGAGAGAACTGCTACAAAAGGATAAGCAAAGGTTGCCAAGTGCCACGTTCATCGGAATTTACTCGCTCCAGTACCTGTTCGCGCGGCGCATTTACTTAGTCACACATATTTACATAGGCACTGACATAGGGCCAAAGCGCGTGCACATCGTGCCACGTGCCTCGTTCTTCACGAGAGAGAAGGGAAAAGCGACGGGGAGGATTTAGAGAAACGAAAGCATCCTGCGGGTTCACGATCTTTTAGTCTCCTTCTGCGTTGAATACTCTCGACCAGTAACGTTGTCCCTCGCGCGGAGTAGTCCTTTCTTTAAAAATCACCGAGGCCTAGCTAAATCGAACGGTGCGAGTGCCGCGATCGTGTACGCGAACCATAGTAAAGAATAAAGTATAAAGTACGAAATTTCATTGTCACGTCTGGCTGTTGCGCGCTCTTAGCTGTGCGCCTCTGGAAAAACGGAAGGAGACTCAAGATCGTTCCTTGCGTTGTCGCATGACTTCCGCTCTCCTTCCGTTTCGCGAAGAGAAGGTTATTCCGAAAAGAAATCGATAAGAAAGAAAAGCAGAAAGTGCGTACCGAGTTCTCGACACTTCATTGTCTTTGCGAACTTTTGCTGTAGCGTAATTCTACCTCCCCGTCGCTTCGGAGCGCACGTAGTCGATACTAGAGGAGAAGAAGGATGCAAGAACTCTTTGGAATCGCGTCGAGGTCACGAGAAATGCAACGGAGAAGGAAGAGAAGGGACGAGGAGGAGAGAAGCAGCGATCTTGTGCGAGAGCATTGTAAAAGTGTAAATGGTAGGCGAATGCGGAAGAGGAGGTGAAGAGAAGCCAAGAGGAAAACCAAGTAATAACAAATGATAATCCACGCTCTCTGTCGTGTCTCTCTCTTTGCATTATTAATGTTAATATATGGGCATATTATAAATAACTCGAAGACCTTAGACCTTAAAGGAAGACGCGAGTAAAGTCGTCGCGATGATGGAGAAGTGAAGCAGCGAGCCGATCGGGATCTATTCGGAATGGTGAGGAAAGGAAGTAGTCGATGAGCGAAGAGAAGAAAGGTACCAGGCGGAAGAAAGAAGGGAAGTGAAGATGGATCGATTTGAAGAAAGGAAGGGAACCCTTTTCGTCGAATTTACTTCATTATTACGATGAATCTTTCTACACGTTCGTACATCCTCTATTAACTATATTGACTTACACGTAACAAAAGGTAAATGGAAAACGGAAAAAAAGTAAAAAACGAATGTGGGGGGGAGTGGGAGGGGTGCCCGCCGTCACGGCGGGGACATCCGGAGCAACACTTTTGCCATCTTGTTATATATATACATACATATATAAATATATACATATATGTTATATAACATGTACATGGATACGTGCGCGCGCGTAAACGCAACGCGCTCCCGTACAAAGTCGCGCGCGTTACGCGGGCTCTTATTAACGGCGAGGATCTTATTAGAGGTGAGACACACGCGCGTGTGACAATTATTATTCACGCGAGCGTATCGTTCGGTCGTTGTCCCCCGGGGGTTTCTCGCGCGAAATCCGCCATGATCCTTTTCGTGGCACCCCCGTTTATTCTCGCAAGGAACAAGAAAGACGTAGAAAAGCGTGTGAGCACGCCTTACCACCCTCCCCGTTTCATTCCGCGTTACCATCGTGGGAAGCACACGCGCCAGTGACGTAGCTGAATTGGTTGCAGGAGGATTCGACGTTGAGAAAGGTACCTTTGGAAAGTAGTCGAAGCCTCGAGCGAAAGGGGGGAAAAATGATCGTGCGAGAAAAGCAATTGGAATTTTCTTCGGCTTGCCCCTTAGCTACGCCATTGCCACGTGCCCGTTGCAGCTCGTGTCCTTTTCTTCGTTCGCGTTATTTACTCTCCTCCCGAGACGATTCTCGACAAATGAAATGTGGGACGTGTTCGCGAGCAGCAGGGAGGTGCCCGCAACGAGCCGTTAATCATAGGCATGTAATTATAATTTGTAATTTATCATTTTTAAAGTCGTAAACTCGGACGCTTCCTTAGCGCGAGACGCGCACGCGGGTGTGCGCGCGGCGAGTTGTACGCGCGAGCTCGCACGCGTATATTGGACCCCGCGTATTGGCGCGTAAAATCGCGCGCGCCCACGTATAATAATTACGCATATGTATATTGATACACAGAATACAGAATACGATTTAATATATTGCAGATGCTATATATACGAGATGATATAAAGATAAAACGTAAAAGGTAAATCTAAGGGATAGTTATTTCTACTACTCTAATTCGTCGCTTCTACGTGTGATTGTTGTATAAAACAAAACAAAAAAAATAAGCCCACAAGGAACAGCTCGACTATAGTTTTATTACGTAACGTAGTTGACTACGATTATTATTAGTATAATTATTATTATTATTGTTATTGTTATTATTATTATTTTTATTGTGATTATGTTCATGGTTATGATTATGATTGTGATTATGATTATTATTATTATTATTATTATTATTATTATTATTATTATTATTATTATTATTATTATCTACGATCGCTACTACTATCGTTTCGATTATTATTATTATTCTTCTTATTATTCTTAATATTATTATTATTATTATTATTACATACTGTCATTATTGTCAATACTATTATTATTACTAGTATTATTATGAATCCGATCTTGTTACACCGTTATCATTAATATTACGAATTACTATTACTATTACTACCAAGAACCGCTACTACTATTACTACTACCACTACTATTACTATTAATACTTAAAATATTTACTACTACCACTACCGCAGTGAGAGGAGAATCCACTACTATTAAAGTAATTATTATCGTAACTATGCCGAATTTAACCGGATGGCTACGAGTAAACGATGATTGTATGATTTTTTTCCTACGATAAATGTTAAACGATTATACGAATGGGATTTAATCGTGGTGAGAATACCGAGATCAACTAGATAGCGCGTAACGGTCTTTATTATACACAATTTATAAAATAACGAGTTTACGAACGTTAAGTACGATCGAGAGCTAAAACCGAATCCATTTTTAGATATCTTAATATATTCGGATTATTAAAAGAATTCGTGGCGCGCGCTGCCGCGCGATTTATATAGTCGTTTCGTACTTAATTAGAAATGCGAGGGAAGGGAAATTTATTGTGGAGCGTGGAGCGACCATGCGTCCCGCTTGTCCAAATCCGTGGTTTTTGCTGAAAGTTCATTGGTTCTGGCGAAATGAGCGCGGGTCATCGTGCGAAGCCTTTTCATGCATCTTCTCCGAAGCTCTCACATTCCGTAATAAGATTTCCATCCTATTTCCCCCCGCGATACAAGAACATTTTCACTTTTCCTTCTTGCCTTCCTTGCATTCGTGCGATTCTCCAAGATCTTGTAGCTTGCTTCGCGATATCTTGCCCAACGTGAGGAGAATTACTCTTGAAAAATTCGTTATCTTCTAATTAACTTGTCTATAATCGACCAGGTATCTTCTAACGAACCTTAACTTCCAGATCGCCCGTTCTTTTTCATTGGCGCCTCGTCGGAGGATCCTCCTCTTTCCAATCGTCTCGCACCACAGATTCTCCTTCTCTTCTACTTACCGGACGAATACAATTAGTTTAGTCCTTTAAGCATTACCTACTGCCTTTCTCCGTAATAAAGAGAATCACGTGCCATCCTAGGTGTAACTTTTTCGACGTGTCCGTGGATATTCTTTCCGTTTTCTCCTCGAATAATGCAGACTGATTATCTTCTAACCTTCCTCCGAAGCGCTCATTGGATATTTGGTCGAAGTCTCGCGGAATTTTTATTTTTATTAGACAACTTTCAGCAAGATCTACTTGGATGCGAAATTCGCGATCGTGCATTTGGGCGGAAACGAGCGGTGAGATGATTGGAAATTTCGTGGGAACGAGAACACGGGGAGAGCTTTGTGAAAATGAGTGTTTGAGAGAAAAAGAGAGAGAGAGAGCGCGCGCGAGAGAGAGTGAGAATTTGTACGGAGGATCGAAACGGAGCGAAGCACGCTTTTGTCAAATGAAACTGTTACCATTGTAAAACGATTCTTGTTTCTTCGATTTCACGACGATACATGTAAACGAAGTGTTCTCCGAATGTTGCCAGAAAGAATCCACGCCTATCCCAAATAGCGACGTTGTGGATTGCGAGATTAAGAGTCTTTTTAATTCTGCTCACCTCGGGTGACAATCGATTCGCAAATACTACAGATCGCTACGGAGTTCGATCGAGACGCGTGGTGGAAAAACGAGAGAGGAGGGTAATCCTGAAAAGATACCCTAGCAATTGATAATATTCTTCCTTCCGCTTGGATAACCAGTCGCCGTTAATTTTCTTATCGAGCGTATCCACTGAAATATTAGTCTTTATTTGTCTTTCAAATCAAATCCCACGAACTACAGAGTAGAATGTATCTTTTCAGAACCGTAGAAGCAGACTTTGTATCATCCTCTTGCTTTCCTCTCGCGCCAATTCTCGACGTTGTTATCGTCCCTTATAATTGTAATCGGACCGTAATCGTGATTAAACCTATAATTACAATAATTCATTATTCGATTCGTCGTTCGTCACCGTTCTCGGTTCCGATTAATTGGCCTAATCAAACTCACCGGCTCCTGATTTTCGCATCTACCAATAAATTCACCGCTTACGTGCTTCTCGTCGAATCGACGAGACTTTCCTCGCTCCCTACATCGCATTGAATCTTGCAACCTTAAAACTATCAACTTTAACGACGACGTCGATGGACGATCGCGTGCTCGATTCGCCGGACAGACTCTTTTAAAACATTCGTCGCCTAGTCACCTCGAATTTTGGTCTTCGAGATTGACGACTGTTTAGTTAACTATCTGAAGCGTTAATTACACTTCCAAATACCAATTTCAATCATTTATAATCAGACACTGAAATCGTCATCCAAATATGGCGACGAATGTGTTAAACGAGGGAAATAAAAAACGAGCGACGATCGTTTTGTTCCGTATCTCTGCGGGATGCTGCGCGTCTCTTACCAAAGAACGGACGATTATTGGCGAAAGATTCGAACGGGCGTGGAGCAAGAGGGAAAAAAGGAGGGCACAGAACGCGGGAAGAAGAATGACGAGAGTGGAGTGAAGAGAGAAAAGATTAAAGTAACGAAGACAAAAACGTGACTTGCCAATCGTTGTGGCGCGTTAGCATTGTCAATCTCTACTCGTGCGCGAATTCGACAAGGGGAAAGAAGAAGGAAAGATAGAAAGAGAGAGAGAGAGAGAGAGAGAGAGATAAAAACAAAGGTCGCTTTTTAACGCATTATTCGCGGATTCGTTTTACAATGTGACGGACACCACGTTCAGCGAGAAACGTGTGTACAGTAGCACTATATTACTTTAAAGCGCACGTGTACGTGAGTGAGAAAATATGCACGCGTGCATCCAATTCGTACGATTATCTGTAGAATTGAGGTGCGAATCCGGTGGAAAATTTGCACGCGGACAAGACGAGCTTAGATTCGAGGGTGAATCATGTCCCACGATTATTTGGCTCCTGTGAGGGAGGAGAATCGCGCGAGGAAGTCTACTCGCAATTGCGTTTCCGCTTTCGAAGGTGAAAAAGCTCTGCTATTCTTGTAATAGGTAGTGTTTATTATTTGTACGTTTGTCATTGCCGAGTCGATGTTATCGTCATCGTGGTCGCATCATCATCATCATCGTCGTCATCATCGTCGTGGTCGTTGTCGTAGTCGTCATTGTTCCCATACTTCTATTCTTCGTATCCATCTCATCAGGATCTCGTCTCATTATCATCGTCGTCTTCGTCGTCATCGTCGTGTCCTCATCGTCATCGCGACTGCTAATATTGTAATCAGCGCGAGATCGTGGATTGTACGCGTAGCAATTCATAACGAGTGGGCTCGCGAAAGCTTCTACGTCGCGTGTATTGTACTATAATCCTCGAGGGCGAGCGGAATCGAGCGGAAGGAAACTGGATCTCTCTCTTTCTCTTGCACTCGAGAGGTGGAAGGGTTTGGCGCGAGTGGAGCGAGAGTAGCGTGAGATTAGGGTAAAGCCGCGTCCAGATTTGCAAAAATATTATGCGTCGAATCTAGAATACGGCGAAAATATTTTTAGTGGAAATTCACAGTTTTTGTCACGTAAATATTTACGTCGTTTGTGGTGGGTTTGTATTTAACGCCGAGTCTAAACTTGCGACAATTTACGTTGTGCGTTGCATTTAAAGTACGATGCAAAAATATTGGCCCAAAATTCGTAGATTTTGTCACATAAATATTTACGTCGTTTGTGGTGGGTTTGTATTTAAAGCCGAGTCAAAACTTGTAACAATTTACGTTGTGCGTTGAATCTAGAGTACGACGCAAATATTTTTACTAGAAATTCACAGTTTTTGTCACATAAATATTTACATCGCTTGTGGCGCATTTGTATTCAAAACCGCGTCCAAACTTGCAACAATTTACGTTGTGCGTTGAATCTAGAGTACAACGCAAATATTTTGGCCGAAAATTCACAGTTTTAGCCGCATAAATATTTACGTCGTTTGTGGTGCGTTTGTGCTCATCGTTAACAAGCGTCGATCAGGAATCTTCCATCCAAGGAGAAACACCACATATATGTTCACAAACGCGTCCACCCTAGAATTACGTCGCGACGGAGACCTCTTTGATGTTTGCCAAAAAAACCGACAACCGGCTGATCGTGTGCGTTGAATGTAGCAAATATTTTTGTGTGCGTTCTTATGCAGCGCACGCGTTCACTCTGTCATAAATTCGTTGGAGCGCACAAAATTTCCCGCCGAAACGAGCGCGCAACATAAATTTTTGCAAGTCTGGACGCAGCTTCAGAGTAGCTCGTTCGTTCGACCCATCACCAGAACTTTCTCTCAGCTCGCGCTCGAGGAACGCTCGCGAAATTTCGAGCGCAAAAGCTCGTCGCGCGAATTGCCAAGTAAAATTAATCGAATCTCTCATTGGTATGTTTAATTTAAGGGCTATTCATTCGTACGTCGCGCGAATTGCCAAGTAAAATTAATCGAATCTCTCATTGTATGTTTAGTTTAAGCGGTATTCATTCGTACACCGAACACTTGTGGATTTACGGATAAGCGATTGATTAAACTTTTTGTCCTAATCTATTCAGAGAAATAATAAAACCAAGGAAATGCATCTCCGTGAAAGAAATATATGTATATAATATATATATGCGTATATGTATATTATACATGATTTGCCGTTGCTCTATCAGCTTTTAGGGAGGCAAGCGGTGAAGAATTTTCGTTTCTTGCGCGCTTCCTTCGGCGGCCCTTCGCTCCCGTAAGCTTACGGAACAGTCACTCCATTAATTAGTTAACGTCAATGTCCCAGTTTCTACTCAAATCCTGATTTCTACTCACTATGAATTATTCTTCTTAATAAATTATTATTCGTCTGATAAAATAAGTTACAGAGAAATTCATTATTAATTATTTATATACTCCGGCATAAGTTGCATAGGCACGTTGTTAAAAATAAACTTCATAATCCGAGAAGTCGTTGTAGTCTTAAATGAGTAGAAATACGGACATTGACCTTACCGTAAATTAATTATCGTTCGCACGACGACCATGCGTCGTCGACAACAGTCTTTTCTACGCTTTTCTTTTTTTTGTGTGTGTTCTTTTTTCTTTAGATACCACGTGGCGGTGAATTATCAATTATTAATTATCAATTATCAATTGTCGTTACCGTTATTCGTTCGCGCCATTACAATCGCCAATACTGTAATTATAATTGCGATTAGCATTAATTACGATTACAGCGCGTGATCGTGTATTACCGAGTATTAACATTTATTACGTGCGGGGCTATTATTTTCTTATTGGAATTAGTCGACATTGTTGAACGCGTATACATGTATCTCTTAATCCTACGTTAATTTAAATTAGTCCCAACCTCGTGTCCATCGATTTCCTCGTATGCCGTAAAAACGAAGCCTATTAATTAATCGATCATTTCGTTAGTTTTGTCTTCAGCGAATATTCTCCTGTCGTTATGTACATATCGAGTTTGACTGTATATGGCATGCATGTAACTATTGTTGAGGAATCGTAGCATAATACACACTCACAATTTATGTATCACGTAAAGGAAGTAAAATGTTTGTAAACATATTCCGGGGGTATTATGTCCAGATTTTTCTTTTCTCTTCGAGTACGATCCGATAGTATGCGTAAGCTATTAAGCTCTCTCTTATCGTTCCTTTGAGTTTGCGAAGCTTACTCGGCGGTTCGTCGCAAATGTTACAAATTTTCGATTCTTATATATATCGTTGATCTTTGCTTTTCTATACGTAGGGAAAAGTATATACGATTAATTCACGGAAATAAAGGTTCATAGGTGTACAGATACAGAATTTTTATTAGCCATGAACAAAAAGGATCGAAGTCACTTATCTCTTTTTACACACTCCTTATTACGTCAACGCATTATTATTAATGGATCGGATATTTATATAACATATCGCGTATATGTATACTGTAAATAAAGCTTTGAAAATCTCAGTTTCATCGACGAATTCAATTGCGATTAACATTCGAGCCAGCTGGCAGGCCCATGGGCGTGAAGTTAGTAAATTGAAAAATTGAACTCCGCTTGTCGCGCGTAGTGCGACTTTCTCTCGTTCGCTCGACTGTTAATTGCAATTATATTCGTCGGTACAGCATAAGTTATCCAATAGCGAGGGGGGATTTGTTTACAACCTTCGATTTCGTCTTGTGTACAATGAGAATGCTTTATGTCTACTTAATTGTATCTCTATGATCGTTGCACAAGTCTCCCTATCCCTCCCCAAGAACAGCTTACCAATTGATTCTGTACAATTTGCTTAATAAACGAGTTTATTCGAGAACAAATGCCTCGCGTGTAATCGCGCGTCGCTGTAACGAGGAAAGCTGATAAAATCGTCTATCATTTCTAAACCAAGTAAAAACATGTGCAAAACAAGCATACATGGCAATTGCAAGGAAATGCAAATAACGTATGTTACGACACACCTTATACACCGATAGAAATCGTTACATAATTTGTCCATTGAGAGAGGACAATCGCAAAGATCACATTTGATCGCACTCTAAACTACGTAGTAACGTAGATTTTGAGCAATATTTATCTGCTCGGCCAGTAGCGGGTGCGTTGTGAATTCTCGTGTATTCGCAAAATAAATTCTGGCGATAAAACAAAAGTCAAGAAAATACTGGTGCAGAACACACTGTCAAGAAATGCCGTATGTTATGCCTATAAAACGAAGAGGAAAAGAAAGTAGATAAACTGTATGCTTACTTCAGCTGCGCGACACTATTCTAATTGTATATTAAGAGCACTCTATGCTTTGCACTATTTCAAAGTTTAATTTTTATTTTTTGACTTGACAACTTCTCTTCGATACATGTCACTCTAGCAGACTTTACATCATCTTTATTTGTCCTACTGTTGAAGCAGCAATTGAGTCAATCTTATCGGCGAAACTGCTTTTAGCCACGAGGCTGCACCTACAAATTGCAATATCGTCGAAATCTCACTAGCCACCTCGTAATTCGTCGGTCTCGTCTCCGCTCCTCCGCCTGTTGCGGCCACGTCCTATAAAATAATCATGAATAATTGAAAAGTTCTGGTATACGGATACGGGTTAGCATAGTGTCCAGCACAAAAGTTTACTACAATGATTTAAACGTGATTATCGAACAATTCACTTTATTTCTTATTGCGAGCACATACGCATTAGGCCTGTTACAAATAATCGAATGTTTTTACATGTAATTCAATACTTAAGGCATATTAAACTTATTACAATTTTTGGTAAAACTTGATACATTTCTCTCTCTAGAAAAAAAAGAAAAAAAAGAAAAGAAGTGCTTGTGGGAACTATGAAAATACATTTTCACTACCTCTGCGTATTTGATTGAGACACGCCAGCATTCGAATCATAAAAACCGCAGGAACTGTAATGGTGTCTTTGGTCTCTTCCAACATAACCGCATTTCTCTTTCGCAGCTATTGATGTATCGGAATAAAAGAGATGTTAAAATACAATGGACAAGGGAAAGGTTCATTATTATAATCACTAGCGATTCGATGATTATCTTTAGGAATATAACAGGACTTACATCTTCGGCGAATTTCTCATCAAAACTGGACTCTTCACTTATCGGGGCCCATAATTTTACGTCATAGTCAATACCAGATGTAGCTAACATTGGCAAAAAAGGATGAGGTTGTAGACAATTAACGACATGCTGATCTGCTTCAAGCAGCATTCGCAATCTTGCTGTATCTCTCTCCCATACAAAAACGTGACCACAGTCGCTCCCGGACATGACAAAATCGTTTCCCCAAAAGTTTGCTTCTTTGATCATAGTCCTAAAGAAACTAGAGTCATACGAGGGAAGGGCAAATGATCAGAAAAGTTGGTGGACTGATATTATACGGCCCAGTCCGCTCGGAGGCTTTTTCGGAAAAAAATTGGTCAATGGTTTGGCTTCCGATTTCACAAACAAATATGTAATTACTGCCACTGGCATTAAGGGTTTAGTATACGTTATCGTGGTTTAAGGTAACAAAATCAAACATGCCAAATAGATTTGTTTCTTCAAATGGTAAATAGTAAACATTCCGTTAAACTTTTCTACGCTATTGTTTCTTTCCATATTATATATTTCTCAACGCAAATATATATTTTGATGTTAATTGTAAAAACACAAAAATGTCATAAACAATACTTCATTGACTTTTTTTTTATCAGTTTTTCTACGACTTTTCAAAATTCTTGCCAACAATACGTAATATATTGAAAATTCTATTTGAATATTAATATTGAAAAATTGCTCATACCTAGCATTACGGTGACCCATGTATTTCTGTTTGACAGATAGTTCTGTCAAGCAAGTTTCATCGAACGTTTCGCGGCTCTGTGACGAGCGCGCATTTGCAATAGCTTCGTCCATTTCTGCTTCCACTGGATTTAATAATCTATTGTAACAAATACAAGTGGTTAGATGTGCGGTGTACCATGTCAAGTAATTAATATTGTTATTTAATTGTATGTACCTATGTCTAGTTGGAATATCTTCGTCGTCACTGTCAACATATGTGCTTCCTTCATCCTCTGTAAATTACATACCAAATTTTAATCTCTACAAGTTTTATCGATTAATAATACTTAATACCTACTTTCTGGCACATCAGGATACTGTAAATGTCTGTCGTGTATATTACTTGGACCTGCGTCTATGGTTTCTCTACTTCTGCTGCCAGATGGACCTACATAATTGAAGAACTTCTGTAGCAAAGAGTAGCTTTAAATAATTATTATTATTCACCTGAATGATAACTATCACGTATAACTTCATCAGCCATACCAAGGGATATCGTTGCACTACTTGTACTTAGTTCAGAATATGTTAAACTAACGGCAGGTTCACTTCCATGCCTGTGAATTAAATTACACATACATATAATTATAAAAGAAAATGGTTAATTTATGCTGGAAGCAATCTGGAAGAAAATAGATTTACCTTACTAGAAATCCATCCCTCATAGTTGTTAATCTGTCTTGCAGGTTTTCCATGATATTTCCTTCTTGATTACTAGCGATATCTGCACTGGAACTAGCAACAACCGGTCTGCTTGGTTCTTGTAATTCATTATGTTTATTGTCAAACACACCTTGTTCCATATTTTCTACACCATCTTGACTAGATTCTGTTTCTGTAGGAACATTATTGAGTTCAGTTCTAGTTACATTTCTGTTTGACGAAGAATTCACCAAAGATAAGCTTTCATATTGTTGCTGTGAATCTAGCCGCTCACTTTCTCCTTCTTCATTATTTACAACTTCAAGTCTATTATTATTACACTGTGCATTTTCTGTAAAATAATTGATGCAAAGTATACGTGACATGCAAACAATAAGATAGTTGAAATAAAACGGAATAAATTACATTAGAATATGGCAGTTTAGAATAATTTAAAATAAATTAGAATTAATCATTGTTACCAGTTGCTTGATGAATATTGTCAACCTGTACATGACTAGCATGTTCCGACATATTAGGTCTTTCCTCATTTGATTCAATATTACTATCACTGCTACGCTGTGTACTTTCTTGTTGTTCAATGACACTCTCTAAGCTATCCTCTCCACCACCACTTAAAGCTGCTCTTGTAGCCGGATCATTTAACATTCGACTGATAACATCTGTCATTCGTTGCATCAACGACGTTCGAAGCACTCGCCTAGCTTGTGCAATTTCTGAGGGACATATTATGACGATGGGCCACATTAAAATGCAGAATAAAGTGAGTAAACAATAATGTTAGTATACAAAGGAATACCATACCGTTGCGGGACCCGCCTTCTCGTTCTGGACGCGCATCAGGACCTGTGTCAGACCAGTCGCCTCTCAATCTTAACCGACGCACTTGTGGTGATCGTAAAGGATGTTTCTTTCCTTTCCCTTTTCCTATACCGGAGTCTTTTCTCAAATGCACACTACCTTGATCCTACGAATATAATGACACTGTACAAGTACAGTACTATGATGATCAACTTTAATCACGAGTATCGCACTTAAGCTATGTACATGGTAATACATATACATTACAATCAATTCAATACCTTAATACTGAACAAATATAGATGGTCGCTACTATAGCTAACCAAAACATCTTGTCCATCGGGACTGTAACTTAGCGATGTAATTCTATATGAATTGCCATCAAATTCTGGAACAGTAAAACTACACAAAGGTCTTACTGTTCCACTATTATCTGTCCATCCTAAAATAAACAATAATATATAATTACAAAAACCTATGACAAACTACCTAACGCTTTACCTGTGGCTGGTGTTCCGAGTGCTCTCCTATCAAATATTCTAACTGTACTGTCAGAGCAACCAATGGCTATTTGATGAGGAAATGCTGGATTCACTGATAATGCAGTTACTGCTCTTTGACACGATATCAGTACATCCTACAAACAAATCAGCCACTTACTCTACTGAAATCTAATATTCTTATATTTTACATAAAGAGCAGTGCAATTAATGCGACTCCTACAATATACGTACTCAATATGTAGATATGTATTACTCACTTCCCTGCACCTTGCAGCAACACACTTATACTTGACTCTCAAATCAAAGCATCTAACAGTCCCATCTTCACCGCAACTTAAGAAGGTACGAGGCTCGCCAGGTATTGTTGCTATTTCGTAAGTAGTACCACTGTGACAAGTAAATCGATTGTAGAAGGATTGTGCACCCCTGACTAAATCTGTATAATGTTAAATTAAAGGTATGTTTGTAAGGTAGTCAACATATATTAACCGTTTCCAAAAGAGAAGGTGGTTCTTTTATTTCACATTACGTAGGAGTTTTACCTGTGTACACAATGGTACCATCGCCACTACATGAAACTATATGATGATCCTCGCTATTAGGTAAAAATTTGGCACTAAAGATGTTAGCTCTATGACTGGTTTTATAGTCTGTCAATACCTGCAATAAGTTTGAATTGTCAATAAATATAGAATTATTATTTACAAAATCTAGATACGACTATATTAAACATCAATATCGAACAAAACAATTGATTTCTTTTTCATGGAATAGTAGTGTTACACATATAATTGTGTCAATGTCAAACCTTGACTAAAATTAAAAGACCAAATTGTTTCATTCTAAGTTACCTATCATGTTCCAGGCAACTGGCGATGGGTAATTCAAACACTCGTATCGGAATGTGGAATGCTTTATATAGCATGCAAAAATGTGTTTAAACTGTGGTAAACCAATTGGTATTTTCAATTGGCGGAAGCATCAAAGTTAAAATGAAACAGCAAGTTGGCATAGATAAATTGTTTATGTGTTATATAACAATTAAATAATTCTGATGGTTTTAAAAATAAGATTAATGTTGTCTTATTTGTATTGAATATAAAAATCTTTTCATAAAATGAAGGGCGAGTGAGTATATGTATATGTATCTTAGTGACGCATCTACATTTTCAAGGATAAGCAGTCAAAAATAATCTTGGCACAGACTTTACCGGAGGGTACGAATAAATGGAAGATAAAGAAAATTAACCATTGTGGTATTGACTTTCGTTGTATTCTATACAATTTTTTAAATAATCATTTTTCTATAAGCATCTTATAAAATTAAGATTATCTAATTTAGCGGAGAATTATTTTAAGCTGTCCTAGAAATATCGCGTAATGAATTAAACTTGAAAAGAACAATCGTAAACAAGATGATACAAGAATTATAATAACTTCACAGTAGTAAAACAATAAAGAAGTAGTAGGAATGCGTACCTCATAATTATATGCATTTGTAAGAACAAGATGCCGGTCATCGCTACCAGATAATATTAAGTCACCCTTGGCATTCCAACAAATAGAGTTGACACAACCATTATGAACTTTCAATCTCTTCAACAAAGACATACGCTGTATCATTTGGAGACTAGCTATAAAACACGAGTACAGTATATTAAACATTAATCTTAAAATTTCATTGGATAGGTACGTTAAACTGTTTATTGCGAACATTGAAAGTCCTTATGCGTCATCATACGTTGAATTACTAGAAGTGGCAAATATACGTTCGTCTCGCAAGAGAGATTAAAATATATATACTGAACTTCTACATTGCAGTAAAATAGAAAACTAATTACATTACCTTTACTACTAGCGTATAACTTGACTCTGGTGCAATCATCGTATGGTTGATTGTAAATATCATGAAAGATGCTCTGCCGAATATTCTTCATTATAAATTCCTTTTCACACATGGAAACCAACAAATGTGATCACAATACACATAGATTTAGGAAGGATGTCAAAAAAAATGTATTTTATATAAAATGGAATACAATCTGGCGCGATGGGATCTACCCGTATTTTATTCTCAATCAAACTTTGAAAGGCATGTTGCTACGCAGTGGAAATTCATGAGAACTATACCACGGAGTCATGGCACTTGTACTAAAAATAAAATACGTAGGTTCAAAAATTCGTGCGATCAGATGAGTGGCAAGTCACTTCGTCCCAGAACAGCTGAGATTGTGTATATACATCACTGCGATACCTCGATCGTTCATGGCTAACAGAATCGATATCAGAAACAATGTTCGACTCGTTCGATTAAACCTGATCAGAGAAATTTAAAAATTTAAAGTAGTTCTTTGTGAACATTGATAAGTTTGTTTTTAATAGGTTATATTCATTGTCAGTTTATCTATCAAAACTGCAGTGTGCATACATAGATGTACGTGGATGTTATTCTGTATATTTTCGACTATTGTAAGATATAATCCGACTGAGGAAAACTACAATTTTGGAAAAACATTTAAATGTAAAAATTTGAGTAAAAATTATGTGCACTTTGCGAGAAACTTGCCATATCATTTTTTAATGAAATGTATATATGCATTGCCCGTTGTTTTTGTAACCAAAAAATTTACTCTTATTTCAGCTCCAAACGCACCTTGCAAAAAAATGTTTTTTTTTTATTTTACCGTGCTGTCGACTCGTTTGCATTTTGTATTAATCTTAACTTATGCTGTTACGAAAGAATTTTTTTTATTCCCATCCTACATTTAGTAATTGCTACACTATTCACTTCTTTAATAATTTGTACTTTTTTAAATATAATTATTTCACAGAATGTATATCTGTCTTTATTGCAGAACCAACTTGCATAATCACGAAAATACAACATTAAAATGTGAGATCAACTTCGCTTAAGTTCTACAATAGCTTTTTGAGTTTTCAATTTCTTTTTGTAATATAAATGTTATCAAATCTGATAAAACGGGTAATAGTATTGTGTGATAAATGTAGGGTACTAATATAAGCTAGTGCAAAATACAAAAAGGAACTTATTTAAAAAAGTACCTCAATACATAACTTTTATTAAGGTGTACACATGCTGATTTATTGTTTTTTCTTCTTTTTATGATAATAATTATCCTATCTGTATCTTCATATAGCATGAATCAAGTTTCACACAATATTCGACTGCCAAATCAATTCATTGGCTCTATTATAAAATAGAATTGATGTACATATTTACAATATTTACAGTTGCAGTCATCACGAATGCATATGTAATTTAACTAAACAATTGCACATTTGGACATCAATGTTGGTTGCAGGTGGGTTTTATGAATTGCCTGAATATATCAAGTACTCGTACATTACTGCTTGTGAAAAGCAAGATAATTTTATACATACAAACGCAATATGTAATTAAAATTTACTATTAATTTTCAAGAATTGGAAATACTCGTTGCATAGTCAATTACCTAAGATGCTCTCTTAGACCATAGTGTTACATACAACACTTGACAGACTAATACAGGCAGTTTTACATATTTTGCTCAATATTGCTCCCACGCACATTTTTGACCACTAAAAATAATCAATGTTATTACCTTCTTCACTAATCATACATGTTACATAGACATATATCCTCGGCATATTAGAACATGCAAAACATACAGACGCGAAATGTTCAAAATATATCTAATTCTTAAAATACTTAAACTATTCGGCATAACAATATCACATATAAAAACAACTGTATTCATCCCAAAAAAAAAAAGTGATCGTGCATCGCGAGAAGTATAGCATTCGTAAATTTGTTTATTTTTATATGTCTCTATAATTACAACAAAATATTTTTACTGTACGAAGGTTGACACACATTAGACATCCTTCAAATTGAAGGTAACAAATGCAGCTAGCTTACAAAGCAGCTCAAAATTAATTATCATTGAAATAATTGAAATATCAAGATATATCAGGGAGCAATACGGAGAACCAACATCAATCAGTCTTGGAATTATAATTACCAATAAAAATCACCTTATACATTGCAAAATATATAAATATAGAAGAATAACAACTAAGATTCATAACTATTGTATAATAGTCTGTAGTAATAGTCATAATTGATAGGCCCTTGCGTTAACAACCGAACGCAACTAAATATGGGCTGTCACACTTATTACACCGGACACTGATGTGCAATTTCCAATATGCACATGTCATGTAAAATAGTCCTTGTAAAAAAATCACTCACAACGATTGACACATAAAAGAGTTTAATATTTATGTAATATTAATTGGTTAATTATTTTTATAATGTAATTAATTACTATTAGTTGGCATTTGTGTTTCATTTCGTAGTACTCCTTAAGAAGAACTACTTGAGTCTTTGAGACACGTATTAATTAATTTTCATTAGAAATTTGTTATTACATTAAGTAGTTAGGGTCTCAAGATACTGGACCTTTGCGATTGTAGTATTCCGACTACGTCACACAACTAAAATTTTTTTTACGTTTAAACATCTCTCTAAACTTTATGTTTTTAATAACATAAACATATTTTAGTGGATATTGTTTTGTGTGGGAAACCATCTTTTGCTAATTTTGTATTAATCTTCATGCATAAAAATCTGTTCCACAAGTCTAAAAATGATAAGCTGCCTACATTGAAAATGTATACAGCATGTACGAGTGTAAAAATACAGTTTCAGTTGCTGTTAAATTGAACTAAAATTAGTAAAATGTGTACATTCGTGAAACAATGCAATTAATATGTCTTCTATGTACTATGGAAAAGTATGCGACGCGTAATTTGGCAAATACTATAGATTTTTTTGCCAATAGTCATATTACGGATGCACAATATGCACCTATTTATATGTATATGTCAAGTAATTATGCATCATTCAACCATATTTTATAAGCGTATGAAGTTGGAATATTTGATGCAATATAAAATACAGTTGCAAACTAGATTTAAAAAAAATAAAATATAATTCGCTAAAATCATCAGGAATCGCTAAAAGTATACTTAACGTATTGGCCTATGATATATTTTTTTCAATGAAACTGATCCGAATATTTATAGACCCAGTACTTCAGACCACTTGATACCGTTATGATACTTTAATCTGATCCTACACAAACAATAAATTACGAGCAATTCTATTGATCGTGTAGGGTCTAAGTTTAGTGGAAATCAAAAAGTTGTTAGTTTTCGGTATTTACAGGTTCTCGCGCATGATGAATGCGAACATGTTTATTATGGTTTGACTTGGTACCACTCGATTTTCCACAAATATGACATGTATATGGTCTTGCGCCTGAGTGCACTCTTAAGTGTTCTTTGAGATAGTATGACCTATGAAACGTTTTGTTGCAAACATCACATGTATATGCTTTATTTTCTTCGTGTTCTTTAACATGTCTGAGACAGTTATATTTTCTTATAAACTGCGCCCCACAATAATTACATGTGTAAGGACGCACATTTCGATGAGAATTCATATGAGCAGTATAGTCGCTGTGTCGATAAAATGCGGCGCTACACTGGTTGCACTTAAAAGGTTTTGTGCTGCGCGCTGCATGTGTCCATTTGTGCAATTGCAAATTCCATTTGGTACTAAAAGCCTTAGAACAAACCTGGCATTCGTACGGCCTCTCACCATTATGAACACGCATATGTACGGCTAATGAAGACCGTAAATAAATACATTTACATATGGGGCACTCTACATTTTCACTCTCTCTTTGAGCATCAGGAACAAATCTTCTGTTATGGGCACGGCGCATGTGGCGCGTAAGGCTAGCCATATGAATAAATCTTTCGTTACAATACGTGCAAGCTTTTGGTTTTTCATCGTGTGTTTCCTTATGCCATGCCAATTTCTTTTTTGTGTGAAACACTTCTCCACAGTGACAAATATAATCTTTTAATTTTTTCTTAATGTTAAGATGGTGCCTATTTTTGTGTTGCGTTAAATTTGAATACCTACGAAATGTTTCGTTACATAAATTACATTTTACAGGTGCATTCCCAGTATGACCATTGGTGTGTTCATCAAGTTTTTGCTTTGTAAGGAATGCTTTGTCACACACGGTACATGGAAAAGGTTTGATTCCTAAGTGGCGTTTCAAATGCAATTTAAAATTTTGTTTCCTATAAAAGTATTTCCCACACTGCCCACACTCCAACGGGTGGATTTTTAAATGAGCATTAAATAGTACTACAGAGGGGAATTCCTCGTTACAAATCTGACATTTAGCATTTTCACGAATACGTTTGGAAACTTCGGCAACGTGCATTCTTCTATGATGAATTTGCAGAGATTTTTCACTGCTAAATCGTTGATTACATATTGTACAAGACACTTCTATGTTTGACGGAATTGTCAGATTTTCAATTTTATGATCAGGTTCTATTTTGGCTAAATCAGATGTTTGCGGCGGTTGAAGTTGATGTAAAAGTGGTTGCTGATGATACGCATGTGGAACGTGCATACCTGGTACAAAAATATCATCAAACACATTCATTCGGCCATCTAGCAATTTGATGTCTTTTACTTCAGGTTGGTCTATGGGATCTCTACTGCTACTAGGCCCTGCTTCTTTGTGTATAGTTGTGGTGTGAACTCTGCGTTCTTTTGGACAATCAAATACTTCGGAACAATGTGGACACTTAAATGTTCTCTTTGTGGGTGTTTTCCTGTCTCGATCTAGAAACAGGCTAGATGTAAAGTGTGTAGCTAACGATCGACTGTCCAATAGAGGACCACTGATTTCATTATCCGATCCTTCAGATTCTTCCCAACTTTCACGAGCCATCAGATCGTAGGATGTGGACATACGCGAGGACTCCTGACCCATGTAAAGCTGTATACATAAATAAATAGCTTAAATACTATAGTAATTGAACCAAACTTATATGATAAAAAGCTATAAATTATACCAGCTATAATCACCGCGTTAATATGTCGAATAATAATAGTTTTAACGGTATAACAATTGTCTCACCTGCCATGCCGATTGTTCCGTACACCCATTACTTTCTTGTTCCGACAGTTCTCCCCTAGGTGGCATAGTCTCATCGGCTCTCATGTTAACACTTTTTACTTCTTCATCGAGGCCTGCACCACCTTCACTACTTGCCATAGATTGCTGACTGGTCGCACTAACTGCTTTCTGAGATGATTCACTTATGAATGTACTAGGAACTAAAATCTGAAGTCCATCAAACTCAAACACATTCATCGGACCAGCATGCGCATCTTCATTAATGTTTAGGAGCTCCATCGATTGTTTTTGTATTATTGATTTTGTAGAATGGAAACTTTTCGATTCTGTACTTGTTGTTGGATGAATAGACTCCGATAAATTTAAAAGGTTGTGAGTCTTGCTATTTGGCATTGGATATGATTCGTGTATTAGTACAGGATGTTGCGAATGAATTACTGGAAACGAGCTAACATGTTCCGTTATGACAGACTGATGATATACATGAGTACCCTCCATTTTTGTTTCAAGATTCTCACAAACATTTATTTCCTGTTCAGCAGCCTTTTCTTCTTGTTCTATTTGCGAACAGTCAATTGGATCTTTCTCTGGCAAATTGTCCAACATATCGTTACTTTCTTCATTATGACTCATGCTATCGGTATCCATATGACAAAATGATTGAACAGATACAGGAGAACAAGGTTTGCTGAGGTCTTTTCGCACTCTTAACACAGAAATGCCACTAATGGCGGATAATGGAGTATGCGATCGAACACTATCCATATTTTCGCCATACTTAGCGAATGGTGTATGTGGACTAGGAATCTCCTCTATTTCCATGTCAGCTTCGTCAAAATTATCTTCCACGTCATTTTTCTCGTCGTCGTCTTCTTCTTCGTCTTGCATATTGGCCGAATCAAAACCCATCCGATAAATGCTAAGATTTTCGTTGGACCCAAACTCCGATCTGACAGAATAAGTTCTGTAAGATTTTTTCTGCATCACAGGTGATGCCGGGGCAGACAAACTATGCTTATAGCGATATGAAAAATTGCAGGTTGTTTCTCGTTCGTCGTGTCCGTACAGCTTTGATTGTTGCATAAGCTTCATTCCTATATCAAAAGACTTTTGTTCACTCGCCGCCGATTCAGGAATCATAACTATAGCGTCGTGTATTACGCTTTCCTCTCTACCAACAGTTTTGTCTTTTACGGTCTCTTTTTCTCCTTGAGTAAGTTGTACGTGGGTTTGTTTTCCTGGTGCATTATCGAATTCCCTTTCCATTATACTGAACAAAAGATGCTCCAATTGCTCCACCTCGGGCTGAGAGGAGTCCTTGGCGGTGTCGGACGATGAAACTTGAGCAGGAAAAGATTCGTTTTCTTTAACTTCTATTTGCGGGGATCTGTCTTCCGTTAACTTTTCTGGTTCTATCTCCGTATCGGCTTCCTCTACGATGATCTCGTCGTCTTCGGCTTTCTTGTTATCGTCGTCGTACTCTTCCGAAAACTGTTGAGCTTCGACTCGATCGAAATGAGTCGTCTTACCCTGGATATCCGTGGAAACTATATGCGATGATTCGCTATCGTCGATATCTGGCAATACACTTTCAACTTTATCGTCGTCCACGGTATCTACATTGCACGTAATTGCTAAAGATCGAGGAATGCTATCGTAGGCGTGCTGCATATCGGTCTGATCTTGAATAGAATTTTGAATCTGTTGATTTCTATGTTCCATGCGAATCCCGCTGCTCTCACTTTCGTCTCGATGCGAGGAAGCATCTTCGGCCGATTGATCCGAGGGGGAAAGATTTACGTCCGAAAGTACTTGTTCGGATTCCGGTTCCGGGTCTGGCAATATCTCTGGTAAAATCTGCTTTGGTTCCGAACTATTTACAGCTACAGTAATCGTGGCTCTGCTGTTGGTTTCTCCGGCTACGGTAACTACCGGTCTGATCTTACTTGTACTAGGAATGGCTGCAACTGGAGAAATCATTTGAACGGTAGGTATCTGTTGCTGCTGATACATACCATATGGATTGTATAGCATCTGCATCATCTGATTGGCTTGAGGAGCCATTGCGTATTGCGGTATCATCATGGTCCCATTATTGACAAACTGTTGATAACTAAAGGAAGCGAATTGCGGCGGCATCATCGTACCGATAGGTGGGCACTCGAAAATAGGCCCTATGGGGTATGGAGACTGAGCGGAGATGTGAGCGTTCTGCGTAACTTGTGGAGCATTCTGAGACGATTGAATCGAAGGAGCTGGAGGTAGCGGTGGCGGCGGAGGCTGCAATGGCACGGGTTGTTGCGGCTGCGGCGGAGTGGTGCTTGCTTTAATAAGGGCTTCTATAACCTGTTCCTTAGGGTGAGTATCCAAGTGTCTCTGTAAACTGATGCCCTCGCGTAAATAAAGAGTGCAAACGGGGCAAGCCACGGCACCCCCTCCCCCTCCTCCTACGACTCCTCCACCTCCCGTAGTCGCACCGTTGATATCCATTGTGTTTATCACACGCGCTATCCGTACCAAATCCTTTGAAACTTTGTGCGGTACGTCGTCAACACAATGAATTCCGTGGAAAGGTGGCCACTACCGTCCTGGCCTCACTCTTGCCGTTTTTCTGCCTAGTCTCGCAGCCCGTATCACCGGCGACTCGTCACATTTCGGGTCCTATCAGGCCTGTGGGCACGGTCGGATAGGGCATACCCGACACAGTGCAGCGAAAGGCTGTGCCCCAAAAATATCGACGTCCATGGCTGCCTGGTTCGTGTGCGATGGAGCCAGCACAGCACTCACGGACAAATCGATATCCTGTTAAATCGCCAGCCTCCCCTGTGCTTATTAAATTACACCTGCACGCTATACCACGCACCCTTCAGCGATAGATCACCGCGAGCAAGTCCCTTCTACGATGATTCTCGCTTAGGGTCGTTTCCTCATCGACCGATTATATCAAAACGGCATGTTTTTTCTCCCTTGGTTCCAGCCCAAAAACACAACAGAAAACAGCGACGAGCAGTATTCCGCCTGGGAATGAGAGCAACAAGAAGTGTTGCCACGAGTATGGCGCCCCCTCGTATTCTAGCATCAGAGCCATAACCCTCGAGATCCGCCGATTACAAACACCTGTTCTCTCTTGTACCGACCAGTACTGACAGACCGCTCTCCTCCTGTCGCCTCCTTCCTACTCCTGTCTCCTCCTGTCTCCTCCTTCCATATCTCTACATAAACAACTTAGTGCCACGTTCTTAGTAATCAATGCTTTATTGCGCAAACAGAGCTTATCGCTTTCCATAACAGTTTTTCTCCCCATTTAAAAACCAACGTCAATATTTTTCCTTCGATCTCTCGAAAAATTCACCTATAGACCAAAGTCTTCTTCGGTCTCCGCTCGATTCTTATTTCGGAGAATATACGAATCCACTTTTCGCGTACTAAATGCAGCATGTGTCAAAAGCGATAGTTCCTTTTTCTACATTTATACCTTCGGCAGTTTCACCGTAGGTACACAAAAAACTTCTCGATCCTTTACTTTTCTGCGATATTCAACTTCTCCGTTTGCCGTTCGGACTGTCCTTAAATATTTAATACAAGCGCGCACCAACCATTGATTCCAATTTATTCAATTGTTCAATTATAGTCCGTGATATTGCACTTATTGTGAATGACATTGTTTCCTCGTTTTTACTCACTCCCTAAATGTTAATTAGCAGTCACCTGTTACAACGTGCAATACGTAGAATACGTCTTTTTCTAGCAAGTTGATAGATACGTATCGCATAGTCTTCGCTGCGCGAAGAATGAAAACGTGGTTTTGAATTGATTGAACTTAATTGACAGTGCGGATGCTTTGTATAATACACGTATAACCTAGTTTCAGGTGACAGTAATTATTAACGTGTTCGATTTACTCGAATTCCATCGTAAATACTTCACTATGGCAGGCTGTTACGATAAATTATCGTGGACAGGTGAGTTTTCAACGTGTTTGGCTTTCCTGGCAAAGAAATTCGATGTAATAAATATAGATCATACGTATATATAATATTTACTATAGAGTTTTATTAGAGGCGCACGAGAAACAATTATTTTTAACATTTAATAATCAATCTTATTTGATGATTCTTTACATGTACAATTAATGCAATGTACAGAAGTACGAGATTTATTCAGAACATGGAGGGAAGGCTCGGAACGTCGAAGCAAAGATGTAGTTGATTTATGGGAATCAACTCTGATGGGAAAAATTGATCAACTGGGAAATGAAAGTTCGTAAACCAATTTACACATTACTATATTACATTGCTATGAAAAAACTGAGATGTTGGTTTTATTTTATAGAATATCTGGTTCTCGAACAAGTGTGTGTAGCTGCTTTGGATTGTTATCGTTTACCTCTTGCAGAATATTGCATAAAAATACTAATGAAAGAGTTTCCTGGTAGTCTACGTGTCCATAAGTATCATGCTATGCATTTGGAAGCATTGGAAATGTAATAAATATTTTGAGCCGTCTGATTTTAAAACTTCTTTCAAACGTTAAAAATTCGAATATATTTGTATTTGCAGGTATGACGAAGCGATCGAAGTTCTTGATTCTATCATAAAAAGAGATGAGACTAATGCTGCACCTAGGAAAAGACGTGTAGCAATATTAAAGGCCAAAGGTAAAATACCAGAAGCTATCAGAGACCTTACAGAATACTTGAAAAAGTAAGAACATTGTATAGTATGCTTGATATACATACATATTAATGCCTTTAATAATATAATTTATAAAATGATAAAATTGCCTAAGATATTGATATTTTGAGCCTTAGGCACACAATAATTACAACAGACAAGTGAATATTCCATTACGGTCAGATACTACCCGCTTGATTGCAATTCATATTCAATGCATATCCGTCGTAAACTGCCTATAAATGTTATATGACTATCTTGGATGAATAAAGTATGCCCAGGATATAGAAGCCGCATTACGAATTATAAATTAATTTGATATCTTATATGTTATTTTGTTGCTTTAAAACTTAATGCATTTTAGGTTTATGAGTGATCAGGAAGCATGGCATGAGTTATGCGACCTTTATTTACAAGAGCAAGAATATACAAAAGCAGCATTTTGCATGGAAGAATTAATATTGCATAATCCACATAGTCACTTAATATATCAGAGATATGCAGAAATCAAATATTCTCAGGTAAAAGATGGAAGGATTGAAATAAAAAAAAATATTACTACATGCCTAGCTTTAATAAATTTATTATGTATTTCTCATAATTTCTTAAATTTTGTACTTTTTTTTTATATCATGTTGCATATTGCAGGGTGGGTTTGACAATATGGAATTAGCAAAATCTTATTTCTGTCAAGCTGCAAAATTAAACCCAAATAATATAAGGGCTCTATATGGCGTTTTACTAGTGAGTTGAATTACATTACACATGTGGTTATCTAATATTATAAATTACAAATTTACGCCTGTGTTTCAGACCGCAAACAATATTGCTATGTCACCTAGGTGTCCAGCATCCAGGAAAAAAGAAGCTATAAAATTAAGCGAATGGGCTGCCAACCAGATTGAAAAACAGTATCAAAGTAAGATAATAGATGAAGACCTCAAAAATATAAAAGGTCTACTAGGACAATTGCAACTTGAAGCTTAGGTATTGAAATGTTTTAGTCAATGTTCAGAAATGATGAAGTTAGAAATTTGTATGTTCGTTTGAATGTTGTAATATATGTAAATGCAGTATCATCAGAATATTTTTTACAAAAATATGTGACCATCTGATTCGATCCTAGATGTCTGTATTCATAATGAAGATAAAATATCTTCACATGCCTTGTAATTTCCTATGCTATCAATAACATGTTATAGATTATCACCAATTTGTACCAGTGTTCATTAACTTAAATTAATTTGCCTTCAGTCTATTTTGTGATTAAATAGAATTCTATAATTTTATGCATATAACAGGTTGTACATCTTTTATGAAAACATTTATGTCTTTAGTACTTTTCACATGTTGGATGTATCTTACTTCACTACAAGGACCAATTATCAGTTATAGAATATGTACATTTATTTTATAGTTGTTTAGTACTGCAGAGCTTTTACTATAGACTTATCCAGACCAAAAAAATATATTAAAGAGATCAAAAATATAAAATATCTGTCAAGACAGTTCCCGATGCTGGTATGCATTTATTAGGAATCTAATATGAATAAAGCAGGAAGAAAATAGATCCTATATTCGAATTCATCTTAACCTTTTGAATCTGTATATGAAGAACAATTACAGTTCATCAAATCTTCATACAAGTGTATACTATACTTTTCTCGGAAATAAATTTTGGTAAATATAATTCTATTATAATGATCATAAACACTGTAGTCAATCTTAAAAAAGGAACTAAACAGACTTTGTTGGTAGGACATGCAGTAATGGGTCATCTTTCTGTATTGTCTTTGATATTTTTTTCCCAATCTTGTTTGTTTTTTGCTCTTTGCTCTGCCTTTCTCATGCGTCTCTGTTTCCGAGTTTCATCGTGCAATGCAAAGTATTTATCTCGAAAATTGGTTAAATTGCTGATGCTGTTTTTATCCGATGCCTAGATAAATAGGTTATTAAACAGCATATGCATATAATGTATATCGTGTACAATAAATAACAAACTGTGTACTCAAAATAATGCTTTAATATACATACCTCTGGTTCTTTTACTTTTTTATAAGTCAACAACCTGCGACTTACATAATCATTAAGAACTTGTTCTGAATTGGCCACTAATTCCAAACACGAATGTGCAGGCAATTGAGTTTCTGTATAGTGATCTCTAAAAATGACATCATATATATATATATATATGTATATACTTGCGCTTAAAAGATACAATTCAACAAAAATACTCACCTGAATACTGGAAACCAACATACTAATCTACCATGCATTCGAAGATGTTCTACAGAAAAAGATAATAAATCTCCATATATTTGAGGTAAGCCATAATCAATTTTTGATGGTATATGGGACGATGCTTGATGTTCTTCTATCACAGTATTTAGTTTTATTGTTCCTACTCGTTCAGTTGCTTCTCGAATACCATATGGTGCTGTAAAAAGTCTACATCACTGATACAACAGATGACATTGTTTCCTGAACAAATGTACACATTCAAAAGTTTCACATATGAAAATATGCACACTTACGATCTGTAATAATAGCATCTACACACATGCCAGATCGCCATAGCGGACGTGAAAAGTCCGCCACTACAACATCAAGGTAATAAGAATCTCTTCCATATTGTTTCATGTTTGCAGCTACATTTTCATCACTTGCTCTTATCTAATAATATTTAATCGTATTAATTTTATCCATACTTAATGCCTATTAACTAACTGTCAATTACACATGTAACATGCCTTTTGCTTTATTCTGGTTGGTCTCGTACGCCCATGTAGCATTAAAAAATCAATATCTGTCCCTAATGTATATCCACCAAAATGGGAAGCAGCAACTAGAAGAGACCCAGTTCCAACAAATGGATCCAAAATGATATCTCCTTTTTTAACTTGTGCTTGGTTTGCCATTATTAGCGATAACTGAGCATCCATGGAAGTGTTACCAATAAATTTTCTTTTCTTCAGGGATAACTTTTGGATCAAGTCCCGTTGTCCATCGGCAATCTATTAAATTATATATACTAAATAGAATAGTAATCTAACATTTACCAGAGTCTTATTTCCAATGCTTACCCATCGACCAAAAAACAATTCATATGGCTCCTCTGGTATATTATTTGGATCCAACCCGTAATATTCTATGTAGCAAAATGTTGTGTCTGGATTATTTAATTTAACTGGTCCTTCCAAAGGCAGATAACTGAAAGACTTTCATTGTAACATAATTTTAGTATTACACATAAACTAACTTTTTACTAAAAATATGTAAGAATCGTAGCAAGAATTACCTCAATCTTATTTACTTTTTCTCGTTGAGAGAAATGTTTGCAAAATGTTTCAACAATTATCTTAAATGACTTTTTGGCTCCGGCATGTAATTTAATTTCATCGATGGGGTAAGCTTTTAAATTCTTATGTAAATCTTCATGCTGCTTCCCGTTGCTCCATAATTCAATACAAAACCGAAGTGATACTGCCCTACTGGCAATTTGATGAACAATACTTTCGCATGGTAAACTTACAATCCAATATGGCTGTAACAGTAAATATGTGTTCAGTAAATCTTAGCTTAGGGTATTGTACATAATGAATAATAAAAAAAATTTTTTACTTTCACTCGAACAAGATCGTTTGATAGTTATTAGATATTTCAGTAAACTTTAACAAACCATTCAAAATGAATTATGAAACATGAATTAATGAATATGAGTTTAATCAGACGCTTTACATGCTAAATGCTCATTGTATTTTCATACATGTTTTTTCTGCGTAACTAACGTTCCCTGTAGATTTTGATTAAATACTTGGAAAATTGATTCCATCTCCTGAAATAAAGAACTAGTTCAATAAATACTCGTAGATATTAACAAAGGTTAAAGGTGTTAATAATTTTCTTATTATATGTCAGTAATTTTGATTTCATTGATTTTGCTCAATAAGCTGTTTAACAGAGGATTATTGTATTAATCTCAATAATACTCCTTTTTAACATAAATTACTTACGGACTGTCGAAAATCCACATGCTCGTGAGCAAACCAAAAAAGATATTGCCTCAGTTTGTTGTCCATTTTTGTTCTTATCATAATTTGATCGCTTTTTCTATTGTAATATCAATAACACAGTAACAAAACTTAAAGACGATTGGATGTTTACATGCAGGGTGAGGTTAAGTTGATCGAAAATGCACGCAAGTTGCGATATATATATATGAAGTATAAATGTTTGGGCATCTGTCTTTACTATCAATTTGTTTTTTATTTGATTCGATACACAATATTTTTCTTATATATCATAACAGAATGTCGGTTTGTTTATTATCAACATTGGGAAAAATGGGAAACGATGCAATATGCCATCGCATACGCTTGCTTCCAGTGATGGCATCACAGACCTAACATGCAATGTATGTATTGGGTCGTTCGGAAAGTTCCTTCCGATTTTAAAGGTTACGGAACCGCAGCACATTTAAATTTTGGTATACATTTATTAAAATATATAGGTGCCATTCTGTTCCACAACCTTTCTCCATCTCTCCGGCAAAGGTTGTGGAACAGAATGACACCTATATAATTTAATAAATCTATACCAAAATTTAAATGTGCTGCGGTTCCGTAACCTTTAAAATCGGAAGGAACTTTCCGAACGACCCAATACATCATATGATTTTTGACAAATTTCGATTCATATAAATGTAGGCTCCTTTGAATAATTTTTGCATTTAATTATTATTGTATTCGCTTATCAACAGTCAGGATAATAATATAATTAGAATGATAAGTAAACATGTATACTTAAATTTGATGCAAAGCATATACACAATTATATAGTTTTAATTTTTTTTTTCGGTCAGTAAATACTTTCGTACATATAAATAAAGGAAAAGGGTGGGCCTTGTAACCTGTTAGAAAGTGGATTTTGCTAAAATTATTCAAAATATAAGCCTGACTTTTTTTACTGTAGCTGGTGCATAAGTTTTAATGTATGTAATAAAATGATTGGTCTTTATGTCAAAATAATCGACTATACTTTCCAGGACAAATAAGAAAATCGGAAAGCAATACAATGGCAGCACATTTTATGTGCCTGACTTCATCAGGCGGTATACCATTGTTTACACGACAAAAAGGAGAAGGAGACACGGTATGATATTCATAGACCTTCCCATGAGTATTTATTTTTCTGTAATAGCACAGAAGTATCTTTTCTTATTAATGTATACATTAAATATTATTAATGTTTTAGATGACATTTTCAAAAATGGCATCTTTAAACGGTATACACATGTTTTTGAAGTCTCAAAATGTGACTCTCTTACACGCAAACCTACCTGATACAACTGTAGTATGGAAAGAATTTGAGCAAAGTGTTGTATTAATTGTTATTGCAAGTGGTGCTACAGAATATGTTCTTCAGAGATTTCTCAATGCTGCATTTGGAGCAATGATCTTATTTGTTGGTATAGACGAAATTAAAAACTCAAAGAATGTTGAACGACTGAAAAAAGATATGCGTGTATGTAATCCAATTATTGACAGATTATTAGAGTGCCTTGATGTCGGAGATAAAATATATGCAAGGACTGATATTGCTTATATGACGGAGTGCCTTCTGTCTCAGGAAAATCATTTATTTCAGGTAGATATTAATGCTTCTGATTATTGTAATGTACTGTCCTAATTAGTTTTAATAATTGATCAATACTCAAGCCATGCTTAGATGGTTACATGGAATGTCTGGATTCCATATATGGATGCCTTCTAATGCACGGTTCATTGGCGATAGCTACAGACGGATGGTGGTCCTTAGAACCTCTTGAAAGAAAACTCTTAATAACAGCTATTACTACGCAAAATAATTGTACAGCCAGAGATCTGCCAGTTTTTCTGCCTCATAAAAGTCCAAATGTAAGTGTATTTAAGATTACTAAAAAAATTTAGCAGTGTTCATATCTCTCTTGTGTTCACAATGTTGACCACATCAGTTTACAAGCAAAACGTAACATAATATCTTCTTTACAATTTTGTTTAAAGAGAAGCATTTATTAAATTACAGATAGCCTTCAGGTTAGTGTCCATTACATTGATAAATCATGTAGAGGTATTAGCATTATGTGGTCCTACTCCAGAACTTCCCGAAGTTGAAAGATTTGCGATACAGTGTTGGAAAAGTAGTCTTGATGCTTTACGAACTGCTGAGCAATGTTATCCACGCAACATCCCTTCAACAATTACATTGGATAATGGTGTCCTAGGGTAATGCGGTATATAATTAGTCTAATGTATAATCGCATGTACCGATGTGTGAAATTGCAAAGTAACTCTAATGTATTTTTCTAGATTTTTGCTGATCAATCAGAAGGTAGATAAATTTGTACTTGGAAGAAATTCTCAATGTTCAAAAAATCGAATCACAGGTGCACACAGATTAGATATCTTAAGGACCTTTTATCATCAAGCAGTGGAAACATTTATACTTTCTGAAGAGACGAACAAACAAGATTTTGATGAATTTGGATGTGGGGGCCATGCCCAATTTCTAGGTGCTAAAGAAATGTACCTATGTTCTGAATATCATAAATGTCACGCTATGAAGGATGGTGATAACATACTGTGTGTATTGTATGTATCAGCTGTGCCTACTCATACAATGAGACTTGTTACTCATAAGATTATGAAGCTCTATTTAACGGATAAACAAATTTGTTGGTAAAATTGTTCGCATCTTTGCTGAAGTACAACTTTATTCCTCACATTATACACTTTTTAAATTGTGATATAGATATTGTGAGATATTTTTTAAATATACCAATATTCTGTATATTGCATATATTATTCAATAATATAAGGAAGATGTGCAAATATACATATTTAATTCAATATCAAATTACTACAATTATGTGTATGTAGTTTACAGTCTGCATACATAGTTTTGGTATTTATTCAAAATTAAAATTTGCTAATGTAACGATGAACATATGTTTATACTATATGAAATAAGATGTTCAATCTAATAATATAATTATAAGAATCGTTAGCAAGTAGCTTTTTCATTCGTTGAAGCCTAAGGTGGCCTAACTTATAGAACTATGCACAGTATGTAATTTCTAGAAAAACTGGTCATTAATTGACTTTCTGTGTTACTGTAGAAAAGTATAAAACAATTATGTACGAAATTTTATTGTAAAATAATAATCTATTTTAAATTGTAATTTTGCGGCTTTTAAACTCTGATTTTTTAATGGTATCCGTATGAGGGGAATTCGTGCCGGCACGTCACAACTCTAGCAGCGGTAGTGGGGGATAATGTGACGTCATGTAACGACAGTAGAGGGGGAAGTGGCGTGTCACCCTCTGGCAACTATCCTTGCAACCCTTGCAACCTATCTAATACAGAAGAAGAATGGAAGGGGAATAGCCAATCAGCTTTCACAGCGCCATGTGACTACAGCTGATTGCACTTCATGACAGTTCTCTATTTGTATGGTACAAAATCTCATTTCCCGAATGAATGCTACTTTTCGATAGTGTCTTTTAAAGACTATCAATGATATAAAGCGTGTTTTCCCAAAATGGTCATTACAACGGAGGGTGGGGACACTAGTCAAACGTATGATAGCAAAGATTTTTACATTGGATTAGGATTGGCTATTAGCTCGAGTATTTTTATAGGTTAGTCGATTTTCGTCATTTATACAATTATAAAAACTATTTTGCTTATACTTAAATTATTATGCAAGAGCGTGAAAGGACGACAATTTCTGAATTTGGATTCTGCTGTATTCTTCTTCGATCGTTAAAATGTAATCTTTCGAACACATACTTTTCTGCTTCAGGTGCTAGTTTTATCGTAAAGAAAAAAGCTTTGATCAGACTTCAAAGATATGGCAGTTTACCAGCTTCTTCTGGAGGATATGGTTACTTGAAGGAATGGATTTGGTGGGCTGGTCTTTTATCAAGTACATATTCTACAATAGCTTGTTTCAGAAATTTAGTTTTATATTTTCATTACACGAGAATATAATAAATAATAAATCTTTTAGTGGGTATAGGAGAAGCAGCAAATTTTATAGCTTATGGTTTTGCACCAGCATCCCTTGTTACTCCGTTGGGTGCACTCAGTGTGCTTGTGTCAGCCATACTAGCGGCTCACTACCTGAAGGAAAGAGTTAATTTGTTAGGAAAGGTGACTGAACAACATTTATAGTAACATACATCAGCATTGCTGAATACTAATAATCTTTCTTTCAGATTGGTTGCTTTTTATGTGTTTTAGGGTCAACTGTGATTGTTCTTCATTCTCCAAAAGAAGAAGAAATTAATAATTTAAATAAGCTTGTATATAGTATAAAGGACCCACTATTTATAACTTATATTCTGTTCGTGATAATGTGCAGTACTCTGATTGTCTGGCATCTTGGACCAAAGTATGGAAAACAGAATATTTTAGTTTATATAATACTTTGTTCGGCAATTGGTTCTTTAACAGTCATGAGCTGTAAAGGTTTGAGTTTAGCTATTAAAGAATCAATATCGGAGAACAAGAATATGTTTGCAAATTGGTTAACTTGGGTCTTTCTATTCAGTGTTATTTTATGTGTTATCGTACAAATGAATTATTTAAACAAATCTTTGGATTCATTTGATACTACTATTGTTACACCCATATACTATGTATTTTTTACTACATTAGTTATAGTTGCTTCGACTATTTTGTTTAAGGAATGGGAAAACATGAGCATAGAGGACATTTTAGGGTGTACATGTGGCTTCTTAGTTATAATAATTGCTATATTCTTGTTAAATGTTTTCCGAGAAGTAGACATACAGTATGGGAATATTAGACACATGTTAAGACCCAAGAGGGATATTTTGTCTTGTCATAATGCGCGATGGAATAATCGTGATAATCAAAGGTTAGTATCTAGATTTGATTTAGAGCGTGATCATACTTATGGCACACCTGATGTCAGCAGAACGATATAAAACATGCAAATTGTAGTTCCTTTAGCATAAGGATCGGATAATTAATTAGCCTTCCTTCTATTACATTGATTGGAAAATATCATTGTTAGGTCACAGGTAGACATAAATTAAAATGTTAAGTCAGTTGGCTTCAGTTAGAAAAGGAAAGTGGCTAATACCATCAATTTGAATACAAATAATTTATTTCGCGTCTACTATAAAGTGGGGTAACACGAGATTATTTATTTATTTTAAAACAACTAGTGTATGAGTCTTTTTTAATTGCTTCACTCTACCTCAGGGGAAATACTGATATTCTGTATTATTTCCTTCCCTATTAAACTAGGGTAATATATGTATATACACATATATGTACATTTTTACGTATTAAACATTATTGACAATAGTAATTTTAATAATAATTGTCTTTTAGCGAAAATTAAAATTAATTAATTTTTTGAATTAAATATAAAATCTTGTTCTTCGTAGAAGAATGAGATGAACAAAATTTGGGAGACTTTTCAACGGTTTATTTACACAAAAGAATTCCTTTTTTTGTACTCCAGTTAGTGGAATAATTGCAATAGTTTTTATTGCGCATTGTCGAGCTCTATTTTACCGGTTGAATCACATTTTGAGTAAAATGGTCGATTTGTTTCTGTCAGACGTAGAAAGTCGCGGGCGTGTTCTAAAATAACGCTACGTTCACGATGGCATTCAGTTTACCTGCCTTTTCGTATATTTTAGCTTTAATTATTGATGCTTTTTTAATATTTTTCGCGATATTTCACGTATGTGTATTTTGTTTGCTCAATGTCATGTCTCGCTAACATAATTTTCCAGACACATACAATTCAGTACTAAAGAGATGTTTATAACCTCTGAACCGGTCTCATAATTGATAGTCATTGCATGTTAATTATAATTAATACTTTCAGGTTATCGCCTTTGACGAATTAAAAACTGGCCATAAAAATCCCATTGAACAGTGTAACAGCTTAAACCCGGTAAAACATCTGACATCTGTCAAACTGTAGTATTGCTAAGGAATAAACTGTTTAAATAACTTAGTCATTGTTCTTTTTTTCTTTTTTAATTATAGATAGTTATCCCGGAGTATGGTCTACACATCCTCACCAATTTGTTGTTTCTTTTGAGTGAACAGTGGTTTTCATTACTTCTAAATGCACCATTGATAGCTTATCATGTGTGGAGGTATTCTAATAGACCTGTGATGACTGGACCAGGTTTGTATGATCCTACGAGCATAATGAATGCATATGATTTGCAAATGTACCAAAGAGAGGGCTGGGTTAAGCTGACCTTTTATCTTCTTTCATTTTTCTACTACTTATACGGGTGAGTTTAACTACCTTTCTGATTCGATTGTAGAAACAAAGGATTATTTCATGGTAAATTTATGATAGTGAGATTAATTTCATTCGTTTAGAGTATTATTTTATAATCATAATGTTTACATGTTTGTTAATTCCAGGATGATCAGTTCTCTGATTCATTGAGCCAAGTCTCTTCCTACGTTAATCGAATCTTTACCTTATTACGAGGAAAGCAAATCTACGATCATTAAATCAGAACCATTTCTATTACCGGAGCATCTTAGATACATAAAAAGTAATTTAAGACCCTTGTTGTAATGTTCTTTTTTTTAAATAAAACTTAATACAAATAGTTTGGCACATTAAATTGCGCATTGTGCAAGACATATGTATTAATCGATCGATGATAAATTTATATACATTAGATGTAAACCTAATGACACCTTGAATGCCTTTAATGTTACAGTACATTTAAAGTAAATGCTCAAACTGCGCTTACAAGCATTAAAATACCGTAAGAATTGTAATGATCAAAGACTAAGGCACTAAACAAATGAGTAAACTATTCTGTTCTTTTTAGATAATCAGCAGTAACCGTGTATATTCACAAACCTGAATTCGATGAACACATTCGTCATTTGTACATCTCTTATGATAATGTAAACCTAATGTGGTTTCACACTATTTTAGATTTAATTAATTAATTATTGGAAAACTGCTATAACTTTAGGCCATCGTGTTACAATTCCATGTTAACAGTACACTTTTAGTACCCTTCCAGACGGTTAAATAAAAAATAGTGTAAGATAATTTCATTTAAAAAATAAAGTATCTTTGGTATTTTTCTAAAAAGCAGTGCAGCGATGATACCGAATAACTTTCGCATGAAATATTTTTTTCGTGTAATGGATGATTTAAAATTTATTTATTGGGGTGAGGTTCAGTGACGCACCTTGTATATAACACAGTGACGTACAAAACAAATTTACAGGTACTGTAGGTGCATGTACACTACCTGTCACTAACAGAATGAACTGTATATAGATAGCGCATAATGTATTTAGGTTAATATTCTATGGATGTATATATGAAATGTGTACTGTACGCCTTCGTAACTTGTCGGCTTCAAATTTTACCGCCTAGTGACAGCCTTCCGCTGCTTGCACTCACTTATGGGTGCGTTCGGATTCCCCACCCAGGTGTCTCTCGCCACCCAAAAATCGTTCGGATTCTTTCCGACTTTCCCCGAAGTTACTAGAGTAACGTTCGGATTCCTAAGTTGGAAGCTCTCGAAGAGATCCCCAATCCACCCGGCTCTCGGAGGCAGGTGGTTGAGAGTAACATGCAAGAGCGGCGCGAAATTGAAATATTGTGTTCTTTATTCCCATGTGCGTATAGGATCCAATTATGGATTTGAAAAATATTAAATTGTGTACAAATGAAGATGGGCAGGTGCTTGTACATAATAGTATGTTAATGGCTTTCGATTGCAAAGGTATAATAATTTGAATATATATTTCATATACATATATAATGCTTTTGAGGTTATGCATCACGTTTTATATTTCATATTTTATAAAACAATAATAATAGTTGATTTTAGCGTTCATTTAGTACATACATATACCAGATTATAATTACCCCACATAGCACAAGTACGTCCTGAGAACGTCCACAGTACGTCCGTATCGTATAATCGAATATCCTGAGGATATCCCAAATACGACCAGAAACGTCCGCGGGACGTACGGCGGATGACCGTATGTCCGCCTTCTCATGGCCCTCAGTATGTCCACAGGATGTACTGCGGGATATTCGTGGGATGTACGTAGGATCTTACGAGGATCTTACTAGTATCTTACTAGTATTTGAGAATCTAACCTAACCTTATTATATATATATATATATATATATATATAACCGGACCTAAGCTTACTTACAATTTATAAATAAACACAAATCTTTTCAAGAATATTTTTATTTAAAATATATTTATTATAATTAGCTTACAATTAATGCATTGTATTTTTATGCGTTCAGGAGCACATTCTAACCAAGATTTTATTGGGGCCACAAACACTTCTTTTGTGTGGTTCATCCTGATCTTCTCCATATAATAGTACATCTGCAAATAAAAATTTAAGTGTTGGATATAGGTCATATAATTGACATTTAACTATAACTTTATTGTGTATGCAGCAGCCTATTTATATTCATATTTAAAAATCATGAGAACAAAAATATTCTTACCTCGTATGATTGAGCAAATTTGTAAATTCTCAAAGGCATTCTTGCCTTTTCTTCCTTGCCGATTAAATTGGCGTGCCTTATCATCTGTCAGTAGTGGACGTAATATTTCGAATGTTGTGATGTTCACATTTCCCCCTATCCGCGTACAATAACTGACCTAATTTAACATAACAAGAATTTGTATAATATACAATCAAGTTAGATCCTTAGAATTTTTAGAACTATTCGAATTTTTGTCAGACCTCTATGCAGTATCTATTTGTGGAAAGCAAATCCTATTTCCAATATTCTCTCCAGTTGTAATGCATTTAGAGCAGCTAGAATATCCCGTGTATCTTGGTACAAATCTTTATGTAAAGACTCCAGCTTCGTGGTTTATAGCCGAAGCAATAGCAACATCGCATGATGAAATCTTTTTAATGATGCATCCTGTATTATTTCTGCATCCACTTTACACATCCTCTGCATATGCCTTTTTGATATGCATGATAAATCCTTTTTGGCCTCCTGTGGTCCATTTTGATATCTATTAAAAAGTTTCAAATATATGCTATACGTATGAAATATTAATTTACTACAGTTGGATGCTATAAATATATGTGTGTAGATGCGAAATAAAGTACCTTGAAAGGTAAGAATTCAAAAGCAATCCGTAGTCCACAATACATGAAGCACCCCGAAATCTGTAGCCCCAAAACGTGAAACACTGCTAACAACTGCTAAAGCCGGCTGAAGCCAGCTAAAGCCATTGCCGGCACTCATGCGCCACCTACTTCAATTGAATAAAACGTTTGAGACCTTTCGGGATATACTTAGGATGTACTTGGGACGTTGTAAACGTTCGTATGTATACAGGATATTCAGGATATACGTAGGATATCATGAGGACGTTCGTGCTGTGTGGGACGCTAGTTTACAGTAAATATTTCATATATATACAAAGTATGTATACAGCAGAAATGTCCACAATATATTTTAAAGATGCTTAGACATATTTTGATATCTCTGGAATACATTGGGAATACTGTGGAATCCTAGACCATATATACGTGGACCGCCAGCGGCCTATACCTTCCCGTGCTAAGGCCTGACGCCAACATCTAGCTCCGCCAGACAGCAACGGTAAAAGGGGGAACTACTGCTCGAAGCTAGCTTCAGACCCACGAATTCCGACATCTTGGCGTCCTTGTGCGTCTTGTGCATTCTTGTAGTGAAGCAAGTGAAGTGATTTGAACAATTTCAGTAAAAATCAAAACAATGCCGCGCTATTGTAGTGTGAAAGATTTGTAATACCACGGATTACTGTGTAAAAACTGAAAAGAATTTTGCAGAAGCGGAAAAATCTCAGATGTTTAAGTAACAAATTTCGTAAGGTAAGTAAATTTATAACCTATCGAGTGCTTATATGTTTTGTGAAATATTTTGTAGACTTCCAAAGAAAGAAGACGTGAAGGAACGGTGGATCAAAATATTATCAACCCATTCCAAAACTGGAAAAATTGGGAATTATTTTAAAATATGTGAAAAGCACTTTGAAAGATCATGCTTCAAGCAGAATGGATTTGACAAAAGGAAATTGATAGAAGATGCAATTCCTACAATTTTTTCAATGTCAACTGAACCTGTAAGTAAGAGTGAGGTTAGAAAAACAGTTATTGTTTAGGCTATGGAAAGAAACTATTTGAGCTATGTAAATGTTACAGGGCATAAGTAATGCAGTAAATACTGAGGTAAAGGAGATCACATCTGCATCATGCATTGAGTAAGTACAAGGTTAAAATCTATATTTTATTTGAAGTTTGGTAGTATTAAACGATTTCATGAATCAAAACAGTAAAGGGTAAATATATATAAAATGTTATGTTTTGTAGAAATTCAAATAATTCTTTGGATGAGGAAAACGCATCATTTGTGCAAGATAGCGACAATAGTGCACTAGACCACTCATATAATTGCACCAACATAATAAGATATGCGGGTGATATGTCCGATGAAAAGTTAGAGAATATGTCGCCAAGGAGTTTAAGGAGGTGTATAGGGATATTAAAAAAGAAAACAGCAATGCAAGCAATAAATTTTTGATTTACATTTATTCCTGTCTCCTTTATTCTTCACAAAAACAATTCTTTAAATAATGAAGTATAAACCAAATTGTTATTTTATTTTGAAATATAACACGTTTCAACTGAAATGGAATACCATTTTCTTTGCATCGGATTCGTACAGTAAGATTTTAAATTAGTATTTTATCTGTATTGCTAGAAAAATGTTGGTACGGTTTATTTGAAACATTTCATTCATTTTACACGCGACATTCGAAATAAACTAACCCGGAGGCATATTACACAATTTCATTTCCCAAGCTGCCTTGGACTCCCAGGCTTAAAGCAGTAGTTTTCCCTTTTACCGTTGCTGTCTGGCGGCGCTAGATGTTGGAACCACTCTGAAGTAAGCAACTGGCGGTCCATATTTATATGGTCTAGGTGTGGAATACAACCACAGTGTTGCGAGTAATTGTTTTGTAACGGAGATAGTTGACTTCCCATTTGTGGCAGACAATGTTAGTCCAAGTAATGCTTCAAGCCTTTCAAAGGTGCTTGGAATCATTCTAAAATGATTTCTAAACTGATGCTGCGTAAGTCGTGGAACTATGCGCTCGACATAATCTTGGACCCGAGCAGGTTTATGTGAGTTGCCACGAAGGATAATTTTTTGCCAAAATTGGATGTTATTTTCATCATCACTGTCACTGTCTGTATCAGTGTCATTTTCCAACATAATTGATTGAAGAAAATGATCTCCTTCTGCAAGAGCTACTACTATTAACTGTCGTCGTCGATCGACTTCCATATTTACGATATTTACTGCGTTTCTATGGCTACGTTCCGTAATTCATTGCCCGAAAATCTATAAATTTGTGCCTCACACAATTACTTGTAAACACTTTCGTATTTTCGCGCTACATTCTTACTCACTGCATCGTTCCGATGCCACGACCTCTTGGAGACCTTTGAGCAGCTCCGCCCTAGACCATATAAATATGGACCGCCAGTTGCTTACTTCAGAGTGGTTCCAACATCTAGCGCCGCCAGACAGCAACGGTAAAAGGGAAAACTACTGCTTTAAGCCTGGGAGTCCAAGGCAGCTTGGGAAATGAAATTGTGTAATATGCCTCCGGGTTAGTTTATTTCGAATGTCGCGTGTAAAATGAATGAAATGTTTCAAATAAACCGTACCAACATTTTTCTAGCAATACAGATAAAATACTAATTTAAAATCTTACTGTACGAATCCGATGCAAAGAAAATGGTATTCCATTTCAGTTGAAACGTGTTATATTTCAAAATAAAATAACAATTTGGTTTATACTTCATTATTTAAAGAATTGTTTTTGTGAAGAATAAAGGAGACAGGAATAAATGTAAATCAAAAATTTATTGCTTGCATTGCTGTTTTCTTTTTTAATATCCCTATACACCTCCTTAAACTCCTTGGCGACATATTCTCTAACTTTTCATCGGACATATCACCCGCATATCTTATTATGTTGGTGCAATTATATGAGTGGTCTAGTGCACTATTGTCGCTATCTTGCACAAATGATGCGTTTTCCTCATCCAAAGAATTATTTGAATTTCTACAAAACATAACATTTTATATATATTTACCCTTTACTGTTTTGATTCATGAAATCGTTTAATACTACCAAACTTCAAATAAAATATAGATTTTAACCTTGTACTTACTCAATGCATGATGCAGATGTGATCTCCTTTACCTCAGTATTTACTGCATTACTTATGCCCTGTAACATTTACATAGCTCAAATAGTTTCTTTCCATAGCCTAAACAATAACTGTTTTTCTAACCTCACTCTTACTTACAGGTTCAGTTGACATTGAAAAAATTGTAGGAATTGCATCTTCTATCAATTTCCTTTTGTCAAATCCATTCTGCTTGAAGCATGATCTTTCAAAGTGCTTTTCACATATTTTAAAATAATTCCCAATTTTTCCAGTTTTGGAATGGGTTGATAATATTTTGATCCACCGTTCCTTCACGTCTTCTTTCTTTGGAAGTCTACAAAATATTTCACAAAACATATAAGCACTCGATAGGTTATAAATTTACTTACCTTACGAAATTTGTTACTTAAACATCTGAGATTTTTCCGCTTCTGCAAAATTCTTTTCAGTTTTTACACAGTAATCCGTGGTATTACAAATCTTTCACACTACAATAGCGCGGCATTGTTTTGATTTTTACTGAAATTGTTCAAATCACTTCACTTGCTTCACTACCAGAGTTGCCAGATGGTGTCACCACGGTTCCCTTTCCACCATGCTTGCGTGACGTCACACTGTTCCCCGCTCCCTCCGCTAGAATGTGACCGCCATGGGTTCTCCTCATGCGGACAGCCGTTGGAGGAGAAGTTAGTGGTAGAGAGGGAAGATTTTTCCATAGTGGGGAGATCGTCTGGCATCCCTGTTCACTACAAGAATGCACAAGCGCACAAGGACGCCAAGATGTCGGAATTCGTGGGTCTGAAGCTAGCTTCGAGCAGTAGTTCCCCCTTTTACCGTTGCTGTCTGGCGGAGCTAGATGTTGGCGTCAGGCCTTAGCACGGGAAGGTATAGGCCGCTGGCGGTCCACGTATATATGGTCTAGGAGCTCCGCCCACTCTCCTAGTTACTTAGCGATCACCCGTCGAGTGGAGAATCCGACCGCACCCTATTGTTAGAATCTACGGCAATTGGTGCAGTTAAAACTATTGCACTCGGTGCAAGTGAAGTTTGATAAAAAAACACGTTCATTGTCTACTCCGCATTAATGTGTATATAGTAGAATTGCAGTTAGTGCAATGCAGATGGTGCAGTTATGAAGAATAAATTTGAACAAACTCTCAATAGTCTCAATCTGCCGATAATTTGCTGGTAAGAAGTCCCAACCTGTGATTTAGTCTAATTTTCGACTGACATTTATGTATTTAGCAGTGTTCAGCACCCTTTATATTGCATTCGACGATATAAGTCACTGTTATACGACTTTAATAGCAAACTCAGTTGTATCGTTGAAGACATAACGCAATGGGAAAGAACGTATATTAGTGCAATGCGGTTGATTTGTAAATAACTTCAATTTTGTATTGATTACACATATACAGGGTGTCCCAGACCAACCGACGCGGAAGGAGAGGAGACATAGAGCGGCTTGCGCTGAACGTAAAAGTCCTGTACCCTTTTGCGATAATCGCAATACTTATCGAGTTATTAATTGTTAAAGATCAAAGGAAAGGGCATCCGCCAAAATGGCAGCGGGAGGAGCGCTGGGCCTCTCCGAGCTGTAGGACGGCTTAGTTTACCTACAAACAAATGCGGAGCGCGGTGAGGAGAAGGATAAGACATCGCTGCACGGCCGGCTTCTTTTGTGTTATTCTTCCCCTTACCGCGCCCCGCATTTGTTTATAGGCAAACTGAGCCGTCCTACAGCTCGCAGAGACTCCAGCGCTCCTCCCGCTGCCATTTTGGCGGACGCCCTTTCCTTTGATCTTTAACAATTAATAACTCGATAAGTATTGCTATTATCGCAAAACGGTACAGGACTTTTACGTTCAGCGCAAGCCGCTCTATGTCTCCTCTCCTTCCGCGTCAGTTGGTCTGGGACACCCTGTATACAGGGTGTTTGACATAAGATGGATAACCCGAAAGTTGGTGATAGATGGGGTAAAACCGAGAAGAAAAGTCATGTACCATAATGCAAAATTCGCAATAGTTATCGAGATATTAATAAAAACGCGTGAGCCAATGAGCGGAGCCGGTGAACGGCGATGGACAAGAGGCGCGCGGTGAGAGGCAAGCGCGATTGACAAGAGGCGCGCGGCGACGGGCAAGAGCGATGGACAGGTGGGGCAAGTGCGATGAACAAGAGGCGCGCTTTTCCCTCGCCGCGCGCCTCTTGTCTATCGCGCTTGCCTCTCACCGCGCGCCTCTTGTCCATCGCCGTTCACCGGCTCCGCTCATTGGCTCACGCGTTTTTATTAATATCTCGATAACTATTGCGAATTTTGCATTATGGTACATGACTTTTCTTCTCGGTTTTACCCCATCTATCACCAACTTTCGGGTTATCCATCTTATGTCAAACACCCTGTATACAGGGTGGTTTTGTCTCAACTGTCAAGCCGGAAACAGTGAATAGAGCGGCTTAAAACAAACAGAAAAGTCCTGGACCATTATTCAAAATTCGCAATATTGATCGAGTTATTAATTGTTACAGATCAAAGGAAAGGGCGTCCGCCAAAATAGCAGCGGGAGAAGCGATGGAGTCTCTGCGAGCTGTAGGACGGCCCAGTTTACCTACAAACAAATGCGGGGTGCGGTAAGGGGAAGAATAACGAAAAAGAAGCCGGCCGTGCAGCGGTGTCTTAGCCTGCCCCTTACCGCGTCCCGCGTTTGTTTGTGGGTAAACTGGGCCGTCCTACAGCTCGCAGAGGCTCCATCGCTTCTCCCACTGCCGTTTTGGCGGACGCCCTTTCCTTTGATCTTTAACAGTTAATAACTTGATCAATATTGCGAATTTTGAATAATGGTCCAGGACTTTTCTGTTTGTTTTAAGCCGCTCTATTCACTGTTTCCGGCTTGACAGTTGAGACAAAACCACCCTGTATATACAGGGTGTCTCAGACCACCCATACAATCTCTCGTGGGGACATAGAGCGGCTTGCGCTGAACATAAAAGTCCTGTACCGTTTTGCGATAATCGCAATATTTATTGAGTTATTAATTGTTAAAGATCAAAGGAAAGGGCGTCCGCCAAAATAGCAGCGGGAGAAGCGATGGAGTCTCTGCGAGCTGTAGGACGGCCCAGTTTACCTACAAACAAATGCGGGGTGCGGTAAGGGGAAGAATAACGAAAAAGAAGCCGGCCGTGCAGCCGTGTCTCAGCCTTCCCTTACCGCGTCCCGCGTTTGTTTGTAGGTAAACTGGGCCGTCCTACAGCTCGCAGAGGCACCAGCGCTCCCCCCCGCTGCTATTTTGGCGGACGCCCTTTCCTTTGATCTTTAACAATTAATGACTCGATAAATATTGCGAATATTGAATAATGGTCCAGGACTTTTGTGTTTATATTAAGCCGCTCTACGTCCCCACGAGAGATTGTATGGGTGGTCTGAGACACCCTGTATATACAGGGTGTCTCAGACCACCCATACAATCTCTCGTGGGGACATAGAGCGGCTTGCGCTGAACATAAAAGTCCTGTACCGTTTTGCGATAATCGCAATATTTATTGAGTTATTAATTGTTAAAGATCAAAGGAAAGGGCGTCCGCCAAAATAGCAGCGGGAGAAGCGATGGAGTCTCTGCGAGCTGTAGGACGGCCCAGTTTACCTACAAACAAATGCGGGGTGCGGTAAGGGGAAGAATAACGAAAAAGAAGCCGGCCGTGCAGCGGTGTCTCAGCCTTCCCCTTACCGCGTCCCGCGTTTGTTTGTAGGTAAACTGGGCCGTCCTACAGCTCGCAGAGGCACCAGCGCTCCCCCCGCTGCTATTTTGGCGGACGCCCTTTCCTTTGATCTTTAACAATTAATAACTCGATAAATATTGCGAATATTGAATAATGGTCCAGGACTTTTGTGTTTATATTAAGCCGCTCTACGTCCCCACGAGAGATTGTATGGGTGGTCTGAGACACCCTGTATATTTATTCCTGGGGTAATAGGTCATTACTTTTGAAATCATTGATCAGTGTGTTAATTACGCCCCTGTACTCCCTGTAGTCGCCTAATGGCAGTCGTGCGAAAACTTGTGCTGTTTCCGCGTACAGTTCGTTCGCATGATACTGCAACGTTTTTCTACATACGTATCAGCCATTTCATAGGAAAAATTTCATTAAAAAGAGGAACAAAACATGAAATTTATATAACACGTAATTACGTCAATTCGGTATTGTATTTTTGGATAAACTGTTGACATTTTTCGAGAATTTATCAATTTCCGTCAAACATGTGTTGTTGAGTGCAAAAGTTTTCCATGTCACATTGGCAGGTAGGGTGACAAGGTATTCCCTCGGTAGCAAAAACAATTTACTTTTTTTTATATGCGTGCCATAACTTTTTCTTGCAATGCTGTTATAAATATACAGACAATTTGTGAGTATAGTTCACTAGATGGGATGTTAATTTAAAAGAACGTATATTTAATGTTTTCTGCAAAACGTTGATTCGGGATATCGTACGAGCATTTTGTAAAACACTTGAGGGGCAATTCATTTAGATTATTTATGTTGTTTAAATTTACTTTACTGCATAAGAGTGTTTACACCCGTCCATTTATGAATAAATTGTGACTATTATTGCCATGGTTATTTGACAGGGTGACAAGTTCTGCCTTAGTGCATAATTGATAAATTGGATCACAAAATTAGGAAATTTTGTATCTGTTATAATTGCAAGATCCGATAGATTTGAAGAAATGGAAATCTCTGGAAAATACTAGCTTAATTTATATCAGAATTTTGTTACAATTATCTTAGACAACAAATTGATATATATGTAAGAAGCACAAATTCTTTTAATAATTTTAGGTAACTAAAGAAATACTACTGAAGTAAATACATGATTTGTAAGTTGGACCAATATGAAAATGTCTTTCTTAAACGTTTAATGTTTTGCACATATGAAGTTTTGAAACAGTAACATGCAAAATGGAGGTTGAAGAAGAAAACGTTTCCGATACAACGGATCGTCAATTGGATAGTTCCAATTCAAAATCTTATAATCTGGAGGAGGATGAATTTTCCAATGAAAAAGTTGAATCAATATCTGACAAATTATCTTATAAGGAAAAAGAGAATACATTAGATATTCGTAAGTATCAGATTTATATTAAAGGGACGTGGATATTTAAAAGTTTTCAAATTTTCTCAACTTTGTTTTTTGAAAGTTAGCTTCGAGACACCCAACTAATGAGTTGATTGCTAAATTTATGTTTAGAAAAAGCAGATAACAAGGATAGCAGCGAAATAGCTGAAAAAGTAATGGCGGCGTTCAATACGACAAGAATAGATGGTGAAGCAGTTACGAAAAACTCAATAGAATCTTCAGAAGCTACTACGTCGCAGGAAAGCAGTCCCTGTAATGATGTATTAAATGCAACTGATCAAAATAAAACAAAGAGGAGTATTTCAAAAGGTAATGTAAAATACAAAATTTGCCAATAAGGCCTGAACTTTGTTTGAGCCTGAATAATTCTTGAAGCAAAGTATTTACAGTCTAGGGATATTATGTTACGTATTTTTTAACAAAATAGATCCTGCAAATGGTGACAGTGGTATTTCAATGGAAAAGTCAGGAAATAGTTCTGACGAAGACTCCAGTAAGCGACAAAAATTAAATGAAAACATTTGTGGTAAAACAAAAGATGAAAGTGAAAGTACTACTACGACTGCAACAAAATTTCATAAATTAAAATCCAAAGTAAAGAAGCGTAACTATCGTACAAAAAAGAATTTAGCAGAAGATAATGAAGAACATACTAATGATGTAACTGAAGATTCCCCTACGCATGAAATTGAAGGTAACTATCAATTCTCCAAAGAGTTACTCGTACTGTAAACAATTTAAAAATATGCTGCAATATGCAATACAATTTGACAGAACATTTTGTATGTACGCACGTAAAAAAGGTCAGCATAGAATTTTGATGGGGATTTTACTTTGAGATTGTTATAGTGATAAATTGATACTTTCATTTAGGTACTGAAGATTGTCAAGATGAATTGGAAAATAATAGTGATGACATAGATGAAGGTAACAAATGACTAGACTGTTAAATGACAAATGACTGTTAAATATAGCCAAACCAATGTTACAACTTTGTGAATGTTTACTGTTTAGATGACAATGAATCAAATAATGAGTGGACAACTGCTACTGAAGATAAATTGAATAAAGAGCAAGACACTCCTCCTTGCCTAAAGAGGGAAAAATTAAAACCTAATTGGTTTGTAGTGTCAGAAGTGATTAATAGAGAAATGGGTAACAATCCATTATTTCAACGAAGGTTTTATGGCTCTTTATGCGCAGTAGAACGTTTAGAACTCATGTATAGTCTCCATGAACATGAAGTAAGTGGCATTCTTTCAACCATATGATGTACCAATATTTTGGACATGTTACACTATATCTGATTATTCCAGGGTTGTGTCAATGCCTTAAGTTTTAATGAAAAGGGGAATCTGTTAGCAAGCGGTTCAGATGATTTAGCAGTAATAATATGGGACTGGGCTATAGGAAAAAAACACCATTCCTTTGGCAGCGGTCACAGAAGTAATATGTTTCAGGTATCTAACTTTAACCATATCGCGAATTTTACGAATAGTCTATATATTAAGTGCTGAATTGTTACTGTCAACACGTCTTAACAAGATCATTTCTTTTTGAAATATTTTTACACAGGCAAAGTGGTTGCCTCTTGATGCAGAATATTTAATGGCTACTTGTGGTCGGGATGGTCAAGTGCGTTTGTTGGATCTTAGACGCGGAATGTCCCGCAAATTAGCAATGCATCATGGATCATCACATAAACTTTCTGTACATCCAGATACTCCTCATGTAATTGTTTCTGTTGGTGAGGATGCAAAAGTGTTGTCAAGAGACATTCGTGAAAAGAAGTCAACTAAGTAAGTTCCTTAAGCATAACTGTGACGTATGAGTACTCTTCCATTAATAACAGAACTGTTAGAAATTTTTAATTTCTCATAAGTAACAGAGATTTTAACTGTCATTTTCTTACAGACTACTTGTAGTAAAAGATGTCCCATTGTATAGTATACATTCTCATCCTTTCAATAGCAACGAGTTCTGCGTTGGCGGGCGGGCTCAAGCAGTTAAAATATACGATCGACGAAAACTTCCTGTGCCACTTTATGAATTGTGCCCTGATCATTTAGTATGTTATACACATATTAAGTATTATTAGTAAACACAAGTAGTGCCAAATGATAGATGGGTATATCTTCGTGTAGAGTCTTGCAACTTATGTGTTTCATATTTTATTCCAAACGCTAAAGAGATAATATTTTAGTAACTATTTCTCAAAGTAGAATAATAATCCTGATAATGGCAATTAATTCAATCAAGTATTCTATAAAATAAAAATATTTCTTGGATTTTCTATATCTCGTAAGAATCAGTAACAAGTATGATTGTTTATTATTGCCCAAATTAAAAAAAATCATATAGTGTACATATAATATTGAACACACATAATACAAAAAAGATTTGATATATACTGTTAAAGGTAATTTTATCTTCATTCTATTATATGTGCAGACTGATAATGCAGATGCACATGTTACATGTGCAGTGTATAATTATAATGGAACAGAAGTTCTTGTTTCATATAACGATGAAGATATATATTTATTTGATACATTGATGCCACAAAGTGGTGACTTTGCTCACAGATATCAAGGTCATAGAAATAGAACTACTGGTATGTTTATTAAATTGATATAGATTAATCTATATTTGCAGTACATGATATATTCTTTTTTAGTGAAGGGAGTAAATTTCTTTGGACCAAAAAGTGAATATGTTATCTCTGGATCTGATTGCGGTAACATTTTTATTTGGGATAAAAAAACTGAGTCTATTGTGCACTGGATGTCAGGAGATACAGAAGTAATGAGGAGTTATATTTTACAATATATAAAGTGTTTAACAAAAAACTTACTTCATTTATTGTGTAGGTAAATTGTTTAGAGCCTCATCCGCACATACCCATCTTAGCAACATGTGGATTAGATTATGATGTAAAAATATGGGCACCTACTTGTGAAGAACCACTAGTAATGCTAAACTTGGAAAGTGTATATATCCATGTACTTTGTTAAATAACATAGATTCGTTACAAAATTATGCACATCCTAAATATGTTCTGTATTACAGTGTATTAAGTCGAATGCAATGAACAGAAGTACACGTAATCATTACCTGGACACTATGGACCCAGAATCATTAGAAGAGCTATTGCGATGGACTTTACAGAGTCACATTGCGCGTAGCAGACGTTTCAGAGTAAGTTAAATGAAACATGCAATAATTGTCCTGTAAAAAAAATGTTTGCAGGGTAATTTATTAGAATTGTTCTTTGGCATTTAGATTACTATGTTGTAGAATTTACATGCTGGAAGGGGATCTGGGGATGGGGATGATGATGGAGATGGAGACGGAGATGGAGACGGAGATGGAGATGATTCATCTCAGAGCAGTGACAGCCAAGCAGATGACGGCAGTACTGGAACATTACAATGTCAACCTTCTTAAATGCATAATTGAGTGAGTTTAAACTGATGTGCAGATAAAGTGCTAGGAAAGGAAAAACTGTTTGTCTTTAGTCAATGTGAAGATGAAAATTGCCACTTGGAATTCAAAGTTGAATCAAAAAAAGTTATATAAATGTATCAAAAGAAAGCAAAATTTTATAATTTCTGTTAATTTACTTTTTCTACAAGTTAATAATTATTTTTTGCAGGCAAAAATTATATAAATGTTACATTATATAAGTTTTGATTAGTCTGCGTAATAATAATGTTATTAATATTGTGTACAATGTTAGAGTAAGAAGTAGCCATAATATAATGCGATTTTTGAAAGAAACTTACATCTCATATTTTTCATTATGTCCTCCAATACATCCTAATATATCAGAATGTATTCTTTAACAAAAATCGTTCATTCTGTACTTGTCTACTCACTTTAAGGAAAGTACCTACTCTTTTTAAAATTGTTCAGTGTAATTAGTGTTGAATGAAATTCTTCCACACGTATTATTATAGCCTTTTTCAATCATTTGAAGTGCAGCGGTACCACTAAAAAGAAGGTTTAAGAATAATTAATTTTCTACAATATTAACCGTTTAAGTGCGGAAAAGCATGATCTTGTTTCTCTTCTGCTGTATCAGAAATGCGGAGAGCACTTTTCCGCACTCAAATGGTTAATATTGTAGTAAATGAATCATTCATTGTTTATTATATGTACACAATAAAAGTGTTAAAATGGGTAATGATTTGTTATAGTAAGGAAAACAAAAATTAATTATTTCGTCACACATAAGCTAAGTAATGCATTTTTATATAGTTGTAAAAGAGCAGAAATAAGCCATGATGAAGGTTGTTATAATTTTTATTTCGAGGTACAAATATTTGAGAAATAAGACATGAAATTTTTTTTATGATAAGCTCATTGGCAATTTTTTCAAAAAACAATTAAATTTCTGTACAATTTATATTTTAGAATATTCCAATAGAATGAGCAAGACCTGCATAAATATGTAATGTTGTTGCACCTATAAAGCTTGTTGTAACTGCTTTAATGATAAGCGTTGACCAGGGACCAGCTAATAACAATGTCGTGCAAAAATCGAAGACGAGTGGCCTATACACAGTTAGCAAAAGCATGCCAACCACTACGGGCACCAAACCACGTTGTAAATCATGCCTTGACCATAGCCAGACGAGTGTTGCCGTAGTTATGTGTTGCACCTGAGAAATTTGTATGTAATATCTTGTGCTTAAGATTAACAAATTCTGTAGAAATTATACAAATTTTATGTAATTATATTCTAAATATGTGAAGCTATCTGTACCATATTAATATTAGACTCGAGACTTTTTTGAATATATTTCCAATCGAATTCTGCTCCACGAGCGCCAAACCATAACAATAAGAATCTCGTTAAAAGTACTTCAGCTCCTGCCCAGCCAATTCCTGCTGTTAATACTTTTGCGTGCCCTTTACCAGGAATCCCGTTCAGAACTAACAAAATTCCTACTAAATCAGCTAAATCTATTGACGATTTCAAGAATTCCTGAAAAATAATAATCAAACCTCAAATTCTAATGTAATTCAAATAGACAATATTTTGTATTATATAGACTAGACGGATTAATTGAAGAATTACCCCAAAGACATCAAAACCTTCATTGCCAACAGTATCGGCTGCAGTGCATCGTTCCGATGCCACGACCTCTTGGAGACCTTTGAGCAGCTCCGCCCACTCTCCTAGTTACTTAGCGATCACCCGTCGAGTGGAGAATCCGAACGCACCCTATTGTTAGAATCTACGGCAATTGGTGCAGTTAAACTATTGCACTCGGTGCAAGTGAAGTTTGATAAAAAAACACGTTCATTGTCTACTCCGCATTAATGTGTATATAGTAGAATTGCAGTTAGTGCAATGCAGATGGTGCAGTTATGAAGAATAAATTTGAACAAACTCTCAATAGTCTCAATCTGCCGATAATTTGCTGGTAAGAAGTCCCAACCTGTGATTTAGTCTAATTTTCGACTGACATTTATGTATTTAGCAGTGTTCAGCACCCTTTATATTGCATTCGACGATATAAGTCACTGTTATACGACTTTAATAGCAAACTCAGTTGTATCGTTGAAGACATAACGCAATGGGAAAGAACGTATATTAGTGCAATGCGGTTGATTTGTAAATAACTTCAATTTTGTATTGATTACACATATATATATATATATATATATATTTATTCCTGGGGTAATAGGTCATTACTTTTGAAATCATTGATCAGTGTGTTAATTACGCCCCTGTACTCCCTGTAGTCGCCTAATGGCAGTCGTGCGAAAACTTGTGCTGTTTCCGCGTACAGTTCGTTCGCATGATACTGCAACGTTTTTCTACATACGTATCAGCCATTTCATAGGAAAAATTTCATTAAAAAGAGGAACAAAACATGAAATTTATATAACACGTAATTACGTCAATTCGGTATTGTATTTTTGGATAAACTGTTGACATTTTTCGAGAATTTATCAATTTCCGTCAAACATGTGTTGTTGAGTGCAAAAGTTTTCCATGTCACATTGGCAGGTAGGGTGACAAGGTATTCCCTCGGTAGCAAAAACAATTTATTTTTTTTTATATGCGTGCCATAACTTTTTCTTGCAATGCTGTTATAAATATACAGACAATTTGTGAGTATAGTTCACTAGATGGGATGTTAATTTAAAAGAACGTATATTTAATGTTTTCTGCAAAACGTTGATTCGGGATATCGTACGAGCATTTTGTAAAACACTTGAGGGGCAATTCATTTAGATTATTTATGTTGTTTAAATTTACTTTACTGCATAAGAGTGTTTACACCCGTCCATTTATGAATAAATTGTGACTATTATTGCCATGGTTATTTGACAGGGTGACAAGTTCTGCCTTAGTGCATAATTGATAAATTGGATCACAAAATTAGGAAATTTTGTATCTGTTATAATTGCAAGATCCGATAGATTTGAAGAAATGGAAATCTCTGGAAAATACTAGCTTAATTTATATCAGAATTTTGTTACAATTATCTTAGACAACAAATTGATATATATGTAAGAAGCACAAATTCTTTTAATAATTTTAGGTAACTAAAGAAATACTACTGAAGTAAATACATGATTTGTAAGTTGGACCAATATGAAAATGTCTTTCTTAAACGTTTAATGTTTTGCACATATGAAGTTTTGAAACAGTAACATGCAAAATGGAGGTTGAAGAAGAAAACGTTTCCGATACAACGGATCGTCAATTGGATAGTTCCAATTCAAAATCTTATAATCTGGAGGAGGATGAATTTTCCAATGAAAAAGTTGAATCAATATCTGACAAATTATCTTATAAGGAAAAAGAGAATACATTAGATATTCGTAAGTATCAGATTTATATTAAAGGGACGTGGATATTTAAAAGTTTTCAAATTTTCTCAACTTTGTTTTTTGAAAGTTAGCTTCGAGACACCCAACTAATGAGTTGATTGCTAAATTTATGTTTAGAAAAAGCAGATAACAAGGATAGCAGCGAAATAGCTGAAAAAGTAATGGCGGCGTTCAATACGACAAGAATAGATGGTGAAGCAGTTACGAAAAACTCAATAGAATCTTCAGAAGCTACTACGTCGCAGGAAAGCAGTCCCTGTAATGATGTATTAAATGCAACTGATCAAAATAAAACAAAGAGGAGTATTTCAAAAGGTAATGTAAAATACAAAATTTGCCAATAAGGCCTGAACTTTGTTTGAGCCTGAATAATTCTTGAAGCAAAGTATTTACAGTCTAGGGATATTATGTTACGTATTTTTTAACAAAATAGATCCTGCAAATGGTGACAGTGGTATTTCAATGGAAAAGTCAGGAAATAGTTCTGACGAAGACTCCAGTAAGCGACAAAAATTAAATGAAAACATTTGTGGTAAAACAAAAGATGAAAGTGAAAGTACTACTACGACTGCAACAAAATTTCATAAATTAAAATCCAAAGTAAAGAAGCGTAACTATCGTACAAAAAAGAATTTAGCAGAAGATAATGAAGAACATACTAATGATGTAACTGAAGATTCCCCTACGCATGAAATTGAAGGTAACTATCAATTCTCCAAAGAGTTACTCGTACTGTAAACAATTTAAAAATATGCTGCAATATGCAATACAATTTGACAGAACATTTTGTATGTACGCACGTAAAAAAGGTCAGCATAGAATTTTGATGGGGATTTTACTTTGAGATTGTTATAGTGATAAATTGATACTTTCATTTAGGTACTGAAGATTGTCAAGATGAATTGGAAAATAATAGTGATGACATAGATGAAGGTAACAAATGACTAGACTGTTAAATGACAAATGACTGTTAAATATAGCCAAACCAATGTTACAACTTTGTGAATGTTTACTGTTTAGATGACAATGAATCAAATAATGAGTGGACAACTGCTACTGAAGATAAATTGAATAAAGAGCAAGACACTCCTCCTTGCCTAAAGAGGGAAAAATTAAAACCTAATTGGTTTGTAGTGTCAGAAGTGATTAATAGAGAAATGGGTAACAATCCATTATTTCAACGAAGGTTTTATGGCTCTTTATGCGCAGTAGAACGTTTAGAACTCATGTATAGTCTCCATGAACATGAAGTAAGTGGCATTCTTTCAACCATATGATGTACCAATATTTTGGACATGTTACACTATATCTGATTATTCCAGGGTTGTGTCAATGCCTTAAGTTTTAATGAAAAGGGGAATCTGTTAGCAAGCGGTTCAGATGATTTAGCAGTAATAATATGGGACTGGGCTATAGGAAAAAAACACCATTCCTTTGGCAGCGGTCACAGAAGTAATATGTTTCAGGTATCTAACTTTAACCATATCGCGAATTTTACGAATAGTCTATATATTAAGTGCTGAATTGTTACTGTCAACACGTCTTAACAAGATCATTTCTTTTTGAAATATTTTTACACAGGCAAAGTGGTTGCCTCTTGATGCAGAATATTTAATGGCTACTTGTGGTCGGGATGGTCAAGTGCGTTTGTTGGATCTTAGACGCGGAATGTCCCGCAAATTAGCAATGCATCATGGATCATCACATAAACTTTCTGTACATCCAGATACTCCTCATGTAATTGTTTCTGTTGGTGAGGATGCAAAAGTGTTGTCAAGAGACATTCGTGAAAAGAAGTCAACTAAGTAAGTTCCTTAAGCATAACTGTGACGTATGAGTACTCTTCCATTAATAACAGAACTGTTAGAAATTTTTAATTTCTCATAAGTAACAGAGATTTTAACTGTCATTTTCTTACAGACTACTTGTAGTAAAAGATGTCCCATTGTATAGTATACATTCTCATCCTTTCAATAGCAACGAGTTCTGCGTTGGCGGGCGGGCTCAAGCAGTTAAAATATACGATCGACGAAAACTTCCTGTGCCACTTTATGAATTGTGCCCTGATCATTTAGTATGTTATACACATATTAAGTATTATTAGTAAACACAAGTAGTGCCAAATGATAGATGGGTATATCTTCGTGTAGAGTCTTGCAACTTATGTGTTTCATATTTTATTCCAAACGCTAAAGAGATAATATTTTAGTAACTATTTCTCAAAGTAGAATAATAATCCTGATAATGGCAATTAATTCAATCAAGTATTCTATAAAATAAAAATATTTCTTGGATTTTCTATATCTCGTAAGAATCAGTAACAAGTATGATTGTTTATTATTGCCCAAATTAAAAAAAATCATATAGTGTACATATAATATTGAACACACATAATACAAAAAAGATTTGATATATACTGTTAAAGGTAATTTTATCTTCATTCTATTATATGTGCAGACTGATAATGCAGATGCACATGTTACATGTGCAGTGTATAATTATAATGGAACAGAAGTTCTTGTTTCATATAACGATGAAGATATATATTTATTTGATACATTGATGCCACAAAGTGGTGACTTTGCTCACAGATATCAAGGTCATAGAAATAGAACTACTGGTATGTTTATTAAATTGATATAGATTAATCTATATTTGCAGTACATGATATATTCTTTTTTAGTGAAGGGAGTAAATTTCTTTGGACCAAAAAGTGAATATGTTATCTCTGGATCTGATTGCGGTAACATTTTTATTTGGGATAAAAAAACTGAGTCTATTGTGCACTGGATATCAGGAGATACAGAAGTAGTGAGGAGTTATATTTTACAATATATAAAGTGTTTAACAAAAAACTTACTTCATTTATTGTGTAGGTAAATTGTTTAGAGCCTCATCCGCACATACCCATCTTAGCAACATGTGGATTAGATTATGATGTAAAAATATGGGCACCTACTTGTGAAGAACCACTAGCAATGCTAAACTTGGAAAGTGTATATATCCATGTACTTTGTTAAATAACATAGATTCGTTACAAAATTATGCACATCCTAAATATGTTCTGTATTACAGTGTATTAAGTCGAATGCAATGAACAGAAGTACAAGTAATCATTACCTGGACACTATGGACCCAGAATCATTAGAAGAGCTATTGCGATGGACTTTACAGAGTCACATTGCGCGTAGCAGACGTTTCAGAGTAAGTTAAATGAAACATGCAATAATTGTCCTGTAAAAAAAATGTTTGCAGGGTAATTTATTAGAATTGTTCTTTGGCATTTAGATTACTATGTTGTAGAATTTACATGCTGGAAGGGGATCTGGGGATGGGGATGATGATGGAGATGGAGACGGAGATGGAGACGGAGATGGAGATGATTCATCTCAGAGCAGTGACAGCCAAGCAGATGACGGCAGTACTGGAACATTACAATGTCAACCTTTTTAAATGCATAATTGAGTGAGTTTAAACTGATGTGCAGATAAAGTGCTAGGAAAGGAAAAACTGTTTGTCTTTAGTCAATGTGAAGATGAAAATTGCCACTTGGAATTCAAAGTTGAATCAAAAAAAGTTATATAAATGTATCAAAAGAAAGCAAAATTTTATAATTTCTGTTAATTTACTTTTTCTACAAGTTAATAATTATTTTTTGCAGGCAAAAATTATATAAATGTTACATTATATAAGTTTTGATTAGTCTGCGTAATAATAATGTTATTAATATTGTGTACAATGTTAGAGTAAGAAGTAGCCATAATATAATGCGATTTTTGAAAGAAACTTACATCTCATATTTTTCATTATGTCCTCCAATACATCCTAATATATCAGAATGTATTCTTTAACAAAAATCGTTCATTCTGTACTTGTCTACTCACTTTAAGGAAAGTACCTACTCTTTTTAAAATTGTTCAGTGTAATTAGTGTTGAATGAAATTCTTCCACACGTATTATTATAGCCTTTTTCAATCATTTGAAGTGCAGCGGTACCACTAAAAAGAAGGTTTAAGAATAATTAATTTTCTACAATATTAACCGTTTAAGTGCGGAAAAGCATGATCTTGTTTCTCTTCTGCTGTATCAGAAATGCGGAGAGCACTTTTCCGCACTCAAATGGTTAATATTGTAGTAAATGAATCATTCATTGTTTATTATATGTACACAATAAAAGTGTTAAAATGGGTAATGATTTGTTATAGTAAGGAAAACAAAAATTAATTATTTCGTCACACATAAGCTAAGTAATGCATTTTTATATAGTTGTAAAAGAGCAGAAATAAGCCATGATGAAGGTTGTTATAATTTTTATTTCGAGGTACAAATATTTGAGAAATAAGACATGAAATTTTTTTTATGATAAGCTCATTGGCAATTTTTTCAAAAAACAATTAAATTTCTGTACAATTTATATTTTAGAATATTCCAATAGAATGAGCAAGACCTGCATAAATATGTAATGTTGTTGCACCTATAAAGCTTGTTGTAACTGCTTTAATGATAAGCGTTGACCAGGGACCAGCTAATAACAATGTCGTGCAAAAATCGAAGACGAGTGGCCTATACACAGTTAGCAAAAGCATGCCAACCACTACGGGCACCAAACCACGTTGTAAATCATGCCTTGACCATAGCCAGACGAGTGTTGCCGTAGTTATGTGTTGCACCTGAGAAATTTGTATGTAATATCTTGTGCTTAAGATTAACAAATTCTGTAGAAATTATACAAATTTTATGTAATTATATTCTAAATATGTGAAGCTATCTGTACCATATTAATATTAGACTCGAGACTTTTTTGAATATATTTCCAATCGAATTCTGCTCCACGAGCGCCAAACCATAACAATAAGAATCTCGTTAAAAGTACTTCAGCTCCTGCCCAGCCAATTCCTGCTGTTAATACTTTTGCGTGCCCTTTACCAGGAATCCCGTTCAGAACTAACAAAATTCCTACTAAATCAGCTAAATCTATTGACGATTTCAAGAATTCCTGAAAAATAATAATCAAACCTCAAATTCTAATGTAATTCAAATAGACAATATTTTGTATTATATAGACTAGACGGATTAATTGAAGAATTACCCCAAAGACATCAAAACCTTCATTGCCAACAGTATCGGCTGCAGGAAAGAATGTAGCGAGCGCAAGCATTTTTACTAGTTGTGTAAAAATGTAAATTCCACCTGCTTGAATACATTTCCAGAAAGCTCCGTACTCCGACCTGCAATTAATATTTTTAGATTCCTTGCAACTTTAAAAATTAAGTTATGTATTATTGTACTTACAAACCGGAGTACTTGTAGGTTAAGTAGTACGGAACATATACTAATGCTAAACAATTTCCGAAGTGGTATAACGTCATTTTTACTTATATATATTGTTCAAATTTACACAATTATTATCTATTAAATATTGACGGATTTAACAATCATCTCATATTTACATGCGGATTACCATTGGTCATTGCACACCACATCCCACTAAAGAAGTGTGAAGACTATATAAAGAGGTACATACACCTTTGCTCTTTTTGACGGTTAATGCGTTTATTTGATTAATAAACATAAGGAGAGAAATACCGATATAAGTATGTCATTCAAGAAATTAAATTTTTAATCATACGCCGATGGGGTTAAACAATTTGTCAATTTATTAACATGGAAAGTAAAATAAGCTTTTATTCGCCAATTATCTTTCTGCAGATATAATTAATAGCTTTCATAATTAGAAGACAAAGAGCAGTTATATCTTACAGTTACAGACTATCTTGAAGAAAGTATGTTATGAAAGCTAACAGTATGTTTCTTATATTATGCTCATGAACAGGTTAGGTTAACTTTCGTTATTATATTTGTTATAAATTTTGCACCGAAACGTCATAGCTTTTAACAGAATTATAGATATTATGGATATTGTAGTTTACACTAAGTATGCTGGTAGATTCATTTCCTTTATATCCATCAATGTATACAATATAATAATTTTTCTATGTGCGTTATTTAAAATTATTTTTTCTCTTCTAAAGTTAGACAGCCACATAAAATATCATATCTACAGTCAGGATGGTATATTGTGTGCCTTCCTTGCTTGCCAATGTAGTTTTCTGATTCAACATTAGGTCCCCTTATGTCCCCTAGCTCTTTTTCAAAGGGGTAGCATTCACCCCTTTCCCCAATAAAAAAGGGGTAGCAGTTAAAAAAAGGGTGTCCCAACTGGGAAAGTATGGACCTACAATTTTCATAATGTGATCTGCTCTGTACGATACAAGGTAGAAATGAAGCTTATTCCGAGTTGTTTAATCATATGTTCACTAATTATACGTTCTTGTTCACATAATTCTTATTGTGGCAGTCAACTTTAAGAATGCGGTATGCAAAGTGCATAAAAGTTACACACTAGATTAAATTTGGTCAATAATTTTGCTTGTTTCTAGCTTAAATCCGCGAGGGCACACCCCTTTGGGTATAGGGGTCTGAATATTCTGTCGGAGCATGCTCCGTCTCACAGGCTGGGTAGAGCTTTCTATAGAAACTACCGTCTCTCTCTCCTACGTCTCTGACGTAGATGTTGCCACGGATTGGCTGATACTCCCTTGTGATTGGCCCGGAAGGTATTGGCCCACAACGTAGTCACATCCTTGCGTTCAGAGGGTGGTTCAGTACCTTGCAGTCAGTCGTTGCATTGAGATTGTAGGATACTTGTAGCTGTGAAGAAGTGAAAACAGTGTCCTGCAGATGTGCAGTAGTAATATGGCCATTTGAATGTGTCATCATAAGAAAGTGGGTTGTTAATTGTTGACAAATGCGGATCAATACTTTGTACGTATCTAAAAATTGTGAATAATTTTTTGCCTCATAAATAGTGCGTTAACAATGCTTATACCTTTTACATACGAGTGTGAGTTAAGCTATTTTATACACAAGTAGACTATGTGTACTGTTAAGAAGTGTCGACTGATTTATAAAAATTGTTTGTAAATTCTATTCACATATTCTTCATGCACATAGCAATACTAACACGTATTTATTTATTTAACTGTTTAACAAAGTATGTGAACATGCGAGTTTCTAATTAGGTATAGGTTCAAAATAGGACTTTCGATGTGTGAGATAACAAAGTAATTTGTTACAACAAAATATGTGCTTGCGATGTATGATGTTCGATGTGTAATGATGTGTGCGTAGCTCATCTTTTTATATCAACGAATGAAATAACGAGTAAGTTACTCTAATATCTTTTCGATATTCCATTACATATACAACTATAATTTTTCTATGGTGCAATTACACGAATGTAAAGATGAAAAATTATAAGTGTCCGCAAACAAATATCTCCGCATTCGTATTATAAGTTGCATGTGTATGTGCATATACACATTTTATTGATCTTACCAGACTGTACGTGAAGTTAAGGATGTCTTTATTTTCAAGCCTAAGCCTAGATCCTTTACATTACGTCATATTTTATAAGTTTACCTCTAAAAAATATGAGCGTGGAATATTTTTCGGCAAATGCATTGTTTTTCTGGTAAAAACGAAATCTCGCGTATTCTCACGTAATTTGAAAATGATTGCCGCATCCCGCACTTTGTAGATTCGTAAAGTAGCCGTTAGATGGCGTATCCAGTTTCAATTGGCGAAACGTCGAAATTTTTCATCTCTACCAGATGGCGGCACGGACTATATTCTCCGTAATTCAATTTTTGCATGAAATTTGAATGTTAGAACGTAAGTAACTTTTACGTAGCGAGGCTGCATTCAGCCTAAAAAGAATTGCAATATAATATAATATTCGTCCGAGCTTGTTAACGTTAAAACTACTAAGAATCAAATGACCCCATTTACACAGAAAATCTCTATATAGAAAAAATCTTCCATAGATTTAGTATTAACGTCTCAGTTGCCTCCGCGTCGAGAGATGTAAAATTTTTGCGATGACAGAGACTTTTCGTTCAGCATGATAATTCTTAGTAGCTTTCGTTTTCTCGTAAAATACGAACAATAAAATGCCAGCTAATGTCACTTCAACAAAAACCAGGCATTGTTTGGTGCGATTTTCAACGTCCACTCATTCGCGCATTCTAACCAAAAATGCAAAATAGGTGTTGATATAAAATTGGATCTCCTCTTCCCGCGCTCTTCTGATTGTATTGACAATCCCTTATCGCTTTGGCTTTTCACGTCCAGAACACAAAGTCACAAGCTCGTCACGCGCAAAAATTCAATCGTTCTCTCATCCATCCCTACTACCGAATCCTCCAATCTTTCATCCCTTTCTTCGCTTCTCCAGTCCAACCCTCGTTCTTTCGTCCTCTTCGATAAAGGCGTTGTTTGCATTTCCTTCCACATCTTCCTCTTCGTCCTTTCTCCAGAGGGGGATGAAAACAGTCGCGCGGGTTCGCCGGCGTGCAATTTCGAAAAGCCGATTTCAATTCCGTTTCCTTTTACAGGCTGGAGAAGGAGGCTCCGAGGATTATAGGAATCGCGTGGACGGCTCTGAGAAGGCGCGCGCGAGAATCTCGAATCCTAGAGAGGGAGAAAGGAGAGGAGAAAGCCCTTTGCATCGACCGAGACTCCTCGCTATTTTCCTTTTTATCGGAAAACGCCGAAGATTTGCGGGCCTGGCGCGCCCTCGCCTTCGTCGGCCTCGTGAGTAGTAAGCTGGTGAGGCGTTTTCAAACCTCTTCGTAAATTCTAATTCTACGATCCAAGTTACACTTTACCCAACGAATTTCAATACTCTCCGTCTCGGTTTCACAAGTAGACCGCACAGAATTGACCTAGCACCGATTTTCGTGCGATACGGTGCAATCGCTAGCTTTTGACCAGTAACAAAATGCCTTAACGGGTTTTGTCTCGGAGATGTCTCGTTTCGGAGATATGGAATATATGCAAAACGCATCAGAGTAGGCGTAGGCCATTATAATCTGTTCACTGAAGTATCCCAGGTTCCATAAGTTTTAAATATAAAGTTTCAGATGCAAGTTATACTGTTTCGAGGGAAACATAAGATTGCCACCATTGATTGTACCATTGGTTTGATCTTGAAGAGTCATTTTATGAGATATTTCAGTGAATAGACTACCCTGTATATATTTCATATCTCCGAAATGAGACACCTATCCAAGACCTATTGATTGCGCCATATCGCGTTAAAATCCGTGGTAAGTCAGTTCGTGCGGTTCCATTGTTAGTAACATCGTGATACTTGACATCCGCACTGAGATTTCGAGTTTTTTTCTCAACGAGATTCATCTTCTACGTTCCGTTCGTCACTTTCATCTCCTTTTCGATGTGTTTCTAACTTTTGCACTAGGAAAACGAAGTAGAAAAGGGGGTGGCTGCGCGTTCTGTCGACGTTTTGTCATTTCTGCTTGCGCCACGCATAAACACATTTTTATGTGACACAGCAGCTGATATCCTTCTCTTCACCACGGGCGCCCGCGGCTTCTCCGGAAGGCGCAGCAGCCAGCATTCCCTTTTGTTCTCGACGCCGGGCGTCGACGTTGATATTCCGTCGGCGCCGCCGCCCTGCTGCGTTCTCGACGTCTCCGTCACCCTCGCCATCCCCATCATCCCCTTTGCCCATCCTCGTCTCATCTGCTAGTTTCTTCATTCCAAGTATGCATTGCTTCCGTATTCTCGTGTACCTCACAAAGATTTATACTCATAGACCGAGCGTTCTGTGAGAACCGCTGAAAACTACATCAAAACGTGAGAGCAATAGTGAGAGTGAGTGCGTCTCTGTCTCACAGGAGCGTTGATTGGGGGAATAACGAAAACGACGCTCCTGTTAGACAGAGACACACTCACTCTCACTATTGCTCTCACGTTTTGACGTAGTCTTCAGCGCTTCTCACAGAACGCTCGGTCTATGAGTATAAGTCTATGGTACCTCATGCCCGAGCTTTCTAACAAGCGAAAGGTCTCTGGTAAGAGAGCAAGAATCTAAGGCAGTGGTTCTTGATCTTTTCAAAGTTACGGAACACTTTGGATTAGAGGGATAATTTGCCCATGGTAGAGGCATTGTCTGGCAACTCTGCTCCTCACACGCTGGATGATAGTGACCAGGAAAATTGAGCGTGTACATATGTGTATGCTAAGGATGCAAATGGGTTAAGATCATATTTTTAGATGGTGGTTTAACCGATGCGGTGCCGGTATACGACAAGGGTTCAAATTATAGGATTTTTGTGCGCGCTGCATATTTACTAACTAGGTATAATATACATTGATGCAATAATTTCGCGGAGCATTTGTAACAATTAAGTCCGTGGAACAACAAGTCCGGTTAAGAACCACTGATCTATGGAAAGGAAGAACCCTTTCCATTCGATGCATTTCAAGCGAAATATCTATCGGTCGTCTAATCACGAGCGGAGCATCTATTTAATTTTTCAAAAGCCGATTCGATGAATTTAATGCGAAAAGGAACAAGATAAATTGCAGTTGTATAGTTCGTTTATCTTTGAGTAACCTTCGAATGGAATTTTTCAGCAACATTCGATAAATTTCACGCGGTAGTCTCGACTTACGTTTCTATCGCGAGTTGTTTTCTCTATACTCGTGTAGGATTAGCCGGAGTTCATGCGACGTGAAGTGGCGCACGTTGTTAATAACTCGTACGTCGATCTAATTTTCCCCGTGGGATATATGGTCCTCGAAGATGTCGTAAACGACGCGAAACGGAGAAAGGCTGACGTAGGTTGAGGCGCGGAGAGAACGAAAGCGAAAGTACGGGTGAGAGAAGGAGGGCGAGAGGGAGGATCAGAGGGAGGAAAGAAGAAGAAGAAGAAGAAGAAGAAAAAGATCCGCGGCCCTAGTCACCTTTACTTTGTAAACCTGGTGCTTTGTGAGCGCGGGCCGAACTACAAAAACTTTACAACCCCGTAATGAATGCAAGAAATAATTATCTCATGAATACATTACTTTTAGTGCCCTCCATCGCGCGTTTCGGCGCGGAGCGTAAAGAGCCCCATCGGAAGTTTCGGCGCATGCTTTGCCTTCTGCACGACCTCTACCTACAGTTTTCCTTCTGAATTATTTTCTTAACCGATCTCTAATTCAGTGATTCGCGCCATTACCAGACTCAGTGTCCCTCTTTCGATCCGCTGTCCCTCTTTCGATCGATCGTATGTAAAATTATCGGAAGGAAGGTGCAGGTGCCGGTAACGATCCCTTAAAAATTTCCAGTCCAACTTCCAAGCACGTATTCTCAATCTCTCCACCCATCCTCGAAGTACTCCTATCCTAAGAGGCCAATGGCTAAAGTTAAGTAAGGAAGTAACGAGGACGACGGATGATTTAGATTGATCGCGGCATCGAGGAATTGCATTTACTCGCTTAGGGAGGAAGTTTCGTTGGGACATATCGGTGGAAAGGCTTTATGCGAGGACAGCAATGTCGTGAGAGGACGATGCCAGGAGGAGAGGGTGAATGCCTAGCCAAGGGATGAAAAAGGGGGTTGAAGCCGGGTGGTAAGATAGGGTGAGAGTGGGTGGTGTTTGGTGCAGGAGGGGCTTGCGCTTGGACCGTGGCAACGGAGTGATTGATCGTTGCCTCGCGACACCCCCGTGTTCTCGTAGAGTGGATAAAGGGTGGGAAAAGGAGTGGAAACCCTTTCACGCTTTCACGGATCACTCACAGGATCACGTTCTCCTCCCCTTCCACCCCCTAAGTTCCTCTTACTCTCACCCCTTTCTCCCGGTACCACCCCTGGGTACACGGGACATGCATCACTCCGCCACCCTCTCCTACCCCCGCGCGTCGCGACTCTTCGCGTTACTCGTGGAAAAGGGTGAGTTTAGGGGTTGCATTCGTCGAGAGGTGTGCAACCGGAAAAATTTCGATTCTCGTATTTCGATTCTTATCCAATCTCGCAGGATTAAGAGGATCGACGAGCTTTCATGCTCTTTGGTATATTATTCGACGGTTGTTATCGTCGCGTTTTTGTTTAAATTTTTTTTTTCAATGTTTCTAGCGAATACTTCGAGCAGGGTGTGCGCATTTGAATTTAGTTTAGGGAAACTTTGAGGAGTGGATTTTTAATTGAAATTAATTCGGGATGATAATAGTATTCGAGCGTTTTATCTTGGGAAAATCAACGCCATTCGACTCGGTTCTCGACTTGTCGACTGACTCTTGTAGTTTAAATATCCGTAAAGTGAATCGTCGTCTCGGAAAATGATCGCCCATTTCTTCCAACTCTGAGAAGATTTATCGTGTTTTCCAAAGTGAGACGAGGAAAGTGTCTTTCTCGTTTACGGAGCGCATGCCTTCTCGTCGCGAGGAAGAAAAGAAGGAGGAGGAGGAGGAGGCACAATGGCGTCTCATAGATCAGACACCTAATTCTTCCTTTCGTTCGAGTGTTAACTCTTACGTCTTATTCATTTAGGAGTTCTATTTGAACGTGTCTGGCCATGCGGAAGTAGTAATGTCCGTCGAAATGCGTACACTCGAATGCAAGAGATGGTAAAATGTGGATTTCGGATTTTCTTCGTCGAACGCGTTTCTACAAATTCGCCAATGTCACGATCGATTTTACTAGCACAGATTAGCTAATTAACGAAGAGTATCTTTACGATGCAGGTACTTCATACCAGAAGATTTGGCCTGTGATCCTACGAGGGGGTTACACATCCCACAAAATTGGATATCGCTGTTAAATATTTGAAAGGAGGTAAGGGAGAATTTCCGCCTCCGTAGAATTTCGCTGATATCCCATGGGGATATACGCCGAAGTCACAAGTCTTCCCGAAAGAGGACCCCGGACCTTTCGATTTTTAGCGATCAATTAGCAAAGAGCCCCACATTTCTACCTCGTTTCGGGAACAGGTTTGGCGTCATTCGCAAACAAGCTCGAGGACAAGAATCATCTACAGCGACGTTTCCAACTTCCGAATTTTCATTGGCATCGTTCGCAAATTTTTTTAACCATCGAATTCAGCAATTTCACATGCGAGGTGCGAAATTTCTATTGAACAGTCTTATCTGTGCGTAGTCACTTTAAAAACCCTACACAAGACGGAAAGCACAGGGATCTTAATTTATCGAATCGTCCTCCGCATATTCTCGTATCTCGAAATAGGATGGAAGTCGAAAGGTCGAGAAGGACGAAAGGGAATATACTGCGAGGAGAGAGAAGTATCGGGTTTCTCGAGCGAGGAGAATTTTAAAATTGACGATCCTGGAGGGACGTAGGAATCCACACGGACGCACACACTTACCTTCATCGTATTCCTCCTAGTACCCTCTACTATCTTCACTCGGATCGGGAGAATGTGTTTTTTTCCGCGCTCTCAAACACGTCACATGAATAAAAAATATCCTTCAAACTTGCCAACCCCAGCGTCTGGACTTATGAGCGGAGCCACGAACGGACGAATGGACTTATGGACCCCAGGCTCCTACACGATTCGACGGAGTGGGTGGGAAGGTGGTGGCAAGGGAGAGGTGGGTCTCGTATTGTGGAATAAATGCTGAACGTCGAACCTTTCGGAAAATTTGTAAGACAAAGCTTCTCGCATCGGAGCTTATTGACTCGTCGTGAAACTTCTCGAAGTACCTCGAATCCTTCAAAACTGGACCGTATAGATACCTTGCAAATCTTTCACTATCTCCAGATAATACATACAGGGTGAGTTTTAATGGCTGTCCCAACCTTTTACCATCGGAGTTGCAGTCTGTTAGTATTCGTGAGTATTAACTCACTCCGATGGTAAAAGGTTGGGACAGGCATTAAAACTCACCCTGTATATCTTAAAATATATGTATTATCTTAAATTACAATAATTCTCTTTGCATGTTTAATATTTACATTCTTCACCCCTAGCCTCTTCTTTCCACGCATTTCTCTCTCCTCTCCATCATCCCTGTCACTCCTTTCGCAGTTATCCTTACAGTCCTGTTCCATTCCTCTCATCATCCTTTCCTCCTTTCTCCTCAATCCTCCTCCCCTGTTTCTCCGGCGGCCGAGCAGGCGATCGGGCCGCTCTTTATCGGCGGATCGATTCAATTCGAAGTTTCTCTCTTCGGTTCGAAGTTTGCAACGAGAGGAGAGGAGAAGCGGGCAACGCGAGCAACTGAAAACGTCGATTCCGGAGGTCGGCGTCGATAGCTTCTTCCCGCGGAAGCTAACCCTAATATATTGGATCGAGTTTTAGAGGGGGATGGAGTCACGTTGCGCATCCCTTCTCCTCGAGAGAAAGAGGGTCGTGGGGGGGCTGAGTTAGAAATGCGAGAAAATCGGAGAGGATGAGAGAGGATGCGGGAGCGCGATGGAAGGGAGGATGGGCGTCGGTGGAAAGCGTTACGGGTCATAAAGCATCTTCAGTCACCGAAATCCTCTCGAACGGTGAGTAACCACCCACGCCATAGACCCCCACGTCCTAGTATCGAATGATGGGGCGTCTCATCGGGCGTCGAAGAAATTCTCACGCGAGTCGCTTGATTTTCGAACTTGGCCTTTGAGAGGCGCACTACAAAATGGGACACGTAGAGTAGCAGTGGTAAACGAGTAGTAAGAATGGTAGTAGAAAAAACTTGAGAAGCGAAGTTCTTCTTTCGGAGATAAGAGGGCTGCTTACGATTTGGTTTGCGGTTGTCTTGAGTTAGGCAAATTTTCTCATCGTTCAGTTCCATTGAGGATAAAGCTTAACGATGGCTTTAACAATCGTAATTGTACACGGTAGGGGTCTCAAAGTGGGTATAAATGCAGGTTTCTCCAAATGTGGAATGCTCAGCTCGTATTACAATTCGAGTTGCGAACCACTGGCAATGTGTAATATGAAGATAAGATGTCCCCCTCCAAGGTTCCCATGTGCCCTGGCCCTCGATCGGGGATTATGTTGCCATCTACGCCGATGCAACCCCCGTACGAAAACATCGCAATTCGCGTTGGAGGACCCCAACCGGTCCCCGGCATCCCCTTAACCTTTTGCACCCTTACGCTCGTCACTATCCCCCGGAATAGCCGGGCATTTCTCTATGCCTGGAATATCATTGGATAACTTGGCTGAGTCCCTCTCGGCGTGGAAAAAAAAAAGATAAATATCTTTGGTGAATCCTTCGCGGTAAGAGCTATTCGCATGATTAACGAAAAGAACATTTTTACAAAACTTGTAGGTGGTACGCGTAAAAATGTAGAATATTTTTGTAGAATGGTATTACGGAATTATGTCGAGGAGCAGGAAAATGTGTCAATCTTTGAGACTTGGGTCGGTAGAGTTTCTTTCAACGTCACCCCGGTCGATGAACCAGCGGTTTTCGAAACCGTCGGAGCTGTTGGGGCGAGCCGACACCCAAGAGGAAGACCCGGGCACTTATGATTTTTTTAACGGGGGTTGCTTTCACTGCCTTATGGCGTAACGCGGGTGCCATGTTATTTTACACGGAGGTGAGTGAAAGAGATGGGAGAGGTGGAAGGTACTGGCGATTCCTTTTTATGTATCCACCAGGAATAAGTCTATCGCCGATCGCCGTGGTGCGAATGGGCAAGCGTTTTTATGCGACCACTCCGTTGGATGCAAAATTAAATTTGATCCTTTCGAAATATTTTTCGGGTCGACGATAAAGTTTCTCAAACACTTTCTCGATTGTTCCTCGGATGGTTTCACATAGTTACTATGACATAGAAAATTGCTATGGCCGGTCGTACAAAATATTTCCCGAAGAAAATTTTTCGCGAAGCCACGTTCGAGGATATTAGAATTTTTTACGATTTTCGTGCGAAGATTACATTCTCTTTTGTTGGTCCCTACTTCGTTTATCCTTTGTGGCACTTTTGTTTCGGATGCTGCCAGTAAAAGCGGGCCAAGCGTAAGAACAGTGGACGGACGGCTGATTCATGAAATTCCACCGTGGATTGCGAGGGGTCTTTCATAAAAAAAAAAAAAAAACTATTAAAAACTTAGGATCCTCGCTACGTTGTTTTTGCGTAATATGGGCAGCGATTTCGTGGTTACTTCTAATTTTACCAGAGGGACTCGAAGCTAAGGGAAACGACAAAATGATTACAGTTTCACGTTCCACTACGAAATACTTAAAACTCGAGAATACGTGGGTATCGTGTTTCTGCTTATCCGAAATGCTCATTCCTCTCTCCGTTTCGCTCGCACGCTCATTTTCGTCCTCCCCACGTTCTTCGGCATAAGAAATTCGCAGAATCCCGAATGAATGGCTGGCCGTCGGGCTAATATATGTCGGTGCGTCGCGAAGGGTGCGCTTGATACATTTCACCCCCGGGGGCCACCGTCGAGGTGAATTCGTCACGCATTTCGTGCTCCTACACGCCCTCCTACGCTCCCTGCCGCCGAATTTGTCCCGGGCATGAGTGAAAATCCGTCGTGGAAGACTTTACACGGGTGTCATAAGCTGGTGCACTTAATTTAAAAATCGTCGACCGGTCAAAAATCTCGAGTGGATGGGGTCCGAAGTATCTCTCCCTTGTAACTTCTTCTCCAACGCGGGAACTCGCGTGGAGGGTGGCTTTTGAATTCAACTATGCCCGTTTACAGTTCATTTCAATGCAGGAGGGTAGGTTAGCCGCTTGCTCGAACTACGTCCCATGGAATTTAAGGTCCGCCTTGGATTCGTTTCGCTTTTTCAAATCACAAAGGGCACAAATTGTCACACGTTCGTATACAATCAGTCCTGCCCTATTGACCGTGAACATTACTATTTACGTTTTATTATTTCGAAGCGTCGAAACAGTATTTGAAACGAATCCGAGGAAAATCTATCTATCCACTCCATCGACCTCCTTCTTTACGAAACGTAACAAAATCAATGGAACGATTTTAAAGAAAAAAGAAAGAAAAAGGTCAGGGAGTTGTGCTATTCGTTCGACTCTATTAATACGTCCTACCCGTACTTACGATCGATTCGAGATCGATCGTGACGTCTCCCACGATCGACGGAATAGAAAGGGCGAGGAAGGGAGCGTACGCGTCGGGCATGTGGCAAATTGTCGGGCGATTCTCCTCTCGGAGTTCTCAGGTGGAGGTGGAGGCGCCTCCGAGGAAGGAGTCGAGTAGAAGGGCGTCAGAGGGAGGAGGGAGGCTGGTTGGTCAGAAGATGAGGAGGGACGGGAGGGAGCGAAGAAGAGCGACCGAGGAACGGAAGGAGGCGAAGGATGTGCCCCAGGAACGGAAGGTGGTCGGTGAAATCTGCGATTCAAAGAGAGCGATCCATCTTGCGACATGCCAGGATTCAATCGTCGGCATTTGTTTGTGAAATCAGTCCCGGTGGACTTGTCCCCTCGGCCAATCTTCTCCTTCTCTTCTTCGTTTTCTCTTTCCCTTCTTCCGTCTTCGTCTCTCTTCTTAAGACTTCCACTCATCGATTTCACCTCCGCTTCGCTCTTCCTCGCGGATCTTCCACTTTCTCCCAATTCTGCACCGATGGGCTTACCTCTCCTTCGTACCTCTCGCTTCGATTTAGATCATTTGCTTTTACCTCTTTCGTTTTTCCAAAAAGACAAGTCGGTAACTGTACGAGGAAGGATACGAATATTCAAGTGAGCGGAGTGATTGTTTGCCGAAGAAAGACGACGGGGAGAGGTGGCGCGGATGATCGAAGTTAAGCGGGGTGAAGAAGATCGTCTGTGTTTGTTCGACGTGCCTCACGAAAAGAGCGAGAGTGGTTTTACGCGACAAATCGGGGATAATACGGGCCAGAAGATTTTATGAGAAATTGTGCGCGGTTCGATATCGAGCAAGCGGATATTTTTATTACGGGTATTCTAAAAATGCCGTACCCGGTGAACATTGTTACCTAATCGTAGCTAATCAAGGATGAATGAAACTTTACAAGTACTTATATTTACTTGCATCTCTGGGTCTGCGTGTACTCGTGTAAATTTAACAGTATAATAAAATATTAGAAAATTTTATTTATAAAATTTAAACATAATATGTAGTAAGTTTCGTAGGTACTATCTAGTGGATTGCTATTCATTTTCGCGCAAGTAACGGGAACATGCGAGGGACGAGCGCAATGAAACACAGGAAGGGACGAATTTGGGTTGTGTGTAATGGAAGTGTGCGTTTAATCCGTACAGGAGTTCACGAAGTGACCCCAGTCTCATCGAACAACTCTCCCTTTTCTCGGGATCGCCAGTGTCGCAGCCCGAACAAATTATTACTCTCCTTATGCATTCGTGAGTTTCGGAATTGGGGCGCTAGACGAATTATCTCCTGCTCTTTGCTTTCCATTGGAAAGGAGAAGAGACAATGTCGGATCTTGGCCAAGTATTTCGGGGGTAAAACTTCCTATTGTAAGAATGGACGACTCTTTCGGCCGGAGAATAGGTAAAAGTTCCAAAGTTTAGCAGAAAAGCTTAACGTTTAACAGCCATCCGACTTATTGCTAGTTCTCCTTTCCCTTCTCTGGTCCGTAGTGATAGTTTAGGTATCTGTAGCCCTGTGTTCCTTGGGCGGCGGTGTTGGTTACGTGGCAGGCGAACAGCAACATGTTCCTTGGCTGTACTCTCAAGGCGAATCTCATGAATATCATGGAGTACAGAAGAAGAGCTGCAAAAAGAAATCATTTCTCGATATCGTAAAACGCGAGAGTGACGAGAGAAGTCAAATTTTGAGAGCCGAATAAGATGAGAGTGAAAGGATCGAAGAGGCTGCGTCAGCATGTGGGCTCATTGGGGTTTTAAGCTCATTAAGAAATAAATGGTTGGTTGCCGCGATTAAAGGGCAATTATTTCATGGGCTCCTTTGGTTTCACCTACTCCTTTTCTCATTCGTCCTTCAATCTCGTCCCTTCCATCTGCTCTACACGCGCAGCCTCTCTCGTCTTTGCTCTCTTCTTTCTACCTTTCTTCCATCATTCCTTCTCATTATTCACTGTTGCAATTTTTATTGTTCTCATCATTCTTACACCCTTTTTTCTATTTCTCTCTCCTTCTTTCATCTTTCTACCTTTCTCCATTTTACGCCCTGCTAATCCATCCGTAATATGCAATTACGAACCGCGGATCAACTTCTCGAAAGGCCCAGCGGACAAATACAGTGTACTTACCCACAGTCATTTTACCACTGATCATTTTCGGATGCTTTTGCGTGTCGGATATGGCTGCTATGGGTATCATCCAGTTAAACACGGGACCCCAGAAGTGCGTGCTAAAAAGAGCGGTAGAGTACTATGTGCTATACGACATGAACGTTACGTGTTATACGGTAATGTACAATAAGATTGTAGGAATCCTTTATCGTTAAGTTTGTGTTACCTCATGAGATACTCCCTCATCTCTTTGTTAAGTAAGTTTTTCCCTCTTCCGCTCATGATATTCAATATACGGTGTCCATTGCTGACAGATATTACGAAACTTTCTTGCCAACGGATGAAAGTAATATAGGTTATGTAATTGTAACAATCGTATGAACTTGCGTCAGTGTATTGGAATTTGATTCTTCGTGCATCAACGCATACTGCGCTTCGACGTTTCGTCGAAACGATTGCCGGTCCGATGGAAACGTCCTGTTGGAGAACTCGTAAAATTCCCGATGACAACTCGGTTGGCTATGCGCCTCGGTTCATAATTGGCACATGTCCAAAAATATAATACACAAATATTTTGGTTTTCTCAATTTCTTAACGTAACGAATCTCGTTTAAGTTCACGAATCTTTTTAATCTCGATCTCCTCTACCTTGACAGGCTTCTGTCGAGTCATCGCTGTTAAATTGTAGCCACAGAAAAATTATTGACATTATCTTAATTATTTATATTACGTTGATTATCTTTCACTTTCTTCACTGGTAAAAATTCCATATATACTACGTTCGCTACGTTCACCACACTTTCACCGATTGAACTTGTCGAGTATGCGCAAACCACAGCACTCGCACGTGAGTTTAATTCCAGTGAGATCAAACAGATTCCGGTGACCGGCCTTTGTCAACATTCTGTTGTACCGTCCGTTTCTCACGATCTATTCTTCGACAAAGTTTTCAACGACACGCCAAAGTGTCCACGGTAAAGAGCTTTTAACGGTGAGAGAAGCACGACATTCCACGCAACACTGTCGACTATTAGAAACGGTCTGCTATAAAACCGGAATTTCGGGTTGCGCTACAGACGAGGAGGCCTGTAGATGTTTACGTGGCGTCGAGATATGGAAATCAGATATTCTCATGCGATTTCCATATCAAGACCTCGAGGCATTATCTCAGTAGTATAACGCTATAAATATTCAACTTCCGCAAACGATCTCGCGTGATTTCGTAAGCAATTGGTCTGTTGTTTTAGCCTAAGTAACGCGCTCTTATCTCCTCGTTGCTATGACGTCATAGTAATCACTTTACTCATACCGTTTCGACAATCGCAAACAATTTCGACATCCTACAATTCCACGAAATAAAAGAAAAAAATTATCTAATCGCAAACCATCGTGAAATTCCTAAAATCAATTTACCCATCAACCCCTACGTCTCCACTCACGATCGTAAAAAATAAAAGAACCCATTCACCCGTCGTTTCTTCCGTCACCCTCTCGTCCGAAGACGCAACGTGGCCCAATTTACATAAACAGTTTACACGGATAATTTATCATCATCCGTCCCTATCGAGGATCCACGCGGCCTCTTCTCTCTTTTTTCTTCTCATCGCGCGTGCCTGCTCCCACCCTCTCGAGCGACGTGCCATGGCCCACGCAGGCACATGCGCTCGCTTGCGAGGCGTCCTTATAATAAATGCACAGGTTATTATTTCGTGCGTATAATATTGATGGCGTTATGAATGTTGCATGGAGGGGTACGAGGCAGAGGCGTCCGGCTGGTCGAGGGGGTGGAAACCAGCTCGTAGGACGACGGGGTTGAATGATGGTGGGGATGCGCATGCGCCAAACTCGGAATGGTATTATTGATCTGCGAAAGGAGGCGGACTGTGGCAACCCCCTCTTTTCCAAGCTTCAGCGGCGTGTCGCGCCGATCTCAGCACCCTCCGCTTAGCCGCTTGGGCTTAGGCCTCTCCCCGAGAGAGCTGGCGAGATGGCGAGCGCATAAATGTACATAATTTCTTCTTCGCCCCTCGTTCTACTCGGTATACGCACGCACAAGCGGGCGGACGATCGTTTCTGGATTTTCCCGCGGGTACCGCGCCGCTCGCCGGGGGTAGGACGATCCCTTGAACTAGGATGAATTCGAAGTGAGCGTTGCCGGAGAATGAATTCTTTCTTTTCTCTCTCCGCTCGTGTATTCTTATACTCGCGCAAAAGTACTCTTTGTTCTCGTTGCTTATCAACACTATTCCTACACTGGAAAAATTGTATTCTTAAAATACAAACTTAATAATTCATCTTAATAGATATTCTTAATAGATAAGAATATTTTCTTAGCGATATGACGGTTTTTGGAATATATTCTTAATAATCCATCTGAATGTCGCCACACAATGCGTGTCAGTATTCGGTTAAGTTAGGTTACACATCGCTTGCCGCACATGTCGATGCCTGTATCTTGTTCCTCTTGCAATTCTGCGTAATTTCGAGTACTATATTATTTTGTGTGCTGTGTTGTGCAAAAAGTATGGATAAGGAAATGACGAAGTGGCTAGAAGAAGAGGATTTGGGCGATTTAATGGAGATATTTACAAGTGATAGAAATACATGTATATATGAATTGTAAACTTCTCTCGTGACTACATTTCTCAACCAATTCTGATTTCAAGATATGGATAATGTAATTTTTGACAATATAAAGAGTGAAGCATTTCATTAAGAGGTTTGTTTCCAATAAATATATACGAAATATATCCATACAAATTTTTTACCAGGTTATGTTAAGAATATCTGATAAAAATATCTGTTAAGAATGTTTGATTAGAGGAATCTGTTTAGAACATTCAACTCTTAAATTAAGAAGATCCTCTTGTTGCTTATTTTAGTGAGAAATATTCTAAACTTAAGTGGTAAATTCTTAAGATAAGAATACAATGTTTTCAGTGTACCACGACCGGTCGAATGAAGGTTTTTAAAATTTCGATTTGAATTTACTACATACAACGTAATTGCATCGCCTTTAAATTTCACTTTCTCTGAAATATTGAAAAATGTATTGTACGTATGTTTTAGGAAAAGTCATGAAATTTGAGAGCGTTGTGTATAGGAAATTCTAATGGAAATTTTAAAACGGTCATTTGACCGGTCGTGGTAGAGATAGTGGTTGAGCATCTTTAATTTCTATCTTGACACCCGTGCCTCTTTCATTCTTCTCAAAAGGTGCACCCGTAAACGCACACCCTCGGACGCGCGCGGCGAAAGCAGCGCCGCGCGCACTGGTATAAATAATGTATAGGTACGGCTGGCGGTCGCGCGCACATATAAATCCGTTTCTTATCGTCCCGCTCCTCGTCGTTCGCGAAGGATTTCGTCGGCGCCCCGTGGGACGCCTGGAATTTACGGACCTGCGAGATCTTCCTGCATATGCATTCCCGCGTGTATCGCAGCTCTCGCACCAGAACATTTCCCCTTTCCGAAAGCAAATCCTTATCCTGGGACTCTCCCGATTCCCCTTTGCCCGGCGAGCACCATTCGGGGGCACTCAAGAGTATTGCCGCTATTTTCTGTCCTCGGTATTACGGCACGGTACTTCTCGCGAGAAATGTCGTTTACATGCGCCTCACCATCTGACGCTCGCGCGTAGCGTTTCACCTTACAGCTCGAGGAGAGGACACGCCACCCACGTGGACGCTTCCTACTTCGAAATTCACGTAGTCGTCTTGAATTTCGCGAGGGACATCTCTCTCTTGAAGTTTTCTCGTCGCTCGATGAAGTTTCATCGACGAGAATTTTTCGCCTCGATTCCAATCGGTCGTGTTAGGGGTGCTCTCTTTCCTTCTTTTTTTTATTCATTCAAGACATACTTTCCAAGGATTCCGAAACCTTTTGCGATAAACTTCTCTCCGCGCGCACATTCGATCGGCGTTGCGCCGGCCGTCTCGACACAATCGCACGTATTTCATTTGTATTCGGACGGAGGGAATGGCTCGGCCTTTGATGTTTCTTGCTGACGCTTTCGCTCTCCGAAACCTTTTCCTATTCCACCCAGTCACCCTCCGACCACCCCTACCCATTTCTCCTTTTCGGTTCCCTTCACGAATCTCGCCTCTCTCACTTTCGCTCGATGCTCTTTCCTTTGCTCTCTCTCGTTCATTCTCTCTCTCTCTCTCTCTCGCTCTCCGTCACTCTGGTAGGCTGATCTGAATGCGTCCTACGTATTTGCCAACGAGTAACCCTCCACGATTTTCCTCTTAGAAGAGCGTCGGACGCGCGCACCCTTCACCCCCACCATTTCTTTTCACCCCCACGGTGTTCTCCTCACACCCCCCATCCCTTCCTGTTTTCTCACGCGCCACTCTCTCCGCCCTCGCGGGTCCTCGAGTGTTGTACGAATAAAAACTGGCACGTTCGCGTGAATTCGTTTTCGTCCGCTCGGCGCACGGCGAGAGGCAGGAAAGGAGGAGAAAGAAAGAAAGTGAAAGAGGAAAGGGGGGGTTTGGTCGTCGCACCCGCACGAGCGATTCCGAAGAGGAAAGAAGGAGGGTAGAGAATAATAAATTTCATCTGTGGCGCGGCTCGGCGAAAGGTCGATGCAATTAACTTGTGTTTGGTAAACTTGGATTTTCGATTCGTATTCGGCAACACGGAGTTGGCAATTCAATCGAAGAATGTCACGTGAAAACCCTGTATTATGTAATACACAATTACGTAGGGTGTTTAGTATATTTAATGAGATTTCATAAACGTCGTGTCACCAGGTAGAAGCTAATATCCGATTATTAAAGCAAACGAAGAAAGGTATATCGATGTTTCTACAATTTCACAAGTATCTTGGGATTTTAATTAAGAATGTTACATTTTGCTCCGCTTTCTCTTCGTTGGAATAAACTGTAAATTAACGGGCGACTTTCTTTCTATCGGCAGGCCATGCTCGTGTCGGGGAATCACTCGTCTGGTCCGCCGATGCAAATCAGTCAAGAAGGCGCGTCGATGCCAGCGCATTGTGCTTGCCCGCATTTCACCCTTTTTTCTTCTTATCCCTCGCGCGAGCCGCGGGCCGCTCTCTTCGTTATTTATGCACTCGTCCTCAAAGTAATTGTTTCCATCGGACATGGACCCGCTCGAGAGTTTCCCTTGATGCGCCGCCAAGCCAAGGGAGATCACCTCGTAAGAATCACCGGTCACGAATCGAGAATGTCACGTTCGCTCTCTCTTTCTCTCTTTCTCTTCTCTTTCCTTCCACCACATTCGATCGTGCCTGCCCCAGCTTCGTTCTGTCAGTCTCCTTAACCGACGATCATTCCCTTCAAATTATTTTGCGCGCAAAAATTCTTCGCGATTGAATTATTTCAAGAACGGGGGGAGTGTTAGAAATGTACAATGTACGCGGATTCGTGCCGATAAGGGAGAGACCGATCGATGCTTAAATAGCTTTGAGCATCGAAGTCCCGTGGTTTTCGACGTTTCTAAATTGTTCGTAAGAGAGACGTGGGCGGAGAGACGCTGGTCTGCACTCTCCCAGGGAATAAAGGAATCTGACATTCTTCCAGATGCTCTCTCAGTTACGCTCGTACATCAACGTCACTTAAAGTCAGGAAAATTTCTCTTAACAATTTCTCTCCCTGCGCCGCGCCGAAGGAATTGTCTTGAAGCGTGTATTTTTCAACGGCCAAGTCGTACCAACACGTTTCGTGATGTACGAGTTAATCGCGCGTCCTGGATATTGTTTTCGGAAAAAGCGCTGAATTCTTCTCCTTTACCGCGAAAAAGAAACAAAAAAGCATTAGCACCGATGTTATTAACGTCGGAATTATGTTTACGATTTGCGGAAAGTGCAGAGCCGCATTCGTTCGCTTCTTCCTCTGCCCCGAAGTTCCGTAGAAGTCTCGATAGAATTGATCTTCGATTGCATTTAATTGCGGGCCGATCGATCGATCGATCGATCTGTTAGCAGTCGAGAACGTGTGCCAATCGAATATTCAATATGGTCCCATTAATATCAGTCCTCGTAAAACTGTGCGCATGCTCTCCTTGAATTCCAACGATTTTCTCCTTTAATTAAATAACTACTACCGGAGAGAAAGGAAGAGGGTATCGGCTTCTGGTCCAATTATGTCAACTGCGATTCCTTCGTTCCCGCGCGATTGAGTGGTCCGAGAGAATCACCTTCTGGAAAGCACTGCGTTGTTTTTCGTAATTAAGCGATCGCACGTTCCTTCGGAAATTGCCTTTGGGGATGTAAACAAAATTCTCTCCATTAATTTTGTTTTACGTCTCAACGAGAAATTATTCAAAATTACCGATAACCTAGACGCGCAGGGTGAGACGTCCTCGCGAAGCCCTCTTTAAAAACATAGGCAACGGACCCTGCTTCTTTCACGAGAATCGATGCGGTGCGACATGTTCCACGCGAGTCGTTCCTCCGTTCCGACAAGGAAGGCGGAAATGTGCGCGGGCACGAATGGGCAACGTCGATGCGTCGTCGCTCTCTTCGATTCCTCGATATTTTCTTTTTTCGCGACTCGCTGAACATCCTTGTTCGCCATTCACGGCTCTTCTAAGGGGCCGAATGGAAATGGAGGAGTAAGAGTGCAAGAGAGACGAGCCGGAAGGAAGAAAGAAGAAGTGGAGGTAGAAGAATAGAGAGTGAGCGAGAGAGAGGAAGGCCGCGTGCAATCTCCGAAAAGCGTGATATAAGGAAGAGAATTATGAGGGCCCGGGGGGCCCGGTGAATGCGCGCCATTATTCCGCGCGATAAAGCAATTCCCTCCCGTGCACTCGTCCGCTTAGAATTATGCGTCTTCCCGCTATTTAGCATCGGCGTCGGCCCCGCGTCGCCAAGAATGTAACGAGAGGGGGTGGGGAGGGTGGTTCGAACAGGGTAGGTGAAACGGGGGAAAGATGGAAGGGAGAGAGAAAAAGTGGCGAGCGAAAAAAGAGAAAAATGCAAGTGGAAGCTTCCAGTGAACACGGGCAGGAACGAACGGAAATGGAAACTGCTCGACGATAAGATCGTCCTCTGTACTAGAGAATCGATTCGTTACTGTCGACCACGATCGATCACCGTATGCACTCGCTTTTGAGAATTGCTCCTTGATCCCGTTTCGCGCCACCTTCGACGCGCGCTTCGCGAAATCAGCGTTGGTAATCGTACAGCTTGCATTTTATTCTCGATCCCGAATAAATGTCCGTTTCACGATTTACCGATTTCAAATCATTCTCACCCTATCTCTCGTTATTTTTACCGTCTCTACCGTCCATTCTTAAAAAAACGTTCCTGGATTTCTTTCTCTTCCAGCGGACTTTCCTGTCCTCTTCTCTCTCCCTCTCTCGTGAACTTTCTCTTGCCCTTTTCATCCTGCCCCACTCTCCCCCTTTTCATCCTTCTCTCCTCGAAGTAATCACAATATGTATGAGAGGCGAGAAGACAGAAATCCGTCGAGATACGACAGAATCTCAACCTAGCACCACTCTCGGGCTCCTCTCTCATTGGAATTGCAACTAGTTCGCCACTACGGGGAACTACATACATTATTCCACGCCCACCCGGTATAATTTTACGCAAAAAGATCCTGCGTGGTAACCGCCTCTCGGCCACGGTGACCATTCGACCGATTGTTTCGCAAAAGCATGCGCGTTCTCGCGAGCGCCCAGCGGCGCGAAATAAAAGCGTGCGGTGCGCCAGAGGGAAATATAGCGATAAGCAATATAAGCCATAGATTACCTTCTTTTCCTAATTGAATTTCATTGCTCTCTCGATAAGCCCACGAGCACGCGGGTGTCGATAAGATGAATTTCCATAATTAAAGGGATTCCTTTAATTGAGTTAGGGTATACAATCGAGTGTATACCGTGCTCGACGGCACGTGGGATTTTCTGCTTGGTGCGCGCCACCAATGGCACATTTCTCTTCGCTCATTTTCATTTCTCGTTTTGGTTCCGCGACGTCGAATACGAATAACGTTGTACTCGCGACGGACGAATCGTAAAAGTCTGTAAATTGTATCCGAAATTACCAATGGATGAACTTTCGCATGCAGGAACCACCCAATGTGGCTTACCAAAATGGAAAAGAAGGGGGAGTGAAGAGAAAAAAGGCACATCGGGCGCGCAAGGAAATTCGAAAAGCTTCGTACGCATCGCATCTCTTTCCACTTCCATAAATATGAAGCCCAGGAACCCAAGGGAGCGGTTTTAGGTAGGACGAATAATATCGGCCCGTGTTTTCCTTAGCTCCGTTGAATTATTATACGATTCATGTTTCGAATTGACTCACAAAATACAAAAGCGGAAGAGTAGGGATGTTATTGCACGACGGGGGAATATCGCGAATGGTTATCTCGCGTCAGTCGAGGTCGAGGGAAAATCTTGTATTTTTACAGAATTCCGCTTTACTTTCTAGCTTGGTGTTTTGTATGAATCTCTCTCTTGTCCACGAGCTCGAGCACTGATCACCCTGAAACTTTATTGAAATGAACGACGGAAAGAAGACGTCCGATCCAACGCGAACTAAAGTCGTTTCAGCCAGGCTCCGTTTTCCGGGGTATCGTGTTCGTTTAATAAAATCCGACGGCGTGTTTGACGCCGGGATGAAATTCTTCGCTCGCAAGAATGAGTAATTCGACTCCCAAACGTGAGAGATGATCGCGTTGAATTGCGCACGTTCCCCGCGACTTCTTCCCGCTTCTCCTGCCCGGCGTAATGAGGACACTGGTCTCGGTAAGACGAGACGGTGTCACCCTACCCGGACGATTACGTCCAAATGGGCTCTTCGATTTACGAGGACGACGCTGCGTTAGAATGCGTTTCGCGAAAGCGCAATGTCGTCTCGTAAAATATCGGAAATTTTGCTCGATGGAAATCGTGCGTTGAAACGATACGGAGGTGTCCAATTTGCGTACGTAACGTTTCCAAAGTAAGCATGACCAAGGTGAAAGTCACTTCTGTCCAATCTTCGTCTCGTGCCAATCGAGCAGATCAGAGGGAATATAATCACGCGGGACATCCGATTCGACGACCCTACTCCGTTCTCGGCTGATCGGCTTGCCGAATTTCGCGGAGAGCCGAGGCTAGAACCAATAAAAATGCCCGGCATTCTCCAGCTTTTACGTCTCATCCACCGCTTCCTTTCCTGCCTCACCTTCGTACGCGCCTCCTTCCTCATTCTCTCCTCTCTCTTCTCCGATCTTTCTCTCTCTTCCTACTTTCACTCCTTCCACCTACCCCTTCGAGACTTCACCGTGTCCACTTCTCCACCTACGTCTCTCCTCACCTTTTTCTCCTCCTCTACCTTGTCCTTTCCCGAAGCCCATCAAAGACTAACCAAATATTTGGCGAGGTCCTCGCCGACCCTCCCAAGGGGGGTTGGAGGCGGAGAGCGGTGGAAGGACGGGGTAGAGTTGGCAGGAGGATGGGCGAAGAGGAGTGCCGACAAACGTCCGTCGCTTTAAACGTTACTGTTTGACCCTTCGCGTATCGAGGGCTGGATGGAAACTCTTTTGTATCAATTCGCCGTACCCTCCCACCTACCACCCTACACCGACGAAATCGAATTCGGGAACGATGCTTCAGGTGCTTTCCGTCGAATTCGAGTCGCCGACTCTTTCCAATCGTGGAACAGGAGAAGAGGGTGCGACTAAGGCTCGCTAAGCCCTAGTACCTTTGACATTGGATACTCCTCCGGTTCACGTAAGTCATAAATGGAAACAACTAGCGCCAACGTTGCAATAGTCAGGTTTATTTCACTTCTGCGTCAACGTACATAAGAAGTCAAATTTGCACGATCGTTCATCCATTTTATACCAGACGAAGAGAATTTGAGAAAATTCTCACGATCGCTGAAATTACCGACAACTTAATATCACGATCGGTTCCAGGATCACGAGCGAAGTGTATTATCCGTCTCTTTTACAAAGCTGTACCCTTCGCTCCATTTACTAAAAAACAAGCCTCGCCATTCCATTCGCTCGAGCCTCCACCCACGCGTTTCTAAGGAATTCCACGAACCGTACCCCCATTGATCGATTCCTTGTTAATTAAAGGGGGCACGCAGAATTGCGTACACCTCGTTGGCGGATCGGGTGAACGGCGAGAGAGGGCGAGACGAAACGGGGAGAGGGAGTGAAGAAAAGGAGAATGAGAGGGCAGGCGAGAGGACGATAGTCAGTCGGGTTGAGAAAGGGGGATAATACCGAGAATCGATTGTAAAGGGACAAGAAGAATCGCGATCGGGGAAAAAGTATGAGCGAGATCGTTTCAAGGTAGCGGGAGCGTGCCGATCGAGATGATCCTCCCGCTCGATTCTCCCCTCCTCCTACCGCTCGATCTTGGCCTCCTTGAAGCGTTCTGCATAAGTAGCGCATGAATATTCATGGGACGATCCGGGCGGAAGGTGGGGAATGATTCGAGGAGGAGGATGCGGAACGATTAAAGAACCTAAGGAGGGAAGTTTCATTCGTCTCAGGAATTCATCGCGAAGAAATTGATGGGAGAGTTTTGATTTCTTTGCCAGGTTAAACGACGTGCTCTCGATTGCGCTCGCACAATGACGAGAAGAATGCGCGATGCGTATTGGCTCAGATCTCGTGAATATTTCGTTGAAATTGTACAGAACTCGGTAGAACGAACGTGTCCATTGATTTAATTTCGAATCGAACGTATTACGAAATTTCCTTTGGTGTCGGAAGATAAACTTCCCACGATGCTCCAACGAGGTATCTCTTTCGACGAACTTCAATTATCGAACGATTTGTTTATCGGCCCTCGTGTACGTCTTCGAGGAACGCTTCCTGCATTTTAGCAGCTCGCGTTCGCGCATTTATATCTGTATATACGTCCAGATTCCACGCTGTGTACGAGGAGAAATGCGATCCGTGCCCTCCTCGTCCTCCCTCTCTAACGTCGCCACTCGTTCTTCTTAACGAGCGCCACGATCCATCGGCGAGAATTGGCTAAAAACGATATTAAACCGGGGGCGATAATAATTCCACGAAGGGAACAATACGATTCGTAGCGCGCAAGATTTAATTGTTGGACCGGAATGCCTCGGCATCGGATGTGGAATAATAATTCGATGCACGAGAATCTGCTGCTTTTTGGAACGGAAGTTTCTTCGGCGATCGAGAATACAGGAGAGGGAGGTTGAACGTGGACAATAAAGCGGGGCATTCGGCTCTCCGTCTTTGAAGTTTCTGCATACTAATGAGTTTAATGGAGAAACAAAAGCTTCGGTTTGTTCGGATAGCCAAAGATTCTTTGGGACGGTGAAGATTATTACCATTTTTGAGAGCGTTTTTCCTTTTTAGTCGACGAAGATGCGACATAATTGTTGCGCTTTGGAATTGGCTATTTTCTTTCTTCTTCTCGAGAGAGAGGAAGAAAAAAGAAAGCCTGTGCACCGTGCGCGATCGTGACTACAGAGTTTGCAGGCACTCTTTATTACTCTTGGAAACGTAATTTGTGCAGCTTTGGGATCGGACGTATTGTTCTTCTGCTTGCTGGAGACGTAACGAGGAACTGGCTCGTCTTTTCGTCTTCTTCTTCTTCTTCTTCTTCCTCCTCTTCTTTCTACTCGTTCCTCTACTCGCCCGTTTTCTTTTCGCCTTCGTCCTTCGACTCGACCGTCCCCTTTCCCTTCCTCAACCCCTTCAATCTTCCCGCGCCACCTTCTTCACCTTCTCCTTCTTCCACTTTCCCAACGGGCACAGTTCCTACTCGTCTCTGTCATTCCAACCGGGCACAAGTTTGTGGAAGCGACTCGGGACTCGCGACAGAGGGTTCGTTAATGAGCAAATACAGGGTGTCCATTAAGTTACCGGCAATCGGTGCTCCATATAATTCACTCGGTCGAGGAGAGTGATTAGATTCGGATTTACCGTTACACCGACTTCGGTGCCGCGGGTTCCGTGAGGATAAAATAAATTCGATTTGAGGAAAACCACGAAGTGAATAACACTTATTTCGAAGAGATTTCAAAGTCTGGCATTTCTGGCTTTTTTTTATATTCAATTAGCGAAGATTCTTCGGTTCTCTCCATTTTTAATCTCTCTTCGGTACACTTCACTCTTCGTATTCGCGCCGTTTCTCCCTCTTTTTCCACCGATTATCCCGAATGCGTGGCTGTGCGAATGCGCGCAATTTTGAGGGTGGCTGGCTTTCGTGGACCGTGGGGGCCTTCCTCGAGGTAGAACGAAGCCCTTTGACTTTCCACCCGCTCCGAGGGATTCGATCCGATACGATTCGAGGAGCATTCAATTCGCTAACGAGCCACCGTGATTAGCCGGCCACTGTCCGAGGGACGGGCGGACTGGAACCCTCCCCGTTCACCCTCTCATTACCCCGCGAGCCACCGTAATTTCACGGAACAGTCGGTCTAAATTAGCTGGCCCAGTTTGTACGGCAGCGGAACGTTTCGAGCATTCCTAGCGAAGCTGAAAAGTCGTCAACCTGCTTGACGAAGGAGCAAGAAAACGACTCTCTTTCTTCGCTAAACCTGATGAATCATCGACTACTAGACCGTTTTAATGTGGATCGTTTAGAGGCGGAAGAGAACTAGGGGTGTGAAGCTAGTTGGAAAATAGACTTCATCGTTTACGAGACGTTTCTGGAATGTTAGGATTTTTCTCTGTATAGCAATTTGGGTTTGGACCTTTAGGAGGGTGTCCGAAAAATGGTACGAGCAATTATTTTTCATCGAAACCGTAATAAGTTTTATGAAATCATCGGTTAGCTCGACGATGTTTGTTTTAGGATTAACGTCGGCTCGAGGTGGTCGGCTGTGGGAAGAAATAAGAGACGTACGAGTGTACGAAGAAACAATGGAACGGAGGAAAAATGTCGAGGACTGATAATAACGAAACGATTTCTCTAACATATCTTCCGACCATCGACTGCTATAAAGAAAAGTATTCGGAACGTAAAGTTGATTAGACGACGATTTTTTTGAGCATGCCGCGTTGAAAATTATACACCTTCGGATTGTTCTCGATAAAATTATTCTCGAAGGTCTTTTGGGCTATACGGTAAGAAACACGAGAAGTTTGATGGTTGGCAAAAGTGGACGGAGGAGGAGGGTGAGAAAGAAACAACAAAGTCTGTCGGAGATTGCTTCTGATATATAATAAAGACAGCATTTCTCCAAGGGATTTCAGAGTAACGATCGGATTCGTAGAACTAAAGATGGAAGCTTGAAAGTTGCCCAGGACGCACGCTGTGGTTTGCCGCGATTAACGCATCTTATAATTTCCAGAGTGAGTATCGCACGGATAATGATAAAAACTGCACTGGGTAAGAAGAATGTCGCGAAGGAGACGTGCAAAGACAAAGGGACAATTTAGCATGAAGTCGAAAAAAAAAGAAGAAAACTATAATAATTTCAATATACGATATCAGCGATGTTACATTGCTAGTTCGAGTAGAAGACAATTTTCAGCGAACTTCAACTCTTCCGGGATATTTTACAAGCAACAAAACTCGGAAGTAATCCGACGTAAGAAAGAGCACGTAGAGAAGCGCAGCGGCGGCAGCTGTGCAAGAGAAAAAAAAAAGAAAAACTACGGAGAAAAGAAAAGAGGCGAGGGAAGCGTTTGCTAGATTGCTTCTGATAGATAATAAAGAGAGCATTTCTCCGAGGGATTTCAGGCTGATGGTAACGGTAGCGCCGGTCGCGTCTGTCCACTGACAGGTATTATAAGTAATTTCGGGCGAGGCCGAGGGCAAAGGACCACCAGGACATGCAGACCCAAGGTGGAAGAAGAAGACCTGTCGGATGTTACGAGCGAGCGGCGTGACACCAGCCTCGTAACTTCCTTCCTCATCTCTGTTACTGCTTGATTTTTTATTTCTCCCCTCCATTTTTGGACGTGTTTGGCGCACGCGCTACGAACCACCTGGACGTGGCAATAAAGATAGACGCGGAGCTCGGGGTATTAAAACGGCAAAGTGGCCACGTTCGTTTTTAAGAGCTTTATCGCGCGAGAAAGACGATACAGGGGAATGTAAGCAGGTTAACGGTAGGAAAATGGTATCTGGGAGCGGTTCGATGCTTCGGCCCGATTCGGCAAATCTAAAATCCATCAGGGCCACGATAAGAAGATTCTCGAATGGAAGCAGTCGTGATCTTTGTGTTCCGCGCCTCCTGTGCTTGTGTCTTTCAAATTGCGCCACGACATTCGGCAATCGCGTTCACCAAATCCATTGCTCGTAGAACACAGTTGTAGAGGTACGCAGTAGGGAGAAAGGGGACCGGTGAGAGACGCGCGTGTGTATCGCGCGGATTGCCCTGCTGGCAAACGCTGATAACGCTTGTCGCTCGCTTCTTATGTCTCGGCGCTTCAGTTTTCGGAGAGCTTTAGGCCACGGGGATGGCGAATCGACGTGACGTCGGGGGTGGAGGCGTGGGAGACTTTAATTAAGAGAAACCCGCGCGTTTTGACGGTACGAAATCGGCTGAAGCCTCCGTTTACGCTCGAGGGATACAGGCGGTCTTTATGATGGTGGCCACCCCTTGGGCCACCCCTGCTTCACCCCTCTCTCGACCATCCCCCGGTATCCATCTGCGCTCGCGAGATAGGCCTAAAAGCCTCCGGTATTATTGAGCAATATGGAATTGCTCGAAGGTCTGACTCTCCCCGTTTGCGAAACTCGTCCCTCCCCTCTTCAGTAAAGAAATCCACCCCCCACGCCACTTTCACCTCCTCAGGCGCCACCGAGACTGGCAGCATTTAATTGCTCGTTTAATGCCCGCGCCTCATGTCGCGCAATCTCGCCCGACTTTTGGTAACACCGAATGCTACTTTGGCCACTGTTGTTACCCGGCTGGAGAAGGATCGTGAGAATGCGAATGCCGCTGGCGTTATTATAGACGGAGCCTGATAATTACCATCCTATTGGACGAACGTACACTGTTCTGTCCCTGGAAAATGTTTCACTTAAGGGTTTCACATTGGATGTATCTCGGTAGGGATCTATTTATCGCCGCCTCTTCGTTCTCTCTACCGGAGAATTCGCCGCACCCGCAAATCATCCCGCGAATCGAGAAAGTTGGTTGGCGTAGCTTCGCGATTTATTTTTGTATCCTCCCTTTGTAGAATCCCACACACGTCCCCGCGTGCCCTTTCTTACGTACCAACACAATTTTACGCGCCGACGTGCCCCTACGTGTGATCGACACGCACACGTACTACGTGCTGTATACCTTGGCCGGGGCTCATCATGTGTCCCGAATAAACGGCGAAAACTCAATTGCCCGCCGCGCTGAAACTGTGGAAAAAGATTGCGAAACTCTTGGCGAAACTCTCGTGAACATAATTTTTGTATTGTTTGCCGGGCGTCCGGGCCATTAAGAATTCCGGAAGACACGCCGCGGGATACGCGACGACGAAGTATAACTGCAATAACCGAAATTATGGCTGCTTCTCACGGGAATGGATTTGTCCCGCGGAATATTGAGAAACTTCAAGTTCCGTTTTGTGCGCGGCCACGTAACGAGATGCTGCTTTTCTTCGTCTATGTTAGGGTGGATGATAAATTAATTAAAAAGTGTGGCCTACTTTATGTCGATAGCATTCTTTAACGTTGTCATGTTGTGTCTCACATTTTCATGCAACGAAGCATCGATCGTGCTGGTCAGTTATGTGACACGAAAATGTCGAGTCGTCACCTTGACTTTGACCGGCGACAACCCTCTACCCTAAAATTAACCACGCAACCTCGTTTAGCAAGGGGTTAAACACCCTATGGCTGGACTTATTGTACGGCCTATTAACAAAATGGGCTTTAAAGTGTTCGATGAGATAAAAATCACCCTAGCGTGACGCTCGCCCCTGCCACATTACCATGAAGGGTTAGTAGAACCCCTCTATGCATCACAATTAGTTTCACGGGTCTTACCTCGTGTAACAGGTATGTACACACAGGTGATTCCGCCGAGAAAGATAGTAAAGATTGGCTAATAATAAATACGCGCTTACGTATGAAACGATTCCTTTCTTAGGTTCCTAGGGTAGATCGAGGGGGAATCTTAAAAAAATTAATATACGATTGAAGGTTAATTAACACGGACTCGTGGTTTCTATTTAATGTAAAAGGTGGAGCACGGTGCTCAATATTAATCGATAATGTTTGGTTAGCTGAATTTTTTAAAAAATATCAGTTTTTCAAATTTTTCTTATGGTACATAGTATTATCGCGTAAAAAGATATTTCGACAGCAATGGAGAAGGAATATTCCAAAAGGTTGAGGCAGAAAGAGAGTAGGAATAAAAATATAATACACGATCCGCTTCACGAATGTTTTCTTCGTGCTAGATGTCGTTCCCTTTGTCTGGCAGCCGGCAGTGATTTTTCCCCTAGTCTGGCCTTCGGTAGCCTACGATTGTGCCGAATTACCAATTGCTAACAACTGCGCTCAATCGCTCGGAATAATGATGACCGAAATGGCCGGAGGAGAATGTGCTCGACGCTCACGAGTCATTCATTACCTTACCGAATCTAAGGCTACCCTTGAATATTCAGTTTCGCCTTCCTTTTCAGAAGGAAACAATTTTCTTGCAAATGTAAAAATGACTATTCGTCGAACCTTCATTTACGTACTCGTGAAAGCAAGTTTACGATCGATCCCTTCATCGAGAGGGCCACTTTTCTCTCACCTCCGTAACGATCCAAGCTGGAGTACTCTTCAATCTGAATCTATGCGTTCTTACGGCGTAATCGAAGTCGAGAATGCGCCAGTTATGTGCGGGGATGGTGGACATCGGTCCTGCGATTCCATTCCCGTAATCCGTTCTTAAGCATGGGCCCTCCCCCTTTTTTACGACGCCTCTAGCCTTCATTCGCGCTAGCCGCTCGAGATAGCGCCAGCTTTATTATAGATTGACCCCCGCACTCGACCCACCCCCTTCCCTCGCGTCATTCTTTCCTCTTCTCTCCAGCCCCTCCACGCTTTCTCTTCCACCGTCCCCTGTTGGCTCGCTGTCTCGCTCTTCTTGCCCTCCCCTTTCTCAATTTCCACCTATTCCTCTTTCCTAGTCACCACTACTGTCTCGCGCATTTAGGTGTGCGCGCTCGTTTTGTCTATCCTTCTCGAGATTTCGTTTCTGCTCCTCGCTCTTTCGTCTCTTCATACCTCCTATCCTCTCCTTTCACCCTCGGCTTCCCAATCTTGGACCCCCAAGGACACTCTCACTCATCTCGAGTCCACACCCTTTCGACCATTTATCTCGATCGTTTGCATCGAGCGAGAGTTCTCGATCTCGCGTACCATAAAGAGACCTTTCCCTTTTCCCATCGCATTATGCCGTAGGACGATCGATGCCTCGGAGCTTCGGTTAGGGATAAACGGTGCGGCAGATAGCGCGAACGGCAGACTCTTAGGGATCCCAGTCTAAATGATAAATTCAAATAATGAATTTTATTCCTTACCCTTGCCATTCTCAGCTTGTATCTTGAAAAGTGAATTTTATCCGTGACGCGTGAGTAATCGTACGATCGAGGGTCGAGGATTACAGCAACCTGTTCGGCAGGGTTCACTCGCTCGACACTGTTGAGAATCACTAGCCTAGTTTATCCGACATGAACTTTCGTACATAGAAGACGGTTAAAGAACACGGAACAGTTTGACGGTATTATTACAACTGCGATTCTCATTTGGACACAGGTAGAGTATACCACGGGCTTGTTGGTGGGAGATGTTACTCACGAGGTAAGGTGTTCGTTTACATTCGACGTATAGAATGAGATTTGGAAGGATTTTGAAAAATCGCGGAAACCCAGGTAAACTTTGGTTCTAGGTATCGGAGGAGAAAAGAAGGATTTTATATTGGGAAAATAAATATTCTTAGCTCGATGTAGAGGCGGTGGAAGGTGGAAGGGAGCGAGGAATCGTAGTCGAAGAAACGTGCTGTAGGGTCGACGAAGCGACGTAGGAGGGTGGAAAAACGGCGATTCGAGGGATGGTGGGGAGGCGCGAGGGTGAGAGGGGGTGGGACGGTTTTCTCTGTTCCCGTTCTACCTCCGTTTCTCCTCTTCCCTTCACTCTCGCAAGCGGCGGTGGGGGTTTCGTGTGGCAATCAATGCCGTTGAATTAACGCCTGGCTGCCCGTTTGCGGGAAAAGTAAGATTAAAAGAAAGAAGAAATGGACGCCAACTACCCCGCCAAGCAACGTCCGGCTTTGGAATGGCGGGGGTGGCTCGAAGCAACGGAATGTCTATAACGTCGCTCTAGATTCCCTCCTATTTCACTGCTTGCTTAACTTTTCGTTCCCTCGACAGTCACGTTCCTCGCGTCCCTTTGTACGCTTGCGAAAATCTTTTCCAAAATACTTCCGACGAGAGCTCCGCCACGAGAATACGGTTCGCTCGACTACCGGGGATTGACAATTTTTCGGATTGATTTTTCGAGAGGTTTATATTTACGGGAGAAGGCGCGAAGGGTGCAGGCTCTTTCAGGATAATTCGTCGGGATTGGTAATCTTCGATGATCATGGGAAGCCATTGTTCGTTTCAAAGCATACGGCGAGTTCTCGCGGTAAAGGTCCGTCCAACCCTTCTCTTAGCCGCAAGGTATCGACTTATCGGACGTTCCGATTGTAAAGCGTCTTCGACCTCACCGCATTGTTTATCCTCGAAGCGGAGTACTTCCGACTAGGGTGCTTTAATGTTCCATAAAGGGACAATTGTTGTGACCTACTCGATAGTCATTCTCTAATTAATCAAGCAGGATAATTAATAAGTATCTTAAATAAAAGAAACTGTTACTGTTGAATTTCCATCGGGCAAACTAACTCCGCAAAGTCGATTTAAAGAAAGACGTTGCTTCGGAAAAGTTTTCAGCGAATCGCGCGAGTATCGATTCGACAATAATATCTCGCGAGACGATATATTGTGGCCCTTTAAGGCGGACAGTTTTCCCCCAGCCCCGTGAACCTGGAGTATATCGCTTACCAGACGCGCTCGAAGCTCGTCTCAATCAGAAAGGGATCCTCCGCCACCCGTGGTGTGATTGGTGGTAGCCATGGATCATTTTTTAAGGCCCGGTGGCTGCACCCTCTCGATAAGGGCGCATAGGAAGGGCCACGTTCCTCTCTCCTTGTATTGGATTGCTCGCCTCCTGGTTCGCAGTCGATCAGGAGGGAGTGACTGTGAATTAAGTTTAAAGCCACGCGATTGGTCGTTTCGCACCCTTCGTCTTTGCATACGCGCGTGTACCCTAACCATAACCCTTTGGACGATGGGCGGCGCCAAACTTGACCCTTTTGGAATTTAAAGGCCAAGGGTAACGTCTTCGTTTCTATTGGAGGAGAAGAGAACAACCCTCTTGGATTTGCATACAGATGCGCCTAGGGGATGACACGGTTTTTTTGGGGGAAGGGTGGAGAATGGTAAAAGGGTGACCCATTTTGAAAATTATAGGGCAAAGAGCAAGGGTGCTAGCTTTCGCTCTCCGTTCTCTTTCTTTCTGTTTTACATACGATTGCGCGTGCGCCCTTGCTAACCCTCCTAAAAAAGGGTGGCAAATAACTCACCCTTTTGAATTTTACGACGGAAGGGTGATACCTGACCCTCTTATTGGTCGACCGAGGAGGCCCTCGCCGAAGGGCGGTTCTTATCTTGCTTTTGGAATTTAAAATGTAAGGGTGAGGTTTAACACAGGGCTTCTATTGGACCGACGAAAAACATTCCTTGAACGGAGAATTCATTCTGCGAAACGGCGGCTCTCGAGTTTTACTTGCTTTTCCAATTATGTCGAAGGGGGCTAATTTATCTTTTTCAATAATTCACTCTCTATTTCTTTCTCACTAGTTTTTGCATAAACGAAGAAACGGTTTGCTTTCCTCGCGAAAGGGGGATATCGGATTTCAGTATACCCTGCTCCTCCGTGCGCGACGTCTCACGCAGGCCACCCTGGCGTTAATTCCACGTCCCGGCTGATTGCTTTTACCATTGTTACCATAGTTACGACGCCGAGAAGGAGAAAGCCGCGTGTCCGCCGAGGAGAGAATCACGAGGGGAGGCAGAAGGACGCGGTAAGACGGAGGGGACGAGCGACGTAAGGGGTGCTTAATGAAGCCAAATCCGTTTACGATGAATACCACGGGACCGTGGAAGGGGAAGACGGTTCGTTAGATGGTTTGCATTGTGAGGACAACACGCGTCCACCCTCCTAGAAAAAACGTTTCTTTAAAGGCTTTTCGGATTACGCGCGCTCGCGGGTGAAAAAACGTTTCTGAAAAATTCGTCACACCCAGTCGAGCGAAGTTCAAAGGATCATTAAACGAATTTGAGATTTTACTTATGCGAGAGACGAAGGAGATTTATCCGTGACTCGAGCATAACCAATCTCCAAAAAAAAACACTGATTTAACTTGAATAAAAATTTGCAAGTCTGTAAATTTGATATCGAGCCTTTCGCGATTCCTGCGCGGGATCTCTCGTTTGCGTGCGGACGGAGGACAAATCGTGAATTTGATCCAATACTAGGGGTGTTTCTGGTAATTCTAGGATCGCGTGAGGACCATCGAAAACAATCTGTGTAAGACACTGGAACGTTCACACGCGACAGGGCTGGTAACAGAATCTCATTCCAATTGCAGAGACTATCCGTGGTAATTTGTCTGCCCGAACAACGTCAACGAAAGTAAACTAATTAAATAAAATGAGAAGTCACTTTTTCCCTTTTCTCTTCTGAAATCGAATCTCTCGTTAATACAAGCTTCATAGATCTTTCCTAATTCGATGCTCCGGATGGAATCTCGAGTCCGATAAGGAAATACTTGTGTCAGATGTAATTTTTCGATATGGTCTCATAGATTATACGTTGGCTAAAATTATCGCGGTCCGGTTCACCGCTGCCTCCGCCGCCTGCGGTGTGGCGCGCCCTCTAATGTACACTCCCCTGTCTCATAAATAAACATCAACCCCCGCGTGCGGAGCGTCTTACCCGCGGAGCGTACCGGTAACAAAGCACTCACCGTACCGTTTCGCCTTGAAGAGTATCGCGCGTGCGTCCTTTCTACGGAAAATCCGATTCGGCTTCTGACTTTCCTCTCGGTGCTCGCTTTATGCGCTTTCCCTCCTGCGTTTCCTCGATCGCTTCGAGAGAATGAGGAGCGAAGTGAGGGGATGTGAGGTGGAGGAGAGGAGGCCATATAAAAACGTATCTGCTCAGCATGAGACGTTCGGGGCGGGAGGATGGAAGGGAAAGGAGGAGGGGAGGAGAAGCTTGCACCGAAGGAGTGCGTTTCGGTTTACTAATTAAGACGAGGAGCATCGACTCACCTCGGGCTACACGCGGCAACCGCTAATGACTAGACCGAGCTGTAACTATGCGCCGGCAATTACCACTGCTTTATTACGCTTAACCGTCAACCCGTTATCAATAAACACGAATCTGTTTTCCATGATGGCACGGAAAGGGGATCGAGGTTCCTCGGTGCGTCGGGACGCGGAAAAAAAATGACCGTAAAAACGAGCTCCACGTAATAATAATATCTCGCAATTATTTTCATTCTCCGTGTGCGCACGAGATACGGGTACTCCTAGGTAGGTGGCGAATGAACGTATGTGCCTTGAGTGGATTGTTGAGAATATTTATTTTACGTTGTCCTTTTCTATTTTGGCTTCTATCTAACGACGATTCGGGGAGGGTTAGAGACGAGAAGAATCGGTCTGAGAACGAGAGGAAGGCATTTAACGACGACTGGACCGAGAAGAGGAGGAGAATCGTCACTAGATGGGAGCTCACACGTGTACATTAATAGAACAACCGGCCTCTTTACTTTGTTCGCGCGTTCGACGTTCCGAACATGCTCCCCACTCATTTTCAGCTTTGCGCGGTAACCCGCGTCTCGTCGGTTTCGCAAAAGTTGCCGTGCGAGTGAAACTGACGAACACCACTCGCTTCCGGCCGCAATTCCGAGGAACTTTTTCGAGTGACCCTCTCCTCTCCTATCTCATGCCGCCTTCTTGCTTCTTCGTTCGTCGTCACCGATTTTCGTTGCATTCACACTGCAAATTATCTATCCATGCGCCTATCACTTCGTGGAATTTATAAAGAAACATCGTACAACCGGTCGAATTAATTTTCACCATATCTATTCTCGTCGAATTTTCTTAAGGCATCGCATCCAGTGATCATCAATTCGGCGCACTTCGATATTAAACCTGTAAGAAGCGGCTGATCGGTAAAAATTCTTGGCATATATTTGGCGAGATAAGGGAGAAAGGAAAGGGAGAGGAGTAATTCGTCCCTGGTACGGAGAACGTTTTTAGGTCGCGTAGTAAGCGGGGGGGTGTCTGGATGCTGCCGCATCGATCCGATACATCACGGGGGCATTTACATCCCCCACTCACACCGTTTTATGCCGCCTTTCTCCTCCCTCCTTCCGTCTCTCCGGCCTCTCCTCTCCTCCCTCTTTCGTCATAGCTCCACTTCTTCTTCTCGCTTTCTTTCTCTCCTTCCTGGCCCGGTCTCTCGTCCTCCTTCAGCTCCCTTTCTTCCTACTCACCATCCGGAGGGGGTCGGGGGTGGTTACCCCCGCACGGACGCTTATGCCGCCACTTTCCTGGGGGCGCTTGCGCAGGCAGCCCTCTCTCCATCCCTTCCGTCAATTCTCCCCCACGCTACTCTTAACTTCGAGCCCCTTTTTCCACCCCTCCTCCTTCCATTCTTCTCCGTACCCCTCCTTCACTTTCTTTCTCCTACCCTCTCGCCTTCTCCTACCCCCTTTACCAGTCCGGCAATGCAACGGCCATTGTCTACGCGTCAAATCTCAACTCCCACCAGAAGAAGGCCGGCCCGTCTCGATCACCCACGGGGGTGTCGTCTTCGTTTTACATGATTTTGAGACTTCCGACTCTTCTTCTTCCTCGTTCCTCTCCCGACCTCGATTACGTGCCACGCTAGTGGCCGTGGAAAATTGAGGTCAACGAGTGAGCCCATTTCGTTCGTCACTTCGAATGGATTTTCGATTCTCGCGAATCATTTGCCTCTTCGGGGGTTTTGTGAGAAAGAGGGATTCAGGAGGGTACGGAGAGATCGTGAGAATTGGGAAGGACGGATTAATTGTTTGTCGTTCTTTGCGAAAAGTGGAACTTCATTGTATCGAGAGTAAGTTTCTCTTCGGGTTCCGTACGTTTGAATCGTTACGCGCTGGCTTCGCGATGTTCTCTATTGTTAATTTACGCGAGTGTGGTTGAACTTTTCCTAGCAAGGTATGGAGCTTCCAGGCGTATAATTAATTGCACATAAATATTTTTACAAAGCGGATATAAATTGCGATTAAGCGGATGCTGGAAGCATTTCTAAGCCCATGTGTAACTTTCACTTTGCAAGAATACCGTGAAGCTGAGTTCCGCTTTGAAACACTTGGAGATCTGCTTGGAGATTGTTTGTAATACGAATTTCTGATTTAGATCTTCGAAATTCTTACGCGTCCGATGCATCTCGGCGATCTTCTACTTAATCGCATCGATATTTTGCTCGCTTAAATTACTGAACGTTCGAGTACCACGACTAGACTTCATTTATTCTAACGTGTAGCATGGCCGATCGTGGCATTAAACGTTTACTCTCCCCTTTGGAAAGTTTCGCATCGTTTTTCCACCTTGCATCCTGCTTCACTTTACATCAAACGGTCTTAATATCTCGTTCCTTTCTGGGTCAGTGACTGACCGATTAATCTCACATCTGCCGCGATTTCCTCCTGCCTTCCTTACGTACGCTTTTCCTCCTCGTGTAAACTCGGGAATCAGAGTGCGCTCTGACGCAGAAGGAAACCTCGGCAATAAATAAATATGTAATTCCACCACGCACCACATAACTCACGCAAAACGCCTGCTCGCTCCGGTAGATTTTCCATGAACACGGGCGACCTCGAGCTTACGCAGCATCATCGGGCTTCGCGATTCCACGGAGTGGTAGGATCAAACAGACCGAAGGTTTTTCATTCTAATTACTCCGTGCCAAGCAATTACACGCAACGGTGGCACGGGGGCGCTCTCGAGGATTCCGAGAATTCTGTAGGTTCGCTTTCCCCATCAAACGAAGACTTCGGTCTTTCTCCCTCTATTCGACGCATTACATGCAAATCCTATTGTCACGCGTATCCGAACATCTACCCGTGGCGCTCGACCCTTGACGCGAGTAAAATTGGAAGAACTAGCTGGGTTTCTCGCGTGGACCGGTTTAAGATTATAGGAAGGAATCATTGGACCGCTGGTCGGTAGACCACGCCCAGGACGATTCCTTAACCAAGGATCCTCGGTATCAGGAAGTAGAAGGAGTCTCGCGGTAGGAAGGAGCTTCGAAGATGACGAAGAGGGAATCCGGCTCTGTCGAGGGGTGGAAGGGGGTTAAAGGTGCGGGGGTGGATGGTACGAAGGAGAATTGGGATGCGGGGGTGGAGAAAGGGGGTGATGGCTCTTTGTCTCGAGGGCTCGGATTCTGGAGATAGAGGCTAATTCTCGGCTTCCACCCCTCGAGGAATGTCGAGCTTTCCACCCGGCGTCCCAGCCCCATCGCAGGCACCCAAGACTCCCCTGCTCTTCTCGATCCCAGCTCCACCACGTCCCACCTTTCACGTTCGCCCCCGCCGTCCTTTTTCCTCGCCTTGCTGGGTACTTTGATGTCCCTAATTTGATTGAAGGAATCCGCCGTACGTCTCTAACCTCGTCTTTATCGATTGCTGTTTTGTTCAACGTCTACCGCTCCTCTTTCTAAGGACGTGGGAGGCGTAGAATGGGTGGAAAAGTGTGGAAAGAAGTGAGACGAAAGGAAAGGGAATCTTTCACGGGTTCGCTACACTTTGCAGCATGTCCCACGGTAAGAGGCTCTCTAACATTTGTCATTTCTACTAATCGACAGGACCATTCTCCGTAAGGGGATTAATTTTATAGGACGACCCCCGAAGGCTACGACACTCGACGTCCTTAGATCCCCATTTCAATTCATTCTTTGGATAGAGTTTCCTTTAAGCGATCCTATCTCCACCTTCCTTCTCACCCGACCTACTATCCGTGATTTCGTTTTAGTTGAACAATCGGCGGGTCCACCTCGAGATTCTCGGCGGGTGGTTACGCCACGCTAAAATCGCTGATATGCCTTTAACCGTGGGACCTTAATTTCCTCCGTTGAAACCAGTCGACGAGAGGAGAATGGAACGCAAGGAGGAGAACGGATAATGAGAAGGAGGAAGGTAGTCGGGCACTAGGTTTATCAGGGAGAGACTCGATAGCTCGATAGGACCATCGAGTGGGAGACGCTCGCGAATTTTCCTCAAAAACCGAAATGATTTCGTGCGGGTCCTCGCGGTGGATACGGTGTATCTTATCGCGAGGCAGACGTCCGTGGCAGAGAATCCGAGCCTCGTGGCGTCTATACATGTACGTACATGTATTATATTTACGTCGTTCACATATCCGCGTCACATTCTCTCTTTCCTTCTACCCCAGTCCTCTCGTCCCGACGCTTCGCCCCTTTCCCACCTCCGCACCGTTCCGCCACCCCTTTTTCACCGCCACAGCCTCTCCGCGTCTTTCTTCCTTCTTTCCACTCCTCCAAGCTTTTCCACCCCCTCTCCCTTTATTTCGCTCCACGGAGCCTTATCGATATATCGTCCCGTATACGTAGAGGGAAGCCACATACACGTATCTATATTATATCCTGCGAAATATCGAATGGACGTCGCAGTATCTTCTCGTTTCTCGGGCGCTCCGAGGACTCCCAAAGAGGACTATAGGTTCTCTCATAATAGGCCGCCTTCCTACCGGAAGCATTCCCCCGTCTCCCTTCCGGTTACCGCTTTGGATGATCTAGGTATAGATGTGTGGGTATGGACGTAGGGAAATGTTCTTAGAATGATTTTCTTTCTATTCGCTTGGAAAGGAAAACGATGGAACGACGAGAGTCGAGAAAGAAAGCGAAGGGATTTTCTGTGGAAAATTTATTTTTGAAGTTGCGCGTCGATTCTCGTGCTTTCAAAACTGCGACTTTCGTAAGGAAGAAATGTGAAGTAGATTCCACGTGCGAGAAATGATTCGCGAGAACGGTATTCGTAATTTTGTTTAAACATCTCGACGAAGTACATACGTCAACGAATTAATCGGCATCCATCCGCACGTCCCCACCTAAATGAAACGTTCCCTTCGAGCGAGGCGAAGCCAATTAAAGTGGAGGGAAGGAAAAATCAACAGCCACGAAGGAAATAAAATTAATTAATACCTCGACCCATGCGTCATCCCGATGACGTATTACCTCCGTTCGCCGATCCTCCTCGTGCCTCCTTAAAACCCAAATTAACTGGCTCCTCCTTTTCGGCAGTTCAATGATACTCCCAAGGATAACGAAGTATCGGGAGTGCGTCGAACGCCGTGCCTTTTCTTACGTACGCGCGAATCCGCGCATTGTATTTCACGTGATATCGAATGGACGTCAAATCTGGGTCCTCCGTCCCTCTTTCAGCTTGCCTCCTCCTTCTCTCCTTGCTCGAGCGAACGAGGAGAAGAGGAACGAAGATGAGAAGAGTTTCTATAGGTTTTCTCATAATAGCTCGTCCACGGGCACTCGTGTGCGCGGTGGAACGCGTGCGTGTGTGCGCGCCTAGTGAATACACCCTGTCCCGCACATCGGCAAACGTGCCCATTACCAGGATTCGAGCGGTATTAATCTGCCGGGGCTAATTGCATGTCGATTACAGTGATCGTAACGAGCGCCGATAAATACTGGAATCAGAGTGGAAAGTTCCCGTGCAAAACGTTTCCGACCGCCCGTAAGGCGCGCGCGAGCTTCCGCTCGCTCCGGTGCGTCTTCGCGATCACGCGGTTTTACTATGTTAAAAGGAGAACGAGGGGATTGCGTGGTCTCGTTGTACCTTTGGGAGAAGGATTTTCTTTTTTTGTATCGGCCCTTGCCGAGAGCTCGAACGTCGCTGTCTAACGATAAATGCGGGAGTAGGGAGTGTTCTCGATGGAGAGTAATTGGGACAATTTTATCAAGATTGCGTTGCTTCTTGAAAATGTCAGAGTAATAAATTGAAAATTTCGATAGTTCCAAAAAAAATAGTACTCTCGAAATATTCGAATTTCCTTCGGCCGCGACGCCTCGCCCTCTGCACTCCGTCGGGTCCGTGGACTTAGTCGAGACTTTCTTTCTTTCGTGCATCGAGGGGTCCGACGGGGGTAGGCGGAGGGCGGCACAATCGCATTACTAATGATTTTACTTGGGGGCGACCCTCGGGGCCGTCATATCGATACGATAGGACCGCGATACGCCCGGCGGAAACGCTAGTCGGATAAACCAGAAACCCCCAAACGTTCCTGGTGCCGTTCCCCCGTGACGATCGAGCGGAGGCGATTCGGTTTGAGGTGGGGGGTGGAAAAAGAAAAGTCGAAGGAGAGAGAAAGAGAGGAGAAGTAAGGGAGAGTCTGAGAGAAGACGAGCGAGTAAGCGAGAGGTAGAAGGTTCAGGGGTTACGTCTACTTGATCGACCCCCGATTATCGATGATTTCGTTTACCTCGAACGGAGCGAGGAGAAGGAAAGAACCTCTACCCCTGTCGTCCGGGCATTCGCGATGAGATGCGAATAAAATATGGATGGAGGACGCTTTGATGTTCTCGAGTGTTCTCGCGTGCCGTTTCTCCTCGCCGCGCCTCGCATGCTTCTGGAATTGTATGTACAAGGAACGAGGGATAAGAGAGTACTTTCTATCGGACGTTTCTTACGATGCTATTTTTGCGCACTTCGTTGTCTCTCTCTCTCTCTCTCTTTCTCCCTCTCCCTCTCTCTCGTCCGGATACTTTCGCAATACGCATAAATTCATCGAACGAAACTTTCGGCTTTACTTCCGCGCGTGCGGTGACTCGCCACTACTGTTCCACCCGCTGCGAAATAAGAGACGACCGGAACGCGAGAGGTGGTCCGAGGACACTTGGGATCACGAGAATTTCGGTGTTATTTGCAGGGATGTATATTTCGGTATATTTCACTGTGACTCTTGCGGTCGTTGAACTTCCACGAATATCGCCACGGGGCGTTGTCTTTTTCCTCGTTCAGCTTTTTCTCTCTTTCCACTCGTCTCTCTCCGCGTCCTTTCGCGACAGGCTGGCAAGCTGGTGACGTCACTTCCGCGATTATCCTCGTTCTCGCGGTGCCCACAGACGCACCGAAAACCTCCTCGAGAAACCGTCGCGTCGTACGTCCCTGAGAGGGACTCCTCCTTCCTCCATTCCTGCGGTGGAAAATCCCTCGCGGCGTTCACTCAATCATACGCTACTCGTGTGCGACAATGCGCCAAACAATCGGCGTGAAAGGATGCCTTTCACGCGCCGAAGAGATCGGCAGGAAAGTGCGGGCATCCACTTTTCTAATTTCTTTTTTCTCTCCGTGCGAGCACTCCTACGAGCAGGATCGATTTCCTCCTCTTCTTTTTTTTTTTATTTAGGGGGTCGTTCGATTTCGAAGAGACATTTTTATGTCGAGCCGATAGGTGGGACGACTGACAGATTTTCGTTATGACAGTCACGTTGGGGCAAAGCTGAATTTTTTATTATCCTCCTCGTAAAATCCTACCGTCTGCACGTTTGGAACGTAACAATGGCACGGATATCTTTGATCCTCCGCGAGTTCACTTCACACTCTTCCTCGTCGATAATCATCTGCGGAATTACGCTCGTCTTACATTCCAACGGAGCGTCCCCTTGCGACGTCGCCCCATCGTGCTACCGTAAAATGATCCGTCCCTGAAAGCCGCTATTTCGCTCCTGCGACAGAAAATCCCTCGCGGCGTTCACTCAATCATACGCCATTTGTGTCGCGACAACGAAACAATCGAGGCAAGAAAACGCATCTACCGCTCCGCGGGACTCACTCTTGGCTGTCCATTTACCCTCTTAACAGTCCCTCGTTTCTCACTGTTTCATCGTACCTAATCCGATAATTGTAGCGATATTTACGTGGGATTCTCATTTTCGCCCGACAGATCGTCGAGGTGTCGTTTTAAATAAATATCGAATGCAAAATTTTGTAGAGAGGCGTTGTCTCTTCTTACCTTATCTTTAGAATCCTTTGTACAGGCTATTCTCAGTTCTTCGCATTGGTTATCTAATTAATAAAGTCAGAGATAAATATTGGAATTAAGAGTGCGTAAAAATATGATGTATTACGACAGGCAGCGAGGGGTGTATTTTTCGCATAACTCAGTGAACAAATAATTTCGTCTGGCACTTATTGTTACACTCTACCGATACCATTCTCGTTTCGTTCTCTCCCTACCGAAGGAACATCTTCCGGCGGCAAGCCACCCCTTCGTTCCTTCGTCTTTCCGACGCGCGATGTCACCGTTTTTCTTCCTGGAACCCCACGCCCCTCACGGAAACCATTTTTACTTGGCGCAGTATGCGCTTCATAACCTTCGTCGACTTCAACTGCGTCTGAGTTTCTTTTTCCCAGTAGTCTTCCCCGTTGTCGCATCGTCCTCACCCTTCTCCGCTTCACTCCTCGTTTCATACCCCTTCCCTCCTTCATCGTCATATCCTACGTTCCTCTGTCTCTCCAGTCTGCAGTCCCTCGATTTCTTGTCGTTGATTCTCTTTAGGATAGAGATCGCCTTTGTGAGACCATCGGCCAGGACTGACAGGTGGAAATGGACGATTAAGCGTCGGACAAACCCGCAAGGGATTGCCTAGAAGTGTTTCCGTTTCCTACGTCTTGGCATCGCTGATATTACAACGTCGGAAAGGAAGGATGCTTCCGGACTTCGGCGTTATGTCGTTCGCTGCTTCGTTATAACGATCAGTGTGCGACACCGTGGTATTCCACAGATATCCTTGATTTTAAGATACTAGCGATCGAGAGAGATATTTCCAGTGGGAATCATCGAACGAGAATTTCTTTCATCAACGTTCGGAGAGGTGCGATTAATCATCGCGCAAGCCTCTCGAATAGTCACCTGGTAAGGAGATCCTATTCAATCCTGAAAGAAACATAGTCACCTGTTAGAAGAAATTTGCCGATCTGCTTATCCTAGGTTTGAAAGTATTAAGAGGAAAATTTTGAGAATTACATTCCATCGCGTGTGGCTAGTGAAAAACAAAAACGAGGTTATCCGTGAAAGGGAGAGGCAGAGAAACGGGTGAAAGAGAGTGATGAGAGGAGAGGAGGAAAAATGGAAGGAGGGTGAAAGGAGGGAAGCGAGAGGAAAGGAGCTTGGAATAAATATTATTTATGAGGTGGTAGGGTGGTCCTGGGCCGTGCCATGCATAGACAGTGGCTCGTTTCGGGTGGGCAGACGAATGGCTCATTTTCCGTCCGCAAATGTACGGAAATGCCCGGTCGAGAACTATTTCTTAATATTCGTCGATATCGGAAGATCCCTCGGGGATAGGACGTGCCTTTTCGTGGGTTTCCATAGAAACGTAATGTCGCGTCGTGTCCTTCCCGATAGCCGCGCGAGCTCGACGCGCTGCGTTTTCCGGAAAGCCCCGAGGCACGTAGCGTTTCGTACCCTTTTTGTGCTTGCACGTGCACGAGGGGTGCCTTGTTCTTCGAAGAAAAGTACACTCGATCGTTTCCTTTATTTGCAATTTCTGAGGTAATTGGATTGCCCCCGGAGTATAAGCCAACAGTCGGACTAATGGCATTAAAGAAATTTTTATCAATCGGGGCTCACTCTTCGGGAATAATGCAAACTTAAAAAAAATTAATCTTCGTTAAAGCGCGCCTTCACGAGCGGGTCATACATTACTAATAAAATTATGCGTTTCTAGCGTCCAACGATATATTACGTTCAATAGACCGTCTCTGGGAGGAAAAGTATTTTTCCTTATCTCTCGAATCATACTCTCGAAGTTCACGGACGACGGTATTTCTTACGGTTGTATCGCATCGAGATACCGGCACTCGATGGGACGGGAGGATCGACGGTGAAAGCACCTAGGCTACGTCAAGCCGTCATTGGAATGGAGGAGGCCGGTTTCCTCCATCGGGCAAGAGGGGCGAGAAGGGTGCAGGAGGTGGCGAGGAGTGGCAGGATGGATGCAGCTTTTCAGAAGAGCTTTTACGAGTCGCATATGTGACCGCCATCTCTTTTATCCCTCGCTTTATATTCCTGGCACCGCGTTCCATCCCCGCCACCACCTTCACCTCCACAACCACCACCACCTCCACCACTAACATTACAACCACATTCACCACCATCGCCCCACCAGTTTTCCACGCACAACCACCACCACCACCCGACGGATCTACAGGGGTAGCCATCTCCACCTCCAACCTCGTGGCCAACCTCCAACCCACCTCTTCCACCCTCATCCGTTCCCAGCGGAGTTCGAGAGCAGCAGAGCTTCCAGCATCCAGCTTCCCTCTCGCGACCCTCCTAAGCGCACCACGAAGAAATTCTTTCTTCATATTCACTGGGGAGTGATAGTCCGACATAACCTAACAAATTTCCAACCCCTCTCGTCCAAGGGTGCGACTAGTTCGTGCCTTCTCTCTCCTACCTCCGCCTCCTTGGCTCGCTCGGTTGCGCATTTAAATCCTCCAAACGTTTTTAGGATTCGAGAGCGACGCCACCTTCTGGAGGATCCTCCTGCGTTTTCCTCCCATCCCCTTCACCCCAACTTCGTCTTCTTCTTCTCCACCACCTCCCGTCCACACCCTCGCACACTCCACGGCCTGCGCCCCAAACGACAAGCACGGTCGACCGCCACGACCACCCAGGGACCGATTCTTCCCACGCACAATTTACAGTTTCACATTTTATTCCCATCGCGCGTTCGGCAACGGGGTTGTCGATGGGGTAGGAGGACAGTGGGGGCGGGAAGCATCGAGGAAAGATGGCAGGGGCTTGCTACGTCCGGATAAACTCGTTTCGCCCTACCGCTCGCCAATCATCTTTCCTGTTGTGTCTCTTTGGATTCCACCATAAGGCCGAGGAACGCACTGCTTGGGACTATTATTTTTCGGAATTTCTTTCGACCGTGGTCAGCCACGGGATATTTCTCTCTCGTCGATGGATGATTTATGGGTCGCCTTTCGATATCGGAGCGCGCATCATTTTTCTCACTTCGCGAACGGAGAATGTAAAATTTACAGATTTAGGTGGTGGATTGTTCAATTGAAGGGAATAAACTTTTCATCGGCACGATGAGAGTTGTAAATGTAGACGTAGGCGGACTCCATGAAAATTCATATTACATGTAATGATTTTACGATCCCGTCCCATAGACGCAGGGTGTCTGAGAACCGCTGGCGGTTCCGGTTTATTAATTTCGTAAAAACCGTGGGATGCACGTTCGCCGCTTTTTTCATGATTTAATTAGTTGCCATCCGTGAGAGCCCCTGCCCACCTGACTGGTTGCGGGGGACCACCGTGGTCTCCCAACCCCGGGCGTAACCTCGGAGTCTAACGACGTGGAACACTCTCGTTTTACGGTGGAACAGTGACCAGTACGTTTTCACGCTTCGAAGTTTATCGACTAGGCGGCCACGTCTCCGAGTATCGCTCTTACCCTCGAGATCGATAGGATTGCACATAAGGCGAATTTATAAAAAGTCGAATCTGTCCATTTCACAGGTACTAATTAAAGCTAGTAGCATCGTTGTCGAGAATTAAATTCGCACAAAAAATCTTTACCATATTCATAAACATCATAAAGATGATTTAAAGTGACCTTACAGCTGTTGGAAATAATATGAAAATTGGAGCAGATCTATATTTATCGATGACCGAGCAAGAGGAGACCTGTACTTCAAAATGATAAATGATCATTTAAACGTTTTTATTAGCCGGGGGCGTATCGAGCTCGCGAAGTGTTCGATTTCTCGTTTTCCATAGCGTCTCATTTGTCGGGTGGGCGGGTCCAGTTGATAATTACCGCGAAGGATGGGTGTCCTCGTGGATGACGAAGCGAATGCGGCGTGTAATGGGACCGCAGACAAGGTCAGCCACGTTTAATTTAGAAAACACGAGGTGTCTCTCCTCCTTCCAGCTTACGCGGACCAACCCTCTTTCAATGGGACCGAAGCGAAATGCGCAAGGCGCGCAAAGATTCCTTCCTCGCGCAAATTATTTTCCAGCTCCCGTCGACAGTTAACAAAATTGAACCTCCACCGTAACGCCTTCCCGCATTAATATCCTCGTTTGTCATTACATCAACGCAGCTGTAAACGCGAAACGCATAAGCATACGTGCACTCACGTTCACGCCCACACACGTTCACGGTAGCGTTCAATTGACCGTGACGAAACGCTTTTCCGTAATTGAATAATCAACGGTTAATCAAACGTTCAGCCAATTAAGATAACGATCAGACAGCCCACTTACCGTGGTAAAGCGGGCGAATAACAAGTGATTATTCACGCAGTCGTCTGAATAATTGCTAGAAAAATTAATTGAGGATGGAGGCTGCGAGAGAGTAGGGTGTTATTAATTATTTGCTTGGTCCTCTCGTGGGAGGTAATTAACTGCGGTCGATGAGACCCTGTCGTTCTTTCCGCGTCCCTCATTGCCCTCTACTTCGTCACTTCGTGGGACGTTTGAATTTTCCCTCTTTCTCCTGTTCGTTTTTAGGAACGTAAACGAGTAAACAACAACGGGAGCAGACTAATAATTGTCCATTCACGTCTATCCTAGTTAACGCGACGATTGATCCAAGGAGACTGACGATCTGACTCGTGAACGTGGGATCGTGACGTTGGATCTTAAGGATCGTAGAAATCGTCTCGTATTTATAGCCGGGCCGACTGCGTGGGCGGTCACTGATCTACGATCGTGACTAATCGATTGCCAGACGAGATTAAAATACGTTGTAATTTAATTTTTACCGGTCGATGACTCGAACGGCAGACGCTCTCCTTTTCCACGCTCGAGCGGGCATTCCTTGCTAAATAATTAATTGCTCCGACCGTCGTAAGAAGCGCTGGAGAATCACCGCGATTACATTAGACCCAGCTTGTAACGTTCATCGGGCACCGTTTATTTTCTCGTGGCTAACAGCACGAGACGCGTACGAATTATTCGCTCAGCGATTTTTCAAATCATTCCACATCCTGTCTATCCTAAATGAAAATGAAATAAAAAATTCCGTTCAGATTCCGGAAGCAATTATTGATTATTACAAAGTGCTGTACATCCCCGGAATGGTTCAACTTTTTTTCGGTTACAACGATTCGCGTCTAACGAAGGAAAAAATTTTCCAGAAGCGAACACATCACTCTTTCACGAAACACATTCTACTTTTCCAGGGAAATGAAATCTCTCATAATCTACACCGTTGTACCCAAACTGGAAAATCCTCCTATATCATAAAGCGCGTTTCCACAACGTCCTCACCTTCCCTCCGTTTCTAATAATCTTTCTTCGTCATTTTCAGGCGAGTTAACTCAACCGTACAGGATCGGCGATCGATTTCTTCCCAGGGTTCATCGCGCGGACCGATAAATTACAAAGCACGGAGGCGTAGGACGGCGAAATCACTCGACGGCGGTCATGGAGGGCGAATGGGCATTAAAATACCATCGGAGTGGAAATAGCGAGGGAGGAGAAAGAGAGGGAAGAAGAGGGGCACCGCGAGGCCGCGCTTGTCGTGAAATAATTCACGTCACGGTCACGCAAATGGGCTACCGATCGGCACGAGTTACGGCGCGACGAAACGCTCAGCCGAGCATCGCGCGCGCTCGTCGCCGGCCGATCGGTCGCAGAAAAACGGCGCCATTAAGAGCGGAGCGAGAAGGCACGGGGATGAGACGATCTAATCATCGGTTGTCTCGAAGAGGAGCGAACAAACCTTCTGTAAGTTGTTTAACGTAGTTCACGAGACGTCCCGATGTGTCGAAGGTATGACGAAATCTTTTTACGCGCGCCCTTTTACGGCCGCGATTGATCGTGATTATAATTTATTTGGACTGGTCGGACATAAAAGCCCTTATGACGACGAAGGGACAATGAGGGGAAGATCTACATCGTACCTCGTGGAAAATCGTGTGAATAAAATCAGGGAGTACGCGCGATTAAAATGATAAATGCGGCGATTTCCAAGAATGCCTCCTATCACGAGAGTCGTTGGCCTGGCCGTTGCCACGAACATCTCGCGAACAAAGTTGCGTGCCTAACGAGCCCGGCTAGGCCGCGCCGGCCGCGGCTTTAAGCAGGAAACGAGGTCGGGCGTGTAACAATTAATGAAAAAGGAAACACCCCGTTACATTTCTTCCCGGGAAAGCGCAAGGAATGCACGCTCGAGGGGGCGCCCAGCCGCGTTGATATTCCCTCCTAATGGCAACGTGATTTATGCGGCTGCGCCTTTATGCGACTGTATTTATTATTTCCACCTGCACGGCTGATTCGCAAAACTTTTTACTCCCTTACCTTTCTCTTTCTGTCCTATTCTGGAAGAGAGCCCAGCCACGAGAGAGGAGAATAAAAAGAAAAATAGACCTTAACATCGTGGCCGTATTAAGTGCGCGTGCACGCGCGCGCGCACGCGCGTCGGGTTTCTCCCGCAGGCGTAAGCGATAAGTTAATTAGCGCGAGTGTAACTGGCCTACCATTAATCGGAACATATCGTATCCGTGTAAATTAGACGGCGCGGTGAGCACGAGTAATCTAATGGCCTGAAGGCACCACCGCCTACATCACCATCGCCACCGACCTCAACCCCACGCCCGCCACCAGCGCCGGTCCGAGCACCAATCAAATGCTCCGAGATGTGTCGGATTTAGCGCTTCGATGTTTGGTGAAATTGTGAGATTTTCTCGCGAGCATATTAACAACCGAGCTGAACGGTTCCTGCACCGTTCCTTCGTAATAATTAGCGCTTAACAATTAGAGAACATATCGCGATCAGTGTGTTATTCGATTTTTACCTTCTCACGTGGATTGAGAGATAAATTGGGACGTCTGACACACTGAGAGAAAAAAATGGTTGGGTTTACTATAATCTCACTATATTTTATAGTTAGATTTGGTGTCAAACATATTTTTATAGTTCACTTAACCATACAAAATATAGTAGAATAAACGATTTGTACAAATGGTTATATCATTAACTGCTACCTTTGTTCTTGTTACCATATGCATAGTAAAATGTGATATGCGAATATAGTTAGTTCTATTACTATGTATGAAATATTCTGGTGATATTAACTATACAAAATAGTTACTTTTCTTACCATTATATATTTTCAACCATACTATATTTTTAGTTGAAATAACCATAATTTTGGGTAAAAACATAATATAGTTGGTTATACTATGCCTCTATCGTAATTATTACCGACATCATGGTAACATTTACCATAAATATGATATTTCCAACTATAATTTTGTTACTATGCCATTATAGGAGTAGTTAGATATATCATATACTTTTCTCTCAGTGCACGCTACGCCGCCGTCATTAGAATTTGCGGAAAGGTTACGTCGATCAGGGCCCTTTTAGGGAGGTTTCCCCGAACGGCAGTAACATTCGATATTACGCGAACAAACAGTATTACATTACCGGCTTGATCAAACACCTCGACGACATTTTGGCAACGATGACAAGTTGACGTGCGCTTCGCTTCCTGCTTCGTCCGCCCGTCTACGCATTTACTTTGCTCGGGCTAGCCTTGTGTTTGGCGGGTGGTATGCGTCCTCGTGTCACGGTTAATTAGGGACGGAAGGATATCGTGTTATAGACAGTTCGATACGCAGGAAACCGATTGGTCATGTCGAGCACTCGTTGGAACAATTTTCAATAGAAAACATTTTTTTTCTGGTAAAGAAGGAATGGACGATTTGTATTTTTTTTTCAGGTTTTAAATGCCTTTCCGTCCACCACGTCGTATTGTGGAGGGTAACTATCAGAAAATTACGATGGAATTATTTTATGACGGTGAAGATAGCGCAGCGATCCGATCATTCCTTGCTGGCCGGTTGGATGAAATTAGCTGCTCTCCATTAGAGCTTCCGTCGTTCACATTTGCTCGGTGAGTAAGTAGTAATAAATATTTGCCACACGAGCACCGAACGCAATTATTAGATAACACATGGCCCAGCCGCTCGATTTAAGTGTCCCGGTGCACGTTATAAGACCATTTCTCGCTCGACCCTGCATTATTGATTCATCGCTACCGGCATTATAGGAATCGTCGTGAGTCCACACAATTTCAGCGTGTGCCGACGCGTGTGTGAGTACACGCCAGCTAACAATTGAATGATTCCAAGTGGAGGAAAAAAATGATTACGAAATATTGACAGAATTCTTTAAACATTAAAATGTTCAAGTATATTGTCACGATAATATCTCATCAAGGACAAGAATGGCTAATTTTTGCGATGTCAAATTAGATCATCGCCTCATTGCTTTTGATTGTAATCAAAATCCACGATAGCATTGTTCGCAATTGTCTTTAGTTCGCTACATTCGAGAGGATTTAACGAAAATGTTCATCGATCGAAAGCAACGAAGCAACGAGTGGGTACGGTTCCTTTCGTGTCGCGACCCGATCATCTCGCGCGCAGATCAACCTACTCGTTACGAGGACAGAGTCGACCGCACGGAACAAGAAGCCGGAAAGCCGAAGAAGAGGTCGGCGGCCGTCATTGATCTCATGTTAGAATCGAATCACTTCGATGTAACAAGATAAATAGTCAGCGGAACACCGTCGGTGGTCGAAGGGTGCGGAACGCGGAGTCATGCTGACTGTTCGAACGGGTAGGAGAGAAGGTTGCCCGCGTGCGCCTAAACACGGTCCTATACTCTCCATAGAACGATTCAGGGTCCAGTTAACAGCCTTCGAAATTTGCCGGAAAGTACCGCACGTGGGACCGGTTCTCGTGCTCCTAACCAATTTCCTTTGGAGATAGAGGTGAATCAGTGGAATTGAACTTATTATCCAAAGAAGAGAGGTAGAAGGCCAACCTGCTTCTCTCAGACGACTATGTTTACATCGAATATCTTGATAACTGGATGGTTTTTTCGGTACACCTTTAGAAAACGCGCCAGGCTCATTCGCACGCCCTTCTTCTATCGGAAAGCCAAGAGGAACCACGGTTTAACGTGGTTACGGTACGCCATCCATTTTTTTTATCGCGTTCTTAAAAGCCCTCAGCACGAGCTGATCAGCTTTTTACGCCATGCGTTCTCCCCTCTCGCGCTTCATCATGGATACTTTCGTCACAGCCACGCCTGGGCACGTGACTCCTTGACAGGATGTTACAGGTGTTTGCCAATCTTCGATCTCACGTCTTCTAACATCCTTCATCGAACGTCCTCTTCTCATTCTCTCTTATTATCTTTATTCAGTACGTCCTCTACTTCACTCTCTCTTCTACTTCCTCCCTTTTTTCCTTCCCCTCCAGCTCGGCCTTAGCGATTGATCTTCTTCTTGTTATTCCCCTCTGCCTCGAATACTCTTCTTTTCCTCTCCTCCTCTCTCCAGTCTCCTTGGCATCCAAGAGTTCAGAACGCACGTGAATGTGAAATCGTAATGTCTTGGGAAGGTGTCAACCGATCGCGCCAGACGGTCGCCAGCTTCTCGGTAGATGCTTGCCTCTCAACTGGTACCGCGCCTTTCCTCGTCTCGCAGCCCTCCTGCGAACGTTTTTGCCCAAGATATCTCCTCCGGTGCTCGCTACCTACCTGAAGCTGGACGACGCGACGGGCGTAACTTCGTTAAACGTTTTTACTCGGAATCCGGAAAACGTAGCTCGCTCAAAACGACTGGAAGGATCGCGTGTTAAAAGGCGTGAGGATCCCAAAACAGGACTGGGTTCTGTCTACTCATTTGTCGAATGATTTTGCGATAAACTTCGAATTACCACGTATAGGATCTCGTATCTATGAGTTCAGCTAATGGGCTCGCGCAGGCACTGGCACCGCAGACCAATCGTATTCCAAATGAAGCCAATTTCACTTGTACTCTAAACCTCGATGTATAATTGTACGTTTTATCGTGTACTAAATCACCACCCGCACGTCACTCACACGGGGAGTTTCATGTTCGGCGTGCATCACTCATCTAGCCGTTCGTTTCCTACACGAAACCACGTGCAAACAAAAGTTCTGGCGACTCATTAAACCAGCACTCTGCATTCGCACGGCGAATGAATCCTTCGCAATTATTTTGGCTCGCGTGGTCGCCCGAACGCAATCCGCATGGAGAAGCATAAACGCATGTTAACGATCGGCCAGTTTTATAGCTCAATCTTACAAGCCTTCTCATTAATCTCGGCGCATAATCGTGCCTAATGCGTAATCGCGATCATTAGGGGAGGGTAATCAGCGAATAAAATGATCTTGTCGGTCCCTTACCGTCTCCTCTCCTCCACCACCTCCCTTCCTCATGATTGAAACTTCTCGTGGCACGCACCTTGAGCATTCTAACCCACCGTGATGAGCATCATTAGGTTTCTAGGTAATCCGCATTTGATACAAATTGCTGGGTGTGCTGTTTAACCATTTTCGCTGATAAAAATTCGACCGAGCGGGACGTTTTATTTATGGACAGTGCGTCGGTGTAGTGTTTGATTACTTCCTTGCCTTCCACGTACTTCGACTGGATGTTCTGCATAAGCTTGTACATATACATTATCGTGAATACACACCGCGACTAGTCGGAACATTTTAATGTCAGAGAAGGTGCAACGGTAAATGTAAGAATAAGAAACGGAGAAATGTTGGTATAGAAGATGTTTGTCGATCGAAATGAGTTGTTAAACCGTAGATTATCAAAGACGAAGTTTCCTGTTTCGAATCCTACGTATGTTCCTCGGGCGAAGGAAAAAAAGTGTGTAGTAAAACGAGGGAAGGGTGATCGGTTATGGCGCGTCGCGTTGGGGGTCGGCACAAACGATCGAAGGGGGTGGTCCAAGCGGATTGGCGAGGAGCTCGTCTGCTCGGTGAACCGTGGATTAAGATAAACCCTTCATCGGTTTCTTGTCGGACGATTTTTCTTGCCCCCTCGTTGCGGCAACGCGAAGATAACAGTAGCTTAAACCAGTTTCCTCCTTCGCTCGGAAATGATTTAACATGTGGGCTTGGAATTGTTGGTTATCGCGTGAGAGAAATTTAGAAAACTGACGCGCTTAGAATGCTAATTAACAGAAACGATTGATCTATGAAAATATCAAGGATTAGGATAAATCGCGAGACTACTGTTTTGTAATAAAAATCGAATTTTCAGGATAATCTTCTGGACTCTGGAAGTCCCGTGACACGTTGAAACGACGAGACAGTATTGCAGTTGGGATTCCGATGATTTCCGGGTGGTAACCTGCCTTCGGCGATCAGGCAGCACTGCGAGTGCTCCAAAAAGTAGGTGATATCTGCATCAATTATTGTTATTGTACCCCCTCCCCTTAGTCCCGAGAAGCGAATGCCTCGGCTCTCTCGGCATTGTCTGGCCTCTTAATTCCAGGCCGATGGATGCGGCCACGGAGAGGCGGATTTATGGTCGGCATAAATCCATTCTCGTTCCTCGCATTCGTTGCATTTTTTTTCCTCCTCGTCCTCTCTTTTTACCACCCGGCTAGGTGTGACCGCGTGAATTCTTAAGGGAGAAGAAGGAAGATGCATTGAGAGGCGGGTGGAAGAGGAGGGCGCGCTTCCGATCCTCTTACGCATCCTCCGAATGCCCCCATTATTTTATAAACGAGGGTCATGCATATGGAGGGTCATACCGCGTTGCGTATGAGGGCGACTTACGATCGTCGGTCCGGTTGCGCTCGATTCACTTGAATTTCAGAGAAACGTGGAATTCCAAGCGAACGCCGCGTTATCGCGCGCCTATCTTCCAGTGGGCGGCTTCGTTGCGCCGTGCGATCTTCTAATTGAAAAAGTTCAGCCGCTGATTACCATGCGTGGTAAAGGCAAATATGGCCGGAGCGCGCATGCCGTTCACCTGCGTTATCTTCTTTCCCTTTGTTTTCTTTTTTTCTTCTTTCTTCCTTTTTTTTTTAAAGAGGTGAGATAGTTGCACGCTATGAAAAAAAGATTCCAATGCGCTCATGCCTTCCGCCGCTACGAGCGCCTATTCAAAAAGATCGCACGCAGGCATGGATAATCTTGTAGATTAGTTCACAGGTAGAGGAGGCTAATCTAATCTCTTAGGATTTCATTATAAAAGTGACACGAGTCCCGCCTCGTCGTAGATAGTACAATGCAGTCGTAATATCGAACTATTTTACAGTCTGAATTAAATGTTTAATTGTCCGACGGGATTGTCGGAAATGCATTAGATCGTTATCGATAGTCGCGCTCTCGATAACGTCGAAGTATCCCGTTTAACTTACCTATCGATTTCCAAGAATTCCACGAACGTAAAGCTACGAGATATTCATTCGCTGATCAATTGCATTTATATTACCGCCTCGGTGGAATAGAAATAAGTGTACCGTCGTGTAATCATCGGAGATTAGGTTTTTTAATTTACGTTAGTATTTCACTTTGGCGTCGTGACATCGTGACAAAGGCTGCGAGATTAAATCGGTCAATATCGCATGCGGATTACGATATCGTTTAAAATTCTCGTCTGGATATTAAAACGCTCGTGTTCTCTTTACTCAAGCTTCCTTTTGCTTTTACACGCGCGCAGTCTTATCGAACGGAGTTGCCGAGATCGACATCTAATTTTGAACTATCCGCACATCCGTACTAATTATGCGACGCATACGAGAGCGATTAACAAAATCAAGCCTAGACGGTGAAATTGAAAAAATCGTGAGAACAATCGCGTTTCTCAAAGATTCAAGAGCGTGTCCGCGGAGGACCGCTTTCATCGTATTCTCTTCGCTTCTCAAACTTGTCGAACGGATTCTGATATCTCACGAGTCCACCCCTTTCGAAATCGTTTCTCCGCTACCTTTTCTGTGCGAAACGATCCCCGATAAATCGTCGCCTGCTCGAACGGGCTACATATACGCGGCAAACATTTATTGCTGGACTTACAGGGCGCTACACGAGGAACTCATAATTTCTCGAATAGTCTTGTTTCTTCGAGTCGGTCCTCAACTCGAAGTTACGGCTAGAGGGACGTTAGCTTGCGAGTGGAGCGGTGAGAGGAGGATGAGGTTTGGGGTTGGGGAGGCGCCACCGTAGGTTGGACGGAGAAAGGAAAGAAAGGAGAGAAGCCAAGAGGGTGGAGGAACCTCGGATACGTGTTTGTCGGCGGAAACAATGGCATGATAGTCCGTTTAACCCGTCTCTCTAAGCCCCCGCGACTCCATCCCTCGTGTTTCTTCTTTTGGCAGAGCTTCAACCCCTCCTTCTCACCCTTGTCGTGGCACTGGACGAGAGTTGATCAAAGCCATCCCCCCTCCCAAGGATGGAACAGTTCGGTGCACTTGTTCTCCTTGTCCGCGCTCGCTTAAGAAATTGTCAAAATTACGCGACTCCCAAAGACTCTTAGCCTTCTCGTAACTTGACAATGGTACTCTTGCAGTTAAACCGTTTGCATCGTTAGCGTCGAAGCGGATTAAACGTCTATGATAAGACATCTCGAGAAGGTGGACAGTTATCGGCGCAATTAGAATTTGCAGGCTATTGATTCCGCGCGCTTGTTATTTGCACAAATATCTAGGCCACTCGAGTGTTCGACTGTTTATCGGTGCGCGTTAATGCATCGATACGCGCAAGGCTGTAATTATGTGGTAGATTTTCATCTGGCAGAGTAAATGCGATCTAATTGATTGCATTAGGTAAGTAAACTGGATTGGGATTGATTGTCATTTTTAGATTTGTTCGCCACGACACCGGTCGCTAGAACGGTCTACTTAATTAATGATAAGGGAGACTGTTATTGCGCATTGCACTTCGAAGGCGATAGTTATTTTTTCCAGGCACGAGTATGCCGAATGCGACACACTATTATTACCGGGAACAGTAGATGTATTCCGGGGTAAGGAGAAAATTTATGGGTTTTACCAATTTATTCTTCTATAGCATCGCTATCCTTTTACGATAATTTTCTCAAGGACCTGGCGTGGAAACTCGACTCTTCTTTTTTACCACTTGCACAAGACCTATACGTGTCATTCCTTTCCTCGCTTAAAAAACGTCCTCTTTCCTTCTCGAAAAGCCATAACCGAACGGGCAATACGAAGCGTCTTTGGCATCGAGGGGTACCTACGAGCGAACGAGGGATAGGCGAAAGGAAGGTTGGGACGAAGGCGGAACTCATTGTCGATCGATGGACACGTCAAACGAATTTCGACGTTGAGATTATTTATTGGGATAGGTGCGAGAAGACGAGACGAGACGACAACGTCGACTCCCTTCCCAGACGAGATTTCTCGATGGCCCAAGCCCGTGAGGCCAACGGGGCTCGCGCGTACGTGCGAATAAAAGCTCGCGCGGACGTCTTCGCTGTGAGATTGATGGCACAATCACGGTATACGTCCGGTAATACGATAGTAAATGCGTCACGACGGCTGTGTGCTACAGTAGCTAAGGTACGCGGGCGCGTCGACGCGATCCGGCGATGGGCGCGCGCAACGAGAATAGCGAAATTGATCTTTGTCTTTATCGCGTAAGATCGCGACCCACCCCCATGCGCTTCTATTTTCTTGGATTGCTCCGAGAAGTCGAGGATGCGTTCAACGATTTCCAGTTGGAGAGCGAACGAATGCGATTAAAGGAAGATTAAACGCGCTTCCTTCGCGAGTATTCCAAGCTCTCAAGTTAAACTACGGATTATTTTCGTCGAATGACGCAGATCGTTTCTGCAAGTTTAACGGTCACCCACGGAAAGCACCTGAAAGTGAATTAAAATTCCTCGAGAGGGCGAATCTTGGATCAAGACGTTCGCGTAGCGCCTACAAACGTCTCATCGCGTTCCTTGGAAAAGGCAAGGCGCACGCGAGGGCGCCTCAAGAACCCGCAGGGCTTCTAATCCCGCGAACCGATCGAGAGTTCCGCAGATCGATTCATCTCGATCGTCGTTCCACACTCGTGCATGTTAACGGCCGATTAATAGCGGATGCCGACGATCAGCTCGCGCGTCACCTCCCCCGTTCCTTTCTCCTCCTCCTTCACCTCTCTCTTTCTATCTTCGTATCCTTGCATTCGCCGCGTGCCACGGTAAGAGGTGATTTTCTTCAAAACGTTTTGTAATCTCTTTCCAATCGCCCTCCCACCCCGGCTGTCCCTCGTTTCCCTCTGGTTCTCCTCTCGATCGGCTCGCTCCTCTCATTCGGTATGCGGCATGCGTAGCCGCGAAGGAGCTTATAAGTAATGCAGGTAATGACATAGCCTGTCATGGCGCGGAATACTTTTCTCGCTCTCATTGTCGTTAGAGGCTGCGCTCCGACGGTGGTGACGGGGCGAGTTGATTTATCGGCGATCGGGACGCGACGACGGGAGTCCATAGGAAATTCCGCATGCCCGATACATCCCGCGAGTGATCTTTCCACGAGCCCGATCATTTTTATTTCATTCTCCATTCGCCGTAGATACACGAGCACAATTTTTGTGAAATTTTGCCGACGTGTCGTTGGTGTTTCGTTCTTCAACGTTTTCGCAGAGTACTTGGATTTCATTTCGTTTTCGAATATTTCTTCTTTACTCGAACTTAAGAGATAACTTTTACGAGTTGCATCCCTCGTCTTTTTTCTTTTTCTTTGTAAGGAGTTCTTAGCTAATTTTCTGTTTCGAGAAGAGCACTCCCAGATTTATCTGCGTTTGGTAAATATGTGGATCGAAACTCCTCGCACTGTAAACTCTCGCCAATGTGTAATAGAAAATTCCAACGATTGGGTATTTGCGTGTACGTGCGTGGCCGATAGGAACCCATCCCTGTCCAAGTCGCTGCTTTTCTGTGTTTATTCAATTCCTGACACTGATATCGATACAAGTGATCATGCACGAGCCACGATAACGTATTTCGTTCCCCCTTCCATTCGTTTCTCTTTCTCCGTCAGTTGCGTAGGTTTACTCGTAGCAATTGCACGCCTCTTCCTCCTGGATTTTCTTTCTCTTTCGTTCCGAGTCTTCGGCGAGTGTCCGCGCGATAAGAGAACACGTAGCCTCGGATAAGAATTTTTCATTTTTTTTCCAAGCCCCAAGCGGCGATCTACTTATCTCCACCAAGTTCGTAATTTATGAATCCCCCCCCCCCCCCACCACCATTAATGCGTAATGCGCCGGAGCGCGGTTTATCGATCGTGTTTGTTCTAGTTTGCGTCGTTGATATTTTGCTTTGCATTTTTTAAGAAGCATTACGCGCGATTCCGCGCTGCTTCGATTACTCGCCACGATAGCCGATGGCGTAGGTGCCTGCGCTGCTTGAAATGCACAAACGCAGGGACAAACTTAAGTGCCGTTGCATGTTGCGAAAGCGGCACGAACCTTTTTTGCAAAAACGTTCGCGAAGCCGAAGGTATCTTTATCGACGGAGTGGTGACGTTTCGATTTCGAGAAGTGAAAATTCGCGGACTCGGGGGGCAAGCTCGGGAAGCATGAAATTGAGAAAGAAGGAAGACCAATTAAAAGAAATCCTTTTAGGCGTGCACATTTTTCTCTCGTAAGCAGACAACGCCATAACCGAGCGTCTTAATTAATCACAAATATTTATTGCGATTTCTCATGCGCGTCAAGATGCGCGCGAGGCAATTAGCGAAATTATTGCAGGAAAAGGGAAAGAGGGGTTGGCGAGAAGGAAGGTGGAAAGGAAGGAAGATGAGAGAGAAAGAGGGAGGAAAGAGGAGAAAAGAAGGGAAGAAATTATCATTCCGCCAACGCGATCTCCACGGTGAGGTACGAGGTTTCGTCTCGCTGCGTAACATTTATGGCTATACTCCAGTAATTAATGACATTGTTAACATACCCTTAGCCAATTCCAGTCGCGTGTAGGGTCACGGAGTAATCTTCTCGAAACTTGGCCTGTTCTCCTAGGTAACATCTATCCCTCCAAAAATTACCGACAAATATCGCCCGCGGTGTTCGTGGCGCAGAAAGATTTTCACACAAAAAAATGTCCACTCGAAATTCAAGAAGTGAAGTGACGGTCCTCTGTTACATCCACCGCGCTTCCGTTTCTTCGCCGAGGTGGGGAGCGTGGATCGTGTTCGAGCGCGGAGAATCGGCAAGACACCGATCGTCTCGACGACGAGACGCACGTCCGGCGAATCGCGGACGCGCGGGGAGGACACGCGGGAACAGGTACACGGATAACGACAAAGTGGCCCGAGAAAAAGTGCGGGCCGAACGATAAATCAGGGCCATTGCATTCCTAAGATAGCGCGTTAGCCCGCGCCAAGTCATTACGGTGGCAAAGTAATTCCCAACTAAGTAAAGTATAGCAATAAATACATAATGCATCCGGCGAGTTTCCCACACGCGCTGTGGGGCCACTGTTGGACGCTCGCTCAAGCGCGCGAGCGATTCCTTCGCGTTCACCGGAGTAAGCGGGTGCAACTTCCACGAGGAGTTCCACGGCTTTCCATGAAATCATGCATCAACGAGTGGAGTCCAAGCTCGTGTCCACCGTTGTGCCACCGATCGCTAAAACGATCTAAGCGCGCGCGTGGACGTATTTGCGCCGATCGAGACGCGCGTCGTCTTCCTCCTCGTTTCCTCTTCTGTTCGAGGGACGAGGAAAATGACGAGGGGAGAAAGAGGCGCAGGAGGAAAACTCGAGCACAGGCTTGCTTTTTGTGAACCCTCACGTGGCTGCGCGTCGGCCGGGAGTCACGCGAAAATGCAAACTGCTAAGTAAACGCGTGAGAATGCGATTGGGAGAAAGAAGGAGGAAGAGAAGTCATCCAAGTCAGTGGTTAAGAAGCAGGAGGGATAATATGGGCACATTGTTCGACCATGGAAGTTTCTTATTCAAATAAGTGCAAAATTGTCTGCCTCACCGTGCTAATTGCCCACCCATCGTGAATTAATTTTTCACTTTGCGCTCGTTATCATTTACTTATCATTCTCACCGTTTCGCTACACACATCGGAATAAATCCGAGGCGATGGGAAGTCGCGAAGCGAACTTTCGTAATTGTTTCGAAGAGCAAGGTAGAGGTTAAGCAGAAATCTCTGTAGCTAGTTTATGGCGCGAATAAGACTAATTTAATCGCATACCTTTAATTAGTGTAATATATCTAATTGCGTCGTATCAGAGATTAAAATACCCAGGGTTTGGATTTTCTTTCGGGCCCTAGGTGCCGTTCGCCATTATTTTTTCTCTCGCGATACCATTCTCGCCAATCGCTCGTGTTTCGCTAACATTAAGCAATTATAGCGAGGAAATTTTTTACTCGTCCCTATAACGACCATCTACCGATGTATCTTTACATCGGGAGACCCGATGCAGATACGTCGGAAGTGCAAAAACCTGTCGGAAATTAGATTATTCAACGAAGCGTGACTAACGCGATTAATTGAACGCTGGTCGATGCACGCTTGTGAGGAAAAAAGAGTAAGGGAAGTCGAAAAAAAAGGAGCCGACCGAAAACGTTGCACCTTCCCGGCATATTACGCCGATGGAAGTATCTCGTGATCTTTTCTCTGTTAACTAATAATATACAAGCACGGTTAATTACTCATATCGGTTTACCTAACGTCGCTTATTAAGGCAATACATAAATCCGGGCCTCGTACACGGCCCGCTCCGATATTCCAATTTATTCGCCCGTCGAATACCATATCGTGCCACTTTGTAATGAGCAGAAGTCTCGCTCGTATACGCAAGTTTTATCGTTCGCATACCTTACCGCGGCTGCGCGTTTACATATATTTATATTGCATGCAATTACCGCATTCAGGCGGTCTCTAACGAAGGTACCGGATTTTTTAATTAGTACTTAATCCAGACCGGCATATTGATAATTAGATTACGGGGGAGTATCCGCGGGTAATGAAGAGGCGCAGACCACTTCGGGGTCTTATCTTTCGCCGGGATGGGGTGGGTTCTTGCGATTGATAGAAAATACCAAGGATGATCTGCACCGTTCGATACTCGATACGTATTCCGACGTTTTCTTTTGTACAAAGCGCACAAGAAGGACGAGGGTGAAACAGGCGCAAGTACGAGAAACGAACTGTAAGGATGTTGCGCTTCCACCAATCTACAAATTGGACCTTTTTCTAATCGAATTATGAATCGGGACGCCTCCTCACGGATAATTAATGCTCGAAGGCAAATTCTTTTAATTGCGCTTCCTGTACGGTCGCTTTCCTCCTCCACCCTTCTTCCGTGCCTTCGTCTACCCTCGTCTCACCCTCTTCCGTTGCTCAGTTTATGTAAAAATCCCAATGCCGCTTACGTTCCGCAGGAAGAGAAATTAATTAGCTCTACATTCCACCGTTTTGTTCTTCCGATGATCATTGGGCACGCGATGCCAAGATTTGTGGACCGATTTAAAATGGAAATTTTCTGCTTTCAGGCACGCTCTTCCGTGAGATGGATGCGCGGTGGATCATTGAAAATCGAAAATACGTTCGATGAAGTTTTCAACAAAGCAGCAACTTTCACATACGCTTTCGCGCCTGAAGATCGAGGAAGATACGTCCGGTTACCTCACAGTGAATTTTCTAGTTTACGAACATCGGAGAAATTTCGAATATCGTGCGCCAAGAAAAGCAAAATCTACATGATTATGAATTATTACGAAAACTGCACGTAACGTATTACTCAATAAATGCCTATTGCTTTCAGTTGATTTCCTCGTATTCGGCTTAATAGAGCAGTCTGCAAATATTCCGAGGAATAGAAAAATGTATTTCTTGCAAAATGCGTTTCTGCGAATTATGTCCTATGCACCCTGAGAATATAGCATTTTCGATTAGCTGATAGAAACTGGTGCGAACAATTGAACTCGATAGCAAGGCAATGTGCTCCACAGCTTCTCGTGGTAAGCTATTCACGCGCCCGTAGTTTTGCATACGTGTAGATGCTCGCCTGTTCGCATCGGTCCCGCAAAGAAGGAGACACATGGTCAACTACGTTCTTCTGTTTTCTTCTCTTTCTGTCAATTTGTACCGGTGCAACGTTATGTCTCCCTCCTGTGTGCGATTTTGAAAGTGAAAATACATAAACATCGCTCTGTCGAACGATGAAGAGTAAGGAGTACGTCGAGAAGCTCGTCGACGATGAGAACGAAGATTCGTCCACGTCCGACGAAGTGGAGATAATAGAACAGAGGAAGCGTTGGAAGATGTGCAAAGACGTATGTTTCTGTTTGTCAAAAGTTCTCGTTATTAGGTTATGAACGAAGGTAGCAGATTATGCGAGTGGAAACGTTACTCGCGGTTTCTCCTCTGCACAAGTAGAAACACGATTATTGTTGCTCGATTCTTATCCAAACAAAATAATAATTATTCGATGTCGATCAAGGTGGTAGTCTTGTGAATTATGCGATGGTTATGCCACCTTAACTCTGGAGCTATAATCATATTTATGGTCCAATAAGAAATGCACATCGCGTATACGAGGATTGTAATGTTGCGGTATTAATTCGTACTTTGTGATGTAGATAAAAATCAAGACGGAAATTTTGGACGAAATTGAAAATTTCTCCATGGATGATGAGTTGGAGATCAAGGACGATCGGCAGGATACTACGCCAGAGGGTTCTGCTTCTATCGAAGGATCGAATGAGTCCTTGGAGTTTGTGACGGGCGGGAAGGATGACGAAGTGTTTGTCAAGATGGAATCGTTCGCGGACGAGAACGCGCATCCTGAGGACCACGCGGTCGCTGTGATTAGCGAAAAGCTTTTAACCTGCAGCATTTGCAAGACCAAATTTCCCTCCGAGACTGACTTTAAGACCCACATGATTGACCACAGTCATGGAAAACTTTTTCAATGTGGTGTCTGCCAAAAGCAATTTTCCAGGTTTGTTAAATTTATCGTGTTTATACAATTGAGAGTATCTGTACACGATACGACAGGTTTGATGAATCCAAGAGAATACTGGTTTCTATACAATTAATATTCTCGTTTAATAAAATCTTTTAACCTATTAGATCGTCGAGACTGAAGAATCACTTGCGAATGCACTTGCACTCTATGAATCACTTGCAATTACACGCCTGTAGAAACTGTGGTCTGCGTTTTCAAGTAATTACTATCAGAATATGCAAATACATCGAGTAGAAACCGAGTAAATATTTGTGAACGCTTAGCGCTAAATATTAAGAGAAATTTTTGTGCAATTAACATTTTCCTTGTGAGAGCTATCGATGTTGTACATTTTCGATACTTAATACGACAGATTTGTCAATTTACGAGTAACGTTATGCAAACGCTTGCAGGAAAAGAAGACTTTAGATAATCATCGTCTAGAGAGCCATATCGAAAGGAGAAGGCCATTTCAATGTGGGATCTGCAAGAAGCGGTTGCTGCATCGGCAATCTTTGCGCGATCACGATCTCATGCATACGAATGTTCGTCCTTTCGAGTGTACAATTTGCAAAAAAAGATTTTTGAGGCCCAGCAGCTTGAGGGCGCACATGATTGTCCATACAGCACACTCGCCGTTCGAATGCGACCTCTGTCCCGCCAAATTCAAAAGATCCTCGGTTTTGAAGACCCATAAGCTTACGCACACTACCGTGAGAAGATTCGAATGCGATTTGTGTAAGCACAGATTTCACCTGAAGGGAGCATTGAAGCATCATATATTATCTCATTACGGTGAGTTCGGTTTAACAGCCAACTAAATAAATTACCGTTCGACTTACGACGAAGTAAATTAAAGTTCCAATAGCTTAGGAGAAATGAAATTAGAATTATAGCAGAAGAGCAAGAAATGTTGCGAGGCTTTATGAAATATTAAGCTACGTAGTAAGTACCGTTTGAGATCTTAAATTTCGCGCGATGGACATACTCTTGTTGCAATTTTAATCAGACAGATCACGTTGTCCAAACGACGAAACTATAGTTGTATGGTAATCAGCAAATCAATAATACGCTTACGCTCCATTATACACATTTTTTAAACGCACAATGTATTCAACAATGTATGTAAAATTTTATCTATCCGTATCCTGTAAAATCGAAGCTGAATTAATATGTCCATCCAATTAGCCACATTCGCAATAAAATTCAAATGAATACGTACGAAAGTAATCGGTAAGGTAGATGCTACATTTACCTACCACAGATAAGATAACCTTTTTTCGTAGCGAGCCGACTCGAGTTAAAACCCTTCGAGAAACTTTTCTCTGAAACGCGTAGTGCACACTTTATATTCTTAGTACCCCGATATTCTCACAGTTGAGTCGCGGGAATTTCGCGAACGACGAGCGGTTGATTCGCACTTCGGCACGAGACTTCCACAATAAATAGTCTTTATTACCCCTCGTCTCCTTATTAAGGACCCGCGCCGCAATGAAGTATCATTATGATTGCGCATGCATGAGAAACCGCTTTTGTGGTTTATACGAACCCAACCGTGGTAGAATACAAAGAGTAGTAAAAGCTACGCAAGCGCGTCTTTGATTAAGAGAGATAAATTAACGTGTAGGTTTTGTGGATCTGGCTTACATATTAACGAACCTTTGCGGTCGGGATGCAACGAAGAAAGGAGATAGAATTAGACGTGCTTCTCTGGGAAATACATTGTTCGATTAGACCCTATACATATCTGCGGCGTAAATTACCGGTGCAAATGGCAGTACTAAACGCGATTGGAATTACTTTAGAGGAGTTGAACTTGAAAGCTACGCTTATGCGCTGCGTGTACTACGTCGTAAACCTTCTTCGTGTATTATCTCCCGCTTCACGTGAGAACCTAATAACACGATGTGTCATTGCGCTTTTTATTGCATCTATTCGTTTAATCTTACATCCTTACGCGCGCCCTTAGAGAAAGTAATTGATTTCAGAAAAAATGACGTATTCGCAAAGCTTCTATTTCTTTTCTCACAAAAGTGTCCACCCCTAAGAGTAGAATGATTGCTTGCGCCCTACGCACAGAGACCACTACATGATTTTCTCTTGGCAGGTGTGAGGCCCTACAAATGTCAAGACTGCGGCAAGTGCTACAGAAGATCGTGGGGCCTGAAAGTCCACATGTATCGTCACACGGGCGTGAAACGATTCGAGTGCGACCTCTGCAAGTCTCGCTTCAGCGTCAAGACGAAGCTCGCGAAGCACATATACGGCCACACCGGCGAGAAGCCGTACAAGTGCGAACTCTGTGGTCGACAGTACGGGGAAAGATACCTGTTGAAAGGGCACAAGTGCACGAGAATCGTGGAGAATCGAGCGAAGTCAAGAACGGAGCCTCTCCCGGCTGCCACGCAAATCGTCTTACTTAGATTGAGGCAAGCCGATTTGTCCGATTCGAGATAACGAAAAAGTTACGTCAAAGGGGGAGTAACTTTGAAAGAAAATAAATTACATCTCGTTCACTGTCGCAAGAATACTCGAAATAAGAATACAGAATCGTGTTCGTAATTCTTGAATATTATTATCGTATGTTCGGATCGCTTGGTTCGCGGCGAATAAATTAGGGAAGCACTGGAGCTTCGGCTAAACAAGCCACCATTGTATTATCCACTCAATGTGAATCGAGCAATCGCTTGCTTTCATAGGTCACTTTCCTCACGGTTCGCCAATATTACGTAACCGCTGAAAATAGCTCGGATGAAAACTATTTTCTCCGAATCTAGCTTCGATCGTTCGTTAGTCACGTTCGACCCTAATGAGCCCTCGTTCATCATGCTCGAAACAATACCGACAGCAGCCCCTGGTCCTTTTTGATTCGACTGGCCAATCCGCATGCGGATCTCATCCGCGTTTGCATGCCCATGCGAACTTTAATAACGTCCTGGGTTAATAAGCACCTCGGCGGAGAACAAAAGTCCGATTAATTCCAGGACTGGGCCTCGACTCCTTCATTCGGATTGGCTCCGAGGGCCCCCGAGGCCGGCCATTCGGGTTCCAGGCTACGCCGGCTTTACGTTCGTCATCAACGTATCGCGTATATAATCATAGTGTTCCTTCGGTATCGCCCGAACGTGACCGTCGCGGTTACGGAACATGGATATAGAAAGGAGTCCGAGCTCTTGAGACGTGAACGTAACGATCTCGTCTTTGAGAATTGATCGCTCGTGCCCAGATAGCGTCGTCGGGCATTTCTCGCGCGCGCATTATTTCCAGAGCGTACAAAGTAAATTCCAGTGATGGGATCTGTGAGTTTTACGCTAAATATTATTGCCCTCGTAAATTCTTAGTTTCGTACGTAGAGCGTTAATCTTTGTTTAGGGGAAATCATTGCGATCTCCGTCGAGATCTCAGGTTGAGAAAAGTATGGCTACAAAGCGGTCGTAGGAGTTTTTTTAGTAGCTTCGGCGATTGTTTACCGAGAAGATAAGTATTATTTCGACAAATTCGTGTCAATGATTTAGTGCGCAGCGGTGATTTAGTTCGTCCCGTATCCTCGCTCTAGTTACACGCTGTCAAGTGACGTTATCTTTCGTAATCTATGATCGAACGGTTCGTCGACGATCGGGCTACGGTAAGGCGCGCGCGCGGACACGTCTGTGTTTGGCATTGGTTCGAACGCTTCCTCACGATCCTCAGCCGAATCTGTCCGGAGCACGTGGGTCCTTCTTATGTCGCCGCACGTGAGAATGACGCTTTAAGGTGCGTGGACTCAGCAGGGTTTCTCGTATACGGTAACCCGAGAAGGCACTCCGCTCGTCAGATCGCATCTCTGATTCGCGTGCCTGCGCTGGTCCAACCCTTTGACAATGCCGACACGTATTTGCCTCCTGGCCCCGTTTTTCCATTTCGCCGCGATAAGAGAGAATCGCCGAGGAAAAGTACGTACGAATGCGCGCGCGGATATTCTCGCGAGACGCGGCGGAATCGTAGTCTTAAAGGCTGCAGAGAAGAATGAAAAATTCATGGTTGACGATCTTTGCATTTTTAGAGACCGTGGAAATTATTGGACGAGTCTTCTCGAAAGCCCGTACCACGAGCTTCCTCAAAATTCGCTGAAATTCTCAAATGAATATCCAAAGCTCCTCTCGATCGCAGCCCCTCGTGGGGGAAGTGCAGCTGGTTGCTCTCATCGTCCATATCTCATACATATTCATCCGACGTTATTTCCCCATCGGACGATATCGAAATCCGATTTCGAAGTCGACGTCGATCCGATTGCCAAATCGGTGGAAAGCGTTAAGCCAACCGTCTCTCCATTTTCGCTCGCTCGCCTCGTGACTCACACGCGCCGCGTACACTTCGATGGGAAGTTCACGAGGAGTGACTTAAAGAGGAAGTAGAGGGACGAGACTTGCTCGTGAGGCGTCGGTAGCGAGTGCGCGCAACGCTACCACTTTTGACACATCGCTTCCTCGGGGCTGATTTAAATAAACGAGTTTCGCGTTAATATTTCTTACTTAATTATGCCAAGCCTGCTCACGAATCTACGATCTGACATTTCGCCCGGACGCTTGTTCCCTCTGCGCGGCCGCGTGTAAACGCTCGGCTAAGGTGCGCCTACGTAAGCGGTGCGTGCGCTTTATGCAGAGTCACGCCAACTCCTAATTATTTAGATAGCGATCATAGGCGGTTTAATTATTTCTTCCCCCCCTCCTCACCCTGGTATCGCTGCTCCATTCGCCGCCGACGCTCCGCTGACGTCCCTGCGGACGTGTAGCGGCCTATGCTAATGTCCTTTAATGCAGATAGTAACGCCGATACTATTTTTCTCTGTGCCGCTTACTAATTGCGATATATACAATTACGCGCGTCGCGGCTCAAGATCGATTCGAACGGTCTGGTCGGCGGTGGTCGGTGAAGCTTGCTGAATTCTGCTCGACGATCCTTCCTTTTCCAGGTGGTCGGTCCTCGCCGGTTGTTGTTTTCCACGCTTCGAACACTTTCCGAAGCGTGTTGAAATCGGAGCCGAGGAGAGCACGATTCGCCCCTGGTTCGCGAGAGGGCGAGGAAAAAGGAGGGCGAGGGTTATTAAATAACGGCGCGCTCGATTAGTATTGACAAGGGCGATTAAACAGGCCCGAATTGCCGGCCGGTAATGGCCGTGGAGGCCCACGGGGCCAACGGTGAGCACTGTAATTTCATTGATAATATTTAAATACGGGCTTTTGATAGCTGTCTACTCTCGACTGGCATTAGCGCGGCCCTCCGAGGGTTCACCACCACCGACTTCTCGACCTCCTCACAAATCCGCGCCACTCCGCCCCTCGAGGTATCAGGGGCGTACTATTTATCGATTGGCTTTCGTCATTATTTCATCGAGCTCTCATCGCCTTCGCTCTCGGTTACTTTTTCTCCCACTCTCCTTCTCGGCCGCAACTAGCATCGCCGAAAATCAGTTTCGGGGTGCTCGCCATCACCTTCACCACGATCCATTTACGAGGCCGGTAGTCTCGCGCACGATATCAAGTTACCTAGCTTGGAAATTTATGCGTCGACGATGAGACACGCGGACGAGCTGCGATGCTCGACGGGTGAAAGTCGTCCGGCGTTACCGCGCGTCTAATGTCTGCGTTATGACGCGATAAGTTTAATACGATGCATAGATCGATCCGTTGTGAAATCCGTGGTGCAAGATTGTAACTCACCTGAGTGGCGGGGTCTTCGAAGCTCCAGTCGTTTTCTATCTTAAGAATCGCGAAGCTTTTAGATGCGTGAGATAAAATGTGAATATGAATTACTCGATAAAATCAAATCTACATGTTTGTATCGCGCCGATAAGCTTACCAGATCGCAAATTTCTCGTTAAGAAATAATTTCACATGTTGTCCTGTAAGCAGAGATCGCCCGATGCAAATGGAAAATCTAATTTTCATGGATTTTTCACTTAAGGCACTTTCGTAACCGTCGGTGTATTCAATTATTCCCCAAGACGTTCAAGGACTCGCTTGAAATGCGGTTTCTCGAGGAGAGATCTCGTTTCGATCCGACGAAAGGAAGCGGCGCGAGGAGAAAAGATTCGCTCGGCCGACACCCGAAGCCTATTGCGCGATGTAAATGCCGTTTACTTAAGCATACATGGGAATTTATTTGACGAACTGAGCGCAAAAGCCGGCTGCTTCTCTAATTAACGGCGACCCTCTCATCTTGATCGTTCCTTTCGTCCCCTGTTTAGGGTTAACGCTTGTTCTCCGTTCACGATGGTGCCGGCAGAAGCCGGGTACCAGTCAGGAAGCATATTGTTCTCCTCTCTTCTTATCTACCGCTCGCAAATTTATAAATCAAGGGATCCCGAATGACTGGAGTAAACTACGAAAGAATACGCACACCGCATTGGCTTACCCTTAACGAGACTTTTGTTCATTGCGATGCACTCTACCGACTACGAGATTATCTACGAAGCCGACGTAAGGTGGGAACACATCGACTTTGATTTCCAACAATAACCCTCGAGTGTTCCTAGAATGATATTTGTAGATGTGCAAAAATCAGCTTGCTTTAACGATAATAATGGATCGTCCTTCTGTGATAAGTATTCGCGTGTACTTCGTAACTCCCGCGAATGATTCGAGGAATAAGATTTCTGAGAATATTTTATGCCCCGAAGTATATGTCCAATTATGCGCTCTTCAAAGAGATCCGAAAGAAGATAACTGTAATATGGCGGGTCTCTTCGTCAGCGGCTCATTTGAAGGACCAAATGAACTTCTAAATAACCTCGCTCGGTCAAATTCCTACATTGGACATTTTATCCACCGCGGTTAAGTTTATCCGCGTTAACACGCGTAAGTGCTGTTTACGTTGAAGCCAATTTCTCATCGTTTCGACTCTTTCTACACAACGTTATCTCTACGAGCCTAGCTCCGTTCGTCTTATCGGCGTACGTATATCTCCTTTGACAAACAAATGCCACACGTTCTCGTAATAAATACGTTTTCCGTTCTCCAATAAAATGCTCGTGTTCTCCGAAGGATCGTTCACTCTTGAACGGTGAGGGAGAATCATACCGAGGGAAAACAAAGATGGAATCGTTCGCGGATAGTTTTTTTGCCGGATCCTGCTCGATGTCCGGCAGATTCAATGCAATCTAATTGGATATGAAATTAAGTCAACGAAATTCCGACAAAAATCCCAGCGCCGCGCCAAGATTTGAAATTCATATCTCCCGCCTGCGCGAGTGCGCGCGCGTCCTGCGAGCGGCGCACGCTGACGCATCCGTCATCTTTTTCTACGCCCGGTAAGAGACGCGGGAGCGCATAATTGCGCTGCTGCATAAGCTGAATGCTTCTCGGTGAGGCGAGTTGAAGGGTCAATGCCACGGGGATGGGTGAGCGAATTCGAGTCGAATTTGATCTTCGTGGATTGCGCTTCTCGAGCTTAGAATTTGTTTGATCTCTAATGGAACGAAGGATCGAAACGATAGCGCGGTAATTGCCGAGGTTCGGTTAAGCGTAGTCATCCACTTCGAATCTTCCATCGTTCTCAGCCTACGTGCGATAGAATTATTATTTAAAAGAGCATTGGTGGATGAAGCGCTCGGAAACCCCGTAAGACTATCTTAACGGTCCGAGAAAGCGAAGCGGAAAGGATGCCGCGTAAGTTCTTCTGATCGAGCTTGCGGGACGAGCGGGCCCAAATGACGGAAAGCATCTCTCAATTTCCGTCATTCCGCTTTTTCGTCTGGCTTCGATCCAACCAGAGGATGCACGAGTTAACCCGCCTGCGTTTAATGCATCTCGTTTCTTGCCGTAACTACGTGTCGTTAGATTAATCGGGGTTCGTCGAGACTCTTGGCCGCGCGTAACGGCGAGTTTAATTGAGAGACAGTGGAGCAGCTGATGGATGACACACAGCCCGTTCTTATCGCATCGAAGTTTGCCTCACTCGATAGGATGGAAATCGCTTTTTGCTCGGTCCACGGGATCTACGAATAATACGTAATGGTAGATAGTAAGCTAAAGCTCTCACCTATTTCACATCCAGGGACACGTTCGTCCGCAAATGCGCCGAGAAACTCACATCGAAGGAGCGCACCGTTCAGCCCAGGCGCACCTCCTGAAACAGAAAATTTCGTAAGAAGAAGTCGAGTTCTGGGGACGAAAGGGGAAAAAAATGTTCCGAAAAATCGTAACAACCTTGGCGAAGGAGAACGAGCGACGTGGCACCGTAGGAAACGGCACGGGGGCCCGCGGAAAGAAAGGTGGAAGTGGCGCGGTACTTTCGAGGGGCCGCGGTGGTGTTCTTGCCGGACGGTTCTTCGTTCGATGTAGGTAATCATGCGCCGCATTCCACGGCTGCCGGGGAGATTTTCGGTTTCATTGCCCACGAGGGTGGGTTAGGGAGAGCCGCGGAGGGAAGGGAGAGAGGAGATCGAAAGGAGCTGCCGAAACGAAGGCGGGACGAGGAGAGGGTAGGAGCGCGCGAGACCCGAAGAGGATAGGGGATGAGAGTGGCGAGAAGAGGGAGAGGAGGACGAGAAGAGGACCAGAGGAGTCCGCGCGGCAGATCCATCGTCTGTCCGGCTCGGCAGAAGCAAACGACGCAAAAACTGGCGTGCATTGTCCCCAACTGAGCTCGCGCTGAGCTGGAGAGGGTGGGAGGGTGAGCAACGAAAAGGAGGGAGAGAGAGAGAGAAGGATACGGGGAGAAGTTCTCTCGGGGAGAAACGAGTGAGACGAGAAGAGATAGAGAGAGAGAGAGAGAGGGAAAGAGAGGAGCCCGGCCGATCTCTGCCACGAGAGTGGACCCATGCATACCAACCTCCTCCTGGCTCCGGAGACCGGCGACTTCTCTCTACCGAGAAAAGAGGAGAACACTCGGAGGCCTCATGCGAACGAGGAGGAAGAGGAAGGACGAAGAGGACGCGCTAGGGAGGTAAAGAGAACGAGGAGGTGGAGGAGTGGCGGGGGCAAGGTGGACGGACGGTCGGCCGATTTGATTTTTAAATGCAAACAAATCTACATCGTGGCAAAAGCGCCGCCGACGACGTCACTCAGTCAGTCAGAGGGAAGCCGACGTTATGCCGCAACGGGTCGCCGCGTTTTCTCCTCTCCGACGCCGACGGGCCCGGGGAATCGTCGCGTCACCGTCCCCGACTACCACCGGACTCACGGATATTTTTTCCAATCATCAATGACCGCCCCGAAGGGCCCCGATTCCGCTTACCCCTCCATCCTCCCGACTTCCACCTTTTTCGCAATTCCCGTCGTGAGAGTCTTCCGTGGCATTTGAACAGGGTCCTCCGAGGCGTTGCCAGAATTTTCATTTACAGGCGAGAATCGCCGTGGCTGCGATTTTTCTTTTAAAATTATGGTTCAGGAAGTACGGGAGCAATTATCTAATATCTATCGCCAGGTGGCGGCTGCGGCACGAAGCACCGTATCCTAAAAAAAAATCAAAGAAGCACGAACGAAACCCTTCCATCCCGCTCCTCATCGTAAATCCCACTGCGAACACATCCCCTCCTACCGTCGAACTTCTTTCTTTATTTCTCTCAACGCCGATCAACCGCTACGCATCGAATTGGCCCTCCTGCTTCGGCGCGGTCCGCTCGTCCGTCGAATGCAAACGCGCCTATTAATACGGAAAGGGAACTCTCGAGGTATTCGTCGACCATTTGTCCTGCGACGTGCCTCGTTCCTGCTCCAATTTCTGTCCCTTCGGTTCCGGCCGAGGAAGCCAGTGGTGAATCAAAATGGGGAGAGGCGGTAGGACGAGAGAAAGCAAAAGAGGAAGTCGAGGGAGAAGAAGAAGCGGCGGAAGAAAAAGGAGGCGGAGAAGGAGTAAGAAGAAAGGTCCGGGGACGAGGTGTCCTTAGGCTGGCCGTGCGGTCGCTGGGGTGCGACAGTGGCTTTAGGTTCCAAGTAGGGTGTAATTGCCGCTTCTGACGGGACGACGACATCGGCGCTTGTCCCAACATAGCTTCATGCGCGCGTCAACGTTCATAAGTTATGAAACGCTCGGATAAGGCCCCTCGGTGTAGAGGGCTCCTCCCACTCTTTACTTGTCCCTGGAGTCGCGCACGCTCGCCGTTGAAGAAGGACAGCTCGCTTGAGAAGAATCGGCGAGGTGGAGGAAGGAAGAAGAAGGAAGGAGAAAGAGTGAAAGAGAGAGAGAAAGAGAGAGAGGGAGAGAGAGAGAGAAATACACGAAGAAGAGGCAGATTGGCGTGGCGAAGGGCGGCTGACGGCGAGGGCCAGGAGGAGAACGAGGAAGGGAGGAGGAAGAGGAGGAGGAGAGGGAGGGTATAATTGCCGGTGGATTAATGAGACGGCATAATTGCACGATAATCGACGATCGTTTTATTAGGCGACCGACGACGGAGCCCGGGGCTGGAACTCTGGGCCCGTCGGCGACACGGCATACAGAGGACACCGGCTACCAGCGGTCGCATATTATTATAAGGAGAGGCAGGAGGGCCCACTCGGATACTCAGGGGAGTAGGTATGTCCGGATGGTCAGAAATGACAATTACCGGAGATCCTGTTAAATGCGGCCACCTCATCCCCTCCGTCGCGAGCGGTGGGGCGCATGCGAGCGGAATGCAACGTCATTGCTCCGTGAGAGCGGACTCATTGTACGGCAGACCAAATCAGGCGCGCCACTACGTCCAGCTGTGGGCTGCTAACGAATCTTCTACATACCAGGGAAGCTTGGACGGATCGAATACAGATTTCGGTATTCCAGTGGTTTTCGGGGCACGCCGGAAGACAGTTTTTTTTACTTCGACCTGGATGCTTCCGATCGTTCGGCGTGACGAGTCAACGATCCGGTAGCCTAACTCTTCGCCATCCTTCCCAATGAATCCTCCGATCGTATCCCACGCTAAAGCGCCGGCGAACGCATAATCTCCACACCGACGAGATTTGTTATACTCAAGGGCTTCTTTCCCGTGCAGGAAGTGAGCGTGGTCCGTGCGAGGCTCGCAAGCGTCGCGGAATGAGCGACGAGCATTCGATCCAAGAACAGCAGGGAAAACTAGTCTCGTTCGGTATGCCGCTAGTCCTCGCATACCAGCTCAATTTCTAGCCTCCTCTCGTATTCCTCGGCGGCCAGGGCCGTTGGCTTCTCGGAGATGAGGGACTAAAAACCCGCGGACGCTCCGCAAAGGGACATTTAAATGATGTCGCCGCGGTCTCCGGCCGGAGAGAGAGACCACGGCAGGAATAACTCAGCAGCAACAGCAGCAGCAGGAGCACCAGCCTCCCTTCTCCTCTCTCACCACCTTCTCCGGTGCGTCCTCCTCTCACGGCTTCCACCTCTCCTCTCGCATCCTCAATTTCTCCTCTCTCTCTCTCTCTCTCGCTCTCTTCTTCTTCGTTGCAGAAAGGAGAAGCGCGGTTAGAGACGCGAGCTAGATGGACGGATGGAGAAGCCCGGCTCAGTCAGCAGTCAGGAGAGTGACATCGTCCACTCCGCGTTCTTCCTTCTTTCTCCTCTTTCCTCTTCGATCTTTCTCCTTCTTCTGCAGCTCCTTCGGAGGAGCCGTCGCGTCACATGCGCGCGGGGTCTCCGTGAGGTCCGAAGGATAGTGGAAGGGTGAGGAGAAGAGGGCTCGAGAGATGGAGGAGGAAGGGCAGGTAGAGGAAGGTGGAAGTGGCGCGAGGTGCGGGAGGTGGAGGAGAAGGATGCTAATCAGATGCCGACAGCGGCGGTGGAGATCAAAGGAGAAGTGCGTCAGGGCCTTGTCACCAGGCAGGGAGGAGCGCACTGGCGGCCTTGCCTTTATTTGAATGCGTTATCTGCGGCGACGATGACGGGGAGAGTTTTTTCAGATCCCTGGAAACTCGTCGCGCGGTTAGCATATGATAGACAGGGTCGAAACGGTGCTTCGGCAAAAACGCCAGGGACCGTTTCTCGTCCCGCCCCGCTCCGACTTAGGTCGAATCGTTGGGCGAGCGGACGCTAGGAAGCTTCGAGCTGAACGATGGAGTTTCTTTCGAGCGGTGGAGTCGACGATTTGCTTAATGATATCGAGACACACCGTGGGACCACTAAGCTCCGAGGTTCGATGCGAGAATAGATTGTAGGAATGTTTAATTGAAAACGACGCTCGGGGGTAAATCATTCTGAAAGATGGATGGCCATGCGTGGGATTTTTATAGTCCGCAGAATGTTTGCATACTCGTTTCTGCATGTTGTTGCCGGGACGTTGCTTTTCTAATTTAACAGGCAGCGTCTGACAGGATAACGTTAGACGATGCACTTTACGCCAATAGGGTGGAAATTATAAAGCGTGCGCCTGGATGCGCGCTTGATCTTACTTCGATTGGAATAATTACACGGTAGGGGCGCCTGCTCGTTTTTACGCTGTTACGTTACAAAATAATTGCTAATAGGATCATTATCGGCGTGAGCTTTCCCTGAGAAAAAATCCATAATGGTGGGATCGGTTTTTTGGTTATTCATCGGTGTTAACCTAGTACGCCTTTATCGGACGCAAAATAATAATGGATAGAAAGAGTAATGGATCGAGTTTATACACAATTATGCTAAACGACGGGATATATCAATTTCACTTTACCGTACCACCACGCTTGCTATCTAATCTACTCGATAACATCGCTGGAGCCATAAAACGCAAGTGGAAATCTCAGGCTGTCAATCCCTTCCAGAGAAAATTCCTCGTTCAGTCTATGACACTCCTCACCTCCCTGGAACTCGCGAAAATATTACGCCAAATCCACGTGCGTGCTACGGCGCGCGTACACTCGGTGTTTGTATTTGAAGAAATATATCGCACGAGGGTGAGCCGGTTAAGGTTAAGAGCGGGACATAAAGATGTTTGAGGCGTCGGACACCTGTGCCCTGCCTTGCCAGGTCTGCATACGGACTACTTCTCCTACAACTTCTTCTTCTTCTTCTTCTTCTACTCCTCCTCCTTCACCGACTCGTTCTCCGCTTCAACCTCTCCTTCCACCCTTACATCTCCATTTCTCTTCCTTTCCACCTCCCTCCTTCTTCTCGCCGTCTTGCGAAACGCCATAACGTGCACGAGCGAGCCACTCTACGCTTATGTAGATAAACATTCGCATTCGGTGTGCCGACGCGTCGCGTAGTAGGCAGAGGCGTCTTGTACGAGTGGCGCATCCCTGCCCCTGCAAAGAGAGGGCTGCACGTAGGGTACATACGTAGGTTGCATTAAGATGCAGACGATGATAAGCGCGACTTTACGATCTCACGCTCCGACGATTCATAGCCCGACGATGTATGGACGCTCGTCGTTCACCGATCTCCCATGCGGTATTTCGAAAACTACTCTCCCGCCCTCTCCTCCGGCCGGCGCCGTAACAGACTCCTCTTACGACCTTCCTCCTACCGGCTCCGCGCGAGCGGTCGTTCCGACCGGATTGATCATCGATTACGGGTTAACGATGATATTGCCGGATAGCGATTATGCTAGAAGGATTCGTTTGGCCGGGCTTCATAAGCCTCCTCCGTGATTAGAGCCCACCGGGGGTAAGGTGGATGTGGGCTTTTGCGCGATCTCGAGCTAGGTATAGATTAGAGATTTTGATTAATTTTCGAGCTTACGATTAATGGTTATTGCGATTGTTTTCCGCGTTGGATAAGGTACCGCGTGGTCGATTATCATGTTTCGCTTAATTCGGTATTACACGGTGCATCTCGAGATGAATATGCAGAAGATGAGGTGAATTTATTCTCTCTCGGGTCACGAGATAATCGGCATCCACCGATTGGTACCACTAAGCCTATACATCCAACTCTTCGCTATTATAATATACATCCTATGGAATTACTATTCGAATCCGTTGCTACATTTGTTATCACGAATTTTTCATTTCTTCGTCCTTCTCCAAAATCTCTTATCCCCTCTCTCGCTCCTCCAACCTAGCCAATTTTCCCCTTGACGGTCGCGTTTCGCGCGCACGCCACCGATCAATTTGCTAATACGCCTTTTTTCTGCTCTTTATGCAAATCCGCTGGCGCGCGCTTGAACCACCTCGTCTCTCGGAAGGGCCAAGGAGGGAAGGGAGGGACGACTCGCGTGCATCCATCGCGTTGGCGCACCGTTCTGTGACGACGAGTAACGGTGCAGGTGCACGCGCGAGTCCGCCGAACATAGTTGGTGCCTGATGATGACGCCGGTGGATGTATTCGAGGGGAGCATCATGGCGCATCCTGTTGCATATTTCACCTCGAGAACCCTTTTAGCCGTCTGAGCCGTGGCTAGCGAGCGAGCGAGCGCGCACTGCCACGGGGCGTGTAAATCAAACGCGCGCTGCCCGCTTGTAAATCTCCGGGTAAATACACACCGCTGGGATAATTTACGCAGCCGCCGACTGCAACGTGCGCTCTCCTCTCCCTGTCTCCCTCCCACCCTCCTCCAACAAGCCCTTTCGATCTCCTTCCTCCCTTCTTTTTGCTGCCTCACTGCCATCCCCGTCCACTCCTGCCCCCGCGAGAATTTCTCGCTTCAACTTTCGCCCGTTCCTGGCGCCGTCTTCCTCCTACTTCGCAAAGTTTCGCATCCCTGCGCGCCGGTCCCTCCTTCCTCGTTTGTCGTTAAAACCTCCATTTTTTTCTCTTCTCCATCTGCCTAGGTTGCTCCGCTCGGATCTCTTGCTCTCTTTGCTCGCGAACGAGCTGCTCTCGCCTGTCGACGACGGCCGTTTCAACATCTATCTCGCGAGAAGAAGCTCGTACGCCAAAGTACTTAGACCGGTCGTAGATGTTTTCGAAGCAAAGAGGGCAGGAAGGAAATCAGAGTGAAATCACGGGGAGATGGTTCTGTCGCGGTCATTTTTACGAAACCTACCACGCGCGCGCGCGTGCACTCGAGAAGTCAGCTTACCGTGGTGCCCGTAATTTAGTAGCTCGGTAATTCAATCCCAGAGCGAATTAACGCGTCTCGCATCTGATCCCGCGCGCGATCTCAAGCATCGAGTAAAAAGAAAATCAGATCTGGTATCGGGCTTGGGTTCTGACAAGGTGTATACCGGCGTCGGTATCCGCCGATCGTCCATTAAATCGCAAGCTCGTATGTTATCGGGCCTACCAACCGCGCCTTACAATTCGCGCGCGGTACCCACGCCTAATGCACGTGTTCGCGGGCACGAGACGGCCCCAGATGCAAGGAAGGGTACTACTGACGCGCTCCAACGTGTGGAAAGTTGCTCGTGAGAGGAAGAAGGTACGAGGAAGGAGGAGGTAAGAGAGGACGAGGAGGTGTTGGAAGGTGACGACAGGTGGGCCAGTTCCTTGATAAATGAAGTGAGAAGCGGAGAGCTCGCTGCTACTTATCCGCCGATGCATCAAATCTGTCTGCCCCGGCGTGGATCGTCCGTATTAAAGGTGCATCTAAGCGAGCCACTTGAGAAGTTTCGCATGCCCGCCGTCGCCGCCCGTCTTTCGTTTCCTCTTCGTTCGATCCGGCTGGGAGGATAGACACGTCCACCAATCGCGTAAGTATAGACGCATGGGGAAACGTTGTAATTAGGGGGAACGATACGATCGGTGCTTGCGGCACGAAAAGGGTCTTCTCGCCTGAGGCTATATTTCGCCGGAGGAAAGATTTTCAGGTGACGGATAGCGGCCACTGCGGTCTACATTTGGAGGAGAATGTCTAATGTTAAAACGATACGCGTTTCTAAGGAAAACACGTGCTTCGAAGCATCGCGATCGGTAAGAAACATCACGAGTCTCTCGAGCGACTACGGTCGAGACTCCTCCAACATAAACTCCGGTCTCTTAACTCCTCGAGTCTGCATACGCATATTTCTATCGAGCCTTATTTATTATTTATCGCCGGGCTCGCGCGCGCATGCAGAAACGCAGCGGGTTCGGCGCGAACAGAAGTTATGTTACGTCCGTTCCTCCCTCCTTCCTGTCTCCCGCGAAGATCAAGAGGTCGGCCCTCTCCCCGTTTCATCTCCCTCTCTCTCTTTTATTCTTTCTCTCCACCCTCTCTCGTTCTTCGTTTCCTCTCTTATCCTCCGCGTTCCTCGGCCTCGGCACTCGTGCCAGATCCGCGCCGTTCGCCGATATTTCTCAGCTCGCGAAAGGCCTCCAGCATGATAGATACGTAGGCCGCTCGGAGCCCGGGGAGGATACAATGCGTCGTCACGCGGTTTTCGCTTTACGGTCCAAGGTGCTCCTCAAGTGCAAAAAGCTCGGGGAGGCGCGAGACCGTGAGAGATTCTCGCACTATCCTCCACGATTTCTTATACTTCCCCGTGCGCGTTCACCGTGCGCTTCGCGCACATGTTGCTCCCGGGCGCATTCTTGCGCATTCTCTGTGTACGTTCCACGTTCGCGCTGAGCGTATTGTGCAAAGTTCAACGAGAGTAAATCTGCGCTCTCGTTGAAACGACTGGCAAGGTCGGTTAATGTCACGGGGGAAAAATTTCAAGAAATCTCTTCACTTCGGATTATAGATTTAAACAGATCTCGCAGGAGGGATGGTTTCGTTAATTAAAACGAAGTATAGGGTACACGAACGTTTATGTCCACTTCGAGTGTTTCTCCCAGCGCTCTCAAACTCTCCTCTCGATCTTTATATTATCGTCGCGTATGCGCGCTCGACGTACAGGGCCACGTACGCACGATTCTGTCCGCGAAGGTATTATTTATCGCTCGTTTCGCCATGCAAGCTATTCCGCTCTTCCTTCCTGCGCCGAGGCCGAGCTAAGCTGTTCCTTCCCTCCGGGGGTCAAGGGGCGAATCCTGCTGGTCCACGGGCAGGATGAGGCGATTTAAGGTGGCAATCTCGGCCCCTTACAATGAAAGGGTTTCTCGCGATAAGTGACGCGCCTTCGCTCAGGTGGTGCGCTCATTGTTGCGCTGTCTAGTGGCCACGGATGAAATCGTTAACGAGGCATTAAATTCCATTCGCGTAGGTTGCATCGCTCCGACGATTTTTACGACGTGTCGATCTATGTGGATTATTTTTTCTTTTTTGCGGAATTGCGAAAACCTACCATGCTTATCCTCGATCTTATAAATTGCAAAATTTAAACACGAAGATTCGACCACCTTTGGCATCGATCTATCCATTGTCGGGCGTGCGAGACCATCGAAGAAACCAGGCCGACGAGAGTCTCTCCTCTAATTCTCGCTTGGATCGTGAAATTCGCGCGCGCGCGTACGTGGGATTGGTCGTGCGCCGAGGTAGATGGCTGTCTACATAGATACGTAGATAGGTGGTTAGGTAGGTAGGTCGTAGTTTCATTTTCGGCAGGAGTGCCGAAGCCTATTCGACTTCCTCCTTCCACCTCCTCGCGCCCTCTTCCCACGCCGACGTGATGCTCCCTTGCCCACCGGCAGGTCTCGAAGCCAAAGTATAAAGCCCCGTGGTAACACCCTTCACGATCGGACGCGGTGCTAACGACTTTTAGATCATTAGTTACTGAAACTACCAATACAATTATCGGGCCTGGATATTTATTCCCTTAATCTCGGCCTCGGGACTACACGGACGAGATTGCCGACCACGGGACCAATTCGGGTGAGGCTATTCGCCATTGGCGTTGTTTAGACCGACCCGTGAGGACGAGCCGAAGGAGGTGGAGGCGGAGGCCACAGGGCCACGTCTGCAATCCTCCACACTCCTTATCCGACACGTTCTTCCGCGGTAAGATCTTAATTGAGCGCCCGATTATCATAATAAGTTTCGGCGGGTCCCTCGTTTACCGCGATCACGAGCATCGCGGGATGATTGATGCTCAGGCTTTGGCTTTCGCCGAAACGCTCCAACCCTAGAGTGTTCTTTTTTGTTTGTTTTTTTCGCGAGGGAGGATTAACGTCGAACGCTCGGTTGCATGTGAAATTTGAAACACGGGCAACGGAGATAGAATTCGTGGTAAGCTTCAAAATCGATCTTGAACGAAAGAAAAGTTCTACCAGTGCTGAAGCCGAATTATCTCGTGAAATTAATTTCTTTCTCACGAGGATTCTTATATCCTGGTTTAGGTATATCAATAAAGCGACGCTGGGAACTTCGCTATTACTCTCACGCTCGCGCTGGTGTCCACCGTGTAGCAGAGCGTCCGCGTGGGCGTCGACGGTGTCAGCGGTACATGTGCGCCTTCTCGAGGGGATGAAAAAGGGAATGGAGTGGGAGAAGGACATCGAAGCGGATCGAGAGGCAAAGGAGTACGAGAGAGAGAGGGAAGGACGGAGGGAGAAAATGAGAGTGAGAGGCACGAGGTTCGAGGGGGTCGACCAGGGAATTCGCTCGATGGCGTTTGCAGAGCAAAGAAGTCATTATATTTTCTCGAAGCGTCGCGAGGAGCTTAATCAAGGCGGCAGCCGAGCGGAATCAGCAAGGACCCCATTAGTTTTACGTTTCGTCCTTTTTTCTCTTCCCAGGACAACTTAGGACCATCCCTTCTCTCTCTCTCTCCCACTCCTTCTTCCACTCTTCCTCCGTTCAGCCCTCCCACGCTTCACCTCTCGCCAGAACTCCGGGGACTCATTGTCCAACCTAATAACCGCAAGTTTTAATTGAATTTGCGACCAGCACGAATCAAGGTTGGGCTCGCGCGGCTCGTACTGATTGGCGAGCGTCCCCGTCGATTACTCACCCGGAACGGGATCCTAAAGATTTCTTCACTCGAGCTCATTCGCGACTGGACCAGGAGGCCTCGAATGGAAGTTGCGTTTACTTCGAGAGGCTCACCTTCACTCGTGCGCCTCGTTGCTGCGATTATGTTTAAATGTACTTAGAATTTACCACTTGTCTCACGTTTAGTTGCACCACGAGACATTAATAAATAGCGAGTCGACGAGTTGAAAGTGTCGAGTGAAAAAAGAGATCCGTGTACTTTTCGTATTTGTTTAGCGATGGAATGGGATGTTATTATGTTTTTTTTATGTCGATCGTTTTCACCTTCTAGGCAACGCCGTTAAGATCTAAAGCCGTTCTTCGACAACCTGGGAGCAATTGAGAGGGTCGAAAAAGCACCGGGAGAGCAGGATGGGAGAAGGAAGAGAATCAGGTGGAATGTGTAGGTCTGCGTGCGCCTGTCGAGAGCCTCTCATCGGTACAAAGAAGAGAACGCCCGTTAATTACAATACGAGACCCGCTTGATTGCATTCTTTATGCGGCCGTTTCGAGGAGGTGGCGACTTCTTTCTCGTCTTAACGTTCGACCAACGCACCACGAAGAAGTTGCAACGGCAGGTGTCTGCTTCGCGAGTTGCTGTACCGGGACGATAGAAGAGGAACTTTCTTCCTCGAGCCGCGAACGTTTTAAATAAACACGTCGCGTTGTCTTGAATACAGATTTCGTTATGAGTGACAGGATCCGTGTTCCACGGTGCACGATTCTTATAGGAGACGAGCGATCGCCTCTTATCAAGAAAAGAAAGCGACCCGAATTAACGGGATCCGGAGAAAGCTCAAACGTATGGTAACGCACTGCAATAAGTCCGAAGCGAGACGTGCGGAATTGACGATCCTTTCCCGATTTTAAGCTTTATTGCCCTTACGTGTCGTGCTCATTGATTTTCAGTCGTTACGGCACTCAAGTGGTTGAGGCTCGTCCCACGAGATGGCGGAATTGGTTCCTCCATTCATAGAGGATTGACGAGGTTGGAAAACTTCGTTGAGATGGTAAAGTTAATCGTTGAAATATAAATAAATTCAAATGTACATTTTTATCTCGTTCGTTCGGTATATCTATAATCGTCTCGAATATTGAAATTAAGGTTCAATAAAAACGCCCTACCAAATTGCAAGCTCTCGAGTATGAGCACATTAAATGTACATGTTGACTGCGCGTATGATTAGAATCCTGCCTATCCAATCTTCAAAGTGCATTCCACGTTAACCTATGCGCGCCTCGTGACATTAATGACATCACTTCCTGCGAGGAGCGTGACACGTCCAATTATCGGCGACGTAGGTGGGCATCATCGATAGCCGATCGAGCACGTCATCCATTGCAATCAACGGGCACCAGGTGCAACCATCGATGGGAGGTGGAGGGTAATGCCGGCAACAAGAAACTACGAATGCACGTGAAGGGGTACCTAATGTAATGGCCGATCTAAGATAGTTGACTTTTAATTCAACGCGATTTTCATTTGCATTTTGACACCGCTTGAATGCGTAACGAGTGATTAGTCCGTAAATTACCAGAGTCATCGAAGACGCTTTTCATCGTCAGATATAAGAAAAATAAATAACGTAGTACATACGATGACACTTTCTTCAACTCGTCTGGTAATTAATTTGCAGTAATATAAATAGTCTAACTACGTTGACGAGTGTCACTCTCCATTCTTTTTTTTCCGGATTTCCTTTCATGATTTCTTTTTACTGTCCAGTTTTCGTGCTGTGCAACGACGGCGCTCCACTTGGAAATATATTTCGCAAAATCCAAGTGAAATAAATCGAGCTATTCATCGAGCATGCGCGCGGCTGAGATCGAGAATGTCCGACACCCTGGTGGATTCGCGCGCACCCGCGTAATTGTATGATAATTATTCATTACGTTTATGTACCATGTTATTCAATAACGCAGACCCTGCAATTTACTTACGATTGAGCATTTCACGCTTCGCAATGGCTTACTCATTTTCTTGCCACACGGGCGCGTGGTGCGCGAGTGCGCGCACGCATCCGCCATTAACTGCGGATACTTCGTGGATTGGAGTTTGCGCTCGTGTGCCAGTACCCGAGCGCGCGCGCACGCGTGCGCAATACACGCGTAGAGCCACGTGACGGTCTCACGATTCTCTCGTGTGCGACGAGGTAATCAACGAACGGAATATGCAAAAAGATCGTAGCAGACGAAGGATCGAGAGGGCTCGCGTAATCTGTGCCGCCGATCGGCTCGCGTACTTTCGTACGTAACTACACGCGCGGCGCGTATGCGCCCGGAGAAAATTGGTTTTTAAGCAGGTGCATACATATGTATACCTGCGGATGTTGTTAATGATTGTACCTATCGTACAGGGGAGGTTGAAGGTAATGGGATATATATCGATGCTGTTGCATTAAAGTACCTGCACGTTACCTACATTCACGACGATGTTTTGCTCGACTAGCGAATGTAAGATCCATGCTAACTCCGCTTCCGTGGAATAATTACAGAGTGACGTTAATCAACAATCGGTATCCCCGGGATGGAAGTTTCGTTCTTATCCCAGATACGACGAAATTTGTTTTGTTAGGGGTATTGCTAATTGCGCCGATCAATTGGAGTGTGTTTGAAAAATGAGGAAAGCTCGTCCCATCGATCATAATCCTGTAAAATATACATGCGCACATCACTGCGCAGTGTTTTTCAGTAGCCAACATTTGCGAATGCCTTCTTTTTGTCGAGAAACGGTCTCCTTCTCCCCGAGATAAATTCCACCGATGACATTTGGCGAATGAAACCGGTCGTTCACAGGGTGCCGATCCGTTCCCGTGGAATAATAAACCTCGTGGCATCGTAATCTCCACGACAGCGTATTACACGAGGTTTGGCTGTGAATCTGTGCCACTAGTTCGCGCATAGCTCTCCCACATTAGTTGCCTACCAGCTGAGAGCCAATGGGATCGCTCGCGAATTCGCTTTCGTAATTTTTACAATTGCCAGGTATAGCCTAAGAACCGAAGAGAACCAATGGATTGCTTCTTGTCGCGTGGATTTGATTTAACGACGGTCTTTCACGTTTGATTTAAGTGAAATTTGTGTATCCTTCTAATCATCGCGGTGGAAAAATGTTCTGCATTTCTCATGGTGATTTATATTATTCGAAAAGAACCCCCTATCGGGTGCTGTATCCGAATAAGGCCTGTCGACAATGCAAAGTATCGCTGCGATTACTTTTAACGAGTATGCGACTCTCTTTTGGCTTATTATCTCCGGTCTACCGTGACCGATACCTTTGACTCTTGCTGGCGTCGCTACTGTTTACAGTTTCGCAATCCTTTTTCATTGCGAAATTGCGTATCGGTAGCGACGGGAAAACCCGTTTGCATTCTTTTACATACATCAGCGCGGGACCGAACTCGCACACGCGAGTATTTGTCATCGATCGGGCTCGCCGAAGGAGAGCAGCGCGCGCGGATTCGCCTTTTACGTACGTAAAGAATGCTGTTAAAATGCGTAATAAATTTGGTCCCGGTGGGAGGGGCGGGGGTAGCCAGTACCGAGCGGATTAGAGGAATTTTTATGATCTATGAGATATCCATCTCAAAGAGGTGCTGCCCGGGATCCGTAAGACCCCTTTTAGAAACGGCCCTGGGCTACGTTCCTACATCATTTCTAGGAAAATGTTGATCTATACAGTTCGCACCGGGGAAAAGTATAAGGATCGATCGTTTCCATCGGTATCCTTCTGACAATATATGGAATTCCTAGTGGGTTAGAGAGCGGTGGAACTATTTCATAGCCGTAACAATCCATTACGTTGCGTGGCGAGCAAAAACTCTAGCGGATCGCGACGTTGCGCTTAACGTCCCGCAGAATTCCTCCTCTGCCGTGCTGCTTCACGAGTAGATCGCTCGTTCCGCGGTAAACAATATATAAAATTTCTTCACCATGTAGGCGAGATGCGTCGAAGACATTCTACAGAATCCGTACCCCACTGGAGAAATTCTGCTTCGATATTACTACAAGACAATCGAACGAGGCATCGGGACTTCTCGGGTACACGAGAGGAGGCCATGAGGACGCGTCGGGGTAAAAATGATTTTTTTTTTACTACGGTGGAAAGTTGTCGATCGTCGTCGAATCGACGAGTAGCAGCGATATTTCTTTTTTTTTCCTTCTGCGAGATCGTCAACGAATAGGTATGCGAAAGAATCCACTGTATCGTAAGAAACGACACTCTTCCGATACCACCAGGATGTTACGAGGGCGATCAATACTCTCAGGGTCGATCACGCTCCTTTCGTATTCATAACTTCTCCCCTCCAATCTGTGTCTATCCATTATTGTTCTTTCTTATGCGACGATATTTCTCAACGATCGAACTTTCATCCCATATTGGGTGCGCGCGGGTATCGCGTACGAAACAAGAAGGCTAGCCGAGAAATGTCACGACTTAATAATGTCATGATCCGATATATGAGACTTAGTTGCGAGTCGAAGGACGGATACGCTTCGGCAAAAAGCTCGCACCTTTTACTTCGTAGCGCGAACACGTATGCGCATCTGTTCTATGAGAAGATTACGAAGATCGGCGAGCGTTCGATATAATTACGTCGACCTATGCAGCCGTGCATCTTTCTTTACGCTGGATCCTCCTCGCCCTCCTCCTAGGATTCGTAGGAATTCATCAATCACTAATCCATCCGGGCGGACAGGCCGCTCGGCTAGAAGGCATTTCAAAAGTCCCGTAGCGTGAGTTTCACGACACTCGCTTGCACTCGCTTACTCGCTCGCTCATTCGAGGCGCACGCGGGTGCGCATTGCATGGGAGTAGATAATGCCAACACGGGCGGCCAGTCCCGTCCATTTACGGCGATTTTAACCATTATATTACGATGCCGGTGGCATAATGAAGGTGAGTTTTTCTCGTGGCTAGCCTAGTCGAGAGAGACCGCGCAGTCGTCGTCCCATGGCGCATAGGCAGTTCCAATTCTCACGGTCTCCCTTATGGAACGGTCAGTATCTAGCGGCTACTAGACTCCCACCCTGGCGCTCTCGCACTTGAATCTTTCTCGATTTCTTGCCACCTTCTCCTAGCTGCTTTATTCCCCTCCTACGTCCTTCTCTCGGGTAGAGCACATCCAGGGACCTCCTGGGATCGTAGATGCCGGGAGAGTGACGAAATTTATTAATGAGAGAATAAGTGCCTGCTGTTCCTTTTACAGCCTCGTAGAACATGCATAGAAGATGCACAGCGAGCATAGTTGGTCCTCGTTAATTGTTACTTTCTCGTCGCACAGGTTCTATTAGCATTGGCCCTCCGAGTAAAGAGGCGAAGTTTTTAGCGAATCGATGCGCTTAGAATGTCTCTTTTTTGTGCATTCGACTTACCGTTCTTGTCACGAATTTGTTCTTCTTCACTTATATTCATCGCTATTTTTCGTTCGTATTAGAACGTTTCTTCGTAAATCGTTCCGCGGATTTCCATATCCCTGCGCTCGTCAAAATCATTCCACGTCCTTCTCACTTCGACATTCGCCCTCTGCTCTTCGCAAAAAGCTTCGCGTCCCTCGGGTACTTTCGCATCTCCACGCTCCATTTCGAAGCGCTCTTTAAAGGGCACCGCGCCACTGGCGAATCGCGAGCAGGTCGTTTCTATGGCATCACGAGGAGACGGTCAAGTGAGGATTTCCTCCTCGCGACTTGGACCCACCTCTCCCTTTTTCCCACGCGGCATTCTCATCCTTATTATTCCTGCGAAGCGCGCTGTAAAATCCTGCGAGGGCGGCAGAGCACGGGTGAGGGTGGAACGTAACATTTTTCGTACTTAGCGGGTTAGGTACATTCGGACGCGCTCGCTCGCCCTCGCCTTCGTCTTCGCCTTCTCCGTCGCGGAGGAGAAGGGTGGGGAATCTTCTTTCCTCGTTCTCTCGATTCCACGTTCCTCTCTCACCTTCCGCCACTCCTCGTCCTCCTCATTCCACCCATCTCACCTTTCACCCTCCGCGTCTTCGCCTCCACCTCCTCACGCTCTCCTCCACTCTTCTCTCCTCCTCCGGCAGACAGCCCTATTCTCGCGTTGAGTGAAAAGTTTTACTCGGGATATTACGCCTCACCCCCTGTCCGTACCGGAGGATTCCACCCCACCCACGCTCTCCTCCCTTATCGCCCCCGAGCGTCCTTCGTCTACGCGAGCACCAGTTATCCTCGCGTTCCCTCTCCTTCTCTTTCAAGCTTCCACGCTTCTTCACGACCGGACTCCTTCCTCTCTCGTTTACCCGCTTCACTCGCTCTCGCTCTCTCTCTCTCTTCTTCTTACTCTCTCATCGTCTCCACCTTTCTCTCGATGCTTCAGCGTTTCTTCGTCACTCTCCATTTCCTTGTCTATCTTTCCTTGTCATTCGCTTCCTTCCTACGCTCGTCTTCCTCGATCTCCTTCGTTCTCTGCGTCCTCCTTCTTCGTCCCTCACTTTCTATTCACCACTTTTCTCTCACTCGCACCGATGACTCGCGCGTCCTCTATTTTTCTCTTCTCGGGACTCTTTACTCTCCCCTACTCCGTACCCCGCCCTTTCTCGTCCACCGGTGGGTACCGGACGCAAACATAATATCATTACTATTTCGAAGTCTCGTTTTCTTATGAGTTCGAGAGGACATAATGCACCTACCCCGAAGTCCTTTGTTTGCCATTCTCATTGTTTCTCCGAGGAAACTCGCCCCGCGTGTCTGGAACACCCTCGCCCTTCCCGTGCCGCTCGCCTCGAGTGCGAGCAAAGTTTTCGCGACCCGCTCTTTCATCCCTAAGGCGAGAGGGACAGGACACATCTACGTACGTTTTTACAGAAGAGTTGCGCCGCGAAAGTGCCGAGGTGACGTTAGTTTCTTTTTTTTTATAGTAAAATCGCACATTTGGTCTGAACTGTCGACATTCGCTTTCTGGTAATTTCCACCCGTACTCGCTTAACTAAATTCGACAATGCACACAGATACGAATCTGAATCGATCACTTCGAACCCTACGTACAATAAAATCAGTAAACCCATTGTCACGAGCACCACAACGAGGCTACATCTAATACATCTAGTAATGTATACCGCAAAGAAACGGCGCCATTTTTCAATGGCAATATTCACTGGAAAGGAACGCGAGGAGATCCACCCCTGAGAATCCGTCGACGAAAACGAAGGGCGATAGGCTGGCGCCCGTGGGTGGCGGTAGACGTGAAGGGTTCGCGGGGAAGAGTTCCTGGTGGGGTTTAACGTGGTAGTGGAGCTTGCGATCTGCATACAACCCCTCTCCATCCTTTTTCCATCCTTCTCTACCCTTGAAGGAAAGCGCGCGCGCGCACGCGGACGCATACGATCGGCGTAGATCGCGAGGATACGAGAGGGTGGTGGAAGCGTGAGGGAGGGAGAAGAGGGTGGCGAGAAGGGGTGAGAGGGAGAGACTCGCGGAGAGAATCGTCGCGTCGCTATCGACCAATCGTTGGCAGACCTGCGTACATCAGCGTGCCGCCTATAGGCCACCCCTATAACCTGCCTGCCTGCCACCCTCCGGCCATATTGTAAAATATGGATCGCGGAGGTGTACAACACCCCACCTCGAGACTCACCCCCACGTTGCGTCCCGCCACCCCTTCCGCTCGACGGCGCCGTCGGCGACGCCTCGCGTCGTCCGCGAGGGAGCGTCGCGTCTCGCTCCACGATTTTCCGATATTCCACCACTCGACGGAGAGAATACTTTCGTCTGGATACTAATAATAGAGATACAATCGGTAGAGGATGGAGGAATTGTCTCTTTTTTCCTTGCGTAATAGGTTGGTGGGTAGGTAAGAGGATTGTTGGAACGAGAGTGCGCCTGTTTCTATTAATTGAGAAAGCAGCGAGGAAATTAGTTCGGTAAATCTACGCGTAAAGGAAAACGTTGGACGTCGTCGGCGTCGGGGCGAGTGAGATTTTTTTGTTGCTCCGCCAGGTATTCGAGACCCCGTCTCTAATCGGTGCGCTTTACGACAGATGGAGGAATCGTCGTTAACCGGGGGGAAAGGAATTCCGGCGACTTCCTCATTTTGTAGGATAAAGGAAAAGTCAGTGGAGCGTACGTAGAGACAAGTCAGCCATGCGAATAGCTATGCGTTCGTTGTAGCTCACTGAAGCAGATATTTCGAGTTTAACGATAAATATCGGTTTGTCTCTGGCTCCTCCTCTCTTGGCTACATCGCGACGAAACGTAATTTTGCGACGTCCGTGGGAGCCAAGTTTTCGGATAATTTAAGAATGTATTGTATCAGGTATTGTTTATTCGACGAACGAATTAACGGATTTCAAGTTCTTGTTTTCCTGCGACGGGTTTTTTTTACCGCGAAAAAAAACGTTCTACCGTTCTAATTTGTCAAGTAGAAAGCGACGAGCGATTGATATTTCGGAACGTGTATCTGCTTTCGGTGATCGTGCGCTTGGCAGCCGCGTTGTCAACCGAACCTTATGCGGCGGTGAGGAAGAAGGGAGAGGAATTTACGCCATTTTTCTCGCTTCGAGAAATTTACGACGCCTGGCGTCGCTCCAGCCTCGTAATTCCGTCTTTGAAATAAACATCCGGATGAGATATCGCGATCTTATCGGATCGAAGTTATCGTCACGACGTTGCCATTCGTAATAATGTTATTTACGCGGGCACGCGTGCGTTTAACGTTGCATTTCGCGCGGACGGATTTTATTGTTGCGTTGCGCGAGTCACCGATAGAAATTGGATATTATTATCAAGGATAAAATTTTCAATTACCGGCGATCTTAATGCACCGTCGGAATAAAAATTCTTGCATTTAGAAGTCGCATCACACGCAACATTCTTTTTACTAAATTTATTATACTCGAGGGTTTAACGAAGATCTTAATTTTTCCGCTGAAAAATCTCAAAGAATATCTCCTATCTTACTCTTATCCTTCGAAATATCGCATGGTACGCACACACACGTGAGAAACGCTTGCTCGTGTGTCTCTTTTACGGACGTGAGCGAGACTCGAGTCGCGTGTGCGCCTTCGTCCCGAAGGAAGCGGCGAGGATCAAAAGACGCCCCCACGCGCGGCTGATCATCGCAGAAATGCCACCGTCTCGCTTTATCGTTCCTGCCAAGCGTATCCGACGATCGTTCGCCTAATGCACGCGAGTGCACGCACGGATACACGCGTGCGTCTTTGGCCTGCGGTGCGTCGCGGGTGCACGTAGAGCCGCGGCACATTACCACGTTATTCATTTGCCTTGCCGCAAACGTGAGCGCTAAAGGAAATCCGGAAAAAGCATCTCGACGAGGCATGCTGTTAACCGTGATTTACAAGTCCGCGACATTTCCAAAGGTTTCCGCGCGTTGCTTACCTCGAGTCCTTTGAGAAGAAGCCAATTAAAGAGATAAAATTGGGATGCCGCGAGAACTAAGAGAATTTTTCACTTGACTTTACATTAAAGAAATTTTGAATAGATTATTTTTCTTATCGATTCTTCCTTTAGCGGTTTACGCAAAAAATTCTGTCTTCCGGGTTCAACGAAACGATTAATATTCTCGAGAATCCGAAAAACAAATTCTCACGATCTTCCGCTTCACCGTGCTCGCGCGCCTCGCCACGATCGACGAGCTTCTTCCTCCCCGTCCGGCTTGGATCGGGTTAAACAATTAGACTTCGCTAAGCGAGATAAATCTCGATTTTCGGCGCTTAAGTGACAGGGGCGACCATTAATCTGCTCGATCGGTGGAATCACTACACCGATCTCTTCCGAGCTCTAACGAGCCAGGCATAATGCCAAGCGTTTGGCACCGAGCAGCCTTTTCGATTCTGTCTCCTTCGCTTCTCCTTTTCTCCTCCTCCTCTTTCCGTCCTCCACCATCTTCTCCCACACCCTCGACTCATTCATTTCTCTCGTCCTCGTGGAAATATTCTCGGAGGATTCCCCGAGAGGGAAGTAATCGCGACTTGCGCGCCTAAGCGAGGAAGTCATTCCGCTCGAAGAAGGTGGTCGAGGGGCTGTTGATGAGAATCTGCGAATGACGTCGAACGATAAGCAACGGTTATGCCTGTGTGCGTAATATTACGTTTATTCTGCTCCACACATAGGACGAAGACGTGTTAAGCGAGAGTGGGGACGCTCGAGCATGTGGATTATCTGACGCGTTTGTGTGCCCGACTACTTTTGGGTTTTACCCAAAGGGTGCTGATAAGAGAGACGGGGACGCTCCTATTTTTCCGGATTCGAGACTTCCGAGTAAAATTGAACTTTACAAGCATTTAACGCGAGTAGGTTAACCAACGTTTTAAATTACGCGTTAAAGAAAGTACCAGTGGTATTTTGAATTTGCGAAAAAACATGCCCGAAGCTCCCGTTATCGATTCGTTAATTCAAGTTTAGTCAGTCCTTTTTATCGGAATCTATCGAAATGCACGTTTCTCGACGGCCGCTATCAGCTTCCTCGATGCCGTCGCGGTGAGAAAGTAGAGGAAAGTGTGAAAGAGAGGAGACGAGAAGTGGAGAGTAGAGAGGAGGGCTGGTTGATATCTGCGGGAGGGACATTGAACGAGGCAGCCCCGCGGCCCGTATAACTCCGATAACGGGCGGTCCGGCCACCATAAACCCTCGGCCTTTCACTCCTGAAACTACCCCCATGCACATACCACCCCCGTCTGGCCTTAGAATTCTAAGGATTCCTTCGCTATCCGTGCCGCCTGATTACTCGCCCTCCGTGCCTTCTTCCGTTCTCTGCCAAATTTTCGAGCCACGGCCTCCTTCACTTTTTCACGCGTGCTATATCCCACGCGCAATCGACGTTTAGATTTCTCCAGGTGCTCGTGGAAAAATCCTCTTCTTCGTGGCCACGTGAAAAAGTAAATCCGAAGAGCGTCCGAGATATGATCCTGGACTACTTCTCCGTCGCAAGGGCCACACCCCGTGTCGCACTTTACTTACGAGCGAATTAACGTCCTCGGACCTCACGTGCTCGGCGCATCCTGAGGAGTGTCCAACGACGTCCTTGTCCCACGGGCGACGACGCGACGGTCACGATAGGATAAAGGAAGGATTGCCGCGAGTTTTATCTCGCCAGTACCGGAAAAACTCATTCCCCACGTTAACGTTAGTTTACGCAAGGCCGCGGTTTCTTTACGACTGCGGCCGCGCACGTCGATAGCGGCTGGACGCTGTTGTGTTTTCTCCGGGAAAAATTTTCAGCTACCCGGGGGCTTTACGATCCTCAACTTGTCGTATAAACGCGCGGCCAGCCTCCGCTACGAAAAGCCGCGGGATGGCTGGAGCTTGGTGAGAAGGAGAGAAGGCGGAAAGGGAGGAAGAAAGAGAGGGAAGGATGGTGGGTGACATTGGAGGACTGGCGGGGAGCGCAAGAGGATGGCGTAAAATGAAACGGAATGGGTGGAACTGGATGGACGTGAGAATGTTGGATGAAAAGTAACAAAGGTATTATCAACGGCTCGGCGGCAAGTGGAGAAGAAGGCGGCGCGAGAAATAGAAGGCGGACACTTTCCGCGATAACTAGCTAATTATTAGAGTCGGGCCTCTACGGCGTTCGACGAGATGGATTATCCGTTCAACCGAAAAATGAGTGGACGAGGAATGTTTCTTTTCGATATTATCTCTTGGCCGATTGATCGGCGCGCGTTCTCGCCGATCGCCAATAGGGAGGACGTTTCACCGATCCTCCCCGATACCCCAGAGCTCGCGTATTCTCTTCCTCTCTCTCCTTCTCTCTCTCCTCTTTCTCTCTTTCCACCACGTTTATTGCAAAGCCTTCCAGAGTCGAACTCGAGTTAATAATGGATTTTCAGGCTCACTTGTCCTTACCTTTAGGAGATTCTCTGTTACACGGCCACCGCGCCTACCTGCTGTATATATACATGTGAGATAAGGCAGTCAGCATGAGCATGTGCTGACTGTAAAGACGCGAGCGCGGCCTCCTGCGCGGGATCTCCGCGATTTCGAATTATTATGCCGCTTTTTGCCATTAGTTTCCCTAAATGTGCGCTCCGCGTCGTCGTCCTTCCCTTCGTCGTTCTCCCTCTTCCGCCGAGACTACTGGTGGGAGGTTGGAAATGGGGGAGGTCAGAGAGGCAGACGGGATAAGGGGGCGGAAGGGAATTTATACGGGTAGTAGAGCTCGTGACTATGAAGTATCGATCGCTTATGCTACTTGTAGAATTTCCGAGTGCGCGCGCTTGGAAAAACTCTAAGAGCCCACGTCTGCTTAGGTACGTACGGTTTCTTCTTGGATTCCGATTCGAATAACGCTCGACCGCTCTCGGCTCCAGTTTGAAGCGTAACGCGAGCGCGCAGAGTCCTCGGCCGACGTGGCGCGCCATTGAATCGTCAGCCTGATGGGATTTACGAGCGTCGTAGTGGAGTGCAAGCCCGTATTGCTGGCGCGGATGGGCGGAGCGCGGTATCAAGGACTTTGCATACTCGATGAGCACTCGAGGTGGAGGCGGTGATGCAGTTTGCATACGACGGCGGTGGTGCAGCCTCACCATTGGTCCAGAGACGTCTCACTGCATCTCCCTACTCTGGTTCTACCCAGGCTCCCTCTCTTTCTCTCCCACTCTACCTCTTCCACTACCTCCCGTTGTGTATCCGTCGTCTTGGTCCAGTGCGTTAGCGTCTTCGCGACGGTTAGCGACGGCTTCGACCCCACCCGGTGCTCGTACAAATTTACTTCACGATGCGAGGAGCGAGGAAGATTTTAGCAGACGATTATACGTAATTATTACGGCAAGGATATTGACCGAGGGTTGTTCGAAACTTCCTGGACAACGAGGGTATCCAATTTAATCAATTTCGAGCATGTCCAAGTGGAAGGACGATGGTTCGAATTTTCGTTCTAAACTAGATCCCTCGAACGATCGTCGAACGCGAAGAAGGAGAATGAACTTTCACTTTTCCTTCTACAAATTTCTAGCACCGTGCGATGGACGATTCTTCTCGCCCGCTCGAAGCCATCCCTACGACTCGGCGTATAACATGTCATCGAAATGAGCTCAACCGGGAGAGGAGGATGCAGGAGGGGGTGGGATGAAGGGATAAATACGAAATCGATGATAAACTGGTCGGTCCGTAGGCGGGCACAAGGGGGTAGGGATAGAACGACACCTCCTTAGACATCGGAATAAGCCTCGTGGAACGTGGGGATAAGCGGGGCCTATCGTAGCACACACCGCTCGCTCTCTTCCCTCCGGGCTACATCTACTTTTTGCTTCCCACGGTTCTGGTCCTGTCCTCAACGTCCACGTCGTTGTCGTCGCGCTTCTGCGCTCGCGCGGCCGCGAGCGCACGAGCGCATTCCACGCTGCAAGTAAGCGAGGTGCGTGCGTGGACCGTCTAAGACCAGAGCGGACTGGTCTATGCGCCAACTCGAAACTGGTATGAGGAGCCCCCCCGGTACGAGGGCAGCGTTCTTCTGAATTCCATCGAACGCGAATTTCTCAGGATTCGAGTGACTGCGCTCGCGCATTCTTCTCCTTCCTTCTGATTGAGGGGGACGAATCATCGTGGTGATCGACGGGTGTCCCGCGCGCTCGCTCGTTCCAGAAGGGGCGGACGGCGGCAATAAGAAGCGCGCTCGTATAATTGTAGGAAAGGATGGAAAAATAGATCGTGGATAAGCATTGCGCGATTTCTCGCTCGCGGAACGACCACTTCGATTTTCGTCCCAGTGGTAATGACATTACTACTGAAAGCGTAATACGCTACGTCGATTTCTTTCACAGCTGAGCGGAATAATTTCTTGTTTATGGACAATGCGAGAGATATCGTTGCGTACCTAATATTCCACATTGTACGCGCGTTGTGTCCCGTTCACCGTTCGCCGGCATAAAATAAGCGATTAAACCATTCCTTTATTCGCTCGGCGAGGCTCGCGCCAAAAGGGAACGAGAGGAACGCGCAGCACCGATCTTGCCTTTTTCTCTTCCTCTCCCTCTCTTCTCCATTCCCTCTCTCCGTCCGATTTGAAAAGTCTCCAGTTCTGCGTCATCGTCTACACCATCGCGAGGCCCCGTTAAGGTCTTAATGAGCGGGCGCATAAGTTAGCCGTAATTAAGAGTAACGACGTCGTCGATTCGGCTCGAAATTACGTTAATTTATCAATTACGGCAAGCGCTGCTGGCCGCTCCGACGCGGGGCGAACGATTCGCGGAAAGATCGCGCCGCTAATTACTCTTGCGACAGAGAGCGGCATCGACTTCGCTCGAACGATCTCTTTTCTCTTATCCTCCATCCCCTTTCCATTCCTCCTTACGCTTGAGCTTCAATCGTAGTCTCCCTCTCCTCATCTCTCCCCTCTCCTCTGCCTAGCTCTCTTAAATCTCTTGTCCAACCTGAGTAATTACCACGACAATCAACAACTCTGCGTTTCACATTACCGGCCCGTGGAAAATCCGGCTAGGCCGTAAATCTCTCTATTCGAAAAGAGCTCGCGGAGCCAGCTCCGTCCGGCTAATTTCGCGTCGCGCGACTATATCTAATCGCTTCGGTTGCGCAGCGAGATAAGCACGGAACCTTTATCGCCGCGAATGGTCTCGTTTCGCACATTGCAATTATCGGGACAATTAGCGCGGCTAATAGCGCCGCGACAATTTTCCCTAACCTGCAAGAGCGCTCCTTTGCCCGTTCGTCGTTATACTCCTCTACGATGGCTTTTTCTAGGCGGATCGAAGAAAGAGGGAAGAAGTCACGGGAGATACAACTTGCTGCGTGTAAGCTAAGAGTGACAGATTTAGAGAAGAAGAAAATCGTTCGAGACAGTCGTAACATTGAATATTCGTTTGGCCCGATGTAACTTTCGTACCTCGTTCCGTTCGCCGATCCTCCGTCATCCTTCCCACACCCTTAAGCATTATTTTTGCGTTAAATCACTCTCTCTCGTCATTAAATCACGATTCCCGTCGCGATAAACCATACGACGTCGTCGGCTTACGCCCGCTCGCGACTGCGTCGTAGGAAGATTCGGGAAAAAAAATTAGTCGGCCCTCGGAAATCCTTTGCATCTTTTTCCACTTGCGTCTCATCGATGGGTATCTCTCGTCCCGCGGCGGCGACGGCGGAAGGTAAATTACGAGCGTATCACTCGATCGATGCATTATTCCGGGGGTCGCTAACCTCAGGTGGAAGGTGCTCCTTCGACTTCGTAATTCGCTAAGAATAAAAGGATGTCGAGGGGTGGTGGGGGAGAGAAAAAACGATAAAGGTGGGGAGGAGCGAGATAGGAGCGTGGTAAGAAGGAAAGAGACGGAGCGAAGGATGGGGAGAGCGTGGTGAAAAAGGGAGTAAGAGGGACGAGGAAGGAGATGGAAAAAGAGGGAGAAAGCGGTGGAGAAAAAGGGAGGGAGACGAGGATGGAGAGTGAAAGGCTGAGTTGGCGAGAACGGTAGAGTGAGAGAGAAGGGTTGTGAGGGAATGAGGAAGAGACGGAAGAAGGGAATATATGAAGAGCGATAAAGAGAGAGAGAAAGCGAGAGAGAAGCGGGGAGAGATAAAGAAGAAGAGACGAGGAAGGCCTTGGTGGAGCGGTGGGGAAGCACTAGGCGAAAAAAGGAGTCGAGGCTGAAGTCCCTTGCTTTACAATTAGGAAGGACAACGGGGCCTTCAGCCTAAAGGACATATTAAATAATTTATAATTGTTTTGCCACTCTCACAGGTACCCCGCGCCAGCGAGTCGTTTACACGGGGAGTTAAAGGGTGCCTTTGTATCGACACGTCTCTCTTCCTTCTTCTCTCTTATTCTCTTCTCTTCTCTCTCTCTCTCTCTTTCTCTCCATCCGCCAAACATTGACAATGATAGATCGTTCGATCCAGTATTATTACGGAGTCGCCGATGCCTCGTGTTTTTGTCCTCGGGGTCACACATCCCCGCTTAACTTTCCACTGGTAAACCGTGCATTCGATACCGAGCTTCTCTCGATTCCTTTCGAGAAGCTCGTCCTGCAAGATGAAGATATTTTCCACGAGAAAACGGATGCTGGGATCGTCAGCCCGATTGCTTCTTACCTGTTTTCCTCGCGCGCCCTTTTCTTATCCCATCGCTGAAAACTTCGTACTATACAACCCTCGGTATCCAACACACCTTTGTCACCTCGAAACAAATTCAACGGGCAATTTTTCGAATCCCACGAGAGGGCCCGCGTCACCCTGCCGCCGTCACCGAGCGATCTCCCGTTATTCGTCGATCGTCCAGTTTTTCTCCCACGCTCTATCCACTTATTTAGCCGGGCGGGTGCGTACGGTGCATCCGGAGGCGAGACCAACTAAAATTCCGGCGGCGTGTCCGTCCATACATATCGATGAGTGAGAGCGGCTTAAAGGTCTCTTCCCTCGGTGGCGATGGTGTCGCCGGTACATGGCAAAGGACGTGTCCGATCGCGAGGGCCCGCCCGGCAAGAAGGATACGATTTCTTAGCGCAACAAGAACCACGAGGATCGTCGGGGTCGCTGGCTCCTGCGTCAAGGATGACGTATGGGCCAGAAGGATCAGACCCGACGTTCGATCTTGCGTAAGTCATCGGCGTGCCCATTGCGTTTTGTTTAGTCGATTTAAGTATCGATCTGAGACGATCGTAGGGGTCTCCAGTATGGAAGAATCATTTTAAAGGATGCTCAATGTCGATAATGCATCCATTTCATAAATTGACAATGTAAATTTTCACGCTCTAATTATTTCATCCTCGTTGACGAATTCTTTTTCGGGGTTACGGTCATGTTGTCTTCGTATCGTGCGAAAGTGTCTTAACTCGTCCGCGCAGGAGCGAGGCTCCGTGTTCACGGGTGGGACTGGCATAGGAGCGGATCGTAAAATTATGCAGCAGGCCATCGTCTCCGGGACGAGGGATGGAGAAGCGCGGAAAGAAGGGGTGGAAAGGAGGGGGCGCACCTGACAACCCGTTTAACCTCACGGTCGCCTCCGCTTTATGACAAAAAGAGGAGGAAGGCAGCAATATGGCGCTCGTAGGTTATTAAAGATGGCGGCTACGCGGGATATCCCAGCGGACCGCGTTCTGTATCTGGTCCGTCGGACGGTCGGCTTCAGTTTCTTGCTGTCGCCGCCGCGATCCGCGGCCCAGACGCATCTGCCACCATATTTGAATGCTACCAGGACGACCATAAGTTGTCGTCGCGGTCTCCTCTCTTGTCGGCGAAAAAGTCGGAAAGAGAGAAGAGGCAGAGAGAGAGAGAGAGAGAGAAGAGGGGAGAGAGAAGGGAAGAAGCGAGAAAGGGGTGGAGGAGGGAAGGTGTAGGAGAAAGGCAACGCTTTCTTGCGAGCAAAGTACACATTTGAAGACACTCGAGAAGTCGCTACGTCTTCCTAAGAAGATATATGTCGGTACGTATTTGGGCCCCCGAGAGTGGGCTTCGAATTTGTAAGAAGTGCGAGCGTCGATCGCGGTACCGAAAGACGAGACGAAGTGGGTGACGGTGGAATTTGAAGCGTCGAAAGAAACGAAGTTCCGATAAAATTTTCATTCGAGGTTTATACGATGCTTTACACGACGTGTAGTACCTACCAGGCGATAGAGGAATTCGCGGAAAGAGCGCGCGGGGGAGTAGGCTAAAGAGACGAGATCGAAGGAGGTAAGGAGAAAAGAAGATCGCAAGAAGTTCTCATTGAATCGGGCGCGAACTATACCTATATAGTGGAGGGCACCGGCGGATAAATTACTCGCCAGAGTTCGCCCGCGTCTTCCTTTCCAAGCGTATCGGCGCTAAATACGTCAGTCCTGGTGAAACGAACACCTCTCGACTCCAGAAGCGTCGCTTCAAGCGGATTCTTTTACGTTTCTTCTTCCTTTCGTTCTCGCTCGCAATCGGTGCCACTTGACTCTTCGCGGAACGCGGAAACCTGCGATTACGTCGTAACTCCCCCTCCTTTCTCCTTCCTTCTCTTTTACCCTCCTCGTGTAACCGGATCTCTCAAAAGCGCGCGTCTTATCATTTATTTATTTCATTTCCTCCTTCTCAAGCGAAAGGGCCCGGATGTCCTTTACCGAGGGTGAATCGCGAGCGTCGCCTTATTTCGGGGGAAAGTGAAATGCGAGGAGTATCGATTTAACTTAAAGGAAACGCGGAAGTACGTTTGCGGTAAGCAACGGCGTTCGTTTCGACGCTTGGTACGGACATGCGACTAATTTTAAGCGCGTTATGTCGAACGACCGCGAGCGAATGCGGTTTCGTCTCCCGAAACACGATGCGCGAGACGGGGAAGGGATGAGAATTGATATCGTCGCGGTGGCTCGTTTGTCAAAGACTGTTTGTCAAGGAACGTGCACCAGTCACCGTGGCGTGGTCCTTTGATCATAGAGGGATTAAGGCGCACAGTGAAGAGCCAGGAGTAGGGAGAGACAGGAGAAGAGAGGGCGGCATTCGGCTGGTCTCGTGCCTCGCGTGCCTGCCGACGTCTCGTCTGGCAGAAACGCATGCATGCCCGACGTCCGACGTCCGATGTATATAATTTATGAAGTATCTGCATTCCGCGCAATGATAAATCAAGCCGCCACCCCGACGAGAACAGCGAGCATTTAAGGCGCTCGCATTGATGCTTGGCGTCTCTCCTGCAAATCGCGACGCGAGTCTTCTCCTCGAAGAAAATCGTTAAGAGGGTAGCTTTCCCTTCCGGTAATACCTTCGAAGAATTTGCCTTTTAAAGTACTTTAACACACCGATACGGTATTCCGAACGTGATGCTCGTGGGATGGAAATTTTACGTTCCGCTTTCCTTTTTTTTCAATCTATTCGCGAGACACGTGGGCAAAACGGAGAAAGGTTTCGACGAGCTAAGAATTATTACTGGGTTGTTCGACACCTGGCAAGGTGTTTTAGAAGCACGTACGAGGTCTGCTCTCGCATCTGGTTGGTCACCTTCGATAGCATATGCCCATTTGCAGCTCTATATGGAAATGCAACCTAAATTTACGCGAGTCGCTCGTGCTGATCTTGTCGCGAGCTCTCCTCCTCCGTAACGTATCCTCGCGCTCCTCCATCGCGCACCTTTCTCATTCCTCTGGGATTCGAATGCGGGATAAATAATATTATCGTCTTTTGTCCAACGAGTTTCACCCGTAATTTCAAATCTTGCTCAGTATTGGATTGTTAATATATATTGGATCTTTGTGCTTTGTATCTGTCGGAGAACACGCGAGTTAATTCTTCTAATTTTCATTCGCCAGCGCAGGTAGTACCTGGCAACGCTTTACGTTACCCAATGTTTATCACTTTCTGGATTTCGAGCGATCGGTTAGCGTAGATTCGTTTCCTGAGGATCGTAAAGAAAATAGGCGCACGGTACACGTAACTGCCGATCCAAGTCGTGATAGCGCCGATTGCTTGGCAACAGTTTCCAGGCGAGCGCCGCGCGCCTCTGGAAGAAATGGCAAGCGATACGATCGGGTTATAAATTTCGATATGACCGATCCCCATAATCATTGCCGTTCATCCAAGTCATTTCTATTATCCGAACGGGCTCGAAACACTTCGGCCCAAAGTAAGTGTGCACTTTAAATGGAAATCTTTTTCTGCAAAATTTCCGTCCCACGACGAGGACGCGCTACTTTCTTCTGTAAAGGCGGCGTCCGTTGTGCGCGGACTTTTTCTCAAAAGCAATAGCAAGAAGCAGGGTACGAACGATAAAAATTTTTCGAGAAACGAACGAGACCCCGGTCGTCCTTTAGAAACGGTCAGCGCAAAACAAATGACGATCGATATAATTGAGCTACAAATTCCAGCAGTGATCAACGGGTAGTGGTTGCCGACGTTGATGTCGTCTCGTCTCCGAGTTCCGATACGAAATCCGTCCTGCTAGTCCCCCGATGGCGGCTGTTAACAATTGGGTCCGGCCCCGCGATCGAGGATACCCGCCGATTCAAACGAAGCGCCGTTTCAGCATTCCTGCGGGGCAAAAAGTGCACGCATGCGTGGTCACGTACCGGCATGCAACGCGGTGCAACAACGTGCACCTGATACGTATTCATACGACTGTCTTGCTCGATGCGAATTCGAGGGACGAGGATTCGATGGGAGAAAAGCATCTTGAGCATCTCGGCTTCTTCCATTCTCTACGCGTGCATAGATACTCTCGAAAAATAGTGCGACACTTAAACGTGCACTCATCCTGGTAAGATTGCATACAATAGATCATGAATTATTGTTTAGTACACCTGTCGACTGATTCCAGCTGATTTCAGCTGATTCCTTAAACTCAACCTACGTGGACACGAATTTGTGGAAAATCCGCTTGAGGACGGGATTAAAATGAAGATTAAAATCGAAGGGAGCACTTTGTAGAAAATACGACAAGGGCAAGGACCGCGTCGGTAGCAAAACACGCGCGTCCCGACGCGCCGGCCCGATACGGGCATTTTTGCCGCGACCGAATCAAAGAGTTCTCGTGAAAATACCAAGCATAGCGACGAATCCGCTGACGACGTTGCGCGTCGTGTCGAGCGGCCATGAGTTGCTCGCGTCGGGCTCGTTGCGAGCACGAGAAGCACCAGCAACGTCAGCAACGGCGCTCGCTCGCCGCGCCGCGGCTCGCCTGGTCCGACCAGCCCCCGTGAGTGAGTTGAGTTGATACGATTGTTTTTACAGGCGCACCCAATCCGCAAGAAATTGTCCTTCGACAGTGACGCTCACCGCCTGCCTTCGCCATTTAAATACAGGAGAGCGAGTCGGCGAACGTGGACCGACTGTTCGCGAGTCCCTCGAGTTAACCGGAGAACTGAAGAAAAAGCGGTTAATTGGAAAAATATCGGAGGACTTGAAATCGCTTTGCGATGCTTAATGCGATTTATGATTTACGTCGATAGGCTTGAACCGAAGGAAGATTCGATTGTGACATTTTTTGCGTACCGACGAACCGATTAAGTATCGCGGATGAATTTTCATGTAAAAGTGGCGGAGGCTTGAATCTATTTGACCACGTGAATTATCCGTGCGAAGAATCGTACTCTTCGCAGATGCTTATCGACGCGCTTCCCTTCTGCGACCTTGCGTGCCAAGCGCGGAAATTCGCACGATTCTCTGTGCCCTTCCGTGATAATTTGATATTCTCGTGGCACTCAACACGGGTATGCATTCTAAGGCGGAATTACGTAAATGCCACCTGCTTTCACTTCCCCGGCTGGAAACAAATACGAGGAATCCTCTGGCCGCGTTGCCGTCCGATCATCGCAATTCTGATAAATGAACTAAAAATGCCTCTCCTGGCTTGAAATTGTTTTATTATTCCATATGAAGCGCCTAACCCCTCCAAGGTCCAAGCTCGCTTAGCTTCTACCCTTTAATTTTTCACGGCAGATTCTATCTCCCCGGTATTGTAAATTGATTTGCAACTAACAAGCATTCTTATGCCGTTAAACCCCAGCCGTTCGACACCCACAATTAATCGCACGACTGAAAAGCCTGGCAACTCTCATATTCTTCCCTCATTAGATAATTGCGATGTATTCAGCGTAATGGAATAATTACTATTTTCCATGCAGGCAACAAGATAATTACGATACTTCCACCACGTGTAATCGTCCCGGCTTGCATTTTCAAATTATTCCCGATAACGATTTCTCTCGTTTCCCTCGCGCTACTCGAGGGAATCGTCATGTGAACCACTGGGGGCGAGCCGTGGTGAACGCAGCTGCCTTCTTCTCTCTCCGGTTTGCCGTTGCCGGCTGATATCTTTGAGGGCTTCCTTGTCTCCTCGAATCCCAATCGCATATTTATGCGCGCTACGCGATCTTTCCATACTCCCATCTCGAACCCCTTCAGCTTCGTCGATCGAATTTTTCCCTCCGATGCACTCGATATTCTTTGAAATTTTTCTACATATACAACAAGACTGGAAATTATATCGACGATTCGTCGAATCGCTAACAGTCCCCTTCCTGGAAAAATTATCGATGCCATATGGATGATCCACGAATCCACGGGCACCCACTTATCCCGCGGCGGGTAGAACCCTTACCTCGCGAGAGAAATGGAAAGGAGCGCGAGGAAGGAAGGAGAGAGGAGAGGTAGAAGGAAGGGTAGAAGAAAGAGCCCTCGTTGACGAACGCCGAGTGGCGAAGAGGGACGCTCCGCAGAAGAAGCAACGAGCCACAGAAACCCAGGTGCGAACGGAATGCAGTCCAATCCATTCGTGGAATCCGATCTTGCTTTAGTAAATCCCAAGCGTGGAAAAAGCACCGCGGTATAATGCCGCGAGTGAGGTAGGAGGGCGGAGGGAGGAAACGACGACGATCGACGACGGCGAAATTGTCGCTTGAACCGGTGGCTTTTCGGCCGATTCCAAGCGCGCTGCTGCTCTCTCTCCCCGCCACTCATCGTCGTCGTCGTCGGGACGAGCTCCGCTTCTCTGCCAAGAGAAAGAACAAGGACGGAAGGTGGAAGCAGGAGGAGAAATCGATAATGTAATTCCGGGCCCCGGAACGCAAGTAGGATTCACTCGCGGGCCGATTCTTGCGATCGTTTTTCTCGGAGGGACGATCGTCTGTTCCGCGAGGGACGATGATTTTTGCTAACGGCCGCCGTAAATTGGCGTGGGCGTCTTGACGATGTTCGGAGCTCGTGAGAATGTTGGACGAAGCTTGGAGGTGGAGCGAGGGATGAAGGAGGATGGGCAGGACGGGCGGAGCGTTGGGCGAAGTAAGACGGGTAAGGGTGAAACAGTTTTTGCCTGCCATTGAATCCACTAAGTATGCACGTTGCGTTTGTTTCACTTAATCGGGGATGAAAAAAGATTCATTCTGACATTAACTCGAGAGTATTCGCTACGTTCTCCGAGACCCGAGAATCGGTTACCACTGCTTTCGCCGGCCACGTCGACCACCTCTCGGTCCCATCGAACCCCTATTTATCCCTGATCCCTCCAAATGGTTCTAACCGCGACAAGCCGACATTCGTGCATCTTATGGTACCCGCATCATGCGCCGATGAAACTCCTCTCGTGGAACTTCTAGCAGTAACTAACCAGTCCCGTGCGATAGATTCATGGGCTCCAGGTACTTGAGCCAATGGAAGAGGAGAAAGAGAGGGAGACGAGAGTACCTAGAATTTTCCCGGAAGTGCGTAGAAACGGGATTGCGGGCGAGAAGAAAAGCAGCGGGCGCGGAGCAGAACGCGCGCGATTTCCCCTCGTACATCATTGGGCGGTTCTCCTCTCGCGTTAGGCTCGTTGCCTTCGTCGTTCCTGCCCTACGCAGGTCGCTTGTCGTTGTTCTCCCCTTCTTCCTCCTTCGGCCCGGTCGTCGCGGCGCGCGCGGCGGGCAGGGTGAGCCGCATACCTACACCGCGAACAATTTGTAGCCCCGAGCGGATAAAAAGCGACCAATTAAGAGAAACTCTCCTCGCGGTGCGCTCCAAGCGGACGAGCGGGTGCTCGAGGACGCTGTGGACGACGAGAGGGAGGGACGTTACGCTTTGCGGAACTAGAGCTCGCTCGCAAAATACGCCGCGGAGCGGCACAGCCGCGCGAAAGATTTTTAACGAGGCGAAGCCGCGCAAAATCGGCGGACGCTCGACGGACTACTCCTGCTCGAATCACTCGCGCGCGATTCGCGAGCATTTTCTCCGTCTATCTGGAAACGTTGCCCGAACTGGCTTTAGCGGCTGAAGCCGCTAATGAGCCCGGGCCGGGTCTAATGCGCGCCCGCTTCGTTAGATTTCGCGATCGTAAAAATGACAACTTAATGCGCGCGCCACTTTTTTTTCGTCCCACCACCTCCTCCTTATCCACCTTCTCGTCGTTACCTTTGCACGTTCGCGGTCCATTGGAATTGCGGCCCGGCTGTGGGAAGTTCGCGCTTGCACGGCGCGTCGCGCGCGCTCCCGCGGTACTCCGGAGTTGTTCCCCGGTTTCCTTTTTTTTTCCTTTTTTCCTTTAATCGTCGTCGTGCCGCACGGTCGTCGAACCAGTCTGTCATGGCCGAATCGATCCCTAGGGGATCTCCTTATTCGAAGATCGCGAGCCGTCGATTCGATCGCTCGGAGAACGGGTGGGGGGAGAAGTCGTGATGGATTGACTTTTCTGAGGCGAACTACGGTACCGAACGCGGGGGGGAAGAGTGTCCCTTTTAATTATGCGAATAATCGTTTCTCATAAATCGCGATTATTATAGGAGGCAAAAAGGAGTCTCGCCGGACGAGTGATTTATCTCGCGATTTTTTTCAGTCCCGACTTTCAGCCTGGTATCGTGCCCGCGGACAGGAGCGCTCGTTACTCCTTTACGATTATTATTCTGACGAAATAATCATCATTCTTATTGTTACGGGAGGCAAGCTTGTAGGAGCTCTTGAGAAAACGCTCGGGCTACAGGTGATTGCTCTAATCCGCAGAGTACTCAGCTTTTTCCTCTAAACTTCTTCTCCCGTAGACTTCCATCGTTACGTAATTCCAGCCTTATATAACCATGAGGAGCACTCGCGTACATAGTAAATTCCTCGTTCTATCTCCGCCGTAAAATTTCACAAATTACAGAACGATTTCACGCCGTAACGAACCCGTTGTCTTGAGCAAGATTCGAGCGCGGTTTGTACCTAAAATTCTCTCCCGTAACAGTGAGCTTTTTATCTTCCCTCGAAAACGTTTTCATCTTTTCCTCCTCGTTTCTCTTTCCTTTCGAGCTCTCCGGGGAATTCGCAAGGCGCAAACGAGATGGTCCGAGGGGCCACGGTGGCGAGAATTTCTTTTACCGAGGTAGGCCCTTTCGAGCGGGGCCCACGCGGTCGTGGCAATTTCTTTTCTCGAGGGCGGATGCGCGCATTTGCATGGTGCAATATCGTACGTTCTTAGGGCGGCCAATTACGCGAATCGATTCTGGCAGCGATAGGAGTCCGAGGGCCTGGGCCCCACCGAACGGGGGACGCCGTACGAACGTACGATGCGCCTTTTCTGCCCACCTTCCCTCTCTCGGCACTCTCCCTTTTTCTCTTCACCCTCTCTCTTCGACTCCGAGCGTAAGGCCCATCTCCCCTTTTTCATGATACATTGCGAATCCGCACGCCAACCCAACGTTGCTCCATATGCTTCCTCGTGCCTCTGCTCCTTCTCCTCTTTCTCCAGCGATTCTCTTACCTCGTAGAAATATCGTCGGTTGCATAAAATTGCACTCTCGCAAGTAGCGAATTTTCGTCTTCCTACCCAATCGACTTAATTATCATCGCGACGAGGACGTCGTGATTATCGAAACGACAAGCGTTAAAATCCTCTCCCTCGCGCTCCTGGAAAATCTAGGCCGCAGTTTTGGTCTTGCACTTTTTTCCTCCCTCTCGGCTTCCCGTCTCACGAGAATCCTCGTAAAACGCACACGTATCCGCTTACAAAAGCCGACGAAGCTTGGGAGGATAGAAGGAGCGAGTGCTGTCGAAGGAGCGAGAATTGATCTCGCGAGACCTCGGCGTAGGCAGGAAGTAGAATTTTTATGGCGGCACGCGAAGCGAGCGCGCCGTCCGCTCCGTACATTGTAGAGAAGAGTGTGCTACCCACCTCCATTCCCTTCTTCATTGCCCTCCCGGCTCATCCGGGATCGGTGATTCGAGTCTCCACGCATGTTACGCGCATTTAGCTACTGACAAACAAACCCCATACATTTATTCATGCCGCCCTTACGAGTTTCAGGGTGGATCTGATAACTCGGAAACGTAAAAGGCGTTAACGACGAGAAGCACCCGGGATGATTTTCGATTACTTCCTTTCCTTCCCTTCCTCCCTCGATCTTTCGTCCTTCGTCAGGGACGCGGCACGAAAAAAAATGTACACCCGATTCTTGTCGCGGCGCTCCAAGCTACCCGAGCGACCGAGTTCCGCGCGATTTCTGCGTGGCCTGTGCCTTTCGCGAGAGGCATTAGCGAGTGGGAGGGGAGAAGGGCTGAGAAACACCGACAAAGGAGGAAGTACATCTCGTGAGATCATCAGCATAGGCAGGAAGAGCAATTTTCGTTGCGCACGCGAGCCGCATACGATGCAGAAACGCACACGCGCGTCGTGCCACGGTGGGTCGTTGGCGCGTCGTCGGTGTGGAGGAGGGAAGCCGCTTCCCTCGCGCAGCTCTCTTTAATCGATTTCGCGCTCTCGTAGGCATCGCTTGATACGAAAAACGGGGAGGTGGGGGGGGGGATCTATTGTTTTCTACGCCGTTTTTGATTGTTACGCCGACGACGCGGGGAGGAGGGCGAGAGAGCGAGAGGTGGGAGACGGTGAGCGAGAGAGCACGAGGAAACAGAGCGTGAAATGGAACGGGAGCGTTAGGTTATGGAAGGGAGCATCCGAAAAGAAATCATGGTCGGAAGAAGGAGAAATAGCTAATTCGCGAAACACTATCCAATCGAAGAGACGGAAAGGCTCTCCAACACCGCTACGATACTTTGTACAATGTACATGCGTGCGGAAGTGGCGCTGCAATTATTTTTGTATGAACGCGTAAGTGTGTAATTATTACGTGCGGATTGGCATATAAATATTTATACCTACCGGTCGATTACAATACAATAACTCGCTGCCGCTCAACCTTGATGCGCTATGCGCTCTTTATTCAGTTCCTGCAGCGAGAGACGTAAACCTTCTTCTCTCGTTATCCGGTAACCGCGGAAGGGGATTCTCGTTCGATGCCTCTATCATTCTTCCTCGCATTCTCACAACGTAAATTCAATGCAATTTCCTCGAGACCACTTTTAATGCCTTACTTCGCGTGTAACTCGACGCGTCGATCGGGCGCAAGGTGGAGGATTTAAGGTTCCCTTAAGGTCCACTGTTTCCGTCAGTTCCGCGCAAACCCGAGCGTGCACTGGCCATCGACAAAACTCGACCTCTCGGTGGACTATGGGCTGTGGTTGTAATTGGCTGGGGGCTCCAAGCAGATCCTATCGGTTCTCCTGGATCGAGATCCTCGCACCCTCGTCCGCACCCGCACGCGCGACCGCCGAGGGTAACTGCGACTGTTCCGCAGACATACTTGCGGAACGCAGGGTATCGCCCCGCAGCTAACGGGCGCGGCCCACTGTGCGGAGATATCGCGCGGAAACTTGGGATCTTCTGATCGCGATCCAGCCGGAGAGAGATAAAGGGATCGCGAGAATCCGCGCGTTTATCGAAGCTGGAAAGTAGAAGGAAGTGTGGAAGGATCGTGGCGTTGGAATTACTGTCGTCGAAGCAGATGTAAGGCTTATGTTCGTCCACGATAAACTGACGAATCCTGAAAAGCATTCTTCACGCTTAAATATTTCCCGCGGAGTGTACATTTTTCATCCGCAACCGCAATATCTTGGGTAACAAATTGCGAAGGTCAAAGAAAAACAGCATATACGTAAAACCGACTCAACGACATCAATTTTCAACCCAAATTTAATAATTGTCATTGTCTAACATTTTCTGCGAAAGTCTCTTTTTTCTCAATACTCTTCTGTAAAATAGTAAATAATCGTGAAACGATCGTAAAGTGTGTACGTTTGTTCCTAGGTCTACCCAATTGAAATGAAACGAAATTGAAAAATAACTAGCTACACCTCTTTCGAGCGGATCCACAAATTCCAGTCCAACTGCACACCTCGTGCCATTCCCAAGCCTATCGAAATTCATCGGCGTCCTCGACGCAACAATGAAAACAAGCCGGCCCGTTTCAGTCTCCTCACCGCCTCTCCAACGTCGATATTCAAGCGAGGAAAGTCGCGATCACGGCAAGCTCTCTCGTACGCCCGATGCCACCCACCGGGCAAACTGGTTCTCTCTCTATGCCGCGCGACGGTAGACAATAGTAACGCGAAGGAGCGTGCAATGGGTCAATGAGGTGCTTGTTATGGGGAACACGAAATGCTTTGCATACCCCATAGATATTCATCGCTTATCCGTGAGCGGCTCGAAACGAGCATCGTCGTGGGTGCGCGCGACACCCGCCCGCGCCTAGCCCCACGGAATCGCACGGGCGTGCCACACGTCCCTGTCGACGTCGTCGTCAGCACCGCAAGTGAAACTCAGGAAACTCCACGCTTTTATAAAGGTAAGAGCCAATCGAGGTGCGATCGCGATCACCGTTTTACATAGAGAAGCCTTCCAACCTGGAATCCCGGATTACGCGAGCGCCCGTTACGGGGGTCTTGGACGAGGCTGGCACATGTGCATTTTCAGGAAGAGGAGTGGTTAGCCGTGTTCGAGAATCGTGGGAAGTATCGTGAATTTCGAAACTTCCTATTTTACATTCCCAAGCGTCGCTCGTGCGAGAGCGCAGAAATTTCGCGAGGCACGAGCTTTTCTGGAATATTATCGAATCTTATTCTCGAGTATCGTTTCAGAAGGAAATTTTCGGCAATTGCTTTCGAGTGCGGATGACAGATGGTCGCACGAGAATGTGCCAGTTTTACGATGGTGAAATTGGCGAGGCACGGTTGATATCAAGCGAGCGTATAACAAGCCTTCGTCACGCCTGGACGTTAATGGCTCGACGTGCCACTCAAATCCTCCGAGATATTCCTATGTATATTTTAAAGTGGGATTTTGTGCGCAATGAGAATCTCCACGGGGCATGGCAGTCGCCTCTATATGTATACATTTTTTTAAATAATTCTGCGAACCCCCGTGCCTGAAGGTTCACGGCCAGTCGGTCGGACATTCGTGATTCACGCGAACACCTGTGTACAAGAGGCGAGAGCACGTTCGACGCCTTTTTAGCGAGCGTCTCGCACCCACGCTTCGTCTCCTCCTTCCACCTGCGCGCGCCGCCAGCCAGGAAACCGTTCGGGGAGTCACGAAGCTGCCAGTTGGCAAATTCGCGGGTCGTTTCATCGCGTGTTTACGTATATTAACGCGCTCGTCTTCTCGCAACTTGCCTCAGGCCATTGCGCGGAAAAATTCATACAAATAAAACGCGATGCCGGAGAGGGAGGACGTGCGTGATTAAAATATGATCTTGCGAACGATAAAGATTAAGGAAAGACGTAAATATAGGAATGACGGGGTGAGAGCGCGAGACGATGGACTGAGAGAAAGAGAGATAAAGAAATATGGAGAAGCGAGCGTTTGAGGTATGCGCGTCGTGCGTGCGGCGTGTGTGAAAGAGAGTGTGATGTGTGCGTGTGTCCGAATGGCAGTTGCGTAGCCCTGACCTGGCAAGAGAAACGAAAATAAAGCCTTATGTAGACCCTAGACCCGACCTAAAGACGTCAAATTTACGCGTCTTGTGCAAAAACGAATTTTACCTGATTCTATGCGAGTAAATTGTTCAACTCGCTCGAACTTCGTAGCTACCGAAACGACCTTGGAAACGTTCTTGCGATCATCGCATTTCACAAGTTGCTTTTTTAGCTTCGTTAAATTATCATGGAAATAAGCCGCTAAGCCGACAGCACGGCTCGAGATCTACATCTTTATTTATTTCAAATAGAAGCGAGTTCCAACGTCACGGAAGGTTTTCACACGCAGCTGCTATTGCTGGTATACTCACCGCATCTCTCTTCGCCAACCTTCTTCTTACCCCCTCCCCGTTCCATCTTCAACGAGAGGCGCAAATATTCAGAGTTCGTGCGAGTCCCACCGGTCGTGCACTGCGAACCCCCGTATTACGAATGTTTGTCGATGCGCGATAAACGCACGCATCGTAATTATGCACGTAATTCACTTAATTTGACGTTTCTCCTTCGTTACACGGGGCGTGCGTGTCCCGAGGTAACGAACTTTATTGGTAAGAACGATTTATCGTTCTCCCCGATCTCGCACGACTTCTGCCCCTTGCGCGAGAGCGACTGCGTACTGCTTATACGAGAGTAGGCGGCATGGCTTCACTGTTTCGCGCTGTTTTACGAGCAATCTTCTCTCTTTCTCCCTTGCTTAGTCCTTTTCCCACTCGTCAAAAGGATCGTGCAAGGGAATGAGAGCAGGATATTCGGTATTCGGTTGAGAGAGAGAGAGAGAGAGAGAGAGAGAGAGAGAGAGAGAAATGCGAACGAGAGCGTATGGAGATTCCGATGGCAAGTAGGTATCCGAAGCAACCTTTGATCTCTAACGAGCAATTATCGCGTGCGTTATCGCGACGCGAAGTGCGATCTAATTGAACGATAAGCCCATTGAAATACGATCGCGCTCACATTTGAATATCAATGGACCCCTGGGACCGCACCACGCGATGGGATTATGGATTAATTTTTAACTGTTACAAATTGGAAGCTCTCAATCAGTAGTTATCGCGCCCTCATCGGCTTTTCACAGAATTTATTAGAAATTCCATCAAGCAAATTGCAGACTGAATTGAAGCAAGGATGAAAGTACCCTTATTATAGGCAGCGAGGTTCCTACGGTAATTTCCACCTGTACGTCGGCGCCTCCCCGTTGCATAATATTCACGCGCACATAGTTGCTTACGCGGTTCTCTTCTGTATACGCGCGTGTGTGTCGTTCGAGGTGGTCCCCTACCACCGACCAAAGATCGCGTAAGAAAGATCGAGGGTACCGGAACTTCCGTGCGAACGTCCGACCATATTCGGGCCCCGATGCGACCCACGCGGGGCCCTACTTAAAGGTTAATAATGCCGGTTAAGATTACGACCCGTTGCACGGTGCTTATCGTGGATCGTTGGAGGGCGAGAGACCAATAACATTACAATAATATCACTACTTCTTCCACCATTCTCGCTTGAAGGAGCGATATGGTCGCGAATAGGTGTCAGACGAACAATTATAACGGATAATCGTCACCGTCGAATTTTCAGCAGATCTTTTAACGTATAATATTTACTAGGATTATTTCTAATGATGATTTTGAAAACTGCGCCGGCTGTCTTTAGCCGCGTTGTCATCTAGTTTGATATTCATCCCGGCAAGTTTATTTTGCGGTAAACGAGCGCGAAAGAAAAGGGTGTGCATCGGCATTATTTATATGCGCCACGGAGATGAGCGGACGATAATGGCAGCACGCAAATATTGCGCTAAGGGGGAAAACACGCGGACCTTTCTGTATTCCCCGATATCCATCGTGTGCGCGCCCACCGTGTGTTTGTTACCCTCGCGTTACCTTCGCCCTCTTACTTGCTACCTTCCTTCCTCTCTCGGCGTGTTTTGCGCGATGCACCAGGAGGAACGATACTCGCACGGCTTCCTGTTACCTCGTCGCTGCTTATGCGCGCACCCTCCATTAAATTGCAATATTTAAATTCACATCGTTGCATTCCAACGTGCGAACCCTCGCGTCCTACCGGACTATCTTTCGCTCCTTTATATTTTCGCGCTCTCGACGTTGGAACAAAATATATACGTACAAAATGTAGAGACTAAAGTGTCCCGTAGATCTATTCAAAAATACTTTCACCGCTCGTCTCTCTCAGTTCTCCGGTATCTTCGATCGCAAATCGACCGGTAGATCGAACGGGCGGTATCGCCGACTTCTTTCGCCGATGGTTGCGTGACAGAGGGCCCTTTCGGCATGCGTGACACATACGCCCTCGCGGAGCCAGCGGCCCAGCGGCCCATACGGCCGAGGGCCGTTTTACTGCCCTCATAAATGCGCGCCCTGTGATTTACTGCGACCGTCCTATCTGGACGTTATATGCGGTGGGCCCTTCGATGATGCGTCCACGGAGAGAGAACGTTGTACGGAGAGAAACATTCGGAGAGAAGGAGAGGAATGGAAAGCGGGGAGAGTCCGAGAGGAAGGGTGGCTGGGAGAAAGTGGACAAGCAGCGAGGCACGGAGAAGTAAAAAGAGTCGGGAGATACGGGAGGAGGCGTAAAAAAGGAGAGAAGTAAATGTTGAGAGAAAGGAACTGAGATGGATAAAACAGTAGAGAGAATCGATATGGAAAGGGGCAAAACGAGTGGGTGAACGGGAGAGAGTTAAAGAGAGAGATCGCTATCGATGAAACGATGCAGAGAGAGATGAAAAGAGAAAAGCGTTCACTTACCCATGAGTAGAAGCAGATCGTCCGAGAATACGAGAGTGAAGGGAGTGACCGCGTGCAGGAAGAACGATAAGAAGAATCCATTCCGGCCAGGGCCGTCGCACACGCATCGCTCTCCCTGGCGCGTGTGCGTTCCTGCGTGCAATTCTTGCCGGTTGCTGTTTCTGCCCTCGTTGCTACTCTCACTCGCTGCCGCCGTTGCTGCTGCTTCTCCAGTTGTTCGCGCACGGGATCCTACCTGCCGACTGGAGGCTCGCTCTCACCGGACAACCCAGTCCCGCGGGCAAAGTTCAATGCTAGCAGCTGCTTGTTTGTTTATGTACCGAATTACGCTTTCGGTCGCGTTTTCTCCTCTACCGCTGTTGGTAGAGCGGTGTGGAGCACTGTTCGAGTGACCGAAAGTGGAGTGTATGCTTATCATTTGCATGCTTTGAATATTTGAGTTTTTTTAAACTGTATCATGACGCAGAATAGATCGTAGATGTGCTACACTTGGAATTTTCTACTTATTATACGTACATTTCTGAGAATTGACAGCGAAGCATCGAAGAAAAATACTTTTACTATTGATTGAAAAAAAATCACTACGGCAATCAAAAGAATAAAGGCACGATCTAAAGAGTAAATAATGATAAGTGAAAGAGTAAAAACAAATTCTTACTGGAAAAAGATCCTTGTACGATTTCATAAAATGCTCTCTTAATTCTTCTGTAGAGCGTGCCAGAGCCTCTCCAGGTGCATCACTGCTTGCTTATGCTAGAGCACGCGAGATGTGCCAAGATGAGATGAGATGAACGTTTGATCCCGTGCCGCAGGTGTTAACGTAACGCAGGATGTCGCGTTAACGAGGATCGAATGGATTACACGTGCGCGTAATGACGCAACTCTCTCCGAGAGGTCCAACGTTTGGCAGTGAACGAGCTGTGGGTAACCAGTAGCCACCTATCAGAACCGAACTTTATGAGAGAAAGAGATGGAAAAAAGAGAAGAGAAACACGCGAAAGCATGTTAACCGGGGTTAACAGAGATCGCGTCACCTGTCGCTTCTCAGAAGCGTATAATTTTCAACAACGCAAAGTGAAACCTACACAATCTTATTTGGCGTCTCGCATTTCTCCCTCATTTCATCAAAAAAAAAAAAAAAAATGGGCAACGAGTGTCAGGTAGCTAAATCCACGAGGATATTTTCGTGTAAGCGCGTGGTCACGGGTCTTTAGAAAATCTGAAAAGTCACAAGAACTGACTCGCTTCGCGGGGTGTGTAATTGTACGTTAGCCCGTCGCGGGGATCGAATAAAGCGTTGGGCAGCAAAATAGACGCAATTCCCTTGGTGGGCGGTCACTCATGCGCGCGTACGTAGGTGTAATCCTGGCTTTTTTAGCAAAATTAAACGACTTTCATTAAGGTCCGTTGTTGCGGGAAACGATCGCCCATCTTCTCTTGTCCCTGTTTCTCTCCTTTCCTCGTGGCTCGCTTCTCACCCATCTCCCGTTTTTCTCCCACCTTACTCACCTTCTCTCTCTCCTCATGGCTCCTCGTTGTCTCGTTTCAACCGCCGGTATCTCTCGCCAGCTCGATATCGGCTTATTATCATTATTCCACGATGAAGGCACGAAATCATCGGGGAAGCGTTCTACGGTACTTATTGCCGGGAAAAATAAGGAGGGTGGAGTAGGTGAGAGAGTGAGCGAAGGTTGTCGGAGGGAAGGAAGAAGAGGGTGGAGAAAGGGAAGAAAAGTGGAAGAGGGAGGGAGGGTAGCCAAAGAGAGTATCCGTAAGAGCTAGGTACGATGTCGACGTCGATACCTAATCGATCGAGATCCAATCGAATATTATGGCTAACGAGCTGTCACGCCTGCCTGAACACGCTCCGCTGGAATCGAGTAGCCCTCCCTTTCTCTTTCGCGCGGTAGAAGATCTTTCGTTCTTCGATCCTGCCCCCCACGAGTTCCGCCGTTGGCTCCTCTCCATTATATTTGCCATGAGGAAGCTCAGACGAACCTCTCGCTCGTGTTAACGCAAGGTGTCTACTTATCATTATTCTACGATATTTAGACGAATTACGCGCCTCATATTTTTTCTTTATTATGGAAAGTGTGAAGGATACTTCGATGCGAGGACCTTTTACCAAGCACTTTAATATTCAGTGCAATTATTAATTAATAGCACAACCGCCCTTCGTTCTCCCTTCTTCCTGCCCTGTCCTGTCACAGGGACGTCGGTCTCGCGCCACTAAGCATGCTCGAAGAAGCATGCAAAAACCAGGTGAGTGCCAGCAGGTTTCTTCCAGGTGGAAGACTAACGGGGATCGGAGGGATGACCAGTTGGACTAACGACGTGGGAACGGCCTAGGCAACGCGCTCCTTCAGGCACGATCAACCCTTTGGGCCTTCTCCCGCCTCCCTTCTTTTTCCTTTCTCCTTGTCCCTCTTGGAACGACTGGTCCCACAGTGCCATGTAGGTGACATGATTGCATCGCTTATTGGCCGGGACGATTCCGCCGTCGGTTTATCCGTCGGCCTCTCCCGTCCGGTTTGGCCTGATTGGACGGGGTGTCGCCGGTGATCTTCTGCCCGTACGCGCTTAAAGTGCCTTCCTACCGCGTACGCGTATCCACCGGAGCTACTGATTGCGCGTCTCTCCGTGGAAAAGATTACTCGACGTACGGGTAGGCACGCACGCGCTGCGTCCGAGCCCGAGCCTCCTGCAGTGGTTAAATTGGCCGGGTGCCATTCATGCTAGAATTCCTAATAGGTCAGGCCTGGGACGATTGGTAAGAGTCGAACTGTAGTCCGATGACGAGCAGGTGATGATTGCATACGCCTGCGTTTGCATCTTTCTACGTTCTAACACTCTGCATAACTAGTTTCGTCCAACAGAGTCGTTTATTTGAGAAGCTCGAGTAATGGAATAAAATCAGAACCGACAAAAGTGTCGCATAGCGTTCGCGCGTGCTGCGAAATTCGATGCTTTCTCACCTTCTGCTCTCTCTTCTTTTCTGCTCTTCTCCTCCCGCGAGTTTCTCCACCGTCCGGAGGAACAGGCCACGGAAAAAGGCTTTCCGAGAACACCGTGGATTCGAGCTAATTCTACAATGGGAAGTACTCTTCTTATCGGATAGCCGTTGCAAGGGTTCGAGTAACTCGGGTCGGTACCATTGCTCTGTACATCATGGTTACACTGGAGGCAGCCAGAACGGATAGATATCGTGTCATCCGGCGCGTCGGGTCACCGTATATGGAGGAATATTACGGCCATTAATCAACGCCAGGTCCTCGCGGAGGTGACGACAGTCTGACAAGTTCTCTTTCTCCGCCACCTCCTCCTCCTCCTCTTGCTGCTCCGTTGCTGGCACCACTCCGCCTCTGGATTTTGCCTCGCTCGTCGGGACACTTTGCTCCGTCCAGCCGCGCTGCACTTTGCGCGGGAATTCCGCGTGCTCCGTGAAAGGGGCGGATACTTAGCGACCGGGGAAACGGAGAAGAGGATGAGGGAGAGGAGGTCGGGAGAAAAAAAGGACGATGAGAGACGCGAAACGGGGAGGAGGAAGGAGACTGGGAGGATGGAAGGATGGAAGAACCGGCGCCGGCATTGTGCCGCCACGCCGCTGCGAAAGGTATCCCTCGCGAGCCCAACGAGATTACTCCTACCGCCGGTAAGTGGAAACGAAACTGTCGTTATTCCCGTCGTATATCAAGAAATTAGTCGACAGCGTCGGACAGGATCAATTAGCCATTGCGTTTAGTCTCGACGCTTGAGTTATTGCACCTGCCGGGACGCTTTCGATGCTCTTCAAGGCGTGACTGGCTTTCCTGAAAAATCTGACGTAAAGATATAAGTCGCGAAATATTTCTTCTCCGGATATTTCCTTAAAGATCGGTAGGACGTTTACGAGTACCGGGGCAAATGGTCATATTTAAATTAATCGAAACCACCGCCGCGTTCCCCGCGAAGAATCCCATAAATCGTAGACTAACCCGTTTCTTCGTCACGATGGGTCCGTTTCTATCTTCTTTGGTAAAACAGCTCGCCGACGCGGAAAACTGGGAGACAATGCCCGCCGCAATATCTTTCCCCCGGATGCGAGATGTGTTTTTAATTCCGCATAAGTCCGTACGGTTCCGTGTTCGGTCGGGGGGTTGGAGTTCGGCTGGTTGCCCGACGGAGGGGGATCGGGAGGGATGGAGGGGTCGGTGGGTGGGTTTTCCCCAAGGGAGAAGACGTTATTAGCGGGGGCATTAATCAGAGCACGCCTAGCCAGGGCTGGATGGAGTTCGGCGGGGGTGAGAGTCCGAGTTGAGATATGAAACGAAGGAAAACTTAGCGAAGCCACCCCCTTTCCTAGCCAGCCCTACCGTCCCCAACCCCCGCGCCACCCCCTCGTTCACCATCGGCGCACAGGATCTCTCATCTTTCTTCGGTGTTTCTCCGCTCTGTTCTTCCGCTTCTCTCCACCTCGCTTCATCCTCCACCTCCTTCTTCTCCTGGTGGTACGTCGGCCGCCGGCCGCCACCGTCTTTCACTCCATCCCCCCACCTCTTCCTTCCCTTCTTCCTCTTCTTCTTCTCTTTCGAGAGGAGCCGGAGGAGGGCAGCAGCGCCTCGGCACGGCTCGCAGATGAACCGTTTTAATGAAAAGATGGCGTCGCTCCGCGCGAGCGGGGGGTGGGAGGGGGTGAGAGAGGGGAAATGAGGAAGGGAAGGTGAAGGGAGAGGGAAGGACAGAGGGAAAGAGGACGTAGGAGGGAAGTCTCGCATTTTCAGAAGCGAAAAAGCGGAGGGGGTGGAGGGTGGCTGGCTCGCTCCTGACGGTTAAGGAGGACGAGGGTTGCTTTAGTTCGCTCATCAGGAACCACTGCATGAGTCGAGGCTCAAATGAAATTGCCGCTATAAAAATGATGCCCGTGTATATGCCCGGGGTATTAGGTAGCCGGAAATGCGAGCGGGCGCGCGGTCCGCTTGAGATTCGTTCCCGAGACGAAAGCGCATGGGACACGTGCTTCCGTTTTATCGCGGGGCCTTTTATAGTTGCGCGTAAAATTTTCCGCCTTTATGGGAGGAGCGAGTGCAAATGCAAATTTTTCATATCACGTACACTTTATGTGCTCGCATGTTCGCGAGGATTTTTATTACATTCTCGCGATTGGTGAGGTAGATTGAGCTAAGACCCTGGATCGTTTTAAAGATGCCTCGTATCTTTTGTAAATGTCCGTAGAATATTTGCCATTGAAGGGTAGTCGACGGAATTTTTCAATTTTGCCTACGAAAGTGTGAAAATATTTCAAAGCCCACCGTCAACGTCCCTGCATCGTTTTTTAATACCATGCCGGGATGCTTCGACGGAAGCACGAGTCGGGGGTGTCACATAAACCCTTCTTCCTTCTTGCTCGGCTCGTCATCCTGTACGTAATGTCATCAAAGGCGGAGGGATTTCCCTTGTCGGCATGACACTAACGCCACCTGCAACAACCTTCCTACCAGCCGCCCACCTGCCCATTCGACGGTATCGCACGTCCCCTTCGCCCCAATGCTCGCTCCGGCACCCACACACACACAAGATCTACACGCGCGTACCACTCCGCGAGCACACGCAGAGACACGCGCGCACCAGCGCGCGGCTTGCAGGAGGAGAGCACACCTTCATTTTTCTTTTACATTCGCGAGCACGGAAAGAAAAATCACCGGTTCTCATTACGCTCGACACGTAGGCAGCTTTATGAGTCCCTCCCCTGGCCCTCTCCCGTCTCTCTGCTTCCTCCATGGATTCTAGCACCCCCTCCACGACTCGCTTCTCGCATACCGCCATATCTTCCCCGTCGTTCTTTCACCCCCTCCTTCTCCTCCTCTGCCGCCTTCACCCTTAGCTTCCCTTCACCACCCTTCTCACCCCGCTACTCAACCCCTCGCGCTCTCTTCCGCGTCAGCCCTCAGAAGCGGCGCGCAAGAAGATATTATTTATTTCGTAAATTAACTCCGGCCCGGGCGGTACGTGACTGGAAAATCCTTCGTGGCTTCGCGCCGAGCCTTTTCCGCTTTTATTAATCGGCAGCCATTCGCCTGGCTAAGAACGCCTCGATCTCTCTCTTTTTGTCTTGTGCTCGACGCTACTGGTCGAAGGCGCCTCGTTCTGGGGAGGGTGATGCAGGCTCACTCCCCTCGTCGCTCTTTCTCTTTCTCTTCGATATCTCCCGTCGTCCCGTTTGCAGGACGAGCTTGCAACGTAATTAGAAATTGTTGGATCACCCACTGCTTCGGACGCGTGAACCAAACGATAGAGTCTGCGGATTTTATAATTTACTTGGTAATCGTTTTCACATTTATAGCGAGGCCGTCGAACGGTAGATTCGTTCGATTCTCGAATGAGCGTGATTTATATTTATTTCGTTCTCTCGGTCGTTTCTTCTTTCGTTCGCCCTGTCCACGTGTAGTTCCTGCGCTCCCATAATTAAGTCTCGTTTCTCACCTACTACGCTTCCGTCCGCGCCGCGTGAGTCACACGGCGGGAGGATCCGTCGGGTGCGTGGCAGCGCGCGCGTGACGTGCAAGCCAAAGGATCGCTTTGCCATCCCTCATTTATATTTCGCTGATTGCCGTTATTCCTTCCGATTCATTAACTTTGGCCGCATCCTTCGACGACGTGCTCTTATCGGCCGCGAGAGTGCGCGCGTATCGGAGGAAAAAGAGAAGGTGGAGGAAGGGAGGGATAAAAAGGACAGAAAATGACTGCTCGAGCGCTAGGGAGAGAAAGTGGCGCGGAGAAAGGGGAAAGGGGCGAAGTCGAACTGAAAGAAAGAAGGAGAGAGAGAAACAAAGGGAGAGAACGGAATGGATACGTGCGCAGCACCATCCCTCGAACGAAAGAAGAAGTGAGAGAAATAAAAAGTGTGGGAGAAACGAAGGGAGAGGAGAGGAAGGCGATCGTGACGGAAACGAATGGCGAGGGACCGGTATGAAGAAATAACGCGCGTAACTTAATTACCGATATAGGCGGCCCCCACGAATAATGGAACAAATGGCGGCGAAGAGATACACACCGCGGGGCTACTCCTCGGCCGAAGCGTACGGCGCGCTTATCGTGGGGTGAGGTATTCGGTTACGAAGCGCGATATTGATGTGAGAACATTCGTCGAAAGGCGTTGTAATTAAAAACGATTACCATCGTCCTCTCAATCGACAGGAAGGGACGAGCGAAAGCGTATCGGAATAACGCCGTGGATGTCGATGCTCATTCGGTACAATTAAGGACACGGAACATGTGTATCGAGGACATTAATGGCCGCCAGGATACGATCGCTCGTAACGAGTTACACGGAGAGATCGGAGAATATGCCTCACGATTCGAGTCTCGCAACCATGCCTGAGTGCCGGACAATGATTTATGATTAACGAGATTATTAGGACCGAGAACAATTTTCGCGTTACGAATGTGGTATTATAAATTCAATTTTCTGCGTTTCGATATAGACGAGAGAATGCTCGAGGAGGAATAAGTTTCTGTTAGAAGTGTCTGACGTTTGGAAACACCTTAGATAAACGTATGACGATGATCTGCAGGAAGTGGTGGCACTGGGACAATTGGTAGTCTTTTGCATGAAATATGTTCATGCTACGGGCTGGGTATGCCAGTAATTTTTGCTAGGGGCCACTTCATTAACAGTCCGGATGATTTTTATAGAAGTGTAAACAAGACTAATAAGCTCTCGATCCCCCATAAGCTACAGAAACAGTAAATAAAAAACTTGAGAATAAATTCCTTCGGTCTGGGAGATCGGTTAGTAACCATAGCAGCGAAGCTTTCTATGAACTTTTGTTTACTGTAGTATTTATCCATCGAAAATTATAAACACGAAAGTTTTGGTTGTTTTTTTTGGCACTGCTCGAACGCCTGCACGTGGCCATATTTATTGACGAAATTTGACATCGTTCTTGCAAGAAATCGTAGGGAGATTAGCACATAATAAGCGTCGTAAGATTTATACAACACGCATAGGCCCTTGATAAATGCAAATGGACTATTAGGAGGTCTGATCGCAAGTTTTCTTGGCATATTGACGGTTTCACGGGAATTGATGCTCGCAGTTTGCACTTCTCTGCGCCTTGACGAGCAAAGGTGTAGCGTGCGAAACGAAAATTGTGTTTTGTAATGATCGCGACCCTTCTCAAATCCGGCGGATTCCTTCGAATGAATTAATATAGCAGTAGAGCGGAACGTTAGAAGAGGTTTGTTCCTGAGGAGCGATATAATCACGGGTCGCAATCGGGATCGGCGCTATTATTACTGTCGGACCGTGAAAAATGGTTTCCCCAAACAAATTTGTCGGAGAAAAGGGGAGGACCGTGTTTTAAGGGTGAGTGGGAAGGTTGGCTATCGTACCCCACGTAATTTGCTTTGCCTGCAGGGAAAAAGATATTAGGATGAATTTTTAATTTCTTTAGAAGGCCTTCTTCGTTTGAAAAAGTTACTTAAAATCTTATCAGAATCTTAAGATTGCGTTGTAAATAATTTATCCGTGTATCGCGATCGTACTTTGTGCCTAGTGCAAGCTGAGCATTTACGTCGGAAGGGCACTGAGGTGTCTCTAATTCAACGAATGACGAAATGATCAATTTCTATGGATGACGAGTTAGTAGAATATCTTTTAAACGCATTCACCGCATTCCTGCATGATTTTATGTGTCGATTACTGTCCGTGTATATTCACCATTATCAGTCATAGGTGTTTGCATATGTGCTCTTTATTTTTAGGCACGACCGTAAAGGGAGTGACTTATTTATTTTAATCTTGTATTAAGAATTGATAGATACAATGACGATCGTAATGCGAAGATTTTGAATTCGCGAACTGCATTTTTCTATTCAGCATTGTCTTTCGTCACGTATTCCTTTACGTATTACCGCGGATAAAATCGCTCCGAGCATCCAATCGTATTATTTCTTCGACTCTGATAACTCGCCTCTTCCGACTCGCACTTGGATTTATAGTCGAGGCGTCGGGTACGTCCGATCGATCGATCGATCGCAATCGGGACCGATCGCGATATTTTCGATTTATTTATTGCATCGCGCTCGCCGATCTACCGCAGCAGGAAGTTGTTCCTGCATTATTACCGTTGACCGGTACTCGCGCCTACAGCGGGAATAGTGTCGCTCTTCTTTTTACTTATCAGCGCGGAATGAAAAATCTTCGATGCGATTGTGACGAAGTACGCGACTGGGATCGTTTAATGGCTAGGCTTGTCGTCGATATTGCCGATATGGGGAACCATGTGTTACGCGCGTTAGAAACCTATCCCTTTAATTGCGCCGAGTTTTCAACATCGTTTGGAACCCATTACAACCTATCTCTATGAAAGAAATTTAGCCTTGTGTTCGAATGAAATTTCAGCAAACGATAATTAATCAGCGCATGCTCCACTTCCTCTCTCTCTCTCGTGTACTTTCTCGCAAGAAGAAACTTGTACGTGTATTGTTTTTAATAAAAAGAAATCTTCCTTTCGTCTCAACCAATGCGAGGATCTTATACAACGTATATCCATACGCAAAACCAATATAAGCCCACCGAGATCACGAGGACGCTTGGAGGGGAAGGTGCGCGCACCGGTAACGACCCCGCGAGTTCCTCGGCGTAGAATCGACGAGAGGTGAGGCCCGGGCTGCCGCGGTGATTCAGGACGATCCTGCTTATTAAGTGGAGGCGAGTCCGGGGACGTATAGGGTAGGGGGCACCCGGTGTATTATGGTCTCGGAGAAGTGGCGGATGAGAAGATGGAGATAGGTGGGTATATGGTCCCGAGTCCGCCTTGCTCCTCTCTCTCTCTCTCGAGGAACGCTCCACAAACCGCTATTATTTATATTAAGTTTAATGCAACTACGTGACTGAATCCTCCTCGTCCGGATGCCCCCGCGCCTCTCGCTCTAAGACCCCTCACTACGTATCATTAGTATACGCCTATTATTGCATTACCTGCGCGCGGGCTATCCGAGCCGCACACCGGCCCGACGCCACAACGTGAGCACTCGCGCGAGCGCACGCCAGTATTACAACGAGATATGCCGGTGTAACGGCGGCGCGTACGATGACCTCGAGAGAGCTAAAAATTGGGGAGTAGGTACGATGGGAGGTGGGATGGAAGAAGGGAGGAACTATGGGGTGCGATGACGTGGGTAGGGGTGGTCTTTGATAGTAAGCGAACCGTCCAGCAGCGGTGAGAAGCGAGCAAGAATCGCTTGAAACGTCGAAGTCGAGTGCCGCGAAAGGTTTACGTACCGGGTGGTCCGTGACAAATTGTAACTTGCACGTGAGGTATTTTTCTTCGACGTCATTTGCCTTTTTCTTCTCGTTTAGTGGACGTTTGTAGGTTCGATAATTCGTACGAAGGAGGTTATTGCGCTTGGTGTCTCGTCGACAGGGCTCGGATTGGAAAAGTATCGTGTATTTTTAAGCACGAAGCGACGAGAATTTGCCTTCACCCGGGGCCGGTAAGGTAATCGTGAAAAGTCGGTTGTTCCTCGAATCCAGAAAAGGGAAATGATGAATTAGATTTCGCTGTTCGCGCGCACTCTCGTTAGCAGCTCTCGTGGGTACGAGACGCTTTATTAGGTGCAAATTGCATATTCCGACTCGCGTTTGGGGCCCGTCGCAGTTGCACTCTCGTTTCTCGCGTCCCATTTCCGTTTGCGGGAAGGGACCGCGCGCACTCGTGCACTCTTGCATGCCAATCGACACTGACTGACGTATCCTCATCGCGAGGATGCGCGATGCTCCGGGCATTGTTAGCGCATTAATTAAATAAATCCGCTTCTCCGAGCACGATTTGAATCGCGCGAAGAATGGGAACCGTGGACGAAGAAAAAGTTCAACGTTTCTGGAGATCAGTTGCGGTCCGAAGAGGGGCGACAGGAAGACGTTTTAATCCTTTGGTGAAAATTAATTGCCGAAGAAGCAGGGATCTGTCTTAAGATTGGTAGATTTATCATCGATAAACGCTTTAATTAAGATTAAGGTAAAAGGTTCCCGCTTTAAATCAAAATAATTATGTCGGAGGTGAATGCGAAACCGGAGCAATTACAGTCGAAGCTATTTAATGATACGCTAGCTAGAGAACAATTAACATATCCTGATATAATGTTTCCGGTAGCGGGAGTTTCTCACGCGCGAGCATTCATCGAATTCTTTCAGTGAATTCGTTCTATGTATGTAGGCAAGTGAAACGTTCTTACAAGTTTTCTCCCCGTTCAGGAACATCCGCGCCCGAACGTAATTGCCGCTCTCGTTTGCACGTATAACGGCTTTGTTTCAGCGGAAAAATTCCAATGAAGGACGACGGAAGCTAATGTTTTTCTTTTCTTCTTCGTCGCCGACGAAAAAATTCTGAGAATTCAACGTCGATTTGAATTGGGCATCTGAGTCTCGAGGCGTTCACGGTGGTGGCTTCGAGCATTGCACAGCAACGTTATATCGACGCGAACCACGCGATATTATCCGTTTTATCCGCAGCTCGACTTTAAGGCCGATAATAGCCCCGATCCCTCGTCGTAGGTCCTCCCGGTAGATTGAAGATATTACACGCGCGCTCGCTTACCTCTGCTTGCGAGCGAAGGATCGCGAAGAGAGATCGGTCGTCGCGCTGCATAAGATCCTCCCGTGCGTGCGCCTCAGATCGCGAACAATGGTCTCCGATCTTTCGCGTTCTGCCATTCTCGTAGAGGGTGAAACAGATCCCATCGATCCTTTCGTCTCTCTCTCGTCACGCGAGTATTCGCTTAAAATTGATAGGTCGGAATACGAAAAAAAAATTACTTTATATTCAAGTGTACGACAGAATAAAGGAGAAAGAGTTATTCGATTATAACAATTCTCTTTAGTCGCAAGTTAGCGGTGAAGTAGAGACCAATGTCGTAACACTAGGTTAGCTCCTATTTTCAGTCTAATGTCGCTTCAAACAATGTTTATGTGACTCATTGCGAACGATTTGACATCACGTGGCGCCTAAAAAGAGGATGCTTCCTCGTGGCTGGTCCAGGTGTTCGTGGAACCTACGTCGGATTTTACGAGCCACCTAAGTCATGTCCCGCTCGTATTCTTCGAGGATCACCGGGACTGAGCTCGATGCTCGCGCAACTTAGGATCATCCCTGGTGTATCTCCTTCGTCTCTGATACGAGATTCCGTGACAGGAAGGGAGCGTTGTCCCTTTCTCGTGTGCCGAGCTGGCTAGTAATTTCGGGTTCGTGAAATTTCGAGAAATTTTCCACGAGAAACGAACCGCGCTTGAAATATGGCTAAGAGAACGGAAAATTGCACGTTTTTCGCGCTTTAATTTAACACCGATTCTTTTTTGCCGCACCGGTCGTTCCTTTTTGTAAAAAATTTCATTACGCGTCCTCCTATTGTTTTAAGGAATTGCTTTTTTTTGTGTCTGCCAGTCTGCGGATCATCGGCAGGGCGAAAGTATTTGCGAGAACCGATCTCACGACGGGAGCTTGGAAGAGTGGAGGAGAAAGAGGGGAAGGGAGGCGGTAATTTTGGAGCTTCGCGCATACTGACGAATTTATGAATGGTGGGGAATATTTGAATGTTGCCAGGAGGGACGGCTCGCGTCTAGCCGGGGCCGGCCATATTTAGGACGAGTGATTTAAAACTAGACCAGACCCCGGACTACCTCGCCACGTCGAGATGTAAATCATCCCGAGACTCTCGCTCTCTAGCGCCACCCCTATAATCACTCGGATTCTGTTCTGCCGCTTCCTCGGCCAAGGGACTTGGTCGGAGCGGTAGATTCGTTGATTTGCTGGCCGAGAAATTTCCGAGATAATCGTTGCATCCGTCGGTTAGTCGTGCTTCGCGGTACGAGGTTGTATCTCCTTGGCTCAAGGGTCGAGAAAGAAAATTTTCTTTGTCCGGACGTGTTTCATTTGCACGATAAACGTCCACGAAGACACCTGCACCTCTTCGCACTTTAACAGTAGCATATACTGTTCGGTCGATGCGCAAACAAGCCCCGCCACGAGTATTTCTACTCGTCGAGTAAAAAGGAACATACGAAAGAAGTCAAAATAACATCGATATCGTCCGGCGCTCCTATAAGAATAGAAAACTCGATCGACTATCTTTGACGCGTGAACTTTTGAAAACTCTTACGGATGCGGCTACCTCGGATTATATCAGGTTTTGGGGCAATGGGTCGTAAACGATCTCGCGTAACAGTTCACCTACGCTGGAATGGTCTCGTGGAGATGAGAAGGGAGTGGGTAAGGGGAGCCTCTCCTATCCTCCTCCAGCGGGGTGCGAAGGACGTCGGTAAAAGGGCGTCGGATGGGCTACGAAGGAGGTTAGCCAAATTACAGCCTCCGTGTCAGGTGGGGTGATTGATGCCCCTGCCCCTAGAAACCACCACGGTGTTTTCCAGGAAATTAAATAGAGTCGAAGGATCGTAGGCTGGCGGTACCTCTCGTAGGAGGAAAAGAGTTGAGGACGGAGAGGACGAGAGACGAACTGCGAGAAAAGATTAGAGAGGGAGGAAGAAGAGAAGGAAGAAAGGCAAAGTGGAGGAGAGGCGCCGAGAGAGAATAAACAGGCGAAAGCAGCGTTTCAAAATCGGTACCATTGGGGATGTTCCTCTCTCGTGGAGCGAGCCTTTAGCGCAAAGTGATTACCCACTTTGGCCTCGGCTCTATTAGGTATGCGTAAATAGGGCGCTAATGGCGTCCATCCTTCGGCCCCTTTTACTTCCACGAGGAATAAATCTCGCCACTGACAGATTTTACGACAGCTCGTAGACTGTGCACGAAGGTTCGCGAGCCGGTGCAAAGAGCCCCGTCGTCGATTCCCTTTTGTTAGCGTCCTGGGATATCAAACGAGATTTTTTTCCTCAGTTCCAATTCACGCTCGAGGAAGTGATGTCGGGAGAGCGCAAACCCACCAGTATCATCTATTTCTACGGAGATTTATTTGCGACGTGTATGCTTGGGGAAAAATCGGTTGGTTCGGACTGGCAAAAGCAAGATCATAAACGAATTCCGTAATAATTTATCTTCGTGGGCGGACGTGATTCGGTTGATAGGTCAGTTAACCGCGTAGGTTAGCGGAATCTTTAGGGCATGAGAGGTCCTCAATAACCAGCGACAGCGTCACGAACAAGAGTAAGGACGCTCGTAATAGGCCGTGCGACCGCGACACTAAGCTCCTCCGAGATTCACGAGTGGCTTCTGAAGTTCTGAAAGCGCGCGCTGCGAAGCGGGCCGGGCCCTGAGGCTCCGGCCGGGTCCCCGCCGGGAGTCGTGATGCAATAAAATAGCGCCACCCACCGGGCACGTCGCTATCTACCGAGGATCTCAGTAATGCCTCACTTCGGGGCCCGATCCTGGGCCCGGAGGCCAGGGCTCGCGCGGGCCCAGAAACTCCGGTGCCTCTGGTGGAGGGCGAGGGTGCATAATGAACTCGTTAATTAACTATCAGGAAGCCGGATCGAATCTGATAACGATCCCTGCCACACGACGCGCCTCTCTCTGTCCCTGCTGGGGACACCAACCGCGCGCACTTTACGTTCCTCTCGCTTTCACTCTCTCCGTCTCTCCTTCGTTTGTGCGCCTCACTTTGTTTTGTAGGTTCTCGCGCATAATTGGTACTCGTGACCCGTAAATATTTATTCTCCCGATTTATTATAGTTTCTTTTCTTCTCTTCTTTCAACGCTAGATCGAATCTTCGGGATCGAGTAAATTGATAAGCGTAGATAGCTGGCGGATTCGTCGATTTCCTTCGAATTCGCATTTAAGTGAATTAACGTATCGCCATAGAGAACGCGTGGAGGAGAGCTTTGTTCTTGTCACGTTCCAAGAAGCGCGGGCTCTCGAGCACGTTGACCGTGGGCACCGTGGAAATTCTGAAAAGCGTAATTAGTAGAACTTAATTATCGTGTCGCTCATGCAAACGACTACACGAACGTTGACCGTGGCGGACTCGCGTTTCGTGACGAGATTTACGTGCACGATACGTCGACGAGCGACCGAATCCAACACTTTGTACATGCAACGGTTATGGCACGACTCGGGTTTGTATCTTCCTTCTTAATAGTTTCTTGGAAGTAGATAAATAAACGCGCCTCTCTGCTTCCATTATTTACATCGAATTCGCTGCCGCCTTTCTGTAACGCATGCGGAAACAATCCTTTTAAAATATATACATGTACATTCTCCGTAGCTTTCTTATCATTGAAATACGGGCGATGTTGTATCTACCGTCCAAAATTCAACCTCAAAATTGCGTGCCAATTTTCGGGCTCGAGGTCGCTCGTTCGCCCTCGGGACGATGATCCATAAATCAACGACGAAGCCATTTAAAAGTGCATTAAAGTTCCACCATTGCACAAAATTCACCTACTTGCTAATCCCTTGCGAGCTGATTGATATGCGTTTAATAACAGAGACCGTGTCGGCGCGGCGCTAGTCTAGAAGGTCTAGGGAGTTTATGGGTACTGGGGGAATAGAGTTGTACGGAACCGATGGAAACGAGTAACAGACTTGGATGAGAGAAAGAGAGAGGGAGAGAGAGAGCGGAGCTAGAGGAAGAAGTTAGGAAAAAGGAAATACAGCGAGAAGTGGAGAGCGTGAAGGAAGGAAAGTATGGTGAAGAGGCTGGGAGTAGGGAGAGGATACCTGGTAGAAATGAAGAAGGAAGCGAAGAATACAGAAAAGTGAAAGAGTGAGAAAGGGCGAGGAAGCAGCGCGTAGAGGGACTATCGAGGGAACAATGTAGAATCGGAGAAGGGAGAGAGAGAGAGAGGGAGAGAGAGAGAGAGAGAAAGAAAGAGAGATAGAGAGAGAAAGAGAGAGAGGTGAAAGGCGAGAGAATGGTAGGAGCGGCGATTGCGAGAAGGAAAGAAAGGGTGGAGAGAAGAGAGGGAGGGAAGGCATAGGTCGATTAATCGGACTCCCTGGAAGCCGGTTGCGGGTGGTTCTCTCTTGGTAGAGCACGCTCTAATAATATGGTTTCATTCGTGCAGGCTCCCGACGCCGGTATCGCGACGCCTCGAGCCATTCCGAACGTCTTCCCGGTTTCCTTCTACCCTCCTCCTTCCTTCCTCTCCTACCACCTCGCCCCTTCGTTATGCGTCTCTCCACTCCGATAGTTTCGAAGCTTTTCTAGATTACGCTCATTCGACGACTCTCCCAGAACCATTTACACTATGGGTTTCCGTTAACCCCGAGATCGATAATAATAACCTTCTTCGAATTCTCGTAATTGATAACCCGGATTTAGCGATTGTGAAGAGAAGTACCACGTTATATACAAACAGATAAGACGGACGACGTTTGATTTTTGCATAAGCTCGCGCGCCTGTTCCACGGCTGGTGGTTTCTATAGGAATTAATTGCAAGGGCGTTTTTTTCCTTCGCGACGATTGGAGGGAAATTGTTCGTGGAAATCGTTTCTCGCTCGCGTTGAGATTTAGTGGAAAAGATTATGAAATGCAGTTTCTCACAATTCTAATTTTGTACGCTCTCTCGCGTAGGACTTTGTCGTGCGTCGAAGCGAAGACCTTGGTGGAAAAGAGAAAAGTAGGCTTGGCAATAGACCTTGTAGCCTAATTGCCACCACGTCCATTTGCATAGTTATGCAAATGCTTAATCCGACGACGCGGGAGTGTCTCTCCTACCACCTTCTCGCCTTTCTCCGGTTTATTTTACAATTTGGAGCGCACAGCGCGTCGCCGAGCAGCGAAATTTAGAGTGAAAGTTTATATAGATTCATTGATTGTTCCTCGTGCTATTTGAATGCGAGTCACAAGTCACAGCTGTAATAGCACATAATCGGTTTCTTGAACCTCATTGTTTCGATCGCTCTTCCTCCCCTAGCCATAAAAAGAAATTTTGTAGTTCGTCCTCCCACACGAAATCCAAGTGTAAGCGATTCTCTCGAAATTTCTCGAGTTGGCTTACAATGTTACCTTATACCAATAACGGCGACACTGTGCCGGTTTCGTGGCGGATTACGAGGAAGAACGGTACGTTTATTTCAGTCAGCGACGAAACCGAACGTCTTGCATGCAAATCCGCCTAAATGTCGTCGCGATGACTGAATGGAAATGAGCGGCCCTCCCGTTGCAAGGCACCACGGCAATAATATTATTATGCATTCAAGGCGTAATTCGTCGAAAGCCGAACGGAACGATCGACGCACTTTACACGCCACATTGATCGACGAGAGGGGATCGATGATCGCGCATACTGACACGATCATCGATGCAATCGATCCTTCTCTCCCTTGCTCTCACTCTCTTTCCCTCTCTTCCTTCTTCTCCGTCCCTCTGGCGTCGAACAATCTCGACGTGGTATTTTTGGCGCGAACAGGAAGCGACGTGTACGTTCGCGCGATTACGCGCGTGACGAGCGGGACGAAAGTGCGATTGAGGATTGTAATTATACGAGAGAAAAGTTCTGTGCTCTTATAGAGAGGTTTTATCGGTGGGTGTTTCTTCGCGCGCGGTCGGAACAATCGCGAGTGGAAATAATCAGATTATCGTTGAATCGACTCGTTGATTTATTATTACTTTAATGAAAGATGTATTTTTTTTTATGTGCAAGATTAAGTACTTTAAGGATACATTTTCGGTACGTCCACTTTTAATTCGCCAATTTCCGTCGGCAAGGAAAAATGAATTTTCGATTGAATTTTCTTACGACGAATGAACGGTCCCTCTGTTTGTCCCTCTAGAGCAATCTACGGCTCTTACGCAATTCCCCGTGGTAGAAAGAAGAGGAAAAGAACGCGCGGCAGTTCTACCCGTATCTTCAAAGTGAGACATAATTATTCTCAACACCTTTTTCAGCGCTTCTCCAAGTACGGCTGAAAGCGCGCGCTCGATTCTCCTCCTTTCTTCGCATCCTCCGCGCCTTCGCCCAAGATTCCCCATTTTTCTTTTCTCGTCTTCACCTTCTCGTGGAAACGGAGGCAAAATAAGGGGAGAGACGCGAGCTACGGATTTGGCGTGGCTTGCCTAAGAGGCCGACGAAAGCCATGGAAAAATGAGAGTGTCCCTCCTCCTTCCGTTCCCTCCGCTCACTAGGCTTTTCCTCCTTTTCCGACGCCAGCGAATAAATTTACGAGGAGCCGAGGAATAAATAAATAAATTTCCAGTTGCGAGCCAATACGTACCACGAGATAGTTACGCGAGTGCGAACACCTCGTGTGTTCACTTTTTATCATAGGTGCGTGCACATGACGCGTTTCGATGTACCGACGGGAGTTAGATAATTTTTTCTAAACCTGATATTAGTATCAATTTTAGTAATTTTCTTCCATCCCGTCACGCGATAATACGTGGAAAAGGGAGATACGAACAGTCGTAGGTAGCTGACTGTGATACGAGCGGAAAATTTTTTCATTCCCTTTTTATCGGGCCAGTAATTTGCTGGCGAATTAGGACTCGCGATTATTTTTCTTTTATTTACCGGAGCACTTATGGCGGTATCGCCCAGATGATCGACGCATTAAACGATAATTCGAGAGTTAGGAATATTACGGCGTTTGCATATTCATGAGGCACGCGCGTGCACGCGCAATATCCGAGCCCGCCCCCATACAAACAGACGGGCGAGTGCGACTAACGAAATTCATTTGGCGAAATACTCGCGCCTTCTTCCCCAGTGCCATTGTCCCTTTGTCCCTACTACAATGGACTTTTCGTTCGAGCGCCTCGCTCACTTCCTTCCGTGATTTTCACGCGGATAATTATGGCGTGTAAAGGAATAATGGCCTTGGCAATAATAACGAGAATAAGAGTACGCGCACCGTCTCGTGACTCTTTCTTCGCCGACGTTTCTATTTGATTTCCCTCTCGTGCGCGACACCTTTCGGAGCTCAAGCCCGAAGGTCCCCGCGATTGTTCCTCTTCCTAAAAGTACCGTAAATCGTTTCGACGAATATCTTGCACTTTGCGAAAAGTCACATTGGAACGAAAATAAGCGTTTCTCTCGCATGCAGATAGATTCTCGTGTCAGGTTCGTTTGAGGTTCCGCCGGTTACTGCGGTACTTTCTTCATTCCCTCATTAGGGAATAGATTCACGACGGATAAATCACGGACATGCTGTTCCTAGCTAATGCATTATTGAAGTGACGCGAGAAATTGAACTTAAGTGAAACACCCGGCGGATGCGCGCGCATGTCACACAATTTCATTCGGGAATATTCGTGACTTTTCATTTTCCGCATTGTCATTTTCGTGCAACGGTAGCCGCGTGCCTAAACGCGTCGCCGATGATTCCTCACCGGGAACGTGACAGTTACGTCGACGCGCGACGGACATTCTTACCGATTACCACGGATCGATCGACTCGTGAGCGGAATAATCACTCGCTCGCGACCACATTAGAAAACTATTCTCCTACGCGACACCTTTCATTTGCATTGTACCGTGCGACCGGGTGGCATTCTCGGATCAATCGCAACCGGTCACATTTGGAAAAATCCATTGAACTGGTAGAGCGAGTTTACAAGCTGTGATTTCCGCGTAAGACGGATGGATGAAATTTCGAGGGCTGAAGCCTTCTTGCTTCTGAAAACTCGAAGGACGGTCTTTGCACGAGGACGAAGGAAATAATTATTCGTAACGATTTCTCAGCCGCACGCGGACTCTTTCGTTCGCCAATCGGTTGCACGCGTGGAAACGAGCGGAGCGCAAAGTAATCACGATATCCCCATTATTCTAATTAGCTACGCGATAGAGAACTCTGGTGGGGCTCGCGCGTGTGCACGGAACGTTACAAAACAAATAAATAGCTCGCTCGGCCCTCATCCCCGTACTCTCTACCCGCTAATTTCTTCATTCCGCGCCTCTTTCCGCGAGCGCGCGCCGACTCGTCGAAGAAATTCGAAGAGAAACGAAGAGGAGGGGTGGTGGAGGGTGGCGTGTAAGAATAAAGGTGGGCAGTGGAGGGTTCGACGAGGAGGTGAAGGCACGAGATGTAAAAAGATGCGGAGAGGAGCATGGAGAGGAACGGCTCACGGTGGTGATAGAGGAGGAGGAGAGTCGTAACGTTTCCAAGAAAACGCTCTCGCTATCGGTGGGATCGTGAGCGATGCTAATAGGCCTTCTTACAACACGGCGCGCACTCCTCCAGCACAAAGAATCGTCCAGCGGCGGGCATTGCGTGCTCACTACCGTTTCGCTCATTTGCCTGGTAACGAACGTACTCCCCACCTCCACCCGCGTTTATTTAAATAATTCAACGTGGAGCTGCTATTCTACCTCCACCCCTCGCGTAACGATAATGGCCACGGGCACGGACATTTTCCCTTTCCTTTCTATATCGGTGAATTATTACCACGCATAATGAGAGTAACGGCGCGTCGATGTACATGTGTTGTAACGCCGTTGGTACTCGTCGATGCTGGTGTAACGAGGGTTAATACGTTTCGCGTGACGTCGCGCCATGATCTCTCGAATATTCCAATTAAATTATTAATCGAAGCTCCAGATTACATCCGTACTTATGATAATTCCGGGCGAAAGTAATGCGATGTATGCTTTGGCTTTCGGGGCGCTACGACGAGGGAGAAAGTACGGGGTCTCGAAACTTTCGGATTTGCAGCGTTTGATTTATGGCTGTTGGTGGAAGCGCGCGAGGCCAATGGCCATCGGTGATCGTCGCGATCCCTTCCTTTAAAGAGATCTACTTAAGCGGGGGCTCATTACGGCCGCATCGAAAGCGTCGCGATCTCCCGCCTCGTCTCTCGAAAAGGGCAAGAATCTTCGTCCCTGCGTCCTTAAGGAACGATCAGCCCGCGGGTAGTCAGGACGAAGAAGAATTTTCGCGCGTCTCGCGACCTTCTTCTTCGACGTGCGTCCACTTCGCTTGCGGGATAAAACGGCGGAATGTAATAGCGATTACATCGGGTCCCACGGTAACTGAGACTTCAAGGACCGGTTGCCTTTTTAAAAGTCGCCACCGCGAGCTGAGCCCGCGCGCGCGCGGCGGGAGTGCGAGCGTGGCTCGCAAAAAGTCGCAACTTCGGACTTCACAATTGAAAAGGAGAAGAGGACGAAAGCGTTGGTAATTTACAATGTGGCGTGGCCGGGTAGAGGTGCTTAAGATTATAATTGAATTATCGCAACCCGGCTTTTTCCATCGCGAGAGTTTTGTCCCCGGCGCATAATTGAGAACAGGACTGTCCACTTCGATGATGGAGTGTACCTGCGGTTCTGTTTTAAGTGAAAAAATTGCCTCTTCCGGTCGCGAAAGATTCTCCTTCTGCTTTTCCCTCGAGCTGCAAACGTTCTGAACAACCGAGAGGGTAGGGCGTGTTTGCATGCAAGCGTGCATTCCGAGAATTTCTCGGTCGGGGTCTGTACCTGTACATACGCATATGTGCTCGCTATATCGGCAGCGAGATCTCGCGAAGTGAGCTCCCTCACGAGGCGAGGGACAGGTAGATGCGTAGCTTTAAACAGAGTATATTCACCTGGCTGTGTCGTTAGCTGACACGATGCGGGTAATCACCGAGGAATTGCGAGTCTATCGGAGCTGCCCGAGGAAGCTCTTCTCGCGCGTATGCCTTCACGCGAGGCCTCCAAATTACGAGATCGAACGTAGAAAGGTATTTTAAAATCAGACCTATTTTCGAAACGAGGATAAGACAATGTAGATAGATGAATTTGAGCGAGGGCTTTCTAATTCAGCGTAGAAATAATAATATTGAGAATGTAACACGATCTTTGGAATTTCTCGAATACCAAAATGCTCTCATTCGCCGTCGTTCCAATCGTGCAAGTAGGTAGAGGAGAATGAGGAAACGAATGAGACTACTCGCGGAATCAGAGAGTGCAGAGAGGGCGAGATAAAATAGGGTAATTTGGGGGTTAGTACGCCCTGAGAATGTCGAAGAAGGCGCACCACCCTGTCTGCGGCCCGGCTACGACGTTAAACCCTACCTCTTTGCCTTTGCCCTGTAGTCGGGCACGCCCAATTTCACAATCGCAAAAGGTCGGGCACAATACCTCGCGTCTGCGTTTTTACCTCGATCGTGTAGATCCCACCTATGTATTATTTACCGTCTATGTGCGACTTCGTGTCTTTCACGAATTCGGGTCCATAGAAATTCTTTCTCCAGAAACCCCGCCAATTCTTTGGCACGAGATGTCACCGAAGCGTGGATCGTTAACTTCATTCCTACTGCTAAAAAGCGCTCGACGATACACACAATCGATAATCCATTCTGCAAATCAAGAATACCATTTTCGGAAGCTCCATAAATTTCTTGACGTCTTGATTGCACGACCCCGTGCGAACTTTCTTTGTCGCCTCGTCTCTCCGACAGCTTGCACGGCCCACGTGAATACGTCGGCGGGTGTCGTAGAATACGTCGCGTCGTATAAATGCGTATCGAGGTTTAAACAGTATACTCGTAATGGCGGACGATGCGCGGTTGGAGTGACGCGTTGAATGTACGAGGGACCACCGCGGCCCACACAGGCTGATTCCTTCCACCGAGGAGTGCTCGGACACTTGGCGCAATTTTATTGTCGGTAAAGGAGCCACTGTGCATAATCGATCGGCGCCCATGCTCACTGACCTCCTGCACCTGGCCACCACCTTCTCATTCTCATTCCTCTTCCTCCTTCTTCCTGCTCGAGAGACGCGCACGGATGCCGGAACCGGCGCGCGGGCTTCTCGTCTGATGTAGCGTGAGTCCCCGTTGCGAAAGGATGAGACCGGAAATGAATTAGCGGGTATAATAAAATAAACACGTACACAGGCACCGTGGCTCTTGAGACTTGATGCGCGCTCGTAGCATAGGTGTGAACTCTCATTACGAGTTCGCGTAACAAGGGGTTGAATGTTTGAAATTAGAGTGGGTTGGTTAAATTAGCGAATTTACGAATTTCTCTTTCACGAAGGACGTTTCGTATAAGTGCACGTCTATCTTTGCGATAGATAACCTTTGCTTTTAGTGCGGTGTAACGTCGCGGTGTCGAACGACGATCCACAACGGAAGTGGTGCGCGTGCGCGCGTTTCGTTCGTTCCACGAATTTCTCCTCGAGTCTACGAGAACAAACCTTGGCGCTCGTCAATGTCGTCGTCGGCAACTGCCACGTCGCCTTCTTCCTGTCACATCTCATTACCATAATACGCGCGCTAATTATGAGAATTAGTATAATAATTAAGAAAATTGCCATTCGTTGCCTTCAATTTCTCCTTCTCTCCCACACTCGGACATCTCTTCTGTCCTGGCGCCCTCCTCCGTCTCGTCTTTCACTTCTCTCGTCCTTCCCTCTCTAAATTTTCTCTTTCTCCGTTTCACTCAGCCCTTCCGCTTCTCCATTTACCGTGGCGGTGTCGCGGGGTTTGCATTCAATTAAGGCTTAATTAGTCAACTCGGCTTGCTAACGACGCTGCTTTTCCTCGTTCGCGGTGACGCTTCGAAAGAAGCGAAGCCCTGCCGATTCCAAGAACGAAACGTTCGAGCTCGCGACGTCCTCTTCGTCGCTCTGCTCGTTCACCCTCGCGTCGCGATTAGGCGCGAACAAGGTTTTAAGGATCGCAGGCGCAACGTGTCCGAGCTTCTTGGAATATTCAATGTTACTTGCTTCCCCGGATTTCGGCGCACCTGCTCGCTCGTTCGCTTGCTTCGTTTTTTCAGTTAACTACGTATGTTCCGAATCAGCCTACCTGCACGTTGATCGATTTTTTTCAACTATCGATTGCGTCTAGAGGATGATGTGAACCGGGTTTTACGATCGTCTTCTTTTGGAAGTCGCGCGATGCGCGTGGTCTTAATCGTTTCAATGAATCTTTGTAATTTGGTTATACTTGGAATACGGAGACGTCGAAATTACGCATCAAAGGAGTCTGGAGTTTGATCTTCTCGACACGCTGAAGAGGACGAGAATGTGACACAATTTGTGGTATTTGTAAATGAGCAGGGAATAAAATTTCATCATGGGAGCCGAACTGAGGGAATCGCTTTTGTACGACTTCAATCTCAACTTCTTCTGCGCCAAAACGTCGCTGCCCAATGTTCGAAATGTACAGGGTGAGGAAATTCAGATTCAAATTCACTGAATATACGCTTTGAAATTTTCTGAAAAAGACGTAAGTGTGTATCTGTTCCGTCGTCGTACGCGAGCCGATTGAAAAGTAAATTGCACGTTTCCGAGAAGATAGGCAAACAGCAGTGCGGTGGTTCCGTTTCTTGAGGACGTGCACCAAGAATGTTGCGGAGATGAAGTTGCGCAACGATTTCATGTATCGTCTGGCCCTGAACGTTCAGGCCGGAGTGCTGAAGCCGCCTTTTGACAAGTCACCTCCCAACATTCCTTTAATATCTATGGAAACCATGCTGGTAAATCAATGTCGTATCTTTTCTCGGATTAATTATTTTTTCACGAGGCCATTCAAAGCGACGCATAAACGTAAAAAAAAATTTAGCCCAATGACGAGCCGGTAAAGGAGGAAGAAACAACCGATGCACAGTGTCCGCGATTACAGCCAGTTATCAGCAGAAAATCTGAATTGTGTCGACGATCTCCCGACGGTGGTGAATTTTTGGTGAACCAGCCTTTGCCAGACGTCGGTGCCTTTTGTTATATGGCCGTTGTAACGAAGAGAAATTCTTAACGGACGTCTTGAATCGTGTTCGTCTGTTGTCCGGTGTTTCCTTTTTCGAAACATTTCGTGATTCTCTATGGTGCTCGATTTTGTAAACAATTTCTTTTGCCAAATTTGTACATAAAATATATGTTGTAAAACATACGATTTAATATTCTAGTAGCCGTCTTTTTCTACCTAATTCTGTTTCAATTAAACAATTTTCGGTCTTAAAATCAGCGTAAATTCTCAGGAAAAAAAGTATTTATTGGGGTAACTCTCCTTGGCTTACACGATGTAATTAATGCTGGAGAGGGAAAATCGATCGAAAGTCAAAAGTGACGATGCATCTGGAACTCGCGTTAGGTTCTTCCGTCACGGGGGGAGGAGAAGGAGGATAAAAGATGGACGAGACGAGAAAGGGAGGTGACTGCGTCTAGAGAGGGGTGAGGGAACTCGAGACAGCTAGAGAGAAGAGAAATGTTCGGGGGAGAATACAATAAAAAGAGTAACAAAGAGAAAGAGAGAGAGACGAAAGGAAGGAGGCCGTTCACAGTGATGCCCACGACGGCGGCGTCGGAATTTTCGAGACGCTCGCAATTATAACCGCCGCGGGTAATAAAGAAGGACGGCTAATTCGTTGCACGATCGACTACCGAGTATCGCGTTAGTCCCGTTTAGTTACGGTCCGAGTCGGTGGCTTCGGAGGTGGCCGAGACGATGGGGACGGCGGCAGTATCGAGGCACTCGTCGGCCAAGAGTAACTTGCAAATTTCGCGCGGGCCTATCGGTGAACGACGATCGTAACTTTGGTCCCGTTCGAGTTTACGACGCGTTGCTCGTCAGAGGACGAGCCGGACGAAGTGGTGGAGCAGGAGGATATTTTATGGATGCGTCGAGGCGGAATGCGATTCGCGCTTTAGCTGCAAAATGCAATTCTGCCTAGTGGCAATCGGCAATTTATTATTCTATCCGCAGATATCTGTGCCGATAATTGCGTAAGGGTGATCCGTGGGAAAAACGTCTCGCTCAAAAACGACCTCGTATTTTACTCGCGTGAACGAAGATAACGGTATATAAGAGCAGAAAACTCGGTTCTATCGAGTTTTTAATATATATAATAATTGTCACGTGTATACGTGCAATTACTGTGTCATTTATGTGAAACGTATCTACCGTTGAACGACCGAGAGAAGGACGATGGCGGATATAGAGACGGGAAGGAACGAAAGAATTTAGGCGAACGACAGAGCGCTGCTGATTGCGAGACGAAGGGAATGAAGAGACGACGAAGCAGCGTCTGCGCGCAGGAGGACACGGGAGGAATAAAGAATGACGAGTGAGGGATGGCAAGGACGAGGGGGGACGATGCGTGGCAGATTCGGTTCTCCAATCTTCGGACCCGGAGCACTCTCGCTCGCACTCTTACTCCCCACGTCTTCGGAGCCGCCTTCAGACACCGCCGTGCATCGGACTGTCCGTGCAAATTTCAATTTTAACTGCTAATCTGCCAGCTAATAGCCCCCTGCACCTCGCCCTCCTACCACACTCGACCACCCCTCTTCTTCCTCCTTCACTCGCAGGTCGACGTCGTTTCGTTGCAAGTGGCCGCAACTGCAAGTGTTCCTCTCCGTGCACGCTCTCGCCGCCGATTCTACGCGAGTTGGGTCGTGAGTGAGAGGAAGTGAAAGAGTAGAGAGAACGAAAGTAGAAAAAGAGAGAGATAGATGTAGCGAGGGGTGAGTAAGAGAGGGAGAAGAAGTGGGGTGGTCGTGGAACACACGTACCACCGCGGTAAAGGTGCCAGGTTTCATTATTAACTTGAGGCGAATCGCCTCGGACATAATTCATCGTTATGCACGCCGAAGGCTCGCGGATGAGGCGGCGATTTAGCAGCTGCAAATCCTCCGCGCGTGCGATTCGACGAGCTTTTTCTTGGCAACGCGCGAAAATCAATCGCGCCCGACGATCGCAATCTGGCATTAATCGACGATCAATTTTCAATGGGTTATACGCCAGGTAAACGAACTTGTTAACGTGAAATTACAAAAGCTGTGCTAATTTTGCAACCGCGTCGGCGATTTTGAATCGGTGATTTTTAAATTGCGGGGTCTTAAAGGACGTCGTTACGAAGAGCATGTTAAAAATGTTCAATTTTGTGGACAACGAAGGTGTATGATACGCGTGAAAGCGCAGGTGATAGGGTCCTCGGAGTGCCACGCTAATGCGAAGGGCTCTGCAAAACTGTTCCGCATTTAGATTTTAAAGCCCCTCGTAATATTTTATGACATTCTTCGAAAGGACACGCTGAGCTTCGACAAAGAATGTAAATGTCCGAACCTGTTTCTTTTGGCACCTCCTTCTTGGCTGGTTTCCGTTCGTATACTAAATTGCCCTCGTTTTATTTCCTCATTTTAAGGTAATCGACGTGCACATGGTCGTATTCGTTTCCTGTGACTCTCGAAACACATTCTTCGAATTGTTATTAAGAGGTAACGATGTCAAACAGTTTGTTCTTGTCGTTCATTCTCAGGATTATACAAATTCAGTAGTTTTCTTGCACCCTCGTGTAGAAGGCATTGTTAAACTTAGTTTCTGACCATTTCGCAAGGCTTTTGAAATTCAAGAAGCACGTGCGTCACTCGTAAAATAGGAAATTCAACGACTGGCATAATCGGGTAGGGTAGCTCGGGGTTGCGCGGCGCTGAGATAATTACACGTTGTCAAAATTCCACGAAATATTTTCCAATATCAGTGAGGAAGGGAAAAAACGAGGGAAAATCCAATCGATGTGCTTCTAGCAAAATGTTTGCTAGAAAGATTTCTAATTTTTTTTTATTATATTTTTCCAATCGTTATCAAATATTATCAATTATAATTCAACTTATAAAACCAATGGATATTATGGCGAAGTTTCGCATAAGAAACGAAAATATTTCTTTCGACAAACGCGTGGAAAGGAAATTGTCCGCGTACTTAATAAAGTCAAGATTAATACTGCTCCTTATGAAGGATGTCAGCAGTCGCATGACCATCAGTCTCCTAACTTACCGTAGATCAAGTCTCACGTCGTCCTTCTTCCTCCTTCTACGCCCTTCCCTCTTCGTCGACTTTTTTCTCTCATCTTCTCCCTTCCTCCATTCCTCCGCTCTCTCATTCGTTGCCGCTTCGATGATTTATTGCAATATTTTGACGTGAAATATATATAGGAAAGATGAATTGACAGGCGACTCTTTATGGCCAAAAGTTTGCCACCCTTCGTGCGTCGCGCCACCCCTTCTCCCTACCCCCACCCCATCCCTTCCTGTCGTATGTGGCGTCTCCCTCCACCACTGTGGTAGTCGCCAACAGCATGGCACGATCGAACCTACCCCGCAGCTATTTCTTTCCAATTTGGTTATTAATCGTCCAACCTACGAGGGTGGGCCGATTTATCGATTAGAATCGATTTGGAAGATTCTGTACGAACGAGCATTTATTTCGTGTTCAGTGATGTTTTCGATAATATATTATTCGGGAAGAATACTGCCGCACTTTTCTCTACGGATTAAAAATGTTTCAATCTATCCAAAAAATCTTTCAATCTCGCGTGCACGCGACCAACCGATTCCGAAAACTGGTCCTACGATACTCACGCATGCCGTGCGCGCAAGCTCGCGTTACGCAAAGCGCGCGGCCGTAATCCACTACTCCCACGTATCTCGTCAACTAATTATCCAATAAGACAACGCTAGTGCTCTCGCTCGGTTTCTTCTCCGGCTATGGAGAAGCCGCTTGTAGGCTCGCGCGCGCGCACGATTGAGCGAACGAGAGAAGAACGATGCGACATTAAGTAGAGTATCGCGTAACGGAGGTCGGGAAGTCGCAATACCATTAAGGAAGAGGAACATTATGCGCCGAGCCCGTTCATTGTATTCAGATGCCGAATAGCGGTGGAGGGGAAAGAGAAGAGAAAGGAAAAGAGAAATGAAACTAGAGGGAAGGAAGAAAGAGAAGAGGTTAAGAGGAAGGAAAGAGGAGTGTGGAGTCTTCTTAGATACGCTCCTAAGGATCCAGTGGCGAGCATTACGAAATCTTATTTGCCATTCATGGGCGCGCAAGAACGTGATCGTGAATGCGCATTACACCCACGACTCCATGAGATTTTGAATGACCCCGTCGCTACGAACAGCATGGACGTTTAATTTTCGAAATAATTTATCGCTCGTAAGAGACAAACTTTCACGCTACGCTCAGTTATTCGAACGTTCTTCTCACGAAGGCTGGGAATTGATTTTGAAAATTCATCGGGTCGGAGAAGTGGCAAGGTATTGCGCGGTTTCTCCCACAATTTGAAAGAGAGATACGTGGCGGTACCACCGTAAGTTTTAATTCGGCCTATTTCTGAAAATTACGAAGCGGTTGTAAAGGCGATCGTTGTAACGGTAGCCACTCAACCAGTCGCATTATCTCTCGCCTAGAACTCGATCGGCATCACCCCATCTATCGAAATATCGTTTCGCACAAATTGCTAATCTTCCGCCATCAGCGAGATCGCCATTGTAGGTTTCAGCTCCAATCCAAAAAGCGCAATTAACTTTTACGCCCTGCTATCTTCAGAACCATACCGGCCGAGACTATCAATTCCATTTCCTGATAACCGTTTCGAACGAATTTCCGTTTCCATCCATCCAAGCGAGGAGCATCGTGCACCTAATGGCGCTCAACACCGATCACATTTTAATCGGCGAAAAATCGGGATAACGCCATCGAACGAAGCTCGATAGCCAGACAACGAAGACGACAGTTAGATCCGGAAGATAACGCGAAAATGGATCGTTGCGACGTCGCTGATGTTACGCACCCGGGGCACCCTCCGTCGAATTTCGATTCTAGACGATAGGAAGCTCGAATTATTCGGCATTTTGGAAATTACAGGCCAAATGTCCTGGGCCAACTGTCAGGTCGAGCTCTCTTATGGGGAGAATGAGGGAGTGGTGGAGAACGATCGAAAACGGAGGAATGAAGGAAACGGGGGTTGTCGAGTGTCGGAGCATAAAAGGAACGCGAAGGTTCAGAAGCCAGAGGAAAAAAATCTCGCCACCCTCCCTAACGGGCTTGCTTTGTGCTCGGTATGCAGATAGGGAGGATGAATGGGAGGGAGGGGGCACGAAAAGGGCGCTCTACTTTTGTACCCTCGAACTTTTTTTTTCCTCCGTCCACTTTTTCTCCTTTTTATCTTCCGCTGGATGGGATCAATATTTGCATAAAATCACGAGGTTGCTCGAGTGGCCGTGACGAATCGATGGGAATGCCTCGATCTTCCTACCGGTGATTTCCACGCTAACGGCGAAGACCCGCGTGCGAAACGAGCGGATCGTTTTCACGGCGCATTTAGCGCTCATTGATTTATTAGCCTAATGGCGGTGCTTCTTTCCCTATGTTTGCGCGAACGTGGACGCGCACGTGCCCCACTCGTTTCGTGTTTTTTTCCTATATCCAGAAGGGCGCAGATTTTTATCTAGTCTCCTTCGTCCTGGAAAAATGTTCCATTTATTAGTACGCGTTTCGCGATAATCGTGAAATATCGAGAAAGAATTTTCCACGAGACGAAGAAACGCCAATAAGGAAAAATAAAAATGACGAAACGTGCCAATTGCTCTTTTGGCTCGACGGATGAGAATTTCCTGGATTACAGGGAGAATTCCTCGACCCTTTGAGCACCCTCGCTCATCTTTCCTCTCTCTCTCTCTCTCTCTCTCTCTCTCTCTCTCTCTGCTCGGCGTGTCACCAATTGCGTCGCATTATCATGCAAAGTCCGAACGGAGGCCGCTCTGAAGTCGACGCCGTTGACGCCAGCGTCTTCCTCTCCCCCGTCCTCGTGGCTATCTTTTGCCTCGCTAATGCGAAAAGTCGAGGACGTTAAGTGGCTCAACTGGCGATCGTGCCTTTGAAGTTGACCGGCGTCGAGTGTACGAAGCCGCGTGAACTCACGCCACGCAGAGGCGCGCGTAACTTTGCGAGAGCCTCGCATGTGATTCTTTCGGGGAACGAGCGATTTCTACAGGGTAATTAACGACGGCATTAATCCTGTTGTCGTTCCATTCTTCCGGGAGTATTCTCGAATATTATTGCAAATTTCTATTCAAATAGTAATAAGTAGATACCGATCTGACAGGAGTTTTCGGTAATACGAATTCAAGAATCTTGGAAAATATTTTAGTTGCGACTCTTAGCGGTTCGATTTAAATTAATCGACGAGGAAGCTCATTCGCCACAGCAAAGGATTCCATTCATCTTCCTTTCTCTTCTCAGTTTCTTTTCGTGCTTACCACTTTTCGTTCTTCCCGTTCCTCTCGTTCCTCGAGTTACAAGCGTGCACATATGCACGCGACGGATAGGCGACACGGTTGGGTCATTCCTTCTATGCCACTTACCATTTCTTCCACGAATCTCGTTACCATGACGAGCAAGAACGCTTCTCCGCCATCCGTTCTAAGTTCTTCGCGACGACGGTCAAGCCGTTTAATTGCTGCGACTTTGGTTGATAATGAGAGATCCGCGCCATACTTATAAGTACGACGAGATGCCTCGTGAGATGTGGAAAATGGCCGGGGAGAAATAGCAATTAACGAGAGGGTAGGTATTCCTGAAATTGTAAGTTCAACAGGAAGTTTTTTAGGGTGGTCTACATGGCCGAGAGTATCAGTCAACTCTTCCTAACAGTAGAAATTAAACAACGAAGCAAATAAAATAATGCAACATTCCAATACCATGGATAATTTCTCTATCCATTTGGGGAAACGAGTTTTGAAAATTATTTCGTGAAAATGGTATATTCCAAAACTGAACTCTCGATTAATTGTTCTAATCGTACAATTAGTCATCTATTTTCTATTCTTTTTCCGAAACTAGAACCTACAACCGTTCCTTCGACAATTCTCTCGCTCACGTCTCTCGTTTTGTCTAACCGCATACCTAATCCAATAAGAAATTATCCACTTTATCAGCACCGTCCTACCTGTCTCTTCGCGACGAACGTCGCACTTTCGGCGATGAGATTAATCCATCCGGGCGTTCAAAGTGCAATTCGCTGCTCTGCGCGACAGTCAGGCCACGCAGCTGGATTGAATTGAGGCGCGTGCTATATTACGCTTGATATCGCTGTGAAACCCAACACCGCCGACTTAGGCCTCGACCCCTCGGGGCTGCGGTTGCTGCTACCGAGGCCGCTACCACCGCTGCCGTTGCCGCTACCGTTGCTGCCTCCGTTGCAGTCCATCGAACGATACGCGCCCTGTCTCTCGTTGACGCGTCTCTCGCGGTAGAGAGGGAGAAGGTGAAATGAAAGCATTCGCGTTAGGTCCAGTTAGTTGCACGAGTCGAATTTAAAACTTAAGTTGTACTTAAGTCGAATTTCCGTTGTAGGAATCCTCTATTCCGTCGTAGGAGACGACTTCTGTAACGGAATTTCGGCTTTAAGTACGACTTCATTTTTAAGTTCGATTCGTGCAACCGAGCCTTAGTGGTTCGAGATACGAAGGATGGCGCTGAGATGCTAAGAATATCGACATACTTCGTTCATAATCGAAATGGAGGTCGCATAAATATGTTCCAAAGAGGAACGTTTCTAAAGAAGATCTACTTCGACGAGAAGTAAGTTCGTATAGATCAGACTTATTTTCTGTGGAATAAGATTCCAGAAAGAAGAAGAGCTGAGATCGATTCGTAGAACGTATCGTTCACATTCTCATTCCGTGCTTTCGCCCCTGCATCCTCTCGTCCACCCCTCTCCTCATTCCTGACAAAACTAACGAACCGCTTGAGACGATGCATCGGCGTCTCAGAACTCTCACGTATGTAACGTCGTTTTACTGATCGCTCTCACGCTCCTGCTCGCTCCATCTCCTCCTCCTCCCGCCTGAAAGCGCGAATCGTGCGTGCACGCACGCGCGCTCGCTTACCCACGCATCGGGCACACACGAGCCACCGAGGCGCACGCTGAGCACACACGACGTCGAGTCGCTCGAGGGGCATGAGCGCGCGTAAACGACCAATTACCTTAATCCGGTGAATATTCCGTTGGATAAAAGGGCCGCATGCGTGGTGAGCAGAAGGACGACGGAAGAAAACGAGAGAGAAAGGAAGACGGAGGTAATTTACGGTGCTGAGCGCGTGGAACGCGCTCGTCCTCTTCTTGGTCCGTCGCCGTCGTCGTTGGGCAATTGGCGAGGAACGAGAAAAGGAGAAGGAGGTGGTGGCGATAGTTCTGGAGGGCGGGAGGACGGAACGTGAGGGAGAGAGACGGAGGATCGTCCGTCAGAGGTCACTTTACGGTCGCGCCCGCGAAACATTACGAATGCGAGGAATGCGCGCCCCTTCCATAATGCCTAATCTTTCTAGCGGACTGGCGGCACTTTTTATCAAGCGAGTGCGTAAAGAGCACGGCGCGTTCCGTAAAGTTAGGAAAAATTTCTCGACGCGCAAGTGAGCTTGCGGGGAGCGTGAGTTATCGAGAAAACCTGCCGACGTTTTACGGAAGAAGCGAAGGACGTAATGCCGTTAACCTTCATTTGCATCCGTAAGCGCAATATTGCGCGAGTTAGAGCAGAACGTTCTACTCATGGATGCAAATGGGTTAAGAGTCGGTGGATAAATAATCACGTGAATTTGAATTACGCAACTGTGATTGTTCGAAAGATAATTTCCATGTCACTAGGGTCCATGTCTTCGACACAGCGCGTTCCGCCAGCTCGTCTTTTGTGCGTGCCGCTTTATCTCAGAGGTGCAGAGTGCGCGCATAACGTCATTCTCCCGAATTCATTCCGTGGCCGGCCTTGATCCGCTAATTAGCACAAAAGGAACCGCTTATTTTATAATCACACGTTGCGCTCCCTGACATGCGTAATGCCAGGGGAAAATTACCGAGTCAGTGGAGCTCGTTCGTGGACTGACCGTTTGGCTCGTCCCGTCCTCGCGAACTCGCCTCCTCCGTAGCACGTTCGCGCGCGCGGCACGAAATCGCGAGCGAGCACGGGCCCGTGGAATTAAGAGTTCCGTTTCTTTTAAGTAAAAACTTCCGCGATCACGACTGCGACAGCGCGTCGCCGTTCGCGGGACAGCGACATTTGTAAAGTGTAAGCGTAACGTGAAACGAAAAGTTGAACATCGAAATGCGTGTAGTAGGAACTTAATTTGCCTCGTCTGCAAATTAATTTCTTTTCTTTTCTTCGTGGAGAAAATGCGGGAGTTTATTACGGAAATTTATTCAGGAATTTTGCATGCGAGAGAAATTTTACGGCGATCGAGTGCATTTTTTAAAAAATGCCATCCTGTAAATTATTTTATCGTCGATCTAAACAGAGCGTTCGCTAAGACAAGACGATAGTGTCGAAGCTTTTCCGTTTTCTCGTTCACTATCCCTCTTTTTCTCTCTTATGGCCTTCCCTCTCTCTCCACCCTGAGCGAAGGGTGGCTGAGCAGTGGTAGGAGAAAAGGAACCGTCCGGAAAATGGAAGTCGACCGAAGGTGTCCGAAAAGGGCCTTGAAATTGCGAAAGACGATGGGGGAGGCCACGGGTCGGCTCTCTTTGATCCGCCGATACCTACCGGAGGCTCCCTACGCGTCGTTCAAAAAGCGAAACCTCATTATTACCCCCGCGGGCCGAAAAATCTAATGCCGCGGGTATGTCGATACCTGCTTTGCCTCTCGGCCTTCTCGATTTCACGCTCGTGGCGCCGCTTAAATTAATCGCTTCTATCCCCACGATTCTCTCGCCAGTCTTTCGTCGGCTTTCTCATTTCTGGTGGCATCCTTCTTCGCCGAGAATCGTTCTTCGTGGCCGAGTTCAAAGTTCGTCCGCGTGCGATGACTTTTGAAAATTTTCGATCGAGTTCACCTTTCACTGCTTCGCCGTGAAAAGCTTGAAATTCGAAATTCTCGACGCCTTTGTTGCATTCGATGTAAGGGATGACGAACGGATTTTAATTGCTCGAGAATATTTATTCCGTTAATTTGTATTATACCGAATGGCTAAAGTTAATCTAGCAGGTTGAATACCACAAGATGTAACATGATCCTCTAATATTTCGATGACGTTTTTTTAATATACTTATTTGAATATCCTTGAAACAGCTTGCGCTTAATTATTCAAGCGGTAATTAAATAATGAGCGTTGAGTTTGCATGCTTAATGGCATTACCTGCTTCTGAGCTATTCAAGATATTATCCTAATTATCGTGGGTAGTAGACGTCCATGACGAGGGTAGAGGTAGTTAGCCTGCTGCAATAAATAAGAAAAGTACGGTAAATTACAAAACGGTACGCTTGGAAAACGAATAACCGTAAGAACGGTCACTATTTTTTTTTTCGCTTACGCCCCTAAAAGTGCCGTTCGCACTTTCCATCAGTTATTATTACCCTGAGCTTCGAGAATCCTCGAGGACAAAAAGGCGAGAAATTTAAAGGGCCAGAATTCCGCAATGTCTCGTCCCGTAAGGACATAGGGGAAACGAAAGTTTACCTGTTTTATTAGACAATTCCAATAGGTCCATCCACTAGACAACCAAAAAACAAATTCCATTGTGCAACGCTTAACGAAAACTGTGAGAACTCGCGTCGATTCTTTTTACACCCGAATAAAAAGAAGAAAAAAGGACGAAATGGTCGCATTTGGCGAAAAAACTTCGAGGACACTTCAATTTTTTTTTTGCATTCCATATTAGACGTATCCAGGTTTCTGATCCAGGGACTCTTTACTCAACACTCGAGTGATCTGAAAATCTTGGCACGGCGACCCAGATTTTTGATTGTACGGTAACAATCACGAAGGATATAATATTCGGAAGCACCTGGCCTCTCGAGGCCAACGAGAAACGGTTGGAAACGTTCGAAAAGCGCGTGCGAGTACGTATGGCCTTTCTTCCGTTTAACGCGATCCCGCTAGGCATACGCGCCACGCCACTATCCAAACCTCTAATTTCGCACGTAATGGGACGTCTTTATTCCCACCGTGGCGCCGACGTGCCGCGAGGAGAGAAAAACACCCTGCCCAGGGGGTGCAACTCGTTTTGGGGTGAGTTCGAGATGAATCTCGAATATCGGGCTCTTTCTTTCCTTTACGTCGTTCCGGGGAAAAATTTCTGCCGAAGAATGAAAATTGCTCTAACGGTACCTCGCTCGCGCGATTCCGTGAATACAGAAATCTGTTGTGAACGCAGTTCACCATTGTGCCCCTCTTCGTCCTCCTCCCTCTACGCCCGGGCTTCCTTTCCTCTTTTGCCGAGTCCTGTCGGGATAGACCCGAAATAAAAAAAGGGTCCTTTACTGCCGCATCGTAGCAAAAGCTGCTTTCCAGAAATATAGTCTGGCGTCTTACATTACCAGTGCCACGATACACGGTATCGGTGCTAGCCTTGGGAAAAATGTCTACGCTCGCCAATATACAATGAATATCGACTTTACCTTTGTATAATCGATCTTTCGGAATTTTTAATGTTGAGCCCTTAAGGAAGCCTCTTGGAGAGGTGTGTATGGATGCTCAGGGTATCGCAACTCTGGTTGCTTGAGATGTCAGGAGCCGCAGGTGGCCAAATGGTAGCCCGCAATTCACATGTGCGGTGTACAGAGGAAGGTCGTTGGGTTCGCGAGAGGGTCATCGGGTCAGGAGGCACCGACTTGCCTGCCGATTATACCCGGCGTCTTCGCTCTACCGCCTCGGGTATCTCGTCTCCTCCGTCCATGCTCTCGCTAATAAAAGTAACGGAGAAACATTTCATATTCATCGAATAAAAGATACTTCGATACTTCATTGACATCGTGATTTACCATCCTCGTGCTAATAATAACCAGATAGGTTTCCGATTGCACATTATAAATCTACCTCATTAGCACTCATCGAAATACAATCGAGATTTCAAGCTGTGGATGGCGAACCTGTTAGTTGATGGGACTAACAAACGAGCGAATCACCGATGTGAATCGACCCCTCGTCCCATAAAGTAAAGTGCACACTTTGGAGCAGGTAGCACTACGGGGCCATTTCCATACAGTTACCCCTTTGCCAGTGGAGTCAGCCCTATTGAATATAAAGGACAAAAAAAAAGAGGGGAAACCCCGGCACCTGCGCTCGACAGTTGGCCCATGCAAATACCTGCACGCGATGAATAAAAAAAGAAGAGGGTTGAAGCCGGGGAAAAGGGTTCGCTTGTATTCAGATTAGGGTCGCGCCTATGATTCGTGAATGGAGGCACTCCTGATGATGCCACTTGATCATTCCGAAAGGAGGAGGACAAGTGTTTCTCCCCTAGAAGTCGCATGTGCATTTTGCGGTTTACAAATTTGCCTCGATTACGCGTCAAACTCGGTATCCCCGTCGATTATCTTTAACAACGTGAGTGCAGTCTTACAGGAGAATACATTTTAACGATCTCTCGCATCCCTTGGATAAATTCGTGTGTCGCATGTATAGAAATTTAATATCGCGAAAGCATTGTAGGACGGATGCGACTGATAAATTAATAAAGCGCAACTGTAACTTATGGTATCGTCGGGGCGCGGGGTCGCGTAAGTGGAAGAAGGAGGCGATCTCGCGAAATAAATAAAATCCGCCGTGCATAACGGTGCAACGGGCACTCCCATGTACGTCGTGGGCCGGGAATCAGAACGCGTAGATATTATTCGCGCCTCTTTCGCGAGTTCACGTCGACGTGGGGGGTTGGGGCAGCGCGGTGGGGATGGGGGTGTCATTAAAATCAATACCGGTTCGCTCTCTCCCCCGTCTCCTTCTCTACCGCTGGTCGCGCTCGCTCGGTCCTTCTCCCTTTATCACTGCCATCCTCCTCCGCGTCGCTCGGGGGGATGAAGGAATCGAGGTAGGGGATGCCCCTACCCCCGCGCGTTGGGAGGGCGCGGCGTGGGGGAAGAGGAACGACGGTAGGGGCGTTGGAAGAGGGACGAGCGAAGGCGGGAAGAAAAGTTGGAAAAACGGGAAGAGAAAGGAGGACGGAGAGAGGGGCAGAAGTAGGGAGAAGGACGAAGAGGGTGGGTGGGTGGATGTGCGAGAGTGAGAGAGATGTGCGAAGGAAGAAAGCGAGGGACGACGCGAGCGTAAGAGGGGTGGTTCGTGCGATAAGGGGTAGGGTGCACCGTTTGCGAGGTTAGGTGGGTACGCGGTACACGCGATAAGGAGTGGGGGGTGGCGTTTCCATGGCCAATAAGAGTCTCTTTAAAGTGCCCTTTTTGCGCGCGGGACTGCGCATGCCGGATTCAAATCTGAATGTTGCCGGGGAATGGAGTGGTGGTGGAACCGGAGGTAGTAGTCGTGGTGGTGGTGGTCGTGGCGGTGAAGTCTGGAGGGTGGAGGCATCGTTGGCGGCGGGAGAGGTGGTGGTGGTTGTAGTCGTGGTGGTGGACGTCGTATGGAAATATGATAGCGCGATAAGAAGAAAAGGAAGAACGGCGTGGGCGACAGTATAGATGCTGCGAGAGGGGAAAAACCTACGGTGGGGGCAGCCTCGACGTTCGCGCGACCAATAAAAGAGTCGCTTTAAAGCGGCCCGTGTTGTTTTTTTCTCGCGGCCTCCACTGCGCATGTCAAATTCAAATGTTGGGAGTGGTGAGTGCCGCTGGATATGCATGGAAATATGATAGGTGAGCGGCACCTGGGCAAATATGGCGGCTGCTCTCGCGAGACCCTCCGCGATGTTGACGCACAGGTGCCCAGCTTGAAGGACGGAATAGACGTGGTCGAAAACTGTCATCGATACCAGGATCTATCTCTTAACATTAAATTTAGTCGGAGACTCGTCACATGGCCGCATCAGAGTCGTGCCATCTACTTAACTCGACTAACCCGTGCAATTAAATTCTGCCGTCCAATCTCTTATTTCCCTGCTTCTCCTTTGAGCGAGCCCATCGCACGGTGCGACCTCGCCATCCTCAAGATCATTTCCCAAGTTAACCAGCTTGTTCCCATTATTCCAGAATATTCAGCAGGACCGACGCTGCGCAATCGACATCTCGACGAACGCTATCAGTGCTACTTCGCGCACCACGGAATTACACCCTAGAGTCCGTTCAGCAATGTCATCCAATCGTTCCCGCGGATCAGCCTTTGCCGCACTCGCCGTGTCCTTCGGCTCTGGTGCTCCTCCAACCGTCAACCGTTCTTATCCAAGCTGGGGGAAGGAGTTCGGTGATTGGTCGCGATCGTTGCATATGCAAATTCGCGGGAGGACAGGGTCTCCCTCCTCGCGTGCTTGGGGCGAAGGCGAGTCACAGGCAGGTTGGAGGAGATCAGCGCAAGCAGCAAGAAGGGAATAGCGTGGAGTAGCGATAGCCAAGTAGCCTCGGTCGGTGGTGCGCACGAGGTAAAAAGGCGCGCTCGCGCGAGCCGCGCTTCTCACCGAGTAGCTTCGCCTCTCCGCCGTCCGGGCGGAGTCACGCGCGTACCCGGGTGCTCGGCGATTGGCGGGTCGCCGCCCCACCGACGGCGGCGTCTGCCCCCACTAGAGCTTGCCTCCAGGCGGCGGTGGAAGCAGCGGTGGAAGCGGCGGCGGCGGTGGCGGCGGCGGTGCTCGGCCGCCACGGCCTTACTCTGCCTCCACGGCCTCCTCCGCTTCACTCGTCCCCCTCTTCGACTCTCTACCGACCTCTTCCTCTCATTCCCTCGGCAAACTTCCTCTCGCTTCCACCACTTTCTCGCGGGTCGCTTCCCCTCCCACTCTCGCTCGCGTCAGACCAGGTCTCTCACTCCTTCTCCCTTCTTCTTCTTCGCGCAGGTCCCTTTCCATCTACTCCGTCGACTCCCCCACTCGTTCCCCTGCTCAGGTCCGCGTACGCGTCCGCGTTCGCCGTGTCCGGTAGGCGGCCAGGCGGGCGTACGTGGGCCCTCTAGTGTAGCTGCACACATGCACGCGACAGCATCTGACCGCCGTAGCAGCAGCAGCAGCCGCCGCAGCCGCAGCAGCCGCAGCCGCAACCGTCGCCGTGCCGTAGCTACTAGCTGTCGTAGCCGTGGTATCCGTTCCTGTCGTAGCTTGTCGTCGCGTGAACCCATCGCCGGCGCGTGAAGCCGAAAGCGTGCACGATCATAAATTAAAATAGCCGCGTGGTAGGTCGTACTTGGGCGAACGGTGCAAGGGGAGAATTAAGAAAAAAAAAGAAAAAAGGAAACACTGAGGAAAGGGTGGCCACGCAGCGCGCGCGCACGCGTAAGCTCACATTCGACACGCTCGTAAGCAGGACTGCCCGAACGTGCGTATTTTACTTTCGTTCCGCGAGCTGTTTCGAATGTGACGGATCGTCGCGACCGGCAGTTCGCCCTAAGTTCGACGACTGACGTCTTCGCGCGAGGACCGCGTCAAGGATTTACGAGGTATCCCTATGTGCGCGAGTAGAGTGCAATTGTCGGTTCGGTGGTAGAGAAGAGATCAGAGGAAGAGGGGAGAACGTTGTCCTCGTAGTGATTCATCGATGGAATCATTCGGATGGTGACTGTGGTACGGGTTGACGCTTTTCGGGGGCGTAGGGTAAGAGACCACCTGGTTGCGGTGCAGAGTGTGAAGCTTGACAGCTTCGAGGACATCTGCGCCCCGTCGCTCACGTGGCTGATGTCTGACAGCTCAACCGGCGTCGACATTTCCACGATGTGCCACTAGAAATCTACGACGAAACGACTCTCGAGCCTGAAATCTCATCCAGTGGATAATCAGTGGATTTACGGCAACCTGGCTGGTGCTGTGTGTTTGGCGGTGCATTATGTGCAATATTAGTGACAGTAGAAGTGACTTTGCTTAACAGTTGGACACTCTTGGAATACGCGATTCTCCTCGTAGTGGTGGTCGACGTGGTATCGTGAATACGACGAACAGCTCGATAGAATTAACCTGCTCCGTTTTCGAAGCAAGGCTCCTTGTGTTTAGTGCGATCTTAGAAATAAAGAAGATATATGAAGTCGTCGAATCTTACCTAGAGAAGTATCGATGAAGATAGCGAGGCTGAAATACACAGGATTAAGGGAATACTTGGTGTATCGTGACTTAAAGTCGCAAGTACCATAATATAGTTTATTTGTACCTGCAACGGTCTGCCAGATCACGTTGTCCTCTGATCGTTTCAACGGTTATAGTAATGATCGGTGCTCGTGCCACCAGACACACCTGCTTCGAGGATATCTCGGTGACCCTGTAAGAAAGAATTTTGTCAAAACGGTGGACGGATTGGAACAGTCGTACCGGGCAAGGAAACATCAAAGTGACCACGTTGGATCTCGCGGCGTTGACTGCTTACGGGGGCGTCTCAGGACCCAGGGTCGCGGTGGCGGGCACCGGGGTCCTCGCGCTACCCGGCCTGATACCCGACAAGGGTCTATCATCGCCCGGAGGCCAGTCAAAAGCAAAGTCCGCAGGGCTGGCGGGTCTCGACAGCGAGGCGGTGCGCCGGTGGGTCGCGGAGGCCGCGAGGACGGTTAGGCAAATTCCGCCTCCTGTGGTGTTGCCCTCGAGTTCCTCCCAGCAGCAGCAGCAGCAACACCATCAGCAACATCATCATCATCACCAGCCGCAGCAGCAGCAGCAGCAGCATCCACCTCATCGTCAGCAACACCATCAGCATCATTCCGCCCACCGTCAACGCCACGAGCACAATCCACCGTCGGTGGTACCCTCTCCCTTTGTTATACCTACCTCGATGACGCAGACACCCAGTATGCATCTGCTGGAGAACAACAACCTGGTCGAGCAGGTAGCCATGGCCCAGCAGCAGCAGCAAACGCAACAGCACAAGCCGAAACAAACCAGTCCGACGAACAACAACACGATTGAGGCTTGGAGGTCGATCCAGGGAGGGCATCAATGGTGGAGCCCGACGCCTCCGGGCGTTCATCAAGAACAGCAGCAACAGCAGCAGATTCCTTCGATTGGTAGCCAGGTCGCGCAGTCCCAGGTACTTGCCGTCGGCTCCTTGTGCGCCCAGGTACAGAGGCATCAGGTACAATCGGAGATCGACCAGCCGTTGGACTTTTCCGTGGGCTCTTTGCAGCAGCAGAGGCTACATTCGCGGGTGAGGATCATGCACGAGAGGTTTCAAGGTAGGATGCACGACAACAACAACGGAACGATAGGCGGACAGAAAATCGGGAGGGGCACCGGTAGCAAGCGTAGCTACAGCCCCAGCGAGGGTAGCACTAGTAGCAGCGAGGACGAGGGTGTATCCACCGGTGGCAGCCCCACGGGACCGCTTCGAGGAGCCGAGAACGGTGAGTGCGTTGCTTTCTTTCGTTTTTTCTCATTCAATTTAGTTTTCTATCCGTATATCGTGTCGAAAAAATTCGTGACGGTCCTTTCTATGTGCATCGACGTGCGTTTCGAATGCGCAGTACCCTGCCTCTGCGAGCTTGCGATTATTAAAGGCTTTCGCATTGTCGAAAGCCGTGGACGTTATTACTTCCGCGCTCCTGTTTCTACGCGTCTGTTTCCGGTTTCTGTACGTCGATAAAGTACCGTGCTAGTTATCCTACTACTGTTGTGGGACAATTAACATTTGACGTTACCGACGCACGGAAGTAGGGAAGATTGCAAATTAAAGACAGAAGATATGCACATTATAGACAATGAGAGAGAGAGAGAGAGAGAGAGAGAGAGAGAGAGAGAGAGAGAGAGAGAGAACGAGAGAGAAAGATATAGTTGACTAGAAACGATGAGAATGATTTAGGAGATGTAAACAGGTGGAGAACTTAAGGGAAAGAATGTCGATTTTGAGGGAGTAGATAAAGTTCAACCCCTTGTTCAACCAAATAAGAACTCGCCATCAAAAGATTTATTATTATACTAATCTCAATGTTGGGAAAAGGCGTAGATCATATAACAATTAATATTGCCGAACACCTGGAGAAAGGCGTACTAAACAGAAATATCGTTATTGCAAAAAACAAATACAATAGCGGAGTATATCCAATTGCGCATGTCTGTTTTCAATGAGTCTTAAGTCGTTTGATACTATCTATATTCATCACCAAAATCCTATCAAAATTTGTATTTGCTTAACATTTATTACTAACCAATCGCGCGCGTGCCACAGCGAACTATACGTTTTCAACTGTGCCAGGACAAGAGACATTGTACGCTGTAACCGCGCATTTCTGTTTATAACACTTCTAAATTAACATCACTAAATGTAATAGACGGTTTTCTATTAATTTGCAAAAAAATGTTTCAGGAATACCATTTTTTTTTGTCTTTTGTAAGTTGTGCAATTTTTCTTAAGAAATCGCGATTTTCAAGGGTTCCACTGAATTCCGCGTCTGTCCCCACAGAACGAAGCGTGTAGACAATTACCAAAAACCTACACGGCTGGAAATGGCCAAAAACCATGGTTTGCCCGTCTGCGGAATCACGGATCTAATTAATCGGATAGTACTAACCGCTATTAGCAGTGACAAAGATACGTTCAGAAAATGAGGCATAAAACAAATACATAAGACAAATTAATTGAGAAAAAGGTTACAATTTGTATTTTTCAGTTATCTTAAACGCCTTTCGTATCCTTATGAGAGTTCGTTATACCCACTCTGTTAAGTTTAGTCTTCTTATTATGTTCACAATTAGGAATGAGCTTGCTTGCTGTTTCTTTATTTTCTCTTTTTCTGTCTCATTCTCTCTCTTCCTCGCCTGGTTTCTAAAATTGTACACGTAAAATTGTGAGACGTATTGGATAACTGAAGATACTTGCACACGATTCGTAGAAAATTCATGGATCTCACCATCAGTCAGCTGTCATTGCAGCTTCGTCTTCCGATGCGTTCCATTGCACACCCACGCATAACTCGGCCGGCCTTTTCTCAGTACCATCACAACGTTTTCATTGTGCAACGGGAGGTATTGTGCCGAACGTTGATACCTTCGAATTCTGAAAGGGAGAGGGAGTTCGAAAAGAGCCACGAGTGGGTGAAAAGAAAGATAGAAAGAAAGGGAGCAGGGGGGATCTGCCAGTGGCAAAAGAGTAATAAGAGAAAAATGAAAGTAAAATCGAAAACATCCCAAATAAACGAAACAGGATAGTGATTTTAACTGCGTTTAGATTTTGGTTTTGATATCATTTATTTTGTATTGTTGGGGTTATTCGATACCAGAAGATTATAAAATCAGTTTTTTTTTATGAACACTTTCTCGAAAGTGTTTATGCATAGCGCGCGAAATAATTTATATTTAATGATTATGGAGTTCGATTTTATCGGTACACGAGTAAGAAAATCGAGTCACGCAATGAAATAATTAATCAATTTTTTAGCAAAATATATCTACTTTTAGGCTTGGATAACCCGTTAATTAAGACCCGTAAGAGCTTATGTTAGTATAGGATCTTTTCTATTCTTATGCACTTTATCCCATTTTCTTTTCTTTTTTTTTCAGTAGCTCTTCCCTCGAGAGCTCCTTTTTTTTTCTTCCTCTATCTTTCTTTATCTCACTCTCTTTCCTGTACTCCGATTTTACCGGTTCTCCGCAAGCTCTGCGGACGTAGTCGACGACACCGACGTTTACGTTCACGTTGTCCACAATAATCGCGCAACCCATAGATAAACTTCGACTAGCTTGAGGAAGTTTCACGCTCGTGCGACCCAGATAAGCCGTTAACGAGTCGACGATTCCAACGCGTGGTGAGATAAAAAAATGCATCTAAATGTTTTATAGGTTGGCCAACGTAGCTTGTTGATCATAGATCGACGAAATTCATACGTTTCGATGGGAAAGCGTTGAAATAGTTTTAATTTCGTAATTGGAAGATTTGCGACAAGGCTCTGACTTCTACGGGGACAGGTAAGCCGCGAAGCTAAGGAAAGAGAAAAATGACCGATAACGTATCAGTCGATAAGGAGAGTCGAATAAATATTCCACGTAAGCGCGTGATCGCACGGCTATTTCCGATCAACCGTCACGATACGGTGGAAAGTTCGTGTTTAAGGTACAATCAGATGATAGGCACATAACGGATGATTGCGCGATGGGAGACCAAACTTCGATCCGATTCAAAACTATGGGAGAATTGTTTTCGCATGTCAACATTTTCATTAGCGTTCGCAATTCTTCTTTCTTCTTTTCTTCCATGCTCAAACGAAACGGGGATCTTAAAGCAGCGACAATATCTCTCAGATTTCTCTTTGCATTCTTTCTCGAGGCGGTATGCCGCCAACGAATCCAGTTCCGATACAGTTGATTAGATTTTATGCTTCGGTAAAAAGAAAGTTCCAGTAAATTTCAAATGATTTACCTGCTCCATGACCATATAATTTATCCATTTATGTCTATTATAAGATGACGTTGTAATAAAGTTTGCACACTTCATTTAGCTTGCACGTACCGCGAAACGATTGATATCCGCGCTTTGACAATGGCGCGTTGATCCAAAAAAGGTTGGTACGCTTTATTTCATTGTTCGCTTATTAATTTGCACGAGGTGTAAGTCCCATTAAAGGAAACTCCTTAATTGTTAAATTGTTTACTCAAGAGTAGGTAACACGTCTTGGAGTTCTACCTTTACATTCAACTTCAGTGCTCCGCAAATCCTTGAGGCGTTATTCGACAGGACTCGATTAAGCGAAACGAAAGCTTTGTTCCTTGTGACGGCGAGCGGGATTAGAATTAGAAAGTGTATCGAGGAATCGCGCGCGACATTTTCTTCCGCTCTGCGGGAGGTTGCAAAATTTCGTTAGATCGTACGATGACTGCTAACAGTTTTAATTTCACATTCTGCGACAGTAAGTGATACCAGTTGTTAATTACATTTTTATTTAAAACGTCGTGAATTGATTACGTTGTTATCTTGAAAATCTGAGTGCAAACTTTCTCAATAAGATTTCTAACATTTAAGACCGCGCGAATAAAAATCACGAGATTATCCCGCCCATTCGTCCTTTCCGCCTATTTCGAAAACTCATTCTCCTTCTCCGTAGTCGCATCCGAGTTTAGCACGTCATCTACGCCGCGTCACAAAGTTGGTAATCATCGCTTCGAGGCCTGTTCTCTAACGTGTCAACATATCCGCAACTCATTCCTCCATCTTCTCCTCATACCCCAAATCCTACTTTACACTCCCGCCTTCTTCGTCTTCCAAAATTAGTGTAACGATGCGGCTTGCGCCTTCACAAGAACTCGCCGGCCGTTCTTAAACAACGATAATGAGACACGCTCGCCAATTTGAATGTTCCCAGATTCTTCTCCATCTTCTACTCTTCTCTCCCCTCCCCACCCCTTTCTTTTTCGTCGTCCTTTTCCACCTCCTCCTTCAAGGACCATGCTAATGATCGCCGGCAGGTAATCGTCCGAGCTTCAGCGATTGTCGTCTCGGCGGACCGCTCGATGATATTTCCGCGCGCGCGCGCGCGTTGCCAGGGTAGAGAGGGGGTGGCTTGGAGTGAGTGAAAGGAACGTAAAGAACGAGAGAGGCAGGGACACGCACGAAGAAAGGAGAAAGAGAGAGAGAGACCGACCACCGACGGATAAACTCGCGTGCGGAAAATTAGGCAGCCTTCCGGTTGAGCAGGCCATAGAAGAGGATTCGCCAGTTCGGTCATTTGCTTTTTTTTCCTCTCCCGGTTTCATCGGGGCGCACCATCGTCGCCTATGATCGATGATCTTAGAATTTCATGGGGGACAGTCGGCGGTCGCAGCGTGATTATTCCGCGAAGTAGTTTTGGGATCGTTTCGATGAGATTCCTTCGAAATCTCATTCTTTGCTCGTCACACTTGTTTGTCATTTTTTGTCAGCTCGACGCCTCGTAGCCGCATATGCACAGTTACGATCAAAACACGATTTCTTTTTGCGACGCGGACGCTACGAAGCGGAGCTGAAAAATCGTCACGTTTTACCGAGGCGATCGATTTACGATGCGAATAATACGTTTATATTCCGGCGATTTTCGAGTGAAAGGTCCCTTTATCGGTAACCAATCTCGCGCGTCGCTTAAGAAATGAAGGCTTGGCACTGGAGAAGATAAAGAAGTTGAGGGAACGGCGAGCACGCTCGCAGGATATCTCGAGCCCGGAAACAAGCGGTTCCTCGACCCGTTGAGTAATGACGAATTTTCGTCCGCTTAACATCGATCGGCGCGGAGAATCTCGCAAGCTTATTTGGATATAACGAGATTATGCCGGGTATGGAAGAGCTGAGAATAACGGAAGAATAGTTTGCTGGAGAGAGAAAATGAAAGCACCGTGTATTAGTATTTCCTCGATCAAAAAGTTGAGGAAATTTTAAGGCAGGCCAAACCTCTGGATGAATTCGCCGAAAAAATTGGAACATTGGAAATTTCATGCTAGTTTTACGTATGTCGAATTTCAGTCGAATACGCGGGCGCAAGTTGAGTAGAGGGATTTTTAGAAATTTGCGTGATTAATCCAATGATCCGTCTGACTCGTTCTTCAAAGAGGAAACGTAAGAAATCGATACCGCGAAAAAGATATTGTTCCCCGAATTCTCGTAATGGTCAAAAGCATTTCGTAGTAAAACGTAAAATGTGAAATTCTCAACCGACGTCTTCCTTATGCGTGCAAAATAAAGGCACGAATTTACCAATTGGCTGTCACCTGACGAGAAGCGATAATGTTGTTTCGTAAATCTCACACACGTTATACCCTGATTCAGCTGACAGTATACGCGCGACCTTACACACTCAAACGAACGCACGGTTATTCAAATGTGGGATGGAGCCTCGAGATTAATCGATTTGCTGGTCGAGATGACGCATAGCCGGAGTATCGATAACGCGAGCGTATCTTACATAGTATTCCGTCGCGACGCGAGGTGATAGTGAGAAAGGGGCTTTCCGAGGATATCTAAGGATCTTTAACGATAATTCCATCGTGGTTAGTCCGCCTGCTCTTACCCCACTTGGATTATCCAATTAACCGCAATGCCTCTTGCACATCTGTTCCTTTGTTTACTGTCAATTGCAATTTCTTATTCTCCTGCGGTACATTTAATATGCACATTTATTTGCGCGTCACATGTGCTCACCTTTATCGAGAAATATTCTAAATCTCCAATTCGTTTCTTAATACCCGTTCGAGTCACGAATACGAGTTTTAATATTCTACGGTTCATAAACCATCTCGAGTCGATATAAAAGAAAGGAAGAAATTATAGGTATCGGTTTACCAGTTCCCTCCATATCAATGAACATCCATTAAAACACAAGCTTCCCGCAATGATACGATTTTAATGGAAATCTTTTGTCTTCCCTGATCCGGGCCGGCGGAAGCACGCCTTCTTCGCCTGTTACGTCATCGCGAGGGCACGTAATTCCACCTTATTTGCATTGTTCTGCCGGTTTCCGATTATAGCCTGCCTACCCCTCTCCCCTACCTCTCCCTTATAAGATTGAGGCCTCCGCGGCAACCTGCTCCTAAGCGCCTCGGGCTAATTCGCCAAATCCTGCCTATTACCGCGCGGAGAAATATACCTACGCGACGGGACGTAAGGAGGAATCGAGAGAGGCACGTGACTCGCGCGAGCTATAAGAGGGTGTGGACTAAGGTGGGGTAAATGCGGAAGAGATTCCGGTATCTTTCAGGAAGCATGCTTTGCCAGGAACTTTGGCGTGGTCGAGGAAGCCTATTATATTTACGAAATGATCTTTGGAAATATTTTCAGCGCCGTTCGCGCAGTTCGTTCCGGTATAAATCAAAGGTAAAATCTGTCGCTTAATTTACTAATTACCAACCGACACGAATACCTTTGAAATATATGTACAATTACGGTAAATGCGAGACACGATCGGCACCGGAGTCTATTTGTATTACAGGTGATTCTAGACACCAGGCTACCTCCATTCAACTTTCCGAACCATTTCTCCGAACTGGAAATCTCTTGACCACTTTTCCATTTTGGTACTAATTAGCCAGGGGCAACTCCAAAGTGGACGTGAATGAACCGTGCCGCGTACGGAGTGTCATGAGTCGAGGTACGTCGAGTGTCGAGTTAAATCGTCGCTGCACGGGGGTATCACATGTTACACGCAACTATGTTACGTCGGTGCCCTTCAAAGTAATCACGATTCAAAGATCCGCGATGAGATCGACAGGTCCTCGTAAATCATTTGTTTATCCACCGCGCTACTACAACTTTTCAAATACCCATGGAAAATTGAAATTCTTGTAGTCTTCCACGCGATGTCCGTCTGAGTAATTGAAAAGTGAAATGGACGCGAAGAAATCCGAACGTCACCGGGACGGCACGGCTAGGGCGCATCAGCGATGCACGGTGGACACACGGGATACACCGAAATCTCACCTGTTACGTCGCCAGCCGGAAGAGCTTCGGGTACGTGACCCGAAGAGGAGAAGGTGGGTGGGACTCCGGTTGGTAGACGGGAATGGGAAATGAGAATGGGACTGCGGGGATTCCCCGTAGGTAGGCGCAGAGGTCTGAGGAACGAGAGGGATAGGGAGAGAGATAGACGCTCGAGAAAGAGAGAAGGTAAGGAAGGTACGTACGTAGCTGTATAGCTCGTGGCAGGTAAAGCCGCCGGATAAATCTCACCTTGGATAGGTCAGGTTGGACCAGGAGGATTCCAATAAGGAATGGAGGGCCGTGCAGGGGTCACGTGGCGGTCCTTTTCTCTTCCACCACCCCGCAGCCACCTCGCTTGTCTTTCTCACTCAGCCTCCATCCTCACCCTCCTCCTCCTCTCTCAGGTATACACTCTGTTTGTTTCTCTTTCTCCATTTCGTTCCATCCAGCTCGTGCCCGCTCTCTCGAGTCCTCGCTTACTCGCTTACTCACTCCAACCCTTCCGCTCCGATCTTTTAGGGCCGCATTTCGTTGCGACCACCGCGGCCCGATCCTTGCCCCTCTTCGCGTTGCACGCGTGTGCTCGTGCACGTGTACGTGCACGCGCATCACGCTCACCACTCTGCGACAAATCACCGTGACACGCGACCGACTTTTCTCTACCTTTCTTTAAACATGCAGGGTAGAAGGGTTCGCCACGTGCCACGAGTTTTCACGCTTGTTCTAGTCGCAGGCACGCGGTCCGAGGTCTCGCTTCTGCGAGGTGTGCTTGGAATGCCACGACCTTTCAATGAACATCTGCCAAAATCGTCAATCGGCTCCGTCGATTTTGCATTTTCTCAATTGCGATAACTTCCGCGAGTCGTTGGCGAGGACCGTTTCTCGTCGTTAATTTCCATACGAATTCTCGTTCGCCCGGACGGTCGTTTTATCATTCCTACGATGTTTACAAAAATTTGTCCTCGTAATGATCGTGGTTGATACCCGGGCCCGCCGCGGGCCCGATCAAAGACTGATTCACGCTGGGTGCGCGTCCCTCGACTGGCATCCCGAACTTACCGTCACGACATCTCAAGACGTCGCGGTCTCTCACGCTGACGTTATCTCCTTACGGGCCACTCTCGATCTCCTTTTGCTCGAACGTTTCACTCGGCCGTCCCATAACTTCTCGTTACGCTGCACCGCCGCGCGCCGCGCCGCAACCGCATGCAAATTATGACTTGCATCCTATCCAGGCGCGCGTTCGGTTCGACAGTATCCAGCGGGGAATCTCGTGCGTGGCGTTCAATGACGAATGCAAAAGGATGCGCCTGTGCGCGCGAATACGAGGATGCAGCCGTGCACCCAAGCGCCAAGACAATGACGCGCGAGTGCATCGACGCGTCGGTGCATTGAGCGAGCCAATGGAACAATACGACGTTGCACATCCACGTCGGTATGTCAACGTGACGATGCGTTAAAGCCGAAATACGCGAATATATCGATTGCGCTAATCCTACGACGCACCGATGCAGCGTGAACTCCTACAGATGCACACCGGAACACTCGTGAAACTATGCCGGTACATCGATGCACCGAAGCGAGGGAAGGTGCAAGGGACGCGACCTTGCACCGCGCCGCTGCTGTGCCGCGCTGCCACGACTCTGCTAGTGTCGGAAAAGGAAACGCACCTCTCATAATGAAACCTATAATGGGCGCGCGTACGCGCTCGCTACGGCGCGATAATCGCCGAGGATGCCGTACGAGCACGTAGGAGCACGTCGGCGTCGTTGCTGTAGGAAGTCCTCGCGCTTTTGTCGGCGAGGCGCGAGAGGTGTGAGGAGGAGAGAAAGGGAAGGAGGTGAATGAGGTGGAAAAGGAGGAGGAAGCAAAGAGCTCGTGGTACGTTCGCACGCGTATTCTCGTTACACGTCGATTCCTTGCTCAAGAATTGGCTTTACGGTTTTTGATTTTTTTGCTTTTTTCCCCCTCATCGCATACTAGACAATTTGATTTTACCGGCGGCGTGGCGGCCAGCAGGTGCGCGCCTTCTTCCCTTCGCATACGTTGACCCTTCGAGTCAGTGCGCGACGGTGCTTGGCGTGGCGCGTTCCATCCACCGTGGTAAGTGGGTTAGGTGAGTCGGCGACGTGGAATTGCGGTTGACAAAATTGCGGTCGAGGGTGCCGGGAGTGGCGAATCGACGGTGGTGGCAAGCTTTCGAGAGGGTGGGGCGCGATTTTTGCGAGCAGACTTATTGTGGTCTCGCATATGCTCACTAGCACCGAGCCGTGGGTACGTGCGCGTGTTAGCGGGTAATCGTCGAGGCGGTGGGAGTCTCGTTCGATTGGTAATGCGCGAGCGCTGGCCACGGGAGAATTATGAGCGACGAGGATACGTCGACGCTGCAGCGTGTCACGGAGAAGCCTCGGCGAACCTTCGAGTTTCGAAGGTTGAATTTAATTTGGTTACGAGATTCTCACGCGTTGGTATTATCCGCTACGCGCATTTCTCCTCGTAGGCACTTTCTCCGCGGACTCGCCTTCGCGGTACGATTTTCCTCGCGCGTCACTATTATTCGCTGTTCCTCACGAGGGAGACGCTTAACACAGCTCCCATACGCACCTCCCATAATCATTCCCGTGCTCTCGAGAATCTGCATACCGACTGGCCGTTTAAAGGCGCCGTTCGCGTGCGCCTACCCGCACGGTGCATCTTGTTTCAAGGACTCGCGAGAGTGTGGCTTGCGCCTCTCCACCGCCGGCACGGATAAATGATGGAAATCACCATATTCATTGGATTTGTCGACGGCGCAGGTGAGCAGCGCGCGGCCCGTATTTGGTGATCGCGCGTATGCTAATCGATCCGCGAGATCGACCGACGACGACGCGGACTGGCAGCGCGCGGTCACTTTGTGCCCGCTCGCGGAGCTAAAAGGACAAGGCGCATAATCCCGCCGTCGAGGGACTATCCGGAGTGAATTATTTCCCTCGCGTACGCGCGAGCGACGGGATCGTACGTTACGTTCCCGCGGACTCCTCCGTGCTTCTTTGCAATTTCGCTTACGCCCCTCGCGCCCATACCCTCTCGATGAGCGTTGCGTTTTCTCGCGGTGTACGCGTGTTCTCTCCATTTTCCGAGGATCTTCCATGTAGGATAGTCGGACGAGGAGAGGGTAAGCGGAGTTGTTCGAAACACGCGTAGGCTTCTTCGAATTGGACTATTGTTACGTTGAAAATTGCGATGGGTGATCTAGTCTGCGGTAGGATCGTCGAAGTTGACATGTGAATTCAATTTCCCAAGTCCACACAATTTATAGAATTATTAATTGAAAAAAGTGATAAGCTACGATGCATATTACAGCTTGATACCGTTGGATTTACAGTTTGAATACTCAGGGCGTATGATCGAGGAGATTAACTCGGGTCTTGACTCGTTCCGAGATATTCACCGTTCATTAACCGTTTAGACTATTGCCGCTGCAACTTTGAACCTTCGCACGTGGCAGATGCTTGAGCGGACGCATCGCATATCCGCCGAGTCAGCGAAGCAGTCGGACATATCTTGTTTTGTGCCTTCGCTGTTGAAACATAGGATGTAGCGCGTTACACGAGGTTGCTTTGCATTTGTGCGAATTTAAAAAGACTCGCGCTACATTAGCTCGGTTCGTTACGCGTTGCGAGCCCGCGTACAGTTGTTCGAGGATGTTCGTCAATGGAATTATTTAAAATTGCCGGAACTGCAGATGCGCCCGATAAATATTAGAGATTTTATAACGGAGAGCTGATAACGATCGTTCGTTACTTTGAACTTTCCCTTTCAGCCTTTTATCTAATTTCAATTTCTCTCAACCGGAGAAATTTCATTCAGGCGGTGAGAAAAAAATCCAGATGGTGAATGATGCACCTCCGTCCCTCGCAGTCCTCGTTACTCCGGGAAAACTTCTTCGGTCTCGCAGTTTGCGTCTCGTGAATCAGAGGATCGTTCGCGCCGATTGCGCGCCATCGATTCCCACAGTGGAAGACTGACGGGAAGACGACGATCGTTGATTCTGGATCATCGATGAAGAATGTGAGGACGGACTCGACGTAGTTGCGCCAAGATCCACAGGAAACTCCGGTTACCGGATTCCGAGGAGGTTATGAAACGCTTCTGAAATGCCTAGGACTCGCTAATGCCACGGTCTAACGAGCCCCCATACTACTCCATAAGACGAGATCTAAGGTCACTGGTAGGCAGCCGCCTCAGGGTCATCGCCATCCCTTTTGTCGGCGTAGCACTTCCGATTCCTACGGCATAAGAGATTGTCTTCGCGAGGTTGGAGAAAGAGAGGATTAGAATTGGACGAGGATAGATGTAAAATGAGATAGATGGGTAGAGTGAATAGAGCGATGAGTAAGGAGTAAGCAGTCGAAGGCGCACCGGAGGAACATCCGCTGAGAGCACCGACTGCCGAAGGATTAGAAAAAAAATATAGAATTTCTTTTTCTGCAGTTGTCCGACAATGTGCATAGAGAGGAATATTTACACGTAGATCTTCCGCAGCTCTTTAATTTTCGCGCAGATGAGAAAGTTCGATACGGAGACACATAAATTTTGCGAATTATTGTAATACGCAGACACTCTCCCTCTCAGTTTTTCTTTCCCCATCGGACGCACTTTCGCTCTCTCATTCTTTATCTCTCCAGCCGAGAGAATCCAAGAGACGATGCAGAGTTATTCGTCCGATGAGTAATAATATTCCGATCCGTGATAATTAATTGCTATCCGCGGGAGAGGCATCGCTCCCGCGGCAAGAATTATTGCCCGCGAGAGCGGCGCACTCACGGTATAGGTTTGCTATAATTGCGCGTACTTAGTAATAAATTGTTACGCGTCGATGTTTATCTATAGCCCGATAGAAATATCGATTCTTCGCGTGCGATTTAACTTCCTTCTGCCCCTCCCCATCCCTTAACGGTAAGCCGGTTTCTTATTACGTAGAATCGCATAGTTTCCTTTACCGGATAATTTCTGAATACAAAAGGGCCGTCAAAATTACAGTTGTTTCTACTGCGAATCACCTTGGGGCTCATAGGTATGGTAAAATGGGGCAAACGAGCTCTGTAGGATGTAACCGTGGCGCATCGAGTCCCGTCGGTCTACTCAAACAAGGGTGTTTCTCCCCATTCGCTTTATTCGCCAGTCATTGTGGTTCCCGCATCCTGCCGCGAAGTCGGTCTCGCCGGCGCGTAATTCCAAATTTCACGGGGTCCGCATGCCATATGCCCCTATGCAAATTTTCCTTCCTTCCTAGTCTCGCTAGAGCGAGTTCCTAGGTAATCGGGGGAGAGTCGAGAGTCCTGCGATTCTACGAATCGACAAGGGGGGACAGGTGATGAGAAAACATCGGTTAAAATCGTGAATATACCTCTTCGAAACTCGCTCTCCCGTTTTCGTTTTTCCTTTTTTCTCACTGCGTTCGAAGTTGCATTCGTATCGAGGCATCGCGTGCGCCTTGCTCGCTATTAATAACCGACTCCCTCCACGTTCGTTATCCTTTTTGTTTCTTCCTCTTCGGCGTTTGCCTCGGCTCACGTCGGTTCAATTGCATTGTTGCGCCACCGAGGCGCATAGTCTAATTTAGATCGGGCACCTCTAACGAGGCGATTCCAATCCCGACAGCATGGAACCTCGATCGTGCAACATCGCGCAAGCGTCAGCTGGCGATGCGTTTCCTAAGGTTTCTTTGACTTTTCGCGTGCGTCATTCGTCCTCGTTAATTTGCAATTAAACGTCCTTATTAGAGATGCGTAAATGCAAATGCATGGGAGCAGAGGAATGTCTTTGGGAAATGGCGCGCTGATTGCGATACGGTTCCGAGAAGATCAATAGGATGACCGGTGACGTCAGCTGATCTTGTTTAGGGTAGGATACAGAAATAACAAAAATTGAAAGAACGGCGAAGATAGATGATTCCAACTTGGAATAAATACTTTTGAAAGTATCCATACATTTTTCTTTTCGATTATTTCGTGCCTGTGACGCACTGGAAATGGTAACTGAATGGTATGACAAACCTTTCTCGAGGCTTCTTAGAAGAGCAAATAAGAAATTCTGATATTCGTTGAATCAAACGTGACGAGTTATGCAAGCTTCGTGTTGCTTTCAGTCGCTTTTTGGTTAGGAAAGACTTTGTCGTGCTTCCGAAATAATCTCTCGTATTCAAAATAGCTTTTGTCATATCAAAAAAATAACACAGTGACAATAGCAAAACACCGGGATTACCGAGCGAGATTAACAGCATCCGACGAATGCGAAGTACACAATAAACAGCCCGTAATAATCATGGATTAGTACAATCATCACGCACGATAGTTTCACACAGGTAATAACAACTATTCACAGATCCCATTCTGTGCGCGCTCGTGCACGTGGAATCACACGCGCATAATCACGTTTATGTACGCAAAAAGCGCGAGGGAGCGCACAAGCGGAAGAGAAGGAAGCAAGCCATACGGCAAAGCGACGCTGAGCTAGGCCGCGGGTGGTCGTTTCGAATTTCGCGCCATTATGTGAGTCAGCAGCGAGGCGACGCGACGAGTCGAAACGATAGCGCGCGCGTTTTTTTTGGCCCTTTTATTCGTCTACCTGCGTTACGCTGATTCGAGCATGATTTACATTTTTCTGGACCTTAACACGTTGAGTGCTACGTCAGTCCCCAGGGACTGACACTGCCTGAGCGAAAAGTATAGCGAAATCGGCGTAGCACTCAACGTGTTAATACTCATTCGTGGAGGTAATCAACTGGCGCCGAAGCACTGCTCTAAACTTGAAAATACTTCTTTATCGTAATCCACGGTAATTAGTTTTTCTTGAAAAATCGTATCGACGCCAGTTCTTGTCACTTCATAATTTTTCATTTGGCAAATAGTTTCAAGTGCGACGTACCGGACGGGATTTCCTCACACCGTTCCAGTCTCGGGTTAAAATCTCATTGACGATCAGCCGGATACAAAACGCGTCTCACTGCACCACTGATCGCCACCGTCTTGATACTCCTCAGCGAGGAACGATCTTCCTGCGACTGCATTAGAGACGCCTGTTGTTGTCGCTAGCCGCGACAGTTGCTCAGCCGTCGCTAATGGGAGGATCTTCCCTGCGCCGACGGGAACACCGACGACTTCCTGCCTCATGTATTCAAATTAAAGCAGGTAACACCGTCGCGTCGCAATGGCACGGGTAACGATAATGATAATTGTAAACGAGAGCCCTCGTCTAATCGGCGAGTGCGCGCGCAATGAACGGAACGTCGCGATCTCACGGGCGCCGTGACGCTGCAACAATCCGTTGGAGTCGCTCCGCTGCAGTACCCTGACGACTCTTGCTGTCACTTTCCGGTAATTAATCACCATCGTCCTAATCGAAGCCCGGAGTACGCGCGCGTTTGCGTCTACATTACGCGAGTACGCGAGGATGTTCGATTACATCTGTAAGAAACAGATAATTCCAAAATTTGTCCGAGACCACGCGCATTACGAGAGAGTTCCCTCTTTTACTTTTCCATCGTACCCTTTTCCTTCTCACAATACTTATGGTTGATCTCCCTACTCACCCCGCGCGACATAATTAGACGCGACTGTTCTTAATGTAATTTTAATAACTGGATAAATAAACATAAGCGTAGTCAGGCCGGGGCGCCCCGTTTGCGCGTAATTTGAATCCGGATGCGCGTGTAATGCCTCGGTCCCCTTTGGAAAGGGGGATGTTTGTGATGGGGAGGGAGAAGGTGGAGGAAGTATTGCGCGTCTTGGGCACGTTGTTAGTCACTCCCTTGCTCTCGACTACTCGCCACCTCTTTGTCCGACTGGCGTGTAGTTGCGTGCGCCATACCGCACGTCCGCTCGCCACAGCGCGCACCGTGCCGTGCCGTGCGTGCGTGCGTGCGTGCGCGCGATGCGTGGCCGAGCTCGGGCCCGTGTTATTTCGCAGTTTATGCAACCTATGTTAATCGGCTCGAGTTCATAAGCGCATCGAGCATTTCCCAAATCATGAATAATCAGACGACGCGAGGGGAACCTGTTGCGTCGCAGTAGGCCGCTTTTTAGAAACGGTCCCACTGCGTGTCGATGGCTTACACTTGCAACGAGGAAGCGTGTTCTAGAGGAGAGCGCGCGTACCTGGATATGTCGTGCACGAGGCGAGGGATGGAGAAGGATGTTAAGGGATGTAATGGAGTTGTAATTGGTGAGACTAGAGATGGGCCTGAGAATTACGATGTTCGAGTGAGGGATTGATTGCAAGGATCCTTTTTTTTCTTTCGAAGGGAACGGTGAATACGGTGTTATATGCGCGTCTAAAATTTACATTTTAGCAATGTTTTCTTTTCTTCGTCATTCCAAATCTTTCTCGTCCGTGGCGCGAGGTTTTACGGTATTACACTCGCGTAGAAACAAACTAGAGAAACACGACCTCTTGAAATTATATTGTCGACACCTTTGAACTACGAAGCACCTGTAGTACACGCCGAGGTGCGCGGTATCTCCTACCGCAAGATCCTTTCATTTCACGCACGCATACCATAACAAATCGGGCTTTATGAATAAAGATAAAACGACGGATAACCTAGCAGATGACTGCGATTAAAGCATTCGTCTTCGTGCGCTACTCGTGGCTATTCAGTGAAGATCATTTGCCATGCATTACACGCGGGCGCGTGTTGTAGGAGTTTGCATGTTTATTGCTGTAGGATTTAACGCGAGGTGAAGAGTGAGGGGGGGGGGGGAGCGCTAGAAGGACCCGCCATTGTTTTTATGGTGCTTTAATTAGGCCGTTAATGCGACGAGGATATAACCGCGGGGACTCTTATCTGATACGTTTCCGGCGAATCATGGGAATTATTTCCGCGCATGCAAATGCACGACGAAAAGGCGTATCGAGTTATGCTTCCGGAACGATCCCGGTACACAGATAGCAAAGTCGACGCGTGACTAAGGTTACGTTTTTATTATACGAAATTGGGATTTAATTTTTGTCCTGGTTGGGAAGGTGAGTGTTCGCGATGTCAAGGTTAGACAGGCCACCGATGCATGACGAATGAACGCTGGAGGTAGGAATTGTAAGTGTCTATCGACTTTTTATGCTTCCTTTTAATGTTTTAAATCATTGTCGAGTGATTGATGTTCTGAATTTAAAAATGATTGAATTATATACGTTGACCTTTCCGTGCCGTTCGCACAATTACAATTTTTATTCTCGATAACCTTCGACTTCTTTCGGAGATGAACAAAGAAGCAAATATCTCGCGGTATGAAAAAAGCATTCTCTAGTCTTAGCCGGCGACACGTTCGCGACGTCGTTTCAATCGAGACGCTCGGGTCATCGCGCAGGTGGGCGCAATTCATTCGTCGTGAGAAGTATTCACGACGTTGGAATCAAGGAGAGACGAAAAAGGGCAAAGGCACGATGGTAATTACCGTCTCGTTCTGTCAAGCCGACTCGCTTCGAAGTATCCTCTCGGAGTTCTCGTATTGAAAGGAAATTTGAATTGCCGCGGCAGCTTTTTATTCCGCCGAAAAAGTGCGATTTTCTGCGTGCCGGGTATTTACATGAATCACAATGCGACGCGTTAAACTGCACAATTCTTAAATTCTACTTTTTCTTCTGGCGAATACTCGCAGGCCCCGTATTCGGAGAACTTCAAAGACGAGATCCTGAGACGTGTCGGACGATCCTGACGATCGCGTCGGGTACGTCCTGCCGAACGATCTCGACGTCCATTATGTAACGAAGGCGAGCTTAAACGCGGTTAACGGTGCGTTGAGCAGTTCCTCGGGATTAACTGGCCGTACCTAAACGCGCTAATACATTAACCGTGCGCCACTCTCGCTTCGAAAAGCGGGGGTAATTATCCTTCGCTCTTCTGTCCCTTTTCCCCTTTCCTCCCGCGTCCCTTCCTCCTTTGTGTCCCGCACGTGGTCGTACTTCTCCCTACGTGGCCATATTTTGAAGACCCACTTGCACGCGTGACTTCTTAATCGACTCCGTGACTCTGAAAGCCTACGACTCTATTTAGACGTCTGATTTCTCTTTTAAATGTTCCCGCCAGCTATACGCCTCTTTTGCTTCTCGATATTCCGCGTCTCAATGACAATTCGAAAACTGGACCGTCTCGAGGGAATACGATGAAAGACGCGAGGAATGTTGATTTTACTCGACTTCGGATTTCGGTGGTTAATTTAAGGCGAGGACGTTGCGCTTGTTATACAAACGAGTGGAAATTGGATCGCGTGCGCGAAGAAAAGTACAGAATTGGAGGGGCCACCGTACGGATGGTTACGGGTGGTCCACCGTCGTCGGTCGATGCAACATCGTTGGGAGGAAGAGATGACGGATGATGGAGGAAAGAGTTCAATACGCGGACGATTATTAACCGCGAGTTCAAAAGCGGGCCGACAATTTCGATGCAGCGTTCGATTTGAGAGATTTTCGACTTGTTCTCTCTCTCTCTCTCTCTCTCTCTCTCTTCCAACCCCAAAAACCTATTCTAATTGCAATCCAACCTGCATCGTCAAATCTTGTGCGATCAGGGCACGTTTAATCAGCGCACTCGCAGTTTGCTCGCTTACGAGGTAAAACCGGTTACAGCCGATAAATCGTTCTTCACTCTCGCACCATAATCGAGATATTATCGCGCTTTAAAATTTCGTACGTCGAATTAGAAAGTAAGAGTGGACGCTTTACGCGCGTGCCCCTCATTCACTCCCGGAATATTCCCGACTAGTTGAGTTAGTCGAATTGGATGAGTTGGCGGATAGCACCCGCGATGCCCCCCATGTGAGGAACAATCGCGAGTTTTCCGAGCGCGTAGAAGAGCGAGACGGGGATAGGGAAGAATGTTAACGAGGGACTCTCGTAGGAATTCATTCGCCGTAATTACCTCGCCTCTTTCAAGGAGGAACGTGAAATAATTTAGATGGAGGATTGCGCGAGGAGCGAATGCGTCATGCAAATCGGCTGGCGCAGTGGTATACGAGAGAATTAGTGAAATACGCTGAAACGGAGAAAAATTCATAGTCGAATGCACCGAGATCTGCACTTAGATTCGTGATGGCCCGAATGTTCCCAGCGATGGGCTTGCGTAAATAGTAACGAGTGGGGTCGTAATTCGTGATCGTCCGGAGAGGACGAGGTAAAAGGAGGCCTCCTCGGTGTTGGGAATAAAGATATATGTATGCTCATACGGTGGAAAGTGAAAAACGGTGGTCTCGCAACCGTGCAATTTTAATTAGAGAGCGGCCGCAAAGTGGAGATTTTCCTGCGGGCCGTATGCAAATTGTGGGGAGCCTCGTAGAGTTGGTATTCAACGCGTATTTATTATATGGGCACATTCCATTTGGGTATTTACCCCGGTAGTTTATTTCTGCTTTACCTTCTGTTTTCATTTTTCTCCTTTAGTCTAGTTGGCTCTATAACGTAGGTATGGATATCGCGACGGGGAGTTGCAACGCATTGCTCATTTTACCTATCTCGTAATTTTATTTTCTCCGCTCGCAGCTTCGCGATTTAAGCAGCGATTCTCGCAGTCTTGCTGCTCCTTCTTGAATCTTTATATTATTATATCCACCAGAGGTAGTTCCTCGAAAAATCACCTCGCCGAGCGGCCTCAGCTCGCCCTTCCGAGTTTTCGTATTTTTATATCGACTCGGTAGTTCCTCGAAAAATCGTAAAGCCTTACCGCTGCGTTAAGGCGCGGTTAGGGCCTTGAGAAGACTCTCGACCTCCAAATCATTTACTTGCACTCATTCCTACATTTCTTTAATCGCGAAGTACATTGTTCATTTTATTAATAATAACGCGTAATTTTCGTTCAAACGACAATTGCGATCTATGTTTAACGAAAAACTTTCCTCCCTGGAAAGCATCACAATACAATAAACGTTAAACGAGGGAGCGCGCGGCCCTCGTTAAAATGAAAGTCTCGCCACGGCAAAAGGGGAAATTAATCTATGAGAACTGCACTTTTTGCTGATAAACAGAGGCTCGCGCCCCACGACTAGGAGCTTCCCCCGACGCATTCGAAAGAGCAATTTGCATTATGCGCGCATGGTAATTATTTCACTTACGAGCTGAGAAAGATTCGTTCGGAGGAGGAAGGAAGGGCGCTCGCTCGTGCGCCTGCAGAAGATTTTGCATAAACGTTCCGCGAATCGGTTTTGCAGGGAGTCGAACAAGCGTTCAAACGACTCATTGTGCCGCGGCGTGGAAAGAACAATGCCGCGGAGGATCTCGCGGATGGTCGGTCGACGATGTAGAAGCTCGACCTTTGCGTAGAAGGAAAATATGTGACGGTTAACGAAGATGGTATCGCACGTCGGACGGAGTTAATCGAATAACAGGAAACGCGAGCACGCTTCGTGGAATACGGGCGCCGCGCTAATTGCGAGTAAAATTTGAAAAAAAGAAGAGATTCTAAACCGAAGAGAAATTGCATACTCGTCGCACATTCGTTACGAGAATCACATTATCGATTCCCCGTGATACTCTTTCGATGGAATCAATTTTCGCTTGACCTCGCGTCGTTCTCGTTCCTCGTTGTTCTCTCGATTCTCGCCAAAGTACTCCTCCGAAAAAAAAGTCTCCCCCACCTACTCGAGCCCGCCCTCTTTCCTACCTCCTCTCCTCGCACGGTCGTTTCCGCCCGCGATCGAAGTTCGCCCGTTCTTTTGTCCCGGTCACATTATTCGCCGTACTCTCGAAGCCGTCGCTAACTAAACTCTCTCCTGGCACGAAATGCGTGCCTACCACCGTGCTCGCTTACCTTTTTTGCCCGCGTAACTCTCATTTTGATCAATTTGAGTTTTTTGCCGGGGCGGCAACCGTTGACTTTACTACCGAGGCCTCATCCCTCCCTTCCACCCTTTCTCTCGTCACGCGTTCTCTCTTCCTCTCCTTCTTTATTTCTATCTCTCCCTCTATCTCTCGGACCTCTTCTTCTTTATTTCTATCTTTCTCTCCCCTTTTCTCTCTCTATCTCTCGGACCTCTTCTTCTTTATTTCTATCTTTCTCTCCCCTTTTCTCACTCTATCTCTCGGACCTCTTCGACCTTTCTCTTTCCGATTCTCTCCATCTCTTTTTTCCTCTTCCCTGTCCTTCATTCCCTCTCTCCGTTACCCCCGCGCTGATTGCCTTTCACAGTGACTCTTTCTTTCTTCGGCGCACGCTTATATACGCGTACGCATACATTAAATCTCATCTTCCGTCCCGCGTTCTCCTCTCTCTATCTTCCCCTCTCTGCCTCTGCCTCCGACGACGACGACGACGCGGGCGCGCAAACCGAGTGACTCACTCGCCTTCGCTCGCTCGCTCGCTTCGAGCTTCCGTGATGGTCGCGGGATTTACTCGCGAGAGTGTAGAAGAGTGCGAGACGACGCGTAGGTACAGTGACGAATTGCAGGCCGAGACCGACACCTCCGGACGATCTTCTTCTGGTCGTTACCATCCGGAGGGAAGGTCTTCTAAAATCTCGGGGCTTCTCCGTTCTCGTGTTCCGAGTGTCGCCTAATTATTCCGTTGGGTTAGCGCCGATTTTGTGTAACATTAAAAATCCGGTGGAACGATAACGTTGATTTTTAATTTGCGACTTGATAATTCTATTTGTTTGATTCTTCAAACGATTCTCCGTAGAATTATTTGATATCACACGGGCCATTCTCTAATTCGTCGTGTCTGTCGATTTTTGGTAGAGGGCAAGATTGTGACCTAAAAACCCAATTACGCTTATCACGCCGTAGGGTATCGATAGCCAATAGTCCAGGAATCTGACGGTGGTAAAATTGAGAGGATCGCGGGATTGGAGAATTGTATTGTTTAAAATTATATCGCGCGACAGACAGGACCTCACGTTTGAATTCGAGGTGTCAACCAACGGACCAATGGACGAGCGAAAGTCCATCCGGTTGAAATCGATCGAATCGCATATGCTCCGAGAGTTATTCGTCTAGTCGCTCGGAAGCATACCTGCGCGGTAATGTACGTGCCACACCTGTTTCGCGCTCACGTGCGTTCGGCTAATACAAAGTAAACAAGAGCGGGAGGAGAGACAGTAAGGCGCGCCATCTACTCGCTTTATGGCGCTGGGCCATGTACGTGGAGCGGAGCGGAGCCGAGCCGACTCGAGCGAGAATTCGCGTGGTTAATCGTACGTGACCACCGGCCCCGGGCGCACTCGAGCCGATTCGTGGCCAGTACCGATCCGCACAACCAACGGATCCGAAAACTGATTCGGGCATCGCGAGTGGAGTGATTTCAAATGATAGTTCGATGAGTGGTTCGCGAAAGATGGAGGAGAATCGGAAGGAGAGGAGGAAGGAAATGTGAGGGAGGTCGAGTGCGGGAAGCACGAATGTGTGGGTACGTACGTTTTAATTAAGGTAGTGATTCCTGTCGCTGGAGGAATTTCTTGGAAGAACGAGATAGCGCCCGTCGACTGGAAGAAGATGTACCGCGACATATCCTTCTTCTTTCTTACTTTGTTAGCTATTTTAAGGTACGTGACGTTGCAAAGGTACGACGAAGGTAATTCCACTAGGAACTACAGTCGGTATACCCGGAAGTAAAGGCAAGATAACCTAATGAATTCTCCAAGCGGAATATTATTTAACATTAATTAATGATCGTTCATTGGCCCATACCGATGACCATCTATAAGCGCTAATGGTTCTGATCTCTCACACACGCCCTAAGGGCATTGAATGAAGTTTTTGAAGATCTTGGCTAAGAAGTTGCAGGGAAGAATCGCTTGGAATTGAATTTACAGTCGATTTTTATTTCTATGTTGCGAGTGATCGTACCTGAAATGCGAAGCACACCGTAATGTAATTTAACATTTTTTCACGTGAAAGTATATTACCTAGGATGATGATTAGATACACTTATGTAAAGCAACGGAACGAGTAAACGAACCGAGGAAAAATATTTTTTTGAAACGAAACATCGCGCCGTTACGTTGATCTCGCAGTTTAGACGGATCGAGAGCACGTTGTTCACGAAGCCGGTACGCGAACGAAATCCTCAAGGCGATTGGTACACTCGCACCGGTCACGGGTCGTCGTCTTCCACTCTCGCTCTCCTTCTCTTTTTCTCTATCTCTCGCTCGCTCTCTCTCCTCTCTCACGATGAAAAAGAACGTCCGCAGAAGTACAAACGCAACCCGCGGCGATGATTAACAACCCAGACGGGCGCATATCTCCCGGGCGCTGCGAGAGAGGGTAATCGATTAATTTACGATATCGAGCTGGCCCGCGTCTCGCTGCCATTGTTTGTTGTTAATTACGCTGATACATCTAATCGATCGGCCAGCGGAATCGACGGGGCTATGATTCGGCGATTCGACGATGGGCAACCACGCCGGACTCACTCCGGGCGGGAGTATTTTGAATGCCCCTTTGACACAGAACCTCGCGACGCGTTCCGAGACGTCGGTAGATACTGACCGGCACGGATACACATTGTATCTCCCCGAGTGATCAGGTAATTTCTCTTACGTCCAAAGAATTTTGTGTCGAGTGCTTCGAACAGATTGGGCAACGTGCCGTCGAGATGCCGATCGAGAATATTTGACAGTGGAATAATTCGATTGTAATGTTTCGCCGAGATGAAAGTATTTCTACGATTGTTTGGTGCTTTATGCGCGGCCTGTTGCAGGTTAAAGGAAATATTTCGTCTTCGTCTCGTTAATTATACACGTTCAAACGCAGGCACTTCGTGCTTTTTATTGGTAATGTTAGATATCTGTGAATCGAGCTTCAAGCTGGATAGGTTTAACATCCGTCTACCGCCATCATTATGTACTTCTCTATTAATTATCAAATAAACGCGTTCCTCGAAAGATCATTAATCACCATCTCATACTTTCCTAGACGCGTTCAATTACCAGATAATGATCTCTAACGCGTATTAAACCGTCCTTAGCCGAAACGAAACGTCCAAGCTTCCTATATTTTAAACAGTCCACGGTTCATCGCGCTTTCTGAGATTCACGACTCGGTTGACGGTGGTTTGTCGAAAGGAAGGAAAATTATTGAAAATTTTCATCCGGTCAACGTAAATTTCATTAAGCGAAATGTCGTACGCATTTTGCTTATTTTCACCACGCGACAGGTCAACAAATGTGAGCGCGTCCTCGGTGGCCCCCACCACTCAATCTCCACCCCCACCCCTCAGTCATGGACACTTAGGGGTTAACAGTTAACTCGCTCGTTAGTCTTACGACGCATGCCACGACAAGAACGGGACGAGCTTCTGGGAGCTGCGACCACACTCGAGTTCCTCCGTCTCCTTGGCCGTGTGCGCGCATCAGCTTATCTCGCGTGTGAACACGCTTTCCACTTGTGTGTGCGTCGCGTGTGTTAATTACGCCGGTCGGTGGACTGGCTCCTCCTTTCCACCTTCTCCGCCATACGAACAGACCGATGAAGATTACTTCACACTTGTCACGCCTCGCTAATTAACATTCAGTAGTCTTCTCTCTCTCTCTCTCTCTCTCTCTCTCTCTCTCTCTTTCACTCTCGGTGTGCGCGTTGCCTCGGAAGTGGCGAGGAGAGGAAGAGGAGGCGATCGGTATGGTAGGGGGCGAAGAGAATCGAAGGTGCTCGATGACGAGGCCAAACGATGGACGATCGGGCACGAAGACGTAGGTGGTAGGTGGAAAGTCGTTTAATATTTATCGTCTATCGCGCGACCCCGTTGGCACCATGAGGGCCCCACGGCTACTCGGTGCGAAGGAGCGGTTGGAGGAAGGCGGCAGGGGAAATTAGAATTCGCGATGGAGCGCGTGGCTTCCTGGAAAATATTAGAATACGACGAGGACGTCGTAGCAGGAGGGTGAACGAGGTGGTGAACGAAGAGTCGAAGGCAGGTGACAATGAGACTAATACTAGCGCGGTTGAGTATGGGAATCCGTGAGGCGTGCCTGCCGCGAGAGCTTCGATTAGACGAACTGATAACGTCAGAGCCTCGGGGGAAGCTTGTTCGCTCCTGCTTCGCGCTCTCCGTAATAATCAGCTTCTCCGCCACTCTCAGCGCCTCTCGCATTTTCGTGTTCTCCAACGTTCGCCTTGCGTTCACCGGTGTCCCGTCGCGATTCTCGGTGTTGCCACTGATGAGTCCATTAACACGCGGCGCGCCAACGTCGTCGGTGCCGACCGACCGTGGAAAACGCGACGATCGTTTATGACAATCGATGACCTACCTGTGTCGCTAGTGTCTCGCGTATCGCGTTGGATAAGACGTTAGGCACTAACGAGTGGGACGCGCCGCTGTCCGTCGAATCGATCTCCTTTCCGATGGCAAGTTCCATTTACGACACCGCGTGACTGGCGCGTGCACTTGCAATCCCCGTTTTGACATCCGACGACTCGCGAATCATTCTCTAATGACGTTATGATACGAGGTAAAATCGACAAGCGCGTTTGGAGTGTATTTTATGGCAGGTGTTTCCTCGAGCGAGTGTGGAAGATGCATCGAGAGTTTGTTCTTTCAATTTATGTAGGAGATGCCTGAGACGTAGAGTATAGATCGAGGGAGAGTAAGACGGGATAAGATTATTGCGCAAGTATCTCGTTAGACTGGGAATCATCGAGTGAGTTGATTTCGTGCAGGAGGTAGTGGAGGTGCAAATTACGCTACGAAACTGCGAGTGCGCGTCGAGGATTAGGAGACGAGGAAATCTTCTTGATATGCAAATTGTGCACAGGAGGAAGAAGCAGAGAGGCGAGGAGCGATCACGTGATGGCGATTTAATGCGTGGCCAAACGTGTGCGCGGCGCGCGCGCGCGCGCGCGTCATCGTGATTGTTCCATGATTGCATCGAAAGTGATTACCCACCTGAATCATGATCACTTTCAAATTGTCGGGGATAAATGAGCGCTCGTAGAGGCCGACGTAATGAGATTTTCCGTACAGTACGTTGTATCGAGATTATGTATACGTTTCGCTGGAATTTGCGCGGGTGTTTAGCGGTAAGATTGGTCGACGGGAACTGGCGGGTATTTCGAATCTTGCATTTGTTTTAAGTTCTGGATAATTCCATTTTTTCGAGCGGTAACATTTTATTAAATGTTAATGTTAATATTACAAGGTACACATTATTATAGGCTCCAGATTGTACGGATGATGCGGTTCACAATTTTCCGTTCGGTCATTCTTATCTAACTTATTTGATATGAATGTTATAAGGTGCAACGTTTTCTAAACTTGTAGATTAGGGAAAAAAATATTTTAATTGACATGTTGTTGTGTTTCCAATCTGATCGATACTGCACAAAGAGAATCGTCAAATTGGTTTGCAATGGATTTGGCAAGAGAACGTTTCTAATCGGCGCTGTTTTGTTTCTGTTGCAGACTCGTGCGAGCCCGTTGCGGAGCGACCTTACGGTGAGTGACTCACGATCTCAATTTCCTACAGATTACAAGACGCTACTTGCGACCAGAGAAAGATACAGAGGAACTTTCCATTCGGTAGTTCTGAGCGAGATGGAAAATGAAGCGCTGGTCTTCCGGTTGGTAGAATCTTGATTAGTATTGATATATCTGGTGGAACATCTCTGGCGCGCATTCTTTATCAATACTTAGCACGCGTATCTGTGCTTGTCAATGTAGAGGTGTATTTATAGAAATGCGTTGTCCGAAAATGTTATAGAACGATCGTTAATATTTGTCTAATATTTCAATCAAAATTGTATTGCACACGAGAGCTTTACATAATGTCCCTTTTGTAAATTAGGCGAATACGACGGTATGACATTTCGTTGTCTATCAATTTTCTGCATAATCTTTCCTCGATTCTGAAGAATCGACACACTCTCGGACGGTATGCAAACCTCGAGTGCGAATTCTTGAAATAACTATAACAGAGCGTAGAAAGTACACCGTTACGGGACTCAACGAACCGCCTTGAATCTTTGCCGGTATCAGGAGTAAATTATTTCGCAGGCCTACCGTACGATGTATGCGGACCGCTCCAAAGCATAGCGGAATGTTGCGAGCGCGTTAAAAAGAATAAAAGTGGCCGCTCGATATCTCCCAGCGAGATTTATCATTTCATCGCGATATTTCGCGGTTAAGAGCGGATTTGGTGTGCAACAGAAACTTTGCGGGGCAGTTTCGTTCACGGAAGCGAATCGATAGAGTTCTTTCCACGCCTTCGTTTTTGCAACATTTTTTTTTTTACCATACTTCTCCCTTGTTTCTTCCCTCTTCTGCTCTCTCGTCGTGGTTTATGACCGTGGCACGCGCGAATACGAGCACTTTGAATCTCTCGATGGTTTGTTTATTTAGTTAGCGATTCTCGTTCCTCCGGTCGCGATACCGGAATGCGAAAATTTTCGTTGAGTCATACTAAATCTGGGTCACGGAAGTGAGACCGCATTCGTACGGTTACACATAGACCATGAGGAAGTTTCCAATGTCTCGCCATTTGCAGGCTTGACCGTGTCGATTAACTAGGGCGCTAGACTAGGGAGGATACTTCTGACTTCCTTATCGATGAACCTTTAGACAGAGTAAAGGAACAACCTGATTATTAATACAACGCACGCTTCAGAAACGAATAGCAGCCTAGCCACGGTACATTTTACAGTTTATCGTGAATCATTTTTATGCTCGTCCGAGCAACTCGGCGAATACCAAAGGATTGTCGACGCGTGCCCGCTCCGTACGCACTTCTTTAACGATATCTCAATTATCTTATCTCGATCGCGATCGTAACCCGAATCGATCGTTAAAGTCATTTGGATACTATCGAGACGAGACCCGAGGATGGATTCACCGTGATATCAACGTCTCCGGTGGTGGTGATGGCTGTTGGATGGAAAGGGAGAGAAGTGGCAGGAGAAGGTAAAAAGAAGCGTCGCATCCGGTCGCGTCTCCTCTATGCCTGGAGTCGTAAAATTCAGCGTTATGCGATTCGGGGCCTGTGTTTTGTCCCCCATTCGAGATTATGATTACCCCGGCCCTGGCGGCAGCCACCGTGGCTAATATCACGCAATAAGCAAGCCAAGGGTCCAACACTGGCAACTGCCCACCCCTCTGCCCTTCTCTTCCTCTGCCCCTAAGGTCCTACTTTCCGTTCCTCTTCTCGCACTGGTCCAACTACTCACTTTCTCTCCTTCGTTCTCTTTTCCCTTATTTTTTTCCCTTCCTTTCTCTCCGTCCATCCGTCTAGTTTCTTCTCTTGTCTTCCACTCCTTCCTCCTCCTCGTCCTCCTCGCTAGGTATATAATATGTGCAACCAAACCCGATGGCGTAAACGGCTGTCCAGATGGAAACACGTGGAACGGGCTGGAGAAAGAGAGGAAGTGGAGGACGAGGGAGGACTCATCAAACGAGCCGCGAGAACCTGTGGAGGTCATCCCAACTTTTCTGAAGCGACTTCATTCTCGCCCCACATTTTCTACGGCGGTGGCTACCATTCTGAAGGGGTAGTAAGAACGAAAGTGGGTAACTCGGATAGGAAAAACCGGTGTCTCTAGATTCTTCGAGCCATGGAGGGTCCAGGTTATGCTAGGAAGATTTAAATAATTCTAGTTTCTCATTGCTTTGGACTTTTTCGGCAGTGATTAGGTTCGACTCGAGCTCAATAGAAATTAATCTCAATTTGCACCGTACCTTCGATACCACCTATACTCGGTAGTAAGCTCGTTATCCAGAACAATTTATTAAAAAATCTTGCCACGTCAGCTGCCTGTCGTCTCGTCGCCACCCATCTACAACTTCTCGTCAATTACGTCTAGACTTGCCGAGGCTCGTGAAACTCTCCACGGACTCTGCTCGTCGCTCCCCTTTCCTTCTCGAGCTTTAAACGCCATGTACCCATCACGAGAAAAGAAAAGAAGGAAAGGGGAGCGAAGGGGTCGAGAGCAAGGGGTGCTCTCGAGATTTTCGGGGGTGTAAGGAATCAACAGGTCCTAGTTATGAGAGTGTAAAGCGTTTTGAATCCAACCCCTCGAGGGGTATGAATCGTCGGCGCGAATCTCGTACAAAAGGGGCGGCTAGTCTGGTCCGCGGGGGGTCTTGCTTCTCTCCTTCGCTCGTCTTTGCACGCGTGTGTGCGTGCCAAGTCCCGCGTGCTTTGCGTCCTGCTCGCGATTGGTTGGTGTAGGTGCGCGTATCAACCGTCGGCACGACGTGTCCTGGGGGTGGCCCGTGACCCCACGCGGGGGTGGCTGACAGCCGATTAGGGCAAGAGCCGAGGGCCCCCACGGAAAACTTAAAATAACATCGCTCGATCATCCCGATGTCTCCTGCCTACAGGCTCGTGGGTCGTGCCTGCTCACGCATTCGGTTTTACCCCTCCGCGCGCGTCCTCGCCCTCTCTCCTTCCGTTTCCTTCTTTCACATTCCGTCATCCTTCTCTCAGGAATGGATTTGTCCTCAGGCGGATCCTACCTCACTGCGGTTTTCCCCCCCGTCGATGAGATTAGGAGAATATCCTTGTAAGTTGGAATCTGGTTTAGCCGTTTCGGCACCATCGGTGAGGTTTGGGTAAGGTCTTGGTTAGATTTTGATAGGACTCGTTAAATACGCCGTGCTATTCGCGATGCCTCTTTCCAGCGATTGATCCATTCGATCATCTTTTCCGCTAACGATCTTTAGCGTGACAGGTACCGGACGTCTCTGTCGAGACATCGCGAAGGAATCCCGTTGTTCTCGTCTTCGCGGGGCGTGCTGTTCGACGAAGTTTAGTCTTCCGAGAAGATCCCCCTTGCCGACACGGTCCTACTGCTTTTTCCCATTTCTTTTTCTTTATCGGCGTGTACAAATCAGCGTCACGTTTAAGTCACGTTATATCCACTTTTTCCCTCGACGTACTACACGGTATCCTCGCTTCCTCGTACGACGTTGTCGGGGTCCTGTTGAATCTACGATCGGTGTACTTCAGTTCTGCCATCGCGATGTTTCTCAATTTCAATGCCTCCGTTTGCTCGACGTTCTCGATGCAGTTGATCGGAAGTTTCGCAGGAGGGGACGTACTCTTTACTCGAACGGATAATTAATTCCGTAGTCTTCCTCGTACGACAGGTGACGTCCTCTTTCAACGTTTAAGCGGTAGGGGCCACCTGCGTTCGATCGGGTACCCGTGAGGGACCGAAGACACACGCAGCAAGGTTCTTCTCTTTTTTACAATCAAAGCATACATAAGCGTCCTCGCGTGTTCTACTAAATATTTTTACATAGATGTACGTTTTCACAATTCATACTTTTAACCTGACTTTTTACCGCTTCGGCTCTCCAATTGCAGCAAATTCCGCGATAATACAGTCATTCGCTCGATTCCCAGCATTACGCGACAATCCAGTTAATCCGTTCCACCAGAATGCGTCTACCGACCTGACTTCTCTCTTTATGCGGCGTGGCGAGTTTCGCGAGGCAGTTCAGTAGCCGACGGTATGAAATTTGAATACCGCGGGATAATCCAATAAACGTTTTACGTCTGCTCGCGCTTTCACCTTTTTTTTTCAAACGACCGTCGAGATTCCGGAATCGGCTTCTTTCCGCCAGTTATGTAAATCGCCTCGATTGAGCGCGGACGAGAGCACGCGCACGCGCGCGCCGTTTACGAGATTTCGTAACGAAAAGAGCAGCGACAAGAACGGCGAATGCTCGCGCGCATCGCTGCACTCGCTGCAACTACTGGTGGAAACGGAAAGAAGTGGAAGCGAAGGGGTTGAGGTAAAACTTACGCGATCGCGGGCTCTTCGAAGCGTTCTCGCCGATTCTTCTTCGGCGAGAGCGGAGAAGCGAGGAAAATTCAGCGCGGCCAAGTTGAGCACCTCTTCGATGCTCATTACAGGGTGTCCCGCCCCCGGCGGCGGGTAATCAGGGTGTGCGGGGGAGCGTGGGGGCGGGGGCGTTGGGTGACCTCGCCCGGGGCCTTTACTCTTCTCCTCGCCTCTCCTTCGCCGCCTCCTTCCCATCCTTCTCCTCCTCTTCTTCCTTGCCCTCCTACTTCCACGATTTCTCACTCAACTTCTTTCTCTTTCCACCTCGCTCACCCCTCACCTTTCTGTCGCTCTTTTATTTCACTCTTTCTAGCCTCGCAGCCTCTCTTTCAGCGAAACCATTCTTTCTCTTGCTCCGTCTCCTTCACCCTTCACATCTCTCTCACTCTATTTCTCTTTCTCTCTCTCTCTCTCTCTTGTTTTTCCTTCTTTCTTTCCATGACGCTTTCGCTTCCCAGCTACCTGCGAAGGTGGCGGAGCGTCAGCTTAACTTTTCGAGTCCGCGACCTAGCTTGCACTTTGCATTCCCCAATTCCGCGTATCTTTTTTTTCTGCCGGAGTTTCATCAAATTGCGACAGAGTATTGTTTCCTTATTAGTATTGTTGTTGGTATTGTTTCCTCGTGGGGCGTAATGATTTCGTTACGTTAATCAGCATGGATCGCAAGCTGGTGCTTATGGTAATAGGTGGCACGGTATGTGTCAGGTGGATTTATCGATTCGTCAATGAGGATACTTTGTATTCGGTCTGCTTTCGAAATTGGAGGAAGTCGCAACCGCATGTGCAACACGTACCTAATGTGGACACTCCTTGGGCAGGTTGACCTTGAGACACCACTTTTCCCGAATTCTTTTCCCTCTCTCTTTCTTCGAACCACTGAATCCAAATTCCGTCACGATCGGATCCATTCGCACGGTCGTCACTTTTCCAAGCCACCTGGATTCAAAAGTTTTATGCTAGGCGGATATTCCTTTTGAAATCGATGCTTCCACTTCGACCTCGTTAGTTTTTAGGTTCGTTGATTAAAATTAGAATAAAAATTCAACTATTTGGGCGAAATTAGCCGACGAACGAGGGTTTCCTGGAGGTGCACCAATTCCAATATTGATTCTAGTAACGAAGCCGACAAAGAATTAGCGTCAGGACGTAACCTCCCGAATGCTACTCTTTCTCGAGGATCTTCCTAAGGGTCCAATCGTCGAGCAGCCGAGGAGAGCCACCGGCTATTTGGCAGCGAATAATAATGATTACGGGAGAGGGGCAGTCTGCCAGCAGGAAATGACGATGGGCAGGTGTGGTGGGAGGTGGGTGGTGTAGTTTTTTCGCAAGATCATTTGTGTGCGCGCGCGTGCGTACACGAGCGTGGAACCGCGTGCGTGTGAATTTAAGGTGGTAGCTCGGCGTCGGTGCACTTGGTTCCCTCCTCTCTCTATTTTGCTTTTTCTTCTTTTTACCCCTGGCTCATTATCTATGCAGGCGTGAGGCGCGGAGAGAAAAGAAATGATAGGACGAAGAGGTAGGGGCCGAGGCGAGGGCGGTTGAGGGAAGAGAGACAAAAAAGAGAGTCGAGAGTCGCGAGGAATTGAAAGTTTCAGGACGCGCCGCTGAATAATTGGGATCCAAGTAGGAGAGCGTCATTCGGCGAGAGATCCCTTGGATTCTCAACTTGTGGATCGCAATTTACGATTGCCTTTAGGGTTTGCAAACACTCTAATTGTAATTGCGAGAGAAAGAAGATGACCGAAGGGAAGCAAGAGGGTGATCCATAGCTCGCGTTTCCATCGTGAAAAAAAAAGAGGGGTGAAAGGTAAAACGAAATTTCCAATTTAATCGCAACTTAAGTTCAATAGCAGAAAGATATTCCACCCTTTTTACCCGACATATTCTCCTACCTCGAGCACCGTCCAATCTGTTGGGGATCCTCGGAAAGGGACGCAGCTCCGACGAAAGAATCTCACTTTTTCCCACCTAAGCACGCGGGCCGCGAGGAAGCGCAAAGGTCGTTGCTTCCACGAGTTTTGCTCGCGCGTTACTCTGAAAAAGCGATGCGCTCGCTTGGCCGCTCAACGATTTCCCAGAAACTTTATATAACTCGTTGCTATTCACAGTATGCATTTCCCCTCTGTCCTCCGCCCCTTCGGCAGGTAGGCTCGAGCCGATGTACGCTCTTTTCTCCGTTACGTATCGGAATGTACTGTACCCAGCGATGATGCTCGCGATCGTGCTCGCTTATCCCGTTAGGAGGAAGACGAGGAAGGGAAGAGGGCAAAGTGGACAGAAGGGAGAGAGGGTGCTGCGATCTTTCTCCCTTCCGCTACACTGCTCTCTCTCTCTCTCCCTCCCTCTCTCTGTTCTTTCTCCTTCTTTTCCAACCTCCTCCCTTTCCTTCATCGGAAGAGCAACTTCGTAACTCTCCTCGATCCTTTACTCACTCCGTCTGTCCGTCTATGTGGCCACTGGAACTCGTTGCTCGCTTCTCCGTTCGGTCCTTGCGAGAGGGGTGAAAAACGTTGACGCCAGTGGTCTTTAAGAGAAGGCTGGTCCCGATAGCGGTGTCATCTTTCTCTCTCCCTCCATGACTTTTCTAAGATTGGCACGCTCGTTGATCGCGAGAAGGATCCTGTTCAGGGATTCAGCGTATCCCGATTAAGGTGCACCGGGGTTCGCGATCGCGCGAGTTATCGGGATGAGTTTTTGCATACGCGGTAGTGGCGGGGCACGTTGGAATGTGGACGTGGGTCAATGAATCGAAGTCGATGGATAGTTCTCGGGTTTCAGGTGGAATTAACTCGGACGAGCCGGACGGTGGGAAATTCTTGGGGTGGTTGAGTCGCGTGATGGACTTCGCGGACGTTCAGAACGAGTGCTAGTACCTGATTAACCGACGTGCCCTCTCCATCGTTTCTCGCGCATCTCGAGAGTGCTCTCTTTAATGCAATTCAAAAGCTTGGAATTTTAATGGCATTTAAAGGATACCTCGAAGCCATCGACAAAGGCGTTTTTCATTTACTTACCCGACCGCCCGATTCTTATCTGGAAGTTTGCTGGAGGAAAATGTGGGACTGGATAAAGAGGCAGGCGACACTTTCGTTAGCACCCCGTCCTACCCGAAAACTCAGGACGTCTTCACTCTTATCCCTGCGATCTGAGGACCCCTAGTAGGTCTCGGCGATGTTCATTCACCTGGACTAATGCGAGGTTGCGATGCTACCTGGTACTCGAGGTACCTTCGCCGTCTGCTCGCAGTTACTACGAGGCCGGTGAAGTCTAATGGTGCCATTCAGGTAGTCCTTTGCCCCCCATTAAAGGGACTCGCCGGGTTCTGGGGTCCTTTCCCGAAAAAAGGAGGAAAGGACGCCGCCCGGGGTATAGAGAATGGCGAGGAGAAAAAAAAATATGAAACCTCCTACGTCCTCCTCCGTCGGGGTCGAGGACGGCCCTCACCTCGTCATAATAACTTCCAATGTCCTACGCAAATTCATGGGTTCTGCCGCGTTTCCCTGAAAAAGGATCCCCTGAAACAGGCATGTGCATCCGGTGGTTATCCGTTGGAGAGAACGAAGAGACGAGAGTCGGTAGGAGGTGGGGAGAGGAAGAAGGGGCAGGGTCGGAGGATGAGTAGAACAACGAAGAAAGGAAGAGAGAGAGAAAAAGAAAGAGAGAGACGACGAAGAAGCGTGACAGAGGAGGAGAGAGGTTCAACCGCACGTTCTCCTTCGTTCCCCCACCCCACTCGGAGAACTGTATCGGCCTATAGGTGAAGTTTTATCGCGTGAAATTGACTTCTAGGAACTGGAAAAATTGGATGACTCGAGATTTAAGATCGTCTCCCCCGAATCGATCGACGACCACAACCGACCCGGCAAGACATTGACCTCGACGAGGTCGATTCTCCAATCCGAGATCGATCTCATTCTCGTTCACTCTCGTCCATTCTCCTTTCACCTCGTCGACGGATCAAGGACGACGAAAAGTCTCGAACAAAGTAAACAATTAATGCGCGTCAACTTGGAGCCATCTATCACTCCGAGGCCCCATTGGACTGGATCGTAACTCGGCGGTGGCCGAGGCATCGACTTCAATATCGTTTCGCGAACTCACCGGATTCCTCGGACGTAGTGTCTCGAAGGGCGAAGAGAGGCCGAGGACGATGAGAGGAAGAGGAAGAAAAGAGACGAGAGAAGGTACTCGAAAGGAGCAAAAACGGAGCACGCGCAACGTTTTGCATCGCGTTCTCCCGCCATTTCTTCTTGCGAGTCTTCGTCCCTCTTGCCCTCCCGCTGAAAGGAGGACCTCCTCCAAACGACGTGGAAGGCCGAGAAGACTCTTGCTGCTGCTTGGCTCGATCGTCCGTTCGTCCGTCCGTCCGTTGGTTCGCGGTGGCTACCATCACGGTCAGCCACTAAAGGAATACCGCGGAGCCGACTTCATGAATGAACTATGCGGAGAAGCGGGGAGACGAACCGCGTCGGTCTCCAGGACTATTATTTAGCATAGCCACTTTTTCAGACCGCCATCGACGACGGCGGCGTTGTCTTTGTATAAAGGCGACCGGACGGACGGACCGACGAACGGCGATGACGTTGCGAAAGTGGTGGTAGGGAAGGAGGTTGCCTCCAGCGTTCTCTCCGGGCACGAGAGGAACCGCGAGAGTATCTGGAGCGCGGCTTCTTCAACGACTCTCCCGATGAACGCTCACTTCTAACGACCATCGTGAATTACCGATCGAATTTAATTTTCGTAATTTCAAATTGCGGTAGGTTCGAATTATTTAACGAAGGAATTCTTAAAATTTGAGAATTCCTCCTCGGAAATGTGCGCATTTGCGAGAAATCAGTGTGATAAATTTTCAGAAAATTCTTTACTCCATAGTGATCTGTGCCGGTTGAAGAAAGCCGACTACCCAAAAAGTTTCCAAATTAATCGTCCACGTGGTGCTTATTTTCTCCAGCCGCGGAAAAAAGCTCGTCTCGCTCGCGACTGGTGCTAACGCCTCGCGTCTAATCTCCACCCAATAAAAGGCACGCTCGCGTGTGCGTCACCGACGTCTACGGTGGGAGGGGGGGACCTCCAGAAGCAATCAAACGAACAATGACACCGCCGCCGGTGGAGACTTCACGCGTCGCTCTGCGGTGGACATTGTGCGTGGGATTGGCTCCTGGCCCGCGGCATCTCCTCTGCCCGTGGCACCAGGTGTGCGCACCGCTTCGAGAACTAGCGAGAGGACGAGAGATAGAGCGAGAGAAAACGGGTAAGAAGGGCTGAGAAGGAGAGAGCATTATAGAGCGAAGAAGGTGTAGGGGAGAGGGAAGAAGATGGAAAGTGGGCGCGACGCGAATGGGGTAAAGAGAAATGGTGAGAAGAGGAAGAGAATAATCTCGAGGTGAACGAAACGAGAGAGCGGAAAGAAGTGGAAGGAATAGGCGATCGGTTGTAAAAAGGAGGAAACGCGAGAGAGACTTCGTGGGGGTGGAGAGTACGGGGTAGGAAGTAGCGGAAGGATGGAAAAGCGTCTATGTACAGAGATCGTTACGAGCTCTCAATGCATACACCGTTCTACCGACGAGGATCGACGGGTTGCGCCGAGGAGTTTGCGCGACTGTGTTTTGCGCCGTTTTGCGCAGTTATTGCGCCTGGGATGATGGCATTTACGACTTGCTGGAAGCGCCATCAAAAAGGGAACCCGCTCAGTGGCAGGGCCTCCCGCTCCCGTCTTTCACGTGGGAACACCGAGAACCGGTGGTCCTCTTCTCCATCGCGCTTTGCCGCTTTCGTCCACTTTTCTTATCCTTCTGCCTCATTCTCAACCACCCCCGACCACCCTGTTCTCTTTATCCTCCTCCCGTCTCGTCCTTCGTTCTTCGCGCGCCTATCACCTTCCTTTCCCTTCTTTTCTTTGACTTTCGACCAACCTTTTTGCCGGGCCGTCACACCCGATGCCTTATTAAATCCCGAGCAAAAAGCTTCGCAGGGGCGACGCACCTCCACCACCAAGTGGTACCAACAACATCAGCACTATCCAACTCGAGAATGGCCCCTTAACTGATTCCTTGCTTCTCCATCGCGGTGGCCTCTCCGCTCTTTTCGCGCCGCTTCTTGCGCTCTGTCCTTTCGCTTCTTACCCACCCTTTCTTACCGGTCTCCTTTGCCTTGCTCAATCGAACCCTCTTCTTCCAGATTTGCGATTCTTTCGAGGCTATCCACTGGATCGCGTTTACCCAGGTGGAAAGTACACCTGGTAAAGTATGTCATAATTAAACGACTCTTTAAGCAACGGAATATAATTCTAGGATGGATTAGTTTTTTGGCGCTTATACGGTTCATATATGTCCTCCTTGTGTATCTGAAATTGTTTATTTCCCATGTTAGGTCGAGTTCGTATCCAAATTTCACTGCAGTCAGCCGTGAATGCCACGTCGATGCAAATTACGGGGTGAAAGGTGAATCTTGCGTCTTTTCTCTTTCCCTCTCGTTCTGTCTCCTTTCTCTCTCGTTCTCTCTCCTTATTTCTCGCTTCCTCGAGATCGAGTGGGATACATCGACGTCGTGTTGCGGTTTTCGGGATGATCCGATCGGAACCGCAAAAGGGACGATTACCGGGCTCGGTCATCCGGCAAACGACTATTAATGATATTTCGTGTCGGATCTGCATGCTCCTACCCTCGCAAAGGGTGCCGACCGGGCCGAACTTTCGTGTTTCTATCCCGTCGGCCGAATCGATCCCAGCGGATTTTTAAATTTGTAGCTGTCTTGACGAGCGCTCGCCATTGTCGGTGATCGTGGCGATTGAGGGGGAAGAGAGAGAGAGAGAGAGAGAGAGAGAGAGAGAGAGAGAGAGAGAGAGAGAGAGAGATGGGGAATGGAGAAGGCGGAAGGGTATCTCTTTGTAATAATAAAGTATCGATAGACGGATCGAATCTCGGCTCGCTTGTTCACCCGACTCTCCGGTTCTTTTTTGATTGGAACGATATCTGCCATCTTGCCCCACGTTTTTTTCGATAAACCAGATGAGCTTAAAATTCGATGCATCTCGTATTTGGTCGTAGAATTCACTCCATTTTTCGCTGTATTCTAAATTCTGGAAGAAAAAAAAAACAGAATAATCGACTCATGAAAAAGATTACGCGCCCAGAATATATTTCTTCTTTGTTTTGTTAGGAACGGTATTGCTCTACCTACAAACAAGCTCGCAATCTCTATTGAAATCAGTTCCGTATTTATTAGATCAAGACCTCTTGAATTCTGTCTAGTGATAATTCGCCAATAGCCTTATTTCTTTCAGAAGCTCCCTTACCCATACACGGTAAAAATCTCTAATCTTCCAGAGAAATTTTTCTCAAGCCAGCAGGAAATCACGCAATCACCTCCAGCGCCGATTAATCGCGCGAGCAAACACCCTGCCAGCCTCCGCTCTTTTCCTCTTCTACATACGAGGCACCGCCACCTGTTCTCCCTACCGTTCCTCTTCACGCTCCGTTTATTAATTGTGGATTCTCGCGCAAGGGGCGACCATCCAGAGCGCAACACGATGGAATCCAGCAGCGAGTGGCAGACCGATTTCTCACAATTTTATAGCCAATTAGAGCCGCGCGGAGACCAGCGATGCAGTCGTGTTCGCCGTTTAGTACCTGCTTAGCATAGACCAGCGTCCGCCTCTCAGTTCAGCTTAGACTGATTCCTTCCTCCTTTCCGGAATGACGTTGAAATCTTCGCCCAGTCCCGCGGGACTACCGGCCGTCCCGTGAACGAATTCGCAAAAAAAAAGGGGGAAACATTTGTATCGCTGGCAGACATCTTCGAAATGTGCTGCCACTTGCGCCGCTAATTAGGATAATATAGTTTTACCCTGGAACCGAGTAAACGCGGTGAGGTTCTCGCGCGCGTGTTCAGGTGGACGGCTTAGCGTCGTAACGAGGCCGAGTGGGACTAATTAATAAAGTACTAATGCTCGCGAGGAAGGCTGGCAGCTCGGAAATCGAGGAAGTGGCCGGTCCGCTCGAGCCGTAAGGCTCGCGGGAGGAGGAGAGTAGAAACAGAAGCGCACGAGCAATTATTGCATTTTACTGCGAATGCGTGTGTCGAACGATGGAAAAATAGCGAGTGCCTAAAGATCGCGAGATAATTAAGAGGGAATCCCCACTCGCGTCAGCTCCAGAGGATTCTTTAATGGCGTTGCGTTAACTGCGGTCTTATCCGCGTTATTTCTGACCGCTTCGTTAATCCGCGCTACGATGCCCAATAATGACGCTTCGATGCACTTTATTCGCCCGTTTCACCATTATCATCCGCGTCCTTATAGCTTCCAGACGAAGCGGTGCCTCGGCGAAATATTTTCATAATTAATTCGCCGGGGCGACGAGAATCGAAATCGTCCACGTGCCGTGGCCCGAAGGGCGCCGCCCGCGATAATTATTTAACCGCACATTCGATTTTCGTATCGATAAATAACGATCGTGGCCCACGATCGCTTCCAACTTCTTCGACTCTTAAGGTTCCGATAATTCTTCTTGTCCGTTACCGCGTGTCCGCTGATTCGAATGCACGTGATAAGTGTAATAAACCGTGCTCCAACGAGGTGGGTGGATTGCGTAATGCAGGTTAAATAATGGTTGAACGCGATCGTCTCCGGCAGGCATAATCGTCGAAGGTAAAGTGAACGGCGAAGATCGAGAGAAAGGGAGATGGTGAAGAAGGGAGGAGAATGGAAAACGATGAAGGGCGGGGAGAGGGATAGTGGAAGAGGAGAAGGCGAATGGATAGATGGAGGGAGAGGGAAGGAGAAGGAGGAAGGAGTGGAAAAGGCGAATTATGGAGAGGGAGGGAAGGAAAGGGCGGCGAGGGATTAAAAATCGGTCCCGAGTTTAACGGCGGATCGTACGAAGGGCAGATACACAAATCAGGCCGTAAAGCCGATCAATTAAACGGCAGGCCGCCGATCTGCCGCGCATTATAACCGGTAATTATCTGTAATTAAATATTGGCCGGTTGGCCGGCAGGCCGATGAGGCCAACTTCACCGAACGTTTCGAGGGGTGTGTTCCCTGGGGCCCCCTCGCTCCTACTTCTTCTCCTTTCCTTCCTCCTGCTCTCATTCTTCCCTCTCCTCCGTCATCCTCTTCTACGTACACTTCTTCTACATCCTTCGTCCTTCGTCCTTCCTTTCCGCTCTGCGCTTCGATCTGGAGCTACTTTTTGTTAGACGGCTTTTTACCTCGCTTCCGCTTCTTCCCCGTTTTCTCCCACTTCTCTTCCCACTTCCTTCTCGACCTCTCTCGGGACTTGTTCCTCATACGTGCTTCCGATGTAGTTCTCACTTTTTTATCGCCTACCAGCCCATTCTTTTTCTTTCTCTAGTTCTGATCCCTCCTCTACTTCTCGCTTCTCTTCCGACCTTAGCGTACTCATTTTCGATTTCCTCTCTTTTGCTCTCTCGCTCCTCATCGACGATCCTTCCCTTTTCCTTTCACCGCTCGATTCCCCGAATTCGTTAAATTTCTCGACTTCTCGTTTTGAGCGCGCGAGGGCCTTAATGAGAGCGCTTAATGCATCCCCGTGATTTATACGGACGCGACGAGAGGAAGGTGGGTGGCTGGTTATAGCCACCGTAGAACGACGCATAATAATCGGGCTCCGTCGCTTCCATCTTGAGGAGGCGGTCGACGAAAAATTTCGGCGATTGATTTATTTCTCGCGGTGTCCTCTTTCAGTAGGAATCTCGCGGTCTTCGTCCTTGTAATTAACGGGAGCCGAGGAAAATTTCTCGAAGCCTACTAATCGGCCTTGCTCATTTGTAACTAAACGACTGGTTCGGTCCTTCCTTTTGATCTTGGAATTTAACGAAACGTCGAGTTTCCTTCAGGGGTATTGTGTTTCGGCGAGCAAGAGCCTTCGAAGAAGTTTGAATTAACGAGAGATTCCCGTCGATTAGTTCGATCTACGAAGTTACGCTTCTTCGCTGTAATTCACAATCGTCTGTTGATATTTTCTTCGCATCGTATTCTCTCCGTGACATTTCCAACGAGCATTCGGCACCGTGACCTACGCGTGTTTTGACGTTGCCGGCCAACGAATTCTCTCTTCATCGTCAATCACTCGCGTCTCCACGTAACGAGACAATCGCACGAGAGTCGCGCTCTCAACCCCGTAGCCTTAATTTCTCGAGGGCGGCGAGCGGCTCCTCCTGCCGCTCACCGCCGCATGCCATTTACGACGAACGCGCGCGCGCGCGCGCGCATGGGGAACTCCGTTTAGGCATCGCATGACGTTCGTCTATTTATCAAGCTGTATCATCATTCGCCTTTTCTCCGTCCGCGATGCCGCCCCCTACGGCGATTTAATCTAATTTGTATCGCCCTTTGTTAATCGCCCGCCCGTTAATTCGCGTCGGGGCCCCGCAAATCGGCCACTCGGTGCGCCGAGCCGGCCACGCTGCACATCACACGCCAAAATAAACTACTGCGCGTAGTACGCGCGTGCGCAAAACCCGTCGTAATAAACGTTCCTCCGCATGCTCGCATTTTGACAGAGGAAGACGTAGGGCGTCCATCCGCGTAGACTCGCCGATATATAAAGAATTTAAGCGATGGGAAGTGGACGGGCGAGAGGCAACTAACGAGGGTTCCACGACACGCTATGCGTTCTTGCGCGTTGTCAAAATTATATTATGCGAGTCGACTTGCGTTCGAGGTTTCGCTTAGACGTGGAAAGACAAACTGATTAAATGGTAAATAGTTTTTATGGGAGACAGGCGTCGGATGCACCTGTCCAAGTGGAATTGAGCCATCAACTGGATCTGCCCGCAAATCGAAGTCCTTAAGCGCAGGAGCTATTTCGTATCGTTAAGGTAAACGTAGAATGTGTTTTGCCAGTGCTTGTAATGACGACGAATGCAACAGGATGTCGTTTCGCGAAATGTTAGCTCTGCTTCTAATGCCCACTTGTAGATCGCGCAGTTGCATATTTATATCGGCGGATGTATGAGTGAGCAGAAAGTGCGTTCTCCTAAAGACTCGTTCGGATGGTCGTATCTCGAGTTCCTTTCGCATGAAACTCGCCGGAAACGAACAAAGTACATTTAATCGCGCGAAAAGGTTGCCATGGTAAAGGCGAGTAAATCGCGGGTCAATTTACACATCCTCCGGTCTTACGCTCCGAACACCAGTCACCGGGCATTTAGAAGCCGTTTGCTCTCATTAAGATAATCACCGCAAGAAAGTAAGACAGTGGGTTACGCTTAACGTCTATCGAACTTTTTTTTTTATAAGACGACAGGTTTGAGAATGTCGCGCGTAAAAACGGTCGATTAAGCGAATAGGACGTTCTCGTGGAAATTAGATCCAATGCATCCGGTATGTTTGTCTGTTCTTCGAGTAGACAGGTGCGTGGAGTACTGATTTCCTGGTAAATAGAGAGTCGATGATTAGAGGTGGGTAGCAAGATTTGTAAGTGGCCGCGTGAATCAAGGGATCCGCGGACAAACGAGCGGATGAAAACTCGTGTTACCTCTCGCTTCTCGAGAACAACGCGTGGGCGTAATATGCGCAGGAATGATGCTAAAGTATCGACACGCTGCAGGGAAGTCGAAGAGTGCCGAAGTGGAGGAAGGGGATAAAGGCGTGCACCGACGAAGCGAAAGGATCTCGAGAGTGGGGGAGCAGAATTCGTGGCACATATTAAGCAGGATTATTTATTGCTTCGGCGTGCGAGCCCTTGATTTGATTTAACAAACAGCGCTCGGTAACAAATTGATAAGCGCTCGCGGTCGGCGAAGATCAGAGGCCCCGTTGCAGGAGGTGAGTACTCCGCGAAGGCATGGGTCAGGGTCGGACGAGCGTTCTGCGAGGCCCTGTCAGTAAAATCCTTCTTTCACTTCTCTCTCTCTCTCTCTCCTTCCATTATCGTTTTCTTTCTCTTTAACCCGCGCGTGCGCGTATCGTTCACCCCTCAACTCCGCGCTTCTATTTATCTAGCCCCTACCCCCATCACTTTTCCTCTACGATTTTCTCCACCCTTTCGCCTCCTTCTCCTTCTCCTTTATCTTGCACCCGTCTGCCCTTTATCTTCTCGTTTCTTCTCTCGCTTTCTTCTCCTCTCGTGAGAGGACGCCATTAGCATAGGGGGACCCCCCACGGCGAGTGCAGGGCCCGCTCTCGGTGCCTTCCTCCTCCACCGACCGGTACACATTATATAGGTGAGGCCTGATATATAAACCGACCTCGTTGATTTATGGGTCGAACGATTCCTTTAATTATAATACGATATTTATTCAGATGAGGGAGGGTACCGGCCAGCGGACGCTCCGGAGTCACGCTGTTATATGCTAATACACCCGACGCCGCCACTTGCCTCCCACCTCTCCTCACCGTCTTATTTTTCTCACCCCTCGCGTCTTACTTCCTCGCTCTCCTCGTCCCCATTTTCGTCCTCCACCACCTCCTCATCCTCCTACTCGTATGCCGTCGTGTTTCTCTCGTCGTTTTGCCCTCGCGCTCGATACCACGATAACTTTGTATCAGCACGGCCAACCTGGAGGGTGGAACATCCTGTTTAATCTGGCTCGCTCGACTTTAGGTCGTCGCTGAGACTCGAGTGGTCGGTGGACGCGAAAAATTCGGAAGGAGAAAATCTCGAAAGAATTTTGGAGCCCGCCAAGAAGAGGATTGACCTTTTTTAGACGATCTGGATCGAATTTTTTTTCGGCATCCTTTTGGATCGTATTGTCTCTCAGCTGGGATCGAGGATGAAGTCGTGAGAGCGACTTAAAGTAGAGGACTTTGCAATTCCGATAAGATATTTATATTAGGCGGTATAACCATATTTGTGTTCCCACCGCACAATGGTGTTGTTGCGCTTGTACCGGTCACGATTAAGCGGTGCGGCACGGAAAAATTGATGAGATTTTTGTGGATCGGTAATGTTTATCGGCGATGAGCCAACGGTAAGGATGACGTAGATGGGAGTGGAGCCGTGCGAGAAATTTATTCTCTTATCGGGAGATATTTATCTGATAGGGGAAGGTTGGGTGAAATGCCTGGATTCGCTTATGCGAAAGAGTATACATATATACAACATCTTTACTTCTCATCTACTCAATCGTTAGCATTGTAACTCAGAAAATTTACGATCGCCTAAGTATTTATATAATTCGGTTCGCTGTGATCGACGTGACTGTGCAAAATAATTAAAAGATAAATGAGATAGTAGTGAACAAAAAAAAAATTAAGCGGATGAAAAATGTTACGTTACGCAAGGTGTCGAGGAGCAAAGATTGTGGTCATTTCCCTTAAGCATTGGAAGGCGCTCAGCGGGGGCGAGTAAAAATCGACGCTTTCGGAAGGGAAACGTAGACGGCGCTGCGAGCGCGCCTCCTTAGAGATGTAACGGTGGCTGGCGGCGGGGGCCGAGGAAAAGGGTGGCCAGGGGGAACGATCGAGCGAGGAAGAAAAGAACGACGAGGAGGATGGTAGCAAACAAGAATGGTCCGGATCGTGTTCCCACACGTGGAGGTAGAGCGTACGATCGGTGATCCTCCGACTCGGTAAAACACGTGTAGATAATTACCGACATGCGGTATGAGCCTGTGATATTAATCACGATTAAGCCGATTCCGTGGCGTCCTGGTGTCTGCGTGCACCAGCACATACAAAGTGGGCCTACACGCACGTTATCACGAGAGGATGCTCACGCGTCTCTCTTCCTCGTACTTGCCGTTCTTACTTTCTTCCTCCCGTTCCCAGCCTCCCTCACCGCGTCCTCTCGTCCCTTCGTTCTCCTTCGTCCCTCTTCTTCGTTCATTCTTCGAGCGCATCTCTCCGTCGTTTTCTTGTTCACCGCCCACGCCCCAACGATCGTTATGCTCCATTCTCTCTCTTTCTGTATCCCGTGGCATCGTGGTGCATTTGGAACCGACGACGATGACTTTCTCTTTATCCCCCGGATCCTTTCTTTTGTTTCTGACTCTGAGGTTCCTGTCCACCACGGCCAGGCCGTGCCGTCGTCGCACAATCTCATCCTCGATCGGTTTCGTTGCCGCATGCCTTCCACGTCGCGTGCTAATTTCTCCTCGTTGTAATTCCTTTTTTTACCCGGCTAATTTTCATTCCACGAAACCTCCACCGCGTCGTTCTTCGTCCATTGGGATGCATCGAATATTCTTTTTTATTATTCGTAGCTTCTTCGACCTTTCCAGGTACCTCGTCGCGTGCCATGCTGCCGTAAAGGTTGCAAGTTGTGATTTTTCTGCTATCCGTGTAAAAGGAAAGAAATGCTTAGGCTCGAGGACTGCTTCCTACTGATTTTTCGGGGTCTTCATTTTGTCCGCTTGTTTATCCAATCCTCATGCACGATTGCACTTAAATTTATCATTCTCCTTTCCTCTTTCTCTCTTTTACTTCGCAAGCTCCACCCGCCAGCGCACCTTTCCCCTTCTCTTGCTCGTCATCTCGTGTCTCTGCGTCTCACTTTATTTCTCTCGTACACGCACAACCGGGCGCGCGGCATAAATCAAACGCGATGCCCCCGCATTCCCTCTGTGCCCGTGGATCGATCGGCATTCGCTCTCGCGATACGATTCTCAGAGGGGCACCGACCGGCGAGACGTTTTAATCGTACCGCCTAAACATTCGTGGCTCCGACGCGACCCGCCGACCGCACGGACCGCCCGTTCTTCTTTTCGCCATTTTGATCCGCCGTTACGTTTTTTCGTTCCCAAGTCAACTACGGGAATCTACGAGGTCCCTCACCTCGCTTCGTTAGTTCGCCTCGAAGGTAACAGAGGTATGTCCTTCTAGCGGAAATATTAGCTGCAAACTTGGACCGGCGCAGCGCAATCGTTTCAACCGTTTAGGTAAATCTTTATAAAGGAAGGATCTCCATATACTTCTTCATTGACTTACTTCCTTTTATGTAATCCCATTCGAGGCGCAAAAGAGATTGCCCCTAATGTACGTCCACTTCAGCTTGCTTACGTAAATCCTCCCGACCAGTACCTAATTAAACTGGTTAATTGAACTTTTTTTTCCGTGTCATTTCTTGTACGCGGAAAATACACGATATCCACGAGAAAAGAAGAATTGCTCGTATTCGCGCGGTGGTCACGTGTGCGCATAATTAGGGCCAAACCGATAACGGCTTGTAACGCTTGTCAAGTGGTTAACTGTTACCGGAGGGCCTCGGCTTGCCGGACTAATGATCTCCTGGGGCTGCCTCGTCCATTCCTTCTCCTCCTTCACCTCCTCTTCTTTCTCCTTCGGTTCTTTTCACATCCCTCGTGGTCTTCCATTCACGGCGCGAGGCGCATTATCATTGCGCTCATTGTTACCCGCTCTCTCGCGGCTACGACTTCATCTCCAAAGTTCCTGGCACAATGCTACCACTCGGCGAGCTGTCAGCAACGTCCGATTACCGTGGTAATCCGCGACAAGGATGAACCTAGAGTGGATACAAAATTATTAATTCGACCTCTAGGTCGAAAGGGGTACGATAGGCTGGTAAGGACTAGTTCTAGGGGCTCGTGAGCCGAAGAGAATGTTTTTTTTTCTTACCATTAATCAACCGCGCGATCGTAAACCGGTATATTAGCGGCGATTTCTATCTACATCAATCCGCGTGGTCCACCATTGATGTTTGTCGGGAACGTTCGCGTGCCCCTGAACATTAAATAACCATAAGGCGAATCGAACGCGAGCCACGACGCTTCGATTACCCGACAACGATGCCATGCGCGCCCAGGGAAATTACAGCAATTAACGCGCACCCTCCTTCTCCCTAACGCGAGAGGATTAGAAGAGCGTAGAAATGATTAGCGACCGATCGTGCCGTGTGGCGACCTCTCGTAACGCGCCTTCCGGTCTCCTTGCAATTAACTCGGTTTCTTCCACGGCCGAAGAGAGGGTACTTCCTACGAAAGGTTGGAAATTATTTTTCTTTTTAACTTTCTTTTTTACCTCTACCCGTCCTCGTGGCAATTTTTCCTCTCGCTGCGAAGGCGTTCGCGAAGAATTAAGCGAACGCACGCGATGCCTCCAGTCGTCAGAATCGAACCTGCCGCAAGTACTGTTGCTGCCAGCGCGCCGGCATGCGCATCGTTCTGCCCTTCATCGCCGTTCGTTCGTCCGCAATTGAAGACAGCCCACAAAACAGGCTTTTTTTTTCTCTCGTCGATCGAACGACCTAAGTTCGCTTATTGTTGTTTTCAGTATTTCCGCTTGCGAGTCGCTAGTTTCATGGCTCGAATGTTTCTGCAAAAGTATGCGACGGTGAGTAACGCAACCGTTGTCTACATCAGAGTTTTGCTGCCTTCTCGGAGAATTGCGTGTTTATGGGAGACGGACCTGCGCGGAATCAGAAGAACCTCATGGGCCTAAGAAGGTTCATCACCGACGGTTTATCGTTCCTGGTAGTTGTCTCTTTTTTTAATGAATTTCTCGTCTAACGGCAGGTCACGCTCGTGAAATTTTCCTTGCTCTCGAAAAGTGCCGATAACGCGAGCGTAGTTTACTGGTCCGAGCAGTACTAGAGACACTGATTAACGAGTTTCCGAATAGGCGCCGGGCTTCTCAGGTGCACGGATACCGCACTGATTGATATGTTTACGGGGCGGTTACACGCGTCCGGCGGTTAGGCGGAGGAGCCACCATATCCACTCTTCGTCGATGATTTAAGGGCCATATATTACGGGCCTTTGGTACCACTCGTAGTGTACCACTCGCGCTTCGGTATCCGCGTTATTGAGACGTCTTCCTGTACGAGAGAAGGTGAAAGGTAAAAGAATTTGCCCTCGTTTATCGTATCTTTTTATAGTTTTTGCTCTCTCGAAAACGAACGTTTTCGTCGAATTTTCGTCTAACAAGGTCCACCGTTTAACGATGCGAATGTGGTATCCTTGAGAAGATTTGTTTTTCTAACGCATTGTCAATTTGTCTCTTTTTTTCTGCCTACCAACGTCGACCGATGCAAATTCAGGAAATTCAAACGTAATATTTCATCCACGTCGAATGGACAAAGTTCGCGCGCTTTGCGATTCCTTCGGTCGAAGCTCACCGACGCACACTTGCTCACCGTTAAAATCGCGTTGTCCAATTAGGAAGGTGCTTGGCAAGGACTGCTACCGCGAAACGAAAACAATAAAGTGAGAGAGAAAGAGAGGTATCGTATCAACAACAGCCATCGACGATCCGCAGACCCGTTGAACGCGCGCACGTATCTTCACCATGGAAAGTCGTGGCCGCGAAGAGTCATCGAACTCCTAGCTGTGCGGGGTGTTTATCGCGGAACACCGGAAAACAATAAAATTCTTGCACGGACGTCTAATCACCGGTCTTGCATAAGTATATGAATGGGATGGATGACGCGGTTGAGGCCGTGGCAGGTGCGAGACCATACGCTAGTGTTGATGCGCTGTGTGCCGAGGTGGAAAGTACTAGGTATAGGTCGAGGTGACGGCTGATGGGCGAGAAGAGGATTGTAATGGGATTCACGGTATACTTGTGCGATCGAATCTCTTCCATTTTCTATGTGCAAACTTAGAGAGACTTTAAAGCGAGAGTGTAGATACAATTGAAATTTCCAAGAATAATAATTTCTCATCTGAAATTTATGATTTATAGGAACGCAACAAGTCCCGATATGGAGCGCAATTTTTATTTCAAGTTTATATTCTAACATTTAACAGAACTCTTTCTCGTCAATATGCTTCCACCCCCCACACGGCGATGCTTAACTTCACCTTTTTGTAAAAGCATGTCTCAGTGGAAACCTCCTTAATCGAGGATAGAGAGCACGGTTTAGAATTGTCCCTCGTATCCCACGACGAAATCAGGAGATACGGCCACGTGAGAATCGTCTTTGAGAGCCGTGGGTTACATCGATCGTCGTCGAAGTTCCGTCAAACGTCGCGGACAAAGACGTACGAGCGCAGAATCCTCGAACGAAGGTATCGCCCGGTGAGGTCGTGAAGGTTCGCGTAGGTTATGACACTCATAGGTTGCCCGAGGAGGTCGAGAAGGAATGGAGAGCTTGATGGATGACCTCGTGGAGATATGAGGCAGCGATTGGTTGGACATAAAGCAAAAGCGGGAAGCTCGCAAGGTGCCCTTTCGTCCCTTTATATCCCGCGTTCTCGTGGACCCTTTAGTCCTCTAATCCGTTCCTCTTCTCGCTACGTTTGTTCTACAACGCACGAGCTTTATCGTCCTTTCGGGGTGAGTTATGATGTGGGTTCAAATTAACGCGTTCTTCCGTTCCAGGGTTTCCGGAGGTTCGATTATCTCGTAGAAAACGTCGCGTATAAAAAAACGAAATTCCAATTTTTAGAAAGTAATCGATTATACGAATACGATCCTTTATCTCCAAAGAAATATAATTCGATTGTTGGCGACACGAGGCTTAAACGGTTCTACGATTCATTGCGATTGCAGTGTCTTTATTTGTCGCTAAGGAACGAATCGTTTGTACCGGTCGCAGCACTTGGTGCGTGCGCGTGCCGTCGACCACGTAAGCTCGAGCACACGTGTTAGTGCGTGCGTATCTACTGGCGTGGGACACACGGATAAACAGCAACCGGCCCGTGGTAGGACGCGTGTCCTGCGTGGGTGGCCGCGGCTCGTTCGCAAAGCAACCAGAATGCCTTACGTGCGTTCGTGATCCGTCCAAGTGGCCCACGATCGTATGATCTATTTATTGATCGTGCGTCGCGGTAGATCATCGCACGGGAAACATTAGTTTGGATGGAAGTACGAGAGAGCTTCGAGCCCGTCGAACGTAACTTCGCGGGACTGGATGTCCCTCGTGATCGCCGTGGACTTGTCCTAATCGAATTATGCGTTCGATGAGAAGCAGTTCGATTTGCGCCTCGTAATGTGAAAAATAACATGTGCTCGTAGCAATTTATGCCCCGCTAGAGAATGTAGGTTATGCGGCGGTTGGTGAGAAGCTTTGATTCTAGTGGTAGAATTCGATGCGTCGAATGTTGCTTCTGTTTTTTCTAATTAGACAGTGTCGATAGATTCATTATCATTACCCTGTGTCAAATTAATATTCTGTAAATTGGTGAAAAAGTGCGAGGGAGAATTCTGAGAAAAACACGGAGTTTCAGATAGGATCCTATTTGATCCCTCGTGACGTAAGATCATGGGGAACGAGAGTTCGGTAGAGGGAGTTCTGGCGTGGGGCACGAAATTTTTCCAGATTAATAATCACGTGCACCGGCTACGAGGCACTAATTATCTGGAGATAATTAACACCTTGGTGGGATGTTCAGCTGATGGCAGAGCACGGTGAATGCACGGTGGAGACGCGCTAATGCTTGCATAACACCGTCACGTTTATGATCGCCTGCTGGGCTCCATGCTAATTAGAACAGGAATGTTTCGTACGAGATGGCATGCTCGTTAAACAGTGACAAGTCATAATGGCTTTAGAAAAAAACGTGCGATGGTAGAAAGGGAGAGGGAGGGACAGGTCGCAAAGAACTCGATTCTTGCTTCTAATTTTACACGGCATTAATTAATTGTCTTCTGATAAATTCAATTAGATCGTTCGCTTTTTATCGTCATTTCTTATGCTCCCTTCGATGACTCGTATTAGGTACTAATCTCGGGCACTAATTGCGGTGTATTAAATGTTCAATTACCTCTTCTTTTGCATTAACTAGGACAATATAAAACATCCACGAAAGGTACATGTAGCATAACAATTTTTGCATCGAATCATCAGGGCACCGTCATTCGTCGTTGTACTTTGCTGAACGTGGGCACAAGGTAAATGGACGACAATTCGCAATACCATCTTTAATCGTGGTTCGCATTTTTGTTTTTTTTGTTCTTCAAAAATGGAGAGAGGATTTCGAAAGGCCAAGAACGCGAAGAAAGAAAAAGAGGAAAGGAAGCGAAGAAGAGGGTGGGATGATGGAAAGGGGAAAGAAGCTGCAGTGGAAGCACAAGCGGGCAGTCCACGTCCTCTGGGCGGACCTGCCAGGAGCAAAAGGTCACGTTATTTTCCATCTGAGCTGTTATAAGCGAGGCGAGCTCGTCGAATAATCCGCGGGAGGAGAAGGAAGAAAGGGCGAGGAGAATGAGGAAGAGGATGAGATGGAGGAAGAAGTCGGGCCGAATAAACGGAAATTTTCCTTTTAAAATGCGGAACGGCCGAGCGGAGCTGCCGGTCGATATAGCGATGCACAGGAGCGTACCGTCTTCTAAAAGTGCCCCTTGCCTAGGAAGGACGACGAATAGTAGAGAGGAGCACGTAGAAAAGGGAGGAGGAATCTCTTTCCATTGAGTCTCGCGAATAGCTCTCGTTTCCGAAGATGCCTCCTGTCCACCTTGTAAAGTCCGTTCATCTTTGCACGTGAAATGTGAAGAATTTCTTTGTGGCTTTAACGCAATTTTATACTATCCATAAATTGTAATTTTTGGCCACGACCGTAAAGAGACTGACTTATTTCTTATTACATTTAACGTTTCACTTATAAAAGGAAGTATCCACGAAAATTACGAGAAACTCGCGCGAAGAATATGCACGGTTCACGGATGCGCGCGAAGGCATGAGAATGTTTGAGGATTCTATATAAGTAAAAGGAAACGGATGGAGAGGTACGTCGGGGTATTTACTCGGACAGAGGCGGAGGCCAATTCAATTACGCGTTGCGACCGAGCGCACGAGGGTTGGTCCGGAATCGGTTGTAGAGGGTGTTGTGCAGTTTTCTGGCAACCCCTGCAAGGCCGTCGGGATGGAACCAGTCTCGTGCAACACGTTCGAAACGATGTCAACGACCACGAGGATCAGCCGCCGAAGGAGACATTTCCCGTGCTCTTTCCTCGGCGGATGGAAGAAGGAGGAAAGAACGAGGGAAGACGACAAAAAGGGAGAGGAAGAGAAATCGTAGCAGTTGCGTATCAGCGGATCGTTGAATGGCCGGTGAAACACAATTGATTTCATCCAATCGCGAAGATCGCGGGGAGAAAGTTTTTTGGATTTTTCCAAATGAGAGAACGAGCTGCTAGTTCTACAGCGATCGCGCAAGAGAATATATTCCCTTCTTTCAAAGATACCAGTGTGTCGTCGTTTCATTTTAGAGAAAGTCGTCACTTAAATTCATCCACTTTTCACTGTGCTTCGAAATCTTTTCGGGGTAATATTTACCTTCGAATCATCCGTGGAAACTACGGAAATGGGGAATAGAAAGGTAGACGGAGGAGGAGGGAAGGAAGAGAAGAGAGGAGGCAGTACCTCGGTGTGAGAAAGGAGGAGAGACGAGGAGGAAAAGAAGAATTCGCGAGCAGGCTAGGCAGGAGGGGTGAGCGAGTGTACGCATGAGAGGGGGATGCAGAAAGTGGAGACAACCCCTTTATTAGATTACTGGACGAGTGTCGCAGCATGGGCACTCTTTGAGTTCCTTCTCGAGGACCCTCCGGGGCTTATTGTCTCCTTTCCACGGCGGCGCCACCCCAAAACGTCGCCCTCACCTCTCAGCCTACCCCCGCTTTCTCTCGTTCACTCTTTACCACCACCCCTTCACGACTACGCCCACGTTCCAATCTATTTATTTACGCACTTTTAAGGCGCCTCTGGCCGCACTCAAAGACACTGCAAATTGCCTGGAAATTGATTTCGCCAATACTGCACCCGCGCCCTCTCGCGCAGGCGCGCCGCTACAACGCCCCTGTATCTCAGGCGCGACGTTACTCGCTCGCACGTTCTCTTAGGGTCCTCCATACGAAGAATAGGGACGACGTGAAATCAGCCGATTGGGGTAATTTTCGATTTTTATTCCGCACAATTTCCATTGTCGAAGTGCTTTTCTTCAGTCGTTCACTTAGACCATTCGTGTAAAAAGGACAATGTACGTTGCGGAAAATATTGAAAATTTCGCGATACACGTAAATTTCTTAGATCGCGTGATTTTACGGGTCCATTCGAGTGTTCTCGTGGGTCTTCGTGTTTGCCACGAAGAATTCACTTCGTGAAGCCACGTGGAATTTGTCGCACTTGGGATTATCCTTTCCTTTACCACGCATGGGACAAAGACGGTATGAACTATTCAGTAGTGACGTAAGAGTTTACGATGACGCGGTTGGTAACGACAGGACAGCTGCGTGAGTGTATCCATTGTTCGTGAGACGTCCACCCCATTCGAATTTTCAGAAGTCACATTTACGTTTTTCAATCGTCCGCACGTGCGCCGTCGATTCCGCTGACTTTTCACGAAGCACTCGTGGGGGAAAGCGGCGTTTGTCATTCCCGACGGCATCATCGTGATTGTCCCTTTTTGAATTTCATTAACATTTTTTTATCGACCCTTACCGATGCTCGCTCCAACGATAATAGGGTACTTGCGTAACGAATCGCTTAAATATTTTTATCGAAAAATATTTCTTCGTCATACCTCTAAATATAGTCTCGCAGAAAAATTGAGTTGCGAGACTTCGAGACAGACTAAAAAAAGCATAAAAATGTTTATACGTCCACTGTGACTGCCTCAGGGTCATTCACCTCGAACATCCCGTTACGAAAGAAAAAAAAAATAACCCTCGCATCTCCGTGGTAAATCCGCAGTGGGCCAATCCATTGAGACGTCGGCCTCCTCCTCACTTTCAAATCCTTCACTCCTAATCCCACCGTGGTGGCGAGTGCAACAGTTTCATATTTAAAAGAAAAAAGGAAGCAAGCAAGCTTCGGGGCATTGACATTGGGAAAGGAGGAAGAAAAGAGAGAAGGAAGAAAGGGAGAAAAATATTTTTCCTTCGCTTCTTCTTAACTGCGTGCAAAAAAAAGATCTGTCTGCGTCCCCAGAATCTGTCTGGATCGTTGATCCAAGCTTAGGATCACCGGTCGCCAGGTAAAATACGCACGTTGCTCTCTCCGTCCTTGAGAAATTCTCGGTGAATTAGGGGGTGGTTTATTTTTTTCCTTGTGAGGTCATGCGCGACGGTGTGCGTCTACGCTCCAACGAGACTGTACGCACACGCCCGAGAAAGGAGAGGGGGATGACGAATGAATGACAGGACAATGAGTTTGGGCCAATGCACGCGAAAGCTTTATGACGATTCAATATGATCGTCGCGGAGCCTGCTTGCACTCCTCAATGCACCGAGAATCTTTTCCGTCTTTCTCCCTGCGTGGGTATGTCTCGAATTTCTCGTTGTCTTTCTCCTTCCTGGATGTATAGGAGAGGGTAGAAACTGGCGGACGATTTACATTCGGAGAATCGGTATTAGTGGCGTGCTTATGATTTTTCCTTATGATCTCCGAGTGGTTTCCGATCGACGATTAGTAATCGGGACATTCGATACGAGTGGCGGTTCTTGTGCGGTTCCGACGGGGCTTACGTTTCACCTTCTCGAGCATCTTGAGTTGTCGAAGTGAGAGAGGGCGAGAAAGAGAGGGAGGAAGAGAAAGGAAAGCCGAACGAGGGGTGACGGTTCGCGATTCTTTTCGTATCGTGGAGATAGGGTTAATTTATGCATACGTGGAAACGATGGGAGTGGTCGTTCCGTGATGTCTTAATATTATAATGTATAATTAAAGATATTTTAAATAGAGAATAACATTACTTACCCCTGTAGAAAATTATTCTCACCGCCCATTGCGTGTTACCCCCGAGGTAATATTATGCTTCCGATATCATTCGTTATTATCTAATAATGCCCGAAGTGTCTGCATTTATTAGAGTGGCCAAAGTTAATGGACGCGACAGATCGTGATTTCACTGGATCTTCGTCGAGGCTGATATGTAAAACGGAAATGCCATTGGAATATCGTGGCTGCATCTCCACTCGCCGTGCAATTATTATTTACGCTAGTAATTATAATAATATATCTGGCGCCATCTAAATTTTCAAACAATTTCGGCTTACCGACGTTACCAACTCCATTCTTATTCTGTAACGAGAGGCCTGGGACTGCTTCCTTCGATTATAATGCTTTATTACACACCATATAATTTTTCGAGTAATTTTGGATAGCCACGTAATAGACCGCGCTTCCGTCTTCCTTGGGACGACCCCTCGCGGATATCGCGATCCTTTAATGAGGCTGGTCGCTAATTCCAGGAATACCTAATTATGATCCGACGCTCCTAATTGCAATAGTACGCGCTAGGATAGAAATTACTTCCTCGAAACTGCCCCGATTAATTAACATCCTCATTAGCCTTCGCGCCTCCGCGAAATAAACCTCCAAGCTAACTCGTTGATTTTTCCTCCGTCAATTTTATTTTTCGCGTAAGACACAAATGGCCACGTAGATTAACGAAATCTAGGGGCGACGGATTAATTACTTACGTTCGTCTCCACAGCGATTTTGCGTGAAGTTCAAAGATACAAGCTTTCACTGTTTCCTTGCCCTTGAGTTTGCTTTCCGAATCGTCCGTTTTCCACGAAAGGAACCCTTTTGAGGGCTGATCGAATTAATCGATCCAGTGAGCACGACGGTAGGAGTGGAGAGGAGAGGTCTACATAAGACCGAAAGGAGATGAAAAAAAATTGTTGAGGAGAGGGAGGACGGGTATCGTGCATAGAAAATAGTGGAAGAGGTGTGCGCGGTAAAGGAATGAAGGTCGGAGAGGGACGACGAACTTAAGAAAAAAAAGGGAGAAAAAAAATCAGTTTCCAGGATCGCGAGCAACGTCGATTCATTCATCCACGTTTCTTCCCATGACCCAGAAATTTGGGGCTTCTAAAGGATCGGCGGATTTGCTTCCAAAAAACAGACGCTTTCACCCCGTTTCGGGACCCTCCTCGCGTAATTTTAGAGGATGAATATATCCCTTCGTCCTCTCTCCATTTCTCCTTCCTATTCACCTTCGCCCCCTGCCCCCCTTCTCTGTCCTTCTTTTTTCTCGAAGCACGCGATTTGCCCAAAACTCGGTGAATATGCAGGATATGCATCATTCTCGTCCCCCTTTGATCGTCTCTCTCGCTTCCACACTTTATTCACGTGCATGACACGATCTTCCGAAATCAGGATAAAATTTACCTGCGGTTCGTCATTTCGCTCTTCTGCTTTTGGGCACCTCAGCTCCTGCTTTTTTCTTCGACCTTCTTTTTCTCCACGTTGCGTCTCAACGCTGGGTTTCCAAACGAGAGGACAAGGACGGAGCGAAGGGGAAGGTAGGGTAAAAAAAAAAGCAGCGTCGGATTTCACCCCGAAATAACGCTTTTTCACACAGTTTTTACCGCGATGTTTCCGCGCGTCGTGCAAGGGGAGACAGTGAAGCGCGCCGTAAAGAAGGGAGCGTTTCGCGTGAGTTTGAAAAAGGCCTTGTGGAGATTTTTAACGAAAATTCTCATGGTCCGGGATGCGATCAGCCCCCTCCATGCGTGGAATCTCCGAGAGATTGTAATTTAGCGAGGCGTCGCGGGACAGGCGGTGGGAAAAAGTGGCGCGTTGAATGGCGTTTACACTTTGGGGGGGATAAAAGGGGAGGGTGCAGAGTTCGCGAATGAATTTCTCCTTCTTTGCTTTTGGAAAGAGCGCGATGATTTGAAGACACGCCTAAACGCCGGACAGTGGAACGTAAAAATAAATTAGGTACATACACTTTCGTGCAAGATACAAAATTATCGGTCTCTCGGCAAATTACCCTCTCGCAAAATAATTCCCAGGAGCAATTCTTTAGTCCTTCCTATCCAGCACAGTGGTGAAGCCTCGGTGATAATCGAAGCCTATCCTTCGATTAATCGATAGGCACTGATCGGTACCCAACGAGTGCGGCAGGCCATCGCCCACGATACTCATCTCACCAATGTACTCCGCAACAAAGGAGAAGGGAAGTGAGATAGAGAGGAAAAAAGAGAGTACGTTGGGTCGTAGGTAGGGAAGAGGGTCACTTTCGAAAAATCGATCGGCGTCCCTGCGGTGTCTACGGGCTTATGGTGCGCTCTCCGAGGAATTAGTCGATTCGATTGAAATTCGAGCCTCGAGGCTTGCGGGCGGCCTGCTCGATGAATCGAGATCGGCGGTGACGATAGGACCGTCGACGAGGATAAAGTCATTAGAAGATCGCGAGGATAAGGCGATCCTACGCGGTACGTGAATCGTTGCTCGTGAGAAGCGAAGAATCGAGGAGGCACGCGAGCCCGCGAAGCGGTACCTTACCCACCGCACCCTTAATTTCTTTAATCGCTTTAACGAGAATCGGTACGATAACAATTAAACGGACGTAGTATTTATATCGACGAGTCTTCGGGTCTAATTTAATCGTTGTTTTTCTTGCTTTGTATACTCGCAATTTTATCGTGATTCTTGACATTTTGTTACTGCGAGAAAGGCGCCGAGTTTACTATTAGACGCGGCAAAAGGAGAGGAAAGAAAAAGCGAAAACATCTTGAGAATATCACACTTTAGCATGCAACTTGAGTCAAGCGGGTCTCGTCACTCGCTGTGGTTATCGATACCATAGAGTTTACTCGCGTCCAGTTCATGTTTGATTTATTCAGCGTTACTCAGCGATAATCTTATTGACTGTTAAAACATGTAAAATCCCAGGGCGCGCCCTGGGGCTCCGTTATCGCGCAGAGATGTGGAAAGGTGAAGAAGAGCTCGCGATTGTGTCGGTGTTTGCTTTTTCATCCTCTTCACGAGGTTGTAAACGTGGACGCGCCCAAACTCGGGTGGATGTAAATTTGTTCGTTAATTACTTCGTCCGATTACATTACTATGAGGTGAAAAGAATGTGGACGTCGGTAAACAAGAAGGACGTCTTAATAGAACTGTCCTCGAGTCTACCGTGAATTAATATTAAAGGAGAAGTCAAGCGTAAAATTAGTAATAACAAGAAATTGTGCGTTCCAGCATTGCATGCTTATTGATTGACATAATATTTTCCGTTAAAGGAGTAGACAAGAAAATGCGAGAAATTCCCCGGCGCGCAACATGCACATTTGTAATAATAAAATATGCGCATCTGATAATCTCGAGAGTTTCGACGTATCGCGGGTACGCTAATAAAGTAACAGACTCGATGTTGCTAACTTTTACGAGGCGCGTATCTTTTGATCTCCGAGTTTTTTTTTTGCTACGTGTTCGTGACTACAGAGCCGTGGCGCAATGCGGTTAAATGTGTTTTCATATTAGCGGATTTTGCAACTTCGCGCACATACCTCTCGCGCGAAAGATCGAAAGTTTATGCGAGAATTTCCTTGGATTTCTGTAAAACGAGCGTGGCTTTGGGTATCGTATTTATCCGCGCTTCATAAATTTTCTCCGAATCTACATTTTCAAAAGTACTTACGTCGCGCGGTTGCCCCGCATTGAAAGCGATCGACGCATTACCAGAGGATTTCACCGGTGAGAATTTCAAAATCGGGGGAGGCGAATTTATTACGCAGCCGCGGATGGCGTTGCCTCGCGTGAGGACGCGCCTGCGAGGGAAATCCGCGACGATGCATACGCAAAAGTTTTTATTTTTCGTGACATAACGCGACGTCACGGCAATTACCCGTCAGCGCTCGCCGAGCGAGCGACAAAGAGGGCTCGCGTGTCGGAAGCCTACCAAAGATTACTGGACTTGGATTGCGGTAATTACACCGGCCCAACATAACCGAATGTCGGCCAGATTAGTCCCCGATTACACGATTTCCACAGGCAAATTTATTTTTCACCGCCTCCACCTTTGCGTCCGGCCATTTGTAATTTCAACGGGTACTGTTTGACGGACAACAGATGAGTAAAAGTGCTTAAGGGGTAAATCAAAAAACACAAGAACATCACTTCCAAGACATTAATTTAATTTACCATCAACTCTACACCCTATTAGATTACTTCGCAATAAATCAGCAAACGTGCAAAAATCCACCAACCTCGTAAAGTAGAATGAAGCATCCATGTCCCGATCGAATCGATTCCTTTGCCCGCGAAATCTCTGCAATCGTCTCTTACGATTTATCCAAGCGCCCATTCTACGGTTTCTCCTACGACTTACCTCGAATTTTACTCTCTTCGGATCGCTTTTTCTCGAGAAAAGTTGCATTCGCCTCTTTGCTCTCGACCTCCGCCTCCTTCGCCGCGATTCTCTCCCACTCAACGCCTCTTCCTCCTTCTCTCTTTTTTTTCCCCTCTCTCCTCGTGTCACCGCGCAGATGTGGAACAGGAAGGAACGAGAAGAGCGACTGGAAGGCCCGCAATGGCAATACGATGGACCGTCGGTGGTCGTCGGCGGTGGCGGAGCTACCAGTTTTTCTGACGAACCTCTCGGCCTCTCGCGCGCACACTCGCGCGCGAGCAGGCGCGCTCGCCGCTCCCGTTGCATTACGCATGCACCGGACGCGCAGGATGCATCGCGGTGCATGCGCGTATGCGTGAGAGATGCACGCACGAGCGGTCGTCGCACATTGAGGATTGCGCGTGCGCGCGCGCACTCGCAGGCTCGCGAGCGGAGCCGAGCAGTGCGCAGTTGCATTGGCGGCGGGACCAGCCAATCGGCTTTATCGGACGACGAATTCACCCCTCCAGCTGGCTTCGCGCTCGCGTTCGAGGCGGGCAGTTTGCTTTAAGGATCTCTCGCTCTCCTTCTTTCTTCTTCTTTCTTCTTCTCTCCTCGCATCTCTTTCACCCCCTCTCCCACTCTCTTCATCCCTCTCTCTCTCTCTTTATCTCGCTCTCCTTCTCCGTGCTCCTTCGTTCCACCACAGCTCGCTCTTTCTCCTTTTTTTCTTCGGTTACTCTCTTCTGCTCATTCCGTCTCCTTTCCCTCTCTCGGTCGTCCTTCTTGCACTTTTTTCCAGCTTCTTTTCCCCTTCCCTCTTCTTCTTCTTCTTCTTCTCCTCTCTCTCGCCCCCTTCTACCCCTCGATCGTTTATTTCTTTCCTCGCGCACCCTCCTTCTCCTCCCTCTCTTATCCAGTTTCTCTTCCTCCCCTTCTTCTTCTTATTCGTGTTTTCCTTCTTTTTCCAATCGCTCCTGACGGTTGCAGTCCCACCGCGCAGCCCGCGTACCGACGCTCGCTGAATGCATCAAAGGCCGCCGTTGCATCTTTGAATGTTGCGTTCAGCTTGTCACCGCTGTTTTCTCCTTCTCTTTCTACTCGTTCTCCCGTTCTCCTTCACCCCCTTCGCTCGCTCGCCCTTCACCGTGGGGACGCTTTCGTACCGGTCTGGCCTCGCGGAATAGCAAAGTACGGCAGGGAATTTTTCCCTGATTTAGGATTCTCTTGTAGCAGGGAGAAATAAATGTAAATTATTCGTTTAGTTAGGTCCTCATTGTCTCTACGAAACACGTACAATTCATCAGATCATTCTATAACATAACACAAATCGGGGAAATTGGCGAGAGAGGTTGCGAGAGAAAAATCGTTGCTCCTTTTCTGTGTTTTCCACAAGTAAATATATTAAGAGTGTTGAAAATTGCCATTTTATTACTCGTACTATTCAACATTTACATTTTACTGTAAAATGTTTCAAGAATGCGGTTTTTTATCGCCCCGAAGTATTGTACACGTGTATAGTGGGTGTAGCACACGGAGATAGCGCGGCAAAAAAAATAGGAAATGATTTTCTGCCACGTCGGATGCGTGTACTTCGACGCTCTCTTTTTCCTCGAGGGGTTAATGCGTGTGCATGGCGATTCTTTGGAACGCCAACTGACGTACGCGTGATGATTTAATTTCATTCTCCCCTTATGGTTCTCGATTACAAGCTCCCGTAGTCATCCAGGTTTACGCACATTTTCCTCGCATGCGTCCCCACGTACATACATGAGTGCGCATTTTGCAAGAATTCTCTATAACTCACTTTAATTTGAATTTAATAACAGCACGCGCAACCGCGTATCTTCTGCAAACAATAAATGAACATGCTTGCATATCGCGACATCCAAAACAGAAAAATAAGACACACAACAGAAATTGGCAACTCTCTTAACCGTTCGCCATTAATCGTTATTGTTGCATTTATTCTGTCTCGTATGCTCAACTGCCCTTCGTCTCTCTTTTTTCCGCATCGCGAGAATACGGCGTATCGCGCGCCCCACGTTACCCCGACGCGTAGATCGGTGCAAAATGGAGCTTTCAGATCGCGTGAGATTAATCGCGAGGCCATAAAGCGTTGTAATGCCCCGTAAAATACGACAGGCTGCCACGCACATGTTAATCGAGTCCCGGGCACGTTAGGAGATCTGCGATGCTCCTCATATCCCTTCCTGCTCCTCTTTCCTGCTCCCCTCTCTTCACTCTTTTCTGCACTCACTTTGCCTACCCTTACGCGGGGACCACGCTGCGAACTTCCTCGCCCTGAAAGTCGGAGAATCTCGCGAGGATCTCGACACGTGAGTGAAGATAATTGCACGAGTTTAAGGAAAGCTTCGGCTGGATAACGAAGGGTGTGTGTGCATAGAGCAATGCAGAAGAGAGAGAAGTAAACAAAAAGAGGATACGAAATGGAATATAATTCCACGATTGAAAATGTTGTTCTAAGTAATTTTGTTAAATTACATTGGAAAATGCTTCTGTCTACAGTTACCGTTTTCACATTTCCTTTGCAAATGATTTATAGTTCTAAAATTGAAGCTTGAGGTTTACGCAAAATTCATGAAATGAGAGGAAAGAGAAGGTTAGGGAGATACGCAGAAGACGAGATTAAGAAAGGCTCGCCGTGGATGGAGATTAATTAGCCGCTAAACGGAGAATAGAGAGGCGGTGAGAAGAAGAGAAAGAATTAGAGGGAGGAGGAGGAGACAGAGAGAGAGAGAGAGAGGAGGGAGCTCTCGACGACGGGAGGCTCACGAAGATGATTGCTGGCGATTGGACGCGCGCAGCTAGCCAGGAATTTAATAACTTCTGCCTCCCGGCCTTATCGGTGATTCCCACGCGCCTGCGCGCACCTTGTTCACCCGATGGATGCATAAATGCATCGCGGTGCACACCGGCTGCTTCTGTTCTCTTCTTTTGCTCCTTTTCCGTCTTCTTCTTCTTCTCCTCCTGCTCCTCCTCGCGCTGCTTTCCTTTCCAAACGTGGAGGGCAGGGTGGAAGTAGCTGTGGTGCTCGGCAGCTCGTTCCTTCTTCGTCACGCTATTTTCTATTCTCATGGTCACTGCATCCCCTCCTTCGTCCGGCCCATACTTTTTTTATTTCCCTCCTTTCGCTCAAACCTCTTACAGTAATGCCGTACGAGTTAATTTGTTCAGATTACTCGCCATCAAATGTAACTTGATAAATAGGCGCATTCGTAAAATAAGCTGCAGTTTATAATTTATTCTGTTCATCGGTGCGTCAGTCGTTAGCTAATCTGCGTAGATTGTTTATTTTTCTTTTAACAAGTCCTTATATCTCGGCTTTAAAATATTTAGTTAACTGTGCTCTTCATCTCATCGCAATGTATCATTTAATATATTCCTCATTAAGAGAACGTATCTCTCTTGCCCTCTGCATGCGCATTCTTTCATTTCCTTAAACACATTTTTAATCTTCTTGACTTAGCCGCACCTCTTTGCCCCCTTCCTTTGTATCACACTCTGTGCGCTTTTCATTCCACGAACAAGAATCCCTTCTCGCTTCCTTAATAAAGCATTATCCATCCATCCATCTTAGCCGTGCACGGAGTGATTTGAATCTTAGCAGCTCGTCCGTCCGGCCGAAGTTTCGCGAGCCAGGAGATCACGCGAGGCGTTTGCGTATCTCGAACGAGGCGGAGAGTATCAGACGCGGGAATTACCATAGTTAATCACCGCGGCCTCTCGTTACTCATTAAGTACCCCTCGGCTTCTCGCTGGCGTCTCGATCGCCGTAAAATCGGCAGGGCACGCGGCGGCGCGCCATCGTCAATTAAAAGTGGCGCCTTCCTCGCGATAGATGGTGCGCCATCAGCCGCAAAATGTATAACACACATAGAACGCGTCTAACATATTGTAGTCGATGCGTGCCTCATATTAACTCTCCATTTTCCAATTTTGTGCATTTTTTTTTCACCACCCATTCGTCACTTTTATTTTCTCATCTACCAATTTTACTCGTTTGAGCAACGAAGAGGATCGATGTATTAAATATTCCATTCGATGGATGACCCTAATATGAAAATTTCCGTTCGAGCGCGCACGACCCAGATTCGCCCTCTCGCGCGCAATCGATTTCGGCCACATTGTCGCGCGTGGGGACGAACGCAGCGGGGACTCATTAAAATTGCCCTTCGATATCGTCAGGAACCGCCTGCAACCGCGACATCATCGTAACGCGCTCGAAACTCAACGAGGCGTCCCGTGCGATTCGAAAAGTTCGAAACATTCGGGCGACAACGAAGGGGTGACTCGTGCGCGTCTGCAGAGGAAATCTGAAAAAATTGCGTAACGGTAGTGAGGGACGCCCTATTGTGGAACGGGTCCTTCTCCGTGTAAAAGTTGCGCGTGGTAAATGTGCAGCCGTGTGCGGTGAACGAAGAGAGCAAGGGGAGAGAGAAAGAGAAAAAGAGAGGGAGTGGAAAAAAAGTTTAAAATGTTTGAGGAAGGGGTGACCTCCCTCGTTCCTCCCCTACGTTTCCTTTAGCGTGGGTTATAATATCTCTCTCTTTCTCTTTCGGCTCTTTTCCTCTTTCACCGTCGCCTGTACCACTTGGTCGATCGCACGAGCTCTTCTCTCCCTTTTCCTCTTACGAGCTCGTGCGGCCTTTCGATTTCGCTTTCTCAATTTCGGGGGACCACGAAAGGTGCCAGCGGGGTACACAGGCAGTGTGTGGCCTCGGCAAACGCGTGCTGGGATCGTGCCGCACGCACCACCACAATCCTGCAGCTTGCGTTTACTTCCTAGTTCCACGCACGCGTTCTCCGACGCTTCTACCTCTTCCACTTATTACCTCCATTTCCTGTAGCTTTGTTTTCCCTTTACCAGTAATTGCTTCGCACCGTGCATCGAATATAAGAATATTCTCAATATTATTTTCGATATCTTCGTTATTCGCTTTAGCATCTTTTCGCGAAAAATCTACATTTTCTACCACATTTCGTGAGCGTGTTCGCAGGCGGATCGTAGCCTTCGACACACGCGTAGTGAAATTTATACAGTACACAACGGCGTACGCACGCGCACACAGAGTCATTCAGACGCGGGATAGGCGCAGATGCTATTGAATCGAACGAACGGGACTCGCCGACGACCAGCCGGCAGAGGGTGAAGGGCGGGGGGTTGAAAATGGATGGATAGATGCCACCGACGTGTGTCTGCCATTGTGATTTTAAAATCGGGAGACCCGAGCGCTCTTCTCCCCTTTCCACGTTTTAACCGAATCTCACCCCTCTTCCGATCCCTTCCATCTCTACCGCTCCACCCTTTTCACGTCACAATCGCATCGACTTCACCGACGATGACGATGATCCTCGCTCGCAGTTGGAAAATGGTGATGTAAAAATCTTCGACGTCAGGTAGCTTGCCTTTTCGTTGGTTCGTATTCGACGACCAATAGAATTCGCTTATAGAAAAAAATCATTTTCGCCTTTTTTTACGTGACACAATTCAAAAGATCAAAAGAATTTAGTAGAAAAATATTGAGAATATCAAAATTCAAATTGATACTTTGAAAATATATCTTTGTGTTACCGGCCATGGTGAACAATAGCGGTATTCGACGTTTTTGTTTTAACCTCCTATCGCCACTTTTCTTTCCATCGCGCAACTCTGAATCTCTCCCCTGGATTTCACCCCCTCTACAACTTTAAATCTCAAAATGGCGGCCAGGATGCGCGAGTTACATGCAGATTGGCTAGGTGTCGGCCGAAAGGAGTTATGCCGGCAAGGGTGGCTTCCTCGCAGCCCCCGTGCGCGGAGGGCGGTTTCGCGCTTGCGCGCTCAACCCTTGCGGCTGCGTTCGTCCTCTGCACCTACCCCTGTCGACGGAACGTCCTTATTATTCACGTTTTTTATTGGTCGAGCACCGTCAGGTAGCTCGCGGCAAAGCAATGGCGGACGGCGTGAAGTTTCTCCACAAATTTACATATAGGACTCGTGATACGTTCGGATAATTTTTTAACACATCGTTTCTCAAAGGAAGGCCGTTCAAACGTACGGCGAATTGTGCTCCTATTTTTGGGAATGTCGATGTTAACGCATCGGATGCTAAACGAATGCCTGGTGCGCGCACGCGGAAAAGTGTACACAGGGGTGGACCAGTGGTAAGGTGGCCAGTAGTCGAGGGTAGCCAGGGGGTGAGTGGAGGAGTAGGGGCTTTATCGATCGCCACTCTGACAAGGGCAACCAGCAAGAAATAGGGAAACCGTTCTCGCAATGAATGCCGATCCTTTGTCTCTCGCCTTGTTGGCGATGAGCTCGCGTGCGAACGATGGGTATGAAAAGACGTCGCTGAGAAAGCACGATGAGAAATGTGAATTTATATCGCAGAGATATCGAAGTGCATCGTATTCCGATAAATGATCATTTACGCGGAATCTTCTCATATGGAGTATTCCATGGTTTAAAGTCAACCACCCCATCTGCTAGCATTTTTAACTCGTTAGTTTATGTAAAATATCGAAATTCTGTTCTTCCTCGCAGAGCTAGATGCAATTTTTTTATAAAGCCCAATTCGGCGATTTCTCCACGAGCCAGAATGACGAAAAGTGCCACGCGCATTTGTATTATCAGTCAATACGGAGAATCGTGACTGATAATCGAATTCCTGGATGGAAGTAACATTCTCGCGTAACTTCCATACAGTTACCGTCGACGGAGAAATTTTCCATTGAGCATTACTCACCATTTCCAAGATTTAAATGGTGTATCGTCTATTCTCTGATAAACATAAACCGATCTTTTTTCACATATAAACTACTTCCACTTGTACATTTATAAATTGGTAAAAAATGCTTAAAATCCATTATCTCGATTAAAACTATAATTACTAAAGGATAATTCAAACTATAAATTCATTGGTAAACTGAACGTCCAACGGCGGAACGAGTGAGCGCACGTGAGCAACGGAGGGGCGGAAGCTTAGTTTCTTTCTTCCGATAAGAAAGCCAAAGAAAGCAATGAACGATTAAAGGTCGTTGACACCTGAGAGTCCACGAGGACATTCCGCATGCACGCGCGTTCGGGAACATCCGAACGAATAAATATCGACCTGCATGCTTATGTCGACGTTGGTCTTATCGATTTGTCTCAATGGTCTGCCACCTCGAGACTTGAGCTTATCGAAATCTCGTGGTCCCCCGAGCACGTGGACGTCGTAATCAGCATGATTTTATAACCTTTGTCGAGAACCAGGTATTTCATCGGGATCCGGTATTCTTAAGCGATGCGGATCGAGATGAGTTTATCGATAGTGTCGAAAATTTCATGCGATGATTGTTCTCTTATTGGAATGCTTCACACGAATGACTAATTACGATTCTTAGATACTAAGAACAAGCATGTATGTACATTATGAAGGGATACATAAAGGTTTGGTTTAGTTGCCCGTCGGCCAGAAGTTCTTTTTATCTTTTTTCTTAGACCCAGATAACTACTTCGTCCGACTACCTAGCATGCCGCTTATCGATCGATCAATATCGGAACACGTTAGTTAAATTAAAGTTGACCACGTAAGCGAGAGTGTTGCGGGAAGTGAGCAATCTAAATGATTCAATAGTACGATAAGTGTATTCTAATCGTGATATTTCCATGAAGTATGGAGCAATTTATGATACGGTGAGTAATATATTCCACGACTCGCGCAGGCCAAGTAAAGCGCACAAGAGGGCACGCGTGGGTAACTGATACGATAAGGTATTCGAGAAAATACTATTGAGGACTCGTCTCGATATCTCAATAGTTTCTAAAATTTATCCGAAAAATCATAGAGCGGTCTGAATTCTCGATACCCCCCGTGCGATATACATCGAAGCGGACAGGATGGGTAGGAATTAATTTAAAAGAGAAAGGGCTCCAGGGCCAAGAAGGCACTGGTCCTCTCCGCTTTTCTGTCCTAAGCAGGATTCAATTTGGCCACTGCCCACGTTTCCACCTTCAAAGAGGAATCACCATTGGCGTCGTGCGCTCGCGCGTGGCTTACGCACGTGTGCGTAAGAGCATGCACGCGCACGCATGAGCGCGCGGACTCGAGCAGCAGCCCCTGTCGACTTTACTCGGTCGTCGGCCTCTACTATTAATCTTATATCGAACGCTTTATCCGTATTCGCTTTCTTCCCTTTCCCACTACGACCTCTTCAACCCTTGGACGAGGAGGAATTTTCAATTCTTTCGAATACCGCCTGAGGCAGAGGGAGCAGAAGGAATAGTACGAGCAAGAGGACGGAAGAATGACCACAGGTCGAGCTACCGTGGCGTAACTTTCATTCGAGCTGCCCTTCCGGCCTTGATTCGTGGACCGGGAATCGCTTGAAAGTGAACGCGGTTAATGTAGGATTCGATAAAAAAAAGTGGACGAGTATCGTTGTAAGTAGCGGAGCGATCGTGAGTTCGTTGGACTGGATGAGTCGGCTATTACTCGAAGTAACTTCGTAATACCTATCCAAATTCGTGGGAATCAATTTTCGACTTAACCAGCTGCGATCATCGATTTACGTTGATAAGAAACATCGGCCAAGGGCGGGTTATCGATCGTCATCTCGTCACTTCTCACAATCTCCGCCAATCTGCAATTTACAATTGTAATTCCAGCTACACCTCCCCACCTTCATTTCGTTTTCGCGATCGTGTTCTTTCGTCCGCTTCCTGTTACGGAACGCGGGGCCCGAAAAGTTCTCGTGATTAATCGTTCCGGCAGAAATGGCCAGGCTGGACGAAGGCGAGCAAGACGACCGCAAGGAGAACGTTTTCGAGGAGGACGCAGGACATTGGCCAGGACGAATAAGTAATGTAGAGGTCCATTATGCTGAAACGGTGAAGGGTCTCCAGCCGGGGTCAGCCAATTCCCCGGAGGGCCGTTAAAGTGAAATACTCCTGAATGCAAGGTGGCTGCCCGTCTTCTCGCCATTCCCTCCTTCTCTGGACCTCCTCCCGCGTCCCGACGTCCAACTCCACCAGTCGCCCTTTCCTTCCTTCGGCACTCCAGCCCTTTTCCACTTCCTCCGGAGCCCGGAGAGCGCGCGCCCCGTTCTCGTGTAGGTAAATCGTTGTTATCTGGACAGTGATAAACCCGTGAATGGAGTTCGCGCGCCGGCTTTCGGCGAATGAACGAGGGGAATGCGAAGGAAGAAGGCCCGGGGAATGTTCAGCAGGGGTAGCCACGTAGGACGCCGTCGGGGGGGTAGAGAATGGATAAAAGAGGGTGCGAATGGTGGGAGAGAGAAGGACGGATGGATCTGTTTATGCGCGCTGGTCTTACGCCGAGAGGAGCCAATGGAAGGGGGCAGAGTTGATTAGGAGTGGGAATGAAGTGGACGGATGATCTTCGTGCACCTCCGTCATTTATTTCGACGGATGGACACGGTGAAGGTGGTTCGCATAAAGGAGAAAATCGAATTTCCGTTTATCGTATTCTTCCAGTGGTACATGCGTCGCTTTACAAAAATTTGGTCGTTGATACTTGAACACCTAGTTTCCGAATACTCGAGACGCTTGAATTAACGTCGATATCACGAATTGTTTTCTTGCGTGCTTCCGGGAAGAAAATCAACCATCGAAAAGCACAAAAGCAGGGCGTGATGCGATTTTCGCGATTGCGAACGATATAATTGAATTTTCCGCTTCGCGAACTTATGGAGGCCGCCTCGATGCCTCGACCCACCCCCTTAGGGGCGGTTTCGTTTGTCTCCGCGCTCGCTGGGGTCGATAGAGAAATCAGCGGGGGACAGAGGGACGGAGGGGAACTGAGAGAGGTTGGAGCATGCAAACACCACGAGATTAAAGGAACCGGTCTCTCATAGTCCTTGGGCCGAGTTTCCCAACGTTCGAGATGTCGCCTCGAGTTACGCCGCAAGAAGGAGACACCCTCCTGGAAATTCAGAGCCATACCAATTTTAATATAACGTACCGGTGGTAGGTGGTCGAGGATCTGTGGGGGGTGTGGCGGTGGAGGTATTATTGGGTTTGAATTAACAATGACGTTCGAAATCTGCTAATACGCATTGGAGAAGTCCCACGTGAGTTAATCTGCAGTCAACTTTAGCTAAACGATAATCAGCTCCCAACAGGGTTGAGGAAGTACTTGGACTAAATTGCACAACTCACTCCGCTTGAGAAATTTCGTTAAAGACCAAGACGAAGGGAGATCCTCGTGCTTCAGAAAAAAATATCAAAATTATAATACCGAGCCATTCTCGTGCGCACTTCGCATCGAAAAATCGTTTATCGTCCCGTGCACTGTTGTTACAGGACCATAGGATCCCTCGCGTCATTCGGGGGATAGACAAGCTCGTTCCACTCGCAATGTACGAGCGAACAATGGATGGTCCAGCTAGGTAGACGCGGGTCAGCGGCCATTCCCTGATGATATTGATTAGCCGACGCCCTTAGTTAGCGCCAGCTACACTTTCTTCGGCACCATCCTCCTTTCTTCTTTTTCCTCTTTTCCGTCCCTTCTCCACTCACCGAGTTGCCGTTCGTTTCTCGTTCCGCGTTTTTCCTCCTACAAACTTCCGCGGACGGAGTCATCGACCGAAGTCATCGACTTCTTTTTCAATCTTTTTTCCATTTATTTTTTCGCTATCTCACCAACAGTTTTCCTCTTTCCTTTGCAAAATCGCACTTACTTTATCGCGCTTGCGGCGTCCTGCGAGTAAGAACGTGAGTACGAGAGAAAATTATTTTCTTCCGCCTCGGCTGGAGTGTTGACAGTAGCAAGGAATGGAGGGGGTATTAGAAGGGGATGAGACATGGCGAGGGTGGAATGGAAAGAGAATGAAGAGCGTTGAAGAGAGATGGAGAGAAAGAGAAAACTGCGTCTGTCTGACTAAATCATTCATCAAGCACATAATACCGAGTCTGACTCACATCTCACGTACGCTGCTGGGGCGATATGGTATTTGCGTGTTTCAGAAATCCGTTCTAGCGTGTACAGGGTGTTTCCGAAATCCGTACAGATGTAATAAAGTTTTGCGCAAATGTCTTTTTCACGAAGAGTGATCATTTCTGGCACATGAAATCTGCCGTCGACGATAATGGATACAACAGTAAGGATCTGCCGTCTAATAATTACTGCTACCGTTACGCAAGATCGTATTCTCATAATACATACAGAAACAAATTTATTTTTTCTACCTTCATCGTCCATCGTAGTTCTCTCTATTTTCGCAAGGCTGAGGAGAACAAATTTCGTCGCTCGAGTCGTTCCGTAAATTTTTGCACACCCTGTACCTTCCGAGTGTCGGATCTAGGAAGAAGCGAGAGTGCGCGCGCGCGCGCGCGCGCTCGACTTGCCCCTGTGTAATTAGACACTGCAGCCTGGAACAACATCCAGGCGCAGGCATTGTTCCCAGAAATTAAGGGAAATGGGGGGAAAGCCCGGAAAACTGGCAGGAATAGGGGATGCGGAGGGTCGCTAATTACGCGAACGGCCGAGGGGATAGAAGCCATTTTCCCCTCGCGTACGCATCCACACGCACGCGCATTCGCGATTGTATGGGCGATATTAATGCGAACGCGGGCGGGCATTAAATTTATCGTACATTTCCCTGGCACAGCAATCCTTTGCAATTTGATCCTCCGTCGATATTACACGACGCCGTGGCGCCCTCCTTTAACGCTCGTGACGTGCGCGCATTGTTTACGAGCTGTGAAGAATTCCCTCGGCGTATCGCGTTGCCCTTCCTCTTCTTCATTCTTCCTCTATTTTTGTTGCGTATGCTTAAACAGTCTGTGAGTAAATGGGCGAGGTACAGTCGGTGGAAAGGATAGACTAGGGTATTCTCGATTACGCGAGTGCGTTCGTAATACGAGCCGTACGCTTTATTTTTATATGAATTCGTTCCCTTTGGATACATCGTTCTAACGACGCCTTGTTTTTCTTTCTTTCTTTCGCAGGTAAAGCCTTCATAGGAGACAGCGAAGTCGCGTGGCGGACGGAACAGTCGTTCAAGAGGACCTCGCCCCTAAATCCGTGCGCCACAACGACTACCACGACGATGACAGGTGGCGGGGCACCCTTGCACCCCCACCTGTCGCCGCCCATAGCCGCTCCTGTCACCACTCCTGATCACAGAAGTCCCAGCAGCATCCACGCGAAACTGGGCATCTCACCTGGTAAGTGAAATATTCTACGCATAATATTTAATTTCTGTTTGCAAGGATTTGTAAATGTTTATGGATTCATTTACGAGAAGAACGTTCATTTTCTCGAGAAAGTGTAATTCGCAAAAATGAATCCTTCATGGGTACGAGGAAGAAATTTTCCTTCTGCTTTACCTTTTCTTCCCTCCTACGATGTATTCTTTCGTTCGAAAGAACAACGCGCACTCGAAAGCAACGTGAGCCTCTCCCCAATCGTAAGGTTCTAACTTGTGAGAAACTCGCCGTGTATCGCCAGTGGTGGCACTTCGTCGACCGTGGAGGGTTCATCGTTTAAAGCCTCCTTTAAAGTGGGGGCTCTTTAAATAATGCAATAAGCCCAATTTTATTTGCTGGACAAGGGGAGATACTTAGCCTTTTTTTTCAAGAGGGAGATAGAGGAATTGTCCTTTTCGCGGACGACTTCCTCCGTCGATAATTTAATAAGTAGGTACTTTCTTTTTTTGTACGAAAATTTCACGTTTCCGTCTATACGAGAGAGGAATATTTTCGCAAATTAGCAACGTGCACCCTCGAATGCGAATCTACCCAATCGACGTGCTTCGAAAATCTCGAGAAATTCGAGCGCGGAACCGAAGCTGAGACGGTCGGGGTCTCGGAAGATCCCTTCCTGCGAAAGAAGCGAAAGCGGATCCCAGGCCGTCCTTTCGCGGCGGTTCCTTTCGTTTGCTTAAATAAACATTGCTCGGACAATGCGGAAAAGGTACGAGGTCCGAAGTTCCTTGGCAACACGATGACGAGATCGCCGAATGAGGAGAGAGGGTGCCTTCGAATCTTCTTCTTTCCATCTCCATTCTCTCTCCCTTTTACCACAAACTTTTCCGGCGGCACGAAGGAGAGCGACGAGAGGGATAGAGAGAGAGGAAAAAATGGAAAGAGAGGAGCGAGTGGAGGACGAGAGTAAAGAGAGGAAGCACTCCGCGCGGCATGTTTAATGCATCGTTCAACATTTCCATGTCAAACATTCGCTTTGACTCGCGGAATTTAAAACCGTCTCGTATGGGCGATCACACACGTACCACACGCACACCCACGAACGGAGTCCCGATGTGTGCGATAGCGCGTTAGGCTGATGGGAAAACTACCCATCTTTATTTACCGGCGAGCCCGTGCGTCGTTGGTGAACCAGGCGTGCTAAGACTCGGACCGGTCGATAAGGGTGGAAACTTAAAAGCCACGGGGGTGAAACGCGAGACTGCGTGCGTCAAGACAAACGGAGGCCGTCTTCGATATTAAATGACCGCGGTTAGGTGGCAACGTAATTCAGTCTGTCATTGGTAGGTATTCACGGCTTCTTCTCAAATTATCTATGTAGATCCCAGGGGAATTTCGACGGAATATCGATCGCAATGGTTACTACGCGTGGCAAAAAATTATTAGTTCCACATAGACGAGTAATTCTAACTAATTTCGAACTCTACGAAGGACATTTCCGTTCTCATGGACGATAACAATTTCACGTGGTACGTCGACGAAAAGGAGGGAGGACGCTCTTACGCAGGAAGTAGGGTCCTTCCGAGGCTATTTGCCTCGCAAAGCCATCCCGGGCCGGCTGCCAAGTGTGTTTATTCGGTATATCAATAAGGACGAAGTGGACGAGGGAGCGAGAGGACGAGATACCCCCGGGATCCCCCGAGGACCTTCGTCCTTGCCCGTCGTCCTTGCCCGACGCTGCCTTCTTGGACGAGCTGATAACATTATGTTTCCTCGCGCCACCGACATATGCACCGCTCTCGCTTCCAACTCCAGAGGTATGGCGAAACGAGGGTGGACGCCCCTAAAATATTATAGACTCGACACTTTCAACGGGGACATGTGTCGCTGACCTCCCGCCACGACCCTTTCGCTTCCTACGCCTCGGACGGATTTGCGAAACGAGCGGTCCGAGAGTCGATAAATCATCGATAGGAGTGGATCATCGGGGTAATTGGAATTGTCGGAAGGGTGGGTCGAAGGAAGGATTTGATTTTTTTTTATCGTAAGAAGTAATGCGCGCGAAGCGGTGAATTACGTCATTAGAATTTTCCTTAGTTTTCAATATCCTTAATGTTACGATCTTTCTAATCGTACATTTCGATTCCATTTGCAAATTTGAAGTTTTTGTAACGGTTTCGGGAGGAAGGTGGTTGGGCGGTTTTATCAAATGGAGAAAGGGGGAAGCAAGCTGGCGGCTAAGTTATGGCACGTGTCGCTTAAAAAGTAATCTTTGAAGTCGTCGGACTGTGTAACGTCGTTTCGACGCGTGTAAACTACGCTCGTTGGATACGGAAGGAACCTTTCTCGCGTTCCACGACTTATTTCACCCTCGGGACCATCGCTCTTCTACTTCGCCTCGGTCTCTTTCCCCCTAGGTATTTAAATTCCGATTGACGATTCATTGCTCAGCCGCATTGTTCCCCTATAAGCCCTCCAACCTATTTTCGAATAAAAGTATACTAATTTTACATGTAGCATTTCTCACACGACAGCTAATTTACAGTATTTCTCAGATGAAAGCTAACTTTGCAAAATCTTCGTAAAATTGTTAATAGTATCTGTTATAGATTGTATACTCTATGACAGATTTGTAGTAATGCCATAAAAATAGTCTCGGATGTCCCCCGCTTTTAACGATACTTTCAATATCGATTAAGCGATACCTTTTACTCGACGCGTTACTTCCACCGTTTCATCATCTTTCCTATCTGCACTTTCATTACTTCGTACAGTTGAAATATCGCGCTCGAGGTCCACGCTGCTGTCCATGTGTGAGCCAATAATCGTCGACGATTCGTAAGTAGCACGAGGGGGGTTGGCCAAGGGGCGAAAGAAAGGGGTGGGACTGAAATATTGGCTACATAGATTTCGACCATTATTGGCGCGTGTAAAACACGGCGACATTTGGCGCTAAATCGATCAGGGGTGCTGTGCGGACCAGGCCGGCTGCGTCGCGCGGCCCAACATAGAAAATAGATACGCTTCTGGCATCCGTTATGAGGTAAGATCCGAGAAAGAGGACAAGGAGGACAAAGAGGCAAGCGAAACTTCGCGATAAGTGAAGTTGTCGTTGCGACTGGTGATGTGACGTAACAGAATCTAGTAACTTTAAAACGGAATCTCTCGGTTTAAGGACTTCCTTTCTCGACAGTGATTCAAATCCGGACCGATAATTTCCCTTAGTCTACGAAATTTCTTTTGAGCTCCGTCGTTACTTCATTCTTTCCTACCAGATATTCACATCCTCGTGGATGCCGAGAGACATGAGTTCGAAGGACTATCGACAAAAACATACCCGGTACAAAAAAATCTTCATAATGTTCTTCCTGCCTTTATTCAGAGGCACTTAAACATTTTTATGACCATTTGTCAAGGCGATAAGTTCACGTCGGGCCAGCTTCATTCGCGAATTTCGCCGACTGGGCCGCCAATAATCATCTGCTTGGATCACAGAAAGGCGCGCACACGCGCGACAGACTAATTGAGGAGTTAATTAGGCCATTACGAAAGTCACGCGCCTCGTACGAATTCCATTTGTCCCCTAACTTCCATGCCGGTTTTGAGATCTTCATTCGTCATCGCGGGACGCACAGGTGTTGCTGGCCCGGAACGGAGCCCACGAAATTTATTGCCCGTGAATAACCAAATGATCTTCGTGGGTTTCGTTTAACAAATAAGCGTGGATGTGTTTATCTCCCGAACCACCGGCGCTCTTAAACGCTTAGCCGCGCTCGAAGCGAACGTAATTAATGCGCCGGACGCGTATGAAATTAAAGTGGAGACGCGAAGATGCTGGGCGAGGACCAACGCGGCTAATGTTTCTTTAAACTGCTGTCGAGGGATTTCGAGGATAGGAGGGACTTAATTATAGGCCGCATGAGAGATTAATTTAAATCATACTTTAGCAGCCGATAGTTCTTACGCCAAGTGATTCAACGCAATCGCAAATTTTTCCACCATTAAGTTTTTTTGCACTTTAAGCAATGGCGATGGTATGTAAATCACCGATCTGAATTTGCCTTCAAAATTCATATAATTCACATTCTGTTACATCCGAAGGTGAACATTTTAATTCAGCTCAAATTTTCGCCCACATTTCACGATTTCCGCTCGTTCATCGTCTATAAACTTTAACGATCGATGCGTCCGTCGATCACGTTGAGCGCCGCTAGCCACGGCACAGCTAAAAGGGTAGCGATTATCTCTAAAATTTATAATAACACGCGATTTACGGTAATTAATCGATTACGTCGAAGGGACGTGCACTCACACGGACGTCGACGTTCGTGAAATGATCTTTGCGTGTATGCGGCCACCGCCTCACACGGTTGCGCGCGCGCGCGCTCGTGCGATGAGGTGCAGGCCGCACACACGCGAGGGCCATTTTTGAGATCATAATTTTAGATAGGCCGCTCTCCGCTCTCGCTGACGCAAATGGCGGCGTGTAGGCAAATTGAGGTGAGATTGGAGGTCAGGATTCTGCCGACCGTTACCGCGCTGTGTGCTGATCGTCGGAGTACCGGGCGGTGCAAAAACGATTTGCTTCTTCGCTCAGGTGCATTTTCTCTTGAGAGGGATTCGATTGGCCGGCTCGCGCGAGTTTTATCTACGCAAATTATCGAAGTGGTATCACTTTATGGAATTCATTTTATTAATCACGATTATTTGGGCGATAGGGGTTAGGTCGAGTAAAAAATTGTAATACTTTGTAATCGAATATAATTAGAAGACTCAATTAGCAGTGATACCACATTCCAAGTGATTACTGGAAGGTCTTGAAAATCATTTGCTCTTATTGGAAAATCTATGTTGGACACAAAGGTGTGGTAAAAGTAACTATACAAATAGATCGTTCTTCAATTTCTTGTTTTGTCCGATCCTGCCTCGTGAAGTGGTATCTAACGATTCCGACGTCTCGTACCAGGTGGCCTCAACTAGGTTTCTCGCGCTATCTGGAACAGGCCGAAGAGGACGATTAAGATAAACTGAACTACTAATTAAAGTGGAGAGCTGAGGTAAGCAGTCTCGAGCAGCATTGGACCGCGCATTTAAAACGCTCGACTGTAACAGCTTCTTCTAAGGGGTCGACTAACCCAGCCTCTTAGTTCAAGTGTCAAGTAACGTCGCATTTCAGTATAATTCTACGAAAAAGGTACAACCTTCCTGAGACTCTTAAGGAACTTTGTTAGATGTCCCATTTTATTCGCCAGTTTCTTCGATTGCAACTTGATTAGAAGCTCAACTACACGTACGTTGATGCCAGCCTTATTGAACAATCAGTCACGACTATCAGGATACACTGTTGCGAAATGAGTTTTCTCCACATGGCGGGGTCTCGAGCTTCCGTTCGCTCGCGGGCGAATATGAACGCTTGAAATCACCCGGTGTAGTTGCGTGCAGCCTGCAGAAGAAGGTGCACGTAGCGCCGACCCATCAGGATGGGCTAGGTAACGTGATTATTACAAAGTCCCAGTTCGTTGGCTCATCTTCCCCACATCTCACCACCGACGGCTGCCCCGAAACCTTCGCAGACTTGCGAGCTAATCTTTGGCATCGTCCGGTACGGCGTTTTCACGTGATGCTGTGCTGAAAGCACCGTGGGGTCACGATGGGACCCCATAACGTGATTATTGCAAAAGATCAAGTATGTCCGTCAATCTCCACACGTCCTCGTCGTGGCCTTTCCAAATGGCTAGCAAGAAAACTTGGGAAGCAATCGTCGTACGTTCGTCAATCCGCATTTCCTCTCCTTTTTCCTGGCTATCTTCTTGGGTGGTTACTACAAAGCACGATCATACGAAATTGACGTTGATATTCTCGAAGACATCAGATTTATTGAGTTGTCTGGTAATAAACCTTGGCTCCTAGTAATAGCACTCGCATGGAAATGCACCGAGCTTATAATTTCTTGGATTCGTTCACTCTTCCGGTACTCTCATCGTGGATTACTACACGAAGATGTCACGATATCAACAAAATTCCCGTATAGTTCGCGGTCTCACAGAAGTCCGAACACCTACTGCATTTTCCTAATTTCCCACATTTTCAAGACCAAGGCTCTTCGGTATCACCCGTTAGGTTGGTTCGCGCGAAGCAACGCGTAATACCAAGGGATCACGGTGGACCGGCTAACGTGATTATTATAAAGTCAATACGTTGCTAACTCATCAGTCGGCTCCGCCCTCTAACAGCCCGGTAATATGCACCGGCCAAGAAGTCAGTTACGCTCTATCAGTACTCGTTTTCGCTCTTGCTCGCTCATTCTCCCTCGAGTTCTTCTCTCCTCCATCTTTTGCGTTCGTCCTTCTCCTCCTCTTCCTCTTCCTCCTCCTCTTTCTCCTTCCTGAGCGTACCAACCTCGTCTTCATCGTCGCGGCAAGATGTGTTCCTCATTCTCGTTTTCCATCCTAGGCTTCTCCCTTCGACCCTAGACCGTCCTCTCTACTTACGTGGCTAGTCAAGTGTCTACCTACGCGTATGCAGCCGTCCTACTCGAGCGCACACGTAGGTGCCTACCTAGCAAGCCTCTGAGTACTTCTTGCACGTGCAACTCGTGCGCACACACATTCCTCGACACAGGATACCGATTGCATGTGCACGGTGGTGCACACAGGTGCAGTAGGGTGGTAGCTTTGCACGTGCAATATGCACCGTGCACACCGGTACAGTCCAGCCGTATCTGGTGGATCTGAATGAGCCGCACGAAATCTTCTTACCTGCAATTATCCTCCTGGAAATATATTGCCTCGCGATTACTCCCGTAGGAGGAGGTGATAAAACTGATCTCCACTCTTCTCTCGGTGAGCCAGTCGAGGCGAGACGATTGCGCTTTTGCTTTCTTGGAGGGTGTTTTTGAGAAGTGCGGTTAAGGGAAGAAGAGGGGAAAGTGAATGGGTTTGGAGTACGTGAATCGTTTGTTAGCGAGATTGGTGGATTTAATTTTATTCACGAAGGGGCGTCGTTAAATGAAATTTCAGTTCAAAAATGCATAGTTGACGTAAGTGATGATTAGCAGCGATTAGAAATTCCGGAATTTAAATGTAACGTTGCCATGAAATGTCTGCCAATGTGTCGAGCATTTCAACCAATTTCGATTTTTAACGCGTTAATAACAAAACTGTTTCTACGGAGTAACGCCAATACTAGCCTACCCCAATACTTCGTTCCACACGGGTGCATGCACGTGCCCGGTCAGGTAATTACTCGGATCTGACTGGAGGAATCCAAGCGAGCCGCACGAAATCACCAGGCCCATGCTTTCTAAGTCATCCGCCGGAATATATTACGAGGGCAACGAATCGTCGTTCACCGCGAGCCGGCCAATGAAACTATTCCTCCTCGTAATTGCGTATTTACGAGGCCGTAATCAGTACCTATTGCGCGCACTTGCGCGCTTCTTTCTCACCTCCACCGTTTCTCCGCCCCTTCGAATCAAAATGACAACCAATTAAAGCCAGCTAATTTCGAGAATCCCCAGAACTGAAATTAACTCTTGCCACTGCTCATTAGATGCTCGCTCGTGCACAAGTCCGTTTTACATTGTGCCTGTCGTTCCATCGCAGACAACGAGCACGGTGATCTATGAAAATTATCGATCCTTATCGAGCCCATCGAACTTTGACTCGCGCTTCGCTTGGCAAAAATTGGCGCACGTGCGACGTGCGTAAGCCCCGTTGATTACGAGCGTGTTTGCGCGTGCGCACCAGCGTATGGGTAGACCTACAGTCTCGAAGGAGTTACCGATAACGTAATACGAAGAATGGGGTAGAAGTAAGAGCTTCGCCATCACCACCACTACCGATACTTGGACCAACACTTGGAGCAACGGCACGTTGGCACCGAGTGCCCACCATGTACATGTGCGGAGGATATCCTTTACATGCCTCGTGGACAGCCCGAAACGCGTTATTACACTCGAGAAGGTGGTACGAGGGGAGTATCGTGCAACTTTTTTTCTTCATCCTCCTCAGTGACTAAGTTCAAGGTCAGAGTTGGGCTGGGTCACTTCATTCATTCGTGTGAAAAGTATGCATGCAAGCGAGCGAGAGGAAAAGGAGGAGGAGACGGCATATGGTAGGGTTGCACTTTGCAGTCAGTTGGGCTCGTGTACGAAGGTTAAACATCCGGGTGCATCTTCATGCCCGGCCTTTTAAAGGTATTGATAAAGAGATACATTTTTTCTCCCTTATTCGAAGAACATAAGGATCGGAGAAATTGGTTGTCGATGAGATACATTTTTTCTTAATCAATAGACGGGCGATTATTTTAATTTTCCGATTAATTTTATTAGCGATCCATAGGTGCGCATCCTAGCTGGGTGACATTTTTTCACTCGTCTCTCTAATGTCAGACGTTTTCCCCATGGCGAAATTCGCTGAGATAGTTTCATCGTGAAGGTTTCAACGAAAGCTCCGCACTACCAACACCAGGCATTGACTTAACAACGTCATTAGACTGACAGCCCGGAGAGACGAGAAGCCTCCTCCATCCTTCTGAAGCAAAAGGCGGAGGCAGAAGCGTATCCTCACCCTGGCCAGTGTTCGCACGTCCATGGTGTGTGCCTCGGGACAGGTTTTCGTGGCTAATTTCGTTGGGGCATGACGATCGGTTTCTCGACACGATGTACCTCGTGGAACGCGTGTGCGTGCTCGGACCGCGTGGGTCTCGTCAGGCAGCGCACACCGACGCAAACTGCCTGCACGCGCGCGCGGGCGAGCGAGCGCGCGTGTTCGTGGTTTTAGGGGTCGAAGGTTAAGCGGCGTGATTGAGTCTTGCTTACAAGGAGCCGCCCTTCTGCTCCTCTCGCTCTCTTCCTCTCTTTGCAAGACGGCCCTGCGCTCTTCTCTTCCTATTCTCCCGCGTCGCAGTTCTCCTGCCGCTTCTCAACGTCCTCCCTCTCGTCCTTCGCGGGGGAAAAGGAAACCATAATGCAATTTAAGCCATAATACTTGACTTTAAATTGAAAAGATTGCCCGAGGGATGCGAGGGAGCGCTGCCAGCGACGTTGGAAGCGAAAGTCGTTGCTGGTGGTGGTGGTTATGGTGATGTGTCCTGGTGAATGTGGTGGTGATGCGGTCGCTGCCGCTGATGTTCGCGATGGTCACCGATGGTAGTGGCGCTGATGGGCACTGAAAGCTTCACTGGTGATGTTTAGCGATGCTGGACGATGCCTGGCGGAGAATGAGGAGGAGGCGGAAGGAGTCGAGGATAAGGATAAGGATGAGAATGAGAATGCGGATGAAGATGAAAACGCGAATGAACGAGGAATGGAGAGATACGTGGCTAGACGGCATTCGCTTCTACGGTTACCGTTTCTACGCGCATAGGACACCATAAGCTGCACGGTTGCCCCCAGTCAAGCATCGATGCGAACCCCCTCGCAGGATCCACTTAAGTAAACGATCGTCGATGCTGATATTCTTCCTACAACGGCGTTAAGTGTTCCGTCGGACGACCTTTGCACCCGATGATCCACCCTCTTTTGCCCTTCCCGCTTTTCACGTTGGACTTCATTGTTTTTCCGCATTCGTCGTTTCACCGTCGTTTTCTTCTGACTTTAAGTAATGTCCATTTCCAAATTCACCAATTATTCTCTCGCATATTTCCAATCGATTGTCGAGGTAAAATGTTTAGCTACAGTTACTTAAGGAAATTCCATAAAATTTCGTTTCGATGCAACTGTGTAAAATCGGTGAACATGCTTGCTGGATGTAAATTCACTCTACGTTGGAACTTCTATTGCAATTTCGTCAGGAGAATAGTCGCCAATTGAAAACGCGAATAACATCGACGAATGGGTAGAGAGGAAAATGGTCCATCCGATCGTCAAGTTCCCCACGCGATCCGCTGACCAGTGGCCATCTGTTGGGTCGTTCCAGCACTGACCACCCTCTCCTCCCCCTTCGTCCTTCTACCTTCTTTTAACCCCCTCCTTTCATTCTATCGGTCAGCTTCACCGCTTGCACGCTCCAGCTTACATTTCCAATCAATAACCGATTGAACAACCCTCTTCCTCTCTTCTACCTCCTCGCCATTCGCTACCCTCCCCCCTATTCGCTCGTCAGTCGCATTCCTGCGTTCCAATCCGAGCGCGCCAACAAAATCTCTCGTTCCGCGCTTCCAGATGCGACGTGCCTCTCAGAATCCCGTGTAATCTAGAAGTGCCTATTCGTCGAAGAATCAACGGCACGCGCATTCAAAGATAGCCAACTTTTGTCGGAGACTCTCTCCGTTGTGCAATTTAACATGTTAATATAAATATACCAATTTAAAGTAGAATGGATTCGCGACATAACCCTCGTAAAGTTTGCAAAGCTAAATTTACAGGAGATTTATTTGAGTAGCCTTGTTTACAAAAATTCACCTCGTAAATTCACCTGTCACCTTTCTTCTCCGTACTTCCTGCAAGACCAATCCGCGTACCGAGCGACTAAAAGCGCAATCGTCAACGAGCTCGAATTACTTGGGAATTGGAAGATGAGCATACAGCGCTCGCCTTCCTTCTTTCTTCGTCGTGGCAGCGGCGAGGAAACTCGCTGTGAAGTGAATTCCTTCCCTCGTGGTTTCTTTCGATGACCCGCCGTACGATAATTACTACGAGGAAGTTTCCGCCGACCATTTTCTCTCTACTCGGTGGAGAAGAAACGTGTCGGGATGGCGGCGTTGGGTGGATGAGGGTGGAATGGTGCGAGGGAGGGGTGGAACGGGACGTAGAGGACGGAGAGGAGCAGGACGGGGGTTGGCGAGGACGAGACGAAGGCGAGATGATAAATCAGATAGGTGGCGGCAGCTGGTGCTCGGGAAATTGCCTCCCCATTGTGTCGGGACGTGTTATTTTGGAAAATCATCTCTCGGCTCTTTGCCTGCTAATTTCGGTGGGCCTTGTGCCCGAAATTACTACCTACTTCCTGGGTCGCGGACCCTGCGCGCTTGCCCGGTAACCCTCGGACCCGGGCATATGGAATGCGATTTACTTTCAAGTGCCAGCTTACTTTTCAATCTCGATTCTTTTTGGGCCCATTTCGTGATTTCCGTGGTGCGTTTCTTTCCCTTGTTTTAATGTCGATCGTTTGAACGACAGGGTCCTCTCCTAGAATGTTTATGAAAAAAGTTTCTTTTGTTTCACCAGCACGTGGACGATATTAGAGACGATTATAACCGAATCGTTAATCTAACGCATAAACCGTTATTACTCTTCTCGAATAATTTCCATCTACGCTTCCGCACTCCCTTTGCAATTCCAGGAAGCGTACGGTACTCTATGGCTGTCGCCCAAAGGACACCGACCGACGCATTAAAAATTCCAAAATCTACAGTCCACCTACCTGCGCGTAGGCGTGTATTTTGAATCGGCCCTAACGTCCCGCGTGTCGGGCATAGACATGTAAATGCACTTTTTGCGGATTCAATGGATGCCGCGTTTAAGCGGCGAGAAAGAAAATTTTTCGAGGCGGAACTCGTCGAGCTGACGAATCTCGGAGGCACGTATCGAAGACGTGGGCCCGAGCCTAATGGGAGTCTTAGACTTTTGGGCCTCCCCGTGGGGCCATCGGCATTAGCATGCCGAAGGCTACCTTCCGTCGATCCGGAGGATCTTCTTCACCCTCGTCCACCGGGTGTTTTACTTCCGAATGAAACATCGAAATCGGTATCTTCGGTCAGGTAGCGTCCGAGACTCATTAAGGTGGTCGACTATCGGTCGAGAGCGGCATGGTCTTAAATAACCACAAAGATTTTTTCTAATGAAGGTCTTCGCTCGAGTGCTTCCGCTCGTGAGTAATTTTCTGTAGAAATCATTACTTCAAACGGAAAGAATTACCAGCCCTAGAAACAGTTCCCTGTAAAAATAATAACTGCTGTTCGGTCATTTTCCCAACATTCTTACGTCCACTGTGGTGTAACGAGAAAATATATTTTAACCATTGTTTCATTATTTTATCATACAAACTAGCAGGTCTCTGTATGTTTGGGTGTACTGACGCAGAGCAATGCCTAAACTGTTCTATATGGATCACCAAAACATCGACCTCTGACCCCATCTTTCGACAACGGTCACGATACAGGCGTCATATGAGGAAAGCGTCGTTTGTACGGTATACAATGATGCAGTCCACTGCACCCCTGTTGGACCCTGCTTGACCCCTCGCTTTTGCGCTTTGTGCATCACAATGAAAACTTTCCTTACGGATGAGCATTGTTCTACCTGCGTACACGTGTCACGTGGAAACTGTTCGAGATTCGATACAGTCTAATTCGACGACGACGCACATTAATTTCTATACCTATTAAAAATCGAGAAATATCCTCGAAAAAAAATCCGCGCTGAAAATAATTGGAAAACGTTATGCAGGGGGCAAAGCGAGTAAGAGAATAAAATCTTTGTAACCTGAATTCTCATCCAGCGGACAAATTTTCCGAAGCATGCGCCCAAATTTCTAACGAATCCACAAAAGAATTTGCAACCATTGTACCCACAACTTCCGAAGAATCCTTCCAAACGAGCAAGCCGGTCGCGTGGCACACGGAAAATTTACTCTTGTTCGAGGACTCTCGAGCCGGAAATTTGTCGCATTCCGACCATTAAAAGGCCGGCACAATTAAAGGTAATAATTCATTGGTCGTCTCACAGTATACCGAGGAGGAAGGGGTGGTGAAGGACGTGGAGGACAAGAGGTTCGAGGGAGAGGGTCGAAAGGAAGGGAGGGCACGAGCCTACTGGCACGAGTCGGAAGAATGAAAGGGCCGAGATAGCGTCCACGCTCCACATTTTCGAGAGCGCCCATTTCGGTGAGTCCCTCGCGTTGGTCAGGCTGGTAGTAATGCCCATTGCTGTGTCCGTGTGCGTTTGTGATCGTGAGAAGGTAGAGCGCGTCGGTTTATACGCGTAGGTAACAATAATGGCCACTGCTGACCATCGGCCATCCCTGAATATTTCACCCTGTCCGATGATTCAATCCGACAATGGAAACGGCTCCCCCTCGCTACAATGCGTCGGTCAAATGCACTATTGGCAGAGTAAAGGGAGGGGGTGAGGTGAGGGAAGGGGGCGCGGTGGTTGCAAAATAGGGGCGCTCGCTTGACCCCTGGCTATAGCTGGGAAGAATGCGTGGGTGGACCCGCTCCGCGGCTCCTGGCTTTTCAAACGGGACCTCGAAGAGTCTCTTCTCGTGCGGGTGCCTTTCCGCGAGATCCTCGTGATTCTCCTCTCTCTCTCTCTCTTCTTCTACTCCTCCACCCAATGTCGGAAGAAGAGTGAAGCGAAGTTGAGCCTCGTTTGAATCAGTTCTCTTTGCTTCTTATCTTCCTTGGTCCTTTCTATAGGTACTCGATCGATATTTCGATGTTTCGTGGTAATCGACTAATTTCACCGTCACGTCGCACAATGTCCGTCGATATTTTGACAGAATGAATGTTCCCAGGCACGCACGCAAATTTCCTAGATCGTCGATATGCTAAACAGTTTTGGGTCGTGGACCAGGCGTTCATGCGGAGCCTACCGATCCATCATTGTGGCGATTCTCGTGCCATATTGGAACAGACTGTAACGAAACGATAGGAGGCCGGCTGCAGCTATTTCCCTGTTTGTACAATCGGCTTTCAGTTTCTGCCTCTACCCTACCCTCCACCCCCGCTTCGTAAGCCACCAAGTTGGCGCTCTCTCTCGCTCCAACACTCTCCCTTGCTTTTCTTCACCTCCGCAGTAGTTTACGGGCACACAAGGATCTTCTCTTTCTTTCCTCGTTCTTCCCTTCTTTCTTTCTCCGTCGCTCTCCGTCCGCGGCTATGTCGTTGTCTTTGTTCCAGTCCATCTTCTTTCCTTAGTATCGAATTTCCCCTGTGCTTACGCTCGCTTCATATCCGATTCGTCTTCTCTTCCGGTCTCGGGACTACCGTTGTTTATCTTCAAATAATGCGTCCACCAAAAAAATAGAAAAATTGGGGCGGGTCTGTTTAGTGAGGAAAAAAACTTCGTAGTACCCGGGCACATTTTTTTACATTGACTGTCCTCGAATGTAAAGGTAGTAGATCGACAACTTTAATCTGCAGGGTGCGTCATTGATAATTCGTCACTCACAAGAACCTAGTTCTACGATATGGTTGATTGCTCCGTTAATTACGGAATGTTAGCTCGCCAAAAATGCGCGACGATATCCGATACCTTGATAGGCGATTAAATTCTTAGCTACCCTCGGAACTCCAAAACAATGTCAATTCTTAAAAAATGTCTTAAAAAAATTTCCCAGGGGCTATTCGATTCTATTTTGTGAATAGGATCGAGCGCGCGATAAAGTCGATCGTAGTGAGAGATAAATTGATGAGGGAGACCGGGGTGGCGGACGTTTCCAAACGTCCTTTGTGGCGCGGGCGGCAATAATTAAGGCAATTGATTAATTAAGCGAATTAGATAATCTACGGATCGATCCGGGTGTAAAAGTAATTGGGCCCGGACGCCCGCCTTGTTCAGTTTCGCTCGCCAGGATTGTGTGCGTTCGTGCGTGTAGACTGGCTGTGTCGAGTCGGGACCAATTGGTGAGGAAATTGGCCGTTTGCCGTTAGCCAGCGCCATAATTCGTTGGGTTCTATCGATGCCGTTTAATGGAGAAACACATATGCCGAAAATGCGAACGATAATTAAATTTCCCTCGTTCGTTTCCCCGGACGCTCCGCTGAATGAAACTTAAAATATTTAACAATTGGTAGACTCTTCGGTACCCGAAGAGGATCTTACAGGATTGAATGTACTATTAGCGAAGCCACAAATACGAGTTTCTCTACATATATGCTATCAAAAGCTGATAAATAACGACGTAAATTTCATCAAGACAGAAATTCAGTCCGGGCTAAGAGTTTGGCGTGCACCAGCAATATCTTTAAAAATATTTACAACCTTTCTTACACACTGTTCGACCTTTTCGGGGATGGTAAACGTGTTTTTTTTTTTTTCCAACTCGGGTGCTTCGTCCATTTTTACGACTTAACGACCTCCAGGCATCGAATATTGCGGGCCTTTTCGAAAATTCCAATGACCGTTGAAGGAGTCGTTCCTTTTTTCTTTCCTCCCCCGTGCACGCGTCCTGCAATAACGTTGTCAGAACCGAAAGGGCTAAGGATACGGCGGAAAGGAGGAATTTACAACGACCTAAGACAACCTTTATTGCCGTGATCCGAGTATGCACATTTCCCGGGGTTAAGACGTCTGAAAAATGGTCAACATAGATTCGTATAAATAAGTGAATTTATATGTTAATCCCTTAAAGCTAAAACTCACCCTAAGGACATCTCTCCTTATAGAGTTTCTCAACCACTGTAATTTTCCCTCTCACTACTCCGCCAACGGTCTCGCCTCGATGCGACGTCTTAAATTTATTACCTCGCTGAAACGTTCGACATCCGGTGGAGCAGTGGTGTGCTCACCGGTGGAGCTCGTAGGCCGCGAAATTAAAAGCTCACGGCGGGCGCATAAAAGTGCAGGGTGAGGATAGAGCGGGTGGCCGAACGCTTGCGAGTGAGCGAGTGGTGAAGAAGAGGCGAGAGAGAACTCTATTTCTATAATTCAGCGCGATACCTACCGAAACGTTGGTCGGTCGGGATCGTGGATCAGGGGCGGATAATGTATGTACCCTCGACTGGACGTTGGGTGGGGGATAGGTGGGGGTGGAAGAGCACGTAGCCACTCGCTTCACTCTCTCCCTTTCTCTTTCCCTCTCTACACGTCTCTCTTCCTTTTTCTCTATCTTTCGACGGAGGGTCTGCGGGGGTGCAGGGTGCACCCCCCAGGCCAGCTGAGAAGAGGGGCAGTGCTGACCAACGCGGACCGACAGCTCTTGGCTCACCAGTAGACAAGTTGCCCCCGGCAGGCTAACTTGGAGTGTGGACCCGGTACGGGAGAGAGAAAAAAAGGATAGGAGGAGGAGGAACTCGTGGATAGTTTTGGATAGTTTCGGAAACGTGCCACGCGAACTTCCGGTCGTTAGGATCCTCGATATAGTTTGTTGTAGCGAGTAGAAGGGAAGCGGAGAAGAGGCGGAATCTGGACAGAAGGTGTGGTGAATATTTTTGTGAGATTGTTTGTCAATGCGACCGGTGTTTGTTGGTCACGATAAATTTTCATCCATTCCTGCGAACGGAATTTCATTTACGAGGCTAATTATAGAAAGTAATAACGCGCATCGAAGAGGGTTAGAAATTCGTACGACACGGATTAATTGTAACTTAAAGTCCTGAAATATGACAAATTATGTACGTGTAAGAGGACGTTATTAGACGACACCTCATCTCATTAAACGACGGACTAAGTTACGAGGAATACTGCCACATCATCTTGACCATTGAATCAGCTGATAACGCATCTAAAAGAAGATAACCAGGAAATAGTTCGTGGAAATCTACCGCCACTCTCCCGTTATCGCAGTTTAGTGATCAATCGCTTCGGCGGAGTGGGACGATTCACGATTAAATTTCAGAAAAGCGGCATTAAAAATCTACGGATTCTCATCAGTATCTGACACATGGCTGTATCAAGCTGACTCGAAGATCCTGGACTTATTATTAAAAGACCGTCAAGGACCGCGTCAGATCTTAGTAAGTGTCAAGAATTGCGAGCTCCTAAAAGTTCGTCCCTTCGTGTTCCTGAAAGTTTGTTGTTTTATTTCGCGATTCGACGAGTGAATTGAACGAAAGCGGGGAAGAGAGAATCGGTCGCGCGTTGACATGTGGACGAGATTGCGAGCTACAGGGGAGGCTTGCAGTTGACGAGCAGAAACGTGCGACGAGAAGGAACGACAACGTGGTGGAGGACGTAGGGAGGACAGCGCTTCTGCGTTGCTGACAACATTCGAGCGGAAATCCCACCAAGGCCTTCTAATGGTTGTCGGGATCTGTCACTTTCGGGCTAAGAGGAAGATGCACGCTGACGCGAAGCCGAGCTTTCGTATACGTAAGTTTCATCTTGAAGGAGGTCATCGTGGTTTTTCCTATCGCAAAATCGTCGATTAATAGCGTTTTTTCCAATTAAGAGAACGAATTGAAAATGTACGGCCACCTTCCCGCGCGATGCCTCTCGATAATTGAATTTACGATTCTGAAAGATCATCAATTTTCCAATTAGACTGAGGTCCCCCCCGACGACCGACGCGCGACGGTACCAGCATATATCCTGCCACTTTTGAGACTTTTTATATGTTCCACTCCCGCATGGGTCAACGTGTCACAGTCGAGCAATTCAACCGTGACTCTACGTTGGTCTTAAAATGCCAAGCCACGCTTGATTATGTCCTGCGATTAAACTTCTCATGTTCCCGGACTTTATTATTTTTTCGTTCTTCGATCGTTCCTAGTGATTATAAGATTAATAGTAGTCAATTGACCTTTCAAATAAATTTCGACCGGATGTAAATTTTCATTATACTTATATGTTAATGGCTTTAGATTTTGTCTAGAGCCAGCAAATTTTTGCCCGCATTGCTCGCCTTTACTTGCTGCCTCGAAACCATCATTCTTATCTTCTCGTTTCTTCTTTCTTTTTGCCCCTTTCTTTGCTTCGTCCTTCTCACTTTCCCTTATGCAGCGCGCCATCATCCCTTCCGGTCATCCCTTGAACCACTATCTATAATGCATGCCACGTTTCCATTGGTTCTGGGAGAGGGAAAACTCTTGTCGATCGTTGCCTAAAACTCATCTACCAAGTCATCCCAATTTTGTGAATTTCACTAAAAAAAAGTCAACGAAATATCATTTTGAAGTAGATGAGGAAATATCGTGTGAAAATAGATTTTGCCCCACGAAGATTGCATTCGATCGACATTAGTATCTACGACTGTCCGCGGTCAATAATTTTTCTTTCGAGGATTTAAAATGCAAAACCACCCCCTTTCCATGATTAGACCAGCGTGCAGCGATTGGGGTCGCCTTTGGGGTCGAGGGGGCGAAGCCTCACCATTTTAAAGTCCACCCTTCTTGCTTCGCTCGCGGAGAGGAGCCGCTCGGCTCGTCCAATTCGATTCAGATAATCTGTAGATGCACTCGAATTCGTCGCTCTCGTTCCCCTCCTTCTTTCGTCTCGTGTATGGGGCGCGTGCAATGTACTTTGCTTTTCTTGCGGCAAACTAAGTTGGATTCCTTTGTGAATTGGAAGTTCGTTTTGGGGGACGGTTATTGGCGATTACAAAGATTGAAAACATGCCGTTTATAACATAATTCGTCAATTTAATTGTTTAGTCGGCTGTCCTATTTTTTGCACGAATAATATTAGACAGGGTGGCGTATAATACACATGTAATAAAATTGAAAATATACATAAAATGAATTTTGGATTTTCGATTTTTATGTAACTTCCAGAAAAGACCCTTCGACTCACATCGCAGAACAGAAAAAAAATGTTCTGTGTAACTGCGCATATACACTTTCAGAATGCAAATTACTCGATAATTCATACATTTTCATGAAATATGGACGAGCACTTGCGGTGTTTCGAACGTAAGCTTATAATGATAGATTAATAGGATTACATCGGGATAGGTCGGGTGTCAGTCACGCTTTGCATTATCGGCGGATTTCTCGCGAGTCCATCGATTTTCAGGAGGGAGCGCGTACTTTACGTATACGCGAATTAGAGGTTTAGCATTCGGTATTTGTGAAACAGGAAATTCACTTTATCAATGTTATTTCGTTCACGGAAACGTTTATTCAAAAAATCAGCAAATAAAACAACTTTGAAGACCTACGGGAGTAACCGTATGGCACTGTCAACCCAGTAGAAAATTTCCCCCGAGTAACACGTTTAATTAATATTAACAAGTCGAAGCTTCGTTAACAAGATAAGAAACTTTTATGGAATATCTTCTACGACTAATATCTTCATGTAAATCGCAGACACGTTTTTCATGGGATATTCATAAGTACCCGTTCAACCTGCTCTCTTCTCTGCTGCTCATCCTTCCAGCTCCTCCCTTCTTTCTCACCCTCCTTCGTCTTCTCCTCTCGAACTGCACGTAACGAAAGGCCCTTCGCGATCTTGGGAGGGCGGCTTATCAGATCGTTATCACTTGATCTGACCGCGTTCCTGGCCCTGAGCTGGTCACGATCGAGGCTCCGATCGAGACCCGATCAGGCCCATCCTCCTTCTTCTCCCGCTCCTCCTTCACTACCCTTACCAGCAATACGTAGGCTTTACTTCGTACAGCACCTTAATTAAGCGTTATGAGTCCAACCTTCTCGTTAAGCAAAGTCTGCATTCGATACTGCTACCCTCGGACAGCATATATCTCGTGTAACGATATACTTTTCGCGTAACGATGTAACAATATACGTGAAAAAGAATAATCACACTGCAAAACAGTCTGCACGATTTTCTGAGATGGATCGAATAAAATGTGTTTTAGCAAGAATGCAAAACTCGTTCACCGCGTATTAAATTCTTCTATACGTAGCGGAAAAATGTTTAATAGCATTTACAAAAGTTACATGCAACGTATTAAATCGAGAAGGAAAAGAATCGAGAACGATTCCGGGAAGCCTGCCTGTCGCTTCTATGAGAATCGAAGAAGCGAGCATTTGTTGGGACCGACGAAAGTGAAGATTAAGAAGGAACTGGGGCCACTTTACTTCTCACCCCTCGTTTTTCCTGCGCCTCGCAACTCACTACCGGCCTGGAAATAATATTTCTCGTTTGGCCGTCAGTGGCAAGATGGCGCTCGAATTAATTAATTACATCTCCGCTGGCGCTGGTATCTAACTCGATTTCGCGCAATTGAGTTGTTCCTTTCGCGGAGGTTCCTTCGTCGTCCCCTCTTTCTTCTCTGCCTCCGTTACTGCTCGGTCTCCATTCTCCTTCTGCCTTAGTCGCATGCTAGACCCTTCCCTCGTTTTCTTCCCTCGTCAACCGCTACCCAGAAATCGTTATAACAATTTGCACGCTACGATAATTGTCGACAAATTTCGCTTGACTTCGTTCCTTCGGTCCCTTTTTTAATCGTCTTCGAAACATTTGTTTAGTCTTCATATATCATTCTAGGGTGGTGGTTTGATGTACCTCGGTATATGTTCCATAAATCGAGAAGAGAAATTCTGGATAATAAGGTTCCTGTTTAACGAGTAGCCATTTGCAATGAAATTTTCTGGAGGACGGACAGAGTTCAAAAGTAACACAATTACTCCATTAGTTTTACCGGAATACGAACAGTGACATTACAATTGTTACTGTAAAAATGACTTTCGATCGTCCAACGGAGAGGAACCGAATTACAAAATTTTCTGTACATTAATATTAAAATCCTCGTTACGGTAACCTTCCATTTAAGACATTTCCGCTCTCGCAAGAGTCAGCTCTACCTCCACACTTCTAAAGGAATCACCTGCCATCGAAATCGCAAGTTCTCACAGTCCCGCGCATGCACGCGCCTGTTCCTCGATTAATTGCACTCCGAGTGCAATTACAAGTAGCAAAGTCGGCGTCCTTTTACTGTTTTCGTTCCCTTCGATTTAACTCGGCGAGAGAAAGCAAATGAAACGGGCTTCAGGTGGATTGGTCGATGCGTCGGGGTGGAGGGCGGCTTCTAGGAAAGAAGAAGAAGAAGAAGAAGAAAAAGGGCGAGGCAAGAGGCATCGAAGAAAGAAGGAGGCGGAGGAGAGCAGGCGAGGTAGGCAGGCCGGCAAGAAAATCGCCGCACACGACGTCTAAATGAACGGACTGGTGGAAAAATCGGATCTCATTACCTAATGACCGGCCGGCGACTATAAAACGAGCGTTACGCGAGGCGTAACGTTCGCACGTACGGAAACGGAGTGACGGGAGGGGCGTGAGGGACGAGAGGCTGCTCGGGCATCAGACGTCCCTGGGCTTGGACGGCTGGAAAGTGTGCGGCAGGTAGTTTCGAGCGGGCACCGCACGCGGTGGTCGTTAAGCCGCAATCGGGAGGGAAATCGACGGTAAACGCGTGTGTACGAATCGCGAGTCTTCGTTTGGAAGCGGCTGCCCGAGCAGTGAATGGATGGAGGAATGAATGGGGATTGCGTGTATTCATGGGACACGAGGACTTCCTTAGGCGCTATCTTCGAAAAGATCGACCCATGTTCCGTTGGAAGTTTAATAAATTAACCATTTTTCAGGTGTCCATTTTGTATTTACGATCGAATTGCACGTACAATCGACATACCCATTTATCACCGCATTCGGTGTCCCCCCTTCGCTAGCATTCACACCTGTCTTTAATACGCGTGTAATTTCTTACCATTAATTACTAAACGCACTCGCCGCATATCTCATAAGTCAAGCGCATGTAACTGTAGAATCATCGATCATCGCGTGGTCCCCCGCACCGAGTCTCGTACCGCGCTGCCGTCCGGTTACGATTTCTTGTATACCTTCATTTTCCAACTAAACGACATTCGCGCAACAAGGGCCACCGGGATCTTATCTCCTCGGGCAAGGAGACGAGCGAGGAAACAAAGTAACATAGATAGACGAACACCCAGAGACGAAGTAACGAAAATAGAATGTATACGCGCACACACAGGGGAAACTCTGCAAAGTCTCCTCGCCCTCGTTAAACGTACGAACGAATCCAACCGGATGCCATTTTGCCCTGTCTTCTTGTCCCTCCCTCCTTCCGCTTCCTGCTACCCACCTCCCACCACCCTCCGTCCACAAGTTCGATCCACCGTCGTACCTTGTATTTCGTACATTGTATATCCTACATCCTACGTATATACCGGAGAGTTCCGGCGCTGCCAGGAGCACTCTCATTGGATATAATATATCGTCCGGATTAGCGGGTCCCTCTTATTGTTTTCCACTCTTGCGAAGAGCTTCGCGTCCCCCCTACACCCTCCGCGCGCTTCGACCCTCGCGAGCCACCCGGACTTTTGCGCCCTCCTCCACTCTTACCTTCTTTTCGTCTCTCTCCTCTCCCTTTCTCGAGCGGGTTCCCTCTGCGCCCTTCTCTACGTTCCGCCTCTCGTCCCACCGCTCGTTCCTTAGTTATAACTTAATTACAAGAAAAGCTGCTTCACGCGCGGCTGGATGCGGGCCGAGGGCGAATGCGAGGGCGGGAGAGTCGGCGCCACGAAACGATATATATTAGATTTTCCGTCATTAGAAACTTCTTGCCAGGAGAAATTATATCCGCGAGACTAGTGCGAGCGGCTGGAAGCAGGAAGAGGGGATCGCGAGGTGGAGATGGGTGGAGGGACCTCGGGGGTGGGGAAGGCGGACGTCGGAGACGGGGGCGAGAAGAAATGCGAGGAGCGCCACCCGACGGCCAAGATATTCGATTTCTTTTGTTTCCGTCAGACGGGGGCGGCCCAGAGGAAAGCCGCTCGCATCCTCGCGATGGAACAATTAACGAGCATCGTTGGAAGGAGCAGGAGAGTCGAGGAGAAGGGAGAAGGATAAAGTTCGACGTATCTTCCGATTTTTATCGTGGAAAACACTTTTATGCTGACAATTTCGCTCTCCGGCGTTCGTCTATGCGGGAGACTTCAATCGTGTCGCTTGTCTTTTCGTCCATGCCTGTTTCGGGGTTTTTCCGAATTTTCCTCGAGTCGATTAATCGTGCCAAAATCTTCTCTTGGATATCTGGGACACCGTTCGTCCGACAAATCGGGTTCTTCGAATGAAAGGGAGAACGCAATATTTTCGTTTTACCGTGTGCTCGCGCAGAATGTCGTGACGATATTCGAGATGTTAATTGCCGACAAACCTCTAATTACGGCGTAATTATGAACGGAGGCAGAGCAGCGAGAGGGCCATGCGTGGAGAAATTCCCCCAGCGGGCACCACACTTAATAGCCCGATAGGGAGGATCTACAGGAGTTAAGAATTGCCATGTTTCCCTCATACTCTTACTTTCCTCTGTCGAGACCACGTCGTCGCACAGAGGCGTCGCGGCGCCGCGGCCGATGCTCCAATTAAGGCGTTTTTGCCGTAATTATTTTTTTAATCGATTAATAGCACACTTACGCCACATTTCCATTTCCTCGTAAATATCTCTTCATTGACATCGCTTTAAATCCAATTTTTTTCCATAAAACTTGAAGCGGAGGAAGGCCCGCGTGAAGACAAAGGGTATTAAGTAACGTGACTAATGCATCGCGACAAAGCGCACAATTTACATCTCGAAGCGATCCGCGCATCTCCGCATAGCGCAATTTTTCTTCGGCTCGGCTTCAAAGCAACGACCACCGTGGCCGCGGCACGCACCACGGGGCTCAATTTAAAGCTCGTTAATCATAATCCACCGCAACTTCGCGCATCTCAATGCTCATTACCGCGGCGCGCACCAAAATCATTCTCTCGTTATATTCAGCGTTACAATCGTCGATTGGATTTCGACGAATCTCTCTTGCTTCCCCTTTCACCCTGCCACATGTTATTTCGGTTCCTCGTGATTCTCCTTTTTCTGTTTTCCTCGTGTCACCTCGTACGATACGCACGCCCCAATCGTGCGGCCGACAATTTCCAGACGAAGTTTTCTCCTACGAATGTGCGCGACTCCATTACCTCGCCGCGTGAGGCACTTATGCTCACCCCCGTTCGCTATCCACCTTTTCTCCTTGGCCTCTCTCCCTCTTTCTGCTCACGCTGCCACCCCTTTCCAACCTACAACCACGTCCGACATCCTCTCGCTCGCGAATGAGGGAGGAAAACCACCCCCTCGGGCGACACGTTACCACACCCATCTCTAACCAGACTGTTAATGGCTTGTCGGATGTGCGAAAATGTGCGCGAAAGAAAGAAACCGCTCCACGGTGGGATACGCTTGCGTTCGCGCAGTTTCCGAATGAAAGTGAAACCAAAGGAGCCGCGAGGGGTTGCGAATTTTGCAATGGAATGTTACTAATACGTCACATCTCACTTTATGAATCTTTACGTCAATGAAAACTCACACTTTATACAAATAATAAAAGGTATTGCAATAGTTCGCCCATGAGAATATTTAAAACAGGACACGTCTGTTCAAAGGAAATTTACGCGCCAAAATACATTACCCTATGAGGCTGCCATTTGGATCGACGTCACCTCATCGATTATGAATTTTTATTTGGAAAAGTGGCGTTGCCGCGTTCTCCGTAAATTTACCGACTGCGAGGAATGTAAATCATAGGAGGCAATTTTCGAATTGGCACGGCATTGAGCGAGGAGACGCGGAGAACGAGTGCATGTGTCACAGGGTAGAAGCCAATAAAAAGGGGGGTGGATATGCGCCTCCGTGCACCATAGGGGCACGTGACACCCGAACCCTTTCTAGAATTCTGCAACTGCCTCATCAATTTCCTATAATTTCTGTCCCGTTCGACTATCCTTTTTTCTTCCTAGCCCCTTTTCCTCTCTATCTCGGGGTGCACACTTTTTCCATAACACCCTAAGCACCGCCGACGGTCAGCGCGCGTGTCTCTTTCGACATCTGCAAGGGGCGGGATCGAAGAGTCTCTCTTTTTCTTTCTCTCCCTTCCCGTGACACCCTCTGTTAGTTTCTATCTGATTTTCTCCCTTCTCTGCCTCTTTCACAAGACCACTCCTCACTCCCCTTTTCGAAGTTCCCGATGTCCTCGGCCGACTAGCAATTAATTTGAAATCCATCAGTCCTTCGGTAGGATTAAGCACAATTCTGAAATGATTATCGTTCGCGATGATGATCGATCGATCGAAACTATTCGAGGGATGTTTACGCGCGTGTGTTTGTGTAAGTCACCAATTGGTCGATTTTACAGGCTGGGTTGTTGTTACGCGTGCAAACGAATGCATTATCCGCTTCTGGGAAGCGTATATCGAGGAACCTATTGAACGCGTAAGCTGTTACAAGTTTGTAAAAAGTTTCCGAGTTCAGGCGCGCCTGTACGTCTGTCTGCGTAAAAAAGGAATCGCACCGATTCCGTTCGCGCCAACGCAGCACCGACCGGTGAAAAGAAGTTCGTCGACGCAGTCGCTCTCCCTTCTCCTTAACGTTGAAGTAAGGCTTTAATTTCCGACTTACCGACGCAATTGCCATAGTTTCCGGGGTGGGAGGGCACTTGTGGAAGTGCTGTGCTCTTGGAGTGGCGGGAGTAGGGGTGAGCAAGGGGGCAAAGATCGAGGGTGGTGGAGAGAAAATGAGGAAGGAAGAGGGAGGGAGAGTGAAAGGGTGGCCGAGTCCGTTGGCTTGCAACCCTTTCGCGGGTGGAGCAACTCTCATAATAAGAGAGAAGGCTCGCAACTACCCCCCCGTCTTGCGTCCGCCGCCACCGCGCGGCACCGCCGCCCCTTCTCGAGGGTTCGTTGGACAAGGCAGTCGCCATGGCGACGGAAGATCAAGGGGTTAGAAACGGTGGCTGGCCGGGGTGGCCGGAGGGTGCCGATGAGGGTGGGTTGATTTCTTCATAACGGCCGCCATTATCGCGCCCTCCGACCGTGCCCGCCACCGCTACCGCTGCCTCCACCCCCGTGCCAACCCCTGCACCACCACCCACAGTCGAGTCTACAACCAGCAACTTCTCTCCCTCTTCTTATTCTCCTACCTCGATCCCCCCTCTCGCTGCTGTTTCATTCCTGTTTCCACCGTATCCTCATTATGTCTCGGGGAAGGGAATATTCTTGTTTTAAAAATAATCGTCTACTCTCTGGACGGCGGACGCTCGCGAATGGCGCCGCGCTCATAATTGGAAAACGTCTGGCGACAAAGGGAAAGGGGGACGAGAGTTTTGCGCCTCCTATTCTTTTTTTGTCCACTCTTTTAGCTTCTCGCCTTTCGTCGTTCGCAGGCCGATTCTCGACTCTCTCGATATATTTTTTGAGGGTTGTTTGACGATAGAAGCTTGGTATTCATATTGCTCGTGACAGACGATTTAGAGCAATTCTTTTTTTGAAATCGATCTCTCGAGTCTCGTAAGGAGTAATCTCATAACATCGGTTTACATTCTGCCCCGCGACATTTATTGTCGCGTGTCTTCCACCATTTTCGCCCCTGGACACGAAGTCGTCCTGCCTTGATTTCTCCTCATCACTATTCACGCCCTGGACCCCACTACTGGCTTCTAGTAAGGCGCGGGGGGAGAAAGGAGATGATTCCCTATAGTGGTTGGCAGGCGCGACCACCATGGAAGACGGTCAGACGTGGTTTCCATATCCGCGCTCCTGGGGGTGGGTGGATGGGGGTAGTGCATGCATATACGCGGCTGGTCCTTAAAAATTGATGAGCGGCCTGGCTCGCGGCCACGCAAACTAGATGTATCCGGACGCGGCATCTGATATTCATGGTGGTTGGACGATGGTCAGGCTGGGGGGAGGGGTGTGAAGTCGGCTCTGGATGAGGATGGGAGGACGTGTGTTGTAACGGGGTGAACTGTGTAAAAAAAATGGAATGAGCGAACAGGGCGTATAAAATGACCGGTAAGGTTCCATTCGATTGTTAAATACGGTTGGATGTAATGAGTGAATTTTTGTTCGTTACTTTATTATCCATGTACAAGTTGCGAAGAAATTTACGATTAAAATTAGCAACAAATGTACACCTTAAGGTGTGAGGATACCTTGGGGCGAATTATTAGAGGCAGTGAAATTTTGGGGAACGTGAAAGGGGGTGGAGAATATACCGAGGGAGAGAAAGCAACCCGGGTGGTTAAACTACCGCAAAGGGCCCAAATGTCAAGCATTAATATTTCAGAAGGCTTTTGTGCGCCACGAATTTCATTGGTCGCCTCTATGCTTATTACACTTATTGTTCGTGTACCGCGACTTAAATATTAAAATCTCGTTTTCCTAGCTCTACCCGCCGCTGGAGGTGGCCGTCCCCATCGCCGTTGCGAAATGCGGGGGAATCGAATGGTCAGCGAGGAATTAATGGAGTCTACGTGAAACTTCGCAATTCACGGTGTGCCCCCTGTGTGGCTGAATCACGATCGTATCATAACCTAGCAAGCCTATAATATGGTGACTCCTCGTCCAAATGTATCGCTTGATCAAATTTCCGAACCTCCGCGGAAACGAACGTCGAGAAGTTTGATAATTTTTCTTTTCCTCGTAATTTATCTGAACGTTCACAAAGAGTCTCTTTTTGTCCCAATCAATCTTATGTCTCGTGACTATCCGAAAATTTATTTGGCACGCTGAGAAATTCGTGATGCGAAACCAGAAAGCGAAAAGCCAATCCGATTGAAAATGTTTTGGAGCAGAAGAAGATCGTAATCGCGAAATTATGCCTTGCCTTTCACGCTTCTCGTCGACTCCCTTGTCTTCTGCTTGTGTTTCCTCTATTACAACCCCATACTTCCTTTCAAACTTCATGGCGAGACACCTGTCTAAGTTGCCGCCCTTTGGAACTACTCGCAGGTGTCTCCCATACGTAAGGTATGTTCTGCGGTCGTTGGGCTTGCTAGAACGATTCAACCTGCCGCACGATAAGCCGGTGAGAGTGACCTTTATGAATACTGAGGAGACGACGGACTTGGAAACTCTCCACACGCGATCTCCAAACGTCTGAGCTGCGATCGAATCAAGATTAATAAGTGAGCAAACGCTTGATGTATTTGCAACGTGACACGGAATATGAGTTATTTGTATTCACCGAGATTCAGAAAGAAAATGTTCATTTCCATGATACTGTTTTCCACGACGCGTAGAGAGGTATATAGGGTCCGTTATATTTTTAAAGATGTATATGTACATAATATTGTAAGATATAGATACGATTTGTGGCAACAATGCTTGGAACAAGCACCATAGTTCGCTCAATGTAACATCCTTGACTAACAACCAGTTTCATTATTGAACCGAAGGACTGTCCGTGGAAACTGGCACGCGTTTACATTAAATATGATGCTCGGCCTCGTGCACTCATCTAATCGTAGTCAGCGTTCGTCCGACTTCTTGGAACGCGCATCGATCACGATCGGATGAAGCCTTCGCTCCTTACAGTGACGTTTCGAAAAAACCACTCGAACCATGTGCAGAATGTATGAATATCGAGAAACGATATCGATTGTCCGATCGATCGTCAATATTCATCAGCCCGGGGAATGCCAAGTGACATCGACGGTGACGGGGCTGTTGACTTCATATTTTTTTGCAATTGCTTTACATTGCGTTCCACTGCGAATTGGAATCCGTTGTATTTAATATGAGAGAAAATGCAATTGGAAATCATTCCTGTGCCAGATGATTGTTTTAACTATCTGTCAAGGGTGGTCATGATTTTCGTGACGGATATTGTATAAATAAATAAATGTGCCGTGGTACGTCCACCACGATGTTGTATTGAAATGTCGTTTCCACCAGTGAGGCCGCCCGCAGTGGGCAGGAAAGGAAAGGTGGGATTATCTGAATACAGTCGTTTCGAGAGTGAGTTGCGGCCCCCCAGGGGGTAGTAGGTGGCCGCCCCTCGAGGTTCTTCGCCCTACCGGTCCACAGTCTGGCCCCCTTCCCCATGACGTATGGTGGTCATCTTCTCACCGAATTACTACCATCTTCCTTATCCTCCGTCGTTCTCGCACGGGATCCACATAATAGATTATTTGAATATCGATCCCTCCAACGGCTTCGGATAATGGGGTGGCTCGCACGCGCTATCTTTCCTATTTCACCCTCTTTCGTCTATCCACGTACACGCACTTTTTCTTTTCTCTCTTCTACCGGCACTCGCTCCCTCCTCAATTTCGCCCTACTTCAGGAAATTGCAATCGCGGATTCCAGGGTTCTTCCGAGCTTGACCACGTGTCGGAGGGATTGAATGCATTCTAGAATAATTCCTCGCTAGATCGACAATGGCTGTGACGTTATCGCGCACACGCGTATTTACAAGTAAATTCTTATTTTAACCGGAGTTAACAGGGGAAGCGACAGATTGTGTTCGCGATTGTGTATTCTCTCGGAGGACATCGACGGGAGTCGAGTGAAGAAATTGCTTCTTATACCATTAATGTTAAGAGTTCACGTCGAGACGCGCACTGCTCTCGTGCGTAAATCATTTTTTGGAAAACGATTTATGGATTGCGGAGGATCCAGGGAGAAAAAGAGGCCGCCCCACCGCACGCATGCAATACTTTTACAAAACCTTACCCCATCTCCCCTCGGTCCAGCAGCCTGCGAAAACGTACGGTTAAGTTTCTTCATCGACTCCACCGTCGCGCAACTCCGCTAACGAGAGCCCTTTGCACTTTTTGTTGCAGCCAGCGATGCACTCGGCCGAATCGATAAGGAGCCAGCCTCGCCGGAATCCATACAAGGTGAGTTTGTACAGAGTCCGTTCTCAATCGTCCGTCTGTCGCTGTCTCATCCTCTACCTCTCGCGTCGTCTCCCCTCATCCCCTTGCGATCGAGCCAACGAAACGCACGGGACGTTCGTTCGCTTAACCTTCGAGGACGTCGGGGGTTATGCATTTTGCAAACGAATAATGCCCCTCGTAAAAAGCACGGGCGGCGGACACGCCCGGAATTGTGCGCAATGATTTCTTACTCGTGAAATTTCTTCTCGATTCATCTCGACCGTGCTGTCGCTAGACTCTTTGCCAATGGAGTTGACCCTATCGTCGGTCGCAATTACACGCTGATGAATATAATTTGTACAATCAGCTGGACGATAAAGGTAGTATCTAAGAAAACGATAATCGAAATTTTGGAAGCGACGTTTTGGAATAATCGAATGAAGAAATTATCGACATCCGGTCGTACTCTTTTGTTTCTCGTGGCCCTCCTTCCAATTCCTTTTCCACGTAAAGCTCTCCGCAAAACCAATTGAAGCGGGTGGATGCACGTTCTTCTCCATCTTGCAGCCACCTTTGTCGGTTACATGGCAGTTTTGTCATTTGCCTCAGCGAAATTCTTTCGACCGCGTACAAAACCCCGACTTTTAACGTCGCTCTTATTATTCGCTCCCCGCGGCGCTCGACGCTGTGTCGAGGACTCGCCCCCTCGAGACAGCACAGTCCTTCGGAATCGTAAAAGGCCCGCAACGGAGACGGCCCTGCAGCTCCTGCGCAAAGCGATTTCGCGCAAATTTCGGAGGGCCCCGAATTTTATCGCTTTCTCGAAGCGGCCTCGAGGATGGCCCGAGTTCTTAGAGAGCCACGACAGTAATTGCAAATGGATTTCTCGAATTCGAGAGACCGAGAGGATGGACGGAAAAATTCAACTGCCAAGATTTTCGAAACTTACGTCCGAGCGAAGAATGAACGATGATCACTGAAAATCGATTTTTTTCTTCAATGTCCTTTTCCTCTCGATTGCGTCCCGCGATGCGCAGAAGCATAACGAAGAAAAAATTAGACACAGTAAACATTCTCGCGTGACGAAAAAAGCGAATATGGACAAATAAACGGCGAAGCGAATAAAATAGGTGGTTTCGGGGATCGAAAGGACGAATAATGAAAGTCCTTTTCTCAAGGCAAAGGAGGTGGGATCATCAAGTCCGAAGAAGATCATTGGCAACCCAGTGTTTTACTTTATAGCATTTAGACTGTTGTTTGTCTTATTGCTATTAGTCCTCCGCCAATTAGTAATTGTATTTTTAATGTCGATTCCCTGAAACGGGTCCATCGCGAGAACGCGTGGTGGGGAAGCCTTGATGGCTCCAGATGAAGCGGAGGACCCGAGGAAGAAGGTGGAAGGAGAGAAAAAGCAGGAGGGACGAAGAGCGGTGGAGCAAGTGGGACCGAGAAGACCCGGAGGAAGATGGACCAGGAGAATGGGAGGGGGGCATGTCATTAGGAGTCATTAATATCACGGACCTCTGTAATTTGACACACTTCCGATCACCTAGCGCCACCAATGCCACCCGCTCCATTTTTCTTTTCCTCTTCTTCCTCCCTCGCCTCTATCCCTCCGCATCACTGCTTTCACCCTCTTGGTCATTCTCTCTTTTCTCGTCTCCCTTTTTTTTACATGCTCTTCTTTCCTCTCTCGTTCACCCAAAGCGTCTTCTACAACCTCGTACGAAACGACGAAACCTGCTCGCTGCTATCTCGTCGCGCGCTGCTCCCGGTACCCGTGTCATTTTCAAATTCGTGTCAAAAGTCCTTCCTGGTAGGATCGACGAGAATGAAAAATTATTCGCATTGATCTTTCCGCGTCGTTCTAGCTCTCATCTTGTAAAATATTCTCATATTCTCGACTAATTTTGGAATATTTTGTAATATCTCGGAAGAAGAATTTTTGACTGATTTTTACCTCTAGTCACGAGCGTTGGTTGTTGCAAAATCGTCCACGGAATGATCGATCGATCGATCATTGTGAATGCAGGCGAGATCGATATGATTCGAGGATGCTAATCGAATCGCTAATAGTTTATTCCGCCGTCGTAGCGGCACACCTGCTCGACCGATAAGGTCAGACCAGAGATTCTTTTAACGCGAGCGCTTCATGGAGATCTCACATCAGCGGGTAGAATGGCACCGATGTCTCTCATCATACTTTCTAATGCAATAGCAAGGAGTTTTCTCTCTCTCTCTCTCTCTCTCTCTCTCTCTCTCTCTTTCCTTCTCTCACATTCTGTTTCTCGGCACGATAACAAACATCAGACTACGGACGTTGGACGATGAAAAATAACGATCACGTTGGTGTGCTTATTCACTCATATCACTGAATACTTCAATGAAAATTCTATGCAGTACTTAGAGTGTTCTCAATTTGTAATCTTAATTACAGTGAGCGTCAATAGCAGTTAATATTCGCTCCTCCGATTGATTGTCGCGAAAGGATGGAATTCTTTCTGGAATGTCGACAGACGCTTATTAGACAATCGACGTTCGTGTGAAAATAATGAACACTCAGTGGAAAATTTAACGTCAGCAGGGTAATTGTGTATATAAATAGATTGCGGCACGGTTACTGAATCGCTCGCGATTGGTTCGTCACGTTCCTTCTGATCGAATGCGACCCGTCGAATGACACAATACCTCGACTTTGCGACCGATTATAACATACTCGAACAGAGTGCCGACAAATATTTATGCTAGATTTTTCTAATGATCACGACGAGATTGGCCAGAAATTTTTGGAAACGTCAATCCAGTTGGCTCGAAAGTAGAGCTCGCCAGCAGATGTTTCTGATTCTTCAACTCGGGATTGGAATTTTCCATGTGGCTTTGAGCTCTGGATCGGGATCGTTTTCGCTTGGAATGCAAACGACTCACGCGATAAAGCCTCTGGCCAACTCGCACGAGCCCCGCGATAATACGTCTTCCTGGTGACTTTGTTATTCAAATCGACGAGCAAGAGCAAGGTGACCGTGGAAAACCGCCTTTTGAATGCTGAGCCGCCGTCTTCGTCCCTCCATGAACGAAGTATTCCATCTCCCCCACCCCTACCGATCGTGACGTCCGACTTCCTTGAGACCCTCCCGACATCATTGGGGAAGACCGTTTTTAATTTGGGGGACATTTTCCGGAGATTTATATCGTTAACGTTCCTTCTTTTGTAATTTCTTTTACGCTTACAGAGGTAGAATCCAATGCTCGATTTTGCTAATGATCCTATTACAACTCCGTTTTCGATACTTTCAATTTTCTTTCGATTTTATAATCGATCGCATGGAGATTCGTCATCGTTGATCCTGTATTAACGAGCTTTTATTATTCGACGATATATGCACTTTGTTATTCGAATGAAGCGTGACGTTTCACGAAGGTCGTGAATGCTGACGAGTCCCACCCTTCCCATTTCCAGCCACTGTTTTCCTAACCCTGCGAAACCGACCGATTCACGCCACGCAATCCCAGCCGAAGGCGAAGCAAATTCAAATTCCGAGGGTGGGCTTCCACAGGGATTTTCAGATTTTTATCGCCGATATCCACTGGTCCGTGCATCCTATAAACGGAATATGCTGATTTTTTAGGGCGACGCGCAGGACGCTCTCTGGCGCTCGTCATTTTTCCTGTTAAAAGCAAGAAGCAGTTATCGGTGAAAAGGCCGAGTTCAATGGAACAATAAAAGGTATCGATAAATGGTAGTGTACCCGAATTAGCGGGATTTCGTGCGAATAATGGCAAACGGGAACGATTAATCGCAAGAAACCAAGATGAGCGTCCACTTTGGAGAACAAGGGGATAAGTATCCTCCCGTAAGAAACGGGAATCCTCGCGATCGCAAGAGAGTACAACGAACATTTGCGCAAAAAAGTAAGCGAGATATTTCCCTCCGTCGTTTTATTTCTCACGCTCCTCGAAGAGGAACTTCCGTTCTCCTTTCTTGCTAGATCTCATGGAACTCGCTAGCAATCTGGAAGACGAAGAAGGGTGCGCGCGCAGGGAGAAAAATACTGAAGGGGCACAAAGGGTTGGGATAACGAGGATAAGAAGGAGATGACGAGATAAAGTGTCAAAGACAAAAGACCCGGAGTTGAAAAGCCGGGAAGGAAAGAGACGGTCAATGACGTTGTCGTCTACTCGAAAAATTGAGTGGTAGTACGCCACCGCGATGAGAAGAAAAAAGGATTGGGGGAGGAGGAAGTAGCATGGCGCCTTCGTGAGAACTCGTTTGACCAGCGAGCGACACGAGAGGCAGAAGGAAGGGTAGGGGGCATCCAAGAAGACAAGAAGGAGGGCGAGCGTTTATGAAAATGGCAGCGCGATCGGCGGGTGGGTGTCGGCGCCATTGACGCCCATCAAGCGAGAGAGAAAGAGACTAGCAATTAGCAATTAAACCAATAACTCTGCAATTGGTGATTCCATTAATGAATGCCGACGTTCCCACAGAAGGAAAGGAGGCCTCGCTTGCTTTTCGCCGCTTTTTCTAACCGCTCGACCTCCCCCTTCTCGTTCCTCTCGTCATCGACGCTCTTCCCCACAATTGCTTCGTAAACGTGAGTATCGATGAGAAGCTTCTCCCGTTATCTTAACGCTGCCTCTTCTCCTCGCACAACCCTCGAGTGACCGTCACTCGCGCGAACAATGGGAATCGTCTGGCAATAACTTCCGCCCACGTTTGCGATTACGTGGAGAAGTTTGATGGACTTTCGTTGAGAAGGCCCTGTCGTCGCTCGACGAAAATGAGGCGAGAGGGAATGCGACGTCGCGACGCGCACTTGCGCGCAACGTCCAACGCACCTTCCATTGTCCTCGCGGGAAAACCAATTAAAAGAACAGGAGGAACGTCAGTGGCAAATGTGCGCCGCCGACGCGACGTCGCGCTCGCGCGTAGAAAAGCGAAACGTTAATAAATTCGTGGCGGGTCGTTGCGGGTCACTACGGTTTGCGATGGTCGGGGGCGAGTGGGCGGCTCCAATGGGCTGCCGATGGAACCACGACGCAGGAGTATACAGGGACCGCGCACGGTGTCCCACGCAACGATTACACATTAATTAAACAATCAATATTTATTAAGCTTATTATCGGACAGACTTACGCGGCCACGGGGGAGAGCCTCCGCTGGACGGTATTAATTCGATTACGTGAGAAAGGGGGAGAGAGGAACGGGTGGCCAGAGGCGGAGGGCACGGCGTATTTCGCTTAATAGGCGCCATATTGTTCGTAACGACGCAATAAATATGGACGCGACCAAATGAAGACGATAAATTGTCGAACGCCCCCACTGTCGGCACCGCGTGTCCCTTTCATCTAAAGTCCCTCTCCGCCTTTAATTCCTGTTCTCTCTTTCACCGTCCGTTTTCATCGCGCTTCTCTCTTTCCAACTCTTCGCCGCTTGTACGCTCTTCGTGTCGTCGATTCGTTTTCGATTTTTTCGCATCGTACGCGCGAGTCGGTATATGAAGCCATTCGCGAATTCACTCGATTGGATGTCACTTATATCGCAAAGGGAGATTTTAAAAATCATAACAATTTCAATAGTAATTGTCAATGCTATAATCTAGGTGGTAGCGATGACTGATTGTTTTGTTATAAATTCGTATTTCAATCCTCGTTTCACCTCGTCATTGATTCAGGCTCGTTGCTTCCCTCCAAATTTTCCTATTTCGTCTCTCCGAAAGTTTCGCCGGAAGTGACGATTTAGTCTGCGCGTGACCATTCAAACAAACGTTCCACAACCCCCTTCGAAAACGCTCACCCTTTTCGTTTACTACCCCTTTACTGCTTCCTTCCTGTCTTCCTTCCTCCGCAGGACGTCGCTTATTATAATCAATTAGCACCCCGTTATCTACCAGCGCGCGATTCTATCGCCCACCCGAACGCATGCACTCACCACTATCGAAGGGTGCAACCCTCTTGCTTCGTTTTTTATATACGCCCACGATGCTCCCCTAAATACGAGGTCTCTGCAACAGGCTGATGAGTGGCAAGATTTTCCCCGTCCGTTTCCTCGTTCACATCCTTTTTCACATTCTTAATAATGGAGATCCCATTTTACGTAGACAATTTCTCGTTTCTCAAAATCGTACAAATCGATATCTTAACGGAATGTCTCATTAATCGGTATCGTGGTGTAGTTCAACGCCATAGTTTTTGTCGCTCTCTTCTCGACGATCACGATCTTTTACGAATCGAGAACGAACGTTTGTCGTAGCTTCTCTTACGGGCGTTCGACTATTTTACAAGACTTCCTCGGCTGACCCTAAAGGGCTGTTCGCCGTGGGCTGTGGGTCGTGGCGCGGAGAAGAGATATACGTATGTGCAGCGTGACGAACTCGAGCGGCTCGGAGGTTGGGAGGGAAGATGAGAGCAACGTGAGAATGGGAAGGAGAACGGAAAAGGAGAGAGAACGGGTGGAAGTAAGGAGAGCGAGAAACAAGCTTTAACCACCTCCTCCTTCCCTCTCCTTTCCTCGTTCATGCCCTTCTCCTTCTTCGCCTCCTCCTCACGTCTATTCCTCGAAGATCTTTTACGCTTCTGCAGAAACCCGATAGCCTCGTCAGCCATTAAGCCAGAACCGTGCCCGGTGAAAGGACGGAAGGGAAGGTAAAGGGCGAGAGAGTTGAGCTCGTAACAATGGTGGAAAGAGGGGATAGGGAGAAGGAGAAGAGAGGAGAGACGGCGACGTTCGGGAGCGCGAGAAAGCGAGGGGTGGCGCGGCATTCGGGAAGAAAACAGAAGGCACGTGAAGGGTAGGGACGCGAAATTTAACGTTTCTCCAAGGGAGAAGAAGGCGCGATCGCCGATTCTTCTCTTCTCTCACGGATAATCGCGAGAAAATTTCTCCACTCAATGCTCACAAGATAAAGAGATAGCTTCAAATCGCTTTGGCTCCTATGAGAAATTTTGAAAAGAGCGAAGCGCGTAATAATTTAAACGAGAATCGAAAGGTGTTCGAAACGTAGGCAAGAAATACAATGCGTAATTAAAATGAAACGTGCTCTCTCACTCGTTCGCGATTCACCCTAACTCAACGGAATTTTCTCGGAGCACTCATCTGTCACGCCGTGGAAAAGCGGTGTCGTCGTCATCTGGCCTGCGATACTCCGGTTAATGACCACTCATTTTCTGCGATCGCGTTACCACATAGGAGGACAAAAAGTCACCCCTGAAAAAAGTCCACCCTGAAAAGTCGCAGGACGGTGAAGGACGACTGAACACTTTGCGATGTCGCTCGCTACGGGGGACGAGACGACGATGAAGAGGATGGCGAGAGCACGATACTACCATGAGCACGAAGCCTCGACATCACCGCTCGGTCCTATATAATTGTCATTTCGCGGAGAAACGGAATTCCTCGTCTAGACGCCAGTAATTGTGGCAAAAGGACAAAGGACGACCTGTCCGGCGAGTCGTTATGTCCTTAGCGGAACTCGATTCGCCCGAGCGAGTTCCTACGGCCGCCTACTTCGTGGAAGGAAAACGACGGAGGAATAATTAAACTTATTACAAGGATTGAATTTTAATTGTCCCAGCGGGGGACCGTAAAGTTAATTGACCTTAATTGGAGGGCTAACCGATGATGGGATGATAGGGATGAGTCGATCTTGAGCTAAGGGGATTTGTAGAAATTGGATCGACTATACGGTTTTATGGACGGGAGAGAGTATTTTTATCCAATAGTTTTATCGAGGCTACATAATTCTTGATCTTGGTTCGGTAAGGACCATCGAGCCCCAAGTGTAACCGATTCGATTCGTCCGTCTTGATCGACCAACCGCAGGGTGGTACGTTTAAGCCGCGTCTCCACCTCGTAAAGCAACAATCGATTTTGGCCTCCGGTACCTTTCGCCATACAAGGAGTACCGACGCTCTCCACGACGACCAATTGAAGGACAACGATCGCGCGGAAGCTAATAAAAAAACATCCTGCGAGAGCCTGATAAGCCGTAGGGTATTTCACACTCGGACAACCCTTGTATCGCTCTAGGGCGCTAATGTAGCGTTATTTAACTCGGTTAGGTGCCCTTCCTGGTGCCGTGCCACTCCTGTCCAGCCACCCCACCCGAGGTGCCGCTGGAAAAATCCGGAGGGGTGCTCGTCGTCCCGTGAAAACACTGCGGGGGCGGTGACACGCATAAAATAGCGAGCAACCCCATTTATAGCGTCAGGTGGCCCAAGGAAAAAGTAAACTTTAGAGGGCCGTACTGTCCGAGGCCATAAATTCGGTGTGGAGAGGTACACCGTCGCGAGACGCTGGTATAAACGACAAGGGACCAAGGCGAAAGTTTTGCTACTGTGATAATTCTTTTTTTCTGAATTATTAAATATCACCAATGTCGATCATTTACAATGCGAGAGGTTGAAAAACTCCATAGATGCATGGGTTCCTTTCGATATTTGTCTTCGTCGCGTCGGAATATATGAATTATACTTATAATCGTCATTGTTCCTTCGAATTCGATAATATCGATTTGCATTCATTCGTCTTGGTATCGATTGCGTTGGGCAAAAAAAATATGTGGAAATTCTTTGTACATCGTTGACCAGTGATGCTCCTTTCGGAATTCTTTGGAATCTCCGTTCTCGTTTCAGAATGAATATCGGAACGGTTAGGTAGCACGTGCCAGAAGGCAATATCTGGCGAATATGTTAAGGAAGTCGCATACATCGGGGTCAGTACAGCGTGAAAATAGAATGTAAAGTGCTTGGGCAGGGGCCCTTCCGAATCGTACGCGCGCGCGAGCGCACGTCCATGCCGGTCAGCCTGAGGCGCAATAGGGGCGGTTTCCATGGGGGCTTGGTTTGACGTGTATGACGTGCCGGCCACGTGACTGGCCTGCCAAGTCGACAATCACTGCCCCGAACTACGCCAGACGAATCTTAAATGTGGGATATTCAAATAATCCCGCCACTTCTCGCGCTCCCTCCCTCCATCTCTCCGTTACTTTACTTTCGTTCTTCGCTCCCTCGTGATTCTCTGCTCCTTTCTGCTTCTGGTCTCTCTAGAATCCATTTCCTTCTCACCCATCGCGCTCACATTTCTCCATCCCCTCTTTTTGGTATTCCTTCGGTGATACGCCGGGTCAACCGAGAAAGGGGAGGGGAAGGAAATTGGAAAAACTAAGCGAAAGAGGATCACCATTATGCCAACTATTTTATAAGGGTCGGCCCTTTCTACTTTCTGCTTATCGATTAGTAAAAATTTGGAAGGATCATCGATGCCGGTTAGCATGCAGATACACTGAGTCGTACATCACTGCCAGACCAGTGGCAGGGGTACCGATTCCGAATGGACCCAGCGGAGTGCTACTGTGAAACTCCCTCACGGAAATACTCTCTTTTATATGCATAGCTTCATTTCCTTATCGGAAATTTACAGCGAACGTGGCCGCTGTTCACCATGGTTACATCGGTCCATAGGTCCATGGGTGTAGATGACGCAGCGGCATTATTGCACATAAAACGCAGTTTCTCCAGTTGAAGAAGTGTCATGAAGTCCATTTTTTTCAATTATGGCACACGCTTGATGATTTTTAAAACCTTTTTGGGTATCCATTAAGAATACTCCTTTTTTTTGTGATCAAGTTACTTCCCTCCGAACACCACGGAACCATCGAAGATTTTCGAAGCATCTGCATCGAACCACCCACACCTTGGTAAAAACACACATGTGTGCCGTTACGCGTCACGTACAAGGGACGCATAAACGCGGACTCATGTGTTTGGCCGAGGAGCACGTGCCAAAGGGTGTTGGCGCATAAGTTCCACGTGCTGCCTTCCCCGTGGCTAACGGTATTGCTTGTCGATGACGACGATGACTAGAAGCCGACGACGATTTAACCGCTAGGCTCACAACACTCCGCCGACCACGCATCTGCCTAGATCCTCCCTCTTTCGGCGGCCTGGACACGATCCTTTCATTCTCGTCGGCCTCGCTGAGCTTGTGCGAGGCCACGCACGAAACTTGATTTGGGGTTTTAAGTGATCATTATGGACGGGATCTGCTAGCACGATCTAACTTCGTGAGTGGTGGAAGCCGCGAATTTTTACATCCTTGGAAGTAGAAGTTTGTGTCTAAATTTCATTGCATAAAGTATCGGGTTAGAGCAAGTCTGTGAATACCTTGTCGAGACAGATGGAAACCTTACGTGACTTGAATTTAATCTTCCTCCATTGTCTTCGTAAAATAGAATTCTAGTCTTCGCCGGCATTGCCGTCTCAATTCGCAGGAAAATCCTTCGAAAGAAACACCGACTGACTGTCCTCGTACTTATCCCCGGCTGCGTACGCTCGTGTGCGAGAGACGAACCGAGACGTAGTGATGAGAGGAGAGGGGAATGAAAAGAGGAGGGAGCAGGGCCACGTGCCTTCGGTAGCACGCGACTAACCTAACGGTTTTAGACTCACCCCACGGGTCGCTCGAAAACCAGTCCACCCCTTCTCTTCTCTCTCTCATTCTTTCCTTCCTTCTCTCTATCTCTCGTCACCCTTACATGCGGTGGCCCGCCGGCAGGAGCAGCAGTTCAAAACACACCGGAGGAAACACTGTTATTCTATTGGCTCGAATCTGCCCCCTTCGTTTCTTTCCCCTTTCGACACGTCGTACCTCTTCTCCCTCGTCGTAGCTTCGCGCGCTTTAACTGCTTAAGCGTCTTCCTAGGCCGCGCAACGGGAGGGAGCGATAAGTTGGACAATTGTTTTGCGTTTTTTACCGCTCGCTCGCTACTCGGCAAGGGTACGGACAAACGTGAAGAAGGAGGGGGGAGCTAGGGGTGTGCACATAGTGGTTTGATTTGACGATGGATAATCGAGAGAATGGAGTTTTTAAAATGGACGTTACGTAGCCGTGAGATTTATTTAAGATACGCTTGAAGAAGTGCTCGCAAATTCCATTTTTATCGTATTTAAAGACGGTGCATTTACAATGTGAAATAATAGGTTACGTATTATTATCGATTATTTGTTATTAGGCGTTGTCGCACGATAACTGTATATTGTAGCGATGCATATGCGAACTTCCGTAGGCTTACGTCCTTTCTCCTCCATCCCCTTCTTTTCTTCGATTCAAACCATGCGTTTTGGAAAAGGAGCATAATCGAATGACGCAAGGGCCTAATAAAATCGTAAGTCGGCTGACAGGCGGGACGCATACCCCTGAATAATACCGCCCGAATTCCTCCCCCGTATGGACGTCGAAGGAGTGGGAGAAGGTTGCATTGTCGTCGTCTTACATAAGAATGGCGACGAAGAAACGAGAGGTGTTGCACATATGTGCTAGCAGGCAGATGCTTCGTTTCACGAAGATGCGGAGGATCGTGGAGAAGGAAGGAAGAAAAAGGACGAGTAGGTGGATGATGCGATTGGTCTTCTTGAGGATGCGCTCGAGGTTAATGGAAGACTAGAGCGCTGTGGTAAGGTTTAGAAGACCAAGAAGTGAGTTTGAATTTTTTCTCTAGTTCGTTATATCGTTGGTAGGGCGCTGTGAATTGCAAACGCGGATCGGAGCGGCAATTTGCGCACACTAGAGAGGTTTCCGTGAATCGTGTTGAGCAATTTGTTGCTAATTAATTCCTAAGAAACGAGAAAGGAACAACGAGGTACTATGAATGGAGGCGCGTGAGAATTCCGACAGAAACTATCGAGGATGAGCGAAGTGACAATTGATTTTTCTTCGTCTTAGGAAATATCCTGCTGTTTATGCGCTTTTTTTTGCTAAATTGCCTGCAACGCAAAGAGGGACGCACAGAACAGGGGATCGACGAAGACACGCGGGGGCGAGTGTCCCATTCCACGTTTTCACCGGAACCACAATCACCCGAAAAGTTAAGCTTCTAATAGAAGTGAAACTTTTATTTCGCGTTACGTCAGCCACACGATTACTTCGCCAACAATTAGAACTGAGCTTTCCAGGAAAGAATTGTCGCGTAAAATAATTCCCAGCTCCAATTACAACTTCGACACGAAGGAATAAAAAAAGTTCCATTACTTCGCGCAAAATTAATTTCTACGAACTCATTAATGACACCGAGGAGAACCAGTTCGGTTTAACGAAACGGTTCACTCGTACACGTAGCACAAATTAAGAAAGGGACGAGGAATGTAAGGATAACGAAGAAGAAACGAGAAATTCAAAGAATGGGTCGGTCGACCAGTAGTAGAGGAGGGGCAACGATCGAGAAAGTGCGTCGAAAGCAAATTAAAAGAGGAACACCTTCGCTCGCGAAAGAACGATCGTGAAGAGAGTTTCGTATAGGAGGATGGATCCGACGCGCGCATAGGAGAGAATAAGAGAAGAAATAGGGTAGAGAGAAAAAGCGAGAGTGAGAGACGATGAGCGTAGCAGACTGGGCGGGGGTGCGGAACGAGGGATGCGACCGCGAAATCGGGCCGAGCCGTGAAAATAACGATTTCTCCTTTGCGGTGCGGTTGCGTTAAAGCGAGGAGGAGCGGGCCCGAGTTTGACGAGGCCCACGGGTGTTACACGGGCCCTGCGTGACTCGCCGATATTTTTCCCTGTCCGTCTTTGGCCGATCGATATTTTATGTAGATCGCGTCGAGAGGGAAACACGCCCTCGAATAGCCGCCCAGGCTATTCTCCCGCTGTTGCAGGCGACCAACAAAAACCTTCCTGGATCCCACGCAGCGTATGTATGGGTGGAGGGTAAGATGTGCGAAGAGAATTCGAAAGTGAGACGGAGAAGAAGGAAGAGCAGGAGAGAAGATTACCGGTTGGGTCGAGGAAGATTCCTGCGTGGAATTCGTCTAGAAAATGAAAGTTCCGATGGAAGGTGTGCGCGGGATACCAAAGCCAGTTGGCATTCGTCGATCGAATCGAGCTGAAACGGATGAAAACAGTTTCTACGTCGACCCTAAAGTGAAGACAAAACTAGTTCTCGGTTGGACTTCGATTAACATGCTCCAGATTTTGCGAAAGGAAATTTCTTTCGACGGAACGACGGATCGTCTTTTGGAATTTCCAAATTTTGCCTATTTTCTCCAAAAGTTGTCTCCTTGTTTCCACTCGTCCAGCTCACCTTCTAGAAGTTTCCGAGTACAGACAAATCTTCGCTTCAGGTGCGCCATTGTGACGGAAATACGTGTGCGCAGGGTGCATCGCCACCATCGAACTGTCCACCGTGCAAGCTGAAGAGATCGTTGCAGGTCATCGACTCTCTTTCATCGACGAATCGGGCCCTGAAAAGAGACGCATACTGAGGGAAATTCGGGGTGGTTCCTGGTCGATCGCTCCAGCCTCCGGATTCCCCGTAGGTTCCAATAAACTGGTGGAAAAATAACGGCGAGTCCAGCTGCCGAACCCTCCTACACCCGAGGTCTCGCACAGTCGGAGCACACGCATGCACAAGCACGCCAATAATAAAATCGTGCGCATGCGCGTGCGTGGGTGTGTGTGTGTGTGCGTGCGCCCGATTTTCGTCACGTTAGCGGGTCGTGAATGTGCGTGGGTGATGGATAGACGGTTACCGTGTCACTCGCGCGGACGTTAAACGGACTTCAATGGATCAGAAATTGCATGGCTCCACCATTGTGACCCAGGAGCGTGTGACATGAAGAAGGAAAGAGAGAGGGAGAAAAAGAAAAGAAAGAGGGAGAGAAATCTGTACGCGTGTATGTGTGGGCTCGTTGATGGCGTTGCAGATGCAAAGAGTGGACGATGCATCGGGCAGAAGGATCGTCGGATAGGATCTTCCTGAGTGGGAATTTTTCTAGGCGGTCTTTTTAGATCAGGCCATTCCACTTGGTTGTGAGTGATTTTCGTAGAAAGAAATCCGTTATTAGAGATTTTCTACCAGCCCGCAGTGGATTCACACAGGCGCACCTTTACGAGAATCTTCTCGATTGATCCTGAAAAAAATTCTCACGGAGCTGGTTCCACTAACGCTATCCAATGTACTGCAAGGGAAAAAAATATACGTTGTAACTTAGAAGGATACGTTAGAACCGTTGGCTTTCCTCGTTCGAAAGTCGACGAATCGCGTCGCTTCGAAAATTTATCGCGAAGATTCGATTGGCCTCTGCGACAACGATGTCGCAGAAAAACGGTAAAAAATAAGAGGAGGAAGTGAGAGACAGAGAGGAGAGGAGACGCGCGACGCATCCATGCGCGCGCAAGCGCGAGAATTCGCGGGAACCAAGGTAAAGGAAAAATGACGGTTACCTTATCTGCTACGCCACACGAGTGCACGCGCGTGTGCGTGCGCGAGCAGCACCTGGTGACTTACGCGTTTACCTTCTTTTTTTCTCGCCCGATGTACCACGAAGAAACGCAGGACGACGTGAGAGAGTAGATTGTCCCTAAAAAGGGTGGAAAGTAGAAAAAGGGAGAATCACCCCAAAAAATTCGTCTCCCGTCTTTCTTCCTCCAATTCGTTTTTGGTTCTGTTCTTCCTCTTAGATTTCTTTCCCCGCCGCATCGCGACCGGACGAGCACGATAGATTCTCACGGGAGGGAAAAAATCGTAATTTTCTACAAAAAAAGGGGACACCGGGGAACGTCGGAACGATGCAAATTTTAGGATGAAGAGGGAAACGTGAAGGGTGCGCGATTGTGCATGTGCGCGCGGGTACCTGCTTCCGTTGCGCAGGAGGGGTGTTGCAGGAGAAACGAGAAAAAAGACACGTAAGAAGGGGAAAGTTTCTCTCGAACTGCGAAGGAAGAGAGGACGAATCGCGCGAAAGGGCGCTAGTAACCGAAATTTCATAGCGAATCCACCAATCGGGATCGTAGGATCCTTCTCGTTCTCTCTTCGCGCTCTATCCCGCCTGGCCTGGCATCTTTCACCTGATCCGTAACTTCGGCCCTCTCCCTTTTTTGGCAATTTTGGAGGAATCCAGGTACCAACGAGGAGAAGCGAGAAGGAACGCGGAAATTTGTGTGCGTGAGAGAAATGACGACGGAGAGACGCACCGATCTTCGAACCCTCCTGGTAGTCCGATTCTCAGGATTCACACGATTTTGAATTTTTTCCCATTTTTCTCCCTTTTTTTCCGGTCCCGTCCCTTCTCGCACCGAGCTCCCCGAGAGTGGCCCCTCCATTCGTTTCTTCCTTCCGTAAATCCCCGGACCATCCCCACCTGCACTCTCCACTTTTTATCTCGATGTTTCGCGCTCGTTTACCTTCGTTTTCGGCACTCTCCTCCCCGCTTCGGTCTCGTTCTCTTTCTCGCTCTCGCACTCGTTGGCTATCCCGGCCTCTCCTTTATCTCGGTCCACGGCGAAATCAGAAGGCGATGGGAAAGTCGGCGAGCGCTACAAATGGTTAAGTGACTCCTTCCTTTTTTTCGTCCTTCGGTTCGCTGACCCTTCTGGCCCTTCGCGCGTTCCTCAACTTTCCCACAAGGAGAGACGCATCGAGCGTCCGAGTCAGGCCGAGTGGATGATTCGGATGTTTGGTTAAGAGTGACCACCTTGCTCGAATTTCCTGCTGTTCATTTCACCTGAAAAAGGCTCCGTTCGGTCTATCGGATCGACGCGAAGTTATTTAGATCCGTTGATGATTTTTGTACTGAAATTCGTGCTTCGGTATGTAGATCATTTTTTAACAGTGCTGCACGGATGAATGCTCTTCTTGTCTCCAAGAACCTATAGCAGACTAAGTTCCTTCGTTCATCCGCCATATTGCAATGCCATTGGCTCAAATCCGAGTACGTCCGCGTGAATGCAGCCGCTTGCATAAACCTCCCGCATAGATCGCCAACGAAAATCTCATTTCACGGTGAAAGAGAAAAAAATCGGATGGCAACCCGCCGCCTGCGTAGCGAAGCAATTACTACGGCGAGGTCCGTTCGTGGACCGGAGCGACCAACCAATCGTCGATGACGCCCGGGCGCGGGATCTCTCGAAACCAAACGAATCAGTTCCGTGTTCTTTTGTTACGACAATCTACGTACCAAGAGCAGCGTATAGGGAAGGAGGCCATAAAAATAGGGTAAAGGGGTGGCGAGGGAGGTAGCCGGAGGCAGTCATAAGATACGATGATGGATGCCTCGAGGGGTTGTTTTTCGCGGGGCACTAGAGATCGGAGGCATGAAGGGAAGGCACCCCAGAAAAGGGCAAAGGGTTCGCCGCGTGCATTCGTCCAATCCCTCTCGACTAGCCGTGGTGGGCCGACCAATCGCCGGGGCCTTTGGGGTCCGCGCGATGGTGGGGAGGGTCGGCGCGCCCTTAGGGGCCAACGTTGCGTTGCGTCATTCTAACACTCGTTACCTATCGGTTCCACGACGCGGATCGTCGCGGTGACCTTCGACGCTCGTCGGGTCTGCCACCTTTGACGGGCCTCCTGCGTGCTCGAGATCCTCGCTCGACGGCATTCGAAATACGCTAATTCGTAAGAGAGAGTATTGTATAACGAGGACCACCGAGAGGTGCACTTGACCGTCGAATGGTGAATCGTATTTTGCCGAAGAAGAGGATAGTGGAGAAATAGAAGCGTGACAAGTGTTAGCCAATGATATCGAAGTAATGTGAAGAATTCGTGGGATAGGAGAAGATTTTTTTTACGAAGGAAGCAGCTGGTCCTTTGAAAAGTATAGAATATACGGAGAACCGTTCCTTGGGAGAGACTGGAAAGAATATTTTCATCGACGCACGAGTTTCTTCGCGTCGAACGGAATGAAGGGCCGAAATTGGAGTAGAGTGCGAGAAGTCCTGACATCAAATGATCGAATTTCTATAGATATCGTATGAAGTATTAAAAAAGTATCGGAGCGTTCGAGTACGGGTTGATCTTCGTGCTGGAGCTCGAGGGACGTCTCGATGTGACGAAGAGGACGAAGGACAAGGCTACGATGGTCTTCTTAGAAGACCCGAGGATGATCTTTGCGGACATGCGCCTTCATGCCACTAGCACCCCAACCAGCACCCCCACGCGTTATCACAATCATCTCCATCATCATCATCGGAAGTACAGGCCGCAAAACAACAATGACTGTACGAAAATCGGAAATATTATTCTTTTGTGCGGCATTCCTAATTTTAACTCGATACGTATTATAGCATCTTCTTACATTATTTCTCCACAATTTCACACCTTTGACAATATAAATGTATTATCGTAAATGTAGGAATTTCGATAGAAAATTATCTTTTTGTCCATAGTTCTAGTTTGCAAATGATTGTGTGCAGGATGCTACATTAACAACATGTTTAACATTTTATTCATCGTCCTGTATAATACTCGTATATATTTATTGAAATTTATACCGCGTATCTAATAATGTATTCGCTATCGGTACGTAGGCAATTCCGACAATATTTTAGTAATATTCAAAGTTCTGTGTTATTTCAGACCCTAAATTCAGCATTTAACGTTTATCTTAATAATTATTATACTTTTTTCCAGATGCCGACCTACATGGTGACGTGGATGGAGCTGATCTCAGTGGAGACGATAGGAGTACTGCGAGTGACATCCAAGATGCCACCGAAGCTAATCTCGATCACGATTCCATGGACTCGGATAGGGAAGCTCTCAATCTGGTTAGTACAAATATTAAAATGGCACGAACCATTTACGCAGATATTCGGAATATTTTCAAAAGTTTCCTATCAGTTTCACATTTGTTTATCCAATGTTTACTACTATATGCGCAGCAAACACTTGACTAAATCAGCTAGTACTAGTCACAAACTTCATTTATAAGTATTGCCAACTTGCCAGTAAGGGTCTACAGGTGTCGGATCGCGTCGCGTGAAATTATTTATCTCACCCCTTCATCGAACAGGTGTCAATATTTTTATACCTGCCCGTACACCTAAGATAAAATCTACGCACGAAGCCAACTCGCCTTACCTACCGTCGGCGCGCTGTGCCTCGCCTTATGATAATTACAACAAAGTATATTACCGAGCGGAAACAAGGGTACGCTGAATACATGAATGCGAATTGCAAGGAAATATACGAAGCAGGCGGAATTTTAATATTCATCTCTCGTAGCTTCTTCTTCCTCTTTCCCTCTCCTCTACTCTTTCGGAGAAAATCGCGATACCAGCCGAGATGTACGATGCTAATTTTCGCGAGGGCATCCGTCTTTCGTAACAGTAAAATTACACGGTCATCGAAGCACTTCCGCCGTATGTAGAACTGGGTTTTTCTTTTTATTTACTTTTGTATGTAGTCTTTGCGAGAAGAACATACCCTGTGTGCGATCAATATTTGACGAAAAAATAAGAAAAGGTACTGGAGACAGGAGGGTGGTTCTGGATAGCGGAGACGAGGTGCACAGGGACAGGGGGGTAGGTTCTATAAAACACAAAGGCATGGGTTGGACCGTGGTGACCAATATCTTGACGTGGCCGACTGTAAACACGCTCTTTGTACGACATCCATTACTTTGTAACATTAGGGAGACTGGTTCCCTTGATACTACGCGTTTCTAATTCCACGCTGGCCCGTGATCTCACTTTTAATCTCCTTCGATGCAATATTTTATGCGTTTGAATTTATAATTCAACGATATCGTAGCCAATTGCCTTACTAAACGGCAAAAGGATCCCCTGATTTTCCAGGTCACGGATGTATCCCACCGGAACAACAGCAGCGGGACCAGTGGCAGCGCATCCTCGCCGAGTTCCGGGGTCAGTAGCCAATTGACCGGCAGTCACCACCAACAGCAACAGCAACAACAACAACAGCACACTGCGGGCCAGCCGGGCAGCAACAGTTCACAAGCGGCTCTCGCTGCTCAGCTGGTCAGCCAGCAATTGCTGATGCACGGCTCCTTGGCTGCTCTGGGCCCGCAAGAAATTCAGGCGCTCGCCTCGACGCTCCAACAACAGCAACAGTCACTTCAGCAACAGTTGCAGCAATTCGCGATGTTCCAGCAAGCGAATCCTGCGGCAGCGGGCCAGCTGCCGGCGCAGTTCTTCCTACAAAACCAGGTTTGTGTTTGTACGATAGAAAAAAGAACTACTTCTATTAAGGCCGCGAGCCGTAGAAGGATCATGCGGGGTTAGGCGATTCGGATTTTCGGCTTACAATGGTTCAGGGTCGATTTAACGCATTGATATTTCCTATCCGTAAAATTCACGGTGAGAAAAATTATCACTGCAAGGCAAACTTCCTATCTCTACGTACGATCTGCCAATTAATCATCCCTAGCACCACATCTCTCCACTTTCGACGATCATTAAGCAGCGGTGATCGATCGATCGCAACTAGTAGTAGGTGGCAAGCAGTGCCCTGCTCGTCGGCGTCCTCTCATTGTTCCTCCGGTGCCCTATACTTTCCAGAATTACCTTCCTACTCGATACGAATCCGATTCTAGTCGTCGTCCTCTCCTCTCTCGAGATCGTGGAAGATCAGCGTGCGAATCCTGTGGACTACGACGACAAGGACGGCAAGCACGCTCGCGTACATACGTCGCCTATCTGATCGAGCGAGGAGAAGAGCAGAGGACCTGACGACCACGACGACGACGACGACGTCGACGTCTTATTCTCTGGTGGACGTCTCGCACGATTCGACATCGAGATAACTGGCCTGGCGCTGGCACAAAGAGAGACAGGGTTCCTTCCTTCTCTCGTTAAGGTCCCCGCTTTCACTGATGTAAGGCCCGCCCGTGCTTAGGAAACGTCGACGGTCGCCTGCTCTCAATGGGGATCTCTGCGCTCAATTATCTCAAATCGTGCCTTTCTCCGCTCCTTTCTCTCCTTCTCTCTCCTTCTCTTTCCCTTTCTGCTCCTACGTACTTTCGTATGATCTCCGATACCGTATGATCTCCTCTCCCACCTCTCAGCAAAACGTTTCTCGAGAAGAGATGGGTTTGGGAGGAAAGCATTCGTTTTTTCATCGGTTTTGGATGTTTTTTTTACACGGAGCTTCCGTCAAATCGAGTTGGATTATCTGATCGAACGCTTCGTCCTTCAACGTCTCTTTACCCGAGAGTTCATGAGATCGGAGATGCGCGCGTTGGCCGACGGTGGCAAGTCCTTTAGAAACGGTTTAGAACGGCGTCCGAATGTCTCGGGAAATACTTTCGCTAAAAGATATGTTTTTCTCGGTTCCACCGAGACATCATTTTTTCAAGTTCGTCGATGGTAAAGCACAAATTTATCACCCTCAGGACCTTCGGTATTTTACGTTCAATCCCCACCTCCTCCGTCAGGAGGTGATCCGCCTGGTCGGATCGAGACGAGAAAAATCGATATCCGGCGGGACGATGAAAAATGATCCTCCCTTCCTAACGTCAATGATCCCTCCCTCCACTGTCGGTTACCTTCGTCGCTTGCGCAAGCAGTCTGAATAAGGGGGCCCCGGACCGGCAGTTACGCGAAGGAAGAGAATAAAAAAAAAAATAGTGAAGAAGAGGGAAAGGAAGAAAAAGAATCCCCCATAGAATTTTGCCAGGCATCGCGTAAAGACGCCGTTGCTCTAGACTAGACCCGGTAGATCTCGGAAATACTAACAAAACGACTTCGAACTCTAGCGAATTTAATGGCCCACCCTCCCCACCTCCGTTTCGGCGCTCTCGGTCCTCCTATACCTGCGCATTCTCGGCAGGCGGAGTAGCTCCTGGGCCCTCGTGTCTCCTTTTGAAAGGGCACGACGGTGGTGTGCGCTCCTGGTGGATCGTGTCAGGGCCCTTCGGCACCTTGCCACGGGGTGCCTTTTGTTGCCTCACACGTGGCCAGGGTGTATTTCTTATTCCCTTCTCCTTGCCCTCCTGCACCATGTCCGCTTCTCTCTCTTCTTCTTAAAAATATCTCTACTCTTTCTCTCTATTTGCCAGCTCCTCTCCCTCACCCCAAACTCATCCCTAATACGAGACTCCATGAGGCGTTTTTTCGTCCCCTCTCCTACTCTTACCTGACGGCCTGCGTCGGTTTCTTTATTTTTTTCTTTCTCCTCGCCGTGGAAGCGGGCCACTCTCTACTCCCTTGTACCCCACAATAAGGAGTGTCTTCCGATCTGCGGAGCAAGGGTTGCAACCTGCCCCAGCCACCCTTCGAAGGATGTTCGTGTGTATCATACGAGGGTTTCTCAATCGGATATATTCCATTCTGCGGGTTTCTCGTCTTCTGGGCCGAAGGGGTTCCTTCTAATCCGCCGTTCTCCACCTTTTCTCAAAACCCCTTCACGGAAACCTTGCATTGTGCGCGACACGCGACCGTACAAAGCAAATCCGTGATTATGTCCGCGTGCGGCAAGAAACGTGTAGCGGGTACTAGCTGGTTACGTTTAAATTTGAAAAAATAGTTTCCAAATGGTTCGAAGGCTAGGTAGCCTGAAAGTAAATTATTAATGTATTCTACCGCGAATGACATAGGTGATAAGTTTTACTCTAATCGTGCATACCGAATGCAGAAACGAAATGCACGTTTCTACCTTTCTGCAGATTACAATTCTTTAACTCAGAAATAGCCTTCGCTCTTTTACTTAAAGATATTCAGAGTATTGTTGCCAAATCGGGCGATCTTACCCTATAAAATGGATCGTGCTCCTTCAACTTCGTCCCCTTCTTCACGGATCGTATACTTATATTTTTATGACGTTATGGTTTTAAGAGGGGCACGCGACCTGCACGATTGTGCACCCCTTCCTCTCAAAAGAGGGTTGAAACATACCCCAAACCCTTTGCACGCGATGCTCTACAAATATAAAAGCTTCCCGATCGGATATTCTCTTCTGCGGGCTGTCGTTCAAGGAGGACGCTTCATTTCCTCGCCTCCTTGAGCACCCTTCGAGCCCTTTCCTGCATAGTCGATTTTCATACGTCGTCGCATGACCCCGCTGGGTAAGAGATTGATGTACTTTTACACTGTGAACTGTATTAGAGATAAGGAGATAATATGTGTACATGGGTATGCTAATGCAATCATCGGACGGGTCCACGGATAAGTCTCATAAAATAAGTCACTCTCTTTACGATCGTGTTTTAAAATGAGACGTCACATTTTTTTTTATTCTCTACATAGTCTAATTAGTCAACGGAAAAAGATGTCAAATTAGACATAGTTCTTTTGTACGAAGTGCCGCAATTTATTTAACATCACAGTAAAAATCACGAATACGTTAAAATTCAGTATCTTTGACTTTTACTGTACACTCGGAAGGCACAGGTCAGATTGTTGGAGCTCACAATTGGGGTGCTTCCCTGTGAACCTGTTCCATGTTCAATCCCGCACGCGACTGAATTTAAAATGCACCTACGGGGTGTCTACGTGGTTCAACAATAAGCATAAACACGTCGCAGAGTACAGTAAGAAACACGCGACCTATTGGGAACCCTTTTACTTCTGGGGTGGAAGCGCAACAGGCGAACCCCTTCATCTTCGTAATCGAATATCTGCTTAAGAAAAGGGTGAAGATAATCGATCGTGCTTGCCAAGCACCCTTTCCACCAGTCATTTTCATACCTGAGCCGCGACACGTGGCGTCTTTTCAAACGTTTTTTGTGGAGTGAAGGGTTTGAGATTTGCCTTTCAACTCTGAGATCGTTTCATGAGGGCTTAATGATTATTGTGGTTGCAATGAGGAAGTGACAGTAACAAATCTCGATGGAATTTCGACATCGAAAGTGGGTCAAATTGTATTCACTAAATGGTATTAGCTTATATGACCAATACACGATATCCTTGACCAATGGCAGTCGACGTCTTGCAGGGGCTGTTGCAGAGCGGTGGCTACCCCCAGAGACCAAGTCATCCGCGCTCACAGTCCATGCAGGTACAGTTGCACGTAGGACGCGCATGAATTTTTCAAAATGTCCCAACGATTTGTCGCTCTAAAGCTCATAAAAATGGTTCCTCCCCCAGTTCGCGAAAAGAACGCCTGTTTGAAATATTGAACGATAACGGCGAGACAAATGCGTAAATTTAAGATGCCAAAGAATTCTAAATTAAGGAATAAACTTTTACTTTCATCAACTGTACGAGTAACAAGACTATTGTCTTTTTTAGGTGCAGCAAGCAGTGGCGCAGGCAGCCCAGCAGCTGCAAGCACTGCAGAAACAGCAAGCTCTTCAGGGTGGGGGGAGTTTGGTGGGACGAAATTTGACGCAGCAAAGGTCGCCACCACCACCTGGTACGCCACCAGCAGTGAAGCCACCACCTACGAGGCTGGAACCTTCGCCGGAGGAGACCACGGATCTAGAAGAACTCGAACAATTTGCCAAAACCTTCAAGCAGAGGCGAATCAAACTCGGCTTCACCCAGGGTGACGTTGGTCTGGCCATGGGAAAGCTTTACGGGAATGATTTTTCGCAAACAACAATATCCAGGTAATTTCGAATTGACGCATAGAACAAGGGATTGCCATTTCGTACAAGTGTCGAATCAAAAACGTTGTATCTTTCAGGTTTGAAGCGTTGAATCTTTCTTTCAAGAACATGTGCAAACTAAAGCCTCTCCTGCAAAAATGGTTGGAGGACGCGGATAATTCCTTAAATAACCCGAATTCCCTTACGAATCCCCTGACGACACCCGAGGCAATCGGAAGACGGAGAAAGAAAAGAACTTCGATAGAGACTAGCGTGAGGGTGGCATTGGAAAAGGCCTTTTGTCAAAACCCCAAACCAACGTCGGAGGAGATCACCATATTGGCGGATAATTTGGGTATGGAGAAGGAAGTGGTTCGGGTTTGGTTCTGCAACAGGTAAGAATCAAATAATTACTCTAGGGATTTTTCCGATTGATGTAGCAGCAAAAAAAAAAATCTTTCTTTCTTCAGACGGCAAAAGGAGAAAAGGATCAATCCACCGACAGCTGCGATGGGAAGTCCCACGATGGCGTCACCAGCACCGTCGGTTTTTGCCAGCCTGGCCAACTCGATGTCCGGAAGTCCCTTAGCCTTGACCACACATTCATCGGGGATGGTCCATTCCCATCCGCACCCAACGCCAATTGGCTCACCTCTGCCGTTAGCGTTAGTCGCATCGGCGGGTGGAAATTATCATCCGCTAAGTGGCAAATCCCACGAGTGACACCAACAGCCGACCCATCAAGGGGACGCTCTCTATCATCAGCAGCATCACCATCATCAGCAGCAGCAGCAACAGCAGCAGCAGCAACAGTATCAACAGCAGCAACGACGTCTGTGCAATCTGTCCGAGTTCTACCATTAAAAGACTAGGCTAGGTGTGTTAATGGAACAACTGAATTACATGTCAATGCGCAAAGCTGTGATGACCATGGAAAGGTTACTGGAGCACACCTGCTACCATCCCGAAGGTCAAGGAAAGTTGCTGGAAAAAGATACCGGATGGAATTTGGTATCGAACTTGACACTGAAAGAGGGAGCCTTTACATCGAGCAACCTACTAGTTAGGTGCCGGACCTAACAAATAAGAGACAAGATTCTGAACGTGTCGCGGTGCCCAGAAGCGTCTCAATACTGGATGGACTCTAGGAAGGGGATGCTTAGGGTGGTCTGTTCTAAAGGGCAGATATGTAGACGGAAGAGACCGTGCGATGATTTTCGGATCGATATTTTCGAGTTGGACGCGAAGAGTATACGAATTATAACATCATTAAATTGTGAGCACGCGAGAAAACAGACAGTTTTAGTTCTTAACGACTGATGGGCAGGTTGGAAAATTGCGCGAGATGCGATTAAGAGAAGATTTTTCATTTTTGAATCAATATCTATGCATAAAATTCTTAAAAATTATTTTTTCAACAATATCTTTCGAGAAATTTCATTACGCGCGAGAACCTAAGAACATTTTTATTCTCCAGTAATCTACAAAAAATAATTTCTAGCGATTTCTACGAAGCTTCGAATGACACATTTGTTAACTCTCGTTGGAAGCTTCGTACCAAGAGTCAAAAGAAAAAATCTTCAATTTCAATTGATCGCGAGATTTTCTAAGAGCAACCTCTCGCTTGTTGTAATTATTATTTTTGCGATAACCAGTACTGTGAGGCATCGCTATGAGTATTATTCATTTATTGTATCGTGGGTATATTTATGATTACTACTATTGTTACTTGCAGGCCAAATTAATATATCTGTAAAATATGAAGGATCTAAAGACCATCGACACTTACTCTGACATCACTTAAGAGAATTTATCGGCACAAGAATTGTATACAAAATATCATCGAAAAATATGTTTTTGTCTATTCCATACGTTCGATTGTATTAATTATTTATGCAATGCTAGCACATTTGGCGAACACAATATATATATATATATATATATATATATATATATATATATATATATATATATATATATATATATATGTATATTGATTTCTTCGATCTTCAATAACGAAGTCAGATTTTTGTGGATCCTTAGTCTTTCAGAGAAATAAAGTTCCTAAAGCAATGCCTGCCTGCCTGTCCTCCGGGACAAATACACGTAACGGCGAGATGGTAAAACCTGTGAGACGAAAATGCAAAGACATTGAAGTTTCGTTTACGACAGAACAGAAATTGGCTCAGTCGTTTAATTTGTTTTTTATTTTAAAGGCTTTAACAGGTGATACGAAGAGTACAATTTTTTATCGGTAAAACTGAACAGTGTTCCCCAATTATTTATTGATTCCTTATAGTGCAAAAATGCGTATATTAATGTAAGAACAAGAAGCCATGATGAAATGTCTTCCTCGACAATTTTCAATAATCAATCAACGACTGAGAACGTTCGGTCGATCCCCAGAATAAGACTGAGTATACAAAACTACCTGACTCGACGTTACACCGTAAAGAAATAAATTAAATTATGCGATTCGCAATAAAGATCGATAACGGACCATCGATTCTTCCAAAAGAAAATGTAATATTTCATTTGATCTAAAAATTCTCTAGGTCGCGTTTGTTCGCTCGTTGGGTAATATGTTTGCTCGTGAGGCTCTACTTGACACGGCGTTTCGGTTGAGCTAATTAGAAATTATTTAATCAAACCTCTAATTAGAGAAAGGGAGGCATTCCTCTTAAGAGGTACTTTAGCACTTCTATAATGGTAAGCAGGGTTACACGTGACGTCTCAGTGGCAATGCGCGGCAAAGCCCGACAATATGATAATACTGTAAATAAGAGTTCGTCGACGCGTGCAGGTCAGAGGTCACACCGTACATATCCGCGTCCCAGGGCTGTACATAGACATCGAAATTTAGGGCTAAATCTCGTCGACCCGTCATCCGGGATGCAAGTTGGAAATTTTGCGTAACCACGAATTTTAACGATCGGCGTCAAATCGCGCGCGAAGCCAAAGGTTTATCATATATACGACGAACGAGTAGGTAATAAATAATTAACGATAATAAGTAACGATAAATAAGGTTTTCCCGCTTGCATCCTCGATGTGGAACCTTCGGCAGGCACGCTCGACATCGATTGTAGATACGCACGGGGTGAAACAAATGAAACCAGCGAATCTGTAAAAATATATACGTTGCACGCAGACGATAGGACATTAAATGTGCATTGTGCATGCATTCTATATCTGGTCTTGCGCTACGCTGCGTAAGGGCGAGTGCTCGCGAGCGGACAGATAATTCAAAACAGAGTTCCTCGACATTTTGTCTCGTGTAACGTGCTCGGGCGATGATTGTCGGTACCCGTAGTGGTGAACTTCCGGTGATTAATTAGGGATCGAAATGTGAGTTATGAAAGTTGGTCGAAAGATTTCGGGCGCAAAGAAAGATGAGGGGGTAACGGGAAAAATTCAATCTTCATTCTGTTCTGATAGGACGAGTGTGTCGTGTACACCTTGCACGTTGTGAGTTTACAATGCGTTCGACGTATACGCATGAATATACGGAGCATATAATACGAATATACATAGATGTATAAATAAACAATATTGTAAATATTGAGAGCGAGTGAGAGAATCAGAAAGAGTTCTAGCGAAAGCGAGAAAGTCAAAACGTGAGCGTATGGTTAGAACGAGTGCCGCGTGGAACTCCACGCGGAACGTTAAGGGTAGCGTTTATTATTATTATCATAATTAGTAACTATAGTTAATATTATTCATCATTATTATTAATACTGTATGAATATCATCGGTCGTCGCAAATGCTATTCTAGCATGCGAGGCCGTCGTCGTCGGCACAGCTGACCGTGTACATTGTTGTGAAAATTTTTTATATAAAACGTGCGCGCGTGTGCCCTACGGCGTCTGTGTAGAGTAAACTCGTGTGTACGACCTTGTATGAATGAAATCTGAAAGTGATCGGCGATCTTCGATTGTGCGTCGATCTTCCCTCTTAGTAATGTCTTCGAGAGTGCGTCGCTCTCCCTTCGTAGTTCTCCTCATTCCAAATCTGAGTCACCACTTAAACCTTCAGCCACCTTTTACCACCGTCCCCTCTCGCCTTAGTTGTCGGTATTTTACTTTAAATATTATGAAACTAAAGCATAGTCCACAGAAGGGTGTATGAGTGAGAAGGCAGCTATAAAAAGAGGTAGAAGAAGTTCCTAACGAGCTGCATGTACGAACTTGCGTTTGGAGAATAAAAAAGACAGGGAACACAAAGAAATAGAAAAGAAACGAAAGGAAATGTCAAGAATTATTTTGCAATTGTAATTGAATCGTAGGGAAGTTACGAAATTTTCGGTTAACCTTGTGTACGTAGGAAAAGAAAATTTGTGTGTCCATCTTCGTCCATTCCAAACAGTCTTCATCCGCAATTAATTTTCTCTCTTCTTCCGTGCATTTTTCGTTTCACTTTTTCATATCCTTCTCTACCCTGTTCGAGGAGAGCGGCGTAACGCGCGTAAAATGGACGCGGCATCCTAGAGATTAAATTTATTATTATTATTGATTTATTATTAATGCTTATTGATTATTATTATTATTATTATTATTATTAATTATTATTAATTATTATTATTTCATTATATTTTAACTTTTATTATTTGAGAATAAAGACGATAGAGAGATTTCAGTTAAGTTTGCCTCCTTGGTTTCTCTGACCCCTGTTACACTAAATCCGTGAAAATTTCCGTTTATTTGATGTTTGAGAAATGAGATCCGAAGAATTTTCAACTTACCGTCCTGATACGTGTTTTTGACGTTCCTAACGGAGAAATAAAAAAAATAACTAAATAGTGACACTCGGAGCATCACTTGGTTGCGACGGCCGTAATTTTTAAATATCCAATGTGAGCGAATGAAAGTGAAAGAGAAAATGTAAGCGAGAAACTGAGCGCAAGAACCATGCCCCACGGTATACCAATTAGTCGACTAATTGTAGGAATTGTGCTATTGCGCCTATTCTCCTACGTCATGATCGTTAGGATTACTCGTTTAGATTTAACCAACGTTCGATGTGTAATTTCGTATTAGGAGAGGTGTAAAAATCACGTGACGAGGGTGAGAGAATAGAGTGAAAGTGCGTGTGGAACAGAGGCAGAGAAAAGTAATACGATCTTGAATGTATGACTGTGAATGTTCTATGCGAGAACTTCGGTATTAAGTGTAAAAGCGATAATAATAATAATAATAATAATAATCATGGAGGGGAATGGGTGATAGTGTCGGAGGGGGGAAGAGCACGGTATAAAAAGTTCTTAAACAGTTCGTAAAAATTTTCCAAGGCAAGGCCTTCGGAATGCCTCTAAGGGGCTCGTTTAAAAAAAATGAATCAGAGCAAAGGCACGGGAGAGAGGAGCGTTAAACTATTTTATATTAAAAAATTAGAAAGCAGTTTTGGGAGATCATATGCGAACGAGAGGAGCATCTTACAATTAGCCGCGAGCGTGAGTGTTTCTCAAATGCAAATGTAAATTTGCCACTCGATACTTTAGACAATTTTTTCGGAATTAATTAAGTGATTTTTGCCCTAAGATCTCAGCGCGATATCGAGAATTTGGCAGGAGAAGGGTGAAGATGCAAATGCAAGGGGAGAACCGTCGATGTATAAATAAAGTCATATCACTCGTAAATAGTTCATGATATCTAGATATACTATGGTTATTACGCCTATTATTTATCACCGTATCATTAGTTGAGATATTGTAATTGTATAATAAATTGCGTCATAGATCAATCTTTCGTTGATATGCCCACGTGGTTTTCCGATAGAATTTATTAAGCTAAATTGATAAAATACTTCTATCTGTTTTACTTTTATAATTAATGAGTAACGTTTGCAAAAAGTTTGCAAAAATATTTAAGTAGCGGTTTATCAATTTTTTGGATTTTTTTAATTGTTTACGCTATTCCAAGAGTTTTCGTTTTCATCTACTGTGGATTAGAATACCATCTACCGACACATGGTAGAAGTAGCACTGAGAAACATACAACGGTACGTGCTGCACCCTATGCACTGCGCTATATAATAGTGAACCTCAACTACGGAGAAAAGATTGTAAAAGAGGGACTTATAGCAGTGCTCTTTTCGATCAACTATACTTATGGAATTATAATGGAAGGTATATAGATTTGTTATGTAGTTATGTGGAAGGGGTGCTCATAATCAACATTTTTCTCAAGTCTTCATATGCATGGGCGCCTACTCTTTTTAACAATTTCTCTTAGGTGTCTCAACCCTGACCAAGTTACAGGATACATATAATAGGCAATACAGTTACATGCTCACCGAGTACAATACCTATACAGGTCCTTAAAGTGTATTAAAATTATTTGTCCCAGAAGGTGAAAGAAAACATTTCCTTCGCAGTTTTACATCTTTTCCTGTTTATTATGCTGATTACAGGGTGCGCGATGAAGTCTCTCAATAGTGCTGTCAAAAATATGTTCTTATGTGCACGCACGCACCATATAACGGTACATGCGCAATGACACTTATTCAGTGAGCAAACGACCAATTTTTTCCCCAATAGGCGACTTTGTGACTGGGTGACCATCATTGCCTTTCTGAGGAATTGACTGGAGCTGCCACACCGTGGTGAAATACCGAGTTAACACAAAGTCTGTCTACGGCTATATACTACAAAGAACAACGGTAGATGAGTTAGGGTTAGGGTTAAGCCACTTTGATTTCCTGGCGCTAGATGGATGTTGGAGTATCTTCAGAGGCCGGAACATGCCTTACGAAGGATATGTAGAACATTTTTAAAAGAAAAGAAGTAACAGTAAATACTCACATTATTTTATAAAAAGTACTTGTGGCGAAAAAATATGACGTATTCGTCAGAAATAATGAGTAGTCTTACTCAACGTTCACAAATCTTTTAATGAATATCATTAGTCGCTTACGATCAGTAGTAAACAACAGTGGTAGGTGACCGACCCAAGGGATATTATCAGGGTGTGATCAGACATGAATCCATCTAGCAGAGTAAGCGAATATGCGATTTTAATGATTCTCTGCTGCAAAATTACGAGTACTTTTCTTTAACAGCAGAGGGCATTTGTATAACATGAAATGCTATAATAATTAATAGATTCGCGATATCAATTTCATTTTAATACATTTATCGTTAAATTTGTAATCTAGAGGTTTTGTAATTTTGCTATCGAATTCCATTAAAATTCTTGATACGAATGCTATTTCCTCGAATTTATTAATATTGAGTGTAACTTGAATAGTAATTATAAATTCAAGAATATTACTTTCATATTTCGATTGTTTTACGATTTACATGGAAGTCCTACTTTAGATAGACTGAATAAAAACCACTGCAACCTTGCGTTTCGTGGATTCATCGGTAATGTTGGACACGTCACGCAAATGGTAAGGGGGCAGTAGGGCATTCCAGATCGAAACCGAAAATTTCCACTCCTTGGTCTATCTTCGTCCGTACCAAGGAACGTCAATAGACTTTTCCACGACGTCAGAGGAATCAAACGAGCGACATTAATTCCTAGTTTCGTTTTAAACGCGTGCGAACAGGGTCAGAAATGTATAGTAACACAAACGATTGATAATTTTACCGCACCATCCCTTTGACTGTCTTCCGACTAATCTTTAATAAATGACTTTAATCAACAACGAATTCACAGATACCCACGTTCTCATTTTGTCCAGAGAGTCTTTCAGCGAAGGAGAGAAGCTCAAAGAAGGAAAATTTACGTGGAAAAGAATTCATTATACCAACAGCTCCGTTTCCCTCGTTTTAACTCTGTCCTCCTCTGTCCATCTCTCCACTCACGAATAATGCGTTCTCAGCTTTGAAAGGCTTTCTCTGCCCTTCGGCGTGTCGTTACTTTCCCTGCCACTCCTTTATCTATCAAAGCTACCTTCCTCTACTCCCTCCCTTCTAAACCCCTCGTCATTTCTCACCTATCCCCTCTGTTCCTTCTTTTCCTCTCATCATCCTCTCCTCACGTTCTCCTTCCAGCTTACGCTCTTCTCCGAAACTCCGAGATTGCTCTCTCTCTCTCTTTCTCTCTCTCTCTCTCTCTCTCTCTCTCTCCTTTTCTTCCTCCCTCATCTCGCTCTCCCGAAGCATCATCTTCTCTCTCGTTCCTTCTGTTCCCAGGCAACCCTTTCCTTACCCCCTTTCCACCCCTTCGCTCTACTTCGCGACACACGATTGAGCAGCGACCGCATCAGCATCGGTGCATATCCTCGTTCTCGCGACCGACTTAGTCGTCGGCCGCGAGAGTTCGCGCCTGCGTCCCTACCGGAAGTCGACGCGCGTTCATCGAAGAGAACAGAGGGGGTTGCGAGGGATGACGGGGGATTTACGGGGTAGAGGAGCGACGGAGGGCGCAGGACGGTGGGCTCGATGGCACGAACCGGTGCGCGGTGGAGGAAGCTCACAAGGGTGGTGGAGGGGGAGAGCTAGGATGACGAGGGGTGGCAAGGGCACGGGGAGCAACAGAAAATCAATACGGCGATGTCTGCCGGTAACCGGCCCAGTCGGGGCTCATCCTTCGCTGGGAACGCATCGAGTGTGTCGCGCGGCACGTACGTCGTCTGAGCAGCAGCAGCACGTCGAGCAGAACCGGAGCGGTAAAATCAGGACAGTCCATTTCGCACGAAGGTCACACCTCGAGGAACGACCCCGTTTCGTCCAAGCACGCTTACGCGCTCGTCGACGCTCGTGATCGACGTCTCACAGCGGCGCCTCGGCGTCTCGTGCGAGCGAGGTAAAAGGTACGCGTTTGTCGAAGCTTGTGATTTCACCGGGAGCGGCCACGCAGAATATCGACGAAGAGGAAGGCGACGGTCTACGAGGAGTAACGAAGAGGAGGACGAAGACGACGACGACGACGATTCTGAAAGAGACAACGAGAGAGAGGGAGAGAAAGGAGAAGGAGCCTCTAGCTGTATCGGGGTACTCGAGGAAGAAGAGGAGTGGTGTATAGCCGGCAGGCAGGCAGCCAGCCAGTCAGGCAGGCAGGCAAGCTCTCGAGGGTAACTGACCCTGTGCAACAGCGCGAACCTTCGGCCCGGGACGGCGAGCGCCTTCGGGACGAGTCGGTGACCTCGACTGATCCATCAGGACCTGCCCGAGGGATCCCTTCGACGAATATATACATATATATATATATATATCTTCCGTTTCCTCGGATCTCCTTCGTACAATCACTCGCCGATTAATTGATATCGGAGGAGCAGCCCTTCTCGACGGACGGTTCGGGCCAACCTCGGAAATCTCTCGGGGGGCCGCGGATATTCTCGGGCGTGCATCGTTGCCAGGAGATTGTCCAGGGCGAGAGTCCAAGAGTTGGGCCAGTGAGGCGGATAGTTGGTCAAAGGGGGTGATCGGGGTTCGCCGTCGCCCCCCTCCTCCCTGCCCCCTCCCCCAAGAGGCCTCGAGGGAGGTAATCCTCTGATCCTCCGCGCGGGTGGTTCAAGGGTATCCCGGTACCACGATCGAGTTAATAGGCGTACGCAAGGCCTCGAGGCTACTACGACGTCTGCTGGGAGCGCAGGATCGTTCGTTCCTTACGCATTTACCGAAACACCCCCAAAACGGCAACCCGTCGTCGTCGTGGTGCTGCCGGGGCCCCGCCGTTAGCCGCGAGAGATCGCGAAAAGGTAAATTGGCAGGATCGGGTGAAGGATCGCCAAGGGGATCGGCCGCCTCTTACTCCACGACCGGCACAGTCTCCTCGCTCTCCGACGCCGCTTACTCGCGGCCAAGTGAGATGGAGGAGAAGTCCTCGGCAAGATTCTCCGAGTACCTGTTCGCCAAGATGGACGGGCAGGACGTCTCGGCCTCTCAGGGTCCCCGCAAGGTGACCGCCGACACCAGGAAATGGATGCGGGAAAATCTGCTCCTTATGGTCACCCTGTCAGGCGTACTATTCGGCGTGATACTCGGTGAGTGGCGCGCACGCGGACCGGCACCCTCCATAGCCATTGATTCCAGAATGATCATCTGGTTCGCGCTAGATGACTCTTTCCATCTTTTTCTTTTTTTCGAATTGGAATTCGCCGACGCCTTTTCTTTTTTCTTTCTTGTTTTTAGTTTTGCAGTTACCCGTCTCGGAGCTCGGGTTCCGGTCTTCTTTGTTCGAACATTCTCGGAAGTTTTTTAAGTTGGAAAATATCGATCTCGATTATTTTACTAATGGAATTCTACAATCTACGTTTCACACCGACGTTCGTCCATTATCGTAATTATTGGCAATTTAGTGATTGCTTTGTTCGCAATTTTCCGAGTCCCTGGAATTCTTACAATTATTGTAGAGTCCAAGGATGTGCATTACTAGAAGTGATAAGGGTTTCGCTCGTTCCGACGACTGGTCGAATCATCAAAATATCAAACGACTTCGCACACGAGAAGCAAAGAGATAATAATACGATCGATACGTAATCTGCGCGTACATGAGAAAGCTACGCAGCAACGAATTGATATTAGTACTCTAATACTTCATCATTCATTTCCAAATGTCACGGTTCGCGCTTACTTCATCATATTTTCTTATTTCATTAATATTCTGGGGCTCTGTAGAAACCACCGCACGTGAATATTCCATTTTCCTCGTAACCCAACCCACGCGTCAAATCGACGTTCAACCGACAGTGGTAATTTTTCAACATTCATTCGCATAATAGAAATGCTCAACCGATGAACGATCGTAAGCGTGTATCCATGATCGTCCTCCCCGATCGGATATATCCTCCTGCCTTCCTATCCCTCGACTATAAACGATTGCCATAAGTCACACGATCGCGCCTTTAGATACACCATCGAGTCCACGCGATAATATCACAATGTGGCGTCTCGAGTGGCACAACAGCGGTCGCGAGAAGTGGCACAGTGGTCTCTATCCACTGCCATTTGCTTATCTCGCAGCGGCTGGCTAATGGAGCGTATTTGCGCCGTGACGAAGTATCCTATTATTATCGTCACGGCCCTGCAACGCCACCGGGCGTCGTTCATTGATTGATCATACCCTCCGCTCAGTAGACAAACCATATTTTACCGATCCACCCCAGATATGAGAGCGCCACAGCTCAGTGAAACTGAATCCTTTCAATGCCACGAGAACGATTTATCATACTTACATCTTATCGACCTTTTTCACTCATCCACTATGTGTGACTAAGTTGGTCCAAATGCATTGTATCCCCCGTCGCGACGATCGTTGGAAAATTACCCTTCGACGATTCTGGCCCGTTCAAGAGATCGTTTGGTAATTTGACGTGCGCGTTTTGTAAATTAATCCCGATTCGAAGCTAGCGGGTTATTTCGGATGGCTAAGTAAGCCGATGCTTATCCACATCGTTAGATTTATTGGATACATTAGTAGAGAAGCCAAATACAGGATTTTGCCCCGTCTAATCGTTTAGCCGGCGAACCGGATAACATGGACGAGCTAGTTCATGAGAGAGATAGAGAAAGAGTTATTTAATTTAATCCTCAAGCGCCGGCAATCTGCAAATAATAATTTTTCCAGCGTAACGTAAACAATTTATTAGGGTAAGAGCGTATTGATTTCCTAGCAAGATATATTCCATTGTGTGCCTACGTGCATCGCTTTTCCCGGTATCGCGAACAACACACATCGATAGCTCTGGCCGCACGCCGCTATCTCGTTCCAACGATGTTCCTCACGCGTCCAGCGTGTTACGCGTCGGCCGATCGCACGTGTCGCAATCAGCGATGGGGCAAACGCATCGCAAAACTCCGAAATGCCATAACGTCGAGCACGTGGCACGTTACGAGTAGAGCGTTACGCGTGCGCTCTGTTCCTCCCTACTCGGCTCTATCGTAGAGGGGCTTCTTAATCATCGGTCCTCACGCTCGTCAATACTAACTGAGCTCGATCGTCCACCTCCACGAGTTCGCGCAAGTGGGCACCCCACGATGGCGCCTCTCGATGTATCGTCACGCTAAAGCAAATCGGCGTGCACGTAGTTACGTAAGCGGAACGGTGAAATTTTTTTCCCCTTCCCCTTTTGTGGCACCAGAACCAACGAAGACGGCGCAGCGGGTAGGAGTGAGAGAGAAGGTGGGGGGGGGGGAGAGGAGATGGCCGATCGTTAACGAGCCGCGGGCACGCGGAACCGACCCAGAAATTAGCAGGTTACATAAAAGCGCGAGCGGGGGTCGTGCATTTATCCAGTTAAAGGGTGCCAATCATCGGTCGAGGGGTTTCCCTTGAAAGTCGCGCCTAATTAACTTGGACGTGCACCCCCTCACCTGGTACAAGTCGGTACACCCTTCCTAAATCTCGACCGCTGAGGAATTGGAAAGCTTTCCTTCGGAAGCACGCCCACCCCCAGCAACCTCCAACCACCCACTAAAAGAGCACCTTACCACTACAGTGATACGACCACGTAGAAAATCGGTTCAAGGACGGTCACGTTGACGTTGAGCTATGCTGGCGCGCCTTTCGATTCACATAAAACGACCACCACGATGCGCGACACACTTTTCAGGTCTCTGGAACTCGTGAAACACTGGGTGTCCAAGAAGGGGTGAGGGACGTTGTAGAAAGGGTTCTGATCGAACCCGAGGAAGGCATGAGGAGGAGACGAAGAAGAAGTGGAGAAGGGTAATTGAAGAATGACTGCGGAAGGAGAATAAATATTGAATAGTTGAAATAAGATACGTCACGCTATCGAACGCGATTAACAGTCAGCTGACGTCAGATCGTAAATCAATTATGGGGCGTGCATGTGTACACGTCTATAATAGCGAATGCTGCGATCTTCCCACGAAGGGAAGTTTTCTTCCATCGACGATGAATATCGGATTACATCGTTATTTATACACTTGTTGACGTACACGCGGAGTCACCTTTTTCACCCTATTTTCGGATATCATGGACGACTAGTGACAAGCACATCTTTGGCTCATGTCGTTTACATTTCAGGTTTCGGTCTGCGACCCCTGGGCCTCGGTGATGACGCTGTGATGTTGATCAGCTATCCTGGAGAATTATTTATGAGATTACTGAAGCTGATGATTTTACCGCTAGTGATAGCCAGTCTTATATCGGGTGAGCTTTCCCCACATCTCGTAAGCTACCCATCCAGATGGATCACCGTCTTGTAATTTCACTGTGACACATTCCAGGATCAGCCAGTCTGAACGCCAGGATGAACGGTATGATAGCCGTCCGCACTCTGGTCTACTTCATCCTGACGTCTCTGCTGAACGCCGTCCTTGGGGTTGTCCTCGTGCTCGTCATTCATCCCGGTAATCCTGGAATAAGAGAATCGATCACCCCATCCACCCACGCGCGTGCCGTCAACATCTTGGACAGCCTTTTGGATCTGGGAAGGTAATCCGGGGGGAGAGAAGAACAGATGTAGACAGATATAGAGTGTGAAAGCGGAAAAGAGGGAGAGAGAGCGAGAGCGAGAAAGAAAGGGGGAGAGAGGATATCCTCACGCGATAACGTCGAACGATATCGTGCCCAACTACGGTTATCGATTGCTCGTCCGTGCCAGTTTGCCAATAAACCCTCGCTAACACCTTTTATGAATTATTTACGCTAAGGACGCGGAAGGATAACGCGTGTTCTCACCTTAACGTACCCTCCCGGTCGCGTTGGTGTCCATCATCCGCTAGCGTTATTCCTGGCGTGTTAGTTTGACGTTGTTCTCCCCGCATCTAACAAGCAGCCCGGTAAAGAGACAAGCTACGAAGATCCTTATGGCCGCGAAAGTGTACCAACGATCGACCGTGAGACCAAATACCAGGAACTCGATATTGGCTCCCGTATATTGACGGAGCCATCGTCGCGGTTTCCATCGTCCTTAAATAACGATCACGCTCCGCGCCCACTTTCTTGTCCCATCCCGATTAAGCTGGGTTTACCCTGGTTAGAGTAAATGGGTTAGTCGATCCCACTACGAAGTAAGCCAGGTACTCACCTAGGGTAATGCCGGACTTACATCGACGAAGGAACGGAGACGGTTATTGGCATTAACAGTTGATTTTGCTCGTATATTCATTCAAGTTAGATACTTCGTGTAATAAACCGAACTCGTTCGTACTTAGTAGACTTGTTACTGTTGGGCATCAGACTTCACGACCAGCTATGCCAGAGTTGTAAAATAACTTATTCGATCACCGAGGGTCTTGGTGGCTCTAGCATTGTAAACTTCCCTATAAAAAAAATCCGATCTCCGCGTCAGCACTTTCGAATGGTTTCAGCTATCTCGTACTATACCCGCTTATATATCCGACTAGCCGAGGTGTCAATTTCGTCTCGTCCATTTCCGCCCCGTTCGTCCCCAAACCCACCGGCACGGCGACAACGAAGACCACGGCTTGTTTACATCGGGAGAGCGAAATTATTGGAGCGAAGTCGGTATCAACTTGCGGGGGGATTAAGGTCATGCAGTTTTCACGATCGGTGAACTTCTCCTCTTCTGGGCGGGTGCGACGAGCGCGTGCGATCGCGGACGCTCGAGGGAACGAAAATAGAGGCGTCATCGATCGTTTGCGTATTTTATTCATACTACCGCGGTGAATCTCAAAAGGCAGAGGTCCGTTCTTGTAGCTCAACGCTTCCTACGCCACGTAGGCTGCCGTGGTCGCTCACATTTTTACCAACACCAGGAGAAATATTGCGCGCGAGCGAGCGTTTTGCACACAGGCTTGTGACCAATCGTGCTGGTGGTGGTAGCTTAACTAGAAATTTCTTGTTTGCAAATTCATGGCCGACGATCGGTTTTTCCGCTCGCTCGGCACGAGTCAGGGACGAAGAGGGGGGGGGGTGAGTATCGTCGATCCCGATTAGCACATCAAGGCCGACAGAGGCAAAGTCTAATTGGCCACGTGGAAGAAGTCGATTGGCCGCGCCTGTGTGTAATCGTCCTCGGGGCACCCTTCTGGGAAACGAGCATTGCGGAGAAGGGTTCGTAACTGTGTCGCGTGCACTCGAATATATTAGAGACAATAAATCAGGGGGAAGGGGGATAAAAAAATGACTCGAGTGAGAGCTTCGGTAGCGTCGATCGATCGCCGGGTGTATTGCTGTCGTGCGCTCGCATTTAAATGACTCCTCGCTCCTTTCAGGAACATGTTCCCGGATAATTTGTTTCAAGCCGCGTTCCAGCAGGTGAGTCCCACGCGGTAACCAACGAGCATCCTTTTTTTATGTCGCAAGAATGTCGCTGAAATCGACGGATCCCCAGTTGACAGTGATCAATGCAATTTAATCGCAGGCCCATACAGTTTACGTGCCGAAGAAGCAGCCCTTCCAGAACATGACCGATCGAACGTTACAAGCTACGGAGGTCCAGTTAGGCGAAGAAGAACTGATGAGAGTGATACAATACAGAAGCGGTACCAACACTCTAGGCATAGTTTTCTTCTGTCTCGTCTTCGGTACCTTCCTCGGTACCCTTGGAGAGAAAGGTCAAGTGGTGATAGACTTCTTCAAGGCCGTGTTCGAGGTCATCATGCGGATGGTCTCGACCGTCATGTGGTCGGTACAATGTTAAACGTCTACGAAGCGGACGTCGCGCGAGCCGAACGCCTTAACGACAAGATTTCCGATGCTTTCAGGATGACCCCGGTTGGAATAACGTCGGTGATCGCCGGAAAGATACTGGGCGTGAGCGATCTCGCTCTGGTGATGTCGCAGCTGGCATGGTTCATCGTCACGATCGTGATAGGAGTCTTCTTCTACCAGCTGGTCGTGATGCAGTTGATCTATTTGGCCTTCGTTAGAAAGAACCCCTTTAAATTCTACGCCGGCCTCGCCCAGGGTACCCTCACCGCCTTCGCCATGGCATCAACGTGAGTCGTCGACCTTCGAACCCGAGCCCGACCTTCGGTGAACCCATCATACCACAGGCCTCGACTCGCCATCGTCATGCTCGTTCCCACCGATCTCTTCCTTCCTCCTTACAATCTCCACCATCGTCATCTCTCGCCTCTCCCTCTACACGCCCCTCGGCTCGTTCTCAAAATTCCTTGGACACCTCCGGTCCCATCCTCGTGCCGGTCCTGGTCCGGATGAATCTCAGGATGCTCTCGGCAGAGGACAATGCATATATATCTATGTATGTTACGTCATTATACGTATATATATATGCAAATATACTTGGAAAGAGAGCGAGAGAGAAAGATAGAGAGAGGGAGAGAGCATCGTCGACGAAGGGGAGGCGCGCACGAACTGTACTAATGTTTGAATCGAGATTCACAGAGATAATATGTTTCAGCCAGCCAAGTGGAGGCTTTGCGAGGCCGTGGTCCCACGAATCTCGTCCAATTGTTCGGAGCCAAGCGTTTCGCGGCGTTGGTGCATTACCATTCCAAATTTCGATTTTATTTATTAGGTCGAATCGGGAGGGGTGGGTGTATAGGGGCGAGGATAGGAACGACGCCAAACGATAGAGAGCAAAGAAACGTCGCGAAACGCCGCTCGATTCCTAGCTCCTCTCATCCTCGCAACCCTCCCTGATATCCTCTCCTTCTAACATGTCACAGTCTCTGTTAATGTTTTCTCGCGTTTACTCGCGAAGGGGAGCTCTCGTCACATGAAATCGTCCCCCATGAGAAAGAGAGAGAAAGAGAGAGAGAGAGAAAGAAAGGGAGAGAGGTATGCAGTTCCGGGTGGCACTTAGGATGCGGATACTCCCGGTTCACCGAAACCCTCCTGTACGAACTTCCGGTCGCCACAAAATTGACGGACGTCTGTGGTGTTCCGGAAATTCGTCCATGGAGGAAGACTCTTGCGCAAAAGAAATCGTCGAAACGTAGCGGAAGAAATCTTTGCTGCATACTTTGCATGTTCTCGCGACGCAAACACGGTTCGTCCTTTTGAAGGAACTCTTCGACGGGGGTCTGCCCGATGTTCCTAAAGCCGGAAATTTGCTGACTCCGTGTCACCTGGACTGATTCATAGCGCGGAAGTCTTCCTTGCTACGGGAACCGTCCGAATCTTCGATCTCTTCGACTCGTTGAAAGCACGCTTGGCACGACGCGCGAGTACAAAGAGCGCATGAAATGCAAACCGAAAGAAGGAAGGAAGAAGCAGAAGATGAGGAGGCGAGTCGCGTCGAAGGAGGCTTCCGCGCTTCCAAAATAAACAATAATGCCATTAACATAAGATATTGCCTAAGAGTAAGAAAAAAAGAAACGGTAATTGGAACTGGAAAAATATCGGTTGCTCGCGTCGAACCTGCTCTTCCAGGTTGTGACGAGGACCGTCCGTGACTGGCGAGAGCTGCTGCACCACGTGCGATTTATATTTTACACCTTCTTCTCGATCATATTAATTCTCTGGGGATCACGCGAAGCAACGATCATTTCTCCAGTTCCGTATGGCGTCTTCACTGTACGCTCCACGATCCCTTGTTACACACATACACATACTTACGCGGTCCCTTGAAGAAAAAAAAAAAAAAAAAATTTAGTCAATGTCCCATCACAGGGGCTGATACCGACGAATTCGATGGAAATCTCTGGTTTGACGAGAATAGTCGACCTTCGAGAGGATCATGCCTGCGTCCCTCTCCCTTTCCCTTCTCTCCGTCTACACGTTACTGTCCCACCTCCTCGAAATTCGCTTAAGCCCCAACCAACGAAATCATAATCTAACTCAACCTGTGTTCTCTGTGGATTAACTTTTTCCAGAAGAGATCGCGCACTGAACTGTGCTTAGAGACAGTGACTGAGAGAAAGAGAAAGAAAAAGAGAGTGTGAAAACTGCTCTCAAGTGTATCTGAACAGACACTGTATGAATATCTCAATGATGATGTATTAGAACACGCGCTGCACGCGGCCTTTTGCAGGTGGTTGTCAAAGATTCTGACTCGAGAGATATAGAGAGAGAAAGAGAAAGAGAAAGAGAGAGAGAGACCGAGGGTGGCCCTTGGTAAGTAATCGATGGCCGCAGATGAAGGTACATACGATCTGTCTGTTCCAGGATTAGCAAACCTCTAGAGAAGGTCTCTAGAGTGCATCGGTAGGTGGAACGCGGCCAGTGTCAACGACTTAAACGTCCACGACTAATCACCATTGATTTTCAGTATGTCCTCTCTTCGGTCATTCTGGCTGCAGTTGCGTAATCTCTCTCCTCCTTTCTTCGATTCTATCCACCCCTCTTCGACCGACAGACCGCCTGCCCGCCCACCCACCCTCCACCTGACCGTCACTTCACCGCGAGAAAAACTCGTCAACTAGTCTTTGACGAAAGTACGCGTGACAAAATCGCCAAAAGTTATTCCCGCGGAATTTTCGCTCGTCTCATTTACGTCTCTTATTTCCCCGTACATGCATCACTGCTTTTCGATCGCTTCACGATCACGAAGATCTTTCGCAAGAAAAATGTCTGATTATCCGAGATGTTAGGCCAGAATGACCCCCGCCTGCAGCGTTCCAGACCATGTGGATTCGTTCATTCTTTTCTACGATTTAACGAGCTTTCCCCCGCTTTCCCCGATTTCTCCTAACAAGGCTTTGTGCAGGGCCGCCGCGCTCCCGGTGACGTTTCGTCTGATGACTGAGAAGCTCAGAGTAGACCCCAGAGTAACGAGATTCGTTCTCCCGATCGGCTGCAACATCAACATGGACGGTACAGCCCTGTTCGTCGCCGTGGCGAGCATCTTCATCGCGCAGATGAACGGAATTTTTCTTGGATTCGGAGAGATTATCACCGTTATGTGAGTACTTCGATTGAACGAGTCACGTGAGATTTTTCCTCTAATCAGACTTTCAAACGAATTCAACGACGTAACTGTTTAGTTTCACTCGTGCATCCGTCAAAGAAAATATCGCTAGAAATTTATTCAAAATAGGCATATTTAGGAGTTCTCTCGTACAATCTCGTTGACATTCGGCAACCGCGGTGAAAAAATTTGTTACGACAATCATAGCGCAGAGAGGAACTCTGAAGATTAAATCAGTGTAACCCTCCTTCGTAACCCTCCTCTATTTTTCTAAAGATTAACGTCCACGGCCGCTTCGGTCTCCTCCGCATCGGTACCCAGCGCAGCGCTCGTCCTGCTTCTGGTAGTCCTGAGCGCCATTGACGCACCCGTTCACGATGTCTCCCTGTTGTTCGCCATCGACTGGTTCGTGTGAGTATCTCTGATAAAAAAAATTTAGTGGAGCCTCCTTGTTTTCTTCTGGACATTAACTGTAACTGTTGAAAATTACTCACCAGAGATCGAATAAGGACCACCAACAACATGTTGGGAGATTGCTACGCCGCTGCTGTAGTCGAGCAGTTGTCCAAGAAAGAACTAATGGCACTGGATGCAGCGGCTTACCAAGTAAATCCCTTCCTTAATCTTACTTAATACGCATACATTCAAGCAGTGATATTATTTAACGACCATATACACTCTACCTTGCAGTCGGAAACCGTGCTGCCCACGACCATTGCCAATGGATGTATTTCCGCCAACCGAGTACCTGATCCGGACACGATTGTAGTCGAGATGCAAGATGAGACTAGGATAGCCGGCATCGCCAAGTAAACAAGCTTGTTGGTAGGGCTAGGCTATCACTTTATACGATCGTTAATGATCGCGCATCATCGTCGTCGATTCTTTCCTTTTCCGGTAGCTTCGAGTGTCGATCGAAGTTTCATTTTGGCGTCGAAAGCTCGTAGAATGCGTAATTATTTATGAGAGGCGGCGAAATCGATTGCAATCCATTCGTAGAAGTGACTATTTCGCCTAATTTAATAGACTCTTCTTATATGCTCGTAGTCCGGGACTGACTCACAAGGAAACTATCAGAGGTGTCCTCCTCGGATTTCAATGCCAGCGAAATACATTGTAATCTAGACCAAAATAAGGGACACATTTCTTCTGATACGTGCCTTAACGCACTTTTAAGGGATGAAACACCACTTTGAAAGAAATCGGTTTCCTTCTTTCGGATCAAATATTGTGAAATCTATACGAGATGGAAAAAAATGTTTTAGACAAAAGTTGAACAGTTGCAAAAGCGCTTAATAATAGTTTTGTCGGTTGTTGAGAATATATTAAACTTTTTGACATACCTCCCTCCCCCCTCCCCCCATATGTTTTTTTACAATTTTAGAATTTCGTTTTTACCAAGCGAAAGAAAGAAGTTTTCTCAGACTTCTCAGACCTCTGAGACCTCTCGCCAAGACCGCTCGAGATTCCCTGGGTATACGCGGGCATTTCTATCTATTTTTCGAAAAGTCTGTATTTCGGAAAGTAACATTATTATATATGGCTGAATTCGGTATAAAATATCCTTTTACTTGGTGAAAACGAAATTCTGAAACTGCAAAAAAAATTACGGTGCAAGGTAATTATTAAGCGCTTTTGAAACCGCACAATTTTTGTCTAACAATAAAACATTTTTTTCTATCTCGTATATTTTTCACAGTATTTAGTCCAAAAGAAGAAAACCGACTTTTTTCGAAGGGGTGTTTCACCTCCTAAAAATGCATTAGGGCACGTATAAAAAAAAACGTATCCCTTATTTTGGTCTAGATTATAACATATTTCACCGGCATTGAAATCGCAGGGGGAAACCTCTGATAGTTTCCTTGTCAGTAGTAGTAGGTAATTCGACGAACAAATCGATAGTAATTTTCAAGCGTGTAATCTCATAGATTTCCGTCATTTCGTCAGATCGTTTCGCATTAGAGATTTCCGGCGTGTAGCGCATAAATAAGCAATCCATCAAAGCTCGATCCTCGCGAGACTTTGAATCTACGCGGGTATTCGCGTTCATAAATGTTTCATGCAAATCAATGCTCGATGACCTCCGGGTGCAGCGCAAGGATAAATCATGCGTGACACGTGTGCACGTTCAGGCGTGCGGAAAAGTAGGGACGTAACACGGAGACACGAAAAATTCACGTTAGCAGGTCCCGAGAGCATGTGCTCTGCTTGAAAAATGTGTGTACGCGCGTGTTGGTGTACGCGTGTGTGTGCATAATTCAGCGATCGTCAGAGAACTGCATGAAATGTCACTGTGTCTTGTGTAGATGATAATTGTTGAGTTCATACGTGTGTTCTGTTTGTTTCCCCCTCTGAATTACTTTGCATTTATACTTTGTAATATTTTATTTTCACCTCATTTGACTATAACGATTCGATCTGCATTACCCCGTTTACGAAGTTATTAGCCCATGGAAAATTCTTCGACGCGTCAGATCGTGAAACGCTCTCTACCTACGTGCAGTAGTTAGACATCTCTCATTTCAATCACGCATTGCTTCTCGACACTGTTGCTTATCACAATGTTTCTATAATTGTTACTTTTGATCACGATACAATTTAGCTGATCTAACGCGTATTCTTTCAGCATCAGCGTCGTGCAGATGCCCCGAAGTGTAACCGAAGAGACTGTCTGACTATCGTGGACTCCCGCGGGTTAGTCTACCACGATGGACTTACCAGGTGCGAGGCGATCGTCAAATGAAAGTAGCCGACGCGTTGCCAGCGTGAGTGGAATCGACGAAACTAAAATAAAATGTTTTAACGCACCTGCAAACGCGCGTCTGTCAAAGAGGAGCGAACTCGTGTGCTATTCTCACTAATACGAACGAAATGAAGACTAACTCACAATATACTCGCGTGAAAGTGAGGCTCCTGGTTGCATTGATTTTGCGAATGGCGAGTGTCGGACAAACTACGACTACCTGCGTTCTACAAATAAATCAGCATTGTCGTACCAAACAAGATTCCCAGTATAGAATCGGAGAATCTTCTTCGCCGACAACGAAGGACTCGTCGGCGGTGGCAGCTCGTAGAGAACGTCCGAGCAGTCAAAACAACCGAGACAGAGAGAAAGAAAACCACTGTTTAATTAACGATGAGAAGTCAATATTTGCGAAAAGCTACGGAGTGAACTGGTCGGTGCAGGTATAGCAATAAAGACGAAATACGTAAGTTTTAGGAGCCTCCCTTTGAGGGGGCCAGGATTGAGCTCGACGTCGGTGACCTTGACATTGAAAGGCTTGGTTACGGTGATCGCACGTAATTAATAGTAACGAGCTCGATTGCGAGGTGGATCGAGGACATCTCATCGTCAGGCGGATAATACAGGGATTAAACCAAACTCGTCGACCCCTCCAATGAGAAGATCGCTGATCGCGAACGCGCCAATTAATGATCCAGCGGTTGCCCCTCTTTGTTGAAGAAAATAAAAAGGAAGAACCCAACTTAAAGCCAGGTCGCCAAAGGCGCGCCGAACTATGGTGCCTTATTTCAAACGCGCCGGCGGGTCAGGCGCGATGAAAGTAAAGAGTTTCGTCGCCTTTTTACGTTTTCTCGGTTGTCCCTCCTGTCTTTCTCCCCTACCAACGCCTCGTGTCTTCAACGTAATCCCACAGCCAGGATTTATCCTTTCCGAGGTGATCCTCCAATGGACCGCAAAGGTCCTTCCGCCACTTTTCTCTCCCAACTTTCTCCATTCCCGTAATCGCGAACAGCGATTAAGTCGTGGACCAGTGACGTAGCCCGGTCGGAGGCATTGTTCTCTGCGCTAGGCGCATTAGATATTAGAGGCTTCGTTTAATGGAGTTGGCTTAGCCCATCAATATATCCGCATTACTGGTGTTCACGTGTTCTTCTTAACAAGTAGTAGCAGTCTAAAGATCGCAATTGCCATATGTGTGAGTGTACCTCTCGCGTGCTGTCGCTGGGAAGGGCCTGGTTACGTCATTGGATTTCTGATGCCCCCCCGGATCGACTGGAAGAGGAAATCAAAAGTTGAATTGTTCTCGCGCGACGTTAGATTCATCGTACCGTTCGCGCAACTGTGAACGAGAGGATGAGAGAGAGAGAGGTAAAGAGGAAAATTGTATAAGCGGGATATAGGCTCCTTAGCGGTAGCACATAATTGTCATATCGATAAATTTTCTTGGACCATTGGCGAGCGAGAATGTTTGCGACCGTGAGCTCTCGAAGACTTATCAACTCGCTCTTCCGATCAAGGAAAGTGCTGCGAGGCAGGGGCCATCGGGGGTCGCGTTAATCGTTGTATTAAATGTTTATTAACGACCGCACCGATGTAATATGTGTCGTCGAGACTCTTGCATAAGGCTCCCGAGATCTCCTGGCAAGAGGAAGATTGTTAGATAGAAACCACCTCGCACTTGTTGTTCACGTGTAATCCGTGTGACTATCTTAGAGGTTGTTCGAGAATCATTATTGTATACTCATTACGATGCCCATGCACTTAACGAACTTTTCATCGCTTCGCGTCTATCCCTCGGCTTCGACGTTAGTCGATAATATACGTAATCGCGATGGACAGCTCGCCCCTCTCCGTTGGAGCGCGAATCGCGCGATAATCGCTCGTCGATCCCCGATCGATAATCCTGCCTCGACGTTGTCACTCCTGTCGATTACTATCGCCCGTGTATAAAGAGGCGATCAGCCTTTCGGTACACAGGGTTGTCTCATTCGTGACACAAAAGGGTAAAACAAAAAAATTAAAAGAAACAAAAGTCTGTGTTCCAACAGTGAGATCAGTCTTACGTTAAATCTGACTTGCGGTCGCCGAGAAATGCGTTAAACCAAATAAAAAACAAAAAAAGAAACAAACGAAGAGAGAGAGAAAGATTAATCTTTAGACGGGCTCATCGGCGAGCGGCAACAAGACTGGATAAACACACGCCATACAATTAGATCGTTTCAATCGGCATAAACACATTATGGGTGAACGATTCCTATATGGTCTTGCTAATTTTAGGAAGTTAGGTAGGTCGATACGTGTCTTATCGTAGAGGCTGTTTCAATGTACAAAGGTTAACCGAGAGTACGTAGAATCATGTAGTACGTACGTCGTTCGATCTATAGATAGGGTGTTAAGGCGAAGAAAGTTTCGGATTTCTTCCTTTAGGTAATGGTTAGACATTCGTTCGTGTAACGAAAGAACGTCGTTTTACTAGATTCGTTAAAGTTGAGGAGTAAACAATTCGGTATACGCTGTAAATTAGTTACGAGTCTCTTTAGTTCCTGTTCCGTCCCAATTATATTGGGCTACAAAAGACATTTTTTTTTTTTTAATTTTCATAGGTCTGCTTAGATTCTTGTTACGTCACGTTGATTCGTTGAGAGGTAAATGATTTCTGATACTTCGTCGTACAGTTTTTGGGTGCTAGACCGAACGGATGTATCCGAAGACTGGCGTGTCTCGTTTTACGCTTGCGCGCATAAGAAAGAGTGAGAAAGTGAAATTTTAATTCTGGTAACCCCCGTAAAACGAGACCAGAGTGTACAGGGGAGAAACTTATCAAAATATCCGAAGACTAAGCGTTAACGTATCTATAAGGCGCAACGTATTGTATAACAAGATGCAGATTTATACGTGGAAGTGTGTTCTTAATTATTTGCACCTCTTAGTCAATTTTCCTGTTCCTTCTCTTACGATCTGCAAAGGAAAATATTGGAATGGATGAGCAGTGAGTTAATAGTCGAACTTTGCTAAAAAATTCATTTATTTTAAGCTCGCTTGGAATGCGAGCCCACGACACAGGGCTTAAGGGGGGATGATAGGGTTGGGGGGGTTTGTACAAAGAGCGAAAAGGTTTTATACAAAAAGTGATGCATTGGCCGCACTTAGGCATATGTATCTGATTGAAGATGCCGCTCTCACCGTTACATCGAGATCTCCGTCGGTTGAACGGCAGCGCAATATTACCAACTTTCCAATCGAGTGATTAAGGGGTGCACTGGAAAATTTCACGTCGTTCGCGTGCATTGGAATTAAGAAAATGTCAGTTCGCTCTTGAACGACGTGTTCCATCGAACGATGTCGTCGTGTTCCACGAAAGATTGATCGCAAAGACTTGGCTTTACTTGGTCGCTTCGATAGACTCGAGCTTGCGAGATAATAAAATTACTGTACATATCGCGAGTTTCCTGGAACACGACGTCGACGTTCGCAGCGCGGAGAATTTTGCAACGGAACAAAAAGATGGGGTGGCAGTCTATACTTTTGATTATGAGGCATGATCGTTTTACCTTCGGTGAAAAACAGAATTATTTCTTATTTACAGATCTACTTAACGACTAACCGATTATCGCGACTCACTTTATTCGTATTTACAGGGACCCGCGATGTATTTGTTAACTATGAATCGCCCGATCGAACGGGGATGAATCAGCGCGCGGACGAGGCACAATCGTTTCCTTGGCGCGCACATTCGAAAATCTTATATAACAAAGGCTTCGACAAAATGAAAATGCTTGCGCGTGCAAGAGGCTATCTACAAGAAAAGGATCTTCTCGGACGATCGAGAATGTGCGTGCGAAGGAAGCGGTTTCACCGGTCAAAAAGGATGAATACAAAATAAGGGAAATGTCCCCTTCGTCCACCTTCATTTACAAATCTCGTTAAGTTCAATCAGTCATCTTAAAGTCTATAAATTGCATTCAGTCAGTCTACTCGCTCACTAACGGCATTCGATAATCTACGTGTAAGTACGTACACGCCGATTACGCATAAAACAACAACTAAGCACATTCTCGCGTTACATACATATCACTTGCACACGTCATCCCCATCACATAGTATGAATAGCGCGTCTAAACGTCTGTGGATCCTCATGTAGGTTCACGTTTCACGAGGTTCGTCTCTTAAAAAAAAAAAAAAAATAAAAAATACACCTTTCGTCGTCACCTAAAATTTTGAACAATCCTACGAGAGGCCCCTTTTCAGATCCTAAGTTCGGCGTCGGTAACAGGAATTCCTCTATTTGCATTTTGGCTGGACCTCTGAGTGGCTGGTGGCACCAAGGGACTGATGCTGGGACTTCTAGTGGCCAAAGGCGAGAGGGAGGGCGAGAAGCTAGGACTCAACGCCGCTGAGGGGAACGTCGAGGCGTCGTGGCTGATGGGTGACCTAGGAAGGATGCCACGCGCCAAAGCAGGTGCAGCCAATGATCTTGGGGCAACCGAGGTTAGCAACGGTGGCGGTGGTGCTTTATGTACAGACTTGGTCTTCCCGCTGCTACCAGAATTTCCGCTCTGAACACTCGCGGCGTCGTCCTTGAGCCTTGCGATCTCGCTGAACACATGAGCTAAGGGCTGATACTGTGGACCCCAGTCCAAAAGATAATCCCAATTGTATGACCCGGTTAGTTCCTCTTCGCTGTGCACAATGGAACTGAGTGAACCGTTCATGGAAGGTCCACCCGGTACCTCCAGTCTCGAAGTGGGTCTACCCGGTTCCCCTATCTTCCCGTAGATCAGAGTCGCGATGTCTGCTTCTGTAGTAGCCTCGTCCTCGAACAGGTGAAGACTATCAAGTGGAAGAGCCTCTGGTGGCCTTCTGGGGGTACCGGCCGGTGGATCGACTATACCCAACCTCGCGAGATATTCCTGGGTATTGTGAACGGACAGATCGCTGGCTGAGTCACCGGTCTGCTGTCCCTCGTTTATCATTCTGATCTCCTCGTCCTCCCCGTCATCCTCGGCGGACCCACGACCGGAGGAACCAGACTGATCGCTACCCGATAATTCGGAAGTTGCTTGTTGCTGTCCGGATTGCCCTGAGGTACCATAGGGTGGTATCTCGTCGTATTTCGGCGGAGCGAATTGACAAGAGGCGCCACCTCCGCCACCACCTCCGCTAGCCGACCCGCCGTTTCCATTTCCACTCACACCGCCGACGCTTCTAATGGGAATCGTGTCGAAAGCGCTTGGATCCACGTAACTGTTGGACGCCGTTGCATTGCCCTCGCCGTTTAAGCCAGGTTTGGCGCCAGGTTTCTTGTGTCGGCGATTGCGCAGATGAAGATAAAGAAAAATTGCACCGAAGGCCAGCACTAGAAGCAGCAGGGCGATCAATAACCCGAGAACCCAATCTGCCATTCCACTTCCTGCGGCAACGGCCATGTTAGATCCGATGTCCGTGGGTGTGGCCAAGGCCGTCGCTCCTCTGGCTTCGTTTAGATCATCGTCATCCATCAGAGTGATCTCAACCACGGTCATATTCGACAATGAGCCCTGCCTGCCGGAGCTGGCGCTTACCACTAGTCTCGAGGATTCTTCAACGTCCATATCGACGTGCATCAATTTTTGTTTTACGATCAGGGCACCTGTGGTACGATTCAACTTGAAGTAAGGATGCTGTGACGTCAGTTGGTACACGACTCGCCCATCCGGCCCCTTATCGCGATCAGTAGCTGTCACATGACCGATTACTGCTCCAGGAAGCACCTGGGCGTCGCTTCTGATTCCAAATCGATACATTCTCTCGGTGAATTGAGGGTAGAACTCGTCCCTAGAATCGATTTCCACTCTAACACGAACGGCTGCCGTGCGCCCTCCGGTGTCGGTAGCGCGAAGCGTGAAAGCATAACGATTTCTTTGTTCGTAATCGAACACGGCGCGAGTCGTAACCGTTCCAGACTTCTCGTCGACCGCGAATAGTTTCCAACTGTCGTCGATGTCTGAAAATCCAGTCGCTGCCGCGGACACAATGGAATAATTTAGAGAGCCGAAAATACCACGATCCAAATCCGAGGCACGGGCCGAAAAGACTGTCGTACCTATTGGCTCGTTCTCGCCGACGAATTCTAAGTATTCGGAAACTGGGAATTTCGGTGAGTTGTCGTTGACGTCCTCCAGGCGAACGCGCAGCCTCGCGAGGGCGCATAAGGGTGAAGTGGGATCGCTGTCGCAAGCCATTACCACCAAGTTGTATACTTCGGGTTTTAAATCACAGTCCAACGTTGCGTTCACCATTACGGCACCGGTGGATCTCTCGACGCGAAATAGTCCAGCGTCGTTACCGGATGTGATATCGTAGATCAAAGTCGCTGCCAGACTGCCCGCCAAATCGTCGTCTTTGGCTTGGAGGACCGCCACTGTGCTGCCGCGAGGTGCGTCCTCCTTGATGGATACTTGATACAGTTCCTCGAGGAACTGAGGGTAGTTGTCATTTACATCCTCCACGCTTATCGTTACCATAACGGGCTCAGCGCCGACCAACGATCCAGTCGTAGAATTTTCATCCTTCGAACTCAGTCTTAAAGTATACCTAAAACATTCGAGACACGAAATTAATTTCCATCCATCTAACGAAGCTAATTGTCGCGTGCTGCTGCTCACCTCTCCTTGGTCTCTCGATCGAGAGCCCTCGACAGGAATAATTTACCCCTGGACACTTCGAAAGTACCGGTATCGTCCCCGGCTACAATAGCACCGTCCAAGAGATCGACGTCGGACAATCTCATCAGAATAGTACCCCTCGACGAGTTTTCCTTCACGGTGACCTTATACTCCCGACCTGGTAGAGCGCTCTTCAAACTGTTCAAACGGACGACTACCGAGCAGACGGAGGAGCTGGACGGCTTGCCGTAATCCTCAGCCACGACGATCAACTCGACCTCTTTTGGCAGTGGTCTCTGTATCGCCGATCGATTTACCGTCAACACGCCGGTCATAGGATCCACTGAGAAGCCTTTCGCGGAGCGATGAAGATAGTATCTTATACGGCTATTGTCTTCGGTGAGGTCGTCATCGGTGGCATTCACGGTGAGTATTTCTTGGAGATCGCCGCGACCTTCTGTGGACGATAAAAAGAAAGTTAATTTAATAGCACACATTAGTGCACGAAGAGTCTATAGTTCCTCGCTTCTAAGATAAACTGAAAAGGACCACGCGCTCGTAGTACCTTCCTCCCGGTAATTGACATTCGCATCTTCACCAATATCAACATCAATTCCCGCGACGACATAATCGTCGTCACTTCCGCCGAATGAGATTTATCGCTCATCCTACACTGGGGCGCCTGAGGTAATATCTGTCCGGTGAATGAGATAGCGTCGGACGTGGTCGGAGGATCGATTATGGAGTCGTAGAAGTGGTAAGGCACGAAAAGGGCCCGGGACAAAGATCGAGGGATCACAGGCGAGGGGTCAAGTACCCTCTACCTCTTTTTGTTGCGACCACGTCCTCAAGCAACGCGTGGCGCGACCTTCCCCTCTTCCTCCTTCCCTACTTTCCCTCTTCGTCCTCCCCTTTTTCACCAACGTTCCCTTCGCCCTTCATTCTCGCCACCTACTCCTCTCGCCTTCTTTCTACGTTCAACGGGAGGAGGATAAGCCGTCGTGACTCGCGAGGCTTCAACGGAAGTATGAAATAATAACCAGTTATATAAATCGCCACGCGCGGCGGGTTCGTGGGTCTCCGTGGCACGGCAGGGCGATGCGCGACCGTACAAAAATCATTTCGATGCGTTTCAAATCGTCGGATAACTCGGCATTAAAGTGCCAAGCTGTGGCCGAAAGTGGATACAGCGAGGGGGTGGGACAGTAAGACGAGTGAGAGACAGAGAGAGGAAAAGAGAGAGAAGGTGAAAGTAGGTAGTGGGAAAGACGATAAGAGAATGAGGAAGGAAGAGAGGAAGGAGAGAAAAAGTCAGCTTGGAATAAACCGAGAACTTTACCCTTTGGTGATGTCCGAGTTGAAGGGAGGAGGGAGCTGGCGGGAAAGGGACCGCGAGAGTCGAGAGAGATGCAATATGTAATTACTGGGAGGTGCGTATGACCGCGGCCTTTGCGTGCCCACATTGGAACGTCTTCTTACCGAGATGCAATCCTATTACCGGCCGTCGTCCAAAGATTCGAATTTTTTCTTATCGTCCTCGTACTTTTATTTCTGGCATTCCTTCTCACTCATAAAATCCGTCGCGGTATGCAAAATAATTACGTTACGAAGACCCTTTGAATAAAAAATAAATCGCGGAATGTCTTGCGCATACCGAACGGCAAAGTTCAAGCCTACTGAAGTATTCTAACTTTGAAAGTGGGACACAATGGGAAACCCTGGTTGTAGGTAGCAGATTTTGAGTGAAAGCAGAGCCGGTCTCTGTGAAGATAGAAATGCGCATCGTTAACTTTTAATGGTACTTGATTCGCTTCTCTTCGGCTTCTACTCGCTCGGCATGCCACGCATCGTCCTACTTCTCGTTCTCTCCTCTAACCACGCGGCTTGTCGCGAATCTACGAGGGTCCGGACTACAGCGATGAAGGTGGAGGTGGAGGTGAAGCGCAAGCTCGGCGGATGCAAATTCGAGAACTCGTCGCCGTGGGAGCTCGCTCTTTCTTCACGATTCTTTTCTGCTTCCCTCCTTTCCTTTCTCTCTCGGCCTCTCCACTCTCTTCGTTTAAGTCACCCCCCCCCCCCCTGCCTACCAAAAAAAGTCTTTTTCTCTTTATCCATCGTTCCTCGTCCTTCTCCGCGCCTCTTGTGCCCACCTAATGCACCATTAGGCGCGGACCTATGTATTTTTAATAAGTTTCGAGTGAGTTCCAAGAGAGGCAAGCGCTCGGTTGGCCGTGGTTGCAGTGAAGGCGGCTTTTCGGCTTCTCCGCAAACGGTGTCCTCGCGTTTATTTATGTGCGAGGCGTCCGCGGTCCTCCTCATCCTCCTCATTCTCCGCCTCATCTCCCACCATCCCTCCTACCCTGCCCATCTCCCTCGTCGCTTCTCGCCGAGTCTCTCGTCTCACGTCTCACGTCTCTCCTCACCTCCCACCTCCATTAGAGTTCGAGCAGTTAGCTTTTCATCGACCCTTCTCCATCCTCTACCCCCTTTTTTTTCTCTCTTCTCCTCAATACTCCATTCCTCTCTCGCTCCTGCTTGCGTCCCCCTATGCTCCACCCTCCTCCTCAGCAAGCTTTATCTCGGCGCAGTGTCAATTCGAGTTTGGAACACGGGCAACAGGACAACGCGTGTCTACTAAAAACCAGTTTTTAAACGTAAGTTTATTTCGCGCCGCGAGGGTTCTCACTTCGATCCTACTCCTTCCAAATTCACCTTCCCCCGTACCCAAGAGGATTCTTCGTCCGATCTCGTCCTCGCTATTACGTTTCCGACCCTCGCGCCTCTTGCGCGATTTAAGAATCGTTTAAAATTAAAACTCAGGTTACAATACTCACCGGAAAGGGTGGCGACGTAGGCGGCCTGCTGGAATCTCGGCGCGTTGTCGTTGAGGTCGGTGACGCGAACTGTGAGGTCGGTGGTAGCCTCGTGGATGCCATCGCTCGCGATAACTTGAAGAGTGTACTCGGATCGAGTCTCGGCGTCGAGACGCCTCCTTAGGGTGACCTTGCCGCCAAAACGATCGACGCTGAAGGGTCCTGGACTGGTTATGTTGCCGAATCGATACGTCAGCACCGGTGAACTGTCGACGTCGTTTGCCGTTATGGTGGTCAGTACGGTGCCCACCAGGGTTCCTGTTGAAAAGAATACGAGAGGCTTAAATCTGGGCTAGACGCAACATACGCCAAGCAGGTTCAACGCACGAATGTGGACACCCGTTGGCGATTTTAACCCTTTTAGTGCCAACAGGCCAATCTATCGGCCCGCCGTCCTTATGCGAAAACTGCCACGGGCCGATGCGTTGTGGCGGGCCGACCGCCCGACGGGCTTACGTGTTGAGAGACTTTTGGTTTAGTCCTTATCTCCAATGCAAAATAGTATAGACCACACCATGCTTCGGTTCATTTGGTTTAGTCCTTATCACCTATAGTAAAATTTTCCTCTAGGAAATCGGAATTTCGTTCCTTACAAAGCTACTCGTATAAGCGCGCACATCAAATCGGCCCGTGGCATTCTTCGCATGCACTCCGTAAAATGCTTGGCACTAAAAGGGTTAAAGAGAATAGTTCGCCGTTCTACGTGGATAAGAGGAAGGGAAGAGAAGCAAAGGGTTCGTCGTCTTGATGAATTGCATCGTTATGCATAGAGGCTGTCCCTTCCTCTCGTCCTTTTATCCAACGTTCTCGGGACACTTTGTCACCGGGAGACGATCGACCGCGATACAGGCGCGCATGCTCGTGTTCGATGCCCACGCGCACGCGCATCCAGCTACTGAGGAAAGATACACACGGTGAGAGAGAGAGAGAGAGAGAGAGGGGCAGCGAGTTCTTTCGCGAGGCTAAAGACACTTCGAGGGGGTCGCGTTTAAAATGCATTGGATCCTTACTATCGAATCGTTTTATCTTGGCCGGGGCCTAAGGGCCACTCCCCGTCCTCGAGAATCGGTCCTCGCCACACCGACCATGACGAACTTTCCACATGAATGTGATGATAACGGACCGACGTGGATTCAGTAGCGAGGGGCGGAATTAGCGGAGGAGGAAATTGAATCTGGGAGCGAACGATGGGACGGTGATTCCGCGATAGGAAATCTGAATTGCGAGAATGGAGGGATTACCTTTATCCAATTAAGAAAATATTCTCAACTTTCACATACTCCTTGTATGGAAATGTCGCACGAACGCGTATGGCGCGTAAAAGAACGCGACTGATTAATACTAATAAAATTACCTTCGTTGCGACACGCAGATCGCAAGTTCCGTCATCATTAACTCACATTTCTCCCGGTATCTTCGTAAGGGAGAACCCCCTCTCGTGCCATAAAGAACTTGTTGACGCGCAACAGGTGACTAACGGGGCACCGTGCGAACGATTATTTCGTTATTACTCGCTATATCACGAGCGACTCGAATTTGATTCCGCGAACGGGCCGCCGTTGATATACGCCGTGCATAGCAACACCTGCGGCACTAAAAGAATTATTCCGCACGGAGGGGGCGCGACGTGTCCAAAGGGTGCCCGGGGACTAGTTGGCACGCGGCTGCGCCCGCTCGTAAATCTCACGGAGGATCGTTAAAGTCGTGTAAATCGGTTTCAAAAGCGTCCTCCTCCCGCCCGCTCCATTTCCTCCTTCTCTCTTCTCCCACCCGCTGTTTCTCTTTCTCTCGTCTTTTTTCCTTCCTCGCGCTGCTCTCTTCCTCGTTCCGCGGCCAATCCACCTCCATCTTCGCGCTCGTTGGATTCACTGCGCGCGCACGCTCCGTTCCGCGAGTTCCGGTCTCATAAATAGGAAGTAACGAGAAAACGTTCCCCCGATCAATTTGCAGGAGCCTTCCCATTAGGGATGTGACTCGCATTACGAACCCGGCCAACGTCGGAGTCTTTGTTAAATGAAATACATCCGTGCCAAAGACTCGGGGTCTGGTTTTACGCGACTGCCCACCGTGGAGGATGGGCCAGCTGTCTTCGGCGAGGAGAGTAGAAATCTGGGCGAGACTACTGATATCGGCATCGTGAAGAAAATTGGAATCGACGATAAATGGGGGTGAATATTATTGCAATGACGAGGGTGATAAGGGAGAATTTCGGAAGATCTTTGAGTAGCTAGCGAAGCGGGAACAAACTTGGTTCGAAACGATGCGCGAGTTTGAATGTTGACCGGCTCGTTCTCCGATCCTCGTTATGCGCGCGAACGTTAATGCCGATTATCAGGGGAGGTCCAGGATGTTCTCGTGAGAGTTGCGACGAGCACGGAAGATGGCCGTCGCGCCTGTCGACCATGTACGGAAAATCCTCTCAACCCGGTGGTCTACCATTGTTTCGATCTCCGGTGTCAGTGCCACTTTCGGAACCGATGCGATCGATGCCGTCGATTAAATCCACCCAGCGAATGTTTATACAGACGCGAGAAGACCCGAGGGTCTCACGAGAGACGATGGTGAACCTGGCGTGCGAGCCGCTTGCCGTTCACGGAATCCGTGCCGTTCCTTGCCTCGATGAGATATAATTAAATATACCCAGTCCAGCTGGTTCAATTAGAAAGATTGCAACCTGCTCGACGTGCCTATTTCTCACATTTCTCCTCGCCTCCTGTTCCGCTACATATTCAACGTCCATCGAATATTTTTTCTAACCGTTGAATAAAAATCTCCCCGCGTCCTATTAAGCCCTATGTAGCGCGAAGGCAGTAATTAACTGATGCGTAAACGGCGTTGGCCAACAACGACGAAAAAGGAGATTGAAGGACCAGAACGAATACCACAATCGACTCTTCTTTATCGACAACACGTTGCCACTAACGTTTCGAGGACTGGCACGCGGCGTGCTTTGCAGGTGCCTGTGAAAGCATCGACCACGCGGCAGAAGCGGAGGGGACGTGGAGCAGCGGCAGGGTGTAACGAGGTGGCGAGAAGAGACAGGGATGGGGGCGGTTAAATAAATTCTATCGGAGCGCAGCATCATGGGCGCGAGTGGTAGTAGTCTCGTTTACACTGCAGGGAGGGGAAGCTTTACGGCGATACAAATTAGATAGCGATCTCGAGTTACGCCATCGGCGCGCGCGACCTTCGTGCCGAACGCGGTGGTCGATGGACGAAGAAGCGAGAGGGTGAAAATGGAAAGTGGAAGGGGACGAGAGATCGGAGAAGTAAGTGTCGGAAGATGGCGTCCCGATGTCGTCGAGATCCACGAGGACGCGAGCTTCGGTGCTGCGACTTGTCGCAGCTGACTTGTTCACCGGCCAATTGCACTTTAAGTACATGCTTTCTTGCGCGCATCTCTCTACTTTGACTCGACGGTGCGGTGGGATTTTTCAGACGTTACCAGATTACGATTCTATCGGAGAATTATCGCACTTCGAACTTTTGTGTCTCGTATCGGGTACTCATCGATCCTATTTTAAGCTTCGAAGTACCGTTTTTCCAATGAGTTGCGATCGTTTCGTGGGGTAATCAATTACCCTGTTCGCTCATTTTGCGTTCGTTTAAACCTCGCAACGATTCCGCTTCGCCCAATGAACCTCGCCGAGAAGAATCTCATATTCGCGTGGGATCCACCGAAATGAATCTTTCGCGAGATAGGCCCGACAACTTGATCGCAATGCGCCCAGCGAATTCAATTATCGCAGGACCGTTCGTTCATACATCCGTTGCCGCGATGAGAACGAGGGAAGAGGTGAGAGGAGGGGAAGTATCATCAGGAGGATATCATTTGCTCGAGGGAATAGGATCCGTGGCTCGGGAAATAACATTGCGGGGGTTACACGCGGTGAAACAGGAATGCGGAAAAGAAGCGGTGGACGCGCGTTATTTTTCCGCTCGGCTCACGTGCAGCGGTCGAGTAGTGGAAGACGCACGTGGACCACCTTGACCGGGCCGACCAGTCAGTTCCATTGAATCGTATCTGTCAATGGGGGAACGGTATGGAAGAGGCGAGGAGACGCGAAAAGACAGGGGCTCGAAGTTGCGAGTTCAAGCGAATGAAAGAGGGAGAGGGAGAAAGGTGAACAGAGTGAGAGAGAGAGAGAGAGAGAGAGAGTGAGAAGGGGACGGAGCAAAGAGGCTCCCCGGTACGCCGCGCGCCGCGTCGGCAGCCTCGCCTAAGTTATGCAGATTGTTCCGAACAGTTGGACTTTAATGCCGGCATAAATCCTTTGCCACTTAACTTTATACTTCGAGAGCAGAACGCGCGCGCACCCCCACCTCTGCTTTGCCGCTTCCTTATCCTTTTCTCCCTCCCTTTTCCGATCCTTTCTCGTCCTTTCTCGCACCTCCACCTCCCTCTTCCCGCTCCATCTCCCACTCCGTTTTCCCATCCCTTCGTCTCCTTCACCTTCACCTCTGTACCTCGCGCTCTCCGCCCTCCGCTCCGGGTTCCAGCGCGGATCATCTCATGCGCCGCACGTTGCACATCGGCGTGGCAAGCCAACCGGCCGCGCCGCCAGCCAGCTCGACGTCTTTCTTTCTCCGGTCGCGTGGGCGACCTTGCGACGAGTTAACCTTCCACGGGGATGGTTAGATTTCGAGCGAGCGTGTAGACGAGCCCAGCACGCGACCGAGCGACCCACCTCTGAAACTCGAGCTGTCGTTAGCGCCACCAGGATCGTCGTAGATTATAGGGAGAATGCGATGCTACCGTTGACGAGACCGAGGAAGGACGAAATAGCGAGGAAGCGGAAAATAGAAGCAACCGAGGAATAATAAAATCAACGGGCGATTATCGCGCCCGTGTAACGTGTCAGCGATTCTTTGATATCATGCGACAGCCAAATTGGGTGTTTAGAAATTACCGGCGCTAATTGGATTACTTCGGTTCGACGCGACTCTCAACGGTGCCGCAACTACTTCGAGGATATTCTTAGAACGTCGATATAATCCGCACCTGCTCGTTACCTCGAGGGAATCCAGACGTGTCGGGAAAACATCGATGGGTCCTTCTTTCGCGAGTATTTCTATTTCGAAGGGGAGTCAGCGAGCGAAGGGATGGAAACTGGAAAGATACATTGATGAAGATAGTCGAGCGAGGAACGCGGGGCAGGTGATCGGGAGAGTTCGCGTAATCGTGGCGAGAAGATCTGGTCGTGCTTGAGTCCTTCGCTTCTCCTATTTATAAAGCAACCCCGATCTTCCTCTCGGCTTCGCTTGGCTCGCTTCGTCCGCGACGAATGTGCAGAAGAGGCGCATCTCGGGAGCCCGTGGATTTCCGGTTATTCCCGGCGCTTACCAACCGCTCTACTTTATTGGTTAATTAAACTAAGGTAATTAAGCTATTACCAGGTACGGACCCACGGCGGGAGGGATAATCACCCGGCGCGGACAAGCGCACTGAAGTGCGCCGATGCCGTTCACCCTGGTCGGCCGACATATTTTCCCGGTAGGCATATTAAGCCAAACCATAATTAGATAAAAACTGGTAAGGGGACATTTCTCCGATGCAACGATAGTGGCTCGCTTCACAGTAGGTCTCTGTAGCCGCGCGGGATTTATTCGCCGGTGCGTTTATCCTTTACGATTACGAGATCGAGCTGGTCTCTAGTCGTGCATTAAACCAACCTACGTAGCTGGATCTTCGAATGATAAGAATCCTTGTAGACTCACCCTCGGAGACCGAGATGATGCTGTGCTCGGGAAAGGTCGGTCGGTTGTCGTTGACGTCGATCACTCGGACGTTGAGAGCCGCGGTGCCGGTCAGTTGTGGATTTCCTTGATCAGTGGCGATGATCGTCAGTCTGTACTTCTCGCGGATCTCTCGGTCCAGGACTATGTTGGTGCGCACTATCCCGCTGTATGGTGGACTGATGGTGAACGCGTTGTCCGGATTACCGTCAACTATGTGATATAGGATTCTGCTGTTGTGGCCTTGGTCCGCATCACTTGCCGATAGCTGAGAGGATAGACGAAAAGTTAATTGTTTGTGCCCGACCATTGGTCGTTGGTACTTACCTTCACCACGAAGTCTCCCTTGGCGTTACCCTCGAGGACTACGGCGGAGTACTGCGTCTGCGTGAAAATCGGTGGATTGTCGTTCACGTCGGATACCCTTACGATCACCTTGACGTACGCCTCGAGAGGATCGGGACCCGTGGTCCTAGCGACTACCGTCAAAATGTGCTTCGAGCTTTCTCTGGGCTCCTCCTTGGATTGCTGACCTTCTAATGACCTGGCCCAATTATTCGTCCGTCCATCCTCCCCTCTGTCGTCGCTCGGGGTAGCCCGCGGATCGTTCCAGAGTTCCGCGTCCAATCTGGCGGGGTCGTTGACCCTCAACAAACCCGTGTCTTCGTCGATGACGAACGTGTCGTAGTCGTTCCCCAATCCAATTGAATACGACACGTGCTGTCTTCTCCCGTCTGATCGTACTGCCGTGATCTGTACTATTTCCGTGCCAGCTGACGAATTTTCTTGAACCACCACGTCGTAAGTCTCGTTTTGAAACTTCAACATCGGCGTGAGATCTGCCTGGTCACCTACGTGCAACAGGATTAAACCCCTCGCGCTTCTGGGAGGATTTCCTTTATCCCTGGCCAGAACATCTAGACGATAGGTCCTTCCATTGTCTTGCGACAAGGACAACGTAGCGGTCACCACTCCTGTGCTAGGGTGTATCCTGAATTTTGGCTTTTCCTGATCGTGGAGGAAGGAGAAGACCAGATCCCCGTTGATTCCGTCGTCAGCGTCGTTCGCGATCACTCGTAGGACGTTTTGGCCTGGTTGGGTGCTGATCGGTACTCTCGCATGAAAAGGATATTCCTCGAAGACGGGCGCGTTATCGTTCACATCGCTCACGTTGATCTCCACCGGTATCGACGTGCTTCTGGCGTCATACTTCCCGCTGTCTGTCGCCACCACGACAAAGGTGTACGAGCTTTGACGTTCTCGATCGAGGACCCTGTAAACAGTAAAACTATTAGAATACACCGTACGCGGCGGGCACAGGTAGTTCAATGGACGAGTGGTTTTTGTCAAATGCATTAATATTCAGGTACTGGAAAATATTCTACAAATTTTCTCACAGTTTCCAGTCCAAGTGCACTCCCATTCTATCCGCCCTTTCGCCGCCAGGCTGGACGAGCATTAAAATCGGATACAACAAAGCACCCCGCGCGAATCCGGATACCATCTTTCCCCCTGGCCGCTGCCGTCACCCTACTCTACCCCCTTTTAATCCCGATTCATCGACCAATTGAACGATTCTACGAATCCGGAGAACAACATCGGTAGTCACCGCCGAAGTCAGTACCTTAAAAGCGAGAAGAGCCGCTGCCGCCCGGCGAGGTGCTCTCGGGCTTGTTTGTGTGACGGAAGCCTTAATCGCGCACGGCGATCTTGTGTAATCCACGTCCGCCATTACCATAACTCCGAGGATCCTCCGCGGAGGTTCGCCCATGCGCGATTCGCGTCTTAAATCGCACGCGCGACGGCCTCGTGGTAGCAGTCGAGCGGGCTCCTCTTTTCCTCCTTCCCTGCCTCCTCGCGACGTTCGCCCGCGGATCGAATTTACCGTACGGCCTGTCGTAATGAGCCGCGCCATATCCGAGAATTACTGTATTAACGCGACACTTTCGTGGCGATACCTTTAATTTTCTCGCAGGGGACGACACGGAGGAGGAACGAGAGAAGGGTAGGGTGTGAACGAGTCCTTTGCGCGATTCCTTTTTATCCTTTTCCTCTCGAAAATGTCTCCTCGATGGGGTGCAAAGGAAGTGCGCGAGATAAAACGAGAGTTGAAGAGGTGTGAATAGATAAGTGATTCGAATCACTCCATATTGATATTTTATTTTTACTCAACGGAGAGAAAAAAGATGGAGGCTAATACGGGCAATAAGGTAATACGCGGATTATCCGAAGGTATACTATAAAGTCGGCCGAAAGTGGTCGACTAGGATTTGCCAACGTTTTGGAATTATAGAATCGTATGGACTACCGTGGAAAACTTTAGAGAAGAAGTCTCGCGAATAAATTCTCACTTTTAGTCGATTTAATTTCGCCGCTTCGCAGATGGCTGCAAATTTCTCCATGTTTAGCTGCCATTTACATCGAGTCTCAGGGATACTTATGAATTTTCGATAATCAGCGCGAACCTGGAGAATCGTTGGAATGGCAACATCTAAGAGAGCACTTCTCGTCTATCCCTCTATCGCGTTGGCAAAAAAGTTCGTCCTCCCTTCCTCTACGCATAACATTTCACCGCATACCTTACTCCACCTTCATATTTTCCCCCTCGTAGCTCGTTACAAACACACTTTGCCACTCTCATTTCCATATACTTATAATCGACTATATCGACACTCTCTAACAGTCCCGATAGCGATAAACTAATTAATTTATAAACGACGCTATCTCTATTATTGCCAGCCGGGCGTAGGAGGTGGAGGAATGAGCGGTGAATAGAGAAGACGCGACGGTGAATAGGGAAGAGAGGGCGGGAGAAGCGAGTAAAAACTCTTCGATTCGCGAGACCTCGATAAGGGCCAAGACCGTAATGTGCGACCGGTACATAAAATTTGCGCGTGTAACGACGCTTTAACGAGCACGGAATAGTAATTGGCTGCCGGTAGAGCACCATCGGATCCAAGCTGTTAATTGTATTAATTTAACATTCCACGGTTTGCCTCTCGATATTACGTGGCCTCCGAGCCCCGGTGTTTGAGCATCTAATTCGATTATTATCCTTATGACGTCATCGGTGGCAACCATGCCCAATTTAATTGAGACGAGGATTCGAGACGCTCTCGATTATTTGAGAGAGGGAGAAAGAGAATTGAGGAAAGGTTCGCTAATGACGTCGGGACGCGTAACAGCGTAACTTCTCGATCCCTCGCGGACGAATCCTCGCGCACCGGACGATCATCTTTTCCCTTTTCGCTCGCGGCGCATTCGCTCGCCTATATTCGTTCAACGAGGACCGCCCGTTATTGCTCGCGGAGGTAACATTAAGAGAAGACAGACTTGCGTTACTGTCGCACATAAAAATCTGATACGATCCTCTTTCCTCTGACGACGAGGATGGCGGCGGTGGCTGGGTTACCCACTAATTATTAATACACACCTTCCTTCGAAATCGGCGAGAAGAGCACGTCGACGCGTTCCGACGTCGTTTCATACCTTGCCACTGGTTGGCACTATTTATCGAGTTGATCTAACGAGAACTGGTACTCGTTGAGAAGAGACGCGAGGGTCCGGAGGAAGGAAGGTCGGACGGAGGCTAGCGGGGACGAGAGCGAGACGGTCAGGAAGGGATCGTGGAGTATATCTACCGGGTGGTCCTGGGAACGAACGAGGGGAGAACGTTTGATACACCTTCTTCCAGTGCCGGGGTGCCGGCGAACGCGGCCGCACTCCAAAGGTAACACAGCGACCGGCAACAACAACGCGCCGGCAGCAACAACGCGACACGAGAGAGTCGGGCACCATTGGCTACCGATTGGGGGAAGATGCGGCTCGGAGGAAGAGGAGGGCCATGCCGAAGAGAGCGAACCGAAGGGACAGGGAGGTGAAAGAGGATAAGGACGACGAGATCGTAAAAGGGAGGGAGAGAAATGAGGAGACGCGGAAAGGAGAGGAGATGAAGGAGAAAGAGAGAAGGACCGTGAGTGGCCGGGACCCAAGATCTGGTTTTGCATATCAGGATTTTTGCCGGCTGAAATAATGCATTGAAATGCCACATGGTGTCCCGCTGAAATGACACACGGCTGTCGCCCCGCAAAAGTACGCCCCTGCGCGTCTCCTCGCGATTCCGAGGTTCTCCCGCACCCTCTTTCTCTCTCCCTCTCTCTACTTCTCGTTCTCACTCTCGTCCTTATTTCTTCCTTCGCAGCCTCTCGTTCTATCCCCAGCTTCATCCCAATCTCCCCTGCCATGCTTCTACCGCGCGTCGACCCGCGAAACGAAACTCAAAGGGACAACGAGGCGAGACCGAGAGGCAGCGGAACGGGGCAAAAAGAGACGAGCATAAATAAGAGAAGAAGCGAAGCGCGAGAAGGAGGGAAAGAAAGAAATTTGAGAGGGACCTGGCGAGGAAAATTGCAGTTTCGCTCGTAAGCCTCGTAAGAGGGTATTCATTGCAAAGTGTTACCCATTTGGCCAATATTGTACGAACGAATCGTGTCGCGAGCAAAGTGGCACAATCGACTGGTGAATGGTAATTCGAAATCCGCTTGAAAAAAATACAAATCTTTTCGAAGATGCTTCTTTTAAAAATCACGTATAGTAAACGGACAAGTTTAACGAATAACACAACGCATATGTCTATTGGAATACGAAGTTCACGACCCCGCGGTTGGAATCGGCTATTAATTAACCAGGTGTGTCCTTGTCCGCCTGGCAATACAGACGGAAGCTTCATAAGCGAGTTCCATCGTTAACGACATCCTACGATATGAGTTTATTGCGCGCGGCATCGTAAACCTGTGAGCCGACGAGAGTGAGAGCCATAGAGAAATAGAAAGCTATCGCAATACGGAGGATAGCGAAGACGAAGCGACGGGCTGGAGGAAAGGAAAAACAAGAAATCAAAGGAATGAGAATGACGCGAAATGGCAGAGGGAAGGATTGGCCTGGGTGTGCGAGATAGAAAGCCAGAGGGAAAGGGACGGAGGAAGAATATCTTGAGTTCCGCGGACGGGTTATGCATACAGAATCATCTGATCGGCCGCAGTACCTCGTCCGCGAAGCGCATCGCCTGACTTTATAATTTTACGACGTTCCTAGACTTCCTTCCCTCTACCCCCATCTCTCCTTCATCTAGCAAACTTCTTTCCCGCGATTGTCGCATTGGCCAGCCACGAAGCACGCTTCTCTCTCTCTCTCTCTCTCTCTCTCTCTCTAATCTTTACTCTTTTCCCTTTACCACGTGCTGGCGCTCACGGACGCAGCCCAAGCTTTCGCGCAAGCCTCCGCGCGGTACCACCGTGTGTCTCCTCACCGGGTCGCTCCTCGCATCTCTTCCACCACCAGTCCGTTTTACGATGCCGTATTAACGTCGTAATATCCCGCCGGTGATTCTAATCGAGCGCGCAGTAAAGGTCGTGGTAATTAACGCCAGGACGGAATTAATCGACCGAAGGAGATGAAGAGAACGGAAGAGCGAGAGACGAAGAAGGAGAGAAGAGGGAAAGTGTTATCAGTCACCGTGGTACGATAGGGCGAGACGATGACCGGACGAACAATCGAGCAACAAATAAGCGAGGGATCGTGCGAACGAGCGAGGTAGCTGATAGAGTGTTTTCCATTGGCGCAATGAGGTCCGAATAAAAATGTGGAAAGCACTGGGCGCACTTACCCGGCGGTGCTAACGACGCCTGTGAGGTTGTCGACCCTGAACAGCCAACTGTTCTCCTCCGCGATGGAATAAGTGATCTTTCCGTTCACTCCTTGATCGGGATCCGTAGCCCTCACCGTGAGGACGCTTGAATCAGGAGCAGTGTCCTCCGAAATGGTCGCTGCGTATTTGCTCGTATAGTAAGCACCAGGATAGTTGGCGGTCCCGTACTGTTGGTAACTGTTTGGTAGACTAAAGCCGTTGTAATCGCCGTTCTGAACGCTGCGAGGACGAGACTCGGTGTACTGATTCGCTACGAAGGTGGGGGCATTGTCGTTCACATCCAGGACGATGACAGTGAGATTGCATCGGGCTTCTAGACTGGGACGTCCTTTGTCCTTGGCCGAAATAGTTAGAACATACTTTGGCACCATCTCGCGATCGAGGTTCGACATTGACAGCATTCCGGTTACTGGGTCCAGGATGAATTTTGCACCGATGTTACCCCCTTATGAGAAAAAAATCGCTTTGTTAAATGGTGACGAGATCGTGGAATGAAATAATTATTTTTCAGCGTTCAGGATCCTCTTTCTCAGGCGATTCTAAATATGCGCGAGACTGATAATACTCACCGACTATGCTATAAAAAATTTCCGCATTCTTTCCTTCGTCGACATCTACCGCTGCCACTGTGTGAATCACAGTAGTCTCTTGATTCTCCGGCACCGGAAGCGTGTAACAGGCGCCTGGACGAAATTCCGGATGATTGTCGTTCTCGTCTTGGACTACGACTTCGAGGACTGTCATGTCGAGAAGCTTGCTGGATCTTGCGAGAATTGGTACGGAGTATCTGGACATGTCTTCTCGATCCAAGGAGCCACGGAGAGTTACTAGTCCGTTCAGTGAGATGGCAAATTTGTTGGAGGCGACGTTGTTCGGTATGTTAAAGGTGACATTGCCTGTGAACATAAAAGACACGCTTCAAAATTCCCGTCGAAGTTCAATCGATCGTTCGACCTTTTCCGCGATAATTGTCGAGGCTTCTTAAGAGGTAGACTTCTTCCGAAAGTTACCTGAGAACGAATGCAATATTTCTCCATCCCCGGAATAATTCGCAAAGTCGGGCCCCGTCGAATAACCACTATTCAAGCTGAAAAACAAGGTCCACCTCGGGGCAGTCGAAGGAACATGTTCCTTCGGGACGCGGGGCCGTAAGTCACCGTACGAAATCTGATCCTTTTGACCCGCGCGTTCCTCGTTCGTCATTCGTTTCATTTTGGGAGACTCGTCATTCCACCTCTTCCTCTCGCCTTCTCACCGCTCATTCTTTTGCCCGAGAATGCTCTCGCGCCATTATCCTCCCCTCGGACTAGGAACCGAATTCCCTCAAAAGTGGAGACTAAAATGTCGTGAGTTCACGAGAGCGGAAGCGTAGAGCGAAGAAGAGGGGAGGAGAAATTCCTTCGTAAATTCTCTAGCCGATGGTCCTGACCGAAATCTGATCCCCATAATGGTCCTCTCTGTTAACATTGTCGTCCGGATAAGACTCACGAGCTGTGGTGGTACCCATCGCGCGACATCGTACACGGTCCCGGCTTCGTGGGTCGAGCGTGTGGGCCGCATGCATTTCGCGAATACGGCCGACCATTTAATCGCGCGACATCCTTCCCCGATCGTTTAGAGGGGGCGGGCGAAAGAGGACCCGAAAGAGGACCTCGAAGGTTTCGCGATAACCTCGACGTTCTCCTGCTCGATCGTCACTGCCAATTACGAAGTTCGTAAGAAGCGAACCAGCTCGGTGCTACCAGTCAATAACGTGCTGCCCGTTTAAGATTATGAAAGTTCGAGGGGGAGGAGAGAAGGTCGAACCGACCTTACACCCTACCCGCGCTCCTTCGCGAAGTTTGGGTGGGCCGCTACTTTCGTTCCGTCTCGCTTTCTCACGCTTTTTCCTCGCGCACGGGACTAGTCCGGTCTCCTGAGGGGAGGGCTTGCCCGAGGAACACGGCGCACGGCATCAGGGGTGTAAGGACGAAAAATGCTTAAAAAGTGTCCGAGGCCCCGAAAGAATTTAGCACCGCTACATAGTAATACATAGTTCTCCCGCGCTTGTACCTTGTCCACCATCTCTTTCCTTTTATAGCGCCCCGCAAAAAAAGCCTTCGGTCCGATTCACTTGTGGCGCGCGCTTTGCATACTAGTCACTGGCTCGCGCGTCGGCCCGAGGTTCGTCCCGCGATGTTTAATCGCTTTTTCGATCGGGCCAGGATCCACGAGAAATGAATCACGGTTATCGACCGTTTCGCGATAATTAAGAAGGATGCAGCGGTCCGTTTTACGACGCGGAGGCAAAGTGCGACGTTACACCGTCGAATAAAATATGTCATTAAACGGCCATTAGAATAATTAAGACTATCGTTCCCCGGAGATTTACGAAAGCACACGATCCTTCCGCGAGCCATTCGGCAAGCCGACGAATCTCCATATTTCTCTGCCTCCGAGGAGTCTACTAAATTTTCGCTGTAAATATTTTCGAGGAAAGTCGCGTAAGTATCGACTCCTCCTCGATCAAATATCCGTAATCAAACGGGTCTCTCTAAGGCTGAGAAAGATTCAACAGGCAAGCTGAGAAACCGCTTTTCGTCGCATCCTCCCACAGTTATCGACCTAGAAGCACCTTCCTCTCTCTTTGCTCTTCCCTCTTTTCCTTCTCTCCAGTCAGGGCAGACCCCAGCTACTCAGTTCAAACGGAGAGGGCCGTTTAATGCATTCAATTCTCAAATTCCAGAGGCGGCGGCGTGTTTAGCCTGATCGTTGTGTCGGATTTTTAGCGGGCTTAGAACAAAGGGAGGAGAGAGAGAGGGGGAAAGAGAGAGAGAGAAAGCAAGAGAGAGAGGGCGCCCGCGCGCGCGTATATACATGAATGCGCACAAATGTGGACACCACGAGGAGAGCTCGAAGGAGAGCCACCGTGTACGTGCGTCAGTCGCCAGGCATGGCCCGACCACAAAGGGGCCAGTGCCGAGGAGCACCCTAGGGGAGCATGAGGATGAGAATGAGGAGGAGGAAGATCGTGTGTATGACGGTGTCGCGGTGTTAGTGGAAGCCGGTGATTTGCCTATGCGTACCGCGGCAGGCTGGCGGCACGATGATATACGCGGCCATTGTTTTCCCTCGTCGCTTTCAGCCCCCTCGTTCCTCCAACCCTTCGTCCTACCGGGGGACCCTTCGCCAGCTCCAGCCTCGTCCTTCGTGATACTCACGCGAGTGCACCCTTTGCCGCGCATATGCGCGCTAATGCGCTCGTCCGATACACAGCGGGAGCGCACGCGTACGCACGCGAAGATAAGCGCGAAGCGAGCGAAATACTGCGCCTGTCAGTACACGCGTCCGCGCGAACTGCGGTAGCCGTTGCCCATTCGCGGTGGGAGCATCAAAACTTTCTATCCGAGATATTAGCGAGTGTTATCTGCTCCTGGCTGCTCGTTGCATCGTGTTGTTCCGTCGAATACATTGGAACCCGGATTTGCATCGCCAGCCCGTTACGGTTGGGAAGAGCCGATCCCGGCCACTCGGTATTATTGACACGGTAACCGTGAAACTGGAGAATCTAATCTGTACCCTGATATTCTCGGGCGGATGAGCGTCAGAAGGATAAAAGATATGTATTTGTAAGATGGCAAGAAGCTTCGCTCGCCAATTGAAATTTTAGAATGGTATCGACAAGTAGAAAAGTGGAAGAGTGTCGAGGAGAGTAGGAGAAGGAAGTTCTCTCATCAGCCACGAGAATGAAACGTTCTGGTGATTCGAGCGGGGTTTTCGACCTTTTTTCCAGGCGTACGCGCGGTTGTTCGAACGCACTCGCACACAGGCGCGATTTGCACGCGGGTGGAAACCGCGCTCTCGACCCCGAGGGGAGCCCGGGAGGCCTGGCGAGTCATTTCGCTGAATTTACTATAATGCTCCGTACTGGCCGGATTCAAGGCAATTATTCGAGGTATTTTCATAGCAGGACTTTCCTATTAGCCGCAGCGGGTACATCTACTGCTCTCTCAACTACGTTTATGCTCATCTCCATGCCTAGCATGGGGTGCAGACCAACGTGGCGCGTCGTTCGAATAGAGAGCTGTGGGGAATTCGTACGGGATTCGAGAATAGAGGCATAGACGGAACTACTCGACAATGAGGACGGAATAATAAAAAGAAAGAACGTGCGAAACGGCAGCGGAGCAAACTGAAACGGAAAACCGATAGACGAGGAGAACAAGTGGAAGAAGAGAAAGAAGAAAGTCTACAGAAAGCCGAAGCGAAGAAAGGAACGATCGGAAGGAAGAACACAGAAGGGAAAAAAGAAGGAGGAGCAGGAGAGAGGGGAGAAGAAAAAGAGGATGAAGAAGAGAAGGACGAAAAGGATGCGGAAAGATTGAAAAAGGAGAGAAGGAGACTGACGAAAGGGGACCGAGGGGTAGATAGGAAAGGGAGAGACTGTAATTTCAACCGCGCGCCCTACGCAGCGCTAAATTGACAGGGCTCCTGTGTTCACGGGGACTTTATGCACGTGCATGCACCACCGAAACAATGAGAACGCGCAGGAGCGAAGCACCTAAAAGGGTGCCTGTCCCCCTCGGCCTCCCCTTCCCACCACCTCGCATGGTCCACGACGCATCGGAGACGCAGGACCCGCTTTTGGTCCTGGAACCCGCGTATCCTTGTCGGCCCTTGGGGCAGACGCACGCGCGCAGATCGATACGTTCCTCCACTTTCATCCTCGTTCTTTGTCCTCTCGATGCATTTATATATCTACCCCTTACCTTTCCACGAAAGAGGGCCCGACGGGGTACCGCGCTTTGTATCTGGATCATCTTTCGCAATGATATACGGTGATTCGCGCAGGCAGCCTTGTGCTCGAGTGATCCAGGAAGATCAGGGAGAGACTTTCATAAATCCCCCATGAAACCCACGTGGCGAAACGATACGAAGAAATCGATCGAAAGGAAGGATTCGCTCCACTCCGCCCCGCTCGAGAGCGCAGTACTCGCGAGTATCCATCGCGAATACTCCCGTCTCCTCTCACCTTGATCGGCGATAGCTGGACCAGCGACGTTCAGCACGGACGCCCCGACCTGAAGATTCTCCGAGATTCTAGCCACGGGGTTGGGCAGCAGTAGTCGAGGTGGGCCGCTCGTCTGTCCGGCAGCGAGGGTCAGGGTCAACTTCAGGGTGGCCTTGCGAGGCGGCGTGCCGTGATCGTTGGCCGTGATATTGAGATCCGCGGGCCTCACCATCGGCCTCACCAGGCTCACTAGGCCGGACTCGTACCCCACGGCGAATCGGCCCTCGTTGTTGCCTGCAGTGATCACGTAAGAGACTCTGCCATTGTCCCCGGCGTCCTTGTCCACCGCCACGACCCTGACGATGCTTGCACCTAGAAGATGGTGGAGAGGGTTCGAGTTAACGAATCAATTCAACCGGCAGATACGGGGGCGCGATGCGCGAAGCTATCACCGTTTCCGTTAGTTTCCCATAGAAGGGCAGAAGTGAGTTGGTGGAAGAAGTTTGAGAATTGAAACGATTCGTTTGCGCATTCGACGATGAAGCTTACCGGGTAAGAGGTCGGATGTAATGGCAATTCTGGTAGACTCAGGGCCAATGAAAATCGGATCGTTGTCGTTCTGATCCAAGACTATGATTCTCGCTGTTACTGTAGAAGCCAGCTGTTCCCCAGGATTCGCCCGATCGGAGGCCTTCAGGATTAGCGTGTACTCCGCTCGCTCTTCTCTATCGAGGGATCTTGCCAAGGTCAGGGCTCCGGTCAACGAGTCCACGGCGAAGTTACCCCTTGACGGGAATTCGGCCACGAGGCCGTACCTGAGATCACCGTTGAGCCCGCTGTCAAGGTCACTAGCCGTCAGATTGTAAATGGTCGAACCGATCGCCGCTCTCTCCGACACGCGGACCGTTATAGGATCCTGAGGCCACTTGGGCGCATTATCATTCGCGTCCTCGATCACGATCTTCACCGAGACCGCGATGCTCTGGGGATTCCCGATCGACGTGGTATCCAGGGCGCGAATCTCCAAGTGATACTCGCTCACGTTCTCGCGATCCAAGGAGTGGGCTACCACCAGTTGGCCGGAGCTGCGATCTACGTCGAAAGCCGGAAACTCACTGATCGGAGTCAGAGAGTCGAGAGTGAAGGCGACTCGACCCGCGGGTCCCGCACCCGACACGGAACCAACCGCCTGTCCGATACTGGCGTCTTCTCGCACCTGGAAACGAATCGAGAAAATCTAAATTATTCGAGAATCGCGTATTTGTACATCCGGTGAATTGACGAGGGTGGAAAGTAGTTTGTGTTTCGCGCGTCACTTTCTCCTATGTCGCACCGGAGTTTCAAAGTAGCTGTCATTCGTCCAGCGAATGATCAATAGGATAGTTGAAAAACGGAGGATTTGTTTGCGTTATCTGCTTCAGAATTTTAAGTTCAAGTCTTTCACCCTCCTATAATTTTCACCTCGTCCGATACTTGCCGAAGTGTCCGAGTCCGGACAGAATCAACGATACTTACGTTAAAGGTAAGGCTGCTGCTGGTGAAGGTCGGCCGGTTATCCGCCAGGGCGAGAACCTCTACTCTCAACGCACGAACGCTATGCCTGGGCGAACGTCCCGCGTCGGTCGCCTTTACGGACACCCGGTAGACGTTACGTTCCTCGTGATCGAGAACGGCCTTGGTTCTGATCATGCCAGTGATCGGGTCGATCATGAAGACGTTGTAGCCGTCGGAATCCCGATCTGCGAAAGGTATCAGAGGGGGATGTCGGTAAAACGGAGAAGAGAATTAACCGGGTGATGCGAGAATCGGGAGCATTCTTATCGGACGACGAAAGCCAAGGATGAAGGGCAGTCGGCGTAATTCATGCGAGCAAAAATTCTAGTTGGCGCCCGGTCACGCCCGCAATGAAAGCCCGCCGCCGTTGCCGCTAAGATAACCTTTGGACAAAAAGTCCCAAGCTCGCTTTAAGATCCCGAACGGTTGTTACGGTAATTACGGCTGGATCGTTAAATCGTTAAAAAGGGCGTGGCCCCTATCCCGTGAAAAAGAATCATCCTGAGATACTACCAATAACACTGGTGGAAGGCCTTTCGGAAGAAGGATACGCCTTCGTTCTACGCAAGACTTCACCGAAGACGGTGCTCTCTCACCTTTCAGAATGCTGTAGGTGATCGACGCATTCTCTCCAAGGTCGGTGTCCAAGGCCCGTACTCTTGCCACTTCCGTGCCGGGCGGTTGTTCCTCCCTGACGCTCACAACGTCGCTCTGAGGGTCCACGATCTCCGGCGAGTTATCGTTGACGTCTAGGACCGTGACCTTGAGTGGCACTCTCGCGGCCCTCGAGGGTGTACCTTGGTCCCGTGCCTCCAACATCAACTCGTGCACGGCCTTGCTCTCCCGATCCAGGGGCTCCCGCGTGGTGATTTTGCCTAAACAGTTAACCGAGAAAATGAGAACGTGAGAATGAAGAGATAAGGGAGGAATTATTATCGATTTATATCGATCGGAATTTTATGCGCCGGCGGTCGGTCGAACGGAGGGATACCCGAGGACGAGGTCCTCCACCGTTCACTATTAACGCTCACGCGAAGGGATCGCTTAACGATTTATTAGCAATTACCTTTCGCTCGATAGCACTGCGTCTAAGCCTAGCGGAATATTTATGGGGAACAAGAAAAAGCACCGTACACACGTCGTCGTTCGCGACGTCCTACGAGCTTCAGCGCGTCCAAGAGATAGTTAGAATGTTCCCGAGCGTTTTCTCGATTGACATGTATCGAGATCCTCGAAAGGATGCCTGGCAAGATCCTTCGTAGGATCCTGCGACCGGTATAACGCGAATGAGATCGTACCGGATGGGGTGGAACGGTGGGTACAGATCGTGAGCTGCATTTGTGTCGGTGTAAAATCGAACTCGCGCGAGGAGTGCCGATTGGACCGACAGGATTGCGAAAGGACTCGTTCGCTCCCGACCTTATCAATTTTCCTCGTCGGGAAGGGTTAATTGGATAATCGTCGCTCGTACGCACGTAGGAATGGAGTGTCTCTTTTCTTCGTCGTTCCTTTCCTCTTCCTTTCTTTCCCTCTACTCGCTCTCATTCTATCCTTCATGCTTCGCAAGTACCGCGAGACTTTTTTCGTTCCACCGTAGACTCCCGACACTTCTTCGTTTTTCCTTTCTGTTCTCCTTGCTCTCTCGCTCGCGTATGATAATCGTACCAGGGGCGTACGTAGTCGCGCGTGTAACGAGCTCCACCGTAATTACGGATTGCGGGGAGTTGTCGGGTGAACTCGAGAGAGTCGAGAGGAGTGAAGGAGAACGCGGCAGCGAGGGAAAGAACGGGAGGACGAGGAAGAAAAGGAGGAAGAGCCGAAGGAAGAGGACATGGGCGAGAAGAAGGAGAGGCCAGGAGGGTAGAGAGTGAATGAGGAAGGCGAAGAAACGAAGAAAGAGAGAAAGCGCCTTGGCCGGTTCGGTGCCCGCGCATTAATGGATAATTAAGCAAGCGTCTAGCCTACCAGCTAGAACTATTCCAGGATCTGGAAAAGGATCGGGATAATAATTCGTACGACGGACCGGACGAGCGCAGGGCCGGCAAGCGAGCGGGACACACGAGGGATCTGCGTGCCTCCACGAATTCTCCACGTACCTAGTCCTCCTTCCTGAGGCCCTCTCGTCCTCTTTCTCCACCTCGTTCTCATCCTCGTGCTTCTTTTCTCCCTGCCCCTCTTTCATGCCGCTCGTTGCATCTCAGCAGCGCCACCACCACCACCATCGTCAACACCGTCACCAGCATCGGCACCACTACTGTCAGAACGTCCTCGTGGACGTCGGTTGTGCTCGTCGTCGACAAGACAAACGATCGACGAGGGACATGCAAACGCGCCGGCATCGAGGGGGATACCGTCGCGGAACAATAAGAAGTATATCGTAGAACGCGTGCTAATGCGTTTCTCGTGTTAGCCGTGGGACTCTGCGACAGCTCTCTCTTCTCCCTTTTTCACTCTCTCTCTCTCTCCTCTCTCTCTCTTTCTCTCTCTCCGTTTCTCTACAACCTGCACCCTATCCGGGCCCTCCTCGGACGGTCGGCCGCTTGCGCGCCTCTCCCAATATTTGGAAATCCATGCTCGTTCGACCGCGACTCCCAGGCTCTTTGGAGGACCCTCGGTGGCAGGGTTTGCAGCACCGACCACGTTGATCGTGACGGTAACGACGACAGGGTGGTGGTGGTGACAGCGGCAGCCGTGGCGGCGGCGTCGGAAGGAAATTTCTTGAAATTGAAATACGTTCGGGAGGAGGCTACCCGTCCTGCTGGCCCGCGAATACCGCTCCAAGGAACGACCCCTTGTAACGATTAATTGTACGAGTGATCTAAGCCGCGGTGCTGGCTGAGGCGAACGGGCGAGCGGGAGGAGGGAAATGAGGCGAGCGCGGGTACGTTTGGTGCGTGACAAGGAAACGGAATTAACCGAAGGGCCGATCATTCATTTTCAGCGATTCCTTTTCGTCGGCATCCCTCACTTCCCCCTACCCAACCTACCGCGAACACCCCTCTCGCTTCCTTACGTCCCATAAATCCCAACGAGGCCTCCTTCGGTTCGAATTCCCCGCCACGCACGTGAGAACGCGTTGTGCTCATTGAATGTAACGGATCGAGTTACAGGGACGCGCGACGAGGAATAAGGCCCGCCATAATTTCACGATTAATCTCAACGACGGTTTGCGTGCCCAGCCTCCCCGCCCCACCCTCCCCCTACAAATGGAGTTTCCCCGTTCGCGGATTCCCCTCTTTCGCCTCGCTCGTGCAGGAGTGAATCGTTCGTCGGTGTCATCGAGATTGTAAATCGACTCTCGAGGATCCTGCGAGTGCGCGGGGTCCGCACGCTCGCGGAATAGAAGGGGTACAGGCTGGACGGGCACGCGTGGGGCGGACGGCACGCGCGCGATCCTCCTGCGCGGCCGCGGGCCGATCGATAGGCGAATATCGAAGCGCGACCGGTGGGTCACGGAGAGCGAAACGAGGGAGTCGTCTTTACTACCAAGCCGAGAGAGGATCGCGATTATCGCGTCGCATCGCGTGCGCCGCAGCGTGACGAAATGACACGAGACCGCGAGGCGGGACGAGGCGGAATGAATTCCGCGCACGAGCCCGCGCGCGGTCAAGGCGCCACCACCTCGGCTCCTCTCTGTGGCTCCTCGTCGCGAGAGGACGAGAGGGGCCGAGAGGAGCGCCGTGCCCGCGGGCGATGGAATGCGACGCTCTTTTAGATTTTCAATGGGCAGTCCGTATAATACGGAACCCTCTGTCGGCCGATTGGATCAGCGAGAACGTTCGTGGAATACCCGTGGCACGCAGGAAACGCGAGCGATCGTCGATCGTCCGTAAAGCCTAATGTCGGAGGATCGCGGGACGCAGCCGGGAGCCCGTGAAGCAACCGAGATACGCTCGATTAATGACGTCCGGGCGGAGATTTTAATTAATCAATAACGAGCGAATTGCGATCTCTTAAATACTTTTAACGAATGGTCTTTTTCGACGGTGCTCGTGAATATCTCCGAGGCGGGGAGGCGTGGCCGCGAACGAAGCAAACGGTACCGGGACGAATCGCGAGCATAAAACGCGATTCCCCTCGTAAAGAGAGCCGAGACGGACAGGAAACGGTATAATCCGAATTTTCGTCTCAATTTCCGCGTGCGGCTCTTTGGCGGCCGACGGGTGCCCGGCGACGATGCATGGCCCCATTGTTGAAGCTTTAATAAAGAAATACTCGTATGACAGGACGACTCTGATCCTTCCGGCAGCAGCGGCTCCTCCGCCCTTTTTTCTTCACTTTTTCCCCTTCGCTCTCGGCTACCCGAGCGAGGAGGAGGACGCGTCGCGAGGTGGAGGAGAACTCGAGAGGTCCCAGCTTCGGCGAGCGAGCGCGGGCAAACCCGCCGTGACGTTCTACTCCCTTCCTCTCGAACGTGCGAGCGGATGATCGAGAGCACGGGGGGGAGAGAAAGAAGGAAATGGTGAAAAAAAAGAGGAGAGAGACGCAGGAGAGCGTGAACGAGAGAAAGAGACCGCGAAGAGAGAAGAGGACTCGATCCCGGTCTCAAACCCGGCGTGTACACAAATACTCCCGTGTCGCATGCCAATCAAAGCACGCGCGTTGCATACGGGAGAGAGATGGGGAGGGGGGGGAGAGAAATGGAGATGGTGAGCGAGCGAGAACGCGCGTGTACGAAGGGGCCGTGTGAGCGAAAGCGTGAGCAGGGTGGCACTCTGCTGCTGCCTCTGCTGCTCCTCCGTTGCAGTGTAAAACTCCCGTCACCGAAGCCCCTCACCCCCTTTTCTGATGATTCGTTACACGCCGACGAGGTGAAAGCACCACTCTTCCTCGGGATTAAACACCGATACCCACGGATACCCCTGGGATGCGATACGCGCCAGAGGGAACGGGGATAAAACGAGTATGCGTGTGGAGCGGTGGGAGGAGGAAGGTGGCGGGAAGAGGTGGGGTGCAGAAACGTCCTGCGAAATGCCCGCGCGCCTTGTAGAGACCTCACTCTCGAGATGTTACTTTATTTCTTCTACTAATTAGATCGGGGAGGATGTCGAGGCGAACCAGCCGAATACGCGGCACCCCTCGATTTGCCTCAAGGGCTCCTCCTCGACGTGTTTGGCCCCGCGGCTCCTTGATTCTCCAGACCGTGCCGTCGACACACGCGCGAAAAGCCTCAGGAGGTCGTCCCATTTGGAGATTGGAAATTTTGCAATCGGAGAAATTTCGATTGTCCATAGAATCCACAGAATGAGGAGAAGAGCGGAAAGGTAAAACGATGGTTAATGCTCGAGAATCGACAATATTTACAACTTGAAGAATGACAAATTACGAGGTTATCGAGGATCATTTTTTGTTCTGTTTCATTGCTTTCGTTCGATGCGTCTGAGAAGATATAAGGAGTGAGTGGTGAAAGCTTTACGCGAGGTTGTGAAATCATTCGCGGCCGCAGTAGCGAATGTAGTCGCGTCGACAATGGCGCTGCACAAGGGGTTGACGCAAACGCGACGCGTAAATTATACGCGTTGACGGCTAGTAGCCATTTAGAAAATTAATAGTCCTTCGCTCACTCTTTGTCTCATTCTCTCCATCTCTCTTTCTCCTTCTCGTTTGCGCACTTGAGAGTTCCTCAATTTCTTCTTCTGCTTCTTCACGGTGACTCGATCTTCGTTCGAGGGACTCGCGATTGACATTCGTCCGCTTCTCTAATCGCATTCCAGGGCGAATAGAGTCGGATGGCAGACGAATCATCGATCCCCTGATCCGCTCGAGAAGACACGGGACTTCGGTAGAAAAACTAGACGGACCGGGCGAGCGACGAGGCACGAGAGGAAAGGAGAATAGCGAGGAGTGAATTAGACATTCATTAATTGCAAATGATTTCCAGAATGTCGACGCTCGGAAATGTGAGTAGCTTTAAACATGATGTTCAATTGTAAGGACGACCGGTAATGAAAATAAAGAAAGTTATTAATCCGCGGCAAATTTCCACACGAATTATTGCTACCAAATCTCAAGTCCTTTCTCTCTCTCTCTCTTTATTCCTATTCATTTTCTATTCATTAGTTAATTCATTCTTTTTGTCTGGTAACTTCACCAAATTGCAGAAAACGCTTACAATATTGCCCGGCGATGGTCTCGAGAACCGCGAGGCAATACCTTGACAAGATGTCGGATATCCTCTCGGACTTGGATTCGCCAATATTTTTCTCCTCGTGCGACAACTGCGTGGGCTTCCCCGCATTCGACTCTTGATCCCCCGAGAAGTGGCGGGTTTCGTAAACACTCGAGCGATCTCCTTCGACGAGGACCACGTACACTTGTTCGCGCTTGACGCCATTCGAGGTAAACAAGAGAGACGTCTAGAAGGAACCCTCGTATCTGTACGCGTGCGACGGACGAATAGAGGAGGATGCGAAGAGAGAAGTCCGAGAGGAAGAAGAAAGAAAGAAAGAATAATACTCGTACCTGTATCTGGATCCACGGCGAAGCTGCTGTTGGCCTGGACGACGGCGTACCTCAGGGTAGCATTCTTCCCAAGATCAGGATCGGAAGCGCTCACCGAACCCACCAGGGTGTCCGAGGGGAGATTCTCCAGGAGCTCGAATCCGTAGAACTCTCTCTCGAAGTGAGGATCGTTGTCGTTGTCGTCGAGCACCGTCACCAGGACCGACGCGCTCGCCGTTGCAGCCGGTGAACCGTTGTCGGTCGCAAGGACCGTCAGGGCGTAACGATCGATCGTCTCGCGATCGAGAACCTGCGCAAGATAGATCCGGCCGGTGTTCGGGTTGATGCGAAAGGACGAAGACCCCTGAAGATGGTAGCTCAGCCTGGCATTGTTGCCCGTGTCGAGGTCAACCGCGGTGACCTGGGCAATCTGAAAAAAGAAATGCATCTCGATCAGCCCTCCCCTAAGATAAAAATTCATTGACGAAGAAGTGCCAGTCGAAGTGCATCTTTCTAAAACGGTATCGAGATTTTAAAATGAAGCGATAGACCTTGAGAATTTTCCCGCGAGTGAGACCGGTGGCTAAGTGTTTTTCGATCGTTCCTCGTACACGAGCGACGAGGAAGAGGGGGGGGGGGGAGAGAAAAAGTGAGTGAGAGAGAGAAGTGGAAGGCGGAGAGACAAAGCCAGTCCGTCCGGTCGTTCCGTATTAATTAAACGCACCAGAGGACCAGGAATCCTAAACGCGCTCGAACCGGTTGACGCGCTCTCCGGCGCGCGGGAGTATCGTGAATCACGAGGATCGAAGAAGCGTAGGATCGGGAGTATATAAGCAACGAACCTCGAGGTCGGCGCACGAGAATGATGGATGGCGGGCATAGAGGGGGTGGAGGTGGAGGTAGAGGAGGAGAAGGTTGCAAAGAGGATCAAGGAAGGAGGGGGAGAAGAAGGGAAAGAAGAGGGGAGAAGAGGAGGAGGCGCGAGAGGGCAGGAGACTCGGGCGTCCTCGAGGCTGGAGTAGGGAGGGAAGCTGGGGGTGCCATTAGAAGAAGAACCTGACGTGGGAGCAGGCAGTAACGTGTCTAACTGTACGTTATTAGTTCGCGGCGGGTGAAGGGTTACGCTCACTGCAGCCAAGTTACTCCTTCCTAGCTACTCCCTCCTCCGCTCGCCTCCCCTTCACCACCGGTTCCCACCTCCTCCTCCATCGTCCAGACTCTGGCAGCCGAGATATTGTCCGGATACCACCGACAGCTCACAGATCTGTTTCGCCGATAGATACCACCCGATGTATACGCATACACGGGAGAGCGACGGAGGACTCGAGGATGCAGGATCAGCGGGAAGCAAGGCGGAGGAATACTCCTCTTTTGGAAGGGGTGGGTGGTACGACGCTCCCTCGTCTGCGACCCCGATCGTTTCTTCTTCCCCTCTCAACCCCTCCGTCACTCCAGGTACATTGCATTAAAAATGTGACGTCATTTAAGGACCCTATCTCACCACCAACATCTCAGGGCCATTCGTCATCTGGAATCAGGTATTTGGGATTACTCTGTGTACCCTCGTGTTAGCTGTAACAGGATCATAGGAGAGTCTATTCACTGGAACAGTTTCTTTCTCGGTAAGTCCCTTTCATCTTTCGATTCTTCCTTTCTTCGTTGCTCGTTTTCTTATTCAAGCAGCATCCGGATTAAATTTTAATATCGATCCATGTTGAACGACTGTAAGTCATTTATACGCCAAAGTGCGATACCTCGAAGACTATCGGTTCCGCGCTAAATCATTCTTTCCACGTACGAATGACCGCTTTTGCTGAAACCTGTTCATAGAAATATCGAGTTACCGTAGGCTTATCCATCGTCCGATCGAGCAACGGCAATCAATCCAAACGTACTCCCAATGCGCCGTGTTCTTTGTATGTAGGACCGTGAACACGCCGCACTCGTATAAGATTATCAGTAGGTACCTTATTCATCTACAAGTATGATACCTCGGCTCTTCTACCGTCATCCAGAATACCACGCGATTCCTTCTCGACTTATTCAATGCCTGCAAATTGTTCGAACTCCGCACTTAAGGTTAATTCTCTTCTCGATCGACAATACCGACACCGGCCGATAAGTGTGTGTGTTCCGTTCGTTTCTTCCGCTCCTTCTTTGGCCTCTTCATTTTCCACGGGAACCTCCACTTTCACCCGGAAGGATAAAGGCGGCGGGCATTCGATTCGAGTGGAAGCAGAAGTTCATCCTGGAAGTCTTCCTGGTTGTCCCGAATAAAATTACGCATCTCGCGAGGACCGTACCGAGGAACGGGAACGGGAGACTGTGGTGAAGAAAACTGGCTGAGCGAGGAAGAGGAGGAATAAAGAAGAATGAGAGGACAGGTGGTGCTTAACTCCCATGCTACTTCACCGTTCGACCCAGAATTTCTCTCCTACTCTCTCGCACCGATTCTCTCTCGCCCTCTCTCTTTCGTACTCTCACGCTCGCACACACGCACTCACGCACATTCGACCCCTCGCGCGCGTCTTTTCGACAAACAAATGCCCACGTGACGGGCGTGTAATGAAGATTTTTCTCACTTGGGAATCGAGCCTTTCGCCTTCGCGAACCTCCACGTCATACTCCTTCAGCTCGAACACTGGGGGGTTGTCATTCACGTCCTGCACCTCCACGCTGAGGCTGAGGTTGGCGGAGAGGCCAGCCCCGTCCAGTGCCCTGATCAGGAGGCCGTGCCGCTGCTGGATCTCGTAATCCAAGGGCTTCACCAGGTAAAGCTCTCCCGAGCGGGCGTCTATACCGAAGAGATCGTTGCTGTTCTGCGCGAGAACGTATCGTATCGGTAGCGGTGGGGTGACGTCAGGGTCGGTGGCGTGGGCCACGTACAGTGGCGTGTGTAATGGATGAGACTCGGGAACGGATATTCGTACGTTCGTCGATGGAAAAGATGGGCTGTTGTCGTTCACATCCTTCACGATTAGATCCACCTGGAATTAATAAGGAATACTTATTTTGCGCCGTAAATTCGGAAGTGGTAAACAAATCTCCTTGGAAATATCTGGCTAGAAAGAGAGTTCTAGAAAAATATAACAGATACGTTTCGAATATTCGTAAGTTAGAAGCTTAGGAAAGAGAGGAAGAAACTCACCTGGCAGTAGCCAACGGAGGCACCGTTACGAGCCTCGACCGTGATCATATACCTATCTCTAAGCTCACGATCGAGGGGCAGTCGAACCCTCAACATCCCCGTGTTTGGGTCCATCGAGAGGTCGGCTTCGTCCGTCGTCGGGTAGAACCTGCTTGGCCGTTCACCTGTGAACACAGAGCGCACGCATGGAAAACAACATTCAACATCTTTCATCTCCCTTGACGAAGGTTCGACCGACCGAGTCACAGCCATTTTGCGAACTATGCGCGCCTATCGCGCGAGTCGTTGACCATCGCCATACCGCCCGCGAACGTTGCGCTCCTGGAACGCGGTGCACAAGGCCACAAGACTAGAGGGTAGAGAAAAAAGAAACGAAAGGGAAGGTGCGTTGGTGCAGTGAGCAGAGAAAAAGAGGAAGCGCGGCGAGTCGATCGTGCGCCTTTCGCGAACACGAGAGCAAACCGAGGCGTGGAGGTGGAACGAAGGGCTCCAAGAGGGGAGAGGGCGCGCGGATGAACCCAGTGAGAAAGGTTCGAGCAGCATAATTAGGCTTTTCGCTCGATGCTCCTCCTCAAGAGAGCGAATTCATCGTTCTTGAAAGGATGCGAGTATACGCGGGTAAAGAAGGAAAGGAGGGAGGGAAGGAAGAACGGACGGAGATGAACGAAGAGCGAGGGCGGAGCGACGGTAGAGAGGACAAGGGGGTGGAATAAAGGATCGACGGGCACAAAATGAAGGAGGAAAGAATGAGAAAGGGAGAAACAAAAGCTAATGAGAAGGGGGGAGGAGGGATCACCTCTAAGGTATATACGCGTCTGTCGTCCGTTAATTATCATTCGCGGTTGCCCTCCGTTGTACTACAGGAAGAGAGGGGAGCATGAATACACGAGGGCCACGCTCTCGTTCTTCTCCTTATCTTCCACTCGTGTTAGAATGCGCGACGGCCTAGTCGCTTTTTATCACCGCCACTGGCACACGTTTCGTTCGTCCAGGGGAACTGCGTTAGATATGCGTCGCTCCCCATCCATCTAATTTGTCGTTGATTAAATAAGAGCTGCACATTGCGTAGAGCTAACCCTACGTTCTTTGAAACTTTTTAAATTGAATACCACTCGAGCGCACGATCGACGTATTGCTTTTAGAACGAGCTCACGCGCCACCGCCGTTTGGTCCGGCCTGGAAGACAAACTCGCGGTTCATTCCGCTTTCCTCCTTCCCCTTAAGACGAATTCTCGCGGTCGTAACGCACGAATGTCCCTCCCTTCGACGACGTCAAACCGATCGACACGACTAATGGTCCCGATTTCGTCGTACAAGGTACAGAGCGCGATGGAACGCGCGCGGTATTCCCGCGTCGGTCCCACCGCCAAAGAGAAGAGCCACGGCGGGAGAGCCACCGAACGGTTACACGTGGAGGAATGGCGAGGAGCGAAGGAAAGAGGCAAGGAGGAAGAGAGATGAAGAGGATTGAGGGAAAGAGTGAGAAACGCAAAGGAGAGAGGGACGAGGGAGCTCGAGGTAGTCCGATGGAGCGCGACCTTGCCACCGATATAACGAGCGGCCGCCTTTCTCTCGTCTCGTGTTAATTCGACTAATTAGAGCCCCGACTAAGCCTCGTTTGTGCATCGAGCCTAAGTCGATACCGGGCTGCTCGTTGGAATTCGCCTTCCTATCTTTCCTTCCTTCCTACCTTCGTGGCCTTTCTCTCGATAAAGCCGAGATCCAGAAGATGGAGAAGGATGGAAAGGTGGGGATGGAGAAGAGGAGGTTCCTTCTGAATTACTCGAGAACGAACGAACTGGCCCGAGTGCTCGGACAGTCTCGAGAGGCGGCTGCGGCTTACAGCCAAGGGAAACATTCCAGAACGTTAGGGGCGATCATACGTGCGGATCGTTCTATTCATTCCGCAGGAATCTCACGGGAGAGCTTATTGTGCCGTGTGATTATTTTTACGCGCGCTCTTTGTGCGATGTTTATGCTCTCCGAGGGAGCAATGCCAAAGTGGAATTAGGAATAGAGGAGCCTCTCCTCTTTCCTCCCTCGCATTCCGAATGCCGGAACAGTCGTCCAAACGCAAGGAACCCATTATCCGTGTCTCTCATTTCCTCGTGAGAAATGCCTCGCGTGTCTCTCGAATCGAAATGCGTGCGGTTCGATCTTTCGCAATTATTCGGGGTTTGTGCCATCTCGTGGGAAATTATCGTTGCGGGGTGCACCACCCAGGGCAGCTTTGAGATCGATCATTAGCAACGACGTCTATTTCGGTGCGAGATGCTCGGTACATGAAATCAATTGATAGAGAAAATGGTCGTTCATTAGTTCTGACAGATGCAATTCCATAACGGACTAGTCGATGCTTCCGGATGATCGGGCTTGCTTCCCCGACGTAAACAGTGCCCCGTCCGCCCACGCGTCGCGGAGAATCATAAGGTTCTTCTGCCGCTTCACAACCCCGCCGAACTTCCACGTGGGTATTGTTCTTGCATAAGATCCTTTCTGGTCGTCTGCACCTATCATACCCGCGAGAGTCGCAAAACGACGTTCATTGCGCGTGTTTCCTTCGAGCACTTCGGTAAAGTCTTTTTCATCTCGTGACAAGGGTCTTACGCATGGAGTAATAATACGTCGTAAGATTCCTTCGAGCGCATAGCAAATTTATTACGCTTATTTTAAGTAAGCCGAACATTTTACAGGTCTCTCAAGGCATCGTCATCTTCCATCGAGCAACGTTAAAGGGAAATATAAACCCGCGCGATCACCGGCGACATCGAATTTCCTCTCACGTCTTCCTCAAATTACATTCCTCATTCATCGAAACACACCGTAGGTACGCGATTACACGCGTACCCATCCATCCATGCCGAACGCGCCATTCCTGTCCAAATGAGGAATCGACGTCGCGACGTACGCGTACCTACCCATCGAGCGCAGCCCCCTCTCGACCCTTCCACCTAGATAGGTTTCGACAAATCCTGCGGATCTACCGCGACGTAATCGTCCAACGTCCACTCGGTGGACCGAGTTTTTCATCCTGGTAGTGCCGCGAGAAAAAGCAGGCCGCGTTGCAGCCACTTCGCCAACCGCGTGGGTCTATGCTCGCAGGCCCTTGGTGCACCCGCAGTGCATGCGTGCGTGCGCGCACTTGCGCTCACGTTCGACCGTCATGTCTCACGGCGCATCCGTTTCCACCGTGTACCATCTCCTCGTCCTCCCCTTCCTTCTTGTTCTTCTTCGTTCGGTCCATGGCCGCCGTCTACGCCATCGTCTATGTCGTCACTCGTCTATGTCCGTGGTTGACGGCGGGGTGACATCGGACGTTCGGCCAGTGCCTTAAAGATGGTACTCGGTCGCGTACGTGAACGGCATAATTTATAGACCGCTATTTATACCCCGTCCCCTACCCTCTCACCTCCTCGTCCGCTACCGTCGAGAGCGCGGAGATATATGGAACGGTGCGCGCACGCGGAAACTACCCGTACGTCAAGAGAATCCCTTGGTAAGATGAAAGGTTGTGAGTCGGCAATGACCTCTCGGTGAGGCGAAGTGCTTCTTCTATTTCCACGAAACGGACCAACGATGGAACTCGAGCTTTGGCAAGGGCGCCGACGTCCCTCGTTTACCCCTTTAGTTCTCGTGGAACCGCGAGGCGAACTCGCGCGATGACGAATGGACTTCATATTTATTCGGGCTGCAAACTCGACCGCTATTAACCATAATTAAACAGTACAGGGTCCACGGGCGCGCCGATATTCTCCGCTTTGGTACCAACACGCCGCGGCTGGCTCGCTCGCTCGCGCACTCCGAGTATTTATCGATCGAATAAATTACAATCCGTGGGTACGTTGCCGGTGCGCATGGCTCCTCCCCCCTCTTCTCCTCCCTTTCTCCCTCGCCCTTCGTTCCTCTCGCGACGTGCGAGCGTTTTTTACCCCGCAGTGCCGTCTCGCGAGGGCTCCGTCACCCCAGTTACACACCACGAGTCCCTCCGGGGTGCCCACGTGGGTGTAACGAAGACAAATCGCTCGTGTATTTGATTAATTCGCGGAGATCGCCGGTCCTCTCCTCTACGTGGACCCATTGGTCCTCCTGTCCCTTTCTCCCTCTTTCTTTCTCTCTCTTCCTCTCTCCTTCTCCCTGCCCCTTCTCCCGCTTGGCCCTCCAAGCCGAACCGCCACGCCGCACCGGCCGCTCCGTACCTCCCTCGAGCCCGGCTGCTCGTCGGAGTCGTTCGTGGCTCGAATCGAGAGCGAGTTTTTACCCAGGCCCGTCGCAGTCGCAGAAAGAAACCAGTAACGTTCTCATTACTGATTCTCGCCCTTTCACGTCCTCGGCAGGGACGGCTCCCGACCTCGATTCGTAACGTCGAGGGTCGAGGAGAGGACGTCGTGGGATGAAGCGAAGAGGACGGAGCAATGACCATTTAGGAACGTTCATGGAAATCTGGTGCGTCGAGCGACGAGAGGCGGAAAAATGTCGAGAGCTTGCCCTCGATCGCTTCGATCCGTTCTTTCCAAAGATCCAGGGACTCGTTCCACGGAAGTCGTAGGATCCAGTTGAGACGTATAGTAACGATGATACGAACGTCGTCTCACGAGTATATTAGATCGAAGTTTTAATTCGAGGATATTGAACTTTCTTAAATGGAGGATCGAAAGGAAAATGGAAACCGCATACACGCGAGGCGAATGCTCGACTGCTGTACACCGTATTATTTAATCGCACGATTGTCTCGATCGTATCCGAGTTACGTCCCGATTGGTTCGGAGGCACGCGCGGAACGCCATTCAAGAGTGCGGCTCATCTGGAATAGTACGAGTGCTCATACGAGGGGTGGTGTACGCGTAGCCTCGGGTGCGTACACGTGCGTCTCTACAGGTAGACCGTGGACCGGTGCAACGCCTCGTTGTGGCACGCAACACCTTTTACCAGGGCGCGAACCTTCCGTTCGGCTGGTATCGACAATGCGAGTCAGCGGGAGAGTCCCGAGAAGCCGGTGAACCGCTGCTCGATTCAGAATAAACCTCGCGTTCTCCGCCATTCCCTTTCTCGTTCACGCTTCGATCGCAGTGTCTGGTCTCCGTTCTTCTTCTTTCTTGCCTCGGTTCTCCTTCTATCCGCTTTCCTCTACCTCCATCACTTTTTCCCATAAGTTTTCTTCCGTCCGTCGATCCCCTTTTCCTAGTCTTATAGCTCTTCCTCCTTTCGTTCAGGGCGAGGTAACCCACTGGACTTTACTCCTCGGCAGCAGCGGTCGTACCAGGACTTTTTGCCCTCGTCCTCTCTCTCCGTTTCCTTTTCAGCTCGATCTACTCTCTCCGTCCGCCCGGCTGTCCTCGGGCGCGTCCCTGTTCGTCCTACCTAGTCCAAGTCCTATCCATTCCCATCCTCCTCTACGTTTCCTCCTCTCAATAGCCCGCATGGAATTCATTTCTAGTTCCTTGACTCTCGCTCCCGTGTCCCTCTCGTCGGACTCTCTCACCGTCTCTCCACCTTTATCGCTCCGCGCATTCCCTCCTCTTTCTCCTGGTCCGCTCCTTTCTCGATCTCTTTGCGTCTCTCGCTCTCGTTCGACTCGTTCTCACGTTTACCACGCATTCGGGCCACCACTACCAACCACCAGCACCATCGCCACCCTTGAGTACTAGCACGAGCGCACGCTCCACGTCGGCGACTCCCATCACGGCGAGTTCTCGTGTAGTCGCGGTAGCCACGAAGAGAGCGGACTATTTATTTTTATCCGTTAGTCCCTTCCCGCGGCTATATACAGTCTCATCGAAACCATCGGCTGGCATCGCGTGTACGCACGCCCTCGTGCCCACCCGTGCCTCACGCGTGCGCGCGCGTTCCCGCACACTCGCAGGATACGCGGGGCTTGTCGTCGAGGGAAACGAGTCGAGCGACGAGCGGCGACGGTGATGCGACGAGATCGCGCGGCAGCAAAAAGTTTCTAATTGGTAAAGCGAGTGGGTTATATTGAAATCGAGTTGCCCGCTTGCCCAGAGACGGTGGAACACTGCGCTCGTCGTTTGCAAACGTCCCGGTAAGATTCGAAAGAACCCTCGGCGATTCGCGGCTTCGTTAAGCGAGGCGCGAGAGCGTGACGCTCCCTATCGGTGTAACTTCGATCGTCAGGGAATGAACGCCTGCGTACCAAGGACAAGGATATGCTGCAAAGCGGGGGTATCCACGATACACGTCGAGATCGTGAAAAGTTTCATCGGAGAGGATCGAAGTGAAATTACCCAGGGAGATCTCGACTCGCGCTCATTAGAATGGAAGTTGCTTGCGCAGGGAAATCTTTCGTTCTCCTCGATCGTCTAGCGTGGCGTACAGTCGCGGTTCTTATAAACTGGTGCACTAGACCATCGCACGCCGTAAAATTGTATCGCGGTGTACCCTCGTTCGGGGAAGCGTCGCCATAAATCGCTGGGTGATTATTTCGCTAATTACCTCGTAACGGGCATATATACCGGAGAGGGCCCTCGAGGTTTCTCAGTGGCTCGACCGGGGCGCTTCAGGGGCGGCGCCGTCGCCGAAGGGGCCCCGACGACGCAAACGCGCATTTACGATCGCCTCGGAAAGCTCGTAATCGCCTTCGGTGAATACTTTGTCGCCTCGCCTCGTGCCTCCTTCCATCGGCGACAAAGTCCATTCCAGGGCCATAACCCACCGAATTACGAGCCATCCCGCTCTAAATATGGGGGCCCCTGCTCGTCTCCAACCTTCTCTCTTCTCCTCTCATTCTTCTTCTCACTCTTTCTCTCTCTCTCTCTCACCCTCTCTTCCTCAGCATCTGCTTCACCGCTCGTTGTTTCTCTCCCTCCCATCCGGCTTTCCGGTCCTCGCGCACCTTCTTCCTCTTTCCCTCGCCGCTTGCTCACCCTCCCCACCACCCCTCGCCCGACCGCGTCTCGGATCCGTGCCCTGTAGGCGCGATCGATTATTCCCGGCGGACGATCCTGGAATGCCCCGGGTTAGGCTGGTCCCCAATAAAAGCCCGACCGTTTGCATAAATCCGTGGATTTTTAATTGGACCGGTAGGCTCGGTTATGGCCGACGATCGAGATAGGCGCGATCACGTGAAAACGATTCCACCACTGGTTTCGGCCCCGAGGAGGGGGATAGCGGCGCCATGGCGAAAAATTCGGGACCCCTTTCGCGTTCGTTAATTAAGGAACGACGCGTAATCAAATTTCGAAAATATGCTTAGAAATTTGCGGCCTTCGAGGTGGCGGTAACCGCGACCGCTCGACGGGGAGGGCTGCTAGCTGGTGAAGGGTGTGCCGGAGCGGAGAGAGACGGTGGAAATCGTTTCGATTTTTACAACATCTCGTTCCCGTGATCCCTGTTACTTTGGCGGTCTCTGCACGCCTTCCGTTCGCTTTATCCATCGACGAGAACCGAAGGACGGGAAGAGACTCGCGTCGACTATTATTCGCGATAATCGACGAGAAATTTGCCCGCACGAACGATTCTCTAGATTCGATCGTCAGCCAGGAATCCGTCTTAAGGGGAGACGCTGAATGTGCCTCGACGAACGGGCGACACCCTTCGCCGCGTAACGAAAAACGTTCTCGTAATTAAATAATGATGATTAGCCCTGGGTCGCGGGAGCGTCGAGCGACGCGACGAATGCGATGAAGAAGCGATAGCGTGGTAAAGGCATGCTGCCGTTGACGGGGGTCCCGCTCGATCTTCTCTCCTCTTGTTGTCGCCCATCGCGGCCTCTCTCGCTTCCACTTTCATTCATTCTTGCTTTCCTCGTTTCTTATTCTCTTTCTCCATCCTTTTTGTTCGAGCGCTTTCCTCGCGCACGATGGACGTGTTCTTACCCGCTACACGTCATATCTCTCGAATGTTTGTCCTTTACACGCGCGTATTACATAAGAAATTTCGTTGGCAGGGAAGCTGTGCATTTTTTTTAACTATCGTGCTATTATATTTCAAGTAATATTTTTGATTAGGAAGCATAGGTTGCACGGAGACTGCGAAGAGATGAAGTATTTTTCACCGTGGTGGGGACACTCGCCTGTGCGACATCGTCACCGACGTCCACCTTAGTCGAATACGCAAAAATTCAGAGACGTAGGAGGAAGCGGCTGCGACGGAGCGCACAATAGCGCGGAGGGAGACTCGTCTCGAGTATTTTCATCGGCTTACGAGCGAATCGAGCCGCCTTACATACGTAAGACGTCACTCGGAATAGGATGCGGCTAAATGGGGGTGCATGTCGTTGGCGGTGAGAGAGAGCAGGAATGAAGGAAGGAAGGAGGAAGAAAAGAATGAAAGGTAATGGGGAATGGAGAAAGAAGGGTGGCGAGAGCGGGAAGGACAAGACAATGGACGGCGACGATAACGGCGACGAGCTATCCTCGTGGAAAAATAAATTAAATAAATTGAAGTGGCCCGTCGCCAGCGTCCCGCTTCCTCCGCGCATGTCCCAACTCGGTGAATTTGAAAGCACTCACTTCGGACGGGGGATCATTTTTCTCCGCTAGATTACATTTTCCCATGACGATCGTCCAGTGCCTCGATGAGAAAGGAAGTCACAACACCGAACACTCCACACCGTGATATCCACATGGCCCGAAGTACTAACAACGTATCGCTCCCTTGATTTACAACGTCTCGTTTGAACTAAGACAAACGGTAAAATTATTCTAGCCGTGGAACATTAATACACGCCGGATCACCTGCCGTGTCATTTGTAGGAGCATCTATCAAAACGTACTCCTCTCCTCGTACTCCTCTTTCTCCATCCTTCTCACTCCCTCCCTCGTTCGCTTCCCCGTTCGCTTCTCTCAACTTCTCTCCTTCTCCCTTTTTATCTCTCACCCGTGCTCCACGCTCGCTTCTCTCCTCCCGAACAATCTCGTCTAGGATTACCCCGCAGTAATTCTCCTCTCTCGAAATTCCAAGCGTTGGAGGGAGAATGGGAGGCAGACGAGGAGGATCCGTGGAATCGCCGAAGGATCTGTGAAGGTACGAGAAAGGGGATACATGTGTTCGTACATATCCCGGGGTAACCTTGGATACATAGGGAGAGATGGTTTCCACCTCGGACATAGATGGTAAACGACGATAAGGGGCGCGAGAGATAAGAGGCGAATGGTGGCGCGTCATAGGAGCTCGCTGTACGTATGGGGGGTGGAGGTTGCTAGGAAATGGGGGTTGGTAAGACGGCCACGGGGTCGTGGAAGGGCTGGGAGAAGAGCGAAAGCGAGCCTCCCAGCATTCGCCCTTACTATCCGTCCATCTATTTATGTATCTCTAAGTATGGACACGTAAGCTTATACACGGATACATCGCGAGTGTGGTCCATGCGCCAGCATAAGTGGCCACTTCTCTTTAAAGCTATGTATTCGTATCGTGCCATTTTCGTGCTCCTCCTTCGTATCGTTTTATTCTCCTTTCTGTCTTTTCGCGGAAATATTTACCGAGAATTTTCTGTGGTCCGGGTCTCGTGCATATTTCATCGTGTACGTATGTACATGGTAGTTAAAGAGAATGGTATTTTAGTAAATATAGAATGTAAGGATATTTATCTATAGCCGTAAACCCCTTTGGCTTCGACAGGAGAAATTGTTTTTAAGCGTCTCTAATGTATTCCTTTTACCAGGAAATGTCTCAGAAAGCCTCTCGTCCATTCCATACGAGGCAAACGAGGTATCCTGGAACTCCTCCTACGCTTTGGAATGTTTGCGAATCACCCGTTCGAGCTCTCTGTTATCGCAATTAGTTCCCAACCGACATTCAAACGCGATTGTTCGAGATTACAGCACTCTCGTTAAAGATTACGGGAGATCGATCCTCGCCCCCTCCCTCCCTCTTTCGTCGGAAACACGTATGAAACAATGGCGCGCCACACCTTTAAACGGGCTTCGATTTATTTTATTGCGCCGAAGTGAGGATGGATACAGTCGCTTTTATGCGCTGTGAAAATCTCTATCCTTTCCGCGAGAGAACGCGAGAGGCCCCGTTGTTCAGCTTCGTTCGACGCAATACCCGTGAACTTTCTCATGATTCTGGCTGGAACGAATCAACTGCACGATTTCGTTCACTCTCTTTCCCTCGCTTCTCGTTCGTTCTCCCTCTTTCTCCGTTACCTTCGTCTTCTCATTCGGTCTCGCTCGGTTTGTTACTTTCGTCGTAACGTGCGCGCCTGGCGCGCATCGTAAAACGTTTTGCAACGGTGGCACGAGGTCGTCGGGAGAGATTTGCATCCGGCAATAAACATTCGACGTCGAAAATGATGCAAGGGCAGTACGAAACGAGAAAGACTGACATCGTGTGAAGACTCGTCGAAAGTTATAGTTACCCCGGTCCTGTTATGTGATTTTTTTTTTCATGTACACGCACAGTTATCTCAATTCGAGGAAGATCTCTGCTTGAGCGATCGTTAAACGTTCTTTCGTCACGCGAGTTGCAAAAATTGAAAAATTGAGCGCGCAGGCGCGACCGCGGAAGTACGAGGCAGGGACCCGATAAGAACGAAGAAGCTCGTGAGAATTCTCTTCCTTTTACGCGATAAAAGATATATGAAACGAAGCAGTCCACTGACTCGTTATCGCGCAAATGATATGTTAGACGGGGGAAGATTTTTCCGTTTTTCGCGCGACGGTGGAGCGCGTAAAACAGAGCACTTCCGCGGTTATTAAGGGCATTAGAGTTCCACGGACGAGTTCCTTAATTACGGTATTAAAAACTAATCGCGTCCCATAAAATCGCGACGAAGACCGTGATCCGGGCGAGTATCGATAGAACTTCCACCTAAATGTACCGGCCGGCGGCGCCGGCAAAATTAATTAATATCGGTGCCAGAGAGAACCTTGTTGGGTACTTGTGAGACTAATGAGAATCTATGGGCCAAGAAGAAGAAGAATCCCCTTTTCGCATGTGCCTCGAATTCACGAACACGGTTTAAATCAGAGGGAAACGAGAGAGAGAGAGAGAGAGAGAAAGAGAGAGAGAGAGAGAGAGAGAGAGAGAGAGAGTTTGGGGGGGGGGTGCGAGTAGAATGTGCGTCCAAAACGAAAAGAAAGCGAGGAGCACGGGGCGAGGAGGGAGCTGCGGTTCGAGCGGGTCGAGGAAAAGAGGGACGAGTAGCAGGCCGAAGGACGGGGGCACGAAATTCCAAGAACGACGTTACGCAAATCAGAGCCCGAGCATTCGTCGTCTCCATGGCAGAGAGAGTCCTCGCTATCTCAGCCCGCGGATCTTCTGCTTCGGTTTAGGATGGGTACTCTCTGTCCCGCGCGACAGAAGCGAGCGCCCCACGCTCGCAGAAGAGAGGGACGAGACTCCTTTTCTGCGCTCCGCGCGGCGTGGCGGTAGCCATGTAAAACTTGCAGGTCCGGTGAAAGCACGAGTCCCCGTGGAACTGCACGAGGATCGCGAAGAAGCGGCTGAGCTGGAGGGAGTCGAGGAACACCGAGGTAGAATCCTCGAAGATCGAACAGGAGCAACAACGAGACGCAGATGAAGAGATACGCGAGGAGGAGAGCGTAGAAGGAAGAGACGGGGGAGATTTGCGTCATCAGATATTTCGACCTGCCTCGTCACTACCACCGAAATAGGCGGGCACATTTTCGAGACGTTCATTCGTGCCATTACCGTCGAATTACTTCTCGAATTATGCTCAACGGATATCTTTATAGTCTTCGCGAAGCACTACGGGTTCCCGGGGTCTTCCTTCTTTATGGTGTCATCGTTAAATCCCGTCGAAAACGAACGACATGTTCGCGCGGATAAGATTATCCCGGACGCGGCGGATAGGACAGTTTCCACTGAGTACCCCCCTCGTTTTCATCGAGCGAAAAGGAGGAAGGGTGGAAGAATCTAAATGAGGAACGGAGGCAGGTCCGCGATCCTTGACGAGCCAAGGACAAGCGAAGATGTACGGGAGACTTTAACGGGCGCCGATAAATAAATTAAATGCCCTACCTAGCTGAATTAAAATTATCACGATACATAAACGGGGCGTGGAGTTTCGAAGTCGAAAGATCGGTGGACCCCGCTACCTCGAAATCCTTCCTCCGTCCCTCGCTCCATCTCGCCATTCCATGCCCTCGCCTCAAATAAGTACCTTTTAATAAAAGGCTGTTAACTGGACTAAATGGTACGCTCGAGGATTCGTTATTTGTACGGGATGAAAATCGAAGAAACACAATGAAATTTTGCCATACGATTAAGTAATTAAAGTAGTCGTCAAGAGTATGTAATGGCCATAAAGACGGTCGGTTGAATCTTGCGCGGACTCGATTGTACGCGCGTATACGCGTATCGGGGGACATATTTATTTCGGTGCGGCCGTTGCAAAGAAAGCTGAGAGGTAGGATGAGGGAGGTGAAGGTGGGGGGTTGGGGGGAGTAGAGACAGGACGATGGGGTCCTCCACCGAAGTTTGGACTTCTCCTCGAGGAAGATTCTCATCCTTCGTGGTCCTCCTCCACCCCTCTTTCGCTCACTCCTTCTTTCTCTCTTCGTCCTGTCGCGGATGGGAGGAGAAGGACGTGGTGCTTGGGTACCTCAAAGCGAGCGGAGCGGCGATATTTAAAGTGTATGCAAAGAGTGCAGGTCTGCAGCGGCAGCTTTCGTGGAGGGAGGCAGAGAGAGGGGCAAAAAGTCCTGGACAATGGCGGCTTGCGTTCGGCTGCCCGGAATCCGACTCGCGAGGATTTATGCGACTTCGACGACGACGACGACGACGACGACGACGGAGGAGCTTCCCCTTTCCTCCCTCTTTCTCCTTCTTTCCACGTTCGTCCTCTCCGCGCCTTCGCCGCGTCCACTACTTCGCCGCTTCCTTCTTCCCTTTTTCCCGTCCGTTCCTCCTCACCTCATCCCTCGTCATCCGTCCCTTTGACCATCCCTCCTACTTTTGCCCCTCGTTCCTTCCCCCGACCCGCTATACCATGCGCATTCCCTCAAGAAGAATCCACGGGCCCGAAAAGTACGAAATACTCGTTCAAGAGGGACAGAAACAGCCAAGTTGATGCTAAGGACTCCATGAAAAAATATCTTACAAGTGTATCTTGTTAATAAAAGTTCGGTAAGGTCGGTTAATGAGATATTGGATAATTACAATTACGCGTCTTTTTCTCTTGCTATCCCTGCTTTACAACACCAACGTATGCGCGCGAGACTCGAATGTTTCGTCCAACAAATCGATGTAACAATCTTCTTCCGTATGCCAACACGCGGCAACCCATCATTTCCAGATCTCGAAAGCTCGCGATTAACCCGTGACGAGTGCAGGAAACGGATTATAGGAGATTCGAATTCATCCTTAACGAAGACCCTCGTTACAGTCGTTACCAAACCGATGATCCCGTGAGCCTGGAAACCGTTTCGAGGCATCGGAGAAGAATCTTTCTTTTTCGTTTTCTCGGCGAACTATCCAGACGCGCAGCCATCGATCGATCGTCTTTACGGTGTCGGAGTCCTCTAGTAGCAGCGCTATGGTGTCTGACAAGCTACGCGATAACCAGCAACGGGGTTCGGGTTCAATGACCCCTTCAACGAATAATCATCCGACTCGCCATGCTCCTCGTGTCACTCCGCTTAGAAGGTTAGGGCAACTTTCTACGTGCAATCGGAGGTAATCTGAGAGAGGCGTGAGGAAAAAGGAATTAGTAAAAGAATCGTCAAGTGTACATACGTTGCAGATAAACCTTTTTCTTTTCTTCCTATACGCGATATGAAAGGTCACAACTCTGTCAAGATTACTAAACTTTCCAAACCTCGGGGAAGGTGAAAACTAACACGACTCTCGACTATCTTTCTCTTAAACTTCCTTTCTTTGGTGTGCTCTAGCTTCCATTTTAATTTCACAAGTTCTAATGGTCTCGAGGTTTTCGGGTGACTTTTCATAACTCGCGAACTGAGAAAGAAAACCGGGGAGCGGCCACTCGTTTCGTCCATAAGATAAGGAAGGCAGTCTTCTCTAGTCGCTCGCGTGATCGCTCGTCACGCAATGATTCTCTCCTCCGGGTGCTATAAAGTCGGCCGTAAAACGAAGCGCGTTCCTCATTTTGTCGCCACGTTTTATGGAAGGAACCGGGCAGCCGCCTCGCGACGATCCGGCCAGCTCGAGAGAGAAGCTAAAAGAGAAGGTGAGGGCGCGGGTTTGGATGTTGCCCGATGCAGAAGGTTCGTCTACGTTCGCGTTCTTAACAACTTGGCCACAGCCGAAACGATCGGAGTTTTCGTTGCTCGTGAAACAACCCGTGGCTGCCTTTTTCCTTTTGTCTTCGGTATGATATTTTTTTTATATCTTATTCGCTTTCTCGCTTCCTTTCTGCCTCCTTCTCTCTCGCATATGCTCTTTATCGCAAACCGGTGATCGTAATGTGGTAGCTAAGATGCTCCGATACTCGCGTGAATCATATACCGTCGAGTCGATGGATCACGTATTCCATCGGTTATCGTTAAATACTCAAATCCTTCGCGATGCCCGATTTCACTGAACAAAAAGTAAACGAAATTTTCTCGCATCTTTACTCACCGCACCGGTCTCGTATATACCGCTTCGATACGATCGATCGCGTTAGTCGCTAAGTTCCGCAGGGCTACGATTTCCTTTATCGAAACGAGCCGGCGCTGGCCGATCGGCAAGAGATCGGCGAGAGGCGACGTCGTAAAACGGTAAAGGCAACCCAGGGCCGGGAGCGGGCGTCAATGCGCAACCTGGACACATTCCGTTTCTCTCTCCCTCCGTTTCCTCGTGTCTCTCTTTATCTCGTGAGAAGCACAAACCACCACCACCACCTGCGCCAAGCTCTCGCGACTCCTCGGCGACGCCTCGCGAGCGGCTCGTTCGACTTTAATCTGATAATCTGATTGGCTGCCGTGTGTCAAATATTGCGGGCCCGGGTGCCAGAGCGCGTTCTTCTGCGCGAACAGGTTCCTCGTACGGACGCGTGGCCCTCCCGGCCGTCCTTCTCATCGGAGTGATCCGAGAAATCGACGATCGAAGTCGACGAGCCGATCGTCTCGATATCACACGGCCAGGGAGGAAGGATGCCTCGGAGCGGCTCGATTCTGCCCTGCCGGGCGACGGGGAAAGACGAGCGGCCGACGTGGCTCGCGCTGGTTTACTTTGTACCGTGAAAAATGGCCGCCCGAAAATTACGCTCCGGCGGTGCTACCGTTCCGAGTATCAGGAGATTGCGATCGTCGATTGAGGAAAAAGGAATCCGTAGGGCCGGTGATCGAACCCGAAGAGTCGTCGGCTTCGTTCTTCGCGAAAGCGAAATGTGGTGATTACGCTCGCGGTTGCTTTATTCGCGAAGCGATTGAATTTAATCCGTACTCGATGAGAATCTCGTGGAAGGTTACCTGGAATCTCTAGAAGGAAAAACATTCGCATCCGTTGCGCTATATAGTTTAATTTACATTTCTATAAAAATACCCTACGATCGCCCTTCGCAGATCCGCATCTATCCTTCGCGAATCCTCAAAAAGGAAATGAAAACGCACGATTTCTCTAGAACCGCATACCGCATCCAGCGGACCGATAACCGCATAATTACGATTTATCTGCGATCGTCACTCGGGGCGTCGCGCGTTGGGACTAACGAGAGGAATTCCAGAAACGCGTTTCCTGGTCCCCGAGTCTCTTGCCGCGCGACTCGAGCGCAGGACACGTCCGAAGGCGGTAACCACGGAACGTCGTCCTGGGGACACGCGCGGAGAGAATCTACCACGAATCGAGGCCGTGCGTCGGACGGGGTCAGAATACTTTTTAACCCCAGATAGCGCAGCCTACGTCTCCGCTCGTCCTCCTTCCTCTCTCCTTGTATCTCGACGAAGAGAAGTCGGAGGTGAAGGAGGACGAACGCGGGGACTGAGGAGGACGAAGGACGAGAGGGAAAGAAGCGAGTGGGAGGGGTGAAGAGGAGGGTAAAGGAAGAGCGACGTCGTCGAGTGGGCTCGGAACGGAATACACTGGTGCGCGCAGGAGCATTGATATGCAACAGGCTGCATATGCGGGCCATGGTGGACGAACAATACGACCACCGGTAAGGCACCACCGTGTAAACTATCCGCCATACTCTCTGGTATAACGTAGGGACGTGGGGCGCACGATCCGGCGCGGGACACTTTGCACGGTGGATCGGCGGGTATGTGGCGCGGCGAGCGCAGGTCGTGACGCGCCGTATCTTGCATCGGATGTACCACCAGTGTGGAAACACGGATACGTACCTCTCCTACCTTTACCTTTCCCCTGTCTCTCCTTTCTCTCTCTCTCCCACTCTCATTCTCTCTTTCTCTTCCTCCCTCGAGTGGCCTCAACCCCGTGCGCGCACCCCGAGTGCGCGAAGTTTCCGAAGAGAACCGACCCACCCGTTCGTAAGCACGTGACCTGTACAGTCTCTCAATTTTCCTTCTTACCACTTTCTCTTCCTAATTTTGCCTCTCGTCGTTCCTCTCCAGCTTTTCGCGCTCGATACTTTCGTGATTTCGGAAATATCGAAGGATTCTTTTGGTGACTAAAGAAGGATGCTTACGATCCGCGTTGCACCCTAGCCAGAAATTATTTATACTCGATGCAGGGCCGTGAGATCAGTTGCCTCGAATCGAATTTCCCCTGGGACTATCTGGACGCGCGAGCATGCCCGATGCAAAGTAGCTAATCTACAATATGGCATGCGGACTTAACGTATTCCCCACGAATATATAATATGTCTCCTCGAACTTTTCTCCTTTCATCCCCTTCCATTCCCTCACGGAAAACGATCGCCTCCACGATGGCATTCCTCCTCCCGTTGCGGGTAGATACGCTCGTATGATTTACATGCCGTCGCTCTTGCTTGGGCCAGGATGAAGGGAGGGCAACGCCGGAGAAAGAGATATCTGGCTCCCTTTCGTGCCTCTTCCTCATATACGTATCGTGTGTCGTAGTCGCGGCGCATTCATTGGGGTCCAAGCGCGCACCATTACGTAGGCGTTTCGCCTGCACCGTCGTCGCTCTCTCGTGACGCGACTATGCTAACGCGGTAGCACCGCGCGTGGAATACGTTTTCGAGGTATTCACTCCGTTGCCGGTGCTCGCTCGTGGAAACAGAGAAGGATAAGGAGGACCACAAAAATCTCCGGGATTAAGCTCGGCCTGCGAAACGAGAGATCGTTACGTGTCTCATGTGCTCGATGACCTTTGGAGGAAAACTGGAGAATGCTGAGAAAATTGTGGTCGATACGGTCTCCCGATAGAACAGGGACCCGGAAATATTATTGAATTTACGATTGGAGCTCATTCGGCGATCTTTGATACAACAAGAAGGCGCATAGCTTTTCCCATTTTGCCCACGTGTTACATTTTCACGGAGAGAATGCTACCCAACGAGTAGGCGTTAATAAGAGCTCCGATAGCGTGCGAAGAATTTAATTAAACGAGCACAATGCACAAAGACCGAATTAGCACGCTAATTGTGTTGCTGTAACAGATAAGTGGAAGAGTACCTTCTTCATATTCGTTGAACTTTCCTGGTTATGCAATTAATTTGATCCTCGATCCAGTATAACCCCGGATTAAACAATGGAAATTCCATTAGATAAAAATTAAACGCTTCGTCTACGTTCGCAAGGCGCTGTGACTTGGTCTTTAATCGTAACGCAGCATTTAACGCACTTAAATCGGAATTTTTAAGGTTACTCACCCGTCGACACGGGAGACGTGACTGTGGTATCCCTGATGCCACCTACGATGGTGTTCTGCGGCACATTCTCCTTCACCTCGATGGCGTAGCGTGGTCGGTCGCAAGTAGCGATCCTGTGACTGGGTGAGGACACGGTGATTCTCACCTCCGCGTCTAAAGTACTCTTCAAGCCCGCAGCGTCCGTAGCCGTTACGTTGAGATAGTAGAACGGTAACCTTGGCAACAAATCGGTCCTCGCCACGTGGAGCTCGCCGGTTTTGCGATCGATGCGAAACACTCCGCCTTCGTTTCCGTTGGTTATCCGATATGCCACTTGCCCGAATACTCCGGCGTCAAGATCACTCGCAAAAAGCCTCAAGATGGGCCCATGCACCGGTGTGTCACTCTTCAGGGTCACGTTGTACTTGCGAGGTGAGAATATCGGTTGGTTGTCGTTCACGTCGGTTACCTGAACACGCACTATGGCGATCGTGCTTAGGCCACCTATAAAAAAAGAGAATTTCTGAGTGAAGATAGAGAAATGATAGAGACTCAGTGGAGGACGATTAGAAAGACGAATAACGTGGATTTGCGCCAGCGGAGATTTAACCGAATCATTAAACTACCAGATAACAAATGTACTTTGCAACGTGAAAAATTGGTAGCTCATTCTTCCACCGTTCGAGTAGACTCAAACGGTTGATCGATTACTAACGATCGTCAATTTTCCTAATTAAAATAATGGCGGTGGTAATGGAGAATATTGGAAAGGAACAGTGGCGTTGAAAGCACGAGAGATTAGGAAATTAAGAACAGAATTAAGAACGAAGTCGACGCGGGGTAGCCTCCTAAGAAAGAATGTACGGAGGCAGAAGTACGGCGCGAAGCGATTATGTTTATTTCATTCCAGGCCGAAATCCTCTTATCGAGCCAAATAATGTCGGGGTATTAGCCGACGTAGAGAACGAATCTACGGGGACGCCCCGAGCCGGTCGACATAAATCACGGGGGCCCCGTACCTATGGCCTTTTTTCGGAGCCAATCAGCCGGCCACCTCTTTCTCTTCTTCTTCCTCCTCTCTCTTTCTCTCTCATTCTTTCACTCGCCTACGTTCCCTCTTTCGCGCTACCTCCCTCGATCTCCTTCTCCATCCCTTTCATAACCTCTGCTCCTTTCCTCCTCTCTCCTGGCTTTCTTCGGCAAAGCGCGACCGGCCCCCCTCACGCGTTTGTCTCTTTCACTTTTCCATTCCCCGTCTCCGTCTCCTGCACTTTATCTCACCACGCGTGCGTGGCCGCGAATTTGTGTGCGCGCTCTCCCCCTCCACTCGCTCTCCTTACTACCCCCGTATGCGGGGTAATGCGCTCGTGGTAATATTTCAAGTGAAAGAAATTCCCGAGGTGCCCAGAACGGCACTCTCTCCGCGGTGCCTCTCCGCTTGGGGGACTTCAGGCTCATTCCAAGCTTCTCCTTCGTTCCATTCCACGGGACCGTTCCACGCGAGTATAGAGGTCGGTGGATACCATTCGAACGCACTCTCGGTTCCCCTGGCGAACGTTTTGGCCCCTAAGATCCTCGGTATTAAATCACATTGAATATTTCTAGGAGCGTCTAACCGCGATCCGTTAATACTCAGTACGCCCACTCTACCAATGGGATGGGAAAGATACGATTGGAGATTAGAAGGAGCAGATGCGAGAGAGGCACCGGAGGAGGTTCGATCGTGCCTAATACAAGCCGATAAATTATTATCTTCGTAGATAGAGCACCTCGTCCTTGTATCATCGACGACAATGTGAAGCTCCCGGGTTGGGCCCCCTCCCTTTGGGGCCCCCGCGCCGACGCAAGTGTTAATGTTAAAGACAGTATGTAAAACGGGTAATCCGATGTTTAAACGGTTTACACCCGTAACTCATAGTAATGTATGGACTCGACCGCATGGAGCTCCGAGCGCAAGGAGATTTATAGGTGCGAGTGTCATTGGAGTCATGCGTCAAGGGCCACCCTTCCTCCATTCCCTCCTCCGTCCTTCTCTCACGCTCCCTCCTCCCCACTCTACCCCGGCCACCTTTTGCTTGGTTCCCCTCAGTCGTTTCTTCTTCTTCTTCTTCTTGTTCTTCTCCTCTGACGATGGAACGACGCGGAGCCTTTGGCCTCCTCGGCACTGTTACCGTCCTTCCTTCCTTATTTCCTTTCTTCTTTTCTCCGTAGGACTTCGGGGTATCGAAGCCCCGGATCTGTCGGAGCCTCTGCCGAAACACACCGAGGCCGGTGCCCGAGAAATTCTCTCGATGATTTCTCAATTGGAAAGCAACGACTTTAATTTCGCTTGAACGCACATCGTACACTTTCCAGAAGTGAAGATTTAAGATTGCGGGGTGCGAATATTGAGGTACGGTAAGGTCGAATTAGACGTTTGTAAGTAAATCATTCTTGATCCGTGTTACCGTTAATAGTGGAGCACGGTAAACGTGAATTTTGTTCGCAGCAATGATTCGAATAAAGTCGAGGATACGTCCTAGAAGAAAGTAAACATTACTTCCTGGGGACGGTTCAATGACATTATAATGTATAGTTTGATATTTTGTGCCTGGCAGGCCGACCCTTTTAATTTCACGCGGTCGATCGCCCGGATGAGTCCTTTTCGAGGTTCGTGCGGCGGAGGATACGAGGGCTTCGAGAGATTTATGCGGCCGGCGGTTTCAGTGGCTCTCAAGCGAAGGAGGCTCTGCCATTCCGTATCCAGAAAGCACACGTCTGGAGACAGCCTTCGGTATTCCTGACTCGGTAAGAAATATTATATACGTATGCCTTCGCTATCCACGCACCGAGAATTCTCCTCGTACACAGAGTAAAACTGTGAAAATTTTATGGCTTCTTGTACGGCCGACGATATTAAATAGCAAATTTATGGTTCCTCCTAGTCATCGCGTACGTTCAGAATGTAAACTCTTGATTAGAGGTATCGCACTTTTCTCTCAAGGGTGGCTGTATATCAACGTTCGCTCTTTACCTTCGACTCATATTCGCACCTTACGATTGATCGTTAAATCTGCGTACTGCGACGGGCGCTTGGAACGCGGGGATTTATAAGCTTCCGAAGTTCGAAAAGTACGACGGAAACGTGTGCAACCGCTCGCGGCCACATTGAGTGTCGGTGGTCTTTAAGGCCCCGTAGATTTACGATGCCGATGTCAATAAAGTCAACTCCGGTGTCGTACCGGTTGCGTATACTCGAGGTAAGCCGGTGCTCTCGCCTTTTTTTTGGACTTCACGAAACTTGATCCCGCGCCGCCTCCGCGTCAAGATGGGTGGTTTCACATGAACGTCCACGGTGCAACGTTAAAACATTCCATCCGGGCAACAAATTCCGATTAAATGGAAAAGCGACGAAACTAGCGCGATATCCTGGAACAACTTTCAGAAGAAGTATATAAGAGCAACGAACGAATGCGTGAGTTCATCGCCGCACGAGGCGCTCAGGCGAGCAGCAGTCCATCGTCGATGAATTACGACCCTAAAGCTTTCGCCCTTCTCCCGATTACGTCAGTCATCCGCTCGGACCGCGTGAAGAGCCGCGAAGCGGGGTGCTCGCGTACTTTAAACTCGACCTGGCCTCCTTGACTCGACGAGCGATCAGCACGTATCGTTTCGGAATTTATTATCCGCCTCTATTATCCGACCGTTATCCAACGACCCTCGAGGGGTCGGCGGCGCCTGGCGTTCGCCGTCGACTGGTTCGCTCCGACCAGCCCGCCATTCGCGCCTTTGAACGCCTGCGACTCGCTCGAGGAAGTCCATCCGTCCGCCCATACGCTCGCGTATGTAAGTACGTGCTACAGCAAGCGCCGTCAATGACCTGTCCGAGATAACTTTGCAGCAATTTGGAACCTGCACGTTCGTCAGTCTTGATTTCCCGAGCCTGAAGTGACCCGAAAAAAAGATACCTTTGAGACGCGCAGACTGGAAAATCTCGTAAGACGAAAATATGTCGTTACTTCGCTTACTTACTTATTCTTCCTTTTGACCTCTCGGGTATACTTTTGCGTAAGAATGCGAAGTTTTAGAACTTGAGGTAGACAATTTTGGACGAAACAATTTAATGAAGCCTCCTCGCGTGAGCCTATTGCGAAGTTACCTCGGATGGAGCATTACCACCGCTAGAGTGTAGGTATCCGCGTAGGTACCATACGCGAGTGATCCTCTTCGCCGCGCGGATCTCCGTCTCGATTCAAAGCTCGAGACCAGCTCGTAGGTAATAATTATCGCGGTGGTTCCGTGGCGTTATCCGTCGCCATTAGCCACGATAGGGAGGCGAGGCGCGGCGCTTGGGTTATCGTCGGCGCTCGCCAGTCGATAGCTATCAACGGGTTAGGTCTTTCTTCTCTCCTCCTCCGTTTCGTTCTCCTCTTCCGCCACCTCCTCGCCCACCGTCCCACCTCCTTCGCGCTCACGCGGTACGCGCGCTAGACAGCCCCACCACGGGTAAGGGGATAGAGGCCGGCGGGGATAATACGTCGTCCTGGCTCGTCAGTAGGTGGTATAAATCACGCGAGGTTAGCGCGAGCGGGCCGATACCCGAGGTGTTCGAGCGTGAGGAACGTAAGAGACGAGAGAAAGAGTAAGAGTAAGAGAGAGAGAGAGAGAGAGAGAGAGAGAGAGAAAGGACGAGGTACTTGAAGAATCCCTTGTAGAACGCCGCTTCTACGCGCTTGCTCGTCCCGCGCCGCGGCGCTCTCCTACCAGCGTGCTTATGCAAATCGATTTGCGCGTACCATTTTTAACGATCCCCTACAAGTGCTCGCGAAGTACCGCGAGAGGTAGCTCACCCGACCCGGCGGAATCGTTTCTCAGGGTGGTGCAAGAGGAAGGCGAAGTTTTTCTCGGCCGACGACAACGGGGACCAGCTGTAGGCGGTGCTATAAATTTTCGCGCTCTCTATGACGATGGGAATCTCCGAATTATTCGTTCTCCCCTCTCGTCCTACGACGGGAAACACGGAGCGGATTATCGTGGATGTTTCGCGAGTAGATAACGATCGACGAGGCGCCTCCTCTCCTTCTTCTCCCTTTCTTCCTCTCTCCCACGTTACCCTCGCGCCGACCGAGCCGGCGCGCTCCCGCAGAACTTATGCGACAGAGTCGAGTTCATGTTGCGCGAGTTACTATCGAGACGCGTCGTCCCGGCTTCTCCTCTCCCGGCAGGTGGTATAAATCACTGGGAGGCTGGCGCTCACGCACGGGGTGCCGCGGTGGAGAAGGGACCACGACGATGAGAAGAACGAAGACGACGCCGGTGGCTCCCACCGTGGCTCCCACCGGTCCCCCTACGTCATATCCGTGGCGGTTCTATTGTGCGCCAAGATGTAAGCCGCGAGCCCCTGGTAGCAGCAAGCACGGACAATCGTATCGATAACGAGCGACAATTACGGCGGGCCTGTTTGCAAAACGGCGCGGAGGTGACAATGGAACCTCTCTTCTCGTGTTTCTCTCTTCTCTCTCCCTCTCTCTTCTTGCATTTTCTTCTTGGTCCATCCTTTTGCTTTTATTACTTCTAGCATACCGCGTATCAGTCTCTCGACCGCCTTCCTCCTTTCTTACCTCGGCCCGTGGGTTTACCCTGTCTCGCTTTTCCCACCCACGCGGCCTCATCTCGATTCCAAGCTACGTTGATTTTAATTTCGTGGAAAATGAGCGGGCTCACTTTTAATTCCGCAGTGAACGACTAAGCAGGAGATAAATTACTCTTTCGAGAAATATCGTTCTTCCGCATCGGTTCTCCATCTCGTATACATATATTTCGCCGTATCAGTTATCTAGGAGCTACTTGATGTCCGCTGCAACGTCTCTCCAGCACCGGTTCTCTTCCCGTTTCGTTCTTGCACCTCCACCGCCCTGTCCACGCCCCCATCTTAACGCATTCTTCTTCATTTCTGCGCGCCACTATCGGAGACCGGTAAAGCTCGCGAGACTCAATCGGCTAATCCAACCGGCTAGACCTTATAACCAGCTGGCTATCGGCTAACCGGTCGAGCCTCTCACTGCCCTCCACCGACCGATGGATCAATGGACCTTCACTCATTGTCCATTTCCACCGACTCGAGGGGGCCGATGCGGTGCCTAGTTGAAAATGGACACAGAATGCGTCGGCGACATAAATCATACAGCCTATTACAGCGCTACTAGATCCTGGTGCAGCGATAGCCACCTTCTTCTTCTCCGTCCTTCTCCGCTTCTTCCTGCTCCTTTCCCTCGTTTCATCCTCTTTGCGATTCCACGCGGTTGTCGTCCCACCATCTCCAGATACCCCGTAAACCACGATTTCCACCTAGAGGCTTTCTTACCTCCCTTTCTACGTGGTACTTCTCGTTTCTCGCCATCGATGCACCCGCGTTGCGTCACCCCGGGGGATAAACGGTCGATTATCGCGGTAGCAAAGCATTGTTCGTATAATGGCGGCCACGATTACGCGCTCGCCCATTTTGGTCGCGATCGCTTCCTTCGTCGAGCTAAACTGCGACACGGCGATCGGCCGATTTGACAAATTGATCGGTACGATGAATAAATGGAATCGAGAAAACGGATGATGTCCGGAAGGGAGTTTCTAAGAATTGGAAACGAAGACCGTCGATGGATTCGACGTGCAACATTGTTTAGATACGATGCGAGAATTCGATAGAAAAGATTTATGAAAATGATCTCGTGATTTCCAGTGGGTTGAAGGGTAACTATGAGATAATGTAGTAATAGAATACGAACCTCTGTCGGTCGCTGTCACTGGCACTTCCAGATACGGTGCTGTTTCCCTATCTAATGGCGATTTGATGCAAATATCGCCTGTGACGCTGCGGACCATCAACAGTTCGCTCTCCAACAGTCCAGGAGGCAGAGTGTAATTTACCATTGCGTTGACGCCGCAATCGGGATCAGTGGCTTGAACCTGGAACGAAAATGTACAGTTTTAACAAATCTGTCGTATCCACAAAGTAATTTGCAATTTTCGTTTTCGCAAAATGTCCGAGAGACCTCGATTGTTTGGAAGGTCCGACGAACGGACGTGGTTCGCTTAATTTTGTTTAGCGTCCCTGAAACGGGATACCCACGGGCCACGGGGGAGGTGGTCCATTCGTAATCCGGACCCGGTGACTAATTTGCGAGGGACCCTCCCCCTTCGGGCACCCAAAGAAAAGGGACGAGAATGTTACAACGAACGACGGACGTGGGGGCGGTGATGGACGCCTCGCAGCACTTGTTATTTATGCGACGATGTATCGCCACTTCCCACCCCTACCTCACCCTCGATGGAATACGTGTTACAAGGTTTCGCGAGATCGTTAACGAAAATGTCTCTTCATTTTTTCCGGGGAACAAAGTTTCCTGGTAGAAATGGTCTGCCAACCTTCGACGCAGCATGCCCATTGAATTTCCACGGGGACGCATAATTCTCGACAATCCTTCATAATGCTAATGGAGATTTTTAACCGCCCAAGTACAGGGCAGACAAAAAGATACGTACAGTCGGTGAATTGATCTTTTTTTTTGCACACGGTTGATCTCACTGACACCGAGGTAACTACACGTGGAAAAGGACAGGTGAAGTACAGACGAGGAAACATAGTGGTAGTAAGTGAAGCGGGTGAAGAAGAAATGCTCGGAAACAAGAGATTAAAAGAAGTGGTAAATCTACCCGAACAAGACCTAGTTTGTAGAATAGCAGTTGTCCGCTCCATCTTCTCCGCACATTCTCTTCACCGACTATCTTCCACTCATTCTCACTCTCTCTTTCTCTCTCTCTTTTCGTGTTTTTCAGAGCGCGTAAGAAGAAACCGAGACGCGAGCGTCCGACGGTAATGAACCCCTTAACCCAACCGAGTTGCCTTAATGACAGTTTAAAGTTTCCTCTCGCGTTCGAGGTATCGCGTCGGCCATCTTAACCGTGATCCGTGTACTCTCAACGAGCGGCGCCGTCCCGTCCACTCTTCATGTTAAACGGGAACGTGGAATCGCGCGGATCCGATTGCGATCGTGCGCCGATGATCGATTACTTCGTTACGACGTGTTCAGCCTCCTTCTTCTACCGATCTTTCCTGGTTCGCTCCCTCTTCCCTCACCCTCTTTCTATTTCTTCCGGATAAACTACTCATCTCGTGAGCTAATCTCCGCAGGATAAAAGTATAGTACAAGAAGAAGCTTCGATAAATGTCCCACTTCCTGTTACACGATTTCTTCTCCGCAATATTTACGAAGGGAAATTGAAATTTAATCCAGGCGATACCCCGTTCGCATCTATTAACTCCCTTAATTAATATTCGTTAATCCCTTCGGCCGGTGACACTTCGTTTCGTACGTTCAAAATTCAACACGATTCCCTTTTTATCGCAGGGGAACTGCTTGGAAAAATATCCTGGCGCGCGAGCCGATGGCAGGAGATCGTAATCATGGAAAACAATTAAATTCGTGAAACACCTGGAAACATCGATGGTAACCTAGAATAAGTAAGAGCGAAGAGTTACGGAGATACGATACCACGGCTCGATGAGGAGCAAATACGAGCGAGCGTAATACGTTTCGTTCGGCGATGCGAAACGTAGCCGGCGAATGAAAGGGAGCACCCGAAACTCGATACGTCCACCGTAATTATTCCTAATTATTCGCCATTAAGCGCTATTTATCCTGAGAGATCCGATAAGCGGTCGATAAGGATCGCGGAGAAAAACGTACGGGGCGCGTGATTATAATGATACGGGGGCGTGGTACCTGGGCCTCGGCCACTAACGAACAATAATCGGTACTCCACTGGCTCGATGCTGAAGCAGGATCTAAAGGAGGCAGAGAAAGGGGGAGGGAGATTGAACCGGGACGACGAGGAGAGGCGAGACGCGGCAACGAGGGACGCGGGAGTAATTAATATTCGGGAATCATCCGGAAATACAGTCATTTAAAAATAATTAACGGGCGCACTTGTCCCGGGCCGATTACCGCGGTGGACGCCGGCCAACGGATCGGCCCACACTCGTGCTCACGGTTGTGATAGTAATGGGTGACGGTAGTTGCGGCGCATGGAGGCCCCCGATGAATAACGATCGCATCGGGGTTAATTCGCAATGATAATTTCTCACGGCTACTTTGTAACGACGCCTCGCGCCGGTACCGCAGCGCGACCCCGCCGATTTTTCCCGGAAGGGAGAACTCGCGCGTCCACCAGCCGCGAGACTCGAGCTCACTATCTAGGAAAAATCTAGCTTCCACGGTGGACGAAGAGGAAGGGCCGCGAGTCTATCGCAGATGGCGCGCGCGGAAGGCTCGCAAGGATGGCGAGGGTAAGCGTCGAGAAGCGTGGTGGCGAGGAGCCGAGAGGAGAGCACCGTTGGACGCGCTGCGCGGAACGAAGAAGGACGGTAGATAATAAAGCGGGAGTCCGCGAGGAATGATTTAGTGGCGGCCGGTCGAATAACTTTCCCGCCAACACTGTTGCCACCTTGAAGAGGGAGGCACGGCGCGTTCGCGTTGCCTTCGTTCGCGGCACTCGCCCGGCTCCGTTCGAACCAGTCCTCCGGAGAAGGGACGAGGACGAATTGGTGGAAGAAGGACGAAGCTGAGGGGGAGAGGAAATGAAAGAGGCGGAGAGGGAGAGGACGACGACGACGAAGAAGAGAAGTGGGAGGAAGGATTGGAGCGGGGTAGAAGGAGAAAAATTCGTTGGTACAGGCAGGAGACTCGAAAGAGGAAGAAAGAGAGAGCGAGAGAGAGAGAGGTGAGGACGAAAGGACGAGACGGAAGGAGAATCGCCGGTCCCGCGCCAACTTCCTCCTGGGAGGAGGAGGGCGAAAAAGAAACAGGGAGATGGGCAGGGGTGATGGTAGTGATAAAAAGGAAGGGACGACAGAGAAGAGGAAGGAGGAAATGGAGAAAAAGAAGGAGAGGAGGCAGCCGTGGAAGAAGCAAGGAGAGAGAGAGAGAGAGAGAGAGAGAGAAGGGAAGAAAAGAGGAGGAAAGGAAAGGAAAAGGAAGAGAGGAGACTTCGCCCCCACCCAAACAATCATGCTAATGAATTACTGTCGAGCAGTATCGGTGCTGATCTGGGCAGCTAATTCGAAGCCGCTTCGGGGCCTTCTCCACGCGAGAGTGCGTTCTGCTCCTCCTTGCCCAGGTTTCGAGGTCCACCTCCTCTTCCTCGACCTCCACCGACTCTCCTCGCGTCTCTCCCCCGCCTTCGTTAGTCTTTTGCATTACCTCGCCCTTAATCCTCTCTTTGCGCTCCTTTCGTCACCTTGCCCAACCATATTGCGGGGATACGATTCATCGACGAAGTTATTAAGGCTCGTCTCTTCCTTCGGAGGAACGAGGGGTTGCTCGTATCGTCGTACCTCGGGCCTGAAGGGAAAAGTTCGCTATCGAAAGGAGAGAGATATATGTAGAGAGAAAAGAAAGAAAGAAAGTAAGAAAACTGCGAGACGGGAGAAAGCAAGAAAGGAAGAGAGAAAGAGAGAAGTAGCAAGCAGAAGCGGACGTTGAGGTCGAAAGGGAACAACCCTAGAGCGTGCACGTGCACTCTTCGTCCCCCCTCCCCTATAACTATTTCATTTCGAGAGATAATCCGCGGCAAGAGCTCAGCGTGATCTTAATTAAAGTCTACCTTTATTTTCAATTAAAGCTCCGTTCTCCGGTTGCTCGTGCAATAGTCCGTGAAGAAACGCTCCCCTAATTTTACAGTCCCAAGGGGGAGGACTTTTATTCGCGGGCAATATATTCGCATCCCGTCATTTTCATTGCGATCCCTCGCGGTTCGCGTTGGACTTGTCCCAAAAGGATCTTCTCCTTTTTGCGCTACGCCGACAGGTAACTGCCCGTTTGTCTTTCTTTCCGCTTCTACGCTTCGGCATAAACGCTCGCGGTCTCGCTATTAATTATACTTTTGTTATCTTCATTGGAGCCGCTCTGTCTAATCAGAAGGGAAGACCTCGTCGGAACTTCTTTAGGTATATCTCTGCCCGCTTCGGCGGCTCTACCTCTCCATCTCTCGTTCCGCTTTCTCGCCCTTCGTCGGGATTCTCTTTCTCTAGGATCGAAGCAGTTTCCTCGCACGAGAAGAGGCGATTCCGGTGCACACAAACACTAACCGCACTGGTACTCTCGTAGGTGTACAGGTGCGCGCGAACGCGCCTGATCCACGAAGGTGTATTAAATCGCGAGCAGTCTTAGCTGCTATTCCACCGCCCCGGCGAATGTATACCACGTGACGCATTGTTCCTCTGGTTTTGTTTTCCACCGACCTTGCGAGGAATATCGATTTCAATCGGCTTGTATGCGGAATACAATCCGATGTGGATCCCCCTTCGGAGGAGGGACCGGTCGGCGAGGCCGCTTTCACCGCGGGTTCGTCGCTCCCCCGAGGAGGAAGAAGAAGAAGGAAGAGGAGGAAGGAGGAGGAGGAGGCACTCTTTATGCCATGCGCCGAGAGTAAACCGCATGCGCTGCTTTTCTCGTGTAAACTCTAACGAATTCAAATTCCTTGCCACTACCTCCCCTTCGCCACCTCTTTACCATCCTCTCTAACAATGTCCGCATAAACTTTCTCGCACCCTGACGTCATTCCTAGCGCCTCGCTCACTTCTTCAACCCACCCCCTCCTCTCTCCCGCTTCCCTTATTCTATCGATTCTCCAGAATCTATCTCCCCGTATTTTACCACCTACTCTCCGATAAAAGCGATCCGATCTATCGCGAGAAACTGCCGCGGGGATATCGGGGACGAAGCGAGGAATAAAGTAGGAAGAGTAATCGACGAAGTCGGGAGACGAGAGGGGGGAAGAAGCACTTCGTCACGTGGACGCACCGAAATCATTTCCTTCTCCCTTCTTCACCCCTTCCACCACCGGCTTCTTCGGCCTCCTTGTCCCCCACCATTGGAACAGCCGGCGCAATTCTCCACGAGCGTGATAGACGATCGAAAACCATCCCTGTCGCCACGGTGGTCGAGTATCGTCGCGTTGTCAGTGGGGACCCACGGTCCGCGAGGGCCACAAAGGGGGGCGAGGGCTTACGGCATTGCTTGCGTGGTACACACTAGCAGGGCCCAAGAGAGTAAGAGAAAGAGAGAGAAGCGAAGGACCGGCTGTATGTGCGGTGGCTGTCTACACCGGTTATAAAATACGGTGCCTCGGAAGGCTCTCAGCATGCTCGCGCCTCTGCCTTTAAGAACGGCGCGCGAGTCCTTCCTTCGCCTCCTCCTCCTCCCACCCCTCTTCGTTTCGTTGCTTCACCTTCCTTCTTCTCCTCCACCTCCTTCTCCTTCAACTCGCTGGTCTCTCTTTCTCAAATCCTTTCTCATCGTTTCTCCTCCACTTCGCTCTCCTCGCTCGCTCGCATTGCCGACTCAACTCCTTCGTCTTCGTCCACCAGCGCCGCCGCCTCCTCTTCCGAGGCGCGCTGCCGTTCTCGTACGCTCCGGCACCGATCCTCCTCGCGAGCCTCGCACCGGTAGACGACCGTAGAGCACTGCTCGATGATGTCTGACCGGTGCATGAAATATCTACTAATACCGTCTCCGCGTTCACAACTTTCTCGCGACACAATTGCAAACGTTACGTCGAGATTCTGTCGTGGACACGAGCTCGCGATGAAACTGAGAAAGCACGGAAGAAATATTCCAAAGCTTAGGGGCCACTAGGTTTTGTAAAATATCTAGGCGCTTCGTAGAACGCTCGATATTATATTATACCTACGCCGCACAAGGCGCTCGCGCTTGTAGGGCGAGCTGAATGGCCAGGTGCTGAGACGTGGAGGGAGAAGAAGAAAGTGAAAAGAGAAAGAGAGAAGAAAAGTCGTAGATACGTATACGCGAACACTACCGAGGCTTGGTCACCGTCGCGAACCTGAGCGCCTGCGCACAATCACAGCCGCCGCTGCGAACATTCAGCAGATACAAATTGTACGGCTGCAAAAGTTATCGCAGTAAATCGCGGATGACTCGGCGAGGCGCATCTGGTATGTCGAGTTTTATACGCCTCTGCGTTCCCCGGGGACGACGTGAAGAGTACGACGACGCAAGATGCGCGACGGGCGCATGCGCAGTCCTCGTTCACCGGCGGAATATTCAAAAGGCTGGAGGGTTGCTTCGAACGAGGATTGGAACACTCATAAGGACACGGATATAATTACAGGAACGAGCGAGAGGCGAGGTGCCTCTTGAGTCTAGGGCGCATCGGCGACACCACAACCATCGTGCTACGCCATTCCACGAGCATGCCTGCCTGTCCTCGTTTATCGTCGCGGCAAGTGCGTGCCCAGACGTATGAAGTGGCTACTCCGCGGTACGCTTTACAAAGTCTCTTCCCGGATTACTCCAAGGACGATTATACACCTGTGATGTTCTATAGTAACCAGCTCTTGTCGCGTTCCCCTTGTTTCACCCTACTAGGTGCTTCTCGTCTTCCTCGTTGACGCCATGCAACGACTAATGAAAAAAAATGAACCGAGAGAAAAAATCTGGATAGGTGTGGCAACAGTTTCGAAGAGGATCATACGCTATTACGGGTATTAGGCCATAATTATTCCACAATCGAGTGGATTCCCGGGTACGTGCGTGGAGTACCCATTTCTCTGTTTCCTTTCTACGCTCTCGTTCTTTTTACGAACGCAGATGCAACCAGAGGCGACTCTATCGGTCCCTACCGCGGAGCTTCCACCGGATATTACGGCCAAAGCGATTACTCCCTTTTCACGTGGATGTAATTGCCCGGCGGGACGGCTCATTATAAATTATATTAAAAATTATATGCTATCGTCCTGTTAGCCATCTCTCTTCTCCTCTCCTTCTTCCTGTTTTGTCGCACAGGTAAAGTCCGAAGAAGCGAATGAGCCCTATAGACGAGGGAATTATTTAACCACGGTACGTATATCTTACAGATCACTCGGACGTGATTATAATTACGATAGAAGTCTAGTGGTCTTTGAATCTTTCTGCGTAACGGCCATTTGCACAGTTTCCGCTTTTAACGAAGCTCAGCCGTGGCGCGTAAATGTTATTTATTTATTAGCGATAGGCAGTCCACTTTCAAGGACTAGCCTTTTGAGGTCAATTATTACGCGGATGCAATTCCCGTGTGCTTACGTGCGCGGGTTCATTCGTATTATCCAACGCAAAACTGATCGCATTCTTCGTAGAAAGGATTTTCTGCGAGGATGAGGGGTAAGAGGAAAAGGGATGCAATTAAATCGCGGCGCGAGAACCAACAGAAGCACTCGCCAGGAGGTGCACGCGAGTAATGGGCTACTGGGATTGACGGCTGCCTTTCATCGTGGTACTTTACGCGAAATTCTCAGCGATTCTCGAAATTACACTGGGGGAACTTCCTGCGGTCCCACGTCGTCATTACACGATCGTTCGTGACGACATTCGCGCGAATACGTGAATAATTTGGCGAACAGTTAGAACGAAGCGTGCGGGAGCGTAGAAGAGAACCGGTAAAGTACCGGTACTTTCGTCTGGTTTCCCTACGAATATGAATATTCTCCGTATCCGTCGGTCGACGCATCTTTAATCGGAATATTTGCCAAGGCTCCTGGACACTCTCTAAATTGCATTTTGATCTCATGCTCGATTAGAGGCTCTCGTCAATCGACTCGATTCCCAACTACATCGGATAGAGAAGTAATTGGATAACAGTCCTGATAATGCGACATCGACCGGCGGAGAACCGGTGGTACCGGTACTTCCGCTCGACATCTTTCCTTTCTTACGAAAAATCGACTTAATCGGTCGTTCCCCGTTCACCGTGGGTGTACCGCTCATGCTCGGCAATTATCGCAGAAGACCGCGAAGGGGGCCCTTTGCGGAATTCCGCGTGTATATTTTGATATCGGGCGAGGGAGAAATCGGAGGATGAGGAGAGGGGCGCTGGGTATAAGAGCCGATAATCGATCGTTAATACATATACCATGGAGCGGACCGGTTCCTCGCGGCTCATAATCGTACTCCTCGTAGTCCCGACGCAGTACTTTCTCCGTATTTAATTGCGACGTCTTACCCCTGGTAGGGCGTGTGTCGGGAAGACGCTGGGATGCGTCTGGCCACCTCATCCTTCCTTTTTCTCCCCAAGTCCTCTCCTCGCGTCCCTCGGGCTCCTGTGATCACGCGGCGACGGCCAATAATGGAGGATAATCTCGTTTAATAGAAGATAATCTCGGCTGGACCGATGCCCCGCGGTGCAACCGGCGGAAAAAGTTCTGCCTGTTTGCACAACGAAGCTCTTCTTATCCGCGTGAAGCACTCGCGAGTTTCCCTCCGACAGAAGCAAAGGAGTTGCTGGATGATGGATGACGGGAATTTGCGTAACTTAAGCTTTTCTTGCGCAATGGATGAGAAGCGTCGGGTGCGCTGGGCACGTGGTTAAAGAGAATGGAAAAATTGAAAGCGGTATAGAAGGAAACGCGACAAATATAACGATATTGATTATCTCGAGTACGGTCTCACGACCTGTTGTTCCATCGAATTCGCGGAATGTTGTCGAATATTTTTTCCTCGAATACCGCGTGTCACGCACGTCGGTTACACGACAAAGGTATTACCGCGGAGATACACTCGCGCTTATATTTACACACACGATCACGCTTGTGCTTACACACACGCAGCTTAGAACGGGATAGTTTACGTTTACTTCGGTACTTTCCACCTTCCACCGTTTTCAACGTTTCCTTTCGCGGTTTCCACCGGTCGCCACCCCTGCGTGCGCGCGGCAAGTAAGAAGAGAGAGGAAGAGTTCCTTAATATTGTATGAAATTCTACCGCACTAAGCTCACCCAGGGAAGGAACAGACCTCTGCATTCCCCTAAGGTCAACCATGCCACGCGTGCGCGAATGCATTTAAACTCGCCTCACCCTTCTCTTCCTCCTCCGCACCAGCTCATGTCTGCGATCATCGCGAGCTGCTACGGTCGCGAAGATGGCCAACGATGCCTTTGCTTACGATATTATCGCTCAGATTATTACCCCTCCTTAGACATTAGCGCACGGTTACTTCGGAGAATCATCGACTGGTCGGTCGCGTGACGCGCCCTTGTAAACACTCTTTCGAAGGTCCGTATCCGAGTATCGAATCGGCGAAGCTTTTCGTAAACGATAAATTCTCGATACGCTCGCGACCGCGTGTAAGGTCAGTACTGGCGCCGAGAAGGTGGCGATCTAACAAAATTTTCGCTACTTTCCCCCTCTGCTGTCGACGAATTCAGCTCGTGCGAACCGTCAAGGCAGAAACGGAATCAGTGTGGTATCCGACGCCGAGGGTTTTTCATGGGTCCGAACCCCCCGTGGTCGTCCTCCCGTCGCTTTCCGTTCGGCCGGTGCGTGCGACCACGCGGGTCCGCCGCTTTTTGCCAACGACCAGTGCTCGACAGATAGAGCTGTTCGTCGCCGAGTAAGCCGAGAAGCAATCCCCGGTATTCCCGGCTCGCCGGCTCCACCAACCGACTGACAGCCGCTCGCTCGTCTCGGTGAGTATTTGCAACGATCATCTCGCTCGCGCTCTCCTTCCGCTTCGTCTCTTCTCTCCCACGTCCCTGACCTTCACTTTGGTCCCACCACGCGGTCCTCTTCGCCCCCGCCGTTACTTTGCTCCTGCGTGCCCGACGCAAGGACGAAGAAGAAAGGTAGCACCCGTAGTAATTTCGCGACACGCGCTCTTCTTCTCGTGGCAACGAATTCTCGCTGATGTTTTATCGTGAGAATCGATAAGCTGTTTCGATCGATTGAGTACGAGGACGATCGCCCACCGCGTGGCGGCTTCCCTCGATACAGAGGATCTTCGGCGTATCGCCAACTCACGCGGCCGACCACGGGGTCTCGTTAGCATACCGCGACCTGCGTATTTAAAATTCCTCACGATTTGCACATAAGGGCTCATAATTGCGGTACGACGTACTCCGACGACACGCGTGTGTGGTTGCTTCGCGAGCCCTTGCGACGCGGCGCACGAAATGCAGGGTTGAAGGAGTAGGTGATGAAGGAACAGGAGAGAGGAAAAAGGGCGAAGGATGGAGGAGAAGGTAGAGCTGAACCGGAAGTTTCGTGGGTGGAAGGCGAGAGGGCGAAAGCGCGATCCTTTGTCACGTGAATTGACATGCAGAAAACGATGCTCGGGTAGCCATCACGTGAGTCACCGCGGGTGTGCGGCCGCACAATTAGCTGGATGCGTATTCCCTTTGCATAAATAAATATGCGCGTGTTTGCTTCTTCTACCTCGTCCTTCTGGCCGTCGCCTTACCCAACCCCGCATCTCTCGAGTCCTTCTTTCGTCCCCTCCTCCTCTTCGCCTTCTTGTCTCTCTGCTCGTTCCACTCGCTCCATTCGCGCGCTCACTCTCTCTCTTTCTCTCCCCCCCTCTCTCTCTCTCTCGCTCACACCTTTCCTCCTTCCTTCTTTCGGCTTCGCGCTACCTTGCTTCGTCCTTTTCTTCTTTTACCCCCTCACCCCCCATTCTCGATCACTGTTTGCTCTCTTTCTTCACACTCGCCTCTTCACTCCTCCCTTCTTCTCTAACTTGCCCCATCGAGCGCGTACATAGAACGCTCGCACGCGTGCGTGTAATCACACGCTCCTTATGCGGACTGTGAAAAATCTCGGGGCGTTTCTGCGAATCAAAAATAAACGGACGCGCGCTAAAATTTATTCACGCGCGGGGGGGGGGGGGGGACAAGTGAACGGGGAATTTCTCACCGTCCTATCGAGGGTATCAATTGGCACTCTCTCGCGGCGTAACGCCTATCGCCGCGGGAACGTCCCACGTAATTAGCTTGTAATTCTCTAATAATCCAGCTATAAGTGCGCCGACTTCCATTACGGCCGAGGTCATTCGAAAACATACGGCAGGAGGAAAATAATCGAGCAGCGCGGAGGATGCTGGTCGTCGTTGTCGTCGTTGTCATGGTACACATGAAGTAGGATGCTAAACCAGTGGCGCGGCGAGCAAAAGTGAGCATGCCGAGCGAATGGAAGAGGAGGATGAGAAGGTGGAAGATACGCGGGAGAAATCCGCACAATGCTACCAACCCGACGAACTCTATAGAGCTGTCACTCACGCGCTGGGGCGAAGAGCCTGCTCGAGAATGAGAGAGAAAGGAGGAAAAGAGAAGAGAGTCATTCTCCTACTTGTCCTTCTTCTTTTTCCTCTACCTTCCTCCTTCTTCGTTTTGCGCTTCCTCCACCTTCTCTTCGCAATAGGAAATATGACGCGGACAACGATGACACCATTGTCGCAACCATTTACGGTATTGCATTGTGATCGCGAATCGACGTACCGAATCGGCGAGAGGGAGAGGTAGCGAGCAAACGCGCGTGCTGGTCGCGGAGAACGACGTAGTTTAACTTCTGGAAGGACCTGTATGGGCCTCCTCTTAACCTTTGCTCTCGGGGTGCGTGTTTTTGCCGCGGAACGGCAAGCCGAGAGGCGAGTCGAACGGAGCCCCCGGCGGGTCGGTGCCCGGTAATTGCGATGAGATATGGCGGCCACTTCTCATTAAAATAGTTTAATATATATTTGTCAAGCTATCGCCGCGACGTATGTCCCGCCATTTGTTATCGCCTCTCCTTCCCAATCCCGGCTTGGCCCGCTGCGAGACGAGCAGTGGGAAGGCGCGGTGGAAAGGAGAGGAGAAAAAGGGAGAAGGATAGAGAGGGCGAAGTGCGGGGAAACGAAGATAGTAGGTAACGGAGGAGAAGAGAATCCAAGGAGAATGAGGAGAGGCTGAGAAGGAGAGGGAGAGAGAGAGAGAGAAGGTAAGAAAGGGAAGAAATAAAAAGATGGGAGAGGACGAGAGTCACCCCACGTGGACGTTAGGTTTATTTTTCACGAATTTGGTATTCGGCTAATAGCGCCGGTTTGTCTCGTTGTCACCGGGCACCGGGGCTCACGGAAAGCTCAGGATGTCACGCACACGCGTGCCACCGCGCGCGTATGGGTTCACGAGGATTCCGATACCTAGACGGGATTCGCGTGGCTCGCAGTACCATTTCAATGACTGCTGTACAGAGACGCGCGAATAAAAATCGAAACGACGTCGCGGCGCCTTCGCCTCGCTTCGGCGTTCTCGTTTCTCTTCTACTCATCCCCCACCCCTCTGGAAGTTTCACCGCCTTCGAGGTTCTCCAATGACGTGGACAAAATCGCGCGAGCGTGGGACCCCATCGATGTTATTTTCCTCGATGATATTAAAATCGACGCTCCCGTTCGAGAAGCGTGTCCCAAGATAATCGATACTTTAGTCGCGACGACGACAATTTCTGTAGCGACCAGCCGCCGAAACGGAACGTTCTAATCGCGACGTCACGCTGCGCTCGTCTAAATTATCGGCGTGGAGAACGCGAGGCGCTACACGCGAGAGTTCACGGCTCGGACCATTGGAACACGAGCGTGTTCATCGACAGGTTTCTGTTTCCGAGGCCACTTGAATATTCTCCAATGCTTCTGAATTCTCGGCGAGGTCTATGAGTGCACCGATAAATGGAATGTCACCCCCGTTGTCGTGCACTTTATCCCCGGGGCTCCGAGACTCCCGTTCCGTTGGTCCAGGCCCAGGGTCGGGGTCCGGTCTCAGTGCAAGTACTGTTAACTATGCAAATGGCGCGCTATCCATGCCCGATAAAGAGAGCTACGATCGGCAAATGCGATACCGTTACGCCAAGTGGCAACTGGCTCGCAGAAGTGACCGGGGATTTCAAGTTCTGCTTGCACGTAAGAATCGATCGCACGCTCGGTCTTCGCGCGGAGTCGTCGCGCGACTTCGTTTCCGCTCGATCGAATCCACTCGCGATTAATTGCGCAAAGCGGGTCGCCGGCATGTTCATCGAAGTGCCTGTAAAGCTCATCATCGTTCGGAACACTAATCCCTAAGCAAACACTGTTTTTCAAGGCAGTCTCTACTCTCTATTCGTAGGGTTTTCTTTTCTTTTCTCATCTTTTTCAGCAAATCGAAAACATTTTTTTGCAAGACTTGGACTACCTTCACTACATTTTCTCTCTTTTCCTCGTTCCTCCCATCTTCTCCAACATTTATTTCTGCCGTTTTTACCGCTTTTTTACCACACCGGTGAACGAGAGAGGGAGAAGTGCTAGAGGACGCAAAGAGGGCTCGTTAGTAATCTGCCTTTACAATCGAGCGAAATAAGTACGCGCGCTCGTACGTGTGCACTCTCGTTGGTCCACACGCGCGTAGTCGCGAGCCGTGGGCGGATGTCGACAGTTAAATTCGCAGTTTAAACCGCGCGGCCACGTTGCGGGACACTGCATATTCCGCGACGAGACCTTTTTTCCCCGCATATCAACCGAGTCAAAACTGGCGGACCTGGTCGCGGGTAATTGGAGTCCCGAGAGAGCGTGGCGAGCGACGTGTCAGGAATCGCAACGTGACCTTGGTTAGGGTGCAACAGCATAGACTGCCCACGCGTTCTCCAGCAGACAACCACGCGCTGCCTTGAATTCTCCCCTGCTCCGTTTCTGGCGCGAAACAATTGATTTCGAGGGATTGAAAAGTTGATTCGAGAGATTGAAAAGTTGATTCGAGAGATCGAAAAATCGATTGGATTGGATTTCGTCGACGGGTTCTCGAAGGATGCTGCAAAAATACGAGCTAACGGGGAAAATATTTCCGAACACTCCGACCGTCCAGCTGAGTTGAAACGATAAATTCGTCTTTTGACCGGAGATCGCTACGCGCGAGAATCACCCAATTTGAGAATTGGCCGCGTGCGCGCGTCAACGGCGACGCGGAAGAAGACGCGCAGGGGAACGAGGGAATGAGAGAGGGGAAGCCGGGCGAGCCCGAGGCTCTCGACTCTCGCGAAAGGGCCAGTTTATTATTATTCGGCAACCGCCCACGCGGAGATCGATCTCCTCGTGTCCCAACTGGTCGGCTGCTTACCCGTTTCCCTCGTCCCGGTGGATTCCGCGTTCCGCGAGGCCTCCGCCTCTCCGCTCCAACTTCATTCTTCCTCTCTTTCTCTTTGCTTTTCGTTGTTTCTCCTCTCCCTCCCCTGTCTCGTCTCTCCTTCCTTCTCCACCTTCAGCCATCTCCAAAAGCAAACTTGCCGGTGGTTGTGAAGCGACTCCGTGCGATCGCACAGCGCCACCGACTGGGCTCTCCGGCGGGTTAAGAGAAAGGTCGTCGATTAAGATAGCTGTCTGCTCTCCGTGGCCGTGCCTCCTATAGTCTTCTTCTCGGCACAGACTCTGCCTTCCTTACCCCCCCCCCCCATTTATTTCTTCCTTCCCGCTCGTACTCGTGCTTCTCCTCCCCTTCCGCGTCATGCTCCTCGTCGTCCCCGTCGACTTCGCCTTCTTTACCCTCTGCTTCTCCTCCTCCTCGGTGGGCTCGCGACGGGAATACAATCTAAGGAGACCGGTCGGACGACACACGCCGGCTGCCTCCTAACGTCTAATCCACCTCTCTATCCTTCTTGTCTACCGCAAGCGATGCCCCCTTCCCGCGTTATGTGCCCTGTCCACCGAATGACCATTAACCGTGTAATTGCGATACATTGAATTCACCGCAGACGGTAGTAGCTGCCAAGGTACCCGGAATAGTCTCGAAACCTCTGCTGAAGTTCCCCTTCTTCTCGAGTCTTCTCTCGAGAGTCTCGAGACATCTTACATTTCCACCTTCCTCTTACCACCCGCCTCGATGTCCGCTCTCTCAAATGGAATTCTCATCGGGACTTTCTCGTTCCTCGCGGATTTCCGCGCTTGTTCTTCGCGCCATAATTAGAGAATTATCAACGTTTCTTTTCTTGTGTAAAAGGTCAATTGTCTTTCTTAGACGTTGCGTCCACGATCTTAGACGCCGCGGAATCTCATCGCGATTCGTTACTTCTCTTGTGAACGTCTTGTCTTCTTCATAGGATTCTTTGCGCAAGGACGTCTTGTAAGCCGCTTGCAGACACTCGCGTACGTGGAACGAACCCAGACGTGCGAACGAACGAGATCGCAATAATCGATACACCTATCCGCGCGTTAAAGGATCACCCCGTCGAGGCCGTGTACGCGCCCGTCCGGGATATTATTGAAGTTGCTCACGCAACGCCTGTGCCACGTAGTCTCCCAAAGGGACTTAATTGATCGCGACGATTAATAATTCCCCGGCATATCCGAATAATCGTGTGGCCGTTTCTCTCTTTCCTCGGATCGTCAGCCTTCTTCCTCGGCCCGATTTGTCGGCAATCCTGCCAAATCACCTTTCGGCCTTCGATTTTTCTCTCGGTCTCGTTTTCGTGCGTTTACTCGAAACCCCTCCTTCTCTTTCTCTTCCTCATCCGTGAACGTCTCGACGTTGGCCTGGCACCTGATATGGCGAGACAGATTTATTACTCCTTCTTCCCCACCTCCTGATTCTCCTCCGATCCTGGAGGAGAGCATGTGCCACGTCGATTGTAGCGTAAATACGCGCAGAGGGTGGGGCACTCGCGTGTAAACGGGCATGTAGGTGCGCGCTGGCTTTCCTGTAACGGCTTGTCGCATAATAAGAACGCATTTGTAATCGATATTTCAGATGTTACCGGGGAGAACGAGAAAGGGCGAACGGCACGCAAGAAAGGCGACGAGAGGCAAGACTGTTTCAATGCAGAAAATTGAAATGTCAAAGGAGGATCGGAGAGAGGTGAAGAACCTGGTCCAAAGACCGATCTATACACCGGAGAAAGTTGTATCAAAATCGGTCGCTCTGACGTTCCGAGGGATGATCGTCGATACGAAAGAACGAACTCGCACGTTGAACGCTAGCGGACCCTCCTTTTCGGCGGCGAATAAAAAGGGAAGATGAAACGAGGAGAAGAAGAGAGCGGATGAGAGTCCTCGAGAGTTGAGAACTTCCTTTGCTCTCTTTGAAATCAACTTCCACGGTCGCCGAGGTACCGAGCAGATCTTACGACTACGCGACGCGCAGGGCGCGTAGTTTATACGCCGGTACCCACCCAAGTTCCCTCCCTTCGCACCCCGTGCTCGTAGATCGCGTCGCGGAGGTGAGACGGGATCGAGAATTTTCGAGATTAATGGGACCGCGCGAAACCTGATTCGAGATTTTTGTTGTCCCCGTGGATATCGCGCGCTCGCGCTCTCCGGCACCAGGGGCCCGGTTCTTCGCCCTGTTGGAATCATCGCTTAGCACGTAGGGAGATAAGTTTAACTGTAATAAACCGCTCGAATGGGATCCCTCGGGAGGGGCCGCCCTTTTCTCCCCGCTTCAACCTCCTTCCTTCTTCCTTTTGCGGGAAAATCGACGAAGGAGATCGCGCTACCTGTCTCGCTCGCGAGTCGCGCTTGTCGCCTCTCGCCGCCGACTCTACACGGATAAATTTATCCGTCGAGACGATTCGACCGATCTTGCTTTTCGCACCGCTCTTCTCTCTCGTTGTCTTTTTCTTTTCTCCCCCTCTCTCTCTCTTTCCGTCTCTCTGTATCTCTCCTCATTTATCTGGCCGCCTGTTTCGCGTCTCCCTGTTCCTTCGGCACGTATCGACACGCGCGCGCCGGTCGTTAAAACCGCGCGATCCCGCCGACAGCGTCGTCGAATCGTGCGACGCGCCACGATTGGGAGAAATCCCGACGCAAGAATCCTGCGAATACTCGGAGCTTCCCCTTTTTCTCCGCAATTAATCCACCAGGCCTGACGAGATTCACCGGGCGAAATCAGATCGACGCCAACGACTCGATTCTACGGTGCGCTACGCGATTACGCGAGTCGATAGCTCGACGATAAGTTTCGTACGACTGCTCGGCGAGACGATCGATCCAGTTCGCGCGATCTAATTTATTCGCTCGTGCTCGAACGTGTCGTTGTTTGAGTTTGCGCGGCGGTTGGATGCCAAGCTCCACTTCACATCGGTAATTATTTCTCAGAAGGCAACGGGATTTCAATAGCAGAAACGATCGATCTCGCGGCGGATCGGTGGACGCGTAACGGCGTCTGTCGATCCATCGTCGATCCATCGTCCCGCCATTCTCCTTCCTCCAACGTAGCAGTCCCCCGCGTCAATTAAGTCTGACAATTAACAGCTTCATTGTGCGGGTAATTATGTAAAACCGGGTGGATCGCGGAAACTCGGCATTGGGAAGGAGAGGGTGGAAAAGATGGAGGCACGATGAGAGGCGATGTAGCGCACGTTTGTTCGTTGAGACGAGCGAGCTTCCTTTTCCTGGTTTCACGTATCAATCGATCGCCAAGGTCAATGTCACGGATGGATGCGCGCTCGTTCCGTGGGCGAACATAGGAAGAGGCGTGTTCGTAGGTCGTGTTTGTTCCTTGTACAATGCGCTCCCCGTCGGATAAGACGGAAGTGAACGTTTTTCGAAAATTCGCTAGACTCACGGTATTCTCGTTTGACAGCTTTTACCTTGGAAGCTTTAACGAAAATAAGTTCTCGCTTATACACTTCTAACACATTTAATCGATATCATTGCTACGCTATCCTGCTTATATCAAAGCTCAAAATACTCGCGCATCGGGTCGAATTAGAAGTCACGGAGACTTTCCCTGATCGTCTAACGTCAGAACGCGGAAAGCTTATCTTAACAGATTATACCTCGCTATTCGGCATAATTTGCCGCCTCCCGTTGCGACTCTTTTGCCGAGGTACGACGACGCGGATCCCGAAGAAGGCGTCGCCAGAACGCGATAATATTCTCTTAATCCGAGCCCCATAGGCGTTAATGGCGTTAATCTTGTCGGGCGGCGAAACCGTGATTAACGGCACTACTCAACGAGATTCGTTCCTCAGATAAAGATGTGAAAAAGGGAGAAACGGAGAAGAAGAGAGAGGAGAAAGAGGGAGAGAGAAAGAGAGTAAACGCCAGTGGAAAGGAGTAAGGGGAAGAGAGAACTCTCGATCGTCCAGCCTTTGCGGATTCGTTCGCGTTTGTTTCTCCTCCTCCTGGACTCTCATCACCGTTATTCACGAACCGTTTTATATCTTTCTCTCCTTCGAATAATTCACGGTTATGCTGGGAGACCGGCATCGAGTAGCGAGCGAAACGGTTTATCATTTTGCTTGCAATTACTCGATGACATAATTCAGTTTTCTTAATTGCGATCGTCGCGCCCGAGCTCACACCGCGGCGCTTACTGATCTACGCGCCTCATCTTCTCCTATTTCTTCCCTCCTCTATTTTCTCTCCACCTATTTCGTTTTCTCCCTCAGCCACGCTTCTGGTCACAGCCACTCTTCTGTCGTCCCATCTCCCATCTTTTTCCGATTCCATCGGCACGCATCCCTGATCGCTTTATCGGAATGCATCGCAGCACTGTGGGGAACTTTAACGCGTTAGAAGCTATTTAAAGGCTGCTCAAGAAGGAAAAGAATCCTTCCTTCGTCTAAAAAAGATGACGAACGGGAAGTGGCTCCGGTTCAACGCGTCCGGTGCCTCGATTCCATGGACTCGCGTCTCGGTAAAATATGGAATTGACGGCAATTGCATTCGGTGGATTCAGACAGTTCCTTCCCTTTCGGCATTCGCGCTTACGCGTCGAAGAGGTACGGCGACGCGAGGACGCGCCCCGTGCGCCAAAGAGTATCGAGCCTGCCCCTCTTGGTGTAACGTACGAATGACCGCCTCCTCGGATGTATTACGATGTATGTATTAGCATAATTATTGGTTGTTCGCTATCAGCGCCGGCGGGCTGGCGTTCACCAATTTATGATTTCATCGCCGGTCGTGCCGTGTGCCACGGCGCCGGTGAACCAGTGCATCCACCGGCACAAGGGGAAGGGGCGAGTTCAAGTTCGAGCACGAGCCTCGCGTTGGGCATTGTTATCTTTTTTTTCTCTCTTTTCTCCTTTTCTCCGTTCCTCTCGCTCGCCGTTCCACGTGGTCTTTCGGCGGAGAGGCGAGGATACGCGCGCTCGCGAGTAAGCCCCAACGAAACGATATCGAATGTGAATTCACGGTGCGTATCGGCGACGGGAGTCGCCGGTGATCGAGCTCTCTACGTAGGTGTTTTCCTGTTTTTCGTTGAATCTTTCGTTTCTCGCCCGAACGGTGGCTGGGAGGGTCTCGAGGCACCTCGAATTCTCGCAACGCAAATTGGAATCGGGGAGCGCGAGATACCATGACCGTGCACGAGGGACACGTGAAAGGTCTCGAGGGGCCGCGGTACAGAATTTAGGAGATACGCAGGAGATACGTCCTGGCACCGGCCACCGTCGGGCACGGCTAATGATAAATTAATTTCACCGGTATCTATCCCCTTACGCTGACACATTTCCAGCCCCCTGACCCCCACCCTGCTCGTCGCCAGGTTTTATCGCGGCCCTTTACACTCTCCCGAATGTTCATTTATACGTTACGTCGATAGCGGTTCGAGAATCGTTCGATCCTCGCGGATATCTGCCCCTCTCGGACCCTCCTTCTTTTCTCCTCGCCTCCCTCATCCTGATTCTCTCCCACCGCACGCCCAGGACCGATCTCTCTACTTACTCTCTCATTCCCGCGGAGCAATCCGGTCCTTAAGTGGCAGGTGCTTAAGATTCCCCACGATCGCGCGAGGAGAACCAGTCGTGCTGCATTTGGATCGCATTCGGATCGTTTCTGCTTCTCTCTCTCCCTCTCTCTCTCTCTCTCTTTCTCTCTCTCTCTCTCGCCTCATCTTCTCTCTTTTTTTCACTCGTGACTCTCCTCCACTCACACTCCCTATCTCTTTCTTTCTTTCTCTCTCTGTCGCCCGCCATTTCTTTCTCCCTCTTTCTCTTGCTCCTCCTCTCACTCCTGTCTCCGTTCGCTTTTGACCGGCATGTACTAAGTACCCATATTATTCTGTACTTCTGTCCATATCGACCAACGACGAATATTTTCGCGTAATATCTCGCGCCGCCCCGAGAGTGCTCTTAATTGGATCGTTACGCGGTATCGATCACGGAATGCGAGGTAAGAAGTGTTACTTCCGGAAGTAATTCTTATTAACGGTCAATTAAAAAGGCATCTATCCCCGTACGTGGACGCGACCGTGCCGAAGAGACGGATGTCGCAATTATGAATCGGCGCGAGTGAGTAAAGGCGGAGATCAATTTTAAGAACGATACCCCGTAAAGTATTTCGTTCTCCTTGTAATCGTTGCCGCTGCGATAAAACGCAATACTTTTTTTCAAATTCACCTATTAATTGCAACGATCGAGTTAAATAAGCGTTAACGTTCGGTTATCGAGGACTCGTTCAATCGCCCTTGGATGATGAACTTGGAATAGATTTTCCGAGGATTCACGATCCCGGTCGGCTCTACTAATTGCGACCGTTAATTGGCTCCTGCAAAACACGCGGCCTCGGGCCTCCCCGCGCGCACGAGGTGCGACTTCCACGAGCGAATATTACTCGAGCTGCAATTCCAGAAATTGTTGATTCGCACGATGCGAGAGGTAGCGAAACACCCAAGCAAACGTCATTGGCTTAATGTAAACATAGAGAATAATTCTCACAGATCCATAACTCTAATCTCGCATACCTGCGGGTATCGCGGCCTCTAATTGGATCATCCTTAAAGCGGCAATTGTAAATTAGCCCCCGCGTCCGGAAGTAATTATTACACCGGCTCAATTAAGCAAGCGGTGCGGTTAAGTTAAATAAAAAAAGTAGGAATATGTAGATTGCTCGAGAGGTGGGGAGAATCTACGATTCCACCAATGGCGTGGATTTCTTATTTCCGAATTATCGCGTCGAGCATCTTCGTGCGCCGGAGCGGAGTGGAAGGAAGGTCAGCTGCGGGCGGTGGTGGAAGAAAAAACAATTTGTCACTCGGCAGTCGCCCACGGGGGGGGTCTCTTCTTTTCTTTTTCATCCACGATCCTCCGCCCAACCTGCGCCCCACTCCCTGTTCCACGCCAGTCGGACGGTATAACGTTGTTTTCACGCATGTCGAAAGTCAGTGGCGCTCGAGTACCATTGTTCACGGTATCACGCTGTTCCTAGGGCCATTACGAAACTCTGCTCTCCCAATGCAATCCACTTTGTAGGCCACCTTCCGAGAGGGTCAAAGTCAACGATCTACCATCACCTGTGTCTCATGGTCGTCGCGTTTTACCGCCGCATTCTGGAATGGCGCGTCAAATAAGCTGATCTTCGCGCGTGCCTAATACCACTTGACGCGGGCGAATAACATTCATTATTCGCTTTCCCATTTTCCTCCCACCCCCACGTCTACTTTCTCTTTCTCCGATTGCTCAAACCCAGTAAAATACATACGTACCGTCCCAATAAGGCATTCTCAATTATCACGAGGCCCAGTTTTTCTCTCGCAGACCGTGAACAGCACGGCCAAGGATTAGTTCTAGTCATAACCGTCCTAGTGCCCCGACGAGTCGTTCTCGCGAGCGTCCACGAGCAACCAGGACAGTCCGGTAGGCTTACGAGAGTAGTTCTTGCCACTGCCGACAATCGCCCGCAGTTAATTAGGCGAGTGGTGCGAAGCGAAAAGTCGTGAGAATGGCTGGCGCGATTCTGCCGTCTCGAGGAGGAAGGGCGGCAGGAGAGGAATGGTATATCGGGGACCTGAAGGCGGCACGAGCCACAAACCGTGCGAATTATCGCGCGAACCGTGAGCGCACGAAGGTAACCCGCCAGCTAGACAGCTCGCGCAGTTTTTGCTCGCGCTTCTTGTACCCTAACCCTCTTTGCGAGCGCGCCGCAGGATCTTCGCCAATGTCAATGCGCGAGGCACGCGTGTAATTTTCACCGGGGAACGTTCGAGAATATGATCGGAACATGTGAGTAATTCCACGGTAGGCAGGAGCGAATGGTTTACGGCGAGTCGATAACCTGTACGCTGTTTTGAAAGGAAAGAGACAGGCACGCGTGTGTGGCTCCGAAGAAGCGACCGATGCGATGAAGCGGAATAGGACGGAAGGACTGAGGTGGACGAAGGAAGGAAGGCGTAAGAGAAGCGAAGCGGGAGAAAGCGATCACCCAATCTACCTTCCTTCACGATCTTCCTGCTTCCCGGGCCCTTTTCTCCACGCTTCGCCCTCGTCTCTCCTTTGCCCTGTGCTTTGTCGTGTGCACGTGTGCGTGAAATATAGGTTGATATCGCGATAAATAATGAGGTGCCCTTCGTGGTGATGCCCCGGGCAGCCGCTACCGTGCATCCACGACGCCCAGGCTCTCCCGTGCCTACCAAATGAGACACGCACTCACTCTACTGGGAACATCGGTGCACGAGGATCGTCCTAGAGGAGCGCACCGATTGCGTGGCCGCAAAATATTCAAATAGGCTTCTCGAACATTTCTCGAGAATGGCCAATGTCGATCTTCGTCGTGGCCGATAATCTCGAATTAATTTTAACCTTCGTTTTTATCGGATATACGATTTTAATTTCACGCAAGCAAACGTCGAAGACGAAAAGTCACGCGTACATTAATTCGCGACCACCTCGACGTCCATTTAGGCAACGGAAATCCCTCGACCCTCTTTTTTACATTTGCTAGGGAGATTCGGAGAGTCTTTAGACGCTCGGTGTACGGACGAACCCACACGCGCACGTCACTCAACTTGTTGCGCAAGCGCATGCGAGGGGCGAGGCAGTCCTTCGCGGAAGTGCGCGTGCATGCAGACGGGGGCGCATACACGGTGGGACACCTGGGCTAAGTGCTCGTGCCTTAGCGGTTTCGTCCAACGTGTAGGAAAAAATCGAGAGGGAAGGAGGAAGAGAAGGAGAACGAAGGAGAGAGAAAAAGTGAGAGTGGGGCCTCAGCCGCAGCGAGGGAATTAGCATAAGTGGTTCCACTCTCTCTCACTCTCTCACTCTTTCTCTCATCCTTTCCTCCCTCGCCACGTCTCTCTCCCTTGATACGAAATACGCGGCGAAATGTTCGCTCTCCTCATCTCACCGCACGTCCGTCTTCATCGTCTTCGGGCGCAAAGCGCACCGACCGAAGGGGAACACGGGGCCAGTCTTTCCCGCGAATCGGCGATTTGTTCCCTCGAAAGGCGCGTGCGCGCCGAAGCGCGCTCGAGAGACGCTTATCGAGAATTCGAGGAACGGCAGGCTAGACCGTGATCGCAACAATCGATAAACTCGCGATGTATTAATTACCGTTATCGGAGAATACCAAGCTTGAATGGGAATTAGAAGCCGAGGGTCGGTGAAAAGCGTGGAAACGAAGTACGAGAATGTCGAAAGAAGGAGAGAGGCAGACATGCGGAGTAAGCGAGAGCGTGGAAACGCGAAAGGAAGATATTTTCAATTAACGATTATCCCAGTCCCGGTGATATTTCTCAAGATTGTGGTAACCACTGACAAATCAATCTACGCCAATCACTTCGACTCTCCACTCGATTGCTCAATACGCATTGAGATCTGTTGATTTCTTTCTCTCGAGAGTATCGATCTGCGGCAGAATGGAGAAGATGAAAAGCTTAGATTCGATCAGCGATGAGTATCGCATATAGAGTGGTAAAACGATTGGATCTCGACCTTACGAAGCTATTAAGAAGCCTCCCGAGTGCGATATCAAATTTGGGCCTGCAAGAATGGAAGAATTCTGTTCGCTGTAGGGATCTACACGTCGCGTGCTCGGGGTTTTTTTTTTTTTTTTTTTAATCGAAACAACAGTCGATCGTAAACGTCGGCAAATGCTTTGCGCAGTTAAGATGCTTGTAGCGTCTCGTAAGCGTGTCTCTCGTCGTATTCTAATTGCTGTTCCACGGGTACCCGCCCTGTTTATCTGTGTACTACATGTTTCTGTCGTTCTCGTATTTGCGTCTACTTCCTTTTGTATCCTACGGTTCTCGAGGGTTAAAAATAAATATTTCTCTCTTCTAACACTCCCTCCCGCTTCTATTCTCTTCCTTCTTGCTATCTTATCCTCGATTCACCTCGTCCTCCCTCACTTCCATCCGATTCGTCTCGCTCGGCGGGTCACGATTGCCCTCGCCTTGCGTACACGCACTCGCCAATCTTCAAAGCCCCTCTCGATTCTTTCGTTCTCTTTCGCTCTCATTCTCTCTCATTCTCTCTCTTTCTTTCTCCACTCTCATTGCCACCACCACCGACGTCTAGGCAGGGTCGGAGGCTCGTGAGTTACACCGTCGAATCGTGCGTCGCTATACGCCCGTGTACATACCGGCTGACTCACGCAGACCGTACCTAATTACCGGCGGGCGGTCGAGAACGGGACGATCTATTTGTTGGTGGATACCGATGGTAAACGGACGAGGTGGGAGGGAAGGAGGAGGATCGGAGCATCGAGTCGAGAAATCGTGATCGATGTCCCACTACGGGATACCTGAATTACAAGGAACATTTCCATTCGTTCGTACCGTATGGAACGATCGAAGTATCGAACGATCTTCATTCAGAGATCATGGAATTCTTCCACGAGACCTTCGAAACTCACGGTTCATAGATCGTCGAATAAATAAAATTGCGCGAACGAACGAAAATTGATCTGTCGTTTGGAATTTATTTTTAATTATCTTGCGTGAATTTTTTCTTTAAAGAAACTAGTATTTCAAGGTTACATCGATCTTCGGAAAATTTCTCCCCTCGGAGATCGTCGTAGGGTCGTGACGAGTTGTTCTCGTTCCAGAACAAGTATCGATGGCTTCGCGATAAAACCCAGGAGAGTGGTAGGCGCCCGCTACTTTCATATTTGCGGTAATGACATCGATTAATCAACTTATACATTGACTTCGATGTAAATTAATCGAGCCGTAACGCTGTTTCCCTATTGAGGCTAGAATTGAATTAGGCGAGGTAGTAGAATTACTAAACGACGTATCGATGGAATGCGCGCGAAAAACGGGAACGGAAGCACTGACTCGGGGAGTCGAGGAGAAAGAGAGAAAATATGGATAGAAGAGGAAGAAGAAATTTAATAGGAGAACGTGTTGTTCGGTTCATTGGCACTGGTCGGTGGGATGGTTCGATCGATTCGCTAAGTCGATGGCACTTCTTCACGGGGCACATAATTACAAAGGGACACCCGACGCCGACAACGACGCCTGGCCGTGATGCTCTCTCTCCCTCTCCTCGGATTAAACTAAATTATCTGCCCGGTTTTAGTCGTCCTCCAACCTGGCAATTACACCTGACTAATGGCAGCAGCTTAATGACGAATCCGCCCGCATTCAGACGAGTCTTAGAAGTTCGTCTGGCTCTCGTTCCTCTTCTTCCTCCTATCCCAGTTACCTCCTCCTGCGCATCGTTAAACGCACGCGCACGTATCAAGCGTCCGTCGCGAGAGGACGAGGGCTGTACCACAATGTCTAATTACCGGCCCGGTGGTCGTATAAAGGGATTACGCGGGCTCTCTCGACTAATGGAGCGGGACGATCTATTCGAGACGGTCGAAGGGGAGTCGCCGGATTGAGATCGTGATTTACTTCCGTTCCGCGCATCGCGTGTGAACACCCATATTCCTCCTCTTGGTGCTAAACGGAACGGTATGTTTTACGGCTCTCTCGGGAGATTGTCGTTCGACTCGCGTCGGTGAACAAGGATATTGCGAGTGAGACGTTAGATTCGACAGATATTGTCGGATCGATTAGATAGCTCCAACAGGTCGTTCGGTTGAAATTTGTCGTTTAAAAGGTGTACAATGACTAGGAGATCTGGAGAATGGTTTCGTTCGAGAATAGTCGCGAAGTTAAAGAGAGATCTAATTATTATCTTTGCGGTAAAACGGGAAGAAGTGAGCTGCTCGGTCGAGCAGAGTCAATCGACCGAGACGACCCATTGTTTCCGCCACTGTACGAGAGCAAAGGGGAGACCCGTGGCGTATCGTGTCGCCTTTCACCGATTCGCGGTATTTCCCGGGCATTCTACTTTGTCGCTGTTAAACGCCAAGGAGAATTTAAGCGCTGGAAAAATCCCTTGAAGTCGATTATCGGGCGTACCGATCGATACGGTGAACGATTCGCGAGTTTCTTTTGTACGGTAAACGAGATTCTTATCAGGCGACACGTTCGATCGTTTCGCTCGAGTGTCCGCTCTAAATGCATGTTTCAAGTGCTTATCGGGGTACTCCTTTTCGTTACAAGATGCGCAGCTCATCGGCAGTGCGTCGTTTCACGTTATTTTTCATCGATCATTTTTCTAGGAGAGAAGGCGAAAGAAAGCATTCAATTAAAATTTATCGCGACACGAGAAACACACGTGAAATGCAAAATTGCACTCTTAACAGTGTTACATTCCGGCGATCATTGGATTTATCGTGTCCGGGATGCTGGTTGCTCAATCAACTGTAATTGCACGTAACGTCGACGTGGTGAACGGCCGTGTGGCTCATCGCGATCAATAAACCAGTTTCTAATGATTTTTAACGAAAATCTAGGCGTGGCGGAGCTGGAGACTCGGAGGAAAAGAAGGAGAGAGAAATGTCTCTGTATGTGTCTGGATGCGGAGACGATTTTAAAGGCGTTGCTCCCTCAGAAACGACTAACGGAACTAAGCTTTTTTCTAAACGTAACTGTAGATCCGCTTGGACTCCCTAATTTTCGTTACACAAGAAATATTGGAAACGTGCTATAAAATTGCGTAACATAGCATCGAGAGAAAATTTGACGAATGTAAATATTACCAATCGCAGGGGCATCGACACGTCCAATTAAATCATTATATGTAAGGTATCATTCGTGCCGTTCACATACGTCGGGAAGGATGAATCGCAGACATTTGTTTTGACGAATGCACTTCCACGAGGTAGGAACACGACAGCACATTAGCAAGACATTCACGGACGTTAGCTTCATGCGATACGTCCATCCACGTACTAGCGCATGCGCTTTCTTTCCTCCCCTCGCCGAGAGGAGTCCTTGAATTTTAATTCGCGAATTAAGGGTATTCCCCGAGTCTCGCGGGACGCGTAAATCTCGAAGGACCCCATTCCTCCTTTTCTTCGCCTCTTCTCGCGGTTCTCTCGGTACCGCAAAAGAAACACTCAGTGAACGGTCGTTGTAATCCTCATGGATGGCAAGAGAACCATGGACACGCTAATGCATCCTGCGATCGGAATTTATAGTTTCGCTCGGCAAGCAATCGGGTGCCTTCGCCTCTCCTCCCCGCCCATTTCCCTCCATTCGACGCGAGCGATTAGATTCATGCGTTTCACGCGTTTCCAATTAACACGTCGCTGTGACCACGCGCGTATGAGACGCTCCTTTCCATTTACTCCTAGCTTCTCCTCTCGTTTCGTCATTTTGCTCTCGCGACTGCTCGCTCATCGCCTCCCACGCCCTCGGCTCTCTTCACCTCCCTTCCTCGTCCTTTTTGCCAGGATTACGAGCAACGAGCGAAAGGGACGGAGGCGATGTGTCGAACGAAACCATAAGACAGTCTAAGAAGCGGGACGAAAGGCAGCGTGCACGTTGGAGTAATTAAATGGGAAATTAACGGAGTCCGATTCGTGATTGGACGTAATGAAGGCTACACGAGAATGAAGCGACGAATGAGTGCGACGGTGAAATGCTCTCGCGGAAGGAGTAACGGAAGAAAGTCCGAAGGGTCGAGAGGAAGAAAGGCGGTACGAGTAGAAGGAATCTTGAAGCGAGCAGAAGTGTACGCTAAGAGAGGGACCGTGGAAGGCCGTGAAGAGACAAGAGAGAAAAAAAAAAGGAGAACCGTGGCGAACGAGGAGAAGGAAGGGGTGGAGGGTTGTGAAACAAAGAGAGAAACGAGAGGGGAAAGTAAACAAGAATGAGACTCCGCGAGGAGAGTAAGCAGAAGAGAAAGAAGAAGAGAAGAGGCGGTAGTGGAGGTCGGGGGTATGCGCCTTCGTAATTTGATTGCGATTTATGAGTAATTAATCCGCGATCCTCTCCTCGGGACCGTTATATCTGCATTTCTGCCTCTCCCTTTATCATCCGCCTCTCCCCTCCTGGTCCTTCCTCCTCCTCCGATACCACCCTACCAAACGAAAGCCCCTCGCGATCGAGTTGCATTTCTTTTTGAGCGGTTTACGAGCCACGATCGTTGCTCCCGTGAGTAATTCTCACGAGGTTTTTCGGCGGAGGTGAGCAGCCGCCGTGCCGCTCGTACGCCAATCTACCCCCACCTCGAGCGCAACAAGTTATCTCTGTTACGCGAGTGCGCTCGGATACCGGAACCGAGTGCGCCGGATTAATTACTCGTGCATCATTCGCAGCAACGCGGGGCCCTTATTAATAAATTCCCATCGTCGCGTGATTCGTTCCTTCGCTCGTGAGCGGGGCCAAGCTCGTAGCACCCTGTTGCCCATTCGTACGTGTCGCGGAATTTCTTTCACCCTTTTTCTGTCGCATAACCTACGGTGACCCGCGATGGGTCCACGGTGGCCGTTCGTTTTGAGAAACGAGACATGCGAAGGGACATCGGGAGAGCCCAATCGAGAAGGATAGCGTCACGGAAGGCACTCGAACTCGAGGCGCATTTATTCAGAATTCCTTCGATTCCGACGCACGATTTCGACCTCGGGTGCCAAAACTTTTATCGATTCACCGACAGGACATTGGTCTTGCTCGAGAGAAACGAAAGAGATGAAATTCGAGGTGCACGCGTGATCTCGCGAGCCGACGTGATCGATGCGCGTATTCGAGTGCCAGGATGGAAGCGAACGGCAAGTTAAAAGTTGGCGAACTTTAGCCGTAATACGCGTTTATCTTCGTTCGCTCGATTATCGCGTGGCCCTCGAGGAGCTTTCGAATCTTCGTGGCTTCGGTAAGAGGGAGAAAAAGCGGGGTTACGTCGAAAGAGAGAAAGCGAGGAAGAGAGGGAGGGAGGGAGAGAGAGAGAGAGAGAGAGAGAGAGAGAGCTGAAGAAAAACGTGGAATCTTAATCTTAATCCGAGTCGTCGTCCTCGGGCTCCATCTAAACGTTAAAACGTTCCTTCCGCCGACTATCGTCGAGCCCCGATGGTGTTGACCGGTTCATCTCATTCGTACGTCTCGCTCCTTTTCACCTACCTCTCTCGGAATTTCTCCCAATCTCTCTTCCGCCCGTTTCTCTCTTACGCACGCTCGTTCCCTCTCGCTCTCACGAGCGCGGTCCTTATTGATGCCTCCATTTGTATATCAGTGACGCCGAGTGAAATGACTAATGTCGCTATTAGCCCAGGCCAAAAACTTACGTCTCAATGTATCTCGTCCCTCGTTACACCTCCCCCTTCCTTTCTACTCGCTTCCCGCCTTCGTATCATCGACCTCGTACTCAGTGTTCGATACTTCGTTCGATGGTCCACGTTCGACCCGCTCTCAATCTCGACGATGAATTTTTCGAACTTTGAGTAACGACGCTTCGAGGGGAGCTCGAAAGCTTTGAAGTTATCCAGAGGATGTGTCAGGTGATCGACGAAATTGCCAAGTGCTCCGTAGACTTGTTGCAGCGACAATGGATGCAGCATAATTTTTGCTCGTAGGAAAGGATAATAATTCGTTGAAAAATATCTTGCGGAAGATTGTACTTTCTTTCCAAATACTAAAGTGACTCAAATAGAGCAATGCAAATTTTCAGTTCCATAATGTTATTCTACGCGGAACACCCCATAGATCCCCTCGATACGGATCTACCATGATGGCGTACTCCTTTTGATCGCCGACCGCTCATTTTTTTCGAACGCTCGCTCGCGTACACGTCCACTCGGCCTAAGCCTAATGCCTCATGACGTTGATCTAACGCGCTCCGATGGATCGCGGTATCTGTGACGATGATGAATCGTTAGAAGACCGGCTCGCGTTAGTCGCCACAACGACCTCGCGTCCCCCGAGGCGCGTGCACGTCCAAATTACCCATGCGGGCCCACGGCGATATTTCTGATTCCTGCATCTAGGGCGCGAATAAATTTCAATACTTAAATCATCCATACGTTCGAGCGATTAGAAAACCGGAGGCTTTTCCAAATCGACAACTCTAATCGAGAGTCTAATCAGCGCCGTAGAACGTCGCGGTTTCGTTCCTTAAAAAAATTCCTTCATTAGCCCGTAGCGTTCCTCTTACCTCTCGCACGCAGTTCACATCCTCGATATTATCGAATCATTCCGTGACAGTCGGCACGCAGGGGCCCAGGTACTGTGCGCATTCGACGCGCACCCTTCGAATTCCCTCGGAAGAAGTTCACGCCCCGTGCCTGCCCCGTCGTGGTATCGAAATTCGCGGGACGGAAGGAGAAGGAGGAGAATCGTGAACGCGGCTGGAAAGAACGCGCGCGAGGGGAGAGTGGACGACTAGGAGGAAGAAGAGAGAGGGAGAAGCGGTCGAAGGTGGAGGAGGGAAGAAGCGAAAGCGACGAAGAGAGATATTGCCAGGAGTTACGAACGCATTACCGCGAGGCGAGGTGTCGAGCATGTTTATGCCCCGGTTTGCCGGTCTCCCGATAGTCCCTAATGGGCCACGACCACGTTGGCTCCTCTTCCCTCTCCTCCTCCTCTTGCCGCCTATCCTCTCTCGCCCTTCCAGACACCCTTTCCTCTTCACGTCCCTACTCACCGAACTCTCACCACCATTCCTCGCAAGACTCACTGGAAAAGCCCTCATCAAGCAATCCTTTGTCGTCGTTCTCTATCGCAACACCCCTCTCCGACACCTCCTCCGCTCGACGTACATATTTCTCACGTGAGCGAACGACGACGAAATCTTAATTGAGAGTGGCATCGGCCCTGCGCGTCTTACCCCTCGAAAGTTTCTTCGTAGGGTGCCTTAATTGACGACGATAGAGGAACGAGGGAATAAAGGATCGCGCCGATTACGGAGGAAAATTATGGAAATCCGAGGACGTGGGGACCTACGTGGGTTTACTGCTGTTTGATGTTTAAAAAATTGTAAATGGAGCGAGCGTTACGGGAGGAGAACGGAGAAGCGGGAAGGGAGAACGGATAAATTAATTATCCGATTTAACACTCGATCGTCACCGAGCGATTTCATTCCCGTCGGATTATACTTGGATGTCCACCCAAGGTCTCTCATCGTTATTGCGCGAGATGTGCGGTTTCGCTTGGACGCAGGCATGGCATTTACATATTTTACAAAATCATCTCGCTCAAAATTATCCGTCGGACGAGATGACGAGCGGCCTGTTAATCGTCCTTTCATTCCGACAGATTTAAAAAATCGCGCCTCGCAGTAATTTCGAAAGTTGGGTTGTAACACTGTGTGGACCGTCTGGGGATGCGCGTTCTTGTAGTGCTGAAGGGGAGAAGGAGAAAGAGGAGAGGAAGCGGAAGGCGCTATGAGCGAGCGATACGATGTTAGGGATCGCGAGAATAATAATTTTATGCTCGATCTCGGAATAAATCCCCGAGCGATTGCCACCGAGAGAGCAATTCGCGGCTCGCGATTTGCATAAACAGTACCTACAATACCGCTACGTTATGGTCTCATTTTCTCTCTCGCTCGCTCCTAAAGATCCCGCAGTCTTTCCTCACTTTCCTTCGCTATTCTTCTCGCTCTCTCCTCGACGAAGAAAAAGCAAGAGCGAAATGTCGACCCTGGAGAAAGTGTGAGAGGCATCGATGGATAATCTTAACGACAAAAATGATTACTTCGAAAAGAGCGTCGAAAGGAAACGACGTGAGGACACGCGAGACTCAAAGGAGAAGAAGGGAGGAGATATCGAAGAAAGAAAGAGACGGATGGAGAAAGTGAACTGGTGGTAAGAAGGTGATGGAGAAAGAAGAGGGGGACAGGAAGAGACCTAGAGCGTGGTGGATGAGAAGGATGAGGAGCGAGGAAGACGGGACCAGAGAGGGAGAGCGTGGAAGAGGAACGTGAGGAAAAGAGAGGGTGGTTATCGGCGGGTAAGTGCCCTCCCGTGTCGAGATAACGCCGACACCAGGGGCGACAACATCATCCACGCCGGCGAATCGTACAAACGTAATCCTCGGCGCGTCACTAGGTAACAACCGGTAGGTAGGTAGGTAGGTTGGTAGGTAGGTAGGTAGATCCTTCCTTCTTCCTTCCTCTCCTTCTCTCCCCCTCTTCTTTCTCTCTTTTTCTCTCTGTCCTCTCGCTCTTCTCCAAGCATCTCCACCTTAGCGTCCTTATCGCACTCTGTCGCGTGGAATCGTGCGTGTACCACGTGGAGAGGATTCACTGGAAGCCGCTGGGGTGGGAGAATGATGGTGAACGAATTGACACGTCGGAGTAGTCGCATCTCACTCTGGCCTATTCCTGCCATCGCAGAAAAATAAATAGACCATGCTGACCACGCGAATGAGCTTGCGGGATAGACGCTTAATCTTGGTGAATTTTACCAGCTCTTAATCCCTCGTAGACGAAATTTCGGGTGCTTCTCGTAAAAATACTCGATTAATGTCCGGCTTTAAATTCGTGAGTATGTAGAACCCGTAGGAGTAGACGGGGCGAAAAAAAGTCGGGCCCCTCCCAATTCTATTTTCAGATTCTGCTTCACTCGATCACTCTCACTCTCACGATCGAATAAACACCAGCGCCTAGACCAGTCCGCATCGACGTCCTCGAGGTGAACGAAGTTCCTCGGGACAGGATTTGGTTCGGTCGCGCGCACGCGCACGCACACGCGTCTCGGTGAATCGTCGGGACGAGTCAGCGATGCGCCCTTCGCGGGCCCAGCGAGGCTCCTATCGAGCGGACCCATCGCTTTCCGTTCGCGCCGAGCCTTGTCCTGTGTCGGTCATTATCGGTCCTCATTATATTGGAACCGATCAATCACCGCACGTCCGAACCTCCGTCGGCGCGAGGGGCCCCTCGCGAAATCGGCTGGAGGAGGATAAACCCGTGTGGACCCACCGGTGAAGGTACAAGACACACCCGCGCGGATACTGGCGGAGATTGGATACGCCCTCGGAGGAAAAAATCTCTCGAACGTCGCTGCTAGGGAGGAAGGTACCCGGGAGGAGAGCCTCTTGATCGGTGAAGAGGAGGAGGAGGAGGAGGAGGAGGAGGCGAAGAGAGGAGGACCGGGCCCCACGAGAAAGGGATCCCAACCGTCTCGTACCTCTCGTCCCTCTATCCTTGCCTCCGCGCCGTTGCATCCCGATAAATTACAAATTTATTTTGTAGACTCGCGAGATCGGTATCGAGGGGAGTGGGGCAGGAGGAGGAGAAGGAAGAAGAGGAAGTGGCGAGCGAGAAAGGGAAGGAGAGGGCACGTCGCACCGTCTCGGCGGAACGCCTCGGCGAACCCCATTGAACGGCGAACTGTGTAATACCGCAGTATCTCGGATCGGTTAATTAACGACGCAGGTGCCCGGCTACGAGAGGAACGTCGTCCACCTCGTCCTCGTCCTCGTCTTCATCTTTCTCCTCGGCGAGCGCGGACGACACGTCGACGGATAACTTTAGACGCGAGGAGTATCGAAGCCGCTAACCTTGTTTCGGATATAACTTGTCGCCTCGCGAACACGGGTGTAACAGGGTACCCCGACGAGTTTCGTATTCGCATTACGAGCGTAATTAATCCTGGCTAGACGGTCCTAGTCTCGATTTCATTCCCACCACGTTCAATCCCATTTCTCTCGAAGCATCCTTCACCCTCCTGTCTTTTACCATTGACCGAGCACCCGCCCTGTATCTCTAGAAACGTCGCGACGCGAATCGGTGAAACTCTCGGTATGACTTTATCGCGCGAGGGAGCGAACGCGTCTTCATCTTGGCTGAGTCGCGGGTACGCGGACGGGCGGCGCGCTTCGCAAACGCGGCGCATAAAATATGACAGGATATGATGCACCCGCTGGCTTTGGGGGCGCGCACCGGGCGACGTGACTGCACGAGCGTCGCTTTTATGTTAATAGGCGAGACAGCGAGGAAATGTCGTGCTGCCTTCGCCCCTGCGAAAATTTATGGCTGACATTTCAACGGCACTCGCGAGCGAGCTCTCGCTAGGCGGCGAGGAGCGCACGGGCCAAGGAGGAGAGGGAGGTGGAGATCGACGAGACCTTCCAGAGTGGAGAGTCGATATCATGGACAGGATCGCTCGCGCGGTTGCGAGATCCTGCCGTAGATTCGCGAGAAGGATGACGAGGGAGGACGCGGAGGAGGAGGGGATAGTGGCCAAAGGAAAAACTCGACGTTTCGAAACGGAGGAGTGGTACGATCACGGTGTGGGAGAGGTTTTACTTTGTTCGCGAGTGTTTTCGCGATTTCGCACGATTCGCCCGTCGATAGATCTCCGATGATCTTCCGTAGACTGGGCTGGATTAAAAGAGCAGCGCGGGCGAGGAAAGCAACGAACGAAACGACGAGTTGATCGGATCGTGGAAGGAGAAGTGTATTCACGGGTGGGATAAAGTTCGTGCGCGCTAATTCGGTAAGGGCGTATATATGCGCTGGCGTAGGAAAGGGGCGGTGGCAGGGCCTACGGATCGGCGTATAACGAGTCCGGGGCTGCCCCCGATGGCCGAGCGGTTGATTAGCAATTTTAAAAGCAATAAAAACGATTCATAATTCGTTGGGAGAAAAAGCGGCCGCGCTAATGAGAAACTGCAGCACTCGTGACAGGGTGTATATCCATGTGCTACGAGCATGTGCTCGCGCTTGCGTGTGCGTACGACGCGGTTGCCTGCCTACTCGCGGGGCATCTTCCGACCGGCGCGTTATGGGATAACCGCGGTCCGCATCCTCTCCAGCTCGCTCCACGAGGCTCCTCTCGAGAAATTTCCTTTCGCGCGCTCAGATACGCCAGCAGAAATGTAAGTGCACTTTGTCCTCGTTTCACGACGCGTCGTAAACGATTTTGCAAAGTTCGCGGGAGAAAACGCGAGTGATATTAATAATTTTCATGATCCCGAGCGCATGAAATTCTTACGTATGCGGTTAAAAAAAATCTGCGCTCGAAGCGTCGAACCTTGGAAAGGCCGAGATTGGCGGTACGAGGGGAAGAAAGAAAAACATACCGAAGAGAAAGCGAAGGAGGGGCGAGAGAGAAGAAAACATGTCGATGGTGGAGGAAAGTGGGAGAGAGGGAGAAGGAGAGAGAACTTCTTCAGACGGAGTACGAAAAAAGATCGAAAAAGGTGCGAAAGGTGGTAGGCGAGAGAGCACGACCGGAGCCCCGTATCTGAGTGGACCCCCTTTTCTGAGCTCCGGCGTTATCTGCATAATTAGTTACTTCGAGTATATATACGCCGGCAACAGGAGCGACTCAATTCGCGCGCTTTCTCTCTCAGATTCGTCCGTTCTCTCGCTTCTTCTCGCTCCTCCGCCTTCTCTCCACCGTGCGAGCCCACGGAAGTTGGTCGGGTGAACGTGGGACGAAGGCAGGAGGATAAGGAGGGTCGGCGCGGAAAGAGGAGAAGGAGGATGAGGAAGTGGGCGAGGAGGGAGAGAAGGAGAGCGAATAAGCGACCGAAGAGAGATGGCCCGAGGAGCGGGAGAAACTCACGATGCCTCTCTAAACGCGGCTCTACCAGATATTGGCCCTCGATCGGGTAATATTTCTTCCTACTGCGATGCTGGGAACGAAACGGGACGAAAACAGAAGGAAGATAGAGAAAAAGGGTGGTGGGACGTGCCTCCTGAGGCGCGCATATTCCCCAGGAAGATGGAGTAAGAGAGTGAGAGAGGGGTAAGGTGGAGAATGAGGAGGGTGGTATCCTTCGCGCTATCATCCATCTACGTGTTTTAATTCCTGGCAGCAAGCTGTTGCCGTTCGCCAAACGTTCCTTCCTTGCCTACCAATCTCGACGATTTCTGCGGTCCCCGAGATACCGCTGGGTACCTGGGGAATCTTCAGATCCCCTGGGCACCCGCGTGCGCGCAACGCACTTACTCACGGTGCCGTACTCCACGTTCTGCGTCGACCAACGAAACGCGCTCGAGAGAAAGAAAAGGAGGAGGAGCAGGGAGGAAGAGAGATCTAGAAAATGGAAATGTCTCTCGAGCAGCGAACTCCGTAACAAACATTCTCCGATTTTGCAATCGGCCGACCCCAACCCGAAAGGACAAGCTCGTTATGATTCCCATTTGCCCGTCCTCCTTACGTTCGACCGAGGAAAAGCGCGATTTCCCAACTATCGCCGAGTACGAGAAGGCGAAGGTGAAGACGCACGGGAAGGCACGCGTTTTCGCGCACGGGACACACTCGCCGACGCGCTCGTCGTGCGCGATCGTTACGCGAGCGATTTACATGGTGTCAATTTAATTGGCCCCGATCGCTCTGTCGGCACGGAAAGTTAATTATTTACATATAATTGAGGGTACGTAGCGCGGTGGTAGATCGCACCGATTGTGTATTTCGTCATCAATAAAGTTCCACGCGGGTAGGGCCTGCGCGGTATCGCCCCTCATCTGCGAAAACATCCCGAGGCTCGACTTCTTCTCGTCTCTCTCCCTCTCCCTGTTTTCGCCTACCGCCTTCTTCCTCCCTTTCTTTCTCCATTTCGTTCTCACTTCCTTCTTTCTCTTTCGCACGCACCCTGTGCCGATGGACCAGGACCGATCGAAACTCGGCGGACCGCACTCCCATACGTACACACATTCTCGCACGTAGCCCGCACGCGCGCGTTCGTGGCACCGTGCAAGCGCTCGCGATCAGGCAACCGCGGCTCTGCAGTCGCATTAATATCGTCGAGATGATGAATTATACCCGCTGGAGTTTTGATTTATTTTTATTCCTCCTGCACGACGTCTGCCCACTCCCTCCTCCCTCTCACCGTTGGGAGTATATGTCTACCTTGTTGCCCTTATCGCGCTTATGTTTTGCATCAACGCTGCTGGAACTTACGAGACGCATCGTTGCAGGCGGACGGACAGCGGACGGATGGACCAACGAATGCGCGACGATAAGTAAGAAAACGTGTCGCATGATCGATGGAATACCTCGCTCTACTACTATCCTCGGGACATTTCTTTCTCCGTCTTTCTCTCTCGCAGGTGGCGTTTCTTCCGTCCCTTTAAAAGCGAGATCGGAATTTGGAGATCCAAGAGAGTATCGAAAGAAAGAGCGCGACGAGATTTACTATTTATCGCCGAAATATCGGTTTCCTGCTCATGCTCGATAGGCCACGACCCGATGCCCTAACTAATAAATAGTAATTCCCCACCGAAGCCGAGAAGTCGCGCGAAGAGAGTCTCGATTGCGTAAAACGCTAAGCTCTCGAATATATCGACATAATGTATTCTCGCGTATTGGCATTCCATCGGGATCATTTATCGTCCTCGATCCCTCGTTAGTGCGAGGCCCCCGTGTGCTTTACGGATTTCAGATCCGAGATACGACGTATATTCCGCAGACGGCATAAACGTTACACGGCCGGGGCCATTACAAATTTGTATTCCGCCACGGCTTGGCTCGCCTCGGCTCGGGTCGGGGGCTGCGTAAAGATCTCCGCGAAAGGCTTGCCTACCCCTCCGCCGTCACCACCTCCTTCACCGCAATCGCTGCCGCCACCGCATCGCACCGCCTGACATTTACGGTTTATCCAGCGTCTTGGCGCAACGCGTATTCACACACGTTTAGGAAGCGTTTAACATTTCGCCGGCGTGTTCGACTCCTCTTATTTATGTTGCGCGGGTGAGGCGGGGGAGGGAAGTGAGGAAACTAGCGAGCGCGTGCAGATTTGTTAGGCGGTATCCGCGGAGGAGCGCAACATATACGAGATATATTCGTAAATGTTAGATATACGAGTTGGAATTGGTCAATCTCGTGGCAGCTGCCGCCGCCACGATCTCTCGCGTCTCTCGGTATTGCCCACGGGCGAGAGCGAAACTCCCTTGCGTTCTGATTGCCTCCGCTCTTTTCTCCTTCTCCTTTTCTCTTTTTCCTTCTCTCTCTCTCTCTGGTTCGCGCACTCGCTGCTCGCTCGGGCGAGCTCATCATTCCCGTCATTATGACACGCGTTACCCCCGTGGTATTTTATCACGCGGACCTCGCCGGTTAAACAATCTCCCGAGCCTCGATTATCCGTTGCGAAATCGCGAACCACCGGTACCTACGCCCTCGGAATCCATCGGAGAAGAAGGACGGTGGGAATCGCGGGTAAAATCGACGATGCGCCCGCGCTCGGGAATTTGTGTAAGTGTAATAATATCGAGGAGCGCGCGGTTCCGTTAGGTCGCTCTAGCGAAATGCGCTCGAGATAGCGCAATTTCGTTCAACGGTACGCGCGTCGCGGTTCTTGGTCGGGAATGAACCTGCTTCCGAAATTTTCGAAAGTTCGCAGCGCTACTTGAAAAAGAATCTACGAATTTTCTACGGGTGAGCGGGTCCTTGAAAATTCCGTGGCAACCTGAAGATCCGCGAGGAATTTGAGGATACTCTCGAAGGTGGAACTTTAAGTTGCGTCGACGTTCCTCGCAATTGTCAGTCGCCATTGGTGTGCGCCAGGAATACTCGTGCGAGAGAGTCTCGTTCGCTCGCTCACTCCTCTCCTTATAAAGCGACAACCCTCGGGTGCTCGGCGTATCCGCGAAGCGTCGTGGAACGTCGGTGGAGAACAAACGGAATCACAAATCGCCCGGCAGCATCGATCTTCGTCGTTCGTTCTGTGTAGGTCTTGGCGCGCTATCGGCCCTGAAGACCAGGCGACAGATCCTTCCTTAATTAAGTCGTTGTTCGTTGTAGGGACGTTCGAAGGACTGGCGGCGTGCTTCTTTTCCTTCCAAAGGGAACACCTTTTTCTTCTCGAAGTGGACGGGGCGGAGTTGAGGGAGGAAACAGAAGAAGAAGACGGAGTAGAAGAAGAAGAACAAGAAGATGGAGTAAGAAAGGCACGGGGGGGGAGGGGAAGAGAAGGAGGAAAAGGAAGGATCGGGGCGAGAAGAAAACCGGCCGATTCGTACGAAAGAGTGAGATGTCGAAGGTGTGGTGAAGACAGAGGAGGAGGCTTTCGTGGTGTTGGGACCGGGTGACTCGAAAGGGTGAGGAAAAAAGGAGGGGGTGGAGGAGGAGGAGGAGGAGGAGGAGGAGGAGGAAGGAGGAGGAGGACGTGGACGAGGAAGAGGTGGACCACGAAGAGGGCCTAATCAGCGCGCTAATGCACCGATCCGTCATGTCGCGATGCGGCCGTGCGAGATAAGGCCCTCGTAAGGTGCTTGCACACACCTCGATGGCGCGGCGGGGCTCGATGCCAGGGGGAACGAAGCCCGATGTCAGTGGCGAGAGAGGCGGAGGGGCTGTGGACCAACGCGAGCCAACCCGTTAAGGGTTGGACAGCGGCCTATCCTTTTGGTGACAGGTGCTCCACGGGGCACCCAACTCTCCCTTCCTTTTTTCATTTCACTTCACATTGATCCCGCGACCCAGAGGTACCGCTTACGATCGGAAAAATTCGCCAGTTCCCGAATTCGTCCTCAACATCGAGAAAGCACAGAATTTTCTTTTGAGAAATGTAAGTGATTTCCTTAATCGAGTTTACCATATGGAATTATAAGCGTTGCTTCGAGTATTAACATTTTCTATCTTCTTTTCGACTTTTAATTTTCACGCGGACCATGCATCGGCATTTTTTCATCACACAGTCGCCACGGTAGTCCTGGCCAAAACTCTTGACGATTTCGGCTCGATGCAAAAGGCGAGGTCCAAATTGGTGTCGAGGCAACCGGTTTTCCATGGTGCACGATAACAGCGCAAGTCGAACAGATGTTTCTCGACACCGGGACAGATACGAAAAGTCACTGCAATCTTGTAGCTCGCGAGGGGAGCCGGAAGGACGAGAAGAGAGGACAAGCGAAAAATTGTACTGGCGACTTTTTCTCCACCGACGCGCACTTGCTCGGTGCTCAACGTACGACATTGTTCGCACAATGTTTCGAGTGAACAATCTCAGGGTTACTATTATCCTGAGGTAAGGAGAGGAAACAAGTGCCACGTTCCGCGACGCCTTGCATGCTTCGCATTGCAAGTAGTAACGCGTCGCGCAAGGGTGAGTCTGACCATTGCATGGGTATATCTACTACGAACTTCGTTTAGAAGATCAACGTCAAAGTTCCTTTTCTAGCTAATGATAACCAATCAAAGAGTAAGAATCGGGAGTACGTTAATGCGAATGATGCTCGTACTCCAGAAAGAAACATTATCAAGGGCGCGTGGACCCACGGATTCTCACAATCACAGATCGACATTAAGATTCCAGAAAAGCTGGTATTAACCGACGTCCTTCGCCCCGGCTTAGTGCTAATGGCGCAATTACTGGCGCGACTTCCTTCGTATTCCAACTTCTGCCGTGTACTCGATTGAAATTATTAACGAAGCCACGAGCGCTCGTGCGTGTTCGGGTATCACAAATGCAGAAGGAAAGGGCACGCGGGGTAAGTACGCACACGCGTACACTGTCGAGTCGTTCTGGATGGGAGGGGGCGAGTGGAGACACAAGAAGGAAAGGAGAAGGAGGACCAGAGAAGGAGAGAAAGAGAGAGAAGAGCTTCGCTGCCGGTAGCAGGGCGCAGCAGGCCAGACTAGGATAAGACCGGCTTAGAGATTGCCGCGTTTACGGCCAATAAAGTCGGTTTCTTGTTGGCCGTTAACATGTCAGCCCCAGTTTTTCATCGACGAAGTCTCTTTACCCACTCTCTCGCTCTTCGTCTTTCTGCATATCTCTTTCTCCTTCTCTTTTTCATTCTTGCACGGCCTTCGTTGCTATCGTCCCTGCGACGATCAACTCTCTCTACCTTTCACCCCGTCTGGCCACCTTTGATGAGAGGACCTTCCCCGTTACTGTCTCCCCTTCGTCCATTCGGTCATTCGGCATTGATATTTTTATTTCGTGAATATCGCACACACTCGAGTATAATTGCTCGTCGACCGGGAGAAAGGGGATTGGGTATGTGATAACATTGTACGAAGGCTCGAGAAAGTCTGGATTATACAGATTGCCGTAAATCAGGATCAAGATATGTGAATGTCCAATTATCAATGCTATCTTTCCCCGATTACTTTTGCTCTCATTTAACGTCGTGCCCTGAATTTCGAACACACGTGGAAGCGAATTTCTGGTCTCGCCGAAGAAACACCATAACGAACGTCGGATAATCGGAAAATGAGAAGGTGATATTGGAGCAGGTGTTGAAATAACTGCGGAAGTTGTCAAGAAGTGGAGAAAATACGTGGAAGCGCGTAGAATGAAATTTAACTGATACCGGCATTTCGCTGTTCACTTAAACGTTCGCGCCGCTCGAAAGTCGTCGCATTAAAAAGTAGAAAACCCGTAAAATGTTAGGATGGAGAAAGGTACGACTAAAGACTATTGAAGATAATGGCGAGTACCTTCGAGTGCTGATCGAGACACGGCTAAGTGATTAGCCTAATCGATAAAGTCGTTAAGTTATATTCACGGCGATTTCTCCGTGGAATTCCTGCGTCTAAGTTGCGAGGTCTTGGAAAATGCATTAGAGCTTGTTCCTGCGCATCGCGAGTGCACGCGCGCGTGTTAAATTGGTAGGTGGATGAGACGCAACGGAGGCTAATGCATTCGACTCTCCCACACTGATCGAAAAGAAGTACCCTTTCACTTCGGGTCAGCGTAGGTACATAGTTGCATCTACACCAGAGATTCTCTCCGTCGTTTCCGCGCCTTTCGCTTTGCTTTCTTCGTGTCTTCTCTTCGATTCGCGTGTACTACTTCGCCGTACTCTGGCCCCTGCCCTTTTCGCCGTTTCCGTCAGTTGTTCGAAGACACGCGAGAAAGTACAAAATGATACTTTTTCCTCGCAGATTCGCCCCAGCTATTCTTTCTCGCGGTCGTGTACCATTTTGTTTGTTTGTTTTTTTTCGATTTCTCTTATTCGTCCGTTCCCGCGCGTACCCTCCCGAAATTCATTCTTAAGAGACAAGAGTCCCGCGGCATCGGGCGCACGCGCCCGCGCGTGCGTGTCTCCTTGTACGTGCCTTGTGCAGGCGTGCGCACGCACGCGGGTGCCTGTGCGGGAGAACGAGTGTGCGTTTTGACGTTTCGACTTTACGATCCGCCTTGGTCGCGGGGGTACCGGACAACCTGCGGAATTAAGGATGTAGATTGCTATCGTCGCAACGGTGGACACGAGCACGTATACGCTTGACCCTCGTGAATACTCGCGAGATATCCCAGAGTTACCCACGAATTTGCGTGTACGAGCTGCCCCGAGGTAGGAAGGGACATAGACGATTCGTTCGCGAGTGCGCGCGCGCCTGGCAGCGAATTCGAAATCAATTTGAATCCGAAATTAAATCCCTTACAAGGGATCCCCAACGTTATGATAAATTCTTTCCTGACCTCGCGAATATTTCCACAGGCGTTCACCGTCCGCGCGCACAAAAACGAGGAGACACAACACCCGGACAACGTGCACGCGCGGAATATCACGATAGCCTTCACCGTGCTCTAGCACAATGAACAGAATTATTCTTCATTCTCCGTAGAATTTAACAACCGCGAAATTAAATCTATGGGGAGTGGCACGCGGATATCGGCGCATTCCGTGAGTAATCGTTTGTAGAAGACAACTGTAACAAGTGAATCGGGCGTAAAGATAATCGAGCGGATGCGGTTTACGAATGTAATAATCGAGCTAATCGATTTCAGGATGGTTTGAGAATTTTCGCGTCCTCTCCCCGCGCGGTGAAATCGGCGGGACGCAGGCGGGAATGCCAATCTCGAAATTGCAATTGCAATTCGTCGGGGTCACCGGGACTGGCAGCGCGCATGCGCAGAACACATCGACTTAGAGCACCACGTACGGCGCGACTTACGATCACTAAATTCCAATTAACCGTTCGGGGCTCGGGCTGGCGTAACCGCTCGCGGTGGATTCTAACTCATCTTAGATGAGACCGCCTCGTCGTAACCGCACACGCTTCTACTTCCTACCTCGTGTTTAATCATACTCTCGTACCGCATCCCCTTCTTTACGTGCGCGAGCGAGCGAGACATGCACGAGAGGGTAAGAAAGAGAGAGAGTGAGAGGGTGGGTAGGGACGAACGGAGTAGGCAGGAAGAAGCGCGGAAGAGAAGAGGGAGTGGGATGATAGGTACAACGGGCATACCAGTTCTTCCTCGAGGTTAACCTCGAAGCGAAGATAATGCGAGCCAAGCTTCCAGGCCTTCCGACGTTCTCCGGCCCCACTCGCGAGAAACGGAACCTCGCGAGATTGCAGGCGGGAATTTCGAATCATCGTTCCGTAGTAAGCGAGAAGTGGACTATTCCGCTTTTGTTTCATCCAAGTCTTATTTCCGATCGTGGGCTCGTGGAAGAGGGGAATACCACGAGCGTTCACGCACCGCGGTCAAGGGTCGCGGTCGATGTTCTATTATCGATTATTTGAACACCGCCCGATAGGCGATCTCCCGTCGCGACGACGGAAGGAAGCAAGTAGACATACCAGCGAGCATCGCAAGCGTTCGATCTTGAAAGATCTCGCAGTACGCGGGATGACGCCGGCCAATTGCCGAGTCAAGGACGACGAGATTCGATTAAGCGAAACGCGAATGAATTTCGATTCTAATTAACGCCTCGCCGCACGCCCCGCGGCGTAATCGGTCGAGGAATTCGCGAAAATATTTTCTCACCCCTCGTTTCCAGATTGTCTCTTCTCTTATCTGAGATAAGGAGAGAACGCGAGGGATGAGGAAACGTGAGAGGAGAGAGAGACAGAGAGAGAGAGAGAGGGAGAGGGTGGATAATGTTGGACGTTATGGAGGGATAGTAGCGCGAAATACTACGAGTTCTTAGGCGCTATTGGGACCGGCCACGCACAAGGCGGGCCCCATCAGAGAACGGCTTAGGTTAGTTTCGAAGTCTCATCTTACTCTCACGTGGGGCGGCGTAATGAACCAACATGACTTGCGGTTTGCGGGGCCGTGTTCTTGCCTTATTGAAAGCAGTGTCGCTCATCCGCCCATTCCGGAATGGATCTTTCCTCTCCCCCTTGGGCTCTATCCACTCGCGCGTCCCTCCAACCTGGCCCACCTGGCTTCTCACCTCGACCATTTCCCCTCCTTCTCTTTCTCGTATTCCTCCTTCGCCTCCTCTTTTCCTCCTCTTTCGCATTCTCCGATCTCTTTCTCTCTTTCCTTTCTCCCCCTCTATTCTCCTTGCTCCGGGTCGGCCTTGGAAAGGTGCTATACGCTTATCGGCGCCATCACGTCATTATGTAACGTGCATTCCCCGTCGTACGTGAACACCATAGACCGGCGCGAGGATGCCTTCTCCGGCGAATCAATCCTTCCCCTTTCTGATGGCCCCATTTCGATGGATTTAAGGGACGAGCTCTCGCAAATCGACGAATTACGCGAAGCCAATCGAGCGTTTTGCTGAATCTTCTCGTAAATCGGGGACTCTCTCGTGGCTTCGTCGAGGAATTTTTTGTAGTCGTTGCTTTCGGTGAATGCGAATGAACGCGAGACGAGGAGAACCGAACCGCGAAGGTGATCGTGTTCTTTTTCTCTTTCTCTCTCCCTCTCTCTGTGCGCTCCACCGATAAAAATACTCCACTCGCGCGATTATTCATTACTGGATTCGCTGGGACCTTGGGATTTTTTGCTCACCCCTTCCTCGTATTTCTCACGAGGACGAAAGTTGACGGGAACGGGGGCCACTTCGCTCATCTTTGTTAGTAAGCGCGTCAAGTCCATCCCTCCTTCCCTATACCCCCCTCCCTCGTCAGCTTTCTTCTTGGCCGAGCAAAGACAACAGCAAAAAGCGCAAAAATTCTGCGACAAGCGCCTGCCTCGTCGTTCCGCCCGGTTCTGGTAAGATCCCCGGGTGTCGTGTGTCCTTGAGGATCGTACGCGGAGGAACGTCGCCCGGCAAGAAAACTATCGATTCCCCGCGATCGTCGGTCGATCTCGATTGCCCGGTCCGCGGCCGTTCCACATCGCCTCTCTAATTCGATGGAACACAACCGCGAGCGTGGCGTGTAATTTCGATAAACAATCCACGTCGATTATTCCTCTTCGTCGAATCGTCCAACGAGGATCGAACCCGATCGGTCGTTGAAAATTAGGTGGATGGCGCGCGAGCGATCGTCCAGAACATCCTTTACGAATCCTCCACGGAATTCCTCGGGTATCCTTCTAAATCGAATTCTATTCTCTTAGTACGAACGGCGCGTTACGTAATCGATACCGATACCGTAACATTCCCACCCGTGTGCTTTCTACTCGCGTGCTTCTATGACGAAACACCGTCGGATAGTTACTAGACGAGGGGAATACCCGTACTCCGGGCGCACTCGATCACCGTAAACGCAAGAGAGCGCGCGCACTCACATGCTAACGCGCGCGAAGCCGACAGGTGCGACCGAGTTGCCGCCGAGCCGAATCGTCAATTGTTATTCAATCGATATGCCGAAACGAGAGTACTCGCGAGTTTTTCAACGTAACCGCGGAGTGCTTTGAAGATCGGCGGCGAGCGATAGGTAGAACGCCACATAACGTACGAGTTTCTCCGTTGCAACCCAATTCTTCGCTCTCCCCATCGCGTCCGAAGGTGGCATGCATCTACATGAGTACGTAAGCGCGAGAAAGTCGAGCGATGATATCGTCGCTCGTCGTTTAAGTCACGCGGCACAGTTCTTTGAAATGGATCGTTTTCCAAAAATTTCTTCTTATTCGAGGGAAAGTCCCAGGTAACGGAGACGCTTTGGGAGATCTATCGATCGATCGATCAGTCTCGTTTCTTATGCCCGAAATTTTAAGTTTTCGCTTAGGGAGAGGCCCCTGGAATACCCCGCGAGTAGGTGCGAGGCGGAAAGAACCTGACGCGTCGTTGTCGTTGGTGCTCGGGCGACTATTACGACCATTAAGGGCCAAATTTGAATCGGAAAGGCATTAAAGATATTTTATGATCTCCCGCCGAGCACCGGGACCTGCGGCTCGCGCAGACGTAACGCCCGTGGCCGCGCACTTAATTATCGTTATAAATAATATTAACGCCGATTTCTTCGGCACGCCGTAGAACCGCGCGGGTCGCGCGACAGACCCGTGGTCGTTGAGGGCGTCGGAACCTTTGGAATGTAAAATGTTCTTCCGTCCTGTGAAAATATTCTCACGATCCTCGTGCTTCATCTCCAGGTATATTCCCCTCTTTCGTCAACGTCTCTTAGGGAAATTTCAAAAATGGGGACACCTCATTATTTACGATAATCGATAACTGGATCTATCGAAGTTTCTCGCTCGCCACTATACCACATAATTCCAATATGATTATCCCGCCACCCTCGTCATTAATGAGATTTCTCGTTAGCGCCTCGATTCTGAGGCATCGCGTGGCACCGGGTTGCGAGCAGGGGCTACTGGAAAGGAGAAGAAAAATGGCGATCTATCAGGATCTTTACGAGGCCATCCGTAATACGAGATCTCTAATCTTCCGTAACGATCTTCCGATCCAAATTAATTCCACGCCTCGTTATTCTCCTCGCGCACTACTTCTCGTGTACTCTTTCGCGCGGGCCCTTTTTCTCCTCTTCGAAAGTAACCAGATCAAAGCGGCCAACCAATGCCGCGCACTTTACCGCTCGCAACTCGCAACGATTAGTTTCATTCTCCTTCTTTTCCTCTCCTTCGGAGCTTCTGAGTCGTTCTCACACGAGGCTGTTTCTATTAGTAGAAGAGACCAATCGATAAAGTCCACTTAAATTAATTAGTAGATGCGTCCCGATACGCAGCCTCCCACCATAGGATGTGCCATTATCTCCATCTCTATCGAACGTCTCGACTGACCATTTCGACTAACGCATAACGATTTGTCTAGTAGTCACTAGTAGTAGTAGCAACGTTACACGCGCGTTTTGCCATTCCGCACCTCTACGTCAATCTCGGCGGGAATTTGCATGGTTCTAAAAATCCGGTTATCGCCCTCCTAGGTGAAATAGACGCAGGGAAAGGTATTAAAGTTACGGTAACCCCCACTGCGATGAACCCAGGGTATGTATAAATGGATCCGCGCTCGACTCGAAGGGCAAGGTCAGTGATTCGTCTCGGACAGTAAAGTATCCTCATCGCAGGAGTCCCAGACCATTCGTCGATCGATATTGAGCGAGGCTGAAATCAGGAAGTCGTGTCAGTCGCGTATCCGTAAAGAAGCATCGGTCGATCGTTTAGGTCTCAGAGGCGCATAGTTTCTCGAATTCACAATGCTTAACGTGCGAAAGCGTAATCGTTCCATGTAATTGAAAAATCGTGATAGAGAACTGTGAAAGTTTTCCTTCAGGATTTGGAAAAGGAAATCTGATCTCGAGTACAACATTATTCGTTTTCGGGAAGGAATGGAACAATGATCGGAAGATCGGTATCGTTTAATTCCCTCGTTTCCTGCTATCGTTACGTGATTTGAATGTTACAGCTCGATTAAAAACAGCTAGCACGTGCCTCTTTGTACCTTCGACGTGTGAGGTCTATTAACGGGCCATTCAATCGTAAAGTCTCGTCGGTATAAAGGCCTTCGTTGTGCTGGCTCGTTTACCGGTGCCATGCCTTTGTGGGAGCGATTTTCCGATCCTGCTCGACACTCGCACCCTTCATCCGGAATCATCTCACATACTGATCGAATACATTTTCTTTAATATCCAAATATACGGAAATTTCAAAGGTGATCGATTAGGTAGGACGTGAATAAATGTCGCGAACTTCTGACGAAAGATCCATGCGAGAAGAGAGTGGGGTAAGTCGGAGGATCACGGCAGGGCATCAGGCACGAGTTCGGAACCGTGGAACACAAAGCCGTGCGCGGTAGATCCCTGACGAGGTAGCGAGGCAAATAGAAGGACGAGAAGCCGATGGAATACGGAGGCGTGCAGGAGACGGGTAGAAGAAGGTGGTCTCAGGGCGGTCGAAACATTCCCGGCTCAGGGCCTGCATTAAATATGATATATGCTTATTGAATTTGTAAGTAAAACGGCCGACGGTAGAACTGCAGCGCCTCGTGGTAGTCGGCGAATGCACATTCGGTAGAGGTAAGGAGAAGGTCGAAGGAGAGAAGAAGAGGATGGAAAGGAGGAGGAGGAGAAGGGCAGAATACACCCCCCTTCCGCTCTCGCTCTATACTCCTTTCTCATTCTCATCCGCCCTCTCCCTCTTTCTTTCCCTTACCCTTCCGGTTCTTCTACAGAAGTTCGTTCTCCCCTCCCTTAAGCATACTCTCGCGCTTTCCTCCTCCTTCTTTCTCTCCTTCTCCCGTTCTTCTTCTTCTTCTTCATCCTCCTCTTCTTCTTCACAGATACTCTCCTTCGCTTCTCTCTTTCCTTCCGCCTCTTACCATACCTCTTTCTCCCGCAGTCTGGTAGCCGTGGTGGTAAAGCGTGCATAATTAGGAGGAATTCAACGGGGATTACCCTCGTATGGATCCCGTCCAGTCATTCCGCTGCTGCTCTTCTTTGTCGAGCAACTAATTTATTTAATCATTCCACCGACGACCGCCAGGCGGCGTCTTTGCCTGCCCGCGGCCCCTAAGTTGTTTAATCGTCCAAAAAGGCTGTTTCTCTTCCCTCCTCCAGTTACCCGCCCCCACTCCAACCCGTCTTTCTTTCTGTCTCTCTCTCTCTCACTCTCTTTTGCTCGCTCTTCTTCTCAGACCTTTACTTTCTTCCTCCTTTTCCATCTCTACGTCGCCTCGAAGTATCTTTGGCCTGTCGACTTCTCGGCTTCCTCACCCCCATCTTCGTTCTTGTCTTTCCGGCCTTTCGTTGTCAACGTGTCGTTGTCGGTTGACGTTTAAAGCATCGAACTTGAGACGGTTCGACCAGCGGAAAGTTTGCTCAAAGGGGAGGTGTATGAGCCGCGCGGTTCCGCGAGTACTAATCAGATTGGCTAACGCTGGAGAAGATTAAAGAGGGTAAAATATGTCACGTGCTTTAGAGTGTAACGTTCTCCTGACTCTTCGCTAGATGCGGCGCCCCGGGAAATTCTACGTCATCGTGGGTTGTCTCAGTGAACACTTTAGTGGTCCTCTTAAACGGGAAAATATGTATAAGCACGGTAACGCTTACTTTCACGTTAAAAGGCTGTTAAATGCAACCTTCGTAAAGAAACTCTTCGATGGAAAATTTTAGAAAACTTTGCGCTCGTACGACGATAAACGTCGTAACTCCCGTCCCATTAATAATCTGTACAAGAGCATCGATATTTTAGATAAACGATCTTATTTTTATTTCCGTCGATTGCTTCGTGTAATTCATACAGTTAACGACTATGCTTGTTTAATGATCTATTTTGAAAATCGGTGTTAAAAATTTCCATGTTTCCTCTTGCATTGCCCTGTCTTTAGGAAGGAGGAAGAAGCAGGAAGAGACGAAAGCGACGAGGCGAAGTCGGAGAGAGCGAGGGGCCAACTCTTTGTCGAGCTCGATAATCGGGCGAGCGTGCCGCTGGCGGGCGCCCTCGGTGTTTTGCCCCGTCGCGCGTACATCGAAATGGAATCCGGTTCGCGGAACAAAACCACGTATCCTTCTTGACAAATTGAGTCTCGTGGCAGCGGAAGCGCGGAGTACGCGTTCGCGCGTACGTACGTCACCGCTCCTCGCTCACCTCCACCTCCTCATCCTACTATGCCCCTCCCTGCACCATGGACCATCCTTCATCGAAGAATCTGCCGTTCGCCAAACCGCGTGCTCGTTCGTTGGATCGTCGCGTCACGGGGACCTTCGAGGGCTCCTTCTTCTCTGCGATTCGCGACTATCTGCCACTCATGGCATTCCGACCGACCACCGCGAAGGACAAGCAAGGGGCAAGGACGTTCGACGAGTGGGTCAAGGAATTAATTGCCGATCTGCCGTGATAGGATGAGGTGGTAATCGACAAATTTCATTTTTCACGAATGTTTAATTGTGGAAACACGATCGTATCGATGAAACACCTCGTAAAATAATAATAAGTATTATTCGATTTAGTATCCAAGGACGTTGTAAAGCCTTTCGATAAGGTGGAGCGTATACGACTGAATGAAATGTTGCAACGTGGCGGTGCTTACGATCCCGACGGAGATCGTATCGCCGATACTGGTGGGTGAGTCCATTGACCGAGAGCTCACTGTCCAAATAAAGTGGGGGATCTTACTCGCGGGAAGGAGAGAAGGCGAAAGAGGAAAAAAAAGAACGGGAACTGACGAGCGTGACCCTCGCCAGGTAAGAAGGAAGGACACGCACCTCCACCGAGGCGATTTCGTTGCTTCTCACCGCACGCCACCGCACCCGCGTCCGATCCTTGGACAGAAATTAATCAAAAACGCAGCGTACAGCGATTTAGAATCCTCCACTCGGACACGGTGGATGAAGAGCCCGCTTTGAGGGTATGCACGAGCGGTTAAAGGACGCGCGGACGTGAAGGGGATTGGAGAGGAGTGGAGCGAAACTCGTCGCGAGGGAGAAAAAAGTAAACGTAGGAAAAAGAAGGAGGTGGAGGACGAAACTCGGTGGAGAGAAAAAGAAGGGCTCGTGCACGAATCGTCGAAGTATAATTTTAAGCGGAGTTCTTTCGGTTCTAAAGTTAACCGGCCCGGTATTCCTCTGTCTGAATTATCGTTGACCTCCAACACGGTCTTACAAGACATTCTCCTCCCCCATAGGGCGTCCTCCCGCTGGTCCCCAGTCCATTCCACCCCCTCCTGCACCATCTGTCCTCCCTCCTCCCGTACGGTCTCACAGGACGTAGGGACCAGCGCGTTCCGACAATGTTGCACCGCATAAATTGATACCCGGGACCCGGAGTTTCTGTGTTACCGATGGGCATCGACATGCACCGGTGCAGTACCGACGCACGAAGTCGTTCAACTCGCCACGAAACGACCGCTGAATTCTCGATCGCTTTGAAATACCATCGACTACTTTGTGAGTTTATGTGCGCGCAGCGGGTTTCAGTGGCAAATATCGACGCTCATGTAAAAAAGCACCTCTCTCCCGTTTCACATCGTAGCTGGGCACCTCCGTCGCCGAAGGTAAAAGAGAATGTGCCTATCCTTCGATTTCAATTCGTTAATTTCACTTTACAAAGATTCTCAAAGAAGAAATCAAAATTGAACGTCGGAGGCACGTGAAAACTCGCGATTCACGTCCTCCCACGCGTGAGCTTCGTGCTTTTCGGAATCTCCACGAGAATCGAAACGTCCGTCTCACCTCCTACAACCTCTCCTTTTCTCTCTCAAGGGAAAGGCGTGCAATCGCGGGAGCGGGACGGCGGGAGCGGTCTCGAGAGCCTTAAATACCCCGTCGTCGGCTTCCTAATCAAGAAGTAAAATCGACCTGACCGTGGACCTGGGCGAAGGAGCGCGAGAGAGCCTAAGGAGTACTCGGGGGACAGAAAGGGATGTAAGGAGACCTTAGTGAGGTACCCCTACGTGAGCTTCGTGGTTTCCGCGGTGCGCTCGATTTGCATAAGCGCATCGGTGTCGCCCGGGCGGCGCGGCGATATCGCTGGCCCACGTTCCACGTAAGAGCACGGACACGTGGGGGCTGACGTAGGTGTGTGAGCATGCGCAGGAACGTGCACGACGAACGTCGAGTCGGGGTGTGCGAGGAGCGGAGGCGCAACCAAAGAGGCAAGGCAACGCGATGCTCGTCGTGTCCCATGCCACTAATCGATTTTGCCGGGCGAAAGCGTGCCTCCACGCTACGTCTAATTGGTAATTAAGCTTAGGTTTACGGCGCTCGAAAGGTAGGTAGGCTACCGTCCGGCAGGGTGGAGGGGACAGAAGGAGGTAGGAGGAGAAGGTGAACGCGGTGAGAAGGAAAAGAAGGCGCGTAGCCGTGTCGGAGGGACGAGAGGGTAGGACGTAAAAGAGTCCGCGAGAGGAACGGAGCGAGTCTCGCTACAGAGTTCACTCGTCCGGTTGATAACGTAAGAAAAGGCGCGCGACATCGGAGCCTCACTGTTGGATAATGGCGCGCCGCGGGTTAGATCGTTCTTTAATTGCTTCGTGCCGCGTAACTCGACGGGCTTCGGAAAAAATTCAAGCTGCGTGCCGGAGGGGCACATAGGTGGCGATCTTCAAGCGAGTCAACATCGAATGCGTTGGAGAAGCGACGCGTTCGATTCACAGCGACCCGCTCGGCCGATTCCCGTTCATTCGCCATGGCGGATCTCTTACGCATCCTCGGTCATATCGCAAATAATCCTTGAAAGATACTCGACGAGAATCTCGTCCTGAGTAAATAATCAATTTGTTTACATTCGCTCGATGCATCCAGAAGGGGATTATCCACGGGCGCGAAAATAAACGATACCGCGGGGGTAATTGGTTTCGCAGCGGCACGGTATAATACAATTTGTTTACATTCGGTGCGTGCATCCACAAGGGGATTATCCACGGGCCGATGTTCGTTGATGTCCGTTCATTGAAATCACGGCGGGGGAGAGCAGCGGACGCGGCCAGGTAGGCTATCGCAGGGAACCTCCTTCGCTGCTTCGCGCGCCACTCGACGTTCGCGCGCGCGCAAGTCAAACAAGCGCGTTTTGTCGGGTAGAGCCCCGAGTGCTTTTCTTACCTCGCATTAGCTCATTGTCGGCCGGGCGGCACGTCGGTTGCGGCACGAGGCCGGCTTCCGTCGCGCCTCCAGTGTGCGTGAGTTTACGGTAATTTAGCTCGGATAATTCAACCCGAGGAGGTACTCGTCGATCCCCTCCCTCCTTGTTTACTTCTGCCTCACTCCGGTAGTTCTTTTTGCGCTGCTTCCGCGCACTTTTCTCCTCGCGTTCTTTCGTCTCGACGAAGGAACAGAACGATATAAGAATGCGGAGAGGGTGAGGAGATCCGTAGGAAGAGGAAGGAACGCTCGTTTCCTCGTCATCCCTCTTCCCTCGGTCAACACTCTCACCGGACTCTAATCCCCGGTAGACAAGATTCCGTAATCGGATCGTCTCATCTCGTTTTCGCCAGATTCATCCCATCAAAACAGACCGGAGATTCGAGGACGGTTGGCATCATCCGCGGCAGTATCCGCACGCTCCGCGAACACGGGAGCCGTTCTCCGACTCTCGTCGTCGCTTCTTTAGGATTTCTTTCACGCTCCGTGGGGTTTTAGTGTCGAAAAAGACGCGGTCCGTGGGTACCGCGAAAATATTCGCTCGCGCGAGGTCGTTCGTCGACCGCTCTCAACTCGGAGGTTCGCAATATTAGATCCTTGAGTATTTATGGCACGTTCTCCGCATTCGCTGGCCGCGTTTAGTCGCGTAGATGCGCGTGGCACGTATGACGGGTGACAGACCGTGGCATTGCCCCTAAAAGACACCGAAAAAAGAGTTCTGGCGGAATTGAGAGAAATCATCTCTTCATCCGGTTGGACAACGTCACTCGCTCTCGCGACGAAGCCGATGGAAACGCGGAACCCTCGGTGGTTATGTCCCTCGACCCCGTCGTGGTACGAGTGTCATCTGGATCCAGGCGAGGCGGACAGCCCTTGACTTTCCGTCCTTCTTTCGTCTTCGTCCTCGCGTTTCGTTCTTCCTCGCCACCATCTCCTCCTTCCTTCGCATTTCTCTCCTTCCTTCGTAGTTCCTGGTGCAGCGGATCTTCAACCGCGGGTCCTCTCGCAGTATCATTATGATCGTCTCTGAGATTCTCAGAAATACGAAAACACTTTGCCGACTCCTCTTCACTTTTCTCCTTCGTCCATTCCCCTTCGTCCCTCGTCTTTCATTTTTCTCCTTCCGCTGCTCTCGGTACTTAAGCCTAGACGCGCAACACAGTCGAATTCGTTCTCTCGCGTATGCCGTACACGCAGGCGCGCTCATACGCGCGGACGTGCGTGCACGCGCGCAAACGGTTATAGGACTGCGCGTAGGTAGGTACGCGTCTCTTAGGTGGTAGTGCCGACCGCAGAACTCAACCAGCGGAGGTTGCCCTCTCTTCCTGGCCTTCTTCTCTTCTTGCCTGTACCGGCGCACTGATATATAGCGCGCATAAGAGATGTAGTCAGATCACGGTCCCCTTCATGACGCTGCTTCTACACCGGCGAACACGTTCTTTCCTACGATAAATCCTCGCGGAATGTAAAACCTCCGTGCCGCCGCAGCCGCAGCCGCTGAGAGAACGAGCGGAGGCGGGAGGTACTCCCTGCCCCTCGGGCCTCGTCCTCTCTCTTCTACTACCGGTGCGTGTCTCCCCCTCGTCCTCGAATTCCTCCAGCTTTTCCATCCGACCTCGTGAGAAATCGTCTACCGCGAGTTTAACGTTTTCTCTAGTCCCGGAGGTAATGCAATTTTACGCTCACCTGTCGTAAGGTGAATACCTTCGAAGATTTGACAATTGGAATAGCCACGGAAGGAGATGTACTCAAATTGATTATAGTGACATTCGAGAGAAGCAGAACGAATTGTGCTTCCGAGATTGGGGAATCGGAGAAAACGATAGCGTAAGACGTCGTTGAGCAAAGAGCTCGGGATAATCGTCATCAGATTTTCTCCCATTTCTCTCGTGTCCTTTTCTCCGCGCTCTCTCCGACCTTCTCTCTCACGCGCGCGCGCGGCGGAATCGTGTTTTATTCGTTTTCCCTTCTCGCCGTCGTCCTGCAGACCGACTGACGCAGCCTCATTGCTGCGTCCCCGCGTGCGTTCGTCAATTAAGAAATTGGTTCCTTCCGTTCTTCCTCGCGAACGCTTCCTGCTTTTCATTCATCCGGTAGAGCTCTCCTGATGTCTCTTTACGTAAATCCTGGTAATTAGGGTGTCGAGATTTGCGTTTCGAAACCGCCACCTATAGAGATTGACAGTATCGACATAAGCTTCCTTCCGTATCGACTCCTCTCTCTCTCTCTCCCTCATTTTCTCCTCTTTGTCTCTCTTCGTTTTCTTTCCTTATGCTCCATCTTCTTCTCGAACTTCTCCATCCCTTTCCCCCTTTCGTTCCCCGTTCCTGCTTCTTTCCCACCCTTTCTCGATCCGCTACTTGCGATCCATTAGTCTCCCCTCTCTCTCGTATCCTTTTTCTCCCTTTCTTCTTCTCTCCGTCGGCGCCCTCTCTTCCTCGGGCACCGAGAACATACCGAATTAACGGAACAGTCAGCCACGTTAATTACGAGCGAAAGCAACCGTCTCGAGAAGGAACTGCTGCACCGCGACGGATCGCAACAGGCACCGCATGCCGCTGCCATGTCAACGTATATGGCGTACACATAAATTCAGTATCGTTTCGGTCATCCTCCGCGTTCTCTCTCACTCACCACTACTCAATTCATCTTTTTTTCTCACCCGCCCTCTCACCCTCGTCGAGCGGCCTTAAAACAAAGTTGCGACTTCCGTAACCTTTGCACCAACATTAATTGCACGTCGATGGAGGGAGGTACGAAATTAACATGTAAACGACTCACGACCGGTTGGCCTCCCTTCGACCGCACAAGCACGCGGAAAGATGATCATCGAATATCGATACTTTTGTAGGACACTTTTTAAACAAGTAGGTACGGTGGATTTTTTTGCACTTCTATGAAAATATTTTGATAAGGAGTTTACAGTGAGATATTGCGAAGAAATTGCTCCTTGGCACGTGTCAAGAAATTTTATACAACGTCGATCGAAAGGTCTTACAACGATCGCGCGGTAACGAGAGGGTCGTCGTACCCTCCAAGCTCAATTTGCAACAATATCTCCAATCGAAGGGGATCGATCGCGTGGATCGCACACGTTGCGTCGGCGGGATCGCGTGGTAACGGGGAAGTAAAAATCGAAATAAAACGCTTAGGCACGTTTCAGTCTTCTCGATCCGCGTGCGCTCACGTTGCAACACTTTATGACCGCTGATTGACATACAATGAAGGAGCGCGTGGACCTTCGCGCGATTGGCAGTCAGGCAACGCCGTTACCCGCCGCTTGAGAGAAAGACCGAACGGTGCCGCATGAGAAGTCGCGCCAAAGAATATTTCTTCGATATCTCTCGTTCGCCCAACAGGACGAGAGGGAGATGCTGAGGGAGGGACGCGAGGGAGATACACGAGCTGAATCGCGATTAACGAATGCGTCGGATACAAAGGAGCGGAACAATTGCGCGAACATTTTCTTCGTCGGCGCAGGTATCCTCGTGGTATCATATAATATTAAACTTCGCGAATACATCGCGAGATTACCCAGGAAATGTGGTAAATCGTTTGTTAAGAGTCGCTTCGTGGGTGTACTTGAAAAAAAAAAAACTGAATAATAATCCAGAGGAGAAGGACAGCTCAGATACAGACGGAGATCGTGTCTAATGCCGGTGAGATTATCGTCGCTTATTAACTCCACGTGGAAGATTTATCGTGCCAGGAACTTTTAAGGCTCTCGCCAAAGCGGACCCAATTTATCGGGAAATCCTTAATCGCTTCGCTCGCAGCGACGGATTATTCAAGGAGCGAGTAGCGCTCGTTTACGTTTAAGGCCCGGCGCGATCGAGCCCGGTCCCGCACCTCTTTTACCAGACTTGGTCACCGGTGAATGTTACCAACCGGAGGGAGACGCGAGTTTCCCTTTGACTTCGCGTATTGTGCAAATGGGTCACGAATTAAGCATGAGCCTTCTGGGCTCTCCTTTTCCTTTCGCCGGGGCACCGCAGAAAAGCGCATTGGAAACTGGCCAGTAAATTCCCCCTGATAAATTATCGATCGGTTGAGAAACTTACGCGCCATCGCATCGACAATTAAGTATCTCGTTCAAGGTTACGAATTGGCTCGCCTCGCGACCCTTACTTTTCTGTGCCAATGCCGAGCCCATACGTAGAATTATAATATATCTCGCCCTCGAGAGTATTTCGATGGGACGAAACGTGGCGAGAATAAAGTCGAGCGATTTTACCGTCGATCGATCTCACGACCGGGACACGCAATGTCGCGAAGCGAGTGGACGAGGTAGCGCGAGAGAGAAAATGAGAGAGAAAGCGAATCAGAGGGAGAGAGAGGAGGGAAGGAAATTTATTTACGCTCCGTGGAAGACTACGGAGAGAACTCGATCTCCGCCGTTTCCAGTGGGTATCGTACCATAATCCGGCACCGTAGGCGGCGACGGTGCACACACATACACAGTCGCACATTAGCGAGAGAATCGAATACGTTCGCGCAGGGGCGTAGCACGCGTGGTGCCGCGGAGAGCGTTGGCGCACCTGTTGCGCCGTTGCACTTCGCACCGATTCGATCGTTTCGAACGTACCTTCGCTCCTTCGTCCTTGCACCTGGCGACGGGCACGTTCCCCAAGAATGCCACCCGAGGATTAAGAAAATAATAAGGTCTTCGCATGCGGTGTTTGGATGCAACCGCATTACGTATGTCGCGTGAAAGGAGAGCGGCGCATTTATCGAGACACCGTGAATAGGATTCAGCAGGGTGGGCTCGACGCGCGAAAACGGAAGAAAGAGTAAAAAGATGCACGAATATGTGAGACCTCGTACTGCATAGTAGAATAGATTCTTACGATGGTTGCATTTCCACGCGATAAATTGACGGAATTAATCGAAACGCCAACCGTGACCGCGCGAAGAGACTAAACATGCAAATAACGATATATCGTTAAGATCGCGCAAACGATAAGAATCTGTGCAAAAGTATGGAGAGGAAGGAGAATATTAATTGGTCGGCGGGCGCGATGGGTCTCGTTCGACCAGCGAGTCCCAGTTTCTGCGTGTGTTCTCATCCTTGGTACCTTGCGCAACAAGAGTATCACGAGTTGATCACCACCCGGTCCTCTCCTCCTGCTCTCTTTCTCTTTTCGCGAAGCGCAATTATCGAGCGAACTGGTACGAGGCGGATGAAAAGAGGAAGAGCGCGAGAGTCGACGGTCTCCACCGCGTTTCTCTTGCGCATCCGTCCGTCCGTTCGTTTGCTCGCCCGCACGAGAAAATCCCCAATCACTTTTTTCTCCCGAGACCGATCGCTCGGGCAACACGTGAACCCGGCAGTAGTTACTCGCCTCGCGATACTGTAATTATGACAAGCGATAATCGAGTGATAGATGGAATTCCGCGGCGCGATTACGCCGTTACAGTTTTTACGATGAATCCGATAATTTCCGTTTCTCTATTGTTGCGGGAGGTGAAAAAGGGGGTACCGGGGCGCGTCGCGCGAGCATAATCGCGATTTTGATCCAGAAAACTCAGGCTACCGGTTGCATCCCAACGGCAGCGGTGTCGGTGAACCGGCAATTATGTGCAATAATCGGTGCCGCTAAAAGCAGATCCGAAAGAGGTTTTCGCTTCTAACCCGCTTGCCCATCGGCATTCTCCTATTTACGTATCGTATCGTTCGATCCTGCTCTCTTACCGCTTCTCTTCTTCGCGAAAGAAGTTCCACTCTCCTGCGAACGGACCAGCTATCGCGTGCACGCCCGGTATGGGAAGTACCCTGGCGTAGCGCAATTATCGTGAGTAGGAAGAGAGGAAGAAGGAGAGAAGAGAGAGGTAGCTAGGGAGGAGCAAAAGGAGCGAATAGAGAGACTCGATGCAAGTGGAGCGTGGGTGAAATAAAAAATAGAGAATAAAAAACAAAGATGGTGCCGTTCGGACTTATATCGAGGCAATGGGAACACAGCAAGTGGATAAAGTTGCAGGGAGAGCGGTGTGGGCAGACTGTCGGAGCTCCTAGTGTTACTCGACCTCACGTTCCAGTATTATTGCTGGAGCAATCGCCCACGGAAGTTGCGAATTGCCACTCACGGCAGCTATCGATTTCTCGGAGAGTCACCCGAGGCTTCGAGTTCTCCCTCTTTTCCATTCGAGCTAATTATCTTTGTCTCTCGTATGCGCACCGTTCGACGGTGGTTCGACGAAATGACGAAGCATCGCAGGACCTATCGCCTAATTTCGGTACGGCCGCGTTTACTCGAACAGATTAGGCAGATTGGTCCGTGAAAAAGATGCAATCCTCCGGTAGCGAGTACCGACGCGAGACGTGCATCCCGAGAGAAGAAACGCGTTCTCATTGGCTCGCGAGTGGAGATGCGTGCTCGTGGCAGGTGCAGCACCGGCGAATTTGCGCCCATTAGAATTAGGGTGTCGAGATCGTCTGCGATTTGGCGAGTTGGCCCGGGCAGTGCCTCGGGACACGCGGATGCTCCTACGGAAAGGATTCGATTAGCACACAAGGGGTTCTGGTATCCTTCGGCGGTCGGTTCGTTGCGTTTCCAACGGTTCGAATATTACGGAAATTGCGGCGCGATCCTAGTACGGTAATTATTTCATATCACGATTTGTTCGGGTGTCCGATGGCCGGGGAAACGTTTCATTAATGCGTCCCGCAACTGGCACGCGTAACGCATCATTCGCGAAAAGTGCGATTCTATCGCCAGCTTATTACAGTTCCGCCATCGCGTGCACTCCCGATCGTAGAGATAACGCGACATCGAAGTGGCCCTATTAAAAACGCATTTTAAGTTCGTCAATTTGCAGAGAAATTATCCTTTCCATCGGGATGCTTCGCGCTGATTACTTCTGATCGACGCTATCAGGGTGACGGAGAACCACGCGGGTACCGTTAACAATTCTCATCCCGTGTTTTTGATCATTTTAAGGGGCCATAGGTACCCGAAATTGCTGTTTGTTTAACGGACGGCCGAAATTATTCTCGGGTCCGAGACTAACGAGGCACGACCCCGTGAGATTTTTTTCTGCCCTCGACCGTCGCCCGTCTCATCTTCTCGTCTTCCCTCTTTTCCTCTTCCATCGCTCCCTTCCTCTTCGCTCGTGGTCCTCGCCACGTTTGCCTCCTCTCATTCTTCCTCGTCCGAACGGAGTCAACCCAACGAACGTCGTTGTACCCTTGGACTTTTCTCGCGCGCCCGATCTTAATCTTCTGCGCGAGGAATTCGAGAACGTTGCGCGCGCGCTCGTTGCTTCAAACGTTGCTCACCGGTCCGCCCTCGAGGTCGCGGGCCGACTCCGTTTCGAGACCGGTAGCGGATAACCTCGACTTTTTATATTCTTTTCTCGAGTTAGCCGTGGGCTCGCTGAGGAAGCGAGCGTCGATCGCACGAGCGCGATTGGTCGAGAATGGAAGGAGGACCCGGCTCGCTGTGGGCCCGAAAATCGTTCAACGTCAACCGTCGTGCGGGGGTCAAGAAGCCCGAAGATGAATACGAAGAAGAGGGTACGGTATCAGTGACCCTTGATGACACTAATAATTGGGCAATTACTTGCAAGTCTCACGCACACTCTTCGAGCGAATTCTCCAACGCGCGTCGTAAACACAAGCGAAAAATGTCTCTCGAAACACGAATCTCGCTTTTCTCACTTCGGAACGTTAAGTCACGAATTCGCGACGAACCGCGAGGAAAGAAGCTCGGAGAAGGAAGAACGAGGCGAAAGGGCACGCGAGACATGCGCGGTCACGCAAGACGAATCTTTGAGTTCTCGGGAGTAGAGGAGCAGCGCGAAGTAGTCGATGAGCAAAGAGGAGAAGGAGAAGGTGGGAGGTGATGGAAAAGAGGGAGGTCGAGAGCAAGCGAGAGTGTTAAGCTCGTAGAGAGGTTAAGCTCTCATCTGGTCTTGCGATAGGGTCGGGGTGAGGAGGCAGGAAAGGCGAGTGTGTACACACGAAGGCCGTGAGTAATAGTAATAGCTTTTAAATTGTCCCTCGCTTTAATGGCAAATAATATCCGTGCCGTTTCACCGTCCCTTTTTTCCTCGTCGGCTGCCGACTCCCTCCTTCCTCCCTCCCAACCTTTCCTTTGATTTCTCCGCACCCCTCACTTTCCAGCCTCACTTTACGTTCGTGTCCGCTTCTACGCGTCGCACTTGTCACTTCGCCTCTCCTCTTCCCTACCTTTCTTCCTTCTCCTCCTCCTCCTCTCTCCTCCCATCTTATTTATTCTTCAACAAAGAGATTTACGAATCGTCCCGTCTTCGTTGCACGTACACGCGAATCGATGACATTCGCGCGTCGCGAGGGATTTACCGCGGGGGATAAGAGGGAGGGGTTAGGAGCAGAAGAAGAAGGTGTACGCTCGAGGTCATCCTCTCGGAGGCGAGAATCTTGCATGACCGTCCCGAATGTTTTTGCGACATCGACGGGAACTACGAAGTGGTAGGCGGCACTTTCCCGGTTCGTAGCTACTACCCGAGCGTAGGTACCTGCCTACCTACCTGCCTACCTACAGCGTCCACCGGAGGCCAGGACAAAAAGATCGTAATGCATTTATTTCGCGACGTGCCTCGCACCCGTTACAAATAACCTCGGACGGGTGGCAGAGAGGCCAAGGCGGAGGAGAGGGAGGGTGGATGGAAAATGAGGGCTGCGAAAGCGCGAGAAGAGGACGAGGTAAAGGGCGAAGAGGGCGGAGGAGGGAGTTACTTGCGGATAGATTATGTTTAATGTGGTTTAATGATGCTCTTGGGCAAGCGAGAATGGGGCCGGCATACTTTTCGACCGCAAGGTGTGACTTGCGGTCGTGGCGGCGGAACCAGTTCTTTTTAGACGCTGGAATATCATGTGTTCGGTGCGAGGCCGCCTTGGGCATCCGCCTGGATGCGCGCAAACTCGGGGGGATCAATGCGCGAGTTCGCGTGACGATACCGGGACAACTGATACTGGAACGGTTCGGTGACGTTTTCATCTTCGTTTCTATCGATGTGTCTTGCGCATCAAATATCGAGAGGAACTCGCATGACAATTCTTAGATTACTAGGAATCGCGGTGCTGAAAGTAAAATCAATTGACTATTCCACGTCCCTATCTTGGTCAACTTAGCGTCTGTCGTTCGTCCTGGGTGCGCGTGGGAATTCCTTGAACTTCGGGATACCAAGGGCTTATAAATCTTCAGATGTCTCCATCGTTTCGTCGACGTGACTGCGATCCAAGAAGGGATCCTAAATAATATTAGCGAGGATACTGTCACCCGCGATTTAAAATCGCGCTCCTGTCGCCTCCCAACCGAGACGACTGGGCAGGACCTCCCTTTCTTCGCTCTCATGCGAGGCGTGCATTAGGCAGCGTCGAGGACGCGACATTACGGACCTCACCGTTTCTTGCCCATCTTTGAGCCTCGGGTACGCGCACGCCGCTTCGCTCTCCTCCGCGATTTCTTGCGCGCATCATCGTCGTACCGCAGCGCGAGTAGCCGGACGCTTTTACACCCGCCGACGCCGTCGTCGTTCATAGATTTAGTCGATTAGTCGCGCGAAAAGGCGTCGAATGGGTAGAGAAAGTTCCTCGCGATGCCTCGATCGGGTCGAAACATCTTTGGATTCATTTGATCACGAACACTTGTTTAGACCGGTGAATAATTGGAATTATTATATCCGTCGTAGGTCGAGTGTTTGTGGGGATCCTCCGTTTAATTATTGTCTCACGAAAAGATTTCCTAAACTTCCATTCTAGATGATGCGCCGCTATTCTTAAGCACCGCTCGTACGCATTTCATGCATATAACATTAGATCGCTCGACTTTCCAAACGTCGGAAAAAATTAATCCGCCGGTTTAACCAGCACTAAAATTACCTCTCAATCCCCGCATCGCATCGGCGATTAACATATTTCGCCCTTGACATCAGTCAAAGTTCATCCGGGGAGAACACGGCGACGTGCGCGGAGAGAGAGCCTCTGGCTGGGGACAATCGGCTGGCTCGGTTTGAGGCGAGCGAGAAAGAGAGAGGGTGAGTTGGATGAGGAGAAGGAAGAAGCGGAGGAAGAAGAAGAGGATCGGTCGTCGAGAAGAGACTCGTGGGACGAGCCACGGTGTAGCGCGTGGGCAGTCCACGGGGTACTCATTGTCTAACTTCGAATACCGCGTATAAATATTCAGCAATTCCGGCGGTGAGGCCGGCCGAGAAGACCGGACGAAGGAGAGAGGAGAGTTAGGAGGAGACTTCGTAAGAAACAGAAAGGGGGCGTATGGAAATCCCCTATCTTAGTTTGCCCCGAGGCCCAGGTGCGCATCTCTCGGACAGCTCTGACGATATCCCTGCCTTTTTCTCTCCCCCACCTCTTGCCATCGCTTCTTCGATATCTCGCGGTTGGCCGTTCGCAATACCTCGAGAGGAAGCCGTCGAAAAGGTTCACCGCTTTAATTGAAACGATCGATTCCCTACGACACGTGCCTTTATAGGCACCCACTCGTTCGCAAGATCGAAAGCACGGAACGAGTACCGGTACGTATAGAAGAAGGAAGTTCCCGTTTAGCGTGCCTGCCCGACCACTATGATCTCGCTCGCGGGCGTGCAAGGAATCGTTTCATCGATGGGTGGTATCGCATAGGCGCGTGTTAATGAGGCGGTGGACAGGTGCGGAAGCGACTTTGCGAAAATAAAACGAGACGCGGCACGATTCAGAAGACGTCGTCGGGAGCGAAGCAAGGAACCGTAGGTCTCGTTGGCGAGATGAGAAGACGCGCTGAGAGGGACGCGGAAGGAGGAATAAAGTTTCATAGAACGGAGAAAAGAAAGGCGTCCGAGGAAGAATAAAGAGGAGGATGCGGAACGAAGGAAGGGTGGAAGGAGCGAGGTGGAAAAAAGGAGCGAAAGATAAAGAGGGGAGGACTGGGTACGGGGAAGGAAACAGAGTGAGAGATATGAACTCCCGCGGTGAGCAAAGCTAAAAAATGACCCGGGCTCGGGTGAACGCGGGGACTGAATGGCCCCACTGAAAGTTAAGCCGCGAGCCACGAGTGTTTCCACGCGCGTGCGTACGTTGCGTCACGTACGTTACCGCGTTAAAGCTCCATTCGTGCCCAACTCGTGTACGAGCGCACTCGCACGCGCGCATTTGTATACATTTATAATTCCACGTTGGACGCACACCCCACGAGGATGCGTGCGCGTGCATACGTACACGAACGGGGGTACGCACAAAGGGTACGCTGTTAGCGACCGGTTCGCGGCCCCTTAATGACTCGTAATCACGGAACGGTGATGTCCCTGAGTTATGACGCGCCTTACCCGGGAGGGACGGGTGTTTCCCCGCGAGAAGAGGAGAGGCGAGAGGACGAAGAAAAAGGAGATGAGAGGGGTAGAGATACAGCCGAAGAGAGAGAAAGAAGTAGGTAGGAGGAGGAGAGAGGAAGGGAGAAGGAAGGCCGGAGGACGCGACCGAGATGCCGAAGAAGGAGATGGAAGATGGAGAATCCTCTTTCTTACGTAACACCTACGGGCCTCCGCCATCCTCTCCTCCCCGTCGTTTCTCCTCTACGTCATATCTGGCGTCTTCGCGTTCCTCGTCTCGCAGTCGGGAATTACGAGCATGCTCGAAATCTAGATTCTCCTGCGGATTGTCGCGAGCAACGTTCTTCCTCCCGTTTCTACTATTACGGCATTCGTCGTTTCCCCTTGGTCACGTTCAAGACACATTCTTTTCCTTCCCACCCGCTGCGCGATAAGTTGCACATTCGTTTACTAAGTAAATCAGCGAGCGAGGAGGGTAAGTAAAAAATGTTCGCTCGAACGGCGCCTGAATTTACAAACTATTCGACTTTTTGTTCTCGATCTACACCTCCGAGCTACTCACGTTCGCCCCCCTATCGTCGATCCCAATCGCTGTGCACGCGATCGAGCAAGGATCTACTTTCTCTCGCGGGAGGAACTTATCGATCTTTCGCCGATTTCACGAAGCGACAGATATCGAGACGGTACGGTACATTCTAGCGGGTGTCGTGTTCCAGGAACGCGTCACCCTCGTAGATCGTCGGCCGCGTCCGGAACGCGAGGATCCATCAATAATTTCGACTCTATAGATCGTACGGAATCGATCACTCGAATCGTCCGAAGGCGGTACGATTTCAGGCATCTCGACACTGACGGATTCGAGGATGACCTCTCTTTCGGTCCGTCCGAGAGGTGTCGTGGAACGTGTAACAGGGCCTTTACCTCGTGGCTCGAATGACCGCGCTTTGCTCCTTTTCTTTTTTTCGTGTCTCTTTCCATCGTTTTGCGCTCCCCCTCTTCCTTTCTCTTTCTCACCACTTCCTTGTTATTCTCTTCCTGGGTCACTTCCCCATTGCGAGTGCAACCCCGTTCGCCCAACAGCTACCTCTTCGCTACTCTCCTTCTCCCCTCGTCGTCTTCTCTCACACGCCCTCCTCCTCACGCTCTTTTCAACCGTACGGAACGCCACCTCCGACGGGCAACGATTACCGCCCCACCCACGCGCCCACCGTAGCGCCCGAGGAGCTACTAATGACTCCCCCGTTTATGAATACGGATTATTCGACTGAGGTCTGAACGATAAAGGATTATAGTGCGCGGGAGGTACTCCTTTTGTGACTCCGGTGGCTCACCACGAAGCACCACTGCCGTGGAGACTCGTACCGAGCGAGGAGCGGAAAAAAAAGAAGTCAGGGCCACGGAGTCATTTGTACGCGGCCGAGAGAATTCGATCGTCTTTTTGCTTCTACTCCCTTTTCCTGTTTCCCCACCCCTCAACCGTCCCTCGTCCCTCTCGGTGTCTATTCGTTCGGTGGCACGTCAAGGCGAACGCTTTTACGATATTGAAATTTACCTTCTTGCCCGTCTGGACTGTCACGGTTCGCGCACGCGATCTCAAGCGTCGTCTTATTCGATAGTCTCTTACGTTCGGGCATCTCTCCTTCTCGGTTCTCCGAGGCGAATCCTGCGACTTCTCTCGTTCTCCTCCACTTTCCCTCGTCCTTCCGGCACGGCGACGTGCACCGCGCCAGGCAATGACCTCCGCGATACTACGTAGGGTACACGCGTCCGGAATATCGATATTCCAATCGAGACGTCATCGGTGCCAAAGGACGACGGCGCCGTAAGTCATCGTGGATGCATTCTCTTTGCCGCGAAGAGAAAAACGGAGAGATCGGGAGAGAGAGCGAGCGAGAGAGCGGAAATCGCGGTGCCGGGAGCCGAGAGAGTCTCGGCATCTCCCGTTGTCTCGTACGCTCGTCGCCTCTCTCGGCACACTCGCAAGCGAATCCGGCCAGTTCATCGACTTTCATGAGCGCGCGGTACCGTGACTTTCGTGTACCGGACATTTTTCCCATTCCCCTCCGGCAGCTACCCCTCGGGACTACACGCGCGCGCGCGCGAGCGCACACTCGCGGCTACGAGAATGGCAGTAAAAAGAAATGGTGGAAAAAAGCAAAAAAAAAAAAAAGAAAAATCTCCGAGAACCGTTCCCTCCGGATAGACTCCTCCTGTGAAAGTTCCCGGCCTTTTTCCTTTTCGGAGGATCGAATAACTGTTCGACGATTGCGGGGAAAAATGCGCGCCGATAAATCGTCGAAGCGAGACGGTGAGCTAATCGATCGCCTCGATTCCACAGCGGAGAAAGGGAATTGGAAGGTGAAAAATTACACGGTCGCGAGATTTTCCGCGGAATTCCAGCTTTGAGCGAATTCACACGGGCTGGGTGGGACGATTTATCGAAGTCTAATGAATCGACGATCGCGCGATAACGTACGAATGTGCGAAACGATCGATGACACCTGCGCCCGCGGGAACGGAAGGCGTCCAGACGTTATCCAGGAAACACGAATGCACAGGATCACCCCGAGCTGTTATATTAATTAAGATCGTCTCTCGCAGCGTCTACCCCACCTTCCTGTCCTCTCGCGCTATGACGGCGCGAATTGCGCTCGTCCTACCAATACCCACCGGCTTCTGATATAATATCGTCGTACCGTGCCGATTTCTCGTTTCCCACAAATCTCCCCTGCTCGATTCCTATCCGTTGATTAAGAAACTCCCAATCATCCTGTAATCCAGCAGGAAATCGCTAGGACACCCATGCGAACGGGCTGAGCTACGGTTACAAGGCGCTGGCTCGATAGGAAACCTGTTCTCCCCTTGCTGTGACACGATCGAGTAACTTCTTCGGATAACGAATCCTTTCGATGCTCGACGATCCGCGGGCGCCCTGTGTGCCGAGCAAGGAGAGAGAAAGATATAGAAAGAATGGGATAGAAACTCTCTGTGCAGGGTGTAGCACGCAGCCAATAACCGGCTCGTTTCGTTGTCGTCGTCCCCGCACTGCCAAACGGTAAAGCGAACCGATTTCTATCGCCCCCGATCGTAAAATCGCAAGAAGTACCTCTTGCGAAAGTAGGACAGATGCGTTCGTGAGGTTCTATGAAATCTACGAAGTGATTGAAAGCTTCCACGAGGAAGCTTTGGCGCGATGGGATAGATTTTAAGAAACCGTGGCGAGTCCCGATGGTATCTCCATTGCTGCCATATTGAGAGTACCGGGCGGATGGAAAGGTACTGAGAGAACGTTTAACATAAATATTAGCCGAAAATATTTCGACGTAGATGGCGAGGTACGATCGCGGCCCGTGCCGCCGGCTGATCCGCGCTCGCTGACGCGACGTTAATTGAAAGCACGGGGCTCAGCCTGCCGGAGCCTGTCCAACGAACCTAAAACAGCCCCGGAAAGGTGGTAGAGAACGAGATGTATCTTGAGACACTAAGACGCGATGTCGTTGCAAGTTTCACGCTCGCCAATTTTGCGCGCGGTCGAGTAGATATTTTATAAAACATAAAGATCAAGATAACTCTGGAGCAAATAGAAAATAGCACAGCTTCGGGGAAACGGAGAATGCGTTCGCCCAATTCTCAGCCGCGTGCTCGCGATAGTCCTTGACAACCGTAGCGAAACATAAAGAACACGAAGTAATAGGACACCGTTGGCGCAAAACGCGCGTCACCCATCTAATCACTGATATCCTCCGGCGCAAGAAAAGCATCTAGGGCACTAATTAAAAGGCTTCGCGCCGATCGCGTTCGATCTCGTCTCGCATAGCGCTTGAGATGGAAAAAGGGGAGGAACGAAAAGGACGAGGCACGAGGGCTTATCCTCCTCCAACGCTGCTCGGGGTCCCTCCTCTCAGCGGCAGGTTTACGACGAGCCAACGCAAACACGACACTTGGCCGCTAACTGGCCACCTAGCTACCGGTGGCTAGTCAGCCTCTCCTCTCTCTCTCTCTCTCTCCCCCTTTCCTCTCTGTTTCCCTTTCTCCTCTCGCGCGCTGCCTACCCAAGGGGGCCCTTAGAATACTCTAGTCGAGTCCAGGCTTGGTAGAAGGGCCATTCCGCAGGAGGGAGAGTATCAAGGGAGATCAGGAAAGCGCGGCATCATCCTGTTTGCATGAGTGTTAATCAAGTGTTCTTGTCGCGCACCCGAGATTCTCGAGGGCCCGGGAGGATTCCGCATAGCGCGGAGACGACGCTCTTCGATGGCTACCTCCGAAGCGGAGAATCGCACAATCTGGCCAATTAACGGAAGTGAGCACGAGGAAAGTAGGTTCGCGAAGGGAAACCCCTGGAGCACCCATTGCGAGAATCCTTGGAAGGAGAGGAGAGGAGATACACTTCCGAGGAAAATTACAGAACGAAATTCTCTCGATGTGCAACGAGCTGTTCTGCCTATCGTGATTGGCACAATGGCGGAGTAAAGGGAAAATTATATATCCTCGCGTGAAGACGGGAAAGAGCGTGGAAAGAGGGAGAGTTCGCGATCGAGAATTGCTCGGGTCAGTGACCGATATCTAGTGAGAGCGTGCGCCTAAGCAGGTGTTGGTGCACCACCGCGCGAACTGTTTTTCTCTTATCTTCCTCCTTCCTCCTCTTTCTCCTTCGTTGCCTCTACCTTGCTTATTTTCCGCCTCGCCATCCTCTCGTCCACCGGGCTTCCCCTACGCGGCAACGACGACTGACTCGCTCACCTTCGATTCGCCTCTCCTCCCGAGCGAAGAGGTTGGAAAAGAAAAGGAAAGGGTGGAGAGGGGCCGGGGCTGAGACGGAAGATGAGATTCGTAGATCAAGCATCGGAGCAATATTATCGCGCATGAAAAACAGAAGTAGCGTACTCGCGGTCTCCGCTACGCCACGCTATCCGCATTATACTCTCGATGGAAGGAATAGAGGGAGATATTGTTAAGTGCGATCCGCATTGAAAAATCACCTGCCGGTGACTGGCACGTTGGGCCGGGTCAGTGTCTCAGATACGATCGCATCTGATCGGCAGCAGGATCGGTACGTCCCGCGAAGAAAGCCAGAGGGAGAGAGAAAGAGCGCGTGCCATACAAGTAGAGACCAACCGGCTCTCCTCTAGGCTTCCTCTCGACGCGTGATTAACGCGAGAAGAATTTCAGTTAAGACCCGCTCTGCTCCGTCCGCCGATTATAGATAAATCAGCAATTACAATCAATCAGGTCTCCTTCTCCGCGGCGGTATAATTGACACATTGATAAACGAACTCGAAACGGATCGCGAGTTCTCAGATTCGTTTGGCTCGGGCAAAGCGACGACGACCAAGGCGCGAGCAAGTGGAGGGTGGAATTTAAAATTTTCGCTACGCTCCCATGTGCGCCCTGGTTAGTAAAAAAAATTACGCAATTATTTCTCTTGCTCTTGGTGACGCTATTCGCGGAGCACACGCGCGAGCGTGCGAGCGAGTGGACGGACGCCTTGGGACGCGAAACGTTTCAGGTCAAACCGGTTCACGCGTGCGCGTGCGCGCGACGAGAGAGTACGGAACGGTGCGCGCGACGAGAGAGTACGGAACGGTGCGCGCGTCGTATCTGTTGCCATTGAAAAGACTTTGATAGTTGTTCCGCTGGGCGGGAGAGTGCGTTCGGATAATGGTATGCCGATTCAAGTCGGTGCACAGCCGGCATAACGGATCCTGCCTCGCGAAGGTCGCCGGCCCTTACGCAATCTCGCCCTGTCTCGAAATCGAACTCTCTAGTTCTTTTCTCGTAAGGCAGTCGCAGACGTGGGCCATTTCCCCGAGAGCTTATTTGTCCGCTAGCACGTGATTTTTCTGCACGGATTCATTTCGTCGGCCATTCCTTTGTGTAAAATCTACTTGTAACCGTCGGCGATATTATCCACGCTTGAAACAACGTCGATGGGAAGTGTCGTGAAAATAATTTGCGCGTGTAATAATGGTCAGTGAATCGCATTACACCCTTGTCCCCTTTTTACATACCGTAGAATCATCCATTCCGTTCATTCCCATAATCCCATCCACCCCTCGTCCGCGATCGCGCCAATCTTATATTAAGTTTCACCGCGAAACGAAATACGTTTCTCTCCACAGCTCGTTCTCTTCCTCTTCGCGTCCACGTGGAAGAGGAAGGAGGGTCCTCGGCGGACGGTGTCCCTCGCGTTTACGCGAGAGGAGCGTCTCTTGCGAGGTGCGCAATCTACGGGAGATCCCTCTTACCTGAAACAGAAAGAAAACGGCGAGCGGTTAGATCGGATATCGTTGCGCACGAACGTTTCAATTACGCCGCGCGATAAATATCACGCGAGACCGTGGCGCATGCGCGTGCGCGCGTCCGCCCGGGAAATGCATAATTTTCGAGCGTCCACGACCATCCTGGTGCCGCGCGCTCCTCGGTTCCGCTATCGTCCAGGGCGATCTACAATTTTGCAGTTTTGCATCTCCACGTTTCGCGCTTTTCCTCCGGCCCACGACGCTTTCACTCACGGTGGAAAAGCAGCGTCGACCTCGGTGGAGAAAAATTCAAGTAGGAGGAAAAATGAGAGTCGCGAGAGGCACTTTCCACTCTACCCGGAGAATTTTCGATACACCGTCGAAGATAAAGGACATAATTTACGAGCGACGAGTGTCGGTTTATTCACGAGCCATAATGCCCACGCTTTCCTTCTCCCCCCCCCCCTCTCTCTCTCTTTTATCATCTACGATCGCGATTATTGATAACAACAGCTACGGTTTCCTTCGTCCAATTATTAATAACGGGGTCAACGAGTCTCTGTGTATCCCGATCGAGAGTACCACGTAGGAAGGTGAGTCGTTGCTTCGCGATTAATTACGAGCGACTGATAATTAATTTTTTCATATCCTATAATGTTACCTGCACCGATTAAACTCGCTGCAGTCGGTCGTAAACGCAAGAATAGGTCGCGGGATTAACACGTGGCATCGAGATGATCGTATTGATTATTTGTAATCCTTCGAATCATCTCATGGGAAAGATTGGTTCTCGCGCTTCCATCGCTCGAGCAAATCTCGTCGAATGGATGGATAAAAGAGCATCGGGCTCATCGTAAAGTCGTCGAAACGATATTACTGCGATCTTTACACAAGAGTCTCGTATAACTCTGAACAGAGAGTTGTAAAGTCTAGAATGCATAAAGTGGTTTTATCGATGGTGCCGAAGAAACTCGTGTTTCTCTAAATATCGAATGCTATTCCATTCAGTGATCAGATCGTTTTATCGCAAATTCGATTAGATTCTCACCTCTTCCAACGAGAACACGAAATGTTCAGGTGAAAAGAACGCGATTAAAGTAAAGGATACAGATAGGATGAGGATTCTTAATTGTCCGTAAGAGGATTGGACATTCTACTGTGACTGTGCGGTCGTGGGGATTCTCGGCGTTCATTGTCATCGGTACCGAACGAACTGTTTAAAGGAGACGAGGCTTAACATTCGCGAGGATAAAAAGGTACACCCTAACTCGCCACGTGTGGTCGACTAAGACGACAACGACGAGCATTTGGCACCGTGTGAGAGTGCTCGTGGGGAGAGAGAGGAGAGAAAAGGAAAAGGGAGGAGCGAATGAGAGAGAAAAGACATGATGGACGAAAGAGACACTCGAATATTACCATCTGCTGACCCACGAATGCGACGAGGGACGGGGGGGATGGCGACCAGGGGAGAAATGAGCCTCGACCCTGCTGCCCCCCTGTTGAGTATTATTACACATTTAACTAATTTCCTTGTCTCGTAAAATACGAGAAGACACCGTGCAGTGCCCCGCGCGTTCTCACACAAAGCAGCACCGCCGTTCTGGCAACTTTATATCGCGCGGACCGGGCAATTCACCCACTAAGGAAACGCGCGCTTGAGAGTGCGCGTCCGTTTCCTCGTTCGATTTATCGACGATTCGCGGATAATCAACGTAATCTTTCCTCGTGGGAAGCACGGAATATCTGCGCGACGAGGTGGCCGCGAGGAATTACCACGTTCGGACAAAGAAAATGTCGGAATAGCCCGAAGACCGGTGAAATGGCATTTCGATTAGCTCGTTGTGAAATTTTCCGTATGAAAAATCGAGTGAGAGATTTCGTGAAATTTCAATTGTCAAGTTCAAGCTTCTCCCGAGAATTCGAACCCTGTAGCGAACACTCGAATGAACTTTCGAGGTGTTCGCAGGAATCCGACGTAGCCTCTGGGTGCTTCTTTGGACAAAGAGGAAGGCCGAAGAAGACGGGGATCGAAAGCAGGGCAAAACCTCCGGAGAAGAGGTACGAAGGATTCCCGAAATTGGTCGCATTTCGCTGAGAAGGATTTCAGCGAAATTAGGGGATTTTACGATCGCCGTGAATTATCATTACGGATCGTTAACCGACGCTGAAGTATCCCGGGATATTATGAGGGCCGGGGGTGCGCCACGGCACGCTATTAGCACGTCGACAGGAGCGCCCGAACGTGATTTTAAAAATTTTCAAACTTCAAATAGGTCTCCATTCGACTCGGCCGCCTATACCACGAAATAAACTTCAGCCATGAATTATTATTGTCAGCGTCGTGATGATTATCGCGAGCATGAATCGATAGATGTGGACGAGTCGGGAGACTTCGCCACGATGACCGCTGACGACTTAATGCCACGAGCGATAATGTAATTTAGACTGTCGAAATGCTCTGAATATAGATCATCGCCGATAGAGCGTCGATCCTCGTCTAAGGTGGGTTCGTAACCGGATAAGTCACGGAAGATCGATAGATCCGCGTATCTTTAGATCTCGAACGACAAGGCACGACCGGCAGCGGTGAGCAAGCGTGGCGACGCACTTCGTTCCTCGTAAGTCCCAATGGGATTAACATCCTTTCACCGGGATCGAAGGATCCCTACCGAGTGGAAGTATCTTAGAATCATTCGATCGTCACTCCTGTCTCCATGACGTTAGAAATAGTTGTTAGAGCATTTGGGATAAACGCTCGATGTGCGTTGGGCAAGATAACATTTCATTAAATTTTACTTCCATTACGTCAACGGCGTGTGAACAGTTAAATGATAATGTTGTTTAATCGCAGACGTCCGTTTATCTCTCGGCAATTAAAATCTTCCGACCATTCGTCAATATTGGCGTCTTTATAGCTTCTTCACGCTTTCCCACAAGCCGAATCGATTGGCATATAAAGAGGCGTGCTGTTTGCATAACGTGATGCGAGAAAACAACGTTATTCTTCGGGTTTGCGTCTGTGTTTCCTCGCGAGCACAAAAGTTACTACTATTTCACCGTTTGAATACGTAAATGCGCGCGATGTGTTCGAGCGGTTTACCGGAACCCGGGCGAAAATCAACAGCCCATTCGAAACACTTCGCTCTCTAGTATTTATGCGCGCCAGCCTCGAGCCGCTTCGATTCGCGGCGGCCCGACGAAGAGTAAGGGGGTTGGAGGCGCAAAGGGAGGTGGACCTCCCCGTGGCTTCCGCCGTTCACGATTCCGCTTCGCGATTCGCAGAGGTCGTATAACGAGCGTGGCGAAACAACGAGCGCTCGACTGTGTTTACAGCCTTGCGCGGTTGAGAATGAGAAAATATCGCGGTGGCGGTGGCGTACGAGGGGGCGGTGGTACGCCACGATTACGGAAACGCTTTGTATTTTATATCTTTTGCATTGGAACGCGCGAGCGCTCACATACGAGCCGGGGAATCCAGGAATTGCATTCTAGGGAACCAATTACTCGTAACGGTTCGCGGGACGAACACGGACGGAGTGAGTAAGAGAATCAAATGCGGGAAAAGAGAAGGGGAAGAGAGAAAGAGAGAGGTAGCGAGAGAGCGGTTCTATTTTTTTCCCCTCCTTCCCTCTCTTCTTCTACTTCTACGGTGCCCCTTTCCCGCGTCCGCGTACCTCTCGAGCACTCCTTTGTCTTTGCGGCCTTGTTTCTACCGTTCCCTCCGTATATTTCCTCCCCACATCCCGCAAGCTTCTCGAAGGGAGAGACACACGGAGAGGTAGACAGGACGAGGAGGAACGTTCTACGTACCTAACCCAACGATAAGGGACGTAATGATGATTGCTTCGAGGAAGCATTCCTGGTCGAAACGCTAACAAAGGGTGTGTACGGGGCGCACGAACACGCGTTTCGCTCGCGTTCCTAGGAGAACGCTCGTGCGCGTGTTGGTGGAGTGTGGAGGAAAGAAGGTCGTAGGCTTCGCCTCGAAAATCATCATTTCGACGATTCCACGAGCACGGGTCCCCGCTTCCCACAGTGTCTAGTTTACGCGCCGTCCACCAAATTACGGGGTTCCGGTGTACCGAGTGCGAGCGCGAGGGACAGTCAGGCTAAGAGGGAGAGAAAGATTTTCTATGCGAACGGAATAAGAAGGAGAGGCATGCGACGGCAAGAGGGGCGTTCGTGAATTCGAAGGAATTGATACACGAGAAATAGAACGGAGAAAAATCATAGGCGGAGGTAAGATTAATTAATTACGTAATTACGTCAGGTAGTGCATCCTCGAGGACTACGGGATATCCTTTCATAATTTTTACAAAACCCCAACGCATCCTTCGACACTTCGATTACGTCTAACCGATCTCGAGAAAGATCAGCCCCGCGCGCGCGCGGCAAATAAAGAAACCGGTCGCCTCTGTTTCCTCTCGCGCATCACGCACGGCCTATACTCACAGATAATATCCGAGGATTCGAAGCCCGCGTTCGTGGCAAACTTTTTATCACGCCGTCGGGCACCACCCGCCTCTTCCCGTTCCCTGTCCTCCTCTCCCATCCTTTCCGCCTCCCCTCTCCTATGTCGTAGCATTATAAGTTTTCCGCGGGTACACTCGGCCCGGTAATTTGCGACGAATAATTGCAGGGCGCAAAAAAATATGGCTGCTCAACGAGGGACATGGATGCGGTGGGAGGTGGTGCGAGGGGCTTTCGTCCTGTGGGAGCGGAGAAACGAGGAGAGAGACGGCGGAGAGCGAGAAGAGAGGAAGAAAGAACGATCGGTAAAGTTACGTACAGATGCCGAGTTTGCCAGCATGTCATTGCTGGCACCACCCCGGGCTAAGACGTGAATCGAACCTGGTATCCCTCGTCCGCCCTCCCTCGTTCTCTCTCGTCCTCCTCGATTCTACCTTCTCGTCTTTCTCGTCCTCCCCCTTTTCTTCCCGAGAGGAATAATCGTACGGACAGATGCGTAGGAGCAACTGTTTTCGCCGATTCCTCTAGGCGATCGGCAGCGCGAGTTAACCCATTTGGAAGAACGCGGCGCAGATGTTCTTATTATTTCGCGCGTGTCTATTAAAGAGGTGGGTCGTGGCGGTATCTGCATTCGGAATCAAAAGTCGTTTAATAACACCTCGTACGTACACGGTGGGAGATATCATCGCGACTGCCCATCTTTCGGGGTGCGAGAAACATCCGAGTGACAACCGTTGAACGATTTTTTCTCTCGTAATGGAATATTAAGGACGCTCGCGGTCTACGTGCCAAGTGAACGAGAAGAAGAACTCGAGAAAAGTTCGACGTGGCTACAAATATCTCGATAGATTCCTCAACCCGGATAATTAAAATAATACTTTCAGTAATCGCGAGCGTCGAAGCGCTTCCTGACTAATCAAACATAAATGTCGGCACTGAAGAAAATCGCGAGTACAGGAAATTGAGGTTCGATAAAATTGCCACCCAGGGCCATTGGTTGCAGAAGAATTCGTATCAATTAGAGTATACTCCGAGGACGGTACTAGCGGAACATGCGAAGCGCTCGTGCCACTACTCGTCCCCATCTCGTATAACGCACGCACGCACGAATACTTGCACACACGCGGAGACCCTCGAGGATACTCATACATATCGATGCACCGTGAAGGTGACGACAGGCGATTGGTTACCCTGTTCTGAAACCGAACTTCTCTATATACTTGTTAAGAGGCGCGTTATGATGTATATCGGATTGCCGACGCCAATGCTCGAGACTCGTTGTGGGGACGCGCGGGGCACCCTTCCCATTCGCTGTCGCTTTCGCGACGACTGCGAGGCCGACGACGACGACGACGACGACTAGAAGATCGGAACGGCGAGCACAACTAGCCGGGAGCTCGAGGTGCATCGGATTCACCGATGCAAAACACGAGAGCAAAATCTATTTCTACCGTTCGCCGCGCTACCGGCGCTACCACTCTGTCGTGGTAGCTCGCGCGACGCGTTGCCTCCGCTAGCATTGCTAATACACACGGCGATGCCATGCCAGTACCTTCGAGGCACCAGGGGAGCATTGCTCTCCTCGACGATATCGAGATCAAACGCCAGGAACCGGGTCAGAGGCTTCCATTAATTCTCTCCCTGCCACCACCACCACCGCCTGCTTTCGTTTGGAAGTCCACGCGAAGGCCATCGGTAAGAATGAGAAAGTCACCAGTCATCCACGAGGTACACGTCGCTAATCATCACGCGCGCGCGCTCCCATCCAAATTGATTCTCGAACGTGCACGATAAATATCGGCTGTGGCAACGGCGGCAAGCAGTTTCGACGAAACGGTGTCATTAACGATCCGTCTCGGGGATGATGGAAATTAGTCGTTAGGCGAAGAGAGTGTGCGCTTGTCTGAGAGAGAAGGCGAAAGGGGCGCGGGAGATTGAGAAGTGAGGAAGAGAAGAGAACAACTTGGCGAGACAGGAAAACGTATGTTGGCATCTCGCGCTTCGGTATCATCGCACGCTTCCCTCTTCCTTCGCCCTCTCCTTCTCTTCGAGAAAGCGCCCGGCGATCCCACCGTCACGACTTCCGTCGTGGCCATTCGAAGTGAGTCAGACGTTGGCTTTGCCGAGCGGCGAGACGTGGCCTCGCTACCGCAGAGGAGAGGAGGTTACTAGAATTCCTTAAGAAGTCCGCAAATCGGTCGGCTAATGTCGTTCTACGATTGGATACTTTTGCGACGAGTGAAAGGGCGAGAGAAAGACAGAAGATAAGAGAATGAAAAGTGGAAGGGGTGGGGTGATGAGGGACTCGTCTCGACTCGCTTCGTCACGACTTCAGCTGGCGTAAGGATGTTGCGAGAGGGTGGGAGGAGAGGGCGCGCGAACTGAGGGCGAGTCGGTCGGGAGGCGAAACGTATCCGGTTCGCCTTTGGCTCCTCTTCGACGGGAGGAGTTCGAGTTTCTGCCCCGGGAAACGTGTGCCGGGCGAAGGACGCGGGGGCGGGAGGGGAGGTGAGACGTCGGCGGATGCCTCCGGCCAGCCGCGAAATGCAACTTTAAAAGGACGGTAGACAAATGAGCCGAGCGTTCTACATAGATCCCTTCGAGGAGATTGGATCGAGTTTCTCGCGTCGTGAGAGAAAAGAGTGCCGCTAGGTTGTGGAAGAAACGTTGCTGGGGGAGAGCCTGGGGGGAAGAGGGGGAAACAGAAGAAGGAGCAGAGGAGGAAGATGGCGATGATGACGACGAAGAGTAAGAAGAAGACGATAAGGAGAAAAAATGACGGGGTAGGATGGTACGTGGCGGATGTAGGAGAAGGATGAGAAATGGATGAAGGAGAGCCGGAAGAAGACGTGGAAGAGGATCTTGAAGAAGATGACGAAGAAACGGAAAGATTCTCCCGTTTCCCTCTCGCGTTCGACCAACGCGCGAGAAAGGGAGGACCCGGTGAAAGAGGACGGGATCCTTCTCTTCTATCTTCCCTTCCTGCCCTACCCTCTTCCACGCGAGCTCCGGAATATCTGCACGGACCTAATATGCAAGAGTGATAAATCGACGGGCAAGGCCGTCGGGAATCTCGATACGAGGAGGAGATCCCCCTCTATCCTTTTGTTCTTCCCTACATCCTTTACCTCCGCGCCCTTCTTCAAACTCGTCCGATGCCGGAGGTCATTTAAACTATTGACCATCATCGTCCATCTCCTCCCTCTCGCGAGGGACTCCACGATCCGTTCCCTCCTCCCTACTTCTTGCTCGACTCGCGCGAACAGTCGCGATGCTTAACCCCGTCCTTCTTTCCCTTTTTTCATCGCGATCACCCCCAGAGAGAACCATCCAGATTTTTTCAAGACGAAGGACACTCGATGACCCCGGATACATTGCCAGTGAATGCGAAAGATGAGTCGGGAGAGGGAATCATCGCGAGCAAAGGATGCTCTTAGGTGAAATGGTCGGAAGGATTTCGGTCCTGTACTCTCAACCACCCTAATCCAACCCCAACCCAACGAAACGGGGATTTAAGCAACCTATCGTCAGGGTTACGAAGGTCCCGCGAGGATTACCAGTGGAGCGGTTTGACCTCAAGAGGATCGGAGGAGGGCTCGCGATCCTGAGTGCGCGGGCCGACGCGTTACTCACGAACCTCAGGATGAACCTTCTCGCAGGAGCCCAGGGACGTATCGCGGTAATCTTTACTTCGTGTCGCGAGTGGTGGGCAACGTGCGAGAAGCGGATGAACGATCGTCATAACGGGCTGCCGCTCGCGGGGAAGCCCCATGGAAACTGGAAAGGTGGCGAGATAAGGGGACTCCTGGATGGACCCGGAATCGCTCGCGAGCGCATGGTTCGAGCTTCTCTCGTGGGTCACGGCTGCGAGTGTAACTCGTGTAACTCGAAACGGCGAACCCGGAGCTGGCCGTTACTAAGAGGACCTCTCCGCCAGCCCCTCGTATTCTCTCCTCCTCTTTCTTTCCGCCTTTCATTCTTTCTTCCTCTCTCGCTTCCTCTCCCACCTCCCCATTTCCTCGTCCAACCTTTTCTCGCCCCTCTCTACGCCGAGCCATTCTTTTGGTCCTTCGTTCCTTCCTCCTCTCCCGACACCCCGCGCTCACCCCTCGGTTCTCAGCGGTGTGCCGTTATGTTCCACGCGAGGAAGGGCATCAGCTGGACCCGACGACGATCGAAAGCGGACGGCGAGGATGCAACGGTGACCATCGGTGACACCGAACGAACGGTCGAACAGCCTCGATCACTTACGATTACCTTGAACGCGCGAGCCTGTAAGGGACACTCCTTCGAGGACGCGCGGGGTGGAACGAGGGGACGCGCGAGAACGTTGATACGGGAAAACGGGAGAAATGGGGATTGGCGGGTAGAGGTATGGTCCGTTGGGACGGCGAGAGGAGGAATGGACGGGGAGGTTTGGAGAATGGAATGGAATGGAATGAGGAAGAAGAAACGGAGATACGCTCGTTCCCCGTCCTCGTTGTCGTCGTCGTCTTCGTGGCTCGTATCGCGGAATAAAAGATGCTTCGTGAGAGGAACGGATTGGACGGAGAAGGAGTCGGTTCCTGCTAGATGCCAGCGAGAGAAACGAGAAGTGAGAGAAAAGAGAGGGTATGAAGCCGAGGACAGCGGTGAACTTACAAACGAATAGACCGGTAGATAGACACGAGAACGGGGGTCTCTATTTCTCTTTCTCTCTTCACTTTCCTTTCTTCCTTCATTTTTCTCCTTCTCCTTCCTCTTCGGCCTATCACCCGCAACGTTTACGGGTGCTCGAGTTCTCCGGGTGAATGCAAATGAGACAACCCGAGCATCGGTTAACCACCACTGCCACCGGGGAAGACTCACGCTCGCATCCGTCCACTGTCTATCTAGAAATCGTCCTGTCCGTGTCCTGTCCACCGCGGAAGCGAGTACCGAGTAGTCGAAGAGGCCCGCGATCGGTATCCGCCCTCGTTCGATGCTCGTTCGATGCTTGTTCGAAGATATTCGCAATCTCCATGCCGATCGTCCTCGTGCGAGTAAGATTTCAGCAGATCAACATATGCTCGTCTGAAACTTGATGGTTCTGAATTTTACCATGGCGATGATATAAATTGATCCGCAAAAGTCGTGAGATTTCTGTGGAATCGGAACATTAATTTCGTTACGTCGAGATAAACACAATAGACGGATTGTTTGTCAACGGAAGGTGAAAAAGCGGATGGGGGAGGTTCGCACGCGGAAACGCCGAGCCGCGATCGCATACGCGCACAGAAAGGATACGCACCGGACAATCGAGGAAGCGAGTCGGATGCTACTCCCGCGTACAGTCCTCCTACCAACTTCGACGCACTTCGAGTGGGTACCTTAGGATCCTCCTCGCCTGCAACCTCTACCGATCCCCCCTTCGAAGAACTTTATGGCTCATGAATGAAACATGGGCCTAACCGTATATCCCCAAGTCTACGGTGTTGCAACAGTGGCATAATGTATGCCGCGATCGCGAAAAATGGTGAACCGATAAATGGAATTAAGGCGGGGACTTCGCTGTCGTCTTTGTCTTCGTTGTACACGCTCGATACCACGAAGACGAGCTAGGATGACAATGAGAATCGACGAGAATCCGCTTACGACACGATTTGCCTGGTGTCGGGTGCCGAAAGGTTACGTAAGTTCGAGCTTTCTCGATGCTGTGTATAGGCACAAGGAAACGAGACGGATCGAGTGATGCCGAAGTACCTGGCGCAACGTAAAAGGCAGAATTATTCGTAAAATCGCCAAATTTTTCTCGACGCAAGTCAAAGTATATCTCGGATCCAATAGGATTCGAAAGGGCACGGTCCTCTACATTCGGAAGTGAATGCGTCCTCTTTGCTCATAAACAGTCAATGCTTCGGCTTCTCTTTCTCCCTCGGGTTTCCTTCTTCTCCCTCCCTCTCTGTTCCGAAGATGAGGTTCGTTTAACCGCTTAATGGCAGGTCAAGTGGCAATAACGCCGCCAAATAATCATAAAAAGGAGGCTGGTAGCTGTGCGATGGAGCCCCCCGTAGAGTTCGCAGCACCGCCATAGTACCGCGTTAACATCCTACACGGCGACGACGTATCTTATTCCTTGGACCCTTCCCGCAGGCCCCTCAAGGGCGTTTAGAATTCGAGATTTCTTTTACACTCCGCTGAACACTCGAGCGAGCGAGGAATAAGCGCCGTATCCTCCAGGAAAGAGTACCTCCTCCCCCTTCTCGTTACACCCTGGGAACATTACACCTTATCTTCCACGCTGTCTTCTGCCTTCTTTATTTCGTTTGCTCCTGTAAGTAGCGTTGATACTTTCGCACCGCGAGAATACGAGATTTCCGGTTCTGTCCGATGCACGATAACCGATTCCGCGAAACGACTTCTCTCGATTTTTTCGTTCGCCTCATCCTTGGCGTCTAAATTCTCGCAGAGCCCTCGGGGTAGCACTCGTGCTTGCGCACGATAATCGTAAGAAGAGAACGCAAAGTGATGGAAAAAATTTCTTACTTCAACGCGAATTTTAATCTCGACTATAATTACGGCTTGAATCACGTCACCCCCTTGAAGAAGACCTCGACGAGAAGAAGCGAAGCAAAGCTTGGAAGGCACGGTGAACGAGCGGGCCCTGACCTCGTAGATCCCCACGGTAGCAACATGGGCCTTAAGCTTGGAACGATGTCTCGAGCCTTCTTCCCTATGCGCGTGCACCTCGAGCGACACGAGCACCTCGAAAAGACGTTCGCATGCGATAAGGTAAGACGTCGCTGGACGAAGATATTTCACTTTACAGCGTCGACGTTGAAGTCCCGTTGGACCAGCGCCTCCTCGTCTAATGAAAACCCGATGCCGCCTCATCTCGCGTTGAAAGGAGCGAATTCGACTGGTGCATCATTTAAAGTCACCTTCGAAGAACCACCGGTCCCAGTACCTAACGGTGCCTCGAGCTGTCACGCACATTCCGCGCTAGTAGATTCGACCGTTCGTTATGAGCTCGCGTATTATTCCGCGGAAGCAACCATCCTCGCTCGCTTATAGATTCGAAGCGTGGCAGGTTTTGCGTAAGCAGGAAAAGGGTAAGAGCACGGTGATCGATGATCGACGGAGACGAGAGAAAAGCAAAGAGAATCTAACGACGCAGGGGAATACCGACGAAAGAAGATCGCAGGTTCTCGTGCAATCGAGGCACTACGTACTTCGATGCACACTGTCCCGAAACGCTGATTGGCCGGGTTTAATAACCATATCGCGAATCTCTATGATTACGAGACATCGCGAGGTACACCGGCCCTGGTGGCCAATAACTGGTGATTTTTATCTCGAATTGCTTGGGTCCTCCACGGCGGTGGATCATCTCCCGGGTCAGTCTTAATTGACGAAACGTTGAACGGGGCATGGAGAGGAGGGGATCTCTCTACGGTGGGTGGGATCCGACGCTCGTCCACGGGGGAATTATTATTTTTAATAAGCCTCCTCGTTTCCACGTACCTCTCTCCCCGGTACTCTCGCCCCCTACCCTTCTCCGTACTCCCTTCCAATCCTTTTACGACATCTTCCTCGCTCCTCTTACCTCGTCAGAGCTTTTTCTTATCTCGTCGAGGGCTACTAACTCGCTCGCCGAAACCCGCGCACTGCTCGAGCATTCGTGACGAGTGTCATTACGCTGCCGTCACAGCGAGCATCCAGGGTAACCGGAGGTGGAAGTCGAGAGGAGGAGAGAAGACGAAGGGGAAGTCGATAACCGGAGGTTCGCGTGAAATGCCTTCTCGTACGAGGGACCTCGTGTCTCGCTACCCTCTAGCTAAAGAGAGAAAGAGAGAGAGAGGGGGCGGAGGGAAGAGTAGGGAGATCGGTAGAATCTTTTCTTTCTCCTGTGTCTCCCCACCCTTCACCTCCTCCCACTTTTCGTCCCACTCAATACCAACCGTCGACGGTGAAAGAGGATTCGAGAGTCCACAGAGGGGTAGGTCTATAATCATAATTTAGCCGTAATTACATTTATGACCCACTTTGCCCTCGTAAATTGTCCACGAAGATCGGGGCCCTGGTCATCGTTATTACGCGCCTTGGATACCACGGAAAGATACCCTTCGCTTCGTCTCCGACCCTTTTTCCTCTCATCTACCTCTCGGCCTCCCTCGCCCTCCCTTCCTCCGACACATTGCCCAGGATCCCGTCAGCCTCGTCCCCATCGTCCTCAACGCCGTCGTCGTTGTCGTCCTCCTTTCGAGGGTGCGGTTATTAAGATCGTGATTGGAAGAGGCGAACGGATCCGCTCGAGCGAGCGAGGAAACGGGTGTTTCAGCCGTACCGACTAATCGAGAGAGCAGTGATAATCCGAATTCGAGGAAAGCGATCGGTAAAATCCTTGCCCTCCCACTTTCGAGTCGCTTGGGTGTGCGAAAATACAAGACCTTAAATTCTCGACGAGAAATTCCTTTTATTCGAATTACCTTTTAACGAGATCAATTTTAATCCTTTTCAGGGCCACTTGAACGGCGTACGATGGGAACTGAAAAGCTACTTCACTAGGTACACACAATTGGTATCACTACTCCGAGACAATTTGCGCGAGATAACATCGGGAGCATCGTTTATCCGCACGGAAATGTCATCTTAACTCGTCGTTAGCGCATCGTAAAACCCGTGTGACGCGGGGCACCTCTTCTTTCCCGAGAACGGAAGCGACGAAGGTGGAGGGCGAGCGATCAGGAAATTGGACTCGCGTCTCCTAGAGAGGGGAGAAAGCGGTGGGGAGAAGGAGGGGAGGGGGTTGGGCAAAGCGACGACACTTGGCAAAGGTAGCTCCGAAGGCTCAGGGTTGCGCGCTCGGTGAATTCGTCGGTCGTGCCGGAAACGCGGTGGGGGCCCCGTCGTGTTTTCGTGGAGGGCAAAACGAAGGTAGGTAGGAGTGGACGCATTCCAGCCTCGATGAGACCGAGGCCCCATTGGCTCCTGGGACGCGGAGCGTCACACCGGTTGGCCGCCTTAATAATATGGTACGGTAGGCCAGGCAGCACCGTTGACTACCATCGTCTTTCCCTGCCTTCTACTACCAGCCTACCATTCTGCCCCTGCGCGTCCTTCCTCTCCACCTTCGGACACGCGTTTCGCGATTCACCTACCACCCGAGGTCGTGAGGGAGCGCGAGCTACGTGCGTCCACTCGTGCGCCGCGTGTGCTCTCGTTAAAAGCTTCACGAAGGTACTTTTCAATTGCGGCTGACCTTGCCGATAGACTGTGAAACGGATAATTATATGTCGTTAGAGGGGAGCGCCATTCTTGGACGAGTAGTTGAACGAAGTGTAAAAATTTTGAAGATGATTGATCTCGTTTGCTCGTTCCCGAGACCAAAATTAATAATAATGATCGAGTCGATAAATTCATGCGAGTGTGTCCGTTCCATCGACGGGCTTCGTTTCTTGGAACTCGATAAACAGGATGAGAGGAACTTCTTGGCGGAAAGGGAATTCGAGATACAGCTTCGCATAATTGCATCGTTTTACGAAGAGAAAGTGCGAGGAAAGCATTAGCCACACAATTGCCACTTCCGTTGTCCTCCGTCGTGTATCGCTGCTTTCGTCGCTCGCTTCTACCGCCGAACGACGAGCTCGCGCAAATTTTGGTACAGCGACTTATGATTAGTTCGGGAGCGGAACCTGCCATTACGTATATCACCGTCTTTCGCGCATTTGGGCCGAAGGCTTCCGCGTAGCGCCACACGCTGCTCTCATGACGCTCTCGTGCAGGTAGGGCGCGCGCGGATACACATTTGGCCACTGCCAAGGCATAAATAATGCCGGGCTGCCGCGTGCCAATTTTGCACGAGCCCCGGTAAAGCTCTCCCTTCTCGTCTCCATCTCCGTTTCTCTCTTCTTCTCTCCTTCAATCTCTTGTCCAATTACAAGGCAGCTCCGCATAGATGCGCGATCAATCTTCGCGCGGGAGCTTCGACACTTGTTCGCCCGCTTGTGGAAAGTTCGTTAAAAGAGGGATGTGAGTGAAGCGTACGAGAGAGAGAGGGAGGAAGCAGACTAGAGAAAAAGAGAAGGAGATACAGGGGTATTGCGAGTTCTACGTATTGAATTGTTAACTAACCTCGTCGTTATTCACCGACGAGTTCTTCATTATAGCCTCATCACGAGCTGTCGAAGTATTACCTCGTTATCTTTACCCTCACCCTCCTTCGCTTCCTTTTTTATCTCTTCCGACGTCAGATAGACCATCATTACCGAAACCGCTGGCTGTGCCCCTGCGCATTGCTCCAACGTTATTAACGAACCGACTATTCGTTCTGCGAATTAACCGTTCCCCTTTCGTACATCTATTAAGTATATTTATCTTTTAGATTCGGTGCTAGTTTCTTCGACGATTGATAATCGCGAAAAATATTGTTTATTTTTACGTAAGCTGTAGTAGGAAAATTTGAAAAGTGAAAATAAACAAATCACGAGTTGTACGAAAAAACTTACTGGAGAAGTCTACTAAACAGTGGATACAGCCGTGGAGATCGAACAGACACCTATGTCTCTCCAGGTTCGTGGAATATCGTCAGGTTTTGTCGTCTCACGTTGGAATGCGCAGGGACCACAAATGCACCGTGAAAACTCATCTTACACGTTGCGGTAAATAGAGATAGACTGACACCAAGGCGGAAATAAGGTCCAACGAGTACGCAGAGTGTGGCGATTGTCACGTCCGACGATGGTTACATCGGGGCGTAAAAAGGGAAATCAATCGCCGGCGAGGATTATCGCGACGGAACTCCTCGTTCTCCTTGCCCAACCGTGTCCCTCCCACCAGATCCAGCACCACCGCATGCCTCCTTGCTGGTAGGATCTGCGGTGTAACCTCATTTCCTGTACCCGATGCGTTTCGATCGCTCGCAATACGCTTCACCTTCTCCCCTCAATCAACCTTCTGCTTCTCTCTCCTTCTCTTGTACTCCTCGTCACTCGTGGCTAAACAACAACAAGCGCATTGTACAGTCTAATCGGCAAATATTCTCTACCCGAGAACGAACGTAAATACGTCAGACGACACCGCGATTGAGTGATCAAGATCCTAAAGAAGGGAGCAAGAAAAAGAGTCATCGCGGAAGAACTGCGACAAGAGAGAGGGGAAGGGGAGGGGAGGGTGAGGAAACGAGAAAGCGTCTGCACGTAGCTATCTCACTACTTGTCGCTGAACGGCATCGAATGTAGACGTTATACGGTAAACGCGGTAGATGGGGGCACCGTAGACGGGTGCAGATAGGCGGGCTGGACACCACCAAGAGGACGAAGGCGTTTGGTATACTGTACACGTGTCGTTACTTCTCCAAGAACAATCGAAGGCGACAGGGAAGATATTGCGTACAGCCACGAATTTCGTGTCGGCGAGTGGCGGATAAGAGCGGAGAGAGAGAGCGAGAGAGAGAAAGATGGGACGAGAGACGGAGAGCGAAGTATTGCGATTTCAGAGAGCCACGGGTAGCTCAACATTTTCTCCGGTAGGCTCGCCGACTCGAGCTGCTGCTCGCGCGTGAAACTAAGGAGTAAAAGGGCAGTTACAAATGCACCTACCGGCGAGGCGCACCGATCTACGCGCGGAGCGGACATTTGCCCTCCCCTTTGCGCGCGTGTACTCCATGCTAACAAATCGTCCGTCGGCACGGCGTGTAACCTGCCTGCCATTGTAGCAGTCCTCGTCGCGTCGAGTGCTTGCCGAAGCGCGGTAATGGTAGACAGGTTATCAGCCGCCAGTCGGTACCGGGGAGGAGAGGATAGGATTACGTAACGACCTCGGAGTCGCTTGTGTGGTGCTTCGCAGGGGTCTGCTCGCTTGGGAGAGACCTCGAGCATCTAAGCGACTCTCTCCTTCGTCGCTGGTTGCTGATGTTGATACTGATGGTGGTGGCCTCCGAACCGTGTGGATCTATGCGCGTCGGTGGCAGATGATATCGCCTCTGTCGTCGGAAGCGGAGGACAAGGACGAGGTTAGAGGAGCGCGCGGAGTCGGGGCATTATGTGTCGTGCGAGGCGTAGTCGCGCGCCAACGACGCTCTTTTCTTTCTTATTTCAATAGCAACTTTGGCAAATAACAATCCAATTACCAATACTTTATTCCACGAGGAGAACGAGGAAGCCGCGAGTTACGAGACACGCAATAATGACTCGATGAGTAACAATCGATTGCCCCCCTACGACGACGTGGGGCATCTTTCGAGTAATTTCGTTCGGTAGGATCGCAATAATTTGACGATCGCCTCTTTCGGTCCTCATCGAAGCTCGCAATTAAAGCACCACCTGCAGCATCTTAAGCTACGTAAAGGCGAGCGAATCGAGGGGGAAAGGAGGCACGGATTATTTGCAATGTTCTGGCAATTTTGTTGCGCGAGCTTCGACGACGACGGTGGGAGCACCGAATATATTCGCGTGAGAATCTCATTATGACGATCCTGCCCGAGGGAGAAGGAGGTAGCGAGGGGCCGATACGAGCGTCTTGCAATCTTCTCTTATTCGCCCGGCGCGTTTTTTTCGAAGCGCCGATCGCCTCGTGCGATTCTCCAGAAAAGAAATGAGGGCTGGAGAAAAAAGACTTGAGCACGAGAGCGAAAACGGAGAGCGAGAAAGAAGGGACTCAAGTTTGCGGGCGATTGGACGTTTGACCGAGCGAACGTGATACTGTTGCGCGACGGGGTGGCGGAGGGAAGATGGCAGAGGAGCCGGAGAAGAGGGAAGGTGAATGGTAGAAACGCTATCATTACCACGTTGCAACGGCCCGTGCGGCTTTCCAATTAACTTAGCGCAGGATCATCCTTCTCATACAATGTATACAATCGCGCACGACCACCGACGTTTGCCCCTTCCTCGCTCGAAGAAATCGTCTTGGCCGTCGCCACCGTTGGCCGCTACCGACGCCACCGCTTGCCATCCTGCTAGCGTGATTTTCGGTTACCCGTGCGATCTCATCAACTCTTGGCAAGAGAAAGGAGAATGAGAGAGCAAGTGAGAGAAAGTGACTGAGAGAGAGAGGGAGAGAGAGAGAGAGAGAGAGCGCTTCGAAACAACAGCGTGACGGGAATAAACGCGAAAGGATACGTATCCGAGTGCCTATTATTAGCAGGATGCGCGTACACCGTCAGCCAGGAGTCGGCAGGACTCTTCGGGTAGAACGTAGAATGGGGTGTACAGGAAACTCGTTGCGGTCCTCTCCCTTCTATCGCCCTCATCCTGCTAAAGGGTATCATCCCGACATCATCATGGTCGCGTACATTGTACGCTACCAGAAACGAAAGGCCGAGAAGGGTAGAGAAGGGTGGAGAGAGGAGAAGTGCTCGAAGGGGAAGTGGGGAGGAGTTTTGCGTGGCCGATGGCCGTTCCAATAAAATCGTAACGGCAGACAATTTTCGGTTACGCGTGATCTCATTAACTTGCCCGTCCAGGCCGCCCCCTTGCGCCCCACCATCCTCTTCACTTCTCTCGCTCGTTCTCTCCTTTTCCTTCACGCTCAGCCTCTCCCTCCGACCTTCCATTCTCCACCCCACCTCCTTCTTCCTTTTGCCCTCACCCCTCGCTCCCCTCAATAGTTATCGCCCTTGCCCCTCTCCGCCAGTCGACTTAACTGCTCTCCGAGCTCGTCGAAAGGGGAGGACGAGGGAGGAGGACGATCATTATTTTAAATTCGCTCCAAATATTATTACAAAAAGTGTATATTACATCTTGCGGTAGTTCCCTCGAGTCTGCTCCCCCTTACCCCCGATGTCCACGGCGAGCTTTTACCTTCGGTCGTTCCACGCCATGGCGTCCGAGGCTTCGTCGATGTAAAGAGAAGCGTCTGTGGCGGTGCGCGCTCGCGCGGTCGCGCAACTGCGTGCCCATTCGACGCTTACCATGGCGCGAGCGTGTTGGTGCGCTTGCTCTCCTCGCATGGCAGCCGCCAACGATCATCGTCGAGCGGTACCGACCGGCGTACCACCCTGCCCACGATGATCGGAGGGATGCGCCTTGGTGGGGGGGGGGGGACACGAGTAATTTTCGACGGGAGGAGGAAAGGGAGGAGGAAGCCGAAGGAGGAGGAAGAGGTGGATGGAAGGAAAGGTCGGAGAGACTGTGGCGATGGCAACGGAGCGTTACGCAGGTAAAATGGCGGGTGCGCGGGAACGCGGTGCTGTACTTGTTAGTTGGAGAAACGCGAGGAATAATGTTGGGAATGGCGGACAATTCGCAAAGGAGGAGCAGAAATCCGACGGAAGAGTCCGCACGAAGGGGCGTGAAACGTGGGGCAAGACGAAGGTAGAAAGTTTAGGGAACTTCCCGTGAAGTACGAGAAGAAGGACGAAAAGGAGGGATGAAGTTGCCGCGATGGCGACGACTCTGCCTCCGTGGTAATGGAGGTTGACGAGGAGGCAGACTGAGGACGGGACTTAAAAATGAAGTAATACGATGAAAGTATGCTCGGCGATTTTTAAGGGAGGTGGGGCCGGCTGATATGACGCGCTTTCGAGGACTCTTACGACGGTTGCACGCGCGTCCTCGAGCGGAGAAGACGTGAGAGCGCGAGGGTGCCACCGGCATGCCACAAACCTAATGTCGGGTGGAAGCGAGCAAGGTAGCAGGCAGATCCGCCTCGCTCGATCCAGCAGCGTAAAGATGGTCGTCCGAGATAGCGTAAAGTTAATAACGGACGTGGTAGTGGTAGAATGAAGTTGCGAGCGTGTATTACCGTCGTGGAGTATGCGCGCGCGGAAATACCGGGACGATCAAAAGCTACTGGCGCATTTTTTTCCACGCCTAGCAATGAAACGCACCAGTCTTCGCCCTCCCTCGCGAAGGAGGCGCGAGGAGTTCGCTTCGTCAGGGACTTAACGAGTAGAAGAAGAAGATCAGCGCGTAATGGTGAAGAAGGAGGTGCGCTGCCTCCCGAGTAGGCGCACTTTAATTAACGATATTAGTCTCCTTCTCCCTGCCCCTCGCGTTGCCCCGACGAAACGGCTACAAACTAAGCGTGGTAAGCTCGGTTATCGTCTGGATCGACGGAAAACTATAAACGGCAACCGGGAAGGGAGCGTGCGAGGAGTCGAAAAGATTCCATCGCTGGAGGCGGCGTTCTCAACCCGGTTCGACGGGACCACTCGCGAGGAAAACTTCGTCGCTCTTCTAGCAAGTCCCCCCCTCCCTCTCTCTCTTTCTCTCTCAGATCTCTCATCGTTTTCCCTCTTCTGCATCTTCCGCATTCTCACCCTCTCTCGCTCGGATCTCCTCCAACTCCACCCTTACCTTCTTCTCTTTTTCTATCTCTCTCCCTCCTTTCCTTTTCTCCTTCTTCGCCTTTAATTATTCCTCGGACATTTCTCGCTGATCGGAAGACATAAATCGCCATCCTCGCCCCCTCTCCTCCTTTTTCTCCTCCTCCTTCGATTGCTCGTGTTGCTCGTACGCACACGATTAAACGCAATGCTGCGGCGGCTTCACCACCCTACCATGGTACCGCCAGTGATAGCAGCACGCATACCCGTATCGTAAGCGCCGATGATATCCGACGAGGCAACGTCGAAGACAATGACACCGTGCTGCGAGACGAGTGGAGAAAAATCAAATGACTCGAACCGGATGATTCTCTCTGCCTCGCTTCCTGTCACGCGCTGTCGATTTTCTCCCTTTTTGCAAGATGCTCGACGCGGTTGGCACGCACGTATGATTCATCTGTCATCGATAACCCACGATACCCCACGCTGCACCGTGAGTATCTCCCGCGTCTACTCCTCTTCCTTCTTCTCCTCACCCCTCACCGCATAATACGAGAATCCGTTCTCACGCATCCTCGCACGAATGACGGGGTTTGCGTGTGACACGCGTGCGCACCCCCGTCGAGCGATGCCTCCGCTGCTCGCTCGAGCGTCACGGCGAGCGCGCACGATTCCACGGCGTGGAATCGAAAGTCGCTACCACTGCGTGGTATTACGTCGGATTGGGAAAGAGCGTGTGCCCACTTAGTGTACGTGCTGTACATGGTATTACCTGTTGCACGAAGCTTAAACGAGATCTGTAACCACCCGTCGTGGATTCCTAACCAGGTTGGCAGGCCCTCGGTACTCGCCAACGAGTGTTCGTAGATACTCCTAGTTAGTACTGGTAGGACACGTGGTCGTAGCAAAGAAATGAAGGATGGATTCGAATCGTTGCGCGTCCGACGATCCACGGGGAGGATCGTGTCGTGGGTCTTTGATTTGCCAGTCAGCAGACAAGTGGTATAAAGAGAACGTCCCGGTGAGTGGAGTGTCAGCTTGCAGGTTATTAATGGACTAAGTACGATGACAGTAGTGGCTCGCTTGGAACCAGTGCTGCTGAACAATAAGATTAAAATACATCGTACGGGGTGAAGTATGCAGAAGGAAAGAGAAAATGCGTCTTACCGCGAATACATTTCCAGTCCTTTGATTTACAGTTACAGGTCGCAACTTTAACTCTTATCGGAGAGTGCGTTTTTAACGACTTTACCAAATGGTCAGAGCCTCGGACGACAAAGACGATTGATAACGTTTCGTGTATGACCATCGAGGAGGACATTCGTGTATACATGACGTCTCGCTCTTTCGTTTCCTTTCTCTCTTTCGTCATCTCCTCTGCTCTCTCTTGCACAGGTTGATTTCACTCACGCGAGCACCCACGGGGTTACCTATCGACATCGCGAGACGATCTGACCATCGGGATGACGGAGCGCATAGTTTCGCTTCTCGCGGCTGTGTTCGTCACCCGAGCGCACTTACATCATCGCGCTTCCTCCGCTTACCTCGTCGCCGTAAGTGCGAGAAGGAGAGCGTGACGGGTGTGAGCGCGTGCGAGTGTCACACGTGCCGCGCATGCTTTCGACGCCAGCGAGCGAGTGCGTCGACGCTGCTGTGACGAGTTTTCGTGCCTCCCCCCCGTCGAGGACAATGAAACCGTTCTTTGGCTCCGTACGTTCCTCTTAACCTTCTGATCGTAACGATTCCTCTCGAATGACTTCGTCGAAACGATCTTCGAAGTGAACCGACTGTTCGAGGAGTGAGCGAAGAAATGAGAAGCGAAAGGGCAAGCTTTGTGCGCAACGAGGGCACACCTGCGGAGGGAGAGGAATCTAAGGATCCAGATGATCGGTGACGTTGAGAGTTCAGAGATAACAAGGGCTAGTAATGGTGTTTAGATGAGAAAGAAGTCAATGCCTACTTCGATTGAGCAATGGAATTGTTCGTCGCGTTGAGAATTTCCGATGTCAAGAAACGACGCTGGTGAGAGTTTTAAAACTCAGTGCTACATGGAAGCCATCGATGTAGGATCGCTATTCGGGTTCGCCGGTTGTTTACAGCCGAAGTGCCCAGTTTCTGCGATCGCTCCTAGGTGACGAGATTAGGTCGTGAGAGCGCAACCAGTGGTGCACCTGAGAGAGTCTGTTATGGTGCCCTCGTCTCGAGGTGTCGGATGAAGAATGTACGTATGTACCCCGAGGAAAGGAATGGGGATAGGTGTCGGGTGTCTTAGATGGCAAAAAGCAGTTGTCGAGCCAGAGGAGATTTCCAGTACTGGCGCCGAATGGTCGAGCAGCAGTTTGTATAATGAAACGGTCGGAGAAAGTCAAAGCGGGTATGATGTATGTGAGAGAGCGAGATAAAAGATACTTCTGGCCAACATTGCGCGTCGAGAGTTCACGGATGTTTTACCGAGCGAAATAACGGTGAATCTGCATCTTTGAAAAATTTCAACCTCGTACGATTTATCCTCCGATGAATTATCTCACGACGACAAACGGCCCAGCACGCGTTCCTCATTGGAAACGATTTGTCTAGCGATCGGTTCTCCCTTTTCATCACTGGAACCCCCCTGCTTACCGAACAAGCACCCAATGAGTAATTCTGTCCGACGAGGATTGACAAATTAAGTCGAATAGCTCGCGCACCGCGGGAGAACGACGTAGGCACGTAACGATCTGGGATTTTACGTAATGCGGCCATTCAATTGGCCGGCAATGACGCGCGAAAATCGATCGCGGATAGTTACGCAGAAGGTGTTAAGACACACAGTAGTCGAACGCGCGAAGGGACCGGTTTACATTCCTGGCGGACAGCCGATCGACGCAGTCGGTGTACACCGTTGAGGTGAGCTGCTGCTCGGTGAGCAACACTCGTTCATTCCTCGTAGCGAGCACTTTCGTTCGCGTTGTCGTTCACGATGACTTTTTAGTGCGACCAGCCGCTGAACGTTCAAGTACCTAAGTAAGTACACCCTTTGACAACGATCGCGTTCGCTCCTTGCCTCGTAACTTTCCTACTACGCGACTCTTTGTCCATTCAATCCGGTAAAGCGTTGTTTGTTCGTTGAATTGCAACGGCACCTGTGCAATTGGTAGCTAAAAGAAAACGGCACGGTAAACGGAGGGATGGACGTCTCTGAGTAACAAAGTGACACCGTTGCCATCGGAGTCTGTAACGTAGTCGATGGGATTGGTGTTAGGAAAATCGAAGCAGGAGCGTGTAAAGTACGCGTGTGCAAGTCGAACGCGTCAGGTCGAACACGATCGCGCCGGTGCGGCCAGTTTATAGACAGACGGACAGACCAAAAGCAACGCGGCCACCGCGGTCAGTACCGACAGTACGCAATTATCGTAGTAACAAATAGCTGTTGATTGTACAGCAACGGGCACGGTTTAGTGCCTCTAATCGTGGGGTCAAGCTTTCAAGAGCGAGCGGCCCTGGTGCCGCGTAATTTATAACGTCACAATCATCGGCGGATGATACCTTCGTGTTACTGACCCAACCTACCCCCTAGCCTCTTCCCTCGCTTCATCCCTACTCGGAACAAATGAAATTAATTGATTTAGCCTCCAGTGTGAAGGATCGCCCCCGTGGGTTCCTCGCCCGTGCACCTTACGGAGTTCCTCGTTCGATCGATTGTCCTTCGCGAGAACACCTTCAGTGCTTCTTCCGAAATTTCTCCTAGAGGAGCGACCTCTAGATTTTCGTAGTATGTATGAAATTGATCGCGAACTACCGTGCAAAGTAGCGTCACTTACGAAGCACTGTCACGAGTCTTGGACATCTTTTTACTCTGCGAATCGGCAACAAGCCGCGGAACGTGGAATGTGAGCACTTTAACGGGGAAACGGCAAGTCGTTGAAGTTACGAGCCACGGTAGACGCAATAAGGGTTCAAATGAAGAAGGAAATGGGCAATGCGAGCACAATGACCTCGACCATCCACGAGGCGAGATTCGGTAGTAGACCCTCTTTCGAGTCTTTTCCACTGCTCCTCCCTCCACTCCTTGTTCACTGTTCTTTCACTACCAAAAGGTCACCGATGTTATGTCTGATCGCGGGCCCTATAAATACGGCGACCCTTCCGCGCCCTCTTCTCGCCTTCTCTTCAAGCGCTTTTGTTCTGCGTGCTTCTACGATCTCCAATTTCTCGCGTTCCCGTCGTCCCCACCCTACGGACAGTTGGAAAAAAATCCACTTACGCGAGTAACGTTGAATATCCTCCCCGATTCTTGAAGAATCGATTCGCACAAGAAACAAGTGGAAGGTTGACGAGACGAAGGGATGAGAAGAGGCGGAGAGAAAGAGCCGTGACGAGAGAAAGGAGGGGTGGAGATGGTAAGAGAAAGAAAGCGAGAGAGAGAGGCAGAAAGAGAAATATGTAGAGAGAGAAAGGAAGAGAGAAAGAGAGAGTCGAGGAGGCTCGAGATTCAATTACGATCGATCGGTCGCTTCGGCCCCGGACGAATAGTGTCCGCCTGCGAGATAAGGCCCTAAGAGAGGAGTCCCTCTTACGCGCTTCCTGGTGATGAAAGCTATTAGTCCCGACCAAGCTCCACGGGCTCGTCTTCTTGTTGCCTTCGCTCTCACCCTTTATTCCTCCCTCCCTCCCAATGCACGTTGTTACGTTTCGTTCCTCACAACAAACGAATGAAAAGACGGACGAACGGGCGGACGTTTTATCCTCGCACAATCTCAGCCACGAGGAAAAGAAGCGAGAGGGATTTGCATTCGCAAAGCAGTAATAATTTGTTTCTGCAGCGACGAGAGGATCGCAACGAGACGATAGGGATGGAGGAGGTGGAGAAGGAGGCAGAACTTCGAGAGCGAAGCTTTCAGCGGCCGCGTGGAATTATGCGCTCGAAGTTACCGCTGTGACCTTTGGTATTTAATTTCCTCGCGCGAGGGCTCCTCGGGAGGATGAACGCGACGACGAGATTCGCCTCGTCACGCGGGCACCACCGAAGAACCTTGCCACGAGTGGAGAGTTCTCGTAGGAAGGGAGACGATAGCCCACGACGACAAAATTTAGATCGATCCCGTCGCGGCTTATTAATTCTGTGTGAATAGACTCTATACCTCCGAGGTAGGGGCTAGATAAGATCAGACACGAAATAATGAATGGAAAAGCGATACCTCGGTCTGTCCATCCTCCCTCTCCTCGTCCTTCCTCCTCTCCTTCGTTCCTTTCTCTTCCTCAGCTTCCTGCCCCTTGGCGAGGCAGCGAAAGCGACCGATGGAAAAGCTGAACGTGCCTGTCACTCCTCCCGCCTTTCTTCCCTTCTTTCTTCGCCGAGGGCGCGAGAACGAAAGGCGTGGGTGGAAGGGGACGGAGGAGAAGGACGCACCGAAAATTTCGAGCGAGGGAGCAAGCAGCGGATCGATCACCCGAGCACATCGATATCGGGGGAATGACACCGAGGAACGAGTCTATTAGGCGGTCGATAACCACCGGGGCCACGTTCCTCGCGAGACGCAGCCCCTATCATCGGGCCCCATCAACATTCCTTATCGACGCGATAATAATTTATTACCTTGTCCCTCGTTCCGGCGTTCCGTAGGGACGTAGTGTTCAACCGCGTTAGGTGGAATATGGTGGCCGTGCTTGGAAGGGGAAGAGACGAAGAGGAAAGGATCGTGGAGGAGGTGGAAGGATCGAAACGGTGGAACCTCTTGCGAGGATCAAGCGCGGGAACGCGCGCAAGGTTGGGAAGGTAACGGAAGATCGATAGGGAGCGATAGCTTCGATCGTCCACTTCCGGTCGTCTATAAACAAATGCGCGGTTATCGGCTACCCTTTCTCTATTTCTCCGGCCTATTCTCCAATCACCCTCTCCTTCTCCGCATTACAACCTCCGCGCGACAACGGAACACGATGAAATCACGATAATAGGACCAATGTGTACATCCCGTTCCCGTGACCGTGGCCGCAAAGATGGCCACGCGCGATACGATCATCGACAGGTTGTGACAGCCTATCCCGTAACGGAAAAGCCGTTAAACGTCGTTGGTGCCCAACCACTGACGTAACCCTAACCGAAGGACTCTCGCATTAATGAGACGTAACATTGTGGAGAAGAGGGTTGCGGGACGAGATGAACGCAGGAGGGTAGGGCGGAGGGACGCGCGAAGGGAAGGAAAAAGGAAAGGGTGGAAAAGAGAAGAAGCGTCGTCTCATCCCGATAATCATCGATGCATGCTGAAACGGCCGGAGGTCGTCACCGACAGAGGTGGAGAACGCGAGTTAAGGCCGGGCGCGCCTCATCTTCGTAAATCGACTCTTCTCGACGTTCACTCCCAGCCCCATTTCAATATCCTCGGCTCCGTAAAAGCAATCGCTGATTCACGGTGTAACGATCCAGGTGTATGAGGTTTGCACCTTGCCGGGGCCTCACGCGTCGGATACGTACCGAAAGGAAAATGGTGACCCACCGAGGAATCGTCAGTCGGAAATCGCGACGCCGAAGTAGCCAATTTATTTCGTGGAATCGTTCCACGAATCGTTTTCAAGATCGAACAATTTCGACGATCCACGTCCGCCGAACGATTTCACCCATTACCTCGTGCTGAAGTGATTTCGTGGAATCGCCAAATCGATTCTACGTACGAGGAAAAAGTGGCGAGAATAACGAGTGCGAGCCGAGATGACGAAATCCTTCGATTTTGCGCAATACCTTCTGAGCGACAATGCCCTCGCATTTGACTTTCCAATATTTCAATTATCTCGAATCCCACCGCTAGCGTCGCGCGTCCATTCAACATGTAAATTAATTCCACGCAGCGAAGTGTATCTATGCGATAAGGGACACTCGTACGGCTCGACACTCTAGTGCTCGCTTTATCTAGAAATCACGATCGCGAGAAGCATTTTTCATCTCTCCCTAGTCCCCGGCGCCTATTTGTCGTGTAAGCCGCACTAATGCCTCGTAAATCGGAGTAATTGGGAAAGTCACACTTCTGGGTGCCCAGCGGTGCGTTACTGGTTCTCAACAGTGAACAGAAGTTGAAGTGCAGCCTGGAGAACGGTGAAGACTTCGATGATTTATTTACGAGCATCGGAATGACTAGCGTTCCCCTTCTCGAGGCCTCCTTTCGCCGGAGATTCATCGGGCGCTAACGAATCGGTCGTAAAATCTCGAAAACAAATTGACTCCTTCGCTCGATGGCAGACGTCTCGGACTCGCGCTTCCCGTAACTCCACGCTCCTCATTTCTCAGTGGCTTCCTTTATCGATCTTTCAACGCGAATTAAACGTGGCGCGAAACGAGAAGTCCGAGTCCTGTCGGAGCTTACTACGAGATCGACTTTACTATCGTCGCCTGTCGTAATAATTTTCTTTATCCTTCTACTCGTCGCATTTCATTCTCAGCGGTGACGCGACAGAGTAACAGGCATACCGATCTCACGAATATACAGGATTATTAGGTGAACCCTCGATGCGCGACCGTGGAGGGTGGAAGGACTTTTCCTCTTCTTCGATTTTCCATTCCGTCCTTCCCTTTCTCTCTTCGATCAGCTTGGTTCCCTCCTCGCTCGTTCAACAAAAACTTTAATCGTGGCTCCCAGACCGTAGAGGCTTTCTTTCTCTCTCTCTCTCTCTCTCTTTCCCCTTTTTCTCTCTTCTTTCCGCACTTGACCGAAGCCAGGGCTCCTCTCGAGCCAGGAGCACGCCCGACCGCCTACTGCCCCGCGAAGCGAGTAACGACGAGGGCGACCAAAAAATCGCTACCTGATTGTTTTACGTCCGACCGCAGAGAGGCAATTCGAGGGAGCGACGAGGAGAAGAACTCTCAATGCCCCAGGCTGGAATCGCGGCGGTGGTGCAGGGGAGGAGAGACGAAGGTGACTTCATGGATTCAGATAATCTGGGTTGTTGAAGGCTTCCCGTTTATCGCTCGTTGGGAAGCAAACAAGGCGGACTCCTCCGCGTTGTTCTCCGCACGACGACTTCGTGACAAGATCGTCGAATAAAAAGGACGTATCTGCCTTGGTAACATTCATTTTCCGCATTCCGTGTATTCACTCGTTGATGTGCATGGGGCCACAGAAGGAAGCAATTTACATTTTTCGTTTCGGTGGGTTCGCGGGAGAAACATCGCGCGGGCGCGGTAAGCGGACGCGAGGGGCAAGCGAAGGGCTAGGGGTGGAAGATTCTTCTTCCTCCGGTGCCCTTCGGTGGTACGCCTCGACGTTGCTGCCGCTCGTCCTTTAAGTTGACCGCAAAATTAGCGGCGAGCAAGCCTCCCGCTAGTACAACCTCTCCGGGTGAGATAAAATAACATCCTTTCTCGAAGTTGCACCAGTCGAGGCCAGGCGGGGTGGCGTTGGACGAATGCCATTTGCCAGGCGGACGCAATCCCTATTACTCTCGACTAGCGAGACGGTTTTACCCGGCGAGGGATATGCTTGTCGGTATAGTTTCGTTTGCTTCTCGCCTCGATGATTTCAGATAACCAGTCGACGAGATTTCTTTGCCGGATGAATTCGTTCCGATTGGATGACGGATGGGATACAATCAAGGGCACAAAAGTGGAGTGTCCTTGAATCGTTTGTAGAAAGAAAAGACAAATTTCGAGGGTAATCCCAATTTTTAATGCCTCCTTTTCTAATTTATTTCTCCGGGTTAACCCGAGTGCATCGAAGAACCTTCTCTGTCTGTGTTCCAGAAACGGATTACTAGGACGCGTCGTTACCGATACATCGCGAGAATCGACCCTTGTTCCATGACCGCGTTTATTAGGAGGATTAATTAGACCTTCCTGCGTCCTTATCCCCTTCCTTCTTCTCCTGTACTCCTCCTGTTGGGCGAGCGTGGAGAGCGCGTAATCGGTAACCGTCGGCGCCGTTACCAAATCGGGCGGCACAGTTTCTTCTGGGCGCGCCCTAAAGGTGGCCGTGTAGGAGGCGAAGGGGTCGTAGCGTAAGAACAAGATATTCAACCTCGAGTCACGTCCTCGTGGTACATGCGAAATGGTCGGCAGGACTTGCCGTTTCGTGGTGTTAGACGAGGTCGTGCTCCTTCAGGCGCTAACGAAGGCCCACCCCTTCGCGCCCCCACCCTAATCGAAGAACGAAAGAGATGGAAGATGAGAGAAGGATAGGGAGAGAAAGAGAACTTCTCCGTGTCGCTCCTGGCGGGGCCTTGGTAAATGTAAATTGATCGGAGCAACGTTCATTAATTAGTCGCGAAGTGGTGTGTCCCTGGCTGGCGCTCTCCTTCGACCCCTTCTTCACTTCCCCAAGCTCTTGCCGCTTATTCCGTCCTATTCCTTTTCTTTTAAACGGATCCTCCTTAGCGACAAAGGACACAAACATCTTTTTAAGTTTCCAGAGACGTTTGAAACGAAGATACGCAACCGCAAGGATCCTCTATCCGCGAGGATTCTCGTCATATTAAACCGAGCGTGCATTAGAATTCTCCTACAGGTACCAGTCGCTAAAAGTCCCGTCCCCAGGAAGAACGGCGGGCCCCTCTAATTTGACAAGACCCAAACGAGATTTTCTCTAGCCGCTATTTCGATCGGCGCGGTTCGCTCGAAGGACGCCATTGCCACAACGGTCCACGTGGCTCTACCTTCGAGGCAATCGTCTATAAATTACGATGATATATACGCGCGCGCGCACGCTCCCGCACTCTCCTCTCGCCGCGTCCGGTGAAGAGCGAATTTATAGACTTTCGTCGCCGCGGGTCCCGACGCGGGCCCGAGCGGGACGAAATTATCAGCTCGGAATGAAGATTCTCCGAGGGCGCACGCACATTGTCCTTCGCTTCCTTCTCCATCTCCTCTCACCCCTGCACCTCCCCCTTCTCAGCCTCCTCTCGCCCCTCCAACTCCTCCATTCGACTTTTTCTCGCAGCGACGATAATCGAATTCTCCCTTTTACCATCGGGATCGGCTAATTAAGTCACCCGCGGGGTATCCTGATTTATTTGGCCGCGCACAGCCGAATGTGAGGAACGGCTTCGTCGATTTCCCTTCCTCCACATCCTCCTCTTACCCCCCTTTCCATCGGCCCGACCACCTCTCTTCGGTACCACGAATTTTAAATCGCGATCCGCGTAATGTTGCTCGCTCGTACCCTCGCGCGCCTCCTGTGCGCGATGTAAACTTTTTTGTGGTTGATGTTGGGCGGTCAGCGTGGGGCGAGGTGTAGCGAATGGGAAGAAAGGGATGAAGGGAAGAAGGGTGGATGCCGCTTTCTCGCGTCGGCCCCCATCGCGCCAACGGGGCCTCATGTATCTCCGGTGCGAGACGTAATGCATGTATCGTTCTGTGCGGTGCCCTCGATAATCCATCGAGGGAGCAACCGGTAACCGGCAACGAGCACCGATCGGCGGGTGGGTGCCGAAACGAGAACTGAGATCGAGACTGGGCAATGATATTTTCAACTCGAACTTTACCCTTGCCGAGGACGAGTACCCCCTGACATATTTTATTCCACCCCTCTGGTTATAAAAATTCATTCGGAATTTCAGCAATTTTTTCGTTGACAAATTTTTTAACACAAATGTCAGCGTAATTCTTTTCACTTCTGTCTACGCTTTTCTCTCGTGAAAAATCGTAAAATAGCGCCGGCAGAATTCGATTAAGCTTTTTTTTCAAAATTCGTCAAGCTACCGTCATTTTGTTTTGCATTTTTCCGCAATTTCTTTTCCCATTTTCGCAGCCAGCCCGTTCTCCTCCTCCCTCTACCCACAGCGGTGTAAAAATTCGACGTGCGAGGAGAGGAGCGGAAGAAGAGGCAGCAAAAAGGGAGAGGGAGAGGAGCGAGCAAATGTTCCGTGGAATGTCGGCGAGGTGCGTCGGCGCGCGATGAAAAATGCCCGAGGCCCCAAGGCGGTACGTGCCTCGGAGAGGGACCCGCTGAGAGGGCCCCGGATATCGATTCAATAAATGCCCCGACACTGGTATATACAGATACGAATACCAATGCCTTTGGGTACGGAGAGAGGAAGGGGGCGAGGGGGAGAGTAAGGGTGCCAAAGCGGTGTGGCCTTTTTACGGAGAAGGGCGCAAAGGGCCAGGGGGTGTAGGAGGGGGCGAAGGTACCCAGGAGACTGAGGGGCCCAACGAACGTGTACGTAGGACTTCGTGCACCTCGTGTTTCTTTCTTTCTCTCTCTCTTTCTCTCTTTCTATCTCACGCGTTCGAAGCAACGGAACGCACGAGAAAACGAGCCCGGCGAATGAGTCAAGAACGGTCCGTGGGGGTCGATACGCGATATTAATTGCCAAACTAAATACGATAACCGCGAAGCAGCCTGGGACGCCTTGGGTGTACACTTCGAACGAACGTGGGGCCCTTCGGTGCTCGCCTGCCACGAGAACCACTTGGGGCCCCACCGCTCCGGGATCTTTGTTTGCGTCCGAGAGTCACGTTCGCCGCGCGAACTTTCTCTCGCTCGCGAGAAGGGCATGCCGTGCAGAAGGCCCTCAGAAGAGAAAAGGGGACGGTTCGTAGAAAGGAAGAGCGCCTTCGCTCGAAGGGAGGTGGTCCCGTGTATCGGCGAGATGAATCGCTTAACGAACTTTCTAGTTTCGGAGGCCCGCGGATGGTCCCAATCATCGGCTCACCCTCCCTTCCTTCGTGGATCCTCTTCGCTGTCCACATTCCCCTTCCTCTTCCTGTTTTACCTTTCCCTTCTCTCTCCTCTCATTGCCCTCGCAACAAAGATCGGCGAAAGAGTGTGTGTGTATGTGTGCGTGTGTGTGTGTGTGTGAGAAAGAGAGAGAGAGAGAGAGAGAGAGAGAGCGAGTGAGCGAGCGAACGAGGGAATAGTTCGGGACGAAGACCGGTACGCGGACATAAATTAAGGGACCGGGACGTATACATATATAAGTCCCCTTCGAGCGTCGTTCCTCTTCCTTACACCTTACGATTAGCCACGGCGCATTCACCTTCGACCCCGCGTTCGGTGTAGGTGGCTCGAGGAGTCTCGGGTTTATCCCTAGAGGGGTACCGGGGAGGAGGAGAGAATCGGGCAGGATTTGGAAATCGGGAAATTATGGTGCCGCGCGGGATCGTTGGCCCACCTTCCTCTCGGCCTACCGTCTTTGATTCCGAATTGGGTGATGGCAAGGGGAAGAAAGAAGCGAGGGAGGAATGGAAAGAAACCTCGTCAGATCGACGTGGAAGAATTATTCTCGATAATCGTTTGATTTATTAAGGAATGCGATTCGGCGTAAATAAGGATCGCCTTCGAAGAAGAGGATTTGGGTAGTCGGGCGCTAAGCGATGTTAAAGGACGTAATGAGCGCGCGGGGATTGGTGCGCATGTGGAATCTAATACGGCAATGCCATGTTTATCGTGACAATTGAAAATTCATTTTTAGTTAAGGTGATAAATTCTAAAAGTTACACGCATCGCAAATTCGTACAGTCGCGTACACCTGGCCACTTCTGTCAATGACGAAAACATCGTTTCGCCACATGTTAGCCAAGCGTAGTCACTCGACTGCCCAGTGAATATTACAACCACGATTTCTCCCCTCTCCTCTTCCTCTCTCTTTCACAGACCCCCGCTTGCACGCAGAAACGCGCACATTGGTCCCGGTCTCTCTGTCTCTACCGTACTCTCTCACGCCTCTCCATTCTCCGAGCTCGGGAATTTCTCGTACACACAATGAATTTACCCCGAAGGGTAGAGAGGCATGGTCGGTCGGCGTGCGATCACCGACCGGTAATTAACTCCCGAACGATCACGTTAAGGCGTAAAAGTATAAAGACCTCTCTTTCTCCTCGAGTAAGATAATCCCACCTTCTATTCTACCCCTCTCTTCATCAATCTTGCTATCTTTCGCTCACTCTCTTTCTCTCTCCGTTTATCTCAATTTTATTCCCACTTTCGTCCTCCCTCTCGCTCTCACCTCCGTGATCGCCACCGTTCCTCTTTCCTCCCCTTCCACCGTCACTTCCTCCTTCTCCGCGCCACGTAATCTCGAAACGAGGAGTTTTTTCCTCCGGGGCCAGATAACGAGCGTGATTCAATCTCGGTTGTCTTTCGACGTTCATGGACGTTCGCGCATTAGCGAGCCCCCGCTCGAAACTTGCAAGTGGGGTTTGGAGCAAAAAAAAGACGAGGAGAACTTTTTTAATTCGTTCGTGCCTTCACCTCCTCCTCCCTATACCCCGCGCGAGGGACGTTGTTATAATTAGGTTGATATGTCAAGGAGAGGTATTTTATTTGAGGTTCAAGTTCTTTCGCGAAATCCCATGGTACGTTCTGCAATAGAAATATAAATACGCGTGCCCACGTGGCTGCGTGGGTGGTCCATGAGATTCACAATTATTCGGTCTACGCGAAATTAATCTTTACGAGTGGATCGCGAGATAGCCGAGCGCATCTCGTTCCACGAAGCCTCGGTGTCCATCGCGATTCTCCTCGCGATGAAACCCCGTCGTTTATTTTTGCCGCAAGGAGCAGTGACGAAGTCAAATGGTCGCTCCCGAATTCTCTCGCGCGTTGATGCATCTAAGGAGTTCTCGCAAGCCGATAAATCGTATCATCGAGCGTAGGTAGCCTCCGGGACGCGAGCGCCATTTTCCTCAACTGATTACCGAGGAAGGAGAAGGACCCACTAACGCGGACTCCACACGATTCGGTGAGAAGATAAAGGAAGAGGAGATAATACGAGAGTAGATCGCTGGGTTCGCTTCATTATTTAATTTGATTCATTTTTATCTCATCTTCGTATCTCGATTTGACGAAGAAAAATAAAGCGCGGATCGTACAATCGAAGAAACGAAAGGAGGAGGCGTAGTATCGCGCGATGATCATCGTCTAAATCCGTGAAAAAGAAATTGTTCGAACGATGAACCATCTCGAGATTTTTCTTGCGCAGTCCCACGACCAAAGATCGCTCCTGCACGCCTTTCTATACCTTTCTCTCCCTTCTTCTCCATCTCTCTCTCCCTCTCGCATTCTCGTCGAGCAAATAAGTCGCCGCGTGGTTAGGCGTTAAGGCTTAAAAGTGCGTCGCGAGATGAAAACCATAGCGAATCGTAATGAAAGGAGGTCTGCTGGCCCGCGGGCGCGGCGGCAGCGGTGTTGCGATACGATGGAGAGAAAGGTACGAGAGGAGAGAGTAGGAGAGAGTGCAGCCGGTTGGTTACCAATTGACTCTTTCTCTTCCCCTCGGCATCGTCCAGGGCGCTCGAACGATCTCTCCGCACTTCGTTCGTCGCACGGACCCTTTTCGTTTGCTCGAAATTCAATCGTTTCACGGTGCTTCCTCCCTTCGCGTCCTCCAGTCGTCTCCCAAAATTCACCGGCAAGACAAATAGAGCAAAAGGTCGCCTCCCCTTCAACTTTCGTCTCTCAATCCGCACGCTCTTCCGCGAGATCCGCCTTCGATCCGCGCGCGAGACTTTAACGCGAGATGACACGCGGTGGTATGCAATTTTCGCGTTTACGTTTACTCTTTGTTGCAGGTGTGCTTCTTCTCCTTCTTCCGCGAGATAGAAAACGGAGGAGGAGGAGGAGGTGGAGGAGGCGGGTAATCCGAGGACGGTAGGTTTTCTAGGAGTTGGTAACCGCGGGGCTCCGAGCGATAATTGCGAGCGATTACGGAAGGAGCTACGGTAATGTCAGAGTAGAGTAGCGAGCTAATGGATACCAACGGTGGGAGTAGGGCGAGAGGGAAACGACATTCTCCTCACTCGCGCCAGAATCTTCGCACAAATTAAATATTATTACGAAAAATCTCGAGGGAGATTGGGATGGGAGCTTCTGCTGAAAATGACGAATTTCCGGTGTTACAGGAAGTGAGGAAGCGAACGGAGGCTGGGCATGTTTAATTTTTCATCCTGTACACGTTCCGTGCGTAGGCGAACATTTCTACACTTCAATTTCATAATTTATCTCAGAATAACCTCAATCTTATACCTAACCGAGTCTCGCGATACGAGAGCGATGATCGAATAAACGAAGAGCGCGAAGGGAAGAAGGGCGGAAGGGTAGGAACGTTGGCGCATCGATACGGGTGACTCTCGAGGAAGAATAGAGGAGGTCTGGGGGACGAAGAGAAGGAAGACGAGCGAAGCGCGCGACATAGGAGTAGGATGGAGTGAGAAGGGGGAGAGGGGAGGATGAGAGCACGGCGGAGGGTTTATGGTAGAGTCGAACAAAGCGTGTGGCGGTAACACGGCCTGTACGCAGAAGTTCTCATGTTTATGTGTCTACGGCTTGGGCGCGAGTGACACTAATTAATGAAATAATGGCACCACGGGGACCGACGCACTCCCGCCGTCGGTGGAAGGTGTCGAACGTCCTGCCGCGGGGCGTAGGCGGTTATTTACGCTCATTTGTTTTGCACGCTTTTGCCCCCTTCTATCTCGAGTGCGAGCGAGCGAGCGAGCGAGCCCTCGCCACGCTCCTACCGTGCGAACGAGCGCGACACCTTGTTCCGCGCGTCGCGTCGTCTTAACCCTCGCGACCTTTCGCGGGACGCGCGCTTCGAAATGAATTCCTCCATCCAGGGCCAAGATGGAAGGTTGCTTGATCTTGAAATTTATACCAGCCTCACTTTCCGTCCTCTCGCTCTCCAAGGCCGATCTCCTTGAGAGGAAATCTTTTTCAGTCTCGACAATGAGTAGACTGCGAAAAGCAGCTGTAACGGAGAAGGAAAGTGTTTCCTTCGACGACTTCTTCTATCCTCCAATTACGAAATCTTCTTCTCTCGTTTTTTGTGCATCTTTTTTATCGCGCGTTGAAAAGCATACTTCGTCTTTCTGTCTCTCTCCCTCTCTCTGTTTTTCGCTTGCTCTTTCAGCTTCTTTCTCGAGAATACTCAGCGCCTCGCGGGACACCCTGCACCGCGAAGTTCGTAAATCCGTGCCGGATCGCGCTGTCCGCGGCAGGACGAAACGACGAATTTATCCGGTCCCCCAGAGGGTCCTGTGGCAAAAGGTGTACGCTTTCTCCTTCTCTCCCTCCCATTCTCTTTTTCGCCCTTGCTTCTCTCGCATACGCCCCGGTAACCGGATACTTTTTGGCGCGCGCGGGCGCTCACTCGCGCCAAGGCACCCAAGCCGATCCCGATAATTAATTGCGCGGAATCCGCGCTCGTGCTGTCCCCTTTCCGCCCTCCTCGCGCGCAACTTTTCGATTTCTTCGTCCAGGTGGATCGAGGGTGGGAGAGACGACGCGAAGGAAGGAAAGAAAGATTCTATAAAGCGTCCTCCTCGCTTCGATTCGCCTGCGAGATAGCCGAGCGCCCACCGCAGCGCGTTCCCATGAAAGAGTCGTCGCGAGACTCTCGAATGATCTCGTATACCAAAATCGCGAGCCTCGTCGAATAAAGTTGTCCCATAGCGACGATTATCGGCGAAAGGGGAGGAGGTGGTGGTGATTTTCACCGTGGTTGGCTCATGCGAGAATTCCAGCGGTGGTTTTGCTAGGCGCCGTAAATCGGTAGCGATATGGATTCCGGACACTCGAGACGCCGCCAAACGCAGTGCACACGCGCCTGCCTGTTTATTTACGCTCGCAGTTGGTACGCACATACGAAAGGCACGTGTACCACGCGGATTCATCGGCAACAACCACGCAGGGTACCTATCCTAGCGCAATTTCGTATAAATATCTCTTTCCTCCCCGGTGCTAATTTAGTTAGCAATAGCGCTGTAATTTATATCTTTCTCCCCTTCGCTCTCCGTCTCTCTCGCTACTCCCTTTCTTGGACCTTGTCCGGTCAACGTAGCCACCGGCACCGGCACCACCAACGACAATTCTTGCCCCTCTGGATGTCGTAAAGTGTACGGGGGGGCTAAGAGCGGGCCTCTCCTTCGAGCGCAATACCGAGAAGGAGAGAATGAAGAAAGGCGAAAAGAAAAGTATGCGCGGAGAGAGGTAGAGAGAATGGGAGAGAAGGAGAGAGAGAGAGAGCCTGTGCACGCTCGACAGCGGACGCAGGAAAAGCGCGAGGTGGCATACCACGGTAAGAGGCGGTCACGTCGCTTACTGTTACAACGATGTTATAACGATCACTGTTATTCGTAACGCACCTACCATTTAGATTCCCGGCCTTGGTGCCGCCTCGTTTCCCGCCTGTTCCCTCCGTGCTTTTTCACTCGTTCTCCGAGTCTATAGACGCCTTATCCTACGCCTAACGGTACGTCTCTCTCTCCCTCTCTCTTCCTTCCTTCCTCTCTCCCTCTCACTGGTCCCAACGTGCCATTAGCTCTCGAGGAGTATCAAATCGACGAGTCCCAATCGAGCGTGGCGACCGCGGGGGACCGGCGGATACACTCTCCGGTCAAATGGGTCCGGCAGGATAATCGCACTCGATCGAGTAGCGGGACAAATTCGAGCGTGATCCAAAAGGACGAAGCGAACGTGAAACCAGGCAGTCAAATACCATAGAACGCTCTAGACGAAGCTTCTTACCGCCTACAGGAAAACGCACCCTTCCTCGCGACGAGAAAATCGCAGGACGAGCGCGCATTAAATTCATCCACGACTCTCGTCCGCCTCCTATCCACAACTCGCGGGATTTCCTGCGTCACGTACAATGTTTCTTCGATTTTCTCATTTCTTCCCTCTCTTCTCCCTTTCCGGCATCTCCGGCGGTTTGGCGCTGGACGCTACCGGCCGACCGCACGGCACAAATGGACACGCGGTGTGGATGGGGCGAGGATAAGAGTTAGAAGAGGAACGCGAAGGGGAGGGAGTGGAGTAGAAAAAGGAGGTGGAGAGAACGGACGAGAAGGAGGTGGAGGTGGAGGACACGACTAGCGGCACGTTTGAGTATTCAAGTCGTACCGCATCATAAACTGTCCGCCCGCGGTCCCCCTTCTGGTGCCTTTCTACTTCCTCCTCTCTCTTTCTCTCTTCCTTTCTATTTATCTCTCCTCTTTCTCCTCCTCTCCTCGCGTGTGTTACCTTCCGTACGTAACCACGCAGAGGAACATACGTATCTACGTCTGTCGGTTTGTCCCGAGGACATACCCTGTTCTGCACCGTGGCAGGGCTCCCTCCCGCCCGTCTTTTCCCTTCTTCTTCCTCCTCGCGACCCCTCTCTCGCGGTGGTAGCCCCCGCAGAAAAGTCATCGTACTCGTGCGCCGCGCCGCCGTCGTCGTCGTCGTCGTCGTCGTCGTAGCGAGGAGCCTCCTCGTTTCTCTGTGGTGCCCCGCGCGCGGCCACGCCACCCGCGGGGCCACGTCGTACGCTCCTGGTTTTGTATATGCGCGCACGATCGTCGCGAGCCTCCCTCCCATCCTCCTCTCATGTACACGTGACGAGGAGGAAGGAAAGGCCGAGCGGAGAAGAAATACCGCGACGATATCGCGTTGAGCCTCCTCTCTTTCCTTTCTCCTTTTCCCTCCCTCCTTCAAATCCGCCCCGTCTCTCCGCCGTCCTGCGCCCTCCACGCCACCCTCTTCCTTCCTACTCGCGGAGGAACGATCGAGAGTCCACCTCGAGTACGACTCTATCCTCCGAAAGAGGCACTTTGGTGAACAATGGCGAGCGAAGTCGAGAAGGAGCTGGAGGAGATGAAGGAGGAGGCTTCGTGGTAGCGTAGGATCGCGCGACGAGGGCACGTAGTACAACGAGAGCGGAGCTGCTCGTCCGCGCGGGGAATCACGATAAACCGGTCGGAGCGGTTCGATAGAGGTGGAAAATGGAAAGGGTGGAGTTACGGGTGGAGAGAGAGCGGTAAACGATGTTACGTTCGATCGTAATAAGGCCTGGAGGCAACCTCGACGAGTCGATGTCGCGACGAGGACTACGTCGTCCTCGTGGTCGTGGTCGTCGTCATCGTCGTCTGGAGAAGTTTAAGCTTTCCTACTGATTCCTTTTCATCCACCCACCCGATTCGATTCTCTATTTTCCTTTAATCGCGACGTTGGCAACTGCTTGAGATCCTTGCCGTGGAATCCGACGATCGGAGGAAAATGCGAGAAGTTCGATAAATTATCGTCAAGTTTTTTGCCTGTAAAATTTTCCTTACCACCCCATCGTCTTTAATAGTTCCAGGAGAGCACCGAGACGAGAAATCCGTGAGAAGCTCGCGTTTTCCTCCTCTCACTTTTTCCTCTCGTTTCTCCTTTACCTTTTTCACTTCTGGTCTGTGGCTTTACATTAATGCAAACGTTCTCGAGAGCGGAACGGACAATGAAGGGGAAAACCGATTCGGGGCGTATGGCAGGTACGTTCGCGCTTATCTCCATCTTTAAAACATGAGGACGAGTCACGAAAATGATTTCAGTCTCCACGGTCTTTGGATCGTGGTGTCCGTTGGCTGAGAGCGCGCGAAACCCACTGAGACTGGTTCAGGCTACTTTCGCGATAGAGGCACACGTGAAACTACTTTTTCCAATGGTCTCCGGGTACGCCGGTAGGCTACGCCGCGGCTCAAGGTCGGGCAACGATAATTAAATGATAATTAACCGGTGATGATTTCTTTCTGCCCGGGGAGCATCTCATGTCGGCTCCCAACATTCACCGTCCCCTTTCTTTTTGCTCGTTCGAACTGTTTCTTTCTCTTTATCGTTCATTTCTCTTCCATACCCTTCCCCGGTGGTACGTATTCTTTATATTCTCGTTCATTCGTTCTGCCATCCATTTTACGTTAATTGCTTTACACACTTCCGCGTGCTCCCACTCTCCTTCCCACCCGCCACCCACATATCATACACGATTGCATCACGGGCCATTCGCTGAACACCCCGAATCCTAAAATGAACGATCGTCGATAAGGATTTGTCTTTCCGCGAATCGTTTCAGCCAGCCTTGCAAATCGGTACGCGCGAGCGGAACTCTAATGGCTTCTTCTATGTCTTGCAGAAGATCTAGGCTCGCATCGTTCCACAGACACGAGGGATAATCTCGAAACTCGAGGCTATAATTAATAAAAGCCTAGGCTCTCGTTCACGGTGTACGCGCGAACACGCACACCCAAGCGTGTATTTTCGCTAAACTTTGTAACAGTCACGGAGTATTAATTCCCGTCGCGTCGCGACGCCGTTTATTATTCACTCGCGTCGCGCACGGTTCGTACGCTGGCTCGAACGTGAGTACCAGCGATCGCGCCTTCCACGCAAATAAATAAAAACCGATGAATTATGTTATACATCCAGGCCCATTCCTCCTCGGGGCTTGCTAGATGGACGCGTGTGCGGGTATTACGTGTCCGAAGTGGCCGTGGCTGTCGTCGATAATTGAGCAACACGCTCGATCGACGACGCAACCCCTCTTCTTCCCAAAGTCGTTTAAGATTTTCCGTTCGATCCTCTTCCCCCGATTCTGCCAATAATATTCTCTCCGAGTTCCTTGCACTTCGTCATGGCATTAACGGTAGTTCTATCGAGAGTCGATCCGCACCCATCGTTATTCGAGGCATCGAAATGCAAATCTACGTATAAAGAGAAAATTTTGCCGACGCGACGAAAATGTATATGTATTCAGTTCCGTTTTACGATTCAATCTGCGCCTTGGCCGCACGAGGAAAACGCGATAAAGAAAGAAAAACATGAACTATTATTCTCGTTCGCTCCTACGCAGAAGCATTCACTCGCGAATTTTATTTCAGAAAATTAACCACGAGAGACACCGTGAGTCCAAAGGGATTGGGAAAAAATGGGAGAAGGAGCGGAAGGTGACGAGTGAGAGAAGGAACACGGAAAAGGAGGGGGGGGGGGGCGCAGCGGGGGCGGATGTCTCATTAAGATGCTTCCCCGTAAGAATTACGGTACTTATCAATGCTTCGTACGAAACCCGATCGTTCGTAGCAGACAATGCGAGCGGAGCCCCTTCTAAGAACTTCGATTGATCTCCCTTTCTCCCCTTTCCTTCCACCCTCCGACTTTCTCGCTCCTCCTTTCCTCCTAACTCGTACTCGTTCCTTCCCTCCTTCTCTCCTCATTTCTTTTATTCATTCCCTCCCCGCGAGCTCCCTCCTCGTCCGCAGTCTCTCCACCTCTCGGCCCTCCGCCGTCCTCCACCGCTGGCTGGCGGCGGCAACGGTGGTCAGGCTGGCCTGCGCGGGGTACTCGTCTCTAATTAACGTTGACAGTAATTAACATAAATACCAGCGCTTCCTTGCCCGGGAATACTGGTGTGCGTGGCAGTCCTCTCGCTCTCGCTGAGGCACGACGATATCCCTCCCCTTCACCCCCCTCTCCCACCCTGCTCCACGCTCGCTCGCGATTCCCTCCTTATCTCGCGATTCCGTGCTAATCGCTTGGTTGTTTCACCGATTTCTCTCCTCTCGCGCCGCGCCCCTCGCGACTTCTTCCCTCCTTCCATCCCTCGTTTCCTCTTACATACCCTACTGGACTTCCAGCCTTAGAGCGCGCGCTCGTGGAAGGGGAGAGGCTATCTTCCTCCTCCTCCACCTTCTCTTCGCTGTCTTTAGCCTTCTCCAATCCTCCGGTACGGGTGCTTGAGACTTACCTGAAAGAAGAAAAAGAGACAAGAAGGTTAGGCTAGGTAGAAACTGGCGTGCGACGCGCGGCTAGAGATACAGGGTAAAGATGCTCGGGCTTTTAATGAAATTGGAAAAGCAGAACGACCCGGACGCGTACCGTTCGCGGACGACGCCCTCGCGAGAGTGGAAGACCAGGAGGAGGAGGACAACGACGGGGGCCGTGGCTAGCAGTGCGACGGGGGCACGATAAACATTGTACTCTAGTGGTGCTATCGACCTCGTTAATGAAGAGAGCGAGGGGGAGAAGGAGAGGCAGGGCTCGCGAGCGCTTAAGTGGGCATGCGCCTAATTATGCGTGCCGGAGATTTTCCGACATCCTAGATTTAATGTCTCTCCCTGAACTCTCTCTCTCTCTCTCTCTTTCTTTCTTTCTTTCTCTCTCTCTGTCTCTCACTTCTCCTCTGCCCTGGTCTCCGCGGCGGTTGAAGAGGCTAATGCGCGGTAGCTACCTTACCCCAGATCATCCCCCCTCCGCGACGTCGTTGGTAGTTATCTGGTTTATAGTAATGTGATGTAACGTCGTTAGGCAGGAGCGGATCTTCGTGAGCGTCGGCGTCCTATGCGTGCGCGCGTACTCTTATGCGCAGAGGCCTGCCGCGGGAAGATAGTTGGGGCGGAGAGGAAAAGACAGGAGGACGAAATAAAAAAATAGTATCCCCCTCTCTCTCCCCCTTTCATCGTGTACCCGCGTGCTCCTTGGATACGCGGTCAGGTAGGCAGACCGGGTAATAAATATCATCCAATACGTTTGCCAGTAAACATCTTGCCGAGCTCGTTGCCCCGTCGACGATGGCGGGTGGCTTTATCTAATAATCGAAGTGCGCGCGTAAACGGTCGTCGAGTTGTTTGCCCTCATGCGCGGAATTCGCGACTTTCGAAGAAAATTGTGCGCAGGATTCGTTGGCAATATTTCTGGAAGAGAATTCCTGAGCTTTTCGGAAACGTGAAAGATGCATTTCAATTCTCCAGATCTCTGTATTAGTTCGTAGATTTCGAGAATTTTGAGGGTCGTAAAATTAACCTCTGCCAGTTCGGTGGCAACTTAGAATTGATAGGGAGAGGATGAACGATCCCGTGTCGACGGTACCGTTCGAGAGGTCGAGAGAGACGGGACGTTAAAGTGGCGGGCCTATCGAAAGTTTCGATATGCCCGGCCGTCGTGTCGCCCCGCGACGTACACCGTGAAATGTCGTGGCGTTCTTTTCTGGTACCACCGCGTCGTGCTTCCTCCTCTTTCCTCCTTACGCCACCCCCGCTTCTCTTTCTTCTCCTCGCTTTCTCCACGCTCGAGTCTCTTTCTCCAAAAGTCCCTCCTTCTCTCTCACAGCCCCTCGCCCCTTCCCCTCTCTTCCACCCAATGTTCCTCCTCCTCACTAACACGCCCACCGTGCGCGTTCGTGCGCGTGCGCCTCTCGTTGTGCGGTGTCCTCAACCGCAGGAGGGCTAAGTCAGGTCAGATAGACGGGAGGAGAAGAGGGTCGGGTCCCTTGAATTTAATTCAATTTAACATCATCGACGTCCAATGCCGGCGCGATTTGACCTCCCGATAATCGCGGTTACGCCAGACCTAACCAGAAAGAGATATTCTCGTTAGGAGGCGAGCGGTTGGTTGGGTTGCTTTGTTGAGGAGCGTGGCAGAGGAGGAGGAGGAGGAGAGAAAGCAAACGATCCAAAGAGAAAGAGAGAGAAAGGACGAGGGAGAAAGGAAGAGAGCGAGTCGAGGAGTACTGCTCGAATCTTGAGGAAGGAGGAAGAAAGAAAAAGAATAAATGGGCAAGGCAGCGGGGAACTTTGCATATCGAAGGCGCGTGGACGAGGCACGAGATTTATCGTACGAAATTATGCGCATTCGCGTACGACCGCGCGCGGATCGTTCGCGGAAAAGAATCCCCTCCCTGACCGAAGCTACGTTACCGGAAAAGAATGAGCGAGCGGGCCGAACGACCCTCTCCGACCGAGGCGTATAACCGTAGGTACCGTACCGGATTATGATAATCGGTAGCTAAAGGTGTGCGCTACGCCAAATGACGGACTCGAGCCGAGACGCGTGCCTAGACACGGCGAGTCCATTACTATTAAGTATTGTTACGAAAAACTTCGATTCCGGTCACGGCTGAAAATCGTGCAATCCGAGAAGATAAGCTGGGCTAAAAAATTTCGTAAATCCTGCTCACAATCAGATCCAGCCGTCCCGATCTACGCTACGAGCCGAGCATGCCCGACTAAAAATCATCGACTGGAACCGCTTTCACAATCAGCGGGGTACGTATTCACGGATTTTCCGTGCAACGTACCGGTGATCTTCGCTCGGCCTCGTCTTAGCCCTTCTCCGCCTCGTCCTTCTCTTCCTCCACCCGATCCTGGCTGCTACAGTATGCGGAATACATTACGCTCTCGCTGCCCGATCCTCGCGGAATTTTGCATCCCGCATTCACGAGAGCACGCTCTCTCTTTGGCCGCTTCTCGACGACAGATCACGAATCTATGCCGCCACCGGAGGAGGACGAGGCGACGAAGGGGGATGTGGAAGGGAACGAAGAGCGAGGAGGCCGATGGCAGTGACTGCTGCTACTACTAGCAACGGCAACGGCGGCCGAACGACGACGAGGCGTAGCGAGAAGTCAGAGCGGTGGATCCGCAGCATTCGAGGCCGTCCACGTAGTGGCTCTAACACGGCTCATTAGCCTACAGCGTCGCTAATGAAAGCTCGTTACCCGGCTGCATGCATGCCGAAGAGAAGAGCGCGCGAGAGGGTGCAGGAAGATGGAAAGAGGAGGAAGGAGAGGTAGGAGCGAGGGAGTAGGAGCGAGATGAAGAGGATGCGGATACTACTGCAAGAGAGAAGGAAGAAGAGGGAGGGAGGCCGGACCCCTGGTGTATTTTGCACTCGGTGACTTAGTATTCCCATGCCGCCCCCGCGAGCGAGATCGGTGCCCTTGTCCCTCTTCCACCGCCACCTCGCCCTCCTCTTTTACGAGGAGGATAACGCTGACGACGTATATACGCGCACGTACGTAAGTATGTATAGTCTCTCTTGTTCGCCGTCTTTCTCTTTTCTCGCGACGCTCAATGGGGGTGATGGTGAAGGAGGAGGGAGGGTGAGGGGGAAGCGGAGCCTTATCTGGAACCGCGGATCTAAGTTGATTGGGTGTGAGGTACAAGGCGCACTCTCGCGCCCTACGTCGAAGAACCGAACAAGGCCGAGGACGTGGTAACCTTCGACCAGCGTTCTCCTTCCTCCTCCTCCCTTTCGTTGTCGCGTTGTCGTCCTCCTCTTCCTCCTTCTCCTCCTCTTCGCCCTCGTCGCAACCTCCTCGTTTGCCTTCTTTGTCTCCGCTCGTCGTTCCTCGATTCTCTCAATTCCCACCCCACGCCGATCTTCCCCGGGTGGCGCGAGAATTCCTTCTCGATTATTCGGAACGAAGTATCCTCCCTAAGGAGGGGCGCGAAGTACCGTGTAAAGAAGAACGGGGGCCCCTCGACAAAAGCACGCAGAACCCTTTCCCGGCCTTCTCTTCGCGAAGTCTCGCAATCCAGTATTATGCGAAAGGATGAATCCTCCGGGACGAACCGTGGGGAGGACGAGTCTCCGAAGTCTTCTGGATAATGCCGCAGCGTACCGTCAATTAGTTTTACTCGCCGTAAATGCCATTCGCTCTCTAAAGTCGAATTACCGGGGGAGGAGCCAGGGTAACATAAGGACGTTGAGGGTGGGGAAGGAGGGGCGGCTCGCAATTTGCGGGGAACGGAGAGGAGAGTTTTTTCCAGAGGGAGGCCAAACGATTCCGGCAGATTGCAAGAGAAACAAAAGTCGGATAGATTGGCGCGGTACGTTGGAGAGCGAGTGAAAGAGTGAGATGGGAAAGGAACGGGGCGCTCCCTTTCTCCGGCTTTCTTTCACGGCTCCCTTTTCTTCTCTCCGCGCTTCCTCCCCCACTCGCGGCGGGACGCGCACAGGAGCGTATCATCGCCGGTGGTAGCGGGGCGGGGCGACACTCTAAAAGCTTCGTTACCCCGTAAGGTCGCTTCCCCCCGTGGATAAAAGGAGCCGACCGTGAGTCCGGGAGGGGGTGGTCGTCGATGGCTCTTTGCACCTCCGCCGCTTTATGGCCGCTAAGTGTACCCAAATCCCATTCCGCGCCATAAAATCTTTAGAGGCCGCGTCGTTCGCACGGCAGGAGGCGGAGTATACTTCTTCGCCGACGACCGTCCGAGTATCCTCCGCCTTCGTGTCGCGTTACAACGTGTGTCCATCGTATTGACTCGTGCTCATGCCACCACTCGTGTCCTCCGGATTCTCTCGGACGAACCTTCCACGATGTCCCGATCGAAATTCGATTCGGAGACTGTTCGGGACGTCGGGACGCGTCGGAAAACTTTGTCGAACGCCGGTGCTCGTAGGGACGAAGGTACGGGGATGTTTTTCACTTCGTCGACTACCACGTCGACATTTCGAAAACGCGAAACTTGCGTCCGAAAGAAACTGGGACGTACCGCCTCCGTTCCTCGCCAGCTCCACCACGCTCTTGGTCCTTTCTCGAGGTGGCTCGTTCGATTGGCATCGTTTCGATGTCTCAACGATTACCCAAAATCAACTGCGATCAGCGCCTCGTTAACCCAGTTTTTATCGTGCGGCTGTTTCGCGATTTTTTGCCCACCGCGCGCCGTGCCGGGCCCGATGAGAGAGGAGAGAGCGAGCGGACGCGCCTTGGTGCGCACACGTTTTGCTCTTGTGGTGGAAGCGAGAAAAGGAAACGAAAGGAGAGAGGAAAGGAAAGAGAGAGGTGGATCATCGGGTTGGGGGTGCTGGGAGAGTAAGAGAAGTCCCGGGAATCAAAGACGGAGAGTGAAGAATCGGGAGGAAGGAGTGCAGACCGAGAAAAAGAAACGGACAAACCTCGAAGGAGCGCGAACGTAGCGACGAGTAACAACGAGGACGTAAGACGACGCGATGGAAGAAGAGGAAAGGTAGAGGAAGAGAGTGGGAAACGGAGAGAAGGAGAAAGCGAGAAAGGACGAGGAGAAACGCGGATCCAACGTCGGAGCGCGATATATCCAAGCCATGGCCGTCCGACGTTATTAGCCCGGCGGATGGCGCGCGGCTTCCACGGCGTATCCCGGCTCCCACCATATTATTACGCGCAAAATGCCTCATTATTATCATTATTATTTCATATTTCCTCCGCTTCAGCGAGGCCCCGAAACCACCAAAAAGCAAAAAGCACGCGAAATTAATATAAATAAAAGCTCGGAACAGGACGGCTGAGACGTACCGGCGAAGAGCTCGTGGAGGAAACGAGAGAGGGTGAGAGAAGCTGCGAAGCGGGGAGAGGGGAGGAATGAGGAACGAGGAAGGAGAAGGAGGGGCGACAGGACCGTAGGGTTGGGAGGGAAGAAGGTGAAAAGGGGAAAGGTAGAAGGGAGGAAGATGAAGAGTAGAAAGAGAGAGAGAGATTTACGTTAAAGTCCCTACCTACGGATAGTAGGCAGCGGACGTACGTGGAAGCAGAAGGGAAGAAGGACGGGCGAGAAGGGGGGAGACGTTCGCGGGCGCAAGGGAACCGAATAGAGGGGCGGCTGGTATTAACAATAATTATTGGTTCGAGCCTCTCTCCGTCCACGATCTTTCGAATCTCAAGATCACAAGTGAGATCAATTATGTCCGTCTGATTAGCCCAGGCCTCCGATCGGTATACAGACACGCGCATAACACCGACGTCGGCCTACTATCCTCGCATGTGTGCGCATCGAAATCTCCTTTCCTCTCCTCTACGACGGAATTCTCTCTCGCTCTTCTTCTTCCTCGTTCACTCGTACGCAGTTTCCTCGCTTCCCCACTTTGCCACCGTCCACCACTCTTCGCTCCATCGTCCTTCTCCAAAGTTACGAGCACCGTGCTCGCTTGTGCGCACGCTTCCCATCGCCGTTATTATATGGAGTACTCTTTAGTCGTTTATAAAATCATTCTCCCCTCTCTTTTTTTCTCTCCCCGTAACTCCTTCTCTTCCTTCGTCACTCTCAGGTCATCTTCCGCGCCAATCTCCCGTCCTCCCTGCCCTCGCCTCCTTTTACCGTCGCGTTCCCGCGCGTCTCATTTGAGAAAAGGGAGGAAATTCGTGCGCCAGCGAGAAAAGAGGAGAATCGCGTTACGCGCGACAATTTACGAAGCACGGGGCCAAAATTACGCATTTTTTTCTTCTTCTTCTTCTGCGAACGAGACAACTCAACCGTGACGTTTACGCGTTTAAGAAGGAACTCAATTTCCCTTCGGAGACTGAGAAAACGCGCGGCAGGTACCGTTAAGCGTTTGACGGTACGACGACTTTATTACCGTCCGCGGGAGAACGAAAACGGGACGGTCGCTGGAGTTCACGCGGCATGCGAACACTGGCGATCCACGAAGAGCACTTCTATCCTCTTCTCTTAGTTCTCTTCTCCTTTCGGAATACTCTCAGCCGGGTCCAGATCGCATTCTCTCACGCTAGTGGGTGAAAACGAGAGCGGGGCCCATTAATCTGAAGTTTCGATCCTCCACCGGCGTGCTACGGTGGCTCGGGCACAATTGCGCGCTCGAAAATAATCGTCCGTGGAGGAAGCGAGAGAGCCGGATAAAAGGGAGACAGGGTAAGAGAAACAGATACGGGGTGGGTATATAAGGGATGGCCACGTCTAATTAGCCGCGCTTCCTGGAGAACGCGAGATCAACGGGACCGAATAGAGAGCGTCTATAAATTAGAGGCACGAAAGGCGTTGAGAGAAGAGTAGGCACAGGGATAAAAGGAGAGGATTATCCGAGAAGGAGAGAATGCAAGTAAACACATTCCTGCCGAAGAGTGTTAAAGACATTAGATAGAAAGAAGAGTTGAGTGATCGGTCGATAAAGGCAAGGACAAACTTGGAACGAATGAGGAGATGAGTAACGCGAGGAACGAACGCGATAAATAAATATAGAATAGATCGAAGAAACGAACGATCTGAAGAACGAGCCTGCGATGGATGGGACGATCGATGGGAGAGAGCGAAGGAAGAAAGGGAGGTAGAAGGAAACGTAGGAAGGAACGAGGGAACGAGCGGAACAGGTCGGTCACTGGCCTGCGTGGTGCGTCACGAGAAGCATCACGAGAGGCTGCCGTGGTGCTCCACCTTCGGCGCGGATGAACGAGGACGATAACCCAGAGAGTCGACGGAGAAGGTTGGCACGCACGACGGGTGTAGGTGATGTTGCTGTTGCTGCTGTTCCTGTTGACGTTGCTGCTACTAGCGTAGATGTTGCCGCCATTCCCGCTCCCGTTCAGGGGCAGCACCCTTTTGTAGCCTGCTCCTAGACATAGCTCGGTAGAGGAAGGAGAGGTAGGTTTGCAGGAGGCAAAGGAATCTTCCACCTTACCCCCATAAATTTCGCTGGGCGATATTTTACGAGCCGGCACCGCCTCGTGTCATTATGGCGCGCGATGGGAAGCGCAGAAGGGATGCCAACGGTGAGGGAAGAACGAGCGTTTATAAACTTGGCTCGGTTCTAAACGGCGCGATGAATTTCTCCGCGGATGCGTTCTCGTTCGCGAATGTTGTTTACCCCTGAGTAAAGAGGAAGGTTGAGCAGCAGTTTCGCGCTACGTGGAAGAGCGACGTATTTTCCAACTAAGTCAAAAGGCATCGATGATCGAACGACTCGTTAAGATTGCATTCTCTACGAAATAATTTGAAGGATACCCGTGACGATCGCAGCGAATGCGACCCACTAGCTTCTCGTATCCAATTCTATCCGGGATACTCATTCCCATTGCCAGTGAGCTTTATGTAAGGAGACACCCTGCCGAGCGTACCTTACAAAGTGCATCCTCCGCTACGGCCGCAAAAGCGAAATAATAACATCGTCCGTGCGGCGCGTCGCGGTTAAGACGCCACGCGGGAACACGACGCGTGGGATAGGTAGGTACCGAGGCAAGGGCCTTTTGCACGTACGCCATTTACCGAATTTTTACGTCTCTATAGACTCGGAGGTAGATAGCGATGATCTCATCCTGAATCCCAATGAGCTCCCGTTCTTCCAGTTCCATCTCACCTCGGACCAGCTCGCCCTCTCCTTCTCCCACTTCTCTTTCCTTCTTTTTCACCTCCTCTCCCTTCACCCTCGTCTCCCCCGTACACGCGTTTCGACGTTGCACCCTGCGGACCGATTTGTAGGCACCGAGAACGTCCTTGAAGGTATCGATAAGAGAATCCTCGAGTACCAATTAGCGCGTCCTGCGTCCGCGCGTCGAAGAGTATCGTCGTACATCAATTCCAGGTCGGGGAGGCGTCGCTCGTTCAATTTCGACGTGGAGCGCGCAAGATCGCGCCTCTCCCCCTCTATCCAATTAACGGGAGCGAAGTGTCGGTCGTGGCGAATCGTGCACGGTATATTTCAGAGATGTGCGATGAGAGGAAGTCGCACAATGTTGCGCTCGATTTAGTTGGAGACGAGATAAGGGAAGGAGTCTCCTAAAGCGGAGTAACCCATAAACTGGAATAGCACCGTCTTGATAAATCTTCCGTCCCTTTTTTCCCGTCTATCCTCGCGCGAGGCCTTCCCGTTGATTTCACATTTGCGCAAAGTGGAAAGCCCGCGCTGAAACTTCGAAGGATACGCCCTTGAAATCTAATTGAAAGCTCGAACGTGAAGAGATAAGAGAAGACTCTGGCTACGGAATCGTCTAGTGCATTCCTGATAACATTCTCTACCCATCGTTTCTCTCCAAGCTAACACCACGACGTCTCGCGACTGTCCACCCGATCAAACGAGTAAGCCTAAGCCACAATCTTCGAAGGATGCACCGAAGGATCCTAATTGAAATCTCGAACGTGCTCGACTAACTTTCCAGCTCTACCTAGGTCTGCCGAGCATCGAAAGGAATTTCCTGGCGAACGGGAGGCCAACCCCTTTGGCATGAGAGACGTCATGGACCACAGGTAGAACGGATTTTATCGGGCGGTACGACATTTTCACGGTGACACAGGGACGTCCCGTGTCGACTCGTGTGCCCCAGGCTTACCCGCCTCGTTGCTGCCTCGCGTGCGCGTCTGCCAGCGTGAATTTTTTACGGGCAACTTGTCACCGGGCTCGATTTGTCTACATGAAGGGGAAAACGAGAGTGAGCGAGCGCCAATCGTTGGACGTGAGCAGAGAGGAAGAGAAGAGATGGAAAGGGGAGTCGTGGAGAGAAGGGAAAGAGAAGAAGAGGAAGGAAGAAAGAAAGAGGAGGGAGAGGAGCGTTTAGAGGCAGCGAGAGCAAGTGACTCTATCTGCACGCTAGTAGGACATATCGGATTACGTGTTTTGCATCGCTTGAGAACTCCGCGGAATGGTCGGAGACGAGAAACGAGATACAGAGATAGAGAGAACGGGGTGAGCGGATAGAACGCAGGGAGAGGAAGGAGAATGTGGGAAGGGTGGGAGCGAAAAAGGGTGCGAGAGCCAAAGGACGGAGAGAATGAGAAGGAGGGAGGGGGAGGGGCCTCTCTGCAGTTGGAAAGCGGAGGAAGATGGAATAATTATAGAGTGCGAGTCTGCGAGGCCTGCGAGATATCGAATTTCTGCGGCGTCTCCTGTGACGATATTTTTTCTTGATTGAACGTCTCCTTGTGCCCCGTTTGAACAGGGAGGCTGGCGAGGCAGTGGGAGAATGGCTGGAAGGAGAGGAAGTGAGATGCGTGTAAGGAAGAATGAGAGAGAAACGGAGAACGAGCAAGGACGACCAAGACGACCTACGGATAAAGACCGTCAGAGCGCACGAGAGAGAGAGAGAGAGAGAGAGAGAGAGAGAGAGAGAGAGAGAGGAGGAAAGGGAATTGAGAGAAAGAGAGGGAGAGAAGAAGATGGAGAGGCTAAGACGGAGACGTTCCGAAGGCGTTGGCCCTGATGAAGAATCCGAGCGAACGCATCACCTCCAGGTGAGAACGATTAATACGAATCTCCCCCACCCTCTTGTTTCTCCTTCTCCTCTTTCCTGTCCTTCTTCCCTCGCTGCCCTCCTCCGTCGTGTCCTCGGCAACGGTCGCCTTCCCTTGTAGAGCGAGGTTATCCGAAGAACCTCGTGGGGTTATCCCTTACACGAGTTCCTTCTCTGCTACGGGAGGATCGCGCGGCGTACTCTGACATATTTATCTGGTTCCTTCTTCCCGCCTCTATGAGGGAAACTTCCTTCCTCTTTTCTCCTCCTCTTTGATATCACCGGTCACTTAAACGCGCCTTGCCTCGCGTTTGTAACGTAACAGGAATTTAATCAATAAAACAAGAAGACCGACCTTAACCGCGCCAGCTCAATCTTTGCGTTTCGTTCTACGAGACCACGATAATTATAACGGAGAGTTATAAGCGGCCATAATCGATTGCATCTACGTATGGGTGATTCATATCCCTTGGACTTCTTCTCAATTTCCACCAAGATATTTTCTTCGCCTCCCTTCCTCTCGCTTTTCCCTTCAAGGTTGTTCTTCTCTCGGCACGTCCGTCCCTCTTCCGTTTCAATCCTCCTCGCGGTTTTCTGGCTCCTCATCTTGATCGCTCCGTGGAACCTTTCACGGGTGCTGCCTCTCCTCGGAATATGTTTACTTTCGTGCCTTCGCCCATCCCCCTTTCTCCTTTCAACTTTTTTCATCCTTATCTCCTCCTTCGTCGTCTTCTTCTTCCTCTTCCTGAGTTATGCGCAATTCGAGCGAACGAGAAGTCGATAAAACCTCGCGCAAAGTCTCCTCGTCCTTTTTGCGTCGGGCGAAGAAGAGAAACGCAAATTGGAAAAAATTGATCGATCGGATCGACCCGCTTCCGCTCGTTCATTAATCGATCCCGTTAAAGGATTAGATATTTATCCTCTCCCTCGGCTTCCGGGCCGCCATCGTAACGCCCATACCTTCTCAGGCTGAGTCGCTGTCCAGTGCAATCTAACGATTTTTTTTCAGCTAGAAGAAACCGGCGTCTCGTTGACTTGGACGCGGACGTCGAGTGAACTTCACGTGGGCACTCGGTGGACTTTGTACGCTTCTTGCTCTACGTCTCCCGCGCCGGTGGTCCAGTTTATTATTTTACCGACCATATAATTCCAATATACGCTGCAAATAATCTGCTTCCTCTATGGACGCCTCGCATCGCGCGACGGTTTGCCGCCGCCGAGGGGAAATTTTTACGGGCGATCACGGAATCGCCCCGCGTCGCGTAAATTACTGTGCGCTGTCCGTGAATCGTTCGTACGAGTAGCCAGTGCTCTCGCGATCGTTGCCAAGTACGCGGAGGCAGGAATCATGCGCGGGCTAAGGTCGGGAAGGAAAAAATTCAAGCCGCAAGACTTTCGACGTAATGCGCGAGTAGGTACGTAAATTTATGAGTTTTCGTAAATAACCGATTCGCATTTTCTCAGACTTCTCTTCTCGACTCTTCCTCCCTTTAATCTCTCCCCGTCCCCACGCTCGGCTCTTTCCCTTTCCACTTGCCGCGCTCTCGATGCTCTCGAGACTCTTCCGGCGAACTCGTAAAATTTTAATTGACGGCATCGCCCGATAGGCGGGGCACCGTCACGTTTCATAACTTTGTAAGGCGCGTTTCGTTTGCGATTTCCCCCACTTTCGGCCCTACCGATTTGCCTGCACCTACGTGCATCCGTTCCACGCGAGGATCACAGTAAAACGATTACGAGAAGGAAGACGTCGATCGTCGATGGTGAGAATGGAATATCTTGTTTCCTGGCGAGAACACAATGGAAAAATAATCAAGGAAAAGAGCGTTACATTTAAAACTGACGAAAGAAAGAATACAATGAAAAAGGCACGTAAGAGCGAAGGAGAAGAAAGTGAGGGAGGGAAGACCAGCGAGTCTTAATTGCCTATATTTAATTAAAGGCTTTTTGCTTAAGCCGCTTGCCTTCGGCTGGCCTGTCGATATTTGAAATTTATCGATAATCATCCTCCGTCGTCGCCGTCATCCCCAATTTGTGTGAAGTACTTTTACTCGCTCCCTCCTTTCCTCGTACCCACTTCGTTTCCCTTTTGTTTCATCCCCGGAGAGAGGTCTTCCGCTTCGGAGCACGTATTCGCGAATCGAAATCTTTCTTTTTTCTTACGCCACTCCTCTCCGTTTTTGACTTAACCCGAGTCGTAAACTTTAATACGGAGCCATGCGTGACCAGATGGTCGGTAGCAAAATTTTTTTCGTGTTTCCTGCAATCTCGATACACCGCGCGATACGTGGCTCGTAAAAGGTACGACGACCTTCGACCTCTCCGACGGTAGTTGTGAATAGAAGAGGAGGTACGTGCGTTACGGGGACGCCCTCCGCAAATTAATGAATTCTCAATGAAGGACGAGAAGAAGAAGAAGGAGTATGTCGGGGGGAGGGTGGAGGAGAGAGTAGAAAGAGCGAAGGTGATGAACGAGGAAGGAGAGAAAGTTGGGAGTGATCGTCGCCGAGGAAGCGTGCACGAACCACGGAAGAGTTTAATCAATATTCAAGTCGCGATTTTGATTATAATTAAACAATAAGGATGGAGTATAATGATTTATTACGAGTAATTACTAGTTGCCAGTTAGATCACGAGCCCCTTGCTCTATCTATCCTTCTCTTACATCTACCGCATTTCTCTCTCTCTCTCTCCCTCTAACTCTCCGTACCTTCTCATCCACACTTTTCTCAACACCCTGTTGTCCTTCTCTCTCACTCCTCCCTCTAGTACTTAATTTCTACCGTCATTTTGCTCTCGGTCATCCTTGATTCTCGACAACTCGCATCCATTGACACGGAGGGACCGGAATTCAATTAAGGATCCTTTAAAGCCAACTTGCATCTCAAACGCCACGAAACTTCCATCGACCTCTCGCGAATCGATCGACTCGATCGGCTCGACGGCGGTCTGAGGGCCCTTTGCAATCGAAGATCGATTCGATTCGCTGGTTAACAACCGGGCAGCTATCGCCGATACTGTTGCTGCCGTTGCTACCTCGTTGAGATACAAGCGAATTTTTAACACGCTCGGTCATCGCTCGAGCGCGCGCGCGCGGGCTCTTCCCTAGGATCTCGCGATATAAATCACCGACGACCATGCCTCTTCACTTCTAGCTCTCCACTTCTTCGCGTATTAATTACACCTATCGCATCGCCGGTTATCAAGGCCGAGTTATCTCCCTCTTGAAAAGAGAAGAAGGGTTGAAGAGAGAAAGGGAGAGAATGGAAGACTGAAAGAAGAGGGAGAGAGAGAGAGAAAGCTCGGGATACAACCGAGGCAATCTGGATAATAAGCCACTGAATCAGATATCGAACGGACGCACGCATGACGATAGGAAAGAGGAGGATGGAGAACGGTGTACCTCCACCTCCTTCTCGTCCTCCTCCCTTCTGGTGCTCCCCCGCCACCTCTTCCACGGCAATCTCTTCGCGAGAGGGAGGAGCTCCGATCGCCGGTAATATGCGAGAATTGAAACGATCGGGGCAGTCCTGCTTCCTCGCTCGGACTTTCTCTCTCTCTCTCTCTCTCTCTCTCTGTCCTCTTCTCATCTTTCTTTTTAAGGATATCGTCCTAAGAGCGCATCCGCAACCAACCGATCTCATAAGTCTCGGGTGGAACGAACTTGCACCGATTGCCCCCGTGTCGGCGTCCTTCTAGTGGTAACGAGGCGTCCTCCGCGTGGCTTTTTTTTAATCACAGGGGGAGAGGAGGAGGAGGACGAAGAAGAGCAGGAAGAAAATGAAGAAGAAGACACAAGCATTACGCGCTAGATTAGTTGCCGACGTTAAGCTCGTCGTAACCGATGGTTATGCTACCGCCTACCCCCTTCCTTTATTTTCCCTTACTCTCCTCATCCTCCTCAACCTCCCGCGTGCAGTATCAGTTCCGATGGAAATCATCGGATACGGCGGCGGTGGTCTCGAAGAAGGAGAAGTCGGAGGGAGCAGAACGTAGTTATGAAAATGGTGCGGTGTCCTCGTTGGAAACCAGTTGCGAGTCGAAAAGAAGGGAAACGATAAAGAATTTGTACGATTCCGGAGAACGTGGATAAGTCACCAGCACCGCCATATCCCTATGGGCGACTAATCACGTCTCGGCAATAAGCAAATCTTGAATCGCGATATCATTGACAAGAGATATGGTGCAGGAAGTGCTCTAATCGTACCAAGGCTAATCGCACCGAGGCACGCGCTCGTGCGTTATCGCGATTCGAAGGGGCCTCGTCGGGGAGCGGTGAAATACCGTCGGTCAACCTGCGAACTAACACTCCCTTCACCCGCTTTCCTCTGATTGCACGCGTGATTTTAATTGCTCCGAAGGCGGCCCACGTCGATTTCACCGATGTACCATTAAATTGTTACAACGCTTCACGTCGTTCGAATCGTTCCCGTGTCTCGCCGTCGGCATCGTGGTAGGGCCCTTTCATTCTGCTTCTTCCTGCGATAATAGAAACGAATGAATGAACGAAGCAGCGAATGAGCAAACGAACAAACGAACGAACGAAACGAATAATGCACGTTCCGCACAGCGTCAGGCCTCTCTCTCTCTTCCCCCAACTACCTGTTACCAACGCGATGGGGCTATATAACGTTTAGAGGTAACTAACCATTATGTATGCCGAGGGAAAAGCGGCGTAAGGTTCATTAGCGGGGACTAATATAAATCGCCGGCGCCGTGGTAGCGTTTAACCATTACTTATAACGCGAGTGAGGTTAGTCCAACGGTTGCACCATGGGTAGAGAGTGAGCTAATTGACTCGTGGTGGTAGCGCGCACACGCTGCCGCGAGTTATGTCACTGCTTGTGCTCTACGGCGATCCGACAAGTGTACGGAATCAAGGTGGATACGGAAGAATGATAGTGGCAGAGAATGGCGGAAGAGGAGAGAGGGGAGAAGAAATAATACGAATGTCGGAGATAATTGGTGGACCTCCTACTAGGACCTCAACCCTTCCTTTTATCGTTCAGATGTTAAGCGTATTTATTGCTTCGTCCACAATACGTTTAGTTACATAATAAACTTCTCCGAGTGTGCCTGTGACAAGAAAAAAGTGTACCTGCTACCTGTGTGCATCAATTTTGCTCTTTACATTTGTTTTCTGTCGGAACAACGAAGAAGAAGAGGACAACGAAACATTCTTCTCTGTACTACGGAGAGTAGCATCATGGGGATTATTCTCGTGAGCTAGAAAAGGAGGTTCGAGCGAGGAGGTGAGGAATACTTCTATTTAGTAGTCCGAGGGTGGGAATGGTGGTAGGTCGACCGGCGTGTCGCGATAATAAACGCCAGCGTTTCATTAGCAACAACTAATACTCCCGTGCACGCTAGTTCACCACGGCGTAACTATCACTAGTTGTAATACAGGCACGACCGTGCTGATAGCGAGCGGTGCCTTGCCGACCATTAAGAATGCTCACGAGAATGGTAAGGTTCATTAGCGGGCCGAGACAACGTTAGCAAACCGGGTGCCACCGGGCTCTCCGCGGTCCGGTGTCACGAATCGTGTCGTCTTCGCGTGTTAACGCGAGAGAATACGAGGTCGGGGCTATCGCGAGTCTAGCGGGTAACGAGTGTTAAAGCAGGACGGAAACGGAGAGAGATGCCTGGCCTTCCGAAGATCCCAGGCGAAGATGAAAGAAAAACGGGCAGGAGGCAAGGAATTGCATACGGTGTTTGGTGAGTACAGCGAGATGAGAAAAAAAATGAAGAGCTAAGGATGGAAAGGAGAGAATGTCCCGACACTCTCTAACCAACGGCCTCGTATATAAAGCAACAAGGGTTTGTTAACTGCTGACAGTTTATACCCGACTATTATGTATATTACCCACCGGGCCCCACGACGTAAATTCAACGGCGTAAACGGCGCCTCTTCGTAAGCTTCCGTGGCGTCCCTCGCAGGCCGCTCGTGCATGGATCAATCGACACGTGCCCTTGTCGCTTTACGTTGCACAGTGTTACATCACGGTTCGTGTTTCGTCCTTGGCGTTAAAATTACCCGGAGGGAAACATCGCCATGGAGGAAGGCAGATGGTTAAAGAGAACGAGGGGGTGCTAGCGAAATAATGAGAATTCGGGAGAAGAATAAGGACGAGGGAGGGATACGTCGTGCGAAAGAGGAGTTGATGTAAGGTGGACGAAACAGATAAAAAGATCGAAGACGGCTCGTATTCGAGCATAATATGGCGAAGATTACGGGAACGTCGTGAGAGCGAAGTTTGTGAAGATGTACGCATTGAACGCAAAGCGGTGGATGAAGAGGAACGAGAGGCTGGTGGGTTGGGTGAAAGAAGAGTGAAGGAGAGGAAGAGGAGAGCGGAGGACGAGAAGGGATCAAAATTAACCGACGCGAAATTCCTCACTACCAATCAGCGCGAAGATAATTAAACGAGGGGAGGGTACGCGAAGTAAGAGACAGAGAGAAGCAGGTAGGGAGGAGGGGAGTTAAAGGGGGACAGATAGGATCGAGGGAAGGGCAGGCGTGGCCTCTCTCTCCCTCTTTCTCCATCTTTCTCGGAGGAATGATGAAAGCACCGGCGAGAGACCGACGCACGTCTCTTCAGCGAGGCAGAATATGGCGAGGAGTTGGAGCGGTGCGTGAAACGGAGAGAAGCGCAGGGTAGAAAGATGGAAGGCAAAAAAGAGGATGATCGCGCGTAATGACGTGCAACGATAGGAGTATATAAATAAACATCTCGATATGTGACGAGGGAACGTGTTTAGAATACACGAGCGTAGGTACAGGAGCGATCGGTGATTTCCGTTTGGTCGTCTCGACGAGATTAGTTTTAATGAGACCAGCTCGCGAATACGACGGACGAGTAGCGCGATGGCAACGATAGTTGGACTGGTATTTTATATTATCGAACGAAAAATGAAAACTGTTCACTCCTGACGCTGCAATTACTCGCGTCCTTCTGTCGTCGTTAGCTGGATGGTCCAAGAGCATTCGACGAGAATATAAATTTCCAGATTCCTCCGACGCTGTTACCCTGGATTTGAGCTCTCGTCCTGCTCGCCAGGTGACCAGCGGCCGGAGGACGAAGGCTGCAGGAGGCGAGGCAAAAGTCGAGGGAGGAAGGCGAAAGACGGAGGACAGGCGAGAGGGTGGGCAGAAGCGTTTCATGTTTCCCGAGGCCGGTAGGGCTCGGACGATCGCGGCACAGGCGGGCCCCTGTGTCTTCTCTCCAAACAGGCCTAAAAGCCCAAATATTTGAGGCTATCCCCTCGGCTACTCCTGTAAATACGCGATGCCGCGCCGCCTCAGTTCGTGAGGACCTTCCTTGCCCCACCCCTCTCTTCTCATCGCTCGGCTTTTCCTCTTCCTCGTCCTCGCCGCCTTTGCTTAACCGCCCGCTTTCGTCCTCGCCCTTGTAAACGCGCTAAGGACACGCCACGAGGCATGCGTGCCCACTTGCGTTTACGCGCGCGTGACCGATTTCTTTCCATCTCCTCTGGATTCTTAAATCTCGCGAGACACCCAGCGGAAAGGTAAAGTGAACCCTGAACCTCGTTTAGAAGAGATCCGAGGTCGTCGTCGCGGTGCCGGCAGGTCAATTTGAAATTTGGACGTCTCGATAAATAGCGGCAGTGGATCTTTCGCGAGGCGAACGAGCTCGTGTGGACTTAGGCGCGCGGCGTGCAAGACGTGAGACGATTCGATAGTTTTCAGGAGAGGAGAAACGCGAGAGAACAAGACGTCCACGCGTTCCAGCGCACATCGGTCCACAAGCTTGTCCGCACGTCCCTCTCTTTATATTTCCCTTTACGCAACTGCTCTTTCCTCTTTCACTTGGTTAACGTATGGACTTATAATATTTACTCGACTAACGAGCTCACCTTCGTCAGCATCGTTAATTAATGTGGACGCGCGTTGACTTCGTTCCTAACCCCAGGGTGCACCTTCGATACGGCCCGTAGGTAAGGTATTTGATGAACGATCTCGTGATTGCACTCCAAAGTGCTCGCAAATACGATCCGGAGTTCCCTCAAAATCGCGGGATAACGTTAAACACAGCTTTTGCGGATTTCTTCGTATAATCTTTGCGGAAAGGTCGGTTCTGGCTTACGTGAACCCGTGGATATTTCAATGAACGTCCTCGGAATAACTGTCGGCTAAATTAGTTTACATGGATCAGATATTTGTAGATCCTCCAGAAGGTGAGCTTTTCGTATACCCAAAACGACTTACAATGTAATAACCGTCTACCCAACGGGCCACTTATTCATGGGATCGCTTAATTGCGAAAGTCGCATGGGCGTTGATTCGCGAGAATCTCCCGGACTTACCCAGTAAAGAGATAGATTCGCCTGATCTTATCCCGGATTAAGATCGGAAGAGAACGCGTTTGTCGTCAGTTGATAGAAAGGAACCACCCGGTGACATACTCCTTTCCCTCACGCACGCGCGCGCACCATGGAACCGGATTGTTCGGCACGGGTGTCTCCCCAGACCGTTTCGACAGAAAAATCAAAACACGTCGGTTCGCCCATGAATTATTTATACACGAGCGACGAGGTGAGGCGATATTTAATTCGACGACGGGGACAGGTCGAGGCTGGTCGTTTTGCTCGATCGTATCGCGAATTCTACGACGAATTCGTAGTGTCAATTTCAAGCGTGGAGAATCCTTCCAGGATCGTGCCGGTACCTCGTGTAATGTATTCGGACGATGGCACCTGAGAAATATGGAAAGATTTGTGGTCATTCATCAGGTGGTTGCGAATTTCTGAAGTGTCTTAATAAAATTTAGCGGGTCGTCGTTATTATTATTTATAACGTGCGTGGGAACGGTTACTACATTTTTCGTCGATTTCAGCTTCGACCAATTGTACAGAGAAGAGAGATGAGTTTTTGAAAGAAATGGAGTAAATTTTTCTTCTCCACGGCTTCCTTTCTCGACGTCGTTGGCCGCGTCGCGAGACACCGTCCCCGCGTGGCTAATCTAAGACCGAATCTTAATGTTCTCTCTTGGAGCCTGAGCCACGGTGAATGTCCGTCCGTCCTCCTCCTCCTCCTGCTTCTTCCTCGCCAAAGAGCGTGTCCCATCATCGTGTGCCTCCTTTGATTTTTGTGCCTCCTCTCATTTTTACGACGCGCCGTGGTCGCCCGTCCCACGCCTGGAGCCACGCGTAAACAATGAGGGAAGTCTCTTTCGAGATTAGAGAAAGCAAGAGCGAAGAAAACGAATTTCGTGACCGACCTGACAGCCTCTACGTGAACGTCTGCGTTGATGCTTTGAATAGAAGGAAGAAATGCAGTAATGGAGAAGAAAGGAGGTATAGGGAGGAACGAGGAGGTGGCCCTTAATTAAAATTACTGCGTGCTGCCAAAAATGACGAGCTACCCATGCTATGGAATTTTCGAGCCATAAACATTAAGGCGAGAGAAGAAATCTCAATCCCCCCTCGTCAAGTATAAGTATACGGCACACTTATGCCCGTATGTACAATTTTCAGACGGGCTTTATTAGGCTAGCGGAAATTTAAAAATTTTTTTACTGCCAAGATTCATGTCCAAGATTTCAAATATTCCCAGGACCATTCTCTCGATCCTTCGCAGACTTCAAACCATCCTACTCTGTTCATTTTCATCTTTTCCCCTCTCATATTTCTACGACCATTCCTCTTGAAACCTGGGTAAACAAGAGTTCCGAGGGATTAGAGAAACCGGCGGCGCTACTGGTCCACCTATTCTACCTTGAACCACCGGACCATCGGGTTTTAGTGTTTTGACTTTGAGCGGTAGCGGAAAGGCATCAACTTTTAGTGCATTTAGCGGTGAAAATTGTTCGCCCCAAGGAGGGGTGGAAGATGAGCTCACGAAGGGGTTATCTCGTGTGCGGATATAAAAGCGTCCCAACGCGATGAAGGATGAAAAGCTGCAGGCCTCGAACTTGAGGCGCGATGTAACACCTGGTCGCTAACTGGCTCCACTGTTTTCACCTCCTTCCGCTCCTCGCTCACCTAGTCCCCTTGCTTGTTTCCTGCCCCTCCTCTCCTTTCTCCTCCAGCACTACCTCGCCTACGCGGCCTGCACCATACTATTCCCTTAGCCCGTTCTCTTCCTCTTTTCTGCGTCCTCCTCCATCGCGGCGCAGCACCAGGGCGCATTCCTCGCCAGCCCTCGTGTCTCTTCAATTTACGTTCGCGAGGATATCCAGCGGCCATAAAAGCGGGCCCGATGAAACGCGGTGGGTCGGCGTGGCTCTTTGCACCGGAGAAGGGAAAGTGCCGACCTTGGGGGAGGAAGGTGGAAAGTGTAGTTTATGGGGACGCGAATGGGAGGACGAGGAAGGGCGGAGAAGTTGAGACGAAAGACGGGATTGTTTGCTCCGTGGTGGAATTATTTCCGTTATTTCTTTTTGTTAAGCGTGATTAATGCGCTGAAAGGTTTCTTTGGGAACGTACAAATCCGAATCGAGCGATTGCTTATGTATAAGTTCTCGAAGTTCGATTCGATCCGCGACATAAGAAATTTGGGACAAACCGTAACGCCTTGCTAACGGTACGAATATCCAGATATTCGACGTTCATGCGATTCCGAGCGATTTGATTCGACATCTTTCGAAACACCGGAATTCCATCCCCTCCCTGTCGGCGTCTCTCATCGCCGGGAGCAATTTGTGAACGTCTTTCGGGAGCCAATCCATCGGCGCTTACGAATTTGTCGGTAATTACGTTAAGGCCGACGACGCGTCGCTTTAAGCCGCGGAAAAGTCAAGCGGCAGCGAGATAAACGGCACCGAATTGAAATATCCCGGCACTTTGGGTGCCTTCCGTTATCTCTGGAATTCCACGTTTCAACGCTGGTAAGAGAGTCGTCCCGCACGGGGCTATGAACTCTCTTCCCCCACTCTTTCTTCATTTCTCTCCACAACTCTGTTCACGTTCTTCAGTCCCTCCGTCCACTCACCTTCCTACTCAATCATCCTCTTAAAATTAGAATTTTTTCCGCTGGCAAATGCAAGGCAGAAATCCTACACGTTAAACCATTACTTGAAATAAGTACTATTAGCGGTTGCGCCTCGAAAAGAGAAGAATCTTTTCGTTCCCTTCCATTAAACCGCTGGGTGATAACTAGTTCAACCTTGAGACTTCTCGAGCGTTCGCCATAATCGCAAGCCATTAAAACTCGAATCTGCCTGCGCCTTTACGACCTGATAAAGGAGCGTCAGGAAGGAGAAGATCAACGTGAATCTCCTGTTTCTTCTTGTGCCCTCTCCCGAGACATTCCTTTCGACCGCAATGGGGAAGAAGGAAAAAGGAGAGGAAGGATCGTCAAGCGGAGAGGACGAAGAGGTCAATGCAAGAGGACATCGCGGGAGTCGCACCGTACGTGTCAAGCCGGGAGACTCCACGCGATGATCGTAAAAGCTCGCGTAAAGATTTCGCGAGAGCGCATAGGCTCGCTCGTACCAGAAGAGAACGGTAAGGAAAAAATAGAATGTACGGACGTAAGAAAAAGAAAAGCACGGGAGTGGGTTCGCCGAGTAAAGGCTGCTTCGGGAGAAAAAAATAATCGTCCGCAATAAATATCCAGCGGAGTCAATTTATTAATTTCATCTGTTTAATATCATTATCGGCGCTCGTGAGTACGGCAAATGATCGAGGAAGTAAGAAAGAATAGTCCAGGAGGAACGAAAAGAAGCGAGTTGAGACTAATTAAATTTGCAAAATAATCATGTAATTACTTCCAGGCCTCTGGACCCCTCCTCCTGCTTCGATTCCGACCATCTCAAAGGTCCGCGATAGTGCGCGAAATACGTGACGCCCCTCCGACCCCTCCCTTCCCCTAATCCTCCCTTTTCCTTCTCCCTTCCACCCACCGAAAATAATTCTCCGCGCGCGAGTAGAGGGCGAGAAAGTTGGTTGCGCGTGCGCGCCAGCTGCCGATAAATCAGACGAAGTAAAATCTTGCAGAGTATCACGGCAGCGATGTAACTAATTACAGGCGGTGGAAATAATAATTACGCGCGCTCAACCGTGAGTTATTGCGCGGCGCTGAAGCACCACTCGGGCGAGCGAGCGAGCTGAAACGAGCGCGCGCGCGCTTTATTCCGATTACGTACGGCAAATTATAAACGTGCGATTCGGTAGGGGTGGCCGATCACGAGGAGGGGTCTTATCAGCCGTAACCCTCACGGACCAGAATAATGTTGCGCTTTATTTTGGCAGCAATTAGTCCCAGATTAACGCGCCGAGGATAATTCATTATTAAGTCGCAGGAACCAGCCGGGTTGGAAGTCGCGAGAGTGCAGCGCGGGATTTTGACGGGGCTGGCGCGCGATTGAATTAATGGGCCATCTTCCGCGCCTGTGCAGGGGCAGAAAAAGGACCCTCCGAAGATTTCTCTTCTGACCACGTTTATTCGCAGCAACTCTTTTTCCTTCTCATTTCCATTTCCTCTCTTTCTCCCTCCCATTGTTTTCCCCTCTTTTCCCGGGAGTACGACATCGGTGTCGATCGGAAAAATGAAGGGAGACGAAGGAGGGAGGATTTGCGAAAGGAGAAGCGGAAGAAGGAAGGAAAAGCACGCGGTGCGAGACGAGGAGAAAGGGAATGAAAGAGAAGCAGAGAGTCACCGTTGGCAAAGAAAGGGGGGGGGGGGAGTGTATAGCCGGTGCCTCCTTCGGTCGCATTATGCGTACGAATGCAAATTCCCGTTCGCTTAGCCGCAGGCAGGCATTTATTTGTCACGCACTCCGGCCGTATACAGTCGCGGACAGTATGGAACATACATGCGCCGCGCGAGTCCCCGTCGTCGTCGTGGTCGTCGTCGGTGTCGTCGCCGTCCACGTCCTTCCTGACTTCCAATTCCTTCTCTCCTCGTTTCTCTTACGCTCCCTTCGTCGCTCTTTATTCACCCTGACTCCCCCGCCGGGCCTTTTTCTCCTATCTTCGTCTTCCTTCACATATTCCTCTTCCCCTCTCCTCGTCATTTCTCGTCTCCTTCCTTCTTCGATCTTGGGTATCGCTTCTCGCGAGCCTCACCTCTTTCTCCCTCTTGGTAGGAGAAGCCTCCCCTGATTCCCCACCCTTTCATTCGTTCCGTCCTCCCGGTACCGTCTTACCTCTCGCTCGAATTTCCTTGGCGACCTAGGCGAGCGTGTACCCTGCCACGATTATCTGCCACCGTCATCTTGTTGCGTACTTTTGTCCCCCTGCGCTTTCTGCGCGCGTCCACCCGCGTGCCGCCGCAACGCTCGCCCCCTCGGCGCATACCTGCGTGCCGTACATACGGCCCCCGTACTTTTCTATTAATTATCCGGTTGCTCGGTGCTCCCTCCGCGACGTTCCCTCCACGATATATGACGGGAAACTCGCCGCTCCTGACAGTCCATGGTCCCGTGGTCCACCGTAATCGACGACGGGTCGCGACAAACCTCGCGGTCGTCGTTCTCGCTGCCGTCGGATTCTATCGGCTCGAGAGAAGTGGGGAGGTAGAAGGTTCTGGAGAAATTTGTGTGAATTCGTGGGTGATGAATAATCCCAGGCGCGCTCTCACTTGTGGAAGTGAATCCTCCGGTAAGATTTTCGGGAATCGTGGTTCTTTTTTTTTACGCTAGGATCACTTATTACCCAGAGACAATATTCCGCGAAGGAATTCTTCCTAAAAGGGCTCGAATTATTTCGAGTGAGCGTTGCAGGGAATATCTTTCGGGCAATCTATCGGCGTCCTCTCCTCGTAAGCATCCGAGCATAAGATCAAGCTTATCAACGCACTTACGATCGCCGAGAGCGCAAACGGCGACTTACGCCGCCGCCTCCGTAGATCCCGCGGCGTCGTCTCTTCACTCGACTTTCAGTGCTCTCCTTCTCCCTCTACATTTGTCTCTCCCTCCCTCTCTCCGTGCTCCTCGAAGCCCCGGTAACGAGAAACGTGTCGTGAATTTTTCCATTAACCGTAATCGCGATGCCTCGTCGTCAGTAGCGACAAAGTGGTCCGGTCCACCTCCTTGGCTCCTTCTCCTCTCCCCTTCTCTCCTTCACGCGTCTCATTTTTCCTTACCGAAAGAGGGAAGAAGGAAGCGACTCGGGAGATGGGAAGTGGCCTTATGTGGAATTTCACGTTGCGCGTGGACGGCCATTGCGATAAATCGCTCGATTAGCCTTAAGATCATAATTAATATGGAAAAGTGAATTACGGCTGCGTGTTCGTGCATACGCTGACGCGCGTCGCTATCAGCTGGCATACCGTCGTTCGCGCACGGAAGAGAGACGTTGCATCATCGAGATAGATATCCTGCGTTCTTCTCACAGCCTTTTCCGCTTTCCTCTCTCGTCTTCTGCGTTCCTCGCTCGTCTCCACTACTGTTACTCGACTGAGGGAAGAGCGGAGAAGGAACTAGCCGGTGGAAGAGTGCATCGTCCCGTTGATTTATTCTCTCTGTCTCTCTTTTCCACTCACTTACACCGGTTCCGAAGGTGTGCCGCTCGCGATACTCCTGATTCCAGGAGTGCGTTTTGCATATTTTACACGGAAGGAGCGCAGGCGTGTTGAACGAGAAGAGGCGAAGGAGGAGGAATGCCGTGGCGTGGCGTGCGCGGTTACAGTGTTGCGTGAAAATCGTTCTGCCATCATCTCGTGGACGATGCGCTCAGCTGGGTAATGGGAGGTTTATCGACTTTACGCACGCGTACCAGCCGATAGGCGAATCGATGTCCTTCCAATTGGTGGCTCCGCGCGTGTACGCGCGTCTAAACGTGTGCGTGAGTACGCGCAAAGAAGAAAGAAGGATAAACGGTAGAAGGAGAATAATAAAGTGGGAGAAAGAGAGAGAGGAGGCAGAATGTAAGATGCTCGTATAGATGTGGAGAAGGATGTCACTGTGTGCGTATACCGTTCGCTCCTCTCGGTATCTCTTATTTCTCCACAGGAACGACGACGACGACGCGAAACTCGTTAGGTCGGTGATTCATGAATTTCGCGAATTATCGTCGCGCGAAACGATAGGCGGAGATGACGAAGTGCGAGGACGGGAGATAAGGGGATAGGTTGGAAGGTAGAGAGAGCCAGAAGTGAAGAGAGACGTGTGAGGGAGAAGATAATTACTCGATGTCGGAACGGTATCCGCAGTCACGCCGATTACTTTCTAATGGCGATCGAACTCGTTAGCACCTCTAATTTATGAATTTCATTAATTGCGGTTATCGTGCTACGTCAGATGTGACGATTAGCAATTCAGAGGATGAATAATTCCTTGGAAAATGGGAGCTGTCGACTGATCTGAAGGTTACTTCGCGGGGAATGCAAAATTCCTTCTCTCCTCCATTTTTCACCAGCCAATTACCGCAATTGCGCTATCTTTACTTTGAATTTAAAAATCTAACGAAATTAACCGACCATCGGTGCATTCCTGCTGCACGGATCGGTCGTAAAAGCAGATCGGGACGAAAGTCGATCGTTGCCCGCGGAAGGCAGAAGCCCCACCTATGCCTCTTTCCTTAATCATAATTGCTTAGCCCGCGATTTCGATATCTACGTTATGGACTCTCATTCAGACGATTCTCAAATCGCGAACGGCACCGAAGACGAGGCCGGGATTCCTTCGAGGAGGTGAGCTGGAAGGGATGGTGAGACGGAAGGGAGTGGAACATTGGATCTCACCGAGGCTTGGAATATAAACTCGCAGATTTGCGGTCCATCGAGGACGCGTTTCTCCCTTCCCTCCATTTCCCCTCCCCCTCGTCCGGTATCCTTCGACCACCCCCGCACCACCGTTTCCCTCTCCCGTTCTCTTCTTCCTTCCCTCTCCGCTTTCCTGTTCCTTCATCCGGCATTTCATTCCTTCTCCTCCTTCCTCTCTCGCATCCCGACCAAGCATCCCGGCGGTTAATACGGCCGTTACGTTTGTAATAACGAAGCGCCGAAGCCTCTAAGCGGCGGCATTAATTAAGAAACGCGACCCAAGCGCCGCGAAAAAGTCTATTCTCCCCGTAGCCCCAATGAACATCGAAGAGGAGCGGTGCCTCTCTAACCCTCCCTCGTTCCACATCCGCCGTCTTTTCCTCTGCACATTTTTCTTCTCTCTCCTCGCTCTCCCCCCTCGTCTACACCTCCAAACTTTTTGCATCGCGAAATTACTGCCGCGCCTACTGGACTTCAGTTTGTCAAGATAAAGAGTACAACTCCCGGTGACCACGACGATGGTCCAACCGCAGAAAACCAGTGTTACGAAGAAATCAAGCCTGCAGCTGCTAGAATCGGTGGTTCGCGGTGGTCTCGACATTTTCTTTACTCCTTTCGATGGAATCGGAACATTCGTCGGTAAGGACGAACTGCGCACCTTATTCTCCTCTTTTTTCTTTCGGAAAGGCATCGAATCGCTCGACACTCTCGTTCAGTGCGTCAAAAACCGCATGAAAAATTGAGAAATGTATTCGAGAAGCTAAAGTCTACGGCTTGGCGGAAGTGTCACTTGCATCACGCCCACTTGCAGCGCATACGCACGCACGTGCGTCGAGAAGCACCGATGGGTGCCCCAGGAGCGAAATTAGGGATAAATAAGTAGCGGCTACTAGGAAGGGAAACGACCCTCTAGCAGGAGTATGCAATTCACGAGCATACGGGGGAGAGGAAGAAGTCTGTCGGCGCGGTGGTCGGAGAAGAGAGGGGAGAAGATGTAAAAGGGGAAGGCGAAGGAAGAACGAGAGTGATAGAGAAGGAGGGAGGCAGCGAAAGAGCGGGAGCCGCGAACACGAGGGCCCGGAGGGCCCGATGTAAGATTAGGGAGCACCCTCACTGACGTCGCTCGTCGGCCACCACCACCTCCTCGCGTCGGGTGAATCAAGAGGAGAAGGAACGAGAGGAGTCGAAGAAGAAGAAGAGGAAGACGCGTGTACACGCGCGCGACAGTAACGTCGTCGTGGGGGCAGATCGTATCGGCCGGCACGTTTACGTGCCCGTAACATTCTATTTGTGTGGGGTAAAAAAGTCATAAGCGAATCGAGGAACGGGAAAGAAAAGGAGAGAGAGAGAGAGAGAGGAAAGGGCGAGAAAGTGATACGAATGGAGAAAGTGGAAGTCCAGCGATGTGGTAGATGAGGCGAGACGTGGGGGCGGAGGCGCGGACGCGTAGAGAACGACGCGGATCGAAGGCCATTCGATCATGAAAATTACTTACCACCGAGTCGCCCACCGTCCCGTATCGATGAAGCGATCGAATCGAGATCGCACCCTGTGATCAGAAACAAAATCCCGTGATCAGCGCGAACGACGCTCGTGATCGTATCGCGCCTCTCGCGGGAATCGTCGTCGCGTCGGGGGCAGCGAGAATCGAAGGCGGAAGCCCTCGGGACGCGGTCGAACGCTATACGTCACTGGTAATGATCGCGTTACGTAGGCTGGGTGCCATTGAACGAGAGGAGGACGATTAGAAGGTCGATCGTTTTGGCGAAATTCGATCGTGGTGCCGAATGCGGAGTACCGACGAGGAAAGAGAGATGGAGGAAGAGACGAAGACGAAGCGTGGAGCACGGAGGAAGAAAAGGAGGGAGAGTGGGTGGGCCGAGAATGGGCCAAAAGTGCGAGCGAGATGGGTTGCGGGGTGGGGGCAGAGAGGAGGAGCAGGCGAGCAGAAGGCAGCGGCGGAAGCCGCGCGCCCCCGGCCGACAAAATGATCAAAAGGCAAATTTCATACATTATTTTCACTTTAATGCTACCGTATCGCAATTTATGGGAGGGCCGGGATTTATGCGGGCGCGTATACGCACCACGGGGCCTAATCTGAGGCGATGGCGGTGGCGGAGGCGACGGCCCTCGCCAGAAATCCTGCCAATGCTACGAAGAGGAAGAGGCAAGAACGCTCGCTCCTTCCCTCCTGGCATCGGTGCCGGACCGACTCGATCGCCTCTCACTCGGCGCTGCGCGCACGCTCGCGCGCAACGATCGTAAAGAACTTTGTATTAAAACGTTCCGCGTCCGAGACCGTTTATGTCAACAACCTTTGAGTTGTGTGTGGATCGCCTCGCGTGTCGGTGAGCAGGAGGAGGTGGGAGGAGGGAACGAAGAGGAGGACGAGGAAGAGGGAAAGTCTCTTTCTGTGGCGAGCCGTTGCGCGCACTCGCCTGCCCTCGAGCGACTCGACGCCGAGCGAGGAGGGTACCCGCCGAGGAGCCGCTGGATCGTCTTCCCTCTCGCCGTCCTCATTCATCCGCTGCCCTCCTTCCCTCTTGCTGTCCGTCTCATGCCATGCTCCTCCTTCTCTTTTCCTCGTCTTCTCTTCTATCGCGCCCTCTTGTATTTTCTCCGCCCCCGCCCGCGCGTTCTCCTTCCACCTCCTGCCCCTTCCCACCGATCGAGTTTCCTCCTCTCGCGATCGCAAGTACACGTACGTCGACCGCGATCTATCGATCGGTGGCACCATGATATACGCTCCGCGTGCGATCCTTGCTTCGTGTCGTTTCAAGGACCCTCTATCCTCCTCTCCTTCCCTCCTTCTCCTTTCGCGGCCGTCCATACGCCCTGCGACTCACGATTTAATTCGCGGCGAGTACCCGGCATTCAACGTTCGTCCGCTTCGTCGAGCACGATCGTCATTTTCGAGCTACTCGTTCCCGCGGTTCGTAGAAATTGTTCGCCGAGTTATTTTTCCATTAAAATTCCACGCTTCCGCGACGTCCCGCTTCCTTCGTGGTCCCTCGGTTCGTTCCTTCTCTTCAACGAACGGGACGCGGCCCGATTTCGGACACCGAAGGATTCCACCCCGATTTTATGGAACACCGTGGAGCTTTAAGGTTCATGGAGGTTACATACTTGCCCCATTTCCCCCACTCCTTTCTTCCTCTCCTTCTCTCTCTCTCTCTCTCTCTCTCTCTCTCTCTCTCTCTCTCTAACCCCTCAATCTACCCGGGGCTGAAGAACCGCGGTAATACGCCGCGAACTTAATTTCCGAAGATTCCTCATTTTTACGATCGACGACGACGGGCCTTGGTTATTTCACGCTACTACGGAAAGTCCGTGCCCCCTTTCTCTTCTTCTCTCTCGCTCTGCCCTTCACTCTCCTCCCTTCTTTTTCTCACCTTCTCTACCCACCTCTATCTCGACCTCTCAAGCCTCATCTCGCGCTCTTCTTCCCTCCTCGCCTCGCTATAACTCGTACTTACGTTTTCACGTATATTCCCCGGGATCCTTCGTAATATCTCCCGCGAAATTATCGAACGTTCATTCCACGGGCGGGTCCCTAAAGTACGGACCCGCGATCGTTAAATGGAAACACCTCCGTAAGCGGCGGGCTCCGGCCGCCGAATCGGGTCCCGGGGCTCCATGGCGGACGTTCATGGGATCGGTCGCCCGGGTCATTACATCGGCTGATAATTAATGGTGACCGCGGTACCCGCGCGAGCGGAAGAGAGAGTAGAAGGACGGAAAGAGGAAGAAGAGAGAAAGAAACACGGATATTGGGCAGAAGCGGAGGAACGAGAGAAGAAGGATGGAAAGGGGGTGGAAAGGGGAAGGTAACGCAGAAGAGAGAGAGAGAGAGAGGGAGATCCGATGAGAGAAGCAAAGACGAAGGAAGCGGGGAAACGCGAAGGAAAGAGAGAAGTTAGGGAGGGCTCGGCGAACGTCGCAGTCGGTGCGCGGTAGACGAAGGTAGAAGCTGTAGTGGCGGGCCATTCAAATAATATGCAAGCTCATAATTAATTTACCGTCGCCCAAGAATCGCGACGGGAAGGTCGGAGCGCGTAATTAAGAAATACCGTCGCGGACCACACGATCGTCCGAGACGCCGGATCCGCCCTTCCTAATGCCGGCAATCGTCCATACTCCTCCAGAAGAGGATGAATTAACGTTCGATAGGCTTCAGGAAGGCATAAGTCGCGCGCGCGCTACGGAGTACGAAGAGGAAGCGACGTAGAAGGGTCAAGAAGAAACGAGACGGGATCGAAGGATCCTCGTGAGTTCGTGAGAGTGGGACACTCTACTCGAGGATCATAGGCAATCGATCGTTGCTGACAAAGGAGCATTGAGAATCTCTCACTTTGATGCTCCACCGTAGAGGTAGTCTGTCCTCCGCACTTTGCGCCTTTTATTTGTCCATTTTTCTCGTTCTTCTATCGATCGTTGCAAATGACGCGTGGAAGCTGAGAAATATTGGGACGAGGAAGAAGAGGAGAAGGAGGATGCTGAAGAAGTAAGAGGAGGACGGGTAGCTCGAAGGAGAGCCTCAGCTCGCTCCCTCGGAATATGGTCGCAATTACTGCGGGAGATTAATGAGCCGATGCTCTCGCGATGCGAAGACTGCTCTACGAGGATGCTTTCTCCTCCTCTCTTCGTCCTTCTTCCATCCTTCCACCCGGCTTCTGCTCCTTCCGCGTCTTTCTTGTCCTCGTCTCTCCGCATTCTCCTCTCCAGACATGATTCTACCTTCGGCGCTACCTCCCAGCCAATCATTTTCCATGCGCCAGGGGAACTTTTAATTTACCTAACACGAGACGAATCGAGGACTGGCGACTCGACTGTTACAAGCCACGCTTTTTCCCTCTTTACGATTTTCGCGTGAAATCTTAATTAGCGCACACTCGATGTGCCCATTAAGAACAAAAACTCGCGAGTATCTCCGTAATTATTTCCGCAACGGCGAGCGCAGGATATTCTTGGAGTGTGACAGAGAAGATTGAGGCAAGAAGGAGACTGAAATTAATTTTTACAGAGGAAACCAGCTATCGAGGGGTCATCGCCGTGAGAACGCATACCACTTCGCCGTGTTGCTTAACGAGCTCGAGAATTTCGACGATCCTTAAAAAGCGCTCGATCGACATCCGGTTCTTACCTCTTAATTTTTCTCAATGCCCGCACTCAAATTACGAACTAGATGAGATCGCATTCTCTGAAAAATTGATTCGATGCCTTGACTCGAAGCTCGTCGCTCATCGCACCCCGCGAACGTATTAATAGACGTGTGATCAATTGGAGGGACGACGAGGGTGAGAAGGAGGAGGTGGAACGAGAGAAGAGAATCCTTCTCGGGCGAATCATTCGCGGTCGGCGATCCCTCGTTCGCGCACCGAGCGAGTTCACCTTGGCGCGAGATGAACTCCGATCACCAGTCAGAGGGAGATTAATGCGCCACGCCTGGTCTTCGGGAAAAATATGTATTAAGACGCGTGCACGATGTATCGGAAGGAGAGACGCAGGAGGATACCTATTAAGACCCTAACGTCGCGGTGAGAAAGTCGAACGTTCCGATCGTATCGAAAAAAGGAATTATATGGTGGCGAATAGATTAGACGGAAAGAAGAGAGATGAGAACGGGGCAACGAATAAACCTAGCGAAGAATGATGGTACCACCGTGAACCAAAGAAACCTGTACGATGGTTCTCCTGGTACCGGAGTACCGCGGTGGTCGCAAGAGGACCGGTGGTGGAAGTCGAGAGGGAGGGGGAGGAGCAGGAGCACAACGTCGTTGATAGATCACCGTTAATTAGTAATCCCTCTATGTACGTCGCCACGGACGTTACCCTTGGGCCGGTCGCCCGGTACCACTCTCCTAAGAAGGGTCTCCTTCCCTCTGACCCTTCTAATTACCCGTCACGCACCGCGCAGATACGGCGGGGGAATGGGAAAGGAGCTTCGGTCCGGTACGATGGAAAGAAGAAAGAGAGAGAAATAACGAAGAGAAGGGAGAAATAAGGCAAGTGGGCGGCTGGGGGGAGGGGGGACAAACGGGCAAAAAAGGGAAAGGCGAGTGAGTGGTGGAACAAGAAGGCGAAGGAAAAATTAAAAAGAGAGAGGGGAGAATGTAGCAGGGGAAAAACAAGCGACGATAAAAGGAGAGGAGTCCGTGATGCGGGGTAGACTACGAGAAGGAAAGAACGATGGAGTTTGGAGCGATGTAGAAGGGGAGAAAGTCCAGAAGGCGAAAAGAAGAGAGGAAAGGAGGAGGGGGTTAATATCGTGCTAGGTGCGCGATCGAGATCACCCGGCAATATTAATAATCCGTCGTTAGTCACTCCCTTTCATTAGTAAACGTACCGGGCTCTCTCAGATCCCGTTTTGGAAGCCAGCTCAACCGCGCCGACCCCAAGAGCCGTCTAATTACCTCCACCTGGACTCGCCTATACTCTTTTTTAGAAGAGAAAGAGAAAGGGCGATAGAGAGAGATAGAGGAAAGGCTCGAAGAGAGGAGAGGGTGCCAAACCACACCGTTGCTCACCTTCGCCTAGAAGAGAAAAGAACTCGACTGTGACAAACGTGCCGTGGAATCGTTCCCTTTGTTCGCCCCTTCGGGTTAGAGGCGCGTCTGTTTAGAGTAGAGAGGCGCAACAAAGGAATTTCGGTGTATCCAACCGAATCGATTTCATTCCTCGCGTTCAAGGAAAAGCATCCGAGGTGGAAGTCAGTAGGGTTAGTAAGTGGCAGGCGCGCTATGCAAATAATCGGAGAAACGTGAACGATGCGCTTGATCATCCTCGTTATCATGCTTTGTGCATTAGAGAAGTGAACGTCTTCATTTGCATCGAAATGCAGGCATTCTTCGACGAAGTATAGTAATTTTCATATTTTCCAAATTTCTTTTAAAAATTCTAGAATCGATCACTGTCCTTACCCTGCTTCTATCGACAGTCGGGGGACCAACAAGAAGAGAGAACCGCCAACGGAGAAAAGGGGGGAGAGAGAGAGAGAGAGAACTTCGCACACGAATCCACGCGCTCTCGCACCTACTACTTTCCACCCCAGTGATCTCCTCTTCGGTGAGAGCCCCTCTCCTTCTTATCGTCGGTGGACAAACGCGCAACAGCACTACGTCACTGTATCACACGTGTAACTGGACGTTGCACGAGCAAAAAGGTGGAATCGACCATTACCGTATGTTAAACAGTTCCTGGTCCCTCTCGCTAGTCGTCGCTCCTGCTGGTACGACGATGCAACTACAGTTGCATGTGCAACGACAGTGCAACGCCAAGGAGGAACGGAGAATGCGATGGAGAAAAAGGCAAGAAGAAGAAGGAAGGAACAAGTGGATGGAAGAGGTACGAAAGAAGGGAAGAAGAGACGTTTGAGCAACCAGTCGCTTCTCCTTCTACGTTTCTACTCCTCTTCTTTCTTTTTATCTCTCCAAACTTTGTCTCCCTCTCACTTTCCTTCCCTTCTTTCCTCTCTCATTCTCACGCCTTCTTCTACCGGTAGTATCCTTCCTCTCTCCTCCCTTCTTCCTTCGTTCCCTCTTTCCCGGTCTTTCCATCTCTCTCGGTTTCGCGGCGAAACCTCACTCGAAAAAAGCTATTAAGCGATATCCATCTGAGGTCATTCCTTCGCGCGGCGCACAGGGGCGCGCGCATTCCGCACACATCCCTAGCCCCACCTTCTCTCCACTCCATACTCTTCTCTTGCTCCTTTACGCAGTCCATCCCTCCCTACCGACTCGTTCGCGAGGCGTTTTGGGCGCGCTATCGGGCAACGCAGAATGGGTAATGCATCCTGGCCCGAAGCCCAGGGGCGCCAAATGAATTGCAATATTTCATTCTCACGCCCGTATATACTCATCGACAGGGCATATTGCCTGGGCCCCCTAATTGCATTTAACTCATTATTGGTTCATTCGCGGCATACGCACCAGCGACACGCTCTCCTTTCGTCCTTGCGATTTCTCTCTCTCTCTCTCTCTCTCTCTCCTCATCTCTTCAATCCCTCCCCCCTTTCGATGCTTCTCCTGCTTCATCTTTATCCATTCCCTACCCTCGCTCCTTCCACGTCGCTATCTCCTCGACCCAGTCTCTCTTACCCTCTCTTCCCTCTCACTCTTACCTCCTCCCTCCCGCTGCGCGAAAGTTCTTTCTTTTTCCTGTGCCGCGCGCGCGATCTCGGGACGTCCTCCCGCTGTCGGAATCGTCCCGTTCCTTTTTTCTCCTCCCAGCGTTCGCCGGGAGGAACGACGAGGGATACTACGACCACGACGACGCGATCGCTGGACGTTAATGCAACGAGCGATTGCCCGACTATGGATAGCCTTAAAATGTTGCAAGGGCAGAGAGAGAGGGAGGATGGAAGAGGGACGTATTGCTACTGGAAGGAATGATCGCTGATAAGTGATCACCGCCCGGAATGACAAACGAGGGGATTCGGTTCGAGGAATTGCTGCATCGTTCGGTGCGTATCGCGACTGGCACGTTGACCGTGGTGACGTCTGTTCCAGACAAGTGTGCTGCTTGTGTAGCGAGAGTACTGTCGAACCATGGTGGACCACTGTGCTTCCACGGTACGTGCCTACCGCCAAATGCGAAGCACAACGGCACTGTGTTGACGATAAGGGCGATGCATTTCGAAAAATTGCCTTTTTATCTTATTTTTCAACGTCAAACAAGCACCACTTTCGACCGGGGTTTATAAGAGGCCTTATTTGCTTCATAAGTAACTTTAATATTCAGAATTCTATCGAGGTATTTGTCGTTCACCCTAATCATTCTCGAAAGGCTGCTATTGGACGAGCTTTCGTATCCGCAGCACCCCTTGCAGCTCATTAAGATGCATCGAAGCAAGTCCCTTCGGCCCTTCGTACTTTCCCACAGATAATTATGCGCTCGTGAGCCTTCGTTAGTGTCAAAAGTCTTGTTTGACGCGCGTATCGAGCGCGAATGAAGGGTAATCCGGACGCAGAGAAGAATATGGCAAGTGGAAGGCGAGAGAAGGAGAAGGTAAAAACAAATACGCGCCGCGTCCTCAAGAGCGCCTTTCGAATCGTCCAGTCGATCGACCAATTGGCAGCATCAAGGGACGGGCGGACGGATAAAAAGAATATTTCTCACACGATCTCGATTAATAAAGCAAGCTCGTGATATAAAGTGAATCGACGTCGCGCGCATTAGTCTCCTTCGAGTGACGGTAAGAATACTGTCATCCTGAAATCGAGGAATAAATTTGATAACAAATTATTATCATTGATTTTACTATCGATTGTCCTCGCGCGAGAGAATTCTCGTTACTGAGCGTACCGCGTATACCACTATCCCTGATCCTCGGTACGTCTCTCGCTTACTCTTTCCATCCCTCTTTTTCTTACCTCCATCTCACCTCTTCTCCTCTCCCAGTCTCGCCGGACTCGTTTGCACTCCCTCGCGCGAGCACGAGTCTCTAATTGATATAATCCACCGCAGCCGGGCTTTGTTGGGTGGAATTCTCCTCGGCGGATTATACGGCTTTGCGCAATTAGTCGACCGCCCAACTCTCTTCCTCCCTTCTAAGGGTTGGTAATACACAGGTGGTGTATATTAAGGTACTTCTGCTCCCATTGGCTCCCCGCCTCCCTCTCATGTTCGATACCACTTTTCCTCTCTATCCGCACCTCCAACCTTCTTCTGTTCCGCCATCTCTTTCTCAGCACTCTTCTTCTCGGTGGATCTTCTTACACATCCTTTCTCTGCCTTTTCTTCCCCCTTCTGCTTACTTCACTGCCACCCGCTTTCACCCTCTCATCGTTTCTCTCTTTCTTGGTATTTCACTCTGTCTCGGACTGTATCTCTCTGTTTTCTCCACTCTCTCTCTCTCTCTCTCTCTCTCTCTCTCTCTCTCTCTCTCTCTCTCTCTCGCTGTGTTTTTCTTTTTCTCAGACGACCTCTCTCGGGCAACGGTGCACACGCTCCCACCGTAGTAATCCAACGCGATATCTTAATCCCCGACGCTGAACGTTCACTTTTAAACTCGCGAAGGCTCGTTAGCGGTGTTGCGTACGGCTCGTGCTGCGAGTATTCGCGAAACGATGAAATTAATTTCCCTTCTCTCTTCTGTTCGTCTCTCTCCCTTGTTCGCGAGCAAGTTCGGACTCCCTCGCCGCTCCCTCTTTGGGATACGTGCACCTTCTCAGTCTCCCTCACTCCCCCTACTTCCTTTCCTTTTCTCCTCCTCCTATTCACTTCGCTCATTACCGAGGAGAGTACGGCGGCGAGGCCCAAGACGATCAATTCGAGGATCAGAGATTTTAAGCGGTATTTGTGGTCTTTAGCGCTATGAAATTAACGGTACGCGTAAATCCGATTCGGTAGTCGTTGCGCGAAGACCTTCGGAGATATCTAACACGAAAGAGTATCTTCAGAAATTCGCTCCGTGCGTAATTCGTCCATCTTCATCGTGAAAAATGTTCGTACAACACCCTACATATATAAAGTACTCCCCTAATTGTAAGAATTTTAATAGATCGTTTCCGTGAGGAATTTCTGCCGCCGATGCACGTAAATTTTAAATAACACCTTATTCTCTCGCTCCTATTTTAATTTTAGCCTGAGCACGCATGAATAAGGACAAGAGAGAAGAGGAGTGGAAAGAGAAATGAGAGAAGAGAAAGGCGAATGGTAATTCGATCCTCTCCCCATTTCCTCTCCTCTGCTTCGTGATCGATGCACCAACAACGTGATCGGTCCTTTTACGAGTCGATCGCCCTCCGCTCGCCAGTATTTACCGTTACATTGGGCAACATTGGCGTTTGTTCGACGTTACTGGAGCTCACTAGTTATTACTAGAAGTTACTAGATGTCAGGACCACGAGTGATTGGGACTCCAAGAGGATTGCCGATCGAAGATAGCGATCGGGGCCAGCTTCAAAAGGGGCGATCCAAAAGAGAAGAAGAACCGAAGGAAAAGTGAGGATTGGGATGAGGAACGGAGAGAAGAGAGGGAAAAAGAAGGCGAAGGAGGAAACCCGATCGTCGAGAAAACTCGACGGGGCGTGAATGATCCGACAGTATTTATAAACGTGACGCGAACATTTTCTTCTCTTTTTCAGGAGAGCGTTTTAATAATTCTTCGTCTCTCCGCGTCTCCATCTTACCATGCTCGGTTCAAGCTCGGCATTATTTTTTAATTATTCGATACCACTAACACTCGATGAGAGTATTTCTCGACTGGCCATACCCATTTCGATCGATCGTACGTGCTGATCCAAAAGCCGTCGAGGCTGTTGATTCTTCGATCCTTGGGAAGAAAGTAAGGAAAAAAGGAATGACGAGGACGAAAATCGTCTTTGCGTTGTATTGGCTGGCGCGTTGACCACCATATAAATCGTATCGCAAACCGAGAATCGAAGTCGTAAACATACCGGCGCGTCGATCGATTTGGTTTCTCCTTTCGCAATAACAGTCGTCGGACCACGGTCGTTAAAGCCTCCTCCTCCTCCTCCACCTCCTTTTGGCCGGAGGGCGATCGTTCCTGGCCGAGAGGACAATGAGGCATGCAGGCAGACAGCCCCTCCTGCTCCACGTGTTCGAGGACCCTCCTTGGACACGAACAAATCCTAATATACGAAATTACAGCTGGCCCGATTTTGGTAAGCTTGATCCTCTTTAATAATGGTTCTCAGCATGCAGGAGAAATTCTACTACGGAAAGATATCGCGTCGTCGCGAAGGGTGCGACGCCGAAGTGAGAGGAAGTTGGATAATGGGGTAAGTCATAGCTTCCCGTGTGGATACAAGTTAATATAGATAAGGCAAGAGCAAGCTGGGTGACGTATGGCGCTCACGGATTCCACAGCATAATCGAACGATACACAGGTTCGATACCTGGTTGCGGTAAATGCTTCCATGAATTATCCTGAAACACTTCATAAATCCTGCCGAAAATTACGCACGTAGTGTCGTACTCCTTATCCTCTCCTACTTTCCCTAATCGACGTCGAACGAGATCGTCTAATCGAATCGGCTAGATCGAGATAAAAAATCGGACAAGCGCCGCGCTCCAGCTTAATTCGTGGGAACATCCGAACTCTGGAATCTCTTCCGGAGTTTCGACGAGCGCTCGATGAGGCGTCGCGTGGGAAAATCGTCGCGCGGGAAACCTTCCGCGAGCGGGAATGTTACCCACTGCATGCCCCTATCTAAATGACTTTGTTTGACTTATTCGACCGGTCCGCGAAACTGGTTATCGTAGGAGGCCACTTCTCGCGCGGCGAGTGGAGGGCATTTGAGTAATAGACGAGAGGAGGTTCTTGGGAAGAGGGAGAGAAGAAGGGGAAAAGTGGCGTGGAGGGTAAGTGGCGAAGGAGGAACGAGGGGTGTCCTCGCGTAAAAGGATCGACACGCAGCGATCGGCGATAATCTCCTGGTAGCGACGATACGCGAGCAGCAGAACGTTTGTTTTCCGCTCCACGCGATAATTACACAGCGCGCGAGCGTCGCACAGATAGCCAATGGGGCTCCATAGGTATTTTATTGGCTCGCGATTGGACTGGGAGTCGCCGTTGCCGTATTCGTTTTTTACGAGGCCAGGGTCTATCTAAATTCTCGAGCTCTGCAACCGCCTCGCGATCTCCAGTTTTAAACGCGCCGATTTTCCCTCTCGCTTCTCTCGCTCCTCTTACAGGTAATTATCTACCCCTCGAGTTACTCGCTTCTTCCCCTCCTTCTTCCACTTCGCTGGTCGCTTCTCCGCTCTCATTCCCTTTCTACTACTCTCTTTGCTTCTCTCTCTCCTCTTTTCTCTCCAACCCCCGTCTAATCTCTTCCCTCAGGAATCTAGCGTGCCAATCGAATATCTGGACGTATCGTTACCCTCCCCGTAGAAAAGTTTAACGGAAAAGTAATCGCGCGCACTTACGCGATCCTTGAACGCGTTCCATTTATCTCGTGATGTGTCTCCTTTTTGGAACGTGTATCGTACCCCCGTGTTCTCCACAGAATCTCTAGAGCGAAGCCACTTGAGATGGGTTAAGCGACTCTTCGTCGTGGCGACCGCGATGTCTTCTCGAGAAGAGGAAGCGAATTGGATTGCATCACGCGACGCGTAATATTTTTGCTCTCCGACAGGGGATGGGCCGACGACGGAGACGAAGGAGACCTATGGGAAGGGTTGAGGTGAGTGGCCCGAAACGCACAACGTAGAGCAGTGCCCATTGCTAGCGTCCACAGGGCGTTCACGTTCGGGGGACACCGGAGAGAAGGCGAGCGGTCGAGCGAGATGGCAGGCAGGGTAGGGCAAAGCAGCGGGGCGAGCGCACCTCCGAAAAAGCGTTCCTTTGTCGGTGTCGTCCTTTAAATCCGTTTAAAGGGACCACCGACTGGCCCCGGACTGATTAATAGTCCTCTCCGCGAGCCGGTAGGGCCAGGCTCGATGACAGATCGAGAATGGTACGGGGACAGGCGGCAAAAATGCCGAGTTCACACTACCCCGGCAACCTCTGGAATTATTATTGTTGTTATTGCGGCCTCTGAATAGCCCACGGCCATAGTCGAGAGGAGTTCGTCGAGGATGAGAGAGGAAGTGAGACGACAGGAAGGAGAGAAGGAGCGCGAGATAGGGAGCAGGGGAAAAGAAAAGAGAGAGAAGACTCTCTCGTTGAGCCACCATTACTTCGTACTTTTTTCGGCCAGGTACCCACGGAATCTCGGCCGGTCCTAACCGAGAGAGAAGAAGAAAGCGAAAGAGTGAGAGAGTGAAGGAGAGAACACTCCAAGAGACTCACAGTGATTATTGGGGGATGCTGTTCGGGGTGTTCGGATAATTGCGTAAAAAAGGAAGGGGAAGGGAGACGGAAGGAAAGGAAGATCGTACGCAGAGATTGCGCCAAGAAGAAGAAGATTGTACGATGGGATTGCCCGATTGCTTTATTACGTCGAACCGTACCGATCCGAGGACGGAGGGTGTTCTTTCTTGTCTCTCTATCTATTTCAGAAATTTTTCGCACTTACCTCGGCGACCCTCGAGCGTCCCAACCGGTGCATGGAAGTAGTAGTGGATATTTGCATCAAGGGTGGTTTGTGAATGCGGTGAAAATCGAGAGAGGTGAGAGAATACTATAAGGGCAAGGACGTACTCGGTATAGCACCCTAGATTGATCGATATTGTACGGTGATAGGCAAAACAAAGGTAAAGCAAAATTTGCGTTAATGCAATCCTGTTTTTTTTTTGCACCGAGACCCACTCTCCTATTTTTTGTGGATATCGGGAGATGATCAAGGAACATATTTCAACGTAAATGTACGGATTAACCGTGCAAATTTTAAAGATCCTTCAACAAATAACGCAAGAGGTGAGTCCAATTTTCCACCAATTTGTTCGAATAATTTATTCGCCTTTTAATGCAAAGAGCGCGTGGCTTATTTACGTCGATGACTGGCATTTCTCTCGTAAGGCCGTGTGGGTCAACGTTCGGCAGAAACGGTCTGGCTATTATAACCAAGGTTTGCTTACGTTTTCCAGGTACGAACTCGGACAACAATGGATTCTAAGGAAGGCTTGTGATGTAATAGGATCCGCTGCCTTCTGACCCACGAGAACGCGCGAGTCAACGGGTGAGTAAGAGTCAAAAATGTCTTTTCATTCGTCCTCGCCGGGTCAAAATTATACGCGTGACGGCACTCGTTAGGAATGCGACCTGGGACCGTTTCCGGTTAATTTTCATTTTCCATCTTTTCCACTCAAGGAAGGCGACTCTAAGGCAATCGTACGTTTTTTTCGGTTGCAAATGGAATACTCCATAATTACCAATTGGATTCCCACCTGGCGATTGAGCGCGGAAATGTTTCTCGCGGGGTCGTTTAAAATCGCGGGGCTTCCTCGTGCGATTCTCATTTTACGCAGGAACCAAAGAGACCAATGCGAGATCCTCTCGTTGAATCGATGTCGGACTTGAGCACCCGTGCGCTTCTCAAAACACACGGCCAAGTCATTAGCAGGAGTCTCACGCGGGTGGACGGACGGAGAACGAGGGGTGGGGAAAAGGCTAGCTTGATTATTTCCTCGCATGGAAATGGCTTCCGCCGGTTGGCGACTAAAAAGGCGAGATGACGTTTCGTGGAAATGTAAAAAAAAGGGAGTCGGCGAGCGAGCAAGGGAGAGGGGCGACATACACGCAGGTTGACCGAAGAGGAAGGCCGTGGTACGATGCGATGTAATGAGAAGACGTGGACAGACTAGAGAAGGAGAAAGAGAGGAAGGCGAGAGGGAAACGAGGACGAGGCTGAGAAAGCCTTTAAATCGGCTGTCTCGAAAGCGAAACTAGCAACACCGCCAATCGACGGTGGCGGCAGGGGGCAGAGGAGAGAGAGGGTGGCGGGCGGGAGCGCGATGAGCCCGAGGCGAAGTAGCGAGAGATGCCACCGCAGAGTAATTTTGCAGCAAATAGGTTTACACAGTATTAGGGGGATGGTAAGAGAGGAGGAGGAGGAGGAGGACCACGAAGAGTAGAAGTAGACGCGAGGAGAAAGACGAGTGGCGTGGAAAGGAAAGAAAAGGAGGGAGGGTGAGACCAGGATAGAAGGGGTGGGAGAAACGGAGAGGTCGAGGGAGGGATGTTGGCCCTACGAAGTAGCCGTGATCCCTCGTGGGGCCTCTCACGATGCCCGCGGGGTGAACGCACCTGGACAGCCACTCGGTATATACTCGTTCCAGCTGCACCGGCTATTATTCTCAATTACCATCGGTTATCAAGACACGTCGCGGTTACGCCACGGTGGCCCCCCAATGACGACGGTAGGGGATCATCTAATGACGAAACCGCCGCGACCTTTTCTTCCCCCACTTTCAATTTCACCATTAGTTCTCCTACCTCTCGGAAATATTAAAATCCTCCGGTAGCGGCTACCAACGGATAGTTTTGACAAGGTCCAATTGATTTTTCCATAAATGGAAATATTCCGTCGATAACAGGGTGACGCGGATCTTGTTCTCACCAGGAGAATAATTCATAAAGTATACGTTACTCCCAATTCAGTCGCACCTGAATGATAAATACCCTCGGCGAGCATCAATTTAACGATCATACTCAAAGACGCGAGGATAACATCACGTGAGTAATCGATGAATTCCTCAGGCGTTCGTATTTGAATTTGAATTCGACTCTCGCGCGCCCGCTTCGACACTTTCAATGCGATGATCATCGATGCACGATGAGGGGAGAAGTAACGACCCTTCAGCCACCGGCCCGAGAAATTTTCCGTGATTATCGATCTTACGGTAGCGAGGGAGCGCATTAGTCCCCTCGATTCCATCCTCCCTCTCCTTCGAGATTGGGTGTCCCTCTTGGGCCCCCTGTCCCCACCGTTCCTTGCCACCCGACGCAAATGACACGACGCTACTTCAAAAATGTGCGCGCGCTGCCGCTATAATAAGGTGGGCTATTCTTGGAATGCGTCAGGGCATCCGAAAACAGGACTAAGCGCCCTATGGAACGACTACTCTATGGACCAGGCGGTCGGGGTCCCCGGCCCTGTAATTTCAGGCCTCGTAATGGGGCCCCCAGTCTCACAATTAGACCTTCCTGCGCCTTCCTCCCTCTCCCTCCCCTATCTTCCTCTCCTCGATTCTTCCTGCTCTTCACGGATTCTTCTCCCGTCTCTCTCTCTCTTTTCCTCTTTCCGTGTCTCTCTTCACCCGGTATTTCAATTTTTTGTGCTTAAAAATGATAGAACGCCGTACGTCACATATTTTCACTTGAACTCAACAGTTCGATAAAATGAAAGAATTATTTCGCGAGTTTGTTGTATTCACTGGTGCAACGTATTGCGCGCGAACTTTTCACTGACCCGACCCCTTTCGTCAAATATCTACTACCGCAGGAATCAAAATCTGCAATCTCGACCCTATCCAATGTATTTTGCCTCGAGGAGCAATCCCACATCATTGAATTCACTTGGTTTCGCCGATCCATCCTCAACGGTGTTCTCATCTACGTCCTCATCCTCAAAATCCGCCTTCTCTTCCCCATCTCGCTCGAGAACTGGACTTAAGACGCTGATGGTGCATGACTCTCTCCTTCGCATCTCGTGGACTCCCGTCTCCTTCTCTCCCTCATCTCTCCTACCACTTCCAGCGGAGGACCCTCCGAGGATAATTACATAGTAGCTTAGGCCCGACGCGGCAAAGGATGGGGCCGCTTTCGCCGCATAAAGTAATGGCTAATCGGGGCTACGGTCGGCCACGGCCCTGCGGTACCACGGCGTGACACCATCGTTGGCATTCGCCGCCATTAGTCGTCCCTTTCCCGGTCTTCTGGTAAGGAGGAGATGAAGGAAAGAGAAGTAGGTAGCTAGATAGATGCTGATAGAGATAAAAAATATGGACAGAGGGAGGCAGACAAATTCGGTAAATGCATAATTATTCCGATTGAGAAACAAAGCGATGGAAATAGTGAACTCGAAATAATGCTTACACGATGGAAGAAGATCCTTTCGAGTTCTTTAACATACGATCAGTCGGTAGTGGATTGAGCAACTAGAGATCCAAGCGAACATCCATCTGCCCCCCTATCTTCTAGCGGAAACGTCCTATATCATTACAGGTGCAATCATAGAAATTATTGCTACCTCTTACTTGGGTTTTCTTTTTCCATTTTCCTCTCTCCCTCTGTCTCTCCATTCGTCATCGTGTACCTTTCCGTCGTCATAATCCGCGTGTTCGACGTTGATGCCAAAAAAGTCGTATCCGCGACGTAAACCGATAGAATAGAGCAAACAAATAAAAAGGAAGATGAGCCTTCGTCGTATCGTTCGTTAATTTTGATGTCCCGTGTTGTAACTGCTAATCAGGTCCAACTTCCTCTGTCTTTCTCCCTCTTTTTATCCCTCAAAGGGCCTACAAAACAGCAACGAACACATGGAAACTGAACGTCCGCAAATATCGCCTACAGTGGTAGGCGATTCAAATACAATTACCTTGCACTCCAGGCACCCTATGAGTTAACATCACTTCTGAAGAATTCGAAAACTATTTCTACGATTTCTCAACCATTCCAAGTTCCATCCATATAGCTTTCTCCGCGCTCTCACGGGGATTACGAGCAAGTATGTATCGGAGATCAATTCGTTCGAGGGAGCAAGATTTTTGTCCGGATTCTTTGCCTCGTGTGAAACTACGGGCCCACCTCCTAGCTCTACGGTTCAACTCATGGGTCTCGCGGCGCCGACCTTGGCTGACTTCGCCTCGTAACCTTCTCTCTATTGCCCGGTCCCTCCTAGTTCTCATAGAAAAAGGCCCGAGTGTCGGACCTGCGTTAGAAACTCCCACCCGGAGGAGGAGACTCCCGAAACTCTTTGGTTTGCCCCTCGCGAGAGACCGAAGAGTTCGCGAATGGATGGGCGAAGCTGAGACGAGAACTAGAGGTCTCGAGGTCATTTCTGGGCGTGGTAGGGCTCTACCTCGGCATCTTACGTGTATGTATAACGTACACAACGTATAACGAGAAGAGGAGAGGATCACCGGGTTCGTTTTCGTCCCTTCGAAGCCGTCTCTTTCACCTCCCTCCTCCACTTCTTCCCTCTTTATTTCCTCGAAGTTCGGCCTGTTCTTCACCCTCCGCCCATCCCTCCTGGGCTCTCACCCACCCCTCCTTTCCCTGTGTCCACCTCTCGTAGAAGAGGATTTCGGCTCTTCGGGCCATTTATTTTTTCCGTCCCAGCCTCCAGGGCTGTCCAAACGACAGGGCCTCTGACGGGTCTCGCTAAGGATGCGGGGAGAAGCTGAGCGGGGAGGGCTGCCTATTGTTTTAAGCCGGGGCATGGTTAAATTGAAGCCCCGAGCGATCGGACGAGGGATTCCGGCGGGAGGAGACGGCCCGGGAGAATCGAAGCGGCGTGTCCACGCGCGTAAATCCCGCAGAAGCGGCGCGCAACTCGCCTCGTCTTCTTCTCCCTCTTCGTCGTCCTCTTCTTATTTTTAAAGGTGGAGAAAAGGATCGTTAGGGCGCGCTTACCCGCGTGGTTTTATTAATGGGTTGAAATTCGTGAAAATGCTTACGCATACTTCACTTAACGACTCGCGGACAAAAATAATTACTTGCGTACTCTATACGTCCATCTTTCCACTGTGCGGTAAAAATATCGACGCTTAAACGGTTTGTCGGAATCTACATTTTGCTACTTCAAAATCTCCGTTATCACACGTCTCGCGAATCAACCCTTGAACGTCACGGAGCTTACTCTCGAAGAGGATATTCGCGGATCCCTCGAGGACTCGCGAGATTCCTATCCCTCTCTCTGCCGGTAATTGGATAAATCCGAACGTAATGGCGCTTCATTTATTCATTACGCAATTCGTTCGACGAGCATCGATGCGTGAAGGGAGATAGGGCCGAGAGGGCAGTCAGTTCCTCCCTACCCCCTGTCCAGTCCTCCTCCCTCGCCCATCAGCGCGCCAGCGCGGGCCCCCCCGGCGCATTTCAGAAACAATTTGATCGCTAATGCCTCTTAATGATGTATCCATTAAATCCGGCGCGCGGTGTATCGGCCCGACACGACGGCGACGCCGGTAACGCGAGGGCCGAGGTGGGATAAGGGTAATGCATAAAACTGATTATACAGAAAATTCAGACGTCTCCTCGGTCTTGCCGGGTGTCGAGCCCCCGTCCGGAATAAGTTGTTCACGGAGTGGGAAAAGGGGAGAAAAAAGAGAGAGAAAGAGAAAGGGAGAGAAAAAGGGGGATGAGAGAAGGAGGAGAGATGATGCGCCTCGTCGAGGAACCGACTGAGGGGTTACGGGGTTACAAGATGCAAAGAGCAGCCTCTCACTCATCCCCTTTTCCTCTTCTACCACCCTCTCTCTCTCTCACCCATTCGCGCACGCACACGGGCACGCACTCACTCCCTTTCCTTTCTCTTTCTCCCTTCATCGTGCTCCGCACCTCGAAAGCTCGCTCTATCATCTTCCTTCACCTCTCCATCCTCAACCTCACCCTTCTCCTCTCTCTCCCTCCCGTCCTACGAGCTGCGGCGCGAGGATCGAAGAATGGGGCAGGCAAAAAATTGCGAGTACCTCCAGCCCACCTCGAGGCCTCTTCCAAGTCCTCCTCCTTCTCCACCTCTTCCTCCACCTTCGTCTCCCTCTTTACTCCTTTCGCGAACTCGCGATGGTTGGAACGAGAGGGCACGCACCTGGGCGAAACCATCGACGCATTCGTCGAGGAACCAATGGGAGAAGGAGGCCGCGAGAGGAACCAGCGACCGTGGAGAGATAAAGAGGGACAAAGACGAGGGAGAGTGGAAGGGGAAGAGAGACAGAGCGAGCTGCCTCTGAGCGGCGAACAAAAACTCTAATCGAACTTTCTGAAGCACGCCCGTACTCTTGTTGGACGTTTTATCACCTGGGCCTTAGGGTATCCAGCGAACGCTTATTTATATACACACATGAGAGCACGCGCGTCGTACGCACGAACACGACGAAATTTCAAAGTTTGTATATATAGGCGTATACCTACATTCTTTCGTATAGACGTATATAAGCAGGTTCTAATACACATTTCTACGTGCGTAGTATTTCGTAACGCGTATCTACGCACATGCACATCCATAGATTCGCAAGGAGTATCCATTTTGGTTCGATCGGTTATTAAAGAATGGGCGTCCCCTACGACGATATTTATTTATTATTTTCCGCGACCCTTCCACCTCTTCACCGGCTGGTTTCTTTCTTTCTTTCTGCCTCCTCGAATTATTTCCCTTTCTTTCGCTCGTAACCTTTCTCTCCCACTTCGACCCATCCTCCTCGTCCCCACTTTCAGAGAACCTCCTGGAAAGGAGGAACAAGGAAGAGGAACGTCCTGAACGCAGATGGGTGCGCGAATTCGATCAGCAAAACGATTGCGATCTTCTTGCCTTTGTTCTTCCGCACTTGCCTCTACATGCCTCTCAATGTGAGTTTATTTTTCTCGGTCTTCCTCAATATCCGACTCTGCATTCTTCTCTCTTTCTCCTCGATGCTCATGCATGCGAACTCACTTGATATCAGGGGCTCTCGTACTCAGTTGTACTTCAGAGTCCTAAGTCAAACAGCTATTTGCTATGACCAACCTCGTCGATGCCCACATTTATATTTTCGATTCGAATCCTTTCAACACTACATATCTTTGCTCTCCCCGTCCGAAGGAGAGGGAACATTTAAAATAGCGAATGTTCATTATCATTATTTTAGCGTCACTTTAGTAGCGTTCATTCTCGCGTTTGCTTCTAATTTAATTTTAGTTAAACCAGGACGAATTTCTTTGTTTCGACCAATCCACAGACGCGCTCTCGGATTCTTCATGTGTAGTGCATTACCATTTTGTACCTATATGCTCGACGAACTATCGAGTGGGGCCACTTCCTCTTCCAATGCCTGTTAATTCGCGGGACAGCTGGTAAGAGGACGGACGCTCATCTCAGGATACTGTTAGCTTTATACACGGTAAACATAAGCGCGCGTGCAATCGACTCCCGTCATCTTTCGCGAGGGAGGAGTGGAGAAGGTACTGAGAGGAGGATAAGTGGACGTGAAAGAGGCGATCATGGGGATCCTTCGTTTCTTCATTGACGAAAGAGCTTTTCCTTGTTAGAACCGGTAGCCGCGCTTGCGACGAGTTTCAAGGAATCAATTCTTTCCCGCAATTATGCCAGTACATATGAGAAATCAAATATCTTTCTTAATTATACCCACAAAATCTTGGCAACTTCTCCAAAAATTCTCTCGCATTTTCGTTTCGACGGATGCACTCCGAGGGTCGTGAAACGTGCTTTTCTCTTCCGCGATTCGTTCGCGGGGCACCCAGGCGCACGGAGACGTTGCTGAGCGGTCTTTACCTGCACCGATGTTGCTTGTTTAAATATTAATTATGTATGCCTGACGGTGTACCCTGACGCACACGCACTTTCCTGCATATAGATAGCCCCCCGCGTTCTCGCTCGTTCGCATCGTTCCGTGGTTCGCACAAATGCGTGCACCGCCGCTTCTCTTTCTCCTTTCTTCCTTCCTTCTCCTTCATTCGCCATTTCTCTTCTCCGCCGCTTCGTCGTCTACTCGTTCTCATCCCTCATCGGTCGCTCTTTCCTCTCTCCTCACCCTCCTTCACTCTCCTCCTCTCTTCCATTCCTTCGCGGTCGAGGTTGAGGTTGCATCTTGGACTTATGGCTCTGCTGCACTTGCCCTGCCAAACCGCGGGGGGTGCTTGTCTTACTCCAAGCTTTCTGTCCTCCCCTTCCCCAACGGCCACGCCGCTATTTCCTCGCTTCTCTTTCGCTCCTCTCGACATATTTTCTCTCTCGCTAGGCCAACTCGCACGCGTTTGCTGCACCTCATTTGCTCGATTCGCTCTTCGACGACGTTATCTTCCTCTCGACGATTTTCTCTCTTTCTTGCATATTTTATTGGTCGGTATGGTGGCTGGCGCCTGTCGATCATCGAACGTTAGATTTATTATTGAAGAAGACCGGAAGCGGAGTGCGGGCTACCTCGATCGAGTACGGTGTTACGCACTACCTTATATAATCGCATTCTCTTCGACGGCTACTAAAAATTCAAATGTCTTCACAAATGAGAATATTGTTGCGCGTGTTTGCTTCCCATCTTCCGTCCTCCGCTTGTCATTCTTCCTTTCTCCGGGGAAGTAAATCGGCGCCCGCGAGCAGGGAGCCCCCCAAGCGCACGTAGGACGTACGCAGGTACGCAAGAAGATATGTAAATGGCGAGGTGCAATTTGTCCTCGGCGCAGTTCGCCACGGCGACGGTACCTACGTCCCTGGGCATACGCATGCGCACACTCACGCACCCACGGGACGATCCAACGGTGGGTATTTAGCGGTTATAGCGAGCCCACTCGCTCACCGCGTCCCACCGTGAGTCTTTCTCCCTTCTGTCCCATTCTCTCGCTCTCTCGCTCTCCGCAATGACAGAAATTGTATGCTAATTAGGGGTAAGAGCGGCATGCCGTGTGCTCCAAGTGCCTAAGCTTAGGATCCTTAGTCGTTCCTCAACCTTTTGCATCTCCACCTCCACCTTTCTCTCCTCCTTCTTCTCGTCTCTCTCGTTCGTCGTCTCTGCGTCTCTCTAATCTACGATTATCTTTCTATTCCTCCTTACAGTTCTCCGTCCTCCACGAATTCGTTGCCATCGCGCGCTGATTATTCTCCTCAATTTTTCTTCTTATTTCTCAAGGTTCTCGCTCTCTCCCGAATCACAATTCTATTCTCCTGCTGACCCAAGTTCCTTTCGTTATCTTTTCTCTTCGAGCCACATCGCATTGTGCCGCATGCTACCATTACTCGAGCCACGGCACTCAGCACCCCGAGCCGGTACCGGTGGGGTAATCGGCGATACGAAAAGGCGGTAGTCGCCGTCATGAAAAGAGGAGCACCGGCCGCGACGATGATGAAGCAGAAGGTCGTGGAGGAGGAAGCTGGAGGACGGTGGGGGAGGAGAAGGTGGAGGTGGAGGTTGGACCGCCGGCAAGCTGACCTCCCGCTTGACCCGAGACGCCTCCGCAACGACGACCTTAACCATCGTCGTGGCGGTTACGGTCGCGAGATCGGCCGCGCCAGGGGCCGGGGAGAGAAGCCGCTCCCGGATTTATTTAATTAGTCCTCGAGGTACTACCGTGCCTCGTCAATGTGTCTGTCCGACTGTTACTCTCCTTCTCTCCTACTACTCTCGTCTTCTTCTTGCCTCCCGTGCACCACCTCTCTCCCTGCTGGCCTCACCTCCTTTCTTTCCATTCCCTCTCTCTTCCTCCACTGCTCAGTTCTTACATTCGTAAGTCCTTACGCTCGCAGTCCACATCCTTTTCTCTCTATCTCTCTCTCTCTCTCTCTCCTTCTCTTTTTCTTTTGGCAGCGAGAGGAAAGACCCACACCGACGCCCTCGCGGTTGGACACAAACACCCCAGTGTATGTGGGTAAACATACGTACACCCGCCCCGCGGATGCGCGTGTGCGCGGTATACCGATGCTAATTAAACGAAACACAGACCCTAGATATTTATCCCACGCTCAGCGACGTCCGGCTGCCCTCTGTGTCCCTCCCGATGTCCCTCCCTGACGTCGGAGTCACGAGGTGGATAGGCGCATCGAGAGGAGTACTTCGAAGATGAACGTCTCTCGCCCTCGACTCGATCGATTCCTCGCACGAGAATCGACCGCGAATTTCTCCTTTCCTTCCCGTTCGGTCCCGAACGACGGAACAATTTCGTCCCGACGTCGTACGTTTCTTCGCACGGTCATATTTCACTCTCGCTTTCGTCGACGCCTTCCTCTCCTTTCTCTCGCCGATTTGCAAAGCTTATCTCCGATGGCGAGGTACTTACGTACCGGTAACGCGTGCGCCCGCCACCCGTAGATCCACTGCTGTACGCATTAACGAGACGCACTTGCTCGACATATTTCTCGTCCCTCTGCCTTTCCTCCCATCCTTCTTCCCTACGGGCTCGTACGACTAATGCTAACTATGTTAAGGGCCCGAGAGCCCGCCGAGAATGTTCCTCGTTACCCGTTGCCTCCTTCCCTCCCTCTTACCCTTTCTTGCCGTTTCAGCTCCGCCACCACCTCTCCCTTTCGCTTACTCCCGAAGCGTCGAAGCACGCATAAATCTCGATTAGCGGACCGACGAGGCGACGAGGCCGCTACCGTACATATTTTGGGGGAACGAAGATTTTCCAGAGGCACAAAGGGGCCACGCGTAAAGCGTGTAAAGGCTTATTTATCGGGCAGTGCTTTCGATGCTAATGTCAAGGGAGGAGGACCCTTCCGCTTCAGCCCGTATGGTAATGCGCCGCTGCTGGTTCCGAAACCGATGGTACGCGCCCCTGTTTCGAGCACGTACGCGTTACACCTGTTTTCGCGCTCCTACAAAGTGCAATTGTTTTCAGCCTCGGATTCCTTTTTAGGAAGAAGAGTGGAAGGGAGTGAATAAATTTCTCGGTAAAAAGGTGGCATTTTCTTTTTGCCCAGCCTCCACGTGGCTGCGAATGAACAAGATGGGATAAATTCTTTCGGATGCGCCCGTCGAATGGAGAAAATGTCGAGAACTCGTTAAATTAATTTGATCTTTGCGCTTCGACCCCCAAAGAGCGCTGACGGAAGAGCGGGCAAGCGGATTTTGCGCTCGTAGCATCGACCAAGCGGATCCCGAGTATAGAAGAAGGTGCGGAGTTGCGCGAGAGCAGGAGCTTGGCGTCGGTGTATTGTATTACCATTACCATTACCATTTTAACTCATGCTAATGCCCCCGCGCGAGGGAGCGCGCGAGCGCATTGGTAGCTCATGCAAATGCTCCCACCCTCCTCCTACCACCTCCTCTTGGTGCTTTCCTCGCGACCGCCACGAACGGCGTATACCCTCGTGGCCCGAGGAACGATGTTGCATTCATCAGGCCGGATGATTTGAAAAATTTCAAGGACTCTCCTTTCTTTGGGTCTTTAGCACTGTGACGTCCATGATTTATTGAGTAATATTCACCCGGCATATTGGCCGGCGAAAAAAGGCGCGTAACGTTAATCTGAATAATGAGCCTCCGGCACCACCGAGCACCGACGCCACCTTTTCATTGCTATCGATAAATAATGCGCCGAGACTTCCCCTCCCTTTCCTCATCTCTCGTTCTATCTCTCTCTCTCTCTCTCTCTCTCTCTCTTCTCCGTTACGCACCCCCTTCCGCCCCAACCCTCTCACCCTTCGTCGTCTCTTCTTCACTCCCACCCTTCTTGTTGCATCGCCCTTTCCTCGCGGCACGCACGCACGTTCACCTTTCTTCCTCTGTTCTCTACCTCCTTTTCTCTCTCTATCTCTTTTCCTCTTTCCTCTTGATGCCAGCTGCGATCTCGTCTGGTCGTGCCACCCACCTTCTTCTGCTTCATCTCCTTCGAGTATACCATCCCTCCCCCCGCGCTCCGTCCCTCTATTTATACCGACTCATTTGGATATAATGCCGAGGACGCGATCCGATCCCATTCGCGGCTCTTTCACGAGTAGGTGAGTGGGTAGGTTGGTACCCACGGTGTGATTCTCTTTCCTTCCTTTCTTACCCTCTTGTACCTCACGGTTTCTTTTTTTTACTCAGATTTCTCTACTTACCGACGTACTCCACTCACGTTAACGTCTCAACTGCGGAAAATACTCGAGTGTATCGTGTAACCTCACTTTGATAACGAATCGAAATACTCAATCGCTCACGCAAATAATCGATACTACCCGACCCGTGACACCGAGTGCCTAATGAACAATTTCTACGAGAAAGCTCAAGGCGCGACTTCGATCTCATAATAATGAACCGTTCGATTTCTAATGCTCGTACTTATCGCAGGAAGAATCTGTGAGGCTCATCGCGGAACGAATTCGTGAGTGGAGGTTTGCGTTTGCAAATGGAGACGGTGGCCCGCCCGACGACGACGCGGTGATCTCTCTTTTTCATTGTATCGCGCGATCTCTACCACGATCCTGGCTAATAGGTACAAGCCGAGTAGATCGCGTCGTGCCACTGGCGTCGCCTTCTCTCGCGATTCTCTCGCTCCTCCTCTCTCCATCTCTTTCTCGGTCATTAATAAATGGAAATTCGATTCCGGTAGCCGAACGCCAACTCGCCACGGTGCCGGCGAGAGATCCTACTTGGTAGATTGGTCCCCCCGATTGAGGATTCGCCCGAATCGCGGGTCTATACTTTCTTCGCGTCGAAGTGGATAAATCGCATTTTTTTTCCGATTCCGAGGGCAGTGATTCTTCGTCCAAGTATTAAATTTCGTCGTTGACAACGTGCATTTTCAGTCGTCGATGTGAGTGACAGGGGGCAAGAAGGGCGAGTCAAAGAGCGAGAAAAAAGATAGGAGTATGATAAAGACGAAGGAGAGAGAAGGAAAAGAATTTAGAGAAACGAGCGGAGCCTGATGCCAAGAGGAAGGGAGAGGGAAACGACCGACCGGTCATTAGTAAATGGAATCTCGAATCGATTTCTCTTGGCCGATGACAGGAGTCAAGGTCGCGCAGTTGCGAATTGCCTCTCCCTCCTTCCGCTCGCGTCCGCCTTTTCCTTTCCCCCCTACCACGACGCTTCTTTTCCACTCACTGTCTCTCTCTTTCTCTCTTTTGCTCCTCCACTTTAGCTCGCGTCCCTCTCCTCTCCGTAGCGCCACGTCGACCTTTGTGTCGAGCCGCCACCAATAAAAATACTATTTTTATCTCGGCATCTATCTCTAATCCCATCGGCGGCGTTATCCCCGCGACTGCCGGCACTGATATTTATGGGAGTGTATCTTAATTACTCAGATTTCGTCTGGCCAAGCCACCGATACCAATAATGTCTCAATACATATAACGCGAATTCCGCGTTCCCGCAATCACACGTTGATAAAACAATATCGACGTCTCTTTAACTCGGCCGCGCCATTATTTTCGCATGAGTGCCTCGTAGAATGCCTTGATAGCTTAGAGTGACTCGACGACATTCGAGCGGAGCGAGACATCGAAGGAGAAGAATTGAAGCCAGGGGCGGGCGGCTAATTGGGCAAGAGTTTTTTAAATGTAGCCCACCTCGCGAAACGGCGAATCACTAATAAATGGAAATCGGATTCGCGAGTCTGCGATATTCCGATAGACGGAGGAGGCGTCCTCGCCCCTTCTCTCCATTTCTCTCACTTCGTTCTCTCCTTCTTCCTCTTTTTCTTCGTGAACGCAGACGGACGAACGGACGACGGATGGAGTTATACGGTGGCGTTGCTGCTGTTGCTTGAATCGTTCGGTGAAGAGGGAGGGAGGAGGGCACGACACGGGGCAATGGTGATATCTACTTTCTCGGTAGACGAGAGGACGTATGGACGAGGAGGCGGAGGATGAAGAGGAAAACGATGCGAAGGTGAAGCTGGGGGAGGAGGAATTGCCTTGGTAGGAGCGGTGCAACGGATATGCAACCTCGGCGGAGAATCTGCTCCTGATGCCGCCTCCTCCTCACCTCCACACATCTCTTCCCTCCTCCTCCGTACACCCAGTGGCTCTCCCCGTTGCTGCCCCCGCGAGGAAGGAGGGGCGCATTGTGTGTTTCCGAGAACGGTGCGCTTATCGGTGGATCTGTCGCGGTAATGAGGTATCAGCCACCAGCAAATAAACGAACGAACGCAAGGAGGAGAGGGAGGAAGACGGAAGGAGGGGGAAGGTGGAGGTGGCGGCGACGGCGGTGATGACGCCGGTGTAGAGGTACGACGAGAATGAAGATGAGAAAGAGAGAGGTGGATGGAGCGACGCGTGGGGAGACGAAGAGGAAGAATGAGAAGGCGGAGAGGAGGTGGGTCTCCACCGCCGAACCCACTCGTGGAGAGGAACCAGCCGAGGATCCGACGAGCCAGCAGCTCAGGCTCTGCCGATACAATGCTTCGATTAAACATTCGCTGCCTAAATAATCAGGCGAGCTTTGGGACCCTTTGGGGTGCGGGGGAGGTGGAGGGAGGAGTGAGATGGGGCGGCGAGGCCGATGGAAAGGGCACGCGGGAGAGGAAGAGCGAAATAGACGGAAAGAGGACGACATCCTCCGGGGGTTCCTCCGAAGGAGTAGGGCGAAGAAGGAGAATTCCGGTTTCGACTGAGTGGGAATGGAACACGTTCTCGGCCGTTCCTCGTTTTCGATCCTCCTCGTCGGGATCCTTTCCTCCCCTCTTCCCTTTCTCACCCTCCTTACCCTCTCGGTATCTTCGTCGACCACCCTACCCTCTTCGTCCTTCCTCGTCGAGAACGCTGCACCGAGTTCTCTCGTTTGCACCACGTCGATCCTCGTGATCCCTCCCCCTTTCACCCCCACGGTCCTCCTCCTCGGCACCCCTACAGTAAGTGTATATACATATTATGCAAAGCGAGTAACCGTAGGTGGCCTAGGGAGCCGGACGCGCGCCGTGTAATTAATACCGATGCTCTCGTTGTCCTCCTCCACCGTCCCTCTGCCCTCTTCTTCGCGGTTCACCTCCCCTCCCACCTTCTCGCCCCTCGTCAATTCATTCGATTCGTTCTATTCCGTTGTTTCTCCTCCACCTCTCTCCGACTCGCTCTTCTCGTTCGTCTCCTCGAAAATTTCACCTCCACCTCCGTCGTCGTCGTGCTCGTAGAGTCGAGGCCCGAACCGTGCGGGATCGAACGGTTGGACGAATATCGAATTAATGCGACGAGGTGGACGACGAGGAGGACCAGGACGATGGGACGTCCGTGACCTCGTCGTGGTAATTACCCAGTGGCAGTTCTCATGGTGTCGCCGAGTGTTCGCGAAAGGTCTCACACGAAGGAGCTCGGGCCACTCGTCACCCTAGGTAGAATCAAATTTATCTTTACGGTAGGTTCCTTTCTAATCATTGTTCTTGATAATTTTAAGACAATCGACCATTAGCGCAACAGATCCACCTGGAAGGTATCCCACTAAAAGCAGGAAGCCGTCTTGCACCTTTGAGCTGTGAAATTCCACGACGTACTTATCGGTGCGCCGTATCGGGTCCAACCAAGGCGAAGGATCCTACGTGTGCTGAACGTAATTGTCGCGGACAGCGCCAAGGACCTTCCGAGAAAAAGGAACCCCGCGAGGAGGGAGAGGAGTGAAGGTGAAGCTAAGGAAACGAACATCTAAAGGAGACATTGTCAGAAGGAGATCTACAGGCCAACTAACAAGTCCTACTTTTTACGAGCTTTACGAACTTCCATCCTTCGAGAGATTTCCTACGAACTAACAAACTCCTTTCCACCCAGCTGACGGAGCTATCTGAAGGCGAGAATCGAGCGGTAGCGCGCGTGCCACTACTAAATAATTCTCGCGCCGAGCCAGTTGACGACTACGTGGACGTCGTGAACTGTGAGAAGTTGAGAAGGGAGGCTGGCGTGGTGGTGGAGGTAGACGGTAGCCCTCCTGGCGTGGATCTAACGGTATCCCGTGGACACTTTGGAATTTTCAATGAACCGCGGGGCATCGACGCCCACGCTTCCCTGCAACGAGCATTGGCCCGCCGACATTAGCGACGGATACCTTAGCCTCGTTCTCCCTCTTCCATTTCCCTCCTGCCTCCATGTCCTGCGCCACCCTCGCCATGAGCAGAGAATTTCCTGGGCCCTGTTACCGCGGCCCTAGACAAACTATAAGATGCGATGTTTGCGATACCGTCGCCTCCACGCCGAGCTACGAAGACAACGGGGAAAGTATCTTTGCTAGCCTCGGGTAGATAAGGCTAAAAGCTGAACTTTATGGAGCGAATAGGGCTCGATATGCGGAGAGCGCCCTCGTCGCGAAATTTTTTCGATCGGAAGATTCCGTCTCGAGAAAAGGATCGTGTTCGAGCTGCAGACGGATGCAGAATTTTTTTCGTCGTACGAACGTAATTTGTAAGTGTAGAGACAAGAAGGAATGTTCGTAGAATGGTGGCTGAGTTTTATAAAAAGTTGCACATCCTGGGGAACAGAGCGAAATTGATCAAGAGAATTAAGCGCGCGATTCTGCAACAGCCCTCGACTAAGAGCAACGACGAAAAGCAAGGATATTCTAATCGCAAGATCGAGGATAGACCTGGATGGAAACAAACGTGAGAGGAAACGATGAATCCCGCCGTGGACACCGAGCACGACGTGTCGGTTCATTTATCGAGACATTCTCTCTCGTGGAGACACAAGACACCTCGTCCAGCAAAAGCCAATTCTCCCATACACCGATTGACGGTTACGTAACCCATCGAGAGAAGCTGCTTCGGCTCACCGACAACTCTGTTCTCTCTTTACCCCCACAAGAGATAAAGCTTAACAAGTGAACTCGCGCGCACCGGAGGGGAGATCGTCGTCAGGTGTATCGATAAAAAGCGTTTTACTCATTCCCGGCGCGTAGCACGCTAAGCAACCCCCTTAGAATCGTTCGATACATCGAGCAGATTAGAATCGTGTAGTACGTTACTACCGATAATTATTGCGATCTCCCTCTCATCTGCTATTTATCAAACCGAGGCCCCGACGATAATCGCAAGCGTTTAAGAGTGAACCTCGCGGTGTGCCATTGCGCGTCGATACCCCGGGCGATAGAGGCCTTCTATAATTAGAAGAAATTCAACTAGGCAAGCATAGTCGAAGAGGAAAATTTCTCTTAGACGCGATCTCACCTAGATAAGCCCTACGAGGTATAACGTGAATCGAGAATCCTGAAAAATCGTCGAATACAAAGTTAAAATCTTGTTACTACGAACATTTATATTTTTACAAAAGCAGGGAAGTATACGGCGCAAGACGGATATGGAGGATGGTGAAGTGGACAATAAATCGAGAGAAAAAAGCAGTTTCGGCGACGAAGAGAAACAGTCAAGGACCACGAGATATCGTTCGAAATTTCTTACGAGGCATCCTCGTAAGGCATATTTTTCAATGGCGTCGCGTGGTACACGAACGCACCATCGACTCCTCGCATACTCACGCGAGCGCATGCCGCGCGCGTGACTCGCTCGGCGCGACGGAAAAGTGTATAATTGCTTTGAGAATCGGCGGGCGGTCTGCGCGCGTGTGACACTCGTTAGCGACTCGTTGCGTGGCTTTATGCGCGCGCGTTCCGGCGTGCTCTACGCGTGCGTTTTGCTCGCGGCGGCAGGGAGCAATACAACCAGCGTGCCACGGTAGGATCACCTTAGATGCGTGTATCGATATCGATATCGCCTATATATTGCGAGTCGTGCGTTGCCATTCGTTGGACTGGCGCGCGCACCACAGCGCCTCCAGCCACCCCCGATCCTGTCCCTCTTAGATGTATATCGTTAGATCGAGAACGAGGTATTCGATCGGTAGCGTGAACCACAGAGATGGGGAAATGAACCGGAATGGTTCGGAATAAATGGAATTAATAACGCGTTCCAGCCACTGCATCGTCTTGGGGTCCCGAGGTTGTGCGCCGTCGATTATCTCGATTGACATGGTGGAGCGAGAACGGTTCGAGATAGGAGGAAGAAGGGAGGAGAGCGACAGAGTAATTGAAGACGATTTGACGATCGCGAGCGATGTGTATATTTTATGGTAACTAGCGAGCTCTCGAGATAGATACCAATCGACGGAATGTCTTCCGGTTTTCTCGAGGATGCATAGGAATCGCGCGCGACTATGCGACGCTCGTAAGTACAGCTCGAAGTACAGGCCGATAATCATTTTTGAGGTGGGCGTGGGACATTCGTGGGACTTCGGAACGATTAGATGTCGAGAATATTTTGCTTTGTTGCGAGAATATTTTCCCCCCTAAAAAACAGTTATGCGTTCCGTTCTGGAACGTGTGCGAATGCACGCCGTTGGATTCGCTGGCGCGAACTCTTAGGTTTAACGTCCTGAGACACATTGGTAACGCGATACCAGCGAGCGTCTTCTACGATTCTCGATTACTTGCGTCGAAGACAAAACGAATGGAGCAGGGTTGCGTTTCCCTGCGTGTCCATTTCGCGGCGATTCCTCAGGCCACCCCTGGGAAACGATCGGACATCCTTGAAGAGCGATAAACCGATCATCGGGCGATTCGAAGATCCGCGAAGAAGTGGGAGAGAAGGAAGACGTCGGTTGTGGCATCGCCGATTGACCCGCACAGTAAACGCGGAAGACGAGAACGGGAAAGAAGACTGTGAGAAAGCGAGCCGGTCGGCTTTCTTCGAAAATTTTCGTCTACGCTCGATACGTGCGAGATCAACGTCAATCTGGAGGGGCTCGGTGGACGGAGGCGCGTCGTTGACCCCCGGGGGTTCGTTGCTACTCGACAATCCATCCGCGAGTCCCTCTCTCGATCTCACTCTTTCTCTCTTACTCTCTCGTTGACTCTCCCGACGTGGAGGTTCAGGTATATACCTGCGACCGAAACCGGCATTAGGATGCGCGGGCGTCCTCGTATCCCGTTTCAAGATGGAGATAGCCCGGCTCTCGTCCCGACCCGCGACCAGAGGAAAAGAGAGACGGAAGCGAACAGAGCGAAGGGCACCGAGAAAGAGAAGGAGAGGGAGACCGAAAGAGAGAAGGACCGAAGAAGAGGGCGAAAGAAGAACGTGGAGGAGGAGGGCGAAAGAAGGAGAAAAAGGAGGAGGGGTGGGAGATGGGAGAGGAGGAAGGCCTAGGAACCTCTTTCGCGAAGGCAGCGGCATATCGTGGAAGAGGAAGCCCTCTGCTTGGCCCTTGACGTGCACATTTATCACCCTCTATTGTTGCGCGGCCAAACATCCGGCCTCACGGGCCACGTACGTACCTGGCACCCCGACGCTCGCTCCCCCCAACCTTCCCTCCCACCCTCCACCTCCCGACCCGATGAATTGAGATTCGCGGGAGCGAGCGGAGCCGACTCCTTTCGGGCAACCCCGCGATGTTGAGATCTGAAGCTTTCCGCGTGACCTTCCTGGGTCACGTGACATCGAGCACGAAAGTTCACTTACATCAATTTTTTTCCACCGAAGGAATCCCAACGACTGCACGGTGAAATAAGAAATTCGCGATGTTCGATTCATTCGCCGCCAGGATGATTTTCCTTACGCGCGGACCTCAAGGTATAACAGCCATTGACGGACTCTCGTGAACGCTGGCGCTCTTGAGTCACCCTCCCCATCCTCCTGAGACATTCTTTCCCCGAGCGTAGGAGGATTAGATCACGGTGGATCGCGAAGGCAAACGATTCACCTGGGCGAGCAACGGGGCGAAACGCATCGGGCGGAGTGTCCAGTTTACACAGACGCGATTCGAGCGATCTGGACGATCGCGCAACGAGTCATTGCGCACCGGATTGCTCGTCCGGTACCGCACCGGAGGAGAAACGGCGCGATATTATTAAAGCAAGAAAGGATTCGAATTACAGGGTGTAAGGAGCCGTGGTACTTTCCTGGGTTCAGCCCTCCTCGTCTTTCCCCCTAAGTCCCACTTCCTTCGCTCGACTCTTCCATCTCTTCGTCTTTCCTCCCCCTTCCTTCACCTTTCCGCGCAGAGCTCGTCTTCCCTCCTTCCCAACTTCCCTATCTTGTTTGCACATTGTTTTTCCCATTAACCCGATCATTACGTCCCCCGCCCCCGACGCGGCCGTCCCCCTGGTTGCATTGTCCCCCGCAACCTGTACTTTGCACGTACCCACTCTATGATGGTACTGTTGGTTTCTTGGTTGGTTGGTTGTGCTTGGTCGGTCGGTCGGTCGACTGGCTCTCGTCTCGTGGCCTAGGAAGAGAGGACAGGCGGTCGCTCCACCCGCATCTAATTTTCCATTATGCTCCTTTATCGCGCTTCGTCGGCGAGGGCAACGAGTACCGCGCTCGATTCGCCTCCTGGAGACGAACGATGAAAGGAGGTGGCTCGGACTTCGATCGAGTCGAGATGGAAGACGGAATTCTGGAGAGAACGGCGGGACACGCGAGCAAGAGAAGAACGGAATGATTCACAAGCGGGTAAAATGGTCCGAAGGTTTCGGTGGAAATGATGATTTTCGAAGATTCCGAGATACTTGTGTTTTCCCCGGACAACCTAACAGGAATAGACATAACTACGACGCCTGCTCTCAAGTCGGAAAGCCTTCGTCGTTCCCTGCATTCGAATTAGTTCGAGAATGAACGCGTAGTCTTGCGTCGTTATTTTGGGGACTGCGTTTACGTGCTCAGATTACATCTAGGACCCGATCGTGGATCGTACCTAGATCGCACGATCTTCGAAGGAAAGTTTTGCCGCGGAGTTTATCATTGCGAGACTCGGAGAGACATTTCGTAAACTGTGGCATCTCTTTGAATCGACATTATCCAAGACATTACGTCATAAAGCGTTTGCTTTTTACAAAACTACCAGCATCGAGCTAACGTCATTAGGACTCCGTTTCGAATCCACGAACAGACCAAGATCCGTGGACCTTAGCGCGAGCTCTCTCAGGGTCCCCCTCCGGATTTTTTTCGGATGGAACGCGAGGAATCGCCTTATAAGTCTTCGCGGACTCGCGAAAAAAAGGGTGGATGAGGAGAGGGGGGGTGGGAGGAGTGGACGAAGGGAACGAGCGAGTGAGCAAAGGCAAGCGCAGCAGCGGCGGGAACAGTGCGGCAGAAGCTGCATCAGCAGAAGAAGAAGAAGAAAGAGGAGGAAAAAAAGGTGCGCGACAGTCGGCGCGTCCGCCAGCTTCTTTCTTTCCCTCCCTTCCTCCTGCCTCCCCGGTTTCTCTCTATCTATCTATCTATCTTTTTCTTTCTCCCAGGGCGGCTGTCTTTCTGCGACCCTCTCCTCTCCTGCGGCGGCGAAGCGGGAGGAAGAGGAGGAAGTTGCAGGCTGAACGTCGTCGTCGTCGTCGTCGTCGCCGTCATCCTCCTCGTTGTTCCACCCGGCCATTGGCTGGCCCTCGAAACGGACGGATAAAAGGGAGGTAGAGTTGCCATCTCAAAGTGGTAAACTCGACGGTCAAGAAAGAATGCCGGAAGAGGGACTGAGCCAGAAAGAAGAAGGGGGAAGGAAGGAAAGGATGGAGAGGAAGAGGGAGCGGGAGATTGAGGAGGAGGGACGAAGAGACAACGCGGAGGGAAAGACCGAAAGAAGGGAGGTGAGGGAGGAGAAGGAATCGGGACAGACTGAGGGACCCTGCTCGCTTCGACTCCGCTTTCTTTTTCCCCCGCCTCCTTCTCCTCTTCGCCCTAGTCCTTCTCCTCGATCTCCTCCTCCTCCTCCTCCTCCTCCTCCTCCTCTTTTCTGTTACCACCGTCGCTGATGCCGCCTGTGCCACTGCCGCGGCTACCGTCGAATCTACCGTCGTCGCCGCTACTCCCGAAACTCGAAAGAGAAAAACAGAAAGTAGGGTGGAAGAGAAGCGGACGGAGAAAGAAAGAGAGAGAGAGAGAGAGAGAGAGAGAGAGAGGACTGCCCGGAGATCCGAGATATCAGTTATCAATTAACGAGAGCGCACGGAAGCCCGAAATGCATTGCTCTTCGTCCGCGGCGGGAACCCTTCGGCTGCCAGGGTGGACAGGAGCGACGGGGCCCGCACGGTAATTTAGGGACCGACGCGGCTGTCCGAAAGGGGGACCTCAGGAGACCACGAGATAGGGGAGTAAGGGACGAATGGCGAAACGTTGGGAGTACCGGGAGGTGGAGAGACGAGGGATGGACGAGAAAGGGGAGAGGAGAGAAGAGGAAGGACGCGCGGAATGGAGGAATCGCGACGACGAGGACGAACGACAACGACGACGACGACGACGGGGACGCGGCAAGAAAGGAGGGAAGGATGGAGGGGGATGGAGGACGAAGCAGGAGGAATGGCGAGGACCCGCGTAGGAAGACAGCTGAAAGGGGAAACGAAAGGACCCGTGGCCCTCTTCGCCGAACGTTCGGCGAAACAAATGCAAAGCGGGAGGAGGGAGCCTTGGCTCCTCCGCGATCCTGGCCTCCCCCTTCACGGTGCTCGCGCGGCACCGCCTTAAAGTATCTACTGTCCTCTCGGGAGAGGGAGGAGAGGTGCTCCTCTCCCATCGAGAACCGACCATGGAACGAACGAACCCCGGTGGCTCCTTCCTTCCTTAACTCTCCCTTATCCTGCCTCGTCTCCTTCTCCTCCTCCACCTTCTCGTAGTCTCCCCGAACGGATCGCCACGGGGTGAGACAAAGACTGCTTTTAAGCGCTCACTACGTACCCATAATTCTTTCAAAAGAAAGGGGGAGGACAACGTCGTCCAGGAGCGCACGGTGTTTGTTCGAGCAAAGAATTGGGAGAAGGGGGGTGGGTGGGACCGATCATTGCGTTCTTTGTAAAGTGTCATCGGGAGTAGTCGCGGTACCCGAAATAAGGGAACGAGGGACGGTGGGGTGGGGGTAGAGATGCCAGACGAGGGTGCCTCGAGATTCGAAGCTAATGCGGGGTAGCGTTTTATGTCACCGAATCGGGCGACTCTCCCATTTAGATACCGTTCTCATTCCTCCGCCCTATTAAAACGACGTTTCGTACATTCGCCGACGCCCGCGACGATTCGATCGGCGACGTCTTGCCGTGCGTGTTTATTCTTTTTGCGTGAGACGCCCTCTTTCCGAGGGATAACCGAAAGATACTCGTCGAGATAGATAATGAAGGATTTGAGGGAACTTACGAGCCTTACATCGATGGGTTTCGGCGAGGTAATCGATCGGCGTGATAATGTCTGCGAAATATTCCTACGTGATCCATGATACTGGCCTTACCTGCGAACAAAAAGCAAAAACGTTCGTTAGTCATTGTCGAATTTGTCCTCTCTACTGGAAGGACGCGAAACTTTTGATCGTTTAGAGATCGTCGATACGTAAGGGGATTCACGTTATTTAAATTCTACGGACGCGGACACGACAATAATTTACGATACGTAGACACCCTATCGATTATCGAGATATTCCTCGCTGGGGAAGAGTTGCCGGTGAGAGGGAAGAAGAGTGGCGAAGAGGTGAGGGAGCGAAGAGGGGGAATGCCTCGCTCATTTCTGGAAAGCGTCACGAGGAAGCGTTTATAGGTTTAAGACAGGTCAAGGGGTCCCCTCCCGTTCGGCGAGTCCGACGATATACCGGTTTTCGAGTTAATCGCATAAATTACAATTATTACGACCATCATTCTCTTTCGTTGTAACACCCGCCAGAGGCTCGTGTACCGCGGCGCATCCAGGTAAATTCACGTCGATCGCGACGATCCAACTGTCGTGAGATTCTGTCGTTGAGGAAGAAAGAACCAATAAGATCCGCCACCTGAGATCCATCCATTATTAATACATCCTACGCCCGACGTTCGACGAATTTCAAAGTAGAAATTCGAATTGGCGATATTAATGTACCTGTCTCTTCGGCGACCTCATGAAGTCGTCACGAGATCTGCTAAATTTCTGTCCTCGCGAGAAGATCGATTGCCGCTCCTTCCCTGTCGTTTCAAGCAACCCACATAAAACTTTAATCGAATTCTAATTATCCCGGTCAGGTATTAGATTCATCATCCGACGAGAAAGTCCGAAAGAAATCGAGAATTCTCTCGGCATCCTTCCGCAAATTAATCCTCGCCCATGAGACAAGGTGCAAATTCAATTCCCCACGGCGCGTCGAGAGAGTGAATTCATTTAAATTTCGCGTTATTCAAATTACGGCTTGTTAGGAGGCCGCGCGCGCAAGCAAAATGCGAACCCCCGGCGGATCGGAGCGCGGTGGATTGGTCCGTAAGCCGCCCTCTTTAATAATCGCGAAACTGTTGAGCCCCGCTGGACGGACACACGCGCGAGCGTTTGCGCGTCGGGTGCAGTGGAGGTAAGAGAAATTACAGAGATACAAACTGCATCCATCCGGAGCCATCGACTCTCACGGACGAGAGGCGAGAAGAGGAAGAAGGGGAGGAAGAAGTAGCCGCTTGGGGTAATCGTCGAGGCGAGGCGAGCTTGAGGAGATTGAGGCGAAATGACGGACGTCGATGCGCGCCGGGCTCCATGCAAATATGGCGGAAGAGGGTAGCGATCGGAGCTTCCAATTGAAAATTTCCAACCTCCTTCTCGATTATTTTCCTTATAGAGCTCCCAGGGAGCGCGCGCGATATCGCGAGTCGATCGCCGATTACGAATATTATTTATAATCTGGTAAACGATCGACGCCCATTTATACATATGGCAACAGGTCCCTGTAAACTCTTAGATAAACGGGCACCCCGAAGCACGCGTGCTTTTGATTTTCGTGCACTCGTAATAGAAAGGAGGACGGGAGGGCCCCGTTTCTCGCTCGGGTCCCTCTGTGATGGTGATATTTACGGTCCGATAGAATCAGCCCCTGTGCACCGGTGGTTCGGAGCACGAGGTAAAGGAAGAGGAGGAGGAGCGAGCGAGCAGAAGAAGGAAAGGAAGGAGAGGAAAGGGGACTCCTCTCCCGTGAGGAAGAGAACGGAAGGGGAGACCGGCTTTCGCGGTGCCCGAACCGCGTGTGTGCTCTGCGCTTTTTTTGCGGCTTCAATTTGAATTGAAAAAGGCTGTGGACACGAGGACAATAGGTTGCGCCGCCGTCGCAACCGCCGCCGGGCTCTCTCAGTTACTGCTCGTCCCACCTCCCTTGCCTCCTTTCAGAGGCACCATCCTCCACCCCTCCGAGCCGTCTCCCCTCCTCTCCTTTTCTCCTGTCGTCCTCCCGGTTCCTTCGGCTCGATGACGACGACGAGAACCACCGCGAACGAGAAAAGGAAGGACAGAAGAGGGAAAAAGAGAGGCGGTGCATCCGTACCACCACCTTCACCACCGCGTTCCACTATCATCATCGTGACCCACCCCTCTTTTCTCACTGCAGCCTGCGACCACCTACCTCCTTCCTCCTTCCATCGTGTCCAACCTTGTCACCGTTTGTCCCGTTCCCATTTTCTTCCTTCCTTCCTCCTTCCCTTTTCTCTTTATTCTCCTATCTCGTTCCGCGCCGTAAGACGACCAAGCAGGACGATTCCTCGCTTGGAAACTCCTTAAATACACTTAAGCAAAGTATTATTATGTCACCGACAAAACGAGCAGCCCCCTTCGGTACCCACGTCCCGCTTAGTTTCTCTTCCTTGTCCTTCTTCTTCGTTCTACCAATGCCGGATATTTCGTATTTCTCTCTTCATCTCGATCCTTGCTATCGGTTCTTTCTCCCTCGTTTCCTCCTGCTCACCCTACCGCCCACCTTGCCGCGCTTCTTCTCGATTCTCTCTCTATCTCGAGTTCTTTATCCGCCCTTTCAGGATCTCCTTCTTCTCATCCTCCAGCTTCTACCGTACGGCCTCCTGTCTCTTTCTGGGGGACGAAACTCCTCGCCATTCTCCGTCCTTCTTTAGCGAACGCGACGGCAACGTGGCACAACGACAAGGACAATCGCAGGGCTACGCGACTCCCTCGGGCGTAGAATCAGATATTACGTATGCATGGCCCAAACCGCAGAAACCAACCCGCTCCCTGCCCGCTCGTTCCCCCTCGCGTTCCATTCTCCTTCTTTCCAGCCCCTCTTCCCCTCTTACTCCCTCGCTGCCTCTTCACTTCGTGGCGCATTTTCTGGTAGCTCGCGATTCAATTCTCAGCAAGTCGTTCCTGCTGAGAATTCGCGTGCAACGGTCGAGACAGGTCTAGTACCTCGTAGCACGTGCACGAACTCAAATATCTTCAATAATCGAGATATAATTAATTTTGGACTGAGATCCATCGCTACTGATCTTCTACGAACGATCGTCGAGCGATATTTTTGAAATTTTATAGGCGTGTTCTTTACAAGGTTAGCGACACGAGAAAGAGGGAGAGTGGTCTTACGCACGCGTAAATTCTAATGGCGTGTAACGTTTCTTCGAACGATTAGTGCGGTAATGTAGGCATTAAAACGGACATTTGACCGACGAACTGAGTCGAACGAAACCAAGGCGACCGACGGCCGTGCTAGAAAACGAGCGTGTTAGAAGTACGGCCGGTGGGGCGTGATGTAGTAAGCCAAGCCATTCAAGCGCAAAGGAAGGCACTGGAAATCGGTTTGGCCATGGTGCCAAACCGATTTTATTGCTAATAGGAATCAGATGGGGCCCGCGGCCTACCGATGTAATTTCCGTCTCTTAACGATCCTCCTTCCCTTCCAGCTCCTCTTTCGCCAATTCCTTTTTTCTTTGCTGCACGTGCTCGCCTTGTCCTCCTCTTTATATTCTCGCTTCTCTCCCATCCCTTGCCTTCTTCTCTTTCTAGGTGCTTGGCACGCGAATTGCCACGATTCCTTGCGCCGCTTTTATTGCCATTTACTCGGTAATCCTCGATGATTTCGCAATCGATTCAATTCACTGGCAAACGGGAATTTCGGAAACGTTCGCACGCCGCCGTCGTGTTTTTCTCAATCTGCTCTCTTCTCACTTTCTTACCCCGCAATGCGACGTATACATGCCTGTTACTATTCCTCATTCTCGTCGTTGTATGTTTAAAATTAAGTTTGAAGAGCAGACAAAAATGAAAGAAATTGAAAACATTATTTTAAACAGGCAGTCGGTACCTCTCGTTGGACACAATTTTTATAACTAAAAAAAATCAGTAGAAACGAAGGGAAAGCATATTCATGGTTCGCCACACAGTAATGCCTTTTCCCCTTGATCTTGCCGATGCACGGCATGCGTCACGTAAAATTCATATATTCATAATGCCCGACGACGAGTGCCGCGATGAATTCTAACGAGAATATAAGCGTGCCTCGTAATAACGAAGAAACTTCCGTTTGATCGTGATGGTAGCCACAAGGAGAAGGGAGAGTACAAGGGTGGAAGGTTAAGGCGAGAGACGAGCAAAGGACGACTGAAAGGGAAAGGAACGCAGGGCAAAGGAAGTGTAAGTTTCATGGTCCTGGTCATACTCTCTCTTTCCGCCCTAATTCCTTACTACCTTCTCTCTTTCCCACTTTCTCTCGTTTCTCTTTCCTCCACTGTAACCTCAGTTATAAAAGGGCGAGCTTCGTCGCGTACGTGGCGTACGCAGAGTGTGTCCACGGCCCGCATACGAATGGCTTCATTTTCGTTTCCCTTGTTTCCTCATGTGGACGGAATTGCACTTCTAATTCCGCGAACGACCGACGCCCGGATCTTCGCCGACTTGCCAAGAACACGGGATGAAAGGTAAATAGAAAATAGGCTCGATCGAACGTTCATTCGCGTAACAATAGAAACGGAAGTGTTGGAACGACGATCGTGACAATTCAACCCTGACGAAACTGTCGGAGATGGAAGATGGAACTGGCGCAAGGTGAAATCCAGTGAGCGGTGAAAAAGGAGCAAAAAAAAGAGCCCTTCCTTTCGAAGTCTCCCTCTCTCGAGAGGTGGAATGGCAGTGAAATATTGTTGAACGCACGGGTTAAGAACGTCGGCCGGTACGAAACGGCGAAGGACTGGATCGTCGATGATCCTAGGGGCGACATAATTCGCGGTTTCGCCGAGAATCGTTTGGCGAGAACGGTGCCGCCGAGGAAATTACCGTGGCGAGGGACCACGAAGGATGGGGAAAGGAAGGAAGGTAATTACGATCGTTTTGACCTCGTCGCGCATCGACGGTGATACTCGCGAACCCCCGTCACCATCGGCCTCGATCCTCGTCCGCGTAATTTCGAGGGTGCATCGAAACGTGAAGAAACAATCGAGTCGTCCTTGACTGGCGCGCTCATCGATCAAGAAGCGTCGACGTCTCGCGTGGAGAACGCGACGAAGGACCCTGCAATTCGTGCCTGTCCCTGAATATCTAACCTTTCAGTTCGGAATACTGATGTACCTACTAGAAATAATCTACACCCCAAAATTAAATGTAAGTAACCACATGCCGTCCCCTCTAACCGTGACGTCTTCTGTTTCAGGATTACACGAATCCGACCCGATTACCTATTTCCGTGTCTTTGCATCATCACCTTCTGAAGTTTTCCAATTTTCTCCAAACTTGCGCAGCCCATTGAACGGAAGCAGAAGCGAGTAGAAGAAGAGATTGTTACAACGATGACGAATGAGCGCACATGAGGGGAAATAATTTTCCGTCGAAGATCCGCCGCCAATCCGAGGACCCTGAAATTGGGCCCATACTAGAGCGTCTACGTTGGAGATTGGTGTTGCTGATGATGGCCAGTAGTGGTGACCAGTAACGTTGGGCTCTGAGACTGGAGGCCCGGCCTGGAGCCGGCTGCGCGCGTACCGGAGAAAACGAACGAGCTTTTGTCGCGGAGGAGAGGAACGCATGAGAGGGAGGGTAAAAGGGATGAGGAGGAGGAATAGAGTGAACTGCGACGACAACGTGAACGACGACGACGACGACGACGATGGTGGTAGTGGCCGTTACACATGCGAACGTGGATCGCGTGCTTCGGGTCTGAAAACAGAAGCGACTCCGCGAGACTGACGGCAAACCACGGTGAAGGAGAAACCCCGTCTCGGAGGAGGTAGAGAGGGAGAGTAACAGGGGAGGCAGAAGGCTCGGAGGAAGGAAAGGAGTGCAAGGAGGAACCAGCTGGTAGGAGGGGCAGAAGGACGGTGTTGGGCCGAAGGAAGATGGAAGAAAAGAATGCCTGCGGCATCACCTAATCATCATCTGTCTAGTTCCTCGACCTTCTCTTCTCAACCTTCTCCGCGAGTAAGTTGCTCTCGCGCTTGCTCTCATCGTCGAGGTAAACTTCAACCTGCATCTCTATTCCTTCGCGGTAATCTGAAATTTTGGACGAAAACTTTGTCGGATTCCAGAATTTTCTTACGTTCTAAAAATGCCCGTTCACCCGAAAAAGACAAATTGAAAGAATCCTTTAACGGGAGTATTTCACGGTACCTCAGACTTTTCTCTAGAGATCTAGGATCTTTTGGTAAGTCCGATCGACTCTCCTGGAGAAATCGATGAATCGATGGAGCTGATGGTCGATCGGCGAATCGAAGAAGATGGGCACGCGAGCACCACGGGGGAGCCAATGCTTGTTCTATTGTACGGGTTAGCGTGGCGAACGCGCCCCTGACGGACATGCGGCAGAATCGGAAGCCACGGTTCAGGAGTAGACCGAGGAGTTCGGAGGGCTCGAGGAGAGGCCCCGCGCGGCGGTGCGTCCCGTCATTCGTAGCGTGCCAAATCGAATGGAAGTTTCGGCGATCCTGCGGGCGCGTTGGCCCGGCAAAACGGTGTTGGATGTGTGCTTAAGGACAGAGCATGAACGGTTGCAACCCGACACCTGATAAATTCGATATCAACGGCCCGCCCGCGCCTGTGCCCGCATTTAGGTCGCCAGGCCCCCTTCTCTCGACTCTCTCTCTCTCTCGTTCTCTTCTTCCTCCTCTCACGCGATTTGCGTTTCTTCCTTCGTGCACCTTGGCGACCCTTCTCACTCCTCGTGAGCTTTTCTTCTCGTTCTTCCTCGCGCACGCACGAAACTGCGCAGTTTATCCTTCGTCCTCCTCCGCTTCTTTTCTTTCTCTCTCCGAGGGTATGCGAAGGAGGAGCAGAATGGAAAAGGGGGCGGAAGAGGTGGAGGAGGAACGGAGAGAATGGAGAAGTGGAGGAAGACCGGGGCACAGGGCGATTGGTCTTGCCGTCTTTATCTCACGTTGCAAACCGGCGGGTGGAGGCCTGTGCTGCCTTTTTTACAGCCGAGTCGACCGTGAGGAGTGCGCTTGGCTGAAATTTCAGTGGATATCCTCCACCTCTGCCTTCCCTCTTTTTGGGCGATGCCACCACGCCGGGACGAGGCGGAGGAGGATGGGAAGAGGAAGGAAGGACTACGGAGAAGTAACGATCAAAGTATAGTTGGGTGTACGTGCACGAGGAAAGATGATGACGGAAAAATAGGAAACTGATAAACAGAGTATCGAAACTACGTAAAAATAAAAGGTGGACAGGTATCTGTCTCGAATAATTAAAAATCCGAAATCAATCTCAAAAATATTATCGACCCCTTCGATCTCTTAACCGGAAAGATTTTACGAACTAAATTTTCTCACGCCCCTTTCGTATACTTATTTTCCTTGTATTCCTTCCTCTCGGGTGGCATCTCCTCTCTCTCCCGCAAGGACCGTCGTCCCGACATTCCGCGACTCGTTCGCGAGTTTCGATTGCCTTTGAGTACCGCGTGACTCGAGAGAATCGGGAGGCCGAAGGAGCATTGAGAAAAGGAGGAGAATCGGGAGGAAGAGAAGAAAGAAGAGTGGAGGACCATGCCGAAAGTCATGGGTTCTCCTGACGGGGGTGGAGGGCGAAGAGGGAGGGAAGGGACGGATCGAATAAATAACGATTTTCAGCGTCACTGTATATTACGAACGCTGAGCGTCCTCCTTGCCGTCGCGTCGTACCGCTCGCGCCCTCCTCATCCTACTCGGTCCAAGGAGGAGACGAGCCGCATCGGCGAACAATGTTTCATTCCGCGTCGCGGAATCCGCGCCCGTGGCATTTAGTCGACTCGCTCGCGGCGAATATCAAGATCGAGCGTCGACGGTAAATAATCAGATAGGGTGGTGGCAGGAGAAGGAAGAGCAGAAGGAGAGGGAGGGTGGACGGCGCCGAAAAATCCTTCTTTTCGTTCCCGCGTTCGCGAAAGGGCGCGAGAGGGGTAGAGGCGGAACAGAGGTAGGGAGAGTAAACGAGAGATTCCTCGGAAGAACCGGTGCGTTCGAGAGGGTTACGAAATTTCACGAGGTAGTCGCCACGGTGCACCGTGGAATTTCACCTCTCGCGTGCGTGCGTGCATGCGTACGTACGAGAGTGGCCTCGCGTATTTGAAATTCGCGCCACGGCATATCGGAGGAGTACAGAAGCGAAAAGAATGGAGGAACGAGGCATTAAAGACGCGAAAATTACGACTCTTTTATGGATCGTTCCGTCGAAAGCAAAATCGATCGCAGTGAAATCGCTCCACCGTATCGATGAACCCTTGGAATTCATCCACTTAGCGGTTCGAGTATATCCACCGTTTACGATTAAATAGAAATACATTCGAATAGTTTTTCAGGGTAAAAATTAATATTGGCAATTCTCCTCCGCCGAACGCATACGGTCGTTAAATACCATCGTATTCGTGCTTAAAGGGGAACCTTTGAGATTCATTTCTCGTGACCTCTACCTTCCTCCGCCTTCCTCTTTCTACCTCTCCCACGCTCGGTCCTTCGACCTCTCTCATTAGGAGCTCCGAAAACGAACTAATTTCGTCCGCCCTCCACCTTCGCCGGCATCCGTAGGATTCGTCTCCCGGACCGAGAGACTTCCAGGGAGAAGGGAAAGAGTGGAAAAGGAGAGATGCGCGGCCGATACCGGCCGCAAAGTTCGGTTAATCGTCGTGAATCGAAATACTTAGCATTCGCGTTAATTTACCTCGAACGAGGGGGCGAGGAAGGTGAAGGAGGAGGAAGGAGAGGATGGGAGTGAGAGGTGGAGGAGAGAAAGGCATCCTTTCGGAGTCGCGGGCAGGCTTTATCGGTTCTATACGATCTTCGAGGGCCGGTAAAGTAAATAAGAGGGCTTGCGGAGGCCCCTCACGAACTTAACCTAAACCGCTAACCCCGCCGCAAGTGAAGCGGGAGGTGAGGGAGGTGGGAGAAGGAGAAGAAGAAGAAAGAAGCAACAACGAGGGGAAGAGACATCGCGCGCGCGCGCGCGAGAGAGAGAGAGAGGGAGAGTAGGACGTGAGGATGGAAGAGGAGGGAGGACTAGGGTGAACGATGAAGGAAGGGGGTGAGGGGCAGAGGAGTCCGGTAATAAACGCGCGTGGGCGAGGATCGACGAATTTTATAGTAATTCCAGGCTCTTTACCCGCCAGATGCCAATTTAAATTCCTTTAACGCGCCTGCTACAACCACCCGCCCCTCCCTATCTCCCACCCTTCTCCTCCTCCTTCTTCTTCGTAGTCTCGCGAGGGAGCAGAGCGAAGCGTCCTCCCTCGCTCCGCGGACGTGAGAACGAGCACTTTGTTAGGAACGACGACCGAGTCTCTCCCCTTCCGCTTCCCCTCCGCCTTCCAACCTCGCCGCCCCCGAGTGCCTCGATTGAGCGGAGCGGTTACGTCCAATTAAATTCCGCCGCGGTATTGTTCTTTCCTGTGGATCCTACAGGGGCAATAACTCTATCCGTCATTTCTCGGCGTGGTGCCGGTTCGATACCATAGGTGGGTCACTGCGCGTGGTCGATTGCGTTGGCGAGCAGCAGGAGGTTCGCAGTTTCGAGAGAACTCGGCCCCTGAGAAGGGAGAGTATAGTAACAGAAGCAACGAGATCACTTCCGCTGTCTCCGCGAATGGAAGTACATAAATGAGGATAAGTGGCGTAATTCGTGGGCACGGTAGGCTCGAGTGATCGATCGCGGCCGGAGGATCCGATCGAGAGTATCGTGTACCTTTATAACGAGCGTTTCTAGATATTTCGAGAAATTGATTCATTAGGGAGGATATCCTTTTCAGGTTAGCTCGTTAGAATCGATTTTTCTCACTAGAAAGATATCGACGATTTTACGTATTCGTACCGAACACTTCGCAAGCCTCTTCTTCGATCTATTATTTTAGGCGATATCGCAAGGACCACGGGTACCAGGAACATCCTCGCTCACACCCGTAAGCCCGTCTACGTTGCCACGTGGGTCGAGCGTGCCATCGGCCACCACCTCCTCCTCCTCCTCCCCTCCGACAACCCATCGTGCCCGTAAACTCGTCGACGTCGTAGCGAGAGATGAAGACACGGCATCGATCTCTCGCGGCGAGGTCGTCAGGGACCTCTCTTCCTCCTCCACTTTCACATCCCTCTTCCCCGAGGCATCGACGCTCCGACTCCGTGACAATATTAAATAAATAGTCCCTCCGGCGGAGACACGACGGGCCACCACCCCAGAGGACCATAGGAGGGGAGGGCGAGAGAGTTCGGAGAAGAGCAGGACGGAGTCGTCCTCCCTCCTCCCTATTCTCCTCATCGCCACAATCCGGTACGCGGCGACCGCTTGAGAAATGACAACACGATCGCGGACACCTCCCTCTGCCTCCTCTTCGGAGGTCGGCTCTTTTTTCTCTCTCGGGACTCTTCGCGCTTCCTTCTGCACCTCTTTCCCCTTCTCACCTTCACCGCCTACCCCCGACGAGGACGTTCTCCGCCAGCACGGCGGTCTTCCTGGCATCCACTACGGGGCCTTACGTACACGGGCCTCGTATAGCTTATTACGAGCTATAGCCGAGGTGTTCTCCCGGCGAGGCAGGCCACTTACCGGGATTGTTTAGCAGCGTTTACGCGTCGATTGCTGACAGGGGGGTCGTTCTACCAGGTACCGTATTATGCATTCGTATGCGCGCCTTAACCCCGCCGAGAGTCGAAGAGAGGAAGGGCGGCCAGAAGAGAGGGAAGCGTGTGAGTAGGGGACGAGCCCTCTGCTTTCGCTTCTCTGCTTTCCTTCCTTCCTTCCTTCCTTCCTTCTTTCCTTCATTCCTGCATCAGCTTCCTCCTCTTCCTTCCTTCCTTTCTCTTTCTCCCCTTCGTTCGCTCCATTCCATTCTCCACACCTCGTACCTCTTCTACCTCGAATCTATATAAGCTGCGCATTCTAGCTCGCGCGTAAGCTTCCTCCCTCATCCTCCCTCGCGCCTCTTCTTACTCAGGGAGAGAAGAAGCGCAGAGGAGAACGACCGAAACGATCGTCGGGGATCGACCGAGCGATGTTTGACCAACACCACCATCGGCTTTGCTTTTCTCTATCGCTCTCCTCCTTCCACCCCCTTTACCTTCTCCGCAGCGCCCTCACGAACGCCTCTTCCACTACCGTCTGATTCGCTCGGTCGCTCTATGGGAACATAGCGAGCGCTGGTATTCCGCGTCACACCCGGATGCGGACTGCGTGCCGGCGAGCTCTCGATCTTTCCTTCGATAGGGATCTTCGACACATGGAGGAGGAGAGGCCGGCCGTTCGCGTCGGAAAACGCCGACCGTGGTCGAGCCTTTTAAGCGGAAACTGTGGATAAGAAGAGCGAGGGAGGGAGAAGGCGGAAAGATAAGAAAGAAAGTGAGAGAGCGGAATATGTTATACGTATTCGTGCCTCGAGCGAGTAATCACCTGTACGCGAGCGATACCGATTACGATATTAATAAGACCGATTGATGAAACAAAAATTTTTCATCCTTGCCTGGGCGTCCCGACAACATGGAAATTCCCGCGTGGAGCGCGGCCGACGAGGTTCGTTAATTTTTCCTATCGCACGAGAATGTTACGGGAAATTCCTGCGAGGCGGAAGTTTGCCCCGTGGGAAATTCTTTGCGTTCAGGACGCTCGCATTGTCGGGATTTTTGCGATTACTGGGAAATCTCGAGGCCGACGATGATACGCCTCGGTATCCTGGCGTCTCTTCTCTCTTTCTATTCTATCCGAAGTTTCTCTCGAGTACGGAAACGATCGATCGCGAGTGGAGTGGAGCCATGGCTGGCACGCAAAATTCGGCGATCAGTTGAGAGACCCTGAAACATCGAGAAGGGAATCCACTGTAGAGGAAGAGGGATGGCCGAGGTAAGGGAAAAGCAGGCGGAGCAGAAAAAAAGGAGTGGACGGGGAAGAGGGATGGGATGTCGGTTGAGCGAAAGAAGACGAAGATGAGAGAAAAGAGCGAGAGAGGGAAAGAAGAGGGTGGTGAGCCTACGCAGCCTCCTGCGAAGTAATATGCTCTCGCCGCATGAGGTCCTTCCTCTCCCTCCCGCCCCCGATTCGCTCATCCTTCGAGCCCGGCGGAGAGAACCCTTTTCAACCTGAAACCGGGCACGTCCCTCCGCGACGATGTAGCCCCCTCGACCACGGTTGATCAATGTTTTAATTGCCGTTAATGATTCGAAGATATCTCTCGCGTCCGTTTGAGAGACGCGCGAAGAGTGAAGAGACGAGAAAGCAGAAGAGGAAGGTAAACGGCGGGCGAAGAGAATGAGAGCAAGATGGAGAGAAATGATAAAAGAAAGTAGAGAATTTTGGGTGAACTAAGGTACTTAAGAGAACGTACGAAACTAAGGAAAATAGCGAAGAACAGCGATCAATTTGAAGGACTTGGCCAAGAGTCGAATTGTACGAAGAAGAGAAGAAAAGAAGAGCGGACGAAGAAGGAGCAAGAGAAAAAAATCCCGTTCGGATCTCCACGAATAATACTCCGCTCGCGAAACGATCCCTCCGGGTCTTTGACTCTTTCCGTGTCCATGCTCCATTGTGCGAACGCTTTTCTAAGGGCAAGCTCATTTCGTATTCATTGCCAGCGCGGGACGGAGAGAGAAAGAAAGAGAGAAGAGAGGAATAGGTGGAGGTAGGTATCTTCATCAGTGCTCTTGTAGCATTACTCGCTGTAGAAATTGTCGCGAACCAGTTTACCATGAGTAGGGGTGGAAAGGGGAGACGAGGAATGACTCGTGCTTTAATTCGCTAAAGCCTAGGTACTCTCTTTCTCCCTTACTCTCTCTCCCCTTCCCACAATCCTCTCGCTGTGTCTTTCCGAGTAGTTATTTTGCCTCGATTCCGCGTCGATTTATCATTCGACGGTGGCAACGCAGTGGATGCTTCCCTCCCATGTAAGACTGGTTAGGGGAGAGGCTAGTGGATGCCAGGGAATCGACTGTATTAATCGAGGAGACGCTCGCAATCGTGAGTGGTATGCGATAAAACGACAATCGCCTGGTTCGATGCTCGGTTAGCTCGTCCTACAGGAGCGGAGGCTGAAGCGATGATTCGTTGAGTGGCGCGACGGTTCATTCGTTTCTTCGTGCTAAGTATGCGGCTAGATAAGCGATCCAGACCCCACGACAGACTCGCGCCCCAGTGTAGAACATTTATTTCCACGTGGCGATTCTCCTGATGATTGCAACGTTAGTTGATCCAATGTCTTAACGCAAGGAGAAATGGAGTAATAAAGAGAGTGAGGGAGGGAGGGGGAGACAGAGAGGCAGAGAGATATCACTTGCACATGGAGAAAGAAGGCACGCATGCGCAGGTGCCCCTATTCACACGTACCTGCAGCGAATCTGCCTGAGGATCGATCGCGGGCCCAGAGGCCCGTGGGCCCACCGCAACGTGCACGTGGCTCCGGCACAACGGCGCGACGGAAGGTTGGGGAGAAATGGTGGTGGGAAGAGGAGGATGTCTCGTCCCCAGAGTCGAGAAAGAAGAGAAGGAAGAAGGGCGGAAGAAGAAGGACGAGAAGGTGTATGAAATAGTAACTGTCAGCGTGTAGGCCAAAGTTGATGGCACATTGTCGTATTAAGCCGGGGGTAATTTGTCTGGCCTTCTTTCAACCACCCACACCCAGTTGAACGGCGACCGTTCGACGACCTCTCCTGACCTTCGATTCGACAACGGCGCACCTCCTTCTCTTCCTCTTTATTTCTCCTTCCTTTACTCCTCCATCTTCCTCTTTTGCGTTGCCTCTTGTAAAATTGAAAAGGAAGTAAGATGGTAAAGGGCGATATTGAGGAAGAGAGACTATGGCGAGCAACGAAGCAGAGATATAAAGAAGGAACTGAGATTATTGAATGTAAATTGTCAAATGAAATGTTCATAGACGCCATTTCTCCAATCTACGCTCCCGAGTTGCTCCCCAATTTGCGACCTCACGATACCATGAGACCCAGGTACATGCGACCGACACCTCATTACGTTCTCGCGGACGACCTCCGAGGGAACTCTCGGCGCCCAGATGAGGCTAATTTTTATTCTTCGCGCCTTCCACCGTTCGCCACTGCCGCGAACCACCGTCGAGTTCCTCGCTTTGCTCTTTTGCTCCCCGAAAAGAGACGAATCGTTGGCATTAAATCGTAAGACTCTCCTTTCTCACTCTCACTCTTTCTCTCCCTTTCTGGCCTGTCCACGAGCATGCACAACTATGAAGAATTCGTTTCCTACTCCCTCGTATACGCGCCAGCATTCTTTCCTCCGTGTGTTCCTACACGCGCGATCGTACGGGCACACGCGCGCAACCAGAAAGTTTTCGGGGCCTCGGGCACGTCGACACGGGCACGAGACTCGCTCACAGCATTATCGTGTAGAATGGTAATAATAATTTGGACGACGAGGAGGCGGCCGCATTTGATGTTTCCATGGTCGCCCGCTGGGCGAATCGCGCGACAATGTCGTCCCTGCGGGACCTCCTAGCACGCAACACGGAGGTAATCGATCGTTACTCCCGGGGGCTATTAAAAAGCGTGCTGTGTGCCCCCGCCATTCGCCGTGGTCCATCCATGGACTACTGTCCATCGCCTGTCCCTCATACTTCTCGGTCAAGTTAATTAATATGATTCAAAATTATGAAACGATACTCTCCCGGTCTCTCGAAGTGACTTTATCAATTTTCGATTTTAGATTGATCTTCGATGCAGAAAGATTTGACCGAAGCGAACAGAAAAAGATGGAGGAAGGGGGATGAAGGCGAGAAAGGGGCAAGAAATGCGCACGGGAGTTGGACGATGAAAGCAGGTCGAGTGGAAGGAAAGAGCGCAGGAGGGACCACCTAGATATCCGCCCCGCGGGGAGAATATTACCAACCAGTGGAATTGCTATGATCTCCTCGACGTCTCGCGAGATCGATAATAATCGCAATTGCGAAGTGGTCAGCCGTAACGAGCATCATATGGTCTAGGGAGGAAAGTGGTCGACGGGCAAGAGACAAGGAGAAGAACTGGGGAAGGATGAAAAAGTAAGGGAGAAGAAGCAGAGAGGAAATATGAAAAGTATGAGTAAACCGGCAGGAGTGGAGTAAAAATAATGGCGGATAAAAGAAGAGAGGAGAAGCAGGAGGGTTGTAAAGTGATTCGCGAAGCACGCGTCGCCACCTATACAAACAAAGGCGCGCACGAACTTCACACGCACGGGTAACGCACACACGTTGCATAGACAGACGATGGGCAGCGCCGTGAATTGCGTACGCACGCGCGTGTATATGCAAAAGCGCCGCATGGGGCGCGGAGTCGTCCACTGAGCGTGTACACGAAGTAGGAGCAGAAGATGAGCGGGTAACCGAGAAGAAGAACGAGGAATGCTGCGGGAGATGAAGCTGGAACTTGGGTGGAAAGAAGAAGCGAAGAAGGAAGAATGAAGGAAGAAAAAGAAGAGGCAGGACGAGAAAAAGAGGGCCTAAGAACGGGGTGGAGAAGAACCCGCGACACTGAGTCCTCGCGAGAAAACGATAGGGAGGGAGAAGGAGGAGAAAGGGGAGGACGAAGAGGAGAAGAGAAGAGAGATGGAAGGAGGAGGGTGGAAAAGGGTGTAGGTACTTCTGATTCTAATTACCTCGAGTTACGAGCGGACAACCGGCTGATCCGGCGAGGTCCATGGGGGTTTTCTTGCCGCGTCCGCGCACGCCGTAACTCTGCTCCCCATAGCTTATAGACCACGTACGGGCGTAATGGCTTCGACCGGGCGATACGGTACGGATACGATACGGTTACGGGGTGAGCGAGGATGATGGCCGACCGGACTGCTACGCTTCTCTCCGCGAGGATTCCGCGAGCACTCCCACTCTTCTCTCTTTTTCCTCACTCGAGTTTTCTTCCCTCCATTCTGCTTTCTCTCTCCTCTTTGCGCTACCCTCTTTTGCCCTCGTTCTCCGCTTAATTCTGTAGGACCCGCTGCCCGACGATACGAGAAATCAAAAATCACGGATGGCATTTTGGTAGTTTGGGCGATCCCGAATGCTTTTTATATGGCTTCCTTTTCCTTCATTTTGGGCACGTTTACCGTTCTCCTTGGCACCCTGTTTGTTCACGGTTAGAGACAATTTTGCGTTTCGTTGTCTATTAGAGAGAGGAATCTTTTTTTAGGGGTTCTGGGTTTTTAACGATACGGATACAGGTCGACGGGGAGACTTCATCAATAAGTCTCGAGCGAAGGAGACTCGAAACACGTTGTAGCTTTTAATCTTATCGTTCGCCGAATTCTCCTTTTTCACCGCGTTTCGCTATTCCCTCGTCTGCATATCGTTCCCGTTATCGGCAACTTAACGACGTCATTTTCCATCGAGCTCGTCCCTGCCGATTCATCGACAAACAATTCAATCCAAACTTTACGAACTCGTTCCCACTGATTTACGACCCACCGACGAAATCCTACTGGGAGCGATCCATTGAAACAATCGAAAGATAAAATTCGGTAGCCCGCGAGTAGCCCGCCATCCCGCTCCGACGGGAGTTCATTTTTGTCCAGGTAGGCGAACATCGTCGCCTACGTCCCCAGGGCGATAAATTAGAGAGACGACGGATTAATTAAATTTTCATAGTAACCAATTAGCAATCCCTTGTATAGATGGACTCTTTCCCGACCGTCGGCATGCGTGTCGTCGCCGATGCATTCGGACGGTCCCCTTCGTTTCTCGTTCGGGCGATTTTAATAAAACGAATAATCGTCAAGCGTTATTTTCTCCCGACCCGCGAGCACTGCGACGACGAGCTTGGCGACCGCCTCTCGAGGAATCGTGCCCGGTGCTGCGAGTCGATGTCACGGCGCGACCGGTTTCGCTAAACTATAAAGTACCGGTTATTAAATCAATACCTCGTTAAGAGGTGCATTGAGCACGACTCGGGCTATTCATCTAGGAAGATGACGAGACCGCGAGATTCCTCCAACGCGGAGTTCTTCTCCGCTTCGGCTCCGCTTGTCTTTCCCTCCCGTCGCGATCCTCCGAGCTCCCGCACCCCGTGCCGGAAAAAGAATTTTAAATCGTCGGAGAACGCTACCGTGTCCCTCCCGATGCGACGAACCGGTTGACCTTAAGAAAGCGAGATTAATTAGTAATTTCGACGATCGTGAACGAGCGCGAGCACTGGCCAGCGGAGAGGAGCGAGGCCGAGAAGCTAACAGCCTCTTGCCGACCCTTTCCTCCTCCTCTCGGGACTTCCACTTTCGAGGGACGACCTTCTTCTCCTCTTCTCACCCCTCATCAAGCTCCTCTTTTACTCCCGCGTCGTTCACTTGCTCCTTTTTGCCCGTCCCTCTCTCTCTCTCTCACCCCACTCTTCTCGTCCTGCCGTCGAATCGAGAGCGCACCGCAAACCGTAGCCCATTACATTTCGGCAGCACGGTAATGAGAAGACGTAGAGGGTAAAGAGGAGCAAGAAGAAAGTGAATGGTAAAATGAGAGGAGAAGAGAAGCGCACGAACGAGAAGGCAAAGGAGGATAAAGAGTCCAGGACCCCGGCGGAGCACTACCGAAACGATCCGCGCACGCTCCGGAACTAATCGAACCGGAGACCGAACGAAAAGAGATATTTGTAAAGTGTACTGCCTGCTATCTGTTCTCGAAGTTCGTACTTTTTCTCGCTGTTTCTTATAATTCTCCACAATCCCGATGTATTTTCAGGCTCCGCCATCGGTAGAAGTACATCTTGCGATTGAAACTCATTATGAATTCAAAGTCTAAGGAATTGAAGAATATCGTTACAAGGAGAAGGAGAGAGCGGGACGCTTAAGGGTGGGGTACGAATCTATTATTGTCCTAGTCGGTAACGAAGGAGGGCCCAAGAGGGCCGAAGAGGGATGAAGAGGAAGATCAGGACGAGAAGGAGGAGGAGACCGCCCGAATGGAAGAAAAAGAAAACGCGAAGATGACGATAGCAATGACTCTGCGATCTTCAGGGACACGGGAGAGGCGTTTCGATTTCCAAAGAGGGGTAGAGCGGATTATAGCAGTTACCCACGACCTCGCTCCATTACACGATCCACCGATTTCGATTCGAAGATCGTTTCACGATTCGTAAAGCCTAGTTTACTCTAGTCAAGTACCTCGGCCTAGTGAACCTAGTGTTCGGTCTAGCTACTATACCACTCTACAAAGCGAAAAATTCCCTAAAAAATTCAATAACGATCGTCCGTCTCGTTCGCTTCGTTTCGAACGGAGAGAAAGGAAGGATCGATTTCTATCGATCGAAGAAACGAATTTGTCGGGCCTGAAAAACTATCGACAAGAACGTCCCACCATCGCCGATCGACCGAGACTAGAGTTTCTACTTTTTTCATCTTCGAATGTTTTCTCTCCTCTCGCGTGTTGGCCGGTCCATTCGGGACTCGCGCGAGCGTCCCTCGCATTTCTCAACGACGCGATCTAGCAAAAATCTTGGGACCGAACCCGCGACGAATCCCAGGGCCGCGTGGCGTGACGCAAAACAATTTCTGGGTCCGAACGGAGGGGGCCAGTTGATATTCGCAATCGCATTCGACACGACCCCCCGCTCTACTCGTTACCTCGACTCCGTGCGAGGGAACGAGGGAAACGCACGTAGCGGAGGAGGGGCCGGCGATCACGGAGCGTCGCAAAAAGTTGAAATCGGAGGTAAGCGAGGCAATTAAGATTTGCTCGGCGACATGGCGTCCCGCGCTCACAATCAGGGAGTGATCTTGCGGTGCGCGAAAAAAAAGGGCGGAAAGCAGGTCGCGTTTCGTTGATCCAAACGAGCTGGACACGTGAGACTGTTACGGACGAGTACCAACGAATGACGAAGAAAAGGGACGCTTTTTCTCTTTTAAAACGATCTCGAAAATTCACATTCTCCGGTGCCGCGCGTGTCTTAGACGTGCTCCATCCTTCCCCTTACTTCTCTCACTTCGTCCATTTCTCACGTCCTTCTCGTCTTCCTCGCCAGCTATCCCCTCTACCTCGTATTCCCTTTCATTCCACGCTTCTCGGCGTCTGCTCGTGGCTCGCTCCAACCACCCGAACGACACGTCCCCGGACGAAATTTTTCCCGGGCCTCGTCCCTGCCGCCGCTTGCCACGTTTCACCGACGAGCCGGGCCAACGCCGCGAAACTATTGGCTATCTCCCGTTGCGTATCTGGCATATTGTTAAGTTAATTGAAAGGGGTGATAAAATCGCAATGTTTTTGACATTAAGCGAGGAGATGGTCCCGTCGCTCTAGAGAAGGACGGAGAGAAGGTCGAGAGTGTGCAGGGGTAGACGAAGAATGAAAAGAGGAAGGCGAGGAGGTGCGTGAAGTTAGAGAGCTCGAATGGAGACGAAGAAAGAGAATGGAAGAAGGGGGAGGACGAAGATCGGTGAGAGAGGGACGAGGGATACAGGCTGCTGCCACGGTGTCCCGTCGACGTCGTTGTGGCATCGGTGAAAAGAACGAGGAAGGACCAGGGGGCCACTGAGGGACCACCCGAACGTTCGGCGCCCTTCCAGCCTCCTCCTTCTATTCCTCTTCCTCCTCCTTCCCGTTCCCGAGCGCGATCCTCCGCAATATGCAGAGAAGCGGACGAACTGGTGACTCGAGTGGCGAACCATCGGCGCGGGGGCGAACGAAGGCGGTAAGAGGAAGAGAAAGGAGGGAGGGAGGACCCTCGGAATGGCCGCCCGCCGACGCCCATCGAGATTCTTAATTGCAGATAAATAATGAGAACGCGCGGTGTAGGCGCTTTTGAAAGTGAAATTAGCTGAGCGGTATTCGCGCGTACGGCTGGGCGCAACGCGGTCAGAGTGGGCGCGAGAAGAAGAGGATAGGAGCGAATGAGAGAATGAAGCGCGGAGAGAAATGAGTGGAGAAAAAAGGAGAGATGGAAGACTAATTCCTCTCCTTCGACGAAGATAAGAGGAGGAAGACGCATTTCTCTCACTTTCTCTTTTATTCTCTCACTCTCTGTTTCTCGTCTCTCTTCTCTATCCCTTCGGTCGACGATGGACGTCTTTGTGCCGCGCCCGCCGACCTTCCTTCCCACTCAGTGCCCACTCCACATCACTCGCGGGACCCAGTGATAATCGACGATAAGAGCGTGAAATCGAGACGGAGAGCTACCGGTATCTCCTCTCTGCCTTACCGTCTGCCACGGCCGATTGCGTGCGCGATCGAAATTGGCGCGAGCGGACTCGGTGCGATCGACACAATCGATAGGATGCCGGTTGACACGCTCGAAGTTGGCGCGATCCCGTTCGAACGAGGGACGCGCGTGCATTGGAGAGGACATCGGAGCGCGAAGTAGAGAGTCCAATGTCCAGGAGTCATTCCGCTTTATGACGCTGGCGCGAGGACCCCGTGCCGATGAGAGGTCCTCGTAAAAATCTGCATAATTATACGGGAATAGAGGTGGAGGGAGCGAGACAAACTTTCTTCTCTTGTCCCCGTAACGGAGAGAGAAATCTTTTCGGAATTATAGTACGATTACGTTCGCCACGAGAATCGAGGCGAGAAGAGAGGAAGGGAAGAGGGAAAGAAATTGCCTCGAATGAGTCGATACGCCATGGACTCGCAGCTCGTAGCGAAGAAACGGAAAGGAGAGAAAGCGGAATTTCGCGAGGAGGATGAGAACTTTTCGAGAAAGGGGAGCATGCTTGATTAAACGCTCAGAGTCTGTAAAATGGAGAGGAAGAAAAATTCGATCGTCACAATGTACTACTTACTAACCCTCTTTCTATCGTGCCGCACAACTTTCCGCTACTTCGCTTTCTTTTCACCTAATACGTCGACGCGTGCAAATGACCGAAGTTCTCCGCCCAGTAAGGGTATCGACTACACCGTATAAGCCGCCTGAATCGTTGGTCCGAGCTGTACCACAAATGAGACGCGCTGGGACGACGGAACCGTCCGAGATGGAAGCTTCGGACGTGGCAACTCACACGGAAGAGAGCCTCCTCTCCCTCGATCTCTTCCTCTTTTTTTATGTCCTCTCCTTCTTTCTGTCTCTCTCTCTCTCCTTCTCTCTCTCCTCTAACGGAGGTAGGTACACCGTCGACCTATCTCCCCCGCGGCTTGTCTTCGTCAGGTCTTGTCACCCCGTGGCCCAAGCAGCCAGCGTCTCTCAGGCCCATGGGCATCCACTGTGAACCCCAACGCATGCCTTCGGGGCCCGTCGCGGCGGTAAATGCGACGCGTGATGGCAACACGCCTCGAACATATCGCGAACGTCAGCTCGGATGGCGCGGGACGAGTGCCTTACCGGTACGTAGGATGCCTAAAGAGGAGCGCGAGTGGTTCGCCGCGTAACGAGAGACTCTCGTCGAAGGATGAACGGACGAGGGAGGAAACAGGGAAAGGAGAGAGCCCACAGCTTGGGAGAATGTTCCGTTACGACGCTTCCTGTTTTCCGTACGCCGGGAAAACGCCTGCGGGGGTTTAGGAGTGTCCCAAGGGTGTGTAAAAATGGGGGTCGTCTTCGGAATCGTTTAGTCGATGAATTTTCTCACAAAGCCAATCTCCGAGAGGCATAGAAAATCTTCATGCCTCCCGTTTCGATAGTTTAGAAAAGGGAAGAGAGAAAGGGAGGAACAAGCGTATCGCGATCGCGAAGACGGAAGAGGAGAATACCGCGTGAATTATCGGCACAAGCTCTCCTGGTGCGTATCGGTCTCGTAAATACGACAAAGTAAGCGGAATGGCTAATTAATTTTGATGCATGCTCGCGTCGGGATGCCCGTTATTAAACGTCAGAATTCGTTACTCTCTCGCTCGCATATGCCCGTTCCTCTTCCTCTCCTTCTGCCTTGTACGACGGGGCAGCGGTAGTTGCAAGACAGGTTCGTCATATTAAGAGTAAAAAATTTTTCTCCCCTCCCGAGTCTCCTCCTCCTCCACCACTACCATCCTCAAGCCTCTGCTGCTACCGTCTCTTAGATTTGAATCACGAAGTTGGCGCGATTCCGTGCCGAAGGCTCATTATACGCGCGATTAAAAGAGACACTCGCGCGTGCTTTATCGCGAGGCCTCCGCGTACCTTTATGAGATACGCCTGGGCGGCGGTAGCTTAGCCGAGAAGGAGTTAGGAATTAGAGTTAGGAGTCGGGACCGTCGGGAGCGGCGAGGATTTACGCCAAGCACTTACGATCGGGCTGGGAATTTACCTGCGTTCCGGGTACCATACGCGCTCGACGGGACGAGGTGTTCTTGTCGAGGGAGGAGAAGGTGCAGGAGGAGAAAGAGGAGACGAAGGAGTGGAAGGAGGGAAGGGATCAGTACCGGTCGCTGTCGCCCGTCGTCTCCATTCTCTTCCTGTTCCTCACCACCACCCCCGCGTTCCAGCCGCTCCTGCGCTTCTCCTCTTTCGTGCTCGCTCAACGAGCATCATCGTGAGGAATGTTCCTTACATTGGCTTTGCAACTGAATTTTTTCCCCGTTAATCAAAACGACAGCGATTGGAGAGGAGATATTGAAATCTAATGAAATGTGAAGATCTACTTTAGGACGATGCTCGAGCGTGTTGCCTGACAAATTTTGACACCACGTCTCACGATCTTGGAGCTGAATTTTCTCAAGGACATGCGAGTAGATCGAAAAGCGACGGAGTGCCAGCACGGAGGCGGGAGCGTTTAAACGCGCCGAGAAGCGTGATAATCTTAGTAAACACGGTTGCATCGCGTGTACGCGCCTCGCGAGCTCGCCAACGATGCGCCGGATGCAATATTTACCGAGGCCCGTGGAGAACGAGAATGATCGAGGCGGCACGCGATCCGTCGCACGTACACCAGCCAAGATTATTTCTAGTTAGTCCTAAGCACATCCCTCGTTATCGCCATTTTTATCTCGTTCGAGATCTTCTGTGACTTGCGATTCGCCGATCCTCAGCTCGCTCCTCTGCTCTTCCTGTCCCGCGGGTCTGGAGACGTCACGGTGCTCCAATCTCTCTAATCTCTGATTTTCCTAATTTCTCGTTGTCGCCTGACTTCGTCGAACGACCACTCGTCGGATGTCAAGAATTTCCTGTCTCGATACTTTCGTTCTTCTAATTTCAACTACCGTCGAGAACACCACCGCACTGTTTTTTCGTTCAGTTATCAATTCCCATCCTTGTCTAATTGTTAGACAAATTTGATGCCAAACGTCGTAGAAAAGTTCTTAACTGAAAACCGAACGTCTGCGTAGCGCGTCCAGTTACCCGTCTCCACCGCCCCCGCGGGATCGTTTACCACCATAGTCGCACGGTAAACGTCGCGCGCGAGCTTCCACCGAGCGTGGGGATCCGCTCGCGAGCTCACATACCAGGAAGAAGAGGAAAGGAGTGGGTGCCTCTCTCTTTCCCTCTCTCCTTCACTATTGCTTCACTCTTCCCTCTTTCTCTCTCCTCTTAGATGTATGCTCCGGGAGAGCAGCCCCGCGAACCACCTCCAGACCATGAGGGGGGAATATCTAAATGCGCTCGCGCGAGCGTAATAACCTCAGGTCCCACGGTTTGTGGCATCGCGTGTACGTAAGTATAAGTCACGGGACACCGAGTACTGGACACGTCGCACTGGTTAATATCGCGTATACAATGTATCGTACAGGCAAAAAGAACGGGAGACAGAAGAGGGCAGCCTGCTAAAGTTTTCATTAACCTCACGCACGCCGTCGTGCGCCGATTTTACTGATTAATTTTTGTAAAGGAGCTCGCACAAGTGGGTTCGTGCGAATGGACGAACGAGAAAAAGATGCGGGATGAGTTCCACGTCTCCGTTCACGATTCAAGGGAACGAGCTTTCTTTTCCGGTGATATTAATGAGCGCAGGGAATCGAAGAGGAACGACATTTCGTATCCGAGTCATGAAAATGGAACGTTGGATTTTCTCGTTCTTCGGATTCTCATGAAAGATCTTCTCATTCATTTTTTTTTTTCTCTCCAGGACTCCAGGGTTGCGCATAAATGCAAGTGAAGAGGGGTGCGTTTGCGGTGAACGAGCTGACGAACTCCCGAGAGGCACTGTATAACGTTACCCGGAGTTAATAAAGCCAGGGTCGATGCCTGAGCTCTTCTCTTTATCTTTCCCTCTCGTCGCCTATTCTCGTCATCATTCTCGTCATTTTTCCCCGTAACTAAATTTTCCATCTAAAAGTTACAACCGGAGTTAGCCTATCCTCAGAATTTCTATTTACTCTCACTTTCTCCCTCTCCGTCCGTTTCTTTCGGTCTACCTGCAGTTGCACTTTCTATTTTTTTCAATTCTTCTAGACGCCGAGAGGCGCAGACTGGCAGGCGGAACACCCGTAAATTATTTCTAACTCCTCGCCCGATGGAAGTCATCCCCGGGGAGAATCAACCGCTGATTTTTCTCCACGCTCTGCACCTTTTGGGGCCAGCAGCCCGCCCATCATCGAGGTATCCAGTCCCACCCTCTAGATACAATTCTGACGTGAACTAAAGTCTTCTCTAGAAGATTATTTAAACCTTTCGGGTGATCCCTTGCACGAATCGTTTGGATGCAAAGTGAAGTAAAATATAAAGACTGCCTTCGTACGAACGAGTCTGCATGGGCGACATTATTTAATGAAAAATGTACAAGAAGAGCTTGGTCTAAATAGAATATAAGAGTGTACGTGTCTAAAACGAACGCTCGCCAAGTTTGACGATAAAGTTCTTCATTCGAGTATACGGAAAAGGAAAGAGGAGCACGAGCTAATTGAGACACGAAGTAGATAACGATTGTCGCTGGACTTTGAGTAAAAGGAAAAGATAAACGAAAGCAGGGAGGGGTAGAGAGTATGAAACCGAAGGAACAAAGTAACTGCCAGGGACAGACGATTTGGCGGGATTGAACGATTCTTCGCTGATTGCAGGGCGGCCTCCCTCACTCTCTTCTTTTTTCTTCCTCCCTCCCTCTCCTTTCGCGTGCGCTCTTACATAAACACACACAGCTTACGCGACGTTTTAACATTTTAGCTGTGCCCCCTCGTGGGGTTCCGCATCGAGGCTTGTTTTGCAGGATCGCACGAAAGATGAATGGTGTCGAGGATCCGTCATACCGAAAACGCCCCCGGGGGCTTAGGCGGCGGCGGCGGAGTTGGAGTCGGTGGTGGTGACGATGACGGGAACGTATATGCCTTTTACACGAAGGCACGCGTGTGCACTCGTAGGTGTGCGGGACAGAGAGGGAGAGAGAGAGAGAGAGAGAGATAAAGAGAAAGAGTTCGAAGGCCGAAAGACGAACGAACGGACAGATCTACTGACACGCACGCATTCTTTGTCCAGACGTGATCTAGAGTACCGATAATTCTCAGTAATGATATATTTAAATAGAATCGTTAATGAGGTTTCGTTGTCATTGGAGTGAGAGAGCGCGAGGTACAAAAGTGGAGGTAAATTGGCCAATACTTGCATGGATTATGGAAGGTCCTTCGGTCGTTGTCGACACGAGTTGGTTGTCGACGAGTGAGAGTGAGTAACGAGGGAGCACGCGATATCTAGGAGGTGTAGTTGGAATGTTCAAGCCGAGGTTGCGGGGGCATTCGAAGAAGGTGATGTGCAATCGACCGTCTTACCAGGTGCTTGGAAATTCGAAGTCAGCAAATCGTATTGGTGAATACCGAACGTTCTCGCGATCAAGTGCAAGTAGTTTTAAAAAAATCAAAGTTGTTCCACTACCTTTTGCGACACTTTCGCTTTTCCTTTTTCGTTTCAATTTCCAGGTGCACTACTGCGACGAAATTAAACTACTCACGCGATGGCATGTACCTCGCCCAGAACTAATATCCGCAATGCCACGGTACTCATTTACCACCTGTCATTCATAACCTCTCATAGTATCGCTCGTAAGTTTCCGTGTTTTCAGCAGATATTTCGTAACGTGCCTTTCCACTGGAATAAATGGCTTCGAGGATAGAAATAACTTTACTACTGAATACGTGGAATCGCCGGTTGAAGAATTGTCGAGTCCAGATGTAATAATCGATTTCTCCGTGATAAGTATCGGTATCTATGATAAAGAGACTCATTAGTAAACATTCATTACGAACTACTTCTTGCTACATTTCTCCCTTTGGCAAACGAATCCAATGGAATTCCATTCCGCCTTTTAGCAAAAAATTGCCAATTCCCGTTATTATCGTGATTATCCCGCACACTACGCCGTCGTCGCGTGTCACCGTTTGTTTATATCGAAAAACAATGTTTGATCGGCGAGGGGAAGCATCTTTACGCACAAGAAGAACGGTGGATGCGGAGAGGAACACCACGGGTTGCCCCGGAGGCGAGCAGCGGAAACCAGCTTTGCATGCGTATACGGTAAACGGTTTTTACCGACTCATATAAACGGACCGAAGCCAGAAGCTACCTGCGAGAAGCAGTGGCGGCTGTCGGGCATTGGCGTCGCCCTCGGACGTCCTCGCGTTGCAGTTCCCTTGTGCGCGCTAATGAAAGATTCCAGGCGTCTGGTGGTGCGTCTCGACGGATGGAGAAGGAGACGGGAGAGGAAGAAGAGGAGGTGGAGGAAAAAGAAAAGAAAAAAATGTAGGAGTCCAAGGACCCCACCGCAAGAAATATTCAAAAACGGTTTAATCGTAAGATTCGATCGTATGGCCTCTTGTAACTTCCGTTAACTTTGCATTCCAGGACAACAAGATCCCTCGGTCTAAATCAAATTCCTCCGAAGAAGATCCGTCCTACGAAATTCAATCCACCGACGAACTTTTTCCGCTTCAAAAAAGGCCCGAGATAGCTTATTAATAACCCGATCGACACGTGCCCAGGCCATTTCCGCCACCAGGGGCTTCTCCACCCCGCAATCGCCACCACCTACACGCTCGACCGCCGCCACGAGCAACAACCAATATATTTCATGCGTTTTTATCGGCGCCTGTCATCTGCTCCACTGGAGGAAAGCTGGTGGTGCTGCTGCCGCAACGGAGGAGAAGATAAGTGGTGTCGAGAATCTGGAATCCCCCGAGCCCCGCCATTCCCCCTCCTCCCTTACGTGTGTGCCCCGAAGCAGCGAAACGCTTTGCACGCGCACGGGCAACGGTTTTTGTCGAGTGCCCCCGTGCCTTTTACATGCATGCATGCATGCATGCATGCTTGCCATGGTTGCCCTCCGACGGCCAATCGGTAGCGCCTAATGAAGGATCCGACTTCCATCAGGGTATCCCTCTCCTTGGCTTTGAGCGCACATCGAGATCACGGATCGGCATCGGTGTCGATCGTTCGTGCGCCAAGGGGGTTGTGGATCGGTGGGGAGGATGAAGATTAGAAAGGAGCTTAGAGGTCGCGATAATCCGCTTAGCTTCTCGGGGAAAAGACAGATTGGAGATAAGGTAGAAAGAATTCGTTCGATGTTATTTCAAAGGGCTATTAAATTGAAAGCTGAGCTTAAGCTTTAAATTGAAGCGCATTATGGGAATCAAAAATGTATTAACTCGCGAGACGAAAGTAGTAAGATTTCTTTTCTTACCGGGCCTTTCTGTCCTCGTTTCTTCGTCGATTCGTCGTAATCACGACCCGCGTGCAATGCGTTCGATATGGGATGAAAATAAAATGAAGCGATAGGACAAGCTGCGGGGTTAATTGAATTCCTTTCGGAGGATCCCCCGTGATCGTTGTACCGTTGCAAATAGATTCACCGCGAGACGGTTTCTACGACTCGTTCTATCCCCGGGACATTAAGGCGCGTCGTCGTGCTAATTAAGTTTTTACTCGGCGTGAAGAGGAGCGATGCGCTGGCGGGAGCGGACGATGTCTCATGGCGCAAACGAGCGCGTTTATCCCTTGCGCACTTCACGCCGCATTTTCACCTGCCACCGGATTTTAATTACGCGAGATAAACACGTGCGCGGGGAAGCGAAAAACAAAGAAAAGGAGGAAGAAGAAGAAGTCGGAGAGGGAAGAGGAGGAAGCACGTGGTGGGCTCACGTAGACGGCTCGTTCTTAGCTTATCCTTGTCCCTCTCGCTTCTTCTTGCTTCATTCGATGACTACAAATTAGAGACGGTGCGGTGGGCATCTCCGGTTTCTTGTATTTCACTGGACGCGTCACCGTGCGCGCGCTTGTTCACCGAGGCGCGAGTAGCACGGCTCTCTGCTCGCGGCGCGAAACGGACGCATGTCGGAACGCGTTTACGTCAGGTTTTTCCGCTAATCGGAGGAATAGGATCGCGCGGTGTGCCGCCGCTAAACACCCCGTTACACGGTCCACGGTGCGGAGAAAACGCGCAGGCCTCGCTGCTCCTCGTAAGACGCGAGTGTTTTACGAGCAAGAGAAGTAAGGGGAACGAGCACGAGGGCGGGCGGGTCGACGTCAGCCAAGCAGCAATTTCTTTTTCTCCTCTCTATTCTCCTTTTCCCATCTTCTTTCCCTTCAATGGATCGTTTGTCTGCCACGTTTAATCGCTCGACATTATTCAAGAGGGATCGAAGAAGAAAATGAAAGCATCTCCCGTGGATTAGATTCAATCTCTCGGATCATCGCTTTCATCGGATAAATTTCTTTAAAAGATCTTCCCCTCGCCCACGAGATCTTGCGCTCAAACGAAACCGTTAAAATTTAACCGTTAAATCGTTCTTTCGGAAAGTTCTTTCGAGACGCGAAGAATTTGCGAGGCCAAGCGTCAGGAACACGTGGGCGTGACGCTCGTGCGCACCTTCACGCTGTAGGAACGCGAACGAATGCTTAATATGCGCACGCAAGAAAAGGAGGAAGGAGGTAGACGAGGCGGAGGTGGTGGAAGGTAAACCGCCAAGAGAGCGCGGGCCCGCACATGACTACCGGCGCGAAGCACAAACGCTTCTCGACCGGTGGGTCTTTCGCCTCCCGCTTGCCTCGCGAGTTTTACGCAAGGTTTTTCCTCTAATCGGTGGAATCGGATCGCTAAGCAGCCGCTAACCACACCGTTACACGCTACGGTGCAACCGAATGTATTTACGTAGGGGCCGGTACAGCACGCTGCCGCTGCTTTACGAGGTGGTAAGACGCGTACCGGCGAGAAGGTGAAGGGGTTGAAGAGCGAGCGAGAAAAAGGTAGAGAGGCAACGAGCGAAAAAGCGATAGATGGACGGATAAGCGAAGTGGTAGGAAAGAGGGGAGAAGGAGAGAAAGCGGGTGAAAGAGACACGGTGAGCAAAATCGTACAACGCCGGCAGCACGACGCTTTGATAGAAGGCGAGCCGTGCACGCCCTTCTTGCGCATAGGCGGCGAACAGTGAAATGTTCGATCTAATTCGATTCGATCGGATCTCGTAGTAAGCGAAGACCATAGGATAAATTAATCGCGATCTCGAGCGAGCTGGAGATCGAATCGAGGAGAGGAAGGCACCCGCGCCGTGCAGCCGTTTACGCGTGAGCGGATTTCCCATTTCCGGGAAAGAAGAAAAAGGACTTGGGATGTTTACAGCGTGCGAGTCATGACAAACGTGCGCGAACGTTGGAACGAACTGCAAATTATTGCATCGTTGCGCCCAAGCAACGCAGGCCTCGCGAACAGAAGCGGAGCCCAAAGCGTTTAACGGTAAGATTCTGCGCGCAGCAACGCCTCGCTCATTGGCGTAATCGCGCGGATGACGATGCTTCGAAAGCCTGGGTGAAAATGTTCAACTTTGTCCAATTGCCTTTCCCACGTCAACCACCGGTTGTCGAGTATAAGAGTGGCGGAAAACTCTTCTGAAACGGAGGCACGCGCCGGTGAGGACCAAAGGCGGACGATCGTCGACTCCTTAAAAGGAACGAAGCGCATCAACGTCCGCGCAAGGGCCAGTAAGGAAGGATCCTTGCGGATCCTATGTTCTTGGACGCCATATAAACGGTGCATTATTGTAGCCGCGTCCACTGTTTTCCAACGGGAAAGCCTGGGCTGTGACCAGGAGCAGTCTGACAGCGTTAATGGCAGATCGTGAGCGCCGATAATAACAATAGCCGTGAGTTACGGCATAGGCGCAGCCGCATACGTAATGCGTCTACTTTGAATCTCTCCCTGTCGTCTCTTCTCTTCCCTCTTGTCCTCCCACCGTCCTCCGCCGCATTCTCGTCCTCCCCTTCGTCGTCCACCTCTCTTCGCCCTTGCTTCGATGCATGGATAATTTACGAGCGAGAGGCCGCGTGCACCGCAGCGCCCGCGCTTTTTCGTATACACAAGCGACCCGCGCGGGCGCACGGCCCCGCGCACCGCGTGAGATCGAGCAGTTAAAAGGAGACGCCCAGCGAGAAACGCTTCCGGAAACACATCTAACAGATCCCAGGCCGTTTGGGAAGTAAAGAACGAAGAAAACACGGTAGATGGATGTAAGAGAAATAAGAAACGAGAATCAGCGATTAATTGACAATCTTCTAGAATGATTTAACGCCGGGCGAAGGATGACTATTCGCGGCTTGCGCCTTTGTAGGCGACGCGATTGCGTCCTGCACCCGACGGGATACAATCTAGGCGCCCATTGTCGCAAGCGTAATTTATCAAAGTGTCGTGCGATTGTCAACCTGGCGGGACGCCCTCGTGCCTTGGCGTTTCGAAACTCTTCTTCTCCGCAATTCGCGCGCTATTGCTTCCCAGTTAGGACACCCGTAGGGAGTAATTAATCGTGGCGTATATTAAAGTGTTTATTCGGAAACGTAGAGAATTACAGCAATCTCGAAATTGTTTTATGCATCGGTAACGAAGGCACGCGCAGGATCAAAGGCAGATCCTTTACGAGTCGTTCTTCCTCTCGGCACGGCAACCTCAACGCCACGTTCGATACCGGCTGGAAATAACGATCGCTGGCAATTCCACTCTATAGGGAGTAATAAATTAACGACTATCTTTAACGGCAAACTGTTTATGCGCCTAGGAACGTCTACGCGGGCGTCTGGCTCTCTCTGCGCCTTCTAGCAACCACCTCCTCCTTCTCCTCCTCACTCTCTTAATCTTACCCTCGCCACGACTTTTTCCCCTTCTCGACGAGATCCATAAACCAGTAAGCTCGCAATAAAATGCAAGTGAAAAAAAGTCGTACGAACAATGAGCGTGATCGAGCGCGAGCTATTCGGCATCGGCGCGTAATTTGTGGCGAGTGCGCGCGTTAAAAGGATTCATTGGACGGCACCGCGCGCATGCGAGCGCGTGCACGGGCATCGCGGGACCTCGTGTCGGACACGACTTCGAAATCCATCGCGCGCGAAACCCGCCTTTTAACTTCTTCCTCCTGGCCTACTGTCACGCCGCGAAAATTTACAATCAATCCCGGCCGGTTTACGCCGCGCATGCTTGCGCGCGCTCGCGCGAGTAAAACGGCGGCGGCACGGCGACACACGACGTCGGTTTCGCACGGAAGAGTGGCACAAGAAGAGAAGGAGAGCGAGAGAGGGAAGGAGGTAGAGTAAAAGAAGCGAGCGTGAGCGTCGTAACTGCAACCTTCGAAGGGGGCGGTGATAAAAATGGCGACCAACGGATAAATCATGCCTCCTATCACTTTGGCTTTCCCGTGCGGTTGCTCGTGTGCCGTTTCGCTCTACCTCTCCTTCTCTCACCCTCTCTCGTCCTCTTCTCCCCACTTCGACCTTCCCTAGATGCTTCTTCTAAGCGCTCCTCCGATCGCCTCCCCCGCGAAGAATTATACGTTGAAGTACGAAGATATTCACCGAGGGGGTAAAGGAGGAAGAGGAGCGAGACGATGAGAGGAAGGAGGGAGTGAGAAATAACGCGTGGCCGCGAGGAAAGTTGGACTAGGACGCTCGGCAATACCGAGAGAGGAGAGATAGATGGGGATGCCTGATGGCGAGGAGATGGCGGAGAGCGAAAAGGAAAAGGGGAGAGTGCCAAAGGAGGATGTCGAAGAAACAGGGAAGGAAAGAATGAAACGGAAGATGCGCGAAGAGTGGTTGGAAAGGGGTAAATCTACTCGCGGGGTAGAGAACGAGGAAAGGCAAGGACGAAGTGAGAAATGGAATGAGAGAGAGAGAGAGAGAGAGAGAGAAGAGATCCGAAGAGGAATAAGAGGTGGGTCGGAGAGAGTGAGAAACATATGCCGGGGGTCTGAACCCTCCCGTGGCGAGAAGCTATCGAAGGTACGAGAATTTTTCACGTAATAACCTGCAACGCCTAGAGAAGCGATTGATCGATTGACGGACGCACGATTTTGCCTGTAAAGAGATTCTGCGCGGCACCTTTTCGCGAGGAGGGTTCAGGAGGAGAGTGAGAAGAAGCCTCGAACAGTGTTGCCAGGTCTAGGTTTTCGTCAGATCTCGTGAAATCAAGAGATATTTGAGGAAATGTGTACAACAAGGGGCAATAGAACCGGGAAGTAGTCCACCTGTTAATAGTAATAGTGGAAATTTCAAAATTTTGCTTGCAGCTCTTGTCCTTCATTTCACGTTATTTTCTTAACAAAGGACATGGGATATGTATTGAAAGCAGCTTCGGTAATTGGTAGTTGGTAGTAGTCGATGAGGTTGGTAGCAATGAATATTAATCAGTTCAGGTTGTAAAGCTGATAGTTAATAATCCATTGCACTCGATGTAAACTGTGTGTTTTACACAGTCTTTATAGTCATCCAACTCGAGGGATCAAAATGTGGGGTGCGTAGGTGCGGCAATTAATGACACTTTTCTAACAAGAAAATACGTCGTTACTGCGATGCTAATGGCTACTCGCCTGCAAGCCGACTGACTACGAGAAGAAGGGTGCTCCGCGAGAGCTCGATTGCCCAGTGTTGCTAATTATTACCTACCCTAATTCGTGCGGGCCTTTTGATACGCCGTGAGACCGCGTGACACGTGAATGCGCTATAAGAGCGGGAATTTGAGAATGCAACACGGAGTGCGTAAGATCTTTCGCGAAATTTCTACCTTTCCGTGCTGACCAAGACATGAGAATGGTCGTCGATCATTTTTACGAGCCAAAGTCAACGGGAGAATAAAAAGGGGGGAAGGAGGAAAATGGATGGGGACAGTACGAGCATTCGAAGGTGGATTGTTCCTAAGGAAGATAAAATCGTCTGAGAGTCTCGCGCAGGCACTTGGGGTCTTTATGGGGAGATAAGTGGTCTGTGCTAATGCTCGCGGGCCATTAAAACCGCGCGCGTCTCCGTACGGTAATCTACATGGTAACTTTCCGGAGGAAGGGGAGACGAAGAAGAAGCAGAAGGAGAAAGAGGTGAGGTGGAGGCTTAGCGCCGAGTGAAAAGTAGCAGAGGCGGATTTTCCACCGTAATTGTTATCTACCTGGAAAGGCCCCCAGTACCGAATAATTATTCTATCGCCGCTTTTACGACTCGGAGCGACGCTCCCGCGCGTTACACAGCTCCGTTCGCTTCGTGCGAGCGTGCGTGCTCGCGTGCGTGACTGGCACGCACGAAAGTGTCCGCCTCGTTGGCCGGACGCGCGCACGCATTCACGCACGCACTGTAGAAATGTTACAGTGATATCCCCCGGCAGGATTATTCATGCCGCTATGCTAATTCGCCTCTACGGGCGCGATTAAAGGCGAACTTTGACGCACGATGGTATAGCAGGCGACTATACGCGGATCCGACACGTAAGGTCGTAAACCACGAGGGCCCGTGGCGGAGGCATAGTTCGATGCACCGCCTGCGATCCTTCCGTAACCTCGCCCGAGAATAATGTGTAATGCCGATGATAAATACAGCGCGACGCGGAATGCGTCGTAGAAAGTGTTTCGTGAGAGGAAGAATCATGATCGCGGGTAGGGGAGGTAAAATCGACACGAGATTGGAATAAATATCGATGTCTTTTTTTACGGAGATCGTAAAGCGCGTCCCAACATTTACGATTGGCATTATTAAAAAGAAGTCCCCTTAAACGTCGTGCCATTTGCTCGAGCTCGAACCCTACGTTTAACAACGTTGAGATATCGAAAAAATCGAACGGGACACCTTCGATCGTTGGATCGATCGAATCATCGAGATCGAAAAAAAATTTCTCCGGACCTTCGTAGTAGCTGGTGACGCGGGGACGAAGGAACGTGGGTAAAGAAAGAATGAGAAGTAAACAAAGAGACACCTGTCCGAGAGCGGAACGCGAAGCGGAGCAACGATTATACGTGCGCTCCCGAGGCGGCGTGGCGGAGCCGAGCAACGCAACGAAGATATTTCGGCACCGACGACGCGCCGAAACATTCGTGGAACGCGTCGGCAAAAAGGGCGCGACCGCGAGAAGAGCGCGCGATACTCTCGCGCTATTTCTCGTCCTTCGAGTCCAGTTGGCAGGCTGGCACGGCCGTGTGTCCTCCTCTTCCTCCCTCCTCTCCTTCTTCGTGCCCGACGAAGCAGAAGGACCCTACCACTTGATTCTCCTTCCGTCTTTTTACCCTGTCCTTCTCCTCCACACCCTCATTTTTCTCCAAAAAAACTTTTCCAGATTTCGCCGTTGGAATTAAATTTATTTACGCTTAGTCGAACGATCCGCTAAAGCTCCTTATACTCGGTAAAAAGTCCGCAGACTGTACGAATTGCGAGGGCACAGAAAAATGTTCTTACCAACCTCTTTAAGCGTAAAGATCGTCGTCGCTTTTTCCACCTCCCGCACTTTAATGGACTTCGCAACTCGACCATCTGAATCTCTGGGAAAACTGTTATTATTTATGAACCAACTTAATTGAGCATATCTCCTTCGAGATATGGGCGCTTGTTACGCGCCAACCGCAAATAAACGTAACATCGACTACCGCTGGCTACACGAGGACTTCTACGCATGTAAATGGCTTGTAAATTTACGCACACGTCTGCACTTGTCCGTTGAATCGCGAGAGGGCGAGATTCTCGAATTTTCTCACGATTCGCGTGATTGGACGAACTAATTGTTTACGATGGCGAAAAAGCACACCCGGAGATACACGATTTACGCTAACGTGCGCGCACACGCGCAAGGCACCATACGCGAGAGTGCACCCGTGACAGAACAAAAACTCAAACTCGCTCGAGAGAGCGACAAAATTTCCGACATTTCGTCGTTCTTCCCTCTGCATTCCAGGCGCGCGCGCGCGCGCTCCCGCGTACCACGCAACGCGCGCGCGCAGGATTTCGCCAGTCACCGGTCGACCTTGTCGAGGAATCGTCGTTGTCGGCACGCCATTAACCGATCGTTCGCTCATTGCGCCGACACGTTCCGTGGGCGAATGTTAATCCGCGAAACCGTAGGAGAGGGTGATCACCGATTAACACTCCCACTTCTCGCCCATTTTCGGCCTTCGCTACGTCCCCCGAGGTACCCGGACCTCCCTGTAACTAATCACCACCTTATCCGATACCGTTGATAGAGGACGAAGAATCTGAGATGCGCTTGGCCAGCCACACAGGAGCCTTGAATATTCAACGAAGACGGAGAAGAAGAGGGGCAGCTTCAATGGCGCTGGTTACCGATTTTTCTCCTGGTCTCGCGTACCGGGGGGAGGCTTTGTGTAAACACGAGACTCGGTCTAATTAAGAGCAATCGAATCGCGCGCTGATACGTGCGCACCCGAGGCACGCAGGTGTCGGTTGGCAGGCGGGAGGTGACGGTGCTGGAGGTTGCGTGGAAGGTGGAGAAGCAGAAGGAAAAAGAGAAGGAGATGGGAGAGCTCCTTCGGTCTCACCTACCGCCTTACCTACCGGCCTACATGACAGACACGCTCCATTGGCACACATTAATAAACAACACCACCGTACCACCCACACCACCCTCGCGCCTAACCTTTTCCTTTTATCTTCTTTCCCTTCCCTCTCTTTCCCTCCAATCGGCAATTCTCCTTCGTTTCTACGCCTTCTCGCTTCACTTCCCCCTACGTCCTTCCACTCCCTCCTTCCACGCAACACCTCACCCCCGCCGCGGTTAGGCACACGTGAGCGGAATCGATGCTTACCCTACTAATTGCATCAGCATACCAGCTCGCCATGTCAAACTGCACCTGCGTGACTATTACGTTACCGTCAGGCGAGATTGGCTCTCCCCCATTCCATCGCTCTCCATTAGCTCGCAATCCTATTTTACAATCTACCCTTGCCCCTCCGTTTTCCTATCACAATTCCTCGCCGCTTCGTTGCATCCCTTTGTCCTTCTTTGTTCTTCCACGGAACTCCTCCTTTCTACTCTTTTGCTCTCCTTCTCCGTGGGCACTTAAAGCGCATTCTCTTCCAAGTTGTAATAATCCGTTGGGTTCTTCGTTTCTCTCTCTCGCTTTTTCTCTCTCGTCGCCGCACCCGCGTCAGTCCTCCTTCCTTCTCCCTTTTTCTTTTTCTCTCTAGTCTCTCCTCTTACTCCTCATCTCCCCTCAGCCGTAGCCGGTTGCAATTACCGATAGTATCGCGTCGAGCTGTGCGGCGCACGTTCACGACGACAAGCGGTCCGGTGTATCGTCCCAGAAATCACAGCGGGACACGGAGAGGTCTCCAACCTATCTTTTCTCGTGAGCGGAAAGATATTCTGTGCCACGCACGAGACTGCGGGAGATGAGCGAGCAAAAGGAAGATACGAGGGATGAAGAAGAAACGGAGAGACGAGGGAAAAAAAAAGGACGAGAAATAGGCGCGTGAGAAAAATGTTAGATTTTTAGAAATTGCTTCGGAATTCGAGGCAGCGCACGTTTAAGGGAAACGGTGTACTTTTGTGATGGCACGAAAAAAAATTCTTCTGCAGTAGGTCTCGAACGCGGGGTGAAATTAACAAGATGCACAGTTTGTATTTGTAAGAATCTCGAACCCAATGTATACTTCGAATGTACTCTCGCACTTCTGAGGCCACTCATTTGGCTTGACGTTTCGCAAACACCGTGACCACTTATTCTTTCTTCGGAACTTCGGGAGAGCGATACTTAGCCGTGGCCACGCTTCACCGGTCAAGAAGTAAACTACAATGTTTGCGAAGCCTCGTCTCTCGGCGATAAGAACTGCAAGCGTAACGCATCGCGCGTGCGAATGTTTTACTTGCTGTTTCGTTAAAGAGTCAACTGGTAACTACGACAAGAGCATCGAAGAAACTTTTCGACGAAAATACACCCGATAAATTGACCACGGCCTTAATTAACCTTATCGAGTAACTTTCACTCAAGGAAAGTAATTTTTCTGGTCGTCAATTTCGTAATACCCCCTTATCGACATTCTCGCAAACGAAAGAAAATCATTTTGACGCGAGCACTCGACGGTCGGTTAAAACGGTGCTTATTATAAATTAATCAGTGGCACGTCATTCTCTCACGAAAGGTTCAGCAGGCTTCGCGTACCCAGGAATAATTCCCACCCGAAGTTCCGCTATAAAAGTTTATCTCGAAGAGCCAATCTTCGGAACATCGTAGATACGCGCCAGTCCCTCTATCTCCCTTCTTGCATCTCCTCCGTTGCGCTCGTCTCTCTACTTTCGTTCCTCCATCCTCTCGTTGTCTCGCCCTCTCTCTCTTCCCTCCCTTTCCTACGGACTCGCCCGTCCGCCACACACGCCGGAGAGTTATGCATGTCAGGTGCATAGGTTCTCGGTAAACCGGAATGCAGATAACTACAACCTCCCCTCTCCTTCTGTCCTTTTCTTATTCTCTCTCGAATCCCTTCGTCTCACTCTCTCCCCTTTCCTCCTCGTATTTTACTTCATTTTATACGGCTAATCGAACAACTTTGTTTTTCACGCCACGCCGAAGTATCGAGATTCATCTATATATTTTATCCATACCGATAGCAATTTATTTTCCAGTTATCCCACGCTTTCTCTCTCACTTCTCTCTACTTTCATCCATGAATTTTCCACGAATTTTTCCGTCTCATCGTCAGACCTCGCCTTCGTCCTATGAGGAAGTAAAAAAGCTCGGGGTCCGTGGCGTTGACACGCTTTCTAAAACATTAAACGACCGCGGCGCGAAAGGTGCGTGTGGAAAGCGATAGGCGAGGATGGAGAAAATACGTGCGTAAGATCGATGGTTCCGCGACGTAGAGAAATATCGGAGTTAAGAGTTCGAGATTTATCGCCTAGTCGGCTAATCGATCGTCGCATTCTCGCGAGAAAAGTTGGCAAATGGGCATGCGAACTGACGCGTTACGCATTCCTAATGATGATTAATCGATCCCACATAGACTACATCCGCTGAATCGCGGAGATTACGATTTCAACGATACATCGAGCGATAAGTGAGTCGATTTTATCGAAAGACGCGGAAGCTCCAATTTCCATTGTTCTCAGGGCCCACGATAGCTTTCAATTGTCTCGAACAATCCGATAGAAAAGAATTCGAAACGATTGCTCGCGATTGACGATAGGGTAGAGAAGAAGAGGCTCGCGCCAAAAAATTTCGCGAGACTCGTTGGAACGAGAGGCGCGCGACCACTGGGGTACCGCAGGAACTTCGAATCAAATCAACTTCGAGCTCTCGCGGGACTCTCTCGATACTCTCCCTATACAACATAGGCGATCTCCTTTATGGCCGTGGTTTGCGGGATTATGCGGACAGGTGCTCGATCGACGGGGGTTTCAGGCCACGCTGAGCAACACGTCGGCGGCTGGAGGAGAGGAGGAGGAGAAGGGCAAGGAGGTGGCAGGCAAGAGCAATGGATAGATACCTGCCTACGCTCTTTCGCACCATACATCACTCGATCCGCGTAATGGATGCTGCGCTCTCCTTCCCTCCCTTCGCCTCCTTCACCTCCTCCTCATTCTCCTGCTTCCTCTTCTCGCTAAAACCCTCTCTCGAGCTTTCCCTCGTTCACCTCCCGTTCTCTCCCCCACCATTCTCTCCGCCGACACTCAATTGCGAACGAGAGCTCAAGCAGATTTCCCTTTTTCGCATTCCGCCTCGCTGTGCTTTGCCTGCTGGCACCACACCATCACCAACACCACCACGGTCGCCATCACCATCGCCATCACCGACGCCATCGCGAGTACCTCAAGGTGTACACCTGAATCGATTCGCTCTCGTTCGCTCACGACGGATCGGCGCGAGTTAAGTGACAAACGGGCAATTAAGTAGCGCGAATCGCGCTGCCTCGTAACTCGGCACCGCTTCCAGCCGTTTGGAATGCGGCGCGCGAGCGGGGCGAGCGCGCGCGCACGCGCGCTCACGGCATATCTCCGCGGCGCGTTTTTACGCGCCACCGAGCGATACCCCGGGGAGAGCAGAGGGACACCTTCCACGGGCGCGTTGGGCGCGCGAACGTAACGAGCTAATCGTGGTGTCTCGAGAGAAGGGAGGTGCCGCGAAGCAACAAATCGCCCGAGAAACGGCAATAATTTAAATTAACGTCCGGCCTACCGGTGAGAATTGCTCGCACGGTTTATTAGGGCGATCCGCTCGCGGAACTTATTTTATTGGTTTAGGCGACGCAACGCTCGTAAGCGACCCACCGTTAATTACCCCATGGTCGACTAGCCTCCTTCGACACGGTTTGTCGCTCTATTGCGTTCTTACGACGAGTCTTAGACTTGCAAATATTTCGATTTATCCTAAATCACCGTGTCACTTTTACTCGTCGATCTGTATTCTTTTCTCGTAGGAAAAGACGTTCCTTCGGTTCGATTCTCTTGCGCTGCACCTCTCCATCGTGTTCCGTCTCACATCCTAACCGTCTTGGCTGTTCCACCACCACCTTCGCTTTCTCCGCGAGGGCCAGAAGGTTACATCTAAGGCGAAGAAATAGGAGAGTCTAGCCTTATTTGCAAGTACTAATGCGATCATCGAGATTCCCTCGCTCACGCGCGCGTGTGTCGCCCTCGAGTCGCGGTGTGTCCCACGCCTGTGGAAGGTGCACCGCGCATGCAGTCGCGTATATGCAGGAGAAACCAAGCGAGACGCGAGAGCCTCGGAGCGCGTTGCGCGTCAATGGCTACCGTGGATTTCGGAATAGCGAGTGGGCGCGCAAGCTCGACGTGGAGGAGGAGTCGCGAAGGATTTTAATCGTCGATGAAACGTTACACCGACTCGAACGGCATTGGCAATCCAGAGGAATGAATTAAAAACACGACGGGAGTGAGATATCGCAATAAAATACGAGTTCCACTTTCACCGACCTTTAAGGACAAAACTATCTTTCATATCTGTACCCCGATCATGCCCATCTCCAGTTACAGTTCCCGAAAGTCAAGCCCGCGGAGCTCGAAGAACGCACTCGGTAGCAAGCACGTACGCCTGCAACATATCTACATGTGCGCGTGGAAAGGTTTACTCGCGCAAATCGGTACCACGGGGTACGTTGGAACTGCTACACGTGTAAACGAGCACCAGCAACAACGGGCGAGCCGGCGCGCGAGTGCAACAGCGTCGTGCGGTGAGGAACGCGAGCGTCGGTAGCGGTTGAGGTTGAAAAATGGCAGGGACGATCGCGGGGGTGAAGGGCGGGGTGAGGAATCGGAGACGAAGGTGAAAACGAAAGGAGCAAGAAAAGAAGTAGGGGGAGGAGGTGAAGGAGGGTGAACGTGGCGGAGGTGGTTCGAAAAGGAGGAAGAGGAACAAGAAGAAGAATATCATCTCGATCCCGGGGAGTACCAAAGTGCGCGTTGATGTGGTCCACGTGTAACGTGTACAGGAATGTGCGCGTGTGTGTGGGAGTACGAGTGCACGCACGTGCTTCCCTTACGCGGGCGAGCGTGCTAGTGGACGCGTGGATGCGTGCGTGCGTGCGTGTTACTGCCACGCCGCAGCCGCACGCTTGGGTATAACGCGCCGTGATTTATATTCGCGCCTCACATCGCTCTGTGAGGGCCGCATACGTTCGGATACGTCACACGTGTATACTCGCCCCTCACCGCCCTCTCGGCCCACCCCACCTCCCTCTCACTCCTCGTTTCACTCCTTCCTCCCAATTCTCTAGTCATCTCCCTCCCTCCACCCCTTCGCGCCACTCTCGTGCTTCTTCTTTTCTCGTGATCCCTCTCTACCTACTTCTTTCTTTCTTCTCACACTCCTTTCCCTTCTTCCTTTCTCCTTCTTTCCCTCTCGCTCTCTGTTATTTTCCTCCGCGCTCTCCGACGCGACGCCGACGGTGGGGTGTGACGGGGCCACGGCACTCGGGCTTATCGGCACTTCCGTCATCCCCGCGCCTCCACACGGGCCCAATTAGACGGCTCTAATTGGACGGCGAACGACCGGCCCGTAATAAGACCTGCGCCCTTTCTCCCTCCCTCCATCCCTCCTCCACTCTCCACCCGTCCTGTCCTCCGCCCCCGTCGCGTCCGCCTCTTCCCTCTTCTTCTCTCCCTTCCTTCCGTTCGCGCCCTTGTCGGGCGTACGAGCGCGTCGCGTGACACCTTTCCTCGGAAATTCGAGATTCGAGGACGTGTTCGTCGGCGAGTCCGCGACCCTTGGTAGATGTCGTCCGTCCGTCCCTCTCGCAGTTTCGAGATCTCGCGTGCGGAAATCCGGCACACTCGGGGGTTAAAGAATCCATCGGCCGATCGCGGAAGACGCGAGCGCGAAGATCGTCGACCAACGGATTTTTTGCCGCGGTTAAGGATCTTTTATTTATGAATTTTTTATCGCGACTGCGATTCCAAGCGGCAAAGTGTCTACTGGCGTTCGCGGATCAAATCCCCGTGGGAAGTACAACTCTTCGAGTACCGGCATATCCGAAGACGGACAATTACGAAGCCAGATACCCGTCGATCGATTCTGTTTGCTTTACCGGTTTCTCCTTTTTCTTCGATTTGCCGTGAACGGCGTATTTGACTTCGCTCTCGGAATATTTGCGAAATAGGCGAGTGTGCAGAACCGTGAGTGCACGAACGGGACTAGGGGAGAGAAGAGAATAGGGGAGGAGACTCTACTCGCGATGGATCGCGTGCTACGGGAATGTCGTTGCATGTTTAGCGAGTCGTCCGCAATTATCGAGCGACGGCGGATGCGGACGTCCACGTTCTCCTAGGAGTGCCGCGTGAGTATTACCGCGCACGCGTGTGTAGGGGCGTGCGATGCAAACGCGAGCAAATCCAAACGAGCCACCCACTTTTGCCTTCATCGTCTCGCGTCACTCCTCTCCTTCTCTATTCTTTCCAGCGGGATCTCATCCTTTCGTTCCGTTCTCTCGTTCTCTCGCTTCTACGCGCCCATTCCCCCATTTTTAGGCCCCCGTCGAATTCCACGCTCGCGAAGACAATTTTGGCGCGAGCAAAATATCACCAGACACCCCACCACCTACCTGCCCCCTCGCTTGTGCCCTTGGGAGCTCCTTCGTGCCCCGGGGATACGTTGGAGGATATTTTTAGGGATGTCGGGCTCGTCGGGGCCCCCCGACGCAATGCTCCGAATATTTCGCAAATGACCGACTTGAGCACGGGGTATTCGAAGGACCGGAGACACACGCGATAGACGGGACCATAATCAAAGTAGCGGGGAGCGGAAGAAGGAGAAACGTGGTAGGGGTAGGAGAGTGAAAGAAAACGAGATGGATGAAGAAGGAGGAAGAGAAGGGCACGTGAAACGAACGAGAGAGGAGGACGCAGAAAATAGAAAAGGTTCCTGCGGTCCAGGTAAAGGAACGCGGCCAGCTACGAGAGGAGGAGGAGGAGCCGTGGCGCGCCGAGATTTTCGAAATGACACGGACCGAAGCCAACAAATTATACCGTCTGTCCGGACGAATAGCGGGAGCAGCCGCCAACAACGGTGGGCACACACAGTGGTAACGGGCGAATCCTCGATTACGAATCGGGGGCAGACCCTCACGGTCCTCAGAGACAAAGGAGGATCGGTCACGATCTTCTGTTCACGATGGATTATCCTTTTATTCGATCCTCCTCCCCGGTACTCTCTCACTCTCTCTCTCTCCTTCCTCTTCTTCCGCGCCGAAAATCCTCCACCTCCGCGCGATTCTCCTCCTCGTTCTTCAGCGCCTCCTTTCCCGCATCCTCCCTTGTCCTCCTTCTCGTCTCGCACGAGAACTCCGGCAGAATTCGTCGAACGAACGGACGGACGGGCGAACGGATGATTCGTGGGTCAGCGATGGCATGCGCGGTAGAGCGCGAACGCGCACGCGCGCAAACGAATCGATACCCTCGAGGGGCCCGCGAATCGAGCGGCCAATTGAGAATTCCAAGGAGGAGTATATCGAGGGGGATCCGAGAGTAAGAGGAGAAGCGCGGAACGAGGGTGGTGCGACGAGGAGGGTCGAAGAGGAATGGAGAGGATTCTCTGGGACGTACGAATGCCTCCTCGGGTAGCGGTGCATGCTCTTTTCACTCCGCTTCGGAGGAAGTCACGCTGTCGGGTGATTCGACGAAACGGGCGCGAGGAAGCGAGCGAGCGAGCGACCGCGCCGCGAGATCGAAATATTCATCCCCGCGGTAGAAACGGTTGGTGTACGCAATTACCGGACTCCTTTCTTACCGGTGGCCTCCGCGGCAGCCTCTCCCTTCGCGCTCACCCTCCTCCCTCTTTCACCTCTTTTCTCCTCTCTACCCACCTACCCACCCTCTCTCCCTCTCTCTCTCTCTCTCTCTCTCTCTCTCTCTCTCCATCGACATTCTCCCGCCTGTCTCTCTATCTCGCACTTTCCATTTGCCATGCTCCGCGCCAATCTATCCGACTCTTTTACCGCTCCGGTCCTTCCACCACCTCCTCCTCTCATTCTCCTCCTGCTGCTCAAGTTTCGGCGCTTACACACGAAGCACGGTTCTTCTCACCACCTTCGCCTTCTCCTTCCTCTGGCTGTCCTCGCTCCCTCTCGTCCTCTTTCCCTTGCATCTGCGGGCAATTCGGAGCGGCGGCGGCGGCGGCAGAGCCACCGACGGGATTGCGAGCGAGCACGGCATAGCGCCTCGACCAACGGTGCCCAGTCATTTTGAAAAATACCCCGGCAAAATGATTGGGCCGCTATTACGGCGACCTGCTCTCTCCCTCACTACCTTTTCACTCACTCGGTCACTCCCTCCCCTTCCTATATTCTCCGTCTCGCATTGCCGCCTCTCTCCCGCTCCCCCTACCATCCCTCTCCAACACTCTAATTCTCTCCTTCGCCCGATCTCGCGTATCTCTCCTCCTCTCCTCTCGACGTTCGCAAAAGTGAGTCCGCGAGTCCTCTCCCTCTTTTATCGCGCCTCTCCTCTTATCCTCCCTCGACTCTCCACCAACCACCTCATTTCGTCCCCCTGCGATCTCGCGGATCGCGTGAATCTCATTTCCCTTTATCCAAGGTGCGATGAGGCGCGGGTCCACGCCGATTCGATCAGCTCCGAAGGATGCGCGATGAAGGGAGAAAGTAGTCTGGTAGGGCACGTAAGAAAATGTGAACTCTCGGGGTAAGCTGCGTCCTTTCGATCGAAAACTCCCTCTCAAACTTCACTCACCGTCCTCGACTGCTCTTCGAAAATTCACGGGCAACGTGATCCACGAACCGCGAGTTTTTCGGCCGCGCCCCTTCCACGAGAGGAAAGTCAAGAGGAACATACTTTCTTCTCTTCACTCGGACAGAAGAAGATAACACGGGGAGAGGTCCAGGCTCCCTTCGACTTCGCGGTCGGTCCGCGGAATCTCCCCGGCCCATCTTCCCTGGACCCCGCGAAGCGACCACGGGACGAGGGCCAAGGAGGATTCCGGGTAGGGGGTCCAAGAAGAGTAGCTTCGCCGAAAGAGTGCCGCTTTCTTTCTCTCTTTCCCTACCTCCCTCACTCTCGCTCCTCCTCCCGGAGGCGCTGGCGGTGGCGGTGGCTGCCGACGACGACGACAACGTCGAGAGAAGAGAAGGCGGGTGGAGGGAACATTCACCCCGGTAGAGAGAGAGTTGGCAGGGACAACCACTGGACAGATACAGATATGCTAATACCCGAGTCGTTTACACGTGATATATAGCCGGGCTGACGGACACACCGCAAGGGGCTGCCGGCCGTCTCTTTCGCGAGCGTCTCTCCCGACCGCCCCCTTCTCTCCTCATCGTTCTCTTCCTTCTTCTCCTCCTCCTTCTTGTCCACCTCCCACCTTCATCTCGTCCCCCGCCGCTGCAGCCAGCTTCCATTCGACCTTCCCTCTCGCTCGCTACCACCCTCCACTCACGATCCTCTTGCATTTCGCAGATCTTCTAGATCTAGTGGAACTTCGCGGGTACTTCGCCGGTACTTCGCTTGCTCTTCGCGCCTTGTATTCCGTGGATGTTGAATGGCACGAAAAAGCAGAAGTTTCCGCGCAAACCGTGTTCATCGTAGCAGGCAGGATGACAAACATTGCGAAGATATTCCACGAGGTTTTGCACAATCGAGAATCAGGGATTTGACGTGCAAATTGGATAAATTGGATGTGGGATTGCTTCTCCGGCAGAATTTTCTACGTATTTGATAATGTCATTTTTCTAAGTGCGCAGGTGGAATAATCTCTGAAACTCGTTGTGCACCCTTTTCAAGAAGGACTTCTCGCGATTCCTTGAGAATTCTCGAAACTCGCTCTAGTCAAAGCTGGAATGTGACGTAGCAAGGAAGGGATTCCATGGACCACCTACCATCGAACGACGGAAAATGTTTCTCAGGATTCTCAGGACTCCCTCGACCGCCGTAAAATTTCCTTTGAGCTAGATCGAGAGCAATCCCCCTGGAGGTATAAGAGCTCAAAGTTGAGAAAGGATAGGGTAACGAAACAACGCCTTCGTTCCCTCTCTCGGCTCCTTTCTCCTTTTCGCTAACTCTTTCTCTCCTTTCGTAGCTACCACCTAATTTGTGATTCGTGGAAACGAATGATACCGACGATGGGAGACGAAGATGGAACACGCCAACGACTTCGAAGAAGTTCAACGGGCAAGATGGAGGACGAGAGACAACCAACGAAGGAAGCAGAAAGACCAATCTCCTGTTCTTCTTCCTCCATCTCCTCCTCCTTCTTCTATCGTCCTTTACCAAAGCGACAACCACAAAGCGAGCTGATCGCCAAAGAAGCATTTCGTTGACGATAAGGACGAAGGCAAGAAGCAGCACTAGCAAATTGGAATAGGCAAAGTTTACCAATGGACTGGGCGTTGGTTCTCTCGAAGAGTCAGGAAGAAGGGTGCGAACGGGTAGGAAAAGGGAGAGCGAGAAGGACGAAGAAAGGATGCGAAAGAAACGACGACCCGACCTCGGCAGTGAGTAAAAGGAGCTCGGTGCGATTACGGTTGGAAATGACGAGGCAGAAAGAAAAGGGACTAAGGAGAGGGCGCACAGGGGACGAATACACTAGTGTCGGTGAGTTTTGCGGCCGAATGGAAAATTTTTTTCATTTTTCTGGTTTGTTTTTTTTTTTTTTTTAACCAAGCGGAAGGGACACGCCACCACTCGTCGTCGAAGAAACCATCGAGTCTTAGGCGGAGCAGGGCGTACTAAAGTCGGAGTAAAGTGGATAGGTAAGAGAAATAGAAGAAGGAGAGGGGCATGACGGAGGAGGGAAAGAGAGAGAAGTCTCGCGGGTGAAGAGTGAAACGTCGAGGTATGAGCTAGGTAGACAGGAGAGGGAGAGAGAGAAGACAGAACGGAGCATAATCACTACAATTACCTTACCGCCGCGAGATCGCTTCCGAGAAGAAGAAAAAGACAAAGAGGAGGAGGAGGAGGAGGAGGAGGAGGAGGCGGAGGACGAAGAAGGGGCAGAAGAAGATGGCAGAAATGATTTCGTGGTCGACGAGGACGCGCTGTTCGAGCGGGACGGGAAAGGGTGGGTCGGGGCGGAGGGGAAGAAAAGGTGAGAGGGGCAAGGAGGAAAGGAGGAATGAAAGGAAGGGAAGGTGAGGAGGAAGGAGGCGACCCCGCGCATTATATCTGTTTCGCCGCGCAATGATATCCGTTGCCCTTTTGTTTCGTCCGCTGCCACGAAAGTGCTTTACGCGTTTGGAACGATATTGACCGACGTGAGACGAGCGGCAGGGAAGGTTCGAAGTTAGAAGGAGAGTAAGTGAAAGAGAGAGAGAGAGAGAGAGAGAGAGAGAAAACGAGCGACAGGAAAAGAGGGAAACGGAAAGACGTAAAGAGAACCTCACTTGCCCTCTTCAATCCGCTTCGGAGCCTCGGCCTCATGCCCACTCTCGTCATCCTCCGCCACATTTTCATCTCCCTCTTCCTCTCCGCTTCTTCTCCTCACTCTTTCACTCCTTCTCGTCTCTCGATTCTCCTGCCTCTCCTGCCTCGCTGCTCTTCTCCTTCTCCCTCTTGCACGTCACTCCTCTCTCGTTTCTTACCCCTTCACTTCGACGATACGCCAGATCGCGCGGACTAATGACGCGCCTCGAGGCGATCCTCTCCGAATGCTCCACGCGCGTCGTGCCTCGGGGCTTACCTCTTTCTCTCTCCCTCCCTCTCTTTCCATCCATCTCACTCTCTCCTCCGCCGTTTCCCTCCTCCTTCTCTCTCCCGCTACTCCACGGCGCGTACAACTCGCGTAGCACGAAACGGCCCGCGATGCTAGCGGAGATTTTTCAGATTGAATCTCCGAGCGGGACGGGAAGTGATAGAAACAAAGGGATCGTTTGCGCGCGAATCGACGATTCCGGAAGCCTCCGGGTGAATACGTTCCGAGAATATGTTCCCTTCGCGATAATTCAGGAGAGGAGTAAAGTCGGGCTCGGTAGAGAGAAAAGAAGAGGGTAGATGCGTATCCATCCACGAAGAATCCTCGTTCCCTCGTTCCGTTGGCAACTCTCTTCGCTCGCTATCTTTTTCTCTCTCCTTCCTTCTTTCTCTGGGTGTGTACCAAACGAGAGAATGTTGCCGAGCGTAACGAGAAATAATGTCAAACGCGGCTCGCGCGCATTCGCGCAATACAGAGAGAGACGGAGAGTCGTCGGATATAATGAATTGTGTACAGGGACAGGAATCGTGTCTTCTGCGGAGGAGGAAGACGAGAAGGAGGAGAGCGAATAGATCGTAGAGACAAGAGTGAGGTATAGATGCACGGAGGAGGAGAGAAAGAGAGATGGAAAGTGGAATTCGCACTCCACACGTCATCCCGATGTTCTCGATCCATCTTAGCGCTCCAACCCCGCGCGCGCGCCTGTTACGGGCACGCATGGATCGACAACTCGTAAGTACGTGGGTCTTACGGTAATCTCGCGGTGGCATCACGCGCGCTTAAAGCCGACACGATAAGATTCGTCATCGCTCCTGCTCGCCGTCCCGATTGTGTCTTCCTCTTGGAAGATCCTCGCGCGTATCGTAAAATGGCGGGAGAGAGGTCCAAGAAGAATTGAGAAGTATGTACATATATGTATACGCGCGCAGGTGCGAAGGAAGAGAGAAAGCGTGAAGTGAGGCAATCGCAAATAATCTCCCGGAAAAGCTAATAAGCACGCCGAGGCTTGGCATCGAGTAAGAATTACATTGAATCCATCTTCCCGTCATTACGCAATCAATTTTTGCGGAGCAGCCCGGCATCGTAAAATTCCGCGACTTCCTCCGATTTTCTCTTACCTCGTGGTGGGAGCCTTTCGCGCCTCGTATATAGTCCTCGGTAAATCCACGCGAGAGGCCAACGCACTCGAACTCGCGCGAAGCAGAAGAGGAGTAAGAAGAGGGGCGCTGGTAACCTCGAAGCATCATCGGGCGATCGAGCCGACACCCCGGCAAAAAGCATCCACCGTATCTCTGCTCTGGGATTTCATTTTTCAGCTGATCGTTTTCAACGGGTGTACGGGTGAGCGGGCGGTGGCACGCGAGGGGACCACCGCTCGCCATTACTCGACCCACCAGGGAAAAGATATTCCTCCCTGCGTCCCGGTTAGACGAGGAGGGATCGACACCGGTGCAGCCAGCGCTCCTGTCGTGCAAGAGGTACGATCCGCGGGAGAGTGAAGGAAGGCGAACGAGAAAGAGAGAGTGGAAAAGAGAAAACGAAGAGGAGAGAGGAGGGTAAACGGAGAGGAAGAAGCGAGGCGGGAAGAGGAAGGATGGGAGGAAAGGAAGCGAGGAGATGCCCGGACGAACAGAACAAACTCGTAAAGCCGCTTAACGATCCATAATTTTACAACGTTCTGTAATAACCATGCTCCTTTCCCCTGCGTGCCTCGCCGAACCACCGAATCCTCATCCTCCTCTACCATCCCCCAGTTATCCTCTCCTTCTCTCTCTTCCCTTCCTCCCACGTGTATCTTTCTCTCTTCGACTGCTCTAAGATCGCCCTCCAGCGTTCTCGTCTAGGATCTACTTGTCTCGTGGGAGGGTGAAGGGGAGGATGTATTCTTTCGATGCCGTTCCGATTTTTCGAAGTTCCACGGATGAAAAGGAGAGGAATGATAAGACGATACCGACAATTAGAGTCGCAGGGGGAAAGGGCGGGGGGGGGGGCAGTGATAGGAAATGGGGAGAGCAGAAATTAAGTTGCATGCCACGACCTGGAATTCGCTCCACATTGTTGAAGCAGGGCGAGCAAGAAACCGATCTCGGTAGGAGATCTTGAAGCGATCAGGAATCTGGTTCCACATATTCGCAAGGGGGCAAGAAGGTTGCGCCTCGGCGATGATGATTTTTAAATATAGATCTCGAAGACGATCTTATCTTGATCGTGCACCTATGGGAAAATTATCCCGTATGTGACGTTCGCGATTAGTTCAGAAACGAAGAGAAACTTCGCGGGAGTGAACGTTAGTTGAGACCGGTTAATTAGCGGATTATTCCACGGGTAAAGATAATCTTTCGTTTCGTTCATCCAGTTCCGGATTCTTCTTTAAAAATTTTTGTACTCTGGTTGGTTGCACTCTTCATCTTCGCAATATCTCTCTCTCTCTCTCTGTTCCTCTGCATTCTAAGGATTCCTCGAAAGATCTCCCGATCTTCGCACCAATTACCGATCGTTTCATCGTCCGACGAACGTTACCGACGATCTTCAGGGCGCCCACTTTGTGGCAAGGAAGAAGATCGGCCGAGCGGGAAAAGATCTCGATCTCGATGATCCCGCGCGATCTATCCCTTGGACGATCGCGGAAGGCGGTAAGCAGGGTGGAGGTCGAGTTGACGGTCGCGTTCTACGAAGCCTCATGAAATACTCGTTACGCCCTTCGAGGAACTCAAGACGATCGGATTCCGCCGATGGTTCCCCTCGTTCTCGATAAATCGCGTGATCGCCGTCTGCGGGGCGTCCACTTCGAATGCGAGACGAAGGATGAGAGAAAGAGAGAAAGAAAGAGACGAATCGTTGTCATTGAAAACGCAATCGTCCACGAAGTCAAGGAATAAAACAGTAATTGACGATTCCTCGTTAATTTTAAGATCTGGTTACATTCCACTGGTATCTCGCGATCGAAGGACGATCCACGAAAAAGTTTTATAATTGAAAATAAATATTTGTGCAAAAGTCAATTTTTTTCTAAAGAGATTGCAACGGGCGTAGAGAATGGAATGACGAAGAGTAAAGAATGAAGAGAGAGGGGGGCGGGAGGGGGGTGCGATCGATTCTAAACCGACGTCGAGGGAAAAGGCAACGTCGATTCCAATCCCGGCGAGACAACGATGTAGGTACTTACGCGGGAGAGAAGGGGTGAGCTGGACGAACTAGAAAGCTCCCAGGAGGAGAAGATGAACGGGACGAAAGAGAAAAGAGGATAGGCGACGCATAAGCGCGTATAAGGCGAGAGAAGAGCCACGGGGATTGAACCGTAAAATGAGAAACAATTAAGCTTTTATAGAGTTACAATCCGGGAGATGCTGGCACGGGTTCTACTCGTTCCATCTACTCGTCTACTGGTCCCACCGCCGTTACAACTTGTTACATCGCTCAAGGTCGGGAATGAGCGAGGATACCAGAGAAGTTACGGGTAGAGATGGAGAAAGATAGAAGATCGGAAGAAGAGGAGGGGAAGAAAGGATGGGAGCAAGGAGAGAAAGTAAGAGGGAAGAAACTAGGAGACGGAGAGAGAAAGAGAGAGGAGATTGGCGGCGATAGCTCGTCGGTGATTTTTGCAATTGTGTCGCGTGCGTGTAACGCGGGCCTACCTGCGCGCATAGGGGGGCATTTCTACGTACAAAGAGGAGATGGATGTACTGGCCAGGTACTGGCAGACTGGCGAGCGTGACGAACCGCTCTCTTTTCTCCTTCTTCGCTCCTCGCCGATTTATTCTATTCCTCTTTCTCGTCTCTCGTAGGTACTTCCCTTCGTCGCTTGCACCCCCACTGCCCCTCCATCCAATCGATTCTCCGTTTCGATCTCTCGGAATTTCTCAGTTACTTTCGTGTTTTCCTTTACCCTCAAACGTGAGCCGGGCAAAGGCGTCCTTGGTGTCAGGAGGATGACGAAAATCACGCATGATTTTGCCGAAGAACAAAAGAGAAGATAGACGGAGAAAACTGAAGGACACGAAAAAATCAATAGGTAGATGTATAAAAAATAGTAGACGAATAATCTCGATTTTACACATAGGCTTGCTCTAAAAAATTGTTCAGTGCGGAGTGCGTTCGATTGAAAGAAAATCGAAGCGGAGGGGGTGCGGGGAAGAAGACGGCGACGCACGGTGGGACGGGCAGAAGGAACGACGCAAAGAGATGGAAAGAGAACGAAGAGAGAGAAGCGGGTAAAGAGCAGGAGCAAGGGCTCGGTGCCCGCTTTAAAAACACGGTGCGGATCTGCCAGTTTTTGCGGGTCTGGACTTCTTTGCCGAAACAGATCGTCGATTTGAGGGGGGAACAGCGGTATGTATTATGGGTACGTGGGCATGCGCACTCCTCTCCTACGTGCGCGGTCTTTTCCCCCATCGTAAGAATTTGTCCTGGCGTTATTAAATTTTCTTACTGCTACTTGGCGCGCTGTGCTCCACGCAAGAACGGCAATAAATTTAATCTCGATCAATGGTAGGTAGGTGTTGCGCGTTATACTTTCTAGAGTTAAGCCAAGCGCAATCAGAGACTACGAAAGTTATCGTTCGACATCTCTCGAACTCGTCGACACGTGAACACGGACAATGCAATGACAATGAGAACCTGTCGTTCGACATTCGCTCTTTATGCATCTTGCTCTCATTGTCTCTCTTTCTCTCACCGGTAACTTTCCTATTTCCTTTCTCCCTTCCTCTCCTCATCGCTTTCATCGTACGTTCACCGAGCCGCCCCGTCGCGATCGTTTGATTTATAATCGCATGCTCAGCAACAAATAATCTCGTGTAGCAATAATTGCTCACAATATATATTGTACTCGATGCCTCTCTAACAGTCCTCCCCTGGTTAGCCGCCCCACGCTGCCTCTCTAACGTACTCGATATTTACAACCGACTACACCAACCCCGTCAACGGCGCAGTTTTCTCTGCTTGTCGTCGTGCACGTGGTGCGGTGCACTCGTGTCACTGGTCCTAACGAGTCACGTACTCGATGCAAAATAAGACGGAGAAAATTAGACTCGTTTAATTTCGAAGAGCACCTTCGATCGACCTACGCCAAACGACGGGTAACTTTGAAAAATGACATGTTTTTCGAGGGAAGAAATCACTTTGGAGCACCGGTGAACGCGGAGAAATGCCTATTTCTGAAATCCCTTCTTGGACTGGTTCGCAAAGGGACGAGAGAATTCCGAGGAGGCCAATGGAGCGCGTGCGAGCATCGGGTGGGCCACGAAGGCCATATGTTGCCCTTTACGTCCGCGCGAGCTCGCGCACGCTCGGTGCCGGAGGTGCAACGTACTGCGCTGAGAGGCCGGCCCTTCGCTAGATCCAGTCGGCGGCACCGTGAGTCTCTCTCGCCGAATGCACTATAGACACCTCGTCGAAATGCCGACAGACGTCCAGGGTTTAACGGTCTTGCGAACGGCACGGATGCATTCTCCCCGTAGCTACGTGATGGTACTTAGGTACCCTATCGTTCCTACAGCCGGTACCCACGAGGTACCACGTGTACTCGCAGCCCTGTGTAAGTTGTAAATAGATGCCCGACCGGACCAAGGGAGTCCGGGTACGCTTCCTCGGCTCCATTCGAATGTCGAACACGCGGGGAAAGTGGTTCCGTGGGTGCAAATGCATGTAGGAGGTAGGCCCTCTGGAACAGTAAAGATCTAGGATGTGGCCCGGGGGTGGGGAACGAAAAACGTGACTCTATCGGAATAACAAATTTTCGTGAAAACTCTCCATCCACGAGATTACAGCTTTAACCGCGACAAATTGAGTAAAGGTTCAACGAACGTATCACGAGACTTTGCTCCAAAGACCATCGAGCATTAGTCGAGGCACGAGATTCCAGATTCCTCTTTATCGCGAAAATGACCTCAACACCGATCCGATCCTACCTCAATCCGCGAGTAACGGTAGTGCCCGTCACCGTGGATAATTACTTCGGAACGATCCCAGCGACGAGTACCGAATAATTTCGCTTGTCCGTTAACGCATCGACGTCGCGGGGGCTGCATAATTCAACATGGTGGCATGCCCATCCGGACGGTGATACAGGCTCCACGGCCACCGGTACCGCTGGTACCCGCTGCTATCCTCTGCGCTATCCACTGCCATCCAATACTCCGGCGAGCCCGTCCGGGCGGAGAATTAATCACCCTTGGATGCGACCTAATCAACCTCCGACCGTAAGTTCAGCGATCAGCGGATTCACCGACATTTCCAGCCTCGCGATACACCCACGCCTGAGAAGCGCGCATGCGCGCTTAGGTGACTGAGTAATGCACCGTTCATGCCGGCATTACGCGCACGAATAACGTTTACGTTAACCGTCCTTCCCCTTTAAATCTCTCGACCACGTGCATCCTTCGCTCGCTCTTTACCTTCTTCCCTTCCCTCGCCACATTCTACATCGAATAATATTCAAAACCTCGTCTTTCTCATTCGTCTACCGTATGGTTTCTGTTTCGATCGTAGTTATCCATTTACCGCTCAATCGTATATGTACGTCCCACCATCGAGAGACGCACGCGAGCTCGATATTGCTAATCGGTCAGGCCATGGGTAGTCGGAGCCCTAATCGACGTCCGGCCCCGCGGTATTTAGCGCTTTAACGACGCAACGATTTTTCATCTCACGGCCAGATCGAAGGCGGGCGTTCGCGCGGTTATCCGCACTACTCAGACTTTATGGAGTTGCTCCATTTGCCTTGGACGAGTTCCCAGAGACGTACGTAGACGTCTGGGTACGATCTCCTCTCTCTTCTCCCTCGAGTACCATCTCCTTTGTCGACGGTACTCTCCTTCTCTCCTCTTCTCGTCACTCCTTCCGTCCTTCTTCCTCCTCACCTTGCGGAGGGTCTTCCCCGGAGTACCCGCCTTCCCTTTTTCGTCGTACTCGCGAACTTATCTCTTCGCGCACGCACGAACTCGCCTTCTCTTTCTCTCCGCTCGCGGTGTTCCTCTTCTCTCGCTTCTCCAGCTTTCCTCCTCTTTCTTCGCGCGTCCCGTGAATCTTTTGCGAGAGCGCGCGCGCGCGTGTACGTCGACCGTACCTGCAAGAGTACGCGCACGCGCAGTCCCGCGAGCGGCCACAATGTTGTCCTCGCCGCAAGAACCTCCGTATATTACGTGCTTTACGGGCCGCCTCGCTTCAATCCGCGGCACCAGCGACGCTTTCCAACGTGGAACAAGAGGAGGAGGAAGCGCGGCCGGCACCGCAGGACCAATATGCTCCGAGAGAAGAACCTCAGGTTGGTAGTCGCCTGCGGTTTCGAGATAAAGAAACATTTTCGGAAATTCCGGAGAGATCTTCGTGCTCCTTCCCGTGAATTTCTTCGTCAAGTCGCGCGCGAAATCGTGAAGTTCCGAACGAGATATTCACGCGTGGGTGCGGAGCCATTCTCGAAACTTCAGCTATTTAATGCAACCCGCGTGAAAGATTTTGCAGGGAGAGAAGGTTCTGCCGGATTGGGCCACGTGTGGGTGTACGCGATCGGGCTCGTGTATTAAACGATACCGATACGCGGCGGACCATTCTGCCTCCATTGGATTCCCTCAAGACATCGAGAAGTTCGAGAACTTGGTATATCCGTTTGCGAGGAATCTTCTTTGCATCTTGAAATGCTAAGGATGGAAGATGATTTTATCCGATGCCCCGCCACTATCTCGTTCCCCCGATGAGAATAACGAGACCGAAGATTCTTCCTCGTGTTTCGTTCGTCATCGATTTCGATGAGAAAGACGCGAGGAAAGTAAAAGTTGGAGTTGCGAGTGCAAGTGCAAAAGGGGATGACGCAGAGGACGTGGACGAGGAAGACCCTAGGGCAGGTGCGGGTGAAAGAAGATGAAGTAAGAAAACGTCGGGATTTTCTCTCCGTTCTGTTCTCTCCCTTTGTTGCCTCTTCTTTTCTGATCTTCTTGCCACGATCCTTCCTTCTTCTTCACTGTTCGTCCTTTTCCTTGTCCAAGCCTCTCGCTCTTCCCTTCTTTCTCTCATACTCTCCGTCTTTCTTCGTCGACCCTGTCGCAACTGGGTTGCTTACCTGCTCCACTTTCCGTAACGATGACTCTCTCGGTTTCTCTGCCGCTTGCGCTTCGGGGCCTGACGGTTTTTGCGTCCCATCACCGATCGAATTCGCGGGCAAACGGGACGATCGGAGAACCAGGTGAAAATAACGTTTCGCTGTGAATATTAAGCGCGAAATGAAAATCAGATTGGAATTCGAATGAAATTACGCCCATCGGCGAATGTGGATCACGCCTTATTACTTCGGTATACAGGAGAACCCAACTTCGAGTCCTTTGCTATTCCCTCTTACTCCATTCCACGGTTTCGCTCGCTCGCTCGCGACGCGCTACGTCCATTCGCCCCGCGACCCGTTAATTATAAAATTCGACTCCAGGGACACCAGGATAATCACCGGGGATATCCTTCGGACACATTAACGCCGGGTATGCAAATACGTAATTACGACGAGCGTAAAGTCCCTCTTCCCTTCTCACCGGGCCCGCCTGCGTGTCTCTCATTACGAACACCAAAATCTTTTCCATTTCCAGGGTCTCGGTGGTGGTTGGTGCGTCGGTGTGCGACGGCGGGGGAGGAGGAAGAGGAGGAGGAAGAGGTGGAGGGAGCCGTTCAGGGAACCTTCGCGGTCGGCGGAATGGCTCGCGAAGAATTCGAGACGGTGAGAGGAGAGAGAGAACGAGAGAAAGAGGAGAGGAGAATGAGAGGCGCGCGCGAGCTCGCGTCGCGCGGCGTCGAAGAAATATTGAGAAGCAATCGTGGGCGTGTAATAGAGGGGCCTTAAGGCCCGTCCATGACGCACGGAGCGCACGCGGCGGAGGCTTTCCGGGTAATGTGCTCGAACGTGAAAGAGCCACGGTGAGGGAATGGGGGCGAGAGCAGGAAGAAGAGGAATGATAGTTGGTTGATAGCAAATGCGGTACCGGTAGAGAACCGTGTAGAAAATACTGGACCGTCCGCAGGATCCCACCCCGTCCGAGTAGAAGACGTTAGCTGTCTACACGCCCGCCAGAGTGTACGATTTTTCTCTCCTCCTCGTCTCCGCACATTGGTTTGCTCAATGCACGAGCAGGTTTACCGGTTCGTCGTGAATTTTTCGATTTCACGATACCCCCGTGACTTTCCCCACGAGGCCCATTTTCTGCGTGACGGGGAGAGAAGGGAGGAAGGAGGGTTCGATTTCTTCCAAACGTATTTTTGCGCGCGAGAGGACAGATCGGCGATTACGATCGGAGGAAGGAAAGTCTCGGCGTCCTCAATTAGACGACATCCGCCGCGAAATACTTCTACGGGGTTTCGTTAATTTTACGAGGCGAGCGCGCTCGTAAAAATGCATCCCGACCGCGGAGCGCAAGCGTGCGAATCCTTTGGACGCTGATGAGATGGAGAGAGGGAGGAAGCGGGAGAGTCGCCACGATGCGAGGCACGTGGAACCGTGTTCGCGCAAACATCGATATAATTCGGAGAATGCGAGGTCCCACTCGCGGTTGTACACGAAGCGAAAAGGAAATATCGAAACGCGAGAAAGGACGTACGAGCGAGGTGGAAAACTGCACGAATGAGCCCTGAACGGTACACCGTACTCCGAATAGATTTCCCAAATTCGAAATCAAGGTTCACAGGGCGAGCGGGAATCCTGGCCTCTCCTTCTCGGCGCCTTTTTTTCCCTCGACCCTTTTTTCTACCTCCAACCCTTCTCGCCTTACCCACATCGCCCTCGACAATCCGAGAAAGTCAAAGGTGCTTCTCCGACCGAGAAGATTCTCTCTTCCTTCGTCCCTCCCTCGTTACTCCACGTTCTCCTCTCGGGTCTCTCGTCGGTCCACCGGTATTCGTGATTCCGAGGTAAAGGAACGCGCGACAAGGTTTCCAACTTAAAATTCCTCCCTCGCCCCTACCCCTACGCCGCCCTCTCCCCTCCTCTTACAGTGGATCCACGGGCGGATCCTCCTCGGGTGCTCCTCGTTACCCCCTCGAAACATTCGAGGGACGAGACCGAGCTCGGATGCCACTTTCTCCCCTCGATGCTCGTAGCTCGCCCGCGCGCGCTCCAGCGCTCCTTTTAGAATGCTTTTGTGCGCGTCCGCTAGTTCGAAAGTCCATTATCGTGCGGGAGGCTTACAGAGAAAGAACGAGGGAGAGGGAGAGAGGGTGGAGGAGGATACGAGAGTCTCGCGGTACTCGAGAGCAACGAAGATTCTCTCGAGCTTCTGTCTCGAGACGCCGCGCTTCGGAGACCAAAGCGGGTGAGACATCCCCGCGTAATTTGAAATTCCGCCAATTGCATAATTTATTTTGTCAAAGCTTACTCGGTTTCCTCGAGCGAGCCGAATCATCGAACTCGTTGATACGAAGATAGGACCTTCTCCTCTCGGCCACGGTCAAAAATTTAATTCTTCAAAGCGCTCGTAAGAAGCGCGCGGGCACCGTTTAGATACTATCTAAATTGTGCGCCGTTTAGACGGCGACGGCGCTTTATTACATGCGACAGATTGAGATAACCACTACCACGTAATGTCGGGGCCACGCCGGTGTACCCGTGAATGTGTGACGCGATAGGATCGAACGGTACGCGCCCGTAAACGGTAGAGTACACCTTGAAAGGGATTTCCATTTTTATACTTCCCGATTTTCATTTCCCCTCGTCCCCTCTCCCGATCACCTTTCCATCGCGCGAGAAGGAACGGAGCACGTACAACTAACGAATGTAAAGAATCGTATACGCGGAAGAAGCCGTAGATTTATTTTCACGACTTCTATGCATAGTAGGGAATAATAAGAAGGAACGATAGCTTCGAAGGCTCGTAGATTCGAGAATTAAGTATCCGAGTATTCGGTCAATTTTCGTTCTCCTCGACACGCTTGTCGAGGCGAGAAAGGAGTACGTGAATACGTCAGGATTAAGCGTTAAAATCGATACTGATTTCGATACCTGGCAATTCGATTTGTAGCTTGGCCTGGAACGAAGAACCGTAAGCCCTTATCGGCCGAGACGTATGAATCGAGTCTCGAAATGGGGATTCGTTTCGATTCTTTTTGCCCTCTCCGAAGGATTCAATACGCCGGATGTAATTTACATATAAATAATACTCCGACGAAGTGGAAGAATCGCACGATGATCTCTTCTCCTCGTCGAGAGGGAAGCGTGCGCGCGCGCGAGAGAGAGAGAGAGAGAGAGAGAGAGAAAGAGAAGTGGGAAAGAACGAAGAGAAGAAGAAGCTGGCCGTAAGAGTAAAAACGAACGTAGGGGCATTCCGACGCGCACTAAATCATCGAATTAATAATTGCCACATCATCGACCCATGAGTAATCGCCATAGCGTGCATCACACCGGACACGTTTTTCTTTTAATTGTTTTAATTTATCGCCGTGGCCAATGATATTGCCGCGTCAGAAGTTTCTCGAGGGGAGCGCGCACACGAAATAACGAAATGATTCTCCCAGCGAGAGATCGCCGATTACGTTTCCGTCCTCTCTCACCCCCTTTCCTCTCGCTCTCTTCTTCGCTCATTCTTCCTTTCGCTTCCTCCCTTTTCGCTCCGTACGAATCCTCGGGCTCGCCCTTGCGCTCACTTCGTTCCACACCTCTCTCTCTCCTTCTTCGTACGCGCACACGAACTGCACACGTACACACAGGTACGTCGTTAGCGCGATTCGCTAAGGGGCTAGTCCATAAATTTGCGATTCGGGAAAATATCTCGGCAGACGGGCAATTAAGATATCGGGAGCGAGGAAGACGAAGAGAGAGGGAGAGAAAGAGTAAAAGCAAGAGAGACAGGGAGGAGTCGCGGCGCGTCGGAAGGAGAATGGGAGGGAGGCGGAGGTGGACCAAGAGGAAAGGGGTGGAAGAGGGAAGGGAGGTTGGAGGACGAGAGGACGTCGCCCCTGGACGGAGAGAGGGCTGACCGTCGCCTAGCTTTAATTACGGCGTCGAGGCAGCGCGAGGCGGAAAAAAGGAAGCAGGGCCCTCGTAAAAGTAATTTCAAATCGAGCGCGTGGGGCCCCCACCGACGGTCTAATTAAATTTTCGCACAAAAAAAAAGGGAGGGGACGGGGAGAGTGGAGGGAGGGAGAAATACATATACACCCGCCAAGGCCTCCTACTCGCCGGGCGCGGCAGGGTGCGGAAAGAAGAGAGGTAGCAGGATCGAGGGAAAGAAAGAGGGAAGACGAGGAAAAGGAGGAAAGAAGAGAAATGGAGAAAGAAAGAGAGGGTGTAGTAGAAGATCGTGCGAGAGAGGACGGAAGAATGAGAACGCTCGTAAAAGGCTCGCGGGGTCTCTCCCTGTCCTCCCGATCCTCTTTCTCTCTTCCTCTCACATTCTCCCCTCTTTCTCTCTCTTCTGTTCTTGCGATTTACCAGTCTCTCGCTCCTTTCCTTCGACTGTCCTGCTTTCGTCCCACCTCAGCCATGCACGCTCAAAACAAATCACACCGAGTCTCGTAGGGGCGAGGTATTCACGACCTGCGACAAACGGCGCGGAAGTAGGACAGCACGCCGGTACCGTACACCTTGAAAATGTGCATAAGGTGAGCGCCAATTTTAAAGGCTACTGCCGCCCGTGGCTGCACCGTTACACGCGTCGGTGCGAACCCACGCCCGCTCGACTGGCTAATTAGATTAGATGATAATTAAGAGGCGTGGGTAGTGCGAATCGCGGCAGCTCGGACTAATTTCTAGGTGCAGACTGAGTGGACCTCTTAATCTTTCCTACCACCGCTAAGTTGCGACACTTGGTTAGACGAGTACCGAGAGAACCGTAAGAGTACAGAAGCCTGTCGATCAATTTTATTTATCCGACCGACCTGCTACCTCTGGATGAAAAAAAATAAAAGTCCACATTTTTCAACATTTTCCCAGAGGGTTCTTTACCTCTTCCGACAGCGAGGACCATCGTCCTCCCACGATGGACACAAGCACCTGAGATAATGGGCGAGGCAATCGACGAAACGCGATACGCAAAGGTTGTACCGGAGGCGCGGCCTTGAAGGGGCAGACAATTGTTCGCGTTCGCGAGTAACGTTGTTACACGGGTACCGTGGATCGGTGCTTTCGTAATCGCATAAATCGTAAATTAAACTTGGAACTAGGTTCCTTCCACCGTGCCACGCGGAGGGAGAAGAACTTTTTCAGCGAGCAGTTGCGCTTTATTTGCCATTTGCATTACGCGCTCGTATGTGGCTCGCGAACCGGTTGTAAAGCAGCAACCTGTCATCGTAATTCTACTCGTTAGCCTATTAATTTCTCATCGAATTTCGCCTCCTACTCGAGCGTACCGACACATTGTAAACCGTCGAACGACAGACCATTCGCTTATTCCTACGAAAGCCTCGACCTGTCACACCCTCCACCCTTTCTCGCATATTTTCCGATATTCGAATGAAAATTCTTAATAAAATTCTTTCGAAACTCCCACAACTACTCCCGCGCCAAAACGCATCGTCCATTCCGGCGAAGGCTCCCGGACCAATCAGCGGACCCGGACCACCTCAATGTGTGAATTTAGATTGCGTATCTTCGATAGCGGCGGATCATTCGTGGCTCGAGCGAAGTACGAGGAGATCCGAAGGGCCCCAAAGGGTCCATAATCGAGCATAACGCTTATCGGAAGTGGAACGGATACGACGACGTCGATTTTCCCCAGCGTGCGTTGGCGTCGCAGTAACGACTCGAGGACGATAAGCGCGACGAGAGAGGAGGGTAAAGGCTCCTCTCGAGGCAAGGGGGCGCAGAGGCGAGCGTGCGCGCTGCGTCTCATTACCGTGACATATCGTATGGTCCCGCACGAGCGTTACCCTCCCCCTTCGAGCCCATCGTCGAGCCCATGGTGATTCAGATCCCAATTAAACTTTAAGGGAATAAGTCCGGAAAGGAATAAAGATATCGTCACCCACTCGGCGGGGTCATCGCGTGGAAAGAAAAATCCCCCGTCCTTCTCGATCCTCTTCCTTCCATTCCTTCTTCTTCTTCTTCTTCTTCACTCGCCTCTGGTCCCGCTTCCCGGGTCGTCGAACCGAGGGAACCGACGGCGACGACGGAGGTAGAGGAAGGAACCTTCCCACCTCCCGGTCCACGGAATAAGGGGAGAGAGAATTTCGTGGCAACGAGCATGAGGTCACGGAGCCCGCGAATCGCAGAAACGAACTTTATTTTCTCATGACGGTGCCGTTTCGTCGTGGCCTGCTCGGTCTGCCCGCCACGGTGACAGACGTTAAAGTATTAGCCGATTGCGCGTATCCGATGTCGTTGAAGAGGTGGACGAGGAAAAGAAGGAGGATCGGAATCGCGGGGATGAGATCGGGGAAAGAAGAGGAGGAAGGGAAAGAAACGAGAAGGAACAATTTCCGAGCCTCCTGCCAAAAATAAAATTCCTCTCTCCCATTCGTCCTCTCGCGCTCTCTCCCTTTTTTTCTGTATTCGATGCCTCCTTCTCTATCGCAGTCTCCTCGATCCTTCTCCTCGCTTTCCTCATTCTCCCGTCCCCTACGGCCAGAGGCCGTCTTCCTCGATATCCACCCACAAAAATCCAAGGACCGTCCCTTTTCAACGATGTAGCCTTGCACCGACGCTCCCCGAACCTCCACGAGCCGAGGATCGATGATTTCGCTTTCGAGGGTGGCCGATGGTCCGGCGCGAGACGAGAGAAGAAGAGAGGACGAGGAAATGGAGAGGTCCGTGCCGCACTTATAAAGGGCCCGTTTCGAAAGGTACCCACCGGAACTCACCCGTGCGTGGAGGAAGTCCTCCGCCTAGTCTTTCTCACGCTTTCGATTCTCAGAGGAAGATTCGTGACTCCGTGCCTCGCAACGTTCGCAATATTCCCTCTTAGAGAATAAAGGAAAGGCTAAATAATTTCTTGTCCTAATAACGCAGGACAATGCAATGTAGTAAAAGAACACAGATGTATGCGCGTACAATGATGCACGAACACGGAGGTAGACCCAACAAACTCGCTCCTCTTTGAGACCGCAACTCACGATATAACCCGCGTTCGATGGTGTCGATCGCGAAGAACGGAAATGTTCGTTACGCGCAAACGGAGATTCAAGATGCTTCGAGAAAAGATACAACTAATTGTAAGTGGACAACTTTCTAGGAATTCAGTCTTTCCAATTGTTTCGAAAAGGACATCATCCCTGACTAATGATCTCGTATTTGCAACGTCTTATCGACTATTTCCATCCAAGTGTGTAAACTGTCAGTAACCAAAAGCAGAGAGGAGCAAGAAGACTCCTCTGCTCCTTCCTCTTTCGTTTTCCTCCTCGTCTACATGTTGGAAAGGACGCGGGCACTGGTACGCGTACACGTCGAAGGTGGCACCCGAAGGTAGGGTGAACCTGTCCACAGTTATAAATAAGGCCTGCGGGTCAGGGTGAGGGCCGGGTTTACGAGATAAATACCGTAAGTTATGCCGCGCTGCGAGAGAGGGAAGATGCCAGGCGAGCAGGGGTCTAATTCTACGATTTAACATGATCTGCTAAAGTGTCCCCTAACGCGGAGGGCACCTTCATTCCACCCCTTCACCGCTCCCGTGTGTCGTCGGTCTCCGTCTCGAGACCTCCTTGTCTCTAACCTCTGCGTTCCCTCTTCCCTTGGGAGATTTGAGAAGGAACGTAGTGGACGAACGCTCGTAAGTCGCCACGAGCGGAAAGGCGAGCGTGAGGAGGATGCACCGAGGTCCCCACGAATTTCGCTTCTGAGAGCCGATCGCTGCTCGATTTGCTTCTCGTTTCGGGCATGCTTGACCCCCGGGGTCAAAGCGAGAGACTCTCTTGCCATGGACGATCTCTTCTGGGTCCTCTCGCTCGGGACAAGGAGGCAGCAATTCAGTGGGAATCCCGAGTAAGCGACGAAGACGGCAGAACTGTCCGTGCTTCGTAATGTTGTTTAGGATACTCTGATTTTTCTAGTAAATTATTCCGCGGTAATACGAGACGTCAGTTTATTCTATGCCTGGATTAAATAACACGTACGAATGCTCTAACGCTAATTTCGAATCCATTGAGAACCCTGAATTTCAGTGAATTTATATTTTAAGCGCTTCTATCGCAAAGCGATCTGCCAATGATTTCCCGATTCTGGATGTTTCGCTCTTATCACGACGAGATCGCAGATAGGCTTCGGTCCCGTGGAATGTGTAATGGAAAAATTGGGGAGGGAGAGGGACGCGGAAAGAGCGATAGAGAGAGATGCTCACGGTGGATGGACCGGGCGAGCCGACAGGATGTTCGGAGGCGTAGACGATTTTTTGTACCTCCGTGCCAGGACTACTCTCATCCGCCCTCTTCCCTTCGCCGTGATTCTCCTCCCTTCTCCACTTCTCCTGTTCTACCCCCGTCCGCCCTTCTATCTTTCCTCTCCTCGTCCTCGTCCTCACCCCCTCTATCCGTTATACCTGGTGAGGCCTCGGGCCACGAAGCCATTGTGCGCAACAAAGCTACACTTTTCTACCCGATCCCAAGCCTAATGGATAATTAATTTTTGATAAATCGTCCGTCCGTGACTAGCGTCGACGCACGGTCCAATTTGTTTTTCGATTTTTCACAAAAGGTTCTTACTCTCGCACCTCTCTCTCTCCCTCTCTCCTCATTCCGCTCCCTTCTTCAATTTATTCCCGTTTCTCTCTCGCGCGCTCTCTCTCCCACCCCCCGCTCCACCACATCCCGCGGTGAACGCTAACCTCGAAATTCCTCGCCCTTTTTCGGGGTTCGTCGACGTGCCGGGCTGTCAGGATACATTAGGATAATGCGACGAATGACTGCCGTAAAGTCCGGATCCTGGCCCAACGGTAACTATTGTAAGCCTTGATTTACAATGACTTCTCCCCCGCTTCTCTCTCGCGCTGCTTTCTTTTACCTCTTCTTTCATCCGCGAATACTCTCCCCCCTCGCCGCTATTCTGCCCTTTCACGAATCGGTAATAAATGACAGGCGAGAATAAAGTAAATGCGACCGTCCCGCCGGGACATTGTAGCGCTCGCAGTTTGCGTCATTCTTAGTGTCGCGCTCCACGATCGTTCCACCCTCGCCCACTATTTATTGTTTTTTTCGGAATCGTTTTAAAGCACGAAGAAATTCAGCGTATCGTCAGTCACATTGGCCGAGACACTGGGTCGAAGAGGAGTAAAATTGACAGGCGGAAGCACAGCGAAACCGATTCAAGGTCGTCGCACGCGAGGGAGGAGCATCCTCGCGCAGGTTGTAGAGACATATCGGTGAAGCACTTGGAAGGGAAGAAGTGGAGGTGGAGGGAGGAGGATGGAGAGAAAGAAGAGACGCCCGGAGCGCTCGCGTGGCTACCATCGGCTCCTCTTCGTGGATCACGCGCGAGCTCTTCTCGTTTCTTCTCTTCCTCTTCCTCTTCGGATTCTCTCTGTCATTCCCTCTACTCTTCGCTCATCCTCGCTCACTCAGTCCCCTCCCTTTCCTTCGTTCGCCCAGAAATTCTTCTATCCTCCCCTATCGTTGTCCTCCCTCTCTCCTTCTGGTCCCTTTTTTTCCCCCTCATTCTCGCTTCTTCTGCCTTCCCACCGGTCTCACCCCTTCTTCCTTCTCATCCTCATCATCGTCCCCCCTCTTCTTCCTCGTTCTCTTGCGTCTCCACCTCACTCGTGGCGCGCACGCAACTTTACCACACGCGGAGCTGTACACCGGGGCTATGAGATTCCGCGCCACCATCGCAACGAACCGTCGCCGCCGCAGTCGCTGCTACGACCTCCGACGATTACCCGTGCAAACGAGATGCGCCGAACTTTTTCTCTCCCTCGGCTCATCCACGATCTCCCGCGACGGACCGTATGTCGACGCAACCCAACACACAAGCCCGGAGAAAAAGAAAGAGGAGAGACGGCGCGGTGAGAACAACGAACGTTTCGACGAATACGTTAATTAGAAATATTTCTGGTGCACGGCAGACTTCTCCCAACCCGTCGGCCGAGGAATTTCCAAATTGCCGTTAACAACGAGCACGCGGTAAGGAAAGGAGAATATTACGGGGCGTAGGGCACAGTGGCGGTGCAATCGAACGATATCGCTTTAAAGCACCCGCGAGATCGAGTCCGTCATCTTATCTGTAATGGCGATCGTTCGAATCGAGAGATAGGAAGGAGGGAGAGGGAAAGGTTCCTTCGGCTCGTCGGCAGAAACACGGTCGCGTCACGCGAGAAAAGAATTTCCGAAGTTCCAGCGCGCGTAATTGTGGGTAGAAAATTGTGCAGGGGTATCGACGGACGAGACAGAAATACGTTAAGGTCGTGGACACGGGAGAAGCTCGGTCACGAAGACCGAAGCCGTTCTCCCCCGGATAATTCGTTTTAATCGTTCGCGAAAGCATTCGCTGCGATCCGCCTTTGCAACAATTTAAACTATCCATTCGTGACACTCTTCCTCGTAAAGGATGAAAGAAGTAAAGGGAATCCTGAAAGAAATTCTTTCCCTGCCGTTGATACACGAAACCGCAGGTTCAATTTTTTGTTAGGAAAGAAAAATAATTTTCTCGTTCCAAGTGTCGTGGGTAGAAGTTCGTCTCGCGACTTATCACTTTGCACGAGGGATTTCAATCGTTGTCTTCCGCGAAAAGAAATTCCCACTCGGACACGAAGGTAAATACGGTAACGAGTCACGGCGGGAGAGATATTTCGAGGAAGATCCAAGATATCAATCATGAGAGTGCCGCCCCCCCCCCCTCCCACCATTATCATTACCCGCGAGGTCGGCAATTTGCGTCTCCTCGGGAGTGACGCAAATGACGTCGCCTTATAGGCCGACGTGGTATAAGTTTCGCACGTTCCACGGATAATTAGGCCGGAGATGATTTCGCTCGGCTGCCGGTTGGGGCTGCCTGCCTGCACTCCACCCGACCTACCTCTGGCCGTCTGGGTGGTTGGGTGAATCCTCCCGTAATCCTGCGAGGAAGTAGGCGAGGTCGTGTCACGATCCCGAAGGGACGAAGATGCGACGCCGCGGCGCCTTGTCGGGAGAAATCCGCGCGAGGAGTAAGAACGAAGGAGAGAGGATGAACGACGAGGAGGCGAAACAAGTCAGCGACGAGGACGACGAAGGAGGAAGAGGAAGGAGGAGAAGAAAATAAAGGGGAAGATCGAAGGGAGGAGTAGAAGGTGGAAAGGGAGGTTAGTGTGGCCGTTAAGTGCGCGGAATGGCAGAGTTTCGAGCGTGCTAGGCTACTTTCGGAGTGGCGGCGGGAAGAGGCGAAGCCGCACGGTGGTTTGCACGAAGAAGCCCCCGATGATAGAAAGAATTTTTTAAACACACTCTCTCTCTCTCCGCGAAGGAACTTAGTGGCCCTGGCCATGACTGGGGTTTTAGTGGTGTAATTTCACTAGCCTACTGTTGCTCACCGATCTCCTATTTCTCTCTCTCTCGTTCCTCCGTTTCTTTCCGATCTCCTTTCTCCTCTCTTGCTTCGACCTTCCTCTACCTCGTCCGTGTTTCTCTTCCTCTTAAGACCCTCCGTCCCTCTTCCTTCTTCCTCTCTTTCTCTCTCGAATCCTCTCAGAGCTGCAGTCCCGTGCCATCCCATTCTCCGACCAACCTCCCTACCTTCCCCACCTCATCCCATGCAACGGCTCTCCTCCTAGAGGTAATTTACTTTCCGTCCTCCGTTCGCTACGTGCACCAGGCACGCTCCTTTTCCATCCTCTCCTTTCTCATCCTCCGTCTACTCCACCTCCTCTCCAAATCATCGTGATCCTTTTCTTCATCGTTCTTCTCGTCTCCCGCTCTTCGTCGGTTATACTCTATCCTATAGCCCGAACGCGTTAACTGTCCTTCCCGTAGCCCGAGACTGAACCTACTAGATGGTCTACGGATACTACAGGAGCACGCGCGGTAGTAATCAATTTTCGACGGGGAGAGCGAAAATACAAATGCGCGGTTGTCGACGCCGACACTTGCGTCAAGAAATTCAATGTCGTCTCTCGCGTATTGGACGAACGTAGGGCCGAGCGAAACTTTTCTTCCACATTCAAGGTCCACTTAACAAATTCCGGTTTGTTATTCTAGCATACGTTCCCGTAGGAAAGTCCACTTTCCGCTCTGTTCCCGATCCCAGCCATAAACGATAGAAGGAACCGGATAATTTGAAAACAGGTAAGAAACAAGGAGCTACATTTATTTACGTCTTATTTACGTATTTTCTCACATTTTTTCCGGAGCCTCCCGTTTACGTCGAATTTTCCTCCCTACCGGAGGATCGTCAGGAGGATTAAAAGCGACACCCGGTACAGAAACGGAATTCCCATTCACCGGTTCCATTCCGTGATCTACCGCCAAAAGGACGATCCTCGCGCGGCGGAGGAAGGTGGAGAAAAGAGTCGAGAGGAAAGATGGGAGGAGGTGAGGAGAGGAGGAGAGACAAGCGCATCCAAATCGAGTCACCTCTTGGCTCTGGCGGCTCACCTACGTGACGCACATCGAAGCTACGGCTATAACACCGACCCGACGAGAGCCCCGACGCGTTACAAAGTTATTTCACAGTACCTACTAAAGGGCATCCCCCGGCGCGCTCACCCACTCCCCCGCTCCATCTCTCCGTTCTCCCTTCTCACCACTCTTCGGTCTCCCTTACGGAGTTTATTCCTCCGAGCGTTCCGGCTTATTGTTAGAGAGGCAGTAGATCCGCATTAGCGTACTCCTACCGCTGAGGGTCCTCCGAGAGGAGAGGAAGAAGATCCTTTCCTTCCCTCGTGCGTTTCTCCTTCTCTCCTCTTATCTGTCCTCTCTCTCCTTTCCTCTCTCACCTCACTCTCTCCCTTTCTCTCTCTCTCTCTCTCTCGGTGTCTACTGGCCTCATCCTCTTTCCGTTTCCACTTCTCCTCTCCCTTCCGCTCAAACCGCGCTATCTCGTTTCCCTCGCAGAGAAGAGAAACACGAAGAAGCGGAGGAAGGGAGAGACAGGGAGAGAAGACACGAACGTCGTAGAAGCAGGAGGAGGTATGGAGTCGTCGAGGAAGAAGGAGGAAGAGCTCGAGAGAGGATGAGCGAGGGAGAGCGAGAGGAAGGTGGACCGTGGAGCGAAAGGGATAGACGGAGGTGGGATCCTCTCGCTCCCACTCGGCCACCATCACCGAGGCCTGGTATAATTAATACGGGCTCCGTGGAATGCCGGTCGCCTCACTCTCTCGGGCTCTCCGCGCACCTCCCTCCTCCCTCACCCCCGCGTCTTCCACCTCAACAGTCATTCCTCCTCCCCTGTGTCCCTTCCACCCCTCTACCCTTCGCCGCGCCGCACCACCCGCTCACATCGTACATCTGACCAGTTTCCATGCGCTCGCCTAGGCCCCTAACAACGGCCCGACAACCCCTGGTCAGATCCCGGGAACCCTCCGTAGTTTCGACGAAGGACCCCTCCACCTTCTTCTCCTTAACCTTCCCATCCGTTGTTCTACGCCGGGCCCTTCCAGCCACGGAAAAAAATCAAAAAGTAGAGCACGCGCGTATGGACGACAACTACGACGACAACGACAACAACGACAACAACAACAACGAGTGGGACCACTGAGACTCCTGACATGCAGACCCAAAACACCGAGGTCTGCATTATACATGGGCCGCACAGAAGTCCCCGCGAGTACTCTGCGCTCTTTGAATCTTGCGCGAGGTTTGCGAAGGATCGTAGGTAGGGGTGAGGAGAGGATGGCAGCCTTGCTCGGCACCCGGCACTTCTATTCAACTCACCGATTTCTATGTCGAAGTCGAAGTTGGTGCCCCCTTCGAAGTAGACGCGAGCGTTTGCCTACTCGGATTTCGTCTTCGGGGCCCGTGGAGTCGACGCACCGGGGCACGTCGATCGCGAACCAAGACTATTCTTTCTATACGAATCTCGAGGAGTTAACGCATTAAGGCGCGAGTAGTTGTTTTTTACGAAAAATGAAATATTTTTGTAATTTGCTCTTTTACGTATTTCCGACGGTTCCTCGTCAAAGTCTGGTACATCTATGGTTCAATGTTAATAAAGAAAAAATAAGAATAACGAAACACCTCCGTGGAATGTACCCAGGGAATCGCGCATGCGGCACGCGCTTAATCGGGAAAATCGGTCGATCTCCTCGAAAGAGCGAAAAATTGTATCAGCCCCCCTCCCCAGGTCGCCTTTGAGCACCGCTCGTCTGTATTTGCAGTTGGACTCACCTCTCCTCCCCCCTTCGCTTCCCTTCCCGCATTCGCGAGCAAGACAAACAAGCGCACGGGCCTCTCCTCTAGACGCAATTAGAGCTAACGAGTTGGCCTATTGAATCGTCGTTGAAGCTTCGACGGGGATGAGGGGGTGAGCGAGTCCGCGCGCGCGCGCGCGCGGACGAGTGCAATGGCGAACGAAAAGGACAACGGAGAGCGAGATAGGGAGAGAAAGAGGGGAGACAGTGAAACGTGATGAGAAACGGAGAGAAACGAAAAAGAGAGCAGAAGTCTCGACTGGGCCAGTCGAGGCTCACCTTAAATGGCAGAGCGCTTTCTCCCCTCCACCCCTTCGACTTCGAGGATTTCGTAACCATCGAGGATTTCGCTCACTCGCTTGCTCCCAGACCAAAACTCTTGTCGTGTTAAAAACGAGTGCCCGCACATGCGCAAGCGTGCCAGCGGCACTTCGAGGTATGCCATACCACCGAAGAAGAGAATCTCTTTTTTTCGCCGGTCCTACCACCCGTTTCTCCTTCGTTTCTTAGTTTCTATATTTCTTCTCTGCCTTCTTCCTCCTTTTCTTCCTCGCCTTCTCATTCTAGGGCCCACTTTTCGCGACCTGCACTCTCGGGAAAATTGTCAGTCCGTCCGTTGCTCTCGGGATGTGCGTTAGTCAGCGCGTAGCTTTCTTCTTTCCTCCTCTATCTTTTTCTCACTTACGCACGCCTGTAATCTTCTAGCCGTTCGTCGAGCTCTACATACGTGCTGCCTATGATTTTCTCAAGCTTTCCTTTCCCTGCCGTCACCCCCGCCCTCTCTCCGCTCGCATTAATGTAGAGAAAAGGGATCGAGCCAGGATCGAGGATAGCACGTAATGGTGGAGCACTTCTTAAGGAGAGCAGCTCCACCCAGTCCTTTTCCCAGCATCAAGGTTTTACTTCTTTCCATTTGATTTTCTCCGTAATTAGGGAACGACGGATAATTATTTGGAATTTTCCAGGGGACGGTTTATCGACGATTTCACATTGAATATCTGGGATTCGAATAATTTCACCGAGAGTACCGTCGTCTTGGGAATACCGCGTGGAAACGCACCAGTAGCTCGCTGAAAAGTGGGCGGTGGATACAGTGGAAACGGTCTGAAAATTCCGTGGAGAGTGACTTCATAAATAATCCGTGTTTATTGCGTTCGTGTAATGCGTGGCTGAGCTGGACACGGTGCGGATAAGTAGAGCGTAACGCAGGCTCGTAAACGCATCTGGAATGGTCAAACGATTCGTCCTTCGTGTCCTCGACGTTTTCGTCACTGTCCTCGTCCTCGCCCTTATCCTCGTCGTCGCCCTGCACGTCGTGGTCGACGTTTCCGTGGTAGATTTAATGGGGCACGGACCGCGCGCCGCCGCTTCGCCGAAAGGTTCGTCAATTAAAATTTCAATCGCCCGCGGGCCCGATGATTAATATAAAATTAAATCCGCGCCGGGGCACGCAGGAAGAATGCCACTTCCTTTCACCCGTGCCGCAGCGTGCAGGGGTTCCGTGAATCGAAATCCAATGAGGGGACGACGACGCGTGCTCCCTTAACGGCGGTAAAATCGGAAGCGCCTGCGTATCGTTTTCGCTTTTTCCTCCTTTCCACGCGCTTGTTACTATGTTCTTCTCTCAACTTTATTCCAGCGTTTCATTCGACACGCTACGTTAAAGTTATCGAGGGAGTAGAGATGATTTCCTCAATTTTTCGCGGTACGTGGCAATGTATACCACCCGAATTCTTTAAATTGTAATATAGGTCAAATTGCGAGCGATTAATTTTAGATAAATTGCCTGTTTAGGCGGCTGATACGAGTAAGCAGAGAGGGAAAGCTGTAATTTTTATTAGATATTCAGCAGTTCTTAAAATAATCCATGACCAACCAAGTACGAGAGACCTCACGACAGACCCCTAACGCGCTCCTTTTGTAAGTAAACTACTCCACGTCTATTCTTCCTTTCTCTGCGTTCCACAATTTAAACTACACTTTCATTCTCGGGCGCTTCCTACAGCCGGAACTCTCCCTTTCTTCCTCACGATGTTTGCTCATCGTCTTGTTTTCGAATCGGTCCCGCCTGCCCCCTCGCCCCACTCTGCCCCCTTCATTTCTTCGTCTCGGGGGGATCGAATCGCCGAATGAGCCGAGGTCGAAGTGAGGATCCATGGCGCGGCAGTAACGCAGGTCAGGTTGGTTCGCAACGGGACGAACCCAACGAAGATGAAGGTAAGAATGATGGAGAAAGCAGGGGAAGAGAGACGAAAAGATTCCACTGATGAGAAAAAGAGGAGGGAAGGGAGGACATACTCTTGATGAGAACGAAGGAAGAAAAGGGAGAACGAGAGACGAAGCGGTGGAGAAAAGGACAAAATCATGTGAGCGTGTAGAATGGATGGAAATGAATCGATTTTAAATTTCCCTCAGGTATGCGTCTGTGCATTCTGCTGACTGCTTAGTGAGAAAGACCAACAAATGGTCCTAGCTGAGTATCTAAAAAAAATTTGAACGTTGTTATCGCTTTATCGAATTAATCCTTTCGCTTACTCTAGACCTGCGAGTGTTTTCCCAATTTTGCCCCAGCCATTTTATCTAGGTGACCTTGAGCGCGTAAACGAGGATCTTTGGCCTTTCGTGCGACTTACTTCGATATTGTTATTATCAAGGATCCCAAGGAAATTGAATACTGTCAAGGACGAGGAGTAGAGTACGTGCAAAAAGTGGAAAAAGTGTCGGAGGACTGCAAGCTGTGGAGGATGGAAGGACTAAGAGGGGTCCACGAGGTGGGAGGAGAAGCCTTACCAGGGTCTTGAAATTAACTTAATTTTGCCGATGACACGCTGGAGGCCTGATTTCATTTTTGCGTCCGCCATCAGAGTATTCCACTTTTCGCGAGAGAGGGTGAGGCGGATGGCGAATGAACGAAAGAGAGAGGAGAGAGAGAAACGTGCTGTTCTCCTTGAAAGCGGTACACTCCCGAGCGGGCCTGGGAAGAATGTCTGCCCGAGAGTGGCGCGGAAACGCTCGCTCGCACGGATCGCGCGAAACGCTCGCGCGCGTTTTAATTGCTGTAATCTCGTCGACGACAGTATCGCGTTGAGATTCTTTTTCTCTCGCGTTCGACCGGGTAAACGTCTCAATAACGTTGCATTTTTCTTCCACCTTCTCTCTCACCCCGCGTTCGTACAATATTCGTAAGACTCGTTCGCGACGACGCCTCGCCACTTCTCGTTTCGACGCTCGGCGCCCGACGTCCTTGAAAATTCGCGGTGCGCGATTATCTTGCGAAGGATCTTCCCTCCGTTCACTGATCTCGTTCGCTCCTCGCTCGGACACCTTTTCTCCCACCCGAGGACCGTCATTTTCCTCGGATATTAACCCTTTTGTTACTCGCGTTCCGTTCGCTTGCCGTTACCAGTTCTCAAGCTCGTTTTCATCGACACGTCCACGAGAACCCGACCTTAAAGCACGAGCAAGAAAACACTCTTCGGATTGGATTTAAATCGTTACGAGCGAATGAAAGTCGAAAATCCACTTACCCCGAAGAAGCGAATCGATGTTGGGAAATTGTACTATTATTTAGAAATTCGCTCAACAGTTTATACCCCACGCTAAATCTTAGCAATTCTAAGCTCGTCCTACACGTTCTCAAATTCTCATTCCCCAGAATCAGTCCCGTAGTCTCGCGCGTCCGAGGAGGACTAACTTTTTACGCGCACCGTAGGCTCCCCTTCGGATTCATTTCGAGCCACGGAGGTCCAGAGGGGGGGACCCTCCGTCACTGGTGGACGATCCTGTCGCGTGGACGAATTCCCTCCCGAGGCGGCATCGACGCACGCTACCTGGTCCCACCAGAAAACGGACCGATTCGGATTAACCGTCCACCCGTCCATCCGTCGGAGCCACGGCGCACCGTCGCTGGCAGCTACCGGCCTGGCGGCAGCGGCAGCAGCAGCGGCGGCGGCGGTGGCGGTGGCGGCGGTGGAGGCTGATGCATACGCCGCGCCACTGACAAATGAGTTTGGCCAAGTGCAAGTGAAATGCAGCCGCAAAAAGTCGTGGCCTCCGAGGGGCCCCTCCGGTCGTCGGAATGGAATATGGGTAGCCGGTTGTTGCAGGCCCCACTCCCTTTTCACTATTCCGCCGTCTCTTTCTCACTCTCTTCTACCACGTCGCACTTCTTTTCAACCTTCCTCTCCCCCTCTCTCTCTCACTTTCTCCATCCATCTCTCTTTCTCTCGATCGCCTTTTCCCCTCCACCATCTTCTCTCACTCCTTCGTCCCTCTCGTACAACCGGAGGCTTCCGTCTCCGATTCTCCATTAACTGCCGGGTCCTCCCGGCACGATCCTCTCTACCCGACATTATCCACGGTTATGGTTTTTCGGACGGCAAGTTTCCGACACGGCATCGCCACACCACCACCGCTACTTCGCAAACGCGAGCTCCGTGCGTTTTCTCCCGCAGGACTGTCCTTCGCGTGGACGGCGCCCTCCTGTTAAGCTCTCGCTTGAGACGCACGAGACGCGACTGCGCTTTTCGCGCGGCACGCGGCGCAGGCGTCGAATCGGGAAAGAGGCAATTTTTTGTCTCGAAGTAAAGGGAGGAGCTTGGAGTTGTGTTAAGACAGCCATGACGAAAAACCGAAAGAAAAAGAAAAACGGTGATAAGCTTAAGCGTACTCTCGAAGGAAGCAGGGATACTCGTACGATACAAATGAAAGATGAAGCCTCGAACAAGGTGAAAACAGGTGAACGGAACGAAATGAAATACGAATGACAGAGAGACCAGAACGAACGTGGAAGGCATCCACGCTTCGGTGCCTTCCACGTTCTGACATTATTAAATTCTCTACATTATGAACACCGTGAGATCGCAAGGCGCGTTGAGCTCTCCATGCAGGAGCTTGAGATTTTCGCGCGTCGCAAATAATAATCTTTCGAGAAAAGTGAAGACGCGAGAAGAGGGGAACGAGGAGGTGTCGAGTTGAGACTAGAGATTCGAGAAGCGACGATCGCGATAACGATGCGACGACTGCGATGTTCGAGGGAGTGCCGCAGGTCGGGATCGAGATAACGAGATAATAAGGAGATAATTTTCTGCGCCACTTCGCTTCCTCGAGCAGTCGGGATGGCGAAATTTGTTGCCGCGTCCGAAGAGATTTGTCCCGCGTCGAAGTGGAAACGAGTGGGACACCAAGGGTCACACGCCTGCAGTGGGATTGCGTGGAGAGTTGTCGTAAGAAATTGCACACTTGTTATTTGACATTTGTCGCTGAGAAGCGTACCCCGACAAATTGCCATTTTCTCATGGGGATCGCGCGGGTAGGTACCTTCGATAGTCGCGCTTGTGTCATTTTAATCGCGCCTCGTTCGATTATCGGTACTTCTAACGAAGCTAAAAGAGAATCGTGTGTAATAATTAGCAAGGCGTGTACGTACGGGAGATAGGAGAACGGCGACATCGAGGAATCTCGATAAAAGAGCCTTTTAATTTCATTCCGGGATTCGAATCAGCTTGGAGCGCACTCTAACAACATCGCATTGCAAAATCCCAATCGGCGTTTCTCTACCTCGATGCTTTTCTGCCCGCGCAACTTTCTCAACCCACTCAACGCGCTCTGTTTTCCAAGCATTGCGGGCCTTATTGGAAAATGCCGCGTCGATCGAGGATCGAAAGAGAATCTCGGACACACCTTCGCGAGAGCGACGGGAATGGAGCTGGGAATTTTCCAGGTTAATTGCGCGGCTACTGCGCAATCAATTTGTAGCGCTGTTCTTTTATTCCCCGTCCGTTAAGGAATCCCGAAACCTCGCACCTGTATCCTCGTCGCAAAACTCGTTTATTCGAAAAATCCTCGAAGGATCCACCGTCCGATCGCCATCAATTGCTCCTCACCCTTCTTTAACTCGTTCCTTCCCTTGCCTACCGATTCCCTTAAGGCCCAACTGGGAATCCACGCGATTAGGCAGAACGACTCCGGTAAAAGCGGCGGGAGCTGAATGCGTCGTACATCCCATTCGCGATCGGCGGCTTACACGGCGGCTCTCTATGATAAATAACGCGGGCCCCCATAGATTACACGCCGGCTACAAGGGAAACACATGTGCGTATCGTAAAGGGAAATGGAGAACGCTGTCGAGTAGGAGGGTAGAGAAGGTAGGGTCGGAAGGTAGGAAGGGAGAGGTAAGTTGGGGAGAAGGTCGCGGTGAGTAACGAATATCTGATAGCGGGACCTCGGCATTTCCAGCTTATTCCCTCGCGGGGGCCTCGCGCCGGCTACTCTGCGAACGAATGCGGGCCCCGACGACGACGTGCGTCGAGCGGGAGCCTCACCCGCTCGCTCGCTCGCCGCTACCCCGCGCGTCCTTTCGCCGCTTTACCCACGCTCGAGGAATCGCCGTGGGAGAGAAGAACGATGGAGCGGAAGAAGAGGAGAGGAAGGGCACTCGCTTATCAATGCGCGCGACGTCGTGCGAAAGAGAACTCGGGCCAGGTGAAGGAGAAGAAGGAGGCACAACGCCTTTTCGAGTCCTCCTCCTGGGCCTGCTTCGAAAGCCGCGGAGAGGAAGCAACTTCTTCCACCTGGTATTAATAATTCATACTCAACGTCGGCGAACTTTTTAATTCTCGGCTCTCCGTCACCTTGGCCGGCGCGCCACCCCCAAGCCCTCATAATTCGGGGGTAACGTTTCACTTTCGTCCGAGTGGCTTCTAAATCAAGGCGAGGGCTTCGCTTTGCGCGGTGTGCAATTACGAATCGAAAGCTACCGACGTGGAAAAATGGTGCTGAGCCCACGGCCGTTGCCTCGCGCTCATTGTCGAACCTTAATTATTATCCGCGAACACTCGCGGCACGCGAATTATCCGCTCGGCTGATCGAGCGTCTGTCACGGCATATTCTCGCAGTCTATTTTCAAAATGCGAGGAAGGCCTCGTCCATCATCTCTTTCTTTTTCTCGGTGAGCGAGATGAAGGACTTTTACGGGGTTTTTCCTTTTTGAAAGCCTGCGCGGGGTGCTCCGAAGGTTTCGCAATGGCCAGTGAAATGGATCCTGCGGAGGCACTCATTTTTTACAAGAATCGAACTTACAAGTAACATTATTCGCGGACGAGTTTTTGGAACGCCTACAGGGACGGTCGAGTGGCCTGTTCGCGCGATTTCAAGAATAATGGGACGCCTTCTAAAATTGCGAGCAGCTAAACGCGGATTTCTACTTTCGAGTAGCACGTGCCACCGATGCGCATTCCGCGGCTGGTGACCATCCTCCGTAGCCCACGAACACGATTCTCACGTATGCGCAGTGGAGCAAAGTCCGCGAGCGTGGAACGTGCGCGAGCGCGACGAAGGAGAAAACAAAAAAGAAGGGGAAGAAGAAGAAGAAGGGCAGGGCAGTGAAAAGACGGAGAGCAACGAACTGCGCGGTGGGACGCGAGGAAAGAGGAGGGAGAGTGGAAAAGGGAGAGGATAGGAAAGTCGTGGATTTATTGGGGAGATAAGGTGAGGTGGAAAGAGGGGAACGAGGAGGATTGTATAGAAACGAGGAGAGAGGAAAGAAAACAACGGAAAGGGGAGAAGAGAATGGGGCGAGAGAGAAGCAACGATATCGCACACCCGGGTACACACGCGAAACCAAGTTGGCTGCTTTCCTGGCTAGCTTCATTCACGCGATGCACGCATGCATCGCGCACCGAGAGAGACACTCGCGTTCATTCGCACGCGGTGCACGCACTCACCTACATACCTGAGTGTCCACGCACACGCACCTATACTCTCAGGCTCAAGCACGCGCATACTCTCGCTCTCACTCGTCTACCAGCTCGTCCAACCGGCGTGCGTGAGCGCGCATAGATGCGAGACGCTCGGCGCTTCACTCTGTTTCACTCTCTCCCTTGAAAATTCTCTCCTTGTTTCCACGCTCTCCTCTTTCCGCCGTCCCTCGTACCCTTTTCCTCTCCCACCTTCGATCATCCAGCTCGTTCTATCCTCCTCGGTCCCCGGCTTCTTCGATTCTCCATCCCTCGTCCCTCTCGCGCTTTTTCTCGGTCTCACACGCTCCTGCGAGTATTCATTCCCCTCGCGCGACGCCGCGTTGTATCCCCGTCGGATCTTCAATTACGATCAGCACGCCTTGTACAAAACCGTACCACACTTTAAACCGTCGGAGTAAATCGGCGCTGGGCGATCGGCGGTGCGGTAGAGCCGCAGCAGCATCCACCGTGCCTCGCGAGGGAAAACAGATTGCACCGGTTATGGTATCCGCGTGCGTGTATGCATGAAAGGAGAGGAGGAGGGGAAGGAGGAAGGCAAGCAAGAGAAGAGCAGAAAAGGCCGAGAAAGGGCGAATTGCAAATGCACCCTCGACGTCTCTCCGCTGGGAGAACGTAAGCCGCGGAATAGCCCGACACTCGCTCGCGATGAGCTTAACGCGGCGTGCCCACGAGCGTGCGTGGGTGACAGTCGATCAGCTTGATACGTGCGTCGGCCGGGACTAGCTTCTTTCTTTTCCTTCCGAGATGGTAAATTTATTTTGAAGCGCGCGGGTGTTAGCGAGGTCATAAAATAGACGTGCTCGTGGGCTACGTTAGATTTATATTTTAAAAGATCGACGAAGGATAATTGTTTATTGAAAATCTCACGATCGATATCTTTGATGAATCGCGCGGAATGATTGATGTATAGGGGAACGAGCGGTGCAGTCGATCGCACTAAATGACTTCGATGACGAAACTCCCGTCTTCCATGGGGTCCAAGATAATTATCCAAGGCACGAAGATTCCTTCGACTTCTTATCTAGATACCGACACGCTTTCTCGCGCCACGGTTAATTTGTCATCGACGGCGCTTTTCCGACGTTAGTGTTACGCGGTGCTATCTAATTAAAGATAATGAAAGTGTCAAAAATAAATAATGAAAGCGAAGTGGAGAAGAGGCAAGAGGTAAGGAGGTAAAGGAGCACTAGTAGAAGAGAGAGGAGACGGAGAAGAATGAAGGTGAAGAAAACAAAAAGAGTTGAAATGGAGCAAGGAAAGACGCGAGGAAATAGAAAACCGACGAAATAAACGAAGAGAAGGCGCCGCGGGGTATCCTGTCTGGAATTTCATCTGATTCCGACATTTTCACCGTCGCTCTACATCTCGAGAGGGTCTCCCCCGATTAACCGGCTATCTCGCCGTGGCAGCCACGGGATCCCTGTCGACCGAATGAGCGCGAGCGTGGAAATTATCTCGTTTCTAATGTGCTTTCTAGGAAACTTGTAGCCTCTCTCCCGTTGGTGGAGGCCAAACGAGCGTTAGCATCGAAGCCACGGCAACCTATTTTCTTCTAGGACGGTTACGACGGCGACTCGTTTCGGTGGACCATGCGAGTAACGAGGGTCGGGTTACCGGGTTGGCTGGGCCACACAATGACCAGACCGCGGCAAGGCGATCTCTCCGGTAACGAGGCGAACGCTGACGTAACGACAGTAGTCTCCGCCGCGGGTATCGACCGAAAGGGAAATAATAATAATTCTTGGGCAAAGATCTCGTGCGCATGGTCGGTTCGGCGCGATGAGAGAGAACCTGATGGACGAGTGGATGGGAGAAGGGACGAATCGCGTTCAAACGTGCTACGTGAACGTGGAGGTTCGGGAAGATTTTCAAGCGCGAGCGCAAAGGTGTACAAAGTCCGAAAACATGCTTCGCAAAAAATACTCGTTCTGGGTGAAATAAGTAAGACGAAGAAATCCCTGATAAATGTCGCGACGTAAGAAAATCCAGCTGTAGAGAATCCGAGGGAAAAAAATCAATTCGCTTCAAATGATTTTACGAGGCATAACCTTCGCATATGCACGCGTAGCACCAGGGACGCTGACGGGAACAAAACGATTGCACACGCTCGCTCGCTCGCACGGTGAAACGTCCGGTACCTCTGGTGGGCATCCTAGTCACGGTATGTCACGAGGCATCCACCTCGAGCGAGCGACAGGTGGTCGCGTTCTCTCCTCTCCTCACCCCCACGGTAGTGGTCCGTGTGGAGGAGCAGCACGCTCGCAGATCGTAAAGCCTCCTCCGCCAGACGGGCTCGGAGCGTCCACGAAGCTTCGTCGAATCGCCCCTGGCGCAGGGAGCAAGGGGGCAGTAAGGGGCACCGTGAGGATCGAGGACGAGAAAAGGAACAAGGAGGAACGAGGGATGCGAGAGAAGGCAGAAGGAGCGTGCCACGGAACCCACACTAACTGCCGGACACGGGGTAACGAGGTAACGAGTTACAAGGAAACTCTTGACCATTGTTTGAAAAGCGCGTTCCCGATCGTCGAACGTTCCTCGACCGATCAAAGTGGCCGACGGTTCTTTACGTTTCGTACCGCTAGCTTAGATTTTGAATTTTATCGATCGATGAGTCTTGTAATTAGCTCGAGTGGATTTTTCGGCTCTGTAGCCCTGAAAGAAGATGTAAAAGGGCTCTCCTTCGGAAAAGAAATAACGAAGAACGAAGGCTCCTCGACAAAGTTGCAACGAAGAATGAAAGGCCGATGTCAGACAGTCTCCAGGATAAAGGAAGAGTGGAAGTGTCTGGGGAACGCGAATGATCGACGATGTCGAAAATTCCAAAGGTGTGAAGAGGTCTTGGGGACCCTTTCGCCGAGTCATCGCGACTCTACGAGAATCACGGAGTAACGTGTGTCGGAGTTCGTATCCGCGAGTCGACGAGTCGGAAGTGCAGGAGGTCTCCCATTGGCTGGCGTCTCAATGAAACCCGAGGACTCATTGCGACGTCTTTTACCGTCGTGCGATTACAAGCGTCGTCGATGAATACGCCACGTGGAGGTTCAACGCTTCACGGACATTTGCATTGAATCCCATCGCATTATCTTCAACGTGGACCACCACCAAGCGGCGCATTTAGCAGGATAATGACTGACTACCGATTGGTTCCCCGCTTTCATTATTACTACGGGCACGATGACTCTCGAATATGACTCCCTTGGTGAGCATGCTCGCTGACACGCTATTGTCTACGGATACGCCGTGTAATTATACATGTAATTGGTGTTATAGGAACGAAGAAATGAGGGCGAGGGCGGAGGAAGATCTATGGAGAAAGAGAGAAGGAGCATGAAAAGATGATCATCGTCCTAGATCGTAAAATAAAACGTGCATCAGGTGCGAGATTAATATAGAACTGATTTAACCCAAATTTCTTTCGTCGAATACATTCATCCACGTAGATACATGCCGTTGACCATTTTAAAAATCGCGTGATTTATATTATAGGAACCAGAGGAAGTAAAGTAGATAGAAGGATTACAAACGTCGCTCGTAATGGAAGATAGTCGCGTAAATTCAATTCTAATAACTCCACTTCCGATTTGAAGTTTCTCGCGAGCCACGAGAATCATTTCTATCGGTGATCAGAACAGACTCGATTCTTCGTCCGTGTGGGACTCGCAGGCTCGTCTACGTGCTGATCGCGCGCAGCGCTCCTTCGAGTCGAGCGACGTTCGCCAGTGACGCGCCCCCGCGCAGCATATAATAATAATAATAGCAATAATAATGATAATACGAATCGGCTTATAACGCGGACACGCGGGCGCGTAAGTACTGGAGGGTGTGCGCGTGCCTAGGCTCGGACAGTCTCGAGCCTGCACGAGTGCCTCAACACGTGTGGGTGTACATGCTTTGGCGCGCACACTCGAGACCAGAGTTTTTAGAGCTCGCATTGGTTTAAGTCGTAGGCGAATTATACTGGGCCTTACATTATGCCCCGACCGTATCCGTAAGTAGTCGGTTACGCGCGCGCACACGTGTGTGGTTATGTTTGCGTGTCCCGATAGAGTGTATAGTATAATTTATTTTACGCGCGCGCTTATGCATGTAACGCGGATGTACTCGCACGCGCGCGCGTGTGTGTTCGCCAATAGGATAATTCCAGCGATAGTTCGCCCGTGTGCGTAATTCTTCCGTACGCGGAGAAATATTGGAAGAGGGGCGAGGCTTTCTCTAGACGTGTGCGGAGTCGAAAAACGTTTATCGCGTGCACACGCGCACGCGCATTATGTAATAATAACAAAAGGAACATCGACTCGCCGGGCACCGGAGTCTCACCTAGGACGCGGCGGGTTCTAGGCGCGAGGGAACTATGCGCCCGTGCATGCACTTCGCACACCCGTGCACACGCCTACAACACAGACGCGCATTAAACCGATTCTCGAGAAGGCATTTAAGCCAACCAACCACCTGCTGTTAGCCTGATACCCCGCACGACGTATCTCTTTCTTCCTTCTTCGCCTCCTTTTTCCCTCCTCCTTGTCCCTCCCTTCTTCTTTTGCCCCTCGTTCCCTCTACCGTCGCCGTTCGGTCCTCTCTTATTCTCTTCTTTCTTTACCTGACTTTCTACCTTCCTCCTCGTTCTCTCTCCCTCGGCGCACTCCTCGCATTCAAACGTATTACGGCATCGCGCCGTTTGTGAACCTCGAGACCAGAGGGGAACGAAACGGAGCCACGAGTTATGCAAGCCGAAAATGTGCGGGAACGTGGCGAAGGTCGTCGTAACGACGAAGGACCAGGGGATACCTCTACCTGACCTCTCGCGATCACCGCTCCAGTGTATCTTTAAGATAAATTTGAGAGAAGGCAGGTCGAGTTTGAGGGAAAATTGGTCCCAGGAGAAAGGATCTCCCTGCGGGATGAGGGTCCAAGGGTTCCTTGGTGGTTGGGCCAAGTTCAAGCAAGGTCCTCAATTAGGGCGCGAGAATTGGGGCGAGACACTGTCGTAGGAAAATTAGCTGGAGCGGTCTCGAAGATCCAGCGAAAATAGAAATATAAAAGCATGCCTTTAGAAGACACCCCTAATTCCGAAAAATATTCCTACGGTCATTTCGGAAGGATTACGTTGCACCGACGGGCAACTGGTAATTTTTGTTCTGCCCAAAAAAACCACTGGCAATCGTCTTCTTCGGACGCTGGAGGCATTTGTTACTCACCCATCTTCGACCAATAATTTAGATTCTAACACGAAAAGTTACGCAATCCGCTGGACACTTTTTCAAGTACCACCGTCGTAAACCCGTAGGAGTATGTACAACATTCTTCGATCGTCTAATCCACGACTTCCTCGATAGCGCGTTCTACCGGGATTGCTCTACAATTAACGACAGCGCGTCGGCACCTAGTCGTGGAGCGTTGAAGCCCCGTTCAAGGACCGTTAAAAGCATCGAAAGAAACTTTACCACGAATCTCCCGCAAAACATCTCTCTAAACTCCAGCAATCGCGTAAGCTCTCGCGTACCCATTCCCATCGATCTTTCCCCGTGGCTTCAAACCTCGTCGAAGATTCGCTTGGGTGCCCGTCGTTGTGCGCCTAAACGATGCAACTAGACGATCTAATTTTAGTAACGCGCTTAGATCAGGGTGTGTAGAACCAGGACGCGGAACCACCAGGAGGAGATAGATAGGCGAGACGGATCTGCATTTAAATAACGTTACGGACGACAGTTACGCGGTCGGGCCGATCGTCCGAGATGGCGTGGAGGAGAAAAAGGACGGCGGTCGGATTCACCGTAATTTAGAAATGAAGACGTCGATCCTCTTGCTTAACGAGAAGGCACCGACCAGGCAACCGAGCGAGCGAGCGAGCGGGCAAGCGGGCAACCAGCCATCCCCAACCAAGCAGCGAAGATGATAAACGAAAAATAATAGTACCCGAGGCGTGCCGTTAATGGGAGCGGTAGCCGGTCTCTCCCGGGGAAGATTCGCTCTCCCTATCCTTCTCTCTCTTCTCTCGCCTGCAACATCGTGACGGTAAACGCCACCGTCGGTGGCAATCTGGTCCGATAAGAGCGTGCATCAATAAGCGGGCGGGGGTAGCTGGAAAGTAGACAGAGCCGACGGCTCGCAAGAGGTGAAGGGAAGAGAAAGGAGGAGAGGAGAAAAAGGCGGAGGCACTGAAATAGCGACAAATTTACCGCTAAGTTCGAGATAGTCGCTCGAACGATAGCTTACCACGAGATTGGAGCAGAGTAGGGAGAGGATGAAGAAGAAAGAGCAGAAGAACGGATCGGAAAGGGGATGGAAAGGAGGTGGAAAAAGGGGCACTGTGAACGGCGAGGAACGAAAGAAGGGAAAGAAGGACCGACCCGATGAGACTAATTACGGCCAGGTGGCTAATCACTCACCGCGCTGGCTCTCCTGCACGCTCGAGTTTTCCAGCTCTCGTGGCGAAGAGATCGGTGATAAGAGGGAGAGGATGCGTGCCGCGGACGTATAAATAGATGGATTGCGCGAGTCGGCACGGAGAAAGAAAGAATTTGAGAGAAAGGAATGGAAATGGTAATACGGGACAAGGGGAGAAGAGGCGAGAGAGGAAGAAAACGAAAGCGTGGAGAGAGGGGGAAGGTCGAGCGGGCGCCGATGGAAAAGAAGGGGAGGAAGAAACGGTGAGCAAGGGAGGAGAATGAGGAGAAGATGCTGGAGAAGCAGAAGAGGAAGAAGGAGGTGAGGAAGAGGGGAACTCGTCCGATCGTGTAGACGTAGAGATGGACGGGTGGACTGACCTGGACGATGAGGCTTGGGATATCTCTTCTTCTCGCTCTCTCTCTTTCTCCTCTCATCTCTTTCCTTCTCTTTCGTTCTCTCCACCTCTTTCTCGCGGCGAGGTAACCGAGAAAGGAGCGGAAGCCTCGGCTGAACCCCGCGGTGCTCGGGGAACGCGGAAATGCACCGGGGTACTGGGAGTAAGTGCTCAACGGTAGATAGGTGGCCGTTGATTGGACGTCGGCTTAATTAAAAGTCGACCTCGCCCTTGGCTTTTCCCCGCGTATCACCGGCCCACGACGACGTCTTCGGCGTCCTTGTCCGCTCCGCAATGGACGCCGACGTCGGCGTTTAGATGCTCTAAACTTTCCGAGCACCGATGACAGGCTCCGGCTCGGTGAAGCAAAAGTTTCCACGAAACTCTCCCGAAAACTCGTTTCACAATGAAGCGTTCAACGTGAGGTCTGTCCGCTCGGATTATTAACGAACGATGAATTATAAAGCAACAGAACTAGGATCGCATTCGTCGCCTATTGGAATTTGCGTAGAACGAGTAGAATGTGGGATATGAGCAGAATTCGAATAACATTCTAGGAGTATGATCGGGAGCTGACTAGGAGTGTGATCGGGAGCTGACTATCGTTTCGCCTCGCACGAGCTACGTGGAATTTTCACGATGATAGGAAGCCTCGATTATCCCTATTTTCACGTCATCGTGGATCAGATCCCTCCCCGTTCAATTTCAGAATTCCAATTCAAGCTCCAGGTGGCTCCACGCAAATTCGTCATTCGGTATTTGCGAATTTGTTTGCAGGTACGTGTGCTCTCGTCTTACATTTTAGCTCGTTACTCCGTGTCCCCCCGTCTCGACGGTTGTAAGACACCGCAAAACGAATGCTCGTTTACACACCATAAATGCCCTTCACCTCCAGATGCAAATAAACGTAATTGTCACACATGGGTATCCTTACGCACGAGGGTCCGCGTTATCGAACAAGCGGCTTCCTCCCTTCTCCAGCATGTAGTCCCCTCTCGTACACCCTAGGAGTGCCCTTGTAGTTTTCGCGCGCGTCGCATCGTCTGCATCCTCGTCACGCGTCGTTGCCATCCTCATTCTCCTCCCGTGTGCCTAGGCATTCGAGCGGCATTCGAGCACGAACGAGCCGTTAACGGGTGTCACGCCGAGGGAGAGAGTACCCTATCACCCCTAATGATATACTCGGGCCACCTTAAGGGCTCGTAAATTAGCCGCTTCGAGAATTTTCGCGCTGTTCTTCTCGCCCGCGTCTCCGGAGAGACGCGCCCCTATTTATGAGCGACGTGGATATCCCTGCGGTCGCCTACGCGCGGGGGTGCAAGCAGAGGCGACAGAGAGGCAAACGGAATCGTGAAATTTCTATCCGAAGGATTTAACGTCCTTTCCCATTCGAACGCTCGCAATTGCGGAACGTTAAGGTGGACGAAGTAGACCGTAGACGCGGGAGGAGAAATGACGAAACGAGAAGAAAACCTTATTCCTGGCTACGACCAGCGCCAGGCAACGCCTCGATCGTCGTGAATCTTTACAAAAGCGGATGGAATAATAATAAGAGCGATAATAAGATTAATAATAATAATGATAATCGGCTTGGCGTTTGCCTCGCGCGCATGTTACGAAGAATATCTCTCGAGACGACCAGGGAGGGATGTTGTCGGTGTGGTGAGGAGGGGAGGGTTAAGCTTCGGAGGAGATCGTAGACGAGATCTCCACTGCGTCGTAAACGCCCGAGATCGTAGACGAGGTTATGAGGGAATGAGATGAGGAGGAAAGGTGGATCGGTGAATAGATACCGGGAGGGAGGGAGACGAGGAGAGAGAGAAAGAGAGAAAGCGATGAGCGAGAGAGAGAGAGAGGAAAGGAGGGATGGCGAATCGATCGTATATCTAAAGTAATAGAGAATTGCTCCGGTAATTCCAGGATAATTCCAGGAAATCCTAGGGCCCCCAACCCGTTACGCCATAATTACCGGTGTATGAAGGTAAATTCGTTACCTGCGTTTCGCCGCTAATAACGCGAAGAATTTCACCGAGCCCTCTGGCTCGCGCGCGCGCTCCCTCGCGGAAATTAAAATTCTACGCATCCCCGGGGCCAGGCTCGGCCACGGGGCCTCCAGCTACCAGAGAAGGGTGGAGAGGAGAGGGGGGCCTGATACGTGCTACAGCCCCTCCCCACCCTTCCTCGTACTTTCTTTTCTTTACTCGCACGCAGGCGCGCACGAAGCGGCACAAACGAGCGCGCCTCCTCTCGATCGCCGTGGCAGCCCTCCCGGCAATCGCCGTTGGACGCGAATGTGAATAAATAAACAATTAACTTGTCAGGCACCTCCGCTAATACGGAATCCAATAAAATAAATCGCTGACGGCGCGCATAACCCCTGCTGAACCCCCGGGAACCTTCTAGATCTTATCGCGCTTTGCTAACTTCGTTAGGGGCACTCGGCCGAGAGGGTAACGTTCCGCGACCGATCGATTCGGCGGATCCTCCGTGTAGAAGAGCGAAGAGTTCTGGTCGATAAAGCGAGGGAATGATATTCGAAGGAACACGAAGTGGGAAAGGAGTATGAAGTTCCGAGCTCGCGAGTTTCGAGATTCCTGGTGGAATAACGGAAGCTGATCGGTTAGAATCAACGGAGGAATCGCAAATCGATCGTGCTCCTTGGTCCGTTACTGATTCTTACTTCTTTTCCTAGATCTTGGAACGGGGTCAGTCCAGTGATCGAGGATACTCGTGCGAGTTATGAGTACGGAGAAGAGAGCCGAGGAAGGACAGGCTACGTGAAAAAAGAACATCAAAAGCGGTAAGAAAGGAAGGCTTGAAAAAGCGTAAAAAAAGCAGAGGGGGGAACGAGTCAGACGAAAAAAGAAGAGCCACGGTGGGAAAAAAAAAGAAAAGTCGCAAAAAGAAGGCAGGCCCTTACTGGCTTCCTCCCTCTTCTCTTTGCCTCCTCGCCTCTCCGCAGCTCGTAGTCGACGAGCGAGAAGAGAGGCGCGGATCCTATCGGAAAGTAATTACCGGGCCGGTCGTAGGTAATTAATCAAATTCCGCGTAGGGATGACGCGACGAAAACGACTCGGCCCGCGGGCAGGGGAATCCATTAGCGGAACGCGCGTGTCTCGCCTTGTATTATCCTTGTCAGGAGGACCGGAGCGGAGAGTGCTGGGTCCTCACGCGTCTCAAAATCTCAGCTGAAAATCTCTGCTTGACACGGTTGGCCCGTACGTTTGTGCCGAAAGAAAATTCGCCCGTGGGAGCAGCGAAGAGTGGGACGCGAATGCAGGAAGAAAGATTACAGTGAGGTCGAAAGAATAATTCGTCCGTGCTTGGAAAAAAGGTGAAGAGTGGGAAGAGCTCCGAGGTATTGTAAAAGCGAAGGTACATTGAAGTCGAGAGACCGAGTAACGTGAAGAAAGTGAAACAAAATACAGCGGGAAGGACGAAATGCCAGTGAATTCCAGTCAGCAGGGGAACGTAAGTGCGCGAGGGATGGCGTAGTTAGAAGGAACAGGACGAGCGAATGGAGAAAAAGGCGCAGCCAGATCGAGTCGATTTGCTCGCGCGAAGAGAGCGGCGAACCCGACTGCTTCTCCTCCCGCATTAGGCCGGCATTAGCCTCCACGTGACGCACGATCCTTCGATCTTGCACCTTACCCGACTAATTGTGCGAGCCTCGCTCTCCCTTTTTCCCTCTCCCTTCCTCTAGCTCCTCTCTTCCTTCTTCATCGCCATCTCCTTCCCTCCTAGCGTTTGGAAGAAGAGCCGTGACGGATCGACGGGTCAATCGAGGTCGTCAGTCCAGCATATCTACGCGCAACTCCTGCCGCTCGGTAATCTCGGATCGAGAGTCTCGAGCGCGCTGATTTTTCCACGATGTCTGTGGTAGTGACGTCATGCAAGCGCTCCGAAGAACATAAGCAGACTCTCCCTTTCGTCAGGTGGGTCCCTCGAAATTGTCATAATTTTTCTAACGAGCCAAAATTATCGACACAACGATAAGTGTGTTTCTGTTGCTTGCCCATAGAATTTTCTCAAGCGTGAAGGCAACCGAAAAAAGGGTCGATAGAGAAAGGATAAAACTTCGGTTGATCGTTAAACCGGAAACACGTGAAAGGCTGCTTCCTGTCTCTAGCCTGTAGGCGTCAAAAGCGAATTTACGTCGTAAGGGAAGAAACATGCTCGCACGAACGAAAGGACGAATGCAAGATATCGGTAGATGCGACGATTTTCCATCCGCGCAAGACTTTACCGTTAGAACGATTTTGCGGAATTTATTCGCTTCGAAAATCGTTTAGAATTCGGGTGCATCGTTACAAGCATAAAGAATCTTCAGTATCCCGCACCTTTTTCGCCAGAGGCACTTAAGTTCCTTTCAAAAGAATTCCGTGATTATCCTCGAGTCCCGGCACTCAATCCCAATGTTTCCCCGAAGTCGTCGCTCTCCTTCGAATTTGTCAGCTCGGACGGTTCCCCACAAAGCAACCGCCACGCTCTACATGGTGAATCGCCACGCGACTCGCGTCCGCTCGATGCGTCGGCGCGGATTATTCGAACCGTTAGAATCGCATCGCGCGAAATCCAATCGGCTAGGCTCGCGGTGGGGTTGCCAGGGGCGAGGTGCCGCTCGGTCGAGGAATCTCACGAATTCCCGTGCGTGGCTCGCACCGATTACGACCAGAAAGGAGTTTTCTCTTCACGCTGGACCACGAAGGCACTCGACGGATGTCGAAACGGTCATGGAGCGCGAGACGCGTGAGATGCGACGACACGCGGGTCGTAGACAGAGGAGGAGGAGGAGGGAAACTGAGGAACTGAGAGAAAGATGTGCTCGGAATGAGTGTCGATAGATGACGAAACTAAAGTGTGAAACCGATACCGCAGCAGTGCTCGCCGCGGCCGACCATTGAAATTCTCGTCCGCTCTACGCGCGTCTCACTCGTCGGCTCTCTCTCTTTCCTCGTTGCTCTCGCTCTCGTCCCTTTCTCTCCACTGTCCTCTCGCAGCTTCCTTCCACGCTCTCTTCTCCCTGCCAACTTGTGCCGCTCGCTCGTCGTCCGTACGGTACCCGCCGCGGCACGATACGCCGTTATCCCAGGAGAGATCCTATCGTGGCACCGCGGCGTCCACTATCAATTATCAATTATTATTTATTCCCTACTAAATTATTCATGCGCCTCTCCTCACTTTCGTACCTCCCGTGCGCGCGCGCGCGCACGTTCGGTCCACTCTACCCCTACCTCCTTAGTCGTTTTCCTCTTTTCTCCTTTTCTTCTCTTTCTTTTTCTCCTTTCCTCTTTTTTCTCTCTCTCTCTCTGTCTCGCCGTCTCGTCCTCTCGCAACCCTCCGCCGGCGCTTCCTTTCACCACATTCCCATTCCTCGTGGATTTTACAATCGTATCGTAATCCATTAGGAGAAAAATTCTTAATTAACCCCCGGGGTCACGCGCGCGATCCTTTTCCCTATTCTTCTTCTCTCATTCCTCCTCTCTCCTTTCTACCGATTTCCATTCGTTCTGCGGACGGCTCACCGCGCCGCCGTAGCCGCACATCGCGATAGAATCGCATACACGAATTCATCTTGTAACCATCGTGTATGTCTCACGATGATTACACGTGCGAACGGGGTCTCTCCTCGGGGCCTGGCGCATTCAATGTTCAAGCCCTCCGCCTCCCGGTCACCCCCGCGTTCCCCGATTCGCTTCGACTTTCCCGGTCGGCGCACCAAGTGCATTGGAAAGTGCGGCTCACACGCAGCGCGGGGTTCCTCGCGGCGCTGCTGGTGCCCTCCTCCGGTTCCTTCTCTTTCTCCCTTCCGCCCTCGAGGATCCAGGGTTACCCTCTCCGCCCCCTCGCAAGCGCCTCGATCGGTTACCTGCCTTTATAGCTGGCACCGATCTGCCTACCGAGAGCTCCGCTCGCTTTCTCCTCCCGACGCCTCGATGCATATTGGTCGCGTCGGCGCGCGTGCGCGCGTGCGCTCACTAACTCGTGTGCGTACAACGTGATCGCACGCGCGTACGTGCACGCATGTCGTCGGCGAACCTCCGCCGACCGCCACCTTCTCGACACTTTCTGCCAGTAGACATTTGTCTCTCTCTTTCTCCGTCGTTCCTCGTCCCAGGCGTGCCACTCGCTTTCCTTCCGACTCGTGTCGAGTTATCGAAGGAAATCGTCGCGCCTCCGCAAGGGAAACTCACCGAGAGAGAGCCTTTCTTGATCGAGAGGCAATCCGTTCGATCTCCACTTCCCGTTTCGGAGTGGGACTAGGCGCTTTCCAGAGAAACGATTCGCTAACGACGAAGACTTCATTGACTCCGTCCAGTTGAGAGAGTTGGAAGGATTAATTAATTTCGACGATTCCTTTCGCATCTCTCAGGCGAGGCCACCCTACTCGCATCGCCCAGGGATTCTGTAGAAGGCGCGCATGCGCAACGCCGCGATGTTCGAGCGATGTTATTTCGCGTGTAACTTACGTACACGCCCTTGTAACGAGCCGAAAATCCAAACGAGCACCTCCTCTCCTCCCGGTACTCTCACGGGGCCGTCCTACCGTTCGGGCCACCACAGCCATTTACGTATGCCGGACGACAAGCGAGGGTACAAGATCGTTGCCGATATCGTCCCCGGAATCTCCAATCGAAAGTCTCTCTTGCTCGCGCGCGCCGGAGAGCGACGCTTCCGTGGACGAAAGTACGCGGGTCGAGGGACCCGATCGTTCGAGTGCCGCCGGTAGGCGAAGCTTTCGGACCAGGAGGTGAAATCGAAAGTAGAGGAATTGTGCGATCGCTCGAATCTCTCGCGTCCGAAGATCCTTACTCTGTCCACTCGAGGTGAGAACGATCGTGATATCGATTGGTGGAAAGTTCTAACGTTCATCAAAAAAATGTTAGAACGCAAGGCGTCGGATGATTTTCTCACGATTTATTTGAGCGATTTAAGCCACCACTCGCGAAAGTAATATCAAACGTTGTAGTCTTCGGGTTTACTGCGCACGGCTTAAGATTATTGGGCCCATGAATTTCTGTTCCGCGATCAGTGCTCGCGTGTGACGGTACACGATGCGTCCCCGATACCTTCGTCCGCTCGTGATACCCAAGTTCCTACAGCGATGCCGTGACAGTCCTGTGATCGATCTGCTCCGGATCGTACAAAGTCACTGTCCCGATCTCGCGAGATCGCTGCGTCGAGAGTGCCACTCGCCGTGTCTCGCGGCTCAATCGTGAATGATCAACCATCACGAAGATCCTCGATCTTTCGCGCGTCGAGAAAATTTACCCACAAATCATGGACACTGAATTTTCAACCTCAATTAACATTGCATTTGTTACGAATTACTCGAGTATCCGCTTCGTTCGATAAACTTCCTGTTTCAAGGTCGACGTCCTCTACGGTGCACCTGGAGGCCTCGCTCGTTCTTATCTTATCGCACTCCTCGACCAGTCTAAATACACGGATCGATCTTCGTGGAAATTACTAATTAATAAAAGAAAAACGGCCCAAGTGGCTCGCGTGCACTCCCGCGGCCCAGGCGAGAAACCGGCGCGAGGTAGAAAAGAGGATCACGGGGCATCACGTAGAGGAGAATTTTTCCGCGATGCCGAACCGGACCGGTGCGAGTTGCGGCAGGACCAATAGGCAATCTCGAGACCGGCGGGATTTTACGAGCCGCTCTTTTTAACGGCGTTATGCATCGTGGATTCTCGAGAGCGCGACTGCTTGCGATCCTCTCTTTTCTCTCGGAGTTCCTCTTGCCTCTCCCATCTCTCCGTGTAATCTTCTTCGTTTCTCATACATCCCTGTCGGTCCCTCTCGTAGGAGTTTTCAAGCAATCACCTACTTCTTACAAGGGTGCACACGTTCTCGCCGCTCGCGGCAGACGCCCGAGGAAGGTCGAGAAGGACGAGAAGAGAAAGAGAGGGAGAAAATGTGTGTACGTATTTGTGCTTGTGCGTCCGTGAGGGAGAGACAAGGAGAGGCTCACTCCTGCATGGATTCGGCCTGCAGCGCTGTAGCCGGGACGCTCCGCGGGAACGCCGTACATAGAAACGCGCCCCCAGTCTTCATCCTGGCGGACGCGGTATGCGCGTTTTTCCCTGTCGCTTCTTGTCGGGTCGGGAGCGTGCGAGAGGAGGAGGGAGGAGACCCTGAAAGGATCATCCTTGGAAGCTGCGAGGCGGCGCGGGAGGTGGACAACCACGCGCGATCCGCGATGACGAGGATGAGAGAGTGAGGCGGGAAGGACGATGACGACGACGACGATGAGAAAAGAGAGAATTGAAAGGGGAGAGATCTGAAGGATGAAGGAGGTAGGGAAAGGAGAGCATAAGACGAGAGGCGGATAAAAGGAAGTGGAGAAGGTGGAACGACTACGACGATGCTGCCGATAGGAAAAGGGAGATGGGAGAAGATAACAAAAAAAAAAGAGAGAGAGAGGAGGGAAAATGAAGTGGGTGAAGTGAGAAGAGCGCAAAGTGAAGGAGGGAAGAGGAGACGATGGAAGAGGAAAAACATGAGGCGGCGATGATGACAACGACGAGGAAGAGTGACCTAACCGGGACCCCCGACGTTGCACGTCCCTCCTCGTTCCTCACCACCCACCAGCCGATCGCGGAAGAGGACGTCGAGTAACCCGGGAACATGCGAGAAACCCAATAACCCTTAGTTATCGCCCTACTCCCGTACCCAGGGACGCGTCCACGAGGGATCTCTCGCAAGAGCCACGGACTACGCTCGAGAACGGCGCTCCATTAAGGGAAAATCTGATTTTCTCCGGTAGGTGGACTCGATTATCATCCCGATCGTAATTTCCTTCGAATTACGCGAGCGAGCGCGCACGTCGATTATCATCTGAATATTTTATCGACTCACTGCGGATGGTTTAATGTCGCATAAATTTCTCCTTTTGCTCTCTTTTTCTCGTCTCGTCTCCGCGTCTCTGCCTTTCTAGCCTCGCCGCATGCGTCGATCTCGGATCGAGTTTGTCGGCCGAGTTTTCGAGTTTACATTTGAATATTCCTGTACTCGCGCGTCTAACGTAGGCACGCGCGCATAACGAGAGAACCGACACGGCCATTCGAGGTGGGCAATTCTAACTTCCCCCGAGGTTCGTCCTCGTTTCAAGGTTTTTCATATCCAAGCGACCTGGCTTTTCTAGGAGACGGATGAAGGAAAATTTATTCCAGCTCAATTAGCGAGGACTAATTAAAAGTTCAAACTGTGCGAATCCTCGTGGATAAACACTCGCCGTTTTGCCCTCGCGTTGGTCGACGAACACCGATTCCTGAAATGGGATAAGATCGAGCGTGTTGCGTGATTACGCACGCGCATACGTACAGCAAGCTTTCGCGCATAGCTGCCGCCTGAGATCGTGAGATCTCGAGTTTTCGCGTGCAAGAGAAGAGAGAAGGACGGTCGAGGGAACGCGCCCCGACGACACGCAGGCACGAGAGGAATTCGCGAAAAGTAGATGCGATTGTGTAGCCACCGCGCGTTTCCAGGATCGCGTCATTAAGAGCGCTTTCGTTGTGGTTTTCTTTCGTGGAAGAAGCCGGGAACGAGAATGGTCTCGAACGGCCTACTTATTTCGACACCGAGAGAATGCAATTATTCGCAGTTGACCAATGAGTATTCTTGTGGGTTGATGGCTCGAAATGGCTTCTAATCTGGGAAAGACTCTCTCGTTTCGTTGCACAAGCACTCGTGGGATAGTTCAGATTTCGCACCCCGTTTTACGAAGCCTAAAATGCCTATGTAACTGTGCAACGTGCAATATTTGACTCTTGCGATGGTCCCGCATACAAAAGATCCGCGCACGTGTGTGGTCACGTGCACCTCTCGCTAAGAACGCGATAATATCGATTAAGCAATCGGCGGAGAATGGCACCTGTTGCAATGCGCCAACCACCGTCACATTAGGTAAAACCGGGAGCCTAAAAAATGAAGTATCCCTCATTTTTTACAAAAATACGGCACAGCTGCCGATGCGCTCGCACCCCCGCCCCCTATCACCCGAACCGTTATCGGCTCGGTCTTCTCTCTCTTTCTACCGGCGTCGCGCGTTTCTACAGCGGCAGTGGCCGACGACTGCTGCACACAGAGGCTGCAACAAGAGCGGTGGCGGTGGCGGCGGCAGCGCGACCGGTGCACGCGAATGCATATATATCTCTGCCTCGTCGTTGCACTCGGGAATGCGGTCTATAGCGCGTAGGATCGAGAGCGGACTGGAAAAAGAGAGAGAGCAAGAGAGAGAGAGAAAGACGGTGAGCGTACGAGAGAGGAAGGGGAAGAAGCAACGATGTAGATGGGGAGAAAGAAAAAGAAGGAGACAAAATAAGAGAGACGGGGAGAGAAAGATAGACCGAAGGAGGACGAGCGCCACGGAAGGCACTCGAGAGAGACAAGACGAAGACTTGGAAGAATACGAGAGAAGGACAAAGAGGAACGTAGAGGAAGAAGGAAGAGAAAGAGTTGGCTGTTGCGAGAGAAAATCGAGGAGCGGGAAGGAATAGAGATGAGGTGATGAGGGATAGAGAGAGGTAGAATGAGAAGGGAGGACGAGAGTGGAGGGTAGTCTACACAGGTATAGAGAGCAGCGTGTAGAAGGATGAGAGAAAGGAGGATGGAAGGAGAGCGTGCACGGCAGTCGTAAACGGCAACAATTGCTACGGGCGTTGCCACTCGAAAGCCCGAGTGCCTAATGCCAGATGTCAGACGGTGGTTAGAGTCATTACGGTCATCACTTTGTATCCCCTCTCGATACGGGGCGACGTCTACCAACCGACGACCATGAGGACCGATGACGCGAAGGATGGAGAGGACCTTCCTCCGGGGACGAAGGAACGGAGAATGCGTTTGGTCTCGACTATTACGTCGCGCGAGCTCCTAATTCGTGCGGTGTTCGAGCATTAAAGGAAAAAGAAGTCTGAGAAGGAAGAAAATTGTATGGACCATCCTCTTCGTATAGGAACGAATGCCATTGAGGATGCGCGTCAAAATCGATTGGAGACTCTTGCCATCAGTCTGGAACCGCGGTCCTACCAACGGTATTTTTCTAATATAAGGTAAAAGCACGATTGTTTAATTCGCGTTTCACAATAATTCTAGAAAGGTACACGAAACTTTTTCTTCCTCAATTTTGTCCACTTTCGATCGGAAAATGGTCATCTTCGCGATCGACGCGCACCTGTCGAGGATTGCGTTTCTTTATCTTTCCATCTACGTCGCGAGTACACAGGATGCGAATCCGTCTGTACATACCGATCTATGTAGGACACGTAAGCTCTCTTCACCTTTCCCCGCACGAACATACGCTTCGCGTACGTTCACCTACACCCATTCGACGTATACATATACGCGCAGAACGCGGACAAAAGGCTACGGCGGCTTAATGATCCCCGGTTGCCAGTTAGGACGGATAATGGGAGGCTTGCGCGGGGATGAATTGGAACCCGTGTCTCGGCCTGTAGGATATACGTCGGATACGTTTACAGTCGTAGCGCAGTCGCGCTTTACATCGCTCGTTACAGAAGTACGTTACACAAGTGGGACGACGAGGTGGGGTGTACGACGGGCGGCGGCGGCGGCGGATAGGCTCGCGAGAATCCACCGTTGCATGTGCGAGTAACCTGCGAAAGGTATATGTAGAGTGACTGTTCGAGAGGAAGCAAGAGGGAAGCGGGAAGAGGAAAAGGGAATACCAATACCCTCGCTCGCGAGAAGACAGCAGGATCGGCGAACGCGAATGGCACGGTGCTAACCGATACCATTGCGTCTCGCGAGCGCGTGTTCCTCGTGTACTCACGCATTTACGCACGCACGAGGGCACGCACGCATATGAGGAGCGCGAAGCGGAGTACATCCTACGTTTAATTATACGCTTGGACTCGCGTTCGTGGTGGAGCATCGAAGGACCGCGGTGGTACGAACGCAAGTGGGGATTAATCGACGGCGGTGGGCAAGTGCGTGAGACGATGGGATTAAAGGAAAGGCGCGAAGAATTTTTAAGATATCCCCCCCCCTCCTCCTCCTCCTCCTCCTCCTCTCTTTCTCTCTCTTCTCGTGTAGCTTCGTGCCCGCGATATCCTGTAAGACACAGAGATGGTTCTTCGAAGAGTGTAGGCAACGACGACCTCGTCACTGACCGGTAGACGAGGATAGCCCGAGGGAAGGCGTGGAATCTACGCTCAGTATCTTTTTTTCTGTCCTCTCCTCCCTGAATGCTTTCTCTCACCTCCTCTCATTCTCTTTCTCTCGCGGGCTTTATTCGACCGACCGAATAGTTCGCGACGCGATCGGTGGCAGCCGACGTCGGCATCAATCACGTCCTGACCGCCGTGGTCGGGGCACTTACTTTTTCATCAATTACGACCATTAGACTAAATTAATGTGCTCGTTAATTGACCGCGATCTGGTGGGATTCGTCAAATCGAGACTGAAGAGAACTGTGAGGTCTGCTTTCGACGGAGAAGTCCGTGAGAATCAGTGGGCAGCAAAGGAATTCCTCCGTTCTCGTGTGTGACTTATGCGCCACAATTTTATTTTAGATACTGCAGGGACGAAGCTTCTCTTATGATTTTCTGGGTGTTTTCTTGTACATTCTTTTTCTTTTTTTTTTCTATTTGGCAAGAAGGAAGTCTCGAGGATCGTTGTCTGCAAGGAACAATGAACACCAAAGTATATGTCCAAGAATACGCCATGACGCTGTAGGTAGGAAGGAAGCAACGAAGGGGGCATAGAATGTTTTCGCAATGAGGATGGCACATCGAATTCGCTTATCACGTCGCGCACGTTATTAGATGCGCCTCTCCGGGTCTGGCACGTGCCTCGAGTGTTCACGTGCATTATTATGAACACGAGGAAAAAGGAAAGAGGGGACGAAAACTTCGTCGGAGAGAGAATAAAGAAAATGAACGGGGATAAAGAATCTCGGGATAGCGTGCGAAAATTGAAACGATCCCGAAGACCGGGAGAAAGAGGTTGGAAACAAGTGGAGAGGTTTCGAAACCCGTTTCGGTTAAGGAGGTAGATTTGAAAAAAGGACGAGAGGGGAGTGAACGGGGGAGGAAGGATATGAAAAGAGTGGACCAGAGAGAGAGGAGAGAGGAGAGAAAGGTGATCGCAGGGGAGGACAAGGATGAGCAGGAGGTCGGGGATGAGGAAAAAAGGAGGAAGCGAAGAAAAAAGGAGAACGAGGGAGAGAACGAAGTAGGTGGAGAACCAAAGGGGTGGAGCCGCCTCGATGGGGATGGAGAGTCTCCTCTCGACCTGAGCATACGAAGGCGATTGAGACAGCGAGGAAGAAAGGGGAGAGAAGATGGCAGGACAAGAGCTGCGGAGAAGGATGGAAGAAAAGAAGTTCGCGAGCGAAGCGAACGAAAAATCTGTAATTATAATAATTACAGCCAGGCGGAGAACAATTATAAATCATCATTGAACTAGGCAGCGAAGCGGCAATAAAATATATATCGTACGTTGCGCGGTTCTTCGCTGCAGCAGCCATTATCATCGTGGGCTGCCTCGCGGTAGGCGCCTGCGCGAGCGCGTGCGTGAGTGCGTGCGTACCGTAACGCATCCGGTCGCGGCGGGACGAACCGCTCCGATCCGTGTGCGGCCTACTACCCGATTGAAAAATGTACTCATTTATTCCCTGGCAATTTCCATCGGTATTCGGTGATGCGTGAGCGGGCGCGAGCATTCGCGTTTCGTCATCCCTTATTTTTCCTCCCCCTCGCCATCTCCCTCCCTCCCATCTTTTCACATTGCTTCGCCCGCTTCCTCGCGCGCCCTCACTCGCCTTCGCCTTCCTCTTCGAGGCAGATGACAATCCAACGCGAGAAAAAAGAAGGCGTGCGTTTGGATTGGAGAGACGGACGGACGGATGGACGTGGTGTCCGACAGGAACGGGGAAGGGCGGTAGAGGAAGGATCTCCTCTCTTCCTTACGGCCTTCTTACCCTTTCGCTCTGTCCCTGTTCCACCTCGATCGCCTCTCGTCCGCCTTCTTTTTCTCTCTTTTTCCACTCCTTTCCGTCTACCTCCTCTCCTTCCTCTCGTTCGCTTCTCCGCTTCGAGTTATTCTCTCACTCCCACCCGAACGGTTCGTTTCGTACCTCCTGGTCCAGGGATCACTCGGCGTTATGAATGACAGACGCTTCGTCACAGCCGCGACTACCTCGCGGCTAACCTCCCGCCTCCCTCTCCCACCGCCCCCGTTGCCCTCGACCTTCCTTCCTGCTCGTGCCTTCGTACCTTCTTCCCACCCTCGCTTCCCTCCTTCCTCCTTCTTTCTTTCTCTTTTCCCATTTGCCCATGCCCCACCCTCGTTCCCGCATTCATCCGTGTCGATGAACTTGGGGACGGCGCTAGAGAGAAGCGGGAAATTTCAGGGCGATCAGAAGAGGAATAAAACCGTATGTATATGTATATCTAAAGTGATAAAAGATTGATCGGAGGAGCGGGCTCGAACCTTAATAGTCGTTTAATCGCTCGAATTAAATTAAGAATTACGCGCGTCCGTGTAAATGGCAAAAAATTCGAAAACAATCACTTCACCGCGAAGATAGCATTATAAGAATCTCCGACACAAAGTTCATTCTCGAACTTCGCCTACCGTATTCGTAGAATCGTGTACTCTTGCTCCCCGTCTACCTATTCGCGACGTAACACTCGAGTCGCGCGCGAGCGTTCACCAGCGAATCATTAATCAGGCCCGAAGATTCCCTTGGAATTAGTGTTTGGCGCTTTATCGACACGTTACATCGGGACTTTCACTTGCCGCTTCGCCGTAGGAGGAAGAGGATCGCCGTGGAGCGAGAGGGGAGAACGAGAAGGGAGGAAGAGGAGGAGGATCGTTGGCGGCAGCCGTGAGGAAGAATTTAGCGCCGCTCGTTACGTTCGTCGTCGTCGACCCTGTCGACGCCGTTCTTAACTCCTTCGCGCAAACCTCTCGCGACCACTTCGTTATCGTAGGGGCCGACACGGCCCCCGAGGGGCGGGAGAGGATGATGGAGGGGGTTGACCGAGGAGAAGGGAAGAGGCGACGGGATTCAGGCGGTGTAGTGTTACTTTCCACGATCGCATCGAGTGTCGTGCTACGGGCGCGTTCCCGCGAGTACCCGTGAGCCAGTGGAGAAACTGAGGAGAAGAGTAAAAGGAACGTTTAGGAGGGCGCGAGTCCACTGAAATGGACGGAAAAGGGACCAGAGAGATGAAACGAAAGCGCGCGCGCGCCTTTAGAGTGAATCCTTTGAAATGTTGATTTCACGAAAAGCTGGATTTCTCTCGACGCGGTAATTAACTCCGTGCGATTATCCGCGAAGGATTCGAGAGGACGACGCCGGGACGCGCGAGTAACTTTCCCTTTTCACGCGTAAACCCGTTATCGTCGGTACGAAACGTCGTTGCGTGTGACGTTGCCCCGTTTCCCCGAGGAAGGGAAAAATTCGAGATCGGCGGCGCCGGGTACAAGTAGGGGTGACGAGGAACGGAGAGTGGAGGAAGAGGGAAATGAGGGAAGGTGAAGAAAGGAGAAAGAGAGAGGTTGAAGCGAAACACGACTCTCAGCGTCCTAACCTCCAACCTCGCCTTCCTATCGGGACTTTATCCCGTTCGCGACGACTCGTTTGTTTTCCTCGCACGCTAGCCAGACACTTTACACGCCGGATTGGCAACTCCAGTCTCCCGGAGAACGCGGGAGGAGGACGGGGGTAGAAGCGTAAGGGGCGAAGCAGAGAAGGAAGTAGAAGGAGAAATACCGATTCCCCCGTAATAAAGCACGATCGGTGTTCAAGCGACTGTCCCGGTCTCTCGTTCCCTTCGTTCTTCTCGCCCTTTCCAATCGTATCGGAGTGCCGGAAGGTGAAGCGAAGAGAATCGGTAGATAGTTTACGCAAGGCGAGAAGCTAGGAGAAAGAGTGCGGAGAGCAAAGATAAACTACATAATTGAAACTAGTATCATTTTTACTGCTAAATTTGTCACCTGTTCAAGAAGACTGCGCACGTTAGCATCGAGCTCTCGAGAAAGCACGAGGGCACGGTACACCAACGTGCCCAGCTCTGATCGATTCACCTCGCCCGATCCGCCAGTGTCCGTACGCGATCCTTTCCTCATTCACGTTCCAATCCACCTCCTCCCACTCGTATTCCCTCCTCGTCATTCTCGGGGAGCGCGCGAACCCAACGCTCGGCCGCATCCCATGCAAATGAACGACGCGCATTTCTTTCAGCCGCTTTTGGTACGACAAAGGAAAGTATTGAGGGATTTTTCACTGGTACCCCGACCCGACGTGACGTCAATAACGGGGAACACGCCCGAGAAAGAGGGAAAGGAGTTCAAATGGATCTGGGTTGGCTTCAGATCGAGACTGGTTCAGGTGTGGATTGGGCTAGATTAGGAGAATTTACAGAAGTCGGCCGAGGAAACGAGACCCGAAGAGAAACCGTAAATTGAGCGAGAACTAGTGCACGTTTCGTGTACCCAGGGAGAGGTCTATATCGAGATCGGTGTAAACTGTGGATTAGGAAAATCGAGAATTTCCCTTTTTTCCAGCCGATCGAACTAGTGCTGAGATTAGAACCTGGAGTTAGATCGAATCCAGGCCGTTTGGAAGTTTGCGAGTTGCAATGAATCGATCGGGACGTCGTCGAGTGGGGGAAAGCAACGGCACGAGACACGCCGATTGCTTAGATGCTTTCATCGCGTTTAAAGCACTGTTAGCGGCAAACGAAAGCGAAACCTGGACGGGTCGACGAAGCGCGACTATCCCCTTTTCCTTCGGCATGGTTTCGCGCACTGCGCCGACGCGAATCGGCGATGCTAATTGCGTCACAGGCGAGCGAGGAAAAGCCGCCTAACCCGGCGAGCGTGGTTACCACCAATTATATCGGCTTTCCCAGAGAGAAACCATTCGGCCCCAGGCGGGGCTTTACGGAGAAGTGCTTGTCGCTGCCCTTTCGATTTTGCGTTCGACTTTACTAATCGGCAGGTAAAAGACGGGGCGGAGGAACCTTTACGAGGATTCACTATCTCTTTCGAGTCCTCCTTTTCCCTCTCCTCTCCTCTCCTCCGTCGACCTCTTCCAGCCATCTCTTTTTCCTTTCACGACGTGTTCCTCGCATTTACGTGTCTCTCGCGAGAGAAGCACAAGGAGGTGAGAAGGATTCGATAGAAAACAGCAAAGGGTTATGCAAGGGTTAAACGCGAGGTGCCTAGTTACCGTCAGTTTCGCGCTAAGACGACATTTACGATATTAATTTGCGAGTTCTCCGTCTCGTTTCTCCTTACTCTTTTCGTTCCTCTCCACTTGATTCTCTCCACCTTCCCGCGCTCTCTCCCTCTTTCTCTCTCTCTCTTTTTCACTGACTGGAACACTTCGCCTCCCGCTCCATCTCTCCTGCACTTAGTCTCCCTTTATTTCCCTCTTACCCTGGCGGCATAGGAACGTAATAAATTCCGATGACAGATTAATTAAACGTTCGCGCGTGCGCCCGTGAGAGAGAAGAATAGAGGGAGAAGGATCGGGACGAGAAATTTCGCGTTGCGTTATCGCGAGAGTTTCGCGCTGTGTACGACACAACGACGCGTCGCGAATGCAAGGATTTCTTCTCGCCGAATGTACGAGAGTGGAAAGGAGAAGAGAGAGAGAGGAAATCTCGAGATGGCAAATCGAGCGGCTAATGACGACTTCGGTGCGCTTTACTTGGACGATTAATTAATCCCCTCGTAATAATATTATTCAACGCCGAGTGGGCTCTCTCGTGTTTTCCATGGGGGCTCTCGAGAGGGAACTCGAGAGCAACGATCTCGAGATCTCTCACTTTCGAGATAGAAGAGAAAGGAAGAGAGACGGAATGAGAGAGATGTTGGCAGTTCGGCAAGCGTAAAGCGCAACAACATTCAAGAGTGTCAGAAGTGAAACGCACTTTGCTAATCGCGAGAGAACGAGGCTTGAGTCGAGATCAGTTGGGTGTTCTTGCGATCCCCGCCTCCAGATAGTTCCCATTCTAAGCCAATCGTACTTTTCTATTCGAGATTTGCTTTGGGCAACGAAATTATTCTCAGGTGATTCGACGTGCAGGTGCGAGAAGGCGTTTCGAGCTTCGCAGCGTGGAATCAGAAAGTCCACTATATTCCGTTATTTTGACGATCCCCTTCCGCACCCTCGCTTCACCGAAATACGTCAACTTGTCACAGTCAACGCTCACCGATGTCGCGCATAAGTTTCGCTTTGCTAAATCTTATTTCACATTAGACGCTCGAGGACCTCTTATAAAACCATTGAATCCATCACCCTCCCGAATTCGTGCTTGCCACATCTATTTATTCATTAAATTTACCGTCACAAACAAATTCATAAAACATCTCCCTACCCAATCATCATGAAATCTCTTGGACTCGAATACGTCATCGTAGACGTACTACGATCAAATTCACACGTCTGCACGCCCTCCCTTTCCCCTCAAAAGGAAAGAATCCGTGATCCGACGAAACGTACTTAAAGCCAAATCCTACCTTGAGAAAGCAGTGTTCGACGGGCATATCCTCGGGCACGGTGGCATTGTAGAGGGGCTTCTCAAAGATGGGCTCGTTGTCGTTGAGATCGTACACTGTCACACGCACCGTTGCACTACTGCTGAGCGGCGGACGGCCCGAGTCCGTCGCCACCACTACGAGTATCGGCGCGGGATCGGCCTCGCAGTCCACGTGCGTGACGGTCGTGACGAGACCCGAGCTCTCGTCTATCGCGAACCACGTGCTGTTCTGTAAGGAGTACCTCACGGCAGAGTTCACTCCTTCGTCGAGATCGGTCGCCGACACCCTCAGCACGGAAGTGCCGGGCTCAGAGGCCTCCAGGAGATGAGCCTCGTACCTCTCCTGAGAAAATTTCGGCGCATTGTCGTTCACATCTGTCACTAACAACCTGAAGGTCCTAGTGGCCCTGAGTGGCGGGGTACCAGCGTCGGTAGCCTCGACGGAAAGGTCGTACACTGGTTTCTCTTCACGATCCAAAGGTCTCTCAACCACGACCAGATAGATGATATTGTCCCTGGTCGCCAGACCGAAGTGTCCCTCGCCACCGGTGAGGGTAACTGTAGCGTTGGAGTATTCCGTGCGAGAGTCCGGATCGCTGACGGATATTCTGGCGACGAATTCGCCTGGTTGGGCGCTCTCGCTAATCTTGGGCGTAGCGTCGTCCGAGAGGAAGATGACGGTGATCGCGGGCTGATTGTCATTGACGTCCGTGACGCAAACCGAGAGGAAGGCGCTAGCCTCGAGCGGTTGGGCCCCGCGATCCCTGGCCACTATGACCAACTCGTGTCTCTCTTTGGACTCGAAGTCCAGGGCCTTGTTGACGTAGACCATGCCGGTCTCGGAATCGATGCGGAACATCTCCTCGCGATCGGACTGCCTACGATTGATGGAGTATTCGATCCTACCGTTCTCACCGGCGTCGGCGTCCGTCGCGTTCACCATGAGCACCGGCGTACCGACGGTCGCGTTCTCCGGGACGCTGGTTACGTAGGGGGTCTGATTGAAGATCGGCGGATTGTCGTTGACGTCCTGCACGGTCACGTTCACGTGGAGACGAGATCTGAGGGGCGGCGTGCCGCCGTCCAAGGCTTCGATCACCAGGTGGTAACGAGAGCGGGCCTCGCGATCCAAGGAGCCCGAGTTCTGAAGATCGAGATATAGGACGCCGTCGCGACCGCGATGCTGCGAGAGTCGAAAGGCGTCGCCATGATTGCCCGAGATGATCTCGTAGCGTTGGGTGGAGTATTGGCCGAGGTCGGGGTCCTTCGCGGGCGGGAGAGCGCGCTTGGCATCGCGCGGCGAGTTCTCCGGAAACTCGACGTCCACGTGCTCCACCGGAAAGGTGGGTGCGTTGTCGTTCTCGTCGAGAACGTTCACGACTACTCGCACGTTCTGAGGTAAGGCCACTAGGGTGTAGGACGGCCTCGTTTCTCGATCTAGAGGTCCCTTCGTCCTGATCTCCCCCGTTGCCTGCTCGACGATGAGATCGGCGTCGATCGCGGATCCGGGCACCGAGACTATCAGGTAGGGTGGACTGTCCACGTCGATGAAGCCCACCCTGGTGCCCGGGCGCGCGTTCTCCGATACTTCCAAGTGTTTTACGTGCTCCGACCACGTGCCCGGGGCGAGGCTCGCTCCCAGGACGAGGAACAGTAGCAGGTGCCGCACCGGCCGCATCCTGGGGCTTCCACCACCACCTCCGCGGCCGTCTCCTCCTCTTTCTCCTGTTATTATCTCGACCTTTCCATCCCCGGACGGTGGCCGATGGCTAGGGAGGACGAGGTGCGTGGATCGGTGGAATTTCGACGTGGTTCCTCGTGGCCACCGGCGAGCGAAACAATCCGCTCCGCCAATTCCTATTCTTTCCTCTTCCGCTACCAATCCTCTCCTTCCTCGTCGCTCGTCTCTCACCCTCGTAAGACGCAAAGTAACAATCCAACGTAATATCCGCGACTCAATATCACAATCATCCACCAGCACCCTCGTTATCACCTAGTTATCACTATCACAAGCAACACCAATACATATAATCACAATCACGTTCTTCCTTCCTTCTCCTCTTCTTCCTGCTTCGACTTCTCTTCTTGAGTAAATCCACCTTACGAGCAACCCGCTCGGTCTTCAGGATTCTCTTCCTCTCCTGCCTGCGATCCTTCGACACGTCCAGGAAGGGACATTCCAACGTCCTGTGGTTTCCTCGTGTCTACGCTCGCCTCGGTCCGCTTCGGCTCCTCCTCTTCTTCGAGTTTCTTCTCCTTACTTCTGATTGCCTTATCTGCGCGGACGAGCGTCCACCTCCGCGTTCTTCTCTCTCCTGCCGTTTCTCCCTCTATCTTCTCGTCGACCTCGCTATCCCCGGATTATGTCCTGGGCGCGATAGCGAGCGCACCACGATGATAACCGGCCCCGACGATCGGCAGCAGCCCGGTATGAGACCGGTCCAAGGGCGTATCAGCGCGATTTCGCCCCGGCGCGTGACATCTCGCGCGTTCCGCTCTTACACACGCGGCAACCGCACTTCTCCCGCCCGTGGAACCGACGACGCGCGCTACTCGCTCGCTCCCTTCTTCCGGAACGACGACGCGGCGACGGCAGTCGCAGTCGATCGTGAGGATCGATTTTCAGCGGCGGACCGTCGTCGATTCGCTCCACGCTACTGTCATCTTCCACTCGCGCGCCACGATAAGGCGTGACGATGCGGTGCGAGAGAGTCACCGTCCTTCGAATCGTCGATCGATCTTCCAAAGGCAACGACCAGCGTGCTCTCAGCCGAACGAAGTGCGCACTTTAGCTTTGCGGATCAACGATTCTCTAGGTTTTCCAGCTTGCGCTTCCGTCGCTGTCCCTCCTCTTCCTTTCTCCACGCACTCGCGGTACGATGATCACGAAACACACTCGTACGTCGCGTAGATCACGATCGGTAACGCAGCGTAAGAGCACAACTCGCGCGCGCGGCCGGGCCTCTCGCGATTCGCGCGCTAATCGTCGAATTTACTCGCGAAACTTTTCGCCGGGTCGCGGCGTCGTTCCGGATTCCCGGTAGAACCCGTACACTCCGTTTTTCTTTCTCTCCCCCTCTTCCTTCCGCTACCTGTCTCGATATCTCTCCACGAGCTACCTTCACTTTCGGTCTCGATCGGTCTCACTCGCTGGTATCCTTTCTTTCCACTCCTAATCGAGCGCACGCGTAGAAGTAGCTCGTTGGAAGCACGGGCGCGTGCTTCAGCAGCGGCTGGTATCATCGGGGATCATCGCTAGATTTGCATCTCCCTGTTAGCCTAGTCGTCATCGTCGTCGTGGTCTCGGCCGCTGATGATAGCCTGGATACTCCGAGATCTCTTTCTCCCTTTCCCCTCTTCTCGCTGTCGCTCCCTCTCTCTCTCTCGTTCCCGCAAGCTGCCCGTGGAACCGATCGACACCGGCGGCGCGCGTGCGTGCGTGTGTGGATATGCACCGTTATGTTTATTATCGAGGGACACCGAGCGCGGAGAGCGCTGGATGATAGTGTCGGCGGGCACTCCTGGTCGGATCGATCCACGGATATCCCCCTTCGCTCGTTCCTCTTTTGGCGATCTTTCTCCTCGCCTCCTCTTCCAGCCTCTTCTCGTTCGATCGATTCCTCACTCGGTAGCAGTAAACACACGCGCGTACATTCCCACCCGACGCATGCCACCGTAGTTGCGGCAAGGTAAACTGCTAAATCCTCCAGTCTACCGCGTATCTCTAAAGCGTTCCTCACGAGAGCTCGGAACGAAGGAGGCTGCGTCGACGGGAGTACTCTGCCGATGATTTCACCGTGTTAGTCGTAAACAACTACTGCGATCGGGGGTCACTCCACGGGAGAGACGTCGCGACGGCTTTTGCGAGCGGTGAACAGAGATGAGATTTAACGGAGGGCACCACCGAGACGAGCGGCGGCGGCAGCAGCAGCAGCTCAGCCTGAGCAGCAGCAGCACGAGGTGTCGCGTTCTTGGGCCCAGCGTCCGTTCCGCGCGGCTTCGAGGTTAGGCATGCACTGACATGGCGGCACCTGCAAGGCCTACCCTTCCCCTGACTCGGTGGAGTCGCCTGGCACGGTCAGGGGGACCCGGCTGGATCCGACTGGCGGCCATCTTGGAGAGGGGAGCGGTAGTACCGGGCCCCGATGCGGGGCCCCGGCATTCAGCGCGCCGAGCGGCAGCGAGCAGCTAGACTATACCAAACTCTTGCCTGCCTGCTTGCTTGCTTGCCTGCTTGCCTGCCTGCTTGCCTGCCTGCCTGCCTGCCTGCTTGCTCGCTCGTCTGTATGCCTGCCTTGCTTGCCTGCCGACTTTAGCTGTAGACATCAGGGTGTGAGTAGATGCCTAGGTGTGCGAGTGGATATACGTGCCTGCCGCTTGCTTCCAGCCCCTCTCTTCACCGATCCTCTCGCTCTGCCAGCTTTTGCTCTCCTTCCACCGTCGCGGGCCCCTCTCCTTTCTCATCTTTTGATCCTCTCACTCTCGTCCTTCTTCGTTTTCGCCCTCTCACTTCTTCTCTCTCGAGTCCCTTCTCTTTCTCTCTTTAGTGCTCAGGCAAGCGGTGTATCCACCTTTCTCTCTCGCGCTCGTTCCCTCTTACGTTGCCTCGTTTATTCCTTTCGTCCTTTTCTCTTCCCTTTCTTTCTCGCCTTGGCGTCGTCCCCCTCCTCCAACTCGCCGCCGTCTTACTACCTACCTGAGCGCCCGGTATGCGAGGAACTGACTTACCGTCGGCGCTCATTCCGCGCCAGGCCCTACGAGCCTCCTGTACGCCCGTGCCAAAGGTCCTGGAATTTCGTGACGTGACGGAGGAAAGCGGCTGAGAGAAACGCCGCGACCACGCCGATGGGAGCACAATCCGATGTACTTTTGCATGGGCTTCCTTCTTCTGTAGGGTATCGTTTCGGACGTCGAAAAAATCTCGATGGGCAATTGGCCGTGCGAAGATAGGAGATTGGTGGCTTACGAGAGAGAAACGCTATAAAGGGGTGCCGTTTCGATTGAACATGTCGAAACGTGTAAACGACGAGTATCGCTTATTAACGACTCTAGGTGCTTTCCCAATCTGCCGAGGATCACTGCTTAACTCGCTCGATTCAACGAATCTATATTTTCATCATCGGTCATCTCATATTAGTCGCATAACTTCGCGCATTCTCGAGACAGAAATTTCGCCCCATTGTTTTTATGTGCAGCTGGACAGTCACGCCGTCTTGTCGCCCCTCGCGTCGGCGCTAAGTCGTCATCGATGATCAAGACAGATCACCGTCAATCTGGTGGTATGCGAAATCACTTTGAAACGAAAGGAAGATCCATCGGTACCGTCGGCTCGCGCGACTCGTTCGGAGGGTCGAGGACCGTCCGTATCCTCTCTCATTTCGTCCTTCTCTCTCCTCTCTACCTTTCTCCACGCTTACTTCCATCCACCTTCTCCCGCCCTTTTTCCTTCTTCTACCTACCTCACCTACCTACCTGACTCTCTACGAGTAGGTAGATAAATCCGCCGCCTACTACTACTCGGCACGGACAATGAGACCGGGACAGTGCATCATCTCGCAGTATTGTTTGGCCAAGAAGCGTCAGGACACGCGCGAGCGAGCGGCCTCGATCTTTCGCAGGTGCTGGAAGCAGGAAAGGAGGCAGCGAGAGAGAGAGAGAAATTAAAAAAAGAAGCAGAGAGGGAGAGAAGAGAGAAATAGCTTCCCGGAAATTAATTCGCAGGGGCACGGAAGTCGGAGCGGATAATTGGGAGTGGAGTAAGCTCGTGCGTGTCACTGGTCGATCGCGTACGACATTTTTCACGCGATCTTACGACTGCGGCACGATAAAGCGGTGAAGGGTGAAGGAGGAGAACGAAGGAAGGAGAAGAGGATGAGAGGGGGAGGTAGAAGGATATCGAGAAATTTCGATCGGATATGGAGGGCCCCGGACGAGTTTCGCTCGGGGATAATTAGCGATCAAGAGTGCGGTTAATGAAGTAAGTCTCGAAATTGGTCGTGGATTATAATTAAGCGTAGTTTGGGGTACAGCCAAGATTGGCCCCTCGGTACAAAACGTTTAAAGGGGGCAGCTTCCTTCGAGGTTATCGATAATTGGTTTTCGGGTAGTTCTAGATGCACGATCGATACTCCTTAGATCGAAGGTTGAATTGATTCACGTTAACTTCGCGCCTTCGATATTTTCATACAATTCCGATATCGAGATAGAATTTCTTCTCCACCCTAAAGCTTTAGGTCTCTTCGACGCAACTGACAAAATACATAGGGAATCCGAGTAACTTGTAGCGAAGGGACGTGCGACACCCGCGAGAAAGAAGTACTTACGAGGATGGAATCGCGGATGTTGGAATCGACGCATGGTCGAGAGTGTCGCAAAAACGCGTGGATCGGTCCGTTTCCTTGACGCGATAAAGGACACGCAATGAGGAGAATCTTGCGAAACGTTTACGTGCTCCGCAGAAGTCCATAACGAGGAGCAGAGCTCGCGATAATGATTCGCTCGCGGAACTTCGCTTGATTCACTCGGCAGAGGGAACCGCTATCCAGGGTGGCGGGTCGACTTCTCTGAAAGAGCAAGGTAAATTACAATGGCACATGAATCGTCGAAACCCTTACTTCGCCGACGCGCTCGATAATTTTCAGTTCGCACAATGTATCCGGAGATGGGCAAAAAATATATGGCTCCGCTCATGAGGCTGCAACGGTAATTGGGCACTCATCAGTCGCGCGGTCGGTCGCCGCGGGTCCCGGCGGATTTATTTTTAATAGAAATGCACGCGCAATATCTTACTTCGTTTGAAAATTAACGCACAGATTTGAGCAGATACGCGAACTCGTCATTTCTGCAATAGAACGCGAATTACTTCCCGCAATAACTTTGAAAATTTACGACCCTCGCTCAGCTGCTTCCGCCGTTTTTACTCCCAGCCTTTCCTTAGAAGTTTTTTCCTCCTTCCTTAATATCTCTTCGCCGTTTTACCCTGGCGATTCTTCTCGTGGACTTGCCATCGTCACCGACCCATCTCATCCCCATCTTCAGCCGCGTCCTCGGACCACGGGACCACGACCCGAAGATTTCCTCGAAATCTTTCCACCGGCGCACCCCAATTTCGGCGCGACGCGGTGGCACACAGTCGCTAGGGGAAAATTACAGAGTTGAAGAGGGACGCGTGGGACGAGGGTCCAGGGGTTGCGCGGAAGAGAACAGGGAAGGAGGAAACGAAGTTGGCGAATGAGAAGAACGAGGGAACTTGTGAGAGGACCGACGATGGTGGCGAAGGTGGTGAAAGAGGACGCACGGTGGTAAAGGCGCACGGCGCGCGATAATCTGAGGCCGAAGAATGGAAAGGGCCCTCCGACCGGGAGAGAAGCTGTGCTCTCGTCATTAAGCGAAATGATTGCTGGTCGCGCGGGGACCACCTACACAACGGAGAAAGAGAGACGGAGAAAAAAGCAGGAGGATGTCCAAGGACGGTACAGGACCGGGGAAGACCGTCGTTGATCCTCGGAAATCGACGGCTTTCCTGAAACTCGCGGTTTCGACGATTGGCTTCCGGCTGGCCCTATCATCGAGCCCTCGAGCATTCCTCCTCCTCCTCCTCCTCCTCTTCCTCTTCTACCACCGCGTCCTTCTCACTTCCACCTCCTCACCCCACCTTTTCGGCTCCTTCTCGACTTCTCCTCACTTCTTCCCCTTTCTCGTTCTCCTCGTTCTCTCTTCGCTTTGCCTCGCCTTTCGCGGAACAATGGGAAAAGGATTGCCTCGTAGCGGTAAAAAAATGGACGTTACGACCGCGAGGGTGGCGAGGAAGAGAAGGTGGAGGGGAAGATGGGCAAAGCGAAGGAAGGAGAGAGTGAGCGAGGGAGCGAGCGCGAATGCCTTCCTCTCCCAAGTACGCCCGTTCAGACTCTTCGCGGCGCACACTCGCTCCATCGCACCCTCCTCCTACCTACACAGAAGGCGCTGCTGCTCCTCCGCAGCTTTTACCGTCGCTGCCGGACCCGGGAGGAGTGTGATCGAGTTACGAGTTTCGAATGTCCGTAGTAGTCGTGACTGCCTCTAGAGTTTCGCTACCTCTCCGATGCTCGCTCGAATTTCGTAAAAATGTCGTTTCGTATCGCGCCGCGAGAGCAGGAGAAGAAGCCGCGGGAGAGACCGGGAGAAAGAGGGAAGGGAGGGGAGAGGAAGGAATCGATGGGAGGGTGCCACGCGGAATGATCGTAATTTAATTTCGCGCGTCCCCGCTGGGTCTTTCACTCGACCGACTTGATTTCTGGCCCGCCAGTCATGGGATTATCGCGTCCTCTTTGTGCCACGGCCGCGAACCTTTCCAGCAACGCGTGCGATGTTTCCGCGCCTTTTTCCAAGACTGTTCGTCTACCAGCGAGCCTTTCGCGATGGTACCCCGCAGGTATCGCGCGCCCGCGAGACGCTGGCATCGCGATAGAAGTTGTGCCGATCGATTGCGCAATCGTAAAGATACCATCGATGTAGGTAAGATCAGCGGATGACGTCATCGCGCGGTGAAACGCGGCGTTGCGAACTTACACCGTCGACCCCGCATCGTAATTTCCTCTTCAGACAAAAGTTCTAACTTTAAATACAGGAACAGTGAAAATTCCACTTCGGATAGGCATTTTTTTATTTCGGTGACGTCTACGTTTGCAGAAACGAAAGGAAAGGACGAGTGGAGGAAGTGCTTGTCGCGCCGTGAGCCGCAGGAAGGACAGGGACAAAGTGGCACGCGAAGAATGAACGAGAAGCGAGAGGGAGAGCCCGAGAGGGAGGATATTTGTCGAAGTCGCGCTGTGACGAAAATGTCGACGACGCGACGGGTACGTGGATTGCGGTGACGGTGGTGGGGTGCCGAAAATTGAGTACTGGTGGGGGTGATGGAGACCAGCCGCATAATGACAGGGTACCCCGCGCCAAGGCTCCGCTAACGAACCGGCCCACGGGACCGTCCGAAAGGGTCCGGGGTTAGGAGACGACACTGTATTATTTTACCATTTCGAGGGACGGGGGCATCATCAGAAATCATCGCCGAATCCATATAATCAGTAGATAGTTACGTGCGGCCATGATTTTAAGAGCGGAAGGGGGAGCGAGGAGACGAATGGGAGGTCGGAGGGCGGAGGACGAGAGGGATGTGGAGGGGTGGCAGGGAAAGACTAATAAGACGGGACGGTGGTGGTAGATGCTCTGACGTTTCACGTCCTCCTCGTCCTCGTCCTTCCGCGTGTCCTCTCTCGCGAGAGAGGAAGTTCTTTCGTCTTTCTCTCCTTTTCGGTTCCTCGATACGAACTTATAGAACTCATTGCGGCCCCACTAATGACACGCTCACGATAAAAACGGACCTTCCTTCCTGCCCTTTCTTTTTCTGCGTCTCTTTATCCTTTTCTCTCTCCTTCTCTCTCACCCCCTCTCTCTCTCTTTTTCTCTGACCCTCAAAAGTCACAAGTACATCCCCACAACCGCCGCGTTTTGCCGTCTCTCTCTGTGAAGATGGAGGAGGCGGAGGAAGTGAGGTCCTTAAAGTGATGAGGTCACGAATCCTCGAGTACGATTTCGGAGCACTGGTCCCAGGTAGAGTAGGTGGGCAGAGTAGATGGGAAATTGCGGACACGAGTAAAAAGGATTTTATAGCGAGGACGAATGCACGCGAGGGCCACGCAACTCGTCAATTCGTCGACACACGCGAGCTGAATTGGCTTGCCGAGAAACGGCTCGCGGTTGGCTAAAAGGTCCTTCCAAGGTGCACTCTGGAACTCTGGCTCTCCATATGCGCTCATTTTTCTTCGATTGCGCGATGCGACCAGTACTTCCAGGTTCGAAGGTTTCCTCGTACCTACAGGCGTCTTCGATACGATGAGAAATCGAGGTAAGGGGAGAGCGCGAAGGAAAAACGAGAGAGGAATGGAAAGAGTAAGAAAGGAATCTTCGTTGATAGGTCGTCAGATAAGATATCCACCGCGCGTGAAAGTTTCGGAGTCGACTCTCCTTATTTTTCCCCGCCGCATCGCGCTTGGTGGTCTCCCTGCTACCGGTACCGAAGTAATCCGAGGATCACCAGGTTCGATGCCTTTATTGGCCCATTAGTCGTTTTTATTTGTGGATAAAAATATTTGAGAGTTCGCTGTCGACGAGGCAGGGAAAAACAGGCGACTTTTGGGTAACACCGTGCATATCCAGGAATGCGTTCACGCCAACAATCAACGGAACAGCGACGGATAGCATCGTCCAATGCAACGGAACATGCACCGACGAGAGCACGTACGGTTGCAGCAACAAACTTATCGACGAACGCAAACACGAGATCATCGAGAAATGCAGGAACGAACGCATCGAGGAACGCACGAACGAGTGCACCGTGAAAGCCGATGCGATAAAGATCTAAATGAAAGTTGTCTGCCGACGTGGGGGTAAAACTGGGCTCTCACGCGCACCCGCGTACCTGCCGGAGGGGGCCCACTTTGCGTAGGAACCGACCGGTTCGGCGGAAACCATCGTGAAAAATCATATTTCCCGCGCTATGGTTTATCCGACTCGGGAATATATTTACAGCGATTCCTACGCGAGCAACGAAACGTTACGGGCCATGCTCGCGGGTGTTCCACGCAGGATCTACTTATCTTCGAGCGAGAAAGATACGCGCCGATCGTGTTCGCACCGGTTGAGTTAGCTGAGTTTAATTGGGGCAACTTTCACTGCAATTTGTATAGCCCGACCACGCCGTCCAAATATTGCGCGAGAAAGGATAATTCGAAGATCGCAGATAACAAGAGTGTTATCTGATTTAAGGCCGCCTGGTGGGAATTAAGCGAGTGACGAATTCTTTCGGTTCGGCCAATTTTCCACCGTGCGGAGTAAGTCTTTTGCGACTGTCCGGGTAGTCGCTGCCGCTTCCTTCTCGTGTTCTTTTTCTCTATTTCATTAATTCTCTCTGTTACGCTCCCCCCTCCTCCCCTCCCTCCGCTATAAAATTTCTCATTACCCCCTGCCCTCTATCCCATGAATCCTGCGATGGGCCTGTCCTGACGCCCATGGCTTGGCTTCCGTCGTTTGTCCTCCCATCATTCGTTCAGTCCCCCGCATTCCATCTTATGGAAGAGTCAAGCGTAAAGTTAAGTCACATTCGAGTGCGAAGAAGGTAAAGATTTTCCAGATACGAACGATGAGTCCTCCCTCCACGAAAGTTTCATCGAAGACTGGAATCTCGACGAATAATCGGTATCGACATCGCGACACGCGTTATCTCGATAATTAGGGGCTTTCTACGGGTACTCTTGGTATCGATACCAAAGGACTCACGAACTGGTTCTGGAATCTCGTGGTCCGTGTCAACGGCTCGGCTTAGAGATAACGTATTGACGGGACGAGAGTGGGAACGCGCCCCATCGCTCTCGAAACTTTCCTTCGATTTATATCGACCCTATGCCGTGCCCTCGACCGTCAAGAAATTTCGGAGCCGGTTTAATTTTTCGGTTGTTCGTTTCGGTTGTTCCTATCAGCATTCTATAGCCATGAATACGAATTTTGAGAAACGCCACACGTAGATTAGTGATTTTCCCATTTTCAACAGTTTTCTGTACATCATTCGTTTCTCTCACAACCATACCATAAATAATTTCCAATAAATTTTGTATTTCATTCTACATCTTTCTCCAAACACCCTCAGCTTCCACGTATTCCACTCCCTGGAACATCCAAATAACGTTTATCAATCCCTCGTTTTTCGACGTACACCAAACTTAATCGGCACGTGCTCAAGAGAAGCTGAATAACGCGGCAAAAATGTTGAGTGCGCGATACATTCTATAGGAGACTGCTCTGTGCGCAAAATTTATGAAATTACGACGCCTTGAAATGGTCCATGAATCGTCGACAACGCTCTGCTGGTGTAGCCCCCGCCATGCGGCCGCCTTCATCTTCGTTCACCCCTCAAATTTCCTTCCCTCCTCCCTGATTTTCACCCTAAAAGACGACCGCTCGGGAAATAGCGTACTAGGGGCGTAGATACAATGCGCGGTAATTGAGTAGCAAGCAGAAGATGAAAGCAGAGAACGACGAGGACGTTCGGAGTAATCCACGTGAGACGCGACGAGAATCGGTAAGGTAGTAGGATGAAGTTGAGGAAGAGATAGAGGAAGAGAGGAGATAAGCGTGGAGAAGAGGATGAGACTTGGCCCGGACGAACCGGAGGGGCGAGGGTATTAAGGACACGGCCCGAAGAGTCCCGATCGATTTCCAGAGTTCCAGAATGTCGGGTGAACGCCTACGGTCGACCTCGTGATCCCGTTTTCCACTCGGTGCACGGGCAGAAGTAAGACGTGGAGAAGCCGAGTGCGCGTGTGCGGAGACTTGCGTTGCATCGCGACGATATGCGCAAGTACGGTGGAGCACACTCAGGCGCGCGTGTATTCGCGAAACGAGTCGATAGGTTTCTCCGAGGCGTCTATCTGCGATCTGTATACGATCCCTCCTTCCTTCTCACATTCTCTCTCTCTTTCTCCTCTCGATCAACGTCTCCTCACCGCTCGAATCAGCTTCGGTGTGTATGTATATCGATTGGTACCGCACACAATGGCCCACCTCCTCTTCGGTTACCGCGAAGCAATATCATTTCTCAGCTCCCATCCACTCCGCTGCCGATCGATTATTTCCAATCCGAGTAATAATAATATGTGAATGTAATTGCCCCGCCGTTTAGATTAGCTATTAATTTCTTCCGCCGGTGTATTTCATAAGATAGGTGTCATTTATGGCCTCGGCCCTCTCTCTCTTTCTCTCTCTCTCTCTCCCTCTCTTTCTCTCTCTCGCAGGAGGAACTCACGGGAACGAGAGAGGGAACAACTTGATATTGCCTCTGGGCGAGAATGGTCAAGAGATTTTACACCACTCCCCCCCTTCCTTCTATTTCTCTCTCTCTCTTTCTCTCTCTGGTGGCTCTTCGTGAAGTTATTGTGTGTACGATCGCGCTTCATCGAAGCTTTTCTAAGTTATGGGTCAGCGCCCTGTTCCTGGGATTGCAGATATCTCTTTACGCCGTGAAGAATGCGGATCGAAATCGCGCGAATCATTTTGAAGGATTCACCCGACGGTTAGCGATACAGGTCGTTTGTCTTTCCTTTCCATTGGTTGCGATTACTCCCGCGGTTAATCATTGTGAGTTTATTTACGTGCGATCTGGACCGTGGCGACGAGAGGTAATCAAAAGAAGGATATTCAGATATCGTGCGAGATTATTGTGGTCCCCAAACAATCGAATATCAATTGTCGCTTTTTAGAAGTGTTAATGGACAATCGATATTATTCGGAAAGAATGCACTACGAAAAATAATATTGTGAATTTATAATCTTGCAGAAAGCTTTCAATCAGTTTTATGCGTCCCGCGAATGTGGACTTGCTGTATAGGTTACGTACCGCCATCTGTTGCATCTATTATGCACTAGTGCAAGTAACTACAGATCCTACAAGAAACTCCCACGCCTGTATATTTTTCTTTATTGCGAAAATTGGGCTTTTCGGACCCCATTACCACGGCATGCAGTACGTAGTGTTCGGCGCGAGCAATAGAAAGATTGTTATTATTACGTGTATAGAACCTCATTGAAAAGTCACCCTTACGCATCGCATATCCCACATCATCTTGAAGAACATATCAGGGCAAACAGCTCATTATTAGTGATTGTGCGAAATTGCATCTACAAATTATTTATGTTATATGAATTTCTATATATATTGTGGAAATTCAAAGGTAAATAAACATAGCCAAAAAAGAAGTATTCGGAGATAGTATTTAAGGACTCACCAATGTAAACATATATCCACACATCCTGAATGTGATCCCATAATTCGCAACTGGAAAATATAACTTTCCGAAACTTGCGTTTTTCCGATTTGTCTCATCGTTGAATCAGGCACTCTTTCGCAAATCAAGGATACAAATAAAGATCAGCTATCACCAAACATGATTATTCGGATTTAAGTGAAAAATGTTCCCCACAAATCTGAAATTACTACCCACGAGTGCCCTGTGACGCATTAATGTCGTTACTGCGTTACCGACACTTCAGGAAAGGTCCTGCGAAATGTGCGAAACAGAGTCGATGCTGCCATCTATCGTATGCAATAATTTTTCATACATTTTTCACATATATGTAATACTACTATATCGCTAATGGGACTGAAGAGGCGATGTAAACACCACGGTGCAGACATATATATCAACCTCTCACTCTCACCGTAGTTATCCGTAGTTATCTATCCTCTCACTCCGTACTTTGGCGCAACTGCGCATGCGTGCAGCTGCTAACCAGAGGGAGACAACTCTTATGTAGGAATTTGGACCCGTAATAGTACTCTTTTTACTGGGAATGATTATAGATGGCAGCACGTAGCCGAGTTCACAGATGGCGATTGCCATAAATGTCACGTCACACAGACAAAAGTGCTGTGGCATAGCATAACTATAAGCAGTTAAATAGACAGTGCAACGAATACAGGCACTAAATTCGCATAAACATTGTGATACAGTGCATTTCTATATATATTTCCATTTCTATTTCTATTTATATTTTTTATATTTTATATTTATATTTTCATACATATTTCTGTTTCGATTTATATTTTATGTTTATATACAGGGTGTTTGACATAAGATGGATAACCCGAAAGTTGGTGATAGATGGGGTAAAACCGAGAAGAAAAGTCGTGTACCATAATGCAAAATTCGCAATAGTTATCGAGATATTAATAAAAACGCGTGAGCCAATGAGCGGAGCCGGTGAACGGCGATCGACAAGAGGCGCGCGGTGAGAGGCAAGCGCGATAGACAAGAGGCGCGCGGCGACGGGCAAGAGCGATGGACAGGTGGGGCAAGTGCGATGAACAAGAGGCGCGCTTTTCCCTCGCCGCGCGCCTCTTGTCTATCGCGCTTGCCTCTCACCGCGCGCCTCTTGTCGATCGCCGTTCACCGGCTCCGCTCATTGGCTCACGCGTTTTTATTAATATCTCGATAACTATTGCGAATTTTGCATTATGGTACACGACTTTTCTTCTCGGTTTTACCCCATCTATCACCAACTTTCGGGTTATCCATCTTATGTCAAACACCCTGTATACACATAAAATTAGGTCCGCAAATTATATACGAAAGTTTGCAATCCCTGGAGGAGACATTTTAAAGGGGGGATAATTATCGGACTTCCCGATAATTGTAAAGCGGATATATTTGGCATAGATACAAAATATCCTCACGTAATATGAAATATGAAATCTATTAGACTTCTCATTTCGATGTAGATAATACAGTAAGTATAGATAGAGAAGACAGAGAATAATAAACGTACCATTAAAAAGTAGAAGTGTCAGCGTTAATTTGAAAGAAACAGTTAAGAAGCATATAATTATGTGATATAGTCAATATAAACAGTTCTCCGGTCGTTGAGTACCGAGAGCTGCCGAGAGCACTCGAGCTTACACCCGAGCGAGCCCGAACTTAACATCGGAACTGATCGCGACTAATCGGACTGGGTGTGAGTGGTGGGGGGTCACACGCGCATGCCGCGCGACAGTTAATCACTTCGCTCTCGCGCGCCGAGCGAATAGGTCGCGTGTGTGTACACCTCGGTCACTCGAGGTCGCGGACACAGTCACGTGTCATGGACCACCACGCGTGTGGATCCAGAGTGTTTTAGCGCTACATACAAACATTTCCAGTGAGTGTTTCGATACTTTCTACGCTATATTACTGCCTTCTACCAATTGAAACATTTGGTTACATTTTTTTTTCTTTTTGATTTTCAGTGTTTGTATCAAGTATGTGTGTGTGTGCCCTATCCTACCATGGGGGGATCCAGTGTTCGCGATTTCATGCGCAGGACTACATCGTTTACAGTAAGTGTTTTGATAACTTCTACGATTAATTATTATGTTTCGTTAACTTGGATTACATTTCTTTTTGTCTTCTGTTTAAAGTGTCAACCCAATTTATTACTATTGAGGGGGATCCGGGGGTTCCGGTTGGCGGGCATTCGACAACGCCATTTACAGTGAGTGTTTAAACAAGTTTGAATATCGAATATTATCGCGTTGATCTCCCATAAATTATTTATGTCAATATTTTTTTTTTTTTTTTCAGAAATGGTGCAACACTGGTGAGCCGGTTATGTATCGTACATACATATTGCATGCTATATTATGAGACTGCTACATCAAATTTTTGCATGTTCCGCTTAAAATTGATTTTTAAAACTCTTGTTTTCAATCACACAACACTTTGCATATTTTTAAATTTTATTGAACATCAAATGATGTTTTGATTGTCTTTTCAGTTTCTTAATTTTACGGTCTTTTGTTCCAGTTTCATTTCACTTTCTTTTCACAGGTCAATTATTTTTTTAAAATATCAATTCAAATTTTTCACAATTTCTGTTGGTTTCTTCATGTATTATAAGGAATGTTTCATCGTGGGACACATTAAGAATCAACACTGAAGATTAGTTAAGATTAGTTAAGATTATAGTTATAATTAAATAAGATTAGCTATTAGATTAGTTGTAATTAATTAAGATAAAAGTTAAGATTAGTTTTAAGCTTAGTTAAGTTATACGCTTGGCGCCAAGCGACACTGTAAAGATCGATGTAAAATATTGTACAGAGGTGAATCGACAGACTTTTTCTGTCTATTCTCCTTTCGGGAAGGTAGTTTCATCATCCATTTGATTTATGTTTGGACGACTTTTTCATAAAGTTGTCTAAATATATTTCACGTGGATATTCATTTCTTTGTTTGATTGAGCCTATACAAGGCTATAGAGTAGTTTACTTTTTAATCCTGCTAAGCAGGGACCACCGGGTCGGGTCTCAAAGCAGCCACCTCCGCGTGGTGAGACCTGGTAACTAAGGTTATCCTCGATACAAAATTGTATGCTTTTGCATCGAGGATCACCTCAGGCCAAGAGCTGCACGCGCTTAGCGATAGTTTCTAGTTAATAGAATCTGTGATCTTTTGGTAAAAATTTGAATTGGCATACTCACAATCAGCCTCTACTATTTAACTCGCTATCCTTTTCAAAATTAGTTCTTCATCTCTCCGTTTTGTATGGGTCGAGCCACGTTATCACTGTACATTTTCGTTGCATCGGTAAGTCAGTTCCGGGCCGCAAAATCCCGTAAGATGTTATGTCTATTTCGATTTTTATTTATATTTTTATTTACATTTTATATTTATATATATATTTCAATATATATTTCTACTCCTATTTATATTCTATGTTTATATAAACACAGTACACTGACGTATGTTTTTCTGCAGTTTTCCTACGTCCTTGTACGAATACAGCGTATAGAATTCTGCAGCCATTATAATAAATCATATTAAAATTTATAATATGTTGTCTTTTGAAAATCCATGTTAACTGATATTAATATTATTAAAGTTTGGGCTGGTAGGGTAACTTCTGCGACCTCCCTTCCCTACAACTTTTCTTTTTGTGCTGCCATCTACAATAACTCCGTGATTTACACGAACTAATATTAGTCCGCAAATTGTATACGGGAATTTACAATCACTGCCTCAAACGTGGAGGTAGACTGGAGGTGACCAAATACACAGGGATCGGGAGTCTTACAGTATTTCACAGCTACCATATACGCATATGTTCGAAAGTACTATGTTCTGTCTCACTTTCTCGGCGCCGTTCCCGCTTATAGGAAATATACGTGGCTAGCAATATAGGAGTATTACATATATGGTTTTTCATGTGCACGGCTGCACGGTATTGTACATGATGGATGTCAAAATGTACAGTAAAATTTTAATTCTCATATTCAAATTAAACTAATAACTTCTGTTAGTACGAAATACTGACAGTAACAGCAAAACGTGTTAAACTCCAATTGTCCATGACAAGTTGTGCGAATTGACTATAGCGCTCTCTATGAAAAATTGATTAGAGGTTAAAAACAACTTTATTGGAAATTTCCCATAGTGTATAAAGCGTAGAAACATACAAAGTGTGACACTTACTGGAAAAGAGATTTTATTTTCTTAAAAAGTGATTAGAAGTTTTTCAAAGATAGATACTGAATATTTGTTTTACAAAGTATATCAAGTGTTTGACTAACTTACATATCATCTTTCACAGAAAAGCAGTACTTCATCAGCGTATGCCATCAGAGTACTCAGTTTCCTGTTTTAAATGCATCTCCATTGTTAGAAAAGAATACTCATATACAGGAAATGAAGCAATGCCTCGCAGAATCTATGAGTGATTATCAATAAAGAATACTATTAAACTGTAGAAAAAAGTACTAGGATTAATGTATAGCAAATCGGTAAGTGCCATTGATGTTTGATTGTTAGTTTAGGTAGCAAATCAACAAAATAATATGCTGTTTTATACTTTCTGATATATATTGCTTTATATATAGTCAAGATATTTAATAAGAGTATATTTGGAAGTGGATGCGCGAAGTGTTCATACAATTTTAGATAATATTCATGTCTTTATGAGTATTCCGAAGAATAGATTTTGTTGGTATTACTACACGATTAACTATCAATAGGAAATGCTGTTTGTTATAAATGTATATTTGAACTTGTTTGCTCGTATTAGTTTGGTTTACGATTAAGCAAAGATCTATAACTCATCAATTTTTCTGTACTTTTCCACAGTTGTCCTAAACTATTGGCAAAACAACATGTAAATCAAATGCAACATCTGTTACTGCTCGGATACAGTTGGGATCCATGGTTATATTATTGGCAATTGTTAAAAATTGACAGAATCATGATTACAATTGACATTCATAGTGGTAATTTGCAAATACAACTTTTTGATGTGCATCAACCCTAGATTTGTTAATACTATGTATGACTTCAACGACTTTCCGCGATGGCATCTCCGTCGCATACTGTTTTATCGACTGAGCCGTAAACAGCTGAAGTCACGTCATGGCTGAACTTTTGTGGTCTGGTGATTTAACATTGTGTAGTCTTATAATTGATAACAATGCATTAAGTTTCTCAATTGTACTTCTTGAGCGTGAGACAAGAACGTCCTGGATTAATAATGGTAAGGATTTCTACTATAATTTTGACTACATTGCTATCAAGCTATATTTATAAATTATAATAGGTAGTACTCAACTGTGTTATTTTGAATATAGTTTGACCTCATACATAAATCTATACATGAAGTAACTATGCCGAATATACATAAGTACTTGATCTATTCATAATACAACCTATGTGTGCTGATGTAAGCTTTGAAAAATAACTGTGCAAATTTTGTCCGTATGGTGTTAATCAGTAAACCCTGTCCATAGGAGGCAGCTGTTGTAATGAGACAATGCAATCAAAAGGGCGTGCCAAAGCTAAGAAAAAATCGTAGAATTGAGAATAAATGGGGTGCAAACTACTATGTAGCAGTAAGCCATGCTGTATTTGAAGTACCATCTGTTCCTTACATGCCATCAGAGCCACCTCCTAGTTTAAGTGAGCACATTGCTGAATGCGAACCTCTGTACGTGTGCCAACAGTGTAAAGACTGGTAAGTAATAAATGTTATATACATATATTGTTAGCATGTTGTGTGATAATGTGACACTAATGTTATGCTCAATAATAGGTATTGTTAACGAATCCTCATATACCATATGCACAATGTCCCTGTAAATGACATTGCTGTCGAGTACTAAATTAAAACTTACATTGAATGTTGCTTGTTAAATGTTAATTTAAACTTTGTTACAGCTTCCGATTTCAAAGCAGTTTTGAAGAACACAATGCACGTCGCAGTTGGATTTTGGGATATTGGTGCCAGCATTGTTTCTTAACAATCTGCCCACATGTGCCTGCAGGATTACCTCTTTGTTCTCTGTGCTTGAAGTTGGATCGTGAGAAGCGCTCATACCTACGTACAAAGGGAGTTAGGACCAGTCACAAATTAGGTGCTATAAGAGTGTTTTATAATCAATGCCAATTTTTTGCACACTTGAAGTTACATGATTTAAATTCAGTTGACATAGGCGACCTTATGCTAATGCCATTGCCAAGTAATATAGGCAATGAGTGGTCTGAGTTCGGTAGATGCTGTGAAGCATTAATGGAATATGCATTTTCATCGAGGATTCATATTATGGATTGGCTGACAACAGAAAAAGTGGATAAGACCTGGTGGACATTAATGAGCAACAATGCAGAAATCGTAGATAATCCAGTTATAAAGATTTTAAGAAACTATCGCGGTCGGCATTATTTTCCGCTGAATACAAATTCCGCACTTTCTAACAGAATAAAATCTGAGAGTGCAATCGAAGACACACAAGCAAATGTATCGGTAAACAATACGGGAGATCTTAATAGAAACTTTACAACTTGCATTGATTCCGACCAAAACGCATTGGAAAATGAGGATAATCCTTGCACACCTACCGATATTGCCTTTGTAGATTGTGGGCCAGCACCAAAGAGTTATGCATGGGAATATCTGATTAGCGATTCTCCAAAAAAACGTAAAAAGATTTATGTTAAACCCAATCTACAGGTTGCAAGTGTATGGAAGCCTGCTAACATTAGTCAGGTCAATGTTGATAATGTGAAGTTCAAAGAAGGGATTACAAACATGTCAATTGTTCCGAAATTGCAAGGGCGACATTCGAAACGTTGGCCTTTAGATGTCCAATCGCGAAAAGATTGCAAGCATGACTTTACGAAGAATGCACGTGTTATTACGGAAAATAAACCTTCGCCTGTAATAGACGATACATTGAATAAGGTTCCCTCGGAAGATGGAAACAAGTCAAAGGTACCGTCAATGTCAGAATCTAACATTTCATCGTCAAAGAAAAAATCAAAATTCTGCACGCCAAAATGTAGTAAATTAAAGCAAACATTTCGATCGTCGACGGTCAATGCTAACTCGAAAGTTTTAACGTTTCAAACTCCTAAAAATGTAGATTTGAATTCTATTATAAGTCGAATATCACCCCATATTGGACCCAGCAAAAGAATTGTCGTCATTGAGAGAGGTGTGGATAGAGTAACTGTGCGCAGTAAAGCAGACTCTGTGTCGGGCAAAAAAATACAAATAGTCCAAAAAGAAGTGAAAATCTCAAAGAATTTAAAATCAAAGACTCCCACAACAGACTCCGCGGAATCCTGCAACAACAATACTACACCAGCAATTGGAACCAACGTGAAAAAGGCCAACGTTCAACGCGCACCTGTCAGTAGAAAAGTTATTTATAGAAACGGTAGAAAGTATATTATTAAGCAATCACCCGGTTTTAATACTTTATCGAAAGTATCTACGACAGTTAAAAATTCGTCAGTTGCACAAACTTTAGTTGCTAAACATACTGCAAGTACATCGGAAACTAAGGATTCCAATATAAGCGGAAGTACGTTAACTGAAGAACAGGCTGCTTTACTGCAAAATGATATTTCCCCTTTAACGCCTTCTCCGTCCCCTTCAGAATTGTCTACTTCGAGTTGCGAATTTCATAATAAGCAACAATCGGTAGCAAGGTCTAATATCAAACTGGCTGAAAATAGTACAATCAAAACGTCTATCGAGGATCATACCATCGTAGATATTAATGGTGATAATGGCCAGATAGAATTGTTATCATTCCAGCAAGTTGGCAAAGATGGGGCCTTGTATTTAAACATAAACAGAATAAATAGAAATGTATCAGAATCTGTGCCAGTAAAAGTTAAAACACTGCAGAATAAATTAAGTTTCCTCAACGATTTCCGCGATCACAGTTGCTCAGAATTGAGGGAACGGATTGACCATATTGAATCTGTAAGTGAGGAACTGCAGAAAATCGCCGATTGGATTGGTGAAAGTGTGGTAAAGGTATGTTCAAAGTTCATCGGAACGATACAAGAAACGTTAAGGGAGGCTATAAAATGTCATCAGGAAGTTGCTGGTGATACACATCAATGTGCTCCAAATGAATGCGATTCGCTCTTCAATAAGTGGGAATCGGATATTCGATTGACAGAAGAATTTAAATGTGAATCGTGTAAGAAAATTACTAAGCCCAAGTCGTACCTCCCGGGTTTCTCGAAACCAGCAATTAATGACGCGATTTATTGTACCTGTTACAAACACGTGTGCCACGAATGCTCATCGTATCACGGGGATGCATCGCGGTTTGTTGCTCATCAGAATTTTCATAAGAAAGAAATGCCATACGTGTGTCCAGACTGCAATCGGGGGTTTTCTTCATTTAGCTCATTGGACTTACATGTATGGGGAACATGCTTCCACATGTTGAAGAAAAGATTGTTTGGTTGCACTATATGCGGAATCAATTGTTTTCAGGATATAGAATCTATCACTAGACATTTTGCTATTATGCATTGCTGTATGAAATTTGTTTGCAATAAGTGTTTACTTGTCACGTCTTCGTACTCTGAGTGTAAAAAGCATTATGAAGAGCTGCATTCGCTTGAAAGCGACCATTGTCCAATTAAACTAGCAGTATGTAAGCCGACCCAATGTATTATTCGATGCGAGAATTTAATGTCGCACATGGAAAAACATCCTAACGTACTTAGATTAATATGGTTCAAATGCCCCTTCTGCCTATTTTCTGCGGTGGCAACTAAGCGCGTATACGCAGCAATGAGGAGTCACTTGCAAAGTAAACATTTGCAACGTCTTTCAGAAGTTTTTGACCCGGACATCGTGCAGCGCATGTTACCAAAGGATGCAAAGAAAGTAGACACACTAAATACCACGCTGTTTCGCAAAGATAACAATAAGAAGGAGAATGCGCAAGAAGTAGCTTTCAGAGATGCTATGCTTGTGCCAAAAATCGTTAATACGCGAACTATTACTCCCGAAGTGTTTGAACATGGTCCTGAGGGTATCGAAGAAGATAGCAAGAAATCTGTGAAAAGTCCAGTTGTAGCGGAAGGAATGGTCAGCAATGGAATCAAATGTAATGTGCGGTCCATACAAGTACAGAAAACTATCTTCTCAAAAAACAATGATAAAAATTCTCAATCTTCAAGGACACCTACGCCCATTAAATCTAAAAAAACAGATATGCTGCCAAAAATATTGGATGTACGATCGATTGCCGAGCTAATACCCACAGACTCTGAAACAACATCAAACAAGAATAACGCATTAGCGAAGGGTAATATTGTAACGAAGAAAAGTATAGAGAAACGTAAGGACAGTTTATCGCGTCAAAATGACTGTGTAATTAAAGCTGTAAAACTTCTTAATGCCGCAAAGTCTGACGCGAAATGTACAGAAAATGCCACCAAGATCTCAGACATTGAGTATGCAGCATCAAATTCTAAAATCGTGCCCAGTGAAGTGTCAGTACAAAGTAGCAATATGTGTAGCGAAGTATCCATAATTTTTGACAAACAGTCCCCAGAAATTGCTGATGCAAGTAATCGAGGATCGGACATTAACACTCGTGAAGAAGAAGTTTTTTCTAACAAGTCTTCCATTTTAAAACCTCCTCCTCCCCTTGCTAGAATACCTAGACACGTTTTTGAATCTTCTAAGCTATGCAATCCCAATGAACCACAGTCTGAAAAGGGAAGGAAGAGAATAGTCACTCACAAAATGCACTGCAAACCACCCTGTCGGATTGCTTTAAATTCTCCAACAACTTCCAATTTCAAACCGCAGGCTTACAAGTGTCATCTGTGCGGTGAGTTAATAAGCACGTCGTGGCCTGTTGTGTGTCAACATTTCAAGACACAACACTCACCTGACTACAGACTGTCTATACTTTCCCCAAGACTCCTGCGAATGTCTTCCGCGTTTATTAACGGCGGCTACAAGGAACTCTACTGTAACGGGAAGAAACGAAAGTTGGACAATGTGGCATCCTCGTCGAAAAGGAGACGAAGATGGACACCGAAGAAGTATACAGATGGAAAGAATTCTAATTTACCAGGTTTGGGACTTTGCGTGACACAGGAGACCGCTGAGGACGGCGATGGTAATTTTAAATGTAAAAAGTGCAATCAGTCTTGTGCGGACATGTCAGATTTAAGGGAGCACATTGCTCGCAATCATAGAATTAAGGGACGTTACCTAATCTGCCTGGAATGTGGCGAGAATTTTGTCGTAGCTCCGAGCCTGCAGATGCACCTGAAAGCGTTTCACGGAATAGATGATCCGATCATATACATGACGCAAAACACGTCCTATGCCCCCGATATTACCGATGACCTTCATTCCGAAGCTAAAACGTCTGTCGCTAACCAGTGCCACGTTTGCATGGCAGTGTTTGAAGATAAAGCAGCAGTCGATAAACATCTCAGGGTACACGGTATGGCTTTTCTCAATCGCAAAAGAATAGAGGCAAGGAACGCCTTAAAAAGCTCGGAGAAATCTTCAACGGAAGAAGATAAGAAGAATCCTGCCAACGAGAGTTCCAAGAATCCGATGAAATCGAACGAATATCACGAATCGTTGTTAGATAAGATTAATGTAAGTAGTAAATAACGTATTACACGAATAATTAAATGGTGCTGTAAGGCTTTTGAAATATAATGAGTTTCTAATTGTTTCAGGCAATATTATAGTTAAGAGTGAGGCGACGATTAGATGTGCACTCTATTGTAAATTAAGCGATCTCGCACTTCACTTCCCAAGCTCTATTGTATATTTGTATACAACTTTTGGCGCCCGCGCAGTAGGTAGATAAGTTGAGACTGCTAAATGTCGCTTATATTCTGACAGTTGTCATAAAGTATTCTTTCGATTTATAACTTTGTATAATAGGCTCGTTAAGTAAAGCGTAGACTGAAATTTGATTAATTCGGCTGTAATAAAAATGTACTCTGTTGTTTGTAGTAAGTCTTGGTACCTAGCAATATTCACTAGTCTTTCTTTTACTGCCGATGTTAGTTTAGTCTGTACAAATGTAATCGAAACGTTTCATTTGTTATTCATGTATTATTATTTAATCTTTGTAACGAGAAGAAGGAGTTACTTCAGTTGTGTATAGTATGCGCCAGCATAAAATCTCTCTGTGTATCGAAATACTACGAGTATATAGTTACGTAGATTCAATCTTTATCGACGAAAGTAGCCTGTACATACTTACTTTAAGTAAACTTGTTTTGTACTCTCTTAGTTAGGAAGCATTGGTGTATCTGATATAGACGAAAATAAAATCTACTTGGTATAGTTGTCTATGATCCATTCAGCATTTCACTTATGTATGAGTTGGTAACTAATACGGGTACACGTGCATATTTAATTCTAATTTATTGACCGACGACACCTTAGTCTGCGGAAACAGCAAAATATAATAAAAAAAAAATCAGATTACGAGCTGGAAACTGTCCAGAATATATATGGTTCTTTATTATACCTTATTTGAACAAACAATGTTTTCTATTGCTTACTTTATAGCGATCTCGTGATTGACATGATGAGACGTTGGAGGTACGAAGTCTGACCGCAAGCTCCTCACGATACATTTGCACCTTATGCATTGATCATCGACTAGATTTATTTGCACATACCACAGACGCACATTCATACGATCTCTCATACACATGTATGCACGTTTGCATGAAAATAGGATATATCTCCACGTTCGTATTTTATAGAAGAAAGTGGCGATTTTATTATTTATGTATATATTTCCATTTAGTTCAGACGTATTCAGATGTCACGTTACACATGAGTGCAGGTACTGAAGAAAGGATTTTTGGGCCACTGAACACTTTGACAGTAGGCTCGTAAGAGTACATCCGGTTCGCCTTTCACTATTTGGAATCAAAGAATCGCATCAATTGTATTTCAGCGCTGAAATGTTTCGCAGTTCGACTTTATATATGAGAAAAAGTCATACATCAATCACATATTTTTGCAGGTCTTTCTTGCTTCTATCGATCGTAACATTTTAGCAGGTACTCAACCCATTCAAGAACAAAAGAAGATATTTACCGTAAGTATACCCTTTTTCCATCCTGTAAATGTGCATATAACTGTGAGACAGTTTATAATCAATTCCACATTGAACACATGTTGTTTTTAAATGTCTTAATTCCGCACTGAGAATACATCTAGATTCGATCTGCCTTCGTTTAAAAGTATTAACAATAAGACTGCAAAATAAGACCGCGTTTCTCTTAATCACTTCCCTTTGACATTTTGTTCAGTATTATCGCTATATCTTCGACAAACAAATGCAACGAAACCGAAAAGCATCTCGTTGGTCCCATCGCGATACACAAAGTCGAACATCACGCGTACTCTTACGAGCCACCGTTTATATTTCTCTTTGGCACGATTACTAAGGAACACACATGACTATTATTACACGGCCGTAGCTCTCTGATCCTTACACGAACTATTGGTTCGTTCATTGCGTTCCACCTTCAACTCCTGCGAACTGTCCAGGGTGCTCGTCAAGATGTTAGGGTTCGCAATAGGAGGAGAAGAATCTGGTGGTGCCTGTTTCGATGGATTTTTCACCTCGGCCTCTTGCACCTTGATACCAAGAATGGATCCTGAACGAGTCTTGTTCTTCGAGATGATAGAGTCCGCGGCATTCGACGGCCTGAGACTCGAGGATGTCGAGGGGGAGCTCGGTTTGACCTTGGATTCGGATTCTCCGCCATCGATCGGGCTGCCGTGCTCCTTGAAGAGGGACCTCAAGACGCTACCCAACCTTCCGTCGTCGGGGCTTACGTCGGACTCCGCGGTGATAGTCAGTGGTAGAGTTTCCGGAGATCTTTGACCTCGAGCGCTGTTCGCCAGCTCGCTCAAGGGTATGCCGACCTCGTGGGTGGCCCAGACGTCGCAGCTCGGACTACAAGAAGAACCGCGAGGCGTTAAGACGGTTTTCGGTCTGGTCGCATCCTCCATCGAGTGCCACCGATGGGGAGTGGAATTCGACGTTCCTGGTTCGATGGTTCCCAGACTGTTCGCCGGTACTATTCGATGAGGAAATCGTGGTGAGCCGCGTATTTTCTCTCGCGACGATGTTTGACTGGTGCTCGCCTCTGAAAAGTAATTTCTGTAGTAAGTAAGGTAATTTTCCGCCCCCGGATTTGTTCAAGTCTCTGTACATCAAGTGGAAGCACAAGGTAAGTATTTATCAGTGTTACTGGTAAATTGTTACTTGAACATTTTCACTCTGCTCATCTTCGAGAATTAACCAATCGCCGCCCGATTAATTCTCGAATCAGTGTACGATGCGAGCCATCATACTGGGGTCATTATACCCAAGGCACTGTCCTCCGTCTTAGCTCGAGAGTAGCTCAAGGCCTCGTTCCAGGATAGAAACGTGGTTGTACAAGACGTGTCAATATGTACTCACGCGGCGGTAAACTGAAATTGACCCTTGGCTCGCTGCTCTCCTTCCTACGCAGCCCCAGGCTCAATCTACGATCCTCCTCGCTGGTGATGCTAATTATCGGCCCGGAGCCACAGCGCGGATGGGGCAGCCGAGTGCCCTCGGCGTCCACCTGACAGGTGGATGCGGCCTTGGCGCCTGGTACCAACCCCGCAATGTATCCCATGTGAACCCTCAACGCTGAGGCCACGCCTGAGGGAACGTTAACGTCGATTTAAAAGTTTAATGAGAAACTGCTGGAAGCTGAATAAAATGTTGAGCGGAAGGGAGGCCTTCGTTCACTACTTCCACCGTTTCTCTGGGTAATGGTCGAACGAATTACCGAATAATTAGTAGCGGTTAAACGATTCGTGAAACGGTCCGCTTAGCTAGTTTTAAAGCAATTTCATTACGAAGCTTCATTACAACGACATAAATTGTGGTACTGAAAAAGTTTCCGAAATTCGCTAAGGCGAACCTGTGATAGTTATACGTGGAGTTTAATAGACTATCTGTAATTAAGTTTAGATTAAATCACTGACCCGTGAACGAGGCAGTAGAAGTCTTTCTGCTGGTCGGACGGCTACCGAAGAGACTGAAGAGACGTTGGAAGACCCCAAGACGATTTGGCCCTTCGGTCTCCCTGCGTCGATGAAGCTTGTAAATGTCGGCGAGGCTTCTTCTTGGTCCGTCCGGTTCCAAATCGGGTTGACTGCTAAACGCTACGGTACCGCGGCGCATGCCTAATTTCAAGAAGACTCCAGTCGAATTCACAAAGGACATTGTGAACTCCTCAACGCTCATCGTTAGGACGGACACGCGAATCCGAATCTACTCGGATTCAATTTTTAATTTGCGTTGAAACGATAAAGAAGAAAGTAATAGCGAAAGCGACAAGCGTTCATCTGGGTGCTCAAGAGAAGAAGAGGAACGAACGGCGCGCGTAACTTTGCACCCTAGAGTTTGTACGAACAAGTGTGTATGTGTCTGTTCTTGTATCTTCGCATATCGTACGCATACGCCTCGATTGTACGATCGATCTCCGTGCTTGACCATTCGTCGCGATTTACCTACGACATTCAGTTGCATTTTTTGGAAAATTCACAAGGGGCACATTTTTACATGCATTTTGTTCCGTGTAAAGTAAATCACGAATGATTTCTTCCTTAACCTGAAAAATTCAGGAAACTTGACGAAATGCATTATAAATAATCTGCTCCTTCATTGTTCGTGTATTCTGAAACATTCCAAAGCGTATAGAAGAAGGGTGGTGAAGGAAGCTGTAGAACGTGCAATTATGCGTGCGATCTGTGGTGCGTGATACCTCCTGCGATTCCGTTGCAGGCAAGGGCGCATTAGCAGCTTACGGCGAGCAGTAGGAAGAAGAGGACAAGGGAACTGCTTTAATTGGCGGGTAGCGTTTGCATTTGTCCGCACGATCAATTCCGGAGACACGGACAGAGCGTGGCGGGCTTCGTGACCCGAACGACAATCGATATTTGGGAAATGCATTAGCTCCGTATGCAGCAACCTCTTGTCACCAAGCGATAATGGGTTAACGCTGTCACGATAATGATCGAGGATGGTGCGTATGTTAATCACTGACATCCGTTCGATCTTCCGTCGGGAAGATCGTAACAGTGACGAACAGTACGCGAGAACTCACGTAGGATATTCCGAACCTCGCACAGATGATAGAAAAAATCTCGTACTTGACAAATTTAAGTTATAACGTATTTCGTAGGGTCAAAGTAAATGTAATCTTGTGATACCAACTGTCGGTCGAGCAATGCGAAGCGAATGGATCGTAAGACTCTGAGCGAAGATGTTAGAAAGGAAAGAAAGGTCACTGAAGGGAACAACTAAAGTTTCGATTGAACTCGAGCGCCTAGGGAGAGTCCTAAACTGGCATGCATCTGACATCGGAAAACTGTAATTGTTTCCGTGACCGGTGGCACCAAACTCGTCTAAATGTGAGCAAATAATTAGAAGAAAAGCCTGTTCCCGGAGAATGTCGAGCATTGTCCACGGAACTAGTGCCCCTTCTGTTAACTGTCTACTCTATATTTTCTTTATCCCTCTTTCTCTCACTATAACTCGTATTGCTTCTCGCGTCGAGTCAGGCAAACAAATTGTAAGTCGTCTCGTCTACTTTTTGCCTCTGTGTTTTTTCTATTGTTCTTGCTCTTATTCTCTCTCTCTCTCTCCCCCCCCCCTCTCTTTCACTTTCATCAGGCAATTGCGTGCAATAAACGGAATTATGTCACCTTTCGCTCACGCCTGAACAACGGGAGGAGGACGAAGCGAGAAAAGCATTAATACGTATGATTCCTTCCTTGTCTTCTCGAGATAGTCGGAGTAGATTCGCCGTGCAAAATTCCCCATGAAGATACCCGCAGTTTTGCTTCTACCGTCCGCCCGTCCGCAAGTAGGACGCGCTTGTTTCGAGCATTACCACTTTTGTCGAGATTTTCGGAATCCCGTGGACTATCCGGCCGGTGAAATTCACGGAGGGACGAAACTAAATTTACTCACAGTAACGGACTGGAAGTTTGGGAAGAACAACGAGCAGTGAGCGTTCTTCAAAGCGGTACCACGGGACTTAATCGTTCCGCGCCAGATATGCCAGGAAGCGATACCGTGCGGGACATTCATCCCTGGCGACCTACTTCACGGTTATCTCTTTGGAAAATGCAGAATGCCACCGGCTGGCCACCTACGAATCGAAAGTATCACTCGATCTCGGACTCGAATATTTTTGGGCTACATTACGAGCTTTCTGGCAATCCGAGGACGCGGAGAAATTTCGTGCCCGGCTTTTACGTAGAAATGCTTTATGCAGCTCTTCGCTTTGTTACAGGTAAAATCCATAAGGTGAGGTGAAAATTTGCAAAAACTTAAAATCCCACGAGCATAAGCATGCTCGCTTGATTTGAATTCTAAAAAGTATTTACAAGTTCGACAAATTGTTAACGTCAAAGGGCTGCCCATGACGAGCATTTAATGAAAATTTGAAGGTTACCAGGAGAGACGGCACATTCAAATCGTCCCGCTCCCCGTTCGCGATGAATCACGCGCGAATCGGTTTCATTAAGCGATCGTAGAACGAACTGGTTAATTTGCACGGCGAATCCTGCGGAACGCAAACGAATTCTGCTTACCCGAGGGATCCGCGGAGGGCCAGCTGGCGCGTGGTATAACAGGTGGCAGGACACTGAGCAATAGCAGGGGTAAACCGCCCCCGATGCTCGGATTTCTCTGTGGGATCGATGTGCTGGACGAGGCGCGTGACGGCTCGACCGGTTCCTGCGCCAGCTGCTTCTCAAGCCTGGCCAATTCGAGCTCCAGCTGCGCCATTTCGCGACGATAAACGCGATTCTGCACCTCCACGCGATACTGCAGCTCCCTACCGAAACACAATGAAGGCATACTCCCGGATGTGCGAAGGTGGTGAGTGAAGCCTGTGCGACGATAAATTCATAACGTCGCTTAATAGCATCCACCCCTCCCTCCTTCCTTTATTTACGAAACAATAACATCGAGCTCATCGATCCAATGAAATAATTATCAATTCCATATTCGATAAAGTTCCCCCTCGCACTCACGTGTGCCAATACGAATGACTTCATAATGACGCGGTGATTATGGAAGACTGTTCGCCAGGTCGCGAACATATTCAAATCAAAAGTGGAAAGGGGCACCGGCGAATGATGCCGCCTTTCTCGTTCTTCTCTGGACGCGTCGTAAAATCCTGCTCTAAAATTCCGAACTGAGTAAAAGTCTGGTAACTTGGTGGCTCCTTAGTGCGGCTGGCAGAAGGGGTAGGGGGTGGTAGGTGCCGATCGTTAAACGAAATTTGAAAGCCACTGGCCCGGATGGAATTTGATGCCGGGGCGATACCCATAACCCAGTTCGGGCCAAGACTTTCTCATCCACCGTGGACCAGAGCTACTCAACCCCTTCCTCACCCCCTTTTCGACGGCTCGCTCACCAGTAGAGCGTCGCTAGCCATTCGATAAGAGACAATGTCCGGTGGGAAGGAGGTGGAGGGTGAATCGATCCGTTCGAACGATTAGCCTCCAAGTAGAAACCGTCCCTTATCGTCCTCGTGAACGACACTATTGTGTCTTATGCGCCTTACCGCCATCCCTCTCTTTTCCTTCCTACCCTTTGACGTCCCACTTTCATTCTCCTTCATTCTTCCTCAGATCTCTTCAACCTCGTCTCCTCTACATCCACCTCCAACCTCCTCGTCGACTGTGCTCACCCCCGTGGTATCAAGCCACTTCTCGCCCTCCTCCAGCTTTTCTTTTCATCCCTATCTATAACGGGCACACTCGGCGTGGCGCGGCGCGCACAGCGAAGGACACTCACCTCCTGTCGTCCGTCACGAATCTTCTCGTGTTACACTCGATCTTCAAGCCGAGGCTCTGAACGACCGGATCAGCCCTCTCGCCCGCCAAGATGTTCGCCAATTGGGGCAGGAAGAGTAGTGCCAAGGTCGCGGTGGTCGAAGCCAAAATGAGGGCAGTGATCGTGACGAAGGCCAAGGTGGCGCGATCCGACATCAGATTAGCCAGCACCACCACAATACCGGAAGTGATCACTACCGAGTAGACGCTCATGCCTATGTACTGCGAATCGTTGAGAGCTGGAATCTTCACGTGTCTGAAAGCGAGGGTTACTTCCACATATTTGATCCGATTAAAGGAAATTAGATGTCGATTAAAGTTTTCCAATTGTTTCGCGGCGAATAATACAGTAATATTGCTTTCTCTACGAGCATAAGTAAACCTGGTGGGTAATGAAAATCCGGCAGCTATTCAATTTTCTCTAATTATCTGGATATGTCTGGTATATGGAGCTACATTCTCACCTCGTCTCCCATGCCATATAAACACCGACAACGAGTAGCAGGCCTTTGTAAACGTAAAGAGCTCCGAGCCATCCGTTGGTGTGCTGCGAACGGCACACCTCCACCTGAAGCGGCCGGGCCGGTAACGGACAGGAGGCAGAAGCAAAGAAGAGAGATAATTAGCCGGAGGTGGCTCATTAGCGGCAATTACCGACGACCTCACCGCTACTTTCGGTTGGATCGGCCAACGATAACCGATTGAATGAACAACGTGATCTACGTGCACGAGTACAAATGAGGAGAACTGATGAAAAGGCGAGTCCATCAGGATTCACACACGAACGAATATCCCCAACTTTTCAAATTGGATTTTGAAAAGCCAATGACTCCTACCTGAGGCTGATAGACCACTCCCCGATCCTGCGCGCTGATCTCCAAGGTCAGATTTCGCATATGTCGTTGCATGGGATCCAACGTTACCCAAAGCGTCACCACTAGACCGTCGATCAGCAGAAGCACGCAGATCAGACTAATCAGCTGGGTGTCTTGAAGTAACTGCGAGTAACGAGAATTTTTTTTTAATCCCCCGTCCTCTTTTTTGCAGGAAGTTAGGTCACCACGAATATTCGTTTCCCCGAGTGACGATCAGGGTAATTGAATTTCTCAGGACCCTCGTTAATAGGGGCATTTAAGAGGTCGGAAATTGGAGCGGCGGACTATTACATAAAGATCCAATAACCTTATTCTTAACCACTCCGCTTCTGCTTCTAGTGAAAATCCTGTGGACTCGGTAGGTCTTGGTAAACATCGAGCCAAAGGCCAAGGAGAATCCGGCGGACAGTAGGTAGACCCTCGCCTGTAAAATGCATTTCTCACGAATCTCTATGATAGATTTGAAAATTGTTGAATAACTTGTGGAGTCTCACTGTGCAAACGGCAGGAAAGTATCCGTCACTGTCGGGCAGGGTGGCGTGATCCAGCCCGAGAAGAATAACAGCTCCGTAGACGAGGCCGCATCCAACTGCCGCCATGTTATTTAAACGTGGACTCGAGAGCTTTATACTCCTGTCGATATTCAAATTGTTACAGAAACAAATTCACAAGGTGCCCTGACAATGCGCGCATTATTTTTCTAACAAAAAAATAACTTGCATTTTCAATTCCTTCTAAAAACTGCTACGGAGATTGTCTACCCCGACTCACCCTATAGAATATTTTGCGGTCGAGTAGAATCATTTGAAAAGAACGAAGGCAATTTCAAAAATAAAATCGTACTCACTTGTGCCTGCGAAAGTGAAGATTAAATGCTAGAAAAGCAAGTGCCAAGGTGACCCCCACACTGGCCAGACAGGTGACCGCGAGAAAGGCTGCAGGTGCCACCGTCACCACTCGTAAGCTGGACAAATAAAAAAAAATAAAAACGAAGGTGGAATGACGCATCCTGTCACTTAATATGCCCACATTCCCGCATTTTTGCCGTTTTAGAGGCGCGCGAGTGCCGTGCGTGCCACGGATTTCGATAACGCACGAGGTTACGCGGTCGTAAGGTTGCAACGAATATCCTCTGGTTTACGTTCCATCGTAATAGATTTTCCCCTTTCGCGTTACGATCGAATTACGAGCGCCCTCCTTTATGTCCTCCGGAAGAAACGTTTGCGGAACGGGGGAGAGAATCGCACGGAGTCTAGGGAACACCGGATCACCGACAGATTATTACATGTCGTCCTCGAAGGAAACGTCGTTCTTACGATGTCGTTCGAAAGAATTATTACACCTCGATCCCGTCCACTACAGAGGTGTTATTCGAATCGCTATTAATCATTGAATTTAACGAACGCGTTTTTACGCGCCGATACTTCATTTTCTGCAATTTCTTGCGTTCACGCTGTGATGACGAACAAGCGGAGAAAGGGAGCGCTAATCACTCCATTATTGCAAGAGCGCGCAATCTGAGAAAAATTAGAGCTACTATCTGTCAGAAGTATATTCTTTAGTTTACGAGCGGCCCGTTAAATCCCGACATCCCAACGTTATTGCGCGTTTAAGTTCCCCTTGTTCCATACTGCGCACGGCCTGTGCGAATTACTTACGAATTCACATGGGATAGTTTACAAAAAGGACGTGATTTCCAATGGCTCGGGGACTTTTTGCAAACAGTATATCATGAGCTCGTTGTGTATAATCTGCCCTCAACCCCCGCCATTTCCACCCGACGGTTATTCAGTCATAAGATTTAATTGGTCCATTCGAAAGTCAACGGAAATAATGCGAACCGCATTGTGGAATCTCATCGATGCGAATTGATATACTGTACTTCCATCCTCGCGCGCCCATCGTGGACCACGGCCGCGGGACGGTGCCAATAATTAAATTAAATTCATGGCCTCAATTATTGATCGTTGCGGACGACACGCGTGTGACCAACGCGAAGCTCCCGGAATATGACAATCCTATACGGAAAATCGAATTTATATGGAGGACAGGGTAGGTAATCACCAGTGATTTTCATTCGTCAATTCTGCCGAGTGATTTCGCGATACTCGAATGCTCGAGATAGCTTTTGCGCGAATCGAATGTAGTTAATTGTAACGACAATTCATTAATTATACAATACCGAAAGACTCTTCGTGCTGCAGGTGGATGTCCGCCAGGCCATATCGTGGGTGCGCATCCATGACAGTTCATTATCAGTTTTCCATCTCCCGGGGTGAAGATCGCAATCCTCTTGATAACGTGACCTGTAATCGGAAAACTTCAGAGTCAACGAGCTTATTGGGCGTAGGTATCGTGGGTATACAGCGTGTTTCCTAACTGGTTTCGGTGATAACTTAAATGATTAGCCGCGGGTGGGCGCAGCCCCTTCAAAAAAGCCTCTCGTACCATCGGGGAACGAAGTTTTCGTTAGAGTGGATTGTTCATAAGTGTATCGTGCGCGAAGAAAAATTGTGCGACCTCGCGCGAACAGTAAAAAATCTTCGAAAAGTTTTCTTAGTTCGGGTGCTTCGTACATCGCGCGTAATATAGCTAACTATGCTACAGCATCGTGAGTCCCTCGCTACAATGTTTTTCTACCTTATTATAACTGTTTTAAATTGTTCCAGTGAACGAGCATTCGTAGAACGAAGGATGTTAGTCTTGTTTATCGTGTAAAACGCGATTTTCCCCTTTCCAAATCTACTTTTTTTCTTTGTTCTCTTTTCAACACGACGGAGAAACGCGCACTAATACACGCGCGCATTAAACTCGACTAATTGCAAACACAAATTTTGGAAATATTTAACCTCACCCGTCGATTTTCAGCTCTTTTATTTTTTCCCTCGGGGCCACTTGTATCCGCTCCACCATCCACCATCTACATTCACCAATCCACTTGCCAATTAATGAAGTTATCGTACATTCGTTTAACGAACAATTCCCGACGCATGGCGTGGGGAATCGTAGGGAGTCAATTGACCGCGAAAGTAAATGGTACTTTTATACGCCTGATAATTTTATTACGCCATTTTTTAATTTTTTGGTTTAATATTATCGGGTCGTTGCGTGTCGGGGACAGAGCTCCCCTCTTTTTAAATTACACTTTCTCTCTGGACGGTCCTCCGTTCTCTCTCTTCACACAGAAAGGTGATATTCGACGCGGAGATTTCTTCGCGCGTGGTAGCGGGAGCGAAAAAGAGGCAGAGGGATTTCGTTAATCGGTTTAAATGCGTCCTTTTCGATGCTTGGTCATCGGACCCCAAGTTTACTCGTCGAATTAATTTTCACCGCAAAGCGAGCTCGGAACGTTCATAGAAGGAGGCGATAATTGGTTTCGTTCTCCACAAAAGGACGTTGCGGTATCGAAAGGGAGATTTGATGAAGACGAGACTTTAATTCCACGTTCCAGCCGTCACCAGACCTTTTCACGGTTTCGTGTCTTTCTCGCGCTATCGGTGAACCCTGCACTTTCCCATTTTATTTTCTTTTATCCCTCCTCTGCACTCTTATGGACAGGACGCAATAAAGATGGGACGATATCCCGTCCGAATCGTGAAAAGACGGCGAAATAAAAACTGTAGAGCTTTCATCGGCTACCGGTGCCGATGTAATAGAAGAATTCAATAAACGTCTTATTCGATCGACTTCTTGAAATCATTGAAGCTGGTGCTTGACTAAAGCCTGCCTTCAATGGCTTCCTATACATTTAATTCTCATCTATCTATTGATCGGTGAAACAGGACAACGCTAACCGTGGAATATACATATACAGATGCTTAAATAGAAACTTTTCATTAACGTCGCATTCGGAAATTTCTGTATATTTTACTTTATTTTGCGTCTCCATTTCACTCCATCAATGTACCCCTCTTGAAATTTCTCTCCGGTTACGAGCGCATTCTTAATTCCTCGTAATTTCTCCGTGAGTTTTCCTCATTCATTTATTCATACCGGAGCCACTCATTTTTTTAAATCCTCCGAAATTTCTCCTTCCTCTGCCGGTCTTTGAAATGTTAATAATATAGCGAGTACGGAGTACCCAGGGAAAGATCCCTGGAAAATTATTAAGTACCGCCAACCCAGAGTAATTATCGTCGTAGCGAAAAGTTCCTTTCTTTCTCTTCTTATTCACCTTTCGTCTGGTCGAGCGATATCGACCTTTTCACAGTAAGCTCTCCCTAAAGCTCCTCGACCATTGGACAAAGCCATCCGAGAAAATGGAAGGTGGACAGTCCACCGATTACCATTTCTCGTTAAGTTAATGACTCGCGTTAAGAAAGTCAATAACGATTTCGATGCGGTCCCTGCACGCAGATGTGTGCTCGATGCGAAAGACCGAGGGATGGAGGAAAGGGGGGGGGGGGGACAAAATGAAAAACTTTCGAGTGGAAAGGGACGAAGAAGAGGATTCTAAAAATAAAAGAGGTCGCGCGATTGCCTTTCCAAGTCAGCATCCGCAAAAGTGCCGATACGTTTGCCCATGAATCTTTAAACGCACACCCCTTTCCCTGTTCGATCCTGTCCCGAGAGAAGCAGTCAAAGAATTGGAAGAAGTTAGGGGGGGGGGTGATGGTGGAAGGGGTGGAAGGAACTGTAAAGCGAGCGAAAAGTTTCCCATTCCTCGGCGGAAGACAAATATCGATGAAATCCTCGCGTACGCGATCACTCGATTAATCTACACCCCCGTCCACGCCCATCCCGTATTCGTCCCGAACTGAAATCTACGATACTCTCTCCCTTCTCGTTCATTTTTTCTTCTTTTTCGGGGATATGGCCGCGATACTTGCCAGAGGGTGCGATACATCGATTCCCCATCGTAAACGCATCGCCGGAGAGAAGCACCAATCGGATCTTCTCCTCTCTCATCCTCTCAGCGTTTCGTCGACGCGTCCGCTCGCGCATCACGTTCATCCGTTCTCTCGAGCATAACGCGCGCAATTTGTCGCAACAATTCCCCGATCGTATCGGGGAAATTCGATCGAGTGTAACCCGCCGCAGTTAATCCTCTACTCTTTCACGCGTCTTCGGATTCGCGTCCTACCTATTTTTCTACTCCCCCCTTTTCACATTTTTTTCTCCCACTCTTTCTCTTTTCTTCTCGAGTGATCTCGTCGATCGAAGGAGGGCGAACTTCTGGCGCGCCTCAGGGCCAAAAGGCGAATCGATCGTATGCGAAGGAACAAGCAGAGGGTGACGAACGTGTCCTGCTTGCCTTTTTCCATACGAGCGCGAACCTACGAATCCATTTGCTATCCCGCGAAGGCAAAATGATGCCTTTGTAGGAAAAGCCGCGATTCGACGGTGATCCATCCGGTGAACATGCTCGCGCTCGGTCAAAGGATCCCGAAACGTCTGACGACTAGTGGTACCCCGTTCCTCCTCATCGAACCGTGAGGAGAAAGAGATCTAAGGGAGGTCGCCACCCATCTCCCTTCCGCCCTTCCCTCTTTCTCCTCTTCGTTCTCCTTCGTCCTTCCTCCTCTTCTCCCATTTTGCCCAAGGGTGTTTCGAAGAGCGCGCAGAAGGGGGTGGCTCCGTTGCGGCTAAAACCCTCTACAGGATTTGATGGATTATGCCCGTGGAACCGTGGCAGTCTACTGGAAGATGGATCCAGAGAGAACGGAGGAAAAGAGTGAAGGAGCGGAAACGGGGAGAACGTCGACGTTGAAGAAGATGAGAGAGAGGAATGTGAAGGAATGGCGGGAACGCGGGGAACGAATGCGCGGCCGGCTAGACGAACGCACGAATATCCGACGTCCGCGCGAGTTATTTGGATCTAATTCGTCGCAACGCAACGAAGAATCGACGCGACGCTTCTCTTTGTGCTTTTCCAATGTTCATGCGGTAGGCCGGAAATTCGTGCCAGTTCATTGACTCTATCCGAAATCGATACAGAGAGAAGAGCGAGGGGGTGAAGGTGGATGTGAGAGGGCAAAAACGGGGTGAGAGGGTGGATAGGATGGTGGGGAGTCAGAGGAAAGCAGAAAAAAAAACTCTTTCCGAGCATCGTCGCGCAAGGTTAACGAGCCCGGCTAGGGAGAGCTACAGCCTCGAGTAATACAAGAGTTGGTGAGAAAGGGGTTGGAGGAAGTTACCAGGGGCCGGCTCGTGTTATCAGAAAAGCGTGAAAATGGCAAGAAACTCGCTCGTGCTTAGGGTTCCCACGAGAGACTTGACGCGCGTCGCCCGTTCCATCTAAAAACCTTGTAACTACTGCGCGGCGCCTGGGGACCTCGTAGAAAAGAGGTGGTCAGTGGCACATTCGTGTTCATTGGTACTGTCTGCCCCGCGGAGAATGCGGTTTATTAACCGCTGCAAGAAATTTCGTCATTTTCTCCCTACTGTTCTTGCACCACGTGACCATATTTCTATAATAATTATAGGGTAATGATTGATTATCGTATTAAACATTATTTGTGCGGAAAGCTTGCTAAAACTCCATCTACGGAGACATTTTACTATGAAAACCACCACGGTCTGTAAATTTGCATTCAAATTAATACACGTTCTCGGACACGTGGAAAATCCACCCGAAACGAGAGCTCAACTCCATAATGTTTTTATCGAATGTACTTACTCGCGGCAGTATGCAAAACGAGTGCAGGTTAAACAGTGGTTCTCCGTTACACCCGGTCACTGCAGCACGCTGTATCTGGAACGGCATAGATCTGTCTGTGTCTACATAAACTTTCTTATCTGCTCGTGGCGAGTCGAGGACTTTGTCCCGTGTAGACGCATCGCGTAGGTACACATTGTTCTTCTCGTTACCATTGAAGTAGGTCAGGTACGCTTTGGTGTATCGATCTGGGTCAGTGATTCATTATTTTCAATTCTCCATCATCGATTTCCAACGATCGATAGCACCCGTCGCTATTAACACATTTTCGTACCAAACTTTGCCTGCATTGCGCTCGCGTAGTTACGTTTAAATTTCCTTGTAAATTGGTACCCGTGGATAAAATATTTTTCCAACGCTCGTTCTGTCATAATTGATTGCCTTAATTTATAGCAATTTTTCTTATTTTTAACGACACTTTCAAGTTAAGTGATATAATAGTGAGAATCAACGAGTATGAAGACATTAGTAAAACATTAGAGTGGAAGGAACGTTCACTCTTCACTTTGCAATCACGAGAGAAAATATGGTGCGGAGGAACTCGAATGTGCTCATAATAATCGACGAACCACAGAACCGGGATATGTCACGAGTCTCCGTCCAAGCTTTTAAGAGATTGTACGAGCAGCCTGTAGCGGCTTGGTTTTCGGTAGAATATAGAGACAGAAGAAGAATAGGAGAGGGAGAGATGAAGAGAGTAATGAATCGACCCCGATCTCGTCACAGAATCAGCGAAAATCCATAATGTTTTCCTTTTTCGTTCACGACAAGATTGATTTTCTACAAGAGCCCGGCTAGTAGCCACGTCGAAGATACACGGAGAAAAAGAAATAAGCGAAGGAAAAGCGACAGGAAGAAAGAGAGAGAGAAAACTCTCTAAAGTTTAATCGAATTAATTAGCCTCGAGTGAGTAAGCAAGTTTCATCAAAATAAATATAACAAGAAATTTTCAGGTTTAGCCGCGTCTACTCTTTTTCTCTTTTCTTTTTCGGTATCCTCCCGCATGGATCGTAGCCGACCTTATAAGCTGCATCGTTTGCTCAGTAATTAAAATGTAAAGTCATCTGTGCATAGCGAAAGCTATAGTCACTTTCGAAAATCTGCATACTACATGAACACTGAAAGATTGCTAAAAACGGAACCGCAATAACATTGTGACCAAACAATTATACAATAATCTACCTGGGTTCGTTTGAACGGTTAAAGCCTTCATTTTTTCCGGGAAATGAATTACATTTTTTCAACCATCCTTTTATGGCGTAAAAAGGAGTCAATCTAGAGTTTTATTTTTTATACTCCGTTTAATTTTATAAAAGTCGTTGTAAATGAAAAATATTCCCACCTTACAAATATTAACAATTTTTGTCATTTTTACGAGGTGCGTGTGCTTTTCGAAATACTTGCATGCAAATCGGTTTAATCATTATTCATTCGATCCGCTGTTATTTCTCTTTTTCAATCCACCACACAATTGTGGAACGTTAAGAATTTTCATAGCCTTTAGACCCTCTCACATCTCGCTGGAATGGCGTCTGGATCTCATCGTCGTACAGTGTTCGATTTATACGTTAAGATACAGTCTGAAAAGTAGCATGAAAATGTTTCTTCCAATCGATTTCGGTGACGCCCCGAAATCGTGGCTTTGAAAGTCTCGACGCCAAGAAATCAGGGCTTTCCTAATCCCAAAAATTTCACCTTCGATTTAATGCGATCTCGATTCGATAATTCGCTCAGCTTTCCATGCCGCACTAGGAAAGTGCGGAGTGCGGCAGCTTGTTCCCTAATTCCTCGCCAGCCGTAGTAACCGATACAGGAGCGTATGCATTCCGGTGCCTAGAGCCCGGTGCTTCCGCGGGCCACTCAAATTATGCGCTGGCATTGTTGCGAGAGCGGGGAAGTCGGCAGGAGAGTGAGTGAGAGATAGAGGGGCGAGAAGGGGGGAGAGTGCTCGCAACTCTTGACCCATTGTTCATTGTTACCAGCCTCGTGAATTTTGAGCCTCGTGGACGGCGCGCGGCGGCCTCGACGTCACACTCCGAAATAGCGGAGAATTTCCACGGAGGTATAAAGCGAACGAGGAATGGGAGGACTAGAAGAAAAGAGGAAAGAGGAAGGAGCGCGTTCGGTTTCACGCGTATGCATCTCCCAGAAGGGACCTCACGCTACGTTCCTTTTCAGGAAGAATCCATTCGGACGATCCAATCGCGGCATCGACAGTGCGTAAAACAACGCGCTTTGACTCGTAAAACTGCTCGCTTCCCAGTGTCGTCCTCAGAAATGAGAGTGTCACTTTTACGAGGTGCATTCCGTCTCTCTCTCTCTCTCTCTCTCTCTCTCTCTCTCTCTCTCTCTCTCTCTTTCTCTCTCTCTCTCTCTCGCCATCGGTTGCTGCATCTTCTTCTCGGCTCCTGCCTTGATCACGCCAGCAACTTTTTATGTGCGCGCCAACCGGTTGGTCTCCTTTCCATGACAATCGATAGAACGAGAAGTTGGATACCTCGTCCATCGGGATGTCTCCGTGGAGATGACACAAGCAATACACTTTGCTCCGTTGCTCTCATTTCAATGGGGTGGCTGGCGGGAAATAGCATGGACTCGAGCACCAGAGAGATAATATTGGCCTGGAACAATACGTTCTACTTTTTCTTCTTTTCCTGTTACCCTTGGTTCCTCTCCTCTCGTCCATTGGCATCTCTAAAATCGACCTCGAGTTTTGCCGTTCCTGTCGATTCCACGAAATCCTTTTCTTCATTAATTATTCATTGGCTTAAATTTATGCCACCCTGGAATGCCGAATATCCCTGTTCGATGTCCCTGTTTTTTCTTCTCCCCTCTTCCTTCTAATCTGCCTCTTCCACTGTATCCTCCCGTTTCTCTCTACTTCTCTCCTTCGCGATAGTCGTTTAAAACATTCGTCCTCGCTCTTACCTCACATTTCCTCCCCAGTCCTCTTGGCGACTCTTTACCCCTTGCCCTACGATCTCATTTCATGGTTTACATCCCAGATCGAAATGTTCCGTAGCCTTTGCCGCGAGTGGGATCATAAACCGCACACGAGAAACGTCTGGGTCGCTCAGTGTATATCGATGTACATGTGTGCGCGTGTCGTTGTCCCCGTACGAAGTTTCATGGAGTCCTTAAGGAACCTCTACGACAAACTTTCAGTCGGAAACAGCACGGTGATTCGCCGCGTAGTAGTTGGACGACGACGTCAATAATTTTTTTCCACCCTATTGTACGTGTTCCTCCACAACCAAATCATTTCACGAACTTGGACGGTTGGGTCGAACATGAGAAACACTGTTTCGTGCTTTTTCTCCGTCGCGCTAATGTTCCGTGGCACGCTTTTGCGTGCTCGCGAATCTATGTATATACATAGGAAAAATAATTTTTATCATGCCGTACTATATGACGATTATTTTACATCACGTTTAATTACAGCAACATTTCTGCTTTGTCTGGCGCCTCGCGCGGGTGAATAATTGACACGTTTATTATAATTTATTCGTGAATTACCCAAGCGACGAGATAAGCCTACGCAGTACTATACACTTCAATGGGTTTCATAAATTGATAGATAACATAATCAACCTATTACGGACGGGGTGCGGGAGACACAGTGACAAATCAAGCGCGGACAATCGCGTGCCACTCATTAATCTCGTGTAATCGAAGCCACTTTATTAAATCACTTTAAAATATTATTTTACGGGTAACGCGTTCTTTCCCGAACCGAAGGAAGATAAATCGAAGGGAGAGTAAGGCGAGAAAGAAAATTATAATAAGAGAAGCAATCATTTATCACAAGGTCCGAAATATAACTACGGCGAAATGCAATGCTTCTCAAGCGTCTGGCTGAAACTTATTTATTAGCTGTCTACGCTCGAGTGATTCGCCGCTGGGACAACTTATTTAAATTCCACGCGCGCAATTCAATCGCGATTCGTTCAAGCGAAATATCAAATTTAAGGGAAATGTGCTCACTCGCTCGCGAGGCACTCGCGCGGTTCCTCGCCGCTCGCACCGATATTAAATCATCCCTTTCCCGCGTAAAATTCTCCACACTAGTCGAATCTAATTTTTTCCACTCCTTCGCGTTCCTTCACCTTTCTCTCTTCCTCTCCTTAGTCGCTCATCGATGTATCTTCCAAGAAAAATAATGCACTTTGCTCGTGCGAGGTCGATGCTCTCTTTGTGCTCCGCCTTCAGCTTTTCGCAGCATTGCCCACCCGTGGAAACTTCTCAATGGGGGATGAAAATTTGTAAAGGAACTTCAACTACAGTGCGACTAATAAAACTTATATTTCGAGGAGGATAAGGGCATATTGCCACGCAAAGACCGCCGCATAACTTCGCCACGTTAAAGTTTTTTATTTCCACCTTGCAAACAAATACCATCTTTTCAAATCCCTTCTTTTAATTTTCCAAGTACAGCTCTTTATATTCCTACGTTGCTAATAAAAATTAACGTTCGACCACTTGATCGCATAATCGACAATTTAATCAATAGACGTAGACCAATTATGGAATGTCACGTCGAACCTTCCGGGCAACTTCATTTCATCTCTTCGATCAACGGGATTTGTTTGTCCTCCTTCTCCAGAGGGTAAACGAAGCGAGATGAAATTTCGGGGAAGGAATCTCGCAGATCTTTCGATCATCGCGCAAGAAAGGAGGAGAAATCGTCAATTTTGCTCGCCACGACGAGCTACCGACGAAGCCCGTAAATCGCATAATCCGTGGAGACACTCGCCTCTCGTCGCTGGTATAAGTCACTGTTAGTCGCGGCTAGTCACTCCTGTTTGCTCTGCGATGTGACCCGATAAAGTGTAAGTGAGGGGGCGCGGTGGAGGAAGCATGTTAAGCTCGGAAAGAAGGGAGCCCGAGAGAGTGGGAAATGTGAATAAGGATCTTCGTGAGGTAAATCGGTGAAGGGAGGTGTGACGAAGGTGGATGCGGAAAGCTAGCTGAGGGCTGAAAACGCGCGATGGCAAGAGCGAAAACAAAGAGGCACGCGAGAGGGAGAAGAGGAAGGAGGATGAGCCTATGATGGGACGGAATCTTTCGTACACGTGCCGAAAAACGATAAAGAGAGAAAGAGGAAAAGAGCGGATGACGAACGCCAATGGCAGGTGGGAGCTGAATGAGCAAGGGGAGACGCAGGGAGGTAGTGAGTGACAGGGCGTGGTAGGAGAGAGAAAGAATGTGAGGCAGCAAGAGGATGGAAGTGGGAGAAGTAGTGGAGGCGGCTGAAAGCAGCGCGCTTAATGAACGCTTTCGGCCGGGCACGAAAAAGTTACGCATTCGCGCGTTCGCATTTTCTCTCATCGTACGACTTTTGTTTACTTTTTCCTATTTGCACGTCACGAAGTGCAAGTTGAAATTGTGCACAGGTAGGAGGTCATTACGGTACAGGCGTTGTCGTTACGATAATTGCTTCGGTGTAGATACGTCTTACTTTAAAAGTACTGTAATTGTTCCCGTCCGCCTGTTTGCTGTTTGATTTTTCACAGGTGCGCGCAGATAGCAACGACTAATTGAGCCCTTGGCCGTGCCTGTAATTTCGGTGAACGGTAAAAGAAAACTACAAAAGAATGTCCGGAGTGTTGTTATGATAAAATTGGATGTGCAGCGAATAGAGAGGAAGAACTGAAAAAAAGAGGTACGTGGATCAAAGGAGAAACAAATTGGGAAGGGGGGGTTACTGGTTATTACCCAGCAAAGATTTATAATTTCCCGAAGGCGCGAACGTGTTCATTTATCTCGACAGGATTAAACCGCGGAGTGCATAAAAGCCTGAAGCATGTAAGCGTTATTACGTGTGACGAAACAGTATTGCGGAAAGATTAATCGATTCGCCGTTGCTGTTCGTCAGATAATTCTCGTCCCCGAACGCAACAAAATTACGAGACACGGGAATTGCCTCTAAAATCCACAACAATGATTAATACTATGATTGCAAACGTGCCTGTGGATGAGTCGAAATATTTTCTTAACGATGCGCGATATAAAAATATGCGTATTAATACACGACGTGCCTTCCACGATTCTTTTGTATGCCAGTAGGCCATTAACGCAAAACGAAGCTACGTCAATGGTGCCGCAAGTTTAATGAGCGCCTTTAATTGCACGAGACAATGAGTTCCGTACAATCCTGTTGACCTTTTTCGCGAAAACTTTGCTTTCCCGGATGCGCTTTTCCCAGTGGGCAGGAACGGAGGGAATGAAACTCGCGCGCAACGGACATTCCAAGGCAGATACCCAACGGTCGCGTGATTAGATCGAAACTGGAATAGGGCGAGCTAGCGAGTTTCGCAAAAAGACAAACTGGGAAACTTTAATTCATTCCGCGCGTATAATTGCCGGAGGGCTGTCGCGCCATGCGAGGAGAATGCCGCCTCTGCTAGTGCGCGGGCGAGTGCCGAATGTTTTATCCCTAACTTCGGCGCCTCACGGTCGCAGCCGTTCGAGTTTATTCTTCATAAAGCTTTTAGAAAGTATCCAACCTACCTTAGACGCGCGAAAAAATGTTTAGGACTATGCCGTGAAAGGTCGTAAGTTCCTGTACCGATACAAACGAAATGTTTTGCTCCTCATCGCACAGTCGGATTCTTTCTTGTAAGCATGTGAGTAAACAAATATTATGAAATGCATGTTGCGACTTGATGCACGATGTATTTCGACAAATTTTCAACCACGTACACCGGACTGTACGCCAATTACATAAACATTCTCAGTGGACACGTGAAGCATAAAGCTTGAGAAGCACTCTTTTTTGCGGACCAGTCCCGAATTAATTGCAATTGCGTTTCCTCCGTGGTTCCAGCACTTTGCCAGAGGCGTTTGGTACGTGCTCACAATTTTTCATCCTCTTTAGCTTCCCTTTTTACTTCCAAGGTTCTGTTGTGACGCCACAAACGAAACAATTCAATCGCCACCTGCGTTCGAAACATTAACGTCGCGCGCGTTTCACACGGACGAATTAGGAGAAGAAGCGAAGATGGCGTGACGCTTGGAACGTAGGCCTTTGTCGCTATGATATGCCCGTAAACGAACGCTTTTGCCACATTAGCGAACAACCGTTGGGTGGTTGCGCGCCCAACGGTATACTTCACAATGGAGATCTTGTAAATGGAATCAGCGGACCAGCCGCGTGTCAGTTAACTGCTTCCCACTGGACATGTTGAGGGTTTCTCTCTCTCTTCTCCATCCCTCTTACGCTTTTCGAGGCCCTCTATCAGCCCGGGGCTGCGCCCCCGAATTACGCAACCATTGGCCTTTACGCATCGTTTTTGCGTTCGCTCCGCTCGTTCGTCTCGTTCAAAGGAGAGAGAACGATCGTGTCACTGTATTGTTTCGATAGGAGTGATCGCCTCTGGCTTCTCCACAGAACGAAGAACGAAGGGGGAAACTGGATCAAAGGGATATCTCCATATTCCGTAACGAGCACAAATTCGGAGAATATCGTAAATGCTGCAGACATGTTCCCAGAAAAGATTTCACGTTTTCACGGTAGTGGGTAAACGCCGTGGATAACGCGTGAATTGGCACCCGCCAATTAAAGCACATTACGCGCGATGCGCTCGAGTACGCTTGCGTATGTAGCTTCGGAGGAACTCCGAAGATTTAGTAGAGGTGTCATTACGCCAGATCGTTTGAGAATCGGCACGATGAGGTTGCCACGATGCTTTCGTTGACAAGCGTGAAAATGCATCAATGAATCTCGTCATTAAACGATTTGTCGAATTGATATATTCGTGCGACGATTCAACTCATTCTGCCAAAAGAAACTTCCCAGAATGAATTGAATTTTATAATAATAATCCAAGCGTAGTAATCAAATCTTACCGTGCATTTGGTAGAAAGCCGTGATGCCGACTCGATCCGCGCCATTGAATGACACCGGCCCCTACGAGCAATGAGAAATGATTGCATTAAAAAAAAACCTGCATCGTTTCTAAAACGTAGAGAAATATTATATTTCCATCGCTTCGGAAAAACATCGATATCCAAATGAAGAGAACTTGAAATATTGGGCGATTAGCATCAAGGTATTCTTCCAATTAATTGTGTAGGTTAAAAGGAAAACAATGGACGTTAAGCTGGACAATTATATTTTGACAGATCAGTCGATGTCGCCGTTTGGCTCCTTTCGCTAATCACGAATCACTTATACAACACGAGAAAGAGCTTGCCCTTTCGAATCTCTTCGCATATTCATCGAATCATCACCGTTTGATCCATCCTCGATAGGCGCAGAGCTTTCATTTAATAAAGCGTTCGACGAAACGATATCGAGCCGACCACCTGTCATCGTCGTTCTTCCCCTTTGCAACTGAGTTTGCCGATCGGCCATCTGCCGCTCCTGATCGTCACAATTATCGAGGCACCTCCGTTTTACGAATTTTCCAATTCGCCCGTCTATCTGTCAATTCTTTTGTTTCCGCGTTCAAGCACTTCCCACACGAAGAAATTTTTACCGGGTCCACAATTGCGCAAAAATTTCAATTTTTTCCCTCTTGCAGAAAAACGTCTAGGATTAGTTTGACGGTGAACATTTTTTGGAAGACTCCCGTTGGACGTTTAAACTTTTTACCGACTTTCTTCCAGCCCAAGTGTTTCTATTCGAGTTTGACGATCGACAAACAGCTACCGTCGCTTACCGAGACCCCGATGAAGCTGAGTAACTTCATCTGTCCCAACAAGTCTCGCGCCAGGTCCTTTCTCGTGTGCGTGTACTCTGTCATGCTCGTGTTCCTGCGATCGAGAAGGTCCTCGGTGCGAGCTAGCGCCATCGCCATGGCCCACACCGCGTCGTAAGTTTGTCCAGCGAACTTCGAAAGGGTCACGCCTCTCTTCGCAAATTCCGATGTGAATTCGGCACTTGTCTGTAATAAAAAGTGAATAAGCGTAATGAAAGAAGAGTGAAAGGGCGGAGAGAAACGCAGGAGGGAAATATGGAAACTCGTCGCCCACCGATGCCACCTCTCTGGGCTTTTCCGTGACGCGCGATTTGCATATTGCAATGGCGCGCAACCGTCGTTTAAATAATCGAATTTCCGTAGGCTACGATTTTCGCATGCATCGTCGAATTTCCCTTGAAAAATTTGTTATGTTCGTAACGATGCCATAATTTAGCGACTTAATGGCTTTTTCGACGATGCCACCACTGGCATACTAATACGCACAGCGGGGATAACATTGTTCCATTGCAACACTGCAGTGCTTTTACTCGAAATTTAAAATTGTGTTTTGCACAGGAGTGGTCGACGCGGACGAATATACCGAGGAGAAGAGGCGAACCGCAACAAGGGACTGCAATATCTGTTAATTTTTCCGTAAAGGGCAATCGCATTAATTATCGCGGATAACATTGTGGGTAGCTCCTTGATACGATCGCGTTAGTCAATCAGTATCAATCACCAATTACAGGCTGCATCCGGACGCGCAGCACAGTCGCGCGTTTCCTCGTCATTAGTGATCTACTAATTAACGGTGGATGGTTGGGACGTGCGATCTATTCGAATTTGACATTTTCCGTGTGTGTCGTATCGGGTTTCAAATACCTCTGCATTTCGCGATAATCCATGAATCTCGCTATAGGGATTGCACGTTTAACGTCGAGTAGTTCCCCGCAAGTGAGATTTACATATTACGAATACACTTCATTGTTACATCACGAGCTTGGATTTATGGCGTGACGTTTTATCCGCGGTTCACGGGCGTTTGTAGGATGCTGCGTGAATCGGTGTCTGTAGGAACGCGAGTGTGCAGATCCGTTTCGCACAGGACGTGTGCACAATTCTACGTGCGTTCGAATGTTCGCGTATGTCGTGCATTTACGCGCGACGCGGGACTAAGGGATTAAAGCGGAAAATTATTCCTCGCTTTAGGTAGAATTCGCGAAAGCAGCGTCACCGTCGGCTTAGAAAGCGCTTTGACGCTTTTAGTCTCGAACTTCGTTATCTTCCTCCGAGGGCGTCTGGATTTTCATTGGAATTCACTTCTGAATTTCTTGGTGATACGCTAACAAACAAACCAACTTTACTGGAATTGCACGCACTCGAGTACTGGAAGAATCTTGTTTCTCGGAACCTCAACCAGTTTTCTATCGTATCTGTTATTCATATCGTTATTTATTCCGTTATTTATAGGTACAAGGTAAATTGTGTGAAATTTGCATATCGGTAGAAAGCACGTCTGATCAAGCGTTTACTCGTATTACTGCTAGAAGAATAAGCATCGTTTACTAGGATCAATTATTTCGATTATTTGATTATTCATTTCCTTACCTATAGAACGAGTAAGTTGAAAATAATCTGAAAATAATTGTGATAGCGCCGAACCGCTACAGCAACGCGAAGAAATCGCTTCTCTTTCGACTTTGTCCGTCTGCCCCTACGTTCCGTTTCTCGGTTAATTCTGTCAACTTTCATGACATTGATACCGACATCTATACTTTTCGTTTCACTCCCGCGAATTTTTTCAACTGAGAAAATTTATATGAATTTCCAATGAAAGTTTAATTACAATAATTTCTTAATTAATTACAATAAACAAATGTGATGGAAAGACATCGAGCAGGACACGCGTGGTGGTAAGATTTGACGGAAACTCAACGGTTACTCCCTTCCCTTATACTTTGTCGTTTAGCCGACGAGGGCTCTTAATGAGAATGGGGGCGAAGGTGACTTCTCCTCTTAGGAAGATCGACAATGTAGCCCGCGTGAGAGACTTTCCGTCTCCTTCGTTTCTCACGCCCGTGCCACGTAATTTCCATTCGCGAAAGGCGTTTATTATACGCCCCGTCACGCCTGCGACCTGGATATCATTATTGTAATAGATTTTGAGCTAAGCACACGGTGTGCGTCTCTTTCTCAAGAGAGAGCTACCGGCGCTAATAAAATTTTCCCATCCTCTTTGAGTTCCCTTCTTCTCTCCTTCTATCCCTTACACTCGCCGAGTCCCTTATCCTCTCACCCAAACTCTCCCCCCTATCTTTCAGGCTGTTTAAGGTAATCGTGGTACACCATCCTACCGTATCGCGAATCCATTTTTCGTTGATGAGATTACCGTGGCGCGTCCGCGTACCTTCTTGGGAGGACGAAAGGCACGGTACGCGCTTGCAAAGCTGACGTCAAATTTAATTCGAAAACGTGGGTTTGAACAGGATACGAATAAGATAGACCAATTTTATAGTCGTATAAATACGCCGCTTTCTTAAAGTCGAATTGGCGTGATCAAAGGTTGGTCGGATATTTCGAGGGAAATTTCTGAATAACAATACTGAAACGTCACGTAGTAAAACGATACCCCTTCCAGATAATCATTTCTCTCGAATTACTTTCACTCCGCGTGCTTTAATTAATTTCACTCTCGTACTTTTATTGTGTAGTCTTGAAAATAAAATTGCATGCATACTGGCTGGCCTGCAAGTGCTTTTGCTAATTTCTCATTTAAATGGGTGTAATTTTTTACGGGAAGTAGAACAGCGCGCTTGCGGATTCCTACGGTTGACAATTTCATTAATCCTCGGGTGGTGTCCGTGCGGTAGAAATGTCTCTATGACGATACTTACTAATCCTGACGAGCTAACTACATCCCCCAGGACTGTCCCGTGACTCGTGACGATAATCAGGCCGTTCAGAGTCTGCGACAGCTGAGAAGGCGAGCATTCCTCGGGTCCCGAGTGCCACCAATTGCTTGTCTTCCCTGACAGGTCGAGCGTGTCGACGGGCAAAATCCAAGCGTAGTCGCCACCGTGCATGCCGAGTTTCCAGGCCTGAAAGCAACATGGGTTCGGCTGGCATAATTCACGCAGGGATCAATCGATTTGCTATTGTGTCCCACTCGTGATCCCGCCGTAATGCCTATGATTTAAACCAATGATCTCGAGGTCAGCTCTTCGTCATTCGAGTTCCACGTTTCCCGTGATAAAATAAAATTAACCGGAGAAGGACGGCAAAAGGACAGTTATTTCCAAAATAAATTTCATAGGCTATACGATCGTATCGCTTAGCTGAGTGTAAGAAAAGCGATTGTTTCGTTGCTTCGAACGATGCACCGAAATATCACGAGAAGTGCTTCATAATTAGAAACTCCTATACACTCGCCTTTGTCGAACATCATTTTACCCTCGTTCCTTCCCCTTTCTCCTTACCTCTCATCGAAAGAAACATCGATCGAAATCCGACCTGATCTACAACCAAGGGAACAAACTCAGGGAATAGCATCACGCCAGAGCCTAACGTAATTTGGGGTAGGTGTAGTACCCTCCGGCAGTCGATACAACGGATGGTCTTGGAAATATTTATGAGGATCTTGTCGGAAAGGTGAACGCCCAGGCGTAATGAGGAATGACGTTCGGGCGAGAGGATCTCTCGCGTGTTCCCTTTCCTCTTCACCTTGCTAACATCGCTCAAATATATCTTACAATTCTTCATCCTCCTCCCGGAAATAACCTCGATACACCGTTCTTCTTCTCTTCGCTTCCGGCGAGCACGCGTCTTGGATTCTTTTCAAGTCGTTCGTAGGAATCGAGCCGACCCTTTACGAAGCCCTTTGTGTGTCGTAATGCCGCGTTCGCAATCGCTTTCGGCACCTGTATAGACCATTACTCGCGGGCACGCACGATCTGAGCACCCGTGCAAAGTAAATCGTCTTTCGACATTTTTAAAACGTACTTACGATACGAGCTGCGAACTATCGTTACTATCGGACATCAATCAGCGCGCATTGGGATTTTTACCAAAGAAGCTGTCGTATTAAAGCATGTGAGACTAAACGTTAGCTCACGTAGAGAACGAATTCTGTGATTCAATGAGTGCAGAAGGCGGTTTGACGCCCGTTAAAAATTCGAGGCGCGAGTTGACATTAATTTGTTTCCCTCGTCTACTGTCGAAGATGTCTTTGATGTACCGCGATCCCTTTGTCCCGCGTGCGGATCGTCGTATCTTCGCTCACATTTCACAGTTTAAAACTGGGTCGTCGGCGTGACTCGCGGATGTTGCGCATGAGCACTCCGCCGACCTAGAGCTGGCTATTTTGCATTTTCGCAAATGTCGTTGGGTGGCGAAACCGCGCGCTCGTGCGCGCGCTGACTAAATGTACCAAAAATGGAAGGAGGAGGTAGATGTAATATATCTCTGGGGATGATCAGGTGGTTTCTTTCCATTCTTAATACCCGCGAGGATATCGTTCCATTACGCAAACGAGAACAGGGAAAAAACCGAAGGGAGAAGGATATATTAACGAAATATAAGAAACTCTAGGTACTTGAATAAATAAAGTAAGCCAGTGGGTCCTCCAACGTTTTTGAAAGAAGATGTTCGTTCATCTGTACAAGTAAACGTGAGAGTTTTTAAAATTTTCGGAATGTTCGCCACTCGAGGGTGGGGGGGGGGGGGGGTACTTTAATGGAGCTTTAATTTAACGATCCGCTAGGTAACTGTTCGATGACCGAGGGCACAACATTACTACCGGGCGGGTAAAAATAAAGGGCACCTGCGGAAAAAAACTAGTGCTTCGTGCTTGGCGGGAAAAGAACAGAGAAAATGTAAGAGAGACAGAGAGAGAAGGTGAGTCTAAGACCTTCGGAAATTTTTCCCGGCGTCGGTCATGCGGGCCGAAAGGAGAAAAAATGGCCAAACTAGCGGGAACCTACCACCCCGTATCGGATACTCCCTGGGCACTCTCATAAATCAGGTGCTTGCACGTTCCTAGAGCGAGTCGAACTGGAGTTAAGAGCAAAAACTGACCGAATAAAAGCGATAATAAAGATATGTTGTACGAGAGAGGCGGTTAACGATACAAGCGTGCAACGTGCGGACATGCACACGCGTGGCGCACACCTTCCAAAGATTATTTACGGCTTTGGAGCAGCTTTACTTTCCAGCCCGCGTATATCACTTTCTATCCCGCGTACGGGAAATTCGAACGAGATATAATTACCCAGGGGGGTTACCGCAGTAATTTAATGTAAATTCCCTTTGACCAGGCTTTATAGAGCACCCGCACGCACCGCCACGTGCTAGCACACTCGTGCATTCTCGTTGCCCGAGGAGGCAATACGATTCTGCAAAACACCGTGGATCGTTCGTCGTTCGGGCATTATCGCCCGCGATCGTAAGAGCCTCCGCAGGAAGTAAATAATTGTTGGAAAGCACGATTTTGCGCGGGATCGTAAAAATCGGTACTACGATTTATATTGCGGTTTTGGTACGGGGCACGATACTGTTCTGTACGATAATGTTCCGTACGATACACGAGAAAGAAGAGAGAAAAGAGGTCGTTTTCGATATAGTATTCTATAACGCGTTGCACCGAACGACGCAAGATAAAAAAAAAGAAATGGAAAATAAAAGCTGGCATACGAAGCTTCGATCGAAGAGTTCGAACAGTTGCTTCTCCATTTGCGATGCTGTTTAACATGCAATCGATAAATAATAATCTCTAATATCAGCGATATCGATTCGGCGGACCTGAACCATGCAATTTTCAAACGATCGTCGTCAGCGAAATTGTTCGGTGAATTTTTCAAATTGCTCCATCCAAACGAACCGTTAATAATCATTGGCCCGAATAGAATGGTCAAAAATATTTGAACGTAAACCCTCCTACACTAGCCCTTCATCAGGCAGGCCTTTCTTCTCGACGGAGGGCGACCGGAAAAATTCCAGGCCCTTCCGGTAGGAATGATAAATGCAAAGGTACGAAGGGGGCCACTGTTAAAGCCCTCGTTCGCCAGGGAAGTGCCTTCGACTCTATAAATCTCGCCCGACCCCCCCTATGAAGAACGTCCGACGAGAATTAAGTCCTTTTCTCTCACAAAATGATCAACGGAAGGACTAATCTCGTTACGGTGCGCTCGGGAGGGTTTGCCCGACCTTGGTCCCTTCCGCGATCTGCACGTGGATTCAAGGGACGACGCGCAAGAAAAAGGGGTAGAGAAGGGAGGGTGCGAGAAGCGAGTACGAAACTTCGACCTGAAATTTTTCCACGTTCGGAAGCGTGACGCGAGATTCGATCAAAGGCTCTGTAATTGGAGGACAGTAGAGAAAAGGCCCCGAGCGTTCATCAGCCCTGCGACAATTCAAAGCGCGTAGCTTCAACGAAACGATCAACGAGAAGATTAGTCTCGTTACGCTCCGGTCTCAAAAGAGTCGGTGCCTCGACTGTGAACGATTTTTCCGCGACCGGAAGTGGCACGAAACCTGAGAGCGCAAAAATCAGAAAAGCCTGAAATTTTGATGCTTTGGAAATTAATCTCTGCCGTGGAGTACGCGCACCCTCCCGACTATTCCACAGTCGGACCACGCGATATGAGCGACGAAATCTGGTAGGTGAGGTAACGGCAGGATGAGAAGGATGTGAAAGGGTTCTCGGTGAAGGTGACGGCTGCCTTTATTACTGCCTTGATAATCCGCGATAAGCACGCGGCATTGCGATGCTTTTACACGCTCGCTGTACATCGGGGACAGGGCGTGGGGACGCAATTTAGAGTCCGCAATGTGTTTGCAGTGCGCCGAGGAGCATCACGGCAGCGAGAACAAATACATTGCTTGAAGAAGTCGTCAGACGTATCGCTTGGGATCCAGAGGAAGATGGGGAAGACAGGTTGGCTTCCGAGTTAATTAACATCACGTCGCGGAGAACGTAATGTTCTCTTCACGATTTTCCGTGAACGAGAGATCGTGGAAAGCAGAAAGGCACATTGTTCGAAGAGTAAGTAGACGGAGAAAGTGTGAGAATAATATTTCCACCTTCCCGTTATTGCCCTCCTTCCGCTATTTCATGCCAAATGCAGGAGAATCCGTACGTGCATTCACGTAAACCAGAGTATTCCACCTTCCTCGCCCGTTTCCTACGAGATTTTATTTTTTCCGTACGAACCCTTCCCAGGCTCCACTGTATTACCCTTCCATTCAGGTTGATCAAGCGAAGCTATTTCTTCGAGGACCTCGCATTAGTTTTCTTCTATCTACTTTAACGATGACTCGCGTCGTTGGAGATCAATCACAGCGACGATAGTAACCCAATATTCTTGATTGCAAAGGAATCGCGTTTTCATCCTTCGTTATACTCACAAAAGTATCAGCAACGGTGAACAAAGAGCAAGCTTCACCCAATGCACTCCCAGAAGAAGCTTCCGCGCATCCTTTGTCCCTGGGTGGGCGCAAATTCAATTTCCTCGTCGAAATTTCTGACCAGATAAGAAGCGGTTTCCGCTTGCGATACCAAGTTCGCAGGGTCCTGCATAATCAACTGGTTTGCACAGTGCCCTTAGAACGACACGCGCGCTTCTCGATATGTGCCGAAGGCTTAGGCGACAAAGATAGCAGACAGAGCGACGTTCGGCGGGAGAGAATGAGAAAGCGAAAGTGAAACAGGACCCGCCCTCCTTCTCTCCCTCGCCCTAATTTCAGAGACTGTCTACTCAGCCTTCCCGAGAGTAGACACGGTTATCGGCTACGTCCGTTACGGAGTAAGCGACATTATCCTCTTGTACCCTCGCGGTCCACATTGTCCTCGCTACCCGTCCTAGATACTAATGATCCTATGGCCTACCCGAGAAATATTTTGTCGACTATGCGCACCCTCCTACTCCCCAAAGACTACGGGAGCAACGAAAGCCCCGACTTTCCTCGAGACGTCAGAATTCGCGCAGCAACGATGGCGCAAGGGGAATCCCCAGGATCGAGTTGGAATCTTACCTCGCGAATGGAAACCGAGTGTTCTCGAAAGGAAAAACGAGAAAGGATCTCAAGAGCGCAAGAGCAATCCGCTCCGCTCGGCTACTCGTGAAAAATCCTTTTTCCGCGACTTCGAAACTCCCCCCGCATCCATGCGCAAACCGGTAAGACTCGAAAGCGCTAAGAGGGACTGCTGTGTGTTTTATTCTCTCAGCGTTGCTCGGGGAAATTGCCGATGCATCCTCTCCGCCTAGCCAGAGAGTAAAAAGACGAAGGTAAGAGGGGATGGTAGGAAGAAAACATAAGAATGAAAACTGAGGAGGTAGAGTATCGCGAGGAAAAAGTGTTCGCACGGAGGGTTGCGCTCTTGCTTGGTAATTTCTCTCGCGCGCGAAATCCGGTTGTCGAGATAAAATTGCTTTCCCCCCAAACGAATTCTTCTTCTCCCGACTCACGCGCATGTGGGAAGTATCGTGTAAAGGGTGAAGAGGTCTCACCCTTTGGGACACTTTCGATGACTCGCACGGAAAAGTGGAATATTAAGCGTTCAGCGATCCGCGATAAAGATTTTCAGTCACGATCCACGGTTAAAGCTTCCCTCAAAGCATTCTTCCTGTAAACTTCTATTCCACGAAATGTAATCCGTCCTGAAACTCGCCTGTTTGCTTTCCACTTTGCTCCTCGCCATCAACGATGAAGTTTGCCCCTCGCTCCTCCCTCCCTCTCCCCTCTCTCTCTCTCTCTCTCTCTCTCTCTCTCTCTCTCTCTGTTTCTCTGTCCAACTGTTTGCTTTTGAAAGGGAAATCGATTCGAAAATGGTTACTTCAAATCGCTCGGCACCCCTTTCCCTTTGCATTTCGGACATTTCCCTTGTTCCGAGGCCCGCACGTAGGAAGACGAAGGGCCCAAGGAGAGTAGCAAAGTGGTTTTCACTTGACCGAAGATTCCAACTGGTAAAGCAAATCTCTACAGCGCGGTTGGTCGGTTCGCCTGTTTTTGCATTTGTATCAAAGCGAGGTACAAGTGCCCAAAGAATGTACGCGTGGCAACGTTTACGTGTGTCGCTGCCTACCTTTGTAGCCGTATTTACAAACTCCTCCCTCGGAAGAAGGAGGAGGAGGAGAACCTGGTGGAACTTACTTCGCAGAAGACACGGGGCACCAACTGCGGTGAGAAGCTGCCGATGATGATTCTCGTATCCAGGTCCTGCAATTAAACACGACCCTGTGATGCGGTGAGCTCATAGTTAGCAAGATAAATAGGCCCGTGATGGCGCGAATGGCGCTGCCACTCTCGCCAACGCTAAATTGTGCGATTCAGGTTGAAATTGGCGTGTAGCGCGAGTGTACCGCGAGTTATTTCGTTTCTCTGCGGCAAGCGCGTAGAGAGGAGGTAGGATAGTGATAAAGGAACGAGAAACCCGCGCACGAGCAGCACGACTCACGAGAAAGCCCACCCGCAAATTACCACCCTTCCCTTGTCTCCTAAGTTCCGAGGGGCACCCCTCATGCGAAAAATAAATTTCACCCGACGCGCGACGTTTCGCGGAAAGTGTCGGGATTTTAAAATTATTCTCCTCGGTCGCTTTGAAATCGCGCGGATCCTTGCGCGACACCTCGCGCAAATCCGTTCGGCTTCGCGTTACGACGTCCTCACGAGCTTTTTAATCGGGTCGACCGATAGACCCTACTGGGTGCGGAGGTCCTCCGGGGGTGGTGCCGGCAAGCGAAACTCAGGGACGTCGAGTCTTTCATGCGTTTAATTACGTTACATTATGCAGCTCCACCACGTTATATTGCGTTACATTCACGCCTAGCTGCGAACTACGTCGTAGGGGTGACCTTCTCGGAACGACGTCGTTCCACCCCTTTCTACCACCCTCCTCACCGTAAGCCACGTGTAACGTTAATTGCATTCGACTTTGCGTAATCCATCCCACCGATGGCACCTAATGCATTCCCTAATTCTTTTTCCGTTGCGCGAATGAGGACGACCTACTCCCAATGTCGGAAGGCCCCGAGTGCCCTTTGCTGCGGCGAACCACTCGAAGGCGTCACGGATCTCGTAATATTCGTCTATTACAACGAAATTACTTGGTCTCCAGGACGAGAACGGGCAAGCTGGCTTCTCCTAATCATCTTTGAGTGTAACACGTCCGGTTTCATTTCTAATTACACGGATCCTTTTCTGTAGGTGGATAAAATTCGCGCTTCACCTCGGTACGATTAGTGGGATCGAGTGGAAGGAACTGTTTTTAATAGAGTCAGTGGCGGGGTGAGAGGAACAAAGTTAGTGGAGCTTACCAAAAGAAGAATTTACTCGAATCGGCTTCGCAAAAAAGAGGATACGTTGCGGGTAATCTTCCGATGAAAAGACTCGACGAAATAACCAGGGAAGAAAGTCGTGCTGCGGGAGGAAAAGGGAGTGAGGGCGCGAGTGATAAGTTTCGACACGTCTCTTACTTTCAAAGTTCGCAGCTGCTCCTTGTAATCGTTCTCTGCGAACGTGATGGTTCCCGTGCACGTGATATTCGCCTGTTCCAGTTCCGTGACCAGATCGTTCACCGCCTGAAACACAATCCCGCGATCATTAGGGGTGACAATGGAACGGTCCGATGTACGGGACTGATCCTGACCAGATCAATTAAGGACTTCGCAGTTGTTTTGCTGTGTTTCCTCTGTCCATAGTAATCATCGGTAACAACTTCGTTCGCGTTGCTACGGAACAGGCCAGAGGTGTGCAAACATCCAGGGGATTGTCGAGGAAAGCGAGGGAATATCAATGACCGGAGCGAAACGTCTGCGAGAAAATAAACCGAACGAAGCGACGAGGACACGGTACAAAGAAAAAAGAAAATAAGGAAAGCATCCCGAGTATCGTTGCTCCCTTGAATCCATTAGGTACTAATTGTATGCGAGACGTTTACCGTCTTTAATTAATCCGAAATGATACAAACTGATTTTGACATCGCGTCACATTTTCTTAGATACTACTGCTATTACCGGCAATAATATGCGTTTATCTAAATTTCTATCCATTGCCTCACATTCTTGACGCTTCCTCGTTTATTCCAACCTCATGTTTTCCACACCTCCAACTCTAGCCCTGCTCGAGTTTGAATACCTCGCTATACATGCTCTCGTGGATTGTGTGTTCGGCTCTTACCAGGGAGTACATGTCGCCGGTTTGAGACAAGGCGGTAACTGTGTCCCATCCAAAGTGTTTGATCAATGCTATCCTCGCCGGATTGTGACTGGAGTCCGGTGCCACCGTGCGCAGGAACAAGGGAAATTCTGTGGTGTCCGAGAGGGCGGGAGCAGTGGATCCGAATGACACCTGTATCACGTTCCAATAGGGCACGATTTTAGCCAGAGTCTCGGTGACTTCGGAGCAAGCGGTACCAAGCAGCAAAGGCATCAGCTCGTCCTTCCTCGCGTATACGGCATGAAAGAATCTGTCAACTGCCACCCCCGGGTCGCACTGAAAAAGAAACGAAGCTACATGGAATAGTTAGATCAAGGAGAATCCTTCGAGAAGCGAAGCAATCGAACATTCGACGGGCCTTCGATTCTTCGAAGACGCTCTTCCAGAGAATTTTACTACCGGATCAGGTTATTCTACCTTCACTCTCCAATGGAGAAGGAAAATCGCTTGAAATGGGGAAACGATTAAATCCATTGGCAAAATACATATAATAGCTGGAACGATTCCGTGAAGAGTTCCATAGGTCAGCCGCGAGGATGTCTCATCGATCGATGGGTTCCTCGATTCGATCACATGCGTCAGGCGATTTCGTGCGCAAATAGTTTCTCAGGATTCCTCGTCCCTGAGAAACTCTATCACGACCCTTGGTAGCGCGCGGAGAAGCGAACGGGAGGATGCCTAAGCATTCGAGGCATTTTTAATTTGCCACGCGCCAAGAACGGAATTGACTTTATGCGTGCACGCGCACGTACACGCACCCGACTCGCGCAGAATTACGTTCGCGTGTAGAGGTCAAAAGTCGGGAGGCGTTGCACGGCGAAAATAAATCGCCGTGGTCAGAGTGCGGTTAGTCGCGCGGGTACGATTTCTCTCGTGGATGCGAGAAGCAATTATAACAGGCGGTGTTCCGAGGGTGGAAGAGGGTGAGGTGGTTGGAACGTGGCTCGAAAGAAAAAAAAAAAAAAATAAGAGAAAAGAAGAAAGTAGCACGAGTACTTGCCTCGCGTGAAAAGCAGGTGAGATGAGAGCAGGCGATGGAAGCAGAGAGGAGGAGGAGGAAGGATGCGGAGGAAAAGATGTCGACTGAGGGACGGGAGGAGTGAGAGGTGGAGTAAGACTCGGTGAGCCTTAACGAGCAATTATTCAACGCCCGAATGATGTCTCTGGAGTCGTTACGGGAGGGAGAGGAAAAAAAAGCTCGAGGGTCTCCTCCTGTCCTTGCTTCGACGCCCTTCCCTCTTCTCGTTCGCGGTGCAATCTGTGGCGTCAGAAGGAGAGAAGCACGGACCTCTGAATTCAAACTTCATCTCGCATCTTGGCCATCTCCACGCATACTACCTTCAAGCCCCTCGTCTATGGAAAGTGCGCTCTACCCTCGTTGCAGTTTTATTGAATTTGCAAACCGCCGCTACACTCTGCACCTTTCTTCTGAAAATTTGAAGCTCGAAGCTCGTCCAATCACTTATTGCAAGAGAGCGAGCAGGAGAGAAGCAGGCGGGCAAAGAGAGAGTATGAAAAGTGAGTGCTAGCACCCTTCGCTGGCAGATTGGATTTTCGGCTGATATCGCCCCGATATCGAGGTTGTGCGTTTCCGCCTAACAATTTCTATCCTCGAGAGTTCGCCCTGTAATTTCACCTTGCACGCGTTCGGACCTGGCGCTCTCTTTCTCTCTCTCTCTCTTTCTCTTCGAACTTACCCTCCGCTTCTCTCGGAAAGCGAACGCTCGATCGCTTCGTTATCGCTCGAGCAGTTCGTTACGATTTCGCTCGATACTTAGAAGCGGAATCTGCTCCAGCCCTCCCTCCACCCCCGTTTCGAGCTCCTTTCTCGGTACTCTTATTTTACCTTTGCTCCAATTTCATCCCATCGTCTTCCGTTTCCCCCTCTCGCCGACAAAGGTTAACTCGCGCGAGCTCTTCGACTCTCCTCCGAGTCCTTTCGCGTTTCTTCTCCATAATGCGATCGAACTAAGCATTTGCCCGAACCTTCGTACCATATGGTTATTAAGTCAATTACTTAAAGTGGCTCACACTGGATCACCGTGGGGCGCGCTCTTTACTTCGTCTGACCTCTCAAGGTTCCCTCTCGCTCATCGTTTCCTTGAACGAGCACCCTTAGCGAAGAAACTTTTGAACGTTCTGCGATGCGTTTCTGACGAGAGTAGGAAAAAGCGAAGAAGGGAAGGAGAGAAGATGGAGAAAGTGGGAGAGACAAAGGAGGCTGGCTGGCAGGCTCTCGTTGCTCGAACGCTTTTAGCACTCCCTCTAATGACGTTGCAGGGCAGCCCGGCACGGAATTGTTTAACGAGGACCCCTGCCTACTCCCTTTCTCCACACCCCGGACCATGCATATCCATGATTTTCGTCACGATCTTTGTTTGCTCGGCCAATCAGAATCACCGCGACCGCGGCGCCTCTAATCCGAATCTATTTGGTTACGGTGGCCCTGTTAATCAACTTGATTTCGTTGATTCACTGTCGTCACGGTGCCCTCGCGTGCCCCGACGGAATTTCCTCGCCTTTTGTTGCATCGACGGCGGCCGAGACTGGGAAGTGTACAAAGGGAAGAGAGGTAGAGAGAGTGGCAGAATGCGGAGAATGACGAGCCATAGCCTGACACGACAGGCCAGGGTCCAACAAATTTACGGTGCCGACAGAGAAAGTGGAGATGACGTGGCACGGCGAGCCATATTCCCAAAAATATATTTTCTCTTTCGACCGGGACGTCCAGTGTCGAAAATCATATTTGTTTATCTTCGTTATTTATTGTCTCTTGCTTTTGTACACAGGTTTTCGAGCAAGTAGCATGGAAGGTTGCGTTATTGGCTAAAAGGCATTCCAAATTGGAATCCAGTTTACTAAAAAAAGAGTCGCTTGTAGCTTCGCCGTTAAATTCGCTCGGTTTCCTTCAGCGGCAATTACCAGCGAATTAAACTTTCGCGATTACGCCATTAACGGGCCCAGCACAAATCATCACGGATGCGGGCGACGTGGTTGTAAATTTATAGGAGCAGTCGTCCCTCACAGTCGTTACTTTCCAGTGAAATAATTTTTAGCTGTTGTGGTTGACGTTGTGTATGCATATTACGTTTTATTGTGGGAACGGCGAATAAAACGAGAGACCAGCACGATGTTCGGTAACCCATGTCATTCGATGAAATGTCAACGGTTGGTCGCGGGGTATTTTGAAGTTTCGCGGAAATTTGGATAAGCTATCGATCGTCCGTGCAAAATTGTAAAGGCTAACTTACATGTCCAGCAGGAACACACGTCAGTCCGTAAGTTTGTTCGAAACAAACAGCGTAGGTGAAGGGGCGGAGAAATGCTGTCGGATGCAGTATATCGGAAAGCTAAACGCATTAATTGCGTTTACATTGCAAACCACTTCTCTTTCGACGATACTCACAATAAATCACCATTTTAACGGGAGCCGCGTGCCTTTCATGAGCAGAGATGGCGTGAGAGTTGAAAACAAAACTAAAAGAGACTAAAAACAAGGTCAGACAATCACGCATTCCACTCTGCGAATGAAAAGGTGCTTTTAATTAAGATGATCCACTCGGCGCTTTCATAGCTTTATAGCGACTAACGGAATCACCAGGTTCCAACGCAAAGTTACTGCTCCTCGACTAACATCAGCGCCAGACTACGCTACTACCCAAAGCATGCTTTTCGAATAAGCTTGCACGTCGCTCATTTACATTTAAAATTAGATCGAGCGATCGAGCAGTTCACACCCTCCCCTCTTTCGCCCTGTTTTCGAGTGACGGGGGAACCGACCCATTGATCGAGACATTGTCGCGGCCGAGAGCAGGCCGCAAGTACGCGACAAGGAGGGCTGCCGGTATAAGTAGCGAATTCCAAACGTGCCCCCTTAAACTTCCAGGGGGCGGTTCGGGGTTCACCACGCCCGCCACCAAGTTCTCCTTAAGGAACTCGAGCGCGACTAGTTCAATCTTCCGGCGCACGTGGCATCTTCCCACTCGACTTTACCCCGACTTCCCGCTGCTTTAATGAATCCGCGCAACGAAACTGCAAGAGTTTACTAATGAAGGGCGGATGAGTTTTAAGGAGATTGAGTTTAATCGACGCAAGCTGATCCTGTATAAGACAAACAATATTTATATTTTACCGTAAAATCATTTTCGGCAAACCCACGTCTTGTACTTTACTGTCGTTTGTATTCTGATTGCGCGAAGCTCGCAAGTCAAATGATTCTACGGTCAAAGCTTCTTTTAAGTCGCCACAAGGGCACTTTGTTGTCCGAGAGGTATTCTCGACTCCGAGAAGCAGCTCCTATCTTTCCAACGCTTCGGTTTTTCCACTCCGCTCTTTTTGTCTTCGTCTCACTTTCTCCTCTTCCGGTTGATCTCTCCTCTGGTTTCGAGAGTGAAAAAGAGAGAGAGATGCTTCCGCGGGGAAGAACGGCGGAAGGTAGCTCGCGAAAAATCTTCCACTGCTTTCTCTCACCGAGATCGTTCGAGATGGTTCACACAGTTCCAGGGATTTTCGCTTCCGCCGGAACCTAAGCGACACCCTCGAGGACGAACTGCCACGCTCAAAGGTCACGATGTCAGGGATTCCGTCCACGCGAACGTGACGGCGAACGCTTATATTATTAAGTTCGCCCACCGTCGTTTAATTCTACGAGGCCCCCGAGGGTGGGCCGACCCACTCGCGGCGCGAACTACAAGAATGTCGAAGATTGTCGGGGGGTGATGGTGGACGAGGGCCGAAGCGGAGAGAGAAAACCGGGAGGAAAATTGGGACGGATCGGCTTCGATAGCTCGAAACCTGTTGCTGAAGAAAGGTCAATATCGGTCGACAGTTTATCATATATATTGTGGCTTATCGCTTGAATATTTCCAAGCCTCTTCCTCCCCTCTTCATCCCATTTCTATCTTCCCTCGGCTCGGTTTAAACGCATCAGTCGAGCTATCGGAATTTTTCAGACTTCCGTGCTCCGTGTCGAAGGATTTGAGCGGATCGGCAAACGAGGATGGATGGAAATGAGCGGATCGGCTCGATGGGAGGAATAATTCCGCGAGAGACGAGTGTATATTTAAATGAGAGAGGAAATAGAGGCAGGCCTTCGTTAATTTCGGCCTCGTCGATGGGTAAGGCTCTTTGTTTTATCGGTTGCATAATATTAGAATGCATAATATAGCATTGGCTTAGGAGATTTGTCGGTGGCTTCGTCGCTGAAGAAAATTTCTTTGCAAACTGCAGCGGTTATTTGCACTTTCACGCACGTTCGTTATCTTCTCTACGTACGATATCATTCGACGGCCTGTCCACCGTCGTCGGAGAGAAAAAAAGGTATCGCGTAATCTTACAAATGCATTTCTCCAAGCGCTGGACTATTCGATAATTCAAGTAACGCTTCGCTCGAGAGTAAAATATTTGTAGAGTGCTCGGTCCTAAAAGTATTTGTCTGCTTGGTCGTTTCGCCAAACGATTTCTCTCCGAGCGGTTTACTCGGATGTACCTTGAGACGGGTGAAATGAAAGCATCCAGAATCAAGAACTACTTTCACGGCTACTAATGGTACAAAAATTTCAAACCACTTTCCTCCCTCCTCACTCTTTCGCCCGTTTTCACCCCATCTTAACTTTGGTCTCGGCCGTACGCGAAGTCTCGTGAATCTGCTGTCTCGTCGGTTCCATTGTCGTACACTTTGCTCGCTTAGTATTTTCATTTTCAAACAGTCTTCCGTACTACTGCACGCCCATACTTAAACTTTCTCACGAGTCTTAGTACTTTCAGGGTTCCATTGTCATTTAGCACGTCATTCCTCGTAAATACGATTCAATGGGTTCCGACTCGGTAAATTATTCTCTCTTATCTCGACTCGCTTTCCTCGAGCGAGTCCAAAGATTTACCCGGCAAACATGGTTACGCCTATTTACATCGTTCCTGTAATTACTGCATTCTTACCCGTCGCCGTTCCAGAGCTTTCGAACGGTGATGAGAGATTCTGTTAGTCTTCTTGTTCAAGATCACGAACACGAATGTCACTCAAGTAAAAAAGAGAGAAAAAATAAAAAGAATACAAAGAACTTCGATGTAGATACGATCTAGATCCAAAGGATAAGCATAACAAAGCCTCGGTGCTTATATATCTCGCGTGCTTTTTCTTCACCCTTTGACCTCCGTTCTTCGCGACATTCGAATGTAAAGTAGAGCATTTTTGTCCCCCCACAAGAGCTCGTAGATCGTTTACATTCCCCACAAAATATTTCTTTAAATTCTCTTCTTCTACATTCGCATATGTCCTCGACCCCGCGGAGTCTAATTTATTAAACGATTCTACACGAATCCACGTGCGCCTTCGCGTCCGCTTAACAATGACATTTGAACGTTGTCCTTCGCGAAGTGTTTTGAGAATCCTTGCGTAATGCATATGGGCGCGAAACGCTGTCACGGAGAGTGGAGGGCATAGGAAAGCGAAAGTGAGGAAAGGGAGGGCGAAAGGACACAGAGAGATACGAGAGACGGAAGAGAGAATTTTACCCGAGTCGGCGTAGCCGGTACTTCATTTACGGGATCTTGTGTGGATAGCGATGCCTCGCCCACGCAATTCCCCGACGTATGGAATAAATTTTGCGCGAGACGGATTCGCGTTTTTATAGGCACACTCGTTGCAGACCTTAAAGTCAAGCGTGCTTCGATGAGGTGAAAGAAGAGGAGAAACAGAAAGAAGGTTCGTTACAAGTTGTCGTAAACTGCCGCGTATCGAACGAAAAAAATGTAGAAGCCCCACGAAATTCACTCCGGTGGTTTGCGAGTGCGTCTGCAGATTAACGCGAAGCTCGCTGACCAGTCGCACGCTAGTAAAGCAAACTGACTAATTAAGTAGATTTTTAATGCCGCGAATGTAAATGCGCTTTTAATTCCGTGCGGCTATTTTTCGTCCGGATAAGAAGTTACTTCGAGGTCGCGTGTGCGGGACGCAATAAAGGAACAAACAGTAACAAAATTTATGATAACCGTGCTAGTGGATTGTCCAGAATTAAAAGATAGAGAGAGAGAGAGAGAGAGAGAGAGAGAGAGAGCGAGAGATTTGTATTTTTTGAGGGGCGTAATCCTCGTGTTTATTAATCGCACTAGCCAAAAAATTGTTCTCGGTTAATAAGCGCATAATTCGCGCAACACGAGTATACCGAGGAGTGAGAAAATCATTCTTTTCGTCACGCAACTTTAAGCACGAGGAAGAACGTGGAGCAGACAGCGTTGGTCGAATTTTTATTAAAAATGAAACAAAAAATCTCGAGGGACCCACGATTTTTCTGTCTGTTAACGTCAACGTTGCCACTCGTATGCTTCCTCCACCAACGTATACCCCTGTAGAAGAATAGATAATACTGTTTTCGAAGGGGAGGTATGTCCCTGACGTTTCGGGGAATGGACAGACTGGAGGATTGTGAAAGTGACGGAGGCGGGTCGAAGGCGCCTTCGACAAGCAGCTTTTCTTCTCGAATGAGGAACAAACTAAATCAAAGTGGAGTGCGAAATTGGCACGCCGAGAAGGAGGCAACGCCAGCAACAATGTCGAAGCGAGAGAAAGCAGGAGGGAAAGAACTCGAAATACGTTTCCGAATTGGTCGTGCAAATCTCCAAATGAAATGCTCGAAGGACGATGCGCCGCGTCGTAAAGCCCCGAAGGTGCAAGGGGAAGAAGTAAAGGGGGCAAGGAAAATCTTCCAACGAATGTAAAACTTCACGAGAAATTCTTTTATGTGCGCGATGTCTACGAAATTACTTCTCCAGCTCGGATTTAGATCCCGTCGGGACCAAAGAGGTGGGGCGGTCCATGAATTTTTATTTTTCTCTCAATGCTCGCATTTAAATCGCCATAACTGGCTGGCCCGCCTGCGCTATCTGAAGGATATTTCGAGATATTCGTAGGACAAAAATAGTAGTAAGATCGAACCTTAAAAATGATCTTCGGCCATTATCAGATTAAAATATCTAAATGGAACGGACATCATTATTAAACGATCCTTAGATTAAAAGTAAGCTTCAAAAATATCAATGACGTGTGCGTAAAAGCGCACTCTACAAAGTTTATTAGAATTAAAGGGGGTGCGATAAAACTTTCGCGAAAATATTAATATTTCGTATTACCGTCCCGCACAGTCATATAAGATATAATAGAGAATTAAATCCTTTCTCTCATTTCATCCCGCATAATCGCCTAAAACTAACAAGTGACAATTGAAAAAGTGAAAAGAGAAATGGGTATGGAAAATGGGAAAGAGACAACTATTTTTAAATGCACTTCGTAAGTGGATAAATTCAATGTTTCACACAATCTATTTTTTCTCGCAATAGTCTGGCGGGACTTAATTAAAAAAAAAAATTAGGTCAGCCACGACAAGTTGAAAACTGTTGGACATTAATAGTGCGAGCTAATCCCTCGTCTGGCCGGTTTATCACCGAGGAATTCCATCGTCCTCGCCGTATGTCGAAAATGTCACGCGTCTCGATGTTACCGTAAATTGTTGGCATTTAAATATTCGCCAAACGAGGGTTGTTCCTCGCATTTCGCGAAGTGACGTAAGAAGGGCAGAAGGGTGTAACTTGCTTAAGGGATTGAAAAATTGTCCACTTGCGAGTACCAAGTTTTCTTTCGGTTCTCACGCACGAATCTGCAGTGGTTCCGTGCCAAAAAATCTATTAGCATCCCTAACGCCGGGTGGAAAAGTCAAGAGAGATAACGAAACGTAAGGAACCGAGGCTGAGGAAAGGAATTATGAAGTTGAAAAATGTGCGTGTGTCAGCGTAGAGAAACGTAAGGAAGATTTTTTCGTGTCTTCTCTTGACCATCTTTTTCCTCGCTTATTATCACCCCCAGGTAAATTCCCCTTTCTAGCTTCTTCGTCTTCTTTGGCCGCATTAAAATGCTGATGCTCTGTAAAAGGCAACTCCTTCGTCACGCGACAAGACCGACGGATAATCTCAACTGCCACAGTTTTTCTTTCCTCTCCCTATCTCCGTTGCGGTAATGAATAGAAAAAAATAAAAACCCAAATGACGCTATGCGGAGGTCGTATTTTTTAATGAAATTTCACGAATCTTCTTCCAGTATTCTTGAACGAAATCGCACAACGAAATAAGCCAGAAGAGAAATGCAATTGTGCATAATTCTTTTTCATTGCATCTTTCGCCATATACTTACGATCAACCTCTTCCAAATATCCAGAAATCCTGCGGCTAACTTGGCCACCTCCTCGCACTTCGAAGATCTGAATCGCAAGGTTGGACCTAAAGAAATGCATCTTTCTCAACCTTTGGCCGCATGCCCGACGCAATACGCCTAGACCCTAGCCAAAGTTGCTCCCTTATTTCACTCCATAGTTGCGTAACATTGTTCTTACACTCTGCTCAACCGCTCTTTCTCACGCGTAAAATTCGTTCATCATGAGGGAAAGTGAGCAGTCCCTAACTCATCGCAGGTGCGAATAGAAGGAGAAGGGAAGTAACGTGGCTTGCACTTGATACCAGCCAGGGCAGTATCCATTTCGTGCGGCGAACTCGCGGCCTGCTACTTCCTTCCACCCTCCCGTCCCGCCATTCTTCCATCCGCTCGTAAAAATGCTGATGCCGTATGAGGCCGAGCTCGTTCGTCACCCGGTAAGGTCGTCGGATAAACTGGCTGCCAGAATAAATCTTCCTTTTTTCCAAGGACCGCCACCCCGAGTCGCGACGACGGTAACACGCGCGGCTCGCGGGGAATGGGGATGGGCAACGAAGATGAGAATAATGTCCGGAAAACGAGGGAAGCAAGTCCGGAACAAGCCAGGCTTGCCGGGACTGAAATAAGGGGAAGGGGGCTGGCAATATGAGTTATCACGTATGAGATTCGACGAGATCGGAAGGACATCGACGGATGAGAACGACTAATACGAGGAATAAGAGGAAATCGTTTGACGATCTTTTCTCCCGTGAATTCTTTAACGATCAGTCTTGTCGAGTGCGAGACGTTTACCTGTTCGAATTAATGCAGGTGGCTGAATATTTATTAATCTTTCAAAAGTGTTATTCGCCTTCTACATGTTTCTTGCATGCGCGACTTCGTATTGCGAGTAAGGTAGAATATAAAACAATTTCAAGAAAATAATGTACCGCGCGACATTCTCCGAGAGTTAAGAACGAGAAGATTTTTCTCAGCTAAAGGAAATTATGTTGCCGCGGAAGCCACACTTCCTCACTGCGGCATGGTACGAGCATAGTTTATGTTCTTCGTTCTAAACTCGGTTTAATAAAATTTTATTACGCACTCATCCCAGGCAACAAACAACGTCAATTTCTCCCGAGCGCGCCGAAGTAAATCTTCAAACGTACACTGAGAGCGTGTGCCATCCTAGCAACACAATATTCATACGAACTTTCAAGTTCACTGCGTTCCATGCATCACGATGAAGGCATCGCCAAAATTTCCATAATAACAATCTAAATTGTCCTCGAGCGTATCTCCCGGACCGTCTCCCTCTTTACTTTTCCCTCTCGAAGCCACCAAAACATTTTCAAGAGATTTCTCGCCACGCTTCGCACATTCCGCAGGAGATTCTTCTCTCTCGGAATACGTCTCACTCGCTCTGCCTCTTCTTCGCTCTCCCCCTTTCTCACTTCTCTTTCACAATATCAAAGAGACACACCCCAGAGCTGCTCGTGTCGGATATGGTAGCACTTACAGCATCTCCATCGCGTTACAACGGTCTCTCTCTCTCTCTTCTCTCCTCTTTTCCTTAATCCTCCGGCACACGATGTACCTTGCCTTCATACCTTGCTTCATTGTAACTTCTCAATGCCACCACGAGTATCTCGTAAGGTGACGCGAGTTACTCGCTTCTAGCCGAGACTTACCGTCTGGTACCACGCTAGAGTGAAATGTGTCACTTGAGGAGTCCCTTACCGTGTCGGTGGGGTCGGACTATCCGCGTTTACAGTTTCTTCGCGTTACCCACCCCTGTCCCTTTCGAATGCCGCGAACACTCCGCGCGAAGAAGTTCCACCCGGAACCCGAGTGTACATCCCTCTTCCGTTTCCATTCCGTTTCATCTGGCACAGATGTTCGTCGCGTGAATGAATCGTTTTGTACGACGGTGGCGAAACGCGAGATGGAAGAAGAGGAAGGTCTCGTCCTTTCGTCTTATCGTCGCGATCCCCGAGTCGAGACAAAGTCTCGTGGCTAACAAATGCGGATTGGACGACGAAATCATGCAGGAGGCACCCCCTGCGTGGGTACGAAACAATGGCGTGGTTAACGAGATGGAAGGAAAGGGAGGAATGAGGGAAGCTGAAGCGTGACTTGAAATGGGCTGGTCCTAAGTTGATCGAGATGTTTCCTGTCTCTTTCTCGTCGCCACTTGCCTTCGCTCTATCTTGCGAATGAATTTCACCACGTTTCCGTGTCATCGATGATCGACAGGGAGGCAGAAGAGAAGGAAGGTTCGAGGGGACGGCACTAAGGTTGCGACAGCGGTAAAAGAATAGGGGACAGAAAAGTGTAAGGAGAGAAAAGGGAAAGGTGAAATTGGACGATCCGGATATAGGAACCAGGGATTCTCCAGTCTCGCTCTAAGCGTCCTCTTTTCAATTTCACTTTTGTCGTTCTCTTCCTCCGCGCAGTCCCTCGCTCTTCGAGCAATTCCCATTGAAATATCCGATCGCGATAAGGACAAGGTGCTCGTGTTAGCACGAGAGATATTTTCCTATTATGTGCTTCACATAGGGGTTACCTACTCGCTAGCGAGTAGAAGCTTCTCTAGTCGATGCATTCGGTGAGGAGGGAATATTAATGCCGCGTCGCTGGGATTTCGCCAAAGAGTCTTCCGAGGCTCACCAGAGGGAATTTCGTAGCCCAAAGGCTGCATGTTAAAATGTCATGCTTCAACGAGATAGTTAATACAACATTTATCGGGCCTAAAGTTCTCCGATCGTGCAGGGACGAGGGTATTGTATCAAATCTGCTGACGAGTGATCCGAGTTTCAATTTTAAATCCGCGCAAAATGGAAACTTAATAATCCATGAAATTTCATTCGCGAGGCAAGAAGCCATAAACGCGAAAGTTACAAATATCCTACGGAAACAGCGTTCGAGTTAAATATTGCCGAAGGCATTGATAGTTTTTTTACTCGTTAAATTTCAATTGTATTAACAGCTTTGGTAACATGGGGTTGAAAGCTTTGCCGTAGATCGTACGTTCTCGTTGCCGAGTGAATTTATCATTCGAAGCACCGGTCGAGTTTGCAAAGTTCGTGGAAAGGGGCAAGCTCGGAAAATGAAGACGAGGAGTCTCTCGCATTATGGATTACGTGATCCTTCTTCCTTCTCGTTATCCTTCAAAATCTCTCGCGAAATGAGGGTGAAGGGGGGAAAGGAAGGGAAAGCTTGGTCCGAACATTTGCAGAAATCCCGGCATGACGATAGCGGTCAGATAAACACACGAGAATAGTGTCCCATGTACAAGCAGCCATTTGTATGCACACCCTTTATCATCCCCGACGCTGGACTCGGCAACACGGATTATGAGGGTTTCTTGTCCGTTAGTCCACGAGCGCGAAGAGATTCTCACGATTACCAAATTGCCCCATGAGTTCTCAATTTTTTACAAGTAAACCCCTTGCGAAGCTCTGAAACGCTTTTTGGTCAGCAAACGATTTTGCAGTAATGACATTGCACGTTTACCTTACCGCGTGCCTCCTACAAATTTCCTTAGCCGGACGAGCGCGAATCATTCTCGTGAAATCAGATTCTTCAAATCGCGCTCAAAGTTAACCACTCGTTGCGACAAAATCGTTACGAGAGAAGAGGCTAGAAAGAAGAGGCGAAAAGAAGAGGAGCTTCCTGAAACCGAAGTACTCGAAGAATCGAGTCGCCGGCTGTGCTGGACCCCGGGGTGCTCTAACAAGAATCCTCGAGATTCTTCTATTTCGTTTCGTGGGTCGGATCGAGCCCTTCGAGATTCCCAAACGTCCTGGTGACTGGCAGGGTGGCATGCCCTGCGTCTCTATCGAATCTGCCTTTCCACGAAACATCCTTGCCAACCTCCGTCGAGTTTTCAATTTGACGGAAGTTTCTCCGGCCCATGTGAGAAGGGAGAGGATCGCATTGGAGGAGGATAACTACTGGTCCAACGTGCCTCGGGGTTGAGAAAGATCGAAGGAGAGGAGGGTGAAGCAGGTGGAAGGTGCCGTATAGAAGGGAAAATGGCAAATTTGCGGGTTGCCCTTGGCAAGTGTGAGATAAGGGGCAAGCTCGGAAATAATCAGATACGAGATCGGGCTTCCAGGATTTTAGTCGCTTGTCACGGATTTGACTTTGGGAATCCTTGAATCTAGGCGTTCGGTTGAGCGTGCAAATTGTTCGTGATTTCATAGGCACCTGCGAGCAAAAGTGCAATTTGTAAATTAAGCTTGCTGCTGTACGAGGCAAACCTTTATTTCACTCTTTTTCGTAGTCATACGTTATTCGAAAAAATCGTTCGTCTACGAACCTGCGCGGTGGTATTGCTACATCGTAACGCTGGTTACATAAAAAATTGGCAATTTACTACCCCCGCGTATTTTCGAGTACATTCTATCGGTAACAGTATCGATTTGTTTCATAGACATTTTGAGCTCGAGGGCGCAATGGTAGGACGTAAGGGGGGCATCTAATGGTCGGATGAAGAGACGATTTCCTGCTGTCAAATGGAAGGAGGGAGAGGAGCTAGTGAACGGGATAAAGTGAGCGTAGAAAATACTGAAGATGGGAGGAGACGTTGCATAGGAGGGGAAGATGAAGAAAGGTATAAAGGGGAGAGACAAAGGACAAAATTATGCGGGAAGAGTGCCGAAAGAAGAAGAGCTTATGGGACGCAGTTAATATTAATGGAAAAGGAAATGAAAGATAAGAACGTCGCAAAGAACGCGTTAGAGGAGGCGGACGAAAAAAGGAAGGGTGTACGAAATAGAAACGGGAGAAGTAAATAAAGGAGGAACAATATGGCAAAACGTGGAGAAGGAAGAAAAGCTGTGGAGCGCGAAAGAATGCAAAGGGTGCAAAAACCCGTGGCCCCTGGTAATTGGCCTCGATTTTCCAAATTAAAGGGGCGAGCGCAACAATTTCAAACCGGTTTTTTCCCACTCGCCACCTCCTATATTCGAATTCTACAGGCCCGACGATTTCTCTCCGTTCGTCTAATCGCTGAATGTAACATTCGCTCCCTCCTCCTGCTCCACTCCCTCTCCAAAATACCGTCACGTTGTTTCCGCTGTAGGCGCGCACGCGACACAATCAATCGATTCGAAACGTTCCACCGATAACTTCCGCTTTGTTTTGCTCGTCGAACGCGCCTATGTTCGGACAATTTTTGAGCTTGCACGCTGCGGAGAGGAACGAGTGCAAATAAAAAAAAATGCCCAGCAATTTGTGCACCACCCTGCTTCTACGACTCCTATCATACAAACTACGGTAATACTCTAAATAATAAAAAAACAAAAAAAACTGACATTAAATTCGAGTGAAGAAATTAGCTTGGAATTAGACCAACCGTCTAAGGATGGCGAAGTAATTTGTTTTCATATCCGGAAGCAAGCTTGTCCAATGCACTTCATTCGTTACTTGGTCGCGCCACTCCTTATTGGTTCCTGCATCGTCAAAAATAAACTCCAACCGCGCATACCGACAGACAACACCTAAACATTTTCCGTGGTATTATGATGTCTATCCTAGGAGACGCGCTTGTAATCCGCTTAACCATCCACCCCTTCTTACCGCCTGCCTGCTTCTCCGCGCCCGCGGGACAAACGCTCCGCTCTGACAAACTCGTACCGCGGATTCCGGTGAAAGACGATAAATTGGAATAAGCGTCGTCTAATTAAACGACAAACATCGTCCATGTAAAACCGAAGAGCAAGAGAGGCTTCCCTGCGGCGGAAGTAAGAAGTGTTACGAAGGAGGAAGAAGAAACCGGGAATGGAAGCGATTGCACGCGGAAAATCCGGATGATCCTGGTAGACAGGTGTCGCTGAGGATCATTCTTAAAACCATCCTTCACGTATTTCTTAAACGGGCCGTTGTCTCCTTTCCGTCGAATTCTTGGTGTATCCTCCTCCCCCTTTCCACCTATCGTAACCACTGACTACACCCTACCACTCTCCCTCGAAATCACCACCTTTTACCATCCGTGCCACCCTCCCCGAAAAGGGCAAACTTAGGAGAAAATTTCCGTGGAACGCTTGCCCCGTTGAGTTCTCGCGCAGCTCGCCGGGAACGAAACTTTCTACCTTTCATAACTTCGACCATCGCACGAAGGAGAATTCTTACGAGGAATATCGTTGCAACGATTATGAGGGAGAGAAAGGAGACGATAGTGGGAAAGACAATGGTATTACTTTGCCAGGCGATTGCGACACCGACGATGCGATTAAAAGTGGAAGCCTCGGATGGTTATGGGCTTTGAAACGACGAACGTGAAACGCAAATCTTCCGTTCGACAGGGTGGAATCGTTAAGACGATCCTTTAATATTTTCACATAGAGCAACAATGTCTTTCTCCTCTTGCTTCTTTTCGCCAAAACAAGCACGTTGCGAAGGAATACGCACGTTTCCTTATTGGAAACGTTATTGGAACGGGCAAACAACTTCCTTTCGAGTTCGCCCCCCCTCGGTTTTTTCTCGTACCCCTTACAATCTTTTCTTCCCTGATCGGTTCTGGAGAATTGCCACAAGGACAACAACAGCGAATCGATTTCACCTCGGGCTCACGTATCCGCGAAGGATGAAGGCTCGTTTACGTGGCAAATCCCCTCGTTCGTATGCTGGAAAGTAGACGTGCATACGCGCGTGCAGCTGCCGGCTGAAGAGAACGAGAACGGTGATGTGCGAGAAGCTTCCGCTCCTCGAAGAGTTCGAAAGTTTTAAGTACTCGCAGCGAATATAACGTTCCATCGTTGCGGTGGACATTCTAAGGTCTCCGACGATGTTACGGGCGATAATAATACACTGTGAAATTTCCAAGGAAGAGATATTTCGGATCCCAAAGTTTATCAGCATGCTCTAAAGTGATTAAGACCAATGAATATTTCAACGGTAAGAACATCTTTAAGAACAGTCATACCCCGGGTAATTATTCAAGTTGCAATGATATCTTCTTAGAATTGTAACCATCGTTTCAGGTCACACATCGAAATCCTCTAAAATAAAGCAGAATTCATCGCACAGCCCACAACGGTGGACCGCAAACTGTTGTATCATTTCACAGAGTCTTTCGTTCGGGAGGCATAAACTTAAAAAATTCTCTATACGTTGCACATGATAGTAAATTTGAAATTTTTACCAAGATAAAGCCTCCCGTCGCCAACTCGCCATGGCCTCTAAGGGAATATTTCAGGCGGAATAGGCTGCCCCCTCTAAGTCTATATAATCTTAACGGTTCACAGTAGTAAATTTAGATATTTTATCGATCCCCAGGTACGCTCAGCACCGAGCTACAGAGGGTGTATCAAAAGGGTATATGTTCCGGGACCATTTACCCGTACATACCGAAAGTTCAAACATCGCTAGTATACATATGGGCGATCCACTTTTCCTTCATTGATAATTGATAACGCACTCGCCATCGTGCATTCTGACCACCCCAAAAGGTATCCCGTTAGTAACAAAAGGTTATCAAATTACCGACAATCGCTTTCTACCGAACGCTTACTTCTCACTAGCGCGATGTAACCCACGTCCCGTAAACATAGTTCAACGTCGCTAAGAACACTATTTCTCTCGAAGGTGTCCAAAGGTATTCGAAGCTAGACCCATTACCGATATTTATTTCCCAATCCAAAGCCACGAGAGACCTTTCGCACCGCGGGCGGAAGATAATCTCCAGACAAACCCCCTACTCCGAAGCAACGGTCCATTCTCCACCACGTGCGAACGCGGTTAGATCGAACGATCGTTTAATTAAGGATAAAATTTCGCTCCTGTGTTTCCGTTCGACGGGGGTGGTGCTCATTGTGTTTGGGTAATTATAACGATGATCCTATCCTCGCGGACCAAACCCACCATCGGATTAGATCGTTTTAATGAATATACAGGGATACCGCGATACAATGGAGTGGCACGGCACAACTATATTGCGCTAGACGAAACGGTAATTAACTGTTCCCTCGATTCGGCGAAAGAACGGTGAGAGATTTCGCGCGGAATTATGCAAGAGCGTGACGCGTCGTCGCGATCGAAAGGGGAAAGATGCGATGCACGAGAAACCAGAAGGAAACGCGCACCCCGTGAAATTCGCGAAGAAAAAAGTCACTAGAGAGAGGAAAGAGAGAAAGTAAGCGGGGAAGTAACGTACCCATAAAAATATGTGCATTTAAATAGGGGTCCCCGTGCCCTGGTCCCACGTGCCTTTGACAGTTGCATTCGAGACGAGCTTCTCCGTTCCTCTTTACCTCCCTCTTTCGGTTTCCCTCACTCTCTCTGTCCCTTTTAAGTATACCTATATTTATTTTGCAAGCAAACACCGCAGGCAAACACGTCTCGCGAACGAGTACGAATTCGCGGAGCCCGACTCAGGTGCAGCACAGCGGAAGAACAGCCAGGAGGGATGGGGGGTGCTGACGATATACGTGTTTTATGCCAGTGTAAATATGTAACGCCAGCCGGGGGAAGAAGGGTTCGAACATTCGCGCGAGAATCCCTCGATGCAGTGGTGACGTAGATTTATCTCGGATGCGCACCGATAGCCCCTACCCCAGCATAAATTAATGGAATATACACTGTACAGGAAATAGAAGAAAGTTTGAAATCTGTAAAGTATCGCGTTACTTTTAAATCCTGCTAAATTTACGTGCCGCAAACATCGCCGAGCAATGGCCAAAGTGTCTCAGGTAACTAAAGAAGTGGCGAAAATACGCAAAGAAGACGAGCTAGCATTCTTTTCTCGTGGAGAACTTCGCGACGCCGTATATAGTCCTTTCCCCATTGTCCTTTAGGTTCTCGCGTTCTCGCACACGAACGCGCGCGCACCAACAACCAACCACTAAGCGCTATTCTTCCTCGAGACAAGGCGGCGCTCCTCCTCAAAGAAATTCCACGGGGACTTCTCTCCGCGTACAGTGTATACATTGTGAGGGCCGCATTGTGCCTCTCGCCATATTCCAGACGCAGCCCTCGTGCGACACGCAGTGGCACCCCTTTAACGGGAAGGAAGACAAATTAATCGACGCTCGCCTCCGAAAAATCGACAGGTCGCGAGACACGACCGCCACAAATTCCTCAAAATGGATTCTTGAAATTCGCGTTCAATTACTGGGATATTGTAATCCAGAGAGCTTTAACATTTTCTCATTATAGCCTTCTCTGCAAATGGAATCGAGGGAGAGACCTCGTGAGATTCATCCTTCTTGAATTCGTTCTCCTTTATTCCCACCCTCCACTCTCCTCCTCCTCCTCTCGGGGGCTTTGTCCCTTTCCTTTGGTCCCCCTCGTTTTCCCCACTTTTTTCCCCCGTAATAAGAGCGTCCCGAGTAATTGTCTCACGATTAATCATCGTCCTGTGAAATTGGGCCGCGAAAGGATGCGCCCAGTCACGGCGGTCATCAATTTACAAATAATTCATTCGTTAATTAATTCATCGCCAATAACTGACTTTACATCGAATATAAATCGTTTATTAATTAATATGTAAATTTGAACGAATCGATCACCCCTCCCCCTTAACGCAGAAATTATCACCGTGCGACGTTCACCCGAGCGCGCCACTGTTTTCGTTCCAATTGTCACGGGACGAGAAAGGGTGGCGTCTCAGTCTCGTTCTCCTCGTTCTTCGTTTTTCTCCTTCTCGAGACCCTTCGGAGGATCGTTGCGTGGGAGAAAAAAAAGAAAGGACGACTATCGACGAATTAGATCCTCAATCCTTTCTTCCTCCTCCTCTTCACCGTATCCCATTCTCACCACCTTTTTTTCATCTCTTCCACGCTTAATCCGATAACGCTGGACGCTCTCGCGCTTCACGATAACCCACTTTTCGGAACTGGGCCCCACTCCAATCTCGGCTCGCGTCCCAAGCAACGTTCACTTCCGGTTCCCCTTTTTCCCCAACCACCGTTCCAACCGCGGGGCGCGCAACGTAATGTTTCATTATAATATTGGGGTATCGAGCCGTTCGAACAACTTACTCCTCTACGCGCGCTCGTGACGTACATATGCTGCGTAGCTTCTCCACTTCCTAATCAAATTGGCAACTTTCATTTAGTGACTTTCCACCCCCGGCCTCGACGTTTTTGCATTCGTACAAGCGGGCTCCCGCGAGTCCACCGGAGTACACCGAAAGCGCAGGACTAATGAAATTTCCAAGGCGTCCCTGCCGGAAGGTTCTGCCCTGGGGATTTTCCGGAATATTTTTGCTGCGGAATTCAGTGCCGTCCTGCTTTCCAGGCAAGCGCGGTCTTTCGCGAACCTCTTGCTCGACTGGTAGGAATCGTGTAATGGTAGTGGCAACGAAAGTAATCTCGCAAAAAAGAATCGAGCCGCATGGGATTCGACATTTTACCACGCGAAAACTTCGTCGAACGTTAAAGAGATCGGAGAGATTCATTTTTTTCGCGAGAATGAGCTAAGTGCCATTAGACAGAGAAAAAAACTTTCTTGCCCCTAGCTATCTGCGAGGGACGTTTGTGTAATCGTTGAATTAAGCTGATCCGTAAGTTTGCCATAAGGCGCCTGGCAAATTGGAGGGTCTATCGTTCAAGGACCAAGAAGGTCTAATGACTAACATTTGCCAATTTCGTGGGTCGAGGTGAGACCCCGAGACCAAAATTTTTATCGCGACGATGGAGCTGACGTTATCGTGGAAAACTTTTCTTGTGACCTTTTTTTGTTAGAAAAAAAAAGATTTCATGCTCGTTCTATCCGGTATTAAGCTCGTTAAGCGTCGTGTCACAGGCACAACGACTTAGTTGACGAATTAATTTTCACGAGAATGGAATTAATTCGCCGTCACCCTTCCCTTCATATTTAAATTTCTAATCAGCGGTCTCTCTCCATCGGCGAGGACCTGGACTGAAAATTTCAAACCGTAATTAAGCCGATGTGATTTAGCGCCTTGGATACATATTTAGTCAAAGAAAGGTCGAAATGAGGTTGAAATGAGTAGCTGCGTGCACTCTAGTGTACCGCGTCGGGCGTGGAGCCAGCCGAAGGAAAATTTTACAAACGTCTCCTAACACGTTTCACTATGATTTTGGAAGAAACAATAAATTTTCGCAATTTTCGTGTAACCGAAACGACGAAAGTTTTCGTAATCACGAAGTGCGCGCCGTGAAATCACGCGCACGCTAGAGATCGCATGACTTCTATTCAAGGATTCACTTCTCTTTATCCTTCATCCTTCTCCTATAACCTCCGCGCGTGTCCCCTTCCACATTTTCATTTACAGGAAGCTCTCGCGAAAGCCTTATGAGCGCCTTTCGAGAACTTCGCCTCTGGTTCGTGGACACCGCTTGAATTATGAAGACACCCTCGCGCCGCGCCATCCTGGTGAACGAAGGAGGGACGGGAGGATGAAGGAACGGATGAATCTTCCGAAAGGTGCAAGGAGATAGTCACAGGCTATTTAAATTTCTTATCCTCCTAGAAGTCGAATTTCAATTTTACAGATTATCCGGCACAGCGCGGATCGGGAGCACGACTTCTTGAAAAAGGAGAAAGAGAGAGAGAGAGAGAGAAACTTATTCGCGGATTCATAGAAAGATTAATATTCGCATCTTCGAAAACTAAAAGATTCCCGGATCGTCATTCACGAGCAACCTCGGAAAATTCAAATTTGACGCATTAGCAGGCAAAGGAGAGTCTTTGGAGAACTCGATCGCGAATTGGTTCCATTACCAACTACAGTCCTCAAGTGAAGGAATTTCTTCGAGAAGTCGATTCTTCGGCATTTCGTATTTCTCCTTGGCAAAAACCTTTCGAAGGGTGACAGGAGATAAGAAATGATAAACTCGAGGGAGGTGGAGAAGATGGAAAGAGTAGAGGGAAAAAGAGAGGCTGGATAGGAAAGCACGCGCGAGAGTATGGCATTTTACGATGTCAAGGGGTTCGACGGGCGAAGGATAGCGAAAAACGAGAGGAAGATACGTTGGATACGCTTGATGATGGGAAATCGTGTGTCACGGTTAGACGTGTTTGTACTCCCTAAGCTTTAACTCCATAAGCTTTAACGAATTAAAGACGTGCATTATCCGCCAATTATTTTTTACCTCAAAGACGATTTCCTCGACTCAGTTGGTTCTGGAATGGCCGTTAGCATCGAGTTAGTTTACGTTTGGACAAGGTTAGATGTGGATCACCGATCCAAGTAAGTTTACATTTGGACTAACCTCCGGATTATGTCCAGGCGTAAGTTCGGGATAAGTTAGGGCCACCGCACCTTCTCGAAGATTCTGGAAGGGGATATGGCAAATTTGCCTGCGTAAATACTCCGTCCTTGATGAAAATATTAGTGCTGGAATTAATGCCGACTTTAAAGTCCATCGTAAAAGCTTTCGCCAAGGTTAATTTTGGGAGAGGGTGAACTAATGAAAATTTATTGACGTGCCAAGAAACAGAAGTGGGCGCTACACACATTGAGAAATTAGCACGAAACAAGTTCTAAAGAAAATATTAACACCCCTGCTACTTGTTGAATTAACTCTTTTCTTCGAATTTAGTTGGGACACCCCTCGGCAAAGGTTTCCTCCGCCTCCTCGTTCTGAAGAAGTTTTTACGACCAGCCGCCCACCATTCGCCGATCGTTCGGCTCGCCCGTCCGTGTAAACTCACGCGGGTTTCTAGGACGATGCTCAGGGGAGAAGAGGCAACAAACCAAAAGAGAGAACGGCTGCGCATTATTGTTTTTGTAAACGATGTTGAAGTTATTCGTCGCTTTAACGCTCACCTTTTTTGTCTCCGTGGAAAGGGATAAAGTGTATTACCGAACAATGTACTTTTTCTGTCACGCCTTTTATCTTCTACGTCCCGTCGGCACACGCTTGTTCTGTGTACCAGCTTGAGAGGCGAGGTTTTATGCGTCGTAGAATTTTTTATCAGGACTGAATGCAATGGCAATTGGTTTCTTTCGAGTTTTTTTTTTACAGAGAGACAAGCATGCCCCGTATACGCTCGTGTCGGTAGTAAAATAAAAACGCGAAATGTCCCGTTTATCAGATTCTACGTAAGATTCAAATTATGACGTTTGCACTGAAGAGACATCGTAAAACTTTATGGAAAACGATTTACATAAGAGTGAAACTTCTCGCATCCATTATTTCATGTACTTTTTTACCTCGCGCGTTTAAAGTACCCATTTTCTCTACCCTGACCATGACCATCCGAGACTTAACCAACGAACGTCAAGATGCGACATCAAGAATTAATTGGTGCCACGTGTTGCAACGTAATTCCCTAACGGTGACGCTGCTAGGTCGTAAAGTTTGCCGTAAGCGAAACGTTTGTCGTCAGGGGGGTAACCGGCGAAGTTACGGTAATCATGCATTTCGTCTATCGAATAATTCAACGAGGACTCGACGGACATCGAACAAAAACGCTCGAAGGGAAACGTTGTCTAGGTGACACGGTCCGGGGATGGTGGAGAAAAATAGCTCTGAGAGGCGTAAATCGTTAAGGGGACAACGCGATTCACCGACCAAACGGTTGGTGGTGAGTGGGAGATGAAAAACAATTCCCAGTAGAATGGATTTTCGAAACGTAGGTCAACTTGAGCGGCACAATAAGTAGACCTCCCCTTGTTCCTGACAAACAATGCTGCCCGCTGTAATTGCGTTCGATGCGCGGGTGTGCTTGCTTTTTCTGTTCAGCTCACTATCGCACGCCGCGCGGAACGCAAAGCTCTCGCGCTTTAGATTTTCATTCCAGGACACAATGACATCCCTGTACCGATAAATGAACAGATGGTACGCAATTGGTTTTACGCTGGAAAATAGTTCCTTGTTTATCTTCCCCGTTTCTTTTGCAACGGGTATCTTTTTCTTTTTTCGATCGCGGGCAAACCGGACGCTATTGGTGCTTAGACGAATCGCCGGGTAAACTATTCGGACCGAATTACTTCAAACGTATGTAATGGTTCAATTCGGAATCTTTCAAGAAGCTTGGACATCTGTGATTAGTAAGGTCCAAAGATCCTCGGAGAAACATGATGCAAGATTTCCGCCTGAATTTCGAGCTTTTTACGCAAACTTCCGCCCACACTTTCTGCTATCGAAGGGGAAAACGGCCATTCGCGTGAATACGACGGAAACTGTTGCTACCTTCGGAGGTATTTCCCCCGAGGTTACTTCTCTCGATGGGACGTAGAAATTTTGCCTAAAGTCTCGTATTCCTAATGTGAAATTCAATTCGCTCGAGAGTAAACCACATAAAATAATGATACGGATTGGATCCGAATAAACGGCACTCGATGCCCCTTGAAATATAAACCGCTTGAAAATCAAGCTTTTAAAATGCTATCACAATCGATGGAAGGATAAATGCAACCGAGTCTTCCACTTGTGCAATGTTTATCCACTCTGCTCATTGCTTCCCAGCCGCGAAACATGCAATATCTGTTCAAATAAATAAATCGGCTTGTCGATAAGCGATATTAACCTATTGACCGATAATCACAATCGCATTTGATGTTATCGTAAATTACAGAATGCACTGTACGTTCTCTTTCGCGAAAATTTTTCTCGACAGCTAGAGTTCAACGTGAGAGTGCGATTGTCAGTCAAAATCAGAGATCGAGAAGGATATGCGAAGCATCTTTGACTCCTACGGGAGTAACAAAAGAGCTCGCTGCGGTCTCAATTGAGGAAGAGAAATGGAATAAAATCGACCGAGGATATCCAATGAACTTCTACGCTCAATGAAATAAAGGAAGATGCGCCGCGACGTCTTCGAAGTGTCTCGTGAAATGTCGAGGTCGAATGAGAGGAAATCGTGTAATTAGCAGCAAGTCGAATTAGGACGCACGACGAAAACGCGACAAAGTCCAGATAATTCAAACGAAACGAATAACGATCTACGCTTTGGGAATCCACCTGGTAAAATAATAATAAATTAATGCGAAAGATCTGCCGATGGAAATACGTACTCGCGGCTAAACAATGATTAACAACAGACCAGCTTAATGTCGACGACTAGGTGTTTCGAAGAGGACAACGTAGTAGCTTAAGAGAGTTTGCATTATAGAAATCGCGAAACAATTTTCCTCAGCGTTGACTCAGAAGAGCGCCAAGGTATCAGAGCATTGTCTAATGTAAATTTTAAGACGAAAGGAAGAGGGAGAGACGTCGGATGAGGTTGGATGTACTTGTCTGTGTTTTTGTCTCACTCTCTCTTTGTCCCCCTTTCGTCAGGAGGGTAATGCTTTCGGTCCGACGACATCCAATTTTATTTTACGAGCAGGGAGGTCTTCTTCAACGGCGCGTCTCGGATGTTCAACACTTTGCGCTGTAGCGTGACGTCTGCGGAGAGCAAGTGTTTTTACGATTCGATGCGAATGTACTGGTCGACGCGAAAATGTGCCATTTCCATAGAGTGTGTCAGGAGTCACCGATCGCTTACTTCCTATTTATTGTATCTTCGATTACTCTGTACTTGTTGGTACCACTTGCAGCGATAACCAACTTTTTCATTTCATCGACCGAACGCACTTGATTTTTGAACACGAACGAACGCCGAGGGTCTCCCTCGAATTCTACAAAGAGTAGAGAAAGAACATCTTAATATATTTTCTACAGTTAGTAACCTGAAAATATCCACGATGAGACTTTGCATCGCGAAGTCGCGTCCTATCAAGGACACCGATTAAAAAGTGAACTGTGAAAAGCTATAAAGAAAAAGAGAATTTCCTCGCTCGAAGAAGGGAAGCCAAGTGCAAAGTGCTAACATTTGACAAAGCCCCTCTCATCCATCTTACAGAGGCGCACAATGCGCGTCAAAACTGGATCGCAGGTGCATCAATGGAGAGCATCTACATGATCGATGCATTGTTTTCCGAAGAGCTCGCGAATAATCGAGAACGAGGGCAGGGCGAGGAAGTGGGTGGATAAGGAGAGAAGACTCTGGTAAAGTTACCGTCCTTACCCAAGCACCCTTTGGCTCACGAACCTGAGCAACGATAAATCACAAACCTGCGAGTTCTACGCGCCCCGCGTCAAGGAATGTCACCGAATAATTCCACTCGCTCTCGCAAATGCCCGTCACGTCACCTTTAACCCCCTTTTAGTTCGCCCTTTCGCCTTTCCTACCCCAACGAGGGATTCCTCGAGATTCTTTCTCCAAGGACTCGCACTACCGGCCGGCATGCTGGTAATTTCGAAGGAAGCGACGAGGTGTCGTCAATCGATGAAAATCCTCGCGAAGCCGAGAGAACCCGAGAATCGGAGATGGCCGACGACTAAGGGTATAATTGACTAATTATCTCGACAACCGTTACATTGCGTCGCTCTCTCTCTCCTTCGTGCCATCCGAGTACGACCTCCCACCTTCAACCAACCAAGGGTGAAGCTCGCGTCGTTCTACCATCGATTTCCCCGGCGTCACTAGAACGAAGGGGAGGGGGGTCAAATCCATTCGCAATGTCTCACCTTGGTGTCGTTGTAAATGAGCCGCAGGCGAAATCTCGGTAGGACGTCCATTTCATTTACTCGATCGACCGCCAGCCTCGCAGCTTGCAGCTCGCTGGGTCCTTCAGGCCTGGGCTCGGTACCTCTCGTCAGCTCGAACAGTCCGAGAATCGTCACGTTCGTCTTGTCCGACATCCGAGTCGCCGTCCTATTCTCTTCGTCCACTTCCTCTTCCTCGTTCCCCTCTTCGTTCTCTCCGACGCGCGACACATCCTCGACTTCCGGATCCTCCAGGCTTGTTCCACTGATAGACGAGAACGTGGACGGCGTAAATGTCCCCGAAGTGTTCCCAGGAAATTTCACCGCGTTCTCGTGATGTTGCGGTTTACCCGCTGAACGTTGTCCAGGTGAGGTCCCAGGTAGCCAGGAAACATCGATGGTTTCGTTCGCTTCGAGGAATTTGTCCGCGTCGAGGTTCTTCTCCAATTCTTGCAAATTCTCGTCTTCGTCGTCCTTGGGCCTACGACGTGGCACGTCCCTGCTTGGGCTCTTGGGCAGATCTGGAGGTGGCAGAGTGGATTCCTCTTCCCACGTCTCTTCTTCTTGGTCCTCCTTAGGGGGACCGAAGTGTCGCCTGTCGAACTTCTCAACCTGCGTATGGAGGGGTGGTGGCCTCTGAGTTACCCTCATGGGAAACTTCTGAGAACCTTCGAACCCTGTGAAGGGTGGCTCCGTCTCCTGGTCCTCGGTGAGATCTCGAGACTCGTTGTAGGCCACTGATCTCAACACTAATCCCATGGACTCGTGTTCTTCCTCGTCTTTCCTTCTTCCCTCGTATCTCTCCGCATATGACCTGTCCTTGCCTTCATCGATCTTCAGCCTCCTATAATCAATCAATCTGCAGTCCTTGGTGTTGCAACGCGAGCTCTTCTCTTCGACGGAGGGCAACCCCGCGTTCGGCTGCCCTCCGGAGGATCCAGCATTCTTCGACCCGGATATGACCTCCTCCTCCTCGTCCGCCCTCGATTCATCCTTCCGATTCTTTGGCGTATCCTCGTAATACTCGATCCCGTCACGACGATTATTCGCACGATTCCCTAGATCATCGTCCGTGAGCGATTCAATCCCCTGTTGCCCACGATTGTCCAGTTTGCCTTCGAGATCCCCCACGGCCCACCACTTGCTCCCACTCTGGATCCCAAGGACACCGTGGTAAATACTTCTGGAACTCTCCGGTTGGTTGATATCTTTGCTTCTGCGGGTCCATGCGTTTCCTCGTTTCGCTTGATCCACAGAAAGAGAGGAATCGAAAAATGGGGGTGCAGTGGGTTGGTGACCTTGAAGTGCGAGCCTCTCGATAGCGTGGACGTTGATTCGCACCGTGTCCAGGAGAACGACGAGGCTAAGCAGAACGACGAGGACCGAGAGGCGACGAGGACGAAGTACTTCGATGGGGGTGGTGGTAGCGGTGGAGGAAAAGGAGGAGGAGAACGAGAGGAGGAGAAGACGAGAGCGTTGAAGGTGCGGGCGGGCGTGCGTCATAATCAGTCGTCGCCGTCGGTGCTTCGACGACTCGATGCTGGCCCTTGGGCCCTCTTCATCTGAAAAAAAACAAGAAGAGGTAACGAGTTGGTGTGCGAACATCTGGGATCGACAGCGGTCATCAGCTCCTAAGCAAAGGGCCTTTTACCGTCGAGAGATACTCGAGGAATGATTAAAGGGAATAACGACGGTTCGACCAGTGCCAAAGCCTCCGGGGTAATTTTTTTTCTCTTGGCGAGAGCAAGGGTAGGAAGGGCACGTGCTAATGGTTCGCGTAATGCCCTTAAAGGGAATGAGCGAGCGTTAAGTTGCGGGCAAGGAACAGAGGATGATAAAGTTCGGGACAAGGACTCGCGGCAGAATGGACGGCGCAATAGATGGCGGATGAGAGCAGGTGACGTCATTAATGGAAGTTCTCCAATTATTCTAGGCATTAAATATTTCTGTGAAGCGCCACAACAATATACATTCGGTAAGAACAGCTTCGAGAGAACCGCAAAAATTCTAAGCGTCTTTCAACTACGGAAAAAGCTCGACACATTTCTGTTTTGACCATTCTACCGCGCTTGTGACCGGCTTGTAATAATTTTCTACACGACGGCAATTCGTGGTCGATTTATCGCTAGATGAACATTGGTGTTACATTGTCCTCATAAATAACGAAATGCGAATGCACAGTTTTCTAATTCCCTAACACCGCAACCGCGACAGGACGGTACGAGGCGAAGATTAAATCCACACCTGCGGTCGCTCGTACATCTGCGCCATTATTGTAATCCGAACTGAACGAGCGCAAGGAATGGAATTCCAAATTCCAACGTGTACGAGTGAAAGGAAGAGAGCGAGAGAGGGAGAGAGAGAAATGATCGTGTCACCGTGGAATCGTACCCCTCGCGGTTAATGGCGTTGCTACGTGACCATTTTGAAAACATCGTTACAACTGGCGGGCAACCACCGATAATTGATGAAGGTATGTTCACGTGCGTGACTATTGTTTAGAAGAAAGGAACGGATCGAATTTGGGAAACGCGTAAACTCGTTTTCGAAACAATGATACAGTTAACGTTTCACTGGTTTCGATCGGAAACTGGAGAATCAATGTGTCAAGTACGTGGCCAGTTAATATTTCGAAGGTATTGAGACAATAATCGGGGGCTAACGAGATCGGGACTAGCGAGGGAAAAGTATTCCCTTAATCATCCAGCGCGAATTTTCTAGCTTACCGTGTACGAGGGACACCAAGCCAATTTTTCAAGCTACTCGCTTCGAGTAACGCTCAACAGATAGGTCTGGAACGACGAACCGTCGCAGGATATTTTCAAAAAGGCCTCAATAGACGCGAAAATGGAGGGAAAGTAAGCAAGGGGAGAAATTGTAATCGTTTACGAGCGCCGAGCGATAATCGCCCCGCTTATTCTATTAGGGCACCCATGCTCTACATCGGATCTTTAATTCGGGCTTACCGGACTTCATTAGACGGTAGCCAGAGTCGTTCCCCTGCCCGGCTACGATAACTTTCATTATTCTGTAATTCGAAAACTTCGTCAAGTAATATGCTTAATACCCTTCCCGTCGTATACACGAATGAGCCAGCTACCGGCCGAGCGTCTGTGAATCGTAAAACGTCCCCTAACGGGCTCGCTAGCTTTTTACTCGTTACTCTCTCGTAGAGAAACTTTCGGGGGAGCACGTCGTTGTAACAACGATATCGGAGTAACGAGAGAAGCGCGCGCGATTAAATTCATTCGTTCGCTCGAAGATGGGGCATTAAAGTGGCATTAAACTAATAGCCTTCTCTCTTCCTCTCTTTATTCCTATACCCCTGTAAAGGGTTCCCACTTTTTTCCAGAACTACCCCAATCGCCATTACGAATCCCGGCGATCACTCGAGGATACGCTCAGCAGGTAACTTCATTCCGCTGATTATTCAAATGTTCACCGTAACGCACGTCAACCGATCGTCGTCGAATAGTAACTCGAAAAGTAACAATCTTAAGCCAACTGATTATTTTCAATACGTTCGATCACACGTGCACGCCTTGAAGCGGCGCGTATGGAATTACATAAAATTACGTCTACGGTTGATTCGAAGCCGGGAGATCAAAGCCTTCAATCTCGTCGAACACTCAACAGCTCAATTAAGGGGCGCCACGCGAATAGGGCGTCACTTCGAGACTCGTGACATTCGATCGAACGTTGTAAATCAACATTAATCTCAACCCTCCCCGCTCCACTTCATTCCCCACCATTCTCACGCACCACTCGAGCCTGCCCCGTGAGCTCGTCGTAAATCACAAGCGCACCAACCACCATGGTGTTGCACCTTTGCCCTTTTAATCCACGCCATCCTCCTTTATCCCCCTTGCCAACTTCTGTTCATCCGCGTTCTCGGATCACGCGCCATTTTCGTCGAGCGCGAAACCATTGAAAACGATAAGAAGAGAAAAGAAAGTGCAACGGAAAGGGTAAGTGAGGGACGGGCTCGAAACCTTAGGAAGACTGCACAGTTCCGATAGGCACTCGGTTGACGGAAGAGTGGAAGGTTCGAAGTTCCGTATAAGGATTGGAGTAGATCTCTTGACCCCCTGACCTACCGCATCGGAAAAGTCGTGGAGGGTGTGTGCGGGTGTGGATGTACACGAGAGCCGTGCGTGTGTCTCTGGAAGGGGGCGGAAGGACGTACAACGAGAAGGAGAGGGAGCCAAAAAGGAAGAGAGGAGAGGGTTGAGAGGCACGAGAGAAGAGTGGTTGAAGTAGAGCGATTGGAAAGAAAAAGAGGGGAAGGAGTGGGTAACGTAAAACAGAAAGAAGGAGGAACGGTGAAAACGGGGTTGTACGAGAGAAAGCGGGGGTGAAAAAGAAGGCTATATATTATAGAAGGTACTAGAGAGAGGAAGCGGAGTAGAAAGAGAAGAAAGAGTAGTACGTTCTATCGTGTAGTTGGTCTGGGATCTATATATCCATTGACCCGACAGGCACCACCAGGTGGCTCGCCTCTAATTATCGTCTCTTAATGTGTAATTACGATCTTGCCTCGAAGGAATAGCACGTGGAACACGAAGATCGCCGGTAACGAGTTCGAATGGACGATTTATATCGACGAAGCCCCGACGTGTTTTTTGGCCAAAGCGAAAGAACGAGGCCAGTGAGCACGATCGGGCATAGGCCATAGGCTCGCTGAACGTTCCACGAAAGTAGAATACATATGTATGCGTGGTACATCCAAATGTTTGCCACAGTAATCCGACCCACCTTACCGTAACCGTGGCTTCCACTTTGAAATTCATATATTCCACTATATGAATGGAGGAGTGCTGGACATAGAACGGCAGGCTAATATCACGCGATTTTCTCTTATTATTACTCGTCGCCGCGTTGCTCGCTTTCTGGAGAATTTAATTATCAGAACAGCGACGTCGAAGAGCGCGATTTCGCGGAGGCGAACAAATATTGATAAATCGAAAGTTCCGAGGAGCGAGCGTGTAACGTGCAACTTCACCTTGTATGTGCTAGCGCGAAAGGAAAGTCACTGAAACAGAAGATGCCGTAGGTTCCATTAAAAATATTTTCAATACCCCGTGAAGCGCGCACGCAACGGCCGCTCGATTTTCTGAAAAATCAAGCAAAAGCTTTTCTCGTTCTCGATCACACAGCGTCGTCCTTTAAACATGAACGCTTTCACATTTCAGCCCACGAAAGAGCTCCAAGAACAACAAGCAAAAGATGGGTTTTACAAAAACATCGGAGTTGGTGGTGATGAAAATTCGTGCACCCCTGGCCTCCTCTCTTCTGCTTTCCCACTACACCGTAGAAGCCGCTACGAATTTCGGTGAATTTCGCGAGGGTCTTCCTCGCGATCGGATAAGTTCACCGAGGGATTATAATAACAATAATAATACTATCAGTTTGGAGGAGGGGCGTGTGCTGTGCTCCAAGTACAATGCATCTCGGGGGCTAAAAAGGAATGAGTAAGCGTTTCGGAGTGAAGTGGAGGTGAGCGGTGGTCGAGAGAGAAAGAGAAACACAGTGAGAAGAAATGAGAACGAGAGAGGAGCGGATGAACAGGGAAGAAAAGACCGTACCGTGAGAAAAGAGTGAAAGATTTTTCACTCTACGTAAAAAGAGTGTGAGAGTAAAAGCGTGAGGGGGAGGAGAGGGGGCGCAATTATGCCCGAACGCTTGTAATAAAGTTGCACGAAAATTGCTCCCTCAACTTCACCTTGCCCCTATCGTTCTTCGCCCTCTGCCAGGAGGTCGGATAAAATTTCACGCAGTTGTCCACTCGTACAGTAGGGCCACCGTCAGGCAAATTATTTCTCCTTCGCGTCCCAATGGATGGACAGATGGAGGAACAAACGAGCGAACGCCTAATGGCACGTTGTTTTGTTACATCGTCGCGACGGCCTAATGCGCTCGCGCTAGTTAGTAATCTCGTAATTATTTCTACCGACGGTCATGGACGATCGACCAATTCTCAGCATGATTAGCGGAATGCCAACGCGGTACGAAATACCTCGTTATAATTAAGGCGATGGCGAAGCAGCCTTGTAAGCGCGAGCTTCGCGCGCGCACGAAATCACATTCCAGCTTATTCGTGGGGAGCGATAAAATTCATCGTGGCTGAGAGAATTTTCACTCGAATGGACAAGCGCGATAATTAATCGTTCGCCTCTCAAAAACGAGCACGTAATTGTTCCCGAATAAAATCGCCCGCGATTCGATTTCACCACTTGAGAACAAATGAATTTTGTGCAGACCCTGCGGAACAGTGATCGAATGGTGCCGGTCGATTCCGATCGCAGAGAGCGCGGAATAAATAATTTTTTAATTAATCGGATGTTCACGAAGTTTCAAGTGTCCCGGGAGCAGACGGATGAAACATTCTTAAGCGCGGTTTTATTTCACATTGATTAGCGAAACTGGTACAGGGTAGATGGATACCTCACACGAGTGATCGTATTACGCGTAGACCTCCGACAATTTCGCTTTTACAATTTTAACGTAGAACGGGCTACCGTGACGTGATATTTTTTTGCCCTCGGAGTAACGCGAACGTGAGAACCGCGTCGACCGCTTGGCCAAGCTGACAGACCGCGAAATCACGTCGTCACCGAAACGCTCCTAGTCGTTCAAATTAATAGGAAACGATTCGCGCTCCGTTCGGCCACTTGATTTGCAGTCGCTCGGCTTAACGAAGGCAATCGATTACTTTTCCACGATTCCGTTCTCCAATGAATCCTGCCCTACTGTCGATTCGATAATTCTCCAATTTCCACCCTTGAGCATCCCCTTGAAAAGCCAAAGGTAGAAGGTAGGGACGACGGAATCCGTCGTTTCGGAAAATTGTAGAAAATCCATTCTGGCGAGGAAATATCTCTCACGAGCTGCGCTTTCTTTCTCTCCCTCCCTCCTTTCACCGAAACTTTTATCTCGAGGATAAGCATTCACTTCGCATTTCCTTCAGGATCGTAGATTGGTCCTCCTAGAGAAACTTTAAGGTCCTGCGTCATCTTGTCCAGGGGTTTAGGGGCTACTTTCCTACTTTTCGACTCCACCTTCCTTCCCTGGTCAAGCGTTCCCTCCTTTTTTTTTTATTTCGCTTCGTGTAGTTAGAGGCGGAAAACTTTCTGAGTAAGATTGTGCGACGCGCGGGCTGTAATGTGGGGAGACTTTTTCTCGAGATAGAAAGAGACCATCGCGTGAAGGTTCGATTTTATGGCGCATCGTTGCCTCAGATTAGCTATAAAGGCAAGGGAAAAAATTGGAGAACGTACGATATCCCGGACAAGTGAGTTATTGGGGGCAAAGGTTAGGTGGGAAAAGTTTCGCGGACCTTACGCTGCCGTGAAGTTCCTTGAGCTTACAGCGATGTATCGTTGTGATCGTGTGAAGTATCGTGAGATTAATGGGCATATTTCATGCCCGTGAAACGTTCGATTTTCGAGTGGATCGAACCGTGCGATCGACTGTATGGGGAAATAAATGGGAAGGATGAAGAAAAATTTTAAAATACTAGATATTTAAAAGTGTATTAGGGGAGATGATGGTCGGATTTGGAACATTTCGAAATTGTCAGACAAAAAATGTTACGTTTTCACGTTCCTTCACATTTCGTTAAGCTTACGTCTCCGATGACGAGCAATTTTTCGACGTGTTTGGGGAGGAACCGTTCCTGCGGAATGGTAATAGACATTAATTAGGATGGTCGTTAATTTGGGTACATCATACGCTGACATTTAAAATTTTAATATTTGCGTCACGTCGGACTGTCATCCCGGAAAAAGTTGAAAATTATGTAAAATTGTAAAATTAATTTATGTTCCATATTTCGCACGTACATCGCAACGAGACGATTAAAAAAACTGCGATGGCCAGAATGACAATGACACACGGCAAGAATAAAGCTGAACATTTTTTACGAATGTGGCTACATGAATTTTGCGACACCGCGGAATTTTACAATTACGCGTCCACGAGATTCTGCGTGGTCTGTGAAGCGCTACCGCGATGAAGAGCTGCTCGCGAAGCAGCAATAAGAGGAACGAAAAGAGAAGGGACGCGAAATTGAAGAAATTTCAAGTCCCGCGAAAAGTCGGAGATTTGTGAAGACGAAGTGGAAAAGTTTCTGCACCCAAGGATTCCACCCAGGAATTTTTACATCTATCCCATTTAACGTGGTATATCCACGAGAGTAAAGATTTTTCAATAATACTGAGAATTATAATTCGCGTGGGTAATACGTGTTGACCATCTCGAATCGGTGGTGGTAACGAGAAGGAAGAGTCGATGGGATCGGAAAATATTTGAAAAGGGAAGTACAGCGTGACAGGAATTATATGAAAAAGTTTCGTGAACACATTTCGACGTCGCTCACGTTACGTCTACAATACTGTGGCGCGCGTGATTGGCCCTTACGCTCGTAATGTCAAAAGTCTACGCGCCCGGGAAAAAGCTTTTAAGCACTTGGACGACGTTGGCTATGGCCTGGTCCCCCTCGATCAATCTTGGTAACCAATTCTGCTTACCGTCACCTCGAAAACTGACCAATTAACTTCGACAGCTCCTACAGTTTACTTCGATCGTCATATTCGACAGATATTTCCTCAATTTTTGTTTTTTTTATCGTACTCGTATGACTCTTGATTACAGAAAATTAACTAAGGATGAATTTCACGAGACTTTTTCTTCTGTAAGACGAGAGGCATAGAAAGATCAAATTACCGTAAAGTTATCCAACGTGGCATCGAAGACTTCATTTCTCGCGTGTCCTGCATGAACGGAAATCGATTTTCATTGGAAACTTGAGTGGCAATGTGTTCCCTGTCTTCTTACATCTTACATACGCCGTTCGCCAACTAGGTTGTGTACTTTTCATTCGTGATTAATAATGAATGAGAACCATGCTGTAATTATTTCCGTGGAATAACGTTAAACAGGTGAGTATCTTCAACGAGATGTTTAACTTAAGACTACTGCCCTTTAAACTGCTTTAGCAATTTGAAGAGATTTTTCTCTTCCTCTCTCTTCACTTATTCGATTTTTCACAAACTCGTCAGTCTCGTGCAACTTCTATATCTTCTTCCGATGAGAAATGTTTTTGCTAATACACTAACTCTCCATGGCAGCAGTTTCTTTCGATGATTCTTCAACCTTCATCACTCCGATTCCTTTTTTTTCACATCATGCAGGCTTTTCCAAATTTACCAAGATTCTCCGCCATTCCCATAGTACTCTGAACCGTGCGCGAACTCACGACGCTTCATTCGTCCTTAGATGTACCTCAATTGATAACTCTTTATTCTCTAAAATTACGCATGGAACCAAAGCAATCGGGGGGAAAAAAATGTGCGAAGTTGTCGGGCAGCTGCAGGTGGTCGACAAGGTGCGAAACTGCGAGGACCAATTGTTAACAGAACGATTGAAGAAGGTCCCTGGAAATGTTGAACTAAAATTTTTTGGTGTCTTAGTTTTTCTTCCGGCGATTCTCCTCTTCTTTAATTCTTCCGTCCACTTTTTCTCTTGTCCTACGACAATTTACGATCTTCAACGAGTGAGCCACCGTTTCGGCCGATGCTTCGACAGGAACGGCGGGCAACCGCGTCGCGTGGTGGCGATCCGCGCACTGTCAGTCCCCGCGAAACTCGTCCGCTCTTCTCCACCAGTAGAGGAGTTTTCCTGCTGTTCCCCTGACGCGCAGACTCCCGCCACCTTCGCAGTCCTCCGCTTTCCACGGGAAAGCTTCGCCAAGGTGTTTTGCGAATCGTTCATAGATCATCCACGAGAAGAATCAGAGCTTTTCGGAATAATGGAAATTGACGACGCCTCGGCTTATGCATATTTTGAATAATGATGTTTCCACGTCGGAGAAACGTCACTCTTTCTGGGGATGTTCCTGCAGATTCGTTTTATCCGCTACCGGTGGTCGGATACTATGGATATTTTTGGAGGTAAAATTTTAGGTGCGACGACGCCCCTACGGTATTTTCAAAATGACAATTGAAAAAAACTTTATGTTATTTGCTCTTTTAACTTCAACACCCCCCCCCCCCCCCCCCCCGTAAAGAGACAATAACTCCATTGAAAAAAGTAAAACGTATAAATTGGACCTTTGTCATCCTGACATATCGTTCAACAACAAATCACGTAATCAATTCAAATTTCCTTCCGAATCGTGCCCGCCAAAAACCATTTATACTATTCCAAAGCAGCATCATTCGTAATTGGCAATAACAAATCGACCATTATCAAGTAACAGAAATATAAAGCGTGTCTATTGGGAACCACGGGCTAATCGTTATTTCGTTCTGACCCTAAAGCATCCCTTCCTCGAAATGTCTATTTGCCTTCTATTATATATTCGTTCTCCACCCGTTCTCCCTAAATATTCATTACCTTTTCGTAACACGATGGATGGACAGACATAATTATTCCGAGTCCCTTGCTCCATCTTTGACCGCCACTTTTCCCCGGAGTGTTTTCGCTCTTTTTCTTCATTTAATTGTCGGCACATTCTTCTTCGTCCGCCGACAAAGGAATCCAAAAATACTTAAGCCAGAAACTCATCAATTACTATGAGGAGACATCTCAAGGGAGACGGAAAGGAGGAGGTGGTAGAGTAGAAGTAAGTGCCTTTTTCCTTAATCCGTTGACAACCAAGTTCCATTCTCAACGCCCAAGTGTATATCGACGTAACTCGGACTGAGCTTCGCCCCCTCCCCCCAAGTTTCTCCCAACAGATAGACCGCGTCACCATCGCGCATTGTTCCAAAGGTCGGGATTAATTAAGTCGCGAGAGACGTGACCACGCGGTGTCCCTCTGCTTGCGAATGCCCTCGAGACGATAACGATAATCCTACGAAGGTAAATTAACTTATAAGCCGAATTCGGTCGTGTAGAAAATTAGAAACCAATTTCCCCCTAGATATTCTTATTCGACATTATTATTCGCCGAAATTCAAACGAATATGACTCTGTCCAAGCAATCCTCTGATAAAATTTTCAAAACCGCCACACCAGGCGACTTTAACATGCACCATTGGAAACCTCTAACGCGTAATTTATATCGAGAGTAATAAATCAGGCGCGGAGCGTTCCTCACCTACGATAGCGATTTATCCCACGGACACGTCCTTTCCATATTTACGAAGCCGGATTAAACGCGGGCGCGAAACACGACTTTCCAAAACACCACGACAGAGATCATTATCTCGCGAACGTTTCGTGCGAAGTGCACGAGAAAGGGGCGTTGTCTGTTTTTCGCGTCGTGCCGAGGGCGAGAATGCTGTGACGAGAAAACAGGGGGTAACGAAGAAACGAAAAAGCGGAGCGGAGCGCAAGGTGTTTATAAATATTTTAGAGTGGCGTCGTCGCACAGTGGGCCGTTTGACGATTCTAGCTGGACAAAAATAGGAAAATCACTTTTTCACGGAAGCGAATGACAATTATTTATTTCGATAGTCAAGACCTCAAAGTATCCTGGTATATGCAATATTTCCTCTGAATAAGTCGTTAAATAAATTATAATTAACATTGAAGTCAGAGTAAGACTAGCTAACCAAAGTAGTCGTTTCAAGTCACCTGCATTCAATCTTACACCACACAAGTGTTTGTGGGACGATAAGTTTCGTTGATGGCTCGATATATAAGTACAGATCTCTAGTTTACAAAACCTTTCGGTTTCTTGCTGTAACTCAAATGGTTTTCGTGTAGCACCATTTTCAATTGTTATGTGCAACTTTTCGTAATTCTCATATATAATTAGACTTACAATTTGAGTGCTGCGGAGTTCCGCGATGGGCTTTGGTGCGTTTGAAAGCTTATTCCTTACCCTCTCGAATGCCACAAAATTTGGGTGCGGTCGCCTGCGGCTCCGGTTGTTATTTCAATTGATATAAGTAACCGCGCGGTACATCCCATAGTATATCTCCAGAATTAATAAAATTCTGAAGAAACGGCTCATTGGATTGGAATAAAATTTGACAGATTAATCGAAGATGTACTATTGTGCTTATATTAAACTTTCCAGACCGCCATTTGTAGCTGTTTCAAAATGTCGGTTATTGATATTCATAGCAAAGTCGTATTCTCTTGAACTCTCGTCGGAACTAGACAAAAGTTGAAAGATACGTGCAAATTATGTCAAAAAGTATATTGTCAAATTTTTAAACTTTTGTCTTGAAACGACTACTTTGGTTAGCTAGTCTTACTCTGACTTCAATGTTAATTATAATTTATTTAACGACTTATTCAGAGAGGATATTGCATATACTAGGATACTTTGAGGTCTTGACTATCGAAATAAATAATTGTCATTCGCTTCCGTGAGAAAATGATTTTCCTATTTTTGTCCAGCTAGAATCGTCAAACGGCCCACTGTGCGGCACTGGGGTCGTAAATCAAAAGCCACAAAAGGGACATAAATCGAGGAATTACTGTATACGTATATCAATCATATATAATATATCAATATATATATATACAGGGTGTCCCGCAATTGGTGTAATCCCCGCGAAAGGGTTGTAGCTGAAATAATTCTAAACACCAAAAAAAAAAAATTAGGGTTATGGTTAGGGTTAGGGTTAAGGTTAACCTTAAAAAAATTAGGGTTAACCCTAACCTTAACCATAACCCTAATTTTTTTTTTTTTTTTCCTCTACGGACGCGCTCATTCGCCTATGTTTTTCCTTAAGTTTTGAATTCTTAAAGAAAAACAGGCGAATGAGGAAAAAAAAAAAATATTAGGGTTATGGTTAGGGTTAGGGTTAGGGTTAGGGTTAACCTTAAAAAATTAGGGTTAACCCTAACCCTAACCATAACCTTAATTTTTTTTTTTTTCCTCTACGGGCGCGCTCATTCGCCTGTTTTTCCTTAATTTTTGAATTCTTAAGGAAAAACAGGCGAATGAGGAAAAAAAAAAATTAGGGTTATGGTTAGGGTTAGGGTTAAGCTTAAAAAATTAGGGTTAGGGTTAGGCTAGTCTTACTCTGACTTCAATGTTAATTATAATTTATTTAACGACTTATTCAGAGGAAATATTGCATATACCAGGATACTTTGAGGTCTTGACTATCGAAATAAATAATTGTCATTCGCTTCCGTGAAAAAGTGATTTTCCTATTTTTGTCCAGCTAGAATCGTCAAACGGCCCACTGTGCGTCGGGAAGATTGCTATTTTGCTTTTTATCCGTTTCGTTAGTAGCGTGCCGCTGGGGATAAAAAGCGATTCGCTCGGAAAGCGAAAGAACGAGACGACGCTGGAGCAGGCATCGAGACGTCATGGCTGGCGTCGCGGTACCGCGCGAGTAGATGTACTCTTCCCTTGCTTCATTGTAGAAAAGAGAAATATACGTGACAATTTTCTCTCCAGACGCACTTGTGCACAAGCTAAAGAGTACGAAAGATGATCATCGCAACAATGTGTTTGTTTCCACTCGAACGCTTTTTTCACGAGCAATTATACGTCGATGTTATTTAATTCGAATGTATTTCGAAGGTCCTCGTGGGATGGAACTGTACTTTATCCTTTTCATCCGTATAATAAAGCTTTTAATAATTCAACGAACGATACGATAGGATGTATGGGTATCACATATTATGAGGGATGTTTTTCGTATTATTGGAATCAAGGTAGAGAAAATTCTCATAATCCTCGCAACACGCATTTATTAACGAACTGTGAGAGAAAGAGTCTGCTATTCATAACCGAGTACAGTATAAATTCCCCGAAGCGAGTTTTCCATTTGTTTTCAACGTCCTTTCTACCAATCGACTCATCCGTACAAAATAGAAGTAAAAGCACAGCTCGTTGAAAAATACCTATTGCCCCGAATTACCCATATTTTTCACCCTTAAAATTATTCGCACGAAAAGTTGCATTTTACCCTGCTGTTCCAAAAGTCACGTGTACGAGCAGACAAAAAGTTCTTCCACACGCTTGTTCATTATTATTTCTACCTATGAACCGATTTCTTTAACCAATCCTCCATAGGTAAGATGAAAATGAAAATGGACAGATCCTATGTCCTTACCGATCGGAAGGACATCCGGCTCTTTCGTAGACCCCTTCCCGATTAAATTTGATCGGAAAAAGATCGGATCGATTCCTGGTATTACACGATGTCGTCTCATTTTGATCCCCCTTCAATGTCATTAACCACCCATATCCACTCTTCTCCTCCCTTATCGCCCCCCTTTCGATTCATCCCAGCCTGCCCTTTCCCTCGATATGCTCGCGATACGCCTTCGCGGATCTTCCATTCGAGCAGCCCTAATTGACTTCGACGAAACGCCATTACCAGGAACGAGACCCGCAAGTATCCATCCAAGTTGTATCGAATTCAATTCAGAGAACAAATCCATCCAACCTATACTGCGAAGCCTCTAAAATTATTTCCCTTCTTACACCGATGAAATTTCACCAAAAAACTTCGTGGAATTCACTGTTCGACCCGCGTCGGGCGGAGGGGTGTCACGCAACTATTTCGCAACTATTCACCCCGGTGGTATTTTCGTTTCTCATCCACTCGCCGCAAAAAAGCACCCTCTCTGATAAATTTCATCCCCTTACCGTTAAAACGCGAATCGAAGAACGCCCTTGTAGTCACGGTGCGTCCAGGACGAGCGATCGACCTTGAACACCCCTGCCAGAGAGAGTTCGCTGTATACCCTTCTTCCCTTTAGGACGCTGTAGAGGGCTGATCGAGTTAACGTCCCCGTTTCGTCTTCCGTCGACCATGTAAAGCGATTACCTGGACTTTCCTCGAGGCCAGAGGCGAGTCTCTCTCCGGTACGAGAGTAGTGACGCGGAGATTTGACCATGGCGGTCAGCATCCGCCGAAAGTGGTCTTTGTCCTACTAGACGAGAACACGAGCACGAACGGCGGAGACACGACGGAGTTCAAATTCACTTGATCAGGGACAGAATCACTTCGGGATGCGAGATACGACCGTGAATTTCGAGCATGACAACGCCTGATTATAAATAAAGTTACTCAAAATGTCTGATAAAACTTGGGAGTCTGTAAAATTGCAACGCCGAGTGCGATACATTTCCTTTTCTCGAAACAAGCGTTTAAAATCCTGCAATGTCGCTCCTTTTACGAGGTCAATTAAGGTATATGCGAAATAATAATTATTTACCTCGTCTGCCTCCCGCATCAGTGTTATTTAGATCATTTTGGAAAAGAGCAGAAATACACAGCTGACCCGACAACCTCGCCTGGTAATTAGGCTCCTCGACCTTCAGACGATTCTAATCGCAGAAATGTCCTGTATCAATTTTACAACCTTATCGTTATACCTAAATCATCCCTTATCTCGTAGCATCGTTATCAGTCGAGGGCGCGTGTTTCACGCGATGTCAAGCCCATCTACACACCGGTTTCCCGCTACCGTCTTCCCAGAAGCGCTTATCCATCTGATGGTCGGCCCATCCGATTCCCCATCTGGCCACTTATCTTCTCTAGCGTTCTCCTACGAGTATCCGCCCTCTAATCAAGCCGGTAATCCGCGCTTCACTTTATCTCCCTTTCCAGAATTTTTCGTGCGTACCTATTTACGAGACCAATTACCAACCAGATGCAATTTCACGCGTGCTAGAGTAACTAGAAGAGCGGGGCGCCACGCTTGCCGTAACAAAACGCGTAAAACAATCTCGTCTCTATGAAGCTACAATACTGGCGAGCCGTTCCACTCACGCGACGAGCTCTCGCAGCGCGAATGGTCGGCCCCACGTTCCTTCCATCCTCTCCACCTGTCCTCTTTATCCTCATCTCGGGAGCGGTAAAAGCCTCCCACGGCAAATGTTATCATCCCGCCGCGATTCTCCGCCTCGCGCCTCGCTAATATCAACTTCGCCGAGCTTCCCCCGGCGGTGGCGCGAGGACAGTTTCATACGTCGCCTATTGCGCCATACCGGAAAGTGGATTTTCATAAGAGGCCGTAAGGGAGAGTGAGAGAAAAAATGCGGACAGATGCGACATGAGAGTGAACCAATGGAACAATTCGCGGTGGGAAAGAGGAAGAGAGAAAGCGGAAACAAGAAGAAGAACGAAGACACACGATGAAAATACGGATTAATTTGAATTCAGCCAACACGTTTCATCCCCTCTCTACTATCCACCCTATTTTTCCGCGTATCCCAAGTTAGACGAACGCGTGTCCTTCCGCCTTGTAACGACGCGAGGATCTGGACGGAAGCGAAATCCTGTGCCCTTAGGGAGTATTCTCCCCGGGGATGAACGGAAGACCCGAGAGAAGGAAAGCTGAAAGGGAAGAGGAAGAAAAAAGGGAGATTAGACGACATCGTTTCTCGCTTTGTCTGTCACACGTGGCAAAACGTGGATGATCGATTTATCGATTCATCGATCGCTAATAGTTCCGACTCGAGTGAGTACTTGAGTGTTGGGCGATCACGCGTGAATGCCCGCTCGTTTGCACCCCCAGAAGGACGGAGGAAGCTGAAGGGGGATGAAGGGTGGTAAATTGACTCTGGTCGATCGCATCGCCGATTGTCTTCCGAGATTAGGCGATCGATCGCGAACGTACCTCTTTGAACCGGACGAATCAAAGCAAATGTTTCCTCGCACTAACAATCGAGATGAGTTTAAGCAATATGAGATTATCTTGTCTCATTGACTTTAACGGGTGAACGGTAGATGCGAGCGTTATTAAGCTGCACCGAGTTAAAGTAACGTTAAAGTTACATTAAAGTACGTTAAGAGTTGGTGCCTTTATTGCCGACGGTAATTACACGAGGAAGCTGCGACGGTGAATTTTAGTACGGTGGAGATCGTCGGATAGCCCAAAGACTTTGAAATTTCTTAAGAAGTGTTGGTAATCTTTACTATCGTTGCTATGGCGAGCGGTAAAGTGACAACCGTTAGTAGACACGTTACAGAAATATACCCTCGTGTAGTCGAAAGCGTGGTGTAAGTTGGAAGGAAAATTATTGCGGTACCAATGATACGACATGGATACAGGTAGTATTCGTTTCAGTTAAATGTAACGAGAGCGTTCGAAAAGGTGTATAAAATGAAAGCGGATTACAAGTGGATTTATTTTTCATCCGTCAGATGTAATTGTACAGTAGAGAAAAATGAGAAGAAAAATGCTGCTGAAAAAAAAATAATGAATGAAATATCTGTTCGCGATCGAGGAATTTAAACAGATTATACAAGAGACAATAATTCTATCAGATCAACAATTCGCAATAAAGCTTTCCGTTTTTATAATCCCAAGAATTATCAAACAACATAGAAGATAATTATTTACCGATACGCGATTCGATTCACGCCTAATCCCACTTCGCATCTTCTTCTCCGCGTTGCACAGGAATTGCGAGATACAAAAATACAAAAATAGCAAACTATCGGACTAAGAGCACGCCAGAAAATATTCGGGGCATCGACGCAGTTTTAATAAGCTAATCGAGGCATATCGTGTTGCAAAAAGGGCGCCTACACTTTTATCGGGTGCGCCGAGTGCACTTGACACCGTCCCCCAGTAATTTTCGTATACAAAATCCCATTTAGTCGGCGAGTTACAAAGAGCCGCGAAGAGTAGAAAGCGAGAAGCTAAGAGCACGAGAAAGAGAAGTGCCGTGGGGCTTGGGAAGGAAAGGCATCGCGATTCCTTTACGCAATAAAATGCTTCGTGCTCCCTCCCGCCTTCTCCTGAGCGCGTGCATACAAAGAACGTAATTTGCGTTCCGACCACAAGAACGAAACGCGTGTGCGTCCACTTTTTAAAGTATCCTTTTTGACGTTTCTCCCTTGTAGGGTCGTTTGCGCTTCGTCGTCGACATGTTCCCCCTAGCGAGCTTGCTTGCTTGCTCATTTTCCAAATAAAGCTTACATTTTAGAAGAATCATTTTAAATAATTTGCAAATAAAATTTGTTACATCGAATAACACCCTTCGCTGTTCGTACCTAACGCTTCTCATTCACAATTCACCGAGTTCTCCATGCGCGTTTGTCGAATGCATAAATACCGATTATTATTTGACGACCTGGAAAATTTTCAATGTCCGCGTTTCGATGGACTAAAGTGTAATGAGCTAGCGGTTTAATTATGTATATCGGTATTATCTTTTGTCCATTAACCACTACGTAAAACACTATTCGAAACAGTCAGCGACCGTCTTTTATTGTACTATAATGCTAGACAACATATTCATGCGCTTCGCTAGTGTCTTCTTCTTCAAGCACCTGAACTTTATCGTACACTTACTGTTCACTTGGTACGCACGAAATACTAAACCAGAAATGCTTAGATGCTCGATCAAGCCTACATTTCGCCTCCCATTCGGAATTCTCTTTCTCTCTCTCTCTCTCTCTCTCTCTCTCTCTCTCTCTCTCTCTCTCGAAATGGCACGGTAGTTCCCTTAATTTCGTGCAAAGCATACCGAGGGAATAACGTCAAACACACGCACGAGGGAAACGCTGGGAATCGAGAGTACAACGTTTTCCCAACTGTATCCAACGATAGCGCGTACGATACCCGCGTGTTTCGTTCCCCTCGTCGAACTCCAACGACGAGACGCCGTTCATGGAGAATATCCTTACGGTATATCCCGCGCCTTCCGCGTCGTTTTCACCTCGTCACGTCCTTGTAAAGTTGTACCGACCCGGCACTTTTATGCAACGATTACGACTGCCGCCTTCGTGTCGAGACGCGCCTTACGTCCAACCTATCAAAAGAATATTCCACTTTGAATACGAGAGGAAGCTCATAACCCGATAATTTTGTTTTCCTCTTCTGTTCGCTCGTTGAAGTTCACGAAGCAGACTAGTCCTAGCGTAGAAGGTTGCCCTTTCAAAACGCCCCTATCTCGTATTTTCGTATTATCGGTGTACTTTCGGACGTTCAAATTTTTTACAAGTCCGTCGAAGAGGAGAGTTTCTCGCGAGAAATGAATAAGAGTGTAAAGGCAAACATGTAAAATCGCGTAGCCTCGTGCGTGAAGGACGGAGCCGAGGTGGAGAGTGTTTAGCGGAGTAGCAGCATAAATTCTAATGATTTATATCTGAGGCGGCTCTTAACGATTTATATCGCTAAGGTTGTAACCCAATCTCAGTCAGGGAGACCCACTCTTACCGTTAATCTTCCCGAAATCTCGACGGAGCATTTTGTTGCGTTGCTCGCTTTCCTTTCCACCCTCTTCCTCGTCCTATCGGCCTCTCACCTCCTCCACCACCCTCCAACCTCTCGTACCGCTTTCACGGGAGCAATCGTTTCGCCACTATTGATCACCCACCTCACCGACCAACGAAATCGACTAAATCACTCCGCAAATAATTAATTGCTATTTAATTGGATTCGATAAAGCGGGAAAGATAAAGAGGCATGAGATTTTATAAAGCGCGAGGATGTTTCGAAGGGATTTCTGTTGCTAGGGGCCCTCGTAGGAGCCGAACACAGTAATGGAGACGAGGAACATACAGAAAGTAAGAGAAAAGGATAAGTAAGAAATTCGACGAGTCCTATCACGAATCGAGTGAGGGAACTGGACGGAAAATGAGGACACAGTAGTGTCATAAGCGTTAATCTAGAAACGTGGCAGGATGGGATTTGAAAATGAAATATCGCTTCTGATTTAAAGCGAAAAAATAAATCTCGAGATGTAACGTTATTAGGGGGGCGCCAGGCACGATGGCAGGATGCCTGGAGCTCAATTACATTCCTATCTCACTTACTCCGTCTCTCTTCCTCACTCTCTTTCCTCGGCTCTCTTTTGCTGCGCTAGGAATCCACTTCCGCGCGCGTTACCACTCGATTCAGAGACCTGGAATTTATTTACGGAAAAGGTCGACGACGGAATAAGATTTGAGAAAAGAATCCGATAGGTCGCAGGTGCGAAGCGGAGGGGTAAGACGCACGGGCTCTCGTGAAACGTTGAATTAGGGACCTTGTAAATTCCTTGGCGCGAAAGAGGATGCGATGCGCCCTCGTTACCCTTCTGCCTTCTCGACCCCTTCTTCTCCATTTCCCTACGTTCCCGCGTGCCGAGATAACCGGCAAATTGAAAGAGGGAATTTAAGCGCGACGTAATTCCTAGAGGTTTATTGACTCTTTCGACGAAGATCTTACGAAATGTTTTAATCGTCGAACGTAACACTTAATGCAGTGAATTTACTAGATGCTTTCGAATCTAGAAATGTGCTATTTTCCGTGAGCACTAAAAACTTCGTTCCCCGAAAGTTTGCCACAAATCGTATTAGTTAAGGTTTAGTATCTAATTTCCCAATCGAAGAATCCGACATTGATAAAGGAGACGATAAACTTTGAAGAAATAGACAAGCGTCGGTGCCGAGGGCGAAGAACTATCGTTAGGGGTTGAAACCAAACCCGAAGCCCAGAACCACCCCTCGCGACTAGCTGTAATTCGGCCAACGTATTACCCCCTTCGCTATGTAAACAAGGGACAGCTTCGTGCCGAAACCGTCCGTAAGGATGTTAGTAGTGATGCGGATGTTTCGGCTCCTCCATCAAGCCCCTTTTATCCCCTTTCTCGAGCGTGCCCATCTTTCGTGCGAAATACAATTTCCCATTACGCGAACAATAGCACCCTCGCGCTGGCTTTCCGCATTAAGTTACGTGGGTACCGAAACCTGTTTTATTTAATCCTCCGGTAATTCATTTTCACTTTTAACCTTCTACTTCTAACTCACGTCTTTTTGTTTTGCTTCCATCTACTTTCACCTTACCTAGCTTGCCTCATCCTCGCCTCGTCGCTGCCACCTTCTCTCTTTGTCATTCGTTCTCAGACGAGCACCAGACTACCTTCCCTCTTCGCTCGACTAACTTGTTTAACCTCCCTACCGCCTGCTACCTCGCACTTTCCCGTCCGCACCCCCTTCCCTGTTCGTCCTGCTGCCGGACCATTAATTAGCGCGAACTTTGAAACGAGCTGCCAGTGTTGCGAGTAGAATCGGAAGTGGGGATGGTCCCCACCTAGAACGAGGAGAATACGTGGCACGCGCGTGGCACTCGAAATTGCATCGCGAATTCATGACGTTATGGTCCCTGTCTCATATATTCCTCGAGATGAGCTCCGCGTGAGAGAAGAAAAGAGGTGGAGAAGTAGAGTAAAGGCTACAGGAAGCGTTCTAAGATATAAGAAAACAGTCGCGCTCTCAGGCTTCTCGATGCTGTCGTGAGTTAAGTGGACGAAGTGGTCGATAAACCAGGAGGGGACAAGGAATGGGAGGAGAGAAAGGAGGAGGAGAAGCGGAAGGAGAATGAAAGAAATGAATAGGACGCGCTCGCCCAGGACACTTTTGGCTACTTACGATGCCCCACTGTCGTAGTTACTTTTCGTTAAGCGGGCCCGCTTTTGCGAATTCGGGAATAAATTCTGTTCGCGGTTTTCTGCTAGAGCAGCACGCCCCCTCCCCCTCCCTCTCTCTCTCTCTCTCTCTCTCTCTCTCGGCTTTTCGTGGTGGGATGGAAGAAAGAATCTACATATTCCTTTCGGATTGCTAGTTGCATCAACGTCACGGCAGATTCCATTTTCTTGTGGGACGAGGGTCGACCATGGGAGGCGGTGATATTTCCTCGAGGAAGGCTACTTCTTGATGGAAGAATTGGAAAGTAGTGAAGATGAATTCCTCGTCGAGATGGAAGTAATAATGGTTCGATGTGAACGATGACGGGGACCCTGAATAATAAAGAATCGATGGTTAGGGTTCAAAATGCTGGCGTGTGTGAATATCACATATGCGCATCGGAAAGTTTCAATAAAGTTGACTTATTGCCCTCGAATCATTTTCCTTTTCACTATGCCACCAAATCTCTCCTCTCATCGTAAATTGGATTCCAAATCTTAAACTGCGTTATACGTACTCTCCGCGGTCCTACTTCAATGATCCCCGGACCGCAACTAGACCGAACCGCTCGTTCAAACTTCACTCCGACCTCTGGAGTTTACGTGTCGTTCCCATAAAGGCACCGCAAAATATTTCCCTTCACTTTGTCGAGCCTCACGGTCCGTCCAATTTCGCGGATAATTTCTAAACCCACCACCACCTCGAGAATTTCCTCATCCTGTTTGGTCATGGAAGCAGAAGAAAACTAAAACGAAATGCGGGACCTTCGATTCGTGAGGTACCTCGTTTCGGTACTCCCAAGAAGCTCGTAAAAATTCGTCCATCACATTCCTTATGAGGCAAACGACGTGCTCGTCTCGACACGAACTAATGCCAAATCGGAAATGGCAAAGTATCGAGACGATAAGATTCCCGTTACGCGACGAAAGGTGTTCCTTCTTCTCCACTTTGCTGCAGGGGATCGGAAGCCGTCGCGGATTACTTTCCACTTCGCGACTTTCGACGAAACGACAAACCTCCTTTTCCACTTTATTCCTCCTTTACCTCCTCTTTAGATTCTTATTCCATTCTTATCCACCGGAACACTTCCACGAGCCTCTTACCTGTAAGAGGTCTGTTCTACTTCGGTGATTTTCGGACGCGAGACAGGGTGAGAATGACGTGGATGAGTGTGTCGATGGGTCGCCATAGGACGAATTAATAAATGGTAAGTGATGGAATGGATCAATGTCGAGAAGAGCGAGAGACAATTTTTACAGAGCCTGGACCTTCCTGTCCGGTACCTTAAAGTGTCTCCTATTTGTAGAGGCAGAAGCGTCGCCCGACCTACACAAAATTAGACACGTTCCAAAATTTTAAGCAACTATACATTTAATACGTTCTTTTGTCAAGCCGAATGCAAATTTCCAATCGACAATCCAAAATCGGCGTCGAAAGACGGATCCGGAGGAAGAAAACGAATTGTTTTGTTCGGGCGGCCGCCCTCCTGACCTGCTGCGCCGGAAACTTCAATTGAAAAGAGGGACAACGACGCTCGAGGCACCGCGACTTCACAAAGAAAGACCTACAAGAGAGGACGAGGAGAGAAGACGGGAGAGATCCGGTTGAAGGAGGACAGAATACGAGGAGGAGGGAGAGTAGGAGCAGAAGTTGAGGCCAGTGGAAGAGAAAGGGGTAAAGGGGAGGGAAATCTAGGACCGGAGATGCAAGGAGGCACGAGCACTCGAGCTTTGGCTGACGCGGCTTTACGTGCCGGTATAATGGCCCTTGTGTTCGCCACAGTTCCAAGACCTATTCAAATTTGAGACCGGCGACTTCACGGCGACCACCGTGCGTCGCGACGCCACGCTCGCGTCGTTAAACCTGCTTAAGGAGGCTTCCCGCCATTTTCCCTTTCCTCCCATCGGCGACGTCTCTCGTCTTTGCCACCGTCGCTTTCCCCTCCTCAAGCCTATGGCAATTTAACGCCCATTTACTTCTTTCCTCCGTTGCGTCCTCGAACACCCTTCCTTGCCCTAATTTTACGAATCATTTACTCTTGCAAGCGGCCCCCACGTAAAAGGACACGCTCGTGACAACTCGAAAACTCCCGCGCTTTTTGCGGCGAAACTTTGGTGGATCGATAAGACGAAATTTGACGGAGGAAACGGGGAGAGAATGTTATGTGCGATATTGCACAGCACGTATATTACTCCGATGATGCCTCGCTTTTGTATTTGCTTAGAAACGTGGAGATTCTCACGAGCGGATAATTCTAACAATAAGTAGACAATTTTAACGTTCATCGTTTTAAGTCATTACAGTACCACGTGAAATGTTTTGCACGCGGTGCAAAATCTAAATAGCGTTAAGTGGAAATCTTTTTTCACGCGCACATTCGCTATAGTTCTGGTAACCAAGGAAAATTGTGCCGTCCAACAATTTGCGTCCCTACACGATTATTTATTCATCATTGATCGCACCATGGGTATGATGGGGATGGGAATCGAGAAGCAACCCCCTCGTTGGAATGCGACAGCGAATCTTTTCTACGTGATGGCAATCCGGTCACCCCCGCAGATCCTTCCTTGAGGCCCCCTACACCTTCCCCACCCCAACGATACTAATTGAATCTTTTTATCGTCGATCCAACCCCCTCCGCAAGTTCGTTTGCGATACCTTCCGTAATGAGATCAACGAATCCAATACGAGTCATGAATCGTCGGTGGAAACTTTAGTCTACGTGGAACAATCGATTCTACAGGAAACTGAGCCAATCAGTGGAATTCTTAAGTCCACTCGTATTGAACCTTACTCTATTGGCTGATCGTTATTACGCGCGTCGTTGGAAAGTTAAAGCTTTCTCGGAAGTTAGAGGCAATCGAAATGCTTCTGTAGAACACCGTTACTGGTAATAGTGACATCAGGGTGTCACTTCAAGATCCAGCGTCGGCGAACGACACGCGCACCGACCAGAAGAAGAATGCGGAACACGTCTTGGTGTATATTGGGCGACCCAAGCCAGTAAATAGACGCGACACGCTCGACGCTACACTCACTTTCTTGGATTATTTACGAGGGGGATGAGGCCTGACTCCCGTTTCTCTTCGCAAAAGTGAACACTCTATTATTCAACGACAGCGACCCGTTCGCAAAAAAGCGCTACGGCTGTTCATCTACGTATTATCCAATTTCACGGATTTTCCTACATATATTTTCGCAGATGGTGAAGTCAATAATCTCATTTTGCACCTACCCCCCCCCCCCCCTTCTATTGAAAGCAATAAGAAAGGCAGAGAGGACTAAAGATCGGTAGAAAATTAATTACGTGTAAAATATGATTGACCGTTACCTAGTTCAGAAACAAGATATCGATGAATTATAATTTTAATCGTGTTATGATATGTTATAATATTATAATTTAGGCTCTCTGCGTGGGAGGAATGAATGGCCGTAATCGATAAATATCAATTTGACCCAAAAGTGCCGGTGGTTCCATCTGTCACTGTTAGTGGTAACTTCTCCAACGGGACGGCGTTCCTACAGTTGGGCAGATAACATGTAAAATGATTAAGTTAGTACCAACAAAGTTATAAAGGAGTCTATTATCATTACTTCCGCGTATTATTACTAGGCACGTTGCGAGACTTTGTTGTAATTTTTATAGTTTTTCATTTTTTTATCCTCATAGCTTAATAACTTGTAAGTCATAAAGAAAGTCATCGAGTACGCAATACAGCGTAACGAAGTTTTCATTTCAAATGTATATAACCAGTATTGATGATAATACGCGCATTTAAATTTTCCCGCGGCTGTAGGGCGTACTAAAGAAAGTCTAGAATGGCAGGTCAACACAGCACGTTGGCCCGTATCGTGCGTACGCATGCGTGTAGTACAGTACGCAGTGGACATGCGCACTAAAGACTGAATACGTCATAGCGTTAATATGAATGCATTTGCTATTTGAATGGTAGTGACCCACGTGACCGTTCTCCAGAATTGCTGCTGCTTACTGCTGCCCTCACCTAGACAAGCTTTGAAGTAACACAGCGATCTACAAAAGCCCCGAGGCGCATGCAATCCTATTAGTCATGCTAAAAATGAATATTTCTACAAAATAATACTCTCTCATTTGAAGTGAAAGGCGAAAGAATAGAAATTGTAATTTTTAATAAATTACTTGAATATTAATTAGGCATTACGTCGTATAACACTTGCATTTTTTGGAAGTGGCGTCCATTCGAATGCAATACATTTTCGTCGACAAAATTTCTTGTTAGGAAATCTGTATAACAAAATATTTTATTTTACAGTTGTATGCTGGTATTGGCGGTGTCTATACAAAGCATACTTATGAAAAGCATATTTTATTTGCGGTAAATATGCAATACAAAATACAGTGATGATTATGCCAATCCAGTACAAGTACGCGCATGTGGCTGCGCGATATTTTACAAAAGTATGTATGTATACAATATGTAATATATATTTTTCTGACCGGCACTCGTCACTTGTAAATATATACCACTGACATAAATACATATGAAATCGGTACAAACGATTCGCCCGTTGTAAACGATCACTGTTCTATCATGATTTGAAAGATGACCGACAGTTTTGATTATTTTTATTAATATAAAATAAATCGACATTATGATCCGCGAACACCGTTGAAGTTCTAACTTTCGAATCTTCCCACTAGCATTGCGAACAATTACTCACCCCCTTGATAGACGATGAATTAAAAATTGTCAATTTCCATCACAAATCAACAGTATTTGGCTTTCAACGCATACAATTAACCTGGCAAGATGAACTTAATAAGTTATCTTCGACGTAATCATCGATACAAAATCCTTTTGCTACCATGTTTAAGAATATAATTAAGAACGCGGTAAGCTTTTCTAACCCATTTGCATTGTTATGCTCACAGCCATTGGTGGATAAAGAGTGATTATACGCAAACGAAATCGATTAGAAACCTTGTGGTTGTCCGAGTTTCATGTAGCTTTAAATATAATAAACGTGTGCTTCAACGTGTCATGAATCAATTGTGGACTCCTCTTTCGCCACAATGTCGAAATATAATCATATCTCGCGAGATACAACAAAGTACTCCGGTACGTATGCACAGTCGTGCATCAATGATAGTATCATTATGTAATTAATAAAAAAAAGAAGACAGAAGATAGAGACATAAGTACCCTGAATAACAAATACGTCACAAAATAATGTGTCGTAAATTACTAGACTAAAGATAAATAAATTACATTAACTTAATTCTTACGAACTAAACTTGGCGACCCTAAAACGCGCGATGTTCCATGTTCCACGTATTCGAGACCAGCATTCCATTCCACGTACGATGATCACATGCTTTCTCTAAAATGCCATAACGACGTCTAGTCCATTCTTTCAACTAGTTGCATCACTTGCTTTTCAAAAGTATCCCACCGAGATTATTTGTTAACTTTTACTATCATCCGGTGTTTTCGATGAACCCAGCACATGGAGCCGTGTGTACCCTTTGTTCGCTTTTTAAAACTCTTCTATGCCGATCTACCGTGCGGTCTTCAACTTCCAGCGTAGGAACATGTACGCGGCAATTCGCAAAACAACGAATATCAAGAGAAGGGCAAGAATATCCAGAGTGAAGTCTGCGTCGAGCATATCTAATTCTTCCAGCGTTGTTTCTGGGTTTTTAAAGTGGCAGTATACCTGTAATGATGTAATGATTTAATGAAGTAATTATAGTATTGCTGAATTAATTTTAAATTCCAACCACCATACATCTGAACATCTTACGAGATCATATAAAGTCAGTGTTTTTACCTGGAAACATTTAAGCTTTTCACGTGCATATGAATAAGTGGCTAGAGCAGTTCCTTCGAAGCCATATCTGATATAGCTAAGGTACGTGATCCACCTGAGATACACAGGGATCGCATCGAAACTGACGAAAAAGCCTGAGAAGAGTAGGAATGGCACCGACATAACTGGAGCCAAGAACACACCGTTTTGTACATTCATGGCAGCGCCAACTACGAGTCCCACTGATTGTGCGACGAATGAGATCAATAAACATGCTCCTAAGAACATACTGAATCGCATTGCTTCTGGCGGTTGACTCGTTACGAAGTAGACAATTGAAACGTATATTATGCAGAAAATGGCCTAAAATGCATAAAACATCGATGTACATTCAAACTATCATATTTAAGAATAGAATAATATTAAATATTTAACAACCGAGTACACGCCTCACCTGGAAGGGTATGTCAGAGACGGTAATGGCTAGGTAATATGCTTTCAAAGAATACCATCTATTAAAATTTTCTTTCAGGAGTACAGGTAATTCCAATGGGACTAAAAGAATACAGCATATGATTATGGTAGACCCCATGCCCATTTCAAATATCCTAGGTAGAGTGAGCTGATTATACTTACAAGACAATATGGTAATAGTCATGGATGTGTACATAAGGAACAGCATGTTAAAGAATAAGAAACCAAGGTTGCTGAGTACTTTAGCACCATCGTTTCCAATGTCGTAGTAAAGTGCGCCAATTAAGAAGCCAACCAGAATGTGGGCGAATAAGCGAAGGTACATAAGGGTCTGCAAGAAATACCATAATTTACAATGTTTCTCGAGCGTCAAATCACCTTGATAATATCAGAAAGTTTCTTAGCACGGAATACAATTTAGCTGAATCTTCAACTTACCCAGTCTCTTCTACTGAATAGCAGCGTTCTCTTCAGCACAATCCAAAATTGCGTGCATTCTGAAGTGGGATACCTTTCTGGCGTGACCATGATCGTGTCATCGAGCAAAGCTGTGCTTGCGTTGTCTTTCTTCTCCGGGTCCAGAGATATTGTCACGTCCACTATAGAAAAGACACAGTAAGCATACAGATAAGTTCGAAAACGTTACAATTAAAATTCTAAATTTTCATGAACGCTCGTACCTTGCTTGGCTATATCGTTGGTCGCATAATTGGAGATAATACCGCCATTGTTCAACTCGTTTGGCTTGGGCTCCGGGAATTTTTCCTCCAGATTACTCGCGTCATTTTTGTCTTTGACATCGCCATTCTCCACAACCTCAACGTCCTTGAGGACCGCCGTACTGTTATTCAAGCCCTCGTCGTTCTTCGACTCAGGAAATGGATATCCCTCCCTTATATCGTATTTCCCATTTTTGATGGCGTTCACAAGGCTCTTTGTATTGTCGCCGTATTCACCACAGGAAACCTCGATGACTGGAGAGAAATGAGGAATGTAATAAATTTTGTATGAAACCAAAAGTTTTTATCGAAAGAAATTCGCGGCATTTGAACGAGTAACGGGAACTTACTGAACGATGCAGGATTGTGATAACTTGGGCAGTTAAGACCGATGCTCCTGAGGAAAGGCACCAATTGAGACGTGGCTCCCTGATAAACGCATTGTCCTTCGGCGAGCGTGTAAAGAGCGTCAAACATCTCGAAGAGTCTAGCACTCGGCTGATGAATAGTGCAGATTATCGTTCTTCCACCTCGCGCCAGGGTCTTCAGCAGGGAGATGCATTGGAAGCAGGACGAAGAATCGAGGCCACTGCGACCAACAAAAATTGAAACGCTTTTAATAAATACGAGGGCGACGAAAATGTGGGGCTTTATAATCACGAAACGCAGTAAGTTCCAAGGTAAACGAGTTTCTCTGCCCACGTAATCTTGATCAATTACACTCGGGATCATTAAACAGTCTTATCGAGAACTAGAAAGTAGATTACTGTGATTCGTGTTTTTATTCGCAAAAAGCATCTCAGGGGACAAAACCGCGGTACAAATAATATTATCATCTAATGACAGATTAATGCACGCTGCAAGTACTGCCGTGACCTTGAAGTAATACAGCGGTCAATGATCGATTGCTTTCACTCCACCCTTTCCTCGACACAGTAAGTAAAAGGAAAGATCGAAACAAGAGGTAGCAAGGAACAAAACTTCAAGATCCTTTCGGGGAACCGGTAAAACCCGTATTTCCACACACTTTACAAAATATCTCCGGTAAGCTTGGAATAACGGCAGAACTCGCGAATTTTTCCTCCTTCGTATTGAAGACTCTCAATTCTCTCATCACGAGCAGGATTATTGCCACTCCGAAATTATCCATACTTGTCCAAGGTCTTTCGGGAAAGGAAAATTAAACAGAAGCCTGTGCAATTTCATTGGACGAGAAGAAGGGGACGGTTTTTCAACGTTTTACCAAAAGAGAGCTTGCTTGGCAGGCGACACGCGAGAATCAAGTTCAAGAGGCACAACGTGGTGCCCTCGATGAGTGAAAGTGAAATGGTAAACGAGAGAGGAAGAAAGAACATTTCATATAGACGATATCAATTGGTCGCACTTTCTCCCGCCCACTGTCACGTGTCGCTTCTGCTTGCCAGGAGGACGAAGTGCCACTCGACAGTGCCAAATCGTCTATGTCAAGTGGCGAGTTACGCAATACGAGAAAATTGATTTGTCGTACGTCCAAGAGTGATGATCTCCGAGCTAGTCAAGCGACTTCTAGTAGACGCAAGATTAAAAACGAGAAGTTTCGAAGGAAGAGATTCCGGTGAAAGTTTCCTTCCTTTCGAATAATCTTTACGCGCCGTTGCCGCCGTTTGTTATTCTGGATTCGCAGCGAAGTAAAATTCGACTCAACGTAATTCGAAAGCCGTGTCACATAATGGAATCATTGTTTCCTTTCCAATTTCATCTCCCTTCTAATTTTCTACGGTAGGACCTTTTTACTCTTCTCATCTTCTCCGCGCTTGCGCGTTCTACCACCTAGCACAACTTCCTTCGACAATTACTACTGAAAATTGCACTTCAGCAACGCCAATGCAATCTCTACGTAAATAATTTCCAGTGACTCGATTTGCTTTGGTTGACCTAACTATCGAACTTTGTGGCGCAAAGCGTGTCGCGCTATTGACTCGGTTTCCACCATTTGTTTTCGCACAATTCACTAAAAAAAACAACAAGCAATCAAGATAGAGCGATTGCACTTTAAATTGAAAAACAACTTTGTATTGTCCCACCTCGCCGTAGGACAGTAAAAAATTGAAAGTGATCGCAAGTAATACCGAATCTATTTTCGGTAAATATCCTGTTGAGGGGACCCACTTCCGATGACCTTGAATTTGACATATATTGTCAAGGGCACCCTCCCGAGTAACTTGCAAGTAATTTTAGTGGGGGGTCATTGTTTGTTAAAAAGTTATTAACAAATGAAGGTGGTGATAACAGCCGTACAATGGAATCTCAATTGTACCACACCCTGTACATTCGAGACGTCTTCTATTATGAGTACACTTGCTCTATCTCCAACACTTGTTTAGAGACGTTCAGAGGTTGTTGCTGTTATTCTTACTAAATATAAATGTGATAAATGGAAATTGATCTAACCAGAAAGGCCTACCACGCTCTCAAGTTAGATTATATTTTCATTGTGCGGGCGGGCGTGTAAGCGCCCGTGCCGCGCCTAACCTGACCTAATCCGCATAAGCCTTATAAGGCTCACGCGCCCGCCCGCGCAATAACAAAATAATCTAAACTTGAGAGCGTAGTAGACCTTAACTTCATTTGTTAATAACTTTTTAACAAACAATGACCCCCGAGTAAAATTACTTGCAAGTTGCTCGGGAGGGTGTCCTTGACAATATATGTCAAATTCAAGGTCATCGGAAGTGGGTCCCCTCAACAGGATATTTACCCTATTTTCCATAAAAATGTTTTGATTTACGGTTTACAGTTGGATGCTTTGAGGTATGGTGAATATGTCCATAGGCTAAAATTAATTTTTCGGTAAATCACACTCACCTGGTTGGCTCATCGAAGAACATTATAGGAGGATTGTTGACCAATTCTAGAGCGATGGAGAGCCTCTTTTTCTGACCACCGCTGAGATTCGAGGTCATGGTATGTCGGTGTTCAGACAGGCCGAGAGTCTCCAAGATTTCTTGAATCTGCAGAAGCCAAAAATTAATTTTAAAAAATCACTGCATTTATATTTAACAATTTTCTAATTAATCGGTGATATTAATAAATTTGAAATTTAAAAAACGCATGCGAACAATTGAAAATTCACTCACCACTTCCTCCTTCTCCGGCTTACTGACATTCGACCCAAGCTTCAAGCTCGCCGCGACCTTCATAGCTTCGGCTACAGTCAAATTGGCGTGAAGTTGATTATCCTGCATAATGTAGCACGAGAGCTTTCTGAAGGCACTTAGATTCCTCTCGTGACCATTCATCGTAATGCTACCCTCCACCCCCGACGATCTGTTGACAAAGTGAGAATGAGATTTAGTAGAGAAGAACTTCATTGTCAATGATAGAATCAATTTTGACAAACGATGTCTGCATATTATTATCGACCACCTTGTTTATTAGGAACACGTCTCAATGCCAAAGTCCACAAGAATCTTGAAATGAGAAGGGGGGGGGGGGGTATAAAAAAAATTGAGAGAGAGAAAGGGCGAGCGGGGTAAAACTTGGTTCTACTGCGACTGGATCGTAGAAACCGGTTCGGCATCCAGGATGAAAAAGAAGCAAAGGTGAAACCGTACTTGACATGTCTCTCCATCTGCCTCTTTCTTTCTTACACCTTTTCTCTATTTTACTTTGCGGCCCTTCGTCAATCTACAGCAACTCAAAGATTTGTTCCTCTACGTCGCAGATTTGCCTCTATATTCAATTATATCACGATTATTGACCGAAGTAGTCGAGCATAATAAATTGCATTACACAAATTATTGTGCACAGAAGCACGGATAATTATGGGTTGAATTATAGTACGTCGCATTGCAACTTGATTCAATTGCAGCTTGAGGAAACCAGGGTGAACTATAGTTGAAACAGAGGAAAACTCAAATGTTAATCCGTTTGTTTTCCTTCGGGCTTATTTCTCAAGTAGGTACCCTGACGTCATTGGCGCGATGGCGTTTTGGCCAACTATGGAGACACGCATCGAACATCGAAAAGTTTAAAATCGTTCTGTAGCAGCCAATAAAACTCGCAAATCTTGGAAGGAACCGGTTCGGTCCACAGAATCGACTCGCCGACGTTGAAACGATCGATGCGTTGTAATTCTTTCGTCGAGGAATTTCAAGTTTACGCGGCCCGGCTGCCCAAACACGATATCATTCCACTGTTTTATTTTGCAAACTTTAAACCGGCGAGGATTTTATTTATTTGAGACCCGTGCGTCGATGCTGGAACGCGATCGTGAAAATGACGCGTAAACAAATGCGCCCAGAAAGTTTTTCATAAACTTGAAAGAAGATTCAATCGAATTTTAGCATGGAAAGTTGAATGTCGATGGTGACTAGTAGACACGGTTGGATCAATCGGACAGTGACAATTAAATAACCAATAATTTCCAAAGTCCTCAAGAGCATCATTCGTCAAGAATTTTGGAATTCCGCAAAGACAGGGATCGCAGAGCGCGAAGAAAGTGAGGGCCCACGTGTTCCGAGGTGAAAGAAAGCGAGACGTTGGGACCCGCGCACCGGAAGAAAGTGAGAATGCTTGAAAACGTGAGGTTTTCGATGGCAACTGAAAGTAGTCGGCCCAATAAGCGTGTACGTGACCGTCGATGCGCGTATCGAGCGAATTCTCGCAATATACCGAACCGGTCTCGTGAACCCACAAGTATACCCACACTCTTCATCGTGAATCAGAAGCGCATACTCTTGGTTCGCGGAAACTGATTTCCTCGAATCTAAGAAAAGAAGCGTAAGAGCTGCAGGTGATTCTAGATCGACCCACGATGCACACAAATATGAATAGCGACTCACTTGTATCCTGTGAGAATATTCAAGAGAGTAGATTTTCCAGCACCGGAAGGACCCATGATCGCCGTGAGCTCGCCAGACCGCAGCCTCCCGCTCACGGATTTCAAGATTGTCTTCACATCTGAAATTAAAAAATATTATTATCTGATATTTCCAGCCAAACCCGCCATCGTCTATTTACACTCTGTTCTTCTCTATGCAATGACACATGATCCAGGCATTTTGCTAGCTATTTCTTTTTCATATGTAACGATGTAATGGGCGATGTAGCATGCTAATTGATGTTGATCGATGTATTAAGCAATAAATAAAACAATCGAAAAATGTAACTCGGCGCACGCGCGCTCGAAGCGGATGATATTCCACGACGCGCTGACGACTTTTCAGTACGCGATACACCCTGCGATATCGGACAAGGAATACCGAGAATCCCTGCTCAAAGTCCGATACGAATCAAGTGCATGCTGCATTTGCACGCGTGCATATGATTCACAACGGTTTCTCGTTCCCGATGATATTATACATTTCCGTCAATCGAACATCGATACATGCGATCTATTGCTACGTAAAGGCATTGCACATTTTCCATTAAGCGGAGTAAATACAAACTCTTGAATTGCGTTCTTGAACGCAGGAAAACGAATTTTTAATTTGCACCGTTATAATCTTTCCCTTTGTGTTAATAGGTAATTCCATTACTAATTTGTGATGGTACGCTGCGTAATATGAAAACTGTTGGGTGTGGAAGGCATCGTGTTTCTACGCAGTGCGACAGACGCAAAAGTCCACTTGCGGTGGTATTATATCTCCGAGTGTATTCGTAACGTACAAATGTTACTCACATTTCTACTTTAATTCAATCTCCCTAACGAACAAATATTATTCCACCGGCTATTGTATTTCTATCGGTCGTCAGAATAGATAAAACTTTAATCACTTTGCCACTACATTCCTTTCTATTGTCGAAAAACAAGAACGTTGTTTGCGCTCCCGGTGCATCGCCATCGATCCGCAAACAACAAAACAAGCAGCGAAAGAAAATGTTCTCGGACGAGGAGAAACACATTGCCACGACTGAAATTTCAGATTATTTCTATTTTCCCAGTTACCTCAATTACGGACGACGACCCCATAAAGAAATATTTTATTGCGCCACGATTGCACGAGGTAAGGAGCACTAAAAAATTATTTTCTTCTCCCTGACACGCCAGTCAGTCGAACGGATCGTTTTCTCGATCGCAGAAACGTCTAGATGAGACAGGAGAGCGGAGATTTACGACATGCTAATTTATTCCTTCATAACGTCTCTGCGAGAAGATATTGAAACGTGTTCCTTTTATTCCCCTTTATGTAGGAGTGAATACTGCTGAAAGACTTTAATGATTTGGACTAATCGCGCGTATGACGAACCAGTACACGATGAGTCACTCGGTCGCAAAAGTGCGCCTCGTTTGTCATTTGGCTTACCCCATTCAAATAATATTTTTTTTCTTTTTCTTAAATTGGTTCATCTAATTATCTTAATTAGCTGGCAAATACTTCTTAACCCTGAATGATCTCTATACGACATTCGACACGCGCTACAAGAGAAGTTACTTCTTTCGAAATTGCAAAAAGTCGCGTGTGCGTCGCATGAGCGACCGCAGGATGCGTCAGCTCTATATAAAATTACATAACGATGTAATTGACCATTCCTCGTGTACCTATCATCGAACGAGAGTCCTTGCAAGTGCACGTACGTAAATATCTGCTCGCTCGAATAAATAATTTTTCTGTTCTAACGCAAAGTAAAATAATTCTGTATCTGTCCGCTTCGAACTCCAAAATATGCCATTACTGCGCATCATGAAGACGATCGAACGTACCGTTAGGGAAAACACGAGAACACCCTTACATAAATATCGAGTGTCACGCAATCAACCGTGACACACGGAACAAAGGAGGAAGGCTCTCTGCTCCTTAACGAATCACTGCCACATGCAGTTGTATGGGTGTGGATGTGCGCACGCGTATGTGTAAGACTGTGCGCACCGAGGGACTCTCTTGACGTATAGCTACTGCCTCGACACCGCGTGTTTCCCACGTTGTCGCCTATCCTCTTGCCCTCCAAGCGGATGTTGTCGAACAATGAGGCTCCGTCTTATCGCGTGACGGTGCGTTACGCACACGTAGGCGCACATAGAACGAAAGGTGGACGTAGAAAAAACAGTGGCAACGAGCAAGCAAATAGAAAAATTTAATATTGAAAACTTCGAATCTCAGTTAAATGGAGCGAATTTTTGAACGATCAGAATGGAATAGCTCGATCTTCAAAGAAGGAACGCGAAGTTGGACTGGGCATCGAGTTTTTTAAGTCTCCATTAGTCTTTCGGAGTTTCTTTGCTAGACTGGTCAGCGCGCTCGATTCGACGAAGTGGAAAATTCGCTATAAAATTTTCAACCCACTTTCGAACACTTTCCATAGATCGGTCGATAAACGGCATTCGAGGCTGAAAACGTGTTTCACGAAGTTAGATAAAAAGGGAAAAGATAAGAAAAATGTAATTCGCACTTACTTCAGTCAGCTGCCTAAATTACAGCCAGCAACTTAATCGCTAGACGATTCTCATGGACCCTGCTTAATTAATCTGGAATGCGCGTGTGCTACGCGTGCCATATATACGGGGTGTCTCGGGAAATAAGTGACATTCATTTCGGGATGAGTAATGAGCGATAAGAACGAAGCTTCTGGTGCTTAGATATACGACGAGGCGTTTCCGATTCGAGATAGCGTGAAATATCGCAGCACGATCTCGAACTATTCGCAAATATTGCAGGACCTTCGTGTTAAACCGTTCCCTGATTTGGTGTACAATTTCTTGCGATACTCATTACACTTTCAAATCAGGGGATATCCAGGAATTCCGATCGAACGATTTTCCAGAGGCCAAGTGTCGAGACGGTCGAGAAAAGGAGGCTGCGTGCGTACGCAATTCATTGCGCAAGGGAGCGGATTGCAAAAATCTTGCCACAGAGTGTGTGTCCACTTTCTATACTCGTCGTCCTGTTCTCCTTCTCTTTTATCTCGGCACCTCTCTCTCTTTCACTCTCTGTTTATTCACCGTCCTCTCGGTCTCGCAGCTTGTCAAGTAGACCAGGGCTAATGGAGGAACCGAGGGGGGAAAAAAAACGAAAAGAGAAAACGCAACATGGAACAAAAACGGGGGAAGAGAGGGAGATAGGAAAGGACATGAGATATTTCAAATCCTTCAACGGGCTAATTCCATCGTTTTTTCGAGTTTTGTTTCGCAATCCCAATACATCACGACGGGAATGGCGCACGCTCGATTTGCTCGCAACTCCACGAGAGGCGGGAAGAGGAGGAGCTTGATGGATACTTTCCACAAATTGCGATCGCAATTTCGATAATGACCGTACGGGCAGCTCCGGTGTAGGTTCGGTGAAGGATTTTCTGTTCCTAGCACACAGAATACCTCTACTTGTCGACCGCAATTTCGAAGTTCCTTCGTCGTAATTGACCTCTCCGTCGATTGCGCGATTTCCCTCATGATTTTTGAAATACTTGAGAACAATCTTTCTTCAGCCAGGTCCATATGAGCAAGTGAAAGAGTTACGAGCTGAAATGTTTTGAGGAATTTTTAAAGCAATAGAAGAACCGAGGAACCAATCACGCTTGAATTGAACAAAACAACTTGGGTGTGATAATGGCTTGGGTGAGAAGTCGCGAAGTGAACGAAGATCTGGCTTTTGGTCGCGGTCAAAGATAATCGGCTGATTGATCGAAGACTCTCCTTATCTCGAGTAGTTCCATTATACCTCCTCGATGACAATTCATTTTCGGCTTCCCCCGGTGAAAAAATATTTTTCGTTTGCACGTAGTGCCTTGAGCAAAGATAACAACCAAAGCCCGCTAATATGGCGCGACCAGTGCCTTACTAGCGACAATATTCCAAGTTTCATCGCCGTTTGACATAGAGTTTGACGCGAATGAATAAATAGTCCGATTTTCAGAGTAAAGGAATAGGTTGCTCAAACGAATGAGGGTAAGATTTGTGCGCGCTCTAATAAGTGCAACAATGATAACACGGAAGGTATGCGATACGTGAAAAAAGAAAAAGAAGAACGTGATGCGCAGTAATGTAAAAGTAGTAGTACCAGAGTATGCAGGAAGTATGCGACATGTGTCAAAACTACTTGCAAGATTTCGTAAAACATGGTAGATTCGTCGAATGATAATTTAAAAAGGATTTAAAAAGATCATTTAACAGATTTTACGAACGTACTAGAAAAACGTAAGCTAACGTAAACGCAAGATCCATAAGAGCATTCCGTGCAACCTGCTGCGCACACGTTCGCGCACACATGCGACACGCCTGGCACACGAATGTGTCACGCGAATTTCGCGATATCCGTGGCGTTCTCACACGTACGCAATCGCATGTCGCGCTTAAGAAGGACAATTTTGCAAAACCGGTATTCGGTCGCAGAAAATGAATACCTCCTCGGCTGGCCTCAGAGACAGATCTCAAGCGAGCGCACTAATGCAGCTCGTAGAGTTTTATCGTTCGAAATATACGTAAACCCGCGAGCGAGTTGACCATTCGATACCGGAGGACCGATAAGGAGAGAACAAAGGCCCGTCGTTTTCCTCTCAAATGCGATTGTTGCTTCTTAAGAAGCTTTTCTCTTAGAGTAAGAAGGCATATTGGTTTTTCAAGTCGATCATTTGGAGCACGACGATTGATCGATAAGAAGAAAATCCACAAGAAGCGAGTGAAAAAAGATTGCTTGATCTCAATAAGTGCCTATAAGCTTACTGTGGCGCATCTGTTATTAATTCATTTATGCAAAATAAGACGGCGGGGTCAAAGGTCACTGATCCGTCGAACACTCGAAGCGTCTTCGCTTAGGTTAGAGGTAGCATCTTTGTTTAATTCCTAGGGGCAATATATACTTCATTGTTAGTGTATTATTTGATGTTAAGTTCATTTATCCAATTCTCAAGCGAAGAAGGAAGAAAAATTCGGAATACCCCACTGAAACAATCTACACGCGTGCAGTACGAAATCAAGTATAGAGGACTAAAAGAAAGCCAACTGAATACTCCTATATCTACGTTTTAAAAGATGTTAAAAGGAAAGATGCACTACGATGAAAGGGGTCAGTGAAGAGAAATGTGGAAAGAATCGATTGCGCGGTCTACGCGTGGGATTCGCAGAAATTGTTCGAGCAACGCTACCTCGATATTATTAAACTATCGACCAGTGGCGTCGCGGCGTCACGAGTGCACCGCGACGCCTTCCTTTTCATGCACTTTCTCAGGCGCCTCATAGTGGACGCTTTGCATCGCGATCCTCTTCGTCAAATATTTACACTCGCATATCGCCTCGTGTTTGCTCTTCCGTATTTAAACGTGGGCACGCACAGCGCTCCTGCAATTTTGAAACAACCGCGCACGCGATCTCTACACTTCGTGATATTTTTGTGAGCCCACGTACGGTGACTACGACGCGCATCAGTTACGAATTCTTTCTAAGATCACTGTCAATTGAATTATCCAAATTTTCCAATAGCCACGGCGATTGATCTTTCCACGCGTGCTAGATATTTGATCATTCTATTCTCCTTTCACCGATAATCGCTGTACCGTTAAAGAAACACGTTTCATATTTGCGAGCTTGTGCTAAGAAAATATCTACCACCCGGCAAATATTTATAAAGTGATGTAAGGAAAGTGTGGAGAAGCTATTATTACCGAAGTTATCGTGCCGAAGGGAGCAATGAAAGTTTTAAATTATCTTCGAGGCACAATCCTCGTGTTTCCCTCTTATCGCGCCTCCCGCTCTTCGTAGTTCACTGCATGTCGATAAGATTCCTCGTGCGTTCCGCTTTTCACAGGAACATGCACTCTGTCGTATGCTAACGCAACGTAAATTGTGAAATGGTGAATTTCTGCGTTCACTTTGAACGATTATGGGAAAGATCGTCGAGAGAATACGCGGGTAAATCTTCAACTAAAAATTAAATTCCATCTCGTCTCTCCTTGTTTGTACATCCAAATCCAAATTTAAAAAGTTCTCGGGCAATATCGAAAACAACTAAAATCATAAACATTACCATTCGTTCGGTGCAATTGTCACATAATCAGGATACGCAATAAAAACTACACCGATCGTAAGTACCGACGTGCATTCCCCGATGGCATATACGTACCCTTCTCGCGCTCAGTTCAACAAACGCGCGCACTTTCACTGTGTGGTTCAATGTCATCGGAAACCAGTTTACAGCGTTCGTATTCATCTGGCGGGAGATTCAGAGGGAGAGAGGGGGGCACGCGATGTGACGCGCAACGCACATGCCACGGCCGATCGCGCGAGAGAAACGAGATAAGTTGAAATAATTGGGTCTAACTGAGAGGATAGGACAATGAGGATAGTCATCCGGGAGTTCGAGTTTGAAAATCGAGACCGCATATTACAGAGAAAAAGCACGAGTGGGAGGAACAAGTGAACGAACCAAGAACGGGTTAGGGCACGGAGAGAAAATGCGTTTTCTTGAATAACTTTGTAAGTTTGCGAAATGAAAATTATAGGCGCTTTAATGGCGCACGAGAAAATACGTTCGGTGATGATAAAATACGCGGTAAACGTTTAAATAAGAAAAGGAATGGAAAATAGGTTGGACAAAAGTTTCAAGAAAATGATTGCGTATGGTAGTGTGCTTGGCGTTAATTAGTAGGTGCCATTTTCTCTGGTATTAGGAGGCTTGCAAAAGATGTCTCGCGAATGAACGTACGGACGGACGGACGGCCTCGGGGGCATATTCGCGAAATTCGTCCGACCTCTGGAGACTTTCTCGCACATGCCCTCAAGGCCTCACGCATAAAATCGTTTTTTTGCCACCAGTTGATTTACAGCGACGCGACCCGCTGGAGCATGTGCCTATCCATTCGAACAACATTCGTTCTCTATCTTTTCCCATTTAATTTACCCCGTTCACCTTCCTTTCTCAAAGAAACTTGCATAATTCACGCGATTCCACGACCTCAGTGCGTCATTCCACATTCGTGCGATAGGAAGGAAGGAAGAAGGAGCAGGTAGGTTCAAGTGCGGTTGGAAAATCAAGGTATTACGTAAACTCGTACGCTTTCGGATTCGACGACGAGTAAGGCCCACGGCCGTAGCGAAAAATGAGAGAAAAGACACAAACAAAGCCTTCGTGGAAAGAAAACGAATGAAGTGGAAAGAAAAGAAAATGTCAAAGTACTCACTGCTTTTGCGTCCCTCTCGCACCTTGTAAGTGAGGTCCGTGAACGCGAGATCAACAGGTGGCCTCTTGGGTAGGTGCGTGATTGTTTTTGGTTGAGCCGGGACGATCTGCAGTCGTACGGCCGAACCTTTCCTGGATTGCAACAAGATTCCATTGGTGTCGTCCTCCTTCGAGCAGTTTCCCTCGAGCTTCATCCTTTCCGATTTTCCCAGATCTGGGACGCTATATTCAAATCTCGCGCGCGACTTTACTTCTTCCTCGAGACACTCGCGAAAACAATCTTGACCTTCGTCGGATTCGAGCCCTTTCGCAATTTTCCGCTTTGTCACGTGCGCGCTCTCCGAATTTGTTTAATTAACTTTGCACAGCGATGATTTCCTTCCACCGTTCACTGCCTGTGTAAAGTAACGTGCATGAGTTTGGACTCTTTAAACGTACCGTTCGCCATTTGGCATGCACGAGGGTAAGGGTCGATGCGTTCCTCTTATCGGCTCGCGGTTATCAGCGCGATTGTAACCGCGAACGACAGTGGGGTGAATTTCAATTTCAATTCGATCGCAATTTCGAGGTCTCCGTATATCGGATCGAGGTGAACCCGCGGCAAGATCGAAGGGACGATTTCGTGAGATATGATAAAACTTTGGCGCACACACGGCAATCTTCGGAGATTACGCATTGGTTTGAATTTAAATTTTCGACGAACAATAAGGGGAGTTCCGCTTTCGTGCATTCTTATTAACCCCTTTGACCCTTGCCACCGGCGAACAGTGAGACGGACTTACGAAACGCGATACGGAAACCTTCGTCGATCGCGGTGTTGAGAACGAAACAATCGCTATTTAATTTTACTATTTTGATTATTGACGAGGACCAATGTTGATGTTAAAGGAGGTTGCGTCCCTATGCAGACTCTTCGCCTTTAGCGACGATAAAAGTCACAGATCTCTTTTAGGACCAACTCTAAATGTTGTTGCCACAAATGCATTTTATTAATCTTAATCAGACATTCGCCATATTTTTCTTTGGAATATTAATTTCTGCGAAAGCGCACAAAGTCCAATGAGAAGAGCTCTCCTTGAATCGTGGAATCAGAAAGCACGCCAATCGCGAGAAAGGAGCTTCCTCTTGATTAATCGAATTTCGATGAATCGAAAGAAACCATAATATTCCCCAGATTTAAGTCATCCAATTTAAACGAATGCTGCTAGTGGTATTATTCGACGAAAACATTTTAACGGAGCCTTGTATTTGTATGCCGTCATATGGGATGACTTTTCATTTCCATAATGGAAACTTCAAAGCATGCTTTTAATTTCCGGGCTGTAAAGAAAGGTGCGATACGCGATCTTACGAGCGTTAAAACCACAAGGTGACAAACAAGGAAGTCCAACGCTATCTTACTACTCGGAGAGAAACCGTAGAAGTTTACGGTTAGGAGAAGAAAACGAAATATTAAGTTAAACCGGAAGATAGATGAGGCTATAAATCTGCGAATTTACAGTTTCGTCCGTGAACCTAAAACCGAGTACCATAGAACGCTGCTCCGTTACGACACCGACTCACTCAACGCCAGAAAATATATTCCAAGAAATCTTCTAGCTTCCAGAGGGACAACGGGCGATTAGATCATTCAAGAAGACAAACGTCAGACCGCAAAAATTATTACGCGTCCCAGATTACAAGCCAATTTATTACAACGTATTTCAATCCGCGTCCTTGACGAAGGATTCGGTATAAAAAAGCGACGACTCGTCTGCGAACCGGTGGATGAAAAACATTGGAATAAATAGGGTCCCGAGTTAATTAGGCGCCATTATGTTTGTCCAGAAGGAAGCATTCGCTCGCTCGCTCGTTCGTTTATTCTCTTCGTGAAGCCAACTAAACGAGATTCGAACGTGACTAAAGAAAGGATGCCAAACCCAGTATTTCTTTTAAGTACGATGATGCGCAGATATCTCGAGGCCGGGGAGTCACGTTTTGCAACTTTTTGCACGATGAAAAATTCGCGAGGTTCGCGTGACGTTGGCGAATCGCGTCGAACGCATGCGAGCGAACGATTCGAGAAAAATAAAACCACAAGAAGCGTGCGTTGCACCGTTCAGCGCTAAGGACCTTCGTGCTAAAGTTCAACATTACGATGCGCGAGAAATCTAGTGGAATATCGATAAGGAGAACATTTAATTGACGGCATCGATGATCGTGAATCCAGGGCCTCGTCAATTACGCGAGGAACATTCGACAAAACTAGACAATTTCCTATGCGGTAGATGATTCACAGAAGAGAATCGTAGGAGAACGAGAAAAAGGAAGAGAACGAGAGACGGTAAATCGCGCATTAAGCACATTGAAAGTACTCATTTACTCCCTGGAGAAAACCTCCACATTCCGCGACGTCCAATGACCACCACTTTACCGATCCCTCCTCGGATCAACTACTTTCCAGACTGAACGCACGTCTATCCTCTCTCGTACCCCTAATAAAACAGAAAGCAACTCCCCTAGTCCACATTGGATAAATCACCGTCAATCGCATCGACCCTTCTACTCGAGTGCTCGGCTACATAAATCTTACATTCTTCCAGAAGTGGGAAAAAAAGCTCTTCGAAGTATCCAAAGTTACTCTCGTATTGTGCGTGTACCCTGAAAAAATCAGCTTCTTCTTTTACGCGTTGTTCCGTCACTCCGAAAAACGTTTGTCAAGAGGAAACGAGAGGGTGCGACTTTATGCGCATTGACCCACGTGACACCGTCCACTCGCGGCGCTACTCGAAGACTTGAAGACGCGTTTCTCACGAGGACAGAGAGGACGATATAAATTGACGGAGGAGGCACGGAGGGTGCGAGGGATTCGTTCCCAATGGGAAATCCCGAAAAGCAAAGATCTCCTCCCGAGCGATGCGAACGCCTTGGCGTCTCGAGCACAACTGACTTCGGCTTCGTGCGACGGCCCGACAATCACCATTGACCGTGGGGGCTTACCGCCGTTTCGGCGCACGCCGACGCCGTTTGCCTTCTCCTTCCCAATCCTCGTTCCACCTCTACGTCCGGCCCATACGACTACATTAAGCTTCTCTTTTTCTCTCTCACTCCCTCCAACGTTCCCTTTCCATCACCGACCTTCACCCACCCCGCCAACCTTTCTTTTCCAGGAGCTTTCTCTCTCTCTTGTTCTTAAACCTCATTGCTCGTTGCCTTTCCATTTCAATGCAATACTACCGCGCTAGTACGATCTACTGTTCCAATGAACATATACGAGACATTTCTTTCGAATTTTTCGTACCTGCTTCTACTTTCTTTCTTTTGAAATTTCTTTAGTGGGATTTAGCCGTGAAGAAGCAGAGGATGTGCAACGGCGGATCATCGACTGGAAGGTCGAACGTAATGACTGTCGCCGATAATGGAGATTGAGGGAGATGCATACGACAAATTGAAATGCCAAGACGAGTGAAAAAATTGCATTAGAACGAAGCGAGGTTTCCGAGATATTCGAAGATATTGTCAGCCTAGAGAAAACCAAGACGAGGCTGGCTTTAAAATGTTTTCCTTCGATAGTTGAAACTATCCTCCTCCTATTCGGTACGGTTCACATTCACAGTGCACTCGCGTGAATCGGCCTTCTTCCTCAACGAGGCGGAAACCAATGAGGAGCACGTTTGTGGAAACGTGCTGTTTGTACGATTGGTTGTCACGGATAATTACGAGATTGAGGAACGACGCTAAATGTAAGGAACGTGCAGGGTAGTCGACAAGACAGACGACGAATGTTGATACAATTTTTTTTCGATAGTCCACGCATCTCGCATTATCAGTCGTAGAACCGGGGGAGGAGCTGTAACAATAAGATAAGAACCCTGACGATTCAGGCAGAAAACAAATGTCCTAAGGCAAATAAGTTCTCACGGACATTTTACGAGATGAAATAATGTGCTTTCGCTGACACTTGGCCATTCGTCGTTCCCTCGTGATTCATTTTATAGTCACACATGAAAACGAAGAAGATGATTCTTTCAAGGCCATCAAGTAGGACGGTTAAAGCCGAGCCGATAGGGCCGAGATATGTGGCTACACGCCTATCAATTACGTAGCGAGAACTGCTGCTTTTTGTACAACGAAATTCAGACAGATTCTAGATTTTGTCTATCCCGCGTGAATTATTAATCGACCCTTTCGCGCAGTCATTGGGTCAAAGACAACAAAAACCGTCTACGTCACGATCCTTCGGCGTAAAAAATTGTTTGCTACGAATGATTACCTTTGGACCCCGCGAGAGAATCATTTCTAGACCAGGTTCGCTTCTTCTGAAATTTAACGAGTTGTCCTAGGTCGTTCGTCATTCGTCGTTAGCAAAAACACGCATTATCGTGATTAGCAATAAAAATCGCTCAATGCAATTACATCAAATTCAATGGTCGAATTCAGTTAATTATAATTCTTCGACCTTTAGCTGTGGACTTTCACGCTAGACACAGCTACCGATACGGTGTCCACTTTTTACAACGAACAAAGTGCACTACCCGTTTACATTCCAACGCTCGTGATATCAACAAGAACGAGAGATGGCTGGGAAAAGGTTCACAGGTCGCAAATATCACGACCAACTGAACGGATAGGTCTAGACGCTTTTACAACATTCGGAACATTCTTTTGCGCATCGGCGGTTTCGACAGTGAAAATCGGCACCGGAATCTTCTTCTGGGGCGAAAAACGCTTTAGTCGCGTATTTACGTAAGCCTGGTCTCCGCCATCGCTTGCCCCTGAATCTACCGCTTGACCTTGAGGCCACAGGCGACCTTCAAGGTCAGACGAGACCTACGCGCAACGCACGCGATGCAGGAAAAAGTCGAGCAATCGTCGGCGTGCTCTTCTCTGACGTCCCAAACGTGTCATCATCATTCTTATCTGCAATTTTGTCTCTTATTCATGCAAGCGGTGTCGATGCGCTGACACGCCAATTACATGCCATAACAATTTGCTGTGATGCACTCTCGTCAAAAGCACAATTCGATCGAACGTTTGATTTTAATTACTGCGAGGCAAACATCTAGAGTACCTACGAAAATGAGAAATATAAAATGTCAAACTTAGCTGCGAGATAATTCCATGCGCGGTTTGTCGTAGGATCGACAGGTTTGCCCATCAAGGTCCAACCTTGGGACTCTACGGTGTTTGTTTTACTGATGCGCCTCGTGTGCCGACCCAAAGAAGAGCATCCGTGTGCTGCGTTTTTGGTAAGAACGACGCGAGTCACATTTGGGATTGCAAGCGACGAAAGTGAAAAAGAGAAATTGTTGCAATGCTGGTAATAATCACATTAGCGTTCGCGTTAAGCTGCAAAAAACGTATGTTAGTGACCCGGAGTAACCGATTAGATAATAAAGATTATATGCGACGTCGCCCTGCACCCGTGCTCCTTTCCGTAAGGAAAAAAGCGGCTCGAGGAACAGATGTGCGTGAAATAATCCATCAAATTTAGTTACTCATCTGTCAATTGTACAATTACATCGTGCAAGGTCAATTTCTCATTACTCATTCTACCAAGTAACGGGACCTGTTTTAAATATTCCGATGATTGACTTAATGTTCCCATTAATTTTTTGAGCTACCTGGTGTACGTGCGATTGTGATTTACGCGCGGTCGCCTTGTGAACCACAAATACCTCCAGTTTCCATATTCAAACACCTCGAGTAACACGATTAATTCTTACTCGCAACGGACAACATTTCAAAGTTAAGGCGGCATTTGCCGCATGCTTTGCTCCTTGGCGGGATTATAATCGGGTACGAAAAACTCAATTGTTTACGACACATCATGATGACTACTTATCATGAAAATTCAATGCCAACGGGATTTGGTTCGTGGTGCCGACTCCGGATTGGTTCCGATTGGATGACGTCAATCATTGGATTTTCATACGCGAGACGGTGACTTCGTGCTACTTTTAGCGGATAATCGGAACAAGTGTCATTCATCGGAAATTATATCTCTCCGTTTCCTTCTTTACCAGCCATGAACATTGCGCTCCAAAAGCGACAAAGTGACAAGAAATACGTGCTATAATTTATACATTTACGAGAAGTTAGAACATTTACCGATTGCTTGCTTTACGGTAGGGGAAAAGTATGCTTTGGTTTCTTCGAACTCAAGAGGAAGATAAGTCGATACTGGTATGAGCGTACGATTAACCGGTCTACTTGATTTTTTGCACCCTTTTTCTAAGACAATAGGCAGTTAAAATCGATGACGTCGATCGAAGAATCCTCGACAGGAGTCACGTTTCGCAAACGTCATGTCGCACGTGCGTGCACGCGACGTACGGGAGCAGGAAGCGAAAGGAGTTCACCAGGACGGTCGTCTTCACAGTTAGAATTACTTTTTATGTCCTTGCGGTAGTAAAATTTGGGGCACGTACTAGAACACCTGGCTGAAACATGATTCGTGAATTTTTTTCGTGCATAAATACACTATCAAAAACCAAACTTGTTGAATCGGTAAGACAAACAAATTTATTCCATTCAACGAAAGCAGCAGTTTTTCCAATTATCTAAACTCCGTGTGGCATTTTAAATTGGAAGATTACAGTCTTTTCCTAATTCTTCTCTGTTTAGTAACTGATTATTTTCGTCACACCTAAACGAGATTAGAATCGAAATGACGGCAATACCAAATCGTTTTATCACAGTCCAACATCGACGCTATCGCAAACAGATATAAAGTCAGTGCAGAGTTAGAACTGGAATCACGGAGAAAACGGATGATCGACGGCATTCATGCTAATAGTTGGTAATCGACATCGATATCGTCGAAATTAAGAAGCGAAACGTCACCACCGTTTCACCACGAATTTGAATATGGAACGTGTGTAACGTGCCGCCCCGAGCACTACCACCGGAGCAATTAAATCTTGCAGATGCGAACTCCAGTGAGTTATGGGCATTCTGAGAATTGGTGATTCGCTGGACCAAAACTTTTGTCATTCCTTGCACGAATATCTGCGTGACGTCGTCTCGGAATTTCATGCATCTTGCACACTGTCACGCGTAGTCATGAGCGAAGGATCGCGTACCATCCAGCGATTATTCGAACGATCTGCTGGTATCATTGAGGAGAAGGACGCGGCCTATTGGGCATGCGTCGCGAGTTCTTTTTCAACTGGTTCGGCACGTGTGTCCTGTCACCTGTAGTCACGGTCAACTCTGGAAATTACGAGTGGAGAAGGGTAGTCAGATTTTCCAAGCAGATCGTCTGGCAGTAATAAATATTCTTCAGAGCTTCCCTTCCATGAAGAGCCTTGAGGCATTCGGCATACGCGATGAGGTACTGGAAACAAGTGCGTTTCCTTGAAAAGTGTATCTACGGATATTATCTCCACCGCATGCGAAGAATTTTAAGAGCGCGTTACATATCGATGGGAATTTATGCATCCTATTCTAATTTCGCATTCCTCGTAGATTATTTTCCTTAAGAGGTACAGTCACTTAGGGGCGCGTGAGAATCGATAAGCTTCTCCTTGCGACTTTGCTAAGCAACGATACAGCGCGATTAATAAAATTCAAAGTTTCGTCAGAACGAATGGGCGAATAGAGGACCATCAACTTGTCGGAATAAAGTTCACTTACGCAACGAGCAACATTAGCGGCTCAATGTCCGCGCAAGCCGATGAATCTTCCGTTTTTTGTGCTGCGCTGCGATAAGAGGACGAGACTCCGCGGCGGACAGGCAGCTCCAAAGGCTTACGTTCCAACATTACTTCGGATTCTCACTTTCCATGCGCGTGAATTGCACCCTATGTTCAGGCATTTATTACGAAAAATGTGACAATAACGCGACGGCTCAATCGACAAATCTAATCGTCACGTTGCCAATCGAGCGTTGCTTATTAAAGTCTGACATTTATACACGTACGCGCCTGGTGCTGACAATTAACCTGTGGAATAAATTGACCGCCTTCGTCGAACAGATGTACAACAGGGATTTTCCTCGTTCAAATCAGCATGGAAAATTTTATTGAACTGTGTACCACCAACACAGAGCCCGCAGAACATTCAAGTGGAAGCTTGGAATTGTGTATGTCCCAATATACTGCGATAAGAATGCATAGAAATTTGAACTGAGTTTACACGCCGGGCAGAAACTAATTAGCGTAGTGTAGGTAGTTATATATGTATACTGTACTTCAATAATTGATAACGAATTTGTTGTGGATAACGTAAGCGCGAGTGCGGTATCTTGATTGCCGACTATTTGAAATGTCTCATCGGGAGTCCTCTCGATATGTTGAGCTTTCTCAAGCACCTAGATCGATAGCTCGGATAATCAATCGATAGTCGAACCTTCGAGCACGTTTGCTTTGCGCGCCGTGTCCCTGACACGTGCGACGAGCCCTTCCCCTACACGGATTTCACCTTGTGACGTTTTCATCACATCTACATAACATTTCTACTGTACACCTAAACTTCATAAATAGGAAATTTCAAATGTGACATTATTGTACTCTCGCGCGCTTATTTCGGCTATCCCCTTTGTTCTACTAAAAATATCCGCCTTCTTTAAAACGTATTAACGAAGCTAATAATTAGCGTCGGCGTGAATTGGCGAAAGCAAACCTCGCTAGTTAGCCATAACCTCCTAATTGCTTGCCTTTTGGTCGGTTAGCAGTTAATGCCTTTTCTTAGCCCGCGGCGATTAGTCCTAAGTGATTTAATGCCGTTCCGGTCCGTAGTCACCGTCGCATTATTAGCATTTATTAACTAGTTAATTTATCATCCTATGATTGGACGGAACTACCGAAAAATTACGAATGTAGATTCGTATATCAATTATTGAGCCAATGGATAGGACAAAAACAATACATAAAATGGTTCCGTTTCGAAGCTTTACTCGTAAGTTCGACAGTCTTTTCTCTTTTGATGACGTTTTTGCAAAATCATCGCAATTAATATAAACTCGTGCAAGAGATTGCCAGTAGGGGCTTTTTTCCTTTTGTTTACACCAGCTTGCATATCCAGCATGGTTATTTATAATTTATATCTAAACGAGATCATAGAGTACAGAGTGTAATTTGTACTCCACAAGAAACGAAGTGAAATTCTTAAGAACTAATAGAACTTATTCAATGCTAAGTAATTACAGCTTTAATTAAGTCTTACCACATTATTTAGATCTGGTCTACTCGTGATCCAAACATCATTTCATAATTATACCAATAATTCAAGCAAGATGCTAATTAATTATCTATGACACTGTTAATGGCAAAAAATGACGAATAATCTTTCCTCGAGGAAGGCCTCGTGTACCATTATATAAATCATCGAGGATAATGCTTCGGGGCATGACAGGCACTATTACAAAAAAATCACAATTAGGGAATGGATCGTATGTACGACAATAAGAGAGATCGTCTCGGCAAATTCTCAGTCTCGTCGGCATTGACCTTACGGAACCTCCGCTACCACCCGATGGAACCGGTTACTTTACGCGGGACTACGAAGCGCGTGCGAAATTGCAGCTATGGAAAAGAACTGGTTTGAATCGCACACTTGTACACGTGGACGGGTCAAACGATGACAAACCCAATAGTTCCTGACGAGATTGAGAATGTTCTCTTCGTCTACCTCGAAATTCGAGAAAAGATTTCGACGAAAGTAGTTACGAAGGTAATGCCAAAGGTCGCTTGACGGAGCACGAAAAGAAACGAAATAGGAAGCGAATTCCTCGGCACTATGGAATCCGTTGATTATAACAATTACTAAAGGTCGATTTGCATTTGCGTGGATGGCGAGCCGATGGGGATTATTATTGGTGAATAGGTTTGCCCGGTGAGCGGATCAGATTAATATTGAACCTCGTAAAACCCATTCGCGGATTAACAATAAATAGTACGCCGATGAAATTATTTATACGCGTGTGTACGTCAACTTATAAGGAGAATTGGTAATTCGGTCCCGCCGCACGACAGACGATTACCTCGACCTTTGCGTTTCACGCGGAATAAACAGTACTGGCGTGAAATTTTAATACGAATGCATCGATCATTGAACATGAGCAAAAATTGTCGCGTTATTAATATCAGCGACGCCACTCATAAAAGTACCAAAAGCTTCAAGATGAAAGTTTGATTTCAGCATTCTACGATGCATCTCGGAGACGGTGATCTAAGCATTTGTAAGATTTTCTGTAAACCTATCAGAGTACAATTGGATAGACCGCTTTTCAAGGTCGACACTCTAATAAACTCATAACAAATAAATCTATGTTTATATCAAGATCTCTTCCTTCCTCTCCCGCTAATCTCTTCGTCTCCATCTTTTCTTTTTGCTTTCCTATATCACACTCTCGTGGATATCGAACTGCAATAAATCAGATAACGGGCAAACAAAGTATCTCACGGTTCAAAGTTCTCTCCCTCCCCATCACATTCCTTTCATTCTCTCGCGCTAAAAAGTCTCGGCTCGATTTTTGAGAATTGCAAAAGGGACTACGATAGAAGAACGTAGTTCGCGAGAATTCACGATATACTTTTCTTCGCATTCGTTTCGTGTTCTTACCGCACTCGCTCTAATATTCATCTGGCGTAACGCGATCCAGAGACGTCAAGTGCAACTCACGGGGAGAACATTTTTTAATGGCATTGCGAAATACAGCATAATCTGCTATTCACTACTGAATAATTATGATATAACAATCAACAAGATGATTGACGTTCAAGGCGTATGACTGGAAAACACACTTTTTATGCACCCTATAATATACATTTAAGGTCGCACGAAGATTTACCACCAAAATCAAATTTCCCGAAAAAGGGGCAGTTGGTGTATTTTTTCCCCTTTAAAAGCAAGTCGTCTACTTTTAAAAATAAAATGATAAGACTACGAGAATCAAGAAGATTCGACAAACTGTCAGTGAACTTGTGCACTCTCCGCGGCGTTCCCCAACTAGCGGGAAGAAACTGGCACGCATGCGATAAAAATGAAAAAGAATAAAGACATCGCGACAACGTTGATAAGGCATTCTTTACTCCTTCGTCAGAACTCGGTAAGTAGGTTCGATATTTGCGCATCGCAATTAAGCGCGCGCGCGCGTGCAACATGCACCTTTTTTGTGCTAACCACTCCCTCCTCCTCCTATTTCTACTTCTCCAGTTCTCCTCCATTATCTGACTTTCCCGTTCTACTTGTACGTACACGTTCGGCCCTCGTGAAAACTTTTTGCTGGCAATTGCTGAAAATAAACCTTTACTTGTGCACGTTTAGTTAAGAGAATCGCAGAAACGTTTCACGATACTCTCTTATTTCGCAAGATGTAATCGTCGTGGTTCCACGTGCTTGAGATTTAATAGGTGGGTCGATTATTTCTCCGGGATATCGATTTCAGAAAAATTTGTTTTTTATTCTTTAAAAAAGGATCCGAACATACGAACATGTTTTACGGGCTCGAATCGACGATATAATCTAGAATCGAACGCTACATCTCGCCATTTGTAAGTGTGGAAGAAGCTCAAGGAAATTCTGCAAAATCATCTCGCCCAGTATCCAACTGGTATAATTAATGGTTGCAGCTGTTAGAATCAATGCTTGTTAAACATCGTTACTTAATCTAGCGGAAGACGCCCACGACGCATTCCGCGTCTGGAATTGTGCAGACGTCAAACCGGGGGCAAATTTTTTACCAGCACTCATTGTCATTTTCATTCGGTCACCGCAACATCTACGTTGAGAGATATTTCCGTGCTTACAAAGTGGAATGGCTATCGCATTTTTTTAATCTTTTCTTTAAATCACAGCTACTACATTGCAAGTATTTGGATTGACGATTGAACAATTATCGACACCGAGTATCCTGTCTTTAACACGTTCACTGCCATTGACTCTATAATTTGATTACATCGGACAATTTATGTATCCTTGTCAAGCGTCACCGATGTTCCGTCGTTCTTTGGAAAATTTTAATACCTCGCTGTTAATTTACCGCAAGACAATAGCGCCGGTCTTAATGAATAGTTGAATTGCCTTTTAAGAAAAATTACACTTTCTCCAGTAAAAAAAAGAGCATCGACTACTCGTATATGTACAACTCACAGGCAGTGGACGTGTTAATGCATCGGACGTTATTTCTTATCTAAACGAGCGATAAATTGAACTCACCCATTGATCCCGTTCGATACAAGGCCCACTTGGCCATTTTGCCTTCCGTTTTCCACCATCCTAAAAAATTAATTAACCTACTGGTCCACCACGTGCTCGTCCACTCCAATCGACCGCTTCCGCTGAAAAAGAAGCGAGCACTGTCAAGTCGCAAGGAACGACGAGATTCGAGTGAGCATCGATCGATCGATCCGGAGAAGTTTGATCTCGCGTGCGCGCGCAAGCGTACGTCGAGCCTGTTCGTAATTCCGCGATTTACATGCATCCTCTCACGCGTGTCGTTGCCGCCGCCACCGCGTGCTCGCGCATCGCGGACGACGCATTCGCCTTTGCGTAATAATTACTAACAACCCGTATCCCGAGACGTCGACTACGCGGGTAGTAGTGGTGCTCGTCGATCGAGACTCTTCAATGAACGCAGACAAGGAGGGTGGAGAGAGAAGGCAGAAGAGAAAGCGAATTTAGCAACGAGAAAATTGAGGAAGTGAAAGAGCAGGGATAATGTAGTCTGCCCCGCACGATAATCAATGCGATTGAATTTCCCGTACTTCGTGTCCCATTCCGACTTGGTGAATTAATAACCCAGAGTAACTTTTCTTTCGATAAATTTACCAGTTTTGCACATGAGAATTACACGAACAATTGGAATTGATACGTTTACGCGAGAAATTCTGCAATCCCTTTCGACGATCTCATTTAGGCGAAGTAATCTCTTGGGCGTTTAACGGCGCGTAAGAAAAGTGGTCACCGTGGCCTTAGTCGCGAACAAGCCCAGCTATTAAATTTTATAGCTTTTTACATAACCCGGAAGTATTTGTAGTTGCGGTTATTCAAATTTGTCTTAATCGAATCTCATTATCGCGTCATTTTAACGTTCGCCAGTTCCGCCCGAAACATCCCCGTGGGCATTGCTCACCCGTTCAAAAGTAAAATCCATTTGTACATTGTCCAATACGTGCAAAACATCTCGCATGACGACACTCTCGTAGTAGAAAGGAATGATATTTACGCAGTCTCGTATATTTGTGTACTTTGACTCGGAAGATTTGATGCAAATGAGCTCGATTATCTCAAGGCGGATTCGAGAGCTCAAAGTTTGAATGTGCCACCGCGTTTAAGCGCGAGCATTACTTCCGATAAGACTTCCTCGCCACTTTCTTTCTCTCGTGCCTTTCATGCAGTTTCAGTAAAAAAGCATTCTACCGTTCCAGTATAAGTATATCTTGAACATTGAAACTTCTCCGACCCTCGGCCAATTTTTAACATAAATTAATCTGTGCTTCAATTTCTTCAAAAACTGCTTCCAATATCTACAATTTTATGTTCAATCGTAACACAAATCTATCATTATCCGGGCAAATATTAAGGATAATAGTACGCCATCTATTGAGTTTGTATGGATGCAGCCGATCACAGAAGGACTAACGGCAAAGCAGAAACTATTACGGTATTAACCGTTTAAGTGCGGATGAGTGCTCTTGTGCTGTCAACGTATATCCAACAAAAATTCTTCTGCACTCAACGATTAAATATGAAACACTGTAATAGAATTACGCTTAACCAGCAAGTTTCAAAACATAATACTCCAATCCACAATCTCGTCGTTCACGCGAAAATCCAATGTGTTAACATCCCTTTTTCTTCTTTAATCAATTACACATTGCACGGTACAGTTAAAAACGTAAATACAAAAGTTTATCATGATCATCCAATACGATTACCTATAATATTTACTCGAGAAAGATCGTGTCATAGATCCAACGATTGGACACGTTATTCGTAATAAAACGAATATAGAAAACTTCACCGGCGCTAGATAACAGGAAACTCGTAGGACGCATACGACGACATAGACACATCGTCGCACACAGAATCCAGCATCCGTGTGTTCATTGACCTAGTACCCTCGGAATCTTAGCTCTCCAAAGAGAAAGAGGGAAACAAGTACGTCCAGTAAAAAAATCAAGCAGAAAAAATTAGAAACGTGATAAAAGAAGGAGTATAGTATAGTACTTACGATGAAAACAATGCACAATGTTTGCTACTCCAAACAGTAACAAGGCGCCGCGCGTTTACACTTGATTTACTATTAAAAATCTCCTCGCATAGAAAAGGTTAGTCCTCACGTATTACCGTAACTCTCGGTGAACTCGTCGAAAAGTATTAAAGCATACCGCACTTCCGACGATTTCTCGAGAACGCGGAAGAACAAAGTTAACCAAATTCTCGTTGATCGATCGTTCACCACTGTGTGCTCTAATCGTGATCTTTGTCTAATCGTTCCACGACTTCGTATCCCCCAACGATTGTTACGCTTCGTGGATTGGTTAACGATAAAAGCGGCGGGATCGCAAACTTTGACACCGGCACGCTACTTCTTCATGTCCCTCTGATCAGTATGCCTTGCCAGACGCGCATCTTCTGGAGTTCTGGTGGGGCTCTACTGTGACTTGATCGGCGACCCTGATACATCCGACTTTTTTTTCCTCTCATAGAAAACAAGTATGGCCGACGTACCAAGAACCCGACAGCTGACGTCGTATCCGACCGCATCAGCTGTGTGCGTCGTTAAGCGAAGGCTAGGTCGGTAGCGGCCATCTTACGTCTGCTTTGTGCAACTATACATAGAACCTATGGTCGATGTACTTTCCCAGCGGTCAGAGAACACGAATAGAACAGTTTTACACAGGCATACCCTTGAGCTCGTACAAATGCAAACTGTTAAAATGCGTACAAGTATGTTCAAGAAAACGAAGATGCGTTTTTTATATTTTGCGTTATATACAGAATTGCTTCTGCCGAATTTGCTCAAACATCGTTTAATTCTCGATAAATTATACATGGTACATATTTTGCTAGTTTAAATTTTGTTTTACCTACTCTATGCAATTATATCGTCGGAAATTAATATTAACAGAAATCGACACAGCTATTCGCAAATCTATATTGTCCATTGTCTCTCCGAAAATTGGACAATATCAATTTCCCAGGCCACACCACGAGAAGGTTGCTGTACAGTGACCCACTTATGATCTTTATTTTACTTTTCAAAGTTTTAGTTCATCTGGGTAAACCGCTAGAAATTATAGATGAATGTCTCACGATTTTAACATAAAATAAGAAATGGAAATTTTATCAATGAAAAGTTTAATACGCAATCGGGGTCAAAGATCTACTTCTGCACTATACGAATAATGAACAACTTTATACCCCACCTACGACAGCTTGGACTCGACTAAAATGGCTGATCATAATAAGCAGCGAAAAATGATACATACCGCTACGCATGCGCATTGGCCATACAATGTCCGTCAGTGGACAGTGCTGCCACTAGACTAACGTACAGGTTTATTTAAAACTGTGCGGTATACTATAATATAAAATTCGAAAAGTATTGGAAAAAGATGTATGTTCTTTGAAGCCTTATATTAAAGAACTTCTAATTGTTTTGCACGGAGAAGAATTCATGATTGTCTAACAAGGTTATTTCTACGCTAATTTCAAATGTGTTACATGCGCGCAACGCTTTTGTGTTCTATATGCAGGAAAAATTATCAGTAGAGAAAAAAATAATAATAAATTGCTTACACTAGCTCTGTTTTTGTTTTAAGACAAAAATTACCTGATGTCACTATTCCGTACTTATCAGAAAATTATTCGGTGATAACACTGTTACTAAATAATCATACACATTAATTTACATAGAAAAGCCGATGAATTACATTTTTATTCATAACCAATGAGCAGCATTGTATAAATTTCACGTACAAAAGGCAAGCGTACTCTCAATTTTATCGTGTATCCATCGAAGTATCGGCAAGCACGAATCATCGAAGTCTTCTAGCTTCTCTTTCGGATTCCAGGAGAGTTAAAATGTCTCCTTCTCGCACGGGGCCCTTTACGTTTCTGATGAGCTGTCTGTTTTGCTCATTTAAAAACTCCACTTTGACTTGGGTACATTGCCCCTGAGATCCAGTGCGACCCAATACTTTTACTACGCGAGCACGAACAATAGGTTTCTCCATTGTTTATGGAGACAATTTGCTTGGATCCGGATCGTCTGCAACACAGCAGTCCAAGTTTTCTGCGAAGAATCTATTGTACAAGTAGTTGCAATGAATCAGTGCTTTTAAATCTTGCCAACATCCACGCACGATAAGCAAATTATAGTGCATCTAAATGCACCTAATTCTTACATTTTAAATGACAATAAACAAACTGCTGTCCTGTACAAACTATCCTTTTGACAATATTAGAGATCTCTTGGCTGTATACTGCCTATAGTTAAGTTTATTAAGACAATTTGTAATATTTCAGAATTATGCTTAATCGTCAATTTGGCAGCATTGTCTGCATGACAAATACCATTAGGTAGTATGATTGGATGAACGGACCACGTGGTCCAGAGGAATTGCTTAAAATAGAAATTTAAAAATAAGCGCTTTCGAGGCGCACTCCCGTGGGCGTGCGCATGAAACACAGAAGTTATATTCTCTGAGATGAAACACTTGTCGACATTCCACGAGGTGTGAAAATGACTTTGTTATAAAAGAGAAATAAGTTCCCCCAATGTTACAATCCTTTATTCATTTGTGCTTTAGTACAAACGTGATGTTCGCCAACTACAACAGGAGACTTTAGTGTTTCGCAGCTTTCCTGCAATAATTGTTAATATTTCTTCCTTATTGGTGTTGTCACCGTTTATGTTTGCGCATATCATGTACATCAGTCGATGATTAATGCCGAATTTTTTGCATATACATTTTTTATTTCACGCTTCAGTTCTGTTGATTATTCTATACACTCGCGTTCACCCACACGCACATTCGATTCTCATATAAAATTACAGTACATGAAAAAAGTTGTGTTATCGATAATGCGGTATGTGATCTGACGTTGTTGGTTTTACATCGATGTGTTCACGTGTACACTAGAAGCAAAAAATCACGATTTAAATCTTTCTAACTTGCGAATATCTGGAATATGCGCAACGCATTGTATAGATTATTCGTGCTGCACTTATGACCACCCATTTACGGTATAGTTATGGGCAATTCATAATTTACGATGTATAATGATGTAGTCCTCTGCCTCCTTTGGGCACGTTGAACACAATTTGCACGAATTCGTGGGTAGAAATCTATGTCGCACCGTTTTCGTGTTATCATTGTATGTTTCATGGTTCTTAGTGAAGTTTGCGACCTGCGCAGCACTCTTTAAATGTGAAAATTCTCTGGCAATACAAAAGTACGTGACAAATTACTATTCGGTAAATAAAAAGATAAATAGACAGATACTACATAAGAAGTCGATATATTGTATATGTAAATCCTATGAGAATTGTGATCCATCATTCGTAAGGAAATCCGGTAAATTCATAAATACATTATTGCTACACCAGAGGCAACGTGTTCATAGTTTTGTATAGCATATTTTGAGATGCGTATCTAAGGTGGATAAAGTGAAATTGAGAATCTGTGATACTTGCTATGCGCATGTTCCCAGTAGATACAATGCTTGGAAATAGGCATCATTAATATCCATTACTCTTTTCCAATAGTAGTTTGGCATTACATCTATTTGACTTCTATGTCTTTATTTTTAAGAACTATTAAGAACCTTTCCTCCCTAATTGTTATATATTGTACATTAATTTGGGTATATCCAAATCACAGGCATCTGAAGAACTTGCTTAAAACGAAAGTAAGTCAAAAGTTGTGAAAATGCTTTACTCAGCGTATTTCTATATCAAAAACAATGATTAATAATACATATTTTTTTGCCAAAGCAAAGTACATAAAACAGATATATGAGTCACATTGTTAATTTTTCAGATATTGCCTATAGTACTAATGAGTAAAAGTACAAATATTGAAAATTATACAGTAATTCTAAAAATATGGAAATTCGCTATTTCTAGAATCAATAGCATATATCTATCCCATGCTTCTGTAGAATGTCTGGCTCATTCGACACAAGAAGCCTGAATCTTATTAGTATGATACATTCCCAATTTCATATATAATGAAATTGTTCAATGTTTGCATTCCCACGTTACAAGAAATGCTTTCCTTTCTTTAATAACAATGGTCGTAAGTACTTGTGAATGAGAAACAATGATTTTTCCTTACTTTTAAGTAAATCATTCCATTGAAACAAAAATCTTATGTTTCTGGATAACTGCAATTCAATTCTGAATCACAATTTTGTAGATTCTTTGGAGATTCATTGTTATTGACTGTATTAGAGAATATTGCTGGTACAAAACATTCTTAAAATAAACTTCGGAAATATTCTTAACTACGGTGTTTAGATATTTTTATGTTATAAAGAATCACAGTACACAAGCCACAATTTTATAAAATAACATATACGTAACTTGTCAATTTTCCAAACAAGTAAATTTTAAAATATTTTCTATATCGACTGTTCGTGAAGAATATAAAAATAAAGATAACATTTTAACATTAAATGACTTACACAAATACTGTTCACCTACCACATAACTGCTTCACTAATTAAGCAGACACATTAATTTACAGGCCAGGTACCGGTCTGTTTCAAATGCTTAAAATATTAGCAAAGAATGGAAGAATAAACCATTTACTGTAACAAAAATTGATATTAAGTGGTGATTTTTGACATTTCAATATCCTAAAACTATCTTTCGGTAATTCACTGGTACATGTAAAAAATATTTGACATTAGTTATGCTACCTAACTAATACTTTGAAACTTTTTCGTGAAAATACCACCGCACACAGAGTATCACGTGTAATACGTAGCCCATTGTTTTCTTTAGTAAACTTAGGTTCTAAGTTATGGTCATCTAATGTAACACGTACAAAATAAAATTATATTGTAAGCAGGGCTGAATTTGCTTACTGGCCTATATACCATAACTGTCATTAGCAACCCATTTAGGGGCTGTTAAATATAACCAAATAAATTAGTAAACTGCAATTATTATTTCGGCTTTATAATCTTCAGTCATTAGATAATTCAATGTGTAGCGTTTCATTGCGTGCATAGGCCGTCAAATAAACCGATATACAGGTGTCAAAAATTCGTACAATTTCGTTATGCACACTGAAACGTTTTCGCGCATTTATACTTCTCAAACACACTTCCTTAAGCTTCTCGATAATAGGTTACACTATATTAAATGTAATAACTAGCACTCGCACTTAGAAGCAAACGCTCAGGCAGCTAGTGATTGGTCAAGTGTGAGCTTTTTACATTAAACATCCCCTTTTCGTTTTTCTTAAGTATTGTATTCATTGGGTAATCTGGTAATGGAATTACGATATGAGTAAAGATTGGTTTTGACCATTAAGGAAACCGTGTCGAATAAAAATGCGCAGATGCTTCTTTCATACATGTATATACTACAGATTTATCAATAGAATAAAGAAGAGAGCCTTTTTCTTCCTTATCCTAAAACGATGACGTGTGTTCGCAACGGGCCTTCTATACTTTCGAGACACCGGTTACAACGATTGTGAATGCAGTGAACGATACAAATACGAGGGTAATGAAAGACTCGAGCTAATGTTTGTTCTGCAAACTCTATTCACTAGGTATAGAAATCCCTATTTTGTTCGCAGACGACGCATGCGACAATTGGAGGGAAACGAGTCTTGAATGGGCCTACGGCTCCTGGCGAGTTAGTAGTAATTGGCTATAAACTTTGCTTTTTAATCCAATACAAGTAACAGGGCATGGGCTCTGTCTAAAACTTGCTGTGTGTAATGGAAGTATCCTACATTCTGCATAATCCTAGTCCCATGGAAACTTCTAAATGATTCTCGCATGTGCTTTACTCCGACGTGCTACCGAATTTGCCATGTCATGCCGTATCATGGGCAAATTCAGTCGTTAGATTATGGCCAAATTTAATCGACGTAGCCAAACTTCGAAGAGAAGTGAGACGTCTTAATAATCCTTCGTTTGTTTTAATGAACCTGAAAAATATTATATGAACATCGTCGTCCGAACATCAGAAATCTTCCAAGTTTTATAAAAAGGCTAGTGTACAGACTGTAATCCCGAAAGATTTCTGACGCTAGGAAACGTTCACCAGGTAACGCAAGATAATTATCATGTGTAATTTCCTCGGTAAAAACTCGATATTTGGTACACCGGTTGGCACAGCAATAAAATACGCCGTTTAAACATTACGAGATGTGACTGAGATCAAGAAGTGTCCCTATCGTATTCTCATCGTGAATGATGCTCACATACATGCTCGTCGTGAAATGGAAAATTCTGTTCTGGTATATACATATACATATCTCTGTGCTCCTATCGCTACCAAGATGAACGTTACCCTCGCTATCCTAATACCAGCTCACTCCAAATGAGCGGCTCCACTTCCAGACCGTGCGGTCTCGTAAACTGCAATAGTTGCATTCAAGTTTCATACGGACTTAACACTTCGATCGGATGAATACACTTGCGAAGGAGGTATGGTTTACCGTGGAACGAGAAATTGAGATGGCGGTGCAACGGATCAGCGATCGCAGTATCGTGATGTATTGATTATTGTCTGCCGTCGGCGACCGCCCAGTGATTTATCGTAGTGATCGTAATTTCAGACGCAATACAAAGTACGCGACCACTCTGAGACCGAGTAGAAAACCGACGAGGGCGACAACGTCCACCCAATATATCGCATTCTCCATTGACATCTCCTCGAGGAATTTAGTCGGGCTTTTGAAGTGGCAGTAGTCGGCGGAACACTTCAACTTCGCACGGTTGTAACCGTACACGGAGATCATAGCACCCTCGAAACCATACCTGATGTAGCTCACGTACGAGAGGAACCTCAGACACGTCGGAATGGCATCGAAATTAACAAAGAAACCGGAGAACAAAACGATCGGCACCGACATTACAGGTCCGATGAAGACTCCACTCTGAAATTTAAACGCGATAAGTAAAATATAAGATATTTGCTTACGATTAATTTAAAGCTTTACTGGCTTTACCTCTACGCTCATCGCTGCTCCTATCAGCAAACCAATGGACTGCGAAACCAATGATGTCAATATACATATATTTAGATACATGAGAAATCTCCATGTCTCCAATGGTTGGGAGGTGATGAAATACACAATCATTACGTATGCTATGGAATACACAACCTACAAATAGAAATATCTTTTGTCACAGTGAGTTCTCCAATAGGCCTGACTTCCATAAACCCGCACTTTACTCACTTGGAACGGTAGGTCGGCTAGCGTTCTTGCAAAATAAAATGCCTTTAGCGAATACCAATAATTTAAGTGTTCCCTCACGAATACGGCCATTTCAACCGGAACTGTAAAACGAATAATGGAATATGTATAGTCTTGGCAAAAACGTGAATTTGTTATATTCGCATGATCTACTTACACGTCAAAATAGTAGGCATCATAGCGGTAAACATGAGAAACATGACGGTGAAAAAGACGCAGCCCGCGTTGCTCTTAACCTTTGAGGCCTCATTCCCTATGTCGTAGTAAATTGCACCGATGAGGAGACCCACGATTATATGTGAAATCAGCCTTACTCTCGTTAATGTCTGTCGGAGGGTGAAAACGGTCGATATTACACGTGCCGATAATCTTCCAAATTTTCATTTACTTTCGTGTTTTACCTACCATATCCCTTATCTGCGATAAAAAAGTCCTCTTGAGAAGAATCCAAAATTGTACCCAACCATTTGTGGGAAAGCCGACCTTCTGTTCTATGCTTTCCGCGCTATCCAACAGAGACGTGGTGCAGGAAACCGGCATATTTATGACAGTTCCACCTCCAGGTGGTTTCGCCACGCCATTTGGTATCAATGCCCCAGCCTCGGGCTTCATCTGTTCCTGTGGTGGCGATTGCTTCGCAATGTCGTTCGACACAGTTTGACCGGCGGCAGCGAGTGCCGCTTGATGGTGCTGATAATTATTGCACTTTCCATTGTTCACAGCCATGACTAATTTATGAACGCATTCGCCGTGTTCTCCGCACGCGACCTCCATCACTGGGAGAAGAAATAAAAATTGCCTGATTAGCTATCGTGTACGGAACTGGTATTTAAGTTCTCCTTTTCACATTAAATTATTATCATTAAGGAGCATTTTGAGGAATACGAATTTTTTAACTCGCAGCATTGTTAAAAATACTCGAGGTCTCGATGTATCCGTACACAGGCATGTTATACCGAATCCCTTACCATAATCGGCAGGATTGTGGTAACTAGGACAATCTAGGCCCATCGACGACAGAAAGGGTACGAGACCTCCGACGTTTCCTTGATATACGCACTGTCCCTCTGCCAGCAGGTACAAATGGTCGAACATCTCGAACAGCCTCGCGCTCGGCTGATGTATCGTGCATATTATGGTCCTCCCTGTAATAACCAGAAGCGTGAATACAATTGATAGATATCTATGTACTAGGAAATTCAGTTGATGTGAGATTCATCACCGATATTTCGTGCACTTACCTCCCCTACTCAAGGACTTGAGCAAACTCAAGCATTGAAAGCAGGAGGAACTATCCAGGCCGGAAGTCGGCTCATCGAAGAACATCACTGGGGGATTGTTAACGAGCTCCAGAGCAATCGACAGTCTCTTTCTCTGTCCACCACTCAGGCTGTGAGTCTGCGTGTTGCTCGCCTCGCTTAGGCCAAGGGTCTCGATGATCTCCTCGATCTGAAGAAAATTTTGTTCAGCTCAGAAAGCTCCGTCCTAATTCGACGCCTTTCTATGGCGACTTTAAGAAAACGTTCTGCAGTGCTTTAATTTAATTACCACGACTTTCTTGGCAGTCGCGCTGATGTCCTTCCCCAGCTTGAGATTCGCAGAAACAGTCATGGCTTCGTAGACCGTCAAATGTGGCAGCAGGCGATCGTCCTGCATAATGTAGCAAGACATTTTCCGAAATCTCCTCAGATTTCGATCTTTTCCATTTATCAGTACGGAGCCGCTTAAGTGAGACGTTCTACAACCGTGAAGATCGACTTGTAAACATATATTCTTTCGGGACAATTGGCACGTCCAATTAAAATGTAGTCGACTCACTTGTAACCAGCCAGAACATTCATCAACGTACTCTTTCCAGCTCCAGACGGACCCATAATCGCGGTCAACTCCCCGGACCTGAATTTTCCATTCACGCATTTTAGAATGGTTTTGTACCCTGAAACATTAATAAACGGAAAATTAAAGTCAGAAACTGTTAGATCGGGGGACACAACAATTTAACACTATCTACGTAAAGTTTAAAGATTTATTTTTACCGAACACACTCGGCATTTATTTCGTATGTAAAATTCATCAATGAAATACCGAGTAAGGCAACAAACAACGTTTACTGCTCTATATCCGTAAACGAGCTTGCAAAGGGGAATCTAAGCAAAGTACTCTTTCATACCACTGAAAATAGCCTGAAAACATCTTAAAAGTCTGGAGCATCCTGAGCAACGACGCATCGACATTCTGCGCATTACTTTTCTTCATCCTATACCATTCTCTCCCCTCCAATCCTTGGTTGCTCCACCGCGCATTCTTCTTCTCGACGAATTTAAACCTCCCCCCGCCCACCCTAAATCCCCATAAAAGACTCGCGGCAAGCCCGTTCTAGGTCGATGAATAAGAGAGAGAAAGAAAAGGAGATTAGGCCGTTTCTACCCGCAGGCCCGTGCGCTCGAATTCTCAGCCCAGGTGGCTTTGCCACGTTATTATGCCAGCGTAACGAGAGGAGGAACATGGCGTAGCAGCGTTTTCCGGGGGTGGCCATAAATGTTATATACTGTACGAGCCCAACCACTCCTTCCTTCTCTCTCCTCTCTCTCCTCTCTCTCTCTCTCTCTCTCTCTCTCTCTCTCTCTCTCTCTCCTTCTGTCCTCTTCACGGCTGACCCCTTTAGCACGAGTGCGCGTGCACTCACCGATACCGATGCATCTGTGCCGAAACGGGAACCAGTCCGTACATTTCTATTGATTCTTTCGGACAGGTCGTTCACGTGTGGTACCGGATGAAAGACCTAACCTGCCGAACGAGCCGTCAGTAGCTCCTCGATCCCGATCATTCTCCTTCGGATATGTCGATTTCCCCAGGTCTTCTCGTTTCGCGGCCTTATCTCGTCCCGTTCGTATCTCGCGTTAGAAGTCATCGTAATGGGAACACGTCGTGCGAAAGAAAACTCTTGCCGATACCCGTAGAAAGGTGCAGAGGGACATAAAACATCTGCGTTAAAGATCGAATAGTTTGAAAGAGCAATGGAATGTCTTACGTTCGAATTTTGTATTACGTTCGTAATTATGCGTACACGGTTACGCGTAAAATCTTGTTTTCTGCAGACTTTTTAACCGGATAAATCCTTAAGAAGCAATAGTTTCTAGTTTGCGACGCAGGAAGGTCGTAAAGGAGAAGGGAAGGAGCTGATTGAATTAATTTGGTCGGTGAAGCGAAAAGGGCTAATACGTCGTAGCGTGCCAGGAGAATTCCGCGGTGGTTGTTTGTTACCTCTAAAGGAATCATGGGATTAGGTCTGTAAGGAAGACAAAGACACGCGCAGCGGAATGGTGCAATGTAAAGACCACGAGAGTACGAAATATCCGGAGTTTCATGTTTTCTCACACGATAGAGTCAATGGATACGCGTCTTTTTACATACAGAATCCAGGAAAATAAACATGCTAAGTGGTATTGTCGTGAGTCCGAGGAACCCTTGAAAAATTGTAAAAATCGTCAAAGCTTCAATTGTTGTTTCCCCAGACTTTACCCAACCTTGCACTACTACGTCATTACTAAAATTAAGTGTCTACCGAAAGAAACACTTTTTAACAAAACAATGTAGAACCGCTCCATTATTGAGAAGCACGGACTAGTGCTTTCCACAATCTCCTACTTTAAGAGATCCTCGAATATTTATCGGGTTGTCTCCAAAAAAGCAAAAACCATCATTAGAAGGTTACCTCTCTTTCTACCCTCGGAGACGCTGTAGGCGAGGTTCTTGAACTCAATGTCAACCGGTGGCCTCTTGGGTAGGTGCGTCAGGGCCACCGCCGGCCTCTTGTTGGCTTGGCCCGGACTGGCGCCGCTGTAATTCGGCACCTTCCTCGCGAGAACGCCACTTCCGGCACATACCGCGGCTGCGGCGCCATTAGATGCGGAGCCGTTGCAGCTGCAGTGTAGATTGTTCTGCGAGCCACTGTGACAAACACCAAAATTGCCCAACCATTAGTTATCGGATATCATTCGAACAGTAACGTGTGAACGATAATGTTGCTAAAAGGACTTCCTTTTGCTATTGTTTCTCTTACGAACGTACAATTTAGTACTGGGGGAGCGGATAAAAAAATGTAAGGTTGCACGAAGAAAGTTGCATCTTGTGAATTATTGTAAGGAGAATAAATTACATCGGCACGCGAGGCTCATTTTTAGGCACGACCGTAAAGGGAGTGCCTTATTGAGTATGTACCTACCCTCTTTCAATGACATCGTAGACACGGCAATTTTGTTTAATGAATACTTTACAATTTTCTATAAAATTTCTCTGTGGACTTTAAGCGAGAGGTCGATGTCTCAAGAGTCGCACGTGTGTACAGAGGAGTTACCGCAGTGTCGACAGATTGCATGTTTACGGGGACGAGAAGAGTCAAGGAGATCGATGGTGAAAACGCATGGAGCAGGTAGAGGCGAATGAGTTTCAGTTTGCACCGAATAGTTGAAATCTTTGTGGATTCACAATTGCTAATTGTAAGTCAGAAAATGCACTATCCAAAATCCACGGTAAAAGATAAACGCAGTCTCGGAAGAAAATAGTCCTATTAAATCTATTATTACGACTTCCCGGTTGCGAAGACACGAACTTTTGTTGGCGGATCAAATGAGGCCGAAAGGGCAATTTCTCAACAGACTGGGGACCCTTTTAGAGAAGTTTTTCAAGGTTGTGCGATTGTATTTCCTAAGGTCAATGAGTGTCATATTCTCGATGACTATCAGTTACATGATATAAGTTATTAGTAGGTCTGTTTAGGATTAAGCCGGAGTGCGTTAGACCTGAGGACCTGAAGGCTACAAAAACAGCGAGGCCCACTTGCATGGACAGCGTGTCCCGAGCTGGCATCGTAGGTTTCGGGAGAGTGTTGATGGGACGCCGAATATTGCATAATGTAGCGATGTCTAGAAAGTAGTGAAGAATAGGGTCATAGTCTTACTAAACTGTTTGTCCGATTCAATCAAGCATCATCTCATACGTATTACCCAATTCTCAAAAGATTACATGACCATCATAATTCCTACAGCATTGACACCTCGAATGTTACAGGTGCAAAGCTGAAGGGGAATGATAATAGAAACACTTGGCAGTGTTTCGTGAATATTCGGATCTCGAGGATCCGACACTCGAGAGATCGGATAGGTTCGTCTTGCCAACGGAGACACTTTGGGCATAGTGAATGGAACTAATGAGATCGATAAATCGCACCTACAAGACTCTCTACTCCCCGCCGTGGCTTGAAACGATGCCAAGAAACGTGCTACGAAGCACCGCGAAGGATCCTCCTCCGAGGAAACTTCTCGAGGTTGGGCGATACGCGAATCCTGAGAAATTATTCGGAGAATAATACGTGCTAATGTTCCGCGGAAGAAAGTTGTTATCAGCGAGTAATATTATCCCTGATTTAGCTTGCCTACCGGTGCATACTGAGAAAATGTGAAAACGTTTCCAACTATAATCTCTTTCAAAGAAACGGTATGTTGATTTCACAGAATAGAGACGTCATTTCACTGTGCACACTGAAAGACTGATATAACCACCGCGAAAGGCATCCTACATTATAGTAAACGAATTTACTCACAGTGAAATTGAATCGAATAATTTCATTAAATATCACGTTTTCTCCCACGTTACTGCTTGCAATGCAAATTCGGCAAGTGTGTCGTACAGTTTAATAAAGCTGTACAAAACACTGGCGCGAATCTACGCATGATCAATTATCAATAATACGTACATGCACGATAAGATGCGCGCGGTTCCCTCTAACAAGTGCGCAAAGACGGTTCCCATAACGCACTCCAAAATTGTATTTGCGAAAACCGCACACTCTTTTCCAAGACGAAGCACCACGATATTTCGTTAATGCGACAGCGCGAACGAATGCGTCGCGTTTCATGCGGCGAACTGTAGTTATTCCATTGTGTAATAAAGGATCGATATGAGTTGCGAGCAGTTCGACGATGATCTGCCGATACAGAATGCGGCATTCCACGATGCAATTTTATCACGCAATAATTATATGTTTTCATAAAACTTTACAGACGTGGCATACAATTATGTGCCTACGACCAATGACAACGATGGTAATCATCAAAAAGGTCGATTTATTTATGCGAGAGCAAGTATTGCACAATGACTAGATTTACTTTATGACTAACTAAAATAATTTGTAATAGCGTCGTCCAAATATGCTCGTGGATGTGACAAGGATGCACATCGATATGGATTCGCAATAATCATGAAGGTGGATAACAATGAACGTTGACGCCAGCACTTAGGTTAATATCACGTTACTAATGGCGCGCTCGATCGCTCAACGTAACGTACATTCGGAGCGCACGCGACCTCAATTACGGGAATGATCGGTGTCGTGCAAGTAATTACAAATGATCGCACATGCAGAAAGTAAAACCGTTTCCAAATGAAGGGTTACAAGGTAATTCCTTCATTTTGACGATTAAGGGGAAGTGGATCGTGGTAAGAAAGGTTCTCGTTGTTTTGTTTCATACATTGAATTCAATTGGAAAGTATAATACAGGGGTAAGAAATTTTTGCGCCTTGCTCTCTGTCGAATGACTTCGGCAATTAAGAAAATCGCTCTTGAGCGCAAGATAGGATTTCAAGCGTCCAAAATCCCAGCTCTAAGAATTAATGTGTGCTCGTGAGATGATCGATTATTGGAACGATCAAGGCAATCCTATAAAAAGACATTATTATCAAAACCGATTGTCTGACACGCGATGTCTCGTGGGATTGCGGCGCTCCTTTCTTTCAAGTTACTTCGAGGTTTCTCCAACGAGTGTTTTCTTCCAATCCACCAGCTCACCATCTGCTTTCGTATCGAGAAGATTTATTTGGCTTCGTCTTCCTACCCTCTAACTGAAGTTCAAGCTAGTTCGCGATCGATCGTGCTTGAAGGGGGGCTGAGAGGCAGTCTAAAACACCCCTTTGCTCTTTCTCTCTCTCTCTCTCTCTTTCTCCCTCTCATCCACTCTTCGTATATATTCTCACCGAAATTTCTAGCTCTATTTATACCATTAGATCGTATCGTCATAAATTATCGTCTTCCTTGATCTCCAAGCCATCGATCGCCAGTGTCACAGTATTTTCGCGTCAAGCGCGTCAACTCGCGATGGGAAGGCCAGAGAGGAATACACGAAGAAGGATAATTTTGCGAAGCGTTCTCATTCTCGCTTCTGCATTCCGCAAAACGTGATTTTTCTTTGATATTCGCCAAAGAAATTGGTGACATCATTATTTGCAAGATATTTTAACTTGCTGAATTATTGTCGAGGAAAAGTTCATTCCTCGTGTTCGTCGTCACGGATACGAATAACGCGAGGGAAAAATGTCACTGAATATTTTTCCTTCATCGAGGAGGATAAAAGCGATCTGCTGGCATTTCGTTAAAATGAAAATTTAAAGAGATTCATATAACATCCTCGTGCACGATCAATCGCGAGATTTGACCACGCGGCGCCACGTCCTAACGCGAGGCGTCAGTGCTTCACTTGCGCGGTTTATCGTTTGGAGTAAAATCCACTTTTCTCCCTGTCTTTCTCTTTCAAGACTTAATTGCGCGACAATGATTTAATATGGAGCTGACAAATTGTTTCATTATTCGCGCATATGTTCAATACAATATTGATTTATTGAGATCGCGTAAAGAAATTGTCGATTAATCATTGCTATGTAAGATTGTGCACTTTGTAAAAAAAGTGTTTCACAGAGAGTTTGCAAGAACGACGTCATTCGAAATAATCGAATGCAATGTTCAATTGATTCCACTTCTATCCCAGAATTTCGTATTCCCTCTCAACGCTTCCTTTCGCACTCCTCGCATCTACAATTCTTGCAAACAGGGACACTGCGGCATTCCCCCCTCAAAGAGGGCGAAAAAAAGGAGAAATATTCAAGCCAACGCGAGAAGAGAAAGGAGGCAAACGGAGCGTTCTCCGCAGAATAAAAAGAGCCGATTGGAGACCGCATCGTAGGCATCCTGGGAGAATGAGTCACGAAATTCATGAATGCTCGGCGCGTAGGAGTAAATTTTTATTGTGCTACCTTATTTTCTTTATGTTTTATCTTGTCACTTCGGAATTTTTCAACACTCTTTCTACGAATATTTTCGAAAGTGTTCTTGGTGCGAGGCACTTCCATCGATTATTTCATTTTCCACTCCTGTTCACTTTCACCTCGGAAGGAATTTTCTCAATTATGTCATAGAATATGATTGGAATCCCATCGGTTTTGCATTTACACATCCACGGACATGCATATGCACACGAACACGCGCGACGCGAAATACTCGACAATAGAAACGCACCATTGTCTTATTGCATCGATTGGAATCGTTCTACCTTGACCTTGATCTTTACCAATCCGTTCATCTCGTACGTACGACCGTCATACGTACGCGATGAAAAGGAAATTGAATTCTTTCGATTCACTTGCTGAAAACGACATCGGTATGCACAACCGGTATGATAAGTCATGGACAATCGCACGCGAATGATTACAAAAATAAATTACCACAGTGGATCTGAAAAGTTCGCGATTGTCTCAGTGATCCAATGTGTTTTATCGTATCCAACCCATTTGACACGATTCGAAACCGGATCGCGCGGCACTTACGTAAGAATTGGTGAAATTATTCTTAAGGAAGCGAGACGATTATGCAAATTGAAGATCAATATTGCAAATGAGAGTCATCCAGGAGGGTTCGTTCCGTACATCCTCTCCGCTCCGCCTCTATAAGCTATTCGCACTGGCAGAAGAATAAATAGAAGAGCGTATGAATCATTCGGGAAAATAGTTGTCCCAGTACAAACCCTAGAATCAGCCCATTCTCGAAGTACTCCGTCTTATCCTTGATTCTCATTCTATGTGCGAAAATCATTTCGTTTCACGTTCGATTCTTACAGCCTCGTCCCTGAATCCTGACTTCTTTGAAATTTTTGGCGGCCCACAAAGGCGGAAGCTGCTCAAAAGAAGGCGGAGGAGGGGGTGCATGCTTTTATTCTCCCATTTGCAAATCACTTGGTCGCATCAGGGACCACGCGAACGATCGTGCATAGGACTCTAAAGCTAAAGGAGGGGTTGGAGGGCAAAGAGAGAGCGTGTTCTTTAAGGATGTGACCGACAAAGGTCCCGCTCTCCTTCCTTGTTCTTCTCTCCTTCCTTACCCCTTTCGCGATCGAAGCAAGGACCTTGAGAGATCCCTTCCCAGATATTTAAGGGGATGGCTCGCGTGCTCGCAGGGTGGTGAGGGCACGAGGGTCGTATTCTCCTTCTCATTCATAGTTCGTCTCCTTCCACTCTTCTCCTCCCTCCCTTTGTGGTCTCGGCATACTGGGTAGGTATGTTCCATACGAAAATGTCCCCCTCTCCCTATAGCTCCACGAGAATCGTAAAACATTTCCGGTAAGGCTCCAAGGTTGCGGAGGATGCGCGGTCGAAGCCGAAGGTCGCGCATTGATCATTGGTGATGTGAATGCCAAACCGCCCTTGACGGGCCTCGGCAATGAACTGTGATTAGCGACAAGTGACAACGGACTAAAATCTGTAAACAATTATCGTCAACACAAAGAGCGCTTGTGCGAGAAACTTTCGTGAAGTTAAAGCTTCTTCCATTTTTCTCGATAAAACGACACGACTATCCTTTTACATAGTGATGTTTCCGCCCGAAAGTCATCTTTTCGCCAAGCTTTTTTTTTCGATAATTAAACAGCATGGGAAAGAAAAACCAGTCGCTTGCAAGCACTTTCTACAACGTTCACTCGCAAACGTTTCCACGGATAAGAAGTCTCGACTGCTATTATCACGGTTAGCACAAAGAAGCGTCAATTCGCCGGCGCGGGTACCAGGCGTTCCTTTTTGAGACAGAAAAATCTGAAGGTTGGCGGACAGTGAGAAAAAAACTTGTGAATTGAAAAGCGAGACAAAGGAAGATCAATTCGATCGTTTTCCTGTACTTCCTGTTTAAAGTACAAAGGGATGACGAGGCAAGGAAGAGAGAAAGAGCTGTTATAGCCCATGTTAGGGTTTATCCTCACGCGATAGAGTGATATTTTCGACGTCTTTGTCCACAATTGGAATGGCAATTATTCTAATCGCTTCCGCATCTCTTTTACTAACGCACATGCGTGCAAAACTACGAAATGGAGATCGAAGGCGTGCCAATTTGGGGGAAAATGCATAAGTAAGTGATTAAAATGGAACTTCATATTATTATGACGAGCTGAGTAAGATTGAAAAGCAACGCATTAAAAAATGCTAATACCCGTTATGCTAAGAATTTGACAACTCGTGTGAAAGGGTGTCTTTGTAGAAATATAATTAATCAAGTATATACAACGCACTCACGGAAGTTTATATATTTTGTTAATTAAATACGGGATGCAATCGAAGAGTGACCTCCAACGAGGTCTAAATCCAACCTCGACCTAGATAATTTAAATCTAATCCACAACCAGTCCAAATCTAATTCGGATCGAAGTCAGATCCAATCGTCCCTGTATACCAGGGAGTTTATTTTCAACGATACTTTCCGCTTCTCTACTTTGCATTTTTGTTCCTCTCTACATTTCGACTCTTTTCTCTCACTCGTTTGTCCTTCTCAACGTGTGCTCCACCTGAAAAAGCACACAGCTGACAGGGAATCGCGAACCAAAAACCACGAAGCTTGAAGGGACCTCGACCGCTTGCAAAACGCCCTAAATCCCAAACTATTTGTCCTGCTCGAATCAAAAGAAAGTGAATAAATTAGAAATTACGCGGACGATAGTGGAACGATGCAATTGCTCCATTTGTGAGGAGACCGTTCCACCCCCTTCGACCGAGAAAAATTGATGGACGAAAAATTCTCGGTTCCTCTCGGTGAATGCGTGACCCAGAAAGAGAGGCGGGAGGCAAAGAGGTCTGCCGTACTGAGAAAGCCTGAGAAAGCCCGCGATTGTTCCTCGTTCGGCTTGCGCTCTCTTTCTCCTTCTCTGTCTCCACCCCTTCTATCGACGTTTCCGTAGCTCGGCGGTTGCTTGTCCAACGTGGTTGGCCTACGCCAGCGAAAAACGTCCGGAACACACACACACACATAAAAGTCATGCACACTCCGCTCTGAGAAGCAACGTGTCACACAGAGAGTGTGGGTGGCTCGGAGAAGGGTGGGTGGAGGAACGCGAAGGGGTTGTGCGAAGGGCATGTTTACAATGCGATTCCATTCAAACAAATGCGGAGTAGCAATAATCCATCCAGGATGCTGAATGGAATTCAGGTCAGGCGACACTCGCGGTCGATGCATTAGGTGTAGTTTTTTTCTTTCTGTCGCTCGTCCTCTTCAGGGGTACGAGGGGTAAATAGGAAGGACGGAAAGAGAGGTTGGAAGGTGACAGGCGTGTAAGGGGTGATCCATTTTTGACGCTTTACCTTCTCCCAGTTCGATCGTTTTAAACGTTACAAAGATCCTGGTGCTCTTAGATCGTTAATTATAATGGTGCACGGTGCAACGTCTTAACCTAGTTACTGATTAACGTGGAGTGCGTGTTAAAAATTGCAGAAGTATGATCGAAAAGAGCGAGTAACGTAGAATGAACGTACAACAGTTGAAAGTATCTCGAGATAAAAAGAATAATTCTAATAACAATAGTAGAAAGGACAACGGAGCAATGAAATGCGATGTAAAAGCGTAAACGGAGCTAGTCGGCGGAAAGAACGCGGCGATAAAAGCTACAAAGGAGAATCGAAGCGGCATAAAGAAATATTTACCCGAGTACTGCATTGTTGAGATTTTCCAGGTGCAGGGTCGGCGGGGGTGAGCGAATTGTCACCTGGTGGCTTCCGCCTGCGATGAACTGCACCTGCTCATCGCCATTGTACCTTGAGCCCCCTCCGCCGCTCAGGCTGAGATTTTTCAGATCCGCCATCATCCACTGGTGCTGAAAGCGAGAACGATTATCCACAATTACATTCGGCATATCGACATGCTTGAATTTTGCGCCCTTAAATCGTCGTAAAAATTACGAATGAACTTGGTACAGATGAAATACTAAGCGGATAAAATCTCAAGGAGAAAATTGAAATATACGCAATGCACGCAGCAGTTCTTGGCACGAGGAGAGCTATGGATCGAAAACTTTCACATATTTCACGAGCAATCCCACAGATCGTCCTGACCGAGGAATCGACTGTATCCTTTTAGTAGTCTGGAAGCAACCTTCACGAGGAAAGGCACTTCGCGTGGCAAGCTCTTAGGACGAGTGGAAGGATGTAAGAAGCGCGTCCTTTCGGTTATCGAGACTCTAGTGGCACCCTTTACTACGGCATCGCCCTATTCGCCCTTTCGTTGTGCATTAGCGGAAGGAGACCATTGGCCCTTGCCCAACCCACGTCCCGTTCAAAAATCGGGGAAGCTTCGATAAATCTAGCCTTCCACCTGCCGTTTGCCCTTTGTGGAAGAAAGTTTCTGCTCCGATGAAATATCTCGATTTCTACTCGTCGAAACCCACTTCCACGCCCTACCTGCCTCTTTTTTCCTCGCACCGGAAGTCTCGACCACGTGAACAAAAGTCTGTGCGCTCTTGGATTTCGAAAAAAGGAAACGGAAGACGAAGATGGTTGGATTGAAATGAACTCGCCTGCGACTACGAAAACTATTGGCTCGCTATTCTTGGAACGTAGCTGGCACAGGGCAGCGTTATCGAGTTTCCCTGCTCTTCTCTTTATTTTGCCCCTGGTCGAAGGTGAAAGTGAATATCGACGATTCGATCGGTATGACCGGCTTGAACAATTCGTTGGCGTGCGAATAATCTTCGACAGAGAGTGGTTTTTGTTAGAAAAGTCGAACCATGTTTTACATGGTGTTTCTACGAATCGGTAAAGCAGTAAGTGCACAGCGAGTAGATAATATCGATAAATGGTCAGACAACATTTAAACACCGTGATACATTCAAGAATAATGCATGTCTTATGCCCCAACGAAATTCAAAGTCCGAAATTTAATTCCGCAATAACCTTATTTAAGCTTGATTAACAGCTTGTCTGCCCAACATCCGTCGATCGGATTCGCGTGAAAAAACAATTAACCTCGAAATATATCGTCCATGCGCCAGACGTCGATGAATCCGATTCGAATTAATCCACTTACCCTCTCTGGCTCATATCTGTTACTCCCTCCTTTGCTTCGCTATCGTCACATCACCCCCTCCCTCACGTCACTCGGAAAAGACCAATTAACGTGAAACCTCAAATCAAATAATCTTACCTAATAATATCTGTCGACCACGTTGATCGACTATTCCGATTATTGAAGTCCGTTTCTATTTCGATCGTACCTTACGGAATGTGCAATGGTTAAATAAATCTTAATGAGGACAATGTATTCGAGTATCACACAAATTTTCGACGAGTTCGACAAAGAAAAAAAGAAACAAATTACCTTGTTAAAATTTGTTCTTCTTGTTCTATCATTAGAAATTGCGTCAGATTGACTAGACGCCATACCAACTAATTCAAGTGGCATTCCTCAAGTAGGTCGTGCACAGTGCGAAAATTTCTGCGTTTTTATTTAATTTCTCTTGCCCGTCTCGACAATCACAAGAATCGATGCCGAATTTATGTGTCGTTAAAAATTCAACAGTATCTGGAAATGCATTAAAATTTCCCTGTCAATTAGGGGAAAATTAAGACGAGTGAAATTTCGGATAAAAATATGCAAAGCAGTGAGCAGAGGGTACCAGCGCCTTGAAGCCAAACGTTTAACGCTTAGATACAATTAACTCCCTTGCCGTTAAATAGTCTACGCGGCCAAACTGACAATTAAGCTTTCACAACAGTGCAGGAAGAAGAAATGCGTAAAGCGCTTAAATTACGGGAATAGAAACAAAGAATAGAGAGCGAAGAATTTCATCACGCTTAGAAAAATATCTACCTTCACGGCACCTACTGTACGAGTATGAAATAAAGCCTAGTAAATGCAACCAGAATCGTGAAAGATTTACCTAGGAATCACTTTAGAATCTTAATAGTTACATCCACGCACAGTGCAACGATCGAAGTGACACCATCAGATATATCGAAAAACAACACACAAGCGCACTTTCGTCCAGAAGCAGGCGCGCACTTTACACACGTGATAGTCGCATGACCCTCAAACAATAATTCCTTTAAAATTCTCATCTCTTCGCGATAAAAGAAAACTTTATCTTGTCACTCGGCAAATAATTGTAAGAGGGAGCAAAGCAATCGCCTCCTCTTTAAACGGAAAGTCGAATCAAATTATTATCTGAAGATAATTATCTCTCCGAGAATTTGTGTGGATTGAACGAGATAATTTGTCGTAAAGCATTTTTATATTTGCCCTGATATGAACTACACAGCAACATCCGCGTACATCACTTCTTGCTTCAACTCTATCAATACGGGACTTCAACCTCGATACTTAACGCGCCTTTTAATCAGTATACTCGACGTAAAATGAATTCCTTTACGGCGAAGTTTGTCATCAAGAGCACATATACTAGAATGCTCTCCATTCATTTGAAAACGTGGTCCACGAATCAACTACCTTTCCCCATTGTAGGCGAAAACAATTTTGTATTTCTTTACAATTATCTTGTGGTACTCTAGTATTATTCGAATAATCGATATGCAGGAACAATCGTCAAGAATACTTTCTTCAAAATGAAACGAGTGGATAATTTTATACTTCTGGTCGATTTTAATAAACTTCTCAGTTCACCTTCTCCTTTCATTGGCTCAACCGTTAGCAACTACCAAAATTGCGACAGGGACAATTGGCGGGCGGCCAAAGTATCCCCACTCACTTTTTCAAACACCGATCTTATTTCCACTTATGACGATGCATTTGAGCGTCGATTTTTCCATATCCTTTCTATGTCTCGAACTTCAATCATTAATCGTGATATTCTCTGTTTACTTCGCGAAGACTTTTATACTTATAAATATGTCGTCTGTGCCGCTTTTTCTCATTTCTCGGGAAACTTTCCAACGTAAAGCTTCGCTCTCCATTCGGAGGACTATCGACATAGTCTACGGATGACGTATTAATGATGGACGTAAAATCACCGAATTTTTAACGTCCAAAATTGCGGCGTTGAATTTTTGGGTCGATCCCTGCATAATTTATACGTTGGCTGTCGCTAACTACCGGAATTGTGAGAGTGACAATTGGCACGAGGCCAGTTGAGCAAAGTACCTTTTTCAAATTCAATTTTTATTGTTATCACCCTGGACTATGTATCTGTGTGATTGCGTTTCTCGTTGTTATCGATAGTTTTTGTATCGTTAACTGCTTGTTGTCACGCGTGATAGGATAAACAAGCCCCAAAGAGGTGATTTATATCCGCGACACTCTATAATGCACTCTTAACATCGTAATTACTGCCTAATAAATTAAACTCGACACATTCTTTCCACATGTTCAATATTTTTACTCGTATCGGTCGAGTAAAATAGCAATCGTTTGTGACCGCATTCCAATATTTCTACTATATTTAAAGCTCTTTAATACTTAATTTTTTACAAGAAACTTTCCCGCATTCCCTGATTTTTATCTGTGCATAAATACATTGGAAAAAATATCCTTTTAAAGGAAAAATGAACATGGAGAAATATGGTTATGTACACGCGATGGCCCCTTACTGCAACGCATAATATTGGCATATTGTGAATCATCCGTCACATCAATACGTCAAAGTGCATCTCTCGTTGAGTGCTTCGGCTTTAATGTTGTGCCGATAGCAACGAAATAAAAAACCATGACCTCAAACGTCATATTTATTGTTCGTGGCGTAAGTAAAGGCCCGTGTGTATCATCGAACCGTAAACACAACTTTCTTAATCTCTCTAGACACGTAAATATACCAATTTATAAATATGTGAGCATAATATGGCGTTGAATACAAACATAAACCACTTAAATTCTCATTTTAATTCTCATTCCGTATAAAGTTTGTGATTGAGAAATCATAATAAATATAAAACTTCTATTATATTCGCTATCTTCGATTGTCCACGAAAGTTTGACAAATATCGTGATTCGAAGACCAGAAATTTTCGATCTAATTACACAACTAAAAATGTACAAAAATGCACGTGGGAAAGGAAGCGTATAATAAAAATAAATTTAAGACCATGAGAGGCACAATGAAACATAAATATCGACCGTGTGCGCGTAGGTCCACGCAACAATCATGCCACAAGGTTCTTCTCTGAAACAACGTCGACGTGTACCTGAGCGTTTTAAACATTAACAAGGTTGTAATCTGCGTAAGAAGGTTGTACAAGAACCTCTACCTCTACCAACTTTTAACAGGTGACTTTCCTTAAGTAGACCGGGCAAGTTTGGATTTATAACGAAGGCCCGCTCGGTCTCGTTAATATTTTAACCAGCTTCTCTTTATTTCCTTTTTGCAAAAACATATCCCCAAAATCAAGTAGTCCGAGTTAAAACTAAATTTTGTTATCGAAGAAGGAAATTGTAAGAAAAATAATTAACGCTATGCTATATTTTATACAGTGAATATTTTACTTTGAGGAAATTTTGCATCAGTTCTTTTAAATTATTTGTTACTGCGAAATAAATTCGAACGGTGTTATCACTCTGCGAAAATCAAATTGCATAGATGTCAAAAGCCATTGCATATTTCCAACGCACTTGAATACGGCATTGAACTTCATGATGTGACTGATGATTTTGAAACAGCTCACTTGTGCTTGCGTGTCACGATTGCAGTACTTTTTCTTCTTTACACATTCGGATGTTTCTTACGCTTAGGCTAATAGTAATTTAAAATTTTTTGTGACCTTCCGTTGCAAATACTGCTTCGTACAACCGATTATCATACAATAGAGACAAGAACTAAATGGCGTGTCGCACAATTACACATATTAGCATTTATCGCGCGAGTGTCCATGTTCACGAATTTGCCCCATAATTTGCGCATAGTGTATTTTACGTACGCAAACAGAGTGAAAAAATATTTTCTTTAAAAAAATAAAACGGAAGATGGAAGAAATAGCAAAACCAATTGAGCGATACACATTAAATCGTATCTATTATGTTCACAAAAGTTTAGAAATATGCAATTGTAAATTTTGAATTACCATTTATAGTTAAATCCAAAGTTGACCAAGAACTTAAGACAGAATCCTACTTGAGATTTGTTCCCTGTAGAAAGGCACGCGCGTGTGGCAGTGTTGATGACTGGGAATAGTTCGAAAATTGTAGCGCTCAGGTCAATGACCGTGGCGCTCAGAATGACTAACACGTCAAATTCAGTTGTCGTATTCTCGACGCGTGAACGAAAAATATCGTCTCACCATCAGCTGGTCTCCACTTTTTCGATCCAAACGTCAGCTCTTACTTCATTCGAGCCACGCATTTATTGCTCGCGGCTACTTAAACATTATCGACTACCCTGGCAGTTTTCCTTGTGCTGTTTCTCGGCAACGATATCGCACGTTGCGTTATTTCTTTGAATGAAAACTTTATACATATACTACGGTAGGATCAGCTAGAAATCGAACGTCGCAGAACTTAGTCTTAGACCTTGAAAGCAAAGGAAAGGCAACTTCTATTGTTGGACTGGAATTTTACGGACAAAGAGAGAGCCAGAAAGATTTGCTTTTATCTTTTTTGCCAATGACACTTCGGTATTTTGCACTCGCTATTCGAATGGGTGGAACTGGTGTATGTTACGCAAGGATAATGGACTTGGACGTGAATCGCCCTTCAGAATTATCGTGATATTGAAAAGAACGATGAGAATTATAGATATGATTCCGACAGACGTGGCTAGCTTCGATGACAAATTTGTAAAAAGAAGCAGAAATAATACCGACGCACGGTGCATAAATTTGCAGAGACGTTTTCCAGGGATGTACTTCCAGGAAGAAGGAAGCGGTGCCTCGTGATCGCAAGATAATCTATCTAGGACAGGATTATTATCAACAGTACTGGGTAAAAGTAAACTGTGAGCCATCCACACTCGTGAGGAAAGCGACATTCTACACGAGTTGACCGTTGAATAAGTGAAGGTGAGGATCACCCTCCTTAATATCCTGGCCAAGAAAATCGATAATTCGCGGAAGAACAATTTCGAGGGGGAGTCTTCTTTTACCACGTAAAGGAGAACGAACGTTGTCGGAATGCAAACGATTGAAGAAAGGGGGGGGGGGAGAAGAGGAGAATGGGCGAAAGGTAGAACTGTCATACAGGGGGTGACATCTACTGCCGAGACTGGACCAGACCGAACGTTAGGGGTAGTCGTTAGGCTGGGCCGTTCGCGAGATCGGACGAAGCTCCGTGCGAATTACATACACGAAGACCTCTCCCGTCCTCGGCCTCATCACTCTCTTCTGCGCACGATCCACTCTGCCCTAACAATCCGAAAAATCGCGAAACCCAAAGTCCTCCGTTATCAAGGGAAATTCTGAAAGTTCCCAAGACGTGCTTCTGACACAGACCTACCTTAACATTAGAGAGAGCACCAATTCAAAGACTCACCGTAGGACGAGTTCAGGCTCAGTAGGTTCACCAGTGTTGGAACTCATACCCCGGCGATGGCCCTGCGCATCTTCTCCACCACTCACAGTCCCACGAATTCGTCCCTCGCGAATTAAGGGCCGAGCGGGTTGCGCGTACGAATCTGATGCACTGAATCTCACGGACCACCTCGGACGCACAGGGGACGAAGTAAGATTCACTTACGAGGAAGGCACTCGCGTTCGTCAAGGACGTGGAGAAAACGTCGCCGAGTAGAACGAGGGTGTTTCAAATAGGCGGATGCTGATGATACGCCAGCGGACTCCTCTGCACGAGCGTCCCGCTACACCAATCTCTACGACACCACCACCACCACCATCCCAATCAGCACGTCCTCGAGCACCTTTCTTCCAATTTCTTACCCTCTTCCTCTCCGTAGAGTTTGTCTCTCACTCGCGTTAGTCGCTTCCCCGTTTGTCACTCTAGATGCGGGCCAACGCTTAAGCGGGCCAAGAACGAGGGCGAGAGGGAAGGTCGCGCACACACGGGGAGAACCCTACAGATCCGCGGATTACTCTCTGCCTACTTCTTTCGTTCGGGGTGCCGCTCGTATCATCCACTCGCGACGACGGGCAAGAGCGAGGGACGTGAATGAGGGGAGACGTCGAAGACGAAGAGAGAAAAGGGAAGCTTAAGGAAGAGACGGGGTGGGAGAGGCGAGTAAGAGAGACAGAGAGAAAGAGAGAGACAGAGAGGGAAAGGAAGGAGAAAGAGAGAGAGAGAGAAAAAGAGAGACGAGAGGAGAAACGTTCCGCGATCACAAAGCGAGCGCACCACCGCGAGCAGAGATCAGCTGTCCGTGCTATCCGCGTCCGCTCCGACGAAGAAATGAGTGGAGCGCTCGCGCCGAGGGCTCAGGGATGTATGACAGTTGCCTACCTGGGGCCCCCGTCCCAGCTGGAACGAACCAGTGAACGGCCACCATTACACTGCGTAGCACCCACCATCGCCGAACTATCCTTCAGGAAAATCTCTTTGTTTACTTCCACCGCCCCTTTTCCTCAATACCCTTTCTCTTCAAGTAAAATAAATAATCAGTCGATATCCTTCCTTCGTCTTTGGCCTGGCCCCAGAGTTTACTTCGAGTTTGTTCTCTTTATCTTAAGTATTCTCTGTTTTTAGTTTCTCGTAATCCCCGGTAGTAATATTTCTTTCATACGAGTGCTAATGTTCTTCCACACATTTTCATAATTTTATTTCACAGCAATATGATCCGTGGATTCTTGCGCGTTCGAGCGATGTTAAAAGTAACGAAATCGAGAAACGCCAGGTATTATGTGTAATCGAGTAGTAATTAACGGTGCCCGGTAATTTATACTAGCACCGTGTAATAGAATAACGAATGCGCGCATTCGTGACGCAACTGATTGCGAGCGGGAAAAGAATGCCGATCAGCTGAATCGAAGTACGTCGTGAGGCGCGACGTCTTCTTCGTATGCGACCTGTCTCTGTTCTATATTTAAATTTTACATCTAGTTTTAGTGTTGACTGACTCGCAGACGAGTGACAGCGTGACGAAAAAATTCGTGTCGAGATGTATTGGGGAAGGTTTAGTCACCGGTAGAAGTGGTGTCCAAACGTGAGCGGCTCGTAAAGAAGACGTCTGTGGAGATCTGAGGTCATCAAACCTCACCGAGGGACGAGTTCTCGCTCGACGAGTGTACACATACTTTTCTCAAAAATTGCAAAAAAAGTCAAGACGCGATGAACACAAAAGATTGGCCAGCGCGTCAGAATATATTTACAATTCATTTAACGAGCTCAGTCGCGTTTGTCCTTCGCGAAAATTTAAATGTTCTTACTAGAGTATACAATCGAAGCAAAGATCATTCGTTTGCGTTTTACCTGATTTTTTTATATCCATCCTAACGTCTCCTCCTCGTGACATCTCTACGCGCGATTCGCTCCGAGGGCCCCCGCAGGATAAATACAGAAATCCCGTTATTCGTCAAGCAAAATCTACGCAATAAAAAAAAAAGAAAAAAGAATACGAGTGAATTCCTACCAACACAACTCCCGTTCATTACTGTCATTCGGAATCACAAGCGAGTTAATGAGCCCAACCTCTTTCTCCGCGTTCTCAAATCTCTCTTCAAACCTGAAGAGGCAATTCAAACCCCTTCCCCCGACGTTCACCGTCTTACAATTTAAAAAGAAGAAAGCAAACGTCAGATTCGAATTTCGTGTTCCGCCCAAGCATCAAAAACATTCGGATTACCCCGGGGCACCGGAGTGTCCCGACACGTTCTTGGTATCCTGCGCGCATGCACGACAAAGAGTATTCGGGACGTAGAGGCGAGTTTACCCGAGCCGGTGCCGCGATTAGAAGCCTAAGCGTATCCAACGCACGGTGCCAGAGATGAGGGAGGAAGAAAGAGCAACAGAGAGTGACAGAGAGAGAGAGAGAGAGAGAGAGAGAGAGAGAGAGGTAATGGAGGAGAGAAGGAGTCGGAGTGGAGAAGGTGGATACCGAGAGCCGCGAGAGTGAGAGAAAAGAGAGGGGGCGAAAGAGAAAGGAGAATGGGCTGGCCACATGCTCACGCGGGTCGATACTCTAGCACCGAGCCAACCTATGGCTCCTGAGTGCACCTGTACCCGGGCGGGTGCACGCGTACCCAGGGAAATCTAGCATCAACCATGCCTGGGCGACGTAGGGGCCAAGAAAATGGGCGGAACGAAGACGGACGCGAGAGTCGCTAAGGATTCGACGACGGAAGACGAACGAAGAAGGGACAGGAGAGAAGGAAGAGGGTGAAGGACGTCGAGACGGAAACGAATTGGAAGAGAACGAAAGAGTGAATTAGAGGCGGTGATCGAAGGCAAAAGTGCGCGTGCACTCGTGAATAAAAGATCGAACTTTAAGCTCGCCAATGACGCACTCGGTTGTCTCGTACAGCTCTCGCGTTACGCTCATTTTAATTAGCCAATAAGCTTGCCCGGACAATTCGGTGTTTTCGTGGTAGGGCGACACTGGCAACCGTTACTACAGGTCGGTTCAATCGATTCAGGACGATCGACTTTGCTTTATCCTCTTGGATCGAACGCGAAAGCAAAGAAACGACGAGACGCCATACGACGTGGTAACCGAACGTGGAGCACGCCATTGTTTCAAAAGGGAAATCCGCGAGGAACGTGGCGTATAGCTTTTTCGATGGAACGAACTTCGCTTTTCCACGGAACTCGGATTCGATATCGACTCCACCCGTTTGTCCAAGCGCACGCGTCACTTCATTCTTTTCCCTCGAGAACGCGTGCACGAGGTTGCGCTTACCCTCGCCTCCTCTATTCTTTGCGAGGCGCGGCTTGCACCTGTGCAAGCGGCCTCCCGACGCCGTGCGAGGAAATCACCAGTGCATTTTATTACCGCCACTCGTCGATGCGAGAGAATGGAGCGCGATTAGTCAACGCTTCGAGACAAACCTACCGATCGTTCGCGCTAGTATCCTAGCTTGCGAGAACAGTGGTCGTTCGACTTTCCCGCGGCGCTGATAAAATAAAGTCAGGAGTTATTGCCAACAACGCGTCCACGCTCCACTTCGCGTTATTAGTAGCTCTTACGAGGGAAAGCGTTTATCAAGCGGAGAATAAACGAGTAGTCGAAGATGCGCGCGATTCTCGTCTGACTCATGTCGACCACGATCACTGGCGTGACGAATTGCAATCGGTTATAAAGGAGACGCGCACGAATGACTCGTCTTCGTTTTGCTCCAAGCACGATCGGCCGTGATCTGTGCGCACTGGCGGCTCATCGAAATCCCCTCGATTCTTCCCTCGAGGCTACGGGCCAAACGAGTTATTCGTCACTTCACGGTGCAACTCGTAGCTCGATGTCGCATCAAAGTCACGATTGGGAGGGAAGAACAAAGGAAACTTTTCTGTTCCTTGGGTGTTTGGTTTACCGGGGACACCTGATTCTTCCTCGTTGGTTAAGGTCCGTTGGACCGGAATGGAAGAAATGCGTGATTCTTTCTTCGTCCGGGCTTCTCGCGCGAAGAACATGGCGTTACAAAAGAATTCTACACGCGCGGCATGAAGGCACGTAGTCGTAGTGTTTCGCGTTTTGTTTTTCTCCCGCGAACCCGATGACTCGTTCGCCTCACTCTGTTGGCCCTGACCACTGCAATAAATTAATGCCAAAAGGGGAGAACGTCCGAGAACGAGGAAGATCCTTTTCTCTTATCCGTGTGAATAGCATTTGCCAAGGTGAGCCAAGTAAAACGGGCACGAGATGAAATCGATTCCGGGGTGTGCTTCATTGAAACTATAGTCACCGGATGGTCGAGATATTGTTCATTTATCATTTAGCACGTGGTCATACGCGTGCGTGACGACCGTAACCGAGGAAGGATATTCGCGGTAAAAAATGTCAACCACCCTGTCGTTTCTCTTCCCCTTACCAATTTTCCAATGGTTATCGACATTGGCCAGCACGTGAGGATATTTCTGGAAGACGAGTATTTCGCGCGGATATTCATCCTACGACTAGCAGAATATCGTTTGCGTCATCATCGGCGTCCTACGAAGAAGCTCGAGTAACCCTAAGACGACGCATGAATTTCACTTGAAAAATTGATGGGTGCGGCGCATTAACTGTAAATATGTCATCCTTCGATTATGGAAGTAGGCGGCTCGTAGACGACGGGTGGTTGATGAAAGTTGGACAAGAGTCGATAAGACAAACAGGATGCCCGCTATGCTTTTTTTAATGCGCTAAATTGTTTGCCACCCCTCGCTTTGCGGACTATCAATTTCCCGTGGGGTTGTTCGATTAAAGGAGGCGCGCCGAAGGTAAACTATTCATATCGTCAAAATTAATTTATTATTCACGAATGATTAATGGGAGGAGGTTTGTTTTCCGAAGGTTCGAATTAGATCTCGCATTCGAGAAAACTGCCATTGACGATTTTTATCGCATTGTTAAAATTGGTTCGAATATGTCGAATATATTGCCTATTCCATTATGAATACTTTCTAAAGCAAACGATATCGGAAACTTTGCCCATTCTGCAAACATGGATAGTTATTCCCAAGCATAGCTCGACAAATAAGACACAAAAGGTTCATCTAGGTACGTTAGATAATTTATATGTGCTGACGGAACGAAAACACTTTGAAATAATTCGATATCGATGCGCTTAGCTCTCTCGCGGAAAACTGTTTCGATAATTCAACAATGCCGAGTGGCGAAGTTTGAAATCAATAAAATATGAGGATTCAATGGAAGTTGAACAATCCGCTACCGGTGACGCGATCCTCGAGCTCCCAGTGGGATACCCTACGAGCGGATTACCAAAGAGGATTACTTTAATTTTAATTCCAATGACACGGGGAACGGTGAGTATATCCGTCTTTCTTTGTTTCTCATTAGCTCCTTTTGCCTCTCAATCCGCCGACGCGTGACTGGTCGATTACGCAAAGTTCCTTCCTCCGTCTCCTTGTGGACTCATTGTTTCGCATCACACCGATAGTTCAGCGCGCCTGTCGAGGGTCGCACGGAGATTCTCCGAGGATTCAGCAGTGCGCGGCGAACAGCAAAGGACGTCGTTAAAGTCGGTAACAGGAACTTTCCGTTGCACGAAGGATCGAGCAGAATTTCGCCGATTCGCAAGGAAGCTTAAAACGTATCCGCGTCGGTTGCTCGTAGAATTTGGACATTCTTAAAAGTTTTTAGAAATTCGAACTTTCGATTAGAGCACTCGACAAATCAATTTCCATCTCACACGAAAATGTACCTGAGAAAAAATTACGTTTACAGTTGCCAGAACGCGATTACATTCGTTTTATCGCATCAATGGGGAATAGAGCAATATCCAACTGCTTACATCGAGATCGGAGTCGCGTTTCTCCCGTTTACCGTGTTACGTCATTTGGAACGCACTTCCGACACGATTCTCATACCGGAAGTTTAGTTTGTTGTTTTAGTCTTCCGAGAGTACATGATATACGCACGAAAAACCAAATTCTTTTAACCAAGAAGTCAACAATGACTAATGGCTATTAGTTTGGAGTTTTGGCCGCGGACATTGGACGTCGTTTGATTAAAATTCTCTTTGAAGACGGGCGATCGATTTACCGATCGTTTAACGCGGCACAAGCACCTTGGGAAAACTGTACCTGTATTCATGCACGTGGACCCGGCATCGCAAGTTTCGGAATCTACTTGGTCGTCAGTTGCCAAAACTTGCGCAACTGTGTCGTCTCCGTCGTCTGCAAAGATCCTCTATTTTGGGGAACAATTCGTCTGCCTAAATATTCGTCACCGAAATGGCAAGTGGCGAGAATGGGAAGCAGTCTACCGAGTCGTCGCTTCGTGACGGAAATAATGTAAACCATCGCGCGTACTCTCGATCGATGCAATTCTTGGAATCGCGAGCGCATAGGTGGTAGTCGCGTTTGTCTAGTTTCGAGGGGAAGGTTCCGCCGTCGTGCTTCGCCGTTAGACCAAAGAGGTGCTTCTGATTCCATGTAAATAAATAAACAAGGTTACCACCCTTCCCCACAATATCAGAACAGAAGAGCATCCCAAATGGAAAAGTGTGTTTGGTTGTCTAAATTTCATACGATAATGGGGAGGGACTTTCGAGACAAGATATTATTGAGAATATTGGAACCACCAGAACGTTCGTAAAAATATTCGTGGAAATTCGAAACTGTACATTTATTCGATGCGAATAAATTTGAAGATTGTGGAATTTAACAGAATTAAAGAACAGAATTTTAAATATCGCAATAATGTGGGATATTGTCCAAGTCCTAGATGGTTTCTTTCCCGAGCCTTTCGTCGAAGTAACGTATACGCCAATAGAGGATGTTTTGTGCATACATATGACGTATCCGATATGGCGAAGGGGCGATTCTTCCGCTTCCTCTTTCGCTGTGTTCACGAGTACACGCGTACCGCCACTTCAAGTTTCTCTACACCGCGACGCGATGCCTTCGAGAGACAATGTTGCTTATGTAAGACCCCGATGTGAATTCAACTACCAACCAGGAGCATATTCGCAGGTCCCACATTACGATGCGTTATCTTTCGCATCTTGAGAAAGGAGGACGCGTCCCGATACAAGTGTCATTTATTATGTATCAGTTCCCGAATCCCGAAAAATATCCTCGACACGTGTTTCACGTAAAATCGATGCTCATGATTCTTTCATGAGATGTAAAAATGTAGTTTGTAGCCCACCAACGCATGAGCACCGTTCCGCAATTTCTTCTCCACTCGACCGCAAAACAATATTTCACGCAGGGGGTCCTGTATAATTTTTTTTATCGATAAAGAAAGTACCGCGTAAAAGAGTGCCGTATAAAAGGTGCAAACGACAGTACGTAATAATTCGATACGATCGCACATTAAAGGTCAAAGACCCTGCGCACGCCAATTGGAACATTCCTAACGATTTCCTGCAACACCCAACCATCTACGTTTCTCTCTTCGGTGCCTCCCTTCCACCCCTCTTTGAAAGCAATCGGTAGCAATGCGAATTTGCACCACTCCTTCAACACCATTTCCTTCTCCACCTCTCCAATGGACTAGAACTACTCTCGTTTCTTTGTTCCGCAAAGGAATATAATTCGTTCACCCGTAGTTGGCCCGTACCTCTTCCAACCTACACCAGCAATTACGTCGCAGTGCGCGAGCTCGCGGCGAAGCAAGTAGCCACCACAAGTACTGGACGTTCCAAGAAACGCAAACTTTATGAATACTCCGGGGAGAAGGAGAAGAAATCTCATGGTCCTTGCATTCCCCGTATTCCGCTATCTGCGGTTAGGCCTCGGCTGGTGAAGCATCGTGAACCTCCTCCTTCACCTCCTCCTCTCTCTACAGCTTTGCGCTCCTTCGCCTTTTTTTTCCTTCGACGCGCGCTTCTTTTCACCAGTGCCTCCGGTCACGCAATTTGTCCGCCTCTCCTCGAGGATGCCGACGCAGTTCCCAAGTCCCGACCTCGCGCAATGAAATCACGAAGGAAAGGAGGACGCGCGATCGGCCATCGAAGGTGGACGAGTCCGCGAGTTTAAAAACGCAGAATCGTGCCGATTAGCGCGCGGATAATTTGGCGAAAGCCACACGAATCTTGGTGAAATCGACGAGGTTCGTTAACACTCTGACTGCCACGCTGGATTTTCCATGGATGGCCCACGGCGCCATACTACACATTTTTCATGCTTTTTTTGTTGACATATGATTATTTAAAGTGCTGTTAATTGCAACTAGTATAATCATTTCTTCAATGACTTTTCCGGAGGTTAATGAGTTTTCACGGGAAAAACCGTGGCCGGCCATGGCAGTCAAAGTGTTAATGACGAAATGACCCTACTTTTTGCCAGTCACACGATCGTCTACCCTCGTTCCTACGTTTTTCATCTGCTCTTCGGATAACTTCCCGGTATCGCATTCCTAAAACATGTGGTAGCCAGTATTGGCCGGTGTCGTCAGTGCAACTGCACTCGGTAGAAGCTGCGAGTCCGGGTGTAAAAGGGGAGGTCCACTTCCATTGGATGCGTTCGAACAAAGGATCACGAGCCGCGCGACTTTTGTGCGACCTCGGTGGTGTGCCTGTTTCTGCGCAACGCGATCCTACCAAACGTTTCTATTCGCAAGCGTGCCACTGTTCCGTTCCATTATGCGACGCGTGCCGAGACCGATGATTCCTGTGGGAGGGGAAATTCGACGATCCGCTGCCGGATGAAAGAGCGCTCGCGCGTGCACTACGTTCGTGTGCTCACTTTGCGGTCCGCCTCCGACGCGAGACACGAAACACTATGGAGGGTCAAGGCGTGCAAAACCATTTGCATAGAAGTGCGAGAAAGAGCGCGAGAGAATGCGTGGGACGATCATATGGTCTGTGGGACTATTTGCATTTTTAATTATGTCTGGGTTGGATGCTTCCCGGAGGTCGGTATACGATAACTCGAAATTGATAACATCGAAGAGAATTTCATTATTCTAAATTATTCTTCCGTTTATATTGGCGTGGCATAAAAACTGCGCGGAGTAACTGTCAGCCTGAATTAACATTATTCGTCGGCTCGCTTTCTCAAGACTGCAATTAAGTGTTTCGTAAGCGTAAATCATTTCCCAGATGGCGCGCCCTCGCCGAATCAACACCGTGAACTCGCGTAAACTGCTTACGTCGGAGAAGCATTCGAATACAAACCAACCCCCAAGAATGTTCATGATGAATAAAGGAGACTTCCGAGAAATGGTCGCGCAATCGCAAAGTAAAAGTGCTACAGCACCCACGCTACTGCCCTCGTCGAATCAGCTGGGAGGAGCTCGTGTATGAGTGTTCGTGGCCCAAAGCGTCCAGTTCGAGTGTGAAATAACTCGCGTACATCGACCAACGGTGAAATTTCGTATAAAGTTTGCCGTAGAAGATACGAGATTACGAGATGGTATGCGCTGTGCGCTCTGCTAGCTGGTGACGGGCCAACCACCGCGGACTCTCGGTGCACATGCACTCGATGCAACTCTTGGCTCGCGCGACCGTAACACGCGCTTTCCATTTCTCCTTCTTCGTTTCTCCTATATTCGTTGATTCTATCCCATTCTCTTTCTCTCTCCAAGCAATCAAAACACCGGACTTTAATCGCTGCTCCACTAGGCCGGCGAATGTGTTTGAATGGTTATCGATCGACAAAAATGGTGTATACGTACTGGGATCGAACGTTCCGCGAGGAAAGAAGTAGTTCAAAAATTAAGGAATTCAAATTGCGCGAGTCAGGAGAGAAAAATTGCCAGAGTGAAGCGAGGCTGGGATGAAGTAACGAGGCATGAACCGGTGAGAATGAGGCTTTATGTCAAATTACGAAGTATACTAGGCAAGAAATAGGAAAGCCGACGAAGATTCGACTCACTTTTGTGGTACCACGGAAAAATGTCCAGGCATCTTTTTGTAGCTTGAGAGCAGAGCTCGTAATGTGAGTACGGCAAAAGATTCCTTTACAATTGTGTCGGAGTCGTTTTTATTTAAAAAAAACGTTGACTCGAAGAACTTACCTACGATTTAGCTCCTCGTTTATTCGTCACCTTTCAACTTTGGGGTGTTTTGCAATCTTCATGTGCACGACGTCTTACGGAGGACTTCACGAGCGCTGCAAAAAACAAACAGAAGTGCTCGTTAGCACACAGTAATAAGACACATAAGTCTCGTATAGACGAGAGAATAATAGGTATATTGACTATGCCCGGTCGACGTAACATCGGCAATAAAAGTCGTTTCTCGACCATGCGAATGAAGCCCGTTGACGCGAGTGCGCCCGCACTCGCGGTCCATGACGGGACAACGTGATGCTTATTTTCTCGGAAATGTGCGGGAATGTTTGTCCGATCGTGAATCTTCTCGAGTTCGGAGGACGAAGGCGAGAAATTGTGGAAGGGCTATCGTGCAATCAGCAGACTTTCAGGAAACACGTGCGCGCTTCGATGCTATCATTCACTGTGCAGACATCGGCAGCCAGAGGCTAAAAACGATTACCTCCTTCCCTCTACCCCTTCTCCTTTTCGCGATAATACAATTGTACAAGCCGCCTCTCATAAGCCTGCAATTTACGTCCGATATTACGAAGAGTTTGACAAATGTAGCGGAAAATAACTTGTTCCCTCGAGCAGATTACGCGTACGATGTCACACACAGTCACACCTGTTTTTATGCGGTCCTTTTTTGTGCGATTTTTCTATTTATCGCGTAAAAAAAGTTCTTTTTCAATGTGTCGCAAACAAAAAACTTATGAAGTTACACGATTTTTTTTTATACTTCTTTTATACGGTCCTTACTCCCCGCGCAAAAACAGGTTAGGATGTACATTTTTGCAAATTTCGTCGAAGAAACGTTATCGCGATACACGAATTCGTAATTAAAATATTGCTGCACGAGTAAGTCTATAGATGGAATTTCAACTGCCAGCGCTAATAGTAGTACATAGTTCGGCCGTGACGAGCGCCAGCGTCTTGTTCATCGAATGCAAGTTTGTACACATGGTTGCGGGTACTCGAGGGATGCCTCACTCTGTGCTGCTTTGCGTAGTCCAATCTATTGTATATGGACAATGGACCGGTGGTCGTCCACGTCATTGGCATTTCAAAGAAATTCGACGATTTAAAAGTATCGAGCCAATCGCGACCAAAAACGTCATCCCGATATCTTAATGCGCAATTTATCACCCTCCATCTTTCCATCCGTGAGGCGTATGGTATTCTGCATAAGCATTGTGAAGCTCGCGGCAAACAAAAGAAATAATCTATGTGGGCCGACACAGTCATAAATCGTGCATTTACTTGGAGAGAATTTGCGTAAACGAGATGTCTCTCGATGTTTATCCCCTGGTGAAAGATCTCCAAGCGGTAATAATTCAAATGTCAAGCGAGTATACAGGTATTGCTCGCAAGAATCTGATTGCTACGGAGTTATTTGAATAAATTTATCATTTTGAGCCGATCGTTGTCGAGTGAATATTGCCTCCTGAAAAAGAAGACCTTTTAATAACGTACCATCGAAGTGAATGTACATTGATGAGAAGGGAGCGATTAAGTGAACCTTGTTTCGGAAGAAGCCGCGCGATTAGATTCTAAATCGCAGATTCGGAATGAAGTACGTGCCTCGACGGCCTGTTGGCCAGCCGCGCGATTATCGATATACGTAACGAGGGAGAGTGTGGAACAAAGGCCTGATTATAACGGACGACGCAACACCGGGGCAATAATATCTATACATATATGTCTGGTGGTGGGTTTGCGATTGAGAACCGTCTCGCCTCGTGGTGCGAAAATACCTTGCGCTGCAGTCCCGCGCTTACACGATGTTTAAGAGCACGCGCTTGACCGTGAACTGTCGCGCCAGCGAGAAATTCGCATCGTGTTCTCGGCCATTCTCGCCACGACGCTCCACCGAAATGATGGACGAGCGAGGAAGCGAGGAAGCGTGAAGTAAAATTTCGCGACGTACCGAAATCACTGTGCTTATTCGTGGCTCGCGAGAGCGCAACGCGGTTGAGGAGAGAAAGAGAGACAGCGAGAGGGAGAGAGAAAGAGAGAGGGTCGATCGAGACGAGAATAGGTAGGGTGATAGGGAGGGTCGGGGAGACGGTACAGAAGGAAAGAGAAAAAGAGACAGTTTCTATAGGCAAGCGGCAGGGATGCGATGAAAACTGTTGCCACTTGGTGCGAGTAAAGAAATCGTCGTATATGTCCGAGATGTTCGAGCCTAACGAGCAGGGAAAGGTGAGGAAGGGATACCAAGAGTAGTGATAGTGAGAGCAAATTTCGCAGTGCTTTCGGATACGTGGTACGACGCGATGATTCAATCCTCAGGATGACGTATCTAAATACCCGCCCGCCCACATGTATCCGTCGGATGTCAACAAGACGATACGCGTGTGTGTCTACGGAAGTATAAACGTGAATGCGCGATTATGCCTCGCTCGTTTCGCTTGTTTTTAAGATTTCCCCTCGACTGTTACGTGATCAAAGGCACACCCGCGTAAGATAGGATCTATGCAATGTTTAGGTTATCTTGCTCTCCATCGAGTTAAGAATGAATGCGCACTTGACGTGTCTGCTATCTCGGATTTTTCCAAATTATTATTTATCCACGGTGCTTGACTCACGTTCGTGCAAATTCTGCTGCAGATCCCAGTGGTGAAAATAAGCCGTTGCGCATTATTCTTTTTTAAATATGGTACACGTTTGTAAACAAAATCATTTTACGTTCGATAAACGATGTGCGACTTACTACGTAAATTTCGTTAATATGTCCAAAATTATGTTTCACTGTGTCGTAACAATGATAATGCTTTTTTAGGAACTCTGCATGCACACTGGAGTTGTGCTCCGTGGTGCAGATTCAAGAGAAGATGAAGTACACAGTTCAGGAAGTCTCAATATAGTCGAATACGTATGTGAAAATTATACTGTTATCGTTTATACGTAGAAAGTAAACTTAAAGATATATATATGTATATATATATATATATATATCTATACTTCTCGTTTGACCTGTAGAGCTTTGGAAAGTGCATAGAATGGAAACCCCTTGAAGACTCCGTTGTATCGGAAACTCAAGATCAAGATCCAGAATGGTCCTTAGTCGATACACATATACGAAGAACAAGAACATCTTCGGAAGGTCCAGATTCTCTTGGACGTTCCAGGAACGTTCGAATTATGTTCTCAGATTTGAAATCATTCCGTGTAAATCACGGCGGTCAACAACTCATTCTCATACAAAGAGACGGTACCACCCATGTTGCCTTCTTTCAGCTGTCCAATGCCGCAAGTTTTATCGCCGCTTTGAAAGGCTATATAAAATTTGTGAAATCCCGTGTGGATAGAAATTTGTATTTAGTATTGGAACAAGTCGAATCTGCATTGAATAAGTCATTTGGGGAGTTGGATCTATTCCCAGAAAATACATCGGATTACGTTTGGAAATTTGTAAAAAATTTACACAACCGTCCATATGAAACTACGCTGGAAGCATTTAGCAAGTTAGCAGATATTTGGCGTAAGTGACTATACCAGTTATGCTAGCAAGATTGTGCATTGACAAACATTTTAAAAACCTCTTGTTTTTCATTATTTTTTGTTAATTATATTTATGTTACAGTATACAAAGAACCTGTAAAGCGACCTGTAGAGGAAGCAGTTGCAGATTTGTTGAATCGTTCCCTTACAATTGATGTTCCTCATCCGCCAGTATCGGTTAGTTCTGGAGAAGAGTATGAAGTAATTGATGAATCTGGTTTGGGTATAATGTTACCTCCACGACCAACGTGTCCACGAAGTGATTGTTATTCCTTGTTTTTATAATGTATCTTATTGATATGACATATTATACATGATGCGATATTCATGTCAGGTGCTCCACTTTCATTAGACCAGTGGGAAAAGTTTAAAGACGGCGAAGGAAGAGTTGCAAATCCTGAAGCCGTAAAAGACATTATTTTCAAAGGGGTTTGTATTTATGATTCACTTTACAGTTTAAGTTGCTTCGTTTACCAACGTGTAATGTTGGAATAATATTCCAAACATAGAAATAATATCGTGCATCTTTAGGGAATCTGTCCATCATTACGATACGAGGTATGGAAATTTTTGTTAAATTATTATCCATGGAACTGGACGCATACGCAGAGATTGGAATTAAAAAAGCGGAAGACTGATGAATATTTCAAAATGAAACTGCAGTGGTTATCAATGACACCTGCGCAAGAGAACCATTTCTCTGATTATCGAGATAGGAAAAGTTTAGTAGGTAATGTACAGATAAAATTAATATAATCTAATAACAGTTAATGATTCAAAGTTTCTAAAATTATATTGAATTTACTACAGAAAAGGATGTCAATAGAACGGACAGAACACATCCTTATTACGCGGGTGATAACAATCCACATTTAGAACAACTATTTGATATACTCATGACGTATGTTATGTATAATTTTGATTTGGGGTATGTCCAAGGTATGAGTGATCTACTTAGTCCTATTTTATGTTTAATGGACAATGAAGTAGATGCGTTTTGGTGTTTTGTTGGATTCATGGACAAAGTGGTACGTTATTATATTACTCGTTTTAAGTTATAGACATAAGGCCAAGATTATAAATACCGTTTATGTGGTGTAGAGTACGAACTTTGAAATGGATCAAGCTGGTATGAAGGCTCAACTGTCCCAGTTATACACACTTCTCACCATTATAGAACCTCAATTAGCAACTTATTTAAATAAGCATGATTCTGGCAATATGTTCTTTTGCTTTCGATGGCTCTTGGTACTGTTTAAAAGAGAATTTAATGCAGTCGACATAATGAAACTTTGGGAAATACTTTGGGCAAATTTGCCTTGTAAAAACTTTCATCTGCTATTTTGCACAGCTATTTTAGACACGGAGAAAAGTGTGCTTATGGAAAACAAGTATGGTTTTACAGAAATATTGAAGGTAAGAAAAGAGCTGTATAGCAAATGTATGGATTAGAAATGACTTGTATTCACTGACATATATCTTTATATATGACTGTTTTTAGCACATAAATGATCTATCGCTACACATTGAACTTCCAAGTATGCTTTCTAAAGCAGAAGGCATTTACAGTCAACTGATAGCAGTAGAGGATAAACTTCCTGATAATGTACGAGTCATCATCGGTCTTGAACCTTTACAGAAAACACCGCCAGTAAGTGATATAGAAGATGAAGAAGCTTCTGGACATAGTGCTCAAGCTAATGGAGCTTCTAGCAATTCGAGACGGAACAGTACAGAAAGTGCAAATGTAAGGCTGGGCAATAATGAAGTCTCCTTTGAACGTGGTTTAAATTTATCATATATGTGAGAACAGGATTGGGTCCTTATTATGGCTTTGTGAAAGTTACATTATTTCTTGATATAAACACGAGTGCATATAAGACAAGCTTTTTCGATACTGAAAAGCAACTGCACACTGTCTCTCAAAAATATTACACGATAACAATGCCCTAACATTTTTGTTTTAGCTTTCTGCAAAATTATCATAATCGCATCGATGCTTTGATACAAAACATGCAAACAGATCTAGACTAAGTAAAATGTTATATGTTGATATGAATTTTGTACTGGAACGTTTCATTTTGACAAATTAAGATAATATCTAATTGCAGTAATCCTAAAGCTGCAAACACTAAGGTATGACATAAAAAAGTCAAATGTTATCTTACCTCTGTAAAGTTGTAGTAAAAATTATTAGTAGTGTTGAATTTTGAAATATTTATGAATCTTACTATAATTATGGAGAGATTAAAGACCTTGCGTGTTGAGAAAATAAGTAGTCTAATACGAGAGTAAAAGTATACAATGATTTTACAATTAAATTTTCATAAACATTGGATGACAAAAAAAGAATGAAACTATACCGATGTCTCCTCGCAGTGTCAAAGTCACTTTCTTTTCAGTTAAAAAGTATCTTTTGTAGATTTGTATGAAGTGCCACATCAGTGCTGTATATTTCTAATAAAAGCACCTACTTAATCTTTCACTCGATTGAATTCTGTTTTTTACACCTGAAAAACATTTTTCAAAATTACACTAACAAATGTGAATTGATAAAATGACGCGAAAGGGGGTTTCGGGGATTATTAAAACGACAATCAACGATTGTAAAAATAGACACCACCTGCTTACTTACTGAACGGAACTTGATAAACATTGTAATGTTGACAACTTCTAATTTTTTAAATAATGATTGAAGTATATCACAATATACATAGTACAGCGCGATGTTTGAATGGTCGTACGGAAGATGTCTGTACGCTCGATCGGTCATAATGTGAATAAAGTATAGTTGCAATGAAGCACTACGTGTAAACTGAATCGTAGAATTCGTTGCGAATAATAAAAAACGGACGCGTTCTATGGAAGTCGCAGCTATTAAACGAACGAGAGGTCGCAAGAGAAAACGTCGCCTGCGCAAGCGACGAAGAGAGAGACTAAAGATTGAGGTTATGTCGACTAAACGGCGGAAAGTCGTTGACGAAAGTAGTAATGTTTACATCGTGAAGGACAAATTAACTACCGGTACGATGCAAGCTGATGCCTTCTGGAAAAATTATACTGCTGCTCATGAATGGCAGAAACGGTAAACACTTACCTATTACAATTAGCAAAGTCCCTTCTTGACAAAGATTTGACTAGTGTATATCTGATTCAGCTTTTTTTGTTTATTTTAATGCACTTGGTTCATAACTTATTATTATATGCACGTATGTCGAATATCAAGGTACATGTAAACACGTGACTGTTGATTAACTTCGCGACTAGTGCCATTTATGAGATTTGCCTCAGACTGAGATTTATTAAGCCTGTCGTGCATGCTTAGACACATTTGATTTACAATCCTTAAAATGCAAAATGCAAGAGGTTTTATGGACATTTTTTCTTTAGGCACACTGTATCTTGGTGGAAGTCGCGATGCTTTGCACTGGAATACGAAAATAAAATATTACGCGATAAGTTAAGGTGCTTTAGTCAACATAGACACCCTCAAAGCAATTCAAATTTATCTATCGGATATGTACCAATGCTGGATCAATGTTCAAAAGAAGAAAATGAAGCTGGCTCGGAGGAAGAGGAATTGGAATTTCAAGTGAACGAGGATATGTTAGCCTTTTTAGAGCAAAGCTTGCGTCATAAAATGGAGCTAAAGCAGAAACGTGAATCTGAATTAGCTACTGCTGAATTGGAACGAGAGGAGCAAAGTACAATTGAAGGGGGTGCTGCCTGGGTTCGTGCAAGGAATGAAGAAGCAAAATTATTATATGGGGATTCCAGTCCTAGAATACTAGCTATGGAAGCTGCATTGAACGCCACAGTGGACAGACATAAGGATAAAGCGAAGCCTCAATATTGGCCCAATATACCTTTACGTCCTTAGTTGTAAGATTGAGAAATAAGGCTACTATATTTATCATACGTTTTACTATTAGTGTACCCTGCGAGTCATGATAAATCAATTTTTCTATAATAATAAAATTTATTTTTATAATATCGATGAACGTGGAAGTAATCTTTTTTAGCTCGACGGAATGCTTAAAATTCTTTTTACACTTGCTAAAAATAAATACATATCGTGTTTAAAGATTGTAAGATCAGAGTAGTATATGTTAATTTTTAGCTACCAGCTTCTTAGAATTGCAATTAATGTAAAGGCACGGTGTTACCGTGATAAAAGAAAGTCTCTTAATTCTGATCGATATGGTCATGCAAACTTTATGAATTTATGCAATGTTTCCATTGCGTACAAGGAGGCGTTAATATATAACTAAGTTTTCTGACAATTTTAATATCTATATAAAAAAAATGCGCTAGCGGACAGCGATGCCATATTACTGCTGCTGCATTGATAAATTATCCGACGAAATGCTGAACCGCTTTACAGCGTCATCTCGTGATCAAAACTATTGGGCGCCAAATGCAACGACGGAAATACGCTACCGCGTTTCTGTTCGTTGACTATTGTTTATCATTTATCCAATTATCGTGACAAATATCGATCCGGTGGTATCGATAGCATGCTGTTAACGAAGAGCTGCCGATCGTGCGTACGACAGGACTTGACAAGGAAAACCGAATGCGGTTGCGAGAGCTGCATCAGAAGAGATGAAGACGGGCCACGTTGAAGCTGGGAGATGTGGGATCAGCTGCCGGAGCTGATACTGACGCAGATATTTTGTCATCTAGATCGATGGGACCGAGCCAATGTCGGCCAGGTTTGTCAGTCATGGCATCGAGCATTATCCTCACCTGTTCTTTGGCGATCCGTCACGGTTCTCATCGATCGTGATCTGCGAGGCGCATTCCCGTTGGCGGGAGAATTAGTCGTACGTAATTCTCAAAGCGACAGCGCAATTATTTCATTACAATTGCATCTACACGATACCGATCGTACGAGACACAGTCTTTGGAACACTAAAAGAATTTTTATATTTTAGGCAAAGTATGGACAGCACATGCGGAGCCTTGAGCTCGCATGGTCACGACCGTATATTGTCCCGAAGGAAGCGCGCATTACCCGAAATATTCAAGCGGAAGCAGGTGCCGATTTCCTTGCGATCGTACGAGCCAAAGACGTTCAATTGAAGGAGCTGGTGTTAACTGACTGGGTCTTCAGTTGTAAATGGGGCAATAGAGGGAAACTTTTATACGCCCTCGCAAATTTCTTAGGGTAAGTAGAATTTGTAAATAGACGAATTTTTAAAGTGACATCGCGTCCTATGGATGCTAAACGTCGAGTACGATTGGGTACTTTACGTTCAAGTAAAAAAGATACAAAAGCCAAATTAATTTTTGTACAGATGTCAACGCAATCTCGAGACACTGAGTTTATTGAATGCAAATCTTGGAGTAAGCGATGTCCTTCGTCTCTTAGGAACAGCCATCAGAGGCTGCAGTGAGCGCCTAGGATTATTGGATCTCCGGGGTGCTTTTAGAGAATGGCAAGCACCTCACAGCAATGCAAGGTAATTCCATGAAACTCAAATTTTAATAAAAATTTCTGTTCAAAATGAATACTAAATAATGAGAATTCTACGGTATGACGGATTATAACGATTGGCTTTGCTCGACATCCTAGATATTTACGCCTTTTGGGACGACTTCACGCACTTACCATCTTAAAGTTGGACTACCCTGCTTTGTCGGATCTCGCCTTAAACGCATTGGCGAGCGCGGCACCCGAGGTCCTCAGAACTTTACACATATCTGTCCGAGATTCCGATTCTCGGCAACACGTAATAGCTGACACTGCCTGGCGAAACTTGGTGCTGGCCTGTCCAGATCTTAGAGTGTCATATACCATAGGTACAATAGGATGTTACTCGAATTCAATTTTGGATTCGCATCTTCGTGATACGTAATGGGAAAAAGGGGGAGAAATTTACAGATTTCATTCTTGCTCTATTGTTTCTATACGCCATTTAGCTTTTCAAGTTTGATTTTCAGTGAACATTTCGCACTACGAGGACATGTGCTATCTGCTACTACCAAGTGTACCGCTGGCCAAATTCCAGATGTTCAGTGGACACGTATGGGATCAAAGTAAATCTCGTAACTTTAGAAGCACTGTGGGATTACTGATACGGCATTATACCAATACCTTAGGTAACTACTGAATCACATCATAGTAAAAAAAGGGGAAAAAATACGATTAACGTCAATGCGAATATACGTACTTTCTACCTCAGCTGAAGTGATGCTGCAATTCAGGAATAATCGCGAGTCCCTCGATGATCTATTGATCTCGATGTTGGTCCGTTGTAAATGCTTAACCAGATTACAGTATGACGGTATCATGCGAAGTCTCGACACGTTACGTGACATTTGCGAGCTCCAATCGGATTATAAAACTCGTGAGTGACGCTGTTCAAAAGTGTAACTTAATATCGCTAAGAATGTGTAATATTATAATTACCTGCTATACCACTCCAGATTTTCGTACGATTCACATAAAACCAAGGAATGTTAATAATCAGAACCGCGCCATACTTGACGATATATGCTGCCAGTATGATCGTAAGATGCAAGGGCAAGGAGTCGATTTCCGTGTCGAAGACCCTGCCTCTGTCTTTGTATTTTACTAAGGATCTTTGCTGTACTTTAAAGCTGTCCCACAATGCGCATCTTATCCACGTCTCTCTATTCGTAACATCCGAAAATAAAGCTCTAGCCACCTCCCATCTCTATAAACTTGATTTTATAAATATTGTCCAGTGATTTTAATCGTTTCTAATTGGAAGTTATTTCTGAAATTTGGCGAACGCCTCCACGGGTACAATAAGTTTCGCTTACTACACAAAGTATCGTAGAATCTGTATGAAAGATAAAGATATTGTTATTTTGCACTTGATGCAGTATTGATATAGTATCAACATGTTGTTACACTGACCTTCATGTTTCCTATTGAACATGATGGTGCTATAAAATATGTATTTATTGCCTAACTTTTCTTCTCGCTATGTACTAACTAATCTTACTAGAGGTTTACAAAATGTATATAGTACAAAAAGCTTACAATCTAAAATACCGCTTGTTATATCACATTAGTATTTACAATTGCTTTGTGCAATTTGGCAGTGTCTGCTTGAAGGACTACCAGGATGTTTGATGACAATTAAATTGCTTCTGATGCGTTCCCTCCATCTGACGATAATGTTTGTAAGGCTAATTTTTTTAGTAGTCTTTATATGTAGCTTCTCTAGTTTCTTGAAATTTGCCATGAGATACATAATTGCAAATACGCAGTCTAAATAAATAAATAAGAGCATCTCTCAATGACAAGCTTTCACATGAGTGTTTAAAACCGTCCTCGTAACAAATCCTTTGCCACAATGTGAACACACATAGGGACGTTCACCTGTGTGATAACGTTTGTGAACTACGAGAGTGGATCTTTGCGTGAACGCTTTTCCACAATGATCGCAAGAATATCTACGTTCTCCTGTGTGGGTAACGGTGTGGGTTCGCAGAAGACTCTCGTATGCGAAGCATTTACCACAGAGTTCGCAGGTGTATGGTTTATCTCCCGTGTGCGATCTATTGTGAATCTCCAATCCTTTCGCAGTTTTTAATTCTTTCCCGCACAGGGCGCAAAGATATCGACGCCTTTCATAACTTGGTGGGCCGCCGTGGGCCCTAACTTTATGTTGCTTTAATACAGATTTCTGCATGTAAAGCTTCCCACAGACATCGCATTTGTGCTCAGGCATCCGGTGATCAGTTTCCTTCAATTTTCCAGTTTTTATGTTGGACAGGACACAGTGATACTGGCGATTGTGGTCCTTCGGGCTATGCGATTGATTTTCACGGTATAGTATGACGTCAAACGTTAAACTAGACTATAATCATTTTTACTGTAATTTCGGCTACGTTTGACTGATAGATATAATATTAATATAAAAAAGATTGAAAAAGCATTATCCGTAAATCACATACTTACCTATAAATGTCGTCGAACGTGCTTCCGCATACATTGCACTGCTGAGACTCCAAAAAGTTGTGCATAGCGTGACGGTTACCTTCTTCCACTTGAATTTTACGATCTTGGAGAACTTTGGAGGATTGTGTTTCCTCGTTGGTCATCCAGTGGCTGTAATCAGGTGAGTTTTGTAAAGTTGCATAGTTAAATGATTCTTCAACCACAATTCAATGGTTTCTTCAAAGTTATTTTTAATTAGAAGGGCATCGTTGATATTACAATGAGAAATTCAACACGTCGTTCACTTAATTTATTAGAATCACATTTGTCATGTTGAAATAACGCTACCGTGTATTTTACGATGCTTTTTGAGAAAGCTGCCACTGACGAAAGCCTTGCCGCAATCCATGCATCTGTAAGGTTTTTCGCCCGAATGATATCTAAGATGCAAAACCAATGAAGTTCTTTGGGCAAATCCTTTACCACATTGTGAGCAAACGTAGGGTTTCTCTCCGGTGTGTGTCCGCTTGTGAATCTTCAGATTCTCTTTACTAGAGAATGCCTTTGCGCACAAATCGCAATTTGCGACTTTCTCATCGGTGTGGGCGCGTTCGTGAATCGTCAGTCGTTTTTTGGATGAGAGTTTCACACCGCAGTAATCGCAGAGGAATTTTTCTTTAGCTTCAGACTCGCCGTGTTGCTGCTTCATGTGTCTTTGCAATAATCTTCTGTAAGCGAAATTCTCTGAGCAGATTTTGCAAATATTTTGGCAGGTCGCAAGGTTACGTGAATCTGTACCTGCCAACACATCCGCGTGCCGACTACTAAAGTGTACCGCGAGGTTCTTTTTGTAAAAATAGGATCTGTCGCAGTGACCACATCGATACAACTTTCGTTTCGTGTGAAGGTTCATATGCTCCAGGTGTTCGCTTTTCTGTAGAAAGCCTTTCCCGCATTCATGGCACTTGAATCCATAGTCCTTGGCGTGTCTTCGTCGGTGAGCCTCTAAATTGGATTTCTGATTGGACGCGTAGCTGCAAATGTCGCAGGCAAATCGTTTCACTCCTGTGTGAATTAATTTGTGCCGTGCTATGTTCATGGGGCTACGAAACGCTTTACCACACTCGTCACAACTAAAGGCTCGTTCGATCCCATGGAGATTTTTCAAATGCTCCACCAACTTCGTCATGTGATAGAAATGAGCACCGCATTTTACGCACTCGTGTACAGCGCGCGTTTTCCCTCTGCGTCGCCTGAAACGAAAAAACTAATGATGCTTGCCGACTAGAATGAGATATCGAAGGATAGATAAAACGTAAAGATAAATATAAAGCTTTTATGAGATGTACCTACCGCGTTAATTTTGAATACAGTTCCTCTTTGCGAAGGACCATGATCGTCGAAATGTAAACGAGTAATGAAACACTTTATCTATAGAAATTTCTGCCACTTTTATTTATAGCTATACTTTATACCGCGTCACAAAATTACAATATAAATACCATGAGCATATTATAGGATCGAATAAATACTCGCACGTTCGAAAGTCTGTAATTATCGATTGGTGCATTCGATCAAATTAGGCTCCTTCGACAAATTCTGTTCGAATTTCTTGATGATTCCATCAATGTAAAAGGGAGGCAGGGGAGGCAGTGGACCTGGATGAATTTTTCGGTGACACAGGAGTCCTGGTTTTTGAGTAAAGCTCCTTCCGCACACGTCGCATATATAGGGTCGTTCGCCGGTGTGAGTGAGAAGATGCTGTCTACGCGCTCCAGAACGCGCGAACGATTTATTACAAATATTGCACATGTAGGGCTTTTCGCCCGTATGAGTTCTCAAGTGAATGGCCAGTAAATGTTTCGCGGCGAATACCTTGCCGCAATCTTCGCAAATTGCCTTGTCCTTGTGCCAGAGCATGTGTTGCTCCAAATTCTTTTGGGAGACCATTCGTCTCGGGCAGACGGGACACTTGAACTGAGGTTGAAAATGGGCAAATTTCTGATGCACCTTCAGAGTATGATTGTCCACGCAGGATTTGCCGCACACGTCGCACACCACAGGTGGATTCCCCGAGTGATATTTGATCATGTGCGTCCTTAAGTCGTTCTTTATTTTGTAACGTTTATCACACTCGTTGCAAAAATAGTTGTAAACGTCAGTATGCCTGCGTACGAAGTGAAGTTTTAGGAGCACTTTACTTTTCCCCTTGTAATTGCAAAGCGAGCAGGTGTGTGTTTTCTCTGCGTGACTCTGTTTTATGTGACTCTTGAGTAGATTCTTCTTCTTGGTGGTAAAGTCACAGACGTTGCAGCAATACAGAGTATCAGAATTAAATCTATTCGACGTGTGTGAGCGTAATTTGATTTCCTCCACTTTTGAGGATGTCTTTTTAATTCTGGGTATAGTAGAAGGCACACTCGATACATTCGAAGCTAAGTCTGCTTGAATCGTCAATGGCGCGGTTTTAGGAGGAGTTAAAATGATATATGCTTTTGAAAGAGTGATTTTACTTTTGGGCAGTATCAGAGGAAATTTCTTTCCCTTTCCACTCTCCTTTGTTCTTTTCAACGGCGATATCTTGGCTCTTTTTTTCTTCTTTTTCTCCAACAGAAGCGGATCCGTCGTTGCTTTCCTGAATAAACGAGCGCTGTCATTAGTATCAATTTACATGACGATTTTAAACGACAATTTATTCTGCATTTCAAATACTTTGTGCAGAAGAAGCAATTATACTTGGATCTCTGTGTAACAGCTTGTCGGTACATGTAACTAATTATAGAAAGTACGAATTTATTTGTATACAAGATACATGCAGTTGTTACTACGTAGAGTTATACTTTTTCCATACATACAAGGTGATGATTATGAGAAAAATATACGGAGTTCTTGTGTGGTGTGTGACACAGTCCTCGCATAAAAAGCTTATGTTAGTGTTAAAAATAATTTGCAGCCTTGAAACTAGTTCCCTTTATCGGTGTACAACGTTCAACAATGCACCAAATAACAATCTCTTATATACTGAATTACAAAAATTAGTCTTTTTCTTTATCTACTGACGTTAGTTCTTGCGTAAAGTCGGCAACAATCTTTTTAACGGATACCACTGGTATCGGTGGAAGAGGTCCTGGATGCCGTTTCCTGTGACAGATAAGACCAGGTCGTTGAGCAAATGTTTGACCACAAATATCACAGGTGTAAGGTCGCTTTCCGGTGTGAATTAATATGTGCTGCGCCAATCCGGTCCGCCTTGTAAACGTTTTAGCACAAACTGGACAGGAGTAAGGCCTGATGCCTTGATGAATCCTAAGGTGTAGGTCCAAAACCCTATTCTCCCTAAAGATTTTCCCACACGTCGGGCAAATTACTTTCTCTTTATTTTTGTGCCAGAGCATATGCTGGTCCAAGTATTCTTGTGTGGTTAGAGCACGTTTACATATCGTACACTCGTATGCTGGTTTGTAATGTTGATATTTCATGTGAGCTTTAATCGCCGGCACATTCCTGCAAGCGTGACCGCATATCGTGCAAATAATGGGGGGCGCGTTACTGTGCATCTGATTCATGTGTTGCTTCAGACCATTCTTGATCTTAAATTTTTTATTGCAAATTTTACACACGTGCTGATAGCCGCTCGTGTGCTTACGAGTAAAGTGATCCTTCAAGGTACACTTGTTGTTGGTCGTATATTCGCACATACTGCATGGATAGAGCAACGGGCCATGGGCTTCATCGGCATGCCGCTTCAATTCCTTTTTCAAACGAAAGCTGCGATCACAGGATTTGCAAGGATACTTGTGTTGTGTCAAATGCTTGGCAATATCCTTCTTCTGATGGTAGTGTTTACCACACAAGTCGCATTCGAAGGTCAAGCTGTCTTTTATTCTACCCCTCTTTTTTTGTGTGTCCTCGTTTGTTTTAGGCTTGCTACCGAGTACAGGGAAATTTCTCAGATTTCTACCCATTTTATTTTGCAGAAGGGCCTGTTGGAGAATTTTTCTCTGGGGCCAGTAGATGCGCTTATGTCTGTATTTTTTTCTAACGACCATCGGCTTCTTTTTATTGTTGGCGTTCGTGTCAATACAGCTGAGGGGATCCACTGGAAGTGTGCTAAAACAAAATAGTTATATTCTCATTAAATAGCGATGAAAGGAAAAGAGATTGTTATTTAGCAGGTAATGAACTTACTTGAGTGACCAGTGTATCTCAGCTTTTACCCGAAAATACGTGCGCATTGATTAATTAAGCAATACTTTATGTACGTATCTGTATACCTTTTAATAAGTGTAACAAGCTCTTATTGCGTATTGCATTCTTAACAGTTGCAATATTTCCTCTCATTGCGAGTGACATGTACTGCGATGTAGTTGTGTGTACAACAACGGCGTAACTTACTTAAAAGATGGATTTATTTGAATTCGATAAAAAATACAATAAAAAACTTAGTAGTACAAATGCAGTTATTTTTTATAATATTTTTAACAGTTGTACGTACGTTATGAAAAGTTTTTCACGGAGGTCGATTCGGAAAGGAATCGAGATTTCACAAACTATGCAGAGTGTCTAATTTAAATCTTTCTATCTATCATGTGCCTTTCGAAATATTTGCTTCATGAGATTAAAATAGGACACTTTGTGGATATTCATCGGCGAGTTGATTAACGCTGCGCTGCTCTCGACAAATAGTCCAGTTCGATTTATACAAACAAATTTACTATGTAGTACTTTTGGTAGTAAAAATAAGTACCCGCCTTTTATAAAACAACAGATGCCATCGCATGAATCCGCGATGCCGCAAACGTTTATTCTACTTTGATAACTGGATTTTTTTTTACATATTCCGTGACGAACTCCGTGACAATACCTTTGATAGAGACGACGGGTAAAGGTGGTAAGGGCCCTGGATGCCTTTTTCTGTGGCAGATGAGACCAGGTTTCTGGGCAAATGCTTGTCCACAAATGTCGCATACGTAAGGTTTCTTTCCAGTATGAATGAGCACGTGTTGCTCCTGAGCCGTTTGCCTTCTAAATGTCTTGCCGCAAACAGGACAAGGAAAGGGTTTTACTCCGGTGTGCACGCGCATGTGCGAGTCAAGATCGCGACTTCGAAACCTTTTTCCGCAGGTTGGGCAGAGCACCTTCTCCCTGGTCTCGTGCCATGTGAGGTGTTGCTCCAAATTATCCTTCGTAGTCATGCCTCGTCTACATATGCGGCAAACGAACTCCGGCTTATAGTGCCTGTACTTCATGTGGGCCTTCAGAGCGTGAAGATTTTTGCTGAAGTGACCGCAAACGTCACACACTATAGGAGGTGCCCCGCTATGGTTCTGCTTGACATGATGATTAAGTGCTTTTTTGATCTTGAACTTCTTGCCACAGATATCACAGGCGTAATCAAAGCTATTGGTATGCAACCGAATGTAATGGTTCTTCAAGGTTTCCTTGTTGTTACTTTTATAATCGCAAACACTACATTTGTACACCTGGCGACGGTGGACTTTCTCTACATGAGTGATTAGGTATCGTGGCAGGCTGAAAGTTTTCGGGCAGTCGGGACACTTGTGCCTGTGTTGCTTCAAATGCTCGGCAAGGTTGCTTTTTCTCAGGAACTTCCTACGGCAGTGGTCACATTCCAAGCAAGTCGTTGAAGTTCGTCTTTTCAGGGAGTGAAGACTTGTCACGTGGGACACTGTTTTGGATCTGGCAATATTTACCCCGGGTAAGATTGCTTTGGACGCATCATCCTCATATTTTCCATCGGATTTTACTTGCTTGTGCAAATTGGTTTGACGATGCTGCTCTTTCGTCCAGATCACGTAATTTGGGATGAAATTGATGGTGACCATGGGGAACCTGTTGGATTTTGTTTCTGCTCCCAGAGGATCAAGCGCCCTAAAACATAAAATAAAAAATTCGTGTGAGCTTGAATCGATAAGAGTGAGGGAAGGTAGTAAAGGAAGCTTCTATTACGAATATGCCCATTGATCCAAGTATAATGGAGGAGGTGGTAGAATAATCAATCGATGTGTTCAAACGCTTTATTGCCGTCACTTCATAAATTACCTTCCTAACCGAGAGTAAGTCCGAGATCTGATTCTACGTATAGGAACCGTGTCGCGTGCCTTTTCGAATGTCAGTGGAATAACTCGGACCACCTAAAAAGTGAAGCGCGCATTATTGGTATGGCGTCCGATAATATTTAGCAAGACTTACCTTTGAGCTGCCGAATGGCCATGCATAGTACCTATGATTTTTCTATTAGCAGTTAAATATCAATTCTCGAATAGCAGTTAACAGTACGGGAAAGTTGCTTTATTACATCGAGAAAGAGTTACAAAAACTCGTTGCTGCATAACCTATTTCAAAAACTTACTTTGAATACAGTTTCCTTTCGAATCCATAATGAAAAGTCTCTATATCTAATTGAATGCACAATCTCCTTAAAGTGGCCAATTTATCAATCTTCTGATGACTTGACTTTTAAGAAGTCTTTTATGACGTAGTCTATGGACATGGTGGGAAGTGGAGGCAAGGGTCCGGGATGTTTTTTTCGATGTGTAATTAGACCAGGTTTCTGAGTAAAGCTTTGTCCACATACGTCGCAAACGTACGGTTTGACGCCAGTATGAGTGAGCAGGTGCTGTTTGTAGGTGCTTTGTCGCCTGAAGGATTTGTTGCACACAGTACAGTCGTAAGGCCTGATGCCGGCGTGAATCCTCATGTGCTTCTTGAGAGAATCATTCGCGGTGAAAGTTGTCCCACAGATTTGACAGATCGCGCGTTCTCGGCGATCGTGCAGCATCGTGTGATGCTCCAGGGATTCCTTTGTAGCCAGTTTTCTGCTGCAGAGATGGCAAGAAAACCTACGATCGCTGTGGGCGTGGCTCAAATGCTTTTTCAATGCGAAGGCGTTTCTGTAAGTTTTTCCACAAATATCGCACACAGCCTCGCGCACATCCCCATGTATGCTTTGTACGTGCATGTACAGGTCATTCTTCATCTTGAAGCGTTTGCCACATGAATTGCATATATAATTAAGGCCCTCAGTGTGCTTTCTCATATAGTGCTCTCTTAAGCTTTGCCTACACTTGCAAATCGCGTCACACTCGTTGCAAGGATAAGATTGTTTAGCCGCATGCGCTTCTTTAAGATGTCGGGTCAACTGGTACTTTAACTTGAAGGACTTGGTGCACTGATGGCACGAATGAGTGTGATTTCTCATGTGGACTCTGAGTTGAGGTAGGGTTGGAAAGTCCGAGGAGCACATGCCACAAGTATACGAGCGTTTCACGAGCTTTTGCAGAGACGCCAAAGGACTGTTTGACTTTGGTACGCCGAGCTTATGTTTACCGCCAGTACTGGAGTGTCGTACTCTCATTGCTGTACCTTTACTGTGTAGTTTTGTCGTTGATGCTGCTCGAGACTCTTTCGATTGTTTATCCCATATAGGTTTCAAAGGATCTTCGCAAGGAGCGTTTCTGAAAATCAGGACAAATCGTCAGTTATTACGGTCGTAATGAAAATCTTGACCATAAATAATATACTTATCTTAGATGTTTGGTTTATGTCAATTTATTCCAAATAGGTTAGAAAGTCTTAATGTCTTTGGAATTATCCATACAATATGATCATTGAATGTCAAGCCATTCTTGACGCTTTTGAAAATAGATATGCAAATCATTTCGCGAAAATCAGCATAGCATGGGAAAGCGTAGAAGGATCGGAGTCATTAAAAATATTTATTCTTAACTCAATGCTATACACAGTGTAGATGTGCCTTCTTTCAGGCGTTGTACTGATCGTATGGGTTTAGAGGAAGAGCCAATATGATGATATGCCATCCCAACATTATTTTCATCAGGATTCATAGTTGCAGTAGACTCTTGCTATAAGAATGCTTTGAAAATTGTAAGGACGGAAAACAGTTCTACCGAGTTGATGCGTTGAAATTGTTGCCAGGATGAAAAAACAAATGTAATTTGATTGGAAACAAAAGCGTTCTTCTAACGACAAGTCTACTATATACTTTTCATGTCCAAGTGGAAACGTAGTACTAATAAGCGTTCGCGAATATCAGGAGAAAGTATACAGAAACAATATTTGCCTTTCTATGCTGCAATTTCAGTTTTCTTTAAGTATAATGATTTCTATATGTAATAAATTTACAAAAGTTTGTGCCTTAGAATCATGCTTCACTTATGTACTACGTTTTTTTTTTGCTTTCGAGGTGCGCTTCAAGTTTTACGATGCAAGTTTCAAATGCCCTAGCGCATTAGCATTGTAGATATCAATTTATTTATTGCATGCTCCAAGCAACTAGATCCCGACGACGAACATAATCCAGGTGCGATTCTGTTCGCCCGAGAGTGTGCGTTGTGTCTTAATAAAAGATTCCATAATCAGACTGCTCGTCTGACAACGTTAATAGTGATTTTTGTGTATTTTACAATATCAAGCGTTGACAAAGTATAGATAAAAATAAACATAGATTACGCTTAACAGGTAAAGCATAGCCGTTTTATCAACATTTACTGATCATGGAGGATGGTGCTTCGTACTAATACAATAATCTTAACGTTCAACGGTTCAACGTTTTATACAAGTCTATTTTAACGCTTATAACAAATACAGTTCAAAATCTGGTAATCTAAGTATTATTCGTCGATAACCACAGAAACGCTTTACATAGAAAAATGATCGGTTAGAAACATTTTTATTGGTTCCCAAAGATGTACAGCATAGCTCGACTTCAACGCAGTAACAGAGAACGTCCGAATATTCTCCAAAAGAAGAGGTGTTCGAGAACACGCTTTGAATTTTCTTCAATTTACAAGATCACTCACATTATTCTGTACACTTCGTATCCTATTTCTTACAACTATATGCAAATCACCAGAAACTGCTGTTATTCTGGGCAATCGTACCTGGTCTATCTTTGTACTGAGAACAAATGGTATCCGAGAAATACTACGTGCTGATGATCTACATCGTCGGGGATTGTACATAAAAGCCTAAACAGTATTAACAAGGTTTTTTTTCTCAGGTACGACCTATAAATAATAGAGTACTTCGACGCTGAAGTGATACCTTCCACGTGGCAAACTCAGAATGGGATTGGGCCCGATGAAAAAGAAAATTTTGCTCGCACCACGTGATGTAATCTTAAGTAATTACTGTATCCCTGCAAATCTACGAGGTGCTTTTAAAGTTGCCAAATGCATGAATATGAAGTTGAATCATAAACGTTGAGGTTAAGAGTAGCTAGACATTTCTCTCTGAAACATTCTGGTAACTAAAGATCCAAGCATCTCTAGCAACAAGGTATTAGTATCTCAACAACCATAGTGAATAATCGTCAACCGTATACCGGTAGGAACCATTGTTTAACTTGGGCAAATGGCGCGTATTCTGCACATCATCGATGTCGGTCCAATTGTAAATCCCTAACGCTAAACGCTAAACTTCGATTTTCCTCCTAGTCTTAAGTTGTTTCTCGGGCCTTGCCATTGTCATAGAAAATACTAAAAACTCTAATCGGGTTCTGCGTATCCTATAGTAACGAAGTACTCGTTTAAGCTTCCTCGTCGATTCTCTCCTCGTTCTCCCTCGCGTTGATTTCCTGAACATATCCCTCCGTAAATTCTTTGACGATATCGGCAATTGGCATTACAGGCAATGGCGGATGTGGACCAGGATGAGTTTTTCTATGACATATAAGTCCCGGTTTTTGGGTGAACGCTTTGCCGCATATGTCACAAACAAACGGCCTTTTCCCAGTGTGAATGAGCAAGTGTTGTCGGAGCTGCGATCTTCGGGCAAACGGTTTGTTGCAAATCAGGCAGGAGTGTGGTTTGCAACCCGTGTGCACCGCCATGTGCCTCTTGAAGGAGTCCTTCTTCGTGAAGGTTTTGCCGCACTCCGCGCATACGATCTTCTCTCTTTTCTCATGCTGCGTTAGAAGATGTTGGTCGAGATTTTCCTGAGTAACCATCCGCCTCTTACAAATGTGACATTCGTACTTGGGCTTATAATGAGCCCATTTCTGATGAACGTAAAGGGAACCACTGTTTTGGCAGAGTTTACCGCATACGTCGCAGTTTAGAGGCTTCTCTTTGTGATGGAACCTAACGTGATTGGTGAGATCGCCCTTAACCTTAAATTTCTTCGGGCAGAATTTGCATTGATGCTCGTACCGATCCGTGTGCTTTCTAATGAAGTGAGACTGTAACGAATGCTTCGACCTACAAACAAATCCACACGCGGCACAGGGAAAGAGCATATTATTGGGCCGCTTCCGCGACCATGTCTCGTGTTTCCTTTCAAGGTGGGCAGCGAATAAGCTCTTTTTCAATGTTCTGTAATCGCATACTGCGCATATGTACGCACCGTCCTCCTGAATACACACCTTCTTCTTGTGAGTCCATGCAACGTGTTTCCTAAAGGAGATCGCAGAGCTAAAAGCCTCCGAGCAGAGTTTGCACTTGAGAGCGTTCACTGGACTCTTCGAACCTCTCCGCCGACCCTTCGTCGGACTGAGATGGTTGTTCGAAGACTCTAAAATCTCCTCGTCCAGATATTCCACGCTCTCGTGCTCGTTCAAGCTCTCTTCGGCTTGATAGTCACTCGCCTTCACGTCGATCATATCGTTCGAAGTTAATTTTTCAATCGTTACCATACTACCTTGCACCTTCACCTGATACAAATCTCCTAGGCTCTTGTCAGAGTCATTCGACCCGTTCAATATTATCGGCTTCACGTCCTCCTCCGGCTTATCGTCCGTCACGGGGTCGAAGAAATTCTCTTCACTGTACAGTCTCTCATCCATAGAGTCGTATTGCAGATTTTCATCCTCGTCATACAGACACTCTACCTTGGCAACTTTATCCTTCTCCTCTTCGTCATCTAAATCGTCTAATTGCTCTGGGATATCCTCGTACGGTAGTGGCGTATCGCCCTCTGGCACGAAAGCGTAATAAGGTTTACCGTCAAATTCTAAGATTTGCCATTTCTTCATTACCACCGACTCTTTGTCGTAGATGAACACACCCCGAGAATCGTACGCTTCGAGTTCATACCTGAAACATTCAGTAACGCAAATGTTAAACTGTGTAAAGCCATTTTTAGACGCGGGTTTATTTTTGCATTATGCTACTTAGGTTACATCGTCGAAGAAACAACAATTATTGTCGTAGCGAACGTCGAAAAATTGTGCTCCGTAAGAGAATATTACAGGCATATATTATTTGAGGTAGGTGTATCAATCTAAGTACTCACAAACCAGATGATAAAGGTATGAGATGGAACACGATCTTGTGTCCAGTAGCGGATTCTGCTAGAAAATTACAATTAATATGAGAAAGACTATTTATATATGTATATTATTCAAGTTCAGCAATGTCGAAAATGTCCATGCACTCTTCAATAAGATTAACATTAGGTCGTTCTTATGAAGGACATATTAGAATATTTAATTAATTGTCGGAATTGGGAATAATTAAAATCTTATAGTATTAAATATCACTTAAGCGTGGGATATTTGCTATATAGTTTATCATATATGAAAATTCGAAATACTTCTTACATGTAATCTAGAATATCAATAGCTACAAAGTTTACAGTCAAATAAGAATTTTATTTCCTTAAGCCCAAGTAACTTTTCGATAATCATATACGTATAATAGTAATTGTAAATGTGCATTTAATTACTTCTTCATAAAGTAAAGAAGGTAAATTAAGCGTTGCGCTTTCTTCTACTTCTTGGCGAAGCATTTGAGTATGTGATCGATGTGTATCACCGGTAACGGGGGAAGTGCGCCCGAATGAATTTTTCTGTGACAAATCAAGCCGGCCTTTTGAGCAAAAGATTTACCACAGACGTCACAGCTGTAGATTCTCTCGCCCGTGTGGAGAAGAAGATGTTGACTAAGGCTGCTGTGCCTAGAAAAGGCTCTATTACACACGGTGCAACTGTACGGTTTGTCTCCTGTGTGAATCCTCATGTGTTTCTTTAGATCATAACTCTCGAAGAAGGTCTTTCCGCACTCTTCGCAAACGGACTTCTCCTTTTTCTCGTGCTGCGTGAGCACGTGCTGGTCCAAATTCTCTTTCGTCACTAAACGTCTGTGACAATGGGGGCACTCGTATTTAGGCTTGTAATGAGCATGTTTCTGATGAGTGTACAAACTGTGACTATTCCTACAGGTCTTCCCGCACACATCACATATCACAGGTGACTCACGATGATTGAGTCTAATATGAGTGGTGAGATCGCCTTTGATTTTGAACTCCTTGCCACAGTCTGTGCAGGAGAAACCATAACGCTGCGTATGCTTGCGCACAAAGTGCGATCTAAGAGTTTCTTTGCGAGAGCAAACAAGGCCGCAGGTTATGCAGACGAAGTCGCGCTTGCCACTAAAAGTGTCCTCGATGTTGGTATCACTGTGCTTCTTTTCCTGATGTGCGGTCATAATTGATCTATCATTGCATTCAAAGTCATCGGTAATACACACTAAACCCCCGTCACTTGTAAGCGCGCGATCTAAATTGCTAATTTCCTTCACACATTGCAATTCATCGTTGTCCTGTCTACGGCCGAGTTCCAGCTGCCTAATAAAACATTTGTTCTTCAAATTTGCGAGGCTGCTTTTCTTCGCGGTCTCATGGTCTACGGCAGATCTCTGCTTATTACTTTTCTCTTCAGTTTCGATGTTCTCGTCATTATTCCGTCGTATTTCGCTTCGAGCATGTGCTGCTGACGGCTCATGAAACTGGACCATCCTCGATGCTACTCTAAAACATCGAAAGCAAACAGGTTCATTAGTGCTCTAAATTTATCCGTTGAAGGGAATCGTAATTACTTACATTCGATGGAAAAAAACATGTTGACACGTTTGTGTCGCCTACAATAACCGTGGCACATCCGCTACAGTGCTAATCACTTAATTGCTGTAAACGATGCGTTTTATCGATTGTCACGAATTTGTTTATTGTCTACTAAAAAACAAAAAATACAGGCTTCGCGTACACTTGCAAACGTACGGCTATTATAAATATAAATCATTTGTTTCGCGGATATCCACGATGAAATAGGTAGAAACATTTTTTTCTACTGGTCAAAACAAATAATTACAACGCAATGTGACGCTTTTGAAAAAGAATATCCGCACGTAGAAACTATTTTTAGAATATCTTATAGAGGGATTAAAAATCTTTGTTGCCGAGGTCGTCTAAAAAGTGCGCACTACAGTCCAAACAATGAGAAACTTCGAATCATCGCAGTCGATACGTGGTGCAATTTTACATGAAACCTTATTTTAACAGTCCCAAAAAGATGACGTGCGTTACTATGCCCCGAATGATCACTGATACTATCCTTTAACTACGGATCTGACAACAAATCACTGTTGTTGATATGAGCAGTCTTCCTATGACTAAACAGAACAGATTTATGTGTAAAAGTCTGGCCGCATGTTTCGCATACGAAGGGCGGCGTTTTGGTATGTGTATGCGCGTGTTGGTTTAACAGGGACAGACATAGGAACTTCTTGCTGCAAATATGACATTCGTGTATTCTCTTGTCACTGTGTATTGCCTCACTGTGCCTTCGAAGAACGATTTTGGAAGTAAATATTTATTCACAATATTCACAATACACGAGATCCTGCTGACCGTGTTGCACCGCTATGCGTTGATCGACATTCACTGAACTGACCATTCGTTGCTTGCATATTGGACATTCGTATGTCGGCTTGTAGTGGGTCCTTTTTTGATGAGTGTATAGAGAATTACTGTTGGTGCAAGCTTTGCCACACAATCCGCACATCACCTCCTGCTCTTGACGATAGCCTTATATGATTGGTAAGATCGCCTTTTACTTTGTATTGTTTATGACAATAATCACACGTGTATCTATATACATACGTATGTTTGCGCAGATGATGAGCATTTAGGGTGCTTTTTAATTTAAAGGAGAGCACGCAGCTGACACATTTGAAAGCACGCGTTTGCTTTCTGTCTCTCTTAGAGATGCGTAATTTCAGCGTGTGCGGTCTCCTGCAAGTGAAAGAGCAGTAGTGGCATCTGTGACTTAAATCGCCGTGTTGAGTTTTGCAAGTAACATTCGTGGAATCCTTTGTAGTATTGTCGAGTAATACAGTGGCTCTTTGTATCTCGTCTGATTTCAAATCTTCGCCATCCAGCGCCGCATTGCATCTTAGATATTTTTTTATTTTACAGTAGATAGGTTGTTTAGCAGGATACACATTTAGGGACGATTTCTCATTAAAGTTAAAATATGGTGGAAAATCGCTAAAGGCAGATAATTCGTGGGAATTTTTGCGGTGTATAATGCTGCAAGATCGCATTTCTATCGACTCATTGTTAAAAATATATTTTCCACGAAGACATCTTCCTAAGAAGCATCATTCAGCTTTTCTAAAACAAAAAGAGAAAAATTAATAAAGCTAATGTAGCGAGAGCATCTAATGCTCGAATGACTTACCCTCAAATGAGTGATTCTAAAAGGTATTGAAAGAAGCCAAGATAGATATCTTTGTTAGACATTGTTAGGGCGAAAAAACCATTATCTGCTACATAATAGACGGGCGTGGCATTTCGCATCGAATGGAATTCTATTATATAACCCACATTAACGACAATCCTAAAACATATTAATCATCTATGTTAGTAAAGTAAAGAATTCAAGAAATATTCTATAATAAATCATACTTACTGATGAGTAAGTTATACGTTATCACTTTACTCGGCAAATAAACCGAATTATCTGCGCCCGAATTAGGAGAAAGCATCTTTAAGTTTAAATTGATACGTATGTGTACTGTCAATGTCGTGCTTTCTGGGGCGTAACACCAACATTGACGGGAAAATGAATAAAGCTGATGCATGATCTTTAATTTTGAAAATATGAAAACTTTTAATCCATACATGTAATCATATAGAATGGTGATATTCAGTTGTTATTCTTTCTCGGGATCGAGTTGCTGACTATGATACAGCAGATTTAACAAAGCATATGCACGATGCACACGCATTACTGAGAATATAGCGAATTAAAGTTTCATCTAGCACGGTAATTCTATAAAGAATACACGTGATTATAAATTATCCCGTACTTTTTAAAATACCTAAAATACGACATAACCTTTCCTCTCCCCTTTGATATGAGGCAGTTCATTGGTACTCGCAGGAGTGTACCACGTGTATTGGAATTTTTTAGCGCTATTCAGCATACACAATGTCACATCAGACACATGCGAAGGAACGTAAAAAATCCAAGATGTAGGGATAAAATTAATATAAGCCTACTTTATATGAAATTGTATTACTCCTCTCGCCGAATCACATTGCGATAAAGTTCCGTCGTAGTGTCCTTTCAAAACAGAGCTCATACAAGACATTATCCTTTACACAAATCTATTGAGTCAAAGTGGGAGATTCTTGGAATGCGCGTAAAATTATTTACCGATCCACGCATCCTGTATTTTAAGGAGTAGAGAACCTCAGTTGTCCCTAAGGGCGGCAAAGTCTATATCCCTTCAGAAGAACGATCATCAAAAATTGACATCACAATGGAGTACGAATTTAAATTCGTAATTTTCCAGGTACGATCATTCCTTTTTCATGAAGTCACTGAGAATGTGTTCGATGTGTACCACGGGTAAGGGCGGATGGACCCCGGGATGCGACTTCCTGTGACAAATCAAGCCGGGCTTTTGCGTAAATGCTTTCCCACAAATGTCGCAGATGTAGGGACGCTTTCCGGTGTGGATCAGGAGGTGTTGTCTGTAGGCTGTGCGCCTCGCGAAAGCCTTGCCACATATGTGACAATCGTAGGGCCGGTCGCCGGTGTGGGTCATCATGTGCTGCTTGAGTCGGTGGTTCTCGGAGAACGATTTCCCACACTCTTCACAAACGAAACTCTCCCGTCTCTCGTGCTGCAGGAGAATGTGCTGATCAAGATTCTCTTGAGTGACCATTCGCCTCTTGCAGATCTCGCACTCGTACTTGGGTTTGAAGTGTGCCCACTTCTGATGGACGTAGAGAGAATTACTATTGGAGCATGTCTTACCACAAACGTCACACACTATTGGGCCTTCCTTGTGCTTGAACCGCACATGGAGTCTCATGTCACCCTTCACCTTGAACTTCTTTCCACAATACTCGCAATCGTACTTGTACTCGGATGCGTGCTTTCGTTCAATGTGTTCCTTCAGGCGACGCCTATTTTGGCACTTGAACTCGCACACGTCACAGGTGTACTCCTCCGGATCAGCCGCGTGTCTGCGGCGAGTTCTCCTTCGTCCGGCACGTCTAGCAGAGTGCTTTCTACTAATATGGGAATGCAAAGTGGACTTGTTCGTGCTTTCGTACGTACAGTAGTTGCACGCATACGTTAAACTCTCCAGGCTGTTCACTTCCTGCTCATCCGGCTTGTGTTCCAATGCCACGTGCATCTTGAACGCCACCAGACTACGACAGATCTTGAAGCACACCTTACACTTATATCGCTGCGCCTGCTCGTGAACCGCGTTCCTGTGGCGTTTCAGCATCTGCATAACCGGGAAGCAAATGTTACACTCCTCACAAGCGTAAAGCTTATTGTCCGTGGGAATCACGTCATCGTCCGTTCCCGGCAGCATGTCCATCGAAGTATCGTCTTCCTTTTTGATCTTCACGGGGCAGAAGTTGTCGATCGTTTCGGGATACGTAAGGTCCTCTTCCGTAGCTGGTACGACGGAATTTTCTGTATTTCCTACGTCCGTCTTCGGTATGTTCTCTTGTGACCTTGAACCGCTTCCGCCGAATCCTTCCAACTTTGGTATTTGATTCGCCGGGAGGAAGGCATAATAGAGGCAACCCTCCAAGTCGACGATCTGCCATGGCTGCATTGGGATAGTTTCCTTCCCGTAAACGAATCGTCCGTCCCCATTTAGCATTCTGAAAATTAGGACACTCAAGTCAGCCGGATGCAAGCATCTTAATGAAGCATTTGGTTAATTAAATACGCGAGTTAATAAAGAAATCTCAATCTATTGTCGGAACCCTTGCGCATGCGTAGTCATGGCATTCCTGTAAAAGTTTGGGTATCGTAAATAAGATGCGTACGCATGTTTCTTCACCTATAATCAATCAATAATGTATATTAATATTATGTACATTTTCGTAAACTTGTAAATAGTACTTATAATATGTGCCTCGACAGTGCTTTATTTCTCTTATCCTCCTTGCGAATAGTGCAATCGAGAAGAATTACTCGATTAACGCAAACACTCCATAAAAGCACTGTGAGAATGTAACACGTAAATCCAATAATGGTGTACAACAATTAATGCTATAATCACAGTGGTAATAAAGTAAACACCGTGTTTAATATAGTTTGTCCATACGGGAAAGCTACGACGGCGAAAACATAATGTACAATAGCAATAGTCAAGATTGCTTGCTTATATGTATAATATTTTAATGTGATTCTTAAGAGCATCTCAAATTCACAAGGCCCTACTTTGAGTAGTTTACATAGATTATTTTCGATGCAAGAAATGGCCGTAGGAAACACGTAAAAGGCGACGCAGAGCCTTATAAAGTGCACAATGCTTACAGCTTAACACTAGATTTACCGAACATTTTTTATAAACACGATTTCCCATTTGAACCAGTCAAATTGACTGGTTTTGGTAAATCTAGTGTTAACAAACACAACTATATTTCAAAAATATGAAAAGTGCTATTCTATATTAATAAAGGCCAACACTTTAACTACAAGCGACCGTTTTTTAAACATGTCTTTCAAAGCCTTATCACGGACAATATATATATATATATATATATATATATATATATATATATATATATATATATATATATATATACACTGACTTAATAATTAACCCTTTGCCTTCGAGGTATTTTTCGGAAATTCCTTTCGATTTCAAAACGTACTTGTCAAGGAAGAATATTTTATTATAGTGTTTTGGAAAGCTTGCGAGATAAGCTACGAGAATATGCTATAAAAAATAAGGAGTTCTATTTAAGAAATCGACGGTGACGTTCACGTGACCTTCAAATGACTCTCCAGGGTCAAATCATTGCCGCCAGCTGATAGCCCCTTTCAAGCCATACTACTTTTGTTCGAAACATTTTTTAATTTCACACACACCGTTTCGGCGATATTTGAGTGTATTATTTAAAATGGAACAACCTGTATATAAAATATATAAAATATATTATTCTATACTGTGGAAGGTCATATGTATTGTACAACGCTTCCAGTTTCAAAAGAAATCAAACGCAGATAAATATCACCGTCGTTCGACGTATCGCGTCATCCCAAAATCGCGTCGCAACAAAGTAGTGGCCGAGAGGCACCTCTCGAATGTAAAGGGTTAAGAAATTCATTGATATATGGAAATAATTATAGAATGCTTGAAATTAAAGAACTGAATGGTTACCGAATTATATAAACTTGTGCAGGTTGTTCAATAAGGATTGCAGAATGAACACATTCGACATTTAAAAGTTTTTACCGTACAGGTAATCATCTGTAAGAACGGTAATTGTAATACACCACCTATGCACTTCCACAAACGGAACGATTTTCTATATCGATAAATTGATTGTTTTTCTCTACATTTTTGCTCCAAAAATCTCAATGATCGGTAGAGAATAAAACGAAGAAAGATTCTTTAATCACTGTGTCTTTTCGTTTCTCACTTTGTTAAACACTATGACCATATTACGTGATCACACAAATCGAAGAGATACTTATAGTCTGTCATCTCAATTATTCATCACGTCATTTAAAATATGATCGATGAGCACTCTGGGCAGCGGCGGATGCAATCCAGGGTGAGATTTTCTGTGGCTTATTAAGCCAGGTTTTTGAGTGAATGCTTTCCCGCATATGTCACAGACGTACGGCCTGATACCAGTGTGAATCAAAAGGTGCTGCTTAAGAGCTGTCCTTCGTGCAAAAGATTTGTTGCATATTGTACACGTGTACGGCTTGTCGCCAGTGTGAATCCTCATATGGACTTTTAATCTGCTATTCCTCGAGAATGTTTTTCCACATTCCTCGCACACAACATTTTCTTTTCTCTCGTGTTGCCTTAGCATATGCTCGTTCAGATTCTCCTGGCTAACCATCCGCCTCTTACATACCTGGCATTCGTACTTCGCTTTGTAATGAGCGAATTTCTGATGCACGTATAAAGAGTTGCTGTTCAGACAAGTTTTACCACAGACATCGCATATCACCGGTTGTTCTCGATGACTAAAGCGTATATGATTCGTTAGATCACCTTTCACCTTGAACTTTTTGCCACAAGTTTCGCAGGAGAACTTGAAGTCGTCCGTATGCTTTCTGGCGACATGAACTTTCAGCTCATATTTGTTCTTGTTCTTGTAATCGCACTGAGTGCAATAGAACAATTCCGGTTGTCCATCGCCGGTGGACGACTTTGCCACCTTGTGTTTCCGTTTTATGTGTGAATAGAGAGACGTCTTTTTGCCCGTTTTGAAGCCGCATTCATTGCACGCGTACACCTCGTTCACACTGTCCACTTTGTGCCGTCTCTTATGCGAGTAAAGGGTGCTTTTCTTGGAACATTTGAAGTCGCAGATATCGCATTGTTCCTCGGGATTCATTTTACTGTGCTTCTTAGTAACGTGGGTGGCCATTGCTGATTTCTTCTTACACTGAAAGTCACAAGTAGTGCATGTTAGAGGTGCGCTGCTCACCTGTAAAGTATGGGTATCTTCACGTATCTGTTTACCGGACTTATCCGGCAGTTTAAAAGTACTTCTTCCCAATTTAGGCTTCATAGTTATTTGACTGTCTTCACTTTCATCGGACTTACGATGATATCGAACTTGATGGGAAGCTAAGGTAGTGCTTCTTTTACATACAAAGCTGCAACTCTCACAATTAAATGACGGAACATCCTTCTTTTTATGTCCACGCATGTGCCTAGTCAAACTAGCCTGAGTCGTGTATTTCCGATCGCACAGCTTGCAATTGAATTTTCTCATACTAGCCTTTACTTGACGCGCCCCGTGCTTGCGTCGTATATGAACGGTCAATGTATTTCTCTTGCTGCACTTAAAATTGCAAATGGTACATACGTGTTCCTCCGTCGCTTTTTGCGTTAGCTTTCGACGTTTTTTCATGCTCATCTTGAGTCGATGCATCCGCTTATCACGCAGATGTCTCTTCTTCAGCCAGTATCTGAGATTATGTGATATTTTGTGACGGTTCAACATAGTCTCCGCCGGAAACTTCAATCCGCATTTGTTGCAAGTGTAACATTCTATGGCAACCTCGCATAGATGAAATACGGAGCCCGTATAACGATTTATATCGTAGCCGGTAGACGTCTTTTGGCCGTTTCTGTGATGCTCGTTGTCTTCCACCTTGATAGACGACAAACTTGAAGGTACGGCATTAATTCTCTTCGACTTATTTCTGAAGTCTAATTCCGGTACCAGCGAGTAATGTAATTTACCGTCAGGATCAACACGTTGCCATAGTCTCATGGGAACAGAGTCCTCTCCTAGGATGAACCGACCCGAAGCATCCGTCTCCAAAACTTTTTCGCCATCGCATTGATTTCTAAAACACATAAAACATTGATCGATTAATTTATGGAGAAACAGAACAATGTTTAGGTGAATAGGCGCTACTTACTTAAGAGAGAAATGTTGTACAAGAAATTCTGGATACAATAAGGGTACTATTTAAACAAACTACATATTCGTGTTTAGGAGGCACTCTAGTATCTTGGAAATTTTTTGATAATTTTAAGTGAAATTGATGATTTGTGCATCGAATAAATTGTTTACCGTTTAAGAGGCATATCATTGAAAGGGTTTATTGATTTTTTTTTGCATTGTAGACTATAATGCTCTTGTCGATCTATGGGAAAATATAATTATCAGCAGACGAGATTCTTTGCTATGTTACATGGCATGCAAATGGTTAGGATTTTTATTTTTTAGTGAAAAATATGTACACTTAAGTATGTGTTTATGTAATTTTACAACATTACGTGTTCTTCTTGAATCTTATTCTGTTTACCATATTTATATGACTCTTGTACGTTGATCGTTCAGGCTTGTCACTAATTATAAATTAGTTCATAATGTACAATTCCATTCCATACAAAGTAGGATCGCAATACTTTCCCATCTTCGGTTACAGATATATGACGAAGTTAATGACGAAAGATCAAGGTTTTATAAACTTACATTATAATTGTAAAGTGATACATAATGTACATAACGTGGAAGGGTAAAAATTATTGTTTCTTAAGGTATAATTTGATCTGCAGAGTACGCTTTTTCTAAGGTCACTGAGATTGCCTATCAAAGGCTTTTATAAAATACTAAAGTAACTCAATACTGCGTTTATGATACACGCTCTTTCATTCAAAGTCTCATTTCCGCGATGTTCACTTTATTTATACAGTTCCTTATGTGCGTCCTCTACAAGGAGCTATGTCAGAGGAATTTCTTTCCGTAGATCGTGCTTATAATCTAAACTACCATTTGCGTTCACGCCAAGAGGTACAGGAGGTGATGAGAGATGCGCATCTGGATGCTTCCTACGATGGCCGATCATGTAGTACCTTCTCTTGAACGCCTGCCCACAAAGATCGCAGATATGCGGCCTCTCCGCCGAATGTGTCAGCAAGTGTGTATTTCTCATGTGGGACGTTCGAAAATTCTTTTGGCAAATATTACAAGTGTATGGCTTAATACCCGTGTGGGTTGTTACGTGTGTCGCCAGATATCTCTTCGAGGCAAACACTTTGCCACATTCCTTGCACTCGTAGGTCCTGTTATGTTGTTGCATGTGGTTGTTTAGATTCTCTTGCGTGAGTACCCTTTTATTACACACAGTACACTGAAACTTATACTCGTTTATGTGGGCTACCTTTCGATGCTTGTATAACGAATAACTACTGGTATAGAATCTTCCGCAGATATCGCACATGTGTTGAGAATTGCTGTGCGTGCCGATGTGAAACTTGAGGTCCCATTCCATTTTGAAGCGTTTGCCGCAGTGCTCGCAGGCAAACTTGTAATCGTCGGTATGCCTTCTGATGTAATGACTCTTCAAGTTATTCTTCGTCTTGGAACGATAATCACATTTGTCGCAGCAATACAGTAGGCTTGACTCTATGGCTTGGTGGGTGAGTCTGTGAGCCTTTAGATCGCACCTGTATTTGAAAGTCTTGCTGCAAACTGGACATTTGAAGGGCCGATTCGAACTGTGTTTACTGATAATATGACGCATAATTTTGCTCTTCTGCTCGAATGTTGTTTGGCAAATGTCGCAGGTATAATTACCATCATTGAGCTTCTTATAAAGTGGATCCTGTTTATCCTGTACTTTGTCCTCAGGATCTTGCAGTCTCTCATGTGTACCAGGAGAAGCGGGGTTGGCCATATCAAGCATTGTACCCGTTTTTAAAGCATTTTTCGTTGCCAATTTTCTTCTCGTAATTGTCTTCTTTGCTTTTTGATTTTCATTTATTTTTGCTGCTCCGTATATTTTTCTCAGTCTGTGTCGAATAATTACTTTTTTCGGAAGACTGTCATTCGTGTTTAAATTGCAAGCTTCGTCAGTACACTTTTCGTTCCTCGACATTCGTCTCCTTGTTGAAAAGTCTCTTCTTCCAAGAATGATGGTACGTTGAGATTTACAATTACTTGTGACTTCGGTGTCACTCAGAGGATCTTTCTTAACGCGTTGGCACAAGCTCCTAAAACACGTAATTGCCAATGTGAGTAGCGCAGAAAACAGATTTCATACTGGAAAAATATCAAGATATTATAGATTAATATACATACAGTATGTCATTATTGGAGTAACGTAACACAATAAAAAGTATAGAATATTTGACCATTTCAAAACGTATAAGCCATAAGTGCGCGTTACACATGTGCTGTCTGCAAAAAGTTATAGAAAAGCTTACAATGCTAGGTGGAAGAAGTTTAATGCAATTACCTGCGAACAGCATTCAATTAAGTCTACTTTCTGCATTGATTTATTGAGTTCTGCATTTATAGTAAACATTAAAATGCACGTATTGTCATAAATGCGAAACCTGATAAATCCATAATCATTTTCATACAAATTAATCTTTTATCGTTTATCACGTTTGTTTTTTAAATATTCTAGTACGTTATTAGAGCATTTAGTTGACAGATTTATTATAAATTTGTATGATCAATACATAACCTTCTCTTAAAGCTAACATGCTGATTTGAAAACTATACCGCTCTAGTTAGATTTTGCAATATGTTTGCTCGACTTTAATTTTTACAGGAATTAACAGGTCACGCAAGTATTTCTTATAGACATTTGAATGTACAGCCTATTAAAGTGCTCTTTTATATCGACCGTTTGTAAATAAATGTTGCAATTACCGATGCACACATTTATTAACACATTCGTATTAAATCCAATCTTGAACAGGACTGTGTATTATGTAGTGTATTAACAAACAACGAATGTCATGAAATCTTTATGGATATTTCTTCTGTGTAAACAAGAATATAACAATCTTATTGGTTCAAAGGGCTATTTTGTATTCATATATCTTATATTTACACAACAATATGATAGGCGAACATAAATAAAAAAAAATGAAGATTTTTATTTCAGTTCTTTTAAGTATCACTATACCTTATTTATATAAGTATGAAAATTATAGACAGTGTAAACAAATTTCGTGTTATGGCTCATCCGGGTAATTCTACGCTTTTGGATTGATGAAGATCGATAAACAAGCTTGCCGAAAAATTTACCTTCGCAAAAAACGGAAGCTTACTTTTGTTTGCATTTACAGATTTCAATAAATCCAAGAGCTCGGGATCACCTGGGAAAGCCACGACATGCGTTTCTCTACACCCTGCACAAAACACTGATTACTTTTTGCTTATTCGTGGAGCTTATTATAAAAAATTTTCATTTCCCATAAAATAACACCGCGTATAAAAAAATAAGTACACGTCAACACTGTGTGAGAAAGCAAGACATTGATTTGTATTTAACACTTTTTAATCTTTATGCACTCGCGCGTGTTTAAGGAAGGAGGCTTTATACTTAAATACGGCGTCGCATTGACCACATTCGAAAGATAATGAATGACATTTCGCATGTTTGCGCAACATTTCCGAAGTTCTAAAACGCCACCTGCATTTGGAGCATTTAAAGCGCTTATCGTTTTTACTTTTAGCAGTTCTTTTCCGGGTACGTCGTTTAAATCTTTTTTCTTCACTCGTACGGTCAGGTGTCTGAACGACTTCAGATTCATCGTTCTCTTTCTTAATATTATGTAGAATGTCGTCCATCGAGACTTCTTCGTCAGGCAAATTGCGGCCATCGCTTTTAGTCTTATGAATACGTTTATGCGCACGAAGGAAGGATTGATTTTGGCATTGTTTACCGCAAACATCGCAGAAACACTTCTCAATGTCGTGCCATTTTATGTGTCTCTTAAGGTATACTCTAAGTTGAAACATTTTAGGACAATGTGGACATTTATATTGATAGACTTGCCCATGTACCCTTATCTGATGTTCCTTCAGGGTGGATGGTCTACTCGACTTGAAACTACACTCTGTACAATAATGCACTTTGGTCTTTCGTGTTTTGGGAACGGGGTTGTGAATCAACAGGTGGGCTTGTAAATTGTTATGATCGCTGAAAATCTTTTTACACAGGTGACACATAAACACACTATCCACCGTTGTTTGCAGTGCAGAATTGCTATTATGTATCACTGGTATGAAGTCATCTCCTGTATCTTCTTTACTCTCTTTATGGTCAGGCACTTCTGTCTTTATGTTCTGCTCGGTAAACTCAACGGGATTATTAGGAGGCAATGTTTCCGTTCTTAGTGGCACGTCTGGAGGTTTAGGAAACGTATAACCACTAGCGATCGGCAGGAGGTAAAAGTTGTCGCTGCTTCTCACAACGAGGTACGTTTGCTCAAGAGGGTCGCGTGGAATACACCTAAAAATGAGATTAGTATCAGTTTTGGTAAAATTGAAATCTTAACCGACAAATGTAGCATTTGTTACTATTAAGTGCGAAAGGGTCTAAATTTCGTCTACTCTGAATATGTACAAGAATTTTTCACGATAAATACTCTCAGGAATCTTTCTTATACAGGGTGGATCATTTACCCTGAGAGATGCACATATATAAATAAAAAACGATGGATTTTAGGATAATATGCGTCAAATAGATTGTTTAGTATGAAGGACAGAATAAAATGATGATATTATTAATTCATCTTGACCACATTTTGAACTGCATGTTGGGAGCAACTTTGTTGTTTCAAATGGACACCTATATCCTTATTGCGGCATCGTATTTTAAATAAAAAAGCGAACACCTTTTGCCTGAAATTGCCGCACACTTCAAAAATGGAATGTTGTTGTATCTTGAACAATTCAATACGGATAAAAAACATTTCAGACAAAAGTTGTTTGCTTTTTTTATATGAAATACGATGTTGCGATAAAAAATATAGGTCTCAATTTGAAAAAAGAAAATAAATCCCGCAATACAGTTGACAACGTGAAGGTCAACTAATAAGGTCATCATTTTGTTTTTCCCTCGACACCAAACAACCTTTATTTCCCACATATTTTTCTAAAATACATCGTTTTTTTGTATGTGTATGTATCAAGAGAAATGGTGCATCCTGTATATTCGTGTTTGTACAAGTTATGGCAAACGTATAAAACTATATTTACAAGGTGTTTCCTACATTAGTATATATATATATAATCATTAACAAATATGAAGTAGGTTTGGATTATTTACAGTATAGTTTTATATATTATCTTGCCTGTTCTGCTTCCTAAGCAATGTACTGCTGATATGTATTAGAGACCACTTCATAGGATCGCGCAAAAAAGTTCGATTTATTAACAAAGACACCCATCCTTCGCAATGAAAAGTTACTACTATTATACTAAAAGTTACCATCAGAGTGGTGTAAAGGGTTGTCGTACAGGTTCAAACCGATTGCGGTTTCGCACACGAAAGATACTATTGGGAATGGAACAGTGGAGTAGTAGTGTAAGTTCCAACATAAAATGTAAGAATCATAATTATCGAACATGCTACAAATTTTCTCTACGCATTTAAGCAAATATATAGGATACAATTTCCAATATCATTAACAATATCGCGATAAAAATATATTTATAAACGTACAATTGTCTGTATATATATATTTATAACAATATACAAACTAATGAATAAATTTATAGTTTCTCTGTGTTTGTTTTCCTTCATATTTAATAGGTCAACTGCGTTTGGTGATTGTCCATTAGCAGAACTAGATATATGTAGCAAAAACATATTTATTATATGTGTTCTACAATAAAAACTGTACTATAAAATGCATTGTCTTATGAAATTTATAGTATGATTTGATGGAAAACAAAATGAATAGAGACGTTGACACTCATTCTAAAATGCAAATGAAAGGCAGATCAACTAAAAAGAAAGCACTTGAAAAAAAATAAACTAAACACATACATGCGTGTAAAAAAAAAAAACTTTAGCTCGCATTTTCATATCAAAAGTTACGTCATAATAGAAACATTAACTGAAAAATATCTCATGCATTGCTGTGTCCATTAAATCTTGTTCGCACTCATAGAATTCAGACGGTGAACATTACTTTATAATGTTTTCAAATAAGCTTGGGGTAAATAGGTTTCTATCATTCGATGATTTTCACTGATATTACTTTTAGAGATTATTCTAGGACACACCGTAGACACATATCGAACGTTTCCACAATAAATTCGTTTTCACTTAAGTGAAATAATGTACACAGGAAAATATTCTTTTCCTTTTGCGCACATTACTCTTCCTATAAGTTTATATATATTCGTATCTAGTCTTGATATATTGATATCTGTTGTAATTAAATGATGTCATCTTAAGAAAGTATAAAAAAAAATCTCAATGAAAACAGCTTTACTTCAATATTCACTTTTTATCACTATCTATTCGTTACTTGGCACTTCTATTCACAATGATTTTGTCCTGTACACCATGGAGCAGATTCGTTATCTTAATGGGCGGCGGTGGCGGGTGAATGCCAGGGTGCTTCCTTCGGTGTAACATCATAGGTGATCTTTGGGTGAAACTCTGTCCACAAATATCGCATACGTACGGTCGTTCCCCGACATGCGTCAGCAGATGAATCTTCTGCGAACTGAGACAGCCAAACGTCTTACCACAAATAGCACAAAGATAGGATTTCTCTCCAGAATGCGTCCTGAGATGCTTCGTAAGGCCGTATTTAAATTTGAATTCCATTCCGCATTGCTCACAAACGTACTTCATTTTGTGAAGCTCACTGTGGTTGTCTAGATTCTTCTGGCTTTTAAACCTCTTTCTACAGGTTTGACACTCGAACTCCTTTACCTTGGTCTTGTGCTTGTAGTGTTTATGAAAGTAAAGAGAGCTCTTGCTAGGGTAAGAGCTACCGCATATGTCGCAGACACAGGACTCCGTATCATGATCCTTTATGTGCGTCGTGTAATCTGATTGGATCTTGAACATTTTCCCACATTGTTCGCAGCTATAATTGTAATCCTCGGTGTGTTTTCTGATATAATGAATTTTCAAATATGGTTTCGTACGCGCCTTGAAATCGCAAAGGGTGCACGCGTGAAGTTGTGCGGGTTCATCGTGAATCTCCATGTGCCTGGATAAATAGGCACCTGTTTTGAAGCCCTTTGAACAGACCGTACATTTATGTGGTCTTGAATTACTGTGCTTAAACATGTGGCTGGTAAGCTTACTCTTCCGATCGAATATTATATAGCAAATTTCACACGTGTGAGCCTTCTTCTTTAATCTGGTGTGTCTGGGTAGCCGCATTTTCGACAGTTTCTCTCCTTGCCTCTTCCTGAAGTCCAGCGGAGTGTTGTCCAGATCTTCAAAATCGTTATTCAACATTTTGCGTGTTCTCCGTGTTTGCATATGATTGGTATTGCTTTCTTCCTCCTTGGTCTCCGTTTTTACTTCAGTCGTGTCCTCTTCACTCGGTTTCGGCTCCTTCATCATGAATACACTTAGAGACTTTGGAATCCGAAAGTAATCATCTCCTAGTTTTACTGTCAGAAAAGATGGACCAAGTGGATCTAGTGGATTGTACCTAAAAAATTATAAGACTAGTCATTATTACTATCTATCATATTTTTATAGTAAGCGTACCAATAAAGTGTTTCTCACTAGCCGCATTAGCGCATGCACTGGTGCGATCGCGGTTTCGGACAGAAACTGGTTTTTAAAGGGATACCAGGATCCTACTTTTATTCACATTTTTCCTCTATTGCAACACAAATTAATTCTACACACGGTTAAGAAATTATTGTTGATACGAACTACCTGATTAATATTTTCTTACTTACTAATATCACAGAGAACTTAAATATTAATTGTTATTTTATTGATGACCAAGGACTCATTACAGAAAATTTATATTTTTTGTACTTTTACATCCACGAAAAGAACATTTTATTTCATAGTACACTTGCTTTTCAATATTAATGCACGAGCCGAGTTGGCCGTGATTTATCTTTAAAATAATTCGTTATTTCAGACGAAGGATGGTAATATAGGTAATCTTATGTTAGATAAAAAAAAATAACTCTCCTACATACATTTACACTTACAATCTAACGGATTTACGCTTGTATAATCTATGAACTAGATTGAAAAGTATGCATCGCATAGTACCTCATTGTCAATTTAGATATAATCGAAACAAAGGTTAAAAATGAAAATATTTCTTGCTAGTTTACTTTGTGAAACGTCACTTGTGAATAATGCGATATAACGATTGGAGAAATGACCGCGCATTTATTGTAAAATGCACTGTTACTGTCAAATTTATTACAAAAACAGTCAATCACGTTTTTGTGTTCATAATGCAGCTTCTATCGATTTGGTCGGTTTGAATCTTTCGAAGATAATTCCTAGCAAGTTCTGCGACTTGCGGATAAGACGGTAATAATGGTGGAAGTGGACCAGGATGATGATTTCGATGCCTCAATAAACTGGATCTCTGCGTAAAGTCTTCCTCGCAAATATCACACGTGTATGGTCGAATGCCGGCGTGAGTGAGAACGTGTTGATAAAAATTGCTAATCGAGGCAAAATTCCTAGCACAAAGAATACACGTGGAAACACTGGGTAGACCATGCTCGACTCGCTTATGAGTTATGAGGTCTCGAGAATTTTCGTACTCTTGACCGCATTCTTTACATTTGAACTTTTTCGAGTGTAGTCTTACATGATTGTCCAGCCTGCTTCTGTGGCAGAACTTTTTTCGACACAAATGGCAATGATACTGATACTTTATCTCTCCATTCCCTTTCTGATGTCGCCATTCGTGCCCCTTCACATCTTTAACTTCTTTTCCACAGAAGCGGCAGATCTGTAGGTCCGAGATATGAATTTTCATGTGGCGAGTTAGGTCGCTTTTTAGCTTATAGCTTCTACCACAATGTTCGCACACGTAATTTGTTACGTGTTCACTATGAGCGCGCACATGATGCCTCTTCAAGCCATCCTCACTCTTATATTTCACATTGCAGAGCTCACATTCGAAATAATAATCAGGCCTATGTATTATTTTGTGCTCCTCGAGTGCTCGATCTGTGTGATAAGCTCTTTTGCATTTATCACACTTATATGGTTTGCGATGCACAAACATTACATGACGTTCAACTTTCTTCGAGTTATCAAAACGTTTCTCGCAGAAGGGACAGGTATTGCGAATCTTGTCCAGTACATTGTCCACTTCAATTTCTTCCTTGTGACGCTCAGACACTTCTGAATTCTTCAAAATTCCAACACTTTCTTGCCTACCCGCATTACGTTCGTGTACCTTGGCGAAATTTGTGCTATTCTGTTGATTTGCGTGCTCAAGCATTCCCGTCTGCCATTTGGATGTTAGTTTCCTTTGACGATTAATAGATTTCCGCATACCCACAATTTCTTTTCTGAAACACACAAGCGTAATGTTAGTACACAGGGAGTCCATTACCATAAGTCAATATGCAGTGTCATAGGTTGTGTGTAAAGTATCTCAATTTTTTCTGTGGTGAATATCGACCTACACTGCTTGACCTGCACAATGTACATGCTAATAAAAACAATTTTTCATGAATATTTAAGGATCGGGTTTGTCTGTCACATTTTCGTTCGACCACAACGTGATGCAAAGATATGGGGGCATTCAAGTATAATTGTAATTACACATAACCGTTGTGAAAAAAAAAACAAGGTTTGGTTCTTGTGGTGTAAGCACAGGAACGGTAATTACATTTCAGTTTTACTAATTGCTTGGGGTATTTCAAATTGGCATTTCTTTTTCATAGAATTAAATATGTCTGCATCTGAAACAGAGTTTTCTGTTATGTGAATACCTCGCGCGACGTATACAATGTTTTCCATTAAAAATGCAGTGGATTATACGTAGCAATAATGTTTGTAATGAAAAACTGTATTTCAAATGAAAAACTGGATTTGTATACTTATCTGAAATTTTTTGTAGATATTGTCTATGTTACACTTTTGCACAAACAACTTTAAAATATATTTTATTCGTGATAACATAAGAAAGAATATGACTGTCTTCCATATAAATGGCAAAACATTTCAACAACTGTTGCATACTCAATCTGTTAATAAGTTGTACTAGCATAGAACGCAGGTCTTTGGATTGTTATAATAATAACAATATTTGCGCTTTTACATCCATACTACTCTCTTTGGAATATTATACAATTATACGAGGAGCCGAAGCATTATATAATTATTCGTCCGTAATGTACATAATATGTTTTTGCATTAAAAAAAAAGCGAGACACGATTAGTTTATTACAGATTGTGCAGGTCTAGGAAGTGGTATGCTCGAGATACTCGACGTGTGATTCGTGTGCTATATTAAAAACAAAGTCGCACTTGGTGCAGTTGAAGCCATCCTGGTGAAATGATGTATGACGTTCCAGATTTGTTTTCTTGCAAAAATTTCTTGGCGCAAAGTTGGTATTGAAATATCGATGATACCAAAGGTAATTTTTCATCTCTGCTTTTATGCCAAATTTCATAACACCTGAGATGCGTGACGGCCTTGCTACAATACTTGCAGATGCTAGTGCTAAGGAGGTGGTATCTACAAATGTAACTCATCAGATCACTCTTCACCCGACAACGTTTACCACAATAATCGCATTCAAATTTCGGCACACCGGCACTGTGCACGTGCGCAAAGTCTAGTTGGAGGCCTAAGTCACGCGTGTATCGGAGATGGCATATGGTGCACTGATAAAAACGTGCTTTACCATGAGCCATTTGGCGCTGATCACGATTTTTCGCTGTAGGAAATGTCTTTCTACCTTTCTTGCACATATAGGATATTTGATGCGTGTCCCAGACGCGATTCTTTAATTTTTCCGTGCTGTTGAAATGTTGCTCAGTAATTGGACAAGTATCAGATATCTGGAATAATTCGTCATTCGTCTCTTCTATAAGAGCATCTTCCTTGAACAATATCACTCTCTTGTGTATGTGATATCCTCCTAAGTCTTATTCTTTATACAGAATTTCTCCAGCTTTCCGCCGGCCGTCTATGTGATTAAGGGTTTTCTGAAAAAGCCAGCGATTCAATGAACAATGTAAAATACATGAGTACCCGGCATAAAACTGAAAATTCTAAGAATCTGTGGAATTATAATAATAAACGTGTTTCGATTATAGGCGACCTAGTATAAGGAATATGAATAATGGCGATATAATCTTTCAACACCTGTCCAACTTATACGGCTTTTCATGGATGTTCTGAATATGCTTCTCCAATTGTTTCGTTGTCGTTAACGTCATATTGTATACCGGGCACCCGTAACAAATTTTTTCCGTCATACTGTAATCTTTTCTGCCGCGATTCTGCATATGTGACAAAAACACGGCTTCCTTGTCTTCGAACAGTTCCCCTAAATCATACCCATTATCGCTCATGTAGACTTTTCGGTGCTTCCCATCAGCCGTCTTTATGATCAATGGTTTCCTGAAACAGCAACCACTTTGGTCAACATGGAAAAGAAAACGAAGAAAAGTACGTTTAGTGTAAGAAGCCAGACGATGCTTGGAGCGAGATATATAAGGCATGGGAATTCTTTTATAATTTCTTATATTCCGTAACACCGGTAATTACCTAAACCAAAACATTTTGAGGTTTACAAAAATGAGTTACGAAATAATCTTTTTATAGTCTAACAACAACGGTTTTGTACTGCATCTCTGCGACCTATAAATATTTGCAACACAGGAATAATAACGCACAATGTGTTTCTTCTTTCAATATGTTAATAATTAATGTCGACGCACTTATTACGCACAACCAGCCGCACATAGAGATTCATAAACAATTTTTCTAAAATAATTATGGTCAATATCGATTGTTTTTGTCCTAGACCCGAATGCTTACATTGTTGATAATGGACAAATGACTATCGACAATTTTGCATATTCTTCTATCACATAAATTGTGGTTTACGAAAGATATTCCACAAGAAGAAAATACTCTCATTTATAATGTTATAACAAATGGTTTACAGGTGTCCGTGGACACAGGAATATGACTTTCTAATTGTAAGACCCTTGTGAATCTTATGTTGTTGGGTTTTGAAAGCATTTCTTGTGCACTTCTTTCTCTTCTTGCTTTTTGTGTTTTAACAAAGGAAATATTGTTATGGATGTTCCTGAGAAAGCAATCTGTGCTATTCCCGAATGTATTTTTCAATCGACATTACCACAATCATTATACACCGACTGCTTTACCTTGATTCGTGATATTTCTTCAAAAACTCCATCGAATATTACAAACGGAATTCCCATCCATGCAAGACAGGTATTAGTGACGTCATTAGTAACAAGTTAACATTCTGTTGTAACTTGTCACCAATTTCCAGACAACAAAGTTTACGAATGCGAAGGGTCTCTCTGTAACGAAATTCTTGTTACACGTGTATTAGACCAATATACTTTCAAGCGATTTTTCGAACGTCTTATAAAATATCGGGATTATAAATGTATCCATATATTTATAAGGCGACTATGGTTGGTTGATTGTATTAGTCGCTAAGGTTGGAAAGTAAGCTGACAGGGTGTATCCTCGCTGGTGTGGATGCATTTCCTTTTTTCGACGATTATATACTTCCCTGCTGCCATCTTCTTTCGCAGGGAGGTGGTATCGTTTGTCGCGTATAATCTAGGCGCGGTCGAAAAGGTTGATACTTCTGGAATCAAGAATAGTAAATGTTTCAGTGTTGCGCACATGTATGTTATACGCGCTCACATCTTCATCGGAATTTGTAATCCCAGTCTCTGCAACCGATGGCACTCCGTATTCACTTCTTTCGTCTCGTTAGAATGATTATCTTACTTTAAGTGTAATTGAAAGAAGAATAAGCAGTATGTAGAGAAAGAGCCAGATGTCGAAAGAAATAAAAATCATTTCTGCGATTTCTAAAACGAGTGGTGTGAGGAAGCATCAGTTTTCTCAACTGTACCAACAACAATTCATGCAGGTAAGGAAGTCACCCACAGCGTAACGCAAACCGAAAACGAGATCATGAAATATATAAAATCTATTTATTAATACGAAGGGTTCTTTGTGCTTGCATTGCTATCCGCCAATACATAACATATGTAATGAACTCACGAATGCACACTATTCGTTATTAATGAAACGCGCACGTCTTAATTAACTCGTCAAATGAACAGTCTATAGGTCCCGATAGACGATCGGCAACGTCATTGAAACCTTTTATCGGGAAAATCACGAATGTCATCACCGTGTCGAGCCCTAAGAGGGGGTCGAGTATAAAGCACGTGTAGGTGACGCACTTCCTTAGGAGAAGGCACTCGCAAAGGAGACGAAGATCTTAGACGCAGGTGGACTTTTGGTGAGCGGTGAGATTGCCCTGGCAGGAGAAGCCACGCTGACAAATCTGGCAGACGTAAGGCCGTTCACCCGTGTGCCCGCGCCTGTGGATGGTGAGGGTAGACCTCTGCGAGAAAGCTTTCGGGCATTGATCGCACTTGTACGGCTTCTCACCCGTGTGTACCCGCCTGTGCATCCTAAGATTCTCAGAGTCTGTGAACCCTTTGCCGCAAATGTCGCAGACGTATGGTTTTTCACCGGTGTGTATGCGTCGATGCTTCTTGAGGTGCTCAGCACTGCTGAGACTCTTGCCGCAGTAATCGCAGAGATAGAGCTTCGTAGGGTTGTGACTCTCCTTATGACGGAAGAGGGACCTCTTCGTGGCGAGCACTCGGCCGCAGATGTCGCAAGCGGTGCTGGTTACCTTGTTGGCCTTGATCTCAGGATGCACTCGCCGACAATGAGCGGACAGTTGGCGTCTGAGGTAAAACGCACTACCACAGATCTGGCAAACGAAGGGCTTATCACCAGAGTGAATGTTGTAGTGTTCTTGGAGGTCGATCGCCTTGCGGAACCGCTTCTCGCACTCGTTGCACTTGAAGGGCAATTCTGCTTTGTCCGTGTGTCGTAGCATGTGAATGCTGAGGGCTGCCAAAACGGTAGTCTCGTAGTCGCATTCCTTGCACATGTAACTCGGATAGAAGTGCGTCTTCTCGTGCCTCGTGAGGTCGCGGAATAAACGGAACTTCTTGGGACAGTGCTTGCACGTGAGGTCGCCCACGGTGTGGCGTAAGAGGTGCTTCTGATAATTGCTCTTGTGACGGAAGACCTTGTTGCAGGTCTTGCAGAAGAACTCGAGCTCAGGCTTCTCTTTCTTCACTTTCCTCAAGGACGTAGAGCGGCTCACCGCGACTGTGCCACCAGCGCTCGACTTGCGATTTACTCCTTTTTTTCCGTTGTGCTTCTTCATGTGTTTCCGCAAGTTCACGTAGGTTCTGAAGACGCGACCACATTCCGCGCACGTATTCTTTCGCTTACCCTTGTGCTCGAGCTCGTGGCTGTCTAGTAACACTTGCGAGGCGCAGAAAATGCCGCAGAGCTTGCAGTAGTAAGCCAGAGGCAAATCTTCTTCGTCCTCTTCGTCACGTACTTCCTGCTTTATATGCTTTTGAGTCCCACTCGGCACCTCAGTCGCTTTAGCCGTAGACGTTACTTCCGTACACTTTGACCGTGCCTTCGGCGATCCCGCGTCGCATTTCACCAGGTCCAGCTTCGCAAACATCGCCATCGGAGAGTAGTCTTCGGAATAGGGTAGCTGCTGGTTGTACCTGAAATGTAAAAATTCAAATGGCACACATCAGTATCGGCTGTCCTTGTAGAGAATCCGTTGACATTCTTTAATGTTTTTTTTTTTCTTTACCCGACTAGGCGCTCAGTTGATTGCGCATTATCGATTCTTATACCTGCAGCCATGTCTGGTAGTTTTACATTTTTCTATGTCTATTGGCATATCAGAATTAGTTTTGCATATCGATTAAGTCGACAGAATCGAAACGTAAGAGTAAGCATCGAAATACGGAATACGTCACTGTGACAGCAATTTCGTAAGGCAACATTGAAAAAATTACGAATGCTTCACAGAGGATTACATCAGAGTCGTTTTTTTTACATAATCATGCATTACATACGAATTAAAGTCAGTATTCTATTTATTCTTTATCTATTTGTTATAAGCTCACCTCACATCCTTGTCTTTATTGCATTACATCGCGCAAATGTTAATGTACGTCACAGTGAAATCGAAATCTTTCACACGAAATGTCCGCACAAGTTTATTATCTTTCTTCTTACAATTCTACACATACGGTATGAAAGCTTAATGTGATAGGCTCACGTACATATAAAATCCATTTTTTCGTGTAATGTAGAAATGCAGAGTGCGGTTAGACTCTCCGAGTCGGTACGAAAATAGGAACAAGTTCTATCAAGACAAGTGTTCTCCAAGCTAAAAACATCTGCGTAGAACGATACGTTTTTAATCGTAACTATAACGGTACGATCTGTCAGATAAACTAAAAAAAAAATACATATACACAAGACGGATAGACGTTATGCACTTGCAGGGGAGTATTAGAAACAGCTGACGCATTCTGTTATATTGTCAATTTTTTCTTTACAAAGCGCGGTGAAATATCTTTAACCACATCTGCTACAGTACTCCGGCCAGGGCACATAACGTAAGAGAACACAAGTATTATGCAGGTTGAACAACCATAACATTGATCACGTGAACTTTGTTGTGTGCATTCAGCAACGCTCTGGAGACAAAGGACTTGTTGCAGAAGTTACATTGATAAGGTCTCTGTCCCGTGTGATATCGTTTATGTATGACCAGAGTGGAATGTTGAGTAAAGGATTTCCCGCAAGTGTCACACGTGTAGGGCTTCTCCCCGGTATGTGTTCTCTTGTGCACCACTAATGTTGTCCTCTTGTGAAAAGCCTTGCCGCAGACATCGCAAATTAGTGACTTTTCTCCGCCGTGAAGTCGTAGATGATCTTGTAAGGAGCCTTTAGACGAGACGGATTTGCCGCACAGATGGCAATCGTACTTATTCTCTCCCGTATGCGATTTTACGTGCACCACCAGTGAGTTTTTATACGCGAAAGTTTTACCGCAGAATTCGCACTGATGCTTCACGGGCTTGAAGTTCGGATCGTGGACCTTGATGTGTCGCGCCAAGGTGTGATTGTTAGGGAAAGATTTGTTGCAAGCGTGGCAAACGTGCTCCTTGGCCCCATGCTTAACATTCATGTGGCCGTGAAGTTCAGCGTTCGTGAAGAAGCCCTTGTTGCAAATTTCACAATACCTGGTGTATCTCTCGAAGTGGCGCCTTTGATGGGTGGCCAGCTGAGACGCTTGTACGAAAGCACGCCCGCATACGTCGCAGACAAAGTTTCTCTCACGTGTGTGGATTCTTTTATGTACGGCTAGAGTGTTGGTTCTCTTAAAGGATTTTCCGCATACGTCGCATTGATAAGGTCTAGCATCACTATGCGCGACCATATGGCCTTCGAAGAGATTCTTGGATCTAAAACGTTTCAAACAGATCTGACATTGGTGCAAGATGCTCGTTTGGTTTTGTGTGGTCGAGGAATCATCTCCTGTCACGGGGCCCTCTTGCTTTATTTCATTGATCTCCTCGTCCACTTCCGTAAAATTTTCGTTTATCCTCTGTGCCAGAGGATACTCTGTCTCTGAAGTTTCTATTTGATTATCGCTCTCCGTCACGACGGTGTATTTTTCCTTTTTTACGAGAGTAGACAGCAGAGGGAGTTGCGAATGCCCTTTCTGTATCACCGGTCTGTTCACAACCGTCTTCCTTAGGAGATTTTCAAATCTGCAAAGAGAAAGGGAAAGATGTGGTCAAATAGTGTTATCAAGTGTCAAAGACACGAATCTGATTAACATTATGAACACGCTCCTAATCTCATAACGATGCATACTTTTATTCAAGAAAAAAACCGTTGATACAATTTTTGTTATTATACATCGTCGATGAAATAAAAACGAATTTGTTGAACGTATTCCTCGTCTCTTCTTTCTTCTTTTAAGAATTCTCATGTGTGATGTCATTACACGTGCGTTTTAATTTCTTTTCTTGGCTGCATGCTGAACGATGCGGTTACTCAAAACAAATAGTACCTTTCATGAAGTGTATACATATTAAATATCTTTATTGTGCAAGATTTTATATATCAGGATACTACTACATCGTAAGAAGGATATACTGTAATTTTCCATACATGTGTAGAGCACTACGCAATTATTGTCATTGATATAATTGTGCCGAATTAAAAACTTTACTATGGATAAAAGCAAATATGTTACCGATAAAAGAGTTGATGAATTTTGAGTAACTTGCTAAAGATGACATGCTTGGAGCATATTGGAACACTTCTTCTCTGCCAATTCTAGGGTAGGAGGTTCCGGAAAATTGCTAATGTATCTGTGAACCTCCAAGTGGCCGTCAACCGACAGGTTTCGGAATGTTTGTTCTATTACATTTTCAAATCTTCCACGCTCTTCAAAATTTGATTATGATACAGACAACTTGCTTTGCCCAGATTTCTATTTTCGGAGGATTTCTACTGGCGTACATACATTTGCACCACTTACACGAGATACTCGAATATTTTATATCTGCAGTTTTGCAATGTTGCTTGTAATCAACCTGTAAATATATGTAGAACGGTCATACATACCGATGACTTTGACAAAGTATTTCGAGTAAGTAGTAATACAGTTTGAGTAGAATAATTATCATATTCCATGTTTCTTTTAAAGCCGTATACCAAGATAATAATAACTATCATATTGCATGTTTCCTATAAGGCCATGCACGTCTTAGCGTGAGTTTAATTAACTTATTATATCTGTAGTGTTTGAATTTCACTTATTAACTAACCAAATTTTATTGATTGTTTTTAAGATGCTATGAAACATGTGGGTACTGTAAACAATAATTGATTGATCACCAATCGATACGTTACGTTGAAGACTGAACGTTATGAATATCAAGACGCAAAATCTGATTCATAACATTGAATAGTAGGCCTCCCTTCATCGAGTATAAGTAATTCCGTAACAAGTTAATATGATTACACGTAATTACACATTACTAACACAAGGCAGAGTTACAATGGTTTCATAGGTATATAAAAAAGATGCAGATCTACATAAAAACCTACTTAATAATAAGACTAACTACAATTCAAAGCTGTAGGATATATGTATAACTCGGACCTTGTTTAAGTGAAATGCTATACGGTTTCATTCTACACGTTAACTCCTAATTATAAAAGGCTTTTTTATATACATAATTTGCTGTGCTCACTATATTTTAAACTGCCCTTGATATTGATATATTAAAATAAGGTTTTAAAAACACGTATTATTATTAGTTTTTACAAAGCGAGTTTAAGGCAATGAAGTAATTGAATACTAATAACGAGAAACTACATAGCATCGTACAATCATTTTGAAAAATATTTGGAGACATCGTTATATGTGATATATACATAAGTATTGTTATAAATAACGCACTTATAAAATAAGTTACTTTTGATAAACGTTCAGGATTATGTACATTCGCTAATACGAGTAGACATCTTAATGTGCCCGTTATGGAAAAATTGACAAAGATTTTATAAGATATATGTGATTTACATATGTCAGTATGGCACATTGCGAATTTAATGACTTGAATGTATTTTTAGACTGTTTCTCTTATAACACGTGATACTGACTTATCATTGCACTTCCATGTGATAAAGTATTTGTAGAACCTAACATAATACAACATATAACAATGATTATCTAATAATATATGCGTAACTTATCTGTAAAATGATCTTAATTACATGGCAAAGAAGTTCTCTGCAATAGACATGACAATAGAAATGACGTAAGTACAGCTAGATCTTTATCAGTCTCGGAAGTTGCTCCTTCTGCAATGTCTCTTTGAACCATTCTCTCTGGAATAATTGCACGCAGAAAAGTGATCTGCATTAATAGCACGGAAATAAAATCGATCCAACGATCCAAAATGCGTACTCTCTAATGACTTATACTATCTACACTTATATCCACTGGATATGTAAATAATACATAACTACAATTTTGACACGATTGGATACTTCGTTACTTCAACTTTTTATAGAAACAAAAATTCGGCAAATGCGTTGCCACCGAATAAATCGCGCTCGCTTTGATTTCACTTGCTCTCACTGTGGGACTTCATGTGAGAGTTCAAAGATCCCTGTTGCGTGAATCTTTTTTGACACACTTTGCATTCGTAAGGTCGTTCGCCTGTATGAGTTCGTAGATGCACGATAAGATACTTTCGCACGCTGAAAGCCTTGCCGCACACTTCGCAAACGTGAGGTTTCTCGCCCGAGTGAATTCTCATGTGTATTTGTAGATAAGTCTTACTGGATACCGATTTTCCACAAATCTCACAAGCAATTTGATTCTCTCCAGTGTGGATCTTTAAGTGTACCTTTAGGGCAGCTTTCCAATAGCTTTCGAAGTTGCAAATGTTACATTTGTGCTTTTCCCGCTGACCATGCGATTTCATGTGCATATTCAAATAAGCAGCGCTGGCATAGGGAGTATTGCAAATCCTGCACACAAAAGGTTTCTCCCCAGTGTGCGTGAGAAGGTGACGTTCAAGAGTTTGATTGGTATAAAATCCTTTTCCACAAATTTCACAGTGTGTGACATATTCCTGATTGTGTTTCTTCTTGTGCAAGCGTAAATCATAGCCGGATACTTTGGACACTCCGCAAATGTCACAGGTGAACCTCTTGTTATGCTGTTTTAAGTGCGTCTTCAAGAATTCTTCGGTTTTAAAGCATTTTCCGCATAAGACACATTGGAATGGCTTCTCCTCCTGATGCACTTTGATCATGTGTTTCCTGAGTTTCTCTTCATCGGCGAATACCCTGTCACATTGTTCGCAACGGCCATCACTGCCTTCCCCTTCGTCATTCCTTTCGTGGTTCTGCGTGTGCCTCAAAAATTGCAATTTCTTGCGCATCCTCTTGCCGCATATTTCGCACTCGTAAGTCGTTACTGACTTGCGCATCATATCGCACTCGGTACGCACTCGCCTGCGGCCATCCCGTCTTTCCGAATTCTCCTCCTCTTGTTGCATCTCTAATTCCATCTTTACCTCTTCGGATACATATTCCAGCGACTCAGCGACAATCTCTTGATGGCTAATTTGGTACTCCTCGACGGTGCAATCATCGCACTCATACCTGATCAGTTCCTCCTGGTTCAAAGCTTCGATCGGTTCTACTTTAGCATCCTCGATGTCGATTTCCTTGCACCTGCAAAGCATATTATTGCTGAGAATGTGGTAAGAAAAGGCGAAAGCATAAGTATCATAATGACAGTACATTTCTCTCTGTACGATAGATTAGCAGCTCTTCTCCATTAGCGAGTAAACATTCCGAGTTCTTCTTTCACTTCTCTGACATACAGTAGAAATACGATAACGTAATACGTAATACAATATGCATAACGTAATAAATGTTTATCGTATTTTCGATTCGACTGTAAGATTATGAGATCACAAGATGATCCTTCCGTGGAACAATATATTAAAGGATACAAAATCTTGGAGAACACATAAGGGTTCTTAAATGTTATGCAACATGTATGACTTTCCGTATGTAATATTTTTTTCTCACTCTAATAAAGAGCGAATCATTCATATCTGACACTATTAATACCACTTAATTATGACATGCGGTCCTCGGATAAAAAATTCAATTTTTCTGCTATCTTTATATCTAGATGTGTGGATGTAACACAATAAAGGTATTGTTTCGATGTCATGGGAAGTTATCTGCACCAACATTTTTCCGTGCTGGAGTGTGACTTTCCGTACGTGCTTTCAGAGGACATGCTTATATAAGTCTATTATTATAAACCTTGCACTTATGTGCAGTCCCTTCACTGTATGTACGAGGGTTGATATTAAAATATTTTTTAGCGCGGAGAATCTTAGTGCTAACGTGCGCCTTCTCTCCAGTGAAAATTTTTGAATACGTGTTTAATTAAAATTTATTTGGGGCTTAAATGCAGAGCTTCCATTGAACACAGTTATCTCCAGTTTGAATGCGCAAATACTTCCTAATGTCAGCCTGGCTAGAGATGGACAAATCGCAGTCTGTATTATATTTTCTTTGATCTTCACGTGTACCACCAACAAATTTTAATCTTCGATACTTTGTTGCATATGGGGCAAGTGTACGCAATGCCGTTTTTCAGCCTATAAGACGAAAAATATTGTTGTGAATAAAGTTTGCAAACGCCGTATATAATCATTATTATTTATAATTGCATCAAGTCCTTCATACATTTATTTACTTACACTTACCAGCTTTTTAACGTCGTTCGGCCTTGTACTTATTGTGCAGTATTCTGCTGTGAAGAGAGGAAGAGGGAGAGGGGTGGTGGCGGGGGGGGGGGATGATTTGACAAACATTTCATTACATTTTCCCTTCAATAAAATTGTCTGCTCATTGCTAGTAAACATTATCGGCACTATACATAGTGAATATAATTTATTTTAAAATTGCTTAGCATAAATGTTTATTACACTATGTACAGGTATACAATTAAATCGGCGTATCTACATGGGTAAGTGAATTATATGATATAACACAATAAATCGTGTAACGATAAATAATATTTTTTGAATTAATAATCATTGTTAATAATAGAGTTGGTCATTTTAGGATGTGCAACTGAATCGCTTGTTTGGTCAATATTAATGATTAATTACGTGTGGATTAACATTCTAATTACTGTCATGCAAATGTAATGATTAGTAATTTTCTATTATTCACAATTTCTTCATCGTTCTGCAATTTATTAGTTCTTTTATAGGTGGTCTTAATTAATTTAAAAGTCCGTAAAACAATTCGTCTACGGCTTATTACATCATGATATGGAAGGCACGAATCCCTCTTACTTGGCATTTTCATGCCGACGAAGATGAGCGCTGAGAGTACCGCGCTGCGTGAAGCGTTTCTCACAGATTTTACATTTATATGGTCGTTCGCCTGTATGTGTTCGGCGGTGCTTTATCAGATACTTCCTCGAACTAAACGCTTTACCGCAAAACTCGCAGATCTCCGGTTTCTCGCCCGTATGTATTCTGATGTGAATTTTCATGTATTGTCGCCGAATTAATTTTCCACATATTTCGCAGGCCACTTGGCTCTCACCAGTATGCGTCCACAAGTGTTCCTTGTAGCAATAGCTGTAAAATGTTTCAAAATTACAGATCTCGCATCTGTACTTTTTTCTACTCTCCGGTCGACTGTGTATCTTCATGTGACTCCTAAGGTAGACCCGATTACCGAAAGCTTTATGGCATATTTCGCAAGTACAAGGTTTATCATTGGTATGCACACTCATATGAGTTTTCAGAGTAGCTTTCAGGTAAAATCCTTTGTTGCACACTTTACAGAACTCGGTGAACTCTTTATTGTGCCGTCTTATGTGAATCTTTAAGTAGTACTCTGACGTGAGCTTGGCCCCGCATACGTGACAAACGTGAGGAGCACCGTGCAACGTCTTGTGAACGTTCAAATACTTCTTCTTCTTAAAAACTTTATGGCAAACATTGCATTCGATCGGCCCAGCGGCCAATCCACTGGTCTGCTCTTCGTTATGCTTACTCTTCGTTATTTTTTCTTTCGACTTTCGCTTCCTTTGTTTAATCGTTACCGCCTCTTTTGAGCGTGATCGTCGATGCTTTATTAGGTGCATTTTTTTGGAAAAACTCTCGCCACAGCTATCGCACTCGTACCTTTTCTCTGCTTTGCGCATAGCTTCGCGAGTCCTCAAAATGGATTGCTCTGTTCTGTGTACCAGCAAGGCAGCCTCCGTGCCAAAGTCCTCGTTACAGGAATCACATTGGTAAGACGATATCTCATGCACAATGTAAGCCTCCTCGGTGATTTCTTGAAGAATCACATATGGGGGATTATTCTCCTCAGCTTTTCTTCGCATCTTCTGCGCGTTCGTGCAAAGAAGTCTTGGTCTTATCGTCCGTATGCTCTTTCTTCTGGAAAGCAAGAAGATGAAATAAGTCGCGTTGTCGACTAGTATGTAAATTAGTTATCGCAAGGTACTGCCACTTAGCACTTTACGTAATTGACAACATTCGTAAGGTAACGAGCGCGCGTGGCAATCATATTTGTATATGTATATATGTATATGCATACAGAACTGTACTTTTATTTAATTTACTGAGATAATTTCGATATACCAAGGAAGCAGTACAGCAAATTTTCTCATAAAACGTAACTTTAAAAAACTGGTTTTTATACCATTTTGTGTATACATTTTCTAGTTAAACGGGCTCATTTATAATTGTTATTTAAATTTGTCATCTTGAACATGTAAAATCTTCTTAAAGATGACTTACTTCATACGACTGCAGATGTCGATGCATAGGAATTTGCGTATTTAATATCTCGAAAGTGGTCATACAGTTTAAATAATTAGTATATTTATAATGTCGTGAGAAGCTATGCACCTACATTTTCGTTAAGGAAAATACTGGAAGTAAGGTTTGCATTTACAACTTTGAAGTGGACAATTTAAGATATTTTTTATATAAAGTTTGTCAAGCCAATTGCAAAAGATTAGATAGATTATATTACATTGTGATAGCCATATTATATGTAACTTTGATTGACTTCATTTTTTGTGATCAAAGATTTGCATATGCCTCAGTGTAGAAGGGTTTAAAAAAGATACTTACAGTTTTATTTCATAAGAATATTTCCTCTAAAGAATACCATGTAACTTTATTAAATAATGTTCTTTATATATATCAGTAAGTATTCTTATAACAAATGCTTAATCAAATATATTCCACCGTTTGGTGGCGTATAAAACTCATTTCTGTTAATAAATTCACTCGTATATAAGAGATTCCAAATATAAGAATTCTCTTTGTAAAGGAGTATGTCCTGCATAGCGCATGCTTACAATTTATCCTACAAATTGTATAAAACTTTTGTTATAATTTAAGTGGACATGTATCGGTGTTAAATATATAAATTGCAAATATTCAAAATGTTAAATTTAAGTAACCTAAAGTATTATTAAAGATAAATAATGATTCGCAAAAGAGATTCACAGAAATAGATATACAGGCAAGTAATGTCACAAATTAGCGTATAAAAGTTCAATTTACGAATTGCAAAAGTTTTAATTGTCTAGTAAGAAAGCCTTCACTTTATATCACTCATTTTCACATATCTCTAAGGCTAATTATTCGGTGCGTCTCATTATCTATTTATCGCGACATGTGCAGCATATTGTCCCAATATTCGCGTGAAACATTTGCGCTTTTGACTTTGATTTTTGTGAGTGAAAATGTGTGATAGCATATTGCCGATTCATTATACAGGTTGAAATAGCGTTGCAATACGTTTATCGATATGACGTTACCGTTAATACATTATTTTAATAAATTGCTCACATCATGCATTTTTCAGTAAAGTTAATGTTTGGTTTTGTTGTCCATTGTTTCTAAGGCCATCTATTTGTCAGAGAGCTTCGATATTAACAATAAATGCTATAGTGGATCTGGAGATAAAATTCTCGTATTTGTACCAAGAAATTGGTCTTGTTTACGTTGATATTACTATGCTCTTTCCAAAATTCGATTACCAATTAATGTAGAAGATAATTTGAAATTTGAGTAATGTATATTATTTGATAGTTGAGACTATCAACCGTGTACACCCAAGTGCAAACTCGGTGTCCCTCTGTGGCTGTTGTACCGGCCTTCTACCATTCTGAGCAGGGCGCGTTTTGGCGTTGAAATATAATCATTTTTTGCGATCTTGTGATCAGAAATTATCATATTGATATATTTTATTGCGAATAAAAGGATTTGTAAGCAGAAATAGACGGACCGCGGTCTCCGCAGCGCTTACTCGGCCTGCCATTGGCTGTCGGCAGGGGACACAGATTTTGCCCGGATAGCAAACATAAGGCTGTCCTTCTCGCACCTACGGGGACAGCAGCGGAACGATATTTTCCCTTATTAGTAACGATATGATCGTGGCCGGATCTCCAACCACAGAATTGCTTTTATATTTTCCGTCCATCGGCTGAAAAATCATATTCTCATGAGAAAGGACGTATTTTGTTCCGAATAAAAGAAATAGAATGGAGATTTATCAGATTTCATCAAACAAATAGACGGGCCGTGGTCACAATCAAAACGGTGGAAGGTCGGTTCAAGCACCCGAGATGGACACCGACTTTGCACTTGGGTGTACATTAAACAACTATTCATTGAAGAAGTTTGCAAAAACAGTCTTTTGAAATTAACTCCGTTAAATTTCCCATGTGTTACTTTCACATTAACAATTTGTTTGAACACTGTATTCTGCATCCATAGATGTTTGTACAATTTGTAGATTCTAAATCAACCTGTTGTTACCTTGCAAGGTATTGCAATAACAAAGCTTATATGTCCACATTGTAGGAACTAAGGCACTAGGACTCGATATTTTAATAAAATTTAACAATGTACAATATTTTGTGATGAATAGAACAATAGGAACCAGTTGTTACATTTTTGAGATGATTGATGTTACTAGTGAGAATCAGTGCAAGTCTACAAAATTTGCGTGTATACTAAAGTCAATAATAAACCAATGTTCCCATTCTCGAATTAAATTCAAATATTCAAAGAAATACTGTAAAAAATATAACTTACAGAGGCGGACGGCTACACATTTAATCTACCATTAGATGAGTCCTGTCTCTAAGATTACATTAAACTTTAATAAGTGGAACTATATAAATACTATCAGTAATAAATGCATAAAAGGCAATAATCTCATTATGCATTATATGCTTTTAGCCCGTAATGTTCCATGCGAAGTAAAAGAAAATAACGTGATCGATATAACGACAATGATAACCTTAATTATGTAAATTGTACAAAAATTACAAACGCACACATAATTGAACCAGCATAACGCAAGCTAGTCAGATAACGAAAAATCTTTTTCACTGGTAAAATGTAACACATTTCAATATCAAAACATTATTTCATACGCAATAAATGTTAGGTATTACACGTATAACAACTTATGTATGATTTTTTTTAAACGTAAAAACTTACACTAATCCTTGTTGCCAAATAAATATCAATATCTCATTTTCATAGTAAAAGTAGAGCGCAATAAAGAATTAATATAATTTTCTTTTATATCACGTTAATTATTATAACGGCTATAGTACCACAATAATTCAACTGGATTTCTAAGCACGTAAATAACAACAGCTCGAGCTGCCTGAAAATTTTGGAAAAAAACTTAAAGGACTAACTGATATAAACGATAAAATGAATTCATATGTTGGTTTTACATATGATATTAGGCACGAGACAGTTGTATTTTTAGATATTATCTAATAATAAACTTTGCGAAAGTGTTATTCATACTTCTGCTGCCATCCTTACGATATTACTGTTATTTGAGAACATTTCATACAAACACAATGTAATTTTTTACATGCACAACTTGTCTTATGTTTCCTACATTAATATATCTAATAAAGGCTATATTCAGTCAAGGCCAAAGAGTTATTTCTCCTGCCCTAGCTTGGTACCAGAATTGTATTAACAGCCGACTCTTCTTCTTCTTCCTCTTCTTCTTGCAGTTCCTGATGTTGGGACAATTGTTCCTGCAGTTGTTGCTGCGCCAATTGTTCCAATTCTTGTGACTGCGACAAATGTTCTAATTCTTGCGGTTGCGACAATTGTTCCAATTCTTGGTGCTGCGACAATTGTTCCAGTTCCTGTTGCTGCGATAAGTGGTCTAGTTCCTGTTGCTGTGATAATTGTTGCTGTAACAATTGTTGTTGCTCTCGGCGCTTTCGAGCATTTTGTTTAGCATGTGTCCTGAGATGTGAATTCAACATTGTTTTAGAGGCGAAAGACTTCTGACAACAAGTGCATGGATACGGTCGATCGCCTGTATGGCCCCGTAGATGTACGACGAGTGTTGTGCGTTGTGTAAACGTTTTTTCGCAGTGCGTGCACTTGTGCGGACGTTCGCCGGTGTGGGTCCGACGATGAACACTGAGATAATTCTGCGAGATGAAACCCTTCCCACAATGCTCACAGACGTGCGGCTTTTCTCCCGTATGCTTACGCAAGTGCACCTTCAGATATGTCTTACTGGACACTGCCTTGCCACAAACAGGGCACACGTATACGCTTAGAGGTCCTGCATTTCCATGCGATTTCATGTGTACGAGGAGAACCTGTTTACGCGAAAATCGCTTATTGCATAACTCGCAATGATGCTTCTTTTGAGGTGGTACGTAGTCTGGCTGATGAAGCTTCGCGTGAAGTCTTAATCCTTGACGATAGCGGAAAGTAGCGCTGCAGATCTCACATTGAAAGGGCTTTTCTGCAGAATGTTCCAGCTGATGTTCTTGAAGGTCATGCCGTGAGATAAAGACAGCTGCGCAAGTTTGGCAATGATACTTATATTCAAGATTATGACGTCTCTGATGAGCAATCAGGCTGCACCTATGCAAAGTCACATAATCGCAGCTATCGCAATTGTGTATCTCCTCGGTTACGTGCTCTTTCTGATGCTCAGTCAGATCCAAAGATGTGATAAAGCTACGACCACAGTGTTCGCAGACATATACATCACCTTGCAATTGTTCTTCATCTTGGGTATGTATCTTCAAATGTAGACCAAGCTCGTCCTCTGAGACAAAGCTCTCTCCGCAGAGGGTGCACTGGAACATTGCGTCGACGACGATCAGCTCTGTAGTATTCTTCACCTTTGTTATGTGCAAATGTTCCCCTATTAGAAGGTCAGTATCTTCAGTTGCAAACATATGCTTCATATCGCTAGAGCTGCATTGTTGCTGATCGTGATGCGGTAGCACAGTGAGCTTTGTGACAATATACCTGAAAAGAAGAGAGACACAAATCGGGGTCAATCAATGTTTGCTTTGTATCAATCTTTTGTACTCGTGTTCATGTCCTTACGACATATATGAATAACATAATATTTACAGGGGCAGCAATCTGGACATACCCGGCCGTGTGCATTCAATATTTGGGTGATCCATAGTAAGCATTCCAATAATTATATCCTTCTATATGATACTGTTCTGTAGTTTGCTACAGGCAGTTTATTTTACTTCACGAAAAGTGCCATATGTTGTCACAAACGGAGCTCTGTTCGAACAAACTTTGACTTTGGTAAACGTGATATGTCATAGGAATTTGGTAGCGAGCAACGCGAAATATACGCTCATGAAACGGTAGTTTCAAGGTTTCGCTCTTCGTCTTATTTATTTGAATAAAATATATGTATATGTGTGTGCGTGTGTGTGTACCGTCGAATGTTTAGCAACTCAAAATAAGGGTGCACGGTCATACATCACGTACCACACACTATTACCGATTTCAATGCAATTTTTTTTCAACGTACGTTTTTCAATGTGGTAAAATAATTTATAACTAACTAGTAAGTGGCTAATTGTATTGCATAGCGTAAATTAGGCCAGGTAATTCTATAGTCACTACTCTAATTGTATCCCGTGTAGATACAGGACACACTAAACACTTACCGACCTGAAAAACTGTTTTACCAACACTTACGCCGCCATATTGAAACGTGGTGCACTAGAGAATTTATTTTGCAAAAGAAATGCAGATATAATGAAATACGAACTCGCATAATAGTAATGTTTTATTGCTGCCGATATACTATGATACCAGAATTTCATTCGTTAAGACTTATCTAGGTCTTAAATGCTACTGAGCAAGAAATGCAAACAGAAAAAATTGTAAACATATTACTTATAAGATTAATTACTATTTAATTAACGAAAGTTAATTCGAACACTTACTGGGTACCTGTTAAAGACTCTTACCTCTTGATGAGACCCGATGATGTTGTTCTCGGGCTCAAACACTTGAAACCGAGAGACTACATTACGTGTATAATGTGCAAGGTCTACCGAATTGTTTTCTTTATTGATCATCTGACACTAAATTATGAATAATACATTTTAGTAGTTAGCTTCTTACATTTAACTATGCCATAGTTTTCTTAATTTAAAAATTGCATTGTCGCTTGAAAGTTGTACAGTTCTTGGCAACACATATATTTTGAATATGGTGACTACTTGTAAGGATATACCGATTATGCTCCTGATCTCATAACATTTATCGTATTTTAATATGATCAAAAGGCACATATACGATTGAAATTCACGGATAAATATTAACACATATATGTGAGAAATCATGGCGTATAAGCGTCTTCATACTTACATGTAATATTATTACAATTAACATTCAGCGACTAACCCTGTCTGTTGATTGTGTCTTCATTAAAGGCACCTAGACTGCTTCGACCTATGAGCTTAAATACTAAACACTGACATTCACATTTAACTCTAATAAAAATATCTATATATATATTTGACGTGTATATCCCTACTAGATATATTTCTTAGCAGTTATGAATAACGACCTATCTCTAAATTTTCCTGTCCTCCTCAACTATTGCCAACAATAATTTATTATATATTTGCACGATCCCAGGCACGTTAAAGGCCACGCAATATATTTACGTGTATGAGTTTGGTAACGTGAATTTTGCCGAAAACCCGTAAAATTTGGCTTACCCTGATATTATCCCGGATTTTTATTAGAATTCTAAATACACATATTCTAATATATAATACTATAGTTAATAGTCAACAAATATAAATAATTTTTCTAAACAATGTTCTATGCGTTCAATAATTTTGGTATATAAATACAGGTACTAGTGTTAAGCTTGCGAACTCAGTAATATGAATAATTTTTTTCACTAAGATTTCATCTAACCTCAGTTATCATCGACCCAGTATCATTCTGATAATTAAAAACGCGACTAGAAACGACATCACAGTGCCAATAATTACGTTATAGGCAAATATAGGTATTGTATGTCAACGATTCAGTAAATAAATATTCTACTCGTGATACTATGAATAACAATTAAAAGATGTATCGTGTTTCAATCTCTGTAGTATTACAGCAGAACAGCAAATATCAATTTATATCAAATCTTATCTATCTTACTTGTATACGTGTGAAATTAGACTTTTAACATTGCGATGATTTCGCATATTTAGAACACCGAAGAATGAATTAACGCGACAGAGAAAGTGTAATACCGAAGTCCAGAGATACCGATATAAAAGACACTTCAATTTCTCACCGCAAGGAAATCAATGTTTCTTCATGTGATTAAGCATGATCGTCCTCGTAACAAATCCCTTTCCGCACAATGTACAAGTGTATGGACGTTCACCAGTATGATACCGGCGATGTACCGTCAGCGTTGATGCCTGCGTGAACGATTTGCCACACATTGCACAAAGATAGGGCCTCTCCCCGGTGTGAATGCGTTGATGCACCACGTAATACTTGCGATGCGTAAAACCTTTACCACAAACATCACATACCAGCGGCCGTGACCTATGTACAGCTTTGTGGGTCGTCAAGGACTCCATGGTGGTGAACTGCTTAGAACACGAATCACAGGGGAACGACCCTACAATTTTGTTTTGTGGTAGGGGAGGAGTAATTCCGACGTTACCAACGACTGGATCAGGCGATGCTACGTTCATTCCAGGCACTCTATCATTACCGACTAGAATGGGCTTATGCGTTTTCGCGTGATGATTATATAGATTTCGCGTTTCAAAACGCATGAGGCACCTGGGACACGAGTAGGGCTTCTCTTGACCAACTTCGTGCATCCTCCTGTGACGTTCTAATAAAGTGCGATATCGGAAACTCGCGTGGCAACTGTCGCAGGCGAATGTTTTTTCTACGTTAATTGGCGCGGCTGCAATCGACGCCGACGCGCACGAGGTCGCAACGGTGGTGGTGGTATGCGTTACCTCGTGCATCCTGAGATGGCTCAGAGCAAAGAAACTTCGCCCGCACACTGTGCACGTGTACCGGGGAGGATTCTCGATATTGATCTCGAAATCTGAACGAAGCGGATGACTCGTTCTCATGTGATAGTTTAGCTTCAGCGCACTCCGAAATTCGAGTCCACACGTAGGACAAGGATGGGATTCCGGCAGGATTTGCACATGGTCTAACAGCGACTGTTCCGCGCACATCGGAGACAAATGAGGCGGGATCGTTTGTAAAGTAGAGGTCAGCAGTGAAGAATCATTCGGAAAGATGGAGTTGGTCTGAAGAATGTTACAACCGAGTGATAAGCCGACCTCGCTCGTTTCCGGCGAGGGAGAGAGTATTTGACGCAGCATCCCGGATAATCCACCGAAGGTCTCACCACCGTCCCTGAAATCGACAAAACCCAAGGACATTGCAGCAGACAACGACCATGAGACACACATCATATTATTCTTCTTATTTTCGTGATCTTAATTTTGTCTTGCAGTAGGCAGTGATAAAAAGGACAGAGAAAGAGATAGAAAGAATTTATGCATGTGTGATATCTGCAAGGTAGCCGTGCAAAGTGCTTGGGCATTGCTGAGTTTTCCTCAAATGCAGCGACATTGATGTGTAACGAAAGTACAGGTGCGTGTCGAGCTGAAAGTGTCGTCACTGTCCTCGTCATAATTAATGTCATCATTGTCACCAAACGCAAAAATCCCTAAGAGCCTCCGTTACTTACGCCGTGGCTCTTAGAGAGTCGTGTTATACTATCTTAATGTTACATAATTATAATACTACTTAACAATGCACATTCTTTTTCCAACCCCTACAACATATTTTTCTTTACGCATTTATATCCTTAAGCATGCCGAGAAAATCATTATTCTAAGCAGTATTGTTAAAGGGTGTGAATGAAACAGCAATTTTACATTGCTCGTTAATACTTGATTGCCTACATTAGCAAACCGTACTTATATACATTATGTCCATTAAGAACTGAAAAATACCACTCCAAAAGGGCACAAAAGAAAACAGTAATAATAATTAAAATAATATTTCTATAGCAACAGAGCAGGAAAGAGGAAAGGCAAGCCATTAAATTCGGCAAAGAGTTAGGGAAAAGCGTACTCTCACTGAAACAGTACTATGTTTTTACAAAGTACAGAATACTGAAAATCGAAATAAATTATGAATGAAAATAATCTCACCTTTAGCGTAGCCCATTATGCCAAGCCATGTCTCCTCTTCAGAAGTCTACATCAAAATGGACAATAATTTAAGTATGGTATACGTTTTTATCTCACTGTCCGTTAATTCTATCGTTGCACTGTGATTTTTGTGAGCTACGAGATTTGCTCACAATAATAAACAGACGTAAACGTTTTTCGTTTTGCGTCTATTTTCGGTAAACCACACACGACACACGTCTCAAAGTGTAAAATTGTAATACGTTTATTCTAGTATCCGAAAATATGCAAGGACTATTACAGATGCAATAATTGCAACAATTTTCCGATATACCGACGGAATGTTTTATTGCCACTGTTAATAGTCCTTTCGTCAGAGGGATGTAATCGAACTATCAAAAAGAGAAGCATGTACTTTTAAATGGCCTAGAGGCGCTTCAAAGCACGATCGCCATGTACGATCAAATCTTCAGCAGCCCATGCCAAAACGCAAAAATAATTAAGACTAACATAATATACTCATATTAATGTGTGTATATATGTAGATAAAAACCACGTGATCGGCGCTAATGACGTAAAGCAGCCTGATCATGGGATAATAACGTTAAAAAAACACGGTATTCGCAAAAATGTGTTAATCTTGCGATACGGGGTTTTGGTCACGCATAAGATATGTCAAACGTAAATGTTATAATGCATCTCCTCATCGAGTATTGAAAACTTCCTGAGAACTATCAGGTGTAAAACGCAATATTCTATTGATAAGGTCCCATTTTGTGGAATGTGAAAACAGTATCACGTAAACATAAAAGACGCAGTCTTAAGTGGAAAATAAGCTCATTATATATAAGTTAAAAACTAAAAAACAAGATTATACGCGTATGATAATACTCGCCTTTAAATTTCTTTTCGAAAATTCCTCTTCATTCTTCAATTCTTCTTATCGATGTGCTTCTTCATCCATGTATGGTTCATGATTTAACTACATTTCTATAGTTCTTCTTCCAGGCGCCGCGAATAAATCGATCGCAATGTGTCTTCTCAGTGGAGTTTGCACACTGATGTTCTTATAGGTGGTTCAGTGACCGTGCCAAGCACATGACGTGCTCGGCTAAGGAAACCACTTTGAAATCGTGATGCGCATACCAAATATTCTTGGCACTTATTTCGCCCGATTAAATAAATAACAATTCTTAAAGCTTAACCGTAGTGTAAAATTATTAACGCATTCCTGACGATATTATAAGACGTAGAAATTGAAAAACACGAAGACGACAATGAATTAAATTAATTGTATATCCGACTTCGTGGTTTATGAGTCAACCAATCGGATAGTGTGACGTTCACTTACGAAATATTAATCGTCTGTGATTTTTGGATCGACCGATTTTCGGCCATGTGCGGCATTTAGTGCCTTCACGTAAGCGTGGGAATATTAATATCGACAACATGTAAACATCTGGTATTTAGTGAACAAAGAGATTGGCCAGATGCATTTTGTAACAGTTTTCTGTGATAATAATGCCTTATCCTTGGAATATATGCAAAGGACGCGGTGATTTTACAAACAAAAATTCTTGAGCAATCTCTTTGTCCAAATAATTATACACGTAAATATAATAGCCTACTCGTGTTATCGTTTCAATGAGACTGTCGGGTGAATCGACATTAAACATATTGTATAACATTAAATTGTAGAAAACCATTAAAGGTACCCATATTCATCTCGTTGAAAGAAACTCTACATACATGCTAACACATGTCATATTAAGATCATATTCAGCAATTTGTAATTTTCACATTTACTTAGGTGTGTGTAAGCAAGTATATATGTTATAATAATTATTTCATTAATATATTCAAGCATCGATATTGTATTCTAATGACCTATGTTCTATGTTGTATATGTATGCAACGTATTATGTCAAATTGCTGAATACTGAGAGCCAAAGATGATTGTTGGGTGTGTATTAACTTACCTTGTGTTCTATTGCACCTTCCTTATTTACTTTTAGGTGACTAACTCTAAGTTATAGCCGACACAACATTTTAATTATTGCAAAAATTTTGTTGAAGGTTTACTGCGAGATTGTAACCTAAAATTTGCACACAAAATGTATAAAGAAATAAAATAAATTAGATCAAACTAAACATTTAAATATTACTTTATAATTTTAGATAATTTGAAGTTAAAGTTTCACTTTATAATTTTACAGAGTACCATTTCTTTTACTGGACCACTGAAATAAAGGTTTGTATTGACTATATGTATGAAAGAAATTTAACCACGCATTAAACTCAATCTAATACATTAGATTTCTAAACTTTACAAGTGCTTTTTGTGTGATTTTAGTTGCACAACAGACAGCACTTGAAATCTCTATAGTTTTAAAGTTATAATACTTCTCAACCATGTTCAAATGTGGATAATTGCATATTATTAAACATTGGTTATAAACAAAAGGAATATATGCTAGATATATGTTCGTGTGCTTGTTTGTGTCTTCCACAACATCTTTGGCTCCAAAATAATTAATAGAAAAAGAGATAGAGAACTCACCCAGATTTGGGATCTCCGTCAGTTGGTTGAGGTATTGTCATCTCTGGCAATTCTGCAATTTTCTGTTGTTGGAGTCCGGAAGGACCTGCCTCGTCACATGCCAGAGAAACATTTACGAATGTTGTAGGCTCTATTGTTCTGCTAGTACTAGGATCTTCTTCACTTTCCTCTTTTACAGGTAGGCCTAGAACATGAAATTTTAGTAGTAATTTAAACACAGCCATGTGTCGTCACAAGCTCCATCTATCCTTCATACGATTCTATATTACTTGCAGAGTAATATTTGTCAGCATTAAAAGAACAAGAGGAAAGGAATTAAACATACCTTCATCACCATCGCATTCTTCATCAGAATTGTCTTCCTCTTCGCTACTTTCTTCTTCTTCTTCTTGTGCCGCGGCATTTGTCTGGTTTTGTGATAATTGGTCGTGTGTGGCTTGTGCACTTGTGCCAGGCACGGCCTGAACATTTTGTACAGTATTACCACTGGGGTCCATAGGAACTGAAGTTATTTGTGGTTGGTTGTTGGTGGACATCATAATTGGCATGCCCAAACTTATATTGTCCATCATACCCATACCCATATTGTTTTGATGTCCGCTTACTTGTTGCATGACATTACCATCTAACCTATTTTCTCCGCTTTGCTCTTGCTTCATTACACTCTGTAAAAAAACAATACCACTGTTCATTACATATCACTATTGCTATGCAGCTGGTAGGAAATAATTTGAAAGTACATCTTGTAATATGAAACAAAACGCACACTTCACGGCACCCTATCTAATTCTCACTTCAGCCATAATATGCAGGTTAAGACAAATATGCGACAACACCTTTATTATAAAATATTTTAAGTTTACGATTACCATGAACAGAACGTACAATTGCAAAGAGAACTTATGACGTGAGAATACTCTAAATATTTTGACCACTGCTTATTGTAGTAGTTAAGGTAAACAGTTATAAGTGAACATCAAAAATAAAAGAAAGTCTGTCATGCATAAATTTACTAGACTAGCTACTCTAGTAGAAATCGTTAAAGAACTATTTATTTGAAATCAATTATATTCAAAGTAAACTATTACAAACTATTGAAAGATAGAAGATATTACCGGATTGAGTATATTGGTAACGTAATTCTGCTTGTCTTCCAGGTCGACTTCCCCGAGCCATTGTAACAATTGCTTCTCAGCGCTTGCTGTCGTATTCCAAAATTGATATAGTAATTCTACTTTATATACACAATCATCACATATTTTTTTAGGTAGCTTGTCTTCCCGTGTAACCTATAATCATAAAGAATAATAGATGCTTAATACAAAATCTTGAATCAAGATTAAGCAATTCGGAAACAGACATGAAACCCTATTCAAACAAAAAACTAACATTGGTTTCTGCATTTAAAAAGTTCGCATCATTAAAAACATAAAGTGTATGGTCAGTTATTCCGTTCACCAAAGAGTAGATATAATTAGGCTTGCAAGTCAGAGATGGTAACGTTAAAAACAAGATGTCGATAACTTCCACGAAAAGGCTGTAAAGAATTACATCGTATTTGATGAAGATCGTATTATTTTGCCTTTCGCAATGATCGAAACGAAAAATCACATAATACGGTTGCGCATTGTATCAGCAACGACACGGACGCAAGGCAATACAAAAGCGCGGCAAAAATTCCATGAATAATTTGTGGCGTCGTAACCAAGAGAGATAAAGAAAATGCTAACGATAATGCGGTGTCCTCATGTGAATGGCTTTACGCGCCGATACGACTATGATCGGGCATTCGTCTACAGAGAGGTCATCGAAACAATCGAATTCAAAGAAATCTACCGGGATGTCCAAAAAAATCGTGTAGCGCAAAGTAAATGCGGAGAGTCATAAAAGCACACAAGATGGCGGGTTCGCCATAGTAGAAGCGGTGGCGTAGTTGGCTTACCTTGACCGGCAGGCAGGATGCAATTTTCAGAAAAATCTGCCGTACGTCGCCCTCACCCTCGAAGATCGGCACAGATACATGATCCTTCACGAGACACAGCCGACACAGATCCAAATAGTCGAGGGAGGACATTTTTCCATGTAAAACGCCAGCTCGAGACGCAAAGCCGCGCCCGTGGACGCGAACGCTGTTTCAATCCAAGCCGCACAAGACCCCGCGTTGCTCGAAGCGCGTCGTTCGGTTACTGCGTCTCGGGTATCTTCGACCGGCTTCGGATAGCCTCGTGCCTTCTCGCAAAATTCCGGAATTACTCGGCACTACCGCACAGTATCGATCAAGTTACAACAGAAGGATACCGCTTTTATGTACGTCAATGCCGAATGCATAGAAAATCTTTTTTTTTTTTTTTCAAAATGTCCAGTGCTCTTATATATATGGTTCCGTATTGTTATCTGCAAATCTATATTTTAATTTTAAGCCACGACGTACACTTCCAATACACAATTGATTCATGCGATGTCAGACTAGCTTTCGATTAATAACGTTTCATGAAACTTTTCGAAATCACACGTAATAATGTTCATTAAAGTGTGAACAAAGTTGAACTATGGGCACACACTCGAAATTATTATGTTTCCCAAACAGTTCTTGAATATTGTCTTTCAATAGACTGATCGATTGAGCAGGTGTTCGAGAGGTCGTCCGAGTTAACGCTACGCTATCAAGTTTTCATGCTCAATTACTCCCCCACTTCGCTAGGACGTACGACGACGCATGATCAAAACCGGCGGAACTTTTTTCAACCAAGAACAAGCAAAATTTACACGTAGATAATCGCTTGGTCGATGATTGCTTAACATAGAAGAGGACAAATGTACAGAATTAAATGATCTATATTGTAACTTCTCGTTAATGTATGTTATTAACATTAACTGCTGGCTGCGCCATGTAAAGCGAAATAAGCTAAATATCCTAAGTTTGTAAGAATATGAAAAATACAAGTTACCGTCTTCACAACTTTTTAGATATATCACTTGTTAAACTGGGACTCTTTAAGAGAAAGTGTATGCTACTGAGAAAAGTAAACGTAACAGCTTGAGAAATAAGAGGGAAACGGCACAGTGCTGCCATATCGTCTTGAAGTGGCTATTCGAGTAACTCGGCTCGATTCTCTTAAACATATCAATGACCTGTTTTGTCCTTTCCGATATTCCCTCCATGAACTCTGCCATGTAGTCGTTAAACGTAGCTATTTATACGTGACTTGCGTTTAACGACTTTTAAATTCTACAAATAGCGCCATTTCACTTTGTAATATACAAATGAAATATTGTTAAACTTATATCATCGCGTTTCTATATGATTTGGTCACTTTCTATTTTATTCAATCATGCTTTTTTATTGCAAAATGGAATTTGTGAAGTAAAATGGTACAAAGACAAATGTTACACTATGCGTCGATGTACGCAGCTATTCCCGTATGCAGCAAATATTTTGGTTGAGACAATCATACATATATTATTTAGGTGTTTAGATTGCAATCAAGCGCAGGTATGCTATTTAACATTCATAGGTAAGTGGGCGATAAGTTAAACATAGAAGGCACATTAGATTAAAAAAACTGCTTTATTGTGGCAGAGCACATGTATTATTATATATATCAGCATATAATTAGGAAGTTCATAGTAATTTACAAATTACGATCCACTTAAACGTCAGTACACATGGCGGTGTGTGCAGGCAGATTTGTGAACCGGTTTCGATCACATGCATATTACCATCCACTCTAGCAATCTTTCCCGTTTCTCACCCCCCCCCCCCCCCCCCTCGGCTTCCTCTCTTTCTATTCACGGGCTTCTTCTACGTCCATCTTCGTTTTTCTTATACTTTAAAAATCAACCCTTCTTTTCTATATTTTGTGGAGCATTTCGGCGACCTTCTCAGAGTCCTTGCGATGATGGTGCACTATTTATAAATACTTGGAAAACAAGGGATATGTGGTCTCCATCCTTTCGATTTCCACCTATATTGCAGCCATACGGGCCTAGGGGATTTTTTTGCGTTTCGCATTTTAAGGGGAACCTTCTTTTCCGTATCTTACAATTAATTCTGATTATCGCATTAATATTTTGGCGGCGATTGAGGACTATTGGATCCGCTCCCCACTTCGTCTAAGGAAAGATATAAAACCAAATCGAAAATTCTATTTACTGGAATAATGAAACATTTCATTCGAAAACGGTTCAGCTAGAGAAAGTTTTTAATTAACCCTCCTATTATCTTTATATGCAAAGTTCGTTACAACAGCAAACAATTAGCGTCAAAGACTCATTGTTATAAATTTGACTAGTTATATTTTTAGCCACAATCTGAATAATATTAAACGTGTATATATCGTCATATAGAGATTGGAAGTAAACAACTATGTATATGTAACAGTAAATTCATAATTTTGTATTAAGACCTTGCGTAAGAATACTCGTTTTTTAGCACGATCTACAGTAATCGGATTTTCATACCAGAGCTGTGCTTGAAATGCAACGCAAATATGATATAATTACATTTCATTATACAAGCATGTTTAAACGTAATAGTTATGTAAACACAACAGTTTTTCATCTTACTTCAGAGATTTATAATAAAGTTAATAGGACGATTAATTCCTATAAATTTTGAAAGTACAATATACTAATTATTTTCGATCGCGAGTTGTAAATAATTTTTATTCAAGTTAATTTCCCGCAGCTTAAAATTCGTACAATTAGTGAAACGATTAAGACTTCCATAAAATTGCATTATTCGATGCTCATACGTTAATTAATTAGTTGATTAATGAATTTGTTAAATTCGTAACTATTTACTTACACTTTACGCTATAACAATAATAGCAAAATTGCATGAATGTGTGTGAATCCTTTTTAATTTTATATCTCTCCGTCTTCTCATATTGTAAATTTACAACTATTACAAATATTATTGTTTATACTCGTGTAAGGTAACACTAATAGTTTTCTTTTTCGTGTCCGTTACCTACTAATATAAAGTTAAAAATGCGGGAAGTTTAAATTTCGCGGATATGCCCGCTGAATATATTTACGTGTATACGTACATACTTGGTGCTCTTTTTGACGACGTCAGAGCTGTTGCTTGTCATCGTCGAAATTAAAAGAACATGTCAGTACGCATCGTTCTTCAAAGTAAGTGACTGCAAAAGAAAAAAGAAACAAATTACAGAGTGTCTACTTTTAACAATAACTGTACACCCCGAGCTGAAATTGGAAATTCATTTATACTATTCCGTAAGAGGTAAACAGAAATTATTCTTGTCATTGGATGTGTAAATTAGAATTTGTTAACGTTGCCGCACGATGCTTGATGAAACGTTCTTTCATTTTCGAGGCGCGCGAAATTTAGAAGGCCGCTAATTCATTGTTTATTCAATTTGTCAGCCAATTATCCGCATAAAATACCAATCTGGCTACATTGTACGCAGGTTATATGCTTCTCATACTAAATTGCTGAAAAAAAAATCTTGCGTATTGTATACGTTTTGCTTCATTACCACATATGTAAGGAAATCTTGAATTATTTGTACACCCCACTCAACACATTAGTTCACACAAAAGATAATTTTCATAATTAATATTCCGTTCGCGTAAAACTAAGTAGCACAGAATGATAACGGCAATAAATTTGAATTTTTTGATATACTATACGCAAGAATTTTCGGATCCAATATTAACGAATATTGTGTACCGTTTCACCGTTATGTAATTTTAATTATTACCTACATCAGCGACTTTGGGACTAATTAAGCTAGCGTTGGTCGAAAAATCGTTGACAATTTCTGCATACCTAGTACATCCACACTGATACGCCGTGTTTGTAAGAATCCGTTTCTTAAAAAGCTAAATAATAAAACATCGATGAGAACAGGATTTGGAGCAAACATAAGTCTATGTTTATAATGACGAAGCATCTGTCGAATCTATAAGATAAGTTTTTTTTGTTCTTTTTTTTTTTTTATACATACAGATTATCGCAGAAGTTTCGACCCATTTTGACAATTCAACTACAGAAAACGTCTAGGCTCCATAGGAACAAGACAAATGTAATTTCATAAAAGACTCTCTTCGTGGTTCGTTAAAAATAAAATCACCTTCCTCGGCAAACAGAAAGTGGATGACGATTTTCAATAACTTACATTTTGTACGTGGAAATGAATTCTAATTTCATAGAACACTTTTCATAGTCAAATTAGATTCGAAACTTCAAGCCTCCCAAATACTTTAATAGATACGCTCCATATATTACAATATTATCATACAATAAATTAAAAATTTTTGTAATGAACGTATCGTGGATTCAGCCTGATGTACAATTTTCATTCGTAACTTGGCCATATTCATCGTCATGCCCTTTTTAGTCTACGTAGCTCAATTTTATTCAGTTTCTAACAATCGCAGGAGTTTTTGTTAATTTAAATATTGTTTCGCATTTAAGTTTTTTGATACACCTTTACGACAAACTTTGCCTTTATGCTAAAAAATAATACCGGCGCACAATATCTCATAACAAATCCAATTTATATCGCGCCACCTGATGATAATTTAAAGTGTTATATTGCTCAGTCAAAGTGAGCAGATTTCTTTGCCACTTTCTTCACCGTATTGCATCATCGTAACATTAAGATTTTGTTTAATGCTTTCTACAAATATTTTACGGTAAGTAGCATGAGCTACGCTTCATAAAAAGTGCACGTAAGAACACTATCGAATTTCAACTCTTAATTCGTAAAGGCAAGAAAGTTTTTTTCTTGTTTATACCAAACAAAAATTTCTTATGGTATATATATATATATATATATAATATATGTAATCTTCAACTATGAGTTAACCAACTTCGTTTTGCGCGAGGGTCACATATTCATATGCCATCGCATTAATTTCCTTATGTCATAAAAATTCTTTCCGATCAAGTCGATCGTTGTTTGTTCCTACCCTAATATATTACAAATTGAATCCATTCATTATATTATAATTGATGGCAATGAAGATGCAATAATTATATCGCCTTTTTCTCTCCTTCATTCCTCTCCTATTATAGAGCACATTACCGATAAAGTGGAATTGTGTAACTAATGAACGTTCGACGAAAACCTGCGACTTCATTCGAGCATCGGCACTTTCACGTGTGCACGATAATTCGAAATTCTCTGTGGGCCGCATTTCGAAAGTCATCGATATACCACAGATTTACAATTCATCGATCGATTTTGCCCAATTTTAGTAATTCTTACAAGATGCTCGAACGATGCGGCGAAAAGTGCGGGTGGATGAAATTTTTTTCCCTTCCTTGCATTATTTTTTTATTTATCTTCCCCTGAAAAAATCACACTTCTGCTGGCGGTTCCCATGGTTCTCGCCAAGCGATCGTCAGGTAGGAAACAAATGTCCACTACTTACTCTACGTATGTATATGTGCAATCCAGTGTACGCCTTAAAAATATTCGAATACATCCTACTTTTTTCGATAAAAGGCAAGAGAATTGTTCCACTCGTGTTTTACAGTATGACGCGCCTCTATTTACCGGAAATACGTGTTTTTCGATGGATTGACTTTACGTAGGTGACTGTAAATCAAAGTCGAGAACGAATCATATATTTGTTCGTTTGTTAGGATCTCTTATTTGGTATCAGATTTTTTGTTCCTTATGTCTCGGGCCCACTTTATCACATATAATCTACTTAAATCATTAAATTACGAACTGCTGTAAATCCGCGTCAGCTTCGGATATCTTAAAATGATAGGAAATGGAAAAATCGAGAAATGAGATTATCCCTCACGTATTCACGTACTCGCATCGATAATAATATTATATATCTTGCAAGTATGTATTTATTATACACATCGTAAAATCGGAACGCCTTAAGTCGTACATCTAAGTTGTACGTGTAATATCTATCGCTCATATATACAAATTGTAAAATGTCTTCTTAATGAAAAAGTCGTGTTAATTTGTGTATATGTAGTGTGTATATAGCTCATTCTGTTTTTTTCTCTCTATCTACCTTCGCTTCTCACAATCAGACTTTCACCACCCCCCGCACCGCCCTCTCTTCTTTCTCACCGTCCATTCGTCTCGTTCACGCTTCCATTCACTCAATGATTTTCTTTTACACAGCAATGTGAATGTACGTAAGTATATATCCTCCCATGATCAATTTCACCAATCCTTTGTCCTTTCTTTAACATTTTTGGCCATGGATGAATCTTTATACTCACCGCCCTATCGTGAATGCGAATAGATACCTCGTCGTCCGTTACATTAGTTTATAAGGAACCCCGTATGCGTAATAATCAATTTTTGGGTGCATGGGAAGGTCACGTATATGAGGGGTAAAAAGTATTTGGAGTGAACGTGACTGATTTGGAAGATCAAGCGGAACACGATTTTGTTGGAAGCGCTGGTAATTGGAGAATTCCCCGAATGGGATAACTTAAAGTCTAAATGGGTAATTTGTATAATTTGGCCGATATTCGCGCTGATTATGAAAAGGTCTCGAAGTTTCTATCGGGGAAGGCAAGGCAGTCGAAGGAGAAATACCGTGATACCGTTGTGGTAAGCAAGCCGCTCCATTTTTGCTTTTCCCAGTCTTCGTAGATTGTAAAGGCAATCTAACCTATTGCGGATCATCGTAGAAGATATCGCTTTCTCACATTCTCGTCACGATGGTCCGGTGGCAATCAGGCAATATCCCTAGGAGCAGCGAACACAGCATATCGATGGGGTTATTCCGTGTTAAAGAGCGCCACGTCCACTAAAAATGCTCATCGAAGAGTCTCGCAGTCGCCATTCTTCCTATATACTCAGAAGGTAAAGTGACGAATCTTCAAACGAAATCTCAAATACCAATCGAACACACCTTGCAATTCTCAACTGCCAATCGAATTGCAGTACAAATCTATTGCAAGCTCCATATCTTCTTTTCACGATGTCATGGTTCTTTCTCTACTTTCTTTTATTCGCCAACTTTTGAGATAGCATTCGTATCTGCGTTCGAGATTTCGAAACGCTGCGTCGAAGCAGTTACATAAAAACCAGAGCGAAAATACGGAGAATCCCTCGCGTAGTTTCCTTTTTCCTTAAATAGAAGTGATGTCGCAGCCAGCGATATGGCGGTGACAGTTTGGCCATGGCATTGTAAATCCGTTTAACCGGCTATTCGCTTTTCCATGTCTTTACATCCTCCCCCCCCCCCCTTCTTTCTCCTCATCTCTTCTTTCGTCTCGGTTTTTCTTTCTCAATCATTCTCTTCGACACTTTCACGCTCTTTCCATCGCGCCCTCTCGCTCGTCGTGGAATGTTTAAAAGCAAGAATGAAAGAAACGTTCGGAGAACCTTCAGACGGACACCCGTCGCGGCAGTAGTTGCTGCTGTGTCGCATCGACCATAGGAAATTGTCAGATGCTGGCCCGATGCTGATGCAACGGCGGCAGTTGCAGCAATGGCGTCAACGGCGGTGGACGTAGCTCTGCGCGCAGGTTGTGGGCAGGCAGTTGCTGCATCGGTAACAAGTGCGAAATCTTCCCAGGAGAACGGCGCACCGTGAACCGCGGTCTCCGTCGCTTCTTCTGAAAGCCATTGCACCGGCAGCTGCATACCGACGCCTCGTCGTCCAGCGATATCACGTCGCCGAGGTTCCCGACTTGACCCGATAGTATCGAGCCGTTTGCCGTTATCACATCGCCCTCAAGATGCACCGCTCCTTGGGCTGCCTAGAATGACAAAGCAAACCACACATTGCTGTCGCATTTGAGCTGGAGGTTGTTACGAATCTAAAGAGATAATCGCGCTTCATGCAGAGAAGTCGCTAAACTCTAAACGAGTCTCACCTGTAGAGCCTGTGCCTCATCCCGCCTCTCATCCTCGGTATTCATTGTCACGAATCTGAGAACAAGCAAGTTGAGGGAGGCGGCCACAATTGCCAGTCCGAAAAGGATAAAGATCAAAGCAAACATCACGTATTCGGGCTTATTGTTGAGGGCGTTGTCTTTTTGGAGGGCGACCATGTCACCGAAGCCTATAGTAGTCAGGGTGATGAAGCAGTAGTAGATAGAGTCGAAATAGGACCACCCCTCGTATCTCGAGAAGGCCGCAGCTCCGCCGGCAATCGTCAGGCATGACAAAGTCGTCACCACACAGATAAGGTTGATCTCCGAGGCCTGAACAAGTTATACGGTCAGACAGTACTTTGTCAAATTTTACGAGCAATTCTGGTTTAACTACTCTCTAAGCAACAAATTTGTACGGGTTTGAATATGTCCCTACGGCATTTGGCAATGGCACGTATCAGGTAATTATAAATGTACTTAATCTTTCGTCGTACCCCCTTTTTCAGTGCAAATATCCGATCATTGAGAGTTATCACGTACAACGTTAATGCTACCGGGGACAGAATTACATTGATAAAAGTGTTTATGGGTTGAGGGAAATTTGCTCATACTCGCAATGATGTTATCTATCTGATTAGCTTTACCTGAACGTCTTTGCAGTTTAGAAGCCGCTTTACGTTTCGTATCACAACGGATGAGAACTTATTCAGGCGTTCACCTATGCTCTGGAACATCACCAGGCCTAATGGGATGCCTACGATGGCGTAGAACATTGTGAACAGTTTACCACTTATGGTGTTTGGCGTGGAGTGACCGTAACCTTTGGTATTCAAAATTTATCGTTAGAAAGAGAACTGGGATGTCAAATAATTTTCCTGCTCCTGAATTACTTGAATGCGTTCAATTTTGAAAAATGCGCACCTATAGTAGTAAGAACCGTGGTCGCATAGTAGAACGCTCCGGCGAACTTCCACTGTTGCCCAGCTTTGTGTGGCTCCGTTTTCAGTACCACAGTTTCCATGATCTTGAAGTCGTCCTCGCTTATGTTGTACTTGCGTATGACCATTTTTTCTATGTCTGCAAAGAATATACTTCGAATTACTGTATTTTCGATTTTGTTCTTTCGAGTACCATAGGAACGAGCAAAAGACACGGGCCTCGTCCAAACAATATACCTGTTTCCGTTCACGTTTCCCCCACGACCTGATTTAAGACGACAGGAAATCAATCATTTTAAAGAAATTAAGTCCCTACCGCGTGGAGACCTTTCCCGATCAACTGATTTCTAAGCATCTTTATCCACGGTACAGTCACTATTTTAGACAAGTTCATTAGAACCGCGTTCCTCAATACCGAATGCGTCTATCGCTTTCTAAAATTCTGCTATGCGTTCTGAATTACCGTCCAATGCTTCCTTGCGTCGTTTCTCTGTCTCGGACTCGAGAACGTCGAAGATTGCAGCGCCGACGAGGAGGTAGGTAAATGTGAAGACGATCAACGTTAGGGTCCGGACGTTTTGCTTCTTCATTCTCTAGTGAGCCACATGCTCACTAGCAGGGCCCCAGCCCTAACTACTTGCATCGCTCAGTGGTGTACGATTTGGGGTGCCGGGCCCATTTTTGCCCCCTTCTCCTCCGCCACGACAACGCCACGCGCGGCCTAACGCTTCCTTACCAAGCGCTACAGACCCGGCACGCGACTTCTTTTCTTCAGGGTGTCTTCTTCCTTTCCGGGCCTACCTTGCAGCCGCTTTCGTTCATCTGAAATTTTCGATACTGTATTGGTGCGATAAGCAAATTTACAAGATTCTTCGAGGAATTAAAAATGGGAAAGACCAAATCGATTTGGCGACGTTGTGGAAGGTGTGTTCGCGAGGGGGCTGTAAAGAGTGAAAAAATTATCCGAAGAGGGTAAAAATAGGCCAACGATAATGAAAGCGCGCCTCTTCGATACTCACTCTTAAAAGCATCTTTCTAAGAATATAGTCGGGTAACGCTGCTCTCGTATATTTAATTTTTCATTTGTCACAGCAAAATTCAAACAGGCTGTCGTGTCATGTCTAGCCTTTCCATATGTGCTGGAAATCTTTTTGGGAGAAAGACGCGAACGTGAATTCTCAAGATGTTATCCGGTGAGTTACCTAGACAAAAACGATCCTGAATGCAGGTTCTTGTCAAGGAATATTTGTATCCTCGTCGTGCCGCGGCGTTAAAGGATTAGTTTAACGGATATAAAAAGGTATAATCGTCCTTGCCGTCATCGCTGTAGCTGACCTAAGAGAGCGAACCGTGAGAGAGTGAAGTCTAAGTATATTCTTACCAGGGACAAAGTGGACAAAAAAGAATGTGCCGACAAGTTGCGATGGTAGTTGTAGGGATGTATGGGGAGACGAAGGAAGAGCGTAGGAAAGGGGTGGAGGGTTTCACCTCACCTGCAGCCTGTTCCGGACTCTCCTTTACGTACGACAAAGGGTTGAGCAGAATGATATGGCAGTGCTTTCGCTGCTCCCACTGCCACGTTCCCTCCATTCCTCGGCTTAGCACCGCACACTTTCAGTGCCGACTGTAACACACAGAGAGGGAGAGAAACATGTTAGTTTTGTGGCCTGCCAGAGAGGACTGTTGTTGGGAGGACCGCGTCAAGTTGAATAACGGTTCCTTGTATATCGTAGAAATCCGGCTATTCGTTCAGCAAAACTTTCTGGAACTCGATGCTGCGTTTATTAATTATTTTTCATCATTCGCACGCATAAGTAAATCAAAGAATTCATTTGTGAATGTATAATGAAAAGCTCGCCTCGATAATAATTGCGATTATTTTCACGAGCTCTTCCCGCGGCACTCTGCGCAATTATATCCTTCGATATCTAAAGCCAGTCGTTTGGATAGTCAATCGGGCAGAAATGTCTCGTCGATGCGCTTTTAATCTCCTGCACATTTCCCGTTCACACTTCCTTCCATCCCTTGCCACCGCCTCCTTTATCCTCCGATCTTTTATTTTAATGGATATCGAGTATTCGAACAGATTCGGCGGCGCGAGAACCAATAAATTGGAAACTCGACGGGAAAGGGGACGAAAGATTTCATGGAACTACCCGAGTAGAATTTGAACATCGTTGCTGTCTAGTTCAGATATAGAAAAAACGAGATATACATCGGAATTGTCTATTTTTTTTGTGTAGTAGTGGGCTTGAAATGTAACGGTCACTTCTACCAGTGGCTGCATCAAAAAAACTGGCTACTACTTAGATAGAAAATTTAAGATATGTAAATGTAGTAGTAACCTAGCCTGGGCTGGACAGGAAGTAGCAAAATAAAATAAACTTCTGGATAATTCTTATTTTTTGCCAACGTATCGTTGTTCCTGAAACGCCGGTAAGTAGGTGTTCAATTTGCTTAACGATTACTTGTATTTTTATTGAATTGAAAAATCCACTTTTATATACCTTCTTGGGTGAGGAGATTCGAACCTGAGACCTCTAGCTCACGGAGCCTGTTCCCTTACACATAGACCACAACTCGGATTGTTGTGTCAGAGAGAAAAGAGTGAGATGATCCACAAAAGTAAGGAGTTTCTTTATAAGTGTACGGCACTCGAAGAGTATTTATTTATTTAAAAATAATTCGATATTGCTAGTGCCTCGAACTCTTTGGAATATGTTGTAGTATGTCTACAGCTATCCAGAAAACATTTTATTTCGACATGAACTCCCTAATTTTGCGCAGCATCTTACTTTGCGATGATAAACTATTTTTGTTATAGTTTTTTCGCCTGAACTCTTAACATTTCATGCCCAGGACGTTGAACTCTTCGAAATATCACTCCTGTACGTTGAAAGATCGAAATTCGGTGAGATGCAATCAAGCCATACGCGAAGTTCGCATCTCGTTTTTTAAAACGAGATTTTTGGTGTAAATCATTTGAACTATTGTTAAAACTTGTAAGAATTCCTTGAACTTTGCTGGATGCAAGTAAATTTGAAATTTTTTCATGAGATGCTGACAGTTGAGATGTTAGGTTCACACCGGTGTCGTCAAGCTCGTGAGAGATTCGCTGACTAATTTAAAAATGCTAGTGGCGATCTAGTAATTGGATTATATTTTCTGGGAAAGACAGCACCATCTAGTATCATATTTTCTATGTATTACTACACAACCGCTACGTCAGTAAAACTGTCTATAAATTCTTATCTAGTACTGACCTAGCTGCTAGCAAGAAAATGTAATCTAGTCAATACTATCTACCTACTAGGTTTCACATCGAACGTACTAGATTCATTTCTACTCGGGTAAGGGAACGAGTTTAGCGAATTTTTTATTTTGGACGAAAATATCGCATTTACGCCGCGGAGTTAATTTTCTTCGAATTCGGCGATTGATTCGAAGCCGCGATCATCGATAATACCGAGTTCGTCGTGAGATGAGGTATTAACTAGAAATTAATTTTTTAACCATCGCTATCGATCGTAAGATACTCCGAAAACTCCACGTAGGCCAGCACGAATGTTCAACCGTGAAATATTCAACTTTTTAAAAATTCGTACGATGAGAGTACTCGTGGCCCAGTGCGGTTAATGGAGCTGACCAAAAGAGACAAGTGACTAGGGAGTACTGAGAGAAGTGCCATTTCCAGCACAGCGACTGAGAATGGTCCCGACTCGGTCGTCGAACCAAAATGTCGGCTATCAGTATCGATGTGCCAATCGGATCTTCTACATGACACCAGACCATGAATAATACATATTGCGGACACACGGTGTTCTCCCGAACTCAATCTTTCCTCCTACTTCCACTCGCACCTGTCCTACGTCCTGCATTTACGCCAATTCTCGATTCGATTTATTTTGTCGATTTTCGAATAGGAACTCGCGCTTGCTCGAACGTCACATTATGCGTCATCCTCTCAGCTGCGTAGGCAGTTTATCAAATATCGAATTATGTCAACGACGACGCATCGCGACACTACTGCCTCATTACGTTTGGTTCCTGATGCACGCTCTCCCTCCTGTCGTCCCCGTATATACACGATTCATGCGCTACTGTCTATTGGTCAGCTGCGGTTTCGACCCTGAATACATGTACCGAACCAAGGCACACACGTACCACCATGCAATTGAAATTACGAAATCATCGTTACGCTCCAATATAAAAGTCATTAATGTTTCACCAATAGCATCGATACTATTTATGCAGAGAACCGTTGCTACTTGTGGATCTATTTATGCTTACCAACAGGGAAAATGTAATCGAATGTGAAATTGTTCGGTCCTGTTCGCATGTAGCATCTACCCTGGCAGTCTCAACTGACACAGTATTACGAATCTCATACGCCTATTCACCTCGGCCTTACGTCTTCGGAAGATCGAATGGAACGAGCTTCCTAACGCACATCCAATGAGTCGCGTGGAGCACATCCGTCTGAAAGGAATCGTCGGCGGAGAACACTCCAAACTGAGAAGCCCTTGATTAAGCCACTACGAGGCCTCGGACAAAGTATTTCCAGCGGTCGCGTGCACTGTACGAGTCCACTTGTCTTTGAAAGTGAGCGCCAGAGTGGGCAGCAGGAGGACGAAGAGGGAGAGGGTGGTACGCGTGAACTAAGATACCCTAAGATAGGCCGGCGTAGCTCAAAGGGTAGAGGGCTTAAGGGCGAGGGATATTGGGGTGAAGATGGAATCGCGGTAATTGCTGCTAGAGACGGTCTTCAAGGTACCTACGCCAGAGAAGTGTCTTCGTCCTTCTTCTCCTCTACTTCTTCCTTGCCTGTATACGTAATTTTCTTCGGCGACTGAATGGGATCCAATTAAAATCTTTAATCACTCCCGTACGAGGACCTTGTGCTGGTCCAGACTCTTGGAGTCACGTGGGGCTAGCGATGAACGAGAAAATTTTGAAGCCGCTCGCCCGTGATAACATCCACATCCGACTGCCGGCTAATACGGCCTTCTCAAATTAATTCGTTCGAAGATCCTGCCGCGAGACGCTATTCGGTCTCCACTTTCAGTCAAGCATGCGAAAAGACGATCGAAGACGATTTTGATTCTAGCTGCTAAAAGGAATCGGGGGAAAGAGCTTCGATTGAGGAGCCGAGAAGATCGCCTTCCTTCCTACCGTTTGCTTCACTATCTTTACTTTATTTAACTGGAGTAAGGATCAATGGCGATTGACGCTGTGCGAAACTCGAGAAAGGTGCAAATTGCGAAAAATAATGAACGAGTGTTTTGTTTGATGGTACATGTTTGGAAGTTTTTTGCAGTTTTTTGACGGACGTTGTGTAAATTACTTGTATTTTGTAGATCTCTCGTTTCAAAATCCACTTCTATACCAATGGTTTCGCTGATAGCGATGTTAAAACCGCTCCAAGATCGTGGGGCTTTCCTTGACGATCGGTCCGTCGACCTACTTTCTCGTCAAAAATTCGTCAACGTAACTAAAGGCAGGCCTCGAAAACACCCAGATACGTTCTCAGTTTCCACTGATCTTCCCGATTCTTCTGTGGTTTCTTCACAAAAGAATCGGGAATCCAGCTATACTTCGCGTAGGAAATTAAAGTTCGATCGGACGCCAGCAGTCCACAATAATTTTTTGGTGTCCTCTCGTTTTGTCGAGCTCTTTCTTATTGTTCGTTCCTTGCTTTCTTTAATCCGTGCTTCAGGGCCGAGTAATATCACGCGCAACGGTGATATTGAGACGAGAAAATTCAACGAGGAGAATCCGCCTGACGCAATTGTCATTTCTGGAAGAGGCCGCGCCCTGGCACTTTCGATTAGCGGGATAAATAATTCATCGTTCTCGTGGCTCTTTTCCTGACCTGATGTCCCGCAGTAGGATAAAAGCAATTCGAATGTTTCTTCCCGAGTAGAAGTTTGCCTTTAATGGTGAACTAAAAGCCGCCTCCTGCTAGTACGATGAGTTGTGTCCGTGTAGAGGCCCGACAGGTACTACATTCTTTTAATGTCCTTCTTCGCTGTGAAATGGCTCGAATCACAGGAAACAAATCATTTTCTACTCCCTCGCTCCTCTGTCGATTTCAATCGTGAAAATCACTGTTATCGTAAATTTCGAACGCTACCTGGTGCGACAGAAGGGACAATCGAGCGAGAGAATGATAGATCGAGAAAGCGAGGAAGACAGAGGTAGGGGGAAACAAAGACGGAGAAAAAGGGAGTCAGATAAGAACGCTCACCATCTTCAAGGCTTTTCCCATGAGATATAAACTCTATGTGTACCCCTCGAACAGAAATAATGTGCTTAACGATTTTCCTCCTCATCCTCTTTCTCTTTCCTGTCAGTTTTCCCCTCGACCGCGTCCTTTCACAAATTATCGGTGCGCCTTAGAAGGCAGATCTAATTTTCTGTTCACTTCAGCCTCAATCGTCAAACGTTAACCGGGCTGCTTACCGCCATATGAATTCAGCGAGTTCCGTAAAATAATACAACATTTTTTTGTTGTGTATTACTAAGGCAGGTCGAGACATTACGTATGACGACTATGAAGGAACCTACCCTGATAATGACGGAAAAAATTGTCGAATGTTCTATGTCGACTAATGCGATAAATTGCAAAAAAAATGACGAAAGCAATTTATATTGTAAACTAAGCAGAGAGTAAAAACGGAAAACAAACCGCTACAGCGAGTATCCTTGTTGACGATTCCTCTTACAAAAATATTGGCAGAAAATCTTTCTCGTTCTTGCCCGCCAAAGATGATTTATTTCTCTGCAAGTTGCTACGGAGTGTTTTTCCAAAGTCCATGGCGACCAGCATCATTCTTCCACCTTGCCCACGCGAAAAACTTCTTCTTACTTCCGGTTTATCGAAGTTACTCTTCTTCGGTCTGACTTTCCGTTTCCTTTTCCCCGCTCTCTCATCTCGATTTCTCGCACGTCATAAATAAAGCTTAGCGGTCCCAGCAGTTACGTCAATTTGCACCTCGCGACCGTCGCTTGTGGTCGGTCACATTTTTATCTTAACGGACTATTCGCTACATTCTCCTGATCCAAAGACGCAGCTTCTCCCTTCTTTCCATTGCCACCGCCCTCTCGATAAGCGGGATAAATAATTTATCCGCCTTCGTGCTCCAGTCTCGCTCTTATCCCCACTTCTCCATTCCCGGCTGGCGCTCAACGTCCTCCACGGCTGCCGCCGCCTTCGACCCCCTTCTCATATTTCTTTGCAACCCCCTACTTTTTATCCCTCTTGTACTCCCACCATCTCCTTTCAGTTTCTCCGTCCCCCTTACTGGAATTACCTTGGCGTCGAAATAAATGCAAGGGTTTAGGAATCCACCGCTGCCGCTACTAACGCCGCTCTGAGAATTTGCAATGGTAAGCGATGGCGGGACTTAAGATTACGGTCTTCTTCTTGGCACTCCGTGACATTCCCTCTGTATCTTCCTTCAGCCCCCTTCTCCCCTCTCTCACTTTCCTTCGCTTTTTAACCCTATTTCGTCTCGTTGCCATCTCAGAAGCACTCCTTCGCGTTCACCGATTGGCTGGTTCACCGTGAGATCGCATGGTTGTAATAGAACTACAACGAATACCAGAGAATAATCAACCTACGAGCGTTGATTATCACTGCGGGCGAATAAAACCTAGGAAATTCATCGTTCCACCTGCATACCGAATGCAAAACACTCCATGTATAAGTATAACACTCAGCAGCAGCAGTTTTACACCCATTAGAGTTTTCATTATGACGTTATGAGCATTAAACTAACCCGCTTATCTAACTCCTAGCATAGCACGGATATACGCGGCATGATTAAAAGTTCCTCAAGAATTGCGAACGTGTTTATTCTCGGCTACAAGCGCCGGCCCACCCGTCCGTCCATGGGGCTTTTTTTCTCTCCTGCGCTCCCTGAGAATAACCTTAGTTAATGGAGTACCTCGGTTCCCAGCTATTCTCTTCGCTATCGAGCTTCGCCGGATCTTCTTGTCGCGCTCAGGTGCACCGTCGTCGGGAGCAAAAAAGGATATCGCAGAAGCGGAGAAGAGGGAGGAGGAAGTAAGGCGGATTCGTAAGCGGGTCGGTGACGGAAACGAGGACTTGTGCACCGACGTTTGGGTTAGGGTGTGGAAAGTGGAAATGCGGGGGTGGGGAAACGCGCGAAAAACGCGAGGAGGAGGTCAAATGCGAGGCCTCTCTCAGCATCCAATTCGAGATAAGTTTAGCCAATTCCGCAGGGTGGGCACCGGCGGATCTCGAAATGTTGGGACAAATCAAATCCCCCCCTACGTAGTTTAAATTAACGCCTCGCCTCCGCCAACGCTGCTGCCGACGCCACGTAGATTGGCGCTTCGTGTTTTATTGAATTTATGATAAATTGCTTTTAAAACTCTCATCCGAGTGTACTTCGGCGGAGCGGGGCGGGTCGAGGTTGTAGTTGGAGACGCGGAGAAGGCAGAAGCGGAGAAGAGGAACGGATAGGCGGTGAACCGGCACGGAACAGACGAATCTCGTTTCTCTTTTCGCAAATACGACCGGGAGGGAATCCTTCAGCTACGTAAATCAGCGTAACGACCGCTATTACATGAGTGGCTACAACGATTCTTGGTATGCCCGAGGGAAAAAGCGGATGAATATATTTGACAGTAATGCCGGCTTGTTTCTTCCGCCGAAAAATGAGATTCGGGATCAGTCATTCGCGGATGTCTTAAGAAGAGTCGGCGGAGAAAACAATTCTCGACAACGACTTCTTAACCCTTTCGGTACGAGTGCTCTGTCCGCCGTGACGCTCCCGTGGTATAAGGCGGCGTTCTGAAAATGCACACGTAGCGCGTGGTCAGTCTTCTTCTGTTCGAAGATTTTCCTAAGCGTTAAATAAGAACTGTGCTTAATAAAACAATGTTTTTCCTAACAAGTGTTGTTTATAGTTTTCATATTGAAATACACGGATATAAAATTGTATTAATTATATAAGTAACACTAGAATACGTGCTATCACATGGATGCCGGATATATCTGGCGCTCGTCCACACAGGTCGTCAAATGGACGCCGGATATATCCGGCACCCGTACCGAAAGGGTTGAAACGTTCGATATCACGGTTAATAAAATTAGTCGGGTATTTTTACTGCACGGTAACGCGATTGTGAGCGCGCAACTTCGATGATTTTAAAAGAAGTAGCAACGTGAGCATTGAGCACGTGGAATTAAACTGGCGCTCACTTAAGAGGGAAGACAAGCGAATACATTTGACGCTAATGTCGGATCACAGCGTGATATTTCCATGAGTAATGATCCTGGGCAAAGTGTAAAATTAATGAGGAGCTTGAAGCGAGCGCACCTGCACTCCGAACTACCACTCAATTCGCACATCCCGTTGCAACGTATAAACGCGTTTTGACCTACGCCTACAAAGTTTTATACCAAGAAGAATACGTGTCGTAGACGATATTATCGGAAGGTTTTTTGCACAATTTTCAGCAAGACTTCCCTCGAAAAACAGAAAATTCGTCTATCAACCTATCGGCTGCATTAACCCGTTTGTAGCATGAAAGAAGGAACGAAGAAGGTTTAGATTAATCGGCGAACTATCTGCATCCTCGATCGCATCCTCACGATGACGTCCAATTTACCTTCAATTTATAGCGCATCCGGTTACCAAGGATACTTCGAAAGGAACTACCATGAGAAGATCCCAAGCTCTTCTGGAATGTTTAGGGAGTAGATGAAGGGACGACAAAACTTCTCTTTGATCTCATGCTAGAGTTACCATAGTATCTGTCCGATTCGTGAGGAACGAAGGAAGCCGTAGCCTCTGTCCCCTCCCTTTTCCCCTTTCTATTCGCGGTTAACCTTTTCAACCAGTCACGACCCATTGTTTCGCGATATCGAACCGCCATTGTCGTACCCTTGGATAGGTCGTCGATTTAATGGCACCGGTTATTGCTCCGCTGCTGGTTGCGCCATTCAATAATGTCGGTTATTATTTGCTTGATTGTGTCCCCGTAGGAGAACTCATTGTCCTCGATGGATACTTATTAGCTACACTGAATTAGCGAGAACAACGGTGGATTCGTCGAAACCGATTGGAAGAACTTCCTAAGCCGTCCTTAAACCGACAGCTAGGTAAGAACGGGTTGTTTGCGCCTGAAAAGGGGTTGCTCCGGTGTGTCGGATTTTATGAGGTTCGTGCGTCTCACAGACCAATTTCAATGATGATTTTTTTTATCTATTCAGTGAGCTTTTATCGCTGATCACTGCCCACTGTTCTTTCACGTAGCGGCAAACACCGTATGCAATAGCAGAACCGATGTGTGCTGTTACATTGAAGGAAGAAGCTCTGGAGCTTATCCACGATTAAATGCAGCACGCTGAACAGCAAACACCCTCGTTCGTAGACTGCACCGCGACGTGAAAGTCAAGTACAAAGGGTACGACACCCCCTTGTTACTTCGAGCGATCAATCCAACGGTTCTATTAATAGGATACGAGTACTTGGGTGCGTCCGTAGTGGATACGTAGGACCACAGCCCGTATGGCCTTTATTTTCTCATATCTGTCTGAAAGCACGAGAGGCTTCTTCGTACTCACTTACAAAACTGTGACTTACTTTAACCAAAACGGACGTAGTTATTTTTTGTGCAATGTGAGGATCGTTTTTTTCCCATTTGGTGAGTACTATCTACTGTAAGAGTACCGATCATTTTTCTGTGGCGCCCTGCATTACACGGTATGGTGAATAGACGGAATGAACTTTTCGTTCCCACCATTTTACAAGGTCTGACGTCATGGCATACCTTTTTAAATTGCGAACCCATATTTTCTTATTGGACGAGGATATGGGGTGAGCGTGTGAAGAGGTACGAAGAGAGAGAGAGCTCTAGGAGAAATAGAAGCAAAAGGAGAGGGAGGAATCGATACTGGCTCTTCAGGGGTATGTAAATAGAGTAACTTCGCAAATTCCCCTCAAAGTTGAAGGTGGTTGGTACGCCGCCGCAAGTACCAACAGCCGACTGACCAAATATAGTCCTTTGTGCGGACCTTACCGTAGAGGACGTAGAGCTAGTTGCATTATCTGGCAGCCGCATCTTGTGCCAAGTATGAGAAGGCATAAATTATGCTTCCGATGAACGCCAATAATCGGATACAAGCCTTTCCAGGTACCAACCTATTGGCATTCTGTGACAGCTAACAACGAAGCCATGGTTTAGGTGGTTTCTCTGTCGCTCGCTTCACAAAAAACCTTTTTATTTTCAAATCAATTGAAAGATCCTGTTTTGAGTATACATTTTTGCAAATTTGAATGTTCTTAAAATAAACATTTTCAGAAATACTGCTATCAAAAATCGCTAAATATATCGCCGAGGGCTTAATGTTCGTCTAAAATAGGGAACCAATTCCTTGGATCAATCAAATCCATCTATCTTATTTCCTTTAGCCCGGTAACCCTTCTCACCCATTCATTCGTTGAAAGCCCCAGGGACCCAACGCTGGTCTCTCCCGATCATTTCTCAGAGAACATTTTCTACCCTCGTGCGATCCTATCGCGGAAGGTAGCTACATTTTGCAATTTCACCCGAAAGATGATGGCCGCTGCGGCATCATTGACATCGCTTCGACCGCCAGCAGGTCGACCGATCAAACGTTCCCGGCTGGTGCCCCTGTGGTACGAGCCTTCCTACCTAGTACTGAGAGACCCGCATTATCTGGCCACTGCAGCTTGCAGCTATTTCGAGGGAGCATAAATTTATGCTGCACCACGATGCGCAACTGACCATTTGGCGCTCTCCTCCGATACGCAGCGGGACCGAATTTTCTTGTATCGGTAGCTCCGCCCTACAGATTCTTCCTTCTTGCTCCTGCGGCCTTTATCAACGCATTTTTTTCATTCTTCGAATGCACCCCCTCTCTCGTGGATGGTTGCATTATGGGGAAACTCGTGGACAGCTAAAAATACTGAGATTCTTTCTCTTTCGTTCTCTCCGAATCTCTGTCTCACTCTCGTCTTAATAGGGAACATATTCCCTAAAACATCCTTGGAGTTTCCCTATGAAACCACGCGAACCGCGGACGTCAACGAAAAAATGTGAAGAAATCGTGTTTTCTATACGCTTTCGCGCACCTGGATGCATCTTTCTTGAATATCTGAACGATTACATCGAGTAGCTAGACGCATTTAGGTGTGCTTATTATTCCCTCTCCTTTAACTATTGAGTTCTCTGGAGTTCCCACCCTGCATCATACTTCCATTCCTACGCGATGATGGCGATAATGAAAGGAGGTCAAAGTAGATGAGGCTCGTCGCACGTCCTTCTATAGATCTTTCATTACGCCTTTTCGAGGCGCACGCCGCTCTGACACTTCGCTAGGCGCATCATAAGAGAAAGGGGTGGGTCTGGAGAGATTGTTACCGTTGCGACGCGACGCTTCTCTCGAATTCAATTACATTAGGGGATGCCAAGAATCCTTCTTCTAGGTGGATGCCAAGATAAGACTTTTCACGCTTGCCTGCACAGGCGGACACCCCAGAGCGACAGGCTAGCCGCGGATCTCTCTCTTTGTTTCTCCCTTATATGTCGAGAGAGGATGTTCTTCCATTGTCGCTGCTCGAAACACAAGTGCAGGATACATTTGGTGTCGAGTGTTACGGATACCGCTGTTTGCTCTACACGCCCACAGCCATTACGAATTTATTTTATACCGTTCTACGATTCGCTTTGCGCGCAGACTATGCTCGTCGTATTCTTTTATCGTTCTGTAATTTCCAGACGGATGCGTATAAGTTCCCTTTTCGTCATACATCGTGTCTCAGCTCCATTTTCCTCGTACGACCAAGTCGTTATAATAAAATTTCTCCGCTGACTACCTTATCTCGCGACGTAACGGCTCAAGTGCCATTGCTCTTGAGATAGAGTGCAGTATCGAGACTCTCGTTTCGAGGGAGGATGCTTGCGTACAATGATATAAGTCTTCTTAGATGCGGGGCTTGGAAAAACCAGTGCACGCCGATATCTCTTGCAAGAATCGCAAACCCGTGCACTCTCCTCACCTTTATAAACATCGCCTTTTCATCGTCATCGCGCTTGAGTCATTAAGACTTCATCGAGCCAAGTTGATTTCCGCGAAGGGCTACTTGATAGTGAAAAACTTCGTAGCTTTGCTTTCCGGATTACGAGGGTTCTTGGGAAAAAAATGAAAGATCGGGGAGCAAGCGTTTGGAAATAATGCGTGTCATCCAACGCCGAATTGTGGACGTGGTTTTTGCGAGACCACGAGACGAAGAGGGAGATAAAAGATTCGGGAGAAGCAAGAGGCGAATAATATGGTAAAGCTGAATGAGGAGAGAGGGATGTATACGTATCGCTGACCCCATCACTATCGACTGGATGAGCCAATGATTAATGACTGGGCGTCCGAAAAAAGCTTTCGAGCCTTCTCAACGTACTTCATTCTTCTCTTACCCGCCTACTTTTCATCTTTCTATGTAACCCTCGACCACTCCTGCCCCTCTTGTCCGACCCCTTCGGCCTCTTCGTTTCTCCTCAAATAGTAAAAAAAACTCACGTTTCGGGTGACCAAAAAAGAAGAGCTTCCAAGGCCAAATGAATTTATGCGCATTCGAAGACGGTCTTAGAATGCGCACGACAAATTCTATTCCCTAGTGCTTATCTATCTGTTCTCTCAGACGAGCCTCCTCGTCCAACGTTCCCTCATAGATGATCGATGAGGGCCTGAAGAAAATGAAAACTCTTTGATTTATCGTCGGTTCTCAAGGTATCGGCCGATGATCGTCCTTGATACGAGGATTGGAATTTGGAAATTAAATTTACGTGGAAGCTACTTGCTTCGGCCCACGGTTCATTTTCAAAGAAAATTACGCTACCCACACTCTATTTGCAATTGTCGAATTTTAGTATAGTCAGCCATTTGTCTGAGTGATCAGTCGCAGAAGTTTTCCAACTGCGTCTCTGACATTTCCCGCAAACTCCCTCGACGTGCGTCGGAGTGGTCAGAATAACAAAGTCAATGGCGCGCAGTGTCCTCGAGAGGTCTTCTCCCCGGTAACCTGAATATTTTATTTTCTTCGGGAAATCAATTCCAGGGTGTACGTTGAGAAGCTCGATCGCGGCAATATGCTTGGGGACGTTCTCGAGGATATCGACGACGACGAGAGCGCGTATACGTTGCTTGTATAACCGTATAAGCGATCTTGTATAACCAGAAATATCGTGTCCCCTAATACGTCCACATTCGCGGGATACCACAAACACGGTACAGTCCCGATAGCTTGTAGATTTTTCGGAGCAATGCTAATAACGCGGAGAAAATATGCAGCAGTTACTGCCAGACCGTCCGAATAATGAAATGAGATATCGATGAAATGGAAATATTGATATCAACTTTAATTTGGGGCTTCAATATTCCTGCTTCTTGTGAGTCCTTCTTCGTACGTCGGAATTTCTATTTGAATAACTTTACATGCGATGCATAATTTTATAAATCTTTCCTCGGTATGAGTAGCGGGTATGAAAGGCGAGTATGCTATGTTGAAGTAAACGCACAAAAAAATTCGATGTCCAAACAAATTTTTAAATTTTCGACGGTAGCAGCTTTAACGCCGTTGGAAACGGAAAAATTCCACCGGATGTAACATTGGACGCCATTAAATATAATTATGATATTAGCGGTCACATATCAGAGGCAAATATAATATTATTTGTTAGTAGTAGCGGTACTTTCCGCATGTGTCCAACTATCGGCAGTGTAAAATGTTGGAAAAAATTTTCTCTGAAAATGTAGAACGGTAGGATGCCGCGTACACGGTAGGTTCAGCACATTATATTGGAGTTCAATGTTGCCAGAAAAACTCCCAATTTTCGGCACGCTGGCGCAGCAGCGAAGACAGCAGAAGGGTAAACTCAAGCGAGAAACTCCAATGAGTGACTGCCTATAAATTCTGGAATTATATCCTGCAATGCAGCATCTTTCGACGGTATGCCAACTTATTAAAGTATTTCAATTATGGTGCTTCCGCGCATATCGCTCACTGGGTTTTCAGTTAAAGAAGAACTAATTGTTCAGCCTCCTGTCAGTGTTGTAGTATTGCCATCGTGTGCTAACAAATGTTGTCAGCGTGCTTGTCCACTTTAATCACCTCGATCATGCAGGTCCATCCTAAATTTGCATCTATACACACCCACGATCGATTCGATGTCAAGACCCATAGACTTGACAGATAACTCAATAAATTTTTAATTCTCGTGCATCTTATACGCCATTAATCTCAAAACAGTTACATACAACCATTCGTAGACTTCCGTCAGTTGTTTCCATTAAATACCCCACTGTCGCAATATTTTTTAAAACCTGCACGGCGATTCTACTTTATTCAAAGGCGTCCACGAGTACTAACAGGCCACTAACACCCTGCTCCTGATACCAATGCATGCACCTATACCCCAGTATCACAATTTCACAGGGATCACCGGTTTCCATTGTTCGCTACCGCTCGCGTTTATCTCGCGGAATACTGCGAGGGTGTTAGGCGAAGAAAGAAGAACATTTTAAGGGAAACTACGCCAATGACGGGAAAAAGCGGAAGCTCGTGTTTGGAACGAATCCAAAAGTCCGGCGATGCGGCGTGAGGAAGGGAAGAAGGAGGGAGCGGGGACAGAATTCACGGGCAGTTAATTACTTCGCGAGCATTCGAAAACAATACCTAATCCCTAAAAAGGATGCATTCATTGCCAAGGGATGTGGCTCGGGAAGCAACCGACTCTTTGAGGGCAATTAGGTGGAAGAAGGTCGGAGTATCTCAAAGAGGAGTGATTATAGCGGGGCGAGAGGAAAAAAATGGAATTTGAAAGAGTGCAATTATGCCTCAGTACGACTAGTTTTTCCTCCGTACCCTGTCCTGTCCCCGTATGCTGCTTTATCGTCTCTAACAAGCTGCACGGCACATCCGTCTCCTTTGCGGCTCCTCTCTCGACTTAAATCCCCACCATCAAACACCAGGAGTCCTTCTTCCTCTTCCGCGAATTTACCGTCACCTCTACTCACGCTTCTACCCTCATATCTGCTCTTCGTTCCATGGTATCCTCCACCCTTATCTTCCTTCCTTCACTTCCTCCTTCCGTTCCGCCATACCCTTCCCCCTTTCACCGCCACATACTCTGCTTCACCCCCGTTTTAACTCTCTTGCCCCTCTTACTACCCCCGTGCATCCTCTGGCTGCCCTTCTACTCGCCATTCTAACAGCTGGGTGCCATGGCCAACTTTGGTAGCACGTAGACGACCAAGGGGGGTAGTGGTACGGCTAGCTGCTTATTAATGGGAAGACTTGTTGCACTCTCGTTGCACTGCCCTTGCGTTACGACGCGACGCGACGACATTCTCGGCATCAACCGTTCGTGGAAACAATCCTGTGGAGTCCCTCGTAATTGTTTCTTATTGTTAGCGTGGGGCTCATAAGACGAACAAGGATCGAGAGGATAATCAGCAGGGAAATGTGATAGGAGAACGCGAAGTGAGCGGACAATGGAAATGGATATTGTTACGTTTGCTTAAGTTCAAGGTAATCCGCGGAACGATGCACCGTCGGATTAGAATGCGAATAAGCTCGCGTGTATACGTGGGTTAATTTGTTTGCGAACTATCAGGGAGAGTGATAAAACGTGACACACTGGCCCGGCATAGAAAGATAGAAAATTTCCCATTATGCGGGAAATTACGAACCGTCGTTTAACATCGTTCTATGGATTATTGGTGTAACAATAAGGCGCTTAACATTTCTTCTAGTTATAAAAAGCTCCTAATAGGTTACAAACTAGTCGATTGAATACGCGTGTCGACAAAAATAAAAATTGTTCTGGGCTACGAAAAGCGCGTTCTTTTAAAACCGATGCGTGGAAGAATTCACATTTCCTTAGTTTTCCTTCCTAAAGGGCCTTCTCTCTCTCTGGATGATGGTGGCACGAATAAGCTCTCGAATAGACGCGAACGGTATAGACCGTAAGTAATTCAAAATCCTGGAATATCTCGTGGCCAACACTTGGACGTCTCGAGCACGAGCCAAGCGGAAGCGCTTAACCGATTAGTTGGCGTCGATGTGCGGCGTCGCGTCGGTTCGGCGTCGTGAGAGAGCGAGAAGGTGGCTATAAAAAAAGAGAAAGAACGGCAGAGTGAGAGACGAGATGATAGAATAGAGATGGAGGAGGACGCGCCGATAAACGAAATAATTCTCGGCCACGCGGTGTGATTTTTTAGGGGAAGGAACGAATGGATGGGACCAATCCCCGCCAATGAGCAGACGATAAATTGGAAATAATCCATGGATCGATCATCCTCCACAGAACCACCCCACCCGCCTCTTGGCAACGGCGCGCGAATTAATTTTAAGTGGAAACTGGTCTGAATTATTTCCGTCCTATTACCGTGGAATTCTCTCCTCATCCGCCACCGACGAATTCCCGATAGAGACACTGCTCGCCACCGACGACGATTTAAGCGACGACGGGTCGACGGTTAATCGCGTCATTCGAGTATACCGCAGACTATCTCTATACTCGGATCCGCTCGTACGCTCGCGTCGAAATTAATCTTCGAGCTCGATATAACGATTCCTCTTTCAGTTTGCGATCCCATTGCTAATGCCTACATTCGAGAGGTAAAATTAAAAAATATTCTGGGTACGGATATAAGAAAAAGAGAAGAAGAAAAAGCTTCGTTCTAAGTAGGTGAGCCGAATCCTTTTCACATGGTGAATAATTATTTACACGTGCGGTACATTATCGTCTCCACTGTCGTATTGAATTTCTTCAATTCACTGTTTTTCCATCCATATCGCTCTCCGGTTCCGTGTTACGCTCGAATTCTTCCGGCCTCCCGAGCGCAATAAAAGTCCACGCTTAAACGAGTAATGCGAAAGACGTTCCGGAAAGCTTTCATGCGAACGGGGCAACGTCCTGATATTATGCGCCGAGCGAGGCAAGAACCTTAAGCTTTAACTGCTGAACCGTTTCAACGATCTCCGTAGCGACGATCAGGCGCCAAGGAAGTGTCGTACCAGTTGGCCGTCGACATGGCCAAAAATATTCTCCGGGATCGATATTAGAATTCCTGTGCATTCGGTGTAGTTATACGCGACGATATGATTTCGAAGAATCTCATAGAGCGAACTGGATAGTGGACGAGAATTTCTTGTTCGAAGGCATTCGAGTGCCAACCGAGGAAATGAAAACGAGAATCTCCGTTAGCCCCTACAACGAAACAATACTTTCGAGTGCAAATCCATTCCGAGGGAATGTCAGGCTAAGGGTCTCGTCTAGGTGTGATTCGTGTGATCTCTCGAACGCGTCCTTGACGTTCGGCAAGCATCCGTCGTCGTCGTCCTCGCCGTCGCCGTCGTCGTCACGAATGGTGGGTGAGGACGTAATTACGAGACACGCCGATGATGCCACGTCGATCGAGAAACACCTTTGTGTCGGTGTTACCGATAGGGTTGGTGTTAGAGGAAATGCTACGTGATGTTACGCCCCCGTCCCTCGCTATCCAAGATCGGTACACACCGGCACACGCCCATTGGGTACGTGCATGTATCAGCGAAGTCGAAGTGTGGATAACTACGTGAGTATACAGTTGGCATTGGTGTGTAAGCGCGTGTATATAAATCGATTGGACCGCAGGGGTGAAGGGACGCCGGGCGCCACGGCGCCCTCCTTCCAACCCTCCAGACAACAACGACCGAATATAGCCGCGCGCCGATATGGGAGCTAATGAACCAATTATGCGTAATAGGGCCGCCGCCTTCGAGTAACGGCCATCTCCGCTTACCGGAGCTCCTTGAAGGACTCTCTCTCCTCTCTCGCGTATGCAAAGCGACCAAGGGGCGACTCCAGTCGCGATCGGCATCCTAACGCGGCAGCTGCGCCTGTCCCAATTGAGGACGAGTGGAGCTCAAGATCGAATAGAGCTGCATTTACTACAGTGGAGTCTTCCCTTCGGAATATTTCCCCCCGGAAAAGCGCCCCGTGAATCGGTGGACTGAAACATCTTACAAATTTTACCCCGACCTATCCGGTATGCGATTGTTTCGCTCCTTCAAGACGTTGCATTGGACGGAAGAATGAAAAGGATTTGACGTGAAGCTTTAATCGTCGCCTTAGAAGACCCAAGTGCCTTAAGGCTACAAGTTGCGAGATATAGGTGGGTATAGAGCTGCCTGCAAACTTCGTTCTGATCCACCGCTATACTATTTCGCTCGGCGGCTAACTTCGACAATTAAGTTTGCACGATGGTTATCTTCCTGCCTCGTGTTAATACTTTGATGATAACTATGCGCGGGGGCAAATATTCTGACGATAGCGGGGAAGATCCAAGGATAGGGATTATAGAACGTTAAGCCGTAGTTGAAACGAAAGGGAGGTGATTGGAAATTATTTGTTACGTGTTAAGAAATTTTTCGGAACTTCACCCAATTGCATTGATAAAGTCGCTCGTGGAAAATCACATTATTCGACAACCGGCTTATAATCTTTCTAATTGTAAGTGGACTTCTAGTTGGGCTCCCCCGGAAAAGTCAGTAACTTGTAATGCCGTTTCGTAATGGGAAACTCATGTCGGACCTACGCGTGGCTTTCTAGCTGTTCAAAGTTTGCCAGGACAAGCTTCTATAAAGGTCTTCCTCCACTATTGAAGCAGGCGTTCCCGTTGAGTAGTACGCCGAAATTCTGCTTCCGTTTTTCATAACAAATTCGAAGACTTAGATATCTTTTTTAAGTCACTCTACTTATAGAAATAGAATCTGCATAATAAAAGACCATTTTTGCCAGAAGTATTCTTTTTATCCTGCCCTTTTTTCCGCCTCTTACCTCATCCATCAACCCCTATGTGAAGTTCGTTGAGGAACCTGTGCGAGCGTATGAGTAGGCACTCTTCACATGGCACAGTTTTAATTAGTACACAATGGATGAAACGGAAGGAAAAGAACACAAGTGCGGGTCGTTGTCTACATCCGTCCAAGGGACGAGACGGTGAAATTTTACTTGAATTGCCAAGTAAAAAGAGGTCATAAATTATTCGCGCATACGCGCGTGCGAGTGTTCAAAATGTTCTACGGAGTAATTGAGCCGGCCATTAATTTTTTTTTCTTTTTTCGTGGAAGTGCAGTGATTATACCCAGCACATTCGAAGTGGTTAGAACAGATTTCAAAGTAGTTAGATCCACGTTCGCGTGCGACTGCTTTCCTGAGCAGTAAATTACAATTAGTTTTTTCCTAAAGAAATTTTTCACACTGGCAGCTTGCTACTCGTCAAAATAACTCACACGTGTGTTCTCTGTGAAAATTCTTAACACATTTCAACCCATTATCCACCCAATATTGTACGGACGAGTTATATTTTCTTAATTATTTAATACGTTGCACGATAAAAGTACGACGAACTGTCCTAAGAACCAATTACACTAAATGATTCAATTTCCTCCTCTTCATTAGTTTCTCCTTCCATTCAATGGGAAGGATTATCTCTTCGGTAAGGATTACTCGGCGAACACGGGAACCACTGTAACACGATTGTAGATCAGTAATGGGAAGGAAATGATGCCTCGTGGTCGTGGAGGAAAGTGAGGCGTATTCAAATGGGTGAAGGAGAGTACAATGAGAGAGGAGGACCTCGTATATAATATATTACGTACATTATACGAGGGTACATTATACGTATGCATATATTTATATGAGGCCTGTGTAGATGAAGCGCGTGGATTCAACATTAATCCCCTTGGCGGTGTTAATCTCCCTAATTAGGGGCTCACGTTTCAAGAGTGTATGGCCGGATATGAAAGTTTTCTGCGTCAATGGTAGGTATTCTCGTCTCGAAAAGTTCCCGACGGACAGCCCGAAGAGTTCTTCAGGCAACAAGTGCAAGCGAAGTTTCTGGGAAGCTTTCGACTACACTTCGACGTTCTTGGTTTCGATGGTGAAGCCTCTTGCACCTCTGGGATTTCGATAGAGACACCAGTGCGCCGTTAAAAAGTAATCTAGCTTGCCCGATACGCGAGAAAGGGGAAGGGATGGAAAATTTTAGGTTTTACCCTCGATGCATCTTTGAAATCACAGTTGAAATTCAGCAGGCTACTTTAGCGGATCGCGTTTCAGAAGTTTGCATTGTTTTCTCCGTTTAGTAATTAAGAAGTAACTTTATAAAATGCTACTCATCCGCTTCCAATCGGTATTTCAATCAAGGAAGATGCGAGGAATTCAAGAGTCTCGAGAGGTTTGGGGAAATCGAAGGGGCCCGGGGTGAGCACACGGAACGCCTTAAATGCGCCTTTATGCTCGGCCCACGCTGGGTGGTTCGGATGTATTTAGGATATTGCTTCGTCACCACGTGGAAGAGCGGTGGCGGTGGTTCGGGCTACTCTCCGAAATTAGTAATCAAGTTTCATTTCAATAAAGTGTATTGGCCGAACCCGTCTTCCGTAGGGCGTTTAGTACGCGTGGCCATACGAACTCCACCATGGATTAAGCCGAGACAGTTAACTTCATTGAGATCAAGGAAAATGAATGTCGATTCTGACTTTTCGTTTCACTATAGGTAATTTAATTTTTAGATGCCAGCATTGAACAAACAAAATCAACTTGTAAAATTAAATATTTGGTATTTATGAAATATAAGGTGCATTTTAATTCGATATTATCTGTCCCATCCGTCTCATTCTATTTTACGAAACTCGCCGCAGAATTTTGCAATAAACCGTGATTGGATGAAATGACTTTATCAGCATATTTAATTGGTCCCCGTTATCGATGCGCATAATTATGGAGACCGCGACATTCCCTTAACGCAATATGTGGTTCAATAAAGCGCGTGCAGCTGGGGGATCGATTACCTTCTTTTCTTTCGCATGATACCCCCCGATAATTTGTCGCGCCTCACAAAATAATAATTGATGTATCTCGATTTGACCTTATTAGTACTAATCACGTCCGCGTTTCATCTCACGCTAGCACACCTCTGTCCGTTAGGTTATGGAAATTTCATTTCGAACTAATGGAGTGCTTTCAACTTTATATACGATACCCAGGTTTATGAAGAGCCGCATTTGCTATTTAATACTTTCACATTTTAACGTAGATAAGACTACTAATTGTTGAAGTTTATTGTACATCCGGCGCAGGCATTACACAAGCTGATAGTAAACACGGTGAAATTCTCTACTTTAAAATCTCTGGCTTTTAACCTTTTCGTTTTATTCTCTCCAAATTGAAATTTATCAAAATATACGGTAATTCCTCGCATGCCGTAAATGTATATGCGATCTCTGACGCAGGAGCGGTGGAGAGCGGGCGGCATTGGACGCACTTCGACGGTTGCACTTTGCTATAACTCGGTGCTTCTTTGTGAAAAGAACTCTTCGTCCAACTGTTCCACTTTATGCGTGATTCGCAATTAGCCAAAGGACCGAAGAAATCCTCGATCTCCCCGCGAGATTCGTTTTAATGAGGAACGATGACTTTGAGAAAAGTCACCTACCGCGGACCTCGCGTCGACTGGGTAGTCAGGAGGGGTGACTCTAAAAGTCCTCGTCGGGGAAGTTTCGAAGCTCAGTTTTCTTGCTTCCCACATAATGTCAGTTTCGGAAGTTTCAGCGGAGAGTTGAAAGCAGTGGGCGAGAAGTTCCCTCCCGTCTACTCTCCCTCCTTGGCTCTTTCCTCCATCGACCGTTCCTCGAGGCTCGCAAACTCGGAACCAAAACGCGTATCGGCATGTTACCACGATCTAATTCAATCGTTAGTGCTCCTCGCCTTGAAGACATTCTAGGAGCGTGGGAGTACCCGGTACTCCATATCCCCGTGGCGGCACTCGAGGCTCCAGGGCCATCCACCACCACGGCGACCGCTTACAGGACGAAGGACGTCGGTCGAGGCGATGGCCTCGGATTCGCGAGGAGGGAGGCTGGCGAGTGACTCGACGAATACGAGGGGAAGAGAAATCGCAGGGGTGGAGAGGATGAGAAGGAGAGAGATGGAACGAGAGAGAGAGAGAGGGAGAGAGAGAGCAGGAGGTTGAGTGGGAAAGTTGAAAAGGGGCGGAAAGGAAGGAGCGCAGGAGATCCGAAAAGTGGAGTAGGAGGAAGTGAGGGGAGGACATGAGGATGCGGAGGGGTGGACGAAAGAGGGTGTGGGGGAGAGAGTTGGCTTACGAGGCCGTGGCCCATTTTCACGCAGTGACGTCAACCCGTATCCCCGGATACGTCACCGGATCCGGTAAATGTGTTAAGTTTTGCCCACCATGGGGAACCGAAGTGTACGATCGGCCCGTGACGATGCGGTCGACCGTTCTTGCCGAGCTCTACACGCAATGCACACCGGGGAATTTACTTGGAACCGAGAGCTGCCCGCGGGGCTTCGGGGAGCATCGTCCGTGCTATATTTCCGCTGGGCCGATGTCGCCAGCCGTTCCTCTCCGTACGAGGAGACGCAAAAGAGGAGTCATCCTGGAACTTTTCACGCCCCTGTCACCCTTCTTCGCGAGAGGATTAATTGAGTCGATCCATGCTTGCGATTCGATCGTTCCTGCGAAGGAGTTTCGAGAGTTTAATCGTACGACACGTTCCTCGGTGAAATAAATGGGTATGAATAGACGCGATGGATTATAGGATTTCGTAGGGTTTCGCCTGAAAGGCACGTGTATCGCGTTTACCGACAGAACGTTTCAGTAGAAGATAAGCTTATCGTTGAAAATGGTCCGTGGGTGGAAAAGAAATCTCACGCCACCTGTGCCATCACTCCAGGTGCAAAGTGCGTCGAGTGCAATGCAAATGTGTTGGAAGATACGCTCTCGATTTTTCTACGCCCTCACTTGCCCTTTCTACTTTCAGGCCTCCTTATTGGCTCGCGTAAGGAAAAAGGGGCGGTACGATAAAACAAGGAATACGGGAAAGAAAAAAAGAGCAATCGAAAGTGGAAGCCGAGTAATAAATCTCCTACGAGAACGAGCGCCGACTTGGAACTACCCCTGTGAACGGTTTGTCATTTGGCCGCGCTCTCCATTCCTGGATCGGCGGGATATAAATTTTAAACGAGATTCTCGAGGCCCTCTCACCGGCACGCGGGCTATATATCGAGGATCGGAAAGTATCCTAATAAGAACTGGGCCAAAGGGTCAAAACGAGAGGAGAATTCAATGATCCGGGTGGATGTCCGGCGGTTACGGGGCACGATCGACAGACGCTGAGAGTGTTGGATCCTCTCTCCTCTGTGCGCCACGTGGAAATTTGATTTCACCACGAGATGTATCCTTCCCCTGTGAAATACTCGATTATGCTCGCAGGATCGCGTCAATGTTTTCGACCGAGCCCTCCACTGAATACGAAGTTATCCTTGTTTCTACGAGACCATAACACGGTTGTCCCACATCTTTTCTGAGTTACGAAACACTTTTTTGTAAGCAAAATCTGCAGAATATCGGAATTGCTTCATATGCTTTCAACCGAATTTTCTTTTACAATTCTAGGTACAAATAGCACGATGGAAATTTAAAATGACGCAACTCATTGTACCAATCACAGAGATCGTCGCTAAAGAAAGTTCTCGAGACATTTTTCGGAGGAAACTTTCGGCTAATTGAATGTGGACAACGATCGCTTTAAGGACGACGAGAGCAAAAGTCGTGCTTTTAAAAAGTACCGTTCAGTGTCGATATAGAAAACGGGATTTTCCCCTAACATGAAATATAATTTGTCTGCAATTTTCTGAGTAAATACAGTTACTTGTGTAGCCCGACCCTCTGTTCGGCGTAAGTGCAATTTACCTTCTGCCACCCTCTTTCGTTTCCTCAGCGACCTCATCCTCCTCCACCTCTCTCGTCCAATGCTTTCCGCTCCCGACCTCCGCTTCCTGTTGCCTTTCAGTGCCGCCGGTGAGAGCAGAAACGAGATATTTAAAAATCGATATGTTGTCGGCTCTCAGGCAGCACGATCGACTGGAGCTTTCGTATGGGAGCAGAAGGCGTGAACGAGAGGAACGTCACGAGGGAGTAACAGAGTCTCGCGCGACTAGTTCTTCACCGCGAGACATCCACTTATCTTGCCACGACTGTCGCGCTTCAACGCAATTTCTTCCTCGCAATCGATGTGTCGAACTCTGACGGTAAGTTCATTGTGGGGAAGAAAATATTTTATTAAGGTGGCTTGATCGTTTCTTAGTTCTCCACGACGCACAGTGGGCCGTTTGACGATTCTAGCTGGACAAAAATAGGAAAATCACTTTCTCACGGAAGCGAATGACAATTATTTATTTCGATAGTCAAGACCTCAAAGTATCCTGGTATATGCAATATTTCCTCTGAATAAGTCGTTAAATAAATTATAATTAACATTGAAGTCAGAGTAAGACTAGCTAACCAAAGTAGTCGTTTCAAGTCACCTGCATTCAATCTTACACCACACAAGTGTTTGTGGGACGATATGTTTCGTTGATGGCTCGATATATAAGTACAGATCTCTAGTTTACAAAACCTGTTGGTTTTTTGCTGTAACTCCAATGGTTTTCGTGTAGCACCATTTTCAATTGTTATGTGCAACTTTTCGTAATTCTCATATATAATTAGACTTACAATTTGAGTGCTGCGGAGTTCCGCGATGGGCTTTGGTGCGTTTGAAAGCTTATTCCTTACCCTATGGAATGCCACAAAATTTGGGTGCGGTCGCCTGCGGCTCCGGTTGTTATTTCAATTGTTATAAGTAACCGCGCGGTACATCCCATAGTATATCTCCAGAATTAATAAAATTCTGAAGAAACGGCTCATTGGATTGGAATAAAATTTGACAGATTAATCGAAGATGTACTTTCTGTAGATAAATCTTATTTACAGCAGAGTGATTCTGAAGATTATTCTGAGGACAGCGAGTAAGGTGAAAATCTCACATACATAAAGTGACGGTATTGGAAAATGTTATTCTAATTCACATCCATGTTTAAAGTTTCGGCGGGATGGGATAACAGTTACCGAAAATGTACATGAAATATACAGTTGGCCGCCATTTTGGATTTGTTCAGACAAAAGTTTAAAAATTTGACAATATACTTTTTGACATAATTTGCACGTATCTTTCAACTTTTGTCTAGTTCCGACGAGAGTTCAAGAGAATACAACTTTGCTATGAATATCAATAACCGACATTTTGAAACGGCTACAAATGGCGGGCTGGAAAGTTTAATATAAGCACAATAGTACATCTTCGATTAATTTGTCAAATTTTATTCCAATCCAATGAGCCGTTTCTTCAGAATTTTATTAATTCTGGAGATATACTATGGGATGTACCGCGCGGTTACTTATAACAATTGAAATAACAACCGGAGCCGCAGGCGACCGCACACAAATTTTGTGACATTCCATAGGGTAAGGAATAAGCTTTCAGACGCACCAAAGCCCATCGCGGAACTCTGCAGCACTCAAATTGTAAGTCTAATTATATATGAGAATTACGAAAAGTTGCACATAACAATTGAAAATGGTGCTACACGAAAACCATTGGAGTTACAGCAAAAAACCAACAGGTTTTGTAAACTAGAGATCTGTACTTATACAGGGTGTCCCGCAATAGCTGTAATCCCCGCGAAAGGGTTGTAGCTGAAATAATTCTAAACAACATTTTCCTTTGCGAAAAAGTTGGACGAGGCTTAATTTTTGAATTATTAAGGAAAAACATAGGCGAATGAGCGCGCCCATAAAGCCCGCGCTCAGGGCCGTCATGTTCGCCACTCACCGCGGTTGTGGACGGGCACATCGCAGTGGAACGGCACGAAGCGTTGGACAGAAATTATGTCGAATAACAAATTAAAATTCCAGAATAACTTTAGATGGCGAACCCCAGAATGCGAGGGGATGCCTAATGCATTTCCCGAAGCAAAACAAATTAGGATTAGGATTAGGGTTAGGATTAGGTTAGGTTAGGGTTAGGATTAGGTTGATTAGGTTAGGATTAGGGTTCCTAATCTACCTAACCTAACCTAATCTAACCTAATCTACCTAATCTAACCTAATCTAACCTAATCCTAACCTAATCTACCTAATCTAACCTAATCTAACCTAATCCTAATCCTAATTTTTTTTGCATCGGGAAATGCATTAGGCATCCCGTCGCCTTCTGGGGTTCGCCATCTGAAGTTATTCTGGAATTTTAATTTGTTATTCGAAAAAGTTGAACGAGGCTTAATTTTTGAATTATTAAGGAAAAACATAGGCGAGTGAGCGCGCCCGTAAAGCCCGCGCTCAGGGCCGTCATGTTCGCCACTCACCGCGGTTGTGGACGGGCGTATCGCAGTGGAACGGCACGAAGCGTTGGACAGAAATACCTAATGCATTTCCCGATGCAAAAAAATTAGGATTAGGATTAGGATTAGGTCAGGGTTAGGTTAGATTAGGTTAGATTAGTTTAGGATTAGGTTAGTTTAGGTTAGGGTTAGGATTAGGTTGATTAGGTTAGGATTAGGGTTCCTAATCTACCTAATCTAACCTAATCTAACCTAACCTAATCTACCTAATCTACCTAATCTACCTAATCTAACCTAATCCTAATCCTAATTTTTTTGCATCGGGAAATGCATTAGGCATCCCGTCGCCTTCTGGGGTTCGCCATCTGAAGTTATTCTGGAATTTTAATTTGTTATTCGACATAATTTCTGTCCACCGCTTCGTGCCTTACCACTGCGATGCGCCCGTCTACAACCGCGGTGAGTGACGAGCATGACGGCCCTGAGCGCGGGCTTTACGGGCGCGCTCATTCGCTTATGTTTTTCCTTAGTAATTCAAAAATTAAGCCTCGTCCAACTTTTTCGCAAAGGAAAATGTTGTTTAGAATTATTTCAGCTACAACCCTTTCGCGGGGATTACACCTATTGCGGGACACCCTGTATATCGAGCCATCAACGAAACTTATCGTCCCACAAACACTTGTGTGGTGTAAGATTGAATGCAGGTGACTTGAAACGACTACTTTGGTTAGCTAGTCTTACTCTGACTTCAATGTTAATTATAATTTATTTAACGACTTATTCAGAGGAAATATTGCATATACCAGGATACTTTGAGGTCTTGACTATCGAAATAAATAATTGTCATTCGCTTCCGTGAGAAAGTGATTTTCCTATTTTTGTCCAGCTAGAATCGTCAAACGGCCCACTGTGCGACGATATACGAAGAAGTGGTAAAGTGTGAGAATGGGTACAACGAAGTAAATTATATATGTAGATGTAATCGATGACATCGTTGGAGTAGACGATATTGAGAAAGATAGACAAAGAAATGTAGAAATTAAAAAAATCCGAATACGAGTCATTTGATTGTACCGTAAAATAACTTGAACAGTAGATATTGAAATATTGCGGTCGAACAATATCGACTGAAGATGAAAAAAAAAATGTTTGGAACGACACCCTTGAAATATAAAAAAAATTGTCTACACTATCGACCTCTTGCGGAAAAATAACGAAAGGCGCGACGCGGTCGATGTATCGCTGTGCAGCGGTGGCAGGGGTACGTCAACAAAAAAAACTATTTAATTTAACATTCCACGTTCTATAGCAATACACTAGTGCCTGCAATTTTGTTATTCTATTTTATTTCATTTCTGGCAAAAACCGAACCGTTCGTTCACTCTTCTTCAACTATATACGAGTAAATCGAAGAGTGAACGACCGTGTTCCCCGTCGTCGATTACTCACATGCGCACCTCACTTTTCTGGCTCGCCTACGCGAGACAATTCAGTGAAGCCTTTTGTATAGCAGGATACGGGGCTGGTAAGGGGATCGTTACTGTTAAAGTATGAAAACCGATGGCACAGGTTTGGCGAGTCAAGTATCCGGAGTAACGCGATACTCCGGAAGCGAAGTTCACTCTTTTCGACTCTAATTTGGCAAAGAGCGATTTCGCGCGGAGGAGTGGATGAGGCATGGGGAGGAAAAGGGACCGTATAACCGTGGGGCGGTTAAGCTCAGTGGAAGAGGAAGAAAGAGGAACTAGCCGCAGAAGGGCGGAGGAAGGAGGAGGCGAAGAAAAAGAGGGGTGGGATAAAAATTGCGAAGGAACACGTGGACCGATGATACTCCGGATGGTGTGATAACATAGCCGCATTGCGGCATAGTGGCACCATGCTTTCGCCGGTTCAACGTTACCCAAAGCGGCCGTACAAACTTCCTCCTCCACCTACAACACTGTCGACCTTACCCCCTTCGTTCGCGTTTCTGCCTCCTCCTCGTTCGCCTCATCCTCGTCCTCTACCTCCTTCACCCCTTCGGGAGCTGGTCCTCGGCCACCCTTCGCGTTCCTTTTGCGCGCCGCAATCCCGGGCCACTGCACGGACCAAACGTGCAACTGGGCGCATCCGCACTCTACCCTCCTCCTGCGTTCTCTCCTATCCCCACTTTCAAGTTTCTCAGCCACCCCTTGCCAATTCACTCTTCGTCCCCTGCTCCGCAGTGCACGTGCAACACGCACCGCACGGTGGTGGGTAATTCGTGGCAACCTTCCAACCTACATGTCAACGTACCGCGAGGCCTGCGGACTACCACCGAACACAGAAGAAGCGGAGCATCGCAGGAGAACGGAAATAAGGTTTCCGAGTTAGTGGGCGAAATAAAAACCGTGCTATTCCAAACAATTTTTATCGGGGAGTCAGGCGAATAGTCTTTCAATTGTCCCCAGAGAAATCTGTTCTACCGATGAAATTGCGGTTGGCGCTCGGAACGTGACGGGGTGCACGTTTGACGTGTAAAATCCATGTATCGGCGCGTGCTCTCCGTAGAATGCGGCAGTTTAATTCAGCGGGGTTGAAAGAACTCGGCGACCCCGAATCGAGCGCTTCGCGAAAGGTGAGCCGGAGGCTGCTTCGCTCACGGTAGTTCGAATTACCAATGGACGAGAAGAAAGGAGAATTATTTTTAGAGACATTCTATTTTGCAGAATACGATTCTCTTGTCTTGCCGAATATAGCGAAGGTTTTATCAGACGATGAAATTCCTTCCCCGCGTGGCCAAAGTAGAAGCTGACGCATCTAACGGCAAAGAACTGTTTCAAGATCTTCTCGTTATCGATCGGTTCATGCTCACTGCGTCGTCGGGGAGGCTGGCAAATCATTTCGTCGTTATGCGTCAGCCCCACTCGCGCAACTCACGTTCCACGTTCGTCGGACTTATTTACCCTTCCCCGCGCTCTTAAGTGTTTTACAGTTGTGACAGCGCGCGAGCCGCCGTGGCTTATGTGCGCCCAGGTAGTACACACGAGGATCTAGTGGATAGGATGAGGTACCGGCCACCCGTCAGCTCGACGAGTATTATGCAAGCACGTCCGTTAATTGCTCCAAACTGCTTCAAACTCCCAGTTCTCCTCTCCGACTTCGTATGCTCATTAAACGGCAAGGGACAACGCGGATCGCCCGTTCTGCGGACGCGTAAACGAGACGACACAGTGGTTATGCGTGACGCGATTGGGAATGGAGCTCGCTCGATGAGCTTTTCGATCGTATGTGCGCTCGGTGTCGGGTGCTAACTCACCAAGGGTGACCATGAGATATGGCCCGTGCGACGCTTCGTGTTATTACGTATTCATACCGGGCATCGCCGGTGAATGTATCAGAATGGGTTTACCAGATCCTTTGTCGACCAGTGTTCATTATCATTTTGATCTGTGGTTTCCGAAAAGTCAATTGATCGTTTACGGTTGGGGATTGCAAGTGGAAGTTGGAATTATCTAGCACGCCTTTGACCAAATACTCTTATTTTTGATCTCGATTGAATGAAGATTTTTCGTGTTCCGTGGGGAACGGATATATGTATGTTGATTGTTTATAATAAATTCTGGTTGTGTAACAACCGTTATCTTGAACCGTTAAAAAGTATCGTAGTAAACCCTTTTTTTATGTTTACTGTGCGAACCGTGAATTGTACTGCGGTGGATAAAATTAGGGCTCATTCACTGGAGCAACGTTCCTGTAAGAAAGTTTCTGTGCTTGAAAATATCCGATAAAGCCTGATAGTTGGCTAATAACTTCCTGTCAGTCGGCGTTTCAGGTCGCTTTAAGTCCTGCAATTTCAGCTGTCGCGTTGCAGAAAGTACTGGTATCATTCTGGAGGAGTTTCTCTTTACGTGGGATATGTTTTTCCACGGAAATGCTTTTGCCGATAGAAAAAAATTGCATTTGATCAAAAAATAGCAGAAAATCATAAATAATCGCAATGTGCTATCACGCAATAATCGCGTTGTACTCTATTTAGTGATAGAATTATGTTAAGTACAATGTTTTAAAGTTTTAGGAAAACGGAAAAATACGAGAATAATACTACGAAAAGGACATTGAACACTGAAATTTTTTCTTGCGTCGAAACAAAAATTAAATAAAGAATATATATTAGTGGGAGATGTTTGAAATGTAGAGGTAACAAACTCAGAAAACAAAGTGAAACAGAAAACATCTCTGCGTCCTGGTACAGAATGTCGCTTGTGAATTTTTGCGCTCCACGATGTAGATGGAAAATGAAATTAAATCATGTTTCTCATTCTTTCTTTCCCAATGCACGAAGACATTTCACAGCTTCAATGCACAACTTTCTGTTTTTTCGCATTAATGGTTCACAGTGAGATTAAAGCACGCCAGGTAATTATTGGTGGTACGAATAAAGAATAATTCCGAGGTAATTCTGCTTCTGGATAAAATATGACGTTGATTCAATATTTCTAAACAAATCAGATGGGAATCGAAGAACGATTATATCGTGTTGGAAACAGTGTGTTAGAAGACAATGAAACTGTGAATAAGTAAAACGGTCGGGAACAAGTAAGCCGGCGTGAATAAGAAAAAGCAAAGGTAAGAATGATCAAGAGTGAGGAGGTGGTGGCGAAGGAAGCGGAAGACAAAAAGGGCTTACGAGATTATAAAAGAAAACAGTGGAAGGAATAGAAAGGGAGCTGAAAAGCAAGAGACACTCGACAGCTTGTTAAAGACGAATCGGGAAGGAAAGAAGGAAATAAGAGAAGATAGAGAAAGAAAGCGAGAAATGTAAGGAAAAAGGTCAGGAGGACAGAGAGAGAGAAAGAGAGAAAAAGGAGAGGGCGTTATATCTCGTAATTAAACGGACTCCAGCACGTTATCGATCGTGGCCCGTAGAATTAACTGGCTGCACGTGTATGCGTGCCTCTGTTTCTTCGTTATTTCTGAAGCTACGAGGATTGTCCACCTGCAATTTTCGCCAACGAAAATCACGTTAATGGACATTGCATCGACCAAGCTGTCACTCTCTCCCACGTACTTTGGGTACCTGATACGAATACTTCGGCAAAACTATTTTTGTTCGACAATAGATCGAACAGGGACGTCAGTGTTTCTAATCGTGACATCTACAATGACGTAAAGAGGTGAGATTATCAAATATAATGTGGAAATAAATCATCCTGGGAGCTGTAACAAAGATGACGTTCGTGTCTAAAAGATTGAAAGCGCTTGAGGTCATGACGATGACGTCAGAGCGGCTCGTTAAAAGGTTAGATCGGAGTTAGTTTCGGTCCAGCAGGTGTATTAAATCCGATTTAGAGTGCACGGAAACTAGATAACTCTTTCGTCCATGAACATCTCATATTACCATGTCCCTATTTTTTTTACGACCAATTCCTGTATTTACCGGAACATTTTACAAAGTTTGCGCAATTTTAAATATCTCCATTTTTACTCCAAACTCCACGCATGGTAAAACCACCGGAGATATTTGACACATTTCAAACAGTGCTCCAACACTCCTTTACCCACGGTCAGCTGCACCCCCGAACGATTTCACTTCCACGATCATTCGTGAATAATGCCTCCCCGATATAACCATGCATACGAAAACAAAGATGGATAACTCAAATGCAAGTCGATCGCATTTGATTAATTGCGGGTAGGCGCTTCAACCCATCCCACCCACGATATACATTTCCATGCATATGCATGCATGGGAGGGTGAATGCGTGCATACCCCGTACTTGCAGCGTTATAGTAATTATGTATTTATGCAAGATATTTACCTGCATAGCGTCAACTACACGTGTAAATCACGCATTTTCATCGAGTGTCGTGTTGCTTTGTCGAAAACAATGCGAAAATTAAAAATTCATGGAGGTTTAACAATGAGGTTGAGTAGAGAGTTGGGAGTGCTCACGAGAAGGATCCGATATAATGAACTGTGCGTACTAGGATCGTGCAACGAGCAACACGACAAAAATATAATTTTCGTTTGCAATTCCACTCATCCACGTGATATCGTTGAAGAGCGGTCGATGTTACTTTTTATTAAAATGTGTGTTCACCTGTTTCACCATAATCTCGCATTAATAGCAAATGTCTCCGGACATTAGTCCGCGCGAAAAGAGCGTTTATGGAACAGCTTCAGGAAGTTTTCGATCATACGTACCAGTCTTCGGAGAGTTTTCCTTTAAAGCGGAATAATCGAAGATTGAATGATTAATTTGAACTGTCTACCAACAATATACGTAATCGGTATACAAAAGTCGACGTCGTCAGGGCCTGGGTAAAGTATCGTCAACCTTTTACGAGATTAAGGATCAATTATGAAGTTCCCTGGGGGAGGATCCCAAGAACAAGCGTCAGGGGGTCATAGTAGCGGCACGATCCCCGTGATTTTGCGCGTAATATAGCTACCGTGCGTACTAATTACCTACAAATTATGCAAGTGCAGCAAGGCGTGATCCTGATTAACTGCATCCAAGGGAGGCTAACTCGTGCGGGATTGGCGACGCTTCCGGTATCCTCGAGCGTCCCTGCGCGACTGAGTCCTTTCAGCGGATCTATTCAGCAGATAGATCATTCGAACCTATTTCTCATTGGCTGTTGATTCGCTGTCAGTGCCGAAGCATCCGAACGTATAAATGTTTCTTTTTGACTGGTCTCTCCATTTTACGATTAATACCGCTGCACATTTTATAAAGCACGAAAAATTTCAGAGAAAAAATATAGCTTTAATTAATTGTATTTCCTTGAAAAGGCACTCGTTGAATATGAACCATGCGATAAGATCGACCTTGCCCGGAAATTCGCTGACGTAGTCTGCCGTTGGATCGGTTAAAGCGCATTGACGTCACTGCTTTTGATAATTCACATTTTTTCGCTCCCCTTCGTAGCGTGCTTATGACCAGGGTAATTGCGCGAATGTAGCGTCGAATGGTGCACGCTAATTAGCCCCTAATTATATTCGCGCGACGATGTATGATTTCGATTAGGTATTTACACCGCGGAATGCCTATGTTATTGGGGAAATGGGTGGAATGTGTAAAAGTGAAGAGTCGAATTTGTTTAGCCATCCGATAGCAAGCGAACCAACAACAACAAAACGTTATCTTAATATCTTACGGCTTTTGGTTGATGCGCTTCTTGAGTGCTTCCATACAGAAGGTAAAAGTTTACTCGTTCTCATTGCTTGCTTATCGCGCTAAGACGATGACCTACCATCCAGTGGATAATATTAAATTTTCCTGATCAACTTAATAGCGTCGTTAAGCCCGTTTACGATAGTCCAGTTTCCTCTCCAGTCCCTGTTCTCGCTTCGCGCATCTCTTTCCATCCCTTCGTTTCTCCGTCGCTTTTGCTCCTTTTGCGTCTTCCCTTCTACCACTCGCTTGTTTCATCTCATTTTATATATATTTTTTACGTCACCTCTATAAGATCACGGACCGCGAGATAAGGGCCTACTAAAACGCAACGGGGCGCGAAATCTTTCCGTTCCGTTTTCAACGGCAGAGTCTCCATAAAACAAATTTCCTTCCTCTCGCTTACCCCGAAGATCTTCGCTTTTCTTTCAAAATTATCGTCTTTTGGCACCGTCGAAATTCAGCGTTCCAATATGTAAGTATCGGCGCCATTCCAATATATCCCCACAATTCACAGTTGTAACAATCGTTCACCAAGTGTGCGTAAATTAATAACATTGCAAAACATACGGCACACGCCGTTTGGGAGATGGTCTGGCAGTACCACGATATCCCCATTATTTTGTATGACAAATGTGTTGCAGTTACACTGAATTGTAACACTATGGATTAATGGTAACATATACGGTAACCTAATTAAATTTAGTAATCCGACTAGAAGTACTACGTAACGATTAAAGTTTCATTAAAGTTGGATGCATAAATTCTCAGTAATCCAGATAAGTTGGTTAAGTTTAAATACGGTCAGCGATATAAAACCATGCCCTAATGTTTATTCGGGACAGGGCGGGTTGCAATCCCAATATGATAACAGGAAACATGCGACTGACAATGAGTCTATGGACTAATCTCAATACAGCAATGTCGAGTGGCGCACACCATACACAGAATTCATGCACAGCTTATATCGGCGAACCTCAATATCGTTTGAGATCTCGTGTTCCGGCGGTAACGATCACTCGAGAACGATTGGACTAATGATGTTACGCAATTCTATTACCAGCCTAAGCCCATAATCCTGTCTTTATGATTTTGCAGATATCAACCGGTGAGCACGCACGAGCCAATCTGGTACTAATGCCTCGTCTTAACTTTCCTTTCACCTAGCGATTGACATTCATTGTTCCTGGAAACTTCGCTAAATCAAGTGAAAAATTTGTCAAAAACGTTGTCAAAAATATTTTCATTGTTAAACGCAATATTATTTAGTTTTCAATGCACCTCGTAAGTTTCACTATGCACATCTATCGCCCATCGAGTTGTCATCAGCAATTCACAATAAACAAGCAAACTCACGGAACTCACTCGTGACGAATCGAACGTTTCCTGTAAATTCCACACGAGTCAGCCACGGAAGTTCTCGCAGTTGCCCACCTTGCTCGTGTCGGTCACAAGTCGACGTACTCGCGTGCGTCATTCGTAACCGGGATTTAGCTGAACTCGCTCTTGGGGGCGCAGTGTGCGAAAATTCGACAGGATACACCGAAACAATCTATCAAAATAGGTTGCACTCTCGTTCGACACGCTCGCTTAGTTCCTCGTCCGTGGATATTTTCCGAGTTGAATCTCACACCACTCCGATAAATTCGTAAACACTGAACAGTCCAATAGAGCAGGCACCGAAGAATCGATGATCGAAGAATACTTCCCTCCCGCCGCGCGCCGACGATGGGCGAGCGATGACGTCAAAGGGTAAATATTCGCGCGATAGACCGGAGGGCCCGGCGGAAGAAGGCGCGGGAGTGGGGCGACGCGGCGTGGACGGCACCGTTGCCTCGGCACGTGTGCACGGGCCTTAAGATCGCCTGAATGGAGAATGTATTTTCACGTAAGAGAGGAGAGAGAGAGGACCGTGCAACCTCGCGGAGGGGATGGTGGCCTGGTTTCATTGAACCTGCACCGCGTGCAGCTCCGCCAACCCCCGTGTTCATCCCCTTTCACGAGGCCACCTCGGTGTTCGCAGTGCGGAGCGGCGGTGTGGTGGGGAGGAAGTGGGGAGTTCCGAGGGGGTAGAGAGTAGAGGAGGGGGCCGACGAGGAGGGCTCCACGACGGTCGGTGGGGCGGCCGGGTGCAGGCTATGCATAGCCCGCGACGGCTATATATAGGTCGTCGTTTCTATAAATAGAACCCGACCGCCCCCACCAGTGCTCCTACTACCACCACCGCCGCCCGCCACCACCACCACCACTACTACCACCACCACCACCACCACCACCACCACCACCACCACCACCACCACCACCACCACCACCACCACCACCACCACCATTACCGCAACTACTACCACCACCTTCGTCACTACCAGCGTCGAGAGCAAAGCCAACACCGACGTTACCCCACGGCCGGTCGACAGCAACGACAAGGGGCACGAGTTGCGGGCCACGAGGGGGAGGTGTGTACCGCCCCGATGTAAAAGTTTACAGCTAAATATACAGTCACCTGCGTTTACTTCGTCCCTTTCTCCTTCTCTTACACCCCTCCCTCCTGCACCCCGCCCTTTCTCTCTTTCTTTCTACTTCACTTCACTCACCTCCATCCGCGCGTACTTTACTCACGCTGTTTTCCACTGCGGGCCTCGGACTCGGATGCTACTACCGGCGCGCGGTGCTACCGGTACTGCTACTCTACTCCACACCCCTCGAAAACCTTTTTACTTTCGCGTTTTCATACTTTGAGCGCGCGCGCGCGCGCGAAGTGCCTTTTGCGTTTCGACGTTTCTCGGGGGGCCTCTTCCTCTGCGACGCTTTTGATCTCGCCTCCTATGGAAGAACGACCAAGTAACCCCCTTTTTCAGGCGAGAAATACAAATCGATTGTGTTCGACTTTGGTAATATGGGTCCACCGTGTGATTCTCTCGAAAAGATTGTCGGGGTCGAAATCGAAGGGTGAGAAATTGAGAAGAAGGCGCAAACGTGATGCAATTCGAAATTATAAGTTTTCATCGACACCGATGGACGACGGATAGAAAGGGGTTGAGGTGGGGGGAGAGGTTGCGCTCGAGGATGCAATTCAATGTTTAACGTATTGATCACCGAAGAAGCAATAAATAGAGTCACGACAAGGGGCGCTCATGAGCCTGATTAAACTTCACTCACCGCTAATGGCTTATAAATAGGCACTCTCCTTCTCTCTGTCCCTCTCATTCGCGCGCCTCCGGTCTCTCGCTTATTTGCTCTCTATCTGTCTGTCTGTCTGTCTGTCCCTCTTTCTCTCCCTCGCTCTTGTCCTCTACGGTCACGATGTACCCAGGGACACATCCTTTCTCTGTACTCGCCATCATCTACACCAGCCGCGATCGCACTCTCCCCTAGTCGACATTTTCCAATATTCTCTCCTTCCTCATTTTTCCCTCCCCGGAAAAGATATCGGTCTTGACAGGGCGCGCCTTCCCGGAAAATAGTGTATCGATGAGGTGGTTTTAACGGTGATTGTTACACGATGCGGAAAAACACCCGCTAGTTTTACGTATAGCAAAAGTCCATTTCTTCTCTCGTTCGTAGATTACCGCTTCCCAATAAGCATCTCGTGCAATTTCCATTCCTTTTAAGTACTACTGTAGCCGCTTATTTGACAATCGATTATGTATGTACGCGGAGGATGGATTTAATTATAGAATCCTCTCCTGCACCCCTTTTCATTGATACTATAAACTCGATATAAATAAAATACAACTGACTCCAAGTTAATCTACGTCATTTCCCCTTACGTCCATCGTGACCCCCCGAATCCTCCAACTTCGTACGGAAATAACTTTCCAGAATTATTTTTATTCCTTCATCGATCGTTGGAATGCTGTCCTAGATTGTAAATAGAATTATCCACATCCGTGCCTTCGCAATTTCTCCATTTTTCCAGGACTTTTCTTTCTCTCTGTTACGGATTTTCGTTTTCTCCTATAGCTTCGCTTCGTCTAGGTTGTTCGCACGTTCGCGCATGAGAAATTCTCACGTTTCCGGTGATTCTGACTTAGAGTTACTTACAGACTGATGAGCATTTTCAATCGATGTCGATCATGTTGCCATTTCCAGAACTCAGTGATATTTCTCGCGATTTCATATTAAAGGAGGCGTCAATAAACATGTGATATTTTTCCACGAAGCACGAAGCAGTCACGGTCCAAAGGACCGTCCTCCATTGCGGATGAAAAACGTGAGACCTTCGGTAGCACATTTCGTTGAAGCATGACATGTAAATACAATTAACTATCGTGACGTAGCCTATTCAAAACTGTCGCCCCGAGGCTCGACGAACCTGTCGCTGCCATTGCGAAAATATGTTTTCCTTTGAATCCAGGAGCAAACAGGGTTGATTATTCATTTTCAGTTGGTGCCGTTTTATTATTTGCGGTACCGGGGACGAGTATAACTTCCACGCGCGACGGTACTAATCACCGCAAAAACCAATATTTGTTCTCGCCGACGAGCGAAACGATTAAATCACTAAGCTCCCGTAACGAAACTGTCTCGTCTCGACGAGTAAAATAACTTTCACCTCCTGCATAGACCGCGACGACTCACGTCGAATTCTTCGATTATTCGTCAACAATTGGATAAGCAGATGACATTTTCCGGGGTCCTTTGAATTAGGACAACCGACACAATCCCCATTCTTCGAGAATTCTGTTGAACCATGTGCATCGATGATTTTCATGTAACCCTAGGTCTGTATGTAACACTGTTCCATTTAGGATTTAAACTCGAGTAAATTTACTTTCTACGACAATCACGTCACATCCGTTTTCTTACGCAAAATTGATTCAACAGGAAATATCCTGCGATGCAGAGTAACCATGTGGGCGAACTTAATGTAACGGCAGTTACATCAGCTGGTAAAAGTCGAAGCAACTCGTTACTACCTTGCAGTGAACTGTGAACTTTAGAATGTCATGGGGCGAAGGTGTATATATTATTACGTCAATCTACGCGTGTGCGTCGCGCCTCCTTACCGACGTATATGTATAATAATCGGATGCCGTCAGACATAATAAGCGCGCACGCCTATGATATCGCGATATACGTATAAAGCACGTCTTAAGCACGAGCGGGACCATGCGAGTAAGCTCATATTTACGCATATGTGTGCAGACAAAATAATGAGAGAAAACGAGAGAGAAAGAGAGAGAGAGAGAGAGAGAGAGAATTTTACACATAGTCAAGTGTACGACAGCATGCGCACTTGTTATTTTTTTCTGTCTCTCACCGACAGAGGCCCCGCAAATAGCCTTGCACAGGGGCGTAGGTCGATCGATCGTCCGGGTAAAAGTGAAAGGACGTCCCTCGAGGTGGTCGAGAGGGTTGTGAAATCGTGCACCGAGTTGGCCGTTGAGAGGACCAGAGGAGCGCGGTCCGAAGTGACGAGAGGGTGAGCGAGTAAGAGGGTGGGACGAAAATCGAGATTTCTCTTCGACGAGCACCGTCCCCGCTTCTCTATCCCCAATTTCGCCTCCTACTCCTAACGCGTCCGTACTCGCCACTGTTTCTACGAGTTATCAGGGCAGAGGGGTGATAAGGGATCCCAAATTCGTACCCGATTTTACGAGTGAATCAGGACAACTTCGCGCTCCGAGGGAGACGTGGGATAAAGATATTCGCACGATCTTTTGGAGATCTTCACCGCGGAGGTGGCAGAGAGCGAATGCCCGAGGACGGAAAAGCGTCTACTCTCACTATTTAGCTGTAATTCCGTATCGCAGCAAAGACGTTCAAATGTTAAACGGATCGAAATTAAATTTCACACTGTAGCCACGACGACGAAGGTAAACAATTACATCCTCTAGTTGCGAAATAATTTTTAGTATTTTTGGCGTCGTCAACGTCAACGTGATAGAGGTGATAGAGGTAAAAGTGACATAACACAGCTAACTTCGCGTCCTTCGCCCCTAATTCCACAGTGCGGGTAAGGTTAACATCTTTCCAGTGTAATGTTACTAATAAATTCAGAAAAATTGCATTTTTGCGTGTGATTGGAAATTTGTATGTTTTCCATGCGGCCATACTTTATTGATAGTTTGGGTGGCTTTTGACAAGGACTGAAAATGATGCGAGGCTTTCCAGGCAGTAAGCTGATAGCACAAGTAATGAGGCAGGTTACGAAACCGATTTCAAAGAAAATAGTATCGCGCCTAAAAAAGCGGGAGTTTCTGCGGGAGTTCTTTTTGGTGAAATTAGGACATCTCTATGTCTGGTGTTCATCGCAGATGCGCAAATTTCAAAATCTCATAGGCGTGAAAGGGCCAATAAGAAAACAGATCACTAATTTGGAGGCAATGGAGTTAGGTACCCAAATGATTCTTGAGGTAATGTATTGATCAGAATACATCGTTAAACTCGGGAAATTGGAACACCACCCTAACTTTAATCCAAGATCTCATTTTTCTAGACCCTTATGTTCGTATTGCTGTGGGCACTATTAATCTATGAAACGGTAGACTTCGAAATGAAAAGACTGGAGCAAAAGAGGCGGCGTGATAACGCATACCTTGCGAAGCGTAGGGACGAGCTGAAGATTCGTGTAGCGGAACAGCATGAAACCCTCCAAACGCTGAAACAGACGATTATGAATTATGCCAATGATGTAAACTATCGTTTAGCACCATTTTCTAGCTACCCAACAGAAACCGAAAAAACGATAGTGGATGAAGCGATAGATATTACAGAGGTAGTAGAAAAAAGCAAAGAGGGGACCACCTACACACCGCTCATTTAATTCATTATTTTGTTTACATCACTTATCCGTTTGCACCTAATCTTGTTCGCGTAACCTTTTGATGACTACTGAAGAAAAAAAGATATAAAGCTTTTTCTTGCAATTTTCTAAGCAACTTTATCTTATTGCCTGCAAGACCCGTAAATGCCGTTTGATTACGTGTCTAAACTTCGGATATTACAAAAATCTGACTTAGATACTGTGAGGCAAATCAACATTGTCGATGGAGAAGGATACCGTCGATGTCGATCGATTCTTCAAGGATTACTTCCTGCGTGTAAACTGAATCACGGGGGTTCTATGGCTTTCCTTTATGATTCCCTCGCGGCCAATTTAGCTTCGAGTTTAAGCCTCGAAATAATACTTCTGTGTACCTTCGTGAGAATGACGCTTTTACTCCCCCTCACGCTCCTTCCCAACATCCGAGACGTATTAATGCGGTATGCTCGGAAAGGCAGAAGGCGTCTAGAGTGCGGTGGCTTTGAACGCTTAAGCTTAAGGCTAACATAGTTCGGAAGATGATGGTTCGGAGAAGAGGGGACCCTGTGAGGGGATTGGCAATGTTGCTCAAATTCAAGGAGAAAGGATCTCTCGTTCTCGCTCATCGTGCACCTGGTTGGAGATCGTCGATTGCTCTTCGAAATATGTGAAATTATCATCTGTAAGATTTTATTCTTTTTGGTTAATATTGCTTCTAGTTACCGTTGATACTGCTCCGTTTGTCGATTGTCAAGTGCGCCGAAAAAATCAAAGCCCACAGCCGTTCCGATAGGACAGTACTACGTAATGTAGCACAGATGCGAAATAAGATAATTTCACTATGAAACAAATGTCAAAGTACATATTCGACTGACACGGTCAAGCGTAAACACGCCAATGAAACCTCACTCTGTTTACAGTGACCAAGTATGTATATTTTTTCTTTAGTCAGCTTCGTCCTTCCGGGATTCTCGTGACTGTTATACGTCGCGTGACGATATTATCGCTGGTATGCAACCCCGCCAGTGAGTGAACGCACACACATGCGAACCTCTGCTGCATAAGTTTAATTAAACTCGGTGAAGCGTATGATCTATAAATTGTCACACTGAATAGCCTTTTCTATATAGTCCATTTAAATTGTATCCTGATGTCTTTAATCATACGTGCGTATTTTTCGTCGTAAAGTTAAATTGTACATTGTATTATTTCCTCAAAGAAGAAAATGACAGGTATGGGTGGTGCTACAGCGACAAAGGGAAAATGTCTCATCAACTTAAAGTTAATATCCCTTCTCGTCAGTCTGCTGTGAGACAAAGGTTTTGTCTCCAGAACTTCTACCAAATTTTTCGTGAATCCTGCGAAAGCATGATGCGCCTGCTGCACACGTCGTCGAACTTCACGCAAACATTCAGCAGCTCTCTCTCTCCCCTTCTCCCTCTCTCTCTCTCTCTCGCTCTCCTTCTTTCCGGACTTCATCCCTCTCTGTCACTGTTGCATCTGTCAGTCCACCCGCTTGCTCGTTCAGTCACTCACGCAGTCACCCACTGCGTCTCCCGTCCTCGCAGTATCTGTCACTTTGCTTGACATTAGCATTCGTTTGCATAATGAACACACCGGCACTCTCGAGTGGCTCTCTCTTTGCGTATGGGTGCACATGTGTGCACGCAGGCTCCGTAACACCGGACGTTGGTGTGCACCAGTAGCATAAGTGTAATTGAGGTACACACTGATGGCAGATAACGACGAAAAAAATGGACGAAGCGAGGAGTTGCCGAGGGGGTGGAGGAAGAAAGGAAGGACAAACAAATGATGGAACAGACAGATAGATACTTATTCGAATAAATAGCGAGCAAAGTTAACGAACAAATGTATGGATGAAGAATTGATGAAATTGATAGGGATACGTGAAAAAAAAGTAGACAATGGAGAATAGCAGGAGTTGGATGAAATGCAGGTAAATGGGATGAAAAACAAACGCGCGAAGCAAGTAGTTAAAGGATGGGTGGGAGTAACAAAGGAGAAGGAGAGGAAGCGAGAGTCTAAGGAAAAGTGACAAATAGGCAGAAGAATGGGTGGATGAAGAAAGGAATGCTAAAGCGACGGCAGACGAGAAGGGCGTAAACTGACTTTCAAGTGGATATTGAGAGAAAACTGGAGTTTGCTAATTGGCTCCTAATTGGCCCACGACAGAGACTCTCTTTTTCTCAGCTTTTATTTCGCGCCAAACGTTCTCACAACTCTGCCTCCTCCCTTCTTTGTAGCGAGCGTACCTACATCATTCCTAATAGCGAAAGCAATCATCGTCTTCGCGACGATATATTTCTCATATTTTGTAATAGATCATACTTTTTACTTTACGGATAAGTGAATTCCGCAGGGTATCGCCATATGGTTGCATGTACGTAAAACAGATTAAATCGTAATATCGGTAACCTCGTAAAGCTCGTTAGTGACCGCCAAATTGAATATAAGTTGTCGCTTAGTTTATACGAAGTGAGTTTTCGCTGTTCGGCAATCACTCACCTGACCGCAGAATTCACCCTCGAAAAGTTAAGAACAAATTTCACAATATGTCAGACCGAATAAGAGAGTCGCGCAAGCGTGGAAGCGCATCCCATTTTCATAACTTATAATTATAATATTCACTTTACAAATTCCCCTACAATATTTGTCATAACTTTTCCCGATCAAAAGTTCACGTTGATGCAACATTATTTTTACCGTAGAGCATGAGAAAGCAGTCCGTCACTGGGTTGTCGATACTTCGAGTTAAGTGAGTTTGAGTGGAAGTTAGATCTAGGCTATTCCCGATCGAATTAGATATTGCTTCTATTTCAGAGAAAGTCACTGAGACTTTCCGCTGGTATTCTCCGACGCTCCGTTAGTGGTAGTCGAGTATACGCCGACTCACTCGATATGAGACCACTTGGACTGATTGATTAACTAAACTCTCCAACTTGGAACAACTCAGCACCGCCACCGCCACTTCGATAGTTCGATAGTTCAGGCCGGTTATTTCGGGCGCGCCCGTCTAGTCTCTCTCGAAGGAAGAAAATAACGAAAATCCTCGCACGGAAATTAACGTGACACCGCTAACCGGTCGTCCTACTTGTTACTCACATACTCATTTCAAGCCCGAATTAATCCTACTCGGTTTCCCGCCGGATCACATCCGACGAGGATATTCCTTTGAATTAATTACCCGGACATAGGAGTTGATGTCTAATCGTTGATGGACACGCACTGCGGGTGCACGACGTTCAACTCCGTGTGAGCTGGAGAGATTTAAACCTGGTTTTCGTAGAATCCAAGAAAATGAAATTGCTGCTCTCGACCTAATCGCTCGATGGACAGCATCTATATTTTATTTAGCATACACGCAAGGGGGCATTACCTGCATTTTATTTTTCGTCGATTCGAATGAGCATCCTTTTTAATTAAATTCTACCCACAGTGCAATGTTCCTCGGAAATAAGGGAAATGCACACGACGTGTTTGGAACATTTCGTAGTGTAATTCCCACTGGTGCAATTTACCCGTCTCGCGTAACCCGCCGAAAATTCTATCGCGGCCAAAACGAAATTTCTATTTTCATTTGGAACGTTCCCCAAGGGGGACATTCTCCAATCACCACTCGTCACTCGTATAAATATTCTTGCCGCTCTCTCGCTCCTCGTGTTTCCAGAAAACACTTTTCACGAGTTATACGTATCACTTCTGCCTCCTGCCATTGTCTCAGCCTGTCCCCACGGTGACGCATTATCTCGAGGATCGATCGTGGACGGGACGTGGAGAGTGAGAAGCGAGGCGAAACCTCGCGAAAGTGCAGACAAAAGGAGATGGCAGAGGAGAGAAGAGAGGAGAGAGGAGGGCAATGAGGTGAGGAGAGAAAAACGATGCGATGGTTAAATCGCCAGCTTCGGCCACTTTGCCCTCTCACTCGAATTTCTGGCTCAGTTTTCTCCGAGAGCAGCCCGGTTCCGGGAACTTTCTCTCCAGCATCGGCCTCTCCAAGACAACCCCCCGACGCAACAAGAAGACGTACGACTTATCTCGCTCTTTCCGCCTCGCGAAGCGGACGCGTCGTTCACGCTCGAAAGGCCAGTCACTCCGCGTAGGTAGGATGATTTTCATCCCCTCGCAACGCCCACACCGATGAAGCGAACGGGCGCCATCCACGCTTCGCGGTACTACTACGCGTCCAGAGTCCAGCGCACGTTCTGCCGTCTGCACGGTAGAACGGCGCGAAAGCATTCGACGGTTATGCTCAATTTCGCTCACAGCCGGTTGTACATATAATACATACGTACTTTCGTCTCTTCGCGTTTCGATGTTCCAAATGGGAGAGACCAAGGAAATGTATTTTCCGTGAATTCCAGACTGAAGAGAATTCGAACCGCTGAAAAAATACCGAGGTCTTGCTCTTGTAATAATTATCGAGATCGTGAGATCAATGACAATACAACGCAGTCAGCTGATTATTGGGTAAAATTTCGGAAGAAGACGAATGTGCGCGAAAGTGTAGTTAATACTGAATTTTAACTTCTAATCCGATTTTCATATCGCTCTGCGTTCGAGGGGTCGAGAAAGGGACGGCCTCGAATAAATCCTAAGCTAAAATGTAAAAATGCAAGTTATAATTCCGGCTATGACCAAAAGTTTGACATGATTAAAGTGAGTTTGAAACGTCAATATTACTGTGTCGATCATTTCCCCGTCGAGACCTGCCGAGTGACTCGAGATTAAATAACATTTCCCAGTGAAGTGCCAAATGTTATTTCGATAACTGAACATTTATAGAGATGAGAGAAGGTAATTTGGTATTCTCCATCGATTATCCATTTTTTTCCTGTTGCATCATTGTAAGAAATCGAGGCTGTCGTATACGCTTAATTCGCCAGCGAATACGTGTGAATGTCGAAAGAGTCTCTCTGAAATTGGATCTTGAGTATTGATCTTTTGTTAAAAGGTTTTTGCATTTCCAGATTTATAGCTCCTGCCCAGATATTGAGATCAATTTAAAATCGCGCGAGTGAATGGTAGCCGGGAGAATACACAGGTCCGAGGAGAAATCCCAAATTCAACGCGAACCTGTGCGGAACTATTATTCCGTCATAACCGTTCGACAGAGGTTGCTCGAGTAGACCGGGCCAGGAGGGTGTACGAAAGCCAGGGAGGAATAATGACGGTGTTGCTGGTTTGAAAAGGAAGTCGGCGGTCCTTATCGCCCTTAAATATGCGTCCCTCGTGCCGCAAAAGGGCGTCGTTCTTTACGAGAGAAGTCAGGCAAGGTACTGGGGGAGGCTAAAGTAAGAAGAGGGACGGATAGAGTGGGCAGAAGTGGAACTACAAAATTTGCAGCTTTCCTCCCCGTCCTGAATCCTTTAAAACTTCAATTCTGACACCCGTGCTGGCTTCGGTTTCCAAATTCCGCACGGATCACCTTCCGATTTCGTGCCAATTTCGTGCCCGCCCTTTGTTCGCGATATAAAAAAAAGTTGATTGAAAGGAGAGCAATTGCAAGCTGAACGTCAAACGAATTTCTTTTCAAACGGGATAAACCAAGCAGCGGAATAAATCGTGATATTCTGTACAACGTATTGTTTCAACACATTTTTCTCTACTCACTATTTAAATGTTTTCTCAATCCGCGATAAATGAAAGGCAATTTTAAGATTGATTCGTAACCGCGGTAAAATTTTAATTACCATTTGTATCGAATTAAATAGACACTTTCAATCTCCTATCGTGCACCCTTTCGTTTTCAGTTTTGTAAATTCCTATTTAAGCGCCATCATCCTGAGACTTTTTCTTTCGAATTCTGAAGGGCCATTCGCCATGTCACATTTTTGCGTAAAGCTCCTCTTTAAGTCTCATCAAGGTTTTCTTCGTGATCACTTGGGAATACGAGAGGCATCGTTTATCACCTCGCCACTAACTTTCAAATCAAAAGGGATGATCGTTCAAATTCGATACGAGGATGAGGCAAGAAGCTAATGGCATGTAACGAAGCTGTCTACGGGCGACTAATAAATCAATCCAACCTCTGAAACGAATCTCTCCGAGGGAAGGGGGTCAGACTGGAGAAAGAAACGGAGTCTCTTAGCGTGGCTCTACTCCCCCGCTGAGTCAGACGACATTTTCCGTTTTCCTCTTGCCAGGAGATAAAAAGGAAATCTGCTCGGAAGGTCCAGAATGCTTTCGCACGCGCGATTCCTGTAGGATGATAATTTTTTTTCGCGTCTGGCAACCCTCCTCAATGGGGCATAAGTGTGCGGACTAACTATGTTCCGAAAGGCTCCCTACTGGTCCCCATTTCTGTTTAGGACCCGATACATTTCCGATCCACTCTCACTCCCACTCACGTTCCCACAAAAAGCGGTAGAATCAGCTAAATTGGGTCAAAGTCGTTCAGGTCAACGGCCATTGACCTTCCGATCACGACACGCTCCTACACAAAGGGTCGGACGTGACCTTTCGCTTTTGAAGTGATCCTTTTGGATCGGATCTGTTCACGAACGAACGAGCGAACGAGCGGCTCTTGTCGGCTAAATCGTGAAACGACGGCCCTCAACGTCTGGCAGCTCGTTTTTATCCGGTGGAGGAGGTGGCAAAGGATCTTTGCTAGAAAGTGGAAAAGGCTAAATGGAGGAAGGAGGGCAATGAGAGGAAGATCAAGAGTTTTTCCTGTGAGGACTAATTTCCTGTCGATATGTACGAGGAGCGGGCACCATTAGCGTCTGATTAGGTCTTCGGTACCAACCACAAATTCTCGGTCTGGATCGATCTTTCCTTTTCCTGCTTGGGACATCTTGAATTAGGCCAACGCCATTCGGGTCAATGAATTGACTCTCTGAGAGAACGGCGACGAGGAAGTCGACGTCGTCGTGGTGAGCTCAACTTCGAGACCATCCGCGATGAATCTGGGTCTACACTTTACGCGGATCGTTCGACGCAGTTCCGATACATCCCTGAGGGTTCAATCTTATAGTATAATACGAGAGCGAAACTTCGCTAGCGCGCGAAGTGGCTTCCTTCATTTATTATTTTATTGTCGAATTTGATATGCGACGTCCTTCTATTATCCTGGGCGACGATACACAAATGGTGACTAAACCCTAACTTCGTCGAACTACTGGAAGAATTTGAGGAATTATGCGGCGAAATCTTTCACTTCGGGACTGATCGTCGTGATATGAAATTGATGATGTTATGAAAGTGTTCGACCTTCGTAAACGTTCTATAACTGTTACGGGAATAGAATTTGACGGGATCCCTGAGTGGGCGAGGGTTCAAACTTTGTCGAAGAGCCGCACTGACGTTCTGTGTTATAATACGAATCTTATGATGTCGCAGAGTTGATCGGTTTTGACTTCCTTACAACTTTTTCTTCGAGAAAATTATTTTTTGGTGGCAACAAGCACTTAAAGGTGTTCAATAGAATGATCGTATACGCGAAACCTTCGGTAAAAAAATGAATTTTTTTACTTGGTCGAAAGAGTGGGTGGGGGTATGATCTAAGAAATGCTTTAAGATGTACACAAGTGGTGGAACCGTGACTAATAGGTAACACTCGACATGCTATTTCCTTTTGTTTACTCACCACCCGGCAGATCCCTCTGATGCAAGCAGTAAGGGTACACCCTTCACAATTGTAAAGAACAATCAATTTTCCCTCCTCACTTTACGCTTTCCGACCCAAAATTTGACGTTCCACTGACGATGTACGGGGGAATTCTTATAGAGGTTGTTTGTTTTGGGAGGATAATCGAGTTTTGAGGGAACAACTTGATTCGAAGGTCCTACCTCCAGACAAAGCAGGGTTTGGAATCATGTGGATCGGAAGAATTCTTGCGAAACATTACGATTTCGTTTGAGTGCTGATTTGGCTAATTAACAGAGGATCAGTATACGAAACAATTTCTGTGAACATTCTAAAAAACTGAGGTATCAAATTTAAATGTTAACAAAAGAAAATGAGAAAGAGAGAGAGAGAGAGAGAGAGAGTGTGTAATTAGAGAAGGTGATGGCAGGTGAAGCTTACACTGCGGTACAACAAGCGGATGATCAAAGGAGCGACAATTTGGTCTTGAAGAATCACTAGAACGCACAAAAGCATGTCGCTCGCGTGCTTAGCACGACTACGACGGTAATAACCCCTGCGCGCCAAAAGGACGTGTCTTGAGGAGAAAAGAAATTAATGCGCCGAGGCTCCCCTTGTTAACGACGTAATTGAAGTACCGAAGTTTGCCTCGTGGCGCCTCACCTAGCCGGTACACACCCCCGACAAACCCGGTCAAACGCATGTCAAACCTGCGCAAACGCACGCGCATCGGGCACTTTATGTGTCAGGCTGCATGTATTTGCGCGCACACGCGATGTTCGCCGCTGGAAGAAAGCGGCAAGCCTAAAATAGTCTGGCGGGACGAGAAACGAGGGGTTGAACGAGGGTACGAAAAGTTTATTATGCCGGTGGATGGAATCTTCCGAGTGGCGGCCGGCTAGGAGCCAGAGGGGGTGACGCTGTGGAGGAAAGTGCTCGTGAGATTAACGAACGAGAGTAAAGGTAAGGAGAGAGAAAGGGGAAGTACACGACGGTGACGACCTTTGCCAGGAAGAAAGTTGCCCGGCCAGCTGGGAACAGTATCGGGGGAAACGACCGAGGAAGTCGAAGAACGCGGATTTAATAACGGCATCATTACTCCTGCATTGTACGGGACGAGATGTAATTTTCCTAATAATCGGCGGCGTTTATTACCAGTGATTTTGAATCTAGACAATTAGCGTTGCAACAATTGGGTCTGATAAGCAATTATTAGACTAACCGGAGAAGGCAGAACGAAGCCAGGAGACATAATGGGTGATCAACTGTGAAAGAATAGATGAGAAGAATATGAAAAGAAATGTGGACGACTGGAAGAGGTCAAACGCCGAACAGGGAAAATAGATGCTGAGTATTCGTAGTGGTTGAGAGTGCCGGGCGGGTCACTGCCGTAACTTCAAATATCTCGGAGTTTCGGGAGGAACCCCTACCGAGATTACTTCAGCGCCCCTTCTGCGACGAAAACGCGCGACACGCCCTACAAAATATCCAATGGCGTAGACTCTAATTTTCCAAGATTACGCGATTGAAACTTAACAACTCCGTCGATGATATCCAATTTCTACATAGTTTCTAAACAGCGCGAAAGGAAAAAAAATTTGGTTTACGCGATGGCGTATCCTACTTGTTTTGTTTCGGTGCTTATTTCCGCTTGAAAACCTCTCTTTTGTCCTACCCGTGCCTTCTCTCCCCGAATAGAATTTTTTACACGTGCAAAATCGAATTGCTGCTTCGCGGTGCAGCGAACGACGATGCATTGGACGACGACGAAAAGAAAAAAACTTCGACGCAACTGCGTCCACGTCATTGAATCGAATTATCGGAGTGAGCGGTGCGGTGCGTCCCGACCGGGTCGCGAAGCGTCGGGAGAGAAAAAAGCTTTGCTGTAACGCATCGATCGCGATAAACTCCACCCGTACGCAGGAGGCACGGCCGCTTGTTTGTCGCGGTGGCTTTGTCAATTTTTCGCCTTTCAGATACGCTGAATTCAGATAAATTCCGTTCGGTGTGACACGACTTCTGAGCCTTTTCAATTTATGTTGCCCTTAATTGAGAAAAAACAAAAGGTAGAAGAAATCCACCGAGAGGGCCAACAATTCCCATCGTTTGTATTTTTAGAAAGCCGTTCGATCGCGAGCCCGCGCGCGACTCTTGTGCTGCCGTTGTCACGCGACAAATGTAAATTTAAATGCAAACGTTAAACCGTACGCGGCCGCGACAAGTTCGACCACCGATGAACGATCGGTGAACGCGCATTTCGACGAAATTAATTTGCCGGGACGCGACGCAGCTCACAGAGTGCAGTACCTCGCCGCGTGCCAATGCGTTTTGCAGATGCGTTATCGTTGGTCTCGCCCCACCGCAATTAATTTCATTAGTGGCAATGACGATGGTGAGGACATCGTTGGCGCCCGTCATACGCACCCTCATCATTGCAGAATACAAAGACGGAGTAAGGGGAGAATTAATTGTAATGTATCACGGTACGTTAAAGAAAAGACGGAAACTGAGCGAGGAGAGTGGCAATCAGGAGAAACACGTCAGTCATAAAGCACGAGATTAATTGAAGTGTGCGAATATAATTAAGTCACGAAGGAGCAAGACCACTCGAAGGAATATTTATCGGATTGTAACATCCTTTATTTTTCTGCCCAACGTCCAACTCCTAGTCCAATGATGTAACCTTCTATCGAGAATGCTTTATGTCTCCTACGCCCAAGATTCTGCATTCAAATGCGTCAATCTGCGGGTACGCGGCAAACGAGAAACAAAACGTGTTATCGTCTCCGACGTTATTTCGTGATACGTTTATATCCCACCCACGTGCACTGTGCGCGCGCGCTCGATTACACACGTATGGACGACCATACACTGTTCCAGGTCCCACGTCATTCGCGAACGATCCCGAAGGACGCGTGGAATTCGTTTCGATCGACGCGGAGTGGGGCCGGAGAAAATAGCGGAAATTTAAGTTCCATCCCATTATCGCTAACTTCCGATATCTCTCGCTACTATCCGCCATTGTTATGGCGGCCATTATTACTGTTATTACCGCCTTCGGTATCGGAGAAATCTCCTTTCTCCAACCCCTTTTTCCCTCTCTCCTCTCCCTCCGGGCATGGACAAATATATATCATTTCCTTTCTTTCTTTCTTTTCTCTGTCTTTCTCGCTTTACCCGTTACCTCATTTTAGCATCAGCTTCGCGCGCACGTCACACGAGAGAATTCGACCTATTAATCATTTCTCTTAAGCCCGTCCATTTTGCCTAACAATAAGATACTTTTGCGTTCGTAGGGTAAAACAGGGTACGGTGAAAAATGAAGGATTTGCTCGATTGACCGCGATATTTAAATAGGCAAGAGGAGAGGGACTTGTATATTCAAAGTACACTTTTAGCGCGTAGATGCTCGAACTACCGTAGTACTCGACGCCAGTAGCCTCGCGAAACCTATTTCTCTCTCACTCCCTTCTATTCTCCTTCCGCACCGGCTCTCCAAATCTCTGCATGGAATTGTTCTTCTGGCGGTTTCCTTTCCACCTCTCTCTCACCGCTAGAGAAATTTCCGCGAACCATGTGTATTCAGGCGAGGCCAATTTCTCTCACGGATTTAGAGCGCCTTTTCGGTGAGTTCCCCAACCCGTTTCCACGGTTACAGTAATGGTTACCACTACCGCCACCACAGCACGTAATACTCTCCATTTTACTGGGAGTCCTGGGAGAGATTCTGCATTGACGTGGCTCACGTACTAGTCGTCGTCATAGGTATCGAACGATCCTTTTATTTATGCGAGTCCATTTCACTTCGCCTAGTGGTCCCTCGCACTGCTGTTCACTCGTCGCGGATGTTAGGAAACTCGTGTATAGGTTACTGGTGTGAAGCGAACATCGGTAGTTGCTGCCTTAGAGCATATATAAATGGAGGGGGAATGCTGGCTTGAAAGTGTGTCCAAGTTGTGTACGAAAGAGAAAGGTATATGATCCTAATTGTTCTCTGTGCGCATGCGTTGAAAGTGGTCAAAAGTGACAGACGATCTGAATATACTTTAACTTACAAGTTAGTTCAGTAAAGTGGGGTTTGGAGACAGACTTCAGAGTACAGAAAGCGTGGAAATTGTTGCTCGCAAAGATCTCAACGCATGCGCAATGTGCATAGAGGACGAATAGGAACATATACCTTTCTCTCTCGCACGCAACTTGGACACACTTTTAGTCTACAAGAAACAAAGGCTATTCCCCCTCCATATATATATGCTCTAAGGTTGCTGCAGAGAAACGGGGGAAAAAAAGGAATAGTCGAATATTGTTATTTCTACCCAAATTAAACGCGCGATAGCTTTTTCCATCTAAAACGAGCGTTGAAATAAAAACACAAAACTCGTCGGACTTCGTCGGGCGCCACTATCGAAAAAAACTTTCTGTTGCCTGTCAATAAAAACATTCTCCATCCGCCTCGTCGACAGATCCGCTACGAACCTCCCACTAAATTCTTTCCGCCCATGCCCACTTCGCAGCTCGCCCATCACGCAGCTGCGTAACCGCGTGCACTTAATTGCGAAGGAGGGTGAGCATAATCGATATAACTACCATCCATGCGTCCCCGGCAACCGAAGAGTCATCTTTCCGCAGGTCACGTCGCCACCCTCTCACGATGCGGCAGACAACAGCATTGATACAGAGAACGTGGTCGTTCGTCATCTTACTACTCGCGATTTATGGCCCGCCTTCGTAGATAACCGGCCAATATAACTTGCGTCGTTTCGCGTATCACAATTTTCTTTTTCATTCGCTTCCTTCCTCGCCTTTCTTCATCTCTGACAGTCTTCCGTTTACCGAGTGGATGCGTGCGCGCGCGCGCGTCGTGCACCGTGAACCTGCGCTCGGCCTACGTCATCGACTACCACCACCAGCATCAGCAACGTCAAAATAGCAGAGAGAGCGAGCAGGTGGAGAGCTCGAGAGGGCAGGAAGTGGTTCTTTGTACCTAAGGGACACCGAGGGAGAGCGAAGCGATCGTAGGAGGGCCGAAGGTCGAGGGGGTCGAAGGGCTCGATGGGCCTGGAGAGTGGCAGACGACGTCGAAAGTAAGCGAGCGGCACGCGGAAGAGGCGAGAGACCGGAGCAAGGAAGAGGAGAGGAGAAGGAGGAGGACGAGAAGGAAAGGAGAGGAAAAGGAGAGAGCAAAAAAGAGTGGTGGCGAGTGGATGGGATAGAGAGAAATGTGTGCCTCCCTTACGCAAACATCCTGCGTCCCTCTCGACAATAGGCTTCTGTGCCGTCTCCAAAGGAGGCTCGCTTTTTCTCGCCCTTCCGTACCTCTTTTTCTCTCTCCTTCACCTTTGCTCTCCGTCTTTCTCTCTTCACCTTCGCCATTCTCCCTCTATCCTCCGCAATTCGGTTCAAAATTACTATTCAGACCGAACGTTTTTCTCGACCTCTGCTTTCCCTTCCTCTTCTCCCTCTTCTTCCTTTCCCTCACCTTCCCTTTCTCTCACCCTCTTTCTTTCGCCAGGACGAGAACGGAGAGTGGGTAAAGTGGCAAAGTGCTCGGGCGCCACAAAGGGAAACGATGAAATCAAAATTGTGCGTCTACGAAGAAGCCCCTTCTATCCGCTATCAGCCGATCCCCGCCTTCATCCCGCGTGTACCAAAGCTTTCCAGCTGATTTCCAATCGAGGCAATATCGATGATAAAATGAACGGGCCATTCGCGCCCGAGGTAGGAAGTTTGGTGGGGTAAGAGAAACGAGAGGAAGGGAGAGAAGGAGGAATATTTATGCCATAAAACCGACGTTCCCGTCAGAAAAATGAGGAAAAATCGAGTCGAGCGCCTAACAGCGCTCGTTCCGTTCGCCATCCTCGGAAAAGGATGAAGGGTAAGGAGTGGGGCGACCGATGGAGGAAAGTAATTCCCGATTCGTTCCATTACGTAGAAGAGAAGACGCCTTGCGTCGATGCACGGCTCGGACTGTTAAATCACGATAAACGACGAGGCACGGCGATACGCATCGATCGTCCAGGATGACTGCACCAGTCGCGAGCGATTCGCTGGGCTTCGTTTGCATAGAAAATGGAGATGGGGGGAAATGGCTTCCGGAACGGTAGCGGAATGGAATATCGCTTTATTTACGCTCGTTTTCATTTAGCCGGATTGAACGAAGCTAAAGCAGACCGAAAGACCGGTCGTTGGCGTTCGACGCCCTATCCCACGGAGAAGGCACCCGAGGTATCTTTTACGACTCGTGTTATAGGATTTTCATATTAGAATAGTGGGGTTCTGTGAGATATTACGTAAGAGGGCGAAAATTAGAAAGTACGGAAAGTTTTGTATTCACGGTGCGTTTCTTGCTTCTCCGTTTACAAGAGGCCACCACCTCTTCGAGGAAAGCTCCACCAGCTTTTCCACTTTACTCCCATTATCTGACAATGCTCTCCTTATCCCCGTGCCCTCGCGGGCTAATAGACGTGAGAGAATAATTAACCTAGATAAACTGGGGAAAAGAGAGGCTCAAGATACCTACAATTTCTAAAAGATCTCCACGGCGGCCGCATGGCCTCGAGTTACTCCAAGAGGAATCGACGATTTATGTTTGAGAATAAAAAAAAAAATGGATTTCTATCGATACGATGGAAGGAGAGTGTTATCGAGGGGAAAAAAGAAATACTTTACGAACCAAGTTCGAGAGGTGAGAAATGCAAAATCTCGATGTACCACTGGTGTCGGGCGCTAGCGAAGTGGAAGGTATTCGCACGTGGTTCGTTTGCATAGATATGGCCACCCAAAACGGTAAACCCTGTGGAGGAAGTCGGTCCATTCACCCGAAGACTTGCTCGAGGCAGATTGCAGCGAGACGACGACCAGCGCTAGCGTAGGGTGATCGCAACGAAATCGTCGCTAGAAGAATATCGTATACGGCAACACGTTGACATTGAAATGAGAACTGGCGCGTTGGAAGATACGACGGCAGAAGCTCCCGACGCGGAGCTTGCAGTTCCCTTTATGGCCCCGAGTGTAGGTACGGCTTCACGTACTGACCTTGTTCCTTCTATTTTTAAAACAGTTTTATCGCGCCACCACCGTTTCTACCCTCCTTGTCCTTTGGACGTTCCCCTTCCTTACCCCTCCGCTTCGTTCCTTCCCCATACCATCTTTCACCCTCTCGCAATGCGTCTCCTTCGCTTTTACCTCTCTCTTCCCCTGCTTCCAGTAAATATGTGTTTCTCTCGTTCGCCCCATCCGTCTGCCGTTCCCCTCATCCATCTGTCTGTGGCACTTCCACTCTCACCTTCTAACGAGGCCGCCATTGACGCCATATTTACCCGCGTCCACGTGCTCTCGACGGTACCGGTGCGTATCGACGAAACAGCGATTTTTCGCGAAACCATTACCATTCTCACGGTTCTTTCGTATTTTAAATTAAACATGTGTCTTCGATCGTCGATTGACGCTTATCAAAAAAACCTTGCAGGGTCTTTGTAAATTGGACACCGTGTAGAGACTGTCCCTACGGAGATGAAAATAATTTCACGAATGCCGTGAAAAAAGTTCTTCATTCTTCGTTCAGAGAACGCGCGAGCCCGGCAAGAATTACGGGCGCACACGTGGCAACGTTTGCGGATGGTCGTAACCGCGACCTTAGCTTTCCTTTCGTATTGGTTGGTCATACCCGGGTCGATATCGGCCCGTAGGGAAGAGCCAGCATCCACTCAAGCGCCATTCGGCCTCCTACGCTTTCCCGTACTCTTCGTTCACCCTTCTTCCTCCACCCTTGCTAACCCAACCATCCACAGCCGAAGGGTGGCCAGGCTGGCGAAAGCGGAGGGTGCTGCTCTGATCTCCAGCCCTTCGCACGCTCACCCTTCCTGTTTCCCTTTCTCGTTCCTTGCTGTAGGCACGAGAAAGAAGGTACAGAAAGGCGAGTTCCTCCTTTCTCTCGTTCCACGGAAAAACGAGATTTCGAATGTAATCGCATGACTTTGCCCTTACGTCATTTTCGATCAAAAGAGAAGCAACGAACGCGAGATGACTTTCGGGATTGCATCTAATTTTGGGATTGGTTGGACAATAAGCAATGCGGTCGATTAATCGTATAGGATACGAGATAAAAAAGCAACTGTACTATTGATCCAATTACTCCGGAGGGTACAAATGTCTACGAGACGCGGGATTGCGACTTCCTGATTTCCGCATGCGCGCACTCCGCCACCCCCAACAGAATTTGCTACGTCCAAGTGTTTGGCGTCTAAAATGTACACGAGACAGTTGCGAGCCCAGGTTTACGGCCTTCAAATATTTGATTAGCTTACTATACGCGCGGACACATCGTTTGTATTTATGTATTCGCGTCCGTTCCCGCCGCCCGCATCTACTTGCACACCAACAGCGAGCATTTCACGGCTCTCCGGCCGAGACTATCTTCACTCCGTAATTAAATTTTCGCTTATTTAGCGCGACGATGCTTTTGCCGCAGCATAGCGCGCTTCTTGGTATTGATCGTTTTACTAAGTATCGCGATTCGGCCAAACTTGAGATAGACGTTCGAAAAATGAGCACGGAAGAATATACAACAATGAGAATTAAATTTACGGTCCATTAAGTTCTCAGTGAAAAGTTTTTACTAAATGCTAAAGAATCGTATAATTAGTGGGTACCGAATTACCTCTCGTCACAGTGAGCTGCGCGCCGGTTCAATTAATTGAGAAAGTCTACTATCGGAACTGCACATTTCCACCAATTACTTCGAATTATCGAACTTAAGGGACGGACTAGAACTTTGATTGCCTGAACATCGATTATCGAACTTCTGTTGTACAGCGGAGCGTCGATCATTCAAGGGCTAATTATTCCCAATGGTTGATTACCTCACCACTCAAGTTTCTCCCGCAATTTCACACAGACGGAGGACCCCCCTTCATAAATTAGAGAAGGGACACTGTTGCATATCTATTTTTACTTTGGAACTGTGAATAAAAAATTGTCGAATAATTTTAACTAAACGATCTAATCCATAATTCTTAAATTATCCCTGAATTCCCAAAATGTATATATACGAAATTTAGCTCTTGCATCTAGTGCCGTCACATTTCGTTCCACGATCTGCAACCGCCGAACGCGCACCTCTGGGAACTATAGTGGAAACTCATACCGTACGGACAACTTGTGAAACCGGATGTCGACGTTCTATCCCAGGCCGCCTCTTCCGTCCTCGTGTATCAAGACGCTTCCGTGAATCTTGCTTGAGCCGTTGCCACCACTCGATCCGCCGAGCTAGGGTGCTATTTCAATCGTGAAGATGCAAACCGGATAAAGGCGCGATAGATGGACGTAGGATGTACCAAGTGTGGTAAAAAGAAGAAAATAAAAGTCACTGCGTCCACGAAATATTCAAGCAGAATTTGAATACTCGGCCATGTTTAACGATATATGTACTCTCTTTTCGAAGAAGTGTAATCTTGTCTGTCGCTAAGATCGAGTAAACGAGTCTCTCGCTTAATTCGACGTATTACATTCTAGAGAATGTCTACCTGTGAATGCGAAGACTCATCGATGCGAAGAGAAGGCCGAAATGGTCGTTGAACGGTGAACACGAAGCACGATGTTGTTTGACTCCTGCTCGACCGGAGATTGATCGCTTCACCATTAATTTATCATCGACGCTTCATTGGTTATTTTTAAGAAATTGATCGTGAAAGGGAGACGATAGCGCAGATTGGTGGAACGAGTTCGGATGCGTTTTAGGAAGAGTAATCGAAGTCTCTAACTGTACGGACGGTACAAAAAATTCTAAACAGGCAATCTCGAACGACGGTATATTAGGCTAGTCTTTCATTGTACATTGAGGAGTCAACATAGTCAGCACAGCATAATTCATAATTTTGACCTGAGCGTAAAGTGAGAAACAAACTACGACGTGTCATGGCAGAATCGACTCGAAAGTATACACGCACGAAAAATTAATGTGAGTAATGTACAGTTTTCATAAGTATCGCTATTTTTAGGCACGACCGTAATTAATATCTCTAAAGAATATTCAAGATATACCTTATCAGTAGCGATGTTAATAATTTATTTTTACCAGAGCGTAAATAAAGTTGCCACGCAGAGGAAAATTTTAAGTGCCCCGCGTTCCATTTCACAAAGTGAAATACAAGTCCGCATACATGTCCTTGGTTTTGGTTTCAACTATAAATATTTTTACTACGCAGGAGAAGCATCTTCGATTTTTCTACTCACCGGATGAATGCGCGCACAATCGAACAATCACGTTTACCTCTGCTCGAGTGTTCGTAGACCGAGGAGGAGATACATTTCCTTCTTCCTCGCGGACGACCGAGTTTATTGTGCCGTCTGCAAGATATTCCCATTTCTGACCGTCTACTATGCGCTGTTTCGTACTCCAGCGCTGTTCCTCAAGTACCTCTAACGTTCACTGGGAAGATAACATTTTTATCGTGGGTCGGAGAAATAGGATAGCTGCGGTTCACACTGGTGACAATGCTATTTCAGTGAAAAGTTATGAATAAACAATATATATTTGCGGGAGAACGTAGATGTAAAATGTTATTATTATACATTAAAATTCATACCTCATTTTAATAAATTAAATTTTCGATGTGACAAATGTACTCGAATTTAGCGATGCAAGTGCATCGCTCGATATAATAGGAGACAAGAACATATTGAAAAGCGATCCGAACTCTCGAGAAGCTCGATTCATATATTGGCGATAACATAAAATGACAGAAATAGGAAATTTATTAGTGAGAAACAAACCGGGATGTCTATGGCTGTACTACTGCATTTCGTAATTGGACTGCTATCCAATGTCGAGCTATTTTTATTTTTGACGTCGATTTCCCTACATGAAATATCAACGCTTTTCCGTCGCCTAAAATTCATCGGGTTGTTTACTAACAATCAGAATTTCACACGTTTTGTTTACACCCTTTTAAAAAATATCGACCATATATTTGTTAACCATTCCTCTCCGAGCTGAATAAGAAAACAACAATGCCAACTTGTTGCAGCGGTTTGCACAAGTGTCATATGACCGTCGAGTAAAGGATCATGTTTGAAGGACGTCAGGATAAGTACGAAATTTCTGGACATGAGATAAAATTTCTGAGGCGAGTAACTATCTATTCCACTGCAATCGTAGGCTGTCTAAACGCGAAGTAAACATTATTAACGAAAATCGAAAGTCGTAAAGTTCTTTGCAAGGCTAACGATAAATTCTTATCGACTCCCAGCATGCCACACGGAAGCAATAAACAAGATGGATTAGACCCACCACCCTCACACTCTTCCCAACACTGTATCACTTTCTCTCCCGCTTGTCAGCACACTCTAAAAGTACGGTCCAATAAATATTCTCCGCACCTCAGTCTACTTGTAAATTTAAAATATAAATTTACCACGTTCGATCGGTGAATTTTGACACGCAAGTACGTTGGAAACTGTAAACTTTCAATAAAAAAAAAAAATATTGTCAATTATTATAACAAAGTTTGTAAAGTTGTCAGGTTATGTTTCGCGATTTTTACATTGAATTGTTTATCGAGGAGGATAAAAACCTAGTCGGGAGGTGGAAGTGGTGCCTGCAGAGGGAAAGAATGAGAGGATGGATCGGTGGTGTGCGGGGTGCAGTGACGGGAAACGAAGAGGTTCGACGTTTCGAGGGGCAACTGACACCTGAAGTTGCTGATAGTGTTGTGAAAAGTTGAGCGCTTTTAAGGGCACTTCCTAAAGATACCAAGATGCACTCGAATCCATCGTGGGTTTACGAGTCTACGAAAGCCAGCTGCATCCACAAAGAGGATAAACAATGTGTTCTCGCTGGGAGAAAAATGTGAAGGAATTCGAGGTGAAACGAATTCCTTGTTGACTCGGTAATTCAACGAATCAAACTTTGTCTACGATTTAATTACTTCTCCAAGTTGATTATCCATCGAAGAGGTTTTTTGTAACTTTCTCCTTAGCGGGGCAGAATCATTTACCCAATTGGATTCTGTGGTGATTTAGCAAAGCATACAGGATAATCGGATAATTTCTTGATTCTTGAAAAAGTGCGTATTAGGTTACATTATAATTTCAACGATTATCTACTTGGCTAGGTGCTTTTAAATTGCAAATTTTTCTGACATCATTAATCTATTTTCTACAGTAGCTAATTCCTGTACTTTTAATGGCAGTAATTCCAAATTACGTAATCCCCTTAACACATTTAGATTAATGAGAATCGCGTGGTATATTCAACATGACACATAGAGAGTCACTCATTTTGCAACGCGGGGTGCTTCGGAATAGAAAGCAACGCTTAATGTCGGAACTTTGACGGTAAGGGAGCAACAAAGAGAGACAGAGGAGACAGACGCGGACAAGAGAGTGGTACATTGGGAGAGAGAATTTTAAAACGTTTCGGAACGACTCTGTAATGGATTTTAAAAATGTATTCATTTTAACGAACGCCTCGCTTTTCGCCAGTAACCGCACATCGATTATAAGTACTCGAATTCAGATTGCCTCACTCGTGTAATCAGGCTCTGGTAATTTCGGTGATTTACATCGCGTGGCACGCGAGGCACGACGATACCGACCATTGTTTCGAAGAACACGCGGATAGAGCCTTTTATACGACACTCGTAGAACAGTCGTTAACGATTCTCCAGGATGATAGGAACGTGCGAGTAGAGAGAAGCCTTCGCCGACAGCCAGGGCGCACGAGTGCAAAGCATGGCAAAGCCTTGAGCGGTGTTTGCCGCAGGGTGGGCGCGGTCTGTTGACACTCGTACACTCCCTGCTCACTGATAGATAGATAGGGTAAAGGGCAGCGTGAGGAAGGAGAGAGGAAGAGCGAGATCAGGCGACCAACTTGTCAAACGGAATGTCTACACGGGGACACGGTTAGAAATTTGTTCTTATTGAGCGACCTAGAGCAAACTGATTGGCTGCGATCGATGCTCACCGATGGTCCGTCATCCCTCGGAGTGCCTTACGATGCGCACCAGCACTCCGTTATCGAATCGAAGGATCTACGAGGAGGGAGGATGATGATCTAATCGTTGATCTGGGGCGGATGAGCCGAAGGAGACGATGGGAAATTAATTCTTACGACTATTCGGGAGCAGTGGGACAATTTGATAAGGCGCGAGAGGACGGGTTAGACAAGATCGACCTGCTGGGTGAGACGATTACGTCACGGGGATTAAAGTTCCATTTCTGCGACGAGATGTCGATCGATGCGTGGGAATTTTGCCTTGCGACTCAGAATTAGCTGGTCTCTGTTGCGCAGAGGCTCCAAAGGTGCTGGAAAAACTTTAGTTTGGAATGAAAGGGAAGGTAAAAAATAAAATAATGCGAAACAAAGGTATACTCTTTCAATTGGGCTTTGTTAGGCACCCAGTGGCGTTTCTTTTTATCCTTTTTTGTGTCTTTTTTCCATGTTACGAATCGTTTACTAAATTCGGTGATTGAGTGAGATGTTAAATGCACGAAGTTTTTCCATCTTACAAATTACCAGCCGAAAAGAAAATATCAACGGAATATCAACGTCGATTAGCCTATTAAAGCAAACAATAATAGTTGATGCGAAGTAAAACAGTAAACTTGTTCTTCAAACAATGGGGGAAGTAACAGAAGAAATTAAAGAACATTGATGAGGCTATCGTATGAAAAATCTACTTGCACAGAGACGAAAAGAATTCGATTGAACAAAACCAATAGAACAGGGAATTTTATGGATTCCGTCGGTGACAGTAGGGTCTATGAAACTCGCTTATTTCTCACCAAACACCTGCAATTTGAGAGCTCATTTTAATACAGAGTTGTCGCAGTGACACGGAATTCAGAGTATAATTTCACAAACAGAGACTCGCTGCCTATGAGGGTAAAGTAACGACCAAAAAGAGCAGAAAATATATTCGTGCAATCGCCACCTCTGGGGCGCCGTGGATTGCGCAGAGTATGCGAGCTGCAGCCAGTTTTCCCATGACGCCGAGAAAAAGAGAATTATTAACATTAGGGGACTAGTCGGGACATGACTAATTAGCATTAACGTGCGGAGATGATAATCACAGGCAACAATAATTTATGGTGCAGCGCGCGATTACGTCTGAACCGTTTCCGGTAATCTAAACGCTCGTTCGTCAGAACAACCGGATGTTTGTGCACAATGAACGAACATAAACGTGCAAAATAATTTAGGAAGAAATTTGAAGAGTTTGCTGCTATTGGCGCAATACGTCGCGCGACTATACGAAGCGATGATTCGTGTGTGCCCGGGACAGCAGTAGAGCATTCGTTTTCGCAGGAGTAGAAGAAAGGAAAGAAAGTTCTTAATTGTCACGAGAATAATCTTCGCTGGCGCAGCATTCAAGTCGGAAGTTTATCGACTCGGCTCCAACTCCTCCTCGAGATACATTTGCCGTTCCTTTTGCTCCTCTCTTAACACGGTCTCGGGCAGAAGTTGTCGCTGAAAGCACCGACTCGCCCTAGAACTTCCGAATATTCCGAGAACTTTCCTACCACTTCTTTTTTTTTTTCCTTGGCTTTAATTGTGCGAGAGACCCATCGAGAGCCGTGACAGAGTCAAAGAAAACCCGCGGATAAAAAGCATGGTCCAGGAGACAGATTCCATTTTAAAAACGTGATCTTTCAGTTACATTGAAAAGATTCCGTGATTAAAAATAAGTGCCAGTAATGGATGACGAAATCGATGGACGATGAAACATTCAAGATGGGCATTGAATTCGAGAACTTTTGCTCGTTTCCTTTTACTCTGTACCTTCCTCTCCCCGGATAATCTTACTTGGTCACGATTTACCGCTGATATAACGGATGCTCGTTAAGGTAAGGTGGCCGGTCCGCCGAGTCTCTCGTTTCGCGCTATCCGCCATTAAATTAACGGCGAAAAAAGGCACCCGAGCTGAGGGCACGCGGCAAATAATGGCTCTCCAACCCGGACATTGTGGTGTCCAATTGTTAATAGCCACTGAAGGGTAGCAAGTATAAATTCAGCGGGTAACAATAAGAGGGCGGTAGAGCGTTAACCTTTCCTTTTTTGCGCCATCCCTTCGGGCCCCATTGTTCGACCTTCGCGTCATGACGCAACGCGACGTCCTTTTTGCGCCGAAAAATGTTTTTCCATTATTTTCTCTTTCACGTGGTTATCTGGCCGCGCGCGGTCCCACAAAAATAATTTTGCGCGAGCGTTATAAATTGCCCTACCATTGCACCGCGCGATTCTTATCAAATATATTATTCAAATGCTCGGATAATATTGGGCATTCGCCAGGGTGAAAGCGTGCGGAAATCTCAATAATCACAAATCGTGCGTGGCGACGCTTTGCATGCATACACGTGTAGTTTGTCAACTACGATTAATGACGTTTACACGTACAATTTGGAGGAGATGGTAAGGGTAGTTGTTGCGTGCATAATTTATGAGGATCGTTTGCACGCACAATTTGCAAATAACAATCGATCACGTTGTCCCCGTGTAATACACAACCATTAACGGCTACTTTGACACTTCCAAAGCGACCAGAATAAATTTACTTCAGTTCGGTCGAAGAAATTTTTATCGCCCGGGATTTTTCCAGAAATTTTCTCCGTCATTCGCATGCATCGAAAGTATAGTCCTGTAAACTTCCGAGTAATGAACGATCATTATTTTCGGGAATAACGTGAAAATTATATTTTGCGTTGTCGCGAAACTTATCGTTTATTATAACGGCCGCGAAAAGCAACGCCTATTTATTCCCAATTTCTTCGATATTGGACAAATCCCAGTACAAATTTCAGCCTTTAAATCTCCCCCGATGGCATAGTCTCGGGCATCCCCGTAAACACGCTAGACTTTCTCGGCGAAACCCTGGCGAAAAAGTTATGTACAGTGACAGTCTCTCCCTTTATCCATCCGTGTGACCTACAATACGTGAGTCTGCGTCTTAACTTTCTTCCCCGCCCTCCTTATTCTTCCTTCCGCCGAGGTCAAAGAAGAGCGAATGGATTCCCAAGAGATTCTCCAGCGGTTTCCCTTTTGATTGGACGCTTTCTCGGATAATTCGCGGCGAGCGCCTCGCCTATGAATAAATTACGGTTCTCCGTGTCGTCCCCTGACCGTGCGTGCGCGAAAAAGCGAATGGGTTTCGTTTTCCCTTTTATCTTGATACGCATTCGACACGCGCGGGTGCACACGTATGGGAAAAACGAAGAAAAGCGAGACTACGTCACCGCGTGGACGCATGAAAATAACACGACGACTTTGTGATGGCGGCAGTAACCGATGTATTTAATTAACGCTATGTGCGCGGAAAGCTGTGAATTTCACGGGTTTAAACGGGAAATTGGGTTTATAAAAAAGATCCCGTAAACCTAGTGTTAAAATTCTCATATCGCAATTACCGGTCTTGTTATAACGTCTGCTTTCGTATCACTTCCCAAGCTTCATTGTTCAAAGACCCGCGTTAACGAGCTCCCGCGGATTTCATAATAAGATTCCAATTATCGACTGCACCGTTTTCGAGAGTAATTGTTTAAATGTATTCTTTCTCCCTTTGTGGGTAGAAGCGTCATTACGCTTACGTTGATTCTGCATCAGTTGTAATTAAATATCCCTTTGGAAAAAATTTATTCAAAGTACGTCGCGTATCCTTGCACGTCACCGTGAGTAACAGTTGCGCCTGGCCGACAATTTTTCATCTCGCTTGCAAAACTGCTTTACCACGAACTAGGTGACTTCGTATCCCGCGCACACACTTTTTCGCAAAGCGTTTTACACTTTGAAAACACACGGCCGGGACGAGAGAGGGAACGAAACACGCGTCAAACTATTCCCCAGCGTATTAACGCGTATCGCGTGTATGTTCGACCATAGTCCGGGCAAAGAGCATGGAAGGGAAGTAGGACGAGAGGGAGATAGCGCACAGAGCGAACTAACAACGTTCAACAGCACCCCTCGAGCTGTGCTGGGGGGTGCGCGATAGGTAACGTCATTTTAACCCATTTATTTAACGGTTCAAACGACGGGAAGGACCTATCGATAAATATTCCTCGATGCAGAGAGCCAACTCGTGGACATTAATATTTTTTCCCGCGTCGTCCCGTAGAAAATAAAATGGGAATTGTTCACAAGCGGTTTCTAAACAGAAGAATGCAAATTTTTCATGGAGACGTCAACGATAAATGCTCGTTCATCGGAGTCATGATAGAAAAATGTGAAAACAGGGTGAAATAGTGATGTCGATGTTTCTATAAGTTTATATAAGTTTTTGTACGAATTTTTGTAAGTAATTGTAATTATCATGGGGAGGTTCGACCCCCATTCGTAATGTGGGATGAGTACGGCAAAGCTAAGCGACATTCAAAACCGCCCCTAGATTTACAGGGGGTTGCGATGATGACGTCATCGGTGGTGCGCAAGCGCCGAAACTCTGTTACGTGTTGATCGTTACCCACCTTTTGCACCAACTCGAGCTAAGGGTGCATTCACACGGTCCCATGCAATTATTCATCTGTCGGAACACCTGCATGCAGCAAATAATAATTAAAGTGCTTTGTTTGATTTTCTTGACTCACCGAGAAGAAAGCAAATGATTCCGCCAATCAATCACGCAAATTCCGGAGGTAAAACACACTATTTCGCCAATGACATTAAATCGTGAAAAAACATGACGATTAAGAGAAGTCACTCTTGAGCGATTCTCGCTAACGAGTTCTACCGTCAGGTAGAAAGAAGAAATAATCGGTGGGACGGCTGGTGTAATTAAAACAAACGATTCTACCACCGGCAGTTCTTAATTCTCTCGCGTGTTTACGGCGTCGAGTGATTAATAACGGCGGTTGGTCGGGAAGCAATTCGAACCATTAATCGACGGAAGAGAATTGATCGTCATTGATCTCGGAATTAACCTAAAAATCAGGAAATAATTCGACCTTTTCTCGAGTAGTGCTACGACTGTCCCATATACACGTTCGTGTGCATCTTGGACAGGCTTATTTTCGTAACTTAAAATCACTCGGAAATTACAGTCGATTGGGAAATAAATATTCCAAGATTAGCTTGGTAAGTAAGAGCAAACACGACGGCCAAGAGTCAACAATCTGTTCTTAGGACATTTCTAGAGAAAATTTTTGAAATGGCCTCCAGGGGTGCGCGATAGAGATACTCGAGCGGTTTGGAACTTCCGCCAGTGTAGGAAGGTGAGAGCGGTACGAGCCACGGGAACGAGAAGGAGGCTGGTGATGCAGTTAAATTTGCATCCCGTATATATTATGCAAATTGGTGCCCTCTACCAGAAGCCGGATATCCGAAGGCGTCCCTCTCGGACTTAATCGAAACTCAAGATTCTTGCATCGACGAATCCACGGAGTGACAGATGAAATCGCGAGTTATTCTTGGTTGTTTCCACGAGACGTTTCTGCTCGTCGCTACGTTAACTTTCAACTGAATTATTCCTCCGTGTGGTTTTCAAATGGAACGGAGATGGTGGGACAATGCAGCAGGAACAGTGGAAAGGAAAAGGTGAAAGAACGAAGGCCAAGGATCGGGTCGAGAAAGAATTGGGAAGGCAAAAATAGACACGGTTGTCGTGGACACTTAGGAGAAAATCGAACGCGGAACATCAATGTTTTATTATACTCTGTGATACGCAATTAAACGAATCTCATTATTAACACGGTCTCCCGAATAAACTGCAGCGAGGGAGAAAATGCATAAACATCGCACGGAGGTGTAATCATCCGCCCGTATTTACGCAACGACATAAAAGCCGAAAATAATAAAGCAAAAGGCAGGGTGAACGTCGGCTATTCTGCGATTCCCTTGGAACATATTTTTTACATTCAACAAGTTACGCGTAATGATTTATCGAGTCGATTTGTTATTTTCCTTTATCATACACGCAAGGTGGGAATGCGTGCAATCGTGAGCGTACACCATCGATATTTATTAAACTTTATTAAAGCGACGATCATGCGGTTAATCGACGATGTGTTTTCAATGCCTCCCAAAGCGATGTAAAACCATTTCCTAAACGTTGGGTTTCACCGGTTAACCTGCGTATTACGTTGACAAGGGACTCTCACTCGCTGTTGTTCCTGCAGTCTAATAAATTTGTTTCGCCTCCCTTTACGGCGACATTGGCCTACAATTCTCTCGTCGAAAATTCAGGATACCCAAATCCACCCAAGCGGGTAGATTCTTGCCTACGTTCGGAGGGAAGGCCTGGGGATCAGCTATGGTAAATCGACGGAAATCAAAGAAAATGGACGGAGAGGAAAAGAGCCGAGTAAGATGAAGAGGTTAAGGAGAGGAATGAAGGGGGGAAAAGAGAGAAGGATAGGGGAACCAAAAGACTTAGGAAAGACTGTAACAAAGACGGACTGGTGAGCTGACCTCGATGCGATGGTAGAGAATAATTCGTCCGAGATTACAATCTCATCTACTCGAGCCAACAAATTCCACCCTCACTTTTCATCAACTTTCCCGCTCCAACTTACGAATGGACTACCACCGATCTCTCGCCGGGGATCGCCCTTCATTCTTCGAAAAGATAATAGGAACGATCCCGAGATCTCGAAAAACAGAAGCTTGCTCTTCTGGGTTACAGTTTAAAATGCGAGCCCGCTCGATTCTACGAGGAACCACGTGAAAATCTTTTGCCTATCCACTCCCTCTCACGCTCACGAATGTGATTACTTTTCCCACCTCGAGCGGGTGGTGATTGGAGAAAGAGAGTTTCTCGCGGTCACCCCTCCTATTAGAAGAGGAATTCCGCGAAGAAAGGGAAACTACCCCGAGCAATTTTCTAGTGTCGCGATTATATCCCAACCCAGTTCCATTAATATTGCCGTCACTGGCCGCGTCTTCGTTAGAAATCCAATCCGCTTCGTCGTCAACTTTTTCTGCTCGCCTTAATTCCGTTGCTCGTAGTCAACGAACTCCATCGAGTCGATACCGGCAACAAAGCCTCTCGATTTTACGCTTTCTCCTCCTACGCGCTTTCTCTACTCGCCCTGCTACCATCCCACCATTCTGCTACCCTCCGGGGCAACTTCAGCTTCGGTGAGAGTGCCGAGAGAGTACCGGGAAATCGAAAACCGGTAGTGGTAGAACAATGCGAGCGGGACGATATCGATTCGAGCGCTATCAAACCTGTACCAGAGACTCCATTCGCTTCCATCCCCATTCCTCCCACTTCCGCGCCCTCCGCATCCTTCCCCATCTCCGAAGCCAACGTTGTTCGCCAATTTCGTAGTTATCTATGAGAGCACCCCGTCGGATTTGTCAACTGGAATACGCGAGCCAAAGTACCCGGCGTTACAATCGGCCCAGCTAAACGAGCTGGCTGATCGATTCGTAGAGCGACTGACTTCTCCGCGGTCTCATTTGCACGTTCACAGTTCTCTCTCTCTCTCTCTCTCTGCCTTTCTCTTTCTCTCTCGTTATATTCATCTCACTTACCCTCTCTTTCAATAGGGTTTCTGCTCCCGACCACAGAGAGAACAACCCCTTTGCCCGGAGAAGTGGTTACGTTGCCTGGAGTGAGTACGGAGAGGAATGCGGAAAGACTACGGGGGTTGAAACGGGTTGCCCAGGAAGAAGGGACGAGGGGTGGAGAAGGATCGAGGGGAATTTCACGGGGGTAAGCTTTGTCGAGTAGAGCGCCTAGAGGGCCAGCCGGAGGGAAGGAACCTGCGAGGATGGCGGCACTCGAGAACAATTTGTCTGGGATTATGAACGAATGCAGTGTGAAACGGTAACGAATGCTCGCAATATGACATCGGCCTCTCCGCCGATCGTCTTATTTCCCTCTTACCTACTAAGAAAGATAAGCACTCGCGTCCTTTGGTGTTTTTCTACTTATTCCCTGCTTTCAATCGCCAAGGCTGTTGCCAACGCGATTCCACGAGAAACGTTGCCCGGTACTTCGGGGACTTCATCTTTCTTTTCTAAGTTTTAGAGAGAGTTCTTCAAAGCGATCGACAAAAGGGTGGAGGCAGAGGAGGAAGTTACTTTAAACGGTGTGCCAACATCACGAAAAGGATAGAAAAAATAACAGGAATCTTGCGATGCATGGACAGGTGGAGAGAGAAAGGCAACGAGAAAATCGTTGCAAGCTCATTATGCAAATTTTCCGATGTCGCTGGGGATGAACGCAAAAGCGTTTTTGGCCGGCCGTTTAATCTTCCGTTAACCAACCAACGACGCTTCTCGGATAGTTAATAATTCATTCTCGTGCGACGTGAAATTCATCTCGAATGATATTATTTCGCTGAACGCTTTTGTGCCGGATATTCTCCATAATCTCCTAATGGACAGCGGGGTAACAATACTGTTCGCTGATTCAGAGTACTCATCTAATTATCATGGATACAATAATTAGCTTGCTTTCATAAGGAGAGAAAAAATAAAGAAATTGTTGCCGAAGATGGCGTGGATGCGTTTAAAAACTTCATGGGTAGCTTAACCGGTTTAGTGCCACGCTGCGGTCGCGATGATTTAAATTCCACGCTAAAAAGTATCGCGGCGTTTAGTCGTGACGCGCCCGGTTTCAAGTATGCATAAATAAGAAATTTTTAATTAATTTACTTTTATTTACAGATATTTCTGCATAGTAAAAATATATTGCCAATATTGTTGACAAAATAAAAAACATCACAGAAGAGCGAGATTGGGCCGCCCGGCATTACTCGCAATTAACTGAAAGAAGGCGTTATCGCGTCGCATCGCACTATCCGACACGGATTTTTAAAAAAACCCCTAGCACTCAAACAGTTCAAGAACGATCGATTTCCTTCGACAGTGATGGAACAGTCGAAGGGAGAAAGATCCGTGCAATTAGTTTCCCACTAGGGGCGGCAAGGGTTGGTCTTGACCGAGTACAATTAGTGGAGGGTTACCGATTCGGCCCCGTGACATTGGCCGGAAGATCAATGACATCCTTCACTCCCTTTCTACCAGTTTTTTATTGACCCCGAATCCGTGGATAAGCTAAATAGTTGGCTTTCTCTTAAACTAATGACACTCTTAACTTTTCGAATATTCTGCTTAAATCTAGTCACTGATAAAATGGACTGCAACTTGAAATATCACAAAAGCTTCCGTGCCAATTTCGTGGAAAGTAGATATATTCTCACCCACCTCTTTTGCATTTCGAAACAAGTAGCAAGTAGTACTCTGCTCGTAAAATAAGATTCTCTCGGTAGTATTGCGCTCTTTTCACTGGCATTCAATCTTCGTCCAAGAGCGCGACAATCACGCGTTTTCCTAATAAAATTTATATTAATCCCACCCCTGTTTCCTTTCTTTCTCCCCATTTATTATTAGCAAGAGGACATTAAAGTATTTACCAGACGCAACGGCCGCGCGATCATCAACGTTAGCATTGTGTTGCATACTTTGTAGAAATCGCTGCTGTCACTTGAGATCGTCGGTATGCGCCTATCTGAATGAGCGTATGACGGACAAACGAGTGAATAAGTGCAAAGTCGATAAAGAGGTGGAGCGAAGGCAAGAGTGAGACCAACCGATCGTGAGGACAAAGGTGTTAAAGCGTCGCCTCTGTAAACTCGAAAAGGTCGCCGGAGGTGGCATCATAAGAGATAACCGAAGGCGCACCAAAGATAGAGTTTCATTACCTAATGTAAACTAGCGCCGTTCCTCTCTTCTTCTCCTCCCGTTCTCCCAGCGTTTACCTCGTGCCTCGACGTCTCCCTTTCCCTAACCCTCCCGTTCTTCCCGTCCTGTTATATTAAATTTCATTTCATCACCGTTACCAGATCGAACCGCTATTCTTGGCTAGGCTTCAATTCCGGCGACTTCCTCTAGACCTTCCGTCCCTTCCTTAACATGCCAGGACAAAGGGTTGCTTGTAGCTTACAAGGGCTTTTGGAAGAGAAGCGAAGCAAGGGGTTTATGGCCCGAGGCCTCTCGTTACTCAAGGCGCGGGAAAATTTGTACGACGAACGCGTGAAAAAGGGGAAAGAGGGCAGTGGTAGAACGAACGTGGGCTTCCCGATGTCTCCGAGTCATTAGGATTAATCGTTCATGGGAAGAGTAATTAACGATTGTGGGAAAGGGAGTGAGTGGCTGGTCCACGGAGTTGCTTCGTCCGGAGGGACACGCTTATGAAAATTAGAATCGGTGCGAGGGGGAGACGACAAAGGACGAAGAGAGAAACGCGCGAGGCTCACTGTCGGTACTAATACTAACAATAAGCAGTGTGTTCGATCAATTTTATCGATTATACTCAACCATTGTGCTCTCCGCGATTAGTCGTCAGAACTGAATCCTTCATCGCGCGTGGGTAATTTTTATTAAATTGTAGAATTAATTAAGAAATGTTTACCCCTTTGATAATTCGGCAATTAGGGACACAGGTCGTTCGGAAATAATTTCACCTTCCTCGTAGAATGGAGCGAAAGAAGAAAAGCAAAGATAACCACGAATACATTAGGGCTGAGTTTTAAGACGGCGAATCGACTCTCCTCCCCTCGTCGATCTGTAACTACGTGAGCGACATACGTATATCCCGCCCTACAAGGGAATGCACTTAGGAGGCAAGAGGTTGGAAAATCACTCGGCATAACATCGGACTAAACCTCTTAACGTTGAGATGCAGACATGGCCAGGAGACTCGATCGACTTGGAGTCTCTTCGACGCGGGAGGTGCGCGACCGAAACTTCCCTCCTCGGAGTTCACCCAGGCTGTTACTCCAACTTCCTTAAGCTGATTTCGTCGAAATAAAAGTGTACGCAAATTTTCTTCACGGTCGAAGAAGTGTCACGGTGGAGATTAATTACGAGAGGGCGGCGTCTATTTAGTATGCTACTTCAAGAGGGAGGTTACAAATTAGGATGAGAATAGTAGGGCCAGTACGGGCACTGCATTTTTTCTGTACGTGAATTCACTTCTAACTTTTCAAACGCCAATGAATTCTTCCTCTCCTCGTATTTCTCGCGGAACGTTCGAGCATGGACACGTCACCGTCTCGGCTGATCTCCGAAATCAAGATTTTTAGCACGAACGAAATAGCCAGCCCCTATGGAGAAATTCGTCTCACTCCAGATTTGCGAGCGTTTGAAAGCGTTTGAAATGGCGCTCCAACTACGCCTGCAAAAAGCCCCATTGATTCTCACGGACACGCGTTCGCTTCCATGCTCCGAACGGCAGGGGAATCTTGATTTCTCGAAGGGTGGGAAACTTTAAATTCCGCGAGAGTGGATTCAGGTAACGAGATGGAGAATTACGGGACCGGTAAACTGAATGCACGGGGAAGTGAAGTTTGTAACATCTTGTAGTTAACACTGTAATTGGCAATTCAGTCGATGTCATTGTTACTGTCACAATAACGTGGTGAGTGGGTAACGATGCCGCTTGAAATTATACCGTTGGAAAGAGTGAAAATCGTAATATTCTATCTAATGGCGAAAATAAACAAGGGAAGTGCATACGGGTAATTACGTCAATACTTACTCAGTATTGCTAAACTGCAAAAAAATGACACTGTAACATGAATTTAATGACAGGGCTGTATCGATGATAAGTCACTCCCCTCACGGTCGTGCTTAAAATTGATAAATAAATGCCAGAGATTTTTTTGCAATATTCCACAAAGTTTTTCAGAAACGTGATACAGACGAATAATCGAATCCAGGAAGCATCCCTACCCGAGGAATGATTTACGCGCATTTCCCAAATTCATATATTTTTCTTTCGCTCCGCGCACGCGTGGCGCTATAGCTTCCCCCTTTTTTATTATTTCGACAGGCATCTCGATGGGGCGTTATATGAATATGCATTCAGGTTTGCGTCCTACGGCGTATGATTGACGGGAAAGTACGAGAAGGGGGCGAGTGAATCGAATAAAAAATGGGGTGCGCATGATGGAAAGGGCGAAGGAAAAACGTCGGAAACATATCTGGGAAATGGAACAAGTATCTTTCGTGTACATACCGATGCGAATTGGTGAAACGGCATAGTGGAATTATGTGCCCGTCGTTATTCTAAAATGTAATTGTTAAGGCAGCCTCGGACGATTGATCCTTATTAAAGCGAAAGAGAATAATTTCAATATCATTGGATTCTCCAAATCGATGCCAAACGCTTGGGTAGCTTGAACGTTTCGGGGTAGGGATTTCACACCGACCCTTCAGTTTTAATATTGGCTTCGACAAGTCCGTGGATGAATAGGGTTAAAAGATTTCTTTCAAATTAATTCACGATACGAAGAGGCGAAACGTGGATGCCACTGTATACGTCGATACAGTGAATGAAAGGTCATATCTACACTCGCATACATGCCCACGTAGAAATCTCTATATTACGCATATTTTAACCAACAGAAATTATAATCTATTGATCGAACGATTCTTTAACATTCATGATTTTTTTGTCACGTTGACACTTCTCACTTAGATCTGTATGCACAATGAGTACAGATGATTTACCACACATTTTCTTAATTAGTATACTGGCCGAGTACCCATATACTCTCCGGCGTATAATAGTGAGAAACCCTCCGGCTCCCATTACGCGACACCTCAGACACATTAACGTACAGAAACACAAAAAGGACGCAGGGAACGTCTAGCATTTTTACACGGGGCAATGAATTGTTAATTGCTACTTTGCTAAGCTGTCAGTCGTCAGTCCCCTCATTCTTCACTCTTATCGATTTTCGTCCTGTCCTCTTAAATTCCGAGCGAGACCGAAAAAAAATTGAGGGGCTCTGACGATCCCCTGCTCGAACTAATCGCAAGTTCTCAAGAGAACAGAGTACATGAAAAGTACGCGCTCACCTTTCCATCACGCCGTCCCTCTCGAAAGAGTCGCTTCCGTGTCTCGGCCGAGCATCTGGGCGATAAGAAATTTTTTTTTCTACCCTCGCCCATCCTACACCGGTCTCTCCCTCTGGTCCCGCGGGAGCTCCCTTATCGCTCCACGAATTCCAGTGAAAAACCGGATGTCGAGAGTTAGGCTTCCGCGAAAGTGGGAAGGTGGACGGGACGTGTTAGTGGATAGGAGGGAGGGGAGTCGCTCGCTTCGGCGGTAGAGTGATCTATGAGCCAATTTCGAGACGATTCTCGAGACCTTTCATCATCCACCTTGACGTGCCACGGAGTCCCCCGCGTTCGATAATTTATCGAGACGCCGGTTCTCGTACGCGGGTTTATCAATCTTTTAAAGACTCCGCTGGGTGGGTGCAAACCGCGTGCTCTGTGACGCTCTATCGTGGCGTTTTAATGTCCCTTGCCGCCTCACCGCCTTGCCGCCTTGCAGCCTTGGGACGGGGAGGCCACCGGAGAAAAATAACCAGGGGTAAAGGTATTCTCTTTCTTTCTCACTCTCCCCCCCCCCCCCTTCTTTCTCTCGCTTTCTCTCCGTGCTCACCACGCCCCGCCACCCTTCGCCCCGACAACGACGCTTCGCCCTGTGTGTCTCTTTTTAGACTTTTATTTTTACGTCTTCTCTTCCTTCTCCCCTTTACGCTTTTTCATCGCTTCTTTTTCTTCTCCTTTTCGTCTTTGTTCGAATACCGCCCCGCATACAGGCCGGAGCTTTTGTTAAGACAATGAATTCGGTTCCTCTGTTCGCGTATTCCAGGGGATGGGGGGGGGGGGGGGGGTATGTATATCACATGTGTTGATAAAAGGAAGAACCACGCCAAGGAGAATATTTTTCTTTTACAAAAGGTCAAATGGGAAGATTTGTGACAACGGAGGACGAGAGAAATGTGATTTGTCTTGACTCTACTGTTCGCGGACGATCTTCAACCTATGCCATTTCCTAAGATCTCATAACTTTAGACCGACGACGGTGTAACGTAGAGGACCAACGTAGGCTGTGTGGGTGCTTTCGCGAAGACAACGAAGCTGCACCTTCGGAGAATTAGTACGGCCGTGAGTTATGAGGATGACGCTCCGGTCTTACCTTCGGCAAAACCGCGAAAGGATCTTAACGTCGATCCAGCCGTGGGTGGCTCGTAGCACCTGTGAAATTCCCATGCTACTGGGAAAACCGCAGCGCGATATGCAGAATATTCAGAAATTTTCGCCTTATTATGTAAATGTCGTTCGTTCGTACGGTCCGGGTTGTAATTAACAGAGGCAAAATGTACAATTTTACCACGATGGTTATACTTAAATTATAGACGATTGTAACGCCAATTAAATTCATTAACGCGTAAACGATGTCAATAATGAGATCAGTAAATGAGACTTTTAGAAAATTCGAGAGTTACGGACCAAATATTATAACCCAATAGTGTTGCGATCCCCGGTACAGTAGGCCCTAGTTACGAAGAGAGAATATAAATAAATGGCGTGGCTGGCTGAGAAGGTTGTCAGAAAGATCGGGAGGAGAGAAACGGGACTTAATGAGACGTGGTGACAGACGCCAAGCAGAAACGAGAAATTCAGTTTATCTGAAAACACGCGAGGCGACATTCGTGGCGAGCATCGCAAATAAACCGTTTCTCTTTACCCGAATCAAGGACATTTGACGGTGGCCGGATCGTGGAATAAATTTAAATATTCCACGCTCCATATCTAAAAGCGTCAATATTAACTGGAAAGTTTCAGGCATTGCAGACGGACAAGGGGCTTTAAAGAAGAGAAACAAATCTTTGCAGTGGAAGTCGACAAATCCTCGATCGTAAATACCGTTATCACAAATCAAAGCTAATTGATTCTGAAAACAATCGATGTTTCTCTCCTCTTCTTTTACGCTCGCATAAATTTCATTCGCGCAGGAACTGTATCCGTATATGACGAATATTCGTCCCGACGGAAGAAACGTCAATTTATGACTACTTCGGTGAACACGCGAACGAACAAAGGGAACACGACGCGAGCCATTGAAAGAACACCGACAGGGCGTATTTTAATTCATCACCAACCGGAGCGAGCATTACTCCCAAAAGGAGAGCTCCTAAATCAGGAGGAAAAAGTTACCCTCGTTGTATCCGCCGTTTGTCCTGGACTCGTGGCCAAGCCAAACCGGAACTTGGCGAGTCTTGGCACCGGAAACGCGAGCCGTCGGGGCAAGCGTATCCGTCTTTGTTATGTTCGTCGACGTGGACGCGCCGTTATCAGTGTCAGTGGGGTCGCGTCGATAAGAGAGCTAGAGCCGAGAGAGATGTGAAACTAAGAAAAGAAGGGTCGTGCAGGACGGACGTATCCTTCTCACCCTTCCTATCCTTCTTTTGCTCGCTATCATCCACCGTAACCGCTCTAACGAAATTAACCGTAGCCGCAGTGGAATCGTTTTAAATCCCGGAGCTGGAAAAGTAGCGACCATCGCGACGCGTGAAACGACAATCCTCCATCGTCTCGGAGGAGAGCATGGGCGCGTCGAGGGGATGGGAAAGCCAGCGTGGCTGTCCATCTCTGTCTCGCGGTTTTTGTAATTAACGGAGATACGCCACGCTATTCTTCTAGCGGCTCGGATCGCCTTCACGATTTATTTCGGCTTGAATTTGGTTCGTTTGCCCTCCACGGCCGTGGAGGGTCCGGCAGATTGGAACAGAATGAGAGATGCCGTTCGGTACGTAAAGAGATAATTCACGCTACACAACAGGAGGCTACCTATTTGAACGTAGCACGAATTTTATCAGACCCGAGGAAATGAAATAGTTCGTTCTCATTCATCTCAGTCCCAATTTTTCATCGCGGCTCATTCTAAGGTGTCTTTTACGGAGACAAGCTAGTCGAACCGGCACGGCCGCGACGTGAAATTCATGAAACTGCGTAGGAAACATCGCGCGTTGCACCGAAATTTATGTCCTCTCGTTTCCCGATCCCTGCTTCAACTGTGCGCACTCTCTCAAAATGTATCCGAAGCGCTATAAAATTCGCGAGCGTAATCTGAGTGCAAAGCGGGATTTACGGTTATTTTGCGATTTACAACCTTGGATCTACCGTTCTTCAATTTTCGACGTCGCCTATCGATTCGTGCGGAGTTGGAAGATATTGCCGCTGGCGGTAATCGATCGTCGGCATTCGATTGAAACTAACGGCTCGGCATACTCACGCTTTGGAATTTGGACGATATCAACCTCGCCTGCATTATTCGAAAGTGGAACGATCGTCGGGTGGAAATCCGTAAGAAAAAAATCGTTCGATGCGGTTCCTGCCTCATTATAAAAATAACGACTCCTCGAAAACGTGCTTGAAAAAGCAGACTGTTTTCTTCCTTTCTCAAGGACGCTCCACTCAATGCTGTAACTTTCTCATACTCCACTCTTGTTCTATTTGTTTGCAACGCACTGTCTCGTTTATGTCGTCGGTCGAGGATAGACACGTGTATAAATAATTCTTGCTCAAAAAAACTCGATGTCCATCACGCACGATACTACGTAGGGGCACGTATAACGTTTACGTCAGGACACTCATTTATTGAGCATCATCCCTCATCTTCCACCATCATTGTTACAACGGGACACTCACGAGGGATGTTCAAGCTCTTCTCTCATAAATAAAACGGTAACGAAGAAGCACCTCTCTCCCTTCTAAGCAGAAGTCCACACGCGGGATCAACGATGGGATGAGTAGGGAAGAGAAAGTGGACGATCCATAGGGATAACGTCAAATTCTTGGAACAGTGGCCACAGGGTTCATGAAACTTTCGTTTTCACATGGTACGTTCTCTGGGATATTACCATCGTCCAAACACGCAAGAACAAGGCCCAGACCCCAATGAAGTCCACGGACATTCACCCTTCCCTTTCTTCCCACTTACAAAAAGATTCACGGGCTACCGAAGCAATTTGTTTTTTCGAGGAATCTCTCTTTAAACGCACCGTTTTGTTCTTGTTCTGGATTTCTCTCTTTTTAGAATGGAAAAGGCGGTTAAGGAGAAAAGTTTGAGGGAGCGTGCCAGATTTAGCTTGTCCGTCCTAGCGTAATGAAGCGAAACGCGCGAATGCACGAGCTCAGCGAGTACGCGCGCTTTCGCTAATGTAATTGAGTTCCGACGAAACTAGTTGCGAGTTTCGAGATTGCGTTTTGCGGGGACTGGAAACTTACAGTGTGGTTTTTGCGACCTACAATTGGTCGGTTGCGATTATTTGGGAGACAAGCTTTAAAGACGCGACGTGTCGCGCTTCCCTTTATATAACATTAACAATTTCGATTGTAACCCGCAATTCGACAGAAGGTCGGGATCATTCGGTAAGTAATGTAGACTTCGAAAGCCCCATTGCTTGAAATAACGGTAGAAAAGTGATTTCTACGGGATGAGGAATTACGGTCAGACTTTGATCGCACGCTCAAGTAGTAACACTCGATGTGTAATCAGACGGGCGCGCGACTGCCAGTCGGCGGACAGTCACGGACCGATACGATGGTCCTTCCGACAGCCGGCGAATAATCGAAGTCAATTTTTGGCGCGCGCGCGTGTGTTCCGCGATCGTGGCCGCAATCGAATAAAGGGATTCGATCGGCCGCTTCCGGTAATTACGGAAAGCCGCCATATCCGGCGTTTAACGACCTCGTATGGATCGGTTGGTTTCACCACACGAGCGGCTCGCGAGCGGTAACGCACGAAGGATGTGAGAAGAATCGGGTGGCGATGGTTAAGGAGGAAAAAGGGAGAGGGAAAGAAGGAAAGGGGTGGGAGGAAGGGACCAGGGGGTGGGAGGAAGACTAGGAGAAGGAAGGAGCAGAATGAAGCAAGTGTGAGACACTTACCTTTCCACGTCACGGCGAGGTGCACGCGAAATCCGACCACGCCATTCTCTCCTGAGCACAGCACCGCACTGCACCATACACAGAGCACACTTGAACACCTCCTTCTCTTCTCTCCCTCACGCCGCTACCTTTTCCATCCCCCTTCGCCTCTTCCCTTAGCTTTTCATCCCGCTTCCCTCCTTTCTACATCTATACCTCTTCCTCTCCTCCGCTTTCTTACTCCCTCATTCTCTGTCTCTTCTGGTCCATCTATTTCTAATATCTATCTCTCCCTCCCCTCTTCACTAGTCTCTCTTTCCCTCTCTCTCTCTCTCTCTCTCTCTCTCTCTCTCTCTCTCTCTCTCTCTCTCTCTCTCTCTCTCCGGCCCTCTTCCCTTTTACCACGAGAAGAAAAATCCTCGGTGGCCGGTCTCGTCGACCTCCCTTTTCTCCAACACCTTCTCTTCTTTTTCTCAAGAGTGACGGCGCAGTAGCACGAGGGACCGGGCCGTGTGCGCGCTCGACGCCACCACGGCGAAGATCACAGCGGCCGCGCCGACACGGCCTCGAGGAGGAGGAGGATGAGGAGGAGGAGGACAACGACGACGATGGGGACGTGGACGACAAGACGTTCGACGGTCACGACGCGACACACCACCGGCTACGACGGAGGCGACGGATAGGACCGACGGCTAGGAGGAAGAGGAAGAAGAAAAGGAAGCACCTCCCTGCGGCACACGCGCGCGCGAGAGAGAGAGACGATCCAGCATCCAGCTACGCCCGTGACAGCGTCTGGGCAACTACTGAGGACGATCTGCGCGGTTCCGGCGCAAGCTCTCCTTCCGATTTTGGCCGACCGCGGCGCCACCGTGAGTCGTCCCTTTTCATCGCCGAGATAAGGGGATGTTGAGGCCGCTGTCGCGACTCCCAAGATTAATTTCCCATTTTCTCTCTTGTTGGGATCGAAGGGTACACCCCACCGGCTTCTACATTAATTGCATGGCACGTTCGAGGTACGGAGGAATGGTATACCGTGGCGTTTCTCGTAAGATTCTGTCACGGATTGGGTCGAATATCGAAAAACACCACGGGAGACTCTGCGCTGCTGTACGAAGGGTTGCAGTCCGTAGTGCGCAAATCTCGCGCGTCTCGTACCATCCGGAAACAAGGGTTCTCCCTCGACTCGCAGCAGGTGTCTCCGACCTTTCCGCGTTCGAATCTACTTATCGACTGGAAACTCCTCGCGGATGTATTTTTATCTGACCTTTGAAGGTTTTATAGATACACCCGAGACCAGATCAGTCGTCGAAGGTCGTATTTGCCTGTCGACGGATGACCGAGACCTCACGAAACTTGGAATTAATTCGTTCGGTGAAACAATAAGTTCCTTGTAGGTTTACTCGGGGATTGGAGGCTGGCGCGCGTCAGCCGAGATTTTTAATGTCAGCCTAATGTCAATGGTATTACCTACACTGTTACACCGAGAATCGTATGTTGCTCACTGATCAGTGAATAATCTGGCCTTGGTTGCAGCGTCGCAAAGGCCAGCGGTGCCTCGTTAATCGTATCGTGCGCCGTTAAAATGGTCCTCCGACGAAGTTAGCCTTTATCTCTTGCCGGCATCGGAACCTCACCGTCGCTGGCTGGTGAGATTCTGGATGACGGTACATGACGGTATCTCGTGACAATTTACGGGTCAAGACCGACGCGTAAATAGCGACGAATCGTCGATATTTCGCGTTTCCCTTCCCGTGACCGGAATTGTAAGTGGGCGAATAGAATCTATTCGTCCTCCTTTATGCTTGCCCGTACTTCTACGATCCTCGAGAGCGCGATAAAGAAAAATACAATTTGCGAACGTGGCAGGCTTTTCGTAAAGTCCTCTAAATTCGATCAAAGGTACGAGCACTAAGACGATTACAAATGGCCCTAGAAATTTTCACGACGTTGGATATTAAAGGAAAAAGATTGGGCGATAAAGCCGATACTGATGAAACTTACCGGAAATGGATGACGCTTTTTCAGATCTGCTTTACTTTCGGGAGAGCGTGCTTTAGGAAGTCGTTAGGGGTAATTGATGAGAAGCGCACCGGCTCACGAGGTCTCCGTAGATCCTTAGAATTCACGTGTGGAAGATATTGCACGCTTTTCTCGCGATTTTTCCTTAACGCCAGCTGGCTCACCTGGTCTTTATCCTGCAATGCGAAACATATAAATGAAAAATTGTAAAGGAAGGAATAGTACGTTATTTCTAGGAAGCAGCTAATGTAGCTGGCACAAATATCGTTTAAAATTCTTCTTAAAATTCAGTGTTCGTTAAAACTTTCTGTCGGATAACAGTCATTAATTTGTCTGTGATAACATTTAGAACATATCATACTTATTCATCATAGCATATTCATAGCTATCGAACCTCGTAAGCCGCCTCGCCTTTCTACTAGCTTTCACTCTGATCACAAGGGTATCTAATTGGCTTCTGATCCCAACATCGCAAATAGCTCTACAGGATCACCCGCAATAACGATGGGATAGGTATCTAATTAGTTCTGTCAACATGTACGATCCTATATACCGTACCGGTATGCGTAGCAGGGTACTTTAGTAGGATATCAAAGACAGAAGTATTCAATCATTATAGTAGACTGTGCCATCTTTATTCTTAGGTATAATATCAGTTATTTTTATACGGAAGTAAAAATCAATTCTAGACCGTCAGGTCAAACGCTTTATTTTACATCTTTAAAACTTATTAATAAGCTTGGCATTGAAAGAAAATTAAGGGTACGGGCATGATATTCTACGCAGACAAAATTATACGTCCTATGCAAATGATTTGTTATTATTACAATTGATAGTCCTTAAGACGATTAAGGAAAGGAACTCTATAATTACGGATCAAATATTTGAGCGAGCGTGTTGATTTACATGACGGCTCAAATTAGCAAACATCTAAGGACCTTATATGAGCAAAGAGACATTCGCGTTTCTCGTTAGTTTGGAGTTAATGGCGAGCCAGCGTGGTGACTGCAAAGTGAGTGGAAAAAATAACGTCGACAGTTTTCATCACGCAGTAGCTTTGATTCAGTGGAGTTTGCGATGGCTGGGCTTGTGGCCTCTTGATGATCGCTGTTCTAACTTAAAGTGGTTGATATTCCTTCTGATAGCTGGGTTGTACATGATTCCAACCATGACACCTCTCGGTAAAGTCGATTATGAAAGCACTATTCAACAGATTCTTATGGTTATTCCTCTTGTCCAGCTCGTCCTAAAGTTTATCTGTATAAAGCTGCAAGCTAAAAAATTGGCTACCCTCCTTAGAAAGATGAAAGATGACTGGTCCAGGATCGGTCTTATGTCGAAGAGAAACAAGAATATCATGTTACACTATGCCAATAAGGGAAGACGACTAAACACCGTGTGCATTATTTGTACTACACTTTCTGTACTTGGTAACATGCTTAAAATATTTGTTGACTCTTCGCTAAATCAACTGTCGTAATCGTCCCAAATATTATTTTCCAGCATTCGTTACTCAGCCTTTCCAATCCGGCCTGACGAAGTATTCGACAGAAACGGAAGTTAGAACATTACCCAGCCGCGGATGGTACCCATTCAACACGACTACATCCCCTAATTACGAGATACTGTACAGTGTCCAGTTTGTCGTTGCGTTTCTGTATGGTGCTACAGTGTATTCCGTTGACTGCTTTCTTGCTGTAGTAGTGTTTCACGCATGCGGTCAGTTCGCCGTCCTCGGGAAAAAATTGGAGGACTACAACTCCAAGATTCGTCATGTTTCTTTAAAAAATACAATAACAGGAGAATGTACCTGTATGGAATGCATCGTGCGACATCATGTATCTATCGTAGAGTATGTATTTTTCCAATACGTAACTGTGTATCGTATAATGTTTCGCGCATTCCTTTGTAACACTATTTAGTCATTTTCTTCAGATACATGACACTGGTGGAGAAGACATTTAATGGATTCGTGCTCTTACAGTTAGCGGGATGTTCAGTATTGCTCGCTGTTGAGGGTTACACGCTGATAAAGGTAAATTGTATTATTGTATGTATGTATAAATAAGAAATAGCAACAGTTCAGATAAAGTTTCCCTTTTGTAATAGCAAGCTGAAGACAATGACGCTGCTGGTTTCCTGTTCTACGGAATTTACACGTTAACAATTACATGGGGTCTTTTTATATATTGTTACATTGGAGAATGCATCGTTCAAAAAGTGAGTAGCTATGTATATAGTTTCCATCTGTTACCCAGGAACGAAATCCCTGGTCATATAAAATCGAGATTTTGGTAAAAAAATGTCCAAGAAGTACAAATTTAGACATCCCTTTGGACTAAAAATTGGGCAGTATGGGGTTACTTTCCCAGGAGTATTCCCCGGATGTAATTATATGGCAGCAATCTGCCGGAGCAAGACCCTGGCTATAAGTAATAGATACCAAAACCCTATTGAATTAGAAACTCGTGTGACGCGCATAAATCGATTGTCGGAACATGAGGATATATGGCTGAATTAATGACAACAGTAGTACATGCAGTGCAAAATTAAATGTTAACTGTCCTTACAGTTTGTCTATAATTATATAAGTCAGTTAGTCATTCTACCTATTTACTTAAATCTCTAATTAATGTTTCACTGACGACAAAGAGCACAATTATCGGACGCATCGCGTATCATTTGCAATGGTATAATCTGCCACGGAGTTCAGCACCCTCAATAATTCTTTTAATGATACGATCGGAGGATCCTTGCAAGATAACTGCTGGAAGATTCGCCATAATGTCACTCTCCTATTATAAGACAGTAAGTAAACATATATATAACTATATATTACACTATATAAATTGTCTCGACGATATTTTTTTTTCCTCAGATTCTAATGACATCTCTATCTTACATATCCGTATTAAGAGCGATTAAACACTGAGGATTTGACTTTGGAAGAAAGTTTGTATTGTAATGTATCATGAAAGTGAATTATTAAAAAATGATTGAAAATACTTTAATTAACACATATAAAAAGGTTCTACAAAACAAAATAGGCATTACAGCATTGTACTCAATACTATCTAAAGAAATTTGATACATTAAACAAAGTTGATAAAAATCGCTACGTGCACATAAGAATTTATCAAATAAAAAATATCAAATAGTCAATAGAAAAATCATTAATCATAGTAGGCAAATAAGCCATTCAAGAAGCCTTATTTCTAAAAATAATTGTTCATTGCCTATAAATTTGTCGACAAAACATGTCCATAAATTATAGTCACCTAGAATTACACAGATGTCAAGACATCAATGCTAATCCTTGCCATTAACAGTGGCCCTGCATGTGTCTTTCAAAAGCCCCAAACCTACGGTACTTCTTGGTGCATATTTCACAAACATACATGTTTGCATACTGAATTTTATGAACAGTTTTCAAATGTTGAGATAAAGTTGACTTGTTTCTGAAAATATACATTTTTAAAGAATATCTCTTGTATAAGTAGCGTTAGTGCTATTGTCATTATACATAAGCTCCTGTGATGTTAATTTTTTTACCTGTAAACTTTAATGCAAATGTGACATTTAAAACTCAATTCTTTTGAAGCACATTCAATAATATGTCTGTTCAAACGAGCTTTGTCATTGAACAACCTACCGCACCGATCACACAGTAATGTATACGTTCCTAAAATTATTTGTAACTAAAGATGCATACAATAATACTTTCACACATTTGTATCTTTCAATCTACATACCTTTGTGTGCCTCGGCTTTATGTAATGAGAACGTGCGAGGACGTGAAAATTTTAAGGGACACGCTAAGCACTGAAGTCTAGAAGCATATAATTAACTTAAAAGTCTAATCTTTAGAAATGTAAGGTGATTAATAAATTCATTTACCCCTCAATATTTGTTAAGTGACACTCGTTTCCTGCTTCGTGTTTATCACTTACGATTTTGTCGTTACTGTGTTCCTCAATGTATTCAAACAAATCGTCTACCATTTGTTCTTCTAAATCTGTGCTACCTGTAGGAACTGATATTCTATCTAACTTTACATCCACAGAATCTAAAGTTGGGTAGTTACTGTAAATTGTATTGTTGAAAGGAAAAGAATGCCTATTACAAATGTCCGTTACTTCCAAAACAGGATGTATATTATAATCATTTTCTAAATTCTGTAGCAACAGATTTGTTTCTAAATTTTTTTTATTTGTTAATGTGCCTTTTACAATTTCAGTGGTCTTATCCGTTCCTATCTCAACATCCTTGAAATTTCCCCATGCACAGTACTTATCAGAAATTTGGATGTTTTCTGTATGCGCATTCTTCCAATATTGGTCACAATCCTCATCTGAAGTATTATTGAATACATCCTTCCAGTATTTATCGGTACAGTCATGAGAACAACTAATAAGCTCTTCAAATTTATCAGAAACTGTGGAATATAAATTAGTGTCATTCTGAAGTTTACCGAAATTCTTATATTCCCTTTCTATCTCTTGTAAATTGAATACATCTAATTCTTCTATTTTCGATCTTTCATTGTTGTTGCCGTTAATATCACATTTTTGTGTGTCCAAATCTGTTATAAATTCTCCAAAGCAATCTGTGTAATTAATATTACAAAAATCTGTGTCAAGATTATCAAAGTCTTCTTCATTTGTAAATTCAACATTTTGTATTTCATTTTCTTCAGATTTTCCATAATTTGCAAACATGATAGAACTATTATGAAAATTATACTCTTCACACGAATCCATAAGTGTTGGAAAAGAAACTGATGTAGAAGTAAGACTTCTTTTGTATTTATCTGTGTTCATACTTTGGTTAATTGTGATAATTTTTCTGATAAAGTCTTAGTTTGTCGGGTATAGAAACATCTTAATTGAACATTTTACATTTTCCCAATGGTCGCCTATAAAACTAGAGGAAGAGGTATTGATTAGCCAATTGTGTAAACTATATGTTCTATCGGTAGAATTATATATTTTTTTCTTTCTATAATATGCTTGCTTTATATAGTTGCATGTCTCATCGGTAGCAATAATATGTGATACGGTAGCAGAATTACAACTGTTTGCCAAAGGATCATTTAACTAATTATTATATAAAAGTATACACAACTGTTACGAGTTGGATCTGTCATTCATTTCATTTGTTTACAATTTAAAAAATATAAAAACTCAAACAAATAATTCATCCTAAAATACAATAGCTTAATTACGAACAAGTAGAGCCAACATGATCCAATGTTTTAAGATTTTTGGGCTATTAACATGTGCTACACTATATTATTCGTTATTTTCCAAATTTTTGATACTAAATAAAAAATAATCCAATTTGTGTAGCTATTGCTCTTTGCTTATAAGAAATCTATTCTTGTAAACCTTACTAAACTAATACTTTTTTATGTTAAATCATTCACGATAAAATCCACAGTGGATCTATCAAAAATATATAAATTTCACAGCATGTATTTTTATAATTTTTAGTAAAGAGCTGTTGTTTTTAAAATTTGTACTTCGGTCTCCAAAAACTGTTTATTTTACTTACAAAAGATGACCTTATCCAAGCGTAACTTCCTACAGGTATCATCATTAATGCCGATCGTATTATATTTTCGGACATTTTATGTAAACATAGAACTGTAATTACAATATGCAGTGTCGTACTTTACTTGTTTTTACTTTTCCAAACTGTTGGTACACACAATTGAAATCGCGATAGGTTAAATATGTTTCTTAGATCGTTTACACATATGACTTGTTTGTAATTTTTATACTGTGCGTCCGAACCAACAAAGAAAAAGCCGCAACTGAGCGCCCTCGTGCACGTCACTGCAGAAAGTGTACGTGCGCATTCGTGGAAAATCTGGGGCCCACAGTCCGCACGTATGCTTTGGAGGGGAAGAAATATGAGAAGTCCTAACAAATCTGTGGAGATAGCACAGCTTGAGACGAAGTGTTGTAAGTTATTAAGCAGTTTCATTTAATAAATTTGTCAATACGAAAACAGTAAAAATTGGAAATATATTTAGCAAAAAAAGAGCTGAAAATCTATATATGTTGTACAGGAAATTGAATCATTGGAAAGTTATGATATTAAGTGTTTTTGCAATGAAATGTCATGCGTACGTGAAGTACAGACTATATTAGTTAATATTCCCCTTTTATCATTAAAAAAAGTAGTTATTTTATTATTATTGTATTACTATTTTAGTAATTAACATCTTGCTTGATATTTTAAGAATTTATACATAATAAATTAAAAATTCAAACAAATATTTTACAATGAAATACTTTATTGCTCAAAGTAATTTCTAAAATCGACTGCACAATTTTAGCAATACCAGATTAGTACAATAGTAATGTATATTTAATTAATCATAGAATCTATGCTGATTTAACATTTGCAATTTATTTGGGTATAAATAAATTGTTTAAAATGTAATGATATTAACATTGGAATAATAGATCAACTAAATGTATCCATATTTTTTTAATGGGATTATAAAAAGTTATGAGTACAAAGCTGTTTGACATAAAAATGCAGTGAATGTCTATATTACAAATATTTATAGTAAAATGGAACAATGTACATTGCAATATTGCACATAAAATAAATAGAATGGTGTCATAATTAAGTATATTCATAAAGCAGTGCGTCTTTCTTGTAGTTACCTCAAATAAATAATCACCAGTCATTTGTATCTGCGAGGTCATCATTATTAATTTTTAACGTAGAAAATAGTACATCTCGCACTTTTGGCCGTGGATCCTCTTTCAGTTTTGTAGGTATTGCTTCCGCATTACCCAGCATCCATTCAAGTTCTACAAAATTATTCGTATCAGACTCATTATGCATATATTTGATATTTGTCAACAGTTAATCAAAATTGTTACTATGCATTTTACAACAAACCTGCTTCTGTTAAATTCATGCCACGTAATTCGGTGGGTCCAACAATTTGTTTGTTCATATTTCCATTATGATATATAAGAAGCGTAGGCAGTTTACTGTCTGGCCAATTTGGTATACAAGTAGTTGAAACACTCTTTAAAAATTTCGTTACTGGGAATTTCCTGGCCAAACTAGCTAAATGTTGATTGACTAAGCTGCAGAGTGGAATACTAGAAGCAACATTATTATTAGCGGCTTTTTCAAGTGTTAATTAGAGAAAATAATGTTGGAGCAATATTTTACCCAGGTTTGTATAGGTGAAGGATAACCCACACATCGTCTCCAGCATTATTAACCTCCTGGACATAATCTTCAGCTGATATCTCTCTAACCTCTCCATACTTAGCCTTACTAGCTAAACTTTGTATCTCTGCTATTCTTTTACGTCGGTATTCAAGCAACACCCTTTCATCTTCTTCATCTTCAAGCTCATCAAGCTCATCCAATGTTTTATCCTCTAAGTTGTTTATAACTAAAACCAAATACGTAATTTCCTTTTCACTTTCTGAGGTAGAAACGTAGATAGTATGTTATACATATAAGTAATTACCTCGTCCGGTTTTTTCATCTATAGTGCTCTCCACGATATTTAATATTTGATCTTCGGTGATTTCTTTTTCTTGTTTCTTTTCAGGTATAATACCCTTTTTTCTGAGTATATCATTCCATTGTGTATCTTCATTTGGATCTTGCTGAAACCATGCATTATTACAGGAGTGTTGTAGTATTTACTTCAGAATATACCAGTATACTCCAGGTAGAATATTCAAGTATCTAACATTTTGGGTTATATCCTATTTCTGTATTGTACACGTTTATGCTTCCTTATTAGGAAGCACACAAAAATACTCTTTTATTAATTTCTTTTACCAAAACTTTTTAAGGAGGATCTTATACTAACCATTTTGCAATATTAACTTTCACAGATTTTTAATTGTAAAAATGTGACAGTACCCAAATTTCCACGGATATAAGATAACGTCAACTCGCGCACACTGTTCTACACATTATCCTTCTGTAGTAGAGCCTGCTAGAGTCCAGTTTTAAAACTAATCGGATCGGCGTATTGTGACGTAAAGGCGCTTATGAGCAAAGCTACGCTACTGCTTTCACATATAACTGCGTTATTTATGAATGGGTCATACAATAATGAACGAGTCTAAAATACACGGATTATCAATAATAATCTATGCTTGTTCGAAAATAATGAGCAATTGTTTTTGTAATCATATGCATTTAATGATTTTAGAAGTTCTGTGAGTTCTGTCCCATATTTTATATAACCTACTTTTCAAGAGTATAGGCTCTGTGGTATGGGGTATGGCGTTTCACAGGCACGGTCCTGTGAGATTATAATCATCTAGCGGAAAGTTAAGAACTATAGAAGTTATCCGTTGTACCAGCTGGCCGTAGAACGTGACTTAGGAGTCTGTAACTTCTATCGTTAGATGCCGCAACGAACGTCGAAACAGTGAGCTGTGAGGATGTGAATGTACCATTAGATGGTCCTAGTGTTTGAATCCTCCGAAAACACAAGCTCGTAATCGAAAGCTATATTTTTTTAAATTATAATAAATTACACGTAAGTAGACTTTACAATTTTTTAAAATACTCTTGAAATATCAAGATTCGCGAATAAAAATAAAGGTAATATGAATATATTGCATTGTATCTTGCACATTTGGAGAAAAGTTACATTCTTTAGTATAGTTATCGTATTATGCGTAGGTTTTAAAAACATTGACATTGAACTTAGATATTGCATAATTATTACGGAAACAATATGAAAATATTATGACAATAATGAAGACTTTCGATACGTCGCAGATCAAAATATGTTGTTATTAATATTATGAATATATAATATGTGATTATAATTATGGAAGGATGAGTTAGCGCCTATAAGCGAGCCACCCGTCGAAATTTAGTGAGGATTCAGTTGCGGGCAATCAGGTAAACCGGTTGATCGTGCAGCTGTGGCAGGATCACGGTTGTATTGTGGACCTCCCGGCAATTACCTAAAACCAGTTTGGGCTTCACCTCTGCCACCTTCATCAGTATTTATAGGTGCCCGGAATAATAATTTTCTACCTTTAACGGGACCACGGCAATCAGAAAGGACACCATACATTCGCATCCGATCTCTTTATTTTTGATCTATTCTTACGATGAAAAGGAAACGGCTTGGTTAATGGTAAATGTTAGAGAATATTTTTGTAAGTTTCCAATTAAAATATTCATCTATATAAATTCGGGACGTGCTGTGAATCATTTCACTTCTAATGTTGGTAATGAATAGAATTTCGAAGGAAAACTGGAATTTGTTTATTTATACAAAAAAGACTTTCTCTTTATGGAGAATCGAAGATGTCCTACTCCGAAAAAAAGAACCATTTGCTCTATCGATAGAAGCCCATTTTACAAGGAACGTTAATTAATATTGCTTTGAGTTTGTTCGATGTAAAGGTATGCCGCACGTGTACCATGTAGGAATTATGCAGTATGTTTTCATGTTGCTTTCACGTGCACGCGGTCCATTGTGCGCCTTACCTCTTTGTTGGCACATCACATAAAAGCGCCACGTTTCGTCAATGGTACTGAGTAAATTGCAGAAAATACGACTCACGTATTGAATAGTGCCAAATAAATGTGAAGATATACGTAGAAGTATGTGTAGGGGCGTGGCGGATAATCGGTGCATCCTTAAAAATACAAAAAACGGAAAGGTAGACATTCTTGAAGTGTTAAATATAAAATGTCTAAAAATCAATTGATCGTACACTTCTATATTGTACGAGAGAGGGGCATATAAAAATTGATCGAATGGCTCAATTCGTTTCTCTCGTAAGACCTTCTTTGTGTGAAAACCGTACTCCGTCGGCTCGGCTGCCGTGGATGCATTGCATTGTTAAAATTTTTTTGTTGGCCTCTACCGCTGACTTTTCTTGTTGCGCGTACGAATCCTCTAACCCTGCATTTATGCACGTGCGCTTGCAAGAGAACCGAACTTCTGCCTCTTTATTTGTACGCGTCACGGTTTTACGAGACCTTAAAATACAATTGACGTCGAATTCAGGAAGCGAATAAAGACGATCTGTTTCTGTAACTACTGTATACCCTTCGTTCTTCCGTTACCGAGCATCGAACGCGATTAATATTATTAAGGGGTTATCGACGACAGTAAGACCGTAGTTGCCAATGGTTCTTCTTTGTTTCACTCTTACCTTCACGGTCGGAGCGAGACCCATAATTGACGTGTTCAGTTACAATTTCCTCGGAGGCATTGTATCGATGGCCAATATACCGCAGAACCGTGGCCCTTGGATAGCCTCGACATCGCTTGCGGTTAAGGTCCACGTTACCCCGACTTTCTTTCCTCAAGTTATAGCCTCGAATGTTACAATAACCGGATTGCGACGGACAGGTATCATCGAATAAATGCACATCAGCATGCAAAATAAGGAAACATTTTTATGGTATTAGACGAAGAATATTTAGATCCTTCTCAATTTTTTTTGCCATAGTTAACATTCCATTTCATGGATGTCGAACGTAACGATTCAATGCAAGTGCTACCCTGTACTCATCGTGGCGACGATAATGGTCACGCATTATCGAAGGTTACAGTACGTGACCGGTAATAACGCAGCATCCGCTTGTATCTGGAAATCTATGCGCGCGAACGTGCGCATCCTCATTTTACAACGTGCATACCGCGAATCCGCACGTTCTTACCTGCTGCTTAATGATCTTGGCACACCTGTCGCCAGGGATGGGCGCGCAAAGGGACCGAGGAAGCACGGAATAGCAGCTTTCTTATCGGATGCACAGTCGCGCAAAAAGAGTCTCCTGGAATTCGCGCGATTAAAAAAAGCATTCCTTTCGTTATAACAGGATCGTGGAAATGATCAGTGAGAAGTTGCGCGGTGAGTAGGTGAAGCGAGTGGTAAATTTTTTTTGTCGCTTCGAGAGGTGATGCGTAAAGTTGAATTTTATTTTTTTTTAGAAATTGACGCTAAAGTAGTGCACAAATTGAAAGATAAGGGTTAATCGACGTGACGAGTTACGTCGTGGCAATTGAACATTCACAAAGGGGGTTTAATGTAATTCTTGGGTCACGGTTCGTACTATGCGAACGTCCTTCCGTAAGGACGTTTCTAGAGACGAAGGAGGGATAAATGGAGAAAAGAGAAGAATTGGAAGAGACCGACGCCCTGAGCCATCTATTCCGTACGTCCCAGCTGATGGAATGACGTCGAACGAGTATACGCCCCTCCCGCTTAGAATATACCCTCTACCGGAAATTTGCAGTTACCTGCGTTCCTTCCAGGGTCGAGCGCCCTACGGCCAACTCGATTTGCCAGCACGTTAATTGCTCCGGAGGAAAACCGGATTTTCAATCTTTCGACGATTGGATTCGATTTACCCCCCTTGAAAACGGATGTCGCGCGTAGAAGCGCTTACATGGAAAATATTCATCCTCGATCTCTCCTACGCATACTTACGTTCATTCCAATGTAAACAATGAGAGGAGAAAAGAAAGACGGAGAGCCAATGCTCGGAGATTAATTAAGATCAATGTACGCGCTTAAGGTGCGTGCAGGTACAATTGTTGCATAGAATTGTTGATACATATATTCGATATGCACGTCTGTCTCCAAGCTTTCCCATCTTACCGATTCCGACGGAACCAAAAAAAGAAAATCACACGAATGTCGTATAAGCAATAAAAAGTAGGATCTTTTTTTAAAAATTCAGTTGACAAGATATATATAAAATAATATCCTTGACTGTGTCGTAAATCCTAACCCTAATCCCAACAGCACCAGTTTAATTTAATTTAATTTTAAAATTGAATTTTCCCGCTTCGCCCCGCGGCTTCTATTTACCATCGTTATGTCCTGACCGTTGTGCCACGTGATTCGTATTTCGCAGACGCTCGCAAAAGTTGCACGGTATAACGAAATTGGAGTTGCATTGTTATCAGGTAGGCCGCCGTTAGCCCACTACATTTCTGTTAGGGACGATAAGGCGACGTACCCACCTGACTGAGCGGCTCGACCAATCGGAGGTGCCACCTTGGCGGCCATCTTGCGCGGCTCGACGTTCGAGTTGGGGAGTCGCGTGGCGCACCGCGCGTCGTCTCGCTTCCAGTGTACCTCGGCTCTCGAGCCGTGACTGACTACCTCGCGTGTCACCCTCACTTTTATCAGCCCCGTTATTCATAATAAGGTCTTTCGATCAATTTGTAAAACTCATACGCTCGATCAATTCCTCTCGGGGGAACTCGCTTCATCGGTGTCCTCCGCGAATGCATTATTGACTTGCACTTTACGAAACGATACAGTGAGAATATCGCTCAGTGACAGAAAGAATTGTGTGTTATCTTCCACGTGAATGACGGATCGTAAACAAACGCGAGTGGATTTTCTTCCGGTGATACGGTGCTCTGGAATGAACTGAGACTTACCGGTGTGGGCGAAAGTTGACATTCAAAGGTGAGTCGACAACCTGATAACTAGATCGAACAGATACCGTGACAAGTGTTTTTTTTTTTTAGGTTAAGTTGATTGCCGATTAGTTAATTTAATGACACTTATAATGGTAATAATAGGTGAGGTGTAACGCGAACATCGCGTTTGTCATTAACGATCTATATATCTTCGAAATCATTTTTGTCGACGTGACATTTTATTTCTGCAATTGGTCTATTGGTAGGAACAAGCGTGATTGTGGGAAATATTTGGTAAAAAACATTCTTGTGCACTCGTAAATTCTTCGAATCGTGTGTTCGAATATCTGGTGCCTTGATTCATTTGTTTACATAAGGTAGACTTCGTTCGACGTATTAGGAGGCGCGTGAGGACTGTATCAACAAATGTTGATTTCTTTCCGAGTGAAGGTTGATCACGTGGTTGATCGTAAGGCGTTATTGTAGCCGGTACGTCGAATACCCCACAAGATTGTATAATATCGGTGTAATTTCGGTATGAATTTAATTTTTCGCGATAATTTCTCTCCAGTTTCCGCTATAATCGCCCATCACTTCGGACGTTATAAATTCAAGTAAATTTTAAAGCGAAAAAATATCATTGTGCCTCATTTTTAACGGAAAAGAGAAGCAATTTACACGGAGCTTCTTTTTTTCGTTTTAAACGAGAAAGGAAATTTAAACGCCAATGTGCGTGCGATCAACGAAGTCACCAAAACCTGTTTTGACTTCGGAACGACGCTTTATCTCGTAATTTGAAACTACGCGACTCTGGTGTTCTTGTGGCGTCGAAGCACGCGCATTGTGTAGAAATTCCTAACAGCGGCGTAGTACGGACCAACGTGATTCATTTAAAGCGTTCATTATTTCACGATATTGGTAAAATCTAAGAGATCTACGCATATTTGCATGAGAAATTATCCACGAAAGGATGCATCCAGACGCATCTCGAGTTTGCAGTTCGCCAAATTGATGCCGTTTATCCTACGTTGAGTTTAATTGGGGGACTACTGTGCCGGTCGAACGAGCCTGCGAGTCCTACTGTCGAGTTGGAAACAATATCACTTAATTGACTGACGTACTTAGCTCGTGGTCCTTCGATCGACGCTCCTGCACTTCCGAATCACATCAATGCCAACAGACCGTGCTGCTCCTGGTGCTGCTGTAACGCTATTCCTACCACGGCCGGTCAAATGACCGTTTAGGCACGACCGTAAAGGGAGTGACTTATTAAAATTTCGATTAGAATTTCCTGTACACGACAACGTAATTGCATCGCCTTTAAGTTTCCTCGACTTTTTCTAAAATATACGTATAAGACATTTTTCAATATTTTAGAAAAAATCGTGAAATGTAAAGGTGTGCAATTACGTTGTCTATAGGAAATTCTGATCGAAATTTTAAAAACGATCATTTGACCGGTTATGGTAGGAATAATATTAATGGACTTCGACTAACGAACAAATCACGGAACGTAGTACCTTTATCCATATACGTAATAATTGCTCGAATATGTTTCGACGACATTCCGCGACAGTCTATTTCAAGATTGTACCGAGCGAAGAAGAGAAAAAGGGCGCGACCCTAAAACCCAAATACCAAGGAGCGCACCGAGAAAAAGTTCAGATTTCAAGTGACCGCAGAATACGCGACGGTTCGGCGAGCTTTATTTTCGCGAATCTCGTTGTCCCGGTATTTTACACCGACACTTTTCCGTAACGTGAAATTTATCGTCGGTGGGCGGCACGCGAGCCACGGTCGTAAATTATTTCTCCCCGTATTCTTCGGATCTTCTTCCATCCTCTTGTCGCCTGCTCATTCTTTCTGCTCGCGTCCATGGTCTCGACCTTGATACCGTGGCGTGCCACGGCAATATCCTTGCGGAGGTACCGTCTCGCTTGCGCGTCGTTGCCGGGCGTCCTTAGGCGCGACCAGCGATCGTTTTAATTGCGCCACGAGTATTTGGCGCAGGAGGAGTGCACTCGTTCCACGTAACCTTGCTCGTTCGTCAAGGTGCACGGCCCCAATCGTTCGTTCGTAGCATCCTGCGCTCTGTCAGTGAACGACCTCGTGCCTTGCGACTTCTCACTCATGCAGCGCACCTCCTAGAGCAGCGATGACGAACCTTTTTGAGAGTTCGGTCAAATTTTGTTAACACTATTCCTAACGACCGGACAAATGACCGTTTTTAAATTTTCCATTAAAATTTCCTGTATACAATGTAATCGCATCGCCTTTAAACTTCACGGTTTTTCCTAAAATATACGTATAATACATTTTTCAATATTTTAGGAATTCTAATTGAAATTTTAAAAACGGTCATTTGACCGGTCGTGGTAGGAATAGTGTTAATTATATTTTTTAGTTTTTACTAGCTCGTGGGTCACTAAGTCAGTGGCGTCATTTGGAAAGGGGGAGTGGTGGATGGTGATAAACTACTTTAAGTAAAATTATTTATAAGTGAAAAATAAGTTGATAAAAAATCAACACGCGGGTCATTTAAAAAGCCTGCTTGGGTCAGTGCCTGTAGGTCAGGTTCACTGTCCTAGAAGATTCTACGAGTACAGAATGTCGGTAGCTAACTCGTCACAAAAAATAGTTTTTATTTTATGAAAATGAGGAGAACTGATTTGCTTATTTATTTTTGTTTTAACACATATTTATCGATCTAACGAATTATTGGTTCTTACAGTGTTTCTACTTTAAAGACAGGATTTCGATGGCAGTAGTATTGCCTTTGTACGCAGTCGCTCTGATAAAAGCAGGATAAAAGTATCCCACGAAAGTGTTTGCCTTTGCAATTTCGATCGGCGCGTTTACATTTTGCGGGTCGTCCATCGTTGCAGTTTGCACGCAGCCAGCCGCGAGATTCGTGTCAAACGGCGACACATTCTCGATTGATTTATTATGCGGAAAAGGGGTCCCCGTTAATCCGCGTGTCCGGCAACAATTAACGGCTTAATTAATTCGGTACGCCTCCACTGTCACTCGATGCTCTCAGGCCTAACGATTACGACCGACTTGTTTTCTACCGCCGAATTATAAATTATGGATGCTTCTCCAACATCTGTGGAAAATGAGGCGCCACGTTTAATCGTCCGTGTAATTACTTGGATTTGAAGTGTCAACGGTCAACCGAGTACTGTATAAAAGCGCGCCTCACGCGTGCTCGGGCGAGCAAAGCGAGAACGGTTTAGTCGGTGAAAGGCATAACCGGTTGACTTTTTCACTTTTGCCTCCATTGTCGCAAATTTCGCTGCGGCGAAATTCAACGATACCCACACATCATTGTTTCGTGGACGAAACAATGAGCCATTAAGTATTCTCCACTCGTGGCTCCTTTACCATGGACGTAGTCTAAGTTCTAGAATTCACGCACGGATGCTTTTGAAGGACTATCGACTAATCCGTAACGCGTTTGTCGGAATGACTGTATGCATTTGCGATTCGATTAAACGTAGTAATAAAAATGTAAGCCGAATTTTAAACAATACTCTTCGGAAAAGTATCTACTATAATTCACGGATGCGAATCTATCGAGCCCCTGAAGAATACTTTTTTCTAGGCACTGGTCTATCTGCTCGTAGCGCAGAAAAATTATTTATCTTTGTTAGAAAATTCACCCACACGGGTACTTAATAAGAGCAACTATAGGTGGTTGTTGTGGTGGTTGTTATGTTCAGTCGGATTTGTTTATCTCGCGAAGGAATGTTACCTTGGGAAACAAGAGAGAGGCATAACACTATCGCTCATTTGTACTCCGTTCACGCGGTTACTCTACGCTACGTCGGTCTTTTGGTAACATTTGGATTCGAGAGGGTCTTCCTCGTAAAGATCCCTCGTCGATCGTCGTTTCGCTCGTCGTTTCGCTCGTCCTTCGTACTCTTTCCTTGTCCGATCTAGCGACTCCTCGTAATCTCTTCCTCCTTCTTCCATCGCGTCCTTGCCTCGTCGTTTCATCGAGGACTTTACGATCGCATAATCCTGCGGAACGTTGCACGCTCGCCGAACTAACGAACGAGGACGTACGTGCCGCCCACGATCGCGTTCGTTAAAGTCCGATTAAATCAGGTATGCGCACCGGGGTGACGCCTTATCGGTGTTATCGAGCGCCGATGTTTACCGTTTAACTGTGTGTGATAAGGTTGATTCACTCGTGGGAGTTTCTTCCTTGTCGCATATAAAACACGTGTGCGCGCGTATTTCGTGAGAAAACGGAGTGCGCGTCGCTTGAACTCACACGTATACACAAATTGGCAACTGGCATCTGCTTGCGGAAAATGATATGGAATCATTGGAGGAGGAAGTATTGAGAGGCGTGAAGTATTGGACACTTGTAAGCATGTGCGACGCATTAATGAATACGAGTTTTATCGACGATACATTTGGCAGGGACGAGGAAAAACGAAAATTTGTATGGAAGAGATCGTCGATTAATTAAACTATACTAGACTTTAATTAATCGACGGCTGTGTCTCTATTTTTAAGTTTAACGAACGGGTGAGCTCCACGATAACACCGATATCGGGTGTTGTCAATTTAGGGCAAATATCATGCAAAAATCATCGCCTTGAATCACCTATCTACGGACGAAAAATCCCAAGCTTCAATTGAATTCCACAATTTAACGACATCTCCGCAAATACGCTTTTCATTGGTGATGAAAGATCCGTTGTCCATGAGTCGACTTTTAGACGGCACAATGTTCGTTATGGAACTTATAAGCGAAAAGGGGCCGTTGAAGTCACTGAAATTTTGGTCGAAAATATAGTCGATAAAACGATATAACCGAAGGTAGGGGAAAGTCACGTCTGGACGCAACTAGGCCCCGTTTGTTCTAGTTTTGAACCGCGGAACCATAAACGGACCGTGGACGTTGTTTTCGGGGAAAGAAACCGTAGGATCCGCTGCCTCGGTGCTCAAAGTTTCTTACGGCGATCTCCGACGTCCCTGCACGGTCCTGCCTTTCATGAGACGCACGCCCACCCACGCTTCTGCCGCGGGCTGCCCCTCGCGTATACACGGTGTCGCGAAAGTTCGTTCATAGTCGGTCCAGAGAAATTTTCTACAGACTTATCTTCTCGACACGCGAATTTTACTCGCTTAGAGAACCGAAAACACAAATTCTGGAATGTATAAATCGTGTTTTTTTAGACTCCTCTCCATTCGCATTTTGCACCGTTGCGATTGAAACGTGCCTTGGATGCGTGAACTAACCAATTCTCTCGGTCTCGTTGCTTTCATCATAGAGCCTCCCTGCTATATATGGGTGCGGGAAAGGAGAACCATTCACATCCTCTTTTATGCCAGTTTTTAGTGAATGCGCCGCGCTCGAGCGCGCGACGCTCCCCGTGGCGAATTTAGAACGGCGCGTGGGTTCATTCGTGATGTCGAATCCCGCGTGGACGTCACCTCTCTCGTAAACGATCACGTGGGCTTCTTATTACGCTAGTTGGCGAAAGATTTACGATCCTTTTCAATCAAATACGGACGTGGAGATAAACGGATTCGCATGGTTACGTTGATAATTGAAAATTTTGGGAGAATACCCACGATAATTTAGTCGCAGGAAGTGTTCACTCTCGGATCTCAGGTATAGAGATGCTTCACGTGCCTGTCAAAATTTTGCGCGCACTTCTATAATTTGCTCTTTATACCGATATTCTTGGCGTTGACCTTTTACGAGACTCAAATCCGATGCAATGGCGTGCACTCAAAGGAGATGCGTCGTGACCTTTTGAAAGGCTTTAGGAAATCGCGTGGGACGTAGGAACGATCGATCGATCGCGAGGATTCGCCTTGTTTCGCATCGCGTACTTCTTTCCCTGGGTTGACGGATACGTGAACGTGCATCGGAGCGACACAAGTCCGGGAAACGTCCCGAATACTTGCTAAATGATCCGATCAGAGATCCACCGGAGAGAAATCTTTTATCTCGTCCCGTGGTGTCGACCTACTTAAATCGTATTACGAATCTTTCGGCAAATAGAAAAATCGTCTCGATGCTCCCATCCGAGTTTCGTGCGTCGAAGGACCGATGAACTTCCTGTAAACATTCTACGCTTAATTTACAAAGTATCGCGATTCGTGAAGTCTATGGAAATTTTCTCAAGGGCTCCATAGATTTATGAGACGCTATCGTTTTATCAACAGGTGTTCTTAACTAGTAATCCAGGGCGTGTGTATACGTGTGCGGACACGTGCACGTACGTCGGAGATGGCGTAACTTCGCGCGGAGTCCCTCGATATGATTCCATTAAAATTTGCCGCGACTTTGCTCGGCAGAGACGTCGTTCGAGGCTTGTAACGGTTACTGAACTTAGCCGGAACGCCGCGCTGCGCCGGTTATATCGACTGCTTCGTATACATTTACGTACATTTAGTGCGCCGGTAGGGTGCAATGCGTTTCACGCACGCTCGTTCATCCATTGCGCTGAAAATGTTTAATGTCCCCTCCGTGTTGTCCGGTACTGCCCGCGGCACAGCTTCAATTTGTCATTTCTCTCGATTACTTAAAATTCTTCTTCGCTAATCACAGCATTCTGAGGATATTTTCTTTTAAAGTACGATCTTCTCGTTGGCATTCTTGTCGAGATTGATCTCGCGATACACACAATCGACGTTATCTTTCATGTTGTTTTGCGTTATTGTTACTATTTTTCGTTGTTTTCGTCGGAATCTTTACGGATGCAGGTGCGCGATGACTCGAGCTTTTTGCCAGAATGTCCTCATAGCAGGGACACTTGAATGAAAGTGATGAGATTTGCGTGTACGCGAAATAATTGTGTATTGTTCAATTTTGCTTCCTTCGGGTGGAATAGAATATTTTCCGCGCGATATCTCGTAAGCAGAATCACTGCCTCATCTGGAAATGTGCGGTCGAGCGCACAACGAACGCCTGCTCGTCCGAGGCGATTTAGGTAGTTGGAAATTTTCCGCAAGCTGGCCAACGCGTTTCCAAACTCATTAACCTCGGGCGTTAGAGGGAACGATAATTCAAGCCGATCCTTCGGACACCCGCACATGATAAAATATTTTCTTACCAGGAGATGCGCAGCGTCGGTGTTTAGCTTCCCTCGGCGTTAAAATAAAGGGTGCATTAATTTACGGTGTGGCAGAGCATCCGTTGCGGATTTACGATTCGCGTATCTGCTAAAGTGGGGCACCATCTTGCAACAACGCACGCGTAAAAATGTAACGCTTCGATGGAACATGGAGAATTCCACAGTCAGGGTGGGATAATTTTTTTTCAGGTATCAGAGCCTCGCGGGAAGGATGAATCGAACGATAAATAAATGGATCTCGTTGTTCGCTCCATTCCGCTTGACTCTTGTACGCGCGGGATGTGTAAACAATTCCTATTCAGTCAGATACGCGCGTGGCGTGTACGCACGATTTCTGCGACAATTCCCAGTTGAGCTCAGCACTCTTTTGTTCCAAACTCTTTCCCTTAGCATCGTTCCATTGTCAGGCGGAGCTCGCGCGGCCTTTCTGTACGTTGCTGTTGACTTATGGTTCGGTTAGACGGAACAAACGATCCTTGCAAAAACTTCCACTTAAGTGCGTGACTTATCGTGCTATTACGATCCCAGACCGAACGAGACTTTCTAAAGGTTTCACGTGACCAGCCTCTCTCGGCTTTTTCGGTTTGAGAATTTTCGCGGATGCCGCGGGCCACGCAGGTTCATAGGAGGGAGGTATGCGTGAAAGCTTCGACGAAGATTCGCGCGTCGGAGAGCCCGAGGGCTCGCCAATCTGCCATCGGGAACGTCCATCATTCTGACACTTTTTCCATGCAAAGGGAGTGAATGAAACTCCGCTACTAGGCCCCCTACTCCTCTTGATTCATTCACGGTGACTGGGGTGTATCGTGTACGGTTAGTATTCGCATTCATCTGCATTCCAGCGCACATACCGCTTCCCATGTTCCGTGCCGCAACGCATAGTAATCCTTTGTAACGTACGGCAGGTGTTGCACTTTCGTGGTGGCCTCCGAAAATATCTCTCTAAATTTCAAAAACCACCGAAGCAATTTTGACGGATATCACAAGTCTCGCGAGATATTCTCGACGCCCAGTTCATTTCATTTTGCACGGTGAACTGTAGTAGAAAAGATACGAACTCGCGATGATTCCGAGTTATTAATGTCCTCGCACTTTTAAAACCGATGCTCTTGCAGAACGTATTTATAGCGTGTAACTACGGCCACGTTGCTACCGACGCATTTATAATGCTTTCACGAGTCTCGAGATGAAGCGACAAGAATAGTAACGCGCTGTACCATTTGCGTGTTGCTATTTTTTCTCGGAATAAGCTGCGCCAAAATCATATAAAATATCAACAAAGAGGTCTGAATGGAAATATGAAAGTACACGAACGTCCTGCCTCGTGCATATTCTATAAGATACACGTAAGAATTTCCCGCGTGTTAATACATTTCACATTCCACTCCGAGGCCTTCGACGTCACATTTCTCTCGTCGTCCGAGAAATCAAGAATAAGGCCAACCAGTTCTCATGATTACCTCCGTCGATTGCGACCCGCTCACGTGAAGCGCTCTCATATCGCTTCTCAATTCGGGCGTGCAAAGAGAAACCCCGAAAATTTTAATAATCTCTACAAAGGACGCACGCCTCCCTCGTGGATTTCTGGCGGAGAAAGACAAACACGGTGCTCCAGTTCAGAGGGCAGGGCTTTCTTTGTTCGCGCCGTGTTCCACGTAACAAAGAGATCTTGCACCAGCGCCGCGACATTTTATTACGCGCCTTTGCCTATCCTACCACCATGAAAAATTAATAAAATGTTGAAGGTTAAATCATAAGTACATACTTCGCAGTATTGCACCCTAGAATTTCGTTTTTCCAAAAACAGCGTGTACTCCGTGTCTGTGATTAATCGGTAAATTAAAGCAAAGGTCTCCTTAGAAAAAAAAGTAATTCGTGCTATCTAATTAAATGTGATATTCGTACATTCGTATGCGTTTCTGGTACACGGTCAAACTCGAACGATCGATTAACCTTCCGAAGAGATCCTAGCCGTCGATTCCTTACTCAGTGCAATTGGCAACGTCGGCTCCATTATTGGAGTGCGATAAGATCGAGCGTCCTTCGAGCCGGAAGTCCTCGTTGAGGCGAACTCGACTTTCCGCCTCAACGATTTCCTGTTTCTTCGTTGTTCTTATCCTCTCTCTACCCCCCTTTACTTGCCAATGACACGTACGATGCATCTTCCATCGGTGGGTGTACCTTCTCTTAAGTATCGAGTAAGCGTTTTTCTCTCGTCCCTTTTCATCTCCTTGTCTTCCGTCGTTCTGCCCCATCCGCCACCCCCGAGCTCGTTGCTTTGAAGGTTGCCGTGGAATCGCGAGTATAGTAATAGGAAACTAGCTGTGAGCGGAATTCCTAATCGCGTAGGGATGGGAAGAAGCGGAAGGAGGACGTGATGCCTGCAAGCGCGGCTTTATCAACTCACTCGATAAACCACGATCTCTGTCCCCACTCAAGAAGAGGGATCCTCGTGTTTGTATGCATCCACGAAGGTGCGCGTGGTGTTTCGTGGAAGGTTGTCTCAAGATGAATAAATTTTTAAGCCATCCACCCTCGTCGTCCTCTCACCCATTCTTTCTCTCTCCGTTGTTTCCGTGAAGGAATTTTTAATACACCTGCGCAGGGAATTCGTAATTTTGAGGCTTCGGGACGCGTCGTCGCTTCCAAAAATGTTTCTTCGAATGCACATTTTTCATCGGGCTTTTTCGCAATTTTTGCAGTACACGCTTCTTTACCAATTCGATCAATCTCATCCACGCTTACACGGTAAGAGAGAAAAAAGGAAACTTAGCGGCCTATCTAAATAGTTTCCTTCGTATACGGTATACATACTCCCTCGTTACTTTTTGATCTTTTATGCCACTCCTTCTCCTGCTCGCGCGTGAACTACTATGCGTGCGGATACCCATTAGACACACACTTACGCGTAATGTTAGTGATCGCGGGTCGAACCGCTTCCTCGTTCAAAGGAAAGCCAACGATCCCTACGGCTGTTCTTAACGAGGCTCGGAGCAAGGAGCAATGTCAATTTTAACTTCATCGACGTTAATTGTTTAATGAGCACGGTCTCTCCGCCAGAGATCTCATTTATCCTACGGGCATAGGCGCGCTTAACGCTTCCAAGATCGCGCGCCACTTTCGTCGTTCGACTGGTAAACCTCGCGTTTGGATTTAACGTATGCTCGTGCACGTAGCCGCGTAAGGCTTCTTCCTCGGTTGAGAGAGCCAGTCGCGTGTAACTGCGCGTGCACGCGCTCCTCCCTCGACATGGTCGCGCACTGGTGTCGCATAAGAAACCCGAGGGCAATTTACATAGAGAGGTAGCAGGGAATTCACGAATTTTTACGCTCACGTCCTTTGCCTCTTTCCTCCCGCTCTTACCTCTTCGAGATCCTCCGACCAAGAGAACGTGACTCACCCGCGGTATATCGATCATTATTGGTTGCAATCGAAGCTTTCCTACAATCTTCAAGTTAAACGGGGTGGTACCTCGCCGATCGAGACACGCTCGAGAGACGCTCGAGAGACGCCGCGAAGGGAGAGATGAGATTAGAAGTGGATTAGATACTTCCTGGGATGGCGAAAGGTGGAAATGGTCGATATCGCTGGAGGCTCTCCGGCTCGCTTAATCCTCAACGGAAGCCTGCGGGTCGCGATCTCTAGACGCGCCGGCGCGTTGACTTTGGTTGCATCGGCCTTGGAGAATTTCCTGGAAATCGATCGTATCGATAAAGAGTCGGTGAGTCGCTCGGTCGATGGTAATTAATTTATCTGTCCGGTGGCGAAAATATTACGTGATTAAGATAAGAAGGGGGCTTGAACGGTGACGATAATTGTCGATCGATATGGGAACCTTACCTGTAGAGCTTTGCGAAGTTGATGTGACGTCACGAGGCAAACGGTCGGCAGAACGACGGCGAACATCTTTACCATTGTGTAGAGAATTTGCAGAACGCCGTCCGAGTACAATGACGTTGACGTCATCGAGTCAATTGTTTTGGCTATTCTGTACGGAGCCACGGTCAGGAAGAACACCATGGTGACAGCGACTGAAACGAGGATTTTTCGTTTAATGCTAGGCTCCGATTCGTCTCGGTGCGTAAAGAATAATTGACAGCTCACTTAACAAACGAAACACGTCCACGTCTTCGTCCCTCCAAGTGCCCTCGACGGATTTCAATATCCAAAGTTGGTACAAGATCATTCCGTGAAGAATTAGAAATACTATACAGGGCATCACGAGGCATATCAAGGTGAAGGATACGTAGATCTCGTGAATGGCGTCTTCCTCGAACTGATCGTATAGATTTAGTTCCATAGCCGTGACCGCTACCGAGATAATCCAGATGAAGATAACACTGTGTATCGCTGTGGAAACTTCGAAAGCAGATTCCTCGATGCTCGGTGAAACGCGTTGGCAGGTCATCCTGTACCTTTCTATGCTGAAGGCAATGATCGTCAGGATGGACACGTCGAAGCTCACGTGAAAGATGTAGTCCACGTTCACGTCTAGGTCCAGCTGATAAAGTGAACGAAATATTTGTCGAAAGGAGTCCAACAGGAGCACGAAATTGGAGCACGCGAGATTCACGAGGTAACAGCCAGTGGATGTGCGCAGGGAGGAACTGAAGAGGACCACTAGAACGATGACGACGTTCAGGGTGATGCCCATGACGATGAGAAATGAGTCGACGATGTCGAGTATTTCTTCGGGTATAACCGACACGATGGAGTTGATTATCACATAATCTTGGAAGACGTGTGGATGCTTCCGTTGCACCGGCTGAAATACGATAGTTCTCGCCACTTCCATGATTCTAATTTGTAAGTGTCCTTCACCGTTCCGACTTGTAGTTCAATTCGATAACCGCTCACGTATGTCGAGAATTAATATGTGGGGAAGAGTATCACGGGCGAGTAACGCAACCAGTAAAAAAGACATCTAGGAATATGAGTTGGAGAGAACGTGCTTCCTGTGACACACTTTGCCCCAACACTGATGGAAGCGAGAGCTCCGCGTCTAGGCTTGCCGGTCAAATTGCGTTGCTCGATTCCCTCGGGAAAAGACTTGACGTATTCTCTTCGGAGATTACCGTGGTAGCTAACAAATGCCGTGCGCGTCCTAACACGCGATCCCTTCATTTCCTAAAGTAGCGGTCCCGCGTTTGGAAAAATTAACCGAGCATTTGTGGAAGTAGCGAAATAGATTTAACGAGTCTCCGTTCTTTTCCTCCTCACTTTCTTCAGATCCTGAAAATCTTCTATTATCAACGCAAGTGGAACAACGCCTCGTGAAATCCTCGCATTGGAATTCCTCTTATAGAATTAAGTGCGCGCTTTATCATTGGGAGCTGTAACATTTTCGTAAATGGTCGCGATAAATCTGGAAGGCACCGCATCGGGGGTGGTATCATGAGGTAAGGAAGGGAGGACCGACAGGAGGCGAGATTTACGAGTTAACCTAGAGAACCACAAAAAGCGATAGTAGCAAGAGACCGTGAGCACGCGCGCGTCGAGATTTCGCTTGGCTTCTTATTTACGAGCTGGAAACCCTTGACCTTGGCACCTACGAGGCTTGAAGGGTTTTTGCATTGGTGGTGCGTAGCGATCGCGGTGCCGCCGATAATGTGGCGCTCTCGATAAATCACGACGTATTCGATGGGACGAGCTTTTATCTGGGAGAGAGGAGCGACGATAAGCGGCCCCCTTGAAGAAGGGGGGAGGAGGGAGGGTTCGTGTGGTGCGAGGAGACAAAGAGATAGACGATCGAAGGAGGACTGAAGAGGGCGAAGAGGAGCGAGGAAAGAGGGAGACGAAGACGAGACTGCAGTGTTGCATCCGACTGCATAATGTAGGCAGAGATGCAGGGCGCAGCCTGAATGTGGTCCTGGCAAAGAGCCACGGGCCGTAATATCGGTACTGTTTGGCCGTGATGTATTTATCATCTCTTTTACAAATTCAGCCCGCGCATTTTCCTTCGTTTCTCCTTTTTCATTCCACAAACATCCGCGCCGTTTGCGTTTAGAAGCTTCATTCTCGCATGCCCCGAGACGCGGCAGTTTGTACGCGCGCGAAGGTCAGAGCCATTACTTTGCGTCGTTCGTACTGTACGAGCGAAGCACGATGATCTCATCATATTTTTATTAACCGCATTCGGCGGGCAATAAGTATTTGCAAGAGGAATATCCGTGAGTTCGCGGTCTGTAATATAAAAGGATTTACGCGTCTCTACGTCGTACGGCGAAGAGTTTTATGGCGCGTAAACAAAGGCTGCCTGTTAATATACCTCGTACTTTATTGCAAAGAATATTCAACTTTTCTTCTCCCCCAACAAAGCAATATGGAAAGTAAAGTCGAATTTATAGTCAGCGGCGAGATAGCAGTACGATATTTCGCGATTATTCCTGGACACTTGGTCTACGAGTTTTCAAATGAATTCAAATGGAGGCGGTCCGCGTCTAACGAAAGGTCACCTGCCCCCTTAAACTCGCAAAAGTGAAAATCTACTGAAACCGGCGGTCTCACGATCCAAAACGCGTGAACCAGTCGCCGCAGTAATTTCAACCTTCCCAACGCCACAACCTAAAATCAGCGAAATATAAATTTCTCCCTAATCTTGGACAGATTCCTTGCTTGTCCATTTTGCACGAACAAAATCACGAAAACCGCGGGTGTTGTGTGCTGACAGCAAGGTTTTCGTAACACGTCCTTCTTTCTTCTTTTCGGCAGAGGATTGAGCGGACTGAGCGGTCTACCTTGAATTTCGCACTTTCGTCCTCCTCGCCCAGGTGTGTGCGGTCGTGCTCACTGTGGTTTCGTCTAACCCTCTCTTTTTCGCTCTCCTTCCTCCTCTTTTTTTCGTTCTTCTGGCCCGCGATGGGGATGAGGCAGCCGATGGTCGGAGGGCGCGCTCGGAGCCGAATGAGCTCGGTGGCAGGACCTCTAGGGCTCAGGGCCACAACCGGTTCGACCGCGGGGCATCATTACGACGTAACTCAAGCGACCCTGAAGAGGCTTCGGACTCTTCGGGATAATCGGACGGAGGCCGTATTATCACTTGGATGAAAGCCAGCAGCGTTCCAGCGATTCCTCTCTCTTTCTCTTTCTCTCTCTCTCTCTCTCTCTCGCTCTCGCTCTTGCTCTCGCTCTCGCTCTCGCTCTTCTCCTCAGCTCCTTTCTACGCGACGCTCACCTGGGTGTAAAAGTATTGCGAGACGGCGCACCTCGGGGGCAAAAAAGTATCAGTGGGGATCTCCGATCCAAGAGAGAGGTCGACACGTTAGGCTGGTTGCGAGAGTATGTCGCGATGATTTTTACTTTTTCTTTTCCTTTGCATATTTTGGGTAAATTTCACACTTAGCTTCGTACCCTGCATTATAATAAAAAGAAGTTGGGTAATGGTCCTCGGTTCTTTTCATTGAAAGGGGAATTAATTAATCGAGCGTTCTCGACGCATTTATTCCGCTGTAGGAGAAGATTTTTTAAAGATTACTCCGAAACTAAAGCTTCACCTTTTGAAGAACAGGTTCTAGGGAGCATCCTTCATTTTATGGGCGAGCATGAATTCTAATGCCACACCTCGTTTAATTCTTTTTTTGGTTCCTTGGCCTAACGCGTTCCGGCCTGCCGTCTTAATTAAAGCACATAATTTATGGGCAGAGCGTGATGTATAGGCTCCGTTAGGGCAGCGTTGGACTTTAATTACAATTTTTGATTATTCGTTACAAAGACTGGGGTTGAATAAAATTCTTGAGTATGAGATCGGCGAGATTCTCAAATTTTCATTTGATCGAATTATTAGACTTTTAGAATTTCCTGTTTTTCGATATTCTAATTTTACAAACTTCCCGTGATTTTTCTCAATGTTTTATGCCTCCAAGAAACACGCGCCACTCTTGACGTGTACACCTTAACTCCGCGATGGCCGTCGTATAACGGAAAAACGTGTAGGACCAGCTCGTCGACTCTCTGGCAACCTGCGCGAGTGTTTATCCTGCAACTGGTTTCGATATTTGTTCAATCGTACCGTAGCCGACACGAAAGTCATTTGTTTCACCTGTAGTAAACCGTCTTTTCTATCATGTTCACCGGTTGAACAGACTTTTCAACTAAATAACAAATTGTTAAAGGGTATTATGACACCTCTCCTAGTCATCGAGCTTTCGTACTCAAAGGTAAACATTGATGTTCGTGGATTTCCACCACGATCTCGGAAAAGGATACGCACAAATTTCATACTTTTACATATAATCATCATAGGTTATTAATATCCAGAGAGGGTGTGTAAAAATAATTACAAGAGGTTACAAACTGTACGTTCAAATTTCCTCTCACTGCTTACGCTCTCCGGGAGACGTCGCGTACGTGCGCTAATTGGTATTATACACGAAGTCAAGCTCGTTAGCCACTAAAATTCAGCCTTTCGCGTCAATGAGAATTATTGTGCGCTGTCATTAACTGGTGTTTGTGCGAGATGTTTACATTCGCATACGATACCGCAAAAGGACCAACGTGAAAGCAACAAGACTCACGTATTACCGCAAGAGTCTCGTGCTGCCTCCGCGAAGGATCCTTTGCTTCTCTTGGATTCTCTTCTGCCTCTGTCAAGAGTCTGCGCGATATTTTACGCATGACCGGTCCAACGAGTTTTTCCCGAAGAAGAAGACCGCAACCGAGATGCATAAGCGGGCATCATTCGATACGAGTGCAGGTGCATCTTTAAAAAACGAAAGGAAGGTAAAAGGAAAGAAACATCGCGCGAAGAGTACGACGCTGTTGAGCTTCTATCAAAAAAGATGGGCTTTCAGCGAGTTAATGCACGTGGCATTTAAAATTGACGCACGAAAAATCGCCCGACTCAAGATATCGTGCGTGATGCTTTGGAGGGCTGAGAAAGCAGAGATTTTGTGAGTGGATTTATTGGTAATTTATTAATGTTGTTAGCAACGTATTCGTAGACCCCTAATGTAATCTAAAATGTCCTGTTTCTTTCAACAATGGGTTATCTATTGTAACAATTATTAATATTTTATAAAATATTAGATAAATAATAAAAAATACACTAATATCTACGTAAAGGGTAGTAGTAGTCAATGTAAGTTTAGAACTGCAGATATAATTGTGTGCTTTTTCGTATTTGAAAGGTACCAATACCGTTATTTAATTTTGGATGCAGGTAAAAGTTAGTATCCTTCATGAGTTTCCGTCATTAATAATCCAGGCTAGCAAAAAATGTTATTAGGCGAAGAGCCAACGTACGCGAGGGGTAAGAGAAGAACGCATTTAATGGCGTACCCATAAAACTGGAAAATCCTTAAATCCCTGTACCGAATAATGGCCAGGCCGAACCTGAGATTAGGGCACCGATCATTCCATCTTGCTTAAGCTTTAGAACACGCGGTTTACAGCTTTATAAATCCCTTATACCTACTGCCTAATCTCTTCGTTGTCCCTCGCTCACGCTGATTGCAGTGACCCAGTTCTGAAGAAGATACTATTTTGAGGATATTGCATATTTTGGAACATAAAATTCACGCATTCTACACGGCATGATATTTCTCTTCTAATTTCTGATCTAAGTACTCGCGAACCCTTGAAATCGATTTAAGAAAACGTTCCCTCGCCGATCCATCCGAGCGATATGTTTTTAATGAAATATTCCTCTGCTTTCGATTACGTCCGTTTCAGTGGGGGAGCAATTCCCGTGCGGCTTCTGGATTCCTATATACCACTTACTCGCTTTTCCCCCGTCATCTCTTCCTCTTTGCTCTCGTCTGTCCCTCCTCATAATGCTTAGTCTTCTTTTCTCTCTCGCTCTCAATTTCTCTCTCGTCATCACATACTTTTTACGTTTCCATAAATGCCAGCAACACGATTAGAATTTATAAACAGTGTTTTCAGTACGCGTGGATGTGTTAGAAGGCAACTCATTCTCCGATTAGATATCTCTGTTTCTGATGAACTAAGGGGATGAATCGGCGGACCGTAACAATAATTACAGTTTTACCGGTGGCAACTAATTAATTCCCGGAAGTTCCTGGATGATCGCGATTCGTTGCTTGTCTTCGTCCCGTGTTTCAGGCGCTTGCGAACCAGACGGCATCGAGGCAGGCAGGTCGTCATTTTACAGAAAATACTGCGCGCGAGAAGCCGGTAATTGGATGATCTGTCATGGCGTTACACGTTCAATCACCTTGGAAATATAGCGCGGTTTTCCGGTAACATTCGATATCCGATCGCTCTTTAAATATACACGTGGATAGGCAAGACAATCGTATGGTATTTATTAGCTCATTAATAATTTTCATCGACGTAAATAATCAGTTTCTAATCGCTCGTGCACCCAACTCTCAATTTCTCACCTACATCCATCATTTCCCTCTCCATTTTTTTCTTCCTCTTTCCGTTCCGCGCAAATTCTGGCCAAATTTTTTCTTTCGCGGCCCGCTGAGAAGTCTTGCCAATTTTCTTCCGTAGAGCGTTTCCACATAATTGTTTGCTCTCAAGCGTCAAGTACGACTGCGGCTGCCGAGATGGAGAGGCCAGTCGACCAAGGGGGGAGAAAAGAAATTCTATCTCGCAGAATACGCGGTAGCTCCGCATTGCGGTGGCGGCCGTGCGCTGACGCTGACGCGTATAAATCTGACGAGACGATATTAAATGGGCGTCGGATAAACGTTCCAGCCTGTCTGCCTATCCTTTCGATGGATGTGTACGGAGCGTTAGCTCCGAGTTAACCCATTAACGCCTGAACGTCCAAAATTTTTTGCTTCCTTTCGGGTATCTTGAAAACCTATCAAATCATAAACAATTTGATCAACAATGTGTATTCTACTATTTTTGGGCATGCTCTTTTCGAATCTGTTGCTATTTTTGAGGTTCGTCAACGGGAGAAAAAAATATGGCTGTTTTAATAGAAGAAGATACGAAAAAACGAGCACTTTCGAAAAGAAATCCCTGTTTTTGGAATGGAATAAAAGTAGGAAGGAAGTTAAGAACCTGGCCATCGATGGACTTAATACTTGTACTTTAAAGATGTATATAAGTGGAAAGTCGAAAACATCATGGTGGTCTCAAAATGGCGGAAAAACAAGGAAATTCGCCAAAAACAGCATTTTTTCGATAGAATTCAACGATAATCGAGATGTTTACATCTAATTTATGATTCTAAATAATAAATTCGATAAGTCTACTTGATATTAGTTGATAATTTCGGACTTAAAAATACCGTCCTCAATATGGCAGCCAATCAGCTCGCGAAAACATTGAAAATGTTGAATTTCTTCATTTTTCTCAGTTTTCCTCGTTCATTATCCTCGATCTAGTATAGTATCCTCTATAAGTACATGAATTGGTAATAATGAAAGCCTATTGCATTCTAAGCCATCTTGAATAATCACCAACCCCGTCCCCTAGCCGTTAGGCTCTAACGTTGCCCGACTCTTACCACGAGGAGGTGGATGGAGAGAAGAGTCTCCTTTTTTTTGTATTTTTAACATTATTTTATACTTTTTGCCTTTTTACATTTTTATTTTTTTACTTTTTTATATTCTATTTTTTAATTTTTTTATCCGAAATTTTTAATCTTTCTTAGTTGAAAAGTATGCTTTGTCCATGAACGTTATTCGTGATATTTTTTGAAGCAGAGCTTGCAAAAATATTGATAGCAGTCGTTGCAAAACATTTTTGTTCTTATGCCACACGCCTCACTACAACACGGTTTTTTCAAATCCTTACGAGACGTATCATGTTTTTTGTTACGCATCGTTCTAGCTTTGTCAAGGTATTGTTTGGTGATGTTCATCGAAAATTCTTTTGTACTGATTTTCTTTTTCGCATCAGCCGCTGTATTGAATAGGACAACGCTGTTTGTGATCGATGATTGGATTATCCTTGTGAAAACAACCCATGTCCATTCCTTAGATTCCACTTATATACATCTTTAAAGTACAAGTATTAAGTCCACCGATGGCCAGGTTCTTAACCTCCTTCCTACTTTTATTCCATTCCAAAAACAGGGATTTCTTTTCGAAAGTGCTCGTTTTTTCGTATCTTCTTCTATTAAAACAGCCATATTTTTTTCCCCCGTTGACGAACCTCAAAAATAGCAACGGATTCGAAAAGAGCATGCCCAAAAATAGTAGAATACACATTGTTGATCAAATTGTTTATGATTTGATAGGTTTTCAAGATACCCGAAAGGAAGCAAAAAATTTTGGACGTTCAGGCGTTAATGGGTTAATGGCGCCTGCCGGCCACGATACGATCGCTTTAAATTCACGTTACGCCGTCATTGCTACGTTCCAAGGCCCCAGACTGTCCAAAAAATTCATTGATTAATCTGCAATGTATTTGTTTAAAGTCTCGGAATGGAAATCGATTTGCCTTCTTTTCAAATATTTTACGTTTTGCTGGTAGTAGTATCGTATGGTATTATATCCGTCAAAATACCGAATAAACCCTCGCTAAATTTATTTTTGGGGATAATGACGGTTTTACCATACCTTTCGGGTATTTTATTGGCATCTTACAAGCACGCAGATGTTTCGCGTGCGCGTCAACGTTTCACGAGCGGATTGACAGGACAACCTAATTTGCGTGTTTTCTTTTCAACGAGATGAGCGTCGCGGCGCCTCTGTCGGTTCCTCTTTAACGTGCCACCCTGTGTCTCGAGGCGCCTGGGGGCCTCGCGGGAAGCGTAACGGAAATAACCCCGCCGATAACGTCAGGCCTAAAGTTCACATCGTTACTCGCGAATCTTCTCGCTCTTTCTTTGTCTTGCTATCACGTTTTTGCTTTCACCTCACGACTTTTTGTCGCTCCTTAACATATCCAATTCTTCTCTTAATTGTTATCCTGACTGTGTATGGTCGACAATATTTTTCTCTAGCATCTTTCGCCACGGTCCCTTTTTAACTGTTTATGTTCAAGGACATATGTTCGATCTGGTGCAATGTCATTCTCCGTTTTAACGATTCGACCACGTTTATTCTGAGATATCCTGCGGTGTATTTATATTTCTGTTTCACATTCCGCTTTTCACATTCGTCTCGTTTCACTTCTTCAGTATAAAACTTCGGCCTCGAAGACTTTTACGAAAAATGTAATAGTGCTCCTATTTTCAAACGGTAGAAATGCCTTCGATGTGCATTCGTTGATTATGGTTCCAAGTTCGGATTGTTTATATGCAGTTCACGTAGAGATATGCTTTTAACGGATACTTTATTTTATCGATGATTTAAATTCTAATTCTTTTAAAGCTTACCAGTTTAGAGGTTTATATAATTTTGTCCATCCTAAAGTTGTCTTTTACGAGTTGAAAAATGATTTATTCTGAAATACACAATTTTCTGGAAGCCAAACCGTGGACGTGCATGGGGCTGGAGAGACGTAAAGTCGGTGGTCGTCTATAAATACACTTGCGTACATTGTCATGCAGAATAGTGCACCTCTGTTACATTGCTCATGCATAACACGTACAGGTCGGCCGTGTAAAGGGAATAAGGTTCCTGAGTGGAAGAGAAACTCCACCTTTTTTTCGATACCTGTCCCTTGTAATGGGAGGAAGACACGTCGCCTTCGCCGAACAAAGTTTTACGGTTGAAAAATATAAAGATATTTTTCTTTTTGCAATCTACAATATTTACGAAATTTTTAACATGTTCTTTTCGTTAGTGGTTTACGTTATGATGGTCATAATTGCAAGAAACCATAAAAAAACATCCGAAGAGGGGAAGATTCGATTATAAGCTTTCACGAATCCGGTATGGTCTAGTGGCTAGGATACCTGGCTCTCACCCAGGAGGCTCGGGTTCGATTCCCGGTACCGGAATAATTTTTTGTCTCGTACATGTAAATGTTGATTAAGGCGTTCACTTTAGCGATAGATCATATTCATTAATTACAGATGTTTTTTTTTTAGTTAACATCGATACGGTACAAACATTACTAAAAGATACTTTACGGTTGTGTAACACGCAACGGATATATCGATAACATTCTTTTTCTAAGTTTGCCTTGCTATTTCACCCTGGGGGATGACGCGATAAGATCATCGGTTACGACACTGAGTTTTATTTCCATCGGTTTAGGATATAGATGCGACCGACCGACGAATCATGCAATTGAGGGGGAAACAATAAAAGCCGTGCCGTAACCTCGTGTTCCACTGAAATAGGTTTCCTGTGACGGGCGATTGGTTCGCCACATGAGGTTTTGAATTATTTCGCACAATCAGTCGCTTACTAGATCGGTCCCATTGAGCGTATTCCATTCGTTTACACCGTTTCAAATAGACCGGATGGGTTTAAATTGAATCTTCGGAGGTCGTACAGATTTGCGGAGAGGACTATTTCTACGACAATATTAGACCACGATGAATTCAATTGTGTGAACTCAATTATGGACAGACATTGTTGGAGCTAGAGAAGTTTGCCATTTCTGCTGAGAGACCTCGAATGGCAAAACATATTATTAGGCCGTCGAGGCTGTGTTAGCCGTTCCATGCAGGCGAAAGTGAGGGAAGCATTCCGATTCGGAATTTCCGAATACTGTTGAAAGAATGACTTAATCGCATATTGTGAACAACCGATTGTCCGCTAAATCAATGTTAGTCCCCATTATGCACAAAGTCTAATTCTTGTCCAATAAAAAGGGAGATGTCTAAATGTGCGCAATTTGAAGGAAATGACGTTGACGTTTTCTCACTATGTACTCCGAGGTGACCCAAATTCAATATGCCTTGAAATCGTCGGAACCCTTCTTTGACCCAATTTTGGTTCTAAATGAGATTTGGCAACTTCGTGTGACCTGAAGCGTACACATCGTCGAGTATATGCCTTCGCAAAATTTTCCCTCGTCGTCGTCGGAGCAAAAAGGCGGCCGTGGTTGAAGGCGCCATTGTTGCTAAAAACAAAGACGACATCGGTGGCGCCAAGTCCGCACTCGAGCACGTACTCGCCACGACCACTTTCTTGGCCCCTCGAAATTAACGCCGTCCACTCAGCCATACTATTTAGTGTGTTGGCTATATCGCTGTGTATACATATAAGAGGCCCCCGTTGACTTCCTCTTATCTTGCTGGCAGGGGCCCTTTCAGGGCCTCTCGCTTTTTTTTCTGCCCCATACTGTTCCGTCTCCGTTGCTGGTCCCGCTTGATCACTGTAGGTGACATGAAAATTTTTTGTTTTGTTTGCTTTGTTTTACACACAAGATGCTTGGGTTGAATTGTCAGGAACAGTAGATAAATAATTAATCGCATAATAAAAATTTATATTGCATCACATAATTCGTCTGGTTTAGAGTTGAAACATTTCTTGTACCAATAATATTCAAGGAGAATCATGAACTGCCATTGGAGGTGCGTGCTATTAACTTTAACATGTGTACGCGCAAAATGGCAGGAAGATACACACGCACGGTGAAAAGATCCCTCAATTATTTTTCACGACTTCCGCACCATCGTGCTTTTATGATTTCCAGGGATTCCTTATAGCTACGCATCTTTGTACGCCGCGCCGTAAACAGCATCCCAAGGAAAGGAGGCATAGACTGTGCAAGCCACTTTTCTCCATCCTAGAAGTCTCATATTCATTACCCAATTATAAAAATATTTCTCCTCGCCCAACCGGGCAGTCCCGTGGGTAAACGCGCACATATGCGTCTTGCGTTCTGTTCGCGACGATTAGAAATAATTAGAGACTTCGTTACAGGGGCTAGTGGTGTACACAATTTTCTGCGATCTATGATCATTGCATGTTATCGAGAAAGAGAAAAAGGGGCAATCTTTTTCCGTAAGGAACGAGAAAAATCCATGGCCGGTTCAGAACTGATAAACGGATGGTAAAATTGGGTGGAACATCGATGAGTCACATCAACGATCGGTGATTCAATCTTATGACCCATCACCGATAAGAGTGGCATCGAGGTAGCCCAATTCATTCTTCCTCATTTATAATCCACTAATAGCGCGTCCGTGGCCATTGCCAAATACGCGGTGATAATATACGATCCGCGCATTTGGCTCTGGCTCAAGCCCCTATGTCGTTACATTAGCAGTTTCTGTGAGCAAAATGTTGCTCTTACGCGGTCCCCGGGCGACGTTCATTGGCCATTTGCGATTACGAGCGAGAAGAGGAATAGAGGATATGAAGGAAGGCAGAGGCGTATGGATTTTCCTTTCCGGAATTCCTAGAATTTCGATGAATTGGACTACGGTTCTGGGATGTGGCATATCGAGCGCATAAGCAAAATCTCAAAGAATTTCTTTATTTATTAAACACTGATTTTCTTGTTTCTCCTCTTTTATAGATGGCATCGACGTAGCTCGCATAGGATGGCTTCTATGATGGGGCTGCAACAGCAGGTTGCATCTCAGGACACAGTAGACTATGCTGATTATTTGCAATCAGCAAAGTGCCATCAAATGCATGGCAATGAGGGTGATGGAAAGCTTCAGGGCATTCAAAAATCCCCGCACAGAGATCATAACACCAGCTTCACTAGTACGAAGGGTCTACTTAACGGTCCAGGACAGAACAATTGTTTCTTGAACAGTGCGGTTCAGGTAAGAAATTATTTCACTCACGTGTCTTAGTTCGTTAGTCCGTGGAATTAGGAGGGTGGTGAGGGTTCCGCGAGCAAGACGGTCGAGAAGCGTAGAAATTGTCGACACGTGTTGATTACAGGAGTACTCCACTCGAGAACGTCTGGCGCCTTCGCATAGGCAACCCGCTTCTCGCGCGCGCAGGTCGATACCTCCGGAAAAGGTAAAGTAGTAGCGTAGACGCGTCATTGCACTTCGTATTAATAACGGCGCGAATCATCACTACTGACGATTCATTTATTTATATGTGCATCTCGTACTAAAGATACAATTTACGAATAGAAATTTTCAGTTTGATTTTTTTTAATTTTGACGTGTTCAGAAATTGTTTTCCAAGAACGACATCATATAAATTTCTGTAAAGTTAGGCGTAACGCTTGGAATGGAATATGAACTCTTGAGACCTTTTCACGTAATTTTTTTCATATTCTTTTGCGTATCTCTTGGAGCCAAAATTCACAGTCTTCGAACTAGCGAGAAGTGTTTGAAGCGCGTAAATATTCATGTAGGCTAAGTGACAGAACACGCTGGGATCTGGTTAAACTTGATCCCTCCGAGACACTCTTCGCTTTATCTCGTCTCGTCGCCTTGGGAGTCGCACGTTCACAGATTTTCCTTCTACCGGGATTTTTTACGTTCTGCCGAGAACGTTTTCAAAACATGCCACATGTATTATACTTTTGAATAGATTTATCAGTTGACAAGTTTTCTTGATAGTTCTTCAAATTCTACAGAAACGTAAAATTAACGGCAACAAGTTGACAATAAACATCGGAGGAAAGTAATGTGGTGCAAACCTCGAGTTTATCGAGCACATACCGTTTGAACGTTTAACGATATTTAGGTGGTGCCTTTCTTAGAAATGCCCACCGATGCAGAGTAAATACTAATTCCACGTTGCGGCGTACCATCAGTTTCTTCCTGCGATCGACATGAGACACGCGTACCAGCGTAGTATTCTTACGTGACACGTGAAACAAGCGTTCCATGCGTAAACCGTGTACGCGTTCGGGGTGTGGTAACTGCCGCGTATCGTGTTACGAATAGAAAAGGAATTCAGCCCTATGGTTAGCACTCTTTACGATAGCATCTGGCTTAAAGGTACGTAGTTTTTTTGTTTCGTTCCGCATTGAATATTGATACGCAGAATATAGTCTTTGCGCGAACACATTTGAGGATTATGAGTTTTCACGATCTATTACTGGAGATAATGTCGGTCTCGTGGCGAAACCGCGAACCAAGTAAACCTGAATCTATTTTAAAAATCCTAAAAACCTCATTTGCATACCTTCCTAAAGTGCTGAATCAAAGTTCATCGCGCGGACTAACACTTGCGCTGAGTTGGCACTCTACAGCGTAACACGAAAGCAGCCGGAAGGCAAAGTGACGAAACAACGAAAGCTGGGTGAATTAAACTCATAAACATCAGCGTTCTCGCACATTTGCCATTCGGCGCCGGGGTCTCTTAAGGAGCGGAGGTAATTTTGCGAGATAAGGATAAAACGCGGAGGAGTCCGTGTATTCGGGTTCTATAATTATCAATTTACTCTGAATTCCGTCACTTACCTTACCTAATGACACTCGATGGATCACAAGTTTTGCGGACTCCACCCTCGATATGCAATTTAATCGAGTCTGGGAATTAGGAGAGCGGATTAACGTTTTTCGAGAGTGATCGATGTGTAATGAGAGCGCAAAAGTGCAAAATATTCTAGCATAACGATAATAATTGATACTACCAACAGTCGATACATTGCTTTTCCAAAAGCCGGTCGTTAAAATTTTTCGTTTCGCACAAGTCATTCAGTCATATCCGAGGTCATATCTGTCTCGTTATTAAGGGAGATTACCCTCGAAAAATTCGACGTAACTCGTCCTAATGATCAATTTGTCCCGGATTTGTACCAACGCTTTATGGAGAATTCTGATCCGCCGATCGGCACACGTGGCTCATTCGTAATATTCTAATCAACGTGTGTGCGCACATTTCTATGTACGTATCACGCGAACGATGACACTTGAAACTATATGCTATGCCAGAGCAGCCTAATCATGCTTGTTGTTTGGTTCCGCCTATTCGCGTATTCTCACAGGAAAAACGTGTGCGCTTAGATCCTACATGCTTTCGAAAATTAATCAAACAATGCAGCTCTTATCTAAATACTACGCGTTTTTATTCCACTTGCCTAAAAGAGGGGTTATATACTAATAGCGCAACGCGGTAGGTAATAGTAATTAATTATATCCCTCTAGTTGTCGTTCCGTCGTGCGAGAAGAGACAAGGGGACGGTTACGTTGGCGGCAATTAATGCTGAAGAGCACCGTTTTGCTTTATCTGAGAGACTCCGTGGTCGCGACGTGCTTATTTGCTGCTGGTCCGGAGATAACGTTTAGCTGACGGCGCTGAGAGACGTGTTTTTAGGCTGTTTCCACAGAGATTAGGACGTTCTTTACGCGTGTAATTTAGGAGTGTGCACTAGTAATTACACAGTTCGATATGGGACACTTAACCGGCACCCTCCTTCGAGCGTAAAAAGATTGTTTATACAACCGTTTAAAATTCATTCTTTTATATATTTTTCTGAGAATTTAACTTTCTCGTTCGCGCCCCCCCAGGATATTTCGTTATAGGAAACGAAATGCATTGTATAGAATCGAATTGTAGCAGGGCCAATAGTCAACCCCACTATTATATCGCTTCCGTGCGTTCGCCGGGTAACAACCTGCCGATCCAATCTTTACTTCCGGAAATAATCAACCATCGCGTTTCCGGACGTAATCAGCTATTATGAGGATCCGTGCTATTGTTGCCCGCTAAATAAGTATTGAATTGTATCGCGGCGTCGATCTCTTTCGTTGCACCTATTTCTAGAATTTAATAACGATAATGCATAATTACGAATAAAGCGAAAGATGGATTACGAGTTTCATTATTCTCACTGCGTCTATTTATAAACTATTCACCGTGAACTGCATGCCACGTTCCGCGGAACGTTCGCACGGTGATTTCGAAAAACGTCAAATCATCTAACGGGTGTCACGATCGAATCCACGATCGGAAGCTGGTAACGTCAGTGGGGCGTCGCGTTCTCAAGTAGGGGCCTTTCTTCCTCGTTCTCACCGTTGCGTGCGACTGCATATAAGAAGGCGCACTTTAAATGCACCCCATGCGCTTCTTATCGACACTTCCACTCGACTGCATTAATCCGAAATAAAGTCTCGAGGCGGACCACGCGAAGGCACTCTGCACTCGGTGGTGGCATCGAGAACCGCGAACGGGACGACATTGCTCCAATTAATAGAGCCAGCCGGATGAGTTTTCTATTCTCACCGTGCTGGCACTCGCCGTAAATGGTGCGGAGAAAGTAATACACGCTCTCTGAGATTCACGTGCACGGGCACACGCTCGCGTAAATATCCTTGCGGGACGTTAAAGTGTCACAGCTAGGCAGGCTATCTTCCAGGCGCATCTTACACGGCGCTCCCCGAGCGCGTCGCGTGTCACCGCGAAATTAAGACCCGTTTTTCTTCCTTTATCGTCACTAAGACGGTAATTCTCGGGTAGTATCGATCACGAGTGTCGGTACGGAACTCGAGTAGCTGACTTCTTTCCAGATATATGAGGTAGCACGAGTATGGCGATAGGGAAGTTAATATAAATTAAAGCAGACAGAGGGGGTAATCGTCCTACCTGCTTTGAATATTTTCCCTTCATTTCGATACTCTATCGGAAATATTAATTATCTCTCGTTAGGACGCACCAAGGTTCGCTCGTGTTCGTCGAATATGGTAAAAATTGCGACTACACGATGCACGTTAAGAATGTTGGGCGGAGACAGATTTTCATCTAGACGATAAATATTGGGTGCGTCGAAGGAACGTGGGCCTCACGATACAGCAGGCGGCACGCGACGGATCCGCACACGAGCCGATCTTCCCTCGGGATTGCTGCTTCTGCGATTGGCCGGGCGATCCACGGTGTAGAGTAGCGGCGCGTGCCATCCGCTGGAAAACAGCTGCTCCTCCGCCGCCGTCCACGTGACGCAGATGCCAGCTCACGGTGTCGATTTAACAAGCCGTGCCAAGTAGACGAAGTCCCTGTGACGATCTCTTCTTAGGAATTTTGCTGGGCCATTATTCGATGGACGAGAAGTATGCGTGCACATGCCCGCCACTTGATTATTCGTAAGAAGGGCAAAGCAGTACCAGATCTCGGTTGGACGAAGAGGGGAAAAAAGCGACCGACCGACACGTCAATGGCCCAACGAAGGTACGAGAAATCAGAAGTGCCCTCGGGTCCCCGCGGTGTCACGAGTCGCTGGCCCATGAATCCGGGGCTCGTTTCGGGGACAATGGGGGAAGGAAGACGGCGACGCGGAGGAAGGCGCACTTGCGTGGAAGTCACAGGCGGGGACCCCTTAGGAAAGAAAATAAAACGCGCGCGCGCGTGTGCGAGCGCATTAATGGCGGATGGAGGAACCTGCTACGCAATTCGGTGCGCGTCTCAGACGGCACCAGCAGCAGGTGTCTGGGAAGCGAGTAAACTCCTCTGACTCATCGCCAGGTGATGCTCCCGTCCGTAACTCGGGAAGGAAGGAACCGGAAGCGTCGCTACGACGGGACGAGTAGACCAAACCGTTTTCCTCTAAGAACGAGAGTGAACCTCCTCGTGGTACCTTTCTCACTCCGATTTGGCGGCGTGCACGAGACCGTGACCATTATCGTGCCCGCCACCTCCCGACCTCGTGCGAATCTCTTTCTGAATTCGCGTGAGCGCGGTGATAATGTTTTAGCTAATAACGGGTATTATCTTTTAGTACTCTGCTACGGGTCGATTGGCATCGCTGTATTCTACATTCTAGCTTGCGTTAAGCAGTGACGCTCGAAAACGATCTCATACAATATCTAGGTCCGTACATGCACCCGCGAGATTTGTACGAGGAAAGCGAAGAAGAAAATCAGGTGAGGTAAAGAAAGGAGGGATCGGTGTAAGGAAATTATGAAGGGCTCTGATCAGAGTACGTAGGTGGTAGGGGGTTAAGAAGTGGTTCCACGGACTCGAGGCAACTCGGAAGGAGAAGAAGCGACGAAGGGAGAGGGTCGGAGACTCGTCTACGAACCGCGTGTGGGAAAACTCTGCGATGCGAGACTGAGAAACGCGTGCGTTCGATCGTGAGTTCGCACGTAAAGCCGTGTGAGGGTCGACGCGTACGCACCAGCGCCAACACAAATCCAAATGGCGAGAGACACTTACGTGTTCGCGCGAGCCACGGAACTGCTTTACTTCTTTTCTGGGTATGCGTGTACGCGTAACTTGTCGCGCATAGACTATCTCTAGTTTGAAAATCGCATTAAAATTGTAGCGCGAAATGGTCGAATTAATGCTGTTAATGATATTAATAAATTCGAGATTTTAGCGTGTCAATCGATGCAAATTTAATTCGTCGGTTACCAAAGGTAGGAAATGTCGAATTTTTCGTTTAATCGCTCGGGTCCTATTTGTAATAAAATAATGATAAGAGTAACATGGAGGCGTTGACGAGTGGAAAGAGGTCGATCCCGTTTCGCGTCCTACTTCTCATCTTCCCAGGGCCATTTTTCACGACGTTCAGCCACGTAACGTCCACCTCGTCCTCTCGTAACTCTACGCCGTGGAACCTCTCGTGAACGTTGGCTCCTCTGGGTCACAACTCACGCATGGCTTGTCGGTCTAATTCAACTGCCCTACGGATGGGATCTATCTAATTTCCTATCTCTTTGCTCCAGCGACTTCTTTCCCGCGGATCAGCCTGTGAAATCTAACGCCCTGGACGCTTCGGCGACTTCGGCTGGTCTGCTTTTCTCGTAAGCCTCTCTTCAATCGCGTGTCTCATTTTAGTGGACCATAGAACTCGCTCGTCTCTTATTCTCGAGTAGCATTGCGCGCTCTACGAGTTCGGTCACCGATCCAACGACGGACTTCCATCCTGATTCATCTAAGAAAAATCAGCACGCGAGACCCTGGTCTCCGCTCATTTCCGGATATACTCCGCTTGCGCGGGATATAGGTTTGGAATACGCATCACTAAAATCTCCCTGGAGTATCTCTACGCCTGGTTGATCTCATAGGTCACATTTTCTCCGACCTCTCGGGCCACAAATCACCGGCGACCGCCCAGATCCATCGTTCTATCCATCAAGATCAATATCGAAGCGTGTCGAGGCTACTCGGTGCGACTTGAACGCAGACCTACCTATGAGCGGGGCGCGTCGTCGTCCGAACCGGTCGCAATTAATATTATCGCGTATCGTAGGAAATTCATTGGAGCGCGGGTGACGGCGCTACCAGTGACGTCACTCGTGCTCACGTGCTCCCACGCCTACGGGATTACCGCGAGGCGACCATTAGCGGCTTTGTGTCTCCTTACGCTGAACCGTCGGCTAATACTTGGGCAGCGTGAGTCACGTTTCAGAGATCACGCCCTTAGCCACGTGTGTGTTGCGAGGGGCGCCAACCGTTTACGGCTATTGCGAAAGAATTGGAGAGCCGGCGCGGTTCGTTCCTTCTTTGGTTGCCTTTAAGCTGACTAACGAGCGCGCTCAGTGCCCAGGTTGCAGCTTGTCTTTGCATATTCTCGATCCTAGGCGCCGATCGATCAAACCAAGCTCGAATAAAGGACGATTAGGTCGCTGGCACCTCTCGCCTTCTCCGGCAGGAAACGCGGAACGTTACCTCGAGAACCGGCGGGTGCGTGAATCCCCTATGTAATTCCATCCATGGAGGAATCGTGAGTTAATCGTGGTGTAAAACGCGCAATTAAACAGTAGGGATATTACTACTAGAGCGAATTCAGTTTCGACCAGGTGCTCTATCGACCGTGTACTCTACCGACCTTCGCTCCGCAGTTCCTGGTGGAGCGGCATCGAGAAATGATTCAGAGAACCGCGAGCGTAGTCCAGAGTGCGGAGCATGCGAGCTCTGGCGGAGGTCCGATGAGAGAGCAAGAGAGGGATGGAAAAATAGAATACAACCTGCAGTTAACCTGCGGTTGATAGATGCTGTTTACCGGGTCTTACGGTTCTTCGCTCTAGGTCCCGATGGTCACCCCACACATTCCAAAGTTTTCCTGGTAGGAGAACACCGCACCTGGATGTAGACCACCCGAACGAAAAGAAACTTCCTCCTCGCCGATATATCGTTCACCATTCTCGGAACATCTTCGATACTTCCAATTGAGAGGCACGAAGTTAGCATCGTTAGAAAAATCGTTAACAATCGAACTTCTCTCCGGAAGACCAAGAAAAATAATAGGAGGATCTCGAACTGCGACGCCTCTAGAATCAGGCAAGAATGTCAGATGAAATTGCAGATGTCCCCGCCCGTTTTCCTACCTCAACAATCCACTACCCCTTAATGACAATCGTTCGGGAAGTTCCACTAGCTACCATCCAGCTCGTGCCGGCCGTTTCGCGAGGATAATTCTACGGCACGAGGACCAAGAACGAAGGAAGGACGAGAGGAAGAAGCTAACGTGGCGGTGGAGGAAAGTAGCTGAGACGCTTTCGTGGAAATAGCTTCGCGGAAGATGGCGCTCGTAAAACGCTGAGTTAATGCGGTACCGCGCCGCGCGTCTTATCTCCTTTGTGGTTGCTTCTCGTTGTTGCCTGTGGTAACTCGTGGTTGCCTCGCGGTAGATGCCAAGGGACGGACACTGTCGCGACTTTTGCGCTCTTCTTTAGCCTACCTCCGCTGAGACTAACGACGTCTAGAAGCTTTTCTTCTCCTCCCCCACCGCAGCGAATCTGGTCCACCTTGAGCAACATCTGGGCCCGAACCTATCCTCTTCTTTTGTCACCCGACGCCTTCGCTAGCAAGGAAATTCCGCGAGTGTCATTCCTTCGTTTTCCAAGAGTTTACGCTCGAGGGTTGCGGCACGAAGCCTACTCGCCGTTTAGCATTGTCCATTTTTATGCATCGCCCTTTGTTACGCAGAAATGCTCGCACCGGCGCGCGGAAGTAATGAAATATTTTCTCCACCAGTGCCCTTATCGAGGACGTAACTTCGAAAGTTATGCGTCGGAATGGTATCGGGTATAGCTAGATTCTAGTTGCCGCAATGCCCACTGGGAACTTATTCCGCGGAGGAAAACGTTTATAATCCTGTTCACCGTGTACCACGTGTTCTCACGAGGTAGAAATGTGTCGATGCGGTGGCGGAAGCGTTTACGAGGTCGATGTCGATAAACTGGTGGTAAGCGGGTATTAAGCTTGGATTGGAAAATTTTTGCGTGTAAATTCGTCATTTTTCAGTCGGCGTCCTACATCGAGCATGCAAAAACATTATGTCTCCGTCGCTACTAATTGCAATAACCAGAAGAAAATCTAGTATGTCGGGTAAGATCTCCGAATTTTTTGAACCTCAACAACAACTTGCTCACATGTCCGTCGCGTAATCTCGGGCAATTCGTACCTATTAAATTAATCTCTCGATTCTCGGAGACTTATACCCAGGACATTTTTTGCTGTACGTACGACACGACACTCTGCAGAAGAGCCGTCTTTGTCGAAACCGGAAGCGTCGGTTCGACGTCCCTAAGATCGACCGATTACCGAAGCGGGAGCTCGCGCGCGCAGACACGAGGAACGGGAAAGAAATTGAAGTGCAAGAGAGTAGCTTGATCTTGCAAACATTCGTGCTTGCGCAGTCCTCTCTAAGCACATACATTTCCACGCTTGGGGCCGAGTAAACACGCGCTCGCACGGGGGCATCCTTCGTGGGAATCCTCACGCGTAGGAGAGAATCGTTAGTAGTTGAATTAACAGCGGGCAAGACGAGTAATCACGGTTGTAATTTTCGTAGCTCTCACGAGTCAATGCATCGCGCCTCCGGTATTAGCGGCGATTTGGTAAGGTAATATAGTACGATAAGGCCCCACGATAATATCACCCTCTAACGAGGTCCGTGCGCCTGCATGCACGAGGTCTTTCAGCAATTTGTATACAGTTTGGTCCGCTCGTCATCGGCGCCAACAAAAGTCGAAGGAAGGCCCTCGCCGCTAATTGCGTCTGAGAGGGGAACGGATGGAAGTACAAGAAGGAGCAGTGGGTGGCTCGAGGAAGGTAGGAAGGAACGAGAAGGACATTGTTCTTACCATTGTTGGCGCGCGCGGGCGCCCCTTGTAAATGACATAACTTTTTCGTGTAAAGTGCGGCGATGTTACGCCAAAAGAAGAAGGCCCCGTGCGCGTGGGTCGGAATGGTCGATTGTAAATTAATCGGACAGAGAAACGACGATCTACCCGGTGGAGACACGGTAGCTGCATCACGTGGGAGTAAACGGCACGGTGCGCCCGAGGCGTCTTCGTATTATTGCTGTTTCGAAAGCACTTGTGTGCCTCGCTTTTAACCCTCGGTGACTCATTTGCTTTACCGGTTGGCCAAGCCCTTAATATTAATTCTTAGCCTACCTAACGATTTTACAAAATAATCATCTAAATAGTCTCTGAGCGCGAGGTCGCCCCATGGACTTTTCCTCCCGACGAAATTTGAATGAATTTCTCGCTAAAAGGAAATTTGCATAAAACATTATTCACTCCCGTCACGAGGGTAGCATCGATCAAAAATAGAATACTGGGTTGAGCGGAGATAGTCGCGAAGAACCTTTTTCCTCGATCAGGAGCATGGGAATCGCGCCGGCTGCTAATTAAGGGCAAAGTCTTTCCTACGCCTCGGGAGATAACCTGGCGTAGGAGACAGAGGAAGAGGTGCGAGAGGGAGGACGAGTGGAGGAAGAAGGAGAAACGTGTGATTACGAGGAGATAGAAGGTATGGGAGGAAAAAAGAAGGAAGAAGTGGAGAAGGAGTCGCGGGGTAGGACATGGGTGGAAGTAGGAGGATTGGGTGGAACGAGGGTTCGCGAGGAAGAAGAAGAAGACGAAGGAGGACGAGACGAACGGAAAAGAAAGAAACAGAAAGGATATTGTTAGCCGGTTCGTTCTCTATGCTAACTAACCCAGAGTCAAGGAGGGGTTTGACGGCAGAGAAGGAGGAGGAAGAGTGCGTAGGGCACCGCCGATATTACACGAAGACACACGTGAAGCGTGAGGTCCCACGTGGTTCATACACCGTGACCACGTGGCTAGGAGTGGAATATAGCGACTAAATGCTTCTCGTCTCTTCCTGCTGGGTTCACCAGTGACGATGGAGGGCAGCGATGCGACGGTAAGCAAGCTATCCACGCTGAATGGAAGGCCGCGAGCCCAAAGGTGGAAGAGGGACGAGAAGCGCGAGAGGGCGCGGGGCAGAGGCGCGGGGCAGAGGCGCGGTGGTTAAAGTTAAAACCGGAAGCCGCCACCGGAACAGCTTCTCCTACTACGTCGGTTCACATGGCCGACGCTCGCCGCTGAGGTCAGGATAATTTCCTCGGGTGTCAGTGCAGGTGCTCCAATCAGATAAAAGCACTGGCGTCTTCGCACGGACTTTAACTTGAGCGCGCGCGCGCGCGCGTGTGGTCTCCTCCGTGGACTTTTGACCTTTCGATTCTCAAAGGTATCGTCCCGGAAGATCGAGATCTATCGTAGATGCGTTCAGATTCGGCATTGCTTAAGATCCTCGGTTCGTTCGATTCCGATTTATCGTTGAACGAATTCGGCTACTTTGCCGGTGAATGAGTTCGAAGGGCCTCGTGAGAACGCACCCTCTTAGAATCCAAGTTCGAAGGTAATGGCCTGTGTCGAAGTGCTGCGGTGCATAGAGGCGTATCAGCAACTTTCACTGTGAAGTTCTTTCGACTTGGATCGCTGGGCTTACCTATATTGACGAAGTCGTGAAAAACTTTTACGAAATGCCTGTATCCGTGAGTCTTTTATGGAAGCGAGGACAGTCTGGTAAAATGGTATCCGGAAAGGGATAAACGAATCTAGTCGCGCCTGTGCATAGGCAACCCAGGCGAGCACGAGTGAGCGTTTGCGATTTTACCAGGCGCCTCCTCGTTCACCGGTGAAGTAAAAATCATTTTCAAACATTTTTTCTTCGGGAGGGGCCTCGCCAATTTTTTCTTATCGTGCCAATCCTCTCGAGATCGTTCAGCAGTCCAGGGACGTTTGTTCGCAATCGTCGTGTCTCCGCTATTGTTGTCGATCGATAGATCTCGAACGTGATCTATGCACCGCAACTGCGAATACCGATGGCTTCGTATACCCACGCACGTGCGGGCCCACACCTCGTACGTGTAAACAATGCTTAATAATCGTAAATCATCGAGATAAAGGGGGTTCTTTCATTCCATTCGCGGCTCTTCGGCATCCTTTCAATCTCACATTGTTTTATCGTTCCAGCTGGCTGTACGCTCCCGGTTCTCAGTCTGACATTAGAGACGGCCGTGATCCGTGAATATTTCGTGTCTTGAAATTTCACGTGCCAATGTAGCTATCGAGGATGCGCGAGAGGATATGCGATTCCGTTATTTGGCAAGACGACGGCCGATTTCGATCGCGGTTCGACAACATTGGGTATTCGATGCTTCTTCGACTATTCGCGATTCTCGATGAATCGGCAAAATTACCGCTTCTCGATATTCACGACTTACGGTAATAAAAAAGAGAAAAAAAGGAAAACAGATAAATAGTTAACGCCACGATTCATTATGCACATTCACGTCGAACGTCGTGCGTCGTGAGGACGTCAGGATCGACGCTCGTGGATCGCGGTACATACGTTTACTCTCGCGACCGTTGGAGCCAGCTGTGAGTAGTACTACGATCACGTATACCCCGTGAACCAAGGTGGCGACAGTGGTGGTAGCGTGGGTCAACGTCCTCCCGCCTTGGAGAACGCAGCAGCGATCCTGCAGGACGCTGTGCGAAGCACTCGCGGTGCCGAGAGGCGCCACCAACGGTCTTTTTCATGGAAACTGGTTTTGCAGCAACGTCCGTGGACCACTCGCTTACGTTTCCTCGCCTGACCTCGGATCAGCAGCCGCGGAAGAACAAAGCCCAGGCGCTGCTGCTGTTAGTCGATACGCTCGAAGACAAGAGTTCCGCGAGGCTTCTGACTATAGCATGCAGATTTCGGATTGTGATATATAATTTATGGATTACTGATAACAATAGCATTAGCACTATGGAATCAAGAGGGCAGAGAAAATCATTTTATCCTCTATCAAATAGTTTTTCCTTCGAAAACATATTTCGATCTAGTATTTCCTCATAGGTGCGTGTCGCCTGTAAATTGTTACAAGCTTTTTCTTAGTTTACAGTTCTTCGGATATACGAACATTTTTAGAGAAGTAATGTTTACAGCATAAGTTTTCTCCGCCTGCATTTAGTGAGCATATCGTCGAGCAGCGAGCGCGCCTTCGGCAAGATTCATTAGCATGCTGGATGCATCTTGGGACCTCCCCCGCCAATGGAAGGTTCTCCCGCGCTGCGAGAAAGTCCTTCTGAGAGATATTTTTTCTTGAGATTCAAGTCCAGTGGTACTTGGGACTCCAACATGGCGGCACAAACGCGCGAAACCGACGACCCTTCCCGCCAACTCGAGATGGGTTTGCAACAACGGGAAGATTTCGCGGGACTCATCCGCCAATCGGATCCTTTCCCGCGCGAATTATCAGTGGCCTTGGTGATCAGATTTTTTGCGAAAAGACGTAAGCGATCGTTCGTGCGCATTCCACTCGCGTTACCAAGTGCCCATTCTTTTATCTCGCTTTATCAAGGACTGAGTAGGGACAAGACTGAATGAGCAATCGTGCATTTCAGGACTACGTGGGCGTGAGAACCACTACTTTTCTTATTCGAAACTTACGTTTGTATTTGCAACGAGAATCAAAGGATTCGCGTGGTACTTCATTGGAGTCGCTATACTTCTTTTCAGGATTTAAATTACTCATAAATGCTGGTATGCGTGACAACCGCTATAACAAGTTGTCGTTGTTATTTCGTTTCCTGTTAAATTTAACTGTGCGTAATATTAATCCCGACAGTAAAGTGCGACGACGATAGCGTTATTTGTAATTAATCGATATTCTATTTACGGTCGGTGGTTTTTCACGTTTCGGTACACAATCTTGATTGGAGTGGATCGATAGCTTTGTGGGAAATCCGAGAACATTGGAAGTTCTCATGCAACGTATTCCTTCGTTTGGCCTATATTCCAATTCTGCAAAAGATAATAATGGAGAATGAGCAGTGACATGCTCCATACGGGGTTGGCTCATTATGATGTAATCGATTGTTCCAAATTCTCTGCATCTTTTTGACATTTAGACTGATCTTCGCAGACATTTGCATGCAATGGCGAATTCGTTTGTTCGAAGTCATAGAAGAAAGCGCTGCTCTCGATAATTTTCAGTGACTTAAACACTCGCTTCCCTTCTACATTGGAATCCTCCTTTTCCGATAACACGTTGCACGCGAGCTGGAACACGCAAAGGGCTCTGGTCTACAATGTTGAACAGGGCAAATTGCCATCTTGATAATTCGCGTAGCAGGGTTAATTCCTTCGAGAAAAATGTACAAATGCGTGTGGTTAATGCGAGGGTTGATAATTCTCTTGATAATTTTGTATACAATGGTTCGGAATTTACACGGGATTTGCGGTTGGCCAACAAGACTGTGGTTAATACGACGGTATAATTGTAATTCGGAGGCAGAACTGTTGGCGATGCGCGTAAATTTACACGTTCACTATAATTCGAGGCATGGACTCCTTCGAAAGCTCGCGTTTGCGTAGAAGTTGCGAGCTTTGTCCTCGGGTCCAGCTCCATTCCCCCTCCATCGTCCTACACCCATAAAGCGGCTCGTATTCCAGATCACCATTCCAGTTTCACTGCCGTGCGTGGAATTTTCTCGAAGCATCGAACGAGCGAGTGAGCAAATGCGCTATTAAGCATTCTTCAAAATGAAGAGACGCGCATATTAAATTCGATCGTCCAATTAAGCGTTTCGAGCGTATATGCAAAACATTCTCCACCGAGGGAGAAGCGTTTCTATTTTTGAACCAGCCACCACTACCACCGCCGCCATCGTGACTGCCATCAGCGCCATCTGCATCGTAAACACGCGCGAGTCGGGCTTGGGTTCAATTTGGCGAATCCCCGCGATGCCAATACACTTTTACTCCAGTTTGAATCGCGAAACCGGTTTCCTCTCTCGTAACAGGCCACGCTAGCCTCCTTTAGTACCCATACAACTACCCATACAACTACCCATACCTTCACTCTCTTACCTCTTTCCCTCCACAATCAACCCCCTCGCTCTTACCGCTCCTCGAGTATTCCTGGGAGAACCGGTCTCGAGGAGATACTCTCTCCTCGTCTCTCCTACTCTCGCTCTTGTCTCTTTATCTCTCTCTTCCGATTTTTCTCGCGTCCCATGGCCTCCCGCGGGCATCGAAAACAACGCGCGCGCGGCAACGGGTTTTCTCCTCTCTTCTCGGATAGTGGGATGCCCTCTCTCTCCTCCCCCTCCTCCTTCTCCCTCTCTTATTGCGGTCGAAGTGCGGGACAGCTGCGCATGCGTACACGAAATGGGACTGTATTTTGACAGGATTGAGGACAGATATGGCATTGGCCGCTCGGCCAAGAGGAGGATTCGCTGTAAGAGGCTAATGAAAAGTCACTGGCCGAGAGGGTGGCGTGTATATTACGCTTATATTTTTTATCGAAGTAATTCTCCACGTTTCCGAACGAAGCTTGAATAGCGAACGCCCGGGGTCAGCTTTACATACTTCGAACAACAGTGACTACTGCCTTCGATCATTAGAATTATTGCTCGTTTAACGAGACGTCGGATGCCGCATAAATCTCATTGCTGAGTCCCAAGCGTTCTTGCTCGCTTTTTACTACCCCGTGTCGAAAGGAGGTTAACGTCGCGGTTATGACATGCACCGAAGGCAAAACATTTTCTCCGCGATACTCTTGAGAAACCAAACCCTCTTCTTATGGATTTCCGCGTAACACGCCATCCGTGGATAGGCGACAAATCCGCGAACCGTGGCCTCGCGCGCTTGGACTTTCCTGCTGCGGATACGTTCACCAGCAATACCAGGTCACCCAGAAGTTTGCACCGCGTCTAAGGGGGATAGACTTGATTTTGTGCAATATCCGTCCTTCCGTTTCCTCCCGTCGCGATCCTCTCGGGATAACGATAAATCAAGTCGTATCGACGCCACGACGTACGGCTACCAATCGGCGTGCCTACGTTCGAACCACGTGCAAGAGAATAGGCATAAGATCGTGCTTGCGTTTACGTCGTACCTCTTACGTCTTACGTTTTACGCTCTACGAGGGAGCAGCATCTTCGCGGCACGAATACCGTCATCTCTCTCTCCCTCCGAGAAAACCTGTTTTGCTCCGACGTTAGTGCTCTCTCTCTCTTTCGGTCCCTCTTTGTCCTCCACTCTCCTCTCTCTCTTCTCTTCTCTCTTTCTCTCTCTCTCCCCGCTTGCCCCTTTAAGTCCCGACGGTCTTATTTCTCCTGTTTTCCCGCCCCTTCTCTCTTTACCTTCGCCTGTGTGTGCCTCTTCACCTTCGGCTTGGGGTCTTCTTCTTCTTCTTCGTCTTCTTCTTCTTCACCTTCTTCACCTTCTGCTCCCCCATCTCGTCGCGGTGAGCGGCGCACGTGCGCCCAGCACCTTGGTATATGGAGAAGACTGGGGCCGGCTATGTACCTCAGGTGGGACAGACGAGAGAAGCGGGACAACGAGCGGGACGCCGTATGATCGTGGACCGTGCCCGAGGAGCCAAGAGTGGATTGCACGCGCGAGTCATCGCCTGTGAGTCTCTCTGGCCGCCATTGGTCGCCGAGCACCCGCGAACGAAAGTAAATTCACGAGAATGTAGGCTGATCGTTTACCAGGAAAATCTTAAAATGATTTGCAGCAGATTTTCTAAGCGCAAGACAATGAACTTGCGCAAACTTTCTATTTTTCTCTGCGACTTTTATCGCCTTTGCCACACCCACTCCAACGACAATTATCCTATCTCCTTCTCGGCGAGCACGATTCATTTCCTCGCGCATAATCGCAAGATTAACCTCGTTCTCACATGATCTTGTTACTCTTCGTAACCCCGTTCCGCCTCACGAGTCGATCTGTTTTTTCTACATACTTTGCGTGCTATCGAACTCGCTCGATCGAGAGCTTTCGATTTAATTAATCTTGCTCTAGCTCTGCCACGGGCATCGGAACGAATGATAGCATGATGAGGGTCGTCAGAATTGTGCGATTTTACGACTCTGAGGTAATAATGCGAGAGAATCAGGGCCAGGCGTACGAGATGAGTCGATTGAAATGGCGGGAGCTTGCTTCATGGACGACCAGTAGCAGCATCCGTCCAGCTGTGCTTTTCCGCGGGAGAGTGCGCGACGCGACGTCGATCGTAGTACGGGGCCACGGGATTGCAGAATTTCGCCTACTAACCGTTAGTAGGAAGATTCGAGTGGCAGGTGCATGCATTGCAGCTCTACTGCGATTGCCTCTCCCTTTCACTCCGTTCCCAATTGATATCAATGAACGATTCTAGCCTCATGAGTTATGTATGGGTTCGTCTAGCCTCTGGTTCATTACTGCCGTTTCGACATTCGGCGAGGTAACAGTTTCCGAAGACGACGCGCGACAAAGTTAATTGATCCCGCCGTTCAACGTTAATTGAGTTCGGGTCACGTAAGAGGAGGGCAGAAAAAGTTGAGGCGTGTTGAACAATCCCAAGCACGTTTGCCGCTAGGAAGAGAATTAATTAGGCATTAGCGGTACGCGTGTTCGGCCTGTTAGCTTCTTGCAGAAGAGTGCATGCGCATACATTTGCTTAACAATCCTGCGGAAGTAGACTCACGTCCATCTAATGCACCATTGTGAATTTAATACACTCCGCCGACGAAGTACTACTGTGGCACCCACGAAAAAAATCTCCAACTTCGATCTACCCCCGCTTTACAAGCCATTGCGTAATAGTTCGTGCATCCCACTAGATCTTTCCGTTTATCCATTCGTACCCAGCATTGAAATCTCTGCGTAATTCTTTGCCGACGTTAAACTCTCCATGTACGGGCATTTGGAGATGCAGAATTTTCCGAGGAAAATCATCTACCCACATGCACCCTCGCGTATCTCTCGTTCGCTGGCAGTTGAGGTGAATGTATGCGAAAGTAATTTGCTGTCGACACTCCGCGGACTTGGGACGGAGAAAATAGGCGCAAGTAAGAGAAAGAAAGAGAGAGAGGAAGGAGAGCTTCGTCTTCTCAATGAGGATTGCGCAAGTCCTGACAGACGAGCAGAGCGTGGAGATTCACCGCTTGGCATTCTTCTCCAGAGTTTTGCTCGCGAAGCTAAGAGTCGTCCTTTCACCGATCGCTCGATTCGATCGTGGCGTAGAGCGCGTTGCATCTTCTGCCGCTTCCAGGTTGACATTTATTCAGGATGACCCAGGAACACCTGTGCCTCCGATTGACCCCAGCCACGAGCGCAGAAGATTTACGAGAGCCGGCGATGCGCGGATAAGTTCGGAGTACGAGCACGCGATCGGTGAGTCGTGGAGAGAGCAGGTGACGCTGCCGGGGGAAAGGAGATTTGATGCAATTATCGTTCGCGTGTTAGTTCATTCGGAATGGATTACGGAGGAGGTAGGCAGGAGGAACAGTCGTTAACGCGGAAGAGGGTGCGCGAACACTTATTGTTAGAGTCAGGAAATAAATGATGAGTTAGTAAATTGAAACGTGTGTATCTAGGCAGCGTACATTAGACAGAATGTATTTATTTTAGTTGTAGCTTGTTTTAGATAAATAAGCGACCGAAGCCAGACTGTCCAAGCACGACGCAGCATGAATTACGAACGAGCATATTCCTTATATATGTGATTACGTTTTAATGTGTATATTATTCCGGGGCAAATAATACAGGCGCGGGGTGGATCACAGGCAGCTGAGAAAGGCGCATTTACAACTCACCATTACCACCGATACAACATACTGTATTCCACTAAATTTTACAACCGCATGCACGCGTACAAAATTACCATGTCGTACGTCAATCTTTGCTACTTCAGCGGAAGTAATAAGCGGCGGTCTCGGCAGACCTTAAATCACAGTTAAGAACCCGACGCACGCGCGAACGATGCTCATCCACGATTACGCAACGAGAATTGATTTTCTTCAGAAACTCGTTTTGGCAACTGAACTTTAGCTTTGTAGTATTCTTTTATTATTTGCATATATTATCTACGCCTTCGGACCTTTTAGCGAGAGGAGTTTTTATTTCCTTCTTACCGTCACCGGTCGGCATCTAAAATGCAACATCGATATGGGTCTCCCTCGGTTGTCTTTCTTGTCCACAAGATTACCCCGAGTCTTGGTCCAGCAGGTAATTTTTTTTCGTGGCGTCCCTTCGATCTCTTAAACCCTTACCTGCTCGCTGTTCCCTCTTCCTTTTGTACCTGCGCCCCATTCCCGGGGCGCGTCTTCCTCGCCTTCTCTCTGGACAAAAGTCCGCAAGCACCTGCGCTCGCTGGTAAGGTGCAGCGCGACGTTAGCGTAAGAGTTGGATTTTAACAATGGGAATTTGTAATTCATATGTGCACATGAAAAGAGGGGAAGGACGGAGGGAAGGCGGAGTTGACCAGAGAGCGCTACGTGCTCTATAGATCGATGGTGCGTAGGGTGTGCCGTCCAGAGTTTTTTCTTCTTCCTCATCGAAATTGCATGGAGAAGACACGCGTAGACCACCTGCATGGCGGTTGCGGGTGTTACGTGACGACAGATGTGCCCGTGAAACCCTGCAAAGGGTTTTGCCAGTATCGAGGAGCAGATGAACTTACGGTCTGCGACGTACGAGATATTCGAAACGCCTTTCTTCGGTATGGCGGTAAGGTAGTGAAGTAACAAAATGGCAAGCTTTCGAAATGATTTTTATTACGAATTTATTCGTTCGTAGAAGTTTCATTCAATCGACACTGTCCATGCGACGAGCAGGATTTCCTCGATTTCTCGAGTGAAGACGAAGTTGTACGAAGTTTTGCCGCCTTCCCGTCATTGTTTCGCGTGTATTTGTTTGCTCAAGGAAACGATAACGGTACGCGTACCGGGGCCCGTTATAGGGACATCGAGAGTAAATTAGAGTTCGCTTTACGTTTTTTTCTTCCAGAAAATTGCCGGCGGTGAGTGGCAACAATGATTTTCTCTCTAGTTGCTTTTGATGTAATTTCATTGCAAATATTTCGTCGACAGGTCATTTACTTAGAAAATCCCAGGAGCATCAACCAGTGGGCGTACAATTGAACGAATGTGCCGATCGTCGCCTATTGCAAATCACTTTCTCCACATGGCATTACAATCCGTTCGCACTGGTATTATTTGCAACGCGTTCTATCCTCGTGAACAAAAGGTTACGTGGAATTTCTCGCCCACGCCGACGTTTTAGCGTAAAAAAAAATTCAACCGTTTGCGAAGTCATGCTGTGCTCCGATTCGCCGTACGAACAATGGAAGCCTGTATCTACGATGACATGCGAAGTAGCAACGAGCGCAAACTTGTTACGTCTTATTGTTAGGAGATCCATCGGCGAAAGTCTAAGATTGATATTTCAATTTGGAAAAAAACAGTGGACAATTCTTTTGTCATTAATTGAATGCATATATTCATGTGGAGGTACGAATATTTTTTGGGACGACGAGAAAACGTATATTCTATCTACCAGAGCATCTTTCCTTCAAAGCGACATTCCCATTGGCTCTTGCACATTCTCTCTATTTTTTGCCTTGTAAGCATAGCCGTTTCCAGCAGGGGGGTTGAACGAGGCTCTAGCAAAGCGAGAACACTCGAGCAATTCGTCGGAGAAAATTGTTATGCGCAGGCATCGATGGATTCCGAAGGAAGAGAAGACTTGGTAGTCTGGAGAGTATCGAGCTAACCGTAAAGATAAAGCGAACGCGGTGCCTAAGGGAAAGCGCGCTTTGTTGCTCCGATTTTCCATGCTTTCGAGAAAAGGAGCTTCTTCATTGTGTGTAGGTAGTGCTCACGAAGGAGGCGAGTAGTGACGTCTGGAGAGTCTCAAAGTACACCAGACCTACGGAAGAAGCGGCGCCCTTGGTGCTCGAGTAGGGCGTAAAAGCAATTGAGACGCCTCCGCCGTGAGAAAAGAGCAGGGACGCTGCTTTAATGAGATTTTTCTCACAACACGTTGCGTACTTTTCTTTCTCCTTGCATTCACGACTGCCCGCGAGGAAATATTCCCGTATATTATAAACCCCTTTGATATTACCTAGGAGGGTTGCACCTTGTAAAGCTTGCAAAAATGTCCATTTATGTCGACATGATTATGAGCCCACGTAAATCGATCCGAGGCAATAGTAGGATCGCTACTGTGGCGCCATGCAAATGAAAACCAGTTGCGAGGGCGTGATCGAGTATGTCAGTCGTGTCGACTCCTTGTTCGTTTACCAAAAAAAATTAATAATTCTCGACCATTTCGAGAGAAAGGGATAGCGCAATTCTTCGATACTGTACGTACATATGGCGAATGATATCCGATGTGATAAGTGAGAAAAAAATTTTGATTTGCATTTCTGAGAGGTCCTTTTTATCTCGTTAGTAAGTGTGAACGGTTGACAATCGATTCGCTCTCGGTTGACTATCAGCTGCACATACGCGCTTGAACCGTTACAGCATGCACACAGCGACGTTGTCGCAATAACGGGTATCGTAACAATCTTGCGCTCTGTCTCTAATCCATTGTGCAAATAGGTGTAAAAAATTACTCGAACGACGTATTAACTTACGAGAGGAGGTGATATCGAGCAGCTATTACCAACGACGGTTTCTACATTATTCATGGCTGTTTATAAAATTCGGTAAGGGAGTAGGGCTGATTTTGAGTAAAAAAAGATTTCGTGGAAGCGCCAGCTATTGGATATCTTCTCACACGCTTGCTCAATCGCAAAGTGCCGCGAGATATCACCCACGTTTCATGCCTGAGACGCGACGAATCGTTCTTTATGACTGACAAATTGGTATTAATAATCGTTGGTTCGGGTCAAGGTAAATGTATACGGGGAGGAGAGGTGACTGGAAGAGGGGTGACGAGAAAGCGGACGCGTAGCTGGGAGTGGGGAATAATGTGAACGGAAAGAGAAAAAGGGAGGGAGGAAGAGAAAGAGAGAGGTAGAGAAGGGGAGAGGCCCCCAAATTTACTACTCATTCCTTTACTCGAATCAAATTGCGTAACTATCTCGTAGTAGCGTAGGGTAGCGTAACGTAAAGCGTCGTTTGTCCCATGATGCCCTCCAATCCTCTCTACCCCCTCCCTCACTCCCCTGTTTACTCCACCAATCTTGTCCCTATCCTATCTCCCCGTGTAGTTCCTCCCAGGCCCTTCGCCCATCACTTCCCCCCGCGCCACCACTCCGAAAACCCGGTTTCTCTCCCACCAAAAGGACTTCTCCCCACTCTTGTTCGCTCCAACTGACCCCGGGCCTCTCACCCACGCCACTACCTCGTAGTAAAGATGGCCGCCTCCGTGTGGACTGTAGTAAACAGCAGGGACGCACCTTGGTCTTACCTGGTAACGCCGCAAAAATTGCAAGAAAACCATTTACATAATTACGCGTGTTGGCTGACTATGGCTTTTAGACGTTACATTGTCCTTTGACTCGCAGCTGATCAGTAGATCGAACGGATATTTTTTCGAGAATCTACATACCATTAGTTCTTGTTTATTCACGCTCATTTATGAATGTATCGTTTCCAACAAGGATTACTTCTCTATAGAATGTTTATTTATTCAAGGAGATATATCCATCGGTCGTTAGCATCTTCTGGGGATGATTATCGTTCAAACTTTGTTTCAAATTCGAGACGTATGAAAGGATTGGTCGAAAGTGGGTCTATGACCCGTCCCTGGCGAAGGCTCCACTGTATAGTAGTCCATCCTATAGTAATCGTACTACGCTCGCGGTGTGGAGAAACGCTGGTGGGCCTCATGGCCGTGGCGGCGAACCCCGACGTCCCTTAGTACCGCGCGTGTCCGAAAGAGTCCCGCGTGGCGCTACAGTCGCACCGGAGCAAACCGGGCCCTATCCGGGCATTGTTGCACCGACGCCCGGCACAGAGGCAGTATCTTACCCGTGCGCAACCTTCTCGCGTATCTGCGCGTCAAACAGTGCGTTCAAGTGTACGATGTACCAAGTGCAATTCGTTTTGAAAAGCATCCGATGACGGGCAACAGTCGATGATCATCGCCGACGAGGTGACAGGTTGACACGAAGTCATTGAGGAAACTTTCTGTGTCAAGAGAGATAAAAAGAGGGAGAGAGGGAGACACAGAGGGAGACGGATCCGTCCGGAGGACGAAGGAGACATGAAGCAAGATCAGAGACCCCGGAGGCAAGCCCTCTTCCAGATCGCAAAGGTTTGATTAATTTTCTGGCTGCTATTTGATGTCGATTCGTCACGAGCGCGGCTGACGCGAAGAAATGCATGGAATCACGCATGGTTAGGAGTAGAGAACCGTGTGTACCGTTAGATCGCGATCCCAGATTACAGTATCTTGGTTGATACCGCACGCTTATTGTCGATGTATGTAGACGGGTTTTAAATCGTTGGGCACGTGTCGCGATTTTACCGCGAGTATGCGCTGAATTTCACAATGGATTTTGCAGATGACATTAACGCTTCGAATGACATTTGACATTTCACGCGTTAGTTTGTTTCATTCATTTTACGATAGTTAGATAGGTATGGCGAATTTTCGGTAATTATAGCAGAAGTAAAAATAAAAGAACAGAAAATTGTCCAAGTACGCCAGTAACATCGAGGACCCTGCGTATACGACACCAAAATTTCTGCTGTCCCCATTCGAGCATACAATCTCGGGCGTCATCACGTGTGAACTCGGCGCAGTCTTGCGAACTCGGAAACTCGAAAGTCTTTTGCCTGGCTCGAGGAATATTCATGGAATCAGCCATGAGAAAACTTGAGGTCGTATCTGAGAGAGGCGCGGCCGGCCCGCGAGCATCGAACTATAGCTGAATACGTTTGTTATTAACGCAATTTTCCTATAATAATACGGTAGTAGGCCGCGGTCCGTTGGTACGCTAAATTGCTCCTAGGAATGCGGGAGAGTCGGCCTTTTTATTTAGTTGTTCCTTTTTCTTTCCACCGCGTTGTTCATTAGCCCGCCAACTGGTGCGCAGTGTTTTCGTTAAGCCGTTGGCCCAATCCAATAGACAGTATCCTGCAACGTGATTGACTGCTGATCGACGTCTATGAAAATCTCGTGGACGGACTCCGCGAAATCAGCGCTATAGCAGAAAATTGTTGGCACGAAGTAAACTTTTGTGGTATTAAGCTGTTGGCGTGATTGTGCCGCACGGTGGCTGATGGGACGGTATAATTATTTTGCGCCCAAATATTTTCACGATTGCTTTTGCAAGCTGTTACAAGAACGCTGCTTAAATCTGTCGTAATAAAAGGAACGTTCTTTCGTCGATTGACAGGGAAGTATGTTAAGCGTAACACTTCTACGAGGGGACAAAGCGTCAGCAAAGAAAAGCATGAGAAGTTAAAAAAATCTGAAGAGGGAAATGAAATTTTCTGACACTCGAGTGACGAATGGGCGAAAATTTCAAAAGGTACCAACGTCCGACCGTCACGCAGCAATAACTGGGTATTTAGAGCGTCTGATTCTAATTCGCAGACACCATTTCCCCGATCGTTCTTGCTGCGATTTTCTGAATTCTTTCAGAGCGGATTATAGTAAGCTAATTAGCCACACGCGTGAAAGGGTACGTAAAAGAACATGATACGAATTGGTAACCTGAGAATTCTTTTTCGAGAATAATACAGAAGTCTCAGTTTTGTAATACCTCTACTGTTAATTACTTCACTTTATGGAAATGAGACTAAAGAAGGGGTGGTAGTATGTTACGCGGAAGGATGTGGCAATTACGTCAAATCAAATAGTTGACGAAATATCACTCAGTGGCTTTCGTATTAACATAAGAAGCCACCTCTCATATAAATAGCATAAGTACACAGACAAGTTCCACGAACATTAACAACAGTTAGAACACATCCTCCGATGGTCTGCTGTTCCATGGCTAATTATTTGGCGCGTTAAAGAGTAAGCAATTAAAATGTATTGGGGTCCACTCAAAGCACGCAACCTGTTTACGGAATAACGATTCCTGTCGGGTGCAGTTAGAATAGCAAAAGGTTGGTGATATTATGTATAAAAATATTATCTTACCTCTGCGAAATCTCTTTCGTACTTTAAATCATATTTCTTATGAAATGATTCCATTACCATCGATGCGGTGAACAAAAATCTCCCGCAACTGTAAATGATTGTACACTTATACTCTCATGCATAATAATTTTTTTTCCGTGCGCGCGTAATTGCGGACTGCATTAAAATACGAAAAATTTTGCATACCTTTGAATATTCTTAAATTACAGGTTTGTTATTTCTCAGAAATAAGAGCAATGAGATCTCGGTAGCAGAAATGTTTATTTTTCTGAAAAATTACAATTCGCATGCGTCCAACAGTATTCACCGTAGCATTTATGCATGAGTACGGGGGAGTACAGGTAGTCGCAGGGTGCACTTGTCCCTCGAATGAATATCGTCCACTGAAAGGCCTAGGGGATGGTACGGCACTGGCTCAAAAGACCCTCGTCACCTGTCGGCTCCCACGAGCCTTTCGAAACACACCCGTCCAACGAAAACACTTTCCCCCATAACGTCACGTCCTTCCTGCCCTATCCTATAAAAATTGCCAACCTAAAAACTGGCAAATAAACGTCGGCGAAGTAATGCTGACATAATTATTAATCCGCAAAAAATTATGAATTTCCATTTGTGCAGTTACACAGGCTGTACGCATAGTTTCGCAATTTTCAGAGCGTTCCGATATCCTCGCTCACTCATACCGGAAACCTGCCGGCCATAAATCTCCCAGGAGAAAAAAAAAAAAACTGGAGTGCCCGCATTTACCGGTGCTCTCTTCTCATTCTCGAATTCCCACATTTCCAGATTCCGCGTCGCCGGCGCCGCGATGAATACTCCCACGCGTGTCTATCTTCAGCGAGCACATGGTTCTCGCGGTGATGTAAAATCATGAATGTAGAAAAAAGGAGCAACGGAACGGGGCAGAGAGGAAGAAGAGCGGTCTTCCATCGTGAGCGATCATCGCGGCCGGATATTTACCTCCGACGGCGTCACCGGAAGAGGAGGAGGGTGGGGAGGGGAGTGGGTGAAGCGGATAAAAGAGGAAAATAATGTTCCGCTAGGCGGTAGGGGCGCGAGGAAAGGGAGAAGGAACGGAATGTGCGGAAATTGTGATTTACTTTCCCTTGGCATAATAGTGCCGCAGCTCTCGCGACATCGCATTGGCGGACCCATGGCGGACCCTGGCATTTGCATTTTTTTCTCGCGCGTCGCTCACCTACGCCCGCGACGCCTTCTTTTTTTCTCTCCTTCCTTCCTTCCCTGGTTTCTGCTCGCGCGTATGTGTGCACCCACCGGCCTGAAATTCATTCAGATCGAATGTGGGGTGTCGCAAGAGCGAAGTAACGCGGGCTTCGCAACGCACGTGCGTTGCTTGTGTTGGTCGGCAGCGGTAAGCACGTTGCGCTTGCTCGATGCAAAAACGTTTGTAGGTCGGTGAGTCGGACGTTTTTATGCTAATTGGAGACTAGAGTTGTAGATTTGTGAGATATCGTGGTTAGAGAGAGTCGGAAAATATTGCACACTTAGAAGCGTGGATATCTCCGCGGACGTGATCGCGATCGAAGACCTATCGAGGGGGTTGAGTTGAGTGGCGTTGAATGAAATCGCGCTTTCGGTCAAGTGAGTACGACCATTTTAATTAGGCATTGTGATTCATTGGCTCGAATGATGCGATGGACGGGGAAATGTTTCGCGATATACGACATCACGGTATACGCGTCGTTTGGCAATTTTTCGTGGCACGCCCTAACGAAAGAATTTTTCTCTTTCCAGGTACTTTGGCACCTTGACATCTTTCGACGAAGCTTCAGGGAACTCTCTGGACATGCGTGCATGCGGGAATCCTGCATCTTCTGCGCTCTCAAGGTATGTAGAAGAGCTGTCAAATTTTGATTTGAATCGAAATTGATCCTTTTCCGTCATCGTATTTTCCTCCATTTTTGCGGAGTTCGTTATTTCCACGGGAGAAATTGTTCGTAGGAAGGTATTTGAGTATCATTAGTCGATCGTTCGGTATATTCAGGCACACGCGTAATTAATGTCACGATACGGCGAGCCCAATCGAACAAATTATCCATGACGTTTGAGCGCGTGTATCGAGATAATAGCGAGGTGCGTTGCGCATTAATGAGATCGACGATCGACGGCAACGTACGGTGGAATTTCCATGGGGACCGTCGCAGTTATTACGAACCGCCTTGACACTTTTACGTATTGACTAATGTCGCTGTAGTTTCGTTCTCGATGAGAACGAAGACGGGAGCCTTGAACGTTCCCCGCGGAAAATTTGCATGCACGAGCTGTCTCATTTCCGAAGACGATTTTTCTCTTTGTTTCGTGGTTGATCGGAGATGGAAAATTTGAATTACCGAATACAAGAACAAGATGCGACGTAGTTTCTCGGGCACTGTAGAACGTAAATACCGCGAGTCGCGAGAGAGAGCAGGCTAGGAATTCCGCGATTCGCTCCAGCAGAAAAACATCCCGAGGCCCTTGAAGCGTAAACGATAAATCGTGGTGTCGTACAAGCTGGAAAAGGAATCATCGTCAACGTTTAATTTCTAGCTCGTTATCAAAAGAAGGCTTCTGTAAATCACTCAGTAGACGAGAAAACGTATCGATAGCTGTGCCGCTATTGTAAAAGGCCGACTGGACCGATCCTTTCTCCAGCAAGATTCTCGATACTTCGATGTGATTGGTCAATAGGGTCCAAGGTTTTCTCTCGTGCTCTCTCTTTCTCGTTCTCTCATTCTTTCTCTCTTCTTCTCCCGTTCTTCCTCCTTTCCTTTCTCCCCCTACTGTCTTCGGATTTGTATGCCCAACGTAGTAAACGTGGATACGTTCCAATGCGCATGCTGGATTGAGTCGGAGAAGGGAACGAACGAGGAAGAGAAGGAAGGAAACGTGGGTGGGGCCAAACTGTTTTTTAGCACGAAAAATATTAACTACGGACCAGTGAAACGGTGCACGCGAGATGGAAATTTTGCGCATTCGAAAGCTTGCTGGAGAGGAAGAAGACGAAGTGGAAGAAACGGATAGAAACACGTCAATGCCCAACCGATCTTCTCACGGGCTTAATTAGCCATCTCATGAGCTAATTGCCTTAGGCAAAGAGAACGGCGGTGAACGCGAAGTTCGTTGCAAGGAGCTCCTAAAGATAGGAGGGCACCTACCTTCATTTCAGTTTCATGCTTACAAGAATTATTTACTTTTTCACCGCGGGAGAATCTCTTGACTTAAGTTGCGGATGATCGAATCATAGGGTGCGCCACATAAATTTTCATATTTTGACATTTTCTTCACGAGTACAACGAGGACGTATTGGAGTACAGTTATTCGCGTGTATGGCACTGCCATAATTACGGCAATGAGAACCACTGGAAGTGGAGTATCTAGTATAGAGTTCTCGAACATGAGCTCCCATTGTACGAGATTTCGCTGTACCCGTGACAAGGGACGTGGCTTACTATTATGTTACACAATACTACTAAAAGCAAGATATCGTGTCGCGCAATGCAATGGCGACGTAATTGTTGCACTACTACCGTCCGACCGTTCGATTGAGATCCTTTTTCAAGCAAGTTTACGATTGTCTCGATCGACCGATCGATCGAATGAGTTTCATAACGACACCGGACGCCTTTGTCTCGCGTTCTTGCAGTTACCATTGATTTAATCGAGCCTGACCGTTTGTTCAGGACGACTATTTTGCAGGAGGATTTTCTTGTGTTTTTCAAGAAGAGAAATGCATCTGAAGGGGCAAGTGAACGAAAAACGTAGATTTGGGGCTCGTGACGGGACAAGGTGGGCCAGGGATTTTGGAAACGGATGGGCTCGAACAAAAGTAATCTTGAACGTGCTACCTTTGCGCTCGAAAACGTAGGTCCACCTAATGGTCCAAGTGGAAGGATTTTGAACGCGCATTGGCTCAAACAAAGATAATCTTGGGCGGTCTAGCCTTGCGGCTCAAGACGTAGGTCCATCTAATGGCCGAAGTGGAAGAGCCAGAAATTACGGGCCCCTTAGAAAATCTACCTGTTGCTCTCACCTATCGGGCGCGAAGAAAACAGGTTTTCGGGGATCGTTCGTCCTAGGCCCTTAAAGGCTCCCTTTTTTAGTGCACGAAGCGAGCGTCGTGAGCGGCTTACGTAGGCGCGCGCATGTCACGGCGCAGCGTGACGCTCAAGCTAGACTACTTTGAAAAACGAACGGTGACTTTATCCGTCTTCCAGGCTTTTACAAGTTCTGCCCTGAACAATACATCAACAAGTAGAATGTCTGGGAAAAATTACTGGCGGAAACGACAATTTCCGCCCGACGTTCCCTTCGCTTCCGTCGCGCGTCGGTACTGACTACCACGCCGAAGACACAAAGGGAAAATGAGAATCTCATAAATATAAATAGAGTCCTGCTGGATTAAGAATTTTAAAGGGAGAATTGAGAGTATCCCGCCTCTTTAAAAAAAAAAATCGCTTGTAATATTTAATATTCGTTAGATTACGAGATGTGCACAGAGATGGCAAGAATATTTTACACGCAAAATTATAATTTGAGTGTTGATCGGCGTAAAGGTATTTGGCAACCGGGAAGTCGAACCCTTAAAAAAAAATAATAGGAAGTAGGTATGCATACCAGGCAAGGGATGTGAGCTGACCCAAGAATTTCACCCCAGTGAGATGCCACGGGTGATTCACCAGCTACGTATTTCGTGGCCGTAGACGCATCTTAAGGGCCGAGATGAAATGAGAAGGTCCTTTGCCACGTGACACGCTTGATCATCACCATCTCTTTGACCCGTCAGGTTAATATGCGCGCACTTATATATCCGTAGCTGTACCTTGACATCTCCGGATGAGAGGAGAAATATTTATGGGACACCTCCCTGACTCATCTCATAAACCATCTCTTTTAGGCTATTTCAATATTTTAGTGAGAAAAATTCTTTTACTACCGAAGAGACGGGCGTCAAACTCCCGGCTTTGCATTTATTATTAATATTTGACTTCGGGCATTTTTTTTACCATAGGTATGGAGTAATATTTAAAGAAAACTTTTTTTCTAATTATCAAAGCACTCTTTAGAATTCCCATCAGACTTTTTTCCACCTTATACGAGCATATGTATACCGACGAGGGGATAATGGACGAGCAGTCGCGTAATTACGAAGACGCGTCGATTATGGGACTTGGTGTGGCCACGAAATAAGAACCGTTACTCTCGAGAAACGTGAAACATACGTGAGCCGATGCCCACCGCAATCCGTTTCTTTTTGCCCACTGCCAAGATTGCGATTTTGCGGTGGCACTGCGGTTTTCCCTATCGATCATTACGATCCCACAGGAGCACCCGATCTTCGTTCTATTATCGACGGTGACTGATCGTAGTACTCGGACTTCTAGAAACGCTTTATCGAATCGACAGTTACTCTCCTTAATGATGCGATCGCTTTTATGACTCAAGTAGAAATGGCCAGTACATTCGATTTTAGCATCGTTACTGGCGGTACTGTTAACTTTAATGCGAAGTTAAGTGCCAGTTCCGACGATAATAATCATATTTGGTACTTTAGCGTAAGTACTTCTATTTAATAGTTTTAGTGCCAAATCTTTTTTTCAGTGTGTTTCTTAAAATCATGCCCTAAGCATCGGCATTTACAGTGAAAAAAAAGATGTGACCTCTTTTCATTCTTTATCCTGCAGTTGATTGGAATTTTATTAATTTCAAGTTTAGGCACTTTCATCGCACCATAACGTTTCTGGGATACATAAAAGTAGTTAGTATATCTGTAGGTAGTAGCACGATTTCGCGAGCGGACCTTGCTAGATTTGCATATCCTCTCGTGAAGAAAGAAAGCAATATGTTTAATCTACTCGAATCCCACGCGTTGAGACTAATCAGCTACTACTGTTACGCGGCAAACCCACACATGTTGGTTAAATATCACGTGTGTTTTTAAGTAGATGAGGTCACTTTGTACGACAAGTAGTTAACGCGGAGCACCAGGTCGGACATTATATCTTTAAACTCGAATCATTGTTATCAACAATTTTTCTAATGACACAGGAACCATGTTCATTTACGAATCTTCGTTACTTTGTCGGTAACGAAGCTTCGACGCACCTGTTGGACATATACTTTTCACCTTAGTTTGACCCGAGAGCGCATTTAACTATCATGGCTTTAAACACACTCTGAAACGACGTAACAGTTTGTGTAATTACAATTAGAGGAATGCGCGTAATCATCGAGCACGCATACAGTTTTTGCCTGTAAATATTTAATCTTCACCCTTCTACGTGCCGTCCGGTCCACGAACCGTTCGGCCATACTTGCGGCTACTACTTTTTTCCTCGCCGACGCTTTTTGGGGAGCACGCGTTCACCTTGCGCCTGTGTAGGTTTACGCGTCCCTCGCACACTTTCGTCGACCACACCAAAGGGCTGCGACGCTCGCTTTGTCTCAGTCCTCGTAGAATAGTACACGGTGTGTATCTCATATTCTCGTACGATTCACCGACACAGCCGTAGCCCCACGGTTGTACGACCGCACAACTGCCACGCCGGCGTTCCTCCTTACTCCCGTAGTTCTACGAGAGAGGAGCGGAGGACCTCAGGAGCGGAGGTAGTTCCTCCCGTCACCCTCTATTGAGCGCGAGGCGTGTGCACGTGCGTCTTCCTCGACGCCTCGGCATCGGTCGTAGGAAGAAAGGCTCGTAAGACTTCTAGGCAGAAACTGAGCATCTGACAAAAATCAGAGATATAATTTGTTTCACGATCGGACGGTTTTACGAAGTGCACTCATTTTTGTTGACCTCATTATCAGTGAAAGATTTGATTTTCAACAAGGCCGCATAATTACAAAAGCTGTTATTTTTTACTTACGTCGTAGATCTTTGTGCTCGTTATTTGCACCTTGCATTTTCACAAGAGCACTATGAAAATGCTTTGGAAAGTTCTCCTAAAAGCTTCTTACAAAATAATTGTGGAATGACAAACTGGTTTGACGACACGGCCCTGGATGGGCCTCCGGTCGGCCAGGTTGGTGAACGTAGGACAGCTAACCGGGTGACGTCATTGGCTTCTCGGATCTATCGGGTGGCGAGGTGAGAGGAGGACAACGTACGGCCCCGTAGAAAGAAGAGGAAGAGGAGAACGACGACAAAAGGGTGGGGGAGGTTTGCCAGCACTCCGAGAGTAGCTGCGTTCAGGTACGAGCGCACGGTGCCTCGTGCAGGTAGTCCCGTGCTCGTTCTCCACGTTTCCACCACACGATTCGTGTCTTCGCTTATCTCTCTCGTGTGTCCCGTCTTTCGGGTTTCCTGCAACTTAGGGATTTACTTTTTTTGTGGGATAACGTGCGCGTGAAGTGCACCGTGATACAGAGACAGTGCACAGTGGAAGGGATGCACGATTTGGAGGAGTGAACCAATTATCTTTAGTGCCAGGACTATCGCGAAAGCTTCTCAAAGTGCCTTGGAAAATTACGATATCTGCAGCTGGATAATTGTTGTATACTTAGCTCAGTTGCATACACGTGGAAGTAATTGTGAATGAAAAATTGTGAGCGATGGTAGTGAACCTTTTTTCAACAAGAGAAAAGCTATCCACAATTGTTCTTTATAATCGTTGCCGCTTGATGAGCCAGGTGTGCAGGTTTCGTACCCCCTCATTCCGTACGTAAAAAAGCTGTGCATCTGCCCCCGCGAAAGACGTGCCCTCGGCCTCTCGACGGGCAAACTTCAAAGGGATACACCTGCGTAATTTTATTCTCTTCGCCCATGATGTCTTGTCCAAGAAACAGCAACGGACTAAATGACTGAAAAAGTGTCACTGGAGTTTATTGCTAAGAGGCAGCATCGTCGAGGAGGCTTAAGAAAAGAGCGGTCTGCATTATACGCCCCTATGAGCTGCGAGCTGCGAGTCTTAGTGAACTTTCGATACTTCCTACGCCGCGGGAGCTGCGAGATAGTCGCGCGTGCCTCCGCATAGGTAGGCAAGGATCAAGGAGTAGCCAGGACTACCAGATATACAGGAGGTGACTTCACTGGCCAAACGAGTTTATGTTTTTAATCGAGTCTACGACTCGTCTGGCAACGGGTTCTATCCTTGCCGACACATCCGGCATGCAATTGCCTTGTATACGCCTCCCAGTGGGCTTCGCTTGGGATGAATCTTGGATTAACCCCTTGGTGCTTTGACCGTCTTCATATTCATCGTCGTTTCCACACTCATACGAAAGAAGAAATTGCACGCGAGGGGATGTGGATTTATTAAAGGACTCGTGTCTGCATCTTTCTTCGTTAGTTTAGTTTTGTGTAAAAGGAGAGAACCCCATAATTATCTGTATAGAGGGAGAGACAGAGCTGCAGAGACTGCAGCTAGAAACTCAGGGTACCGTATATCCACGGTTTGCACTTGTTTAACTCGGGCAAACCAAAACGCACGAGACCCCGAATATATCGGTGTGTCGCCCTCAAACAGTGAAGATAATTCCGGTCATTTATCGCGAACGGGAAGAAGCATCGACATAGGACAAAGGGAAACACGGAACGCGATTATACACGGCAAGTGCAGCGAGGAGATTAACTGTGAAGCACACAGCGAGTACTTCGTGTGGACACAGGGTAAACAGTGCTATCTAGGTCGTACAGCACTCCAACGAGTGTTTCCTGTAGTACGAAAATTCGGGTTTATCATTCGGTATATTCTTTTCTCTTCGAACGATGACTTCACCCCGCTGGTTGGACCACGTGACGACGTTCAAAGGTGTTTATAAAACTTCCCTTATACGACCGAACGTCGAAAAATGTGCGTTGGATGTGTCAATAGAGAATCCTATATAAGAAAAGTATGAATCTCGTGAGAATAGAATTATTTATGTAAATTCTACGAAGAAAATTAGTTTCCAAGAAGATAAATTAAAAACGAAAGATGTTGAAGTGGATAAAAGTTCGTCAGGACACGTCGCAGGCGACTACGGCGACCAAATTGTCGTTGCAACAGATAAAACAACGTAAAATTGACGGAGATGCGACGACGGAGCAAGAAAGGAAAGAAGAGGCAGAAGAGGAGGATGATAGCGGAATGGAGAGGGAAGACTCTCCAGCCAATAGCGAACTTAGCGATTTGAAGAAAGTAGGTTTCAAATTTATAAGTATCATTGGCACTTTCAGGGTCGAGCACCCTTAATGTCATGCTTAATCATTTGAGAAAATATCCAATTCTTTCATGGCTCACTATGCCACGACGCAGACTCGTAGAGTAATTAGGTATAATATCCCACGCCATTAACTGGACAAGCAGGCTCTATCGTGTGAAGCGTCGTCTCGGGGGTATGGTTTCTCTCAAAGCGTGACAGGCACCTCTTAAGTTTGAACATTTTCCCTCGTCTCAACTCACATTATCGAGACAAGAGTCGAGAGCGTAAGTGTATCACGAACCGCGCGATCCTTCGTCAAATGCCTTCGCGTTAGTCACTAACGATAAAGTTTTAATAAGTCTAACTACCCTTTATCGATCGTCATCGAGAAATCGTTGTTTCACTTCGCTTAAAAACGCTCTGCTCGTTGACACGGTGGTAGGCGAAGTGTCGCTTTCATTCATCGTTTTCACTGGTCGGATACGCTGCGAGCGAGTAGAGCGCGTAGTTTCTTCAAACCGGCTGGTTTTTTCGAGGGGAGCGAGTAACCTGCTTTGAACAGGTGCGACATCCTTCTCGGAGCACGTGCACAGCTCCGCTTCTATCGAGTCGTTTCCAGTAGCACCATCAGTGTACAGTGGATCGCCGGTCTCATCGATGCGATCGTCGAGAACAGAGAAGCCACAAGATGATTCTTCTCTCGAATGCATTTGAAATAAACACATTGCTTTTCTTTTTCACATAATCGTTACGCAATTGTGGGAGGGAGGGAAAGGGAAAGGAGGCGGGTGGATACCGTAGTGATTAATGTTAATATCGTAGTGTCCGGCAGGGGGACTCTCGCAACACCTTATATGCCGCGTACATCGGGGCCGCAAGCCCGACGGTTTCCCCAAACGTAAATGTTAAATTCCTCGATCGGTCCTTCTCTTACGAGCGAGCGAAATTTTTGTCGACTCCCCGGGGCACTCGCGGCCGAAGTGTTGCGTTGAGCAAGCGGGCAACTTACTCGGCGGTGCAGCAGCCACTTTCTACATGTGACCGTTGCCCACTGATCGTTCCTCGAAGATTAGTTACGAAACCCGACTTGCTTAGCGGACCCGTTGGATCCGCGGTGACGAGACGGGCACGCGTCCGCGACTTGCAACGCGGCCTGTTTGACCTCCTGTTCGCCGTGGTTGCGGTCGCAGGCGTCGTCGTCGTCGCATCGTCGAAAATGGAAAATGAAGGAAAAAGCGTCGGCCAAGTGGTGACGCCTCGACGCTTCGCGTTCCGCCCGGGGCCGCAAAACCTATTCTCCCCGTTCTCCCTTTCGAAATAGACTTGCAATCTTCCCCGAATTAACGACTCCTGGGCCGATTTATCCGAGAGATATGCTGATTCGACCACACGAAGGAAAAGTGTGTCTTCAGGTGTTAGATCGGGGTGAGGATTAGCCGTAGGTGAATTCGAGTTGGCCGCTTGACTTCCACCGTGTAAGAAGATTCCGGAATTTTAGAGAGGGCGATCGAGCCACTCCAATTTGCGGAAGATACGGATAATTTTAAATATCGTAGGAGGAAGCGGAAAATTAAAGGCGCATGCATGCGTAAACTTTGTTGGTTTCGTAATCACTGGTTTTCCATTAGTCGCGTTCTCATTTTTTCTCAGACCGATTGCGCCTTATTGGAGAATGTGAGAGTTATATAATAAAACGACAAATTCTCTTGTCTCACTCGATGCGTGTCCTTAAAATTTGTTATCGTCTTTCTCTCGCGATACATCCAGGAGCCTTTTATCGTTCAGTCGCTGATACTCTACGTAATTGTGAATTTTCTATCAGATGCTTTAAATTCTCGATACGATTGTCTCTTTCCAGGATCTGTTCTCGCAACTGCAGTTCTCGCAAGAGAGCGCCCTACCGCCCGATACTCTGCGTCGCGCGTTGGCCGAGAGCTTCCTCGATCAGCAAAGGTTCCAGTTGGGATTCATGGACGATGCAGCGGAATGTTTCGTAAGTAGACGCTTACTTTGATATTCTCCTGCCGATCCCCTTCGATTGGCTCGCGTGAACCTTCGACGTGCGGTGCTGTGCCATGTCGACACATACGTGCTGCAATTTAGATCGACCTCTACTTGTCGGGCTCGTGATTTGCGCGGTTTCGCTAAGTGGGCAGAATCGAGAACTACTGTCCCTAGGAAGATCGAAGCTTGAATCTGGTCGAAATGTAAATGTATTCTGCCTCAAACAGACGTGGTTCGGCATTTTTTTTTTGTATAATACTGCACCGTTAGGAGCTTCATCTTAGCGGCATCACGGTTAATAATAACAAGGTAATAACTATAATGTCACTAAGACTTACGATGATAATAAGACAGAATGTGAGACGTGACGTAATGTCCAATCGACTCATTGCAAGTTAACGATCGAAAGAGTTGCAATGTGGCCTTCTTACTAGAATTCTTTCCTGGGATTAGCTCGATCGGTATTATGCATCGCGATTGGATTGCCCGCACGTAGAGAATCTCGAAGGGCATCGCGAATGGAAATCGATTTAGAGATGCCAAGAAACGTAAAATACATCGCGGATACTGTACGGAGAAGGTATCGTGATTTAACGATCAGAATTTTCATTATTGAGTATACTGGTACATTTACACAGTTTGCTTACTTCTGCTGGTAAGGTCTTTCCGAACTGGATATCACGTGCCTATCCGAACACTAACGTGGCGTTGATCGATCGCGCATCCTCGAGCGCCAATTTCACATTTCTCGTTAGAAATCATCTTTGTTCCGCGGAGATTTTAGTTTTTCAATAGTTTCAGCGAATACGTTCTCGACTGCCTCACTTCTCTCATTCCATCTCTCGATCGTAATGGTTCCCAGTTAACGCGTTGCTGTAACGACCCGATCACGGCACACTCACCAGTCTACTTTCTCGTTTACACCGTGATCACGTTCATGGCGAGTGTGTAGTACTACGCACGTATTTCGACATCGGCGCGCGGAATGAAATCAACGTTCAGGCGAGGTCCTTACAATGAGCGCGTAAGGACACCAAGCATTGTACGTGGTGGAGATTTCGCGAATGAGCAAACCCCGCAAAAGCAGTGGATTCTCGAAAAAGACGCTCGAGTAGATTTTTTTACCATAAAAAGGGACTTTGATTGGTCGCGTACTGATTAACCATATCACGCGAGTAGTCGATCTCGTTAATTGTGCATTCCCGATCGGAATCGAACGAGGCTAGTTTACAAAAGAGCTCCACGATTTTCTCGCAAAGGGATTCTTCCCAGAGATTGTTGAATCTCTTTAATGCCTCAGCGCGCCGGGATATTCGATGGCTCATGCATAATGGTGAATATTATTAGCTACGAAGATTTTTGAATTTCACGACTCACGGGACACCTTGTATGCGAATGTACCGTTATCCGCGAGAGAGTGCGCTCCGTGATACAGCGAATCCGTCGTCGCGGAACGATCCTTCGCCAGTGGCGTAAGCTTTATTAATAATTCTTTCCGCTTCTCTTTCAGGAGAATATACTGCTGCGTATTCACCTCCACATTGCCAGTGGTGAGGCCGAGGATATGTGCAGTGCGAGGCACTGCGTACCGCATCAGAAGTTCGCCATGACGTTGGTGGAGCAGAGCGTTTGCGGTGCTTGCGGCGCCACGTCGGAACCTCTGCCTTTTACACAGGTTCGTAACGTATAAAGAGGGACTTGGAGAAAAGGAGAATTTAGAGTCTCCCTGTTTACGCCACTTTGAACAATCCTCCTCGATCCCGAGATCGATACCGATCCTCGAGGGTTCGGCAGGACGTTGTTTTTCAACTTTTTCCCACGTAACGTCCGTGGTTCGGGTAGACTAGGCAGGGCCGATTCGCCACGAGGGCCCTACCTGGAACGCATAAAGCACCCGGTTCGAGGCCACGGTGACCTTTATTTGCCAGAGCTGGCCTGGAATCGAAGAAACGCTCAAGAGAGAGAAACTCGTCGGTAGGGTCTAACTTCTCGCTCTAGAGCGAGGTTCAGAGTTAGAGCTGAAATGAGGGCTGGATTGAAGTTCACATTTGAGAAAGAAAGCGGGTGATGGCAATGACGTTCTTTCGTCGATTTCAACGATATAAGCGCCTTAAGCGGGGGAAGCCGCTAACTACGGGCAGCCCGAAAACTGGCTGGTTGCCGCCACGTAAACGGATTAACCCACTGGGATTTAATGGCTCATTGAGCACGATCGAGCCAGCCCGGGAAGACTGACAAGACGGATTTGAAGGTTAGGGGTTCGGCTGTGCTCTATCCGTTATGCGAGCTCGATGGTGAAACCACTGCGGCGAGATCGAGGCAACGCCTGACCTTTGATCTTTATGCGATGACTAGCAACGAATACTACAATTACTAACTTTCTGCTTTACGCTGACCGGAGCTTTACGATTTAGCTAGAATCCTCCGCGTTCTTTCGTCTCAGGCGAAAAATGATTTTGTTTCCTTATCTAGCTAAAGTATGTATGAGTGATTCAATCACTCGAATGAGATAAAGTTTTTCCATTCGATGCGCTTTTCTCCTCCTCGGGGTACCCAGTACTAATTATACCTCGTCTCATCATGCGAGACACGCGAAATAAGTAATTTTCGATTATGGAACTGGGGCAAAAATTTGTACAGCGTCCGTACCGGCAAACTGGTTTTTCTACGACGACTCCTTCGTGGCGAAAGAACGGGGTTACGTGTATCCGCAGGGGTAATTTCTTTTTCCTTCTTCGTTAATTAGCACAGGTTCTAGCGATCGTAGGAACACGAATTAGGATTTCAATTCTACGAAGGTAACGCGATCGGATCGAAAGTGATCTCGTTTTGCCGTCTATTAAGTTTTCCGCAGTTTTAATACTATGTCGATAAACGAACGTGTGTGCGGTCGAAGAACCGGGAGATATGCTTTTTTTGAATAAAGGCAGGAAGAAGGCATTTAATAAGTGGAATATATAAGTGCAAATAGAAAGAGAAAGATACGTCGAAGGAGAGAAAGAGTGAAAGGTGGCCGGTAGCAGAGAAGTTGGAACTACTGCGAATGTCTGCTATCTGAAAATACACCAGGGAAGACGATACGACGATATTTAACGATCCGCGACGGAATGAATCGGAATAAGTCGGAGAACATTTCAAACTAGTTAGAGTACTTTTGCTTATTTAATCATCTTTTCTATGAAAAACGATCGTTACATTTTTCTCCCTTCTCTATCTCTGCGTAAATTTTTCTTTGCGTCATTTTGATCCTTCCACTCTTAAGGCTAGTTGTTTTCACAGCTTAATGAGGAGAGCTGGAGCACTTCTCTGGCAAAAGCAATGCCTCGGCAAAGACGTATCGAACGAGAGCGACTTTCGATACAATGCACGTGAGACACGTGGGTGGAGTTGCTTTTCCTCGAGTCCCTCATATCGGTCGTCAGTCCTGTATAGGGTGGCCAGGGAAAAATGTGAAACTCGTTGCAATCCCGCATCGGTCATGGCCGATCGCTTTTACCTTCTCCTTTACGGGTATTCGCGCTGAGTGCTGACAGTTGCGTCGAGTCAGGGAAGGAAATAAAAAAATACGTCGAGTCTTATTGTCGCCAAAAGTTTCGTAATGTATCTCCGATCGTTTGTCGGTGGTTACAAACATTGGAAGGTCACGTTTAGAATGATAAGAGCATTACGATGAATTCTTTTTTATTTAACAGAAGTGTCGAATTATTCTTTCTAGATGGTTCACTATGTGTCTGCATCCGCTTTGACGTCACAAGCACGCCAGACTCCGCCAAATTGTCGAACGAGTCCGGACCTCTTCGGCCAACTTCTAAGAAGAGCTGGAGGAATGGGTGACATCCGGGATTGTCCGGTAAGTCCATTCACTGTTCTTATAGAAACTTCGTCATTGCTCTAATTCCACGTAGCGCGAACTATTACCCAATATTCTTTTTGATCGTGATTCCATCGAAGTCACGCAAGTGAATTTGTGTGTCACTTCCGACCTCACCCTTTGACTCATCGATTCACCAGGTAGCATCGCGAGGTCCATCTTCTCGTTCGGTTCTTCCTGGAATTAATATCTCGTGAGCGTGAACTTTCTCTTGTAAGTGGAACGAAAGTAGACGTCCTCTGCGTTACGGGGAATCCCAACCTTGAATCACACGAGCGTCGTAGATATTAACGCGCGAAGATCATTAAAATTTATCAGTGATGGTTTTTTATTCGTTTGAGAAAATGTTTATGTACATACTTGCCTATTTAAAGAAACGGCTTTTAATTTCCACAGAGCTCGTGTGGCGCGAAAATTCAAATCTGCCGGACACTGATGAATCGACCAGAGATCGTTTCGGTTGGCGTTGTCTGGGACAGCGAGCGGCCTTCTCTAGAACACATTATGGATGTTTTCGCTACCGTGGGAACGTCCCTTCGACTCAGCGACGTCTTCCATAGTGTTGTGGACTCCCGATGGGGGGCATCCACCGTGCACAATCTTGTGGGGGTGGTCACGTACTACGGGAAGCATTACTCCACGTTCTTCTTTCACACTAAACTGAAGGTAAGTGATTCGCGTGGAAATGTTGTTATTCTGAAAATACTTTCGTTGTTCTAAGATACTGCTTAATATTGAAGTAAAATCGCAAGCTAAATGACTGTTGCCCGGGTATGGGAATTTAAACTGGAAAATAACATTTTTTTGTTGTATTATACGTATACGAATTATGAATGTCATTGTCATAGGTATGGATCTACTTTGACGATGCCACTGTCAAAGAAATTGGTCCACGTTGGGAGCAAGTAGTGGAGAAATGTAGAAGAGGCCGGTATCAACCTCTTTTACTACTATACGCAACCCCTGGCGGCACGCCTGTCAATACCGAGAATGCTCCAAAGACTGTAACCCCTTTTCCAAACGCAAACGGATTGAAAACACCACCGAAGAATAACGTGCGTCGGTCGATTACCCCCAGTCCTGAGAAACCTTCGATCAACAGCACTACCAGGCGTGCCATAACACCCAATCCTGACAGTCCGCCGCATCTTTATACACAGAGAAGGATCTATAGCGATTATCAGAACCTCACAGACATACAGAACAATATTTTTAGTAATCAGGTGATTATATTTACGTTTTTTAGTTGAAATGCGTCTAAAATGTTTTTTTGAAAAAACAGAACCGAAAAATATAGTTCACAAATTCTTTTATTAATGATCGGGCTTTAATTAATAATATTGATTTTTATTAAGGGCGTCGATGTTGTGGATGGCGAAACTGAATCCAAATACATAAGCCGGCGGGCAGTGGAGAATGTAATGCAACAGCAGAAGAAGCAACAAATGCAACTGACGCGTAGCCTAAGCGCGGGATCTACGCCGCCAGATGGGATCAACGTCCCAGATCACATGAATGTACCACGAAGAAGAGATTCTGGAAATTGGTCCGGTGACAGGAACAGTGCTTCCTCCAGTTCGTCAACCACAATGGATAATCCGTATCTATACATTGTAAACAAGATGCAAAGGAACTCAGGAGTGCCCAAGAGTCCTACTAGCAAATCCGGAGAACTTTCCAGTAGTAGTAGCGGACATTACGATGCTGGCTATGATTCGTACTCTTTATCCTCTACCGACAGTCTTCCTCTCCAACAAGGGTTAAAGCATAATTTACAAGTGAGTAGCAGTACCGATGATATCGTGAGAAAATCGTATCGTTCGATTTTTGTATGATTACCAATGTTTTTGCCTTAGCTTGCCCAAATCCCGGAAGGTTATCAGCCCTCTTCGGGTGATGATTGTGAACGTCTTTGCAAAGAAACCGATGCGTTGCTGGATAAATCACGTGCAGCAGAGGACGCTGGGGATCTTAGCACCGCCGTTGCATTGTGCAGCGCTGCTAGCAGTAAAGCGCGGGCCGCTATGGATGCGCCGTACAATAACCCTCACATGATCACTATCGCCCGAATGAAACACAATACTTGCGTCATGAGAATGAGGAGCTTGCATAGGAGGATGTTGCAAGAGCAAGCGACGATTAACGGCGAGAAAGAAGGTGAGACATACGTGGATCACCGATTATCTATGAGACTATCCCATTTAACTGACCCAGTTAGAAAGATTCATTGCTCGCTTTACAACGCATCTTAGATTCGATGGTAGCGCGTTAAAAGCGTTCCGAATCATTATTTGCGATCAGGCATAATTATGACACAGACGACAACCGTATAAAAGGTTTATTAATTGTTTTTTCAGAAGGAGCGCCCGAAGGTAGGCATTCGAGGGATAATAGTAAATCGAGTCAGCATTCTAGACAGAGTTCTCGGGATAAGGGCAATCATTCCCGACAGAACAGTCGCGAGCTATTGGTAAACGCTCCAACTGTGGCAGACAAACCGGTAACCAAGAGTATTGAGATTTACGCAACATTACCGAAAAAGAAGACTTTACGGAGCAAGGCAACCGCGGTGAATGTAATCGAGGACGAAGAATATATGCTGTATGATCGTCCAACGCAAAGGACAGGATTATTTGGTCGGACGAAACGGTGCGAGGATGATAAGAAGGATAAGAAACGTGCTAGAAGCGAAGAAAGGAACAAGAATGTATCGAAGGATTTCTCAATAGCACCTTCGCGCACTTCACCGTCACCTAAGGGATCGAAGCAAGAAAAGTCTAAAGAAACCAGCGAAGCACCTCTCACAGTTGCTCGACCTGGACAACAAAATTCTAATTCCACGGTAGAGCAGAAACAGGGGAAAAAGCAGCACAAAATACGTAGAAAATTATTGATGGGTGGTTTAATCAAAAGAAAGAACAGAAGTATGCCAGATTTGCGGGAAGGGCAGGATGGCCAGACAAATGTCAGCACGGAGGGTTCCTCCAACATCTTGCCGAAGCAATCGGTGGACGATTCAAGCGTCGGTCTGAAAGGAAACGATGTCAGTCAGACTCTTAGTGGTTACTTGTCAGAGGGTCATTTGGAATTTGCCGGTAATGGTAACGGCACGAGTGGCAATACTGGCAATCCTAATCTAGAGAGAAGTCGCCTGATGAGGAAAAGTTTTCACGGCAGCGCTGGCAAGGTGTTACACGTGGCGAAGGTGCCTCCGCCTCCTCCGCTCAGGACCACTTCTCAGCTTAGCAAGTCTAAGTGTTCCGGTGAAGTGCACAATGAGCAACAGCAACAACAGCAACAGCAGTCAGACAAGACGGTGTATACGTTGTCCGATGGACAGTGTACGACCACGCAGATCCAGGAACAAAACAGCCCATATTGGAATCACTTGAGCTCAGGCAACTCAAGCAATACGGGTAATAGGACACCCAACTACGTCGAATATTCGAATGAGTCGCACTCCTTACCTTTCTTGCCCTCTTATGGAGTCGAACAAAATAGCAACTCGTCTACTTCTTGTCAGTCGACATATAACAACAAGCCTAGGATCCAAGATGACGTGGTACAATACGCGAATGGGATTTTGTATGAGCCTACATTCGTAGTAACACGCGCGGACGTTCACAACGAGCAGAGTCCCGTGAAACAACCATCTCAACTAGATTCTTTGCCGCCGTATCCCGAAAATGGAAATGTTTCCCATTCACGGCAGCCCAGTGAAGACTTTCCACCTCCTCCGTATCCGTCCATTCATTCCGTCTCGCACTCGCGGCAGACAAGTGAAGATTTTCCACCACCGCCCCCGCCAATCGATGAGATTAATAAAAATCATCAGGACAACCAACAGCAATATTTGCAGCAACAAGTTCTTGCACAGGCTCAGCAATATCCGCAACAATTGGAAATTCAACAGATGAATAATTTGTTAACACAGTTGCAGATGAAGAGAGAACAGATACTTACTTCAGAAGCTAGAGAAGAGAAGAATATCGGAGAACCCGAGGAGGAAGAGAAGTCTTCGAGTGAAACATGGTTGAGAGAGTTGCAGGCAAAACAGGCGGAAAGAAGAATGAAGAAGCAGGGTCCCTCAGAGCAGGAGGTTGCAAAAATTAGAACTAGTACACCACCTGCCCAGGGTTCAACGATAGCTAGGAGAACAAGCGATCTCATGATGAACACTCATGGACAGGGATGTGATCAAGTGGGTCGTGACGTTACCGATTGTCCTAGAGTAATTTCTTCGGTAAAGGACATGGCAGCAAGGTTTGAGCAGATCAAGTTACAGCCTGCTCCAAAATCTGAGCCAGAGACAAAAGTTCAAATAAAGCAGCCTGGAAATTGCGTCTCTCCTTCGCCGGTACTAGATATGCAACAAGAGCCGTCGCAACAGGTGGAAGAATCGCGACCTTTGAAACTTTCATCGGAAAATCTGGCAGCCTTCAGCAAAACGGAAAGCCCGACTAATCAATCAGTTTTGAATTCCAGCTTCGAATCCAGTTCGAGTCAGAATACGTTTATCGCAACTCAATCGATTAATCCTCTCTGTAATGGACAGCCCCTCTCTGAAGGTTTGAACGCTGCGATACTGTCAATGTCTTTGACGCTGCCTCATGAAAATGGTTTGCCAATCGACTATCCTGAGGACGACATAAGCGAGGTGGCAATGCAGAACACTATTCAGAACACGACAATACTACCAAGCGAAGAGGATATCGCGCCAAAGAAAATCAAACGAAGAATTGGAAAAAAGAAGAGCGTATCATTTTGCGATCAAGTGGTTTTGGTTGCAACGGCTGAGGACGACGAGAAAGATTCTTACATTCCAAATCCCATTTTAGAAAGAGTTCTGCGCTCCGCGATGAACAAACCAGAGACGGCTCAGGTTTTACGAGAGATTCGAAGTCTTCAGGAAGCTGAGATGAATCGTGAGAATAATAGTGCCATCAAATTTCAACAGCAAACCTTACCTTTGAAGAGCGAAGCTGACATTATATGCGCGACACCCTTCCAAGATCAACTAAGGAGCGTTAACCCCATTACTGTTTCGGAAACTATAAAACCAACGTTTGGTAGACAAAATTCTAATGATTCGGTTGCATCTTTGTCCGAAAAGAATGTGTATGTTCCGTATAACAACGAGGGACAGGACGTTGTGAGAGAAACGTACACGAGTACGCCTACGAATACTTCAAAACCGATTACCTCGTACTCACCGCAACTACAACAACAAATTCGATATGCCTCAAATGGTTATGCGCCTTATGTACAGTCTCAGAGTACATATCCTCAGACACAAACGTCTCATCCGAGAAATCAAGCTATACCGTTGTCGCAAACTCAAAAACCAGCCAGTCCTTATCCAACACAGATGCATGGGCAATACGTTCAAACAAATATTCCCCAACCAAAAGCTGTTTGCCAGAAGAACGGATATCAAACTTATTACCAACTGGAACAACAACAAAATCAAGTTAACAAACAGCAGCACACGGTGCAGCAGCAACAAGGAAACTTGAATCAGAGAATACCCAATCATAATGCCAGTCCTATCACCGTGCAACATTCACAGCAGCAGTTCTCTTATCCTCCTAATCAGTCGCCGAATCCTTATCAAAATCAATACTTGCATGGATGTTATCAGGGTTACCAACATTACCAACCTGTCCCTCAGCAAAATAGGATTAATCAGCAGCTGCCGCAATATCAACCACCTCCGAATCCCTCAACGTGTTATCAACAGCAACAACAGCAGCCGCAACCGCATAATAATATGCAAAATTATCAACAAAGGCTTGAAAATTATCAGCGGCCTCCTCAAAAGACGGATCAACAGAATATTCTCGCACCGAATCAAACTTATCCTAATCATTTGCAAAATGGGCAGATACAGTCCAACATGAAGTATCCAACCTACCAACATCCACCTGTACCTAAGCAAAACAAGCAGACGTTGAACTTTCTTTCTAGCGCGAAAGGTGGAGCCACAGTTACGCCCACCGCACCTGCTTTACAAAAGTCACAGACACTCGTCGGTACCGCGGCGAGAACGGCGCCTTGCCATCTCTGTAGGAAGAAACAGGTGACCGAGCCAGCGATCTACTGCACGGACTGTGATTTCTATATGTCACGCTTCCGACCTAAGAACTGAACGTTTATTACGCCAACGCAGTCGGAGCGACCATTAGCGAGTTTACCCAGTGTAAAAGTTTTACTCCCATATGCGCCGGTTACTTTCGATTCCACACACAGAACATGAGCATTCGTAAGTCACGCGTTATCCCGAGACGCGCATACTGTGGAGCAGTAGCCAATCGTTGTTCACTTTACTTCTTCGTATCGCTTTGTACAAATGAGAAAAACGCGGATTAGGATGTAATCATTCGTCGGAGACCTTCGTCGAGCAGCTAATACATTAGTAGATATTCATATGTCGTTATCTGTAACTTTATAATTTATACCGCTTACGTAGAAGACGATATAATGAATCACCTTATCGTCGCGATTCATATTCGAAGTATCCTTAGAACTGTTAGGCTAAGTCGCACTTTGCATTTTTTTAACAGCCGCTGCGCTACTTTTGTTATCGATACACCTAAACGTGTAACGGCCATTTCGGTTTTCAAGTAATAATTTTGTCGTATGCCTGTTGATACGGTTGTAGATACCGCGATGCGTAACTGTAAGCTTCTTTTTGTAAAAAGTCATCAATCTAGATTGTTGGTTGATTTCAATTGACATCTAGTGTTTTGAGTTTTCGCAGTATATGAAACGTCCATTATATACTCGTTAGTGCGTGACAAAATGACGAAATAATTGTGATACTAGCCATGCTATGTAGAGTATATCGCTAAGTTTAGAAGGTATGCGAGAAGTTATATCGGAATAGAATTATAATAAGAATTGCGCAATTTGTGAAAGTGATTGAGAGTGCGGAAGAAAACTTGATCTCTTGAGAAAGCGTGGAGTTTATTTTATGTTGATAAGCGTTAAACTTACATATTATGTACTTATGTATTATGTTACAATTGTATTATCCATGTGCTAGATCAATGTACAAAACTCCGATATTTTATACCCCCCTTTTGTATCAGTATTTTGTTTTAAAAATACTTTATTTTCGCCTAGACATTATTAATAAACATTTTTCAAAATCTTTCGCAGTTTTATCTACAATTCCTGAATACGTACGCAGAGTTATTCGATTTTCTATCTGTGATCTTTGAATCGGTGTTGCATTCAGAATTCTGTTCTTTATGTACGTTACATTCAATAGGTTTATTAATTACTTTTAGGCTTACTAATTACTTTATTAAAACGTATCAATATTTGAACTCATGTTCACGAATTCTGTGATCACATATCACATTTTTTCTTTGGGTTCATAACGAAAACGTTGCCACATTGGTAAAGGGAGGCGAGTTCCTTCATATTTGAAAGTGGACCGTTAACACGAAATTTCTGTGATCTGTGTATTTCGTCACTAACGTGATTTTCTTGATATTCCGGCTTTACTTTACTTTACTTTACACGGAAAATAATTCTTTTTTAAACCACATGAATTATGGTTATCCATACTTAATTATTAATTATTACATAACAATAGGTAATTATCATTGCTTTTCGAAACAGAGAACTTTAGAGATTGATTTTTACGAAGGTCTTGGCGTTAGGAAATTTTTTACTTCATACGTGCACGTATAACTTTGAAGGTGGTTATTTGGCGTGTTTTATAGGGCAGGACGAGAGATAACCAGGCAGCGCACGCAAAAAGCCAATTTTTTTAGCTTTATAAGTAAGTTGCATGAACATGCAAGAGTCTCTCACACGGTACCAAGACCCTTTCATATTGTTTTTGGAATATTCCTGGTAATTTGGCATTGCAATTCGCGTGGAGAATGTTGCGCTTTAATAATCGGATAGGCATCATAGTTTAATTAAATGCATCTTAGATTTTCCAGCGAGAAACACGGTAAGATATTACCGTGCGATCTTTAACCTCCGCGACGGCATTTTCTTCCGACAAACATCAGCATTCACTTCCGGCAAACACGGAATCGTTATTTTCTAATAAGCGAGGTGGTTTACCTTCACCTACACATTCACATCCCCGACATCTTTATCTTTTACATTCATTATTCGCAGCTTCGCGGCTTATGATGTTGACCGTTAGCTCTACCTCCGCCATTATTATCCCTCTCATTTAACGCCGCTTAACTCCTGGTATTGCGAATTTTATTTTCACTTTTCGCGCTTCTTCCGCGGCCATCCGGTCTCCGCGCCTTGGCACAAATTTTCGTCGATTGCGATTGCAGGCCGTACGATCCAAACTGCACGAACGCACAGATTTGCGTCGCAGATCCGTGGATACTGAACGAGACGACCGAATCGACATAAGAAACAATTTCTCAAGAAGCCTACGTCTAATCTTGTTACTTTCAGGTGAAAGATCAAAGAAATCGAGCACCGTCGGTGAAACAGTAAGAAACACGACCAAACCACCTAAGACGTCATCGTCGAGGATAGCCATCGCGAAAAGCTCGATTGCCCGGGCTCTGTTCTTAAAAAAGGAGCGAGCGGAGGACCGCGACGAGAGGACATCGACGAGGGACGAGGAAGGAAGGGAGGAGGAGAGAAGGAAGATGAGGTGAATTTCTCCCCAGGAATCTCGCCGATGGAATTCGAGAATCACTTGCTGAAGGAGCTCGGCCCGACACTTCGACACGAAGTTCCTCTTCTTCTCGTTCAGTTCTCGCTACAGACGCGCGTGCGCTGCTCCGGTGTTTTCTTGTTAGCGCGCGGGGGCTCTTGCGGTTGCGAATGTAGGTCCTCGGGTCGGCACCTACGGTACGAGCCGCCTGCGCTCCGCGTCCCTCGTCGCGCCGTGGAGACTCGCAAGTTGCTTTAAGAACACTTTGCCTCCTTCCCTCCTTACCATCCGCCCTCCACCCCTTCTCCTTGATGCCCTCCTCTCGCGCAAGTTCATTGAGCGCGGCGAGCGGCAACAGGTGTCCCGCATACGGATCGATATACGGGATCGCACGGGAGATTCCGTCGTGCAGGCACGCGTTAGATCCTTTTCGCGGAGGGGGCCGCGCTAGCAATGGTCACGCCACCGGATCAAGTGCTACCTGGGGTGGGTTCTCGCGCACGTGACCGTGTCACCGAATTATGTGCCGCGAATTCGATCGACGCAACCTACCGGCATTTAAATGCCATTGCGCGGGCTTTGCCCAAGGATCTTCCATGGCGCCTAAATTTTCACCTCCCACCATCTGAATTCTATACGCAAATTTTAGTAGAAGCGTGAGGGGAAGATTTTTGCCGAACGAATTCTCTCCTCGACGACCGGGGAAACGCAATGTCGCGAGTCACGATGAATTGTCCCGCGGACCCGGAATGATGGCCCCACGGAGGACTCCAGGGTTGACCCTGTTTACGAATCTCTCCTCGATGCTAGTACTAGGTACCTAGCTCGCGGCTCTGCCATAAAGCGACTAGGAGAACCACCGTCTCAGAACGTAGACTCGGTGACCAACCAGCCATGTGGACCCAGAAGATGGCGAAGTAGCGGGAAAGCACAGACGAGGAAGGTGGGACGAAGAGGAGTGAGAGATCGCATGAGAGAGAAGGAGAGGATGCGGAGAACGGCCTACTGGAGGAAAGATAGCGGGAGATGTTATTCGCGCGAGAAGGAAAGAAGGATAATAGGAAGGGGGTGAGAGAGGAAGGGGGTCTCCTCTTTCTCGTTTACCCTTACGGGCCCCTCTTACCCGAGGCCCCTACTTCTCACTCTACCCACCTTTCTCTCTCCATCCCACTCACACCCCTTCTCCCACCCCTCGTTCTCTCTCTTTCCTCCACGATGCACCTTTCTCCGGTTCCCCAACAGCCGGTCGCAAGCCTTGGCTCCCCTTCAGTCCTCACCGGGACACAGCAAAGTTACGCACGCGGAGAAAGGTTAATCGGTCGGTCGCTCTGTTCTACGAGCAAAGTAACGCACTCCGTGGCTCTATCCTTCCCCATCAGTGACCAGATGGATAAACCGCCGATTCGATAAGTAACAAACACGCCAGTTCTCTCGTAGCCCTTCTCACATGCGCATTTTGTGACAATCGACGAAACGTCGCGGTTTTTCCCTCGTCGAATCTTCTCAAGTGACTCGTGCCAATTCGAAACTCGCGCGCTCGAGGATCGACGGATCTTACGAGGACGGTGTTCCATGTAAGCGGGCGCGGGTCGTGGGTGTGCGCGCGCGCGTTCGTTGCCACACGTTTCGTCGCGTAAATCTACGTACGCGCTTAAAAGGGCACACGAGAGTAAAGGTGACATCGGTGGGTCGAGAGTCTCTAGCAGATGGGGGACGACATGTGGAACCTCTGGTTTACCAAGCTCCTGGTGGTGCTAGTGGCGGTCATATTGCTCGTTCAAATTCCCCACACGAATGCCGAAGGTACGTGACAATTTCAATTTAAGAGAGGATCAATTGCGGAAGGAAAGCCTGTACAAGGTGCAGTCTCGTGGAGGGTTGGGGATACGGCGATGAAAGTGACGTAACCATTCTGTCGATAGAATGTCTTGTGGTGCCGTGAGTCTCCCTGCCAAAGGTTAATCGTTTTTCCGAAGTTTAATATCGAGCGCCGTGTCGACGCGGTAGCTCGCAATTTCCGCCAGGAATTACGAAAGCGCGGAAACGCGTTGGTTCGTTACTGACATAATTCGCCGTGAAATTATAAATCGATTTTTGTCCAATGGATCTCGATTTACGTAATCGACGTACCGGCGACGCGGACGAAGATTCGACTCGCCCGTTGAAGCGCGCGATCCTCACGATTCGCCTTTTTCGCGATCCTCGGGTTCGACTTTCGCAGCCTCGCGCAACCCCTTGCCCTGCCGAGCGTATCTCGTCTGTTTCCTTTTTATCGTACAAGCGGAAATAGCGCCCACGCGAAGAGATTTCCTTCTACAACAGCTGTTCCTTTCGCGCGTGCTCGAAGAGAGCTACGTAATGTTCAGGGTGTCCGTGCGAATGGATAAGGCGCGCAGAAACGCGAATGGAAATCGTTTGATTCGAGGCGCCGAGGTGCGCAGTGCTCGGTGAGAGAAGGTCGAGGAGAAATGGAAGGATGCGCCGGCTTTCGCGTGGTGGGACGCGAGTGAGAGAAAGATAAAGCTTCGTTTTATGATTCGTAAGGTCGATGGAGGGTGCAGGTGAACCGAATGGAAAAAACTCATGTCTCCAGAACTGAGAAAGAAGCATTAGGGAATAATGTTTATGCTTTTTATACACGTGCCTTGCGTTATACCGGCTGCGCCGTTTATGCTGTTCAGCGACGTGTACTATTTACAAGCATCCGGTTCCTCGATATCTCGAAGGCAGATTTCTATATTGACGATTTCGTCGAGTTCCATGTCCTTTTAACCGGGGCGAATACAATTGACAGTTCAGTTCAATTTGAAATAAAAATTCTGCCCGGACAATGTACGAGCAAATAATATTCTGTTACGTATATCGTAAGTGACCGTAGAAGGGTAGTAGGACTCGGCTAGGTAAAACCGGTCCACTCGTCCAACCATTGTGTTCCAATTATACTAACAAGCAATCGACGGAATATGTCAATTATTCTCGTCAGGATTTATCGAGGGTGCGGGAAGATGTAAATTACAACCGAAAATCAGATCGTCGTTAATTTCGAGACAAATTTTGAAACGTCTTCTTGTCGCTCGCAGGACAAATGAAGACAGCGAGAAATTTACCGGTCGCTGTAGACACTTTGCTCTTTATGCGAAGGATTTTCATCGTTCGCGGTTGGCCTTGCGGAGATTAGTTCAACGAGCGATTCTCTTACATTCACTCCGGTGTAACAGAAGAGATCGAGAGACGTCGTTCCAAGGATCTGCCGACACGGACCTCTCTCAATTCTCCCTGTTCTCGCGAGATCACAGGCGGGATATCACAGTTCAGTGATAGACGTGAATTTAAACGTACAATTGGAGCGACGCGATATTAAAATCCGAGGAGAATTTTTTATATCACCCATACGACTTCGAACATTTCCATTTCTCATGCTCCCTGCCGATTCCGTATGTTTCTCATTTTTACGTGTCTGCCACATAAATTTATATATATTTATGTGTAAGCGCCGAATTCACTCGGATTTCATTAACGAAGGAGGATTACCGTGTCGAAGATATTCATGCTGAGAGAGATCTACCGCGGAATGCGGCAGCTTATACGAAGTCATTGGGTTTCGCGAAGGGGAAAGTTCTCCGATTGGCACGACGACGATCATAAGCGATAGATCATAGGGAAGCCGGGGAGACAGAACTATACAGTTATTCGGCCCGAGTAAAATGTCGTGCACCGGTCATCGTAAAAGTGACAAGCAGATGCTAAGAAAAATATGCCGTTGATGTTAAGCACGCTTGGAGTAGGAAATAACTTGACAGTATTATTTGCATTATTTATAATATGCAGCTATCCATACCCGTTCCATTCTTATGACAGTATAATTCGAGCTACACCCGTAACGAATACCAACTACTCAGTCCCGTTAGGTTCGCGGCTGGTCTGGCCACGCGATACATCATTTATTAATTCGGTATAATTTGTTAGTAATGGACGCACCTCTCCGTGAAGCTCAGCCAACCTCGAATTCGAATTAAAATTAGCCGGGGTTTATTAGCGGCGAGCGGGTCTCGGCTCGTGTTGCATGCTCTTACGCGGGGATAATTAATTGCTTAATCGTTGACAATTAGTCGATCCGACCATCGAACGGGGGACAGCTCGGTCTGCCCACGCGCTTTTCACAGTTCAGTAACCGCGGTGGACGAACGCGATTCGAACCTCTACGGAAAAGTGCATCGCGTTTACGCTCCGTGATTTCCACTTTTTCTTAACGATCGCGTCGTTGAGTGCGGAAAGAAGGAACTCGTGCAGTGTGTGCTCAAGCGATATCGCTTCCTCTTCTTCCGCACGAAACGTTCATGCACCGTTCCTTACTTCGAATCCTATCTCTGTTGAGTAATCAAATGATTGCACGTCGAAACGAATTTTTGAAGCATCTCCAGTAAAATTTTGATTAAACTGTAATGATCGTGCAGGGGACGCGAGAGACGATTATGATAGTCGCGAGACCATGGTCGAAGAATTCGCGAAATAAGTCGAGGACAGTCGACCTCCTGTAGTCTAGGATGGAGTACAGGAAATGGGCGAGAAGAAAGGGAAGGAGTAAGTAATGAGGAAATAATGTGCCAAGGCAGATCTTAATTCAGCAACCACCTATACACGTGTCACTCTCTCGCTGTCCGAGTGCTGCGGGCGATGAAAGTTCACATTCCCTAGTATCGATTGCTGTCTCTACGGTCGCGGAATCCCAACGTCACGCACGCGAACTCTTCTTCCTCGTGGGCACGCGAGGAAGCGCAATGGATATCAGCTATTCATAGCTGTGTAAACAATTTTCGAAAAGCGTCGGGTGCTTGGGTAGGTCCCTTGCGTACGGTGAACTTTTTTCATCGGTAATTCGTTAAAGTGCATACGATGTTAATATTCCAACGAATATAGAAGGTGATTTCTTTTTTAAATATGGAATAGCCAAAGAACGAGGTAGAAAATTGCAATTATACAGTGATTAGGTATTCACTACTCGCAGAGATGATCTTCAGAAATCTCTCGAATTTCACTAAATTTGCAAGTGGAAATCTGCTGGAATGACGAAGCTCGTACTCGTACTCCTTTTATTCCACACCTCTCGATTGAATCCGCTCACGACTCCACTGACTCTCTCTTCCCCTTTCGCGCAAACTCCCCAGTGACAAGATCTCGTCTCGGTAAACAGGCCTCTCTAATTTTCTCGATTGGTTTGACCATTTAGCTTCTTCGACTCGGCAAGACTACTCCGTCACTTTCTTTCGTCTCCGTGACATTTCTTTTTTCCTTCCTCCTTTCTTCGGACCCTATGCCGCGCCCACTACTCACCGCGGCCCCATTTACACTCGAAGATTAATGGATTTTAGGTCAACTTACGGTAAAAAACATTTTTTTTTTTTTATGGCGAATCACGGTACTCCATGTTTCTCGAAGAATTACGTTTAATTAGAATTTATTTTAAAGTACAACGAAATATTAATTATTCCACAAGATAATTCTAATTATACGTTCAACGATATATTCCGCTCATCGCTTCGTCAATTCAACAACTTAATTCTAGCAGAGTCGTATCTTTCTCTAGACGTTGCGTCACGCGCGTGAGAGAACGGTAGAATGGAAGTAAAGAGGGATCGATTCTCGTACTCTTTTCTCACGTAAAAGCGTGGAGAAAGTGCGGTCTGGTATTAAAGTTGTACGTTTTTATCGGCCCCGGCATCCCGTGTTAAGCGCTCGTGGAAATCGTTACAGAGAACTCGCGTAAGGAGCAAACCGCAAGGAGACGAGACATTTTTCTGAGAATCGTAAATTAGTTGTCTCGGTCGACTGGACATATTTAGTAGACATGGGATTTTCGACAAACGTTCGAGGCACAGATTTAGGTTCGCCTGGATTATGAGTTTAATTAATGAATAGCACATTGCGCGATGATATATTTTTCCCTTGTGGCTTGAAAGCATTTTGAAAATTTCTACCATAAACCTACTTGCAAATTTTTGCTCGTCGAACTGTGCTAATTATCAGGAATTCGCTCGTTCGGACGAATCTTGCGTAATACTGCTAACATACATACACACCGCAGCATTACGACACACGTGCCATTAGCGGAGAGTACTCAGCATTTTACAAGAAATTATAACGCATTTGGTGATCATCTTATCCATTGGCGTCTATACGTCGACGTACCTTCGTTGTAAATAATTCACCAATCGACCGATGATCGCGATCAGAACATCTTTCCAATGTCCAACCTCTCCAACACGAGAGCTCGCGTATAATTTTCCCGGTAACCCCAATCACATCGAGATCCCACGTGAATTCCATCCTTCTATAGACAGATGCCCCGTCGACAATGTATTTCTCTGCGCAAACAACCTCATAATTTCACGTGCATCTCCAGGGCGATGCAGCATGCAATTCGGTTGTTCCTAATAGCTAAGGTCTAATTTGCTTTAATGTATCCGTTGTAGATTCGAAATTTCATGCGGAAGAGTCATTCGGAAAGGAAATGAAATACACCGTACTCGGAATAAACATATTGGAGAAATGAATCCCTGAGTTTTGCGCATCGTGGCGTGAAACGACAATGCAGCCAGGCGCGCGCTGTGCACCCAAGTTGTCATTAGCGTCACCACAGGCGCGCCTCTCGCAATCGCGCGCATCTGCATCTATCCATCCATCCATCCATCCATCCATGAGTCCACAGGTTGATACCGTTGTACCGAGGAGACGTGAAGAATATTCCACCATTGTGGGTGCCGCGAGAGTGCATCAGCCGGTTATTTATTCCCGGGTAATCGAAGCGCCGACAACCCGCTGTCCTTCGTCCCAGGACTTGGTCACCATTTACCGTTGTAACGTGACTCTCGTCCTCCGCATTCTGCCGCCTTCATCCTCCCTTCCCCTCCCTTTCACCCCTCCCTTCCTTACACTCTTACTCGCCCTCCTCCACGTATCTCGCCCTCTCACCACACCTTCCTCTCATTAACACACATTTCCAATTTTACCGGCGTCGCGGCGGGCGCGTTGATCGACCTTCTTTAGCTTACTCTCCTCTCGTTCTTCCTCCTTCGTGGCTTCGTCATTGTCCTTTTCTACACCTCCTTCGTTGGCGTCGACATCGATCCACGTAATCGTCGCTTCCCACTTAGAACGGTGAATCAATGCGGCCTTGAGTCGTGAAGATGCAGACACGTGGATTCTACAATTAGGGAGATTCACGGCGATGATTGCGAGATCTGAATAATTTTCTTTTACGGGGGCGTTTTGTCGTAGGTGGTTGTTTAGTTTCTGGGAAAATATTTATTATCGCGTAGGAATGCCCGATGATGGCAAATCTCGAGCTGCTGTTTTTCGGATTTATTTTTAGTATATCCTGGATACAGGATGGACGAGTGGTTTAACGCCTCGGGATATACACGAATGTTGTCAGACTTACATAATGGCGAATGAAAGCACCCCACCGTTGAATATCTTTAGAGTGAGTGTTCCGTCCAATTTGAAATTGTAATATACGGCCTTGCGTTCTTACATGGCGGATCTCCAGAGAAATGTGAATTTATAGTAGATTTTATTTTTCCTGTATTCACGCTTTGATATTTACAGGTGGAAGTGCGATTTCAACATACATCTGTGTTACAGATTTCACAAAGTCCGGAAGACTTTCCTCCATTATTTTTACTTTCGTTGAAAAAGCAACTTCGTTCATTTATCGTCGCGATGCCAAAGAAACATTTCATTTTGAGTCTTCTTTCCTGTAAACCTGGGTAGGCGCCTCTGCCTGCGTGCACGGTCGGTCTAGCCAGCTGAGATGATGACCACCCAGCTGAACATCCGTTATAGTTGCTCTCCTACGTGTATGTGTACGCGTGCCACGAGCATATCCTGCCACGTGCTATTCCGATTGAGTAACTGTAACGAAGTTACCGCTTCGAGCATTTGGCTAAGCTGGATAATTTGCGAGTGTTCTCTATGCGATGCGTCGATTTTTGATTCGTATAACGCGAAATGTCTTATAAACGGGGAAAAGGATTGTTTAGATAATATAGAAACGTGAATTCTCATTAGAAGAAAATAAGGGGTGGAGAGAGACAGGGAGAGAGGGAGAGAGAGAGAGATGGAGAAATGCATCTGAAATGTAAACGAAGGTGAGAAAGGTCAGTTGTGGGTATCCATTGAAATGTTGAAACAGTTAAAGGCTGGTCTAGACACGGGATGCTCGGAATGATTCGGTACTCGAGCGAGATTAGCAGGTATGTGCATGCTCGCATCGTCGCCGCGAGAACCGTGTGGAACAGGGCGATGCAGAAACACGTGGAACAAACATGGGCGTGTCGTGGCTCGCGGTATGTCATTGGCATTTTCCGGCCCACACGTGTCTTCGGGTCGCCCACATTGTTTCTCGTGGCGCATCGCGGTGCAAAGCTCCGAGCTTATTATTTCGAATAGCTGCCGCACACGTGCCTTTCGTCCTTCGACGAATTCCACCGAAACTAGTGCACTCGTTCAAGATCCATATCCCCGATACACGATAATATAGAGTACTCGTGCGTGAAATTAAATTAAATTTCGTATTTATTTCGAACTTCTCACACGATTTTACATAGATCGCCATTTATATTCAGCAGGCCAACGAACGTTCGGTGCTCGGCCTCCCTACCACTTGCGCACGTGACTTTATACGTGCGTCACGGTAACACGGTGAACCAATCCAGAATTCGAGTTACTCGTTCGTGAACTTTCGAATTGGCACAGTGGCATTCGCCGTGTGCGCGGCCACCGCCAAGTTTCGTTTATCACAGACGTCATTCCGTCAATGATTTCCTAATCGCGGGGACTAGAAAACCAGCAGCTGTCGCGCGCAATTCTCAGGGTGGCACATTATCCGAATAAAGTCGTTCGTTAGATCGAACTGGAGAACGCGTCGCTGAAACATTGTCGGTGAATTGCAAAATCGTCGCGAACGGTGACTCGACCTTATTTCGGTAGTTCTTGATTTATTCTATTCCGGACTATGAAACCTTGCCCGAGAGTCATGGTTGTAATGGCCCAATGATATTGCTTGGCTATTGGGTCAAGTGTTCGATTCGGCTACTGATCGAATATCGACGTCCAGGATTGTTCATTTTGAAAAACGTACCTACTTACCCATTGTACAAAAGAAATATTCTTAATTCGATTTGGGCCAGATGTAATCGCAGTGATAATTTTGGTCCAGGTAGCGCTCTTTCATACGACAATAGTGTCTGCCTCTACTCCACGGGCGTAACAGTATCTTCACGCTCGTGATTTCCGTACCGGAGTGTAGCCACTGCCGGCACGCTATCGCTCGCAATAAACCAAAGTGTTTCGAACGGTCGAGCAATTCACGTGATTTCACGACGTTAAATTAGTCAGCAATCGTAAAGAAGGAAAAGTCGGTTCGTGGATGGTCTCCCTTTCATTTCTAACGCGGTGCCATTGGGCCTTTACCATTAGCTGCTGTTCGTAAGTCTTAGAAAATATGGGCGCGCGTATTAATAATAAGCCGCGAGAGAAAGGGTGTAGCAACTGTGGAGAGCTCGTGGGACAGCAGGCCATCAAAACAAGTCGGTGGCAGCTTCTTCCGCATACCAAAACGTTACGCACTATGTCGGCGGTAGTTGGTAAGGTGGATGCTACTGCTAAACAGCATAGCGTCGGTGAGAGCTCCATACTAGCAAGGCTAGTACCGACGTTGGCGAATAAGATGTCACCTATGAATGACGAGTGGATTTTCAAAATTCCAGGACGCATGCAAGTGAAGAGATCCTCGAGATATAGAAATGTTTATTTCAATATAATTTTGCAGCGTTCCCAAGAGAGTTATACGTTAGTTTACGAAATCTCAGCTGATCGTCCGATAATCTTTGAACATCCTTAACGCTAAGAGCAGCTAATGAATTGCCAATTACTGTACACCCGTCGCCGACTATCGGGCATAGACTCCAATTAGCACTGCGTGCGCAATCTTTCTGCTGAAAATATTACGAGCGATCTGGACGATTGTGCGATTCCATGCGCAGGTAGTCTTCCTGCAGCTTCCTCGCTCGAATGCGCCTTCACCTTCGAATCGATTCCTCGGTGCAGAATTCGAGGGAAGCATCTCATTCGGCCCGCGTTCACGCGGCCAGAAGATTTAATGGGCGGTTGTTCATTGCGGTGCACCTTTTCGTTCTGCGGAAAACTGCCTTCGTTTTCTGCAATTGCTTTCCACGGGCTCACAGAATCAACAGGTTCCACGCTTCTGCGTAAGCACTACCGTTATGAAGCTAGGCTCCAAAGTGATCGCGCGCCGTCCGACAGTCCGGCTCGTGCCGTTATATAAACGCCTGGAACTCAAATTCTCTCCTTTATTAGCCAGAGGCGGACCGGTGCGTTTGCAATTATGCAAGTGCACCCGGTTACATCGATCCTCTCCGGGTCGGTGTCGGTATTAGATCGGTATCGCATAGAGGAAGTCTCGAGATATTTGTTCCTGAATACAGATCGAAGACCGATCGTTCTTTTGCGATTGTTCCGTCGAGTGATTCTCGACCTTCGCAAGTATCGATATCGGGGACGGAGAGAGAGGTATACCTGTTTCAGTGATATTGAGACGGGTTGATTTTTTTCTCTCTTTCCTTTTTCTCAGGCTGGCCTTGATGTGCTCGAAATAATAGTTGACGGGCGTAAATAAATTTCACCCTTTCTTAAAACGGCGATATAAAATGTAGCCGCGGGTAATGGAAATCGACGGTCGAGAGTATTTGTTAATCCGTGCTCGGCTCTTCTCTTCTCATTCGCGTCACCGTATATCCTTCGAGCTTCTAGGAACGTTTCCATATACGCACAACTATGAATTACGAAGAAAAGGCACACGCACGAACTCCGCGCGACGGGTTTGCAGTAGTGGGACCCGATCCTAAAAATCCGGCCGAAATGCTAACCACTTTCTAGAACGCGAACACATTATCGTTATAGCGGAGCCAAGTTTTCCGTTGAATGATCACGGGGCACCGATCCTTCTGGTACGCGCGCACCGCGCTTTCCAAGCCGCGCGCTCGACTTTACATCCGCCTGGGATGAAATTTACGCCCGATTTACGCGTGCACCGTGGGCAGCGAGTTTTTTTGTTGCCCCGCGGCGCGCGCCCCGTCGCTTTGTTCCCATGCAGAATTTTTAGATCTTCGTAAATTATTGGGTAAGCCGTGCGACCGGTAGTACGTAAATTTCAACGTGGCTACATTGAAAATGATAGTGGGGAACGTGTGAATGTCACGGGAGCTCCGAGCGCAATTCTATTGGAGCAGTTTTCGCCTTTGATCTTACGCCTTCGCTTGTAGTTTTATTTCTCGGTAATTAATTCAAATTTACTAACGCACCTCGATTCGCAAGCATTTTAAAGGTCGATCCGATCGACGCGAGTTTTTGACGAGTGCTCAGGGGTGTTGGGCCACGGGGAATTCCGAGTTCCAACTTTCTACCTCGCTACGACTTTTTTAAATCGTCTCCTAGACCGGACCTAGGTTTTGAAAAGTCGTTCGGCTAAGCGTACGAAATACAAGTCGAGAGATTGAGCCTTTCTAATTGCGGTAATAGCATCGCTCGAACGCTGATTTATCCACGGAACTTCGGTCGACCGGTTTTTGAAGGTCTTCGAAGGATCTTTCTCAGTTTTACTTCCGTACAGGACAATGTTAAACTGTTCTCAGATTTCGCCTACACGCTGCACGCACGTGTCACTTCGTAAAAAATTTCTCTCGACCTAGCCGGAACACCGAAGTCCATGTAAAGAAAACCAAATGACGCGCCTCACGGTAAATAGAAAAAATCTCTCGGACGCGAGAACTCGCGATTGAGGCGAAAATTGGCGTGTGCGATTCGACGAATCGCAAACAATGGGTACACTCACCAACGTGTCGATATAACGAGGAAATTAATTTTCTTGGCGTGCCTAACGAACCTCCCTGCTGTCGGAGCGCATGCTTGGCCTAAGTAAAAGCGTTCGTGGAACCTCCCGTGCCTCCATTTTTCCCCGATGCGCGGAGAAAAGGAGAAGACAAAGAAACGAGAAAAATGAGGCGGAATAAGTCCGTGCTCTTGTTCTTCTCGAGCTGCTCCCTCGGCATACTCCGTGAGAACAGTGACAGAATCGAGGCGGAAGTAAAGAATGGGAGAACGAAAAGTTGCGCTTAATTTGAGATGGTTATTAAAATTTTAGGTCACTCACCCCGATAAAATTATTCTTTACCGGAGAATTCTCGACATGGCTCGATTATACGAACATTTGCGAACGTAGCGCGCAAAGAGCGAGTGGAAACGAATGTCGATGATTGTCCCATGACATCATCGTCATCTCAGTCAGTCGAGTGGAGTGAATCATAGGTAGGAACCTTTCTCCAGACGCATACTTCTATCGGTCAAAGATTTGCTTGGTAATTGATGACGGGACTGAAATACCGCGTTCTTCACTTTTTTTATGAATATCGAGAGATCCGGTCGTTAAACCTGTCGGATATACGGGTTCTCATTAAAACATACTTATTGGCGGTTACATCTCTGAAGTCTGTAACTGCCCTCGTTAAAGTAAAACGACCCTCTGCGATGACTCTCTCATTAACGAAGTCTCGTGAATGAGAGGAAACCGGAAGAGACGAGGAGGGGGGACGATCTTCCTCTTGTCCCTCTTTACCCAATACGATGCAGGTTTGCGCTTCCTCGGCAGTTTGGGCGCGGAGTTGGACGAGGTGCTCGTGCCCCACTTGGCGACTTCTACCATCGATTGGTCGATCGACGGCAAACTGTTGCAGGTTCTCAAGAGGCTCGTCGGGGGATTTCGCAAAGGCGCAACGCCCCGAGGCGTTGGAAGGAGGAAGGCAGATAACATCTAGGCTCATTGCATAAGGCTGAAAGTACCTCGTGGCGACTGACTGAGTAAATAATAACGGTTACCCACAGCGGCGTGGAGATGCGCGCGCGCGCGCACCTCTGCGCTTCTTCTTCTTTAGACTTTTGACTGTAAAACGACGGGGCGCGTAATGAGTACGCGAGAGAGGTCAGAGCGACGACGACCACGACTACTACGAGCACCAACGACGACGGTAAGAGCCTACCGTGGGACAATCGTGAAAGAAACGCGCACGGTGATGCCGCCGCGGTGCCAACAATGGCGCGCGGCGCCTGCTGGAAACGAGGAAGATTCGTTGAATAGCCTCGTAATATTGCGACACGAGCCCGAGTTGCTCCGGTGTTAACGCACTTGCAGCTCGGAAGTCTCTTGCTCCGCTTCGGGAGAAAAGAGAAGGGAAAGGAGGGTTCACCGATTTTGGTAAAGCAAGCGAAACGATGCGGGAAAAGACTTCGCTCTCACGAGGAAGCGTGAGTTTCGTCGGGTTTGCGGGTTTTAAGATTGCCGGACGATTTGAAGTCGTTTCGCTAGGTGCGTGGGGGAGTCATTTGGTCGTGGGTCTCTTCAGGACTGAACTATGCATTGTGCAATTGTCCATTATGTCGGCAGGCAATATACATCTGGTTTCCGAAACTAATTTACCGCTGATGAATGCGCCTCGTCCTTGTTAATTAAACTATTAGACTTCCATGGGAATTCCAAGGGGTTTTTTACGCCGATATGGAGACACTCGGTACGAAAAACGAGAAGAATGCGAGTCTAGGTAACCCGCGCTTGCGCGTGATTTGAAAAATAGATTGGCATCCGGGGTTATGTCCCGAATACTCCCGCGACACGATGTGATGTATTAGCAGCACAGTATGTGGCACATGCGATGCGCACAGAATTTATTCGTTTCTAGTTTAGGTCAAACGTGAGTCACTCGACACGGTATCGCAACCTTTTTTCGCACGTTTTAGGATACTGTATTCGATTTATCCACTGTATTCGACAGGAGATGAATCAATGAGAACAGTAACGTTCCACTAATTCAAACAGAAATTAGAGGCATTCGTAAGTAACGAGTAGGCGCCACGACAATTACCATTCTAATCTCCAGTTGAAAAGATTCTCAGTCTTCCGATTTAACGCCTTCGTTCAATTCGCGCGCTAATTTAAGATCTTAAATATTAATAGCATCTTTCCAGCGATACTCTGCTTCGTGAAAAGATGCAAACGCCTCTAGAAAAAAAAAGATTTTACTTTCGCGAGGCTAGCAACGAGTCGCGCGCATGCAATTCTTGGACAACGTTCTCCTTTTCTATTAAATATGTGGGCGTGGGGCAACGAGACGGGCGTGCGGCACGAAAGGCGCGATGCCTCTCGATAAGATCGTCTCGGAGATGCTCTCCTGCACGCGCTCCTCGAACCGTATAAACGCAGTTTTACACGCGAACGAGATCGGCTGGCGTGCACACGTCGCGCGCGCGCGCGTGCGCGTCGTGCGAACGCGGTCTCCAGTAGTCCAAGTTGGCTTCGTTGCTGGTCTCGCTTCGTTACGTCTCGTTCCGTTTCGTTTCGTTCGGTGGCACCCGCGCACGGTGTTGCCTTCAACCTCTCTTCGACGCTGCCTGGCATTTCAACGCCCGCGCTGTTCCTCGTGTACCCACCAATCCTGCGATAAGGTCGAACGATGACGTCGATGGTGTTTAGAGCCCGGCCCAGGGTAGCAGGTGGGTGGGTCGAGGAACTCCTTGTCGAGTTTCTCCGTGCAAACATATGAGAAAAGTTTACAAGTAGGATCGGTGCGAAATCGACCGTGTCCTGAAGGTGTTCCCATGATCTCACTACCTTTTCGTGGTTCCCCTTACCCGAGTAGAATTTGAACATCGTTGCTGTCTAGTTCAGATATAGAAAAAACGAGATATACATCGGAATTGTCTATTTTTTGTGTGTAGTAGTGGGCTTGAAATGTAACGGTCACTTCTACCAGTGGCTGCATCAAAAAAACTGGCTACTATTTAGATAGAAAATTTAAGATATGTAAATGTAGTAGTAACCTAGCCCGGGCTGGACAGGAAATAGCAAAATAAAATAAACTTCTGGATAATTCTAATTTTTTCCAACGTATCGTTGTTCCTGAAACGCCGGTAAGTAGGTGTTCAATTTGCTTAACGATTACTTGTATTTTTATTGAATTGAAAAATCCACTTTTATATACCTTCTTGGGTGAGGAGATTCGAACCTGAGACCTCTAGCTCACGGAGCCTGTTCCCTTACACATAGACCACAACTCGGATTGTTGTGTGAGAGAGAAAAGAGTGAGATGATGCACAAAACTACGGAGTTTCTTTATAAATGTACGGCACTCGAAGAGTATTTATTTATTTAAAAACAATTCGACATTGCTAGTGCCTCGAACTCTTTGGAATATGTTGTAGTATGTCTACAGCTATCCAGAAAACATTTTATTTCGACATGAACTCCCTAATTTTGCGCAGCATCTTACTTTGCGATGATAAACTATTTTTGTTATAGTTTTTTCGCCTGAACTCTTAACATTTCATGCCCAGGACGTTGAACTCTTCGAAATATCACTCCTGTACGTTGAAAGATCGAAATTCAGTGAGATGCAATCAAGCCATACGCGAAGTTCGCATCTCGTTTTTTAAAACGAGATTTTTGGTGTAAATCATTTGAACTATTGTTAAAACTTGTAAGAATTCCTTGAACTTTGCTGGATGCAAGTAAATTTGAAATTTTTTCATGAGATGCTGACAGTTGAGATGTTAGGTTCACACCGGTGTCGTCAAGCTCGTGAGAGATTCGCTGACTAATTTAAAAGTGCTAGTGGCGACTAGTAATTGGATTATATTTTCTGGGAAAGACAGCACCATCTAGTATCATATTTTCTATGTATTACTACACAACCGCTACGTCAGTAAAACTGTCTATAAATTCTTATCTAGTACTGACCTAGCTGCTAGCAAGAAAATGTAATCTAGTCAATACTATCTACCTACGAGGTTTCACATCGGACGTACTAGATTCATTTCTACTCGGGTAGCTTTCCGCAATTAATCGAGCCTTGCCAATTTGTTCGATTGGATACTATGAGATTGGCGGCGTTGGCGGTGAGTTATCGATCTTTGCTGGGTTCTGGATAAAATCCATTCGACATCCGGTAGTCCCTGATTACTTCAGGAAGATAAGGCATAAAGTAAGGGAAGATGTTTCTTCTGTCTTGAATCTCTTTGCAAGAACAATGCGAGAAGATATGCGCAACAATGAAATATCGACGATCCGGGTAAGAATGCGTACAATACTGGCGGTCGAGCTAATGCCCTAGGTTGAATTCATAATTTTCGCAATGATACTAGGATAGAGACGGCCCCTCAACTCTAAGGCCCCATCGAACAATGCCAGATGGACAAAAGGACGTTTTTTTCTCAATGGAATCCGACACGCGAGAGGAATGCTTCGTTTTTCAATGTAAATTACTAAAAAGAAGCTCGCAAATAATCAGGAGCTATAGTATTTCGTTTTGCCCTCGGCAAGTTCCGCGATCAAGGTTTCAATCCCGATGCACTTGGAATAACTGGAGCGCACCTAAGACACGAGGATTATGTTCAGCTCATGTCTGGGTTAAGAAACTTTGAAATTGGACCGATGCCGAGCGTGCCGGACACCTGTTGATCTCTACGCGACCGTCGAGTACCCGTTAAAAACCGAGCGTATCAAAAGGGACAATTTTCCATCGACGTCACGGAATTTCTTCACACGGGTTCCTCTAATCGCACCGTTACTGTACGAGGGCACTACGATCAGCGGCTTCGATCCAATACCCGTAACAGCAAGTAGAGCGTCCTGCGAGCCACGAGGATTATGTTAGGTCTGGGTTACGATCGAGGCCCGGAATTGGACCATTGGATCGGGGACCAGGAGACCTTTCGCTCGACCGGCTGACCGTTAACCATCCGAGTCACCCAATCCCCCACCCTCTACAGTCAGTCCCATTTCGAACGGCGCGCGGCAACAACAGAGGAGTGTCCCACGCAGGCAGAATATCAGACCATCTACTCTCTCCTTCGTGTCTACGCCACCTTCACCACCTTCTTCGACGGGGGGAGAGTTTTCCAACGAGCGTTCGGGCGAAAGTCTTTTGCGTACCTATGTGGCTTTTACGCGTCGTCGCCGCGGACTCGATAAGAATCTTACAGCCCGAATATTCTCCGTAGACCAGCGCCACAGATAGTAATAATGCCACGGGCTAATTGGGAGAGATAATTAGAATATTGGTAACTGCGAGGTAATTATCTCATGCCAAGGATGATCCCGTTTTGCGATAATCGATAATCGCGGATCGTAAATTCCGAGATGCATTTGCGAAATGAGCGAGCTCCGCCGATTCGCGCGTGGTATCTCGCGGTACGAAAGATCGGCTTCGGTAGAAAGCGCACCTGGGAAACTGGGAAGGCCTAACGCGCCTGGACTGACGTAATTCTCGTGCTTTCCCTCCCGAGAGTGATCGTTCCTCCGACGAGGGGAGACGACGAGCCGACGCGACGTCGCGCGTGGAGAAATCTGGAGGCACGTAGAGATCGAGGAATTTTTCTACTTGGTGCATTCGACTTGGGATGCATCTTAAGAGCACCCTGCAAAAGCATTCCGAAGATCTTTCACCGAATTCGTTTTCGCTGGGGAAATGTGAGGTGGTGGGTTCCTATCAGGGGTAATTCCGGTAAGCTGGAGTCTTCGCTGAGAGTTTTAAACGTTCGAGCAGCGACTTGTAATTTTTACATTCCTTTCAGCCAGTAGTTAGGATAAATTACTACAGATCGGTCTATCGATGAAAACTGTCGAAAGGCAACTAGGGTGTGGTAGATCCGTGCCCGGCCTACGAAAATGTTTGCGGCGCGGAAAATTAATGACAATCGTTTGCAACGGAATTAAACGATGTACGTGCCTGGCGTTATTACGCGAGAACATTACTAATGACTTTCGCAGTTTCGTCTTAGTTTCACTTTCAGTCTGTTACGTGTCGAGCCGTTCCAGTTACAAGATGCTATTTGTCTGGGATACTATTTTGAGATCATTTCTTAACGAGATTCGACGCAGGGTGATCCCTTCGAAGGTTCGATCGATTGTGTAAAATTATCGATAGCAACCCCTAATTTTCGTCAATTCTCTCGTCGTAAAGGTAAATATTTAATGCCGCTCGTCGCATAACTGCAAGTTATGTTCGAATGACGCCATCGGAAGTTTCGTAATAGCAACGATAATATTGGTACAAAGAAGTTATTCTCGTGGAATTTACCTCACTCGGACAACGGAAGTGCAAAGCATGGGAGAAAGTCTGCATTTGGTCTGAATCTTCCTCGGATATTACGCGAGAATCTTAATTGCGTTACAGGCTGCGGTAAATTTTTAATATTCTAAAATATGTCGGAATTTCCTCTTGCGTTGTCGATAAAATCAGCGTCCAGAGTTTGCCGGGAGCATGAATGGACGGATTCGGCATCCAGTGCGATTCAAACGTCCGAGCAATCGAGAGCTCGATCGTGGCTGCAGTTGCATCAGGAGATCTGCCCGGAGGGCATTCTAAATTCTTGGATCCGTTTCGCGAAATACTTGCTCCGCGAATACTCGCCGTAGTGGCTGTGTTCGTTGCTCAAGGACTTGCTCGGTGTTACGCCATTAATCTCACAGGGACTTTTCTCAGAATTCTTATAAGGATTTCAACTGCGTTTCAGATTAAAGTATCAAGAAGTTTAATTTCGATTCGCTCGAAGTAATTGAACGTAAAATTATAAAATACGAAAGCGATGAAGTTGCGAGGGAAAATTTCACATCCCATGAATATCGCTTTAGATAACAGAAGCGAAACGGGATCGAAAGGATTTTGTGTATCGTCGAGAGCATAATCGAGACGAATTCATTGGTTCCAGCATCTGCATTTTTCGTATCGCTGTATTGTGGCTGTGAGAATTTATGCGCAAATTTAGCGAAAAGTGAAATTTTCACAGCTTATTTCTTTCCCTTTTGCAACATCCGACCGAGACAAATTGATTTTAACTTCCTTTCGAAAGCGTACCCATATGGATACACCGTGCTTCTCCTGGTACCGGGAGTCACCGAACTCTTCCTCTATAGCTGATTTGTTTTTCTCGCGAGTAAGATCATTTCAAATCCTGTGCCCACGAACGGTGGACGAATGGTGAAAGAGAATTCTCTCGTAGTCACAATGTCGCCCATCATGTTTCCCAGGGTTTCAGGACGACTCATTGAGAATTTCAAATCCATCGTACGCCGACGCATTGAAATTTCGTTGGCATACAGTCACCCTCCCCCGCATGGCAAGCAGGAGGGTATACTCGCTTGAAATATTCCTGCGCGAATGCCCGGTTGTATTATAGTAAAGCCCATTTCGAAGGCGAGCCGTACGTCGATCTTTCTTCATCGCAGTCGGCGAAATCCTGCGGTTTATGATGCGGCGCATTGATTCTCGAGTATGCACGAGTGCCCGCAATACGCCACACTTGCCACTGACAGTGAAAGAGTATTATAAACGCGAGCAGCGTTGCCAGAAGGCTCTTGAAAATTTCCAATGAATGAAGCAACCCGCGCCCTTGAGTCGCGGACACGCTGTTGAAATTGAATATATTTCGATTGCCTTGCGCAAGGTGATCCGCCTGGCTGGCGTGTTCGCCTGTAAAATTTAACTCGGCGTAAACAACCTGTAAACATACTGCTCACCGACCCGTTCCGCAGAATAATGAATTTCGATGGCAAAATTACAATGTCGAAGCGAACCGTGGCCTAACCTAGACCCCCAACCTTTTCCTCGGCCGCAGAACTTTATTCTATAAGAATCTTTCACTTCGAGCAGCGTGGACGAACACGTGATCGTACGAACACGCACACGCGATTGCACCAACCAGATGGATGCGGAAAGGGGACAGGGGAAAGATCGCTGTTGGCTCGCTCCGCAGTTGAAGTCCCCTTTGGTATTCCTTGCACCTAAGAAACATAGTGAGGATGATAAACATGATGATAATAATGATCGTCGTTACAACTTCTCGCCTCGGACCACGTGAGAACGGCTGTTAGAACGTGGGTGCGCGTGTCGCGTTTCGTGCAGCATTGTAGAAGAAGTAACGAGGGAAGATATAAATAAGTTACGAAGAATGACCTCCCGAAGCAAGAGATTGAAGAAAGAGAAGAAGGAAGTAGAAGGAAATTTTCTCAAGGAACTCGAGAAATATATGCGTGAAACGGGAAGAGCGCAGGTATAGAGTGGATATTAATTATGAGCAGGAGAGTGAATAAATGAAGAATAAAACGGCGTGACAAATGCTCGAGGAATTTGACTCTTTGCGCGCGCGCCATGTAAAAACGCACCGATCTGGCTCGACCGACATTCCAGTGGCGCGACAACGACAGTAAACTGGCCGGTGGTGGTCTATTCGTTAATCGAGCACCAAAGGATTGCGAAATGCGAGGATATGCCAGTGCCAAGTGGAGAGAGGCTCGGATGCGTGTACCCGATTGCATTTTAATTGCGATTGCACTTGCTTCGAATGGAAAACGATGAAACTTCTAATTAACGGGAGTAACTATTTTCCCAGGAGTCAAACATCGGGGTCGTCGATGGAGATGGACGAGCGGAATCGACAAAGGCAAAGGTTTTATAAAATTTTAAAATCTCGAGGAAATCAGATTTACATCTCCCCCGCGTTATCTTCCTCGATGATCGTACTCACTTGTCAGTTTCATAGATGCGATTGGCCCGCGAGTAAGCGTTCGACTCGGATGTTAGAAGTTAAGGAACGTCGATGGGCTTGGTCCACGGACGACCTACTAGCACGAATACCATGCCTTTCTACGTACCGTCGGTACTCCCCTTTGCTTACCGCGTGCGCGAGCACATATGATTATTATCGTTATCGTTGCGTCGAGGAGATGCGAGTTGCGATCTCACGCGAAGGGATAGGGTGGGAACTCGAGGCGAGGTTCATGCTCAGTCTAGAGAACTGCGAGTGCAGGGAGATTGGATCGTTTTGTACTCATTAGCCTGCTAAACGTCTCTTTGATCTTCCAGATTTTTCACCTTTGAGATAAAAGATAAATGGTACGCGGTATTCGCGAAATTGTCAGATTTCTTTTCGCAATTCCGCCGTTCATGCGAAATTGAGAATGGCCGAATGTAAATTCGAAGACTTTGAAATTAACGAATTTAATTAATTCTGGTTGTTTTTTTAATTTTTTCAACCGCATTAGCAATATCTTCCTTCGATATTACTCGAGAAGAGCCAGTTCGGCTTCGCGCCTGGCGTCTTTCTCGTTTTACCAACTACCGCCCACGTATCGCGCGAAATGTGTGTGAAAAACGAAACCTTTTGCACGTTCGCGCGTGCTCGCCGACGATGGCTCGGAGAAGAGGAAGGAGGAAAAGAGCGTCATTAGACGAGCGTAGGGTGTACCACTGGCGCAGGCGCACTTAATTTCCCAGTACCCTCGATCACGTGCGAGAAATGCATCGTGATTACGGTGCACTCGCTAGATGAGCGGCGCTGAGACGGTGTGAGATAAAGAGAGAGGGAGGAAGGAAGAAAAGGGGAGGAGAGAGAAGAGAAGAGTTTCTTCTTGGGAAACGAAGGTACGAGAGTCACGCGGACTCTCGGCCCATTCCTTTCTCATAGCTCGCGTCCGACTATCGTGGAAAAGTACAAGCCAAATCAATGGGACCGACGATTATGCGGCAAATCGTGCGTAATTCTTTCGTGCCAATTGCTACTTACGTTCTCGAATACGATTTAACTATCAGGATGTTGCTTGTATATCTTTCTCCCCAGGATGAAAGAAGAAGGGAGTCGAATCGATGGTATTTAGCTTGCCGGCTTTTCGCATCCGGTCAATCGATAGGATCTCTACGCAAGCGTACACGATCTTACGTGCGCGTGGTATGCACGCGTCTTTCGCAAGACGAGACGCATAGGCGGTGGTGGTACGCTTCGATTACAATTTATTGGCCGGGCTCGTTTTATCGCGCGTAGTACATACGGCGCTTCCACTTAACTTTCCTTTCTACGCGCGATTAAGACTCTTTTTCTCACGTCGACGAATTATTATCTTTTGCGAAAGATATAACGTGGTGTTCCAGTTTAATTCCTCTTTAAGGCGCTCCCGTAGGCCGCTCGTTTTACCCCAATCGAAACTATTAATTAATCACGAATAGAGTCGCCTGTGACTTATTGGCATAGCTTAAGGCGCCATGGTGTAATTACTTTAGCCGCATTCGCACAGAGATTGGCGCGCAGGTAGTACGCTGGGTATATCCGCCTGTCGTATAGTTTCGGCCGATCGATTCCGCTTTCCATTCCGCGAGAATCTCCTGGCCCACACCAGCATCTCTTTGCCTTCTCCCGTCTCCTAGAGAAAGTAGCAGAAGAAAAGGGGCCCCGTAGATGCGTCCACCGGCACCGCACACGTTTGCTAGGGGTCTGCGAATTTATAATCCCGCGATACGAGGCCACCACTCTTCTCTCGATCCTCGAGAGTGAGCTGTGAAATATGAACGGTTATTAAGTCCATTGACGAATGAAGCCAATTCTACGCGCGTGCCGATGAAAGTTCTGGGCAAGGAGAGTCTCGATTGAAATTAAATTCCAGAGTGAAGAACGCAATGCTGGGATAAGTTGGATTGCTCTCGGCGTTCATTGCCAACATTCCTCCCACTCTTGGAATCTCGTATTTGGAAAGAGAACGTTGTAACGCAACGATAAGAAAATTTTAATGCAATGTTCCATTTTCAAGATTGCTTTTTGTATGCGGCCAATAAGATATGCGTGCGTCTATTCGTGGAAAGAGGGTCTCCTAGTGCGTTCTCCGGGTGACACATAAAGCAGACGAAAGGTCCGTAGCTTCCCATTATGTTTGACGGTTTGTACAAGTAGTTAGGAGGAGATAGAGAGGAAGCGTCGACCGAAGAAGAGAAGTCAGTGTGCCGATCCGTTATGAGCCCGAGGCTATTGGGAATTCGGTGAAAACACTCTACTCATATCAGGCCCACATTCACCACGAAATACTCTTTGAGGTCAGGTGGTTCTAAGGTGGCACGACGATCTGGGCTTTACCTCCACCGACCCACCTGTTGACACCATTCTAAACGTAATTTAGATTACGTGAAATGCTCGGAATACGAGATGCGGAAAAATCTCACTTTATCAAGAGAGAGAGAAATTCTAACGGAACAGCGAGAAGAATTCTTTACGAGGAAGAAAGCAAAATTTAAGGATAAGCTCTACCCCGTACGAGTGCAACATCCTCACGTCGTTGGTTCAGGAACCTTCGTTACACATACATATAGATATCTATTGTTATTTACATCGTGTACGAACAATTCCCACGTTCTTACCGAATATATAAACAAGCAGCTTTCTTAATGGCGCACGAGGAAACGTGCTCGAGCGCGCTATCCGGGCATCGTTCGCACGCTCGCGTATTACTTACAAGCGTGGGCCAATATCGAGCGCGCCACGAGATGCGAGAGAATATCGGGGCCTCTGTATTCGCCGGTGCCTACGGGGGAATCGCCCAAGACGAGACACGGTCAATGGGTCTGAAAACGAGGTCAGCGAATCGATAAGGTTGGCACGGGAAAAGAACGGTATGCCACCACAGGTTCGTTGAACCACCGGTATCCAATCGCCAACGTGAAATTTCTGGAATTCGTCCGGTAGGCGCTCCTTAACTACGAGGTCATCAAGTGAAACCGAATAGTAAAGAAGAAATAAAGTATGAAGGACACACGCATATCCGAAGAAAGTTCGAAACGCGAGCGTAGATGTCTGTCCAGCAGAGTTTCTAGATAGGAGACTCCTTGTCTCTTCTTCTTTAAACATATCTCCTAATAATTTGCAAGCGTGCAAATTCAATGCAAATTTAAAACAAACTCTGAATTGAGATTTAATCGATTTTTCTCATTGTTTCGTCAATCGACGAATTCTTCCGCGTTTCCCGTTTAGTTTTCCATTTCCATTCTTGAACAGTCGACCATTACCACCTTGATTACTTTCCGCGAACTTCAGCCCGTCCGCGTCTGCGAGCTATTTGTTTCCTCCACTTCTTCCTCCAGTCGATGCTGAGAATTTCCGCTAAAAAGTGAAAGCAATGTCCTTCGGTACGTAATTAGTGTGCGTGCTCGCGGACGCGTTCCTCAGGAAGAAAATAAGCACTCGCTGGAGGAAGGAAGGTCTTTGAGGCGTGAATACATCGCGAAACAAGCGTAACGCTTTTTTTTTACAAGTTTTGCCGAGAGTTGATGTTCCAAACTACGACCTTCATATTTTTACCATACTTCCATTCCCGATTATCATTTTTATACGCTGCTTGTAGCAGGCATCGTCAAATTTTCAAGAAATCCTGTTTTACGATACTCGCTACTTATAAATCACTTCTAAAGGCCAGCAGACTTATTTTATCGGCATTGTTAAAAGGTCGTTTATCAAACGATCGCGAACGATCTTTAATAAAATAGCGATCTTTCGCGTTTGCCTCGCTCATGAATCGTCACGACGGTGTAAAATGTGCGAGGCGAATGTTGTGTGGCACTATTTTTTCTGAAACGAGCACTGATATCATCCGTAACGATCTCATCGAGTCTACATAGTCGCGGTAAAATCCGAAGAAGAATAATCTGGGAGCTTCCGGTACCGCCGCGGAACGAAACGACTACGGGGTGATCCCGATATACGGGGAACTTTCGAGATAAACTGGTTCCCCGTGCACAGCACGGAATTTGTCCTCGATCCATCTCATTACCTTAGTATATCCTATTCGAAGTGAATCGCGGTGTTGTTGTTTTCGTCGATCCCTTCGAAACGTACTCGCTGCGAAACATTTCCGAAAGGGAATAAAATCGCTTTAAATCGCCTTATTTCACTGAAATGTCGTCTGGCGATTATATCGCTGCGGCACTTGCTGCGATTCCACGGAGACTCTTCGACCGGCTACCCCACGAGATCATTAATTCGCACGGCGAGGGAAAGGTGATTCCACTCGACAAAATTTTTCGCTGCGAGAAACTCGTCTGCCAGGGTGATAAGCCGACACGCGCGCCGCACAATTAGGATGGAGAAAAAAAAAACTTTCGCGCCAACGCAAAATTACAAGCATGCCAGGGTGACGCGTCGTAAATTAAAGTCACGGTCAACCTTATACTTCGCTCCTGCTTCTCGTGCCGCGCAGACCCTGACGCATAGCGTGACCCACGAGAGTAATTTGAAATTCCCGCACTCAGAAGTTTCGTGCATTTAGAAATGATCATTAGGCTTCGTCTCGTCCATCTCACAGACCCTGGAACCCCACGTGATAGCATGCTTGCCCGTCCTCGACTGTCCTTGAGCAAACGGAGAGCGGAGAGAGAGCACATTTTCTTCCCTGGCATCTGTCCCCATCGATTGGAACTGCATCGCGCGCGCGACTTTTCTTCGCGACATTTCTCTCCTCCGATTGGAGCCACATTCGCGCGCAAGCGCACAGATTGGGAGTGTGCGCCGTGTTTCACTTCGCGAGAGAAAGTCGAGCCGGGGAGATTCGAAAATGCAACGTGTGCACGTTCATTGGCTCTACCCTCGTTCTTAACGCGCCGCTCTTTTCGTCGTGCGGAGAAGTAGATCGAACAGTACTTCGTTTCTTTCTCGGCTTTTCCTCTCCCGAGAGAAGGACGGCACTGATTAACCTTGAGAGTTAACAGAAACGAGGGGGCGGTAAGCGGAGATACGATGCCCGTGGAATCGAGTAGCTTAATAACGCGCGAGAGATAGTCCATTACTACGCCGCAAAAAAGATCGTTTTGAAATTCGAGAATATTTATGAAAGTGGCGATTTTTCTCCCATAATGTAACGCGAATTAGCTCGGTAGTGTAAAGTAAGAAAGAAAGCGCGATTATGAAAAGAATGGGACGTGCTAAAAGGCAGATGTTCCTTCGGTGTCGTTAAGGAAACTCGATAACTCGTGAAGAGTCGAAGCATTAGTCGCATCATGCCGCGCACGGGCGTAGACTGAGACGTGATCGTGTATAATTTAAGGAGAACGCCTAGAATTAAGCGATCGACATCGAAACTCGATTTCGCGTGTTATTACACACGAGCGAAGAACGTTCCATGGAGGCAATGTAGCGTCAAAAGCGCACCGATCATATATGAAAGAGCGGTATATTATAATCGATCTACTCTAGCAACTATGAGGTCATTCCAACATCCGTTAGATCACGAGCAAGGAGGAAGTTTCTCTTATACAGGACATTATGCAAACATTTGTATCGGCTACAATTTATATGTCCGATTCTTCATTAGTTTCAATATACTTTAAATATAATAAGAGAAGGGATCTTGAAAGGGTATGTGGAAAAAATGACAAACAAATAATGAATTACATTTACAGATTTATTTAACCTTTCATAATACATATGAAAGACGAAAGAGATGCGTGCGTAGACATGCGCCTGCTTTTTACATGGCGTGCCGAGCCGTTTCACAGTCCACGAGTCCGTGACGGTTCGTTCCTTTCCTTTTCGACTCTCGAGACGCGAGGAATTAATTCATGGACCGTTACGTATCCAGCACACGACAGAACGATCGGCAGTCGGCGAACGAACGGACAAACGAATGGATCGTCGTAAACCGCATATTTATTGGGCCACTTTTTTCCCTTTTCGTGATTTTTTTTCTCTTCGTGTTAGACCGCGGGGCTAGGCAATCTCACGAGATGAAAAAGCACGCGATAAAATCTGCTTCCTGCCTTTTCGCTCCTGCCGCTTCTTCTCTTTTTCCTTTCTCCTCGGTAACCTATCAGCGCGAATGGGAGTTTACATTCTATCTTTAAGAGATATTTGAAATTCGACGAAAATCATCTGTGAGTCGTCGACGTGGATCCTCTAGACACCGTGAATACTTTTAGATTTTAAAACGGTGCAGTCCGGATTGGTAATTCGTTGGGGTCGACGAATTTACGAGGAAGTCTTCCTTTGCTTTACGACTCGTCGTTCTAACGGTTCACGCTTCCGACGTAACGTGAGAGTAATTTATGTTGAAACGATCGCGGGACCAACGATCCGGAAACAATCAAAATTGGCGCTTAGACGACGCTCCTGCCGCTAACTGCTGGTGTTGCGCCGTTGTCGGTGTTCGCCGTTCAACTGGTTGGCAATAATTTTTTTTCTTTCTTTTTTTACGAGCCGAAGTCTGAACTGGTCCGGATAGGTATCACTTGCGGCTGCCTTCGATTACGGTATACTACCCGTGGCGCTGAACGATATTCAAGCGTCGCCATTCTCGTTCCGCTCCTTTGGACCCCTACAGCCTATCGTGGATGTCACGAGGAAATTATCGGCTAGGAAGTATCGGCGGGATTAGCCGCGCGTTAAGAAGACATTTGTCCGATGGATAATTTCCTGTTGCGACATTGTACCGCAGTGGTCCGCCTTCTTCGTGCGCAAGCACTGGTCACCGGTGTTTTCGGACGTTGTTTCTTCGAAAATATCTTCCCGTTACAGTTAAAAATATGACTTGGCTTTTCCATTTCGTATTAAAGTACGAAGACCCTTCGAAGATTTTTGAATTTTGCTTCGTTATTGCGAGAACTCGTATGCCCACTTTGACGCGTATCGCGCAACGGAGCTGGGCACACGATTGGATCTACTCCACGTGAGCCTAACGACACGGGCCAAACGGTGGCACCTCATTAATAATTAAACAGAGTCGGACGACCATTTTCACTTCGTATTTTACCTTGCACGAACGAGCCAACGGAGAATCCTCTAGCGGAGTTAGAAAGTAAGACGGATAATATTTGGGTCGCGTTGGGACGGTCAACGTGTATAAGTAATTAATATCTTTGGTGAGAGGGAGTTTTAAGAAGTTTCGTGTACCTGTGAGATAATCTTGTCATTATTGATAATTGTACGAAAAATGTGGGTATAAGCCGATCACGATTCGTTAAAAACTTGGAATAGAATATCTTGTTGATCCTGTAGGCTCGATTTCACTTGAAAGACTTTACTTATCTACAGCCTCGTACAGTCTACAAGTACAAATGAATATTAGATCTAATAGGATGCTTACTGAATAAGGCAAGACCAGGTGCTGCGGTAACGAGGACTCATCAGATAACTATTCCTAATGATTGATTGCACCAACCAGCGTCACATTAAAGTTACGGGCTGCATCAAAGAGTTCGCGATGCCCTTCCACAGAGACAAAAGTGTTCGAAACTCGTCGGAGCTCTCTCACTTTCACCCTCGCTGCTGTCGAAACGGTTACACTCAGCAGCCGCGGATGGCTTCCTACGATGAATATTGCAGTGGAATGGCACGCGGTGATGGCGTGATTCATAAATCATCTACGAGTTATTTTTTGTCATAGTTTTCGCAGAAATCTTAACTTCCAAGCATACATAATTTATTCTCCTTCCTCGATTTTCAATACATTAATATTAAGATATTAAGATTGGGGTTTGCAGTCGAAATACGCTATTGTATAAGCTTATGAAATTCAATGCGGTAATTTATGACACAAATTTCCGTCGAGACGTACTATTTCACTAATCACTCGTCGTACCAGCTATTTTCACGCATCTAATAAAACGGCACTCGTCATTATCTCAGCTCGTAACGAACATTAGTATTCTGCTCATCGACTAGAGACTAGTGGACATGTGCAACGTTCGCGTGTAGCGTCGAAAGCAGGGGAGGTAATAAGTGCACCTTGCAACGAGAGAGTGGGAGAAGAGGAATATAGCGAGCACGATGAGCGATGCGGAGGGGGACGGACAGGGTGTCGAATGACTTTCACCTTCGTGCAATAATACGTCGATGGCATTATTGATCTCGAACTGCGGACATCGGATCGTTCATAGATTGTTTCGATGGAAATGATATTAGCCCGGCATAGTAATTTTTCCTTTTGCGTAACGTTACGACACGCCATATTAAGCGATTCTTCTCGCATCGACAGAATTTTAAGCCACACCTTTGCGACTATTTTCAAATCTGATTTCTCGTATACGCATTCGCGACCGCGTGTTTCCTTTCCAAGGTCGTACGGCTCGCTAAATCGGAACGAGCACGAACTGTCGACGACTGTCGATCGATGTATCGTTCTCTTATACCTCCTTACGATTGTTAGCAGGTAGCCGTGGCCAAGAACATTCCTCGTTCTTGGCCGGGGACTTCTCCTGCCATCTTAATGGGGATTTATGAATGTATATTGTACGGGCGTGGCGACGCTGGGGAAATTGACAGGGAAAGGTAGCGAGGCAAACGAGTCCGACTTTGGACGCGCGTCGTTCGCCAAGTGTGATAAGTGGCGTTCTGCACACCCGATCGTTCTATTCGCGTTTGTAATTGTTTCTCAGGAATTTGAGCAAAGTCAAGACAATTTACAAAACCGTTTTCGTTGGATCGACGTGTCACAGGGACTCTTGAATTACGGATACAGCGTTGGTAAACTCCTGTTCGAGAGTGCGAAGGAGACTTTTAGTTGGGCTCTTCATTGAAGCAGAGTCGCGGAGCAAAGTAGCGAGCTATACCGTTAAAAGCGGTCCTCGTACCCGCGATTTCCTTTTACTCCTACTTCATCCGAGTCTCGTTTCTACGCTCCTGAGAACACGATCGTAGCTTCGGATCCAGTTCACGCCATTATCGCTGCTCGATATCGCGCCCACGATTCCACGGAGTTCCCAGTAGGGACCGCGAAAGAAGGGGTCAATGGCGATAAGCTGAAGAAATTGGCCCATTTCGCGATTCTCGATAAAAGAAGCCTGTGGAAGGTCTCTTGGCAACATTTTTTTAAGCCACTGCACCGTCTGTGAAAGAGTTCAGCGTGTGTATCGTACAGCTCAGATCGCTAAAAAGTTCGAAACAAAACTTTAAGAACAAAAGTAAACTACTGTGCGGGTAAAAGAAACAAGGGCGAGACTCTTTCTAATTCTCAAGCGATGGTGTACCGTAGATTTGAAGGGAAGGCTTGTCGCCACGTTTGCTGTCTTTCGAATTGCCGTCGCGGAAAGTCGCTTATTTGCGTGGAGCTAATCAGAGTTCGCAGCTACCGTTGTAGGCACGTGGCCGAGGCGCGGACCCAGTCGTTACCGGTGCGTTAGAGGCGATTATTCGAGAAGCTAATATCGTCGTGAAACCTGGCGCTGTTGGCACCACTGTTGCCGGTTCCCACGATCGAACACTTTCTCTCTCTCGTCGTATAGCCCACGACTCCGAAGTCTGCACAACGCACGAGATTTCATAGCTGACCGTGCTGCTCCGATACGGAATATGCACGCTTTTCCTCTACCGTCCAGTATAACTGCATCCCACGAAGGAACTTTATACGCGTGGCAAAATTAGAGGTGGGATCGTCCCTCATGCGTACGCGCACGCGTCCTAGTCGCGGATTTCTAAAAACGGATACGGAAGGAAAAGCCTTCGTAATAACCGTGCATCTTCGCATACCTATGAATGCCTTGACGGAGACGTCGCGTTCGCGTCCGGTCGTAAGTGGTCGTTCGGAGAATGAAAGTGTCATCGTTACCGAACGGTCGTTCATAGTCTACTGAACTCTTGAGTTTGAGATATTACCCACCCGGCACGGAAATCCCCGTTGAGAATTTCCCTTCGAATGCATTTCTTTCTTCAAGATTGCCAATCCGACATTTTCGAATACTCGCGCCTCGCGCGTTTTCGTATGTTTCGGTTGACTCACAGCGACGAACTCTTTCTTTTTAATTGGAACGGATCGCACATGCACAACGGTAATGACGGTTGCCAAACACTGGGGCTCGTTTGAGGAGACTCTTGTTCGCATCGCCGCAAAACTTAGTTCGCTCATTAGGTTCTAGAAGTAAACTGAATCTTATCTAACTGCGCTGTACGGGGCGCAAGTAAAAAGATCGTAATTATAATATCGCGAGAATGACATTCTGCCGTTTACTTTGAACACAATGACTTTGCGATTGCCATTCGTTAGGGTGAAATTATAACATAGGTCGGCGAACCGAATGCACTGAGTTTCGGTGTCCTGAGCTCCATGTACGGGTGGACTCCACGACTGAGAACTTAAAATTGCGACATACTCATCCCGCAGGCTAGCGCGCCAACGTCTTCGCGATGAAAATGGACACAGTTGTTGCGCAGGACTGCGTAATGTTTCAATTGAAACTGGTTGAAACGCTATATCAGATGCGTCCGCCGCTTGCGACGAGCGGCATTTACTCAGACGGAAGAGATGCTACGGCCGTAGAAGTAGCTGGCTCCTCCATCGGAAAGCTTCAGCACGGTGGTGACTCACGCGAAATCGAGCGTAAGCACCCACGCTAAAAATTCATACACAACGGTACCGTGGAAGAAGCTACCTTCGAAGGAATCGACTTCCCTCACTACCGACCGTCCATCAACGCGAAACCGTGTCGGTCTATCTTACGCGGCATCTAACGCTTACCTCCGCAAATGGAACCGAAAATCAAACGAGCCCGCGCTCCACGGGTGCGCACCGGTGACGGACGAACGGACGGACGTACTCGCGCGCGCGCGCGCCGTTTGACGTCGGCTAACTTTAAGGCGGCCCGATTATTGGCCGAAGGCCAGACAGGAGAAACGAGGCTGAAGAGACAGAGAGAAAGAAGACGAAGTCTCTCGACTGTCCGGCTGACCCAATGCGTCCGGCCCGCCCGGTGACGGGAGGGTGGGTGACCTCGAGTGCCACCGGAGCAGCTCGCGCTCCGGTCCCTCCACTCGCTCCAGACGTAACCCAGAAACGACACGGTCACCCTCTAATAACCGGACGTCACCTGTCGCAGCCTTTGCGCGAATGCTGGTGCTCGCTCCTAGGAATTCGATCTCGCCTTTCGCAGATTTAGCCTTCCCCTCGAGTCGCATCCAACGAATCCGACGTGTCTGAACGCTTACCAGTACCGTTAGCGACATATGGTGATGCGCATGGTTATTTGCGTGAACGTCGCTCAGGCATATAAGTGAGTTGTGTAAGCGACGCTTGGCGAAGAAAAAATAGGAGGATTCTGTGTTTGTTTTACCGGGATAGAGACGCGTGGTTATGCCTACCACTTTGAGAAGATTCTAGGAGAGGTAGGGTTAACGAGGAAAATGAAGGTTTATTTGGTGGGAGATGAGAAGGTCGGTGGGTGCGAGCGGGGCAGGATTCTGGAAATTGTTACTTCATTCGTGGTAACGTCTATGATTTGCGGTGTACATGGGAATGATGGATGATTGCCGTTGTACTTTCGCGTGGAATTTCTCTGTTCTTACACTGTTCGGAGCATGGGGTATTACTTTTTTCTAAATACGGTAAACCTTTGTTTTGAAAGTGCTCCGTGTACTCCGGTATAGGACAAGTTCCTACGTAGGAGGAAATATTTGTAGAGCAAAATCTCCATAGTAAATTAGCAATTAAAACAAATGAGGTGTGCACACGCTCGAGAGTACTAACCGGGACTCGCGTGCTGACCTCCCTACGTGACTTGCCTCAGACGGACTAACTTCGAACCCGTATTAAAGCGTGACCGTGCGTCTCGCGACGACTGATCCAAATGCGCGACCGGAATGATAAAAATCCTCGTGCTCCATTGAGTCTCCTCTCGATCACGTGACCCGCTATCGCGACACTAATAAGACTTTTCATGTATTTCCTAAAAGCACAGCCCTTATCCAATACGAGAAGTATATTTCACCCGTCTCCCATATCAACATTTTTAGAAAATTGCTTGCCGAATTTTGTCGCAAATATTCTTTTCAAATTGTTTCTTTTTTCTACTTTCGCCTTTCGAAAATTTTCTGTCCACAATTCATGTACTACGTCTCTGAACCCATTCAAACGATTGCTCGTGTTGTGAGTAGGGAAGGGAAAAAATGTGGCCAATTAACGAGATCCACGCAATCGGGCTCGACGAGTCTCGTACTCGACTCTCCTCTTATGCACACGCTCGTGCCGGCAGCCCGTTCTCGTATCTTCGCCGGTGCGCGCGGTAAATCTGCGCGCGTGCGATCCCGCGAGGGGCCCGCGCACGCGCAGGTGTTATCGCGCGCTTCGTAAAGACAGGCGCGCGATGCGGAGATATATTCTCGCGAGTAAAGGAGTCGGTCAAATAACTGTACGTCGCGGCCCCACGGGGCCGATATCTTCGACGCCGACGAGGCCTGGAATCATTTTTCTCTCGTGGCACCGTAGACGCGCGATGGGGACGCGAGCGTACAAAACAATTGAAGGAGGAAGGGAAGGGAGGAGGCAACGACGCGTTCCTCGACGAATTGTTTTGCTCGACTTTTCTTGGGTCACAGGTGGAAAGACTAAATTTACCACGACAGTGTTAGTTACTCTATACGCTTCTAATATTCCGACACATCTTTTACAACAAATCGTTCTTTGTATTTTGCAGATGACGGAGCGCCAAATCAAGAAATTAGGGCGACAAGGATAGAGAGGGATCTACAGGGTATGTCGTGTATAAGAAATGATGCCTGTGTCTTGTGAAAAACTTCAACAGTATACGTCGCACGTCTGACACTTCCACTACACAGACTCATTCATACGAGGATTGCACTTCAACGGCACCAGAATTCTAATTCTAAATTACAACTACACACAAAAGTTTGAAAACTACTCCACACTTTTCTACGGCTCGATTACACGAATTTTGTTTTTGTTTTGTATGCATGAGCATGTAAAATGTCTTGTGTTAGAAATACGTAGAATATTTCCACTTCTCGTTACAAGTAACATTAATTTATAGAAATTTAAGTGTATCAACGTTCGAGTGCAATTCTGTCAGTTTAAATTCATTCTATGCTTTGTGTTTCGAGCCTGCCCCTTTGACATAAAATTTTCGTACTTAAAATTTTCGTTTCATAAACCGTTCGCTAAAGTGCGCGTCGATGTGGGACGCGGCCGTGTAAATAAACTATTGTACGAAAAATTCTGTCCTTTCTGTGATTCATTTTTTACTTGTGTACGTAATACCATTTCATTCCCGTGGTGCCTGGCTTTATGTACTCCGACGAGTGTTTTTAATGCAAATTGTTATCCAGGAGGACCTGAAAATTGAATATCGAACGGAACATTTTAGCGCACGAGTAACCGGATTTAAGCACTTCTACGATGTTTCAGAGAACTTGACCTTCGGCTTTCATAGCCAGAAAATTACGCTACGTGCGCAACCCATCTGGAAGGAACTATATTGTACTGTTACTTTCAAATCCATAAATTGTTGCTTATAAATTGCACGTTTCAATTTCCGTTTCGTTCTTCGGCCAAATGAGACGTCATAAATCTAATCTCGAAATTAAAACCAGCAGTTTAGCATCTTCTTTTGTTGGCCAGTAGTGGCCAGCTGCGTCTTCCTGGCGGAGGCTCGTAAATATTCAGTCCCTCAGGGAGATTGCCAAGATAAAGACTTTTATTTTCAAGGAATCTTGTCCGGGGGACCGGCCCACTGGGACCGGATGCGTAGTCCACGACTTTATGATAACGTTAGCTGTAACAAAACGTGTTTATGGTGTCCACGGGTCCGTGAATCTGGAGGAAATCGGAATGTCACGTCGCATGCGCTTAACATTTAAAGAGTACGATTTAAGCACGGATATCGCGAATCATTAAATGGAAAAGAAAAATTAATTATAATCGTCGGAAGAATGTTCTTCTTTTGCAACCTAATAACCGTTTTTGCTTTTAATATAACACACGTAGTTATATTTTCAGGTCCTCCATAATGTACATATACGCTACACTGCTTTCGTTGTCCTCTTGCAACGAATCACCATATTCTCTCTCACCTATCTGGCTGTTTTATAGCTAAGCAGCGGAGTAAATTTATCCTGTAATTATACGCGACTCGTAAGCGAACATCAACACCGAGGCAGGTGCCCTAGGCTACTGAGAAAGGCTACGTCCACACTAAGTTCTAAGTCTCTCTCTCTTTTGTTTCTGTTTCTGTTACTGTGCTCCCGCCTGCTCCCCGCCTACTACAACTCTTCTCAACAACTGGATGCTGTCTGCCTCCAACGTCCGCCCGCCGCACTCCACCTCTCCGACGACCTATCTGACACGCGTATACGAAACTATGAAATATTCGAAACGACGTTGAAAATAAAACGAACGCATCGCGTACCGACAAACGACTGGACGCAAACAACGGATGACACGAATGACTGGTGCACACATAAATTATGATTAATGGGTAAATTATTGCGTGAAACCCGCTATAACGTTAAAATCATCGCTACTCCTTACGGAATCTTATGCGAACCGTTCAACGTCCATTCGATTCGCCACATCGAATGGTCCATCATAAGGAGTCACAACGGTTCTCTTAGTGTCAGCACGTCCTGGTAAACCGGTACCCCCGGTGGGGGTCCTTACGAAAACAGCGCGGACCTTCGTGCAAGATGGTGCCAGCACCGAATTCGCCACTGAGGTGCTCGGTACAACTTTGGACAATGGCCGGCTCTACGCGAGGATCTTGGCTACCTCCAGTCGAGTCTTCTATGAAAAAGAGCCTCAGCCAAGCACTGCTAGCCCGTATCTCGTGTATCCGTCGAGAACTCCGGACGACGAGTGGCGCGCAAGGGTCGCGGTGTTGGACGAGGCTCGCATAGAGGCAATCGAGAAAGAGAAGTCATCGATATTCGAAACTACCGGGAAAGAAGGAGCATTCAAAAAGGGAAACGCCTCGAAGCAAGATGAGGCATCGGACGAGAACGATGTGCTCGGAAAAAGAGAATCCCAGGGTGGAGACGGGCAAAGATTTAAGCCAGCGAAGGTTCGCTCAGCCGAGAACTTACCCACTTTTACCGTGAAACACGAGTACGTGACTAGAGGATCCGGAGATTCGTTCGGTGACGAAGATCAGCCAAGAAGCTTCAGACCTCGCATACCGAAGATCCTAAAACCACATGCAAAAATATCAACGGCTCCTCCTATTGGTTCAAATCCATTGCGACGGCGTGAAAACGACGGACGATCCTTGGGGACAGTGACATACCATGGATTTGCGGATTTTACCACCACTGTTGGTGATACTGTAATCGTCTTTTCTCCTAGTACAGCCCCAGCACCAGCCGCCCGAGCGGCTACAACGATCAAGGGTGACGCGACCTTGAGGCCAGGTGATGGGGTGGCGGTGCTGAAGATCGCACCTACTACTGTTGCGAACAACGGATATGAAACTGAGAAAACCCAGTTTCCTAAACTTAATCAGGGTGGTAGACAATCTAGTAACAATGCGGACGAACCCTTGACGTTAGATCCGATGGAACCAAACATTGGTAACATTGAGCCAAGTATAACGGACGTGTCAGCAGAGCTTGGACCAGCGTCCGTCAACTCTAATTTATCCACGAATCCGCTTCTACTGCTACCGGACTTAGAAACTGGGTCAGTTAAGCCTACCGGATTGCTGAAAGTGGTCGACTCGACGACGTCTCTCGACGGTACTACCACGCATTACAAGAGTCTGATCTATGGTACATACGTTGGTACGAATTACGCTCAGATCATCCATACCTCCTCAAACGTATATTTCTTCCCCGAGGACACTTCTACCGCGACGTACGGCGACGACACTACTTTAGATTATGGATATACGACTAGTGATGCGGAAACTGATCAGACGGAGAGAGAAACTGTGGCGGATACCACAAGCGCAATGCCGACAACGGGAAAAATGTTGCCCGTTGGCGAAGAGGCACCACCAGAGATTAATGAGTTGACCACACCGTACAGGGATACCACAGATAGCGTGTTAACGACTCTGAAGGATATATTGGAAAGTGCGAGAAGAGTTCTGGGTACTACTGAAGCCTCGTTACCAGCAATGGACGATGAAATACCAAATGATATCGTACCTGTAGATCCACAAGGTCGTAGTATACAGGGTGGTTTTGGAAAAAATCAAATCGAGAGCTATAAAAATGATGGTGTAACCCGACCAACCTCAGAACCTGTGGACGGGCTAACTAAATTGGCCACCAGATTACTTCCGTCTACTGTGTACAAGACTTTCACCTACTATACAACTTTCTTCATTCCCAACGGAGATGATAAAACAACTACATCGATAAGATCGCGGGAGGTAGTTTCCTCAGAAGTGACTCAGTTGACTGAATTAGTTTTAGAACCCAGCGCCACTGAGACTACGATTGCTCCTACCCCTCTAATTGCGAACCCGGTTTTCAGTGCAACTCCTGCAACTTCCTTCACTGTTATACCTGAACATGACGAAGATGAGAGACCTCCAAAGGAGGATGAGGAAATAGAACTGATTTTCAAGACCTTATACACGACGTACACATATTTAACAACATTCTTCCAAGAAAGTACATCCAGTGTATCCAGTCGAGAAGTTGTGGAAACCAACGTTATCACGCAAACCGTGGGTCCCAATGGTGTTTCTGCTGCAGTAGCTGGTCTCTTTGGGAAAGATGAGTCAGTTGCAATAACGCCAACCAAAACACTACTCCCTGGTAGTACAACATCAATAACACTCGGAGGTATGGAAGACAAAGTTATTTCGGATGATGAGACAACCGTCGAACCACTGACAACTAGTGGAGATCGCGAAACTACAATTTCTGATACTCAACCACCTACCGAGGCCGATACTGATACGACGTTTGACATTGAACCCAGTCCGACTCCCCCCATGGTAGTAGACCCAGGTTACAGAGAACAAGTAAAAACTTATTACACGACGTATACCTACTTTACCACCATTTTTGTTGACGACGAGACCGAGATCGAAACTAGAACAGAAGTATTCAGCAATGTCGTTACGGAAACCATTAGACCCACTGCTACTCAAGTCATCACATCTCGTGATCTAGCAACAGTGGCTCCAAAGCCTGAAACTCCGAAAAGGAAGCCTGCTGTAGTACCTCCAGAAATTCTAGCATATCTAGAAGCACTTCAGAGGCAAAAGTCACAAGAGGAGGCTTTCATTTTGGCTAAGAAAGTGCAAGAAGAGTCGAATTCAGCCGAAAGTACAGACGAACCAAACGATACGACAGGCACTACAGAGGGTACCACCGAGCAACCCACAACGATAACTACACAAAAATCTACCACCCAAAACCTGTTTCGCACTAGTCCTCAAAACGCGAACGCTCAAGTAACGCCGAATCCTCCGCTGGATGGGGAAGTATTAGGCTCCATGGTTACGGATGTTGTGTCCTCGTCGAGTTCTGGAGGTGGTACTGTGCTAGACGTACTTATGGATAAGAGGAACGCGGTGCCAGAGGATCAAGAGTTATCGGAATCGAATCATCATGAAGTCGAACCAGCGCCTACGTTGCTTCTCCAAACTAGTTATACAACTTTTACGTATTTTACAACCATGTATAAAGACGATGAATCCAATGTCGTCAGCCGGCTTGAAACAGTGACTAATGTGGCGACGGAAACTATAAGACCGTCAGCTGTGATGCCCGCCGAGACCAGCACCTTGCCAGTAACATATTTCACGACCTTTACGTACTGGACAACTTTCTACAAAGGTGGCGACACGGTGACGACTAGTCGTGAGGAGACGGTTAGCAATATTGTGGCGCCAGATTCAATTTCATCTACACCTACTGTTCAGCACGGTGTGATAATGACGTACAGACCAGATGCGCCTCCCCCAGTTGCAAACGACAATTCCGATACTAAAGTCACTGCGGATAACGAGGTAACACCGTCATCCTTGGATCCCACCGGCGTCGAGAAATCTATAAGCGATCAAACTGAAAAACATACGACTGAAATTCCGCAAAGTGCCAGCGATCAAATCATCGTGGATACACCTTCCATACGTCCTGAACCCACAACTTTTTATACGACGTTTACATATTTCACGACATCTTACATCGGAAACGAGACTATCCTTAACAGTAGACTGGAAACAGTTACGAGTGTTTCGCACCCTGAAATTGTCGCTACTCCAACAACAGCAATGACAACCACGACAACACCGACTGCAACGTCGACTGAGCAACGGGCAACAGGCCGAGCTATCGGTGGACCTCCGTTCTCGATCCAAACCTTAGATGATGAGTCCGCAGGTAAGACCGCTGTAACGCCAGCTAAGCCCATCTACGAGCCCCCTAAAACGGGCCTGATCTCTACGATACGATCGAGTAAAATCGATCAGGGTACAACAACGCATTACGTCACCGATGTCTATGGCACTTATATAGACGGGCTTTACGCTCAAGTCGTGGAAAGCTCTACACGATTAGAAACGCCCACTCTGTCCTCCATTGCCACCCCCGTACTTCCCACAGGCGTCTTGTCACTGAACAAGGGCAGCGTAGTGGACGCGGACGAAGTCACTACGGTTTACTTTACCACAAAACAGATAGGGACATTGTTTGATGGTCTCTATGCGAAGGTCATCGAAAGTACCTCCAGTACGAAGATCAACGAGGAGAGAAAAGCTACCATACCGCCCACTCATGGCCACCGTACCGGTCTCGTGCGACTGATTAAAGGCCAAATCGAGGACAACGGCACTACTACGTTCTACCGTTCGAAAGTGATCGGCACCAGTATAGACGGGCGCTACGCTCAGATAATTGAGAGTACTTCTAGCTTCTTGCTGGCTACCCCCACGTCGAGGATTGCACCGTCGTCGACAGTACCACCGACCAAACCCACGGAAATTCCAACCATCTCGCCGTCACCAGCTGTTATCGAATCCTCCTTATCCGAGGATCATACAACGGAGGTTAGCGATCACGAAACAGATTCCGACAACGAAGAGGACGAAGATGAAGGTGACGAAGAAGCAGGAGAAGGTGGAGGTGCGGGAGACGAATACGAAGACGGTCAAAGCTCCAAGAAGAGACCGAGGCTCACGTTTTCTACACGAAAAAGATCATTCACGCCAGTAATCAGACCTTTCGCTTCGAGAAATCGACCCACCTTCAATCCTAAGCGCAAAGGTGCCCAAGGAGCAACTACGATTACCAGAACGGATATAACCCCAACGATAACCGCCACTTTGGCTGGAAAAGGAAATAGGTTTACATCGTCAAGGGGCCGCGTTACCTCACCCATAGGCCCGTATTCCTCCACACTTTCACAAACGGCTGGTTCTAGAAGGTTTTCTGGTAGAAGGATCCCCCTAGCAGCCTCTACTGCTACTACACACGCGACGTCGACGACAAATACTCCCAGGGGTAGAGGGCAGTCCAGAGTGGCACCCTCATCGTTGTACCAAGCTGGGAATAGACGCGCCCCGAGTTCTATCAGAGGATCGTCCAGCAGGGCTGCTTCTCGTTTGACGAGTTCAGCCTTTCCCGGCTCCACTACTAGATACCGTCCAGGTGTTAGGCCATCGTCCACCCTTCTTCGAGGACAAGCCACGGCGAAGCATGACGATGATCAAGAGAACGACGCAAACGAGTTCACAACAACAACTTTGATAACCGAAGAGACACCTTACACTGAGGATTTCGATGGAGGTGAGACTGTGACAGCTCCTCTTCAAACGACAACGGAATCCTCGAGAAGAGCGACGAATCCGCTCTTACGATTCCGTCGCCCTATCAATCTGGTGGGTTCCGCAAGATCGGGTACGACGCCTAGGCCGGTAACTTCTACTGCAAGCAGTAGGAGATCGAGTAACTTGAATAGACTCACTTCACCTACAGCATCGACGACTGGACGTGGCGTAAACGGTCGTGTTAACAATCGAGGGACGACAGTCCGATCGAGGCAAGGTGCTACCGGTCTCTTTCCACCTCGAGGAACCTTCGGTAGGAGACAGCCTACGGAGGACCAGGATGATGAGTTTGAGGATGATGTTACAATAACGACGACGGAAACTTTCGAGGACGATCCTGTGGATGAAGTCGAAGATAACGACTATGAGGGCTCCGAGCACGAGGATAGAGCTTCTTCATCGGCCAATAATATTAATCGTCGATCAGGCAAAGCGGTTAAACCCTCGGTACGAATACGGCCTTTCAATGGCAGATTGCGGAGGACTCGTCGCCAGGCTAGTCAATTGAGATCATTGACGAACCGATTTCGTAGACCGAACCAGCCCGTCTCGGGTAAATTAGACGATAAGGCCGACGCGAGTGAGATTTCGCCTGTAACTAATAAAGACGAGAATGGAAAGTCGGTGGCAAAACCGGTATCCAGGTACAGCGTTCGTGGGAGGTCGTTGACGACATCGCGGCCGCATTCCAAACCGGGCGAAAATTTGGAGAAGCCGTCCGCGGAACTTGGGGAACCGGTCTCAATGAACAATGGCAAATCCAGGACAAGATCGAAGCAGAACAGTGGCAGGAGTGAAGCTACTTCGCGAATCAAGCCGTCGCCAGCATCGGGCAACGGGCGACAGTTTACTCTAAGAGAGAAGGATGGCGTCGCATCGAGTAGATCGAATTACAAGAGACCCACTTCACCCGGATCGAGGACTAATGGCAGAGGTACAAACAAACCCACGGACAATAACGGAAGAGTGAGACCACCGAGGCTGAGGACTGGTGTCAAGGGACCGACGGAATCGCCCTCTCGCAGGATCCCTCCTTCTCGAGGATCTTCAAGGTCGCGGAATGGAAACAACAGAAGGCCTACCTCGCGCAGGGGATCTCACGATCACGTCAGGGAGTTGACCATCACACCCGACTATCATGGTACCATAACCGTAACGCACTACGTTCCGACGGAAGTGACTATACCGGTAGTTAATAATGGCGTGACAGAGCATCGAAATATTGTAACGGCACAGCCCAGTACGGAAGTATTGGCTCCATCTCAATATAGCACCGTGGTAGGCGGCGATGGTAAACCATTAGTCGTGATCGTCAGCGAGGTTGCGGGCACTAACACGAAGGGGCAAACGGAGATTACGCGATTTCTCTTGCACGAGACACCTACCACCCGCATTTCTCACACCATCACGACGATCGGTGGTCGCAGGGCCTCGTCTTCCGTCATAATACCCGCGACAATATATTCCGTGGAGAACATTGTCTCTACGATACAGCCCTCTATACCCGGGACCCCACCTCTAGCCAATATTCTGCTCTCTCAGCTACTCTTGGGTCAGCTGGCTCAACCGAATGCCCTTCTACAACCTCAAGGCACACCCACGACGCAATATAACACACGCACCACTACCTACGTCACCACCATCACCAAGCAGCAAAGCACAGTGATTCCCCTGACATTCCGCGGTAAGCAGATCCTGACTACCCTCGTGGATTCCTCGACGGACGTCGTTACCGCAACGGAATTCATCACGGACACGGTGGTGGTGACGCCCACGGCGGCATTGCCCGCGGCCAATCTCAACTCCCTCTTGCTGTTACTCCAACAACCGCAGCCTCAGCAACCACAGCAGCCACAATATCCGCAGCATTTAGATCCACTGTTCGCGGCTGTGCCACATCTGACGCACAGCAACAGTTTACCAGGCGAGGTCGAGAGGCGACATCAACCGGCCGATTCCGACTATAAGCCGGCCAGCTACGAGGACTCCGGGGAAGATGATGACGATAAGGATAAATCTAAGCCCGCACTTGGGGACGATGAGGACAACGCCGAAGAGGAGTATAAGAAACCAGCGAAATCTCGTAGTGGGCGTCAAAGTAGATCGAGCGACAAGAAGGAGGATCACCCCGCCTCCGCGAAGCCCGAATACAGCGTCGTTACGCTCTATGTTTCCGGAAGAAGGCCCGGAGAATTCACGACGGTTCTCAGTACCGTCAAGGTCACTGCGGAAGGCAGCTCCACCGTTAGACGTCGAAGAGCCACGAGGGACGATAACGTCCTCGTCCGTCCTTCGATCCCACCGTCCCTGCACGGTGCCTTAGACGACACGGCTGATCTGTCGGATCTGGCGGCGAGCGAGGAGCCTATCGAAGCGCACGCGGCAACGCAGAGTCTCGAGAGCGTAGTGGGTGACGTAGGACGGCACTATTCCACGCACATCCAGGCCTAACACTGATCCATCTCCATCCATCCTTCCCATCCTTCCTCCCAGTCACCTTTCTCCATACCAGCTCCTAGGAATTAAAAAATTATCGTGCGCCTCTTCACCTCCATATTCCAGAAGCATGCATTTGCACGTGTGTATACTCTGACTTTGCATACGCGTATACGCTTGCTTCACCGTCCAATCCTACCCCCTTCTCTTCGAGATCCATTTTCATTCGATCTGTTCATGGAAACTCATCCGGCGATCACGTGAACCCGTCGATCCTTCTAAAATGCTTTCCCTTTATCGTGCACGGTCTATCGGCGTAGCCTCTAAAGCACGTTACCGCTTGATGCATACGCAACGCGGGTAACTGCTTCCGGCCGCCGAATGTGTAATATAGTTTATTTTTTAAGACCGTGTAGGGATCGCTGCTCTCCAAACTTTATTTCTTGCGAAAGAAGAATCGTTGAAGGTGCGCCGCTTCGATGGGGATGATTCGTTCATTAGATGTTTCCATCACGCTCGTGCTTCACAGGCACGTCCTATTTGCCTCCGCCTCCCTTCCAATAGCATCTTGTCAGATATCATTACACATTTCATCGGTCATACTAACGAGTAACTGCCCCTTTCCCAAAATCTTTTAATTTACGCTTCTGTCTCCTTTCCCCTTCGCCTATCCACCCCGCCGTCGACGTTCCCGACGCTATAGTCATCTTCGCCGTCGCCGTCTCCTCTGTCGTCACAAAGCCATCGCCGTCACTGTAGTACACGAGCCCACACAACAATACCGGGCAGATGGTTACTATTGCCACATATCCTTATATCGGATAACATATATACAACAAACAAACAACAGTACAACGAATACGAGTAATGACATTATTCCGTGAGACTGTTACCGGAGCGAGAATAGAAAAACTGAATGGATCCTTACATTGTCAAATGTCGGAGGATCTGAAGGATACTCGAGATCGATCCGTTACGACGTTCGACCCGCGAAGACGATCGTCTACAACGAAAGAGAAAAAAGAATCCGTACGCCTTTTCAGGTGATTACGACGAAGGGACTGACTACGGACAACGGAACGTCAATCTTGATTCGCCTAATCCAGAAACCTTGCGTTACTTTCGCAAGGATGACGGTATTTACGAAGGAGAGGAGGACGCATCCGACGATGGAGACGCGTACCCGGAGTATCAACCCCGTAAGAGGGTGCGCATCAGGGTGCCCGTAGTTCGAAGTAGAAGCACCAAACAACACAAGCTCACTGTCGTAAGGCGTCGGCCTCTGGTACCATACACGAAAGAACGTAGTTACCAGAGTGTAACGCAGCCCCCAAGAAGAATCGTAGTGACTCGAGTGAGAAATCTCGGAGTGGTAAACACTGCCCCAGCTGATGATTTATCCGAAGTAGCAGTCACAGTACCCGTGGCCAGACGAAAAGTAACTATCACGCGGAGAAGAAAAATTCAACCGACGACCGTGGACGTGGCTACAACGAAAAGACGAAAGGTCACCAGAAAGAGGCTGATCGCAGTACGACCAATACAGCCGACGACCACATCTACGTTCGCCATAATTACTACGGGATTCTATAGAGCCCCTACATCGGAGTACGATGAGGAATATGACGAGGATGATAAGGACGATGAAGATTCACCGGAGGAAGAACGTAGTACGGAATTGGCATACACTCCCGATCTAGAGGAAATGCCAAATGTCATCGACGATAAACCAGAAAATTCGAGCGATGGGGAATTAAGGTCGAAGGAGATCGATACACCGTCATCAGTTGAAATGAGCACGAATCAACCTATAATTATTACCGATAACTTTTTCTTCCCGGCGTTTGACGATAACGCGGAAGACGAAGAATATGACGACGAAGAGAATTTATCAGATGCAACAACACCATCTGACAGTGACGTTGGTACGACTTTAGGAGAAATACACGAATATGACAATGTCACTACTCCAGCCACTATTGACGATACGACAGAGAACGAAGAAGAAAGAGATCATACGGTGACTGCGCAGACTACCGATGCAGCTGCCGAAACGGACGACACTACTACCAGTGCACCTATCGTAGACAATTCAACTGTGGAGAAACCTGAAGTCAACGAGGATACAACAGAAGAAAATGGCACGGACGAAGTTACATTGACTACTACTACAACACAGGAGGAGACTACCATGCCTACGACAGACGATCAAACTAATAGTGTTGAGGTAGAGTTAGAGGTGACCACTGTTGGTCTTTCGACGGACGAAGACATCGAGGAGATCACCACCGAAACGCAGAAGGAATCTTCTACAGTGCAGGATACATTCAAAGAAACTACCATTGAGTCTGAAGCAGCTACGACTGCTTTGACCGATGAGGAAAATACAACTCCTGAATCAGTCGATGTCACGAGTGAGAAATCTTCCCCGTTGACAACCATAATGTCCATTGAATCCGTAACGTCTCCTGAAACCGAGACTTCGACTTCCGGGCCATCGGAGCAGCAAGAAAAAGAAGAAAAGGACGAAAAAATGGATAAAGAGACGCAAGAGCACGCAGAAGAAGTAACAGTGAAAGAAAGTAAATCCAAGGAGACTTTGTCGGAGGAGGATCTAGTTCTAACGGTGCAACCTATAGAACAGTACACTGAGGATTACCATTCTGCTTCCATGCTAGACTGGTCCCTGTCCTCATCTATGTCATCCTCGTCGCAGAATTATCTCGACGATTCCGACATACCCAGTGTTATTCCACTCGGATATACAAGTATGGACGCACAAGTGTCGTCTGATTCGACTTCGAGTACAGTAGATTTACCAAAGGCAAGCACCCCCGTAGTATCGAAAGTGACCACCACCATAGGGTCACCTACCCCCGAGGACATTGAGGCGGGCTTGGCCGACGATCTTTACCTCTCGTTATCGCGCCCCGACTTTCCCGAAATCTTACCCTCTAAACCAGGGTCACCCGTAGACACCGACACTCACTCGACCCCGACGACCAGCCTCGAACTCGAGGCGAGTACTAGTGTGTACTATACGGAGACCGTAGTTACGTCTACTAGATTGAGGACTTACACGTACGTCGTGACGCAACTTAACGGACTGGAGACTAAAGTAACATCCTCCACGACCATCAGACCGAGAGTGACGACTCTAACGCTGACGGTACCCGTCACGGTGACTGTCACTCCTACCGTGGAGTCGTCAGCCAACCTCGTGTCATCTGAGTATAATCCAGTACGAGATGCCGGTGAGTAGACCACATGGTCATGCAAATTGTCTCACGCGATGCTCGCTCTCCGCATATTTATAACGATTCAGTTAATTTAGTGCGATCCGATGATCGGAGACTTTAGCGTGCAGAAAGGGATTATCGTGTGAGCAGAATAGTAGGGTATTAGACAATAGTTGTTTAGTTAAAGATCAAATCAGTAATCGCAGATGAGACCCAGTTCTGTCATGAAGACAATCAGACGAGACGGACTGACACGCAATCACGAATACTCTCCGAGGTTACACCTCGATTGGTTTCAACTGGTCTCTTTGGTATTCTAAATTGTTTTTTGTTTTCTACATGATAAACTTCTAATATTTCTTGGTGTACATACTGTATATGTTAGTCCGTTTTTGTACATATTCGATTTGTATTTCTTATTCTGTTCTTTCTACGTTTAATTATCTTTTCCCGTTTTCTTCTCTGTGCTCGGTCTACATACTTGTTTATTCTACGAACCGCATACTGAATAGTGTTTAAATGTCTGCATGCGTTCGTGCGTATTGCTCTGTGAAAATATCGTCATCACTTTATCTCCTTGTAACATAGCCAACTTGTTTTCAAAATCTACTTTTTTCAGCAAACATCTATTTCGTTTCTCTGTCTTATTGTGTCCTACACGTGTGTACATAGTATTATATTTCTGAATACGCACGAATGTCATTAAGCAAAAGACGCGTCAAAGTTTGCGAAAAATTACAATGTTCCGGTCTTAACTGAGCTCTATCGGTAGGAGGATACGAAGCGAAGGATGAGGAGGAGGGAAGGAGATTCAATTTGGCAACACGAATTATGTCGAATGGTGTGGAGGTAATAGTGGCTGGTCCAACTCCCGCTTTGCGCTGGGAGAATTCGCATCCTCAACCCACGCTGACGCTTTCTGACACGGTCGTAATGCTCCTGCCGCAAAATAAGCCTAACGAGTTCGTCACGAAGACTTGCACAACCACGTTTACATATTTAAGCACGATCACCAAGGACGGGACCACAACCGTGACTACTGAGCAACAGGTACACCATTCGATCTCCACGGATCGTTTTATCATCGAGTTCACGAATTCTGATAATTATTCACACGACGTTCTAAATCCAATGAGAGGGTGTATCTTTTTAAGGTTGTGGCTAATACAGCCACGGAAGAGCGTCATCGTAAACCCGGCTCAGTAGCGGCTGCAGTGACCCTAGATACATCTCCGACTTTGCGTACCGAAGTGTTCAAGACCACGTACACGTATCTGACCTTGAACACCGAGCACCCCAACATCGAGCAGGCATTCGATAGTAGCACGGAAGTTATTACTAACACGGTTACCGCTCCGCAACATTATCTCAATATGATCTTAGAGCCGTCGGAGGCACCGCAACCAGAGACCAATACTTATCTGAGTACTCGAGTCCTGGAAAAAACTCTGATGGAGGATGGACGAACTAGTATAGAAACTACAAGCGATACCATCACGCAGGTTCGCCTCGTTCTAGCATGATCTATCGTATAATTTCTTTGAGAGTACGGAATTGCAGTTTTCACGAATATTTACTTTTCAGCTTATCATTACTGAATCCGCCCCGCCACCACGACCCACCAGCGTAACAACCACTCTCACAGCACTGGACAATACAGAGCTTGATGTGACAGATATACTGAAAACTTATTATATCACTTACACGTACTATAATACATTTTTGGAAAAGGGCAGCACTGTGGTACACACCAACGTTGCCACGTCGACCGATGTGGTTCTGGAAAAAGTCCCAGTGAAGAAAACTGCAACAAAATCCATTTCGATTACTCCCACCCCTGAACCTATTCAAATATTTGCTACTAAGACATACCTGACGACATTCACGTATTTTACGACGTTACTTCAGGTACATGATTTTCGTAATGTAACAGCTATAGAAGAGCGATTAATCTTTGGACGATTGCAGCGGCACTTATAACCTTTCACTTGCCTGGCAAGCGTTCTACAAGCTGTTGGCTACCATGTCCATCGATTACGTTCTTTTTCAATAAATCTATCTTATCGCAACAATTTTTAAACGGAGCTCATATTTTCGGCATATGTAATACTTTAAAACTATACATTAGTTTTTATTTTATTTCTTTTCCATGGTCGCACCTAAATCTAAAGGCTGGTCCAGATGGTGAGACGTCGACAACAGTATCTTCTCGCTCCCACATAGTGGAGAATGTAGTGACGGAGTCTATAGCTCCAAGTTTATTGGACGCCGGATATATGAATGCTCTACTTACAACGGCTCATCACTCGGACCCAGTGAAGAACGTCGTTACCGGATCAACGATCATTTTCTTCGACGAGGAAGATCAAATTGATCCCGTTGCGACTAGCAATTACCCAGAGGTGCTGCCTACGATTGCAACGGAAAAAGAGGAGATGCTTGCCGATGGGTTGGCATCAACTGTGTCCGCCGAAGCATCATCTGTGATAAGTGGCCCCAACTCGAAGCCAGTGGAGCAGGTTAGTAATGTAGTTCATCATATTTTTTGTGTAGCAATGAATAAAAGAAAAACGAATAATTTTGTCTTTTTCGACATTTGTTTTTAAGGTTTTTCGCCAAAATCATAAGATTTATTTGTACTTTCCGGCAGAATATCAATGACACGACAACGTCACAAAGTGATTCTGCTGCAAATAAACGACCACCTTCAGCTAATAACGAAAGCGATCTGCAGATGAACAATCTTCTGAGTCTTGGCTCCCTAGGAATCAACGGTTTATCCGCTCTTGGACCCGTTATCACAGCAATGGCTGGCTTGCTACAGGGTAAAACATCAGCTTCTCGTCGAAACGACACAGCATCAGGAACAGAAGTGGAAAGCCAAGATGTGACGACACAACGATCGCCAATTTACATACCTGTGGCAGAATTTGTCGATGGTGACATAGAGGCAGCGGAAAGCCAAAATATAGGTAAATAGACATGCAACGCACTTGTCATCTGGTAATAATAAATTTCTATGTAAAATCGAATTTGAATGTCACAGCGGGGCATTTGGCACATTTCAACCACAACTACATCGCTGAAACACGTCATAAAGTGGCAACGAGCTTGGCGGACGGAATACCTATTTCACCCGGAGAGGTGATTACCGCCAACAGTGATGTGATCATCGGTAAGCCTGGCAAGATGGGCCCAAGACCACCAGAAACATTTCTGAAAGAAGATGAACATATTGGAATGAAGCCACCACCTTTGCCTGTACCCAACATTCCCGTACATCCCGTGCTAGAAACTTTAGAGGACCATCACCTTGAGGAATCTCAGCCACAGCTTGCTACAATCCCAAATCACGAAACAGCACATATACAAATTTTACCCGCACATCAGGTTTATGAGGAGCATCTGAAAATTCCAGTCTCCATACCCCTCGATCCTAACATACGAGTGACTCCAATGCAGCCACCGAAGTTGCAACATGATATTCAATCGGTGCCACCTCCAAAAAAAGTTAGCTCGAAGTATGATATTTTGATAAATGATCCACTATTAAGACCACCTGACAGACCAAACGTGGAACAATATGCGAATCCTAATATAAACGTAAAAATACCAGAATGGAATCCAGAAAAGTTTAGAAAACCATGGCATACCAAAGAGACTACACCAGGACCGAGCCTCTCACCTCCACGGTTTGAAGAAGTACGTACAAATATTAGGGGCCGCAGAATATTTACGAAAATTAAAGTAAAGCAAAATTAAGAAAGTAAAACTGACAAGTAAAATCTACAAGTACAAAATGAAATTTTTAATGACAAAATATGTTTTTGAATTTCCTTAGGTTCGACCAGATAGGCCAGTCGTTAATAAAGCCTGGCCGACGGTGAATCCGTCAGATCAAAAGCACATGTTTTGGGCACAGAAGGATCCGTCATTGCGCGAGACACCTATCCTACAGGTTCACAGCTCCCGTCCGCAACAAGCACCGTCCGAACCAATATTACACCAAGGCGCGCATGTCGTTGATAGATCAACCGGACAACCTCTCCTAGTTAATATTCGACCTAGTCAAGTAGCCAACATCGTGATCCCACAGGGTGGGACACACGCTTTAATTTTTGGCGACACAAACGAGCCTCATATAAGCGGCCAGTATTTTGACGATCCGTCACCCTATCCTGAACCTGAAGTAGGACCCGGTTTTATTGGAATTCAAAGGGTGAGCTTTGAGTCAATACAATTGATAACCGTCTAAACCTAAAATTATACAATTCAGTAAACTTTACTCGTATTATCTAGGTGGAAGAATTATCGCAGTTTTCCAACGGGGATCATCCAGCTGGTTATATGATACCACCTGCCTCGCCACCTCCACGAAAGTCACCATCCGCGATCGGTTATAAATCTCAAATATTGCCGCAAAAAACCGGCTCTTCCGTCCAGTCTTACAACAATCCCTTACCGTCGAGTTATTACGATGAAGCCGAGTCGCCACAAAATAAGCTGGAAAGTCCGCTGAACAGACCAACCGATAAGAATCCACTCGATGGCCGTCCTACGAAGGGTTCAGAAAATCTTCCAGATGTTCCTGAAAGAATACCACCCCATTCTTTCGGCAATAACCGTGTTCCACCCCGTGGACATTTCTCCAAAGTGCAAAGGCCTTCTGATTCCAATCTACCGCCTAGACGAACGGAAGTGTCTAGCGCAAATGAGAGTCCTCATCGGTATATTTTTCTAGGCGCTCCAGACTCCAATGCTGAGATTACTTTAAATGCTAATTGGAACTCTGAGAAAAAGCCAACAAGGATCGCATCAACAAATCGTCCTCGACCACCACATATCTTAACCTCTAATAACCGACCACATGAAAGATTGCCACCGCACAGTTATGACGGACAAGCGGGTGGTCCGTTAAGGAAATCGGTTTTTTCATTTCCCCGAGTACCTCCTTCAAAATCTCAAACAAGTATTGCACAACAGCATCGACCATCAGTAAATCACCAAATTCATAGTGATACTCCCTTAAAGAGGCCAACGTCTTCGTATGGCCTAAAAGATACGCATCCCGCGTTTGGAAGTCTTTCTCAAGTAAATCCACACGGGGTTACAGTAACGTCCCACGCATTGCATACCGAAGAACATGTACCAACGGGCGCAGTAGAATATCATGACCCATTAGGCCCGAACGAAAAGCCATCGACTAGTAGACCGCATACGTGGAGTTCTACTAACGAAAAGCCTCAAGCTGAAACAGATTTGAACGTTTGGAATTTCGACGATGAGATGAAAGAATCATCACTGGACTCTGATGTTGGGGCGTCGGAACGTATAAAGTTCCAGGACAGATTCAACGAAGCAAATAGCAAAAAAGGTGCCACTATGTCTCCGATAATTGTAGTTAACGACAACGTCACTACCCATAGGCCCTCGAACTATCCTTATAATACGATGGGTAGTGTGAATGCAGTGGTGGGAAAACCACTGGAGCTTGAGCAAGGCATTACGTATGATCTTTACGGTTTGTATGGCCGTAGAGACAAAGAACAGTATGTTCTTGGTAATTCGCAAAGTCAAGGAATATTACCTGGACGCAAGAAAGGCGCGCCACCTATCAGAGGTAGCTCGTCATCAACTCCTCTGGAAATACCTTTGATTCAAGGCAAGCCTTTTGGCCTTTATGATGGTCATGTGGATCCATCCATGCCTTATGGATACAAAAGAAAAGACGGTAGGTTGGATTACGAAATTGGTCACGGTGCATCCACGGTTAAATTTGGCGAAGAAAAACCTACGCTGGTCTATTATAAAACGCGTCAAGATGGCAGACCCTTATTGACGAAGCCATATGATCGTGACGATACCATCGACTTGAAACCACCCGCTATTATACCACATTTTGACACGAAAGCAGACAGACCTAATAGTCCTTTCTTAGATATGCATATGGTCAATCAACCTGAATCAGGACTGCCTTACGTTAGACCAGAGATAATCACAAAGCCCCCAAATCAATATATTAAGCGTCCTGAAGATAATGGCGTGAAACCATATCATTTGGCAAACGGAACTCGATTAGATGAAAATAATAAGTTTGCAAAAGGGGACAAACCTATCCCTTCAAAAAATCCTGAAGTTCAGACCGAGAGTACCACTCTTAAAAATAATTTCCAAAATGGCACGAATGTCATGACAACAAAACCTGTTAATGAGAATCGGCATCCAGGTACTTTTCACTTGGAGCATGGTCCAATCACCAGAATTCACCCGGAATACCCACATATTTTGATGAAGCCTAAACCACAAGTACCAGTGCCAATCACTATATCAAGTGATGCTGGTAAACCAGAAAGACAAGATCGACCTGACATAAGATATTCCATGCCAGTGGCATCGATGGGTGTCGAAACGGACAGTAAAACACAGACTGAACGGCCACCAAGTATGTTAGTGACGAAGATTAAACCAACGAATGATAAAACGCCGAATAAAGGAACCTTAGAGGATACGTATAAAACATACTTTGGGCTACCCAACATGGATGATGATATAATGATATATAATGATTCACATGTTGGGTTTAAAACAAGGTTACGTCCGCTCGAAGGTTCTTCTCAAGATAAATTGCGAACGCCAAATTCTTCGCGTGTGCCATTTACAGATATAATGCCACCTCCGCTTAGGCCCGTCGAAAAAGGAGGAGATAAAGTAAATTTGGATAATGGAGCAGGTCTGAGACCACCTCCTATTCCATCTCACGATGTGCTAGGACTCTCACCGCCACCGGTGGATATCACGACAACGAATCGGCCTATGGAGAATAGATACCATTCACTAATCACTGAATCTGGACAAAAGCCACCGTTATATATTCCTCTAAAAGAATCGATAGGTACCGGTGCACCCCCTACACTGCCTGTTGGAATGGTACCACCTAATCCAAGGCCGTTACCATCTAGACCGTTCCTCATAGAATTGCTGTCCCAAGTAGGTTTACTTAATTTTTTTTAATGTCAGAATTATAAGTGAAATACTGTAAGTTGCGTTCAGCCACTGTGCTCAATCCTGCTAAAAAAAGATAACACAAATTTGTTCTTGTAGGACATGGTGCCCCCTCCCCCAGAGATAAAAACTGCTAAACCTTCAGAAATCGCCACTGTAAGGCCAGGGGTCGCCGTTTCAGGTTCTATACAGATAGCAACAGCTGTAGCCACCTCGCATATTCCAGTTATTCAAGATATTGAATCAAAAATACCTATTATTCATGGTACTGTGGATCTGCCTGTGATTATGGACATACCCGATATTATAAGACCAGTTGAAACGAGGAAGGTGGAACACGTTAGCATTTACACTGTTCGACCTTTTGATAGACGGCCAGTGTCGAGGTAATACTCGTGCCCACGATCACGTATGAATTAATAAGATAAAGTGGAAATTGCAAGCAAAGATGGAACGTGAATTATGCGATAACTTGCTTATTCACTTATTATAATATAATCATACTTTTAACATATATGATATCAGAATGCACACGTAATAATGGGTAATAAAATTATTACTTAATTATTTTCAGAGTATCTGTTCAATCAACAATGCTACCGACAGTGCCAACGAAGCTTAGGACATCTTTGGCAGATCGCATCGATTCGAATGGTTCCACAACAACAATGACCATGACAACTACAACTACAACAACAATGACAGCAACAACGACCACGACTACTACAACTACAGCTACTACTACAACATCGACTGCACCGACTATTATAACGACGTCATCTACGGTTGCAATATCATCAATTTCTCCAAATGTTCAACCAACATCAGTCACTTTTGAGACTTCGAAAATTTTACCAATGCATTCCGAGCATCCGATATTTTTGGAATCTAGTCATGAAAATACTCTTCCAACCCCCAAACTGGAGCCCACCGAATCGCTGGTGTACATTGTGGGCACTACTAGAAATAAGGATCGTATTGTCCAAACGAAAGACAACGCCTTAAGAACAGCAACACGAACAGCGACTAAGTATGGTGTGAAGAATGACACAAGGGGCACTGTTGCCACCAGAGTGCCTGGTGCGTCTACCGTCAAACCAACTAGTTCGATTTTAAGAAGAAACGAATCCACAATAAAAGAGGGTTCGAAGAAAATTTTACAAACTACAGTGAATAAAAGTAACAGAAATCATTCAATTACCACTGCACCAACCAAAGTTAAATCAAAGGTACTGTCTATTCTTTAGTTCAATGAGGCACCCTCAATTTAAGCAAAATGTAATACTTAAATGTTGTTATTCAGATCACGCGCTATGAAACATCTGTCGTGACGAGAACCGGTGCATCCATGGTGGAATCTCCACCCACTACGAGGACTCTTCTTTTAACACATACGATGACTTCCACCACGGTGGAAATTGTTACTGAAACTTTACGTCCAACTAGTACGCAAACTACAGTAACTTCCACGATCTTGCGATCCATAGTTACGGGAGCTCCAGGAACCTATGAAAACGTAGTCGACAATGATTCCATTTTTGTAGTGATGAGTGATCAAAACCCACCAGCGCCTGGTGCTGAAGAAGTAAGTGTTAGGAGGAATTCAATTTGATTTACTGCAACTATAATTAAATATTATCTTCGCAGGTGGAGGCAGAGTATGGAGACGAAGACATTTCTAGAGACGAGCAAGATCCAACAGGCAATGAAATTCATAGAGTATTGGCCGGAGGTGTGTTGGGTGCGCCAGTGGTGCCTGTTCGACCGTATGTCGATCAATGTACGCCTGAATGTAAAGCGTCGAAAGCTGAAATTTGTGCAGAATTTGAAAACGAGATGCGGTGTGTCTGCCGGCCCGGATTCGCGAGAATGTTCCCCGATAGGCCTTGCAAACGTAAATATTCAAGTCTAGATTAATTTTTCGGAAAATCTTTTTCATTTTCCAATCGTACATTGATCCTGACCACTGACTAAAATTACAGCAACGTACACTTACACCTTGCGGGTCGGTCTCGATCGAATTGGCCACGAGTCGATTACTTATGATGCCCCTCTAAATGACACAACAGCCACTCAATATAGACTATTAGCCAGCCCAATCAAGGACGCATTAGATAGAACTTTGATGCAAAGCGATTTGAGGGACATTTATAGAGGACTGAAGATTTCCAGTTTTCATCCTGATCCAACGATGGTAGAGTTTCACGTGCAACTAAGCGACAATGCTAATGAAACGAGGCTGAAGGAAGTAATTAGAAAATATCTAGTCGGTAGCAATTATAGCCTTGGCGGGACCGAAGTTTATGCTTCGAAAAACCTTGAGTTGGTAAGTTTTGCAGACTACTTTAATCGATGATAATTTGGCAATGAAAATAGTAGCTTAATGTTATTTCATTTACTTCTTGTTCGACGTCGATATTATATGTTTTCCTTAGATAAATGCCACGGATTTTGACGAGTGTACCAACGGAGTGGGTGGTCCTCATCATGATTGTTCACCGAACGCTGCCTGTTTCAATCTTCGAGGTTCTTATCAATGCTCGTGCAAAGAGGGCTGGGCTGACTTATCGGACAATCCCGCGTATCCAGGACGTGTATGCTCCCAAGCTCCTTTAGGGTGTGCCACCTGTAACAACAAAGGGCACTGTGTATTAAATACTTACGGTCAAGAGGTCTGCGAATGCTTCCTTTGGCATGGGGGACAGCGTTGTCAAGTTAACTTGAAGGGTTGGTCCTCTCCACGAAGCACGATTCTAACAATTTTTTATCATTTTAAATATCTTGTACAAGAATGCTGTCTCTGTTTCAGTATTATTGATAGCACTGGTAACGAGTGGAGCAATTTTATTGGGCCTGCTCGCTGTCTGCGTGGGACTAGCATGTTTCCGAGTAAATCCAACGCGAAAGCACTTCCGCGACGCAAGCGACAGACGAGCTATGATACCTGGCACCGTTGGCGATACCAGTAGTGAGGGCAGTGTTACAGATTTAGCCATACCACATCACGTGCCACATATATTGCCTCCACCGCCGCAGATGATCGCACCCTTGCCACCTGCCAAGGTTTATGCGAGACCAGCCAAGAAGATGACAGGAAAAGCCGAAAAGCTTTGCCATTCGCCAAGGAAAGCTAGCATGGTGCATGTTCCTGGTAAGATTTATTTTAACAAGACACGTGATTCGTGCGATAAACTTAATCAAACAATTTTCTTACAGTCACGCCCGTCAGTGACGAACAACGCGATCGATCCTTGACGATAATGATACCACGACCAAAATATAGATCGACTTCCCACTCACGATCCTGTCAGAATTACAAAGTGGGAACAAGTGCCGTCGCCTCCGACGAGCACAAACTGATAAGCTATTTGGAGAACGGTCCTCAGAGTTCGGGAAATAGAAAACACAGCGTATCTAGTGTTTGCAAAGACCGTAAGGAAGATGGTCCCCAACCGGTCAGAATGCCAACGGTGCCTACGGGTGCCCTTGTAAGCGCTGGTTTTCAGGTAAAATGCAACGACGATGAATAAAAATATTCAGGACTCTATTGTCGTAGTATTTCAACAAATTCCTGTTTTTCATCCCAGGTATCGGCTACGGTGATAAGAACACTGGATGATGAATCGACCGTGATAGCCTCGTGCGGTGAAAACACGATTGAGACTACGACGAAAGCTCTGCGTAATGCTGACCTTCAGGGTGACGTTGGATCGACCTTGGCCCGTTCATGCGGCGAAACAACGATCCAACCACCCACGAAACTCCTTAGGCTTGATCTAGGCGAAGCTGGGTCTACCTTGGCAAGGTCGTGTGGCGAAACCACGATACAAACGCCAACGAAGGTTGCTGCTACTCGGAGGAATAGCGTGAAAGATTCAAAGGAAAATAGAGATACTAGAGATAGCGCGAGCGAGGGACACACTATGGCGGAACGAGATCTTGGTAGTACGTTGAGACTTCCGGCTCAACATCCGCCTCTCTACAGTCCCGATAGGGTAAGAAGTTTGTTAGTTATCACACAAATTCTAACTCCAAATATTCGAATAATCGAGTAATTTGTCACGAACAGGCCAGCGATCGCGAATCGAATTTTGACTCCCTGTAAGCATCATCCAAAAGAAGAAGAAATTCAAAGAAGACTCACGGACTTTGTCAAATAATCGTCTCTAATTGGACGTGATTCTTTTTTACTAATTTTCTTACATGCGTCAGGCGCAAGATTAATTTGGATGCTTCGCCGTGCGCAAACCCAACCTCATCGATGAAGAACCGATTTGAAATGTGCTCCTCACTCATTCTCAAGATATGGGAGCATCTTTCAAAAGATTTGGCCAAAGTGAAATTGTTTGAAATACGTTTCGACCGTATCACCAATTTTTCTGAATTAAAAAATGACCTCGAAGTCGAGGGTGAATTTAGAACAAATTGTTTGAAGCGTGTTTCGATGAATGTTTCGAAGATATTCAATCTCCGAGAGCAACCATGGGCTAATAAAATTTATCGTTGACGGTTCGGTGGCGACGTCAAATTATTTATTTATACAGTCAACGCGACACAAGTACTGTTCGCATAACATTATTCTCGAAAGTAGAATTCTAGGTACTATTAGTGGGCTAAGCAATATTTGCTCGCGAAGGATTTCGAGAGCCAAGAAGCAAGAAGCGCGAGTTCAACTTAACCCCGTGCCAAAATACAACCAATGAGAGAAAAGGCCCCGTCGAAGAAGCCGTTTCTCGCGTTCCCCCTAATCCCCTGCTCGCGCGAGATCCTGACAAGCGTAACTTGTCAAACATCATGTCCTGGACATCGATCGAGAATCTTGAGTGATAACGAAAAAAAAATTCAACAAACCAGGATCAGGGTCTGCTTCCATTTCCCTTATCTTCGTATTCGTTTTATTCAGGACCTTCGCGATACACGAAAGGTCTTTACTTTTACATTTTTTATTAAATAAATTCACTACTGCATTTTTTGAGCAACACATCCGAGATTCTGACGTTGTCCCGGGCATCTCTGCTCGCTTCCACGTGTTGCCACACGCGGTGCCAGCAATCACCAGTGTCATAAGTCAAAAAGGTCAATATCGTCGCACGGAGGCGGCGCGACGAGGACACGTATGGAATAGGCCTTTCAACAACGAGAAAACGAATATTACTCCGGCGACGATGGCAACAAAGCTATCACGCAGCAAGGACGTGAAATGGTAACAAGTGTAATGGCATAGACAACGATTGCAATCTATTAGTCTACTTCTTCTGCCTTTGCCGATTATTATTGTTACAATTGCATTATTAGCATATCGAATATTATTATAAAATCGTCCTCGTTGTCGCTATTCTCGTTACTCATATCGATCGTCCTCGTCGTCGTTCTGTTTTTTATCACTATTATTATTGTTGTTATTGTTTGTTCGTTTAGTCTATTCAGTCGATCCACGGGCCGTCCAATGTTGCCTGTCTCGTTCAAGTGTTTACCATCTCATTTACTGGTCGAGCGATGAAATCGTAGCTGTAAAGTATAAACTTAATATTCCAAAACATTTTTTCCGCGCATTGCTCTCACCAAAAGAATTCAGGCAACGTCGGCGCAACTTTTGACTCGATTAAAGGGCGAAGAGAATACATCGAAACGCATGACGAAGCACATCATAGCGCGTTTAACATTAGCTCAATAGGCATAAGAGGCAGAAGCGGATGAAAGCACATAACAGAAGGACAGAGGTGTATCCTTTAACGAGATATCTTTCCATAAGTCTACGTCTAACCAAAATCTAGGTCCTACTTACAGGTGGACGATGTAACGTTTAGGAGAGCCGCCGCGTTCCCGTTTACGATTGCGACGGTAATACTCGTGTACCTTGAAGTACATTATACTAACGTGTCCTTGTTTACGTCCGTTTCTCTCATACGTGCTCGCGGGTGTATCAACTGCACGCGCAGCGTATATAGATGTATATCCCCCTTACTGTACATATTTTCTTCCCCTCTCTTCTACGTAATGCTATTATAATTTTATATATTTACCGTCTACGCACATCTTTGTAAGTACTTTAAATAAAAGTCATTAATAGATGGAAGAGCGCCGTGGTTTCAATTTACTCCGAAAAAATCCTCGGCCCACCGACGGATCCAACAAAAGCAGTTCCTTCGTGGCTGGTTCCATCGTCCGTGAAGAGCGCGTCGCGGTTCCCGAGCATTATTGCACCTTGCTACGTCATTTTAAGGAAGATTACCCGGCTCCGGCCGCGTCGCTAGCCTTCCCGCGGCGAGGACAACCCCGACAACTTGATTCCCGCTCGAACGAGCAAAAAGCGCCAGGCGTGCGATGGTCCGTCTCTCCCGATTCGTCGCAGCGCGTGGTGCGCAACCCGTTCGCTCTTAGCGGACCTTCTCCACCAAGGAGAAACGACGGACCTAATCCGCAAAACAAGCCCATCCCGCGATGCCGATGCCATCCGCCCTCGTCCCGCCGGTATTTCGTGTCTTACCATTCCGGGCGAACTTTTCCTGCCAAGCGTTTGCAGCCCTCGCTCGATTCCTCGAAAGGCGCCATCGGGAGCAACGGACTCACCGCGCAAATGACTTTATTTCGTAGCTGCTACCATTGTTCGAACACTTCGTCACACCCACAAGTGAGAACGAGAGAGTCATTTCCATTTAATGATTCTAGTCGACAGAAGTTTACTCAAATCGCAAATCTATCCGTTTAATTTCTGTCGTTGCGAGGCAGCGGCTGGTGTTTAGCTCGGCGTTAGCTCTCAACGATGCTGACCCTTCTTAAAAATCTTTCCTTGGTGTTACCAGGAACTCTACAACGTGTATTTTATTTGTCGCGAAATTTGGAGGTGCCAACCCCATTACCACTAAATGCAGGGCGCTGTTTTACCCATATTCTGTCACGGCACTATCCTGCTCGATTCATTTAACAAATTCAGCGTAAGTAACAACCGTGTTAGCGATACAATAATTATACGCCTATTCCTGATCACGGCTATACTGCTTCTTTCATTCGGCTAAAATTGATTTGCAACTGCGATATTTAAACTCTAATGGGCAGCCCCTGGTCCCGTCCACTCTTTCCGAACATTATCTCGCTTCCTCGTCCTCAGGTTCGCCAAGTAGATGAGCGCATCTCGCGGAATCAAAGCGTGTGGTGCACGTGCACGATACCACCGGACGTTACCCCCTCTTCCTTCTTCGCTCTCCCCAGTCGGCATAATCCCCGGCGCAATGCACATCCATGCTGTGGATGCCACTTTGCAGCAGAGGGAGTTGCCCGGGTGGTAAGGTAGGGAGACTATAGTACCGCCCTCGAGAATAAGAATTTACTTGGTGGGGTGTAAACACTTGTTCTTCCTTGCACCTCTTTTGCTCTTCCTCTTTCTCGTGGCTTTCCTCTCTCGCCCCTTCGCCCCCTTCTTTGTGCCGTCCGGCTCTCTCGCTCTCCGTTTCTCCCCATCCCTTTCCTTCTACTCTCTCCTCATCTTTCACTCTCTCACACTTGTATTCCCTGCTCCTCGATCCTCTGCGCCTAGCATTGTTCCTTTTTCTCTCTCTATCTTCTTCCACCTCTCTCTCGTTTCTACCCTCACCACTTTCCATCCCCTTCTGCTCGTTCTTCCTGCTCGCCTCACTCACAGCTTCCATCGTACCCCGACAGATTTTCTATCCTACTCTCAAACACGCGCCCCAACGCAGAAGAACAGAGAGGAGAAGAATCTCTCTTCCACTGCTCCTGTTTCTACCAGCGACCTTCTTTCTCTCGCATTTGTCGTCTCTCTCGGACTCACTCACTCTTTCCTTCTTCTTTTCTCTTTTCTCTCTCTCTCACTCTCCTTCGCCCTCCGTTTCTCTCCTCTTTATCTCGCGGCACACACGTTCGCGCACGCGTATACTCGCTCCCTATGTCCCTCTCTGCTTCACCGTCTATCCACTCCTCTCCTTTTCGCCCTGTCAGCGGCTGTTGGGGGAGAAGGCACGATCCAATGCACGGGAAAACCTCGGCCGTGAAATTAAAACATGATGAGGGACCTAGATTGAGACGCGAAGGACAGAGATGGAGGAAGAACGGAGAAGGAAGATACTAAACGACTAGAATGGATATGAGAGAGACAGAGAGATACCCTGTGGCGAAGAAGAGCGAAAGATGACGCCAGGGACGCACTCAATGGATGACATTTTGCACGCGGACATGTATAGTTTATGCTTTTGGAGTTGATGCTTCTTTTTTACACTCCCCTGTAAATTCACGCGCGGTATTAATTTTGAATTCACGCGCGAGCTGCAAAGAAGAAATTCCTTTTAGCAGGAAAATCTGGAATACGTGGAGTTTTCGTGACCGGGGCGTTCCTGCGTAAATTTTCTATACATATGACTGTACAGGCTGCTTTCCAAAAACCGATACACAGAAAAGTCAGGCAGAAATTGGTCGGGTCTTTTGGACCTATGTCTGGAAGATGAAGAAAAGACATGCCCTCTTTCCTCCTTCTCAGAAATGGCAGGCGGCGGTGCGTTTTTGCGAGGTGTTACGCGCGCCGAAGAAATTGGAACCCCTTGCGTCCTCGTGTTTCCGACGCCGGACCCCCTACCGTTTTCCTAGAGGCTCTGTCCTGTAAGGACCGGACCAATCCACGACGACGTTTCAGCCAACATGCTGCGAGAACGGTTTGAGAATTTTAGACCAAAGGTTTCAAGAATGTCGTTCTCCCTAATTCGTACACTAATTGCTTGGGAAGGTGAGCAAGAGCAAGGGGTAGGCAAATTGCGAACACTCGACGTGTGAGTCGTGACATTTCCCCGACGTTGTTCACCAATTGTAATAGTTAATTGGCACGTTTAGAAAAACTATGTGCAATGGATAATTTTTGAATCCTCCCAAACATCTCCTGTTTGCCTGCCTTTTCGTTATACGATTGATCGATACTTTCTTTTTCACGGAACCGATTTTCTTCGTGTACCCTCTATCTGTAGAATGAAAAAGAAGGTTGAGAAAATTTTGGGGTTCACGATTTCCACTTCTACGATCCTGGTCTCATGGACACGCGTATAAGACACCTTTATTTATCGCATGCCACGGAATAAATTGTCCAGAAACTTCTGAAGCCGGCGCTCTTTGTGGGATTAGACGGCGCAGCGCGGCTACTACCTACAAATCACCAGGTACCAGGTATCACTTAGCAGTAAAAAGGTATCGCGCTGCCTGTGATCCTTGACAGCTCACGGTATGCGTGACATCGATGGACACCTGCATACCAGAATTCTGTAGACTCTAATGATTTCCAAATAGGAATGTGGACGCGTGCGTTGGCGCGGAAATAAAAACTGAATCATCCCAGGTAGAATCTAGAGGACAAGATAATTTTCCTATTATTTTAAGTAGTCATAATTTTTCATCGGTTGGACACCCTGCGTCGACTACATCATAGCGCTAACCATGCCCAATACGAATGAAACACGGCATTCTCCAAACAACTTCGCCGATCCGTTCCCCCCAATCCACTTCGTATACCCAAGGAAAGTAATCGTGTGCAACTTGAATGTCACCAAAAAGGAAGAATCCTCCGTGGGTCCCCGCCCCCTTTGACCCATCGCAAGGTCCATTTCCGGCGTGCGTACACGCGTAAATGCACCCACTCCTAAGAGGACGCATTAATGCAGACGTCTCGCGTCGGAATATTCCGTGAAATCCTTTTCAGAGGCGAGTTTAGTTCCGCGGCACGACCGACAGCAAGGAGCAGCAGGTCCGTTCCGTAGGGTGCTGCACGAGGGGTTCAGAGCCCGATACCTCGAGGTCGAAGGTGGCCGGGCCAGGGAGAGAAGAGAAGGAGGAGGAAGAAGATGAGGAAGAGGAGGAGTAGGCTCGTGTTCCGGTCCACATAGAGTCTGTCAGGAGTCCGGGCTCGGCTCCTCTGCCCGGCTTGCCTCGGCACGGATATATACGTGGCCATGCGTACGTTCCTTTCGGTCCATAGATCACGGGCAGGAGACCCCTCCGCTCCCCTTTTCAAAAAGAGCGGCGCGCCGGCACAATACCAACGGGCCCGCGCGCGGCATTGCCTCTCTGTCGTTATATGAGGCGATCCGGTCGCGGCCTTTTCTCCACAATGGACGGCGAAGTTGGCTATTGTGCGGGTGATTTCGAACCACGCGGTCAGAAGGGAGAAGGTATAGGGCCTGACCTGGGGAGGGTCGCTTACTTCTTCTTCCTTCTCCTTGGTCCTCCTTCCTTTCTCTTCATCCTCCTCCGCTTTACGTCCCGCTCCACCCCTTCTCCCACGTTCTTTACCTTTTCCTCACCTCTCCATCCCCTCTTCCTCAAATCCCCTCCACCTTTCTCTTCCCTCGTTTCCTTCTTGCCTTTTTTCCCCCGCCTCGTCCTGCGCCCTCGCCCTCTCGTCGTCCACGCTCGCTTTGCGAAGTGGATGTCTTCATTAACCCCACTTCGTCACTTCAGTGCCTCGGGGCTTTAGAGGACTGCAGCTCGTTATGGAATCCTGGGAATAGTCAGCGGGAATAGTCAAATTTGCCGATGGACATATTGAATTGTTTCTTAGGAAACTGTAAAATTGTTCAATCCCAGCTACACTTTAATTAGTTTTCTTATTGTTAATTATTTGTCGGTCTGCCCTCCCTATGCAACAGGAACATTCGTTTAATTTTAGCAGTATTTTTTCAAAGATTTTTTAGAATTCTATACATATTTTGTCCACTTGCGTCAAATGTCCACAGTTTTTTCGATTTCAGTAGTATAGATGTACGAATAAGCAGACATTGCTTTAACTAATTACCCTTTACGGATATTTCAGCTAAATAAAGTAAATTAAGTGATACAAGTATGAGAACGTTCAGACATGGATGCAGGGAGACCAAGTCACTGTAGATATCATCGTGTTTTTTCGAATTGGGTACAATCGATGACCGATTTCCAATGGATCATTGCCTGAGATTATTGGCCATCTTTCCAAGAATCGTGTAGAAATCTCCGGTCGCCAGATTGAAACTGGAAATACCTGCGCGCTCTCTTACAAGGGGCTACACAAACATTCTTTTAGCTATCTTCTACATAGTGCGTCAATGTTCCATAAATTCCACACCAAGATTCTTCTGCGGTACTTCCGAGAACAGCGGTCGAACACCTAAAAGATTCGTACAAATTACGTGGGCAATCGTAAAAACGATTATTTATTTATTGAGTCTTGACGCGGTGGGAATTCAAGCAGCAGCTGGAATGCGAGAACACAGAGTGTCCGCCCGAGAAATGAATCCATTTACATTCGACGTTCCCCTGCTTGGAGATTAATGAACGACGAAGAACATTTCGCAACCACGAGAGAAAAGAACGAGTGATCGAGCTGAACGGGCTTGGTTAGTAAAAGTGTCAAATCGATTCTCAGCGATCGGAATGGCTCGTATGGACACGCGAAGTCTAATACCGGTACCCTGATGCGGTACGGACCCGCTCCGACATTCCATCCGCGATAAGTAGCAAACCATAAAATTCAATCCTCCACGCTAAAGGAACATCCAACAAACATCGGTATAGACATCTTTTTCACCGCGAAATAGGACGTTTTCCCCCAGCACCCTGTTCGCAGGTCGTAAAGCAGGAAGGACGAACGAACGGATCAACGAGAGGAATTCTCGTGACGATGCGCATGACAACCGCAACGCGAGGAGGTGCATTCGACGTGGATGATCGTCCGTGGAATCGTCCGCGGTAGTCACGAGGGTTATCCTCCCTTTCTCGAATTTTCATGGTTGCGTCGTTATGCTGATTATTCCCGCGGGTCCATTGTGCGACGATTATTTCTAAGAAATACATCAAGAGTGCCAGTTTACGGACCTGACGAACGGCAATTCGTCGCGGTAACCTCCGAGGCTCCTTTCCTCTTCCAATCCCACAGGCAGAATCGCCTGCCTCCTCCCATGAGCCCGTGGCAGACCCCTTGCGGTCCCTCGACGCCCATCCGTAGGGCATGCCCAGCGTTCGGCACTTTTGAGTTACGCCGCACGTATAAACAGCGAGGAACGACGCCGTAATTAGCGGCTACAGCTCGAATTCTTCCCTGTCGTTCTCGCGCGAGCACTCCCATGGAACGAGATGATTATTGGCTCGACAGAGGGACTCGGTCGTCCGATCCTGGCAATCACGAGGTTCCCGGTCACTTTTGTAGAAGAAACTAGGGGCCAAAGCCCTCTACGCTTTTGCTCCCCCCATCCGTCAACACCTCTATTCGCTGTCACGGTATACAGGAAATGAATATGTATCTTCACCTGCTATACGAATCGCACGAGCCTTCTCGTAATTTCCGTGGCCTCCTTCGTGGCGAGCTTTCTTCGTCTTTTCCCTATACTCCCTTCCATGCCGCTCGCGATAATCTTGGCCCCTCGCGATAGTCTTGGCCGCTCGAAAACGAAGCCGCTTGAACAAACACGGAGGCAGAGATGCCTTCCCGTGTGACTTGCGAAAATATCGCTTCTTATGCTTCTGGCGTCGTGGGCTCTCGGCGCTCATAAAGGCGCGAACGGCCTCACCACCGTGGAAAAACAGTCGACTGGCCTCGTCTTCTCCCATCCCAAGTCGAAGCTGGCCAGCGACCTCTCCATCTCGGGATGAAGTCAACAAGAAGTCGAGCGAACGCAAGCTTCGTCGTTTCCATTTACCCTCATTCTCCTACTGACGCTCGGCGTGTCCACGAGTAAAACTCAATATTTGTTTTTTCGTGAGAAAAAACCTTTGTGTCTTAAGCTGTTTTAAGCAACGAGACTTAATAGATAGAGAGTGCATAATTACTTACATAAGGAACGACCTTCCCTGTAGCGAGATGATTAAAAAAAGTATAATTACGAAAATTTATCTGATTGTGAGTAGCGTAGGTGACTCTTGTTCACCTATTGCACAAGGATATTCTCATTGAAGGATCAACAAGTTTTTAATCCTGAAGCACAAAGCGGAACGAGAGAAAAGTAAAACATTATCGTGAGACTGATTAGAGTGGCAGAGGGTTCCTTGCTAATTCGTGGTCACGGCAGCTATCTCAAGATCTTTCCGTGGAGTCAAGCTGCCAAGCCCTCGACGCCTCGGCGTTCAATTTTCTTCCCAACCTTCCTCTTATCCCGGTCGCTTTTTTCCACACGGCCCTTCTTTCCACCTGACGCGCTTTTCCTTTTCCTCATCCTACGCCCCTCTCGCCTTCCACGCGCCCTTTGTCCATCCCTCTTTCCCACTCTCCCTTCCGCCAACCCTGACGATACAAATAACTCTCCGTTGTTCCTCCGCCCCCCGATTCCGTTCCAGGTTTTAAGGCGATACTTCTCGCGAGAGTCAACGATTGTGGCGCGTCTTCCAAGAAGATCGGACCACGAGATAAGCTGGGGCAGCAGCACCACCACCGTCACCACCACCGTCATGGTACCATCGGCGTGCTCTTTACCGAGGAGGCACGGGGAGCGCCGAAAGAGCACCGAAAGGCAGGTAGCGTAAGGTAGTGCCGTAAATCGTGCGTCACCCTGGACCGCGTTAGCGACCGGTCGACTCCGAAAGATCAGTCGGCCTCGCAGAAAATGAAGTGACTCCGGTTGCAGCCCCCCCATGGATTTTTCGCCGTAGCGCCTCTACGTCCTGCGCAATTTTCCTTCGACATCGTTTCTCTCGACGAAAAAAATCGACAAGGGAGGTACGAGAACGATCGTGGGGAAAGGACAAACGAGAGGTGAAAAGGGAGAGAAGGACAGAAGAAGGGAGAAGGTGATGGAGGAGGCACCTGGTAAATGGAGTCGTAAATCTCGTGGGCAGACCCATTATAAGTTTATTACCTACTTTTCTCGACGCGCGACAGTTTTTCGAGGCTTTCGAACCGCAGAAGCGTGGATTTCAAAAGTCACCGTACAATGGCCGAGGAACTGGCCGTAACGAGAGGAAGAAAGCGCGGGTTTCGTTTCATCAAGTCCCATTATCGGCGGCCTTTGTGTCGCGAGTTTCGCCATTGCGAAAATTGTATTTTGCCTTTCTTCGACGAAATTCGAGCCCTTAAAACGAGAATCTCTTTTCAGAATGTCTCCAACGCGACGTGAAAATTAAACGCCTAAATAAAAGACAGATACGTATGCCCGAATCCCACCGTGAAGCCACAGGTGGTAAATACATCCCAGGAAATCTTCTCGATATGAACCTCTAAAATCTGTGATCGCGGTCGTAAACGCATACCTACCCTAAAACCACAATCGAACCGCCAAATTCAATCGTGGTCTCTCCCCCGACCGTCGGAGTCAATCTCGAAGGAGGACAAAAACTGTCTCTGCGCGGGGCCAAGGCTCAAACTGGAACTGGAGCTGAAGACGAGGAGCAAAGCTCGAGCCGAAGATGAGAACGGACGAGGAGAGGGTCCCGTAGAGTCTAATAACACCGTGGGCCACGGGCATAACCGGCCGGGACCGTCGCGCGGCGCAACTTGGAAACACAGACGTGGCCGAGAGCGTGCGCGCGCGCGAACACACACAGCAATTAGGACGTGGAACGTCTCTATCCCGTCCGCCAAGGCGGCCTTCCCAGCCATGATTAGAGGACATACGTATACGAGGGGAGCCCCCACACCGGGCTCTGCCGCGAGATTAAGGCCTCCTCCAAACTGCCGCACCCATCGTCTTCCAACTGCACGGGGGCCTGCCGCCGCTTTAGCAGCGCGCCGGTTATCTCGGAGCCCGCGCGCGCACCCAGCGCGTAAATATGATTGTTTATCGGGTCGTTAAGTTCTAAGGATTTCCGAGTTTTCGATTGATCGCGCGTTTTCGATTTATTTTGTAACGCCGAAGTAAAAGTTTTACATCGTTGACTGTCTTTATGACATCGATGATAACCGGATAATAAATGAGAATGCCTATAGCGTACAAGAACAATACTTAGTTTCTCCATATGCGTTCCATCGTCGCGAGACGAAATAAGAATAAAATTGGGCAGTCGGCGGAATGATCGAGGGAAGGACATAAAAGGGACATCTCTGCAGGATGCCGAGACGAAAAGAGGATGCCTTTGTGATAAAGATGTCGGTATGGGAACCCAAAGAAAGATGCACGAATAAAGGACAGGTGGCTTTTACCATTCCTCGCGAAAATAAGCGGGAGCGCTCACCCCGACGGAAATTTCGTTTTAGACCGGTTTTTTTTTTAACATATATCTAACATACTCTAAACGAGGTTTTTTGCTTCGTTAAAAAAACAAACGCGCAAACATCGCGTAAATATTATTTTTCAATGATGTCGTGGAACATAATTTCGCCCACCGGACATGCATTCGAAATTAATTTTTCATTAACAACCTCATCGTTATCTCCTGTGAAGGATGGACTCGGGTTCGGTCCGGTCTAAGAGTTTAGTATGGAAGACTTTCGCCAAATATGTCGGCAACCTTGTCGAGGGGAACAGCAACGGCTCTCTCGAATCCTGTCTTCGGGAGGTCTTCGCGTGGGGCGAGGCCACCATGTTTCTTCGAGACTGTTCGCGTCTTCGTCGTTCTACCGCGAAGCCCTTCGTTCTGTCCTCACCCGAGGCACGGCGTGCGAGCATCGGCCACCTTGGGGCGCCCCCGGGTGGCGAACGGACCAACCTGTTTGCCTCGCGCCACCTCTACCTCTGATGCCTCTCTTGTCCTGCCTCCTCAGCTTCTTCTTCCTCCTCTCCCTCTCATCTTCGTCCTCGTGCTCATCCTCGTCCTCGTTGCCCCTCGTCCTCCGCCTCCTCTTCCTTTCGTTCTGCTCGTCGGCCGCCTCCTCTCTCGTCCTCCCCTTCCTTTATGCTATAACTGGCCTCTGTATCTCATCGTGGAACATCCACCGACGATGGAATGTTAGTCCAGCCGAAATACAGTCGCGCGGCGTTGTCAGGGTGACGTAGCGAAAGGGATGTAACGAGCACCGAACGTGAGGAAAGCGTTCTCCAATAAAACTCGACCGCTCACCGAGGTGACGAAGAGAAGAGAAAGATTTTTGCGGTAAATTTCTAGGATCAAAGTCGCGCCGGCAGATTTCCCCTGATTTTCTATGAAAGAGGGGGGTCCGACGAGCGAACGGATTATCGAGAGTCCAAATGGCCGAAGGCACCGGTCGTAACTTTGAACATTCATACCTTCCAGGTAGAGCGCGGACGAGAAGATGTCTTCATCGAGCAGGGACGGGATCGAGTCTCCCTCCCTCGTTCCCTCTACCTCATACCGGACCCCTTTAATCGCTAAACAGCGTCAAGCCTTAAGAAAGGCCCGCATCCACGCCACTTCGAGTCGAATTCCACGAGCGCGACGGGAAAGAGGAGTTTGGTCCCGTGGAGGGACCCTCCGCGAAAACGAGGTACCGTGCTGGATAACGGGGCCGTTATCGTCGATCTTCTCCTCTTTTTACCCCGATCCAAACTCCCTCCCGAGTAGTGGAGCCTGTCCTTTTCCCACGCCCAAGTGTCCGTAGGAGCCTGTAATAATAAAAAGGCGCCGTGGCTCGTGTACATCCGTGCGGGGCCCGACCATTGGCAGGTCCACCGCGCCGGCCACAGCAGGCCCGAAGGATCGCTCTCTCCGCGGTACGTATCGTCTCTCGCTCACGAAATCCCAGGAAACGAGGAACAAATTATCTCGTCAAACGAACAGACACCGTGGCTGAAGCGACGAGTGGGTCGCCCGTTGGGTCCACAAGATGGCAAGGGGCGAGCGGGGTCCAGAGGCGTGGGGCTGAGGGAAGGGATGAGGGGCCGGAAGGCCCAGGAGGGAAGAAGGCCCTCTCCTCCGCCGCTGCCACCTCCTCTTCGTCTTTCGCCGCTTCGCTCGTTCCTCTCGTCGTCACCCCCACCGTCGCCATCGCCACCGACGGACTCTCCTCTTGACCCTCTTCCGTCCCTTCCTCCTCATAATCCCCTCCTTTTCTCCCTCATACGCTATTCCGTACCGACTCCTACCCTCTCTTCGCCGCTTCCTCGCTCCTTAGCTTACTGCCCCTCCGCTCGTGCGATCCGCCCCTTCCCCTCTTGGCGGCCAACACCAAACCTCCCTCTGTCTCACCCTTTTCCGCTCCATCGTTCTCTCCCGTAGCTCGCCGCAATCTTCCGCGCTGCCTCCTCGTATTCGGCAAACTAACTGACCCAGCGCCCAGCACGTAGCGCCTCGCGTGTCGGCACAGGCGGCTCCTTTCTTACCTGATGAGCTCGTCCGGACGCACATTCCCTCACACAGGGGTACTGGTCCCCAGTATCCGAAGGTCGAGAATGAGATGGAAATACCGAAGCTAGTAGTCACGGGGCATAACTAATTCGTGACCAGGGATCAGCGGTTAATGAACGCGTGAGGTATCGATGGGGCGTCGAAGTGGGGAACCAAGTCATCATTGGTTTATGTTGTGGCACGCTGTCGTTGTTTGCCGATGACGCCTCTTGGACGGTTAAGATCTCCGTTTACGCTTAATCACTGGTATAACGATTCGGAGTGCTTCAATCGACGCACTCCTAGTCAGCGACTTTGGTTTCGTCCATTGTTTCCAAGTAAATTCCGTCTGACAATGGCGGAGAACGTTTGGGACTGCTAGAATTTGAAGAAGTTTTCTTCGGCAAAGTGTGCCACGAAGAGAAATATCTTGTAAATGAATAGATGGTTTCTCAGCCTCGATTTCACGCACGAAGCTCCTTATACCTGCTCCCGTTTGTCCCTTGTCTGGTAAAGGTGATGATCGATGAAGTAGAACTGGAAGATATGCGGAAACGAATCTTTAGCCTCTCTCCTGGCCCACTCTATTCTATGCTTGTTTTTCCTCCTTTCTTCTCACTTCGTCCTTACGTTCTCAAAAGACTTTCAACTCTCGTCCGGACCCGACGTAAGCGAAGTTTCCGTCCATCTTCCCTTACTCCAAAAGCGAATTTACGAGGAACGAGGAAATCCTCCTAGCGGAGCTGATAATTTAACTTCTGTCTCGTCGTGATCATCTCGACCGGTCAACGTGCACACTAAGGTGAATCCTTCGGCGGTCGACCAGGAGATCGGAACGAAGAGACAAGAATGAGCCGGCGGATCTCCTAGTAGGGCGATTCCAGAAACTCGCGGAGGTACTTCTACTTCTTGGTGGAGAAACGATAGTGCTGGAAGATCAAAGAGGCTCCGAAGAATAATCTTTGCCATGTTTCGACGCATAAAATGGAAAAGACGAAGAGAGGCCGAGCGAGAGTGAGAGGGGCTGCCATGGCGGGGGTTGGGGAGAGAGATCGGCGAGAAAAGCCAGAGCAAATGTATTGGAGCAAAGGAGCAATGTGTCAGCCCGCGCAATAGAAAGGGAAAGAGAGAAAGAGGAGGAGGAATGAACGAAGAAGAGAGGAAGGGGGAGAGGCGGAGAGGAGAGAGCAAGAGACATTCAGGATGAACGTCGAAAGGTAACGCAGGGACGAAGAGAGAAGATATGTCCAAAGCAGGAGTGGGGCCTACCTGACCAACAGGTACCTGAGATGGCCCCCCATCAGGAGAACCGTCATTGGCTCGGCCCATTCTCCCACTACCGTCGCAAGCTAAAGGGTAACAGGCCTCCCTTTCTGCGGCCCAGCATCCAGCATCTTCCACCTAGAATGCAACGAATCAACGAATACGTGTCGGAATAACGAGATTGTGGTGTTGTAGATGGTTCCTAGATTGTTTACAGATTCCCACATAGTTCTCTTATTCTCAGGGATAACCATGTGTCGTCCCAGAGTTTCTCTCGGTGCATATTTTTTCCGGTGATACCTATACCGAGCGTCGTACAGAGAAATAAAGATTCTTACGATAAATACGAATGTGAGCGAAATCAAAAAATACAAAGACCGTATCTCCATAAGTTCCGCGTTTGCTATTATCCCACCTCGAGGGTGGTTCTTTAAAGGTAAAGGTAGTCGATCTTTGCATCTTCGCTCGTGCCGCCCCGTCTGCTCTACGCGCACGGGATCATGGCCGCTTCTATTTCTTCGACTAGACCATTCTGGCGAACCGGGGAGTTTCAGTATATAAAGAAGAAACATCCAAGAAGGCAGGAACCACGAGTTGGAGAGGAGATCCTCTCGGATGCCTGGTAAGTCGGACGTAACGAGCGGCGTTGTTGCCAGTTTATTCGTACCCCCCGTATAACGCGCGCGCGCACTTCCTTTTTTGTTTACACTGGGATTACACGACTACCATGAAGCGAGGTAACCACTTTTTACGGGGTTTCCGAGAACAGCACAGCAAGACGAATCGATTGGCCGTAGGTAGCTATCGTTGTACGGAGAGTCTATGCTCCCGTGGCGATACGCGTCTCTCTATCTACCTTTTGCCGAGGAGATGGGCGCTCGAAAGATGTTAGGTAGCCGGAGGAAGACTTTCCGAAGTGTCGCGTCACGACAGCGAGGACGACAAAAACGTCGATCGTACGGACGCGAACGCGAACGCTGAGAAGTCGGAGGAGCTTGGCCGATTGTGGCTTCGAGCAGCACAGGGGGAAAGCCTATCCACAGGCGCAGCGATTATATTGGAACTAATTGAAGCACTGACGAGTGTTCGATTGCGACATCTCTTCTACCAGTAAGAAATGAGGCAATCATTATACACTTAGGCATTGCAGACCAATTCTGTCAATCTCCGTTGACAACCACTGTCGGTCGAATACCAATATTTATCCACGAGAAGTTTATAAAAATCGATTACAGATGAGAGATTTTGTTTTAACCGTCCCGTTTGCTGAAATCAAAGCCTCACTCGACAATCGATATCGGATAGGATCTGCCCAATTGTCTCGTGGCAAGACTTCCGGCTGTCCTGCACGTGCTGCGAGCAAACAAGCGTGCGGAAATCTGAAATCCGAGACGCGAAAATGCAAGGAATAAGGGCTAAGGGTGGACGAGCAGGCGTTGACGGTCGGTGGTGAGATCTGAGAAACGTAGGTCCCCGGTTGGTCAGATTTCTCGACAGATACTGCTAACTGTGCGACGTGGCGATCCACTCGAAGTCAAAAGAAAATACGTGGAATTGTCTTCGAAGGGACTTTCTCTCACCGCACCGCCGGAAGTGAAGTCTCTCGTGACGACAGTCTGGTACGTTGTCGAAACAAAAGCCTACTGTGACACATGTTGGCGCATGGTCCATTTATGTAGCTCTGGTTTCGTCAAGTTTCGTGCAATTGAATTATGCCGTAATAATCATTGAAATATATTTCAATTTAAGCTACCGTGGAGTTATACCTACTTACTTCGACATCGTGCCGTCATCGTGACACATTTTAGCAGCCCTCCTCTTACGAAAACTACAAGCATTTCTGTGGCTGAAAAACCGATTCTGCGACAGCAGGCCTTGCAATGGCACCCAAAAAAAGGCGGTCCGCCCGACAATCCATTCGGATGATTACACCGGGCCCAGGCAATTCTCTTCAGCTCCGATCAGAGCACTCCGCTTCGTACCCCTTTTGCGCGTATCCCAAGGGCTACGAGAGAGGAAGAGGCCGAAGGCACGATGGTGGTGGGAGTCAGTCGACTGGGACGGCTGGTGCTAGTTGAGTTGTCGAGTTGACACTCGTTCTCCCTCTTCGTCGCTTCTCTCGTCCACTCTCGTCCCTCTTCGATCATCGTGCCTCCTCGTTCCCTCTTAGCTTTGTCCTTCTCCCTTCCTTAGCGTTCCTCTACCAGCATTCTCTTCGGATCCGGCACCCCTCTCTCCTTCTCGCTCTCTAAGCCCTCCATCTCTTTCCCTCATTCCTGTTCTTACTCTTCGAGTCCCTCCCGTGCCACCAACTTTCTCGCGTACCCTCTTCCCTCATCCTTCTCGCTACTCTCGTCCCTCTCGTGCACGCTTCATGGATCCTCGCTCGGTCTCCCTCGCTCTCCTTCCTACACCTTCCTTCTCTCTCCGCCGACGGGCGTCTTCTCCTCCCTCCTAGCCACGTTCTTTTGAATTTTCCTCTCCGCGGCGTCGGCCTCTCTGTCGCACGCTCTGCCGAGAACTCACGAGCGCAGCCACCGCGCCGCACGCCGACCGGGGTCTCTCCTTCTCTTCACTCGTGGAGGCACCTCTTCGTCCGTGGTGGAGTCGCCGATGATGGTGTTGGTGACAGTGATGGAGATGGTGATGGTGGTGGTGGTGGTGGAGGCGATGCTGGCGATGGTGGTGGCAGAGCTGGTGGTGGTGGTAATGTCGGTGGTGGTGGTAGTCTCTCAGTACCGCCATATCCGCCAAAGCACGAGCACCGTGACAAGCCGTCGACACGTTCGTTCGAATCCGCGCCTTTTCGAAGGAGATCATTTCCAGGGTACTCCGAAGATTCTCTTAGTAGGGAGTCACGGGCCACGCGAGTCAACGAGCGTCTCCACGTCCTTGTCGTCGTCGTCGATTTTTTTTTTATTCCCGTCTCGTCTATTTTTCTACCAGCAGAGAGATCGCCTCTCCCTCGCGCGCATTAAAAGACAGTGACGACCAGTTTAATTTGGCAAATCGAGCGCGTAGAATTCGCGACGGTATGTTTACTTGCCTTCTGTGATAACGAGTGTCAGCGGATGAATGGAGGAGGTGACATCTCCTCCCAATGAGACAACAGAGAAATCATTATGATCCTGGACGTTATGGTTGAGAAGTGAAGTGACGATCTGGTGACGGGGACATTTCGCAATATGATACAGTTGATACTCGACTTGGATACCTAACGAACGATGGATCTAGCGACGATGGCGATGAGGACGCTGTCGACCGGCTTGACCGCGCCGAGCCGAAAGTGTTGTCGATGCATTTGATGGATCGTGCCATTGGATATGAATCATTGTGCTTGCGCGAGATAACGATGTCTATAGATTCTCCTTAGAGACCCTGAAAAGAAAAGAAAGAAAATTGAAGAAAGCTGTGAAAGTGGCCAGGGTCCGAGCACGTGTCGTCCAGACGAATCCAAAGGAGCAAACGACCGAGGCAAACACAATCCAATCAAGGCCCCTTCAAACAGAAAACTTGACTGGGAGCTAAGCTTCTCCTAATATTTATCCTTCCCTCCCACCACCGAAAGAGACACCGGTGATTAAACAACCTCCAAGTGACCGCGATCGCTCGTTACAAAGACAATACTATGCTCCTCTTGATAACGTCACGTCGATCCCGCCGCTTACTAGTCGAGATCGGTAAGCTCAAAGATCTTTCTTGACAAAGACTACCAGGGCCTTTCACTGCCAGAACGATCGTATCGTTGGATAGTACAGTGATCCAGAGGAGAGATCTGCAGGATTCCAGGGTGGCGTGCGACTTCGTGGTGCACGTGATAAATTCGCGGGAACAAAGGGAAAATAAGAAATAACGGCGGAAGTGACGCTAACGGACAAGAAGATGCCTGAGAAGGAAGTCGCTTATCACCAGGAGGCCTTTTCCTTGCTACCGGCAGCACCACCACCACCCCATCATCCCCATTCCGCGTTTCACGCGGCCTTCCATCCGCATCCCCATCCACCGCCACCGCCACCCTTTCACCCCCATCATGGACCACCAGGACCACCCCCGCACCCGGCAGCAGCAGCCGCGGCTGCTGCCGCATGGGAGCATCACGCAGCAGCCGCCGCCGCCGCGGCAGCCGCAGCATTTCACGCGCCACCGCCTCATCCGTGAGTAACGATCGCTATTATTCACTTAACATTAAGAGTAAGGAGTCATGGTTAAGAGGTAGCCCGACACGTCGTTCAATAATTTGCCAAATTTATTTTTCCGCTACCTTAATCGTTCCGACTTTCTCGAGGTGTACAATGAGACACTCTATCCGTTGAGATTCGTGGGCGGAAGTCGAAGTACCTATCGCGAAGGGATCTGAGTAAAGGAAAGAAAGAAGGGAGAAGCGACTCCATTACGAATGAGGCAAAGCTGTAGGGGCGTAATGTCTTAATCGCCTTAATTGAGGGCACCGCCGTGCTTTTTCACGTTCAGCGAACATGACACGCGATCGGCGCACGGTGAGAAAATTGAGCCCTGCGGGTGCACGGAATCGGGATCTCTTCTTCGGTTAAATTTTCTTCGTCCCTTCTTTCTTGGAAGCATGTTATAAGGTCCATTGACCGAAGACGAGAAACCTTAGCCTGAAAGCGCAATGCGGTTCCAAAGGTGGCTCCCAGGAGAAAAAGGGGAAATGGGGTAGTAAAGTTTCTTAGAGGCCAGGTCTCGCCACCGAATACGCGCGAACCGTCGGTCAAACGCGAAGCGGGAGAAGACAACGCGAATGAGGAAGAAGGAAACTCAGCACTCTCGTCGATGCGCGGAAATCGGCGAGCGTGAGCTTAAAGATGCGTGGCAAAGGAAGCGAGAGAAACGCTTCTGCTTTTACGATGATGACGACGACTTTGTCGCCGCTCCTGGGACTTTACAGCGAACAGGAACGCTGTAAAACGTCGTAAAGTAGGCTCGAGTTATGTGACGGATCGGACAAGTGGCGCCCGCGGACCTCGTTCTACAGCTGGGGTCATCGGAAGGGAAAAATTGTTTCACCACTTGACCGACGTAAGCGGAGAGAACAAATTTTGAAGCTTCTTAGATTGGAGTGGAAGCTCGTAGAATCGATCGGCAAAAATATCTTTTCGAAGCACACCTTTTTTCCATCGATTCCTCGTGGACAAGGTGCGTGACTTTCGCGCGAAAGAAAGATCTCGTATGAAAATTGCGAAGCGACGGTAAGTAGATGACTGACGGGTAGGACGCCGCGGCGCATTGACGTCGTTCGGCGCCGAACCTGGTCCCGCTACTCTTTCCATTAGCCGTCGGCTTCGCCTTCCTCCGTCCACGACGAGGATATTCTGGTCGCTTTACGAGGACGCGAAGACGCTCCAACGTGTTTTTGCTCCGCGCGCGGTTTTGGCACGCAGAAGCGACGGCGCCCTCGCGCAATTTCGTCCGAGCGGAGAGGAGCAGTAGCGACGGGCGGCAGGACGCCTTCGCGCCGTGCGTCCCGTCCACGCGGATGGACGTCGCGACGTCGTTCGCCCGCCCCGCGTCCTCGTGAATCCGAGGCGATAAATTAGTGGGAAAAGCGCGGGAGGTGAGAGAGCCGGGAAGACGTTTTAACGAACATCCTCCGTGGAGGAGAGAAAGAAACGCTGAGAAGCAGAGAGAGAATGTCGCGAGCAGAAATTATAGGCTCGTTAAGGAAAGAACGTTCTACGGTTCGCTGCCTCCGGTGGTCTCTTGCTTTTATCTCCGGATTTTTCCGCTTCATCGCGATTTTTCGATCCTCAAGGAAAATCAGGACGAAAGTGTTGAACGTCGTGTACGGAGAGAAATTGGCGATCTTCGCGTGCGTCGATTCACCGAGTATCGATCGTGGGGAGACGATCGATTAAATATCCAGTTTCCAGAAAAACCCTCGGCAGCCTCCTCGATCGTTCCCACATGAAAGTATCGTGTAAACACTTCAACGCTCACGAATACGTCGGCTGCCTCGAAGAGCGTGTTCGAGCGTGCTCACGGTATCGGTGATTTGTTTCCCCCGCGAACGTGTGTGCGTGGGGAAGAGCGAGGGAGGAAACGTTGGCCATGGCGAGATGCCTTCACGATTTCACGCTGTCGTGACTGAAAGTTTGCATAGCTCGCTCCCGATGCCGCAGGAAGTTCCCTCTTAATGGCACGCTGTCAAGGGAATCCGCGGCACATTATAATATAATATTCTTATTAAGTGGATAATGCTAGCTTTGTCTTGGAAGTCGCTTCGATGCGCCTGCACGTGCTGTGATTTTCCTTCGGCCTGGTCGTTTGTTAAAATTGCATACCACGGAATTCAGAATTCCACGGCTACTGGTTTCAATTCTCTCGCGTAACCGTCCGAACGGTTCGCAAGGCAAACGGATCGAACGAATATTTTTGCCAATTCGGAGCGTGTCTTTATTGGCCGAAAAGGTGGAGTCGCTCCCGCGCGACTCCTCTCCCTTGACTACGAGCACGTGCAAACGGTTTAAATTTACTCGCAGCCGATGCTCGGACGCGTCCCGATAAAAATGGAGAACTCCGCTGGTATCTCGGTCGTTCGCAGCAATTTTTACAATCGCGTCGCGCACCGGTCGACCTCGCGCGCCGATCGTGGGAGGAAGCTCGAGAACTCCGGTCTCGAAAAAAGGACTATGCCACAAGATGGTTTCGCTCTGTTCCATTTACGAATCCAGGGATTACGTGGGTAGAAGTATGAGTTTTCGTTTCGGCGGACTTATACAGTGGCAGGGCCACTACCTTCGCTCGACCTCCTTCCACAATCTATAATACATTCCACGAAATTCATCGAAAGATCCGGAGAATTCTTCGCGTCGCCGATTAAGATAATTCTCTTCGATTTTACCGAGCCAGCTGACCGTTCGTTATAGGGGTTGTGCGATTATTTTCTCTCGGTGCCCGTGGGCAAGAGAAAGAAATACGCAGGAAGAAGAGGCAGTGGCTCCTCTCTTATCGATCGCGCGGAGCTGTCCGTTCGGTAAACTCAAACACAATAACCCAAGCGGGTTGGCGCATAGCGCGGAACAAAAACGGTAGCCGATTTGTCAGGGAGAGCTGCGGCATCGCGATTCACTCGGCCCGGCCTCCCTTCGCCATTGCATGGCGATCACAACCGCTATCTCTCCCTATCAGATTTTCTCTTCTCCTCTTTCCACCTTCTCCACCGCTCTTCCTACGCTCCCTCCCGCTACCTTGCCACCTTTCTCCTCTTCACCCTCCCCGCTCGTACGCCCGTCCATCCGTCTCTTTATCAACTTCCAACCGTAATCTTATACTTCGATCTCCATTCCGCTTCATTTCTTTGTACGTCGTACGATTAAAATTTCACATCCCTCCTTCTTACGGAGAAGCTTCTTTGGTTTCGGCCCACTTCTCTTTTTTCTCGACCTATTTTTCAGATCATTCGAACTCCCCGACGCAATACGGCGCGTCGACTCGATCGACTTTTTTTCTGCGAAATCTACCCCTTGATGGGGATACTCTCTTTTTCTCTCTCTCACCCCGTCGTTGTTTTCACGTTCGATCATCCCCTTCTCCTCCTCGATCGTACGCCTCCCCATTTTCTCTCTTCCACCCCCTCTCTACTCTTCCCTCTCCTTCCACCACCCTCCTCACCCACACTCTTGCGCGCGAATAGAAAGCTACGGCGGCGAAGCGTGGCGATACGAAAGGCACGCGCGATTTATCGTTGGCGCGCCGTCCATTGATAAATTCCAAGCATTCATAACGCCAAGCCAGCGGCATGGCGTTGTTGTGAGTCCCGGGCATAGTCTACGGCGTCGAAGAAGAGACACGTAAGATGATACTTAAGCACGATACGATACGAAATCGCGTGTGCACCTCGCGCGGCGTTGTTGTCGACGGCGCCGTCGTAGCACCTTGCGCGCACAGCGAGGGTGGAGAATGCGATACGCGTCGAGTCGAGGACGTATCGAGATAATTTCGCGCAAATGAACCAGGTCGTTGTCCTCGACGTGCTTCTTCAATGGAATTATCCAGCGGAAAAAGCTTACCGCCCGCGTAAATCTTCTTCCCATCTTACGATAGATTCTCTTCACCCAATCACGGGAGGAAGAGCGGCAAACTCCTTTAGCGCGTCCACGATGAGCAATCACTTCGATAAAGTCGCGATAACGCGGAAAAGTGCGAGTGGAACTTACGAAGGATTTAAAAAAACGTCAAACGATCTGTTGAGCCCGGAAAGTAAGTCCTACCTACTCTCGCCGACGGCTCATCGTCACGTGCGTCGTAGCGAATCCAATTAGCAATAACCATCCAGTCCTCTAATCGACTCCTGCGCAAACGCAATCTCGCGACATCCGGCTCGCGGTTTCTCGCACGAACGTCCCCTCGAGGAGACTCGCGCCTCCTCTACTCGAAGCCCGACGCGCGAAAACCTCGCCTCACCACCACCACCACCACCACCACCACCCCCACCCCCCGATCGGTCTCTTATCTCGATCATCTCGTTCGGCCGCTAATGAACTCGGCGGAATAAGAAGATTCGCCGGCGGGGCCTTAGCGTGACAAACGGACGCGCCGCAGCGTTTCACCCCGCCACCGTCAGGTGATAAAAGGGGGATGGAGGGCGTAGGCTTGCCGCTTACTACTGCTCGAAACGTCCTAATCGCCTTAATGAGACAATTAAGCGATCGTACTCGGTGATAGCGCTCGATTTGTTTCGTCTGACCGCCCCCTTCCTCACGCCCCTTCCTCCGACACCGTCGCCGCCATCGCGAATGTATCTCAGATGCTTCGAGATTATATCCTTGGGCGAGGGGTGGCAGCCACTCGGCGGTGTTTGTCGGAACTCGTCCAGTTTGGTAAATATTCGTTATCGTCTCGCTTCTGCCCCTCTCTCCCCAACAGTTCGATAGGCACTGTCCATTGAAGCGCGCCGCGACGCTTCTCGGAAAGGAGTAAAACGATCTGAAACGAGTACACCGTGCGCGCCTAGCTAATTACACTCACGATAGTTGGCGCGCCGCGGCAAATCAAAACGTTTCTAATCGTGCCGCGAAGGATAATTTCCACCGAGATCCGCGCGTAACCCTTGCGTGGGTGGCACGTGGGTGCGAGGAAAGTTGAAGCGAGATCATAGGCGCGCATATTTTCGGATTTACGATTTTATCGTTGTTATCGTTCGGTCCTTCGGAGCTGCGCGCTTTTCGAATCGTATTTCGCGATGCACGTCAAGAATGCTCGTTGAGAATGATAAAGAGAGCGCGGTGAAACGGAAATCTGTGCACCACGTGGTTAGAATTTTCCGGGATGGACGCGCCAACGTGGAGTGGTTAAATTTAGTTTACGAACAGACGCACCTTCCGGCCCAGACCTCGCCAGAGATTTTCCTATCGGCCACCAGGCTCGAAATCCCCGAACGGAAATTCACCGACTCTTCTCCCTGTTAGGACTACGGCGATTCTCGAGGTAATTAATTTCGTTTTGTAAACGTGTACAATTAATGAAAAGGTAAATTCAACCTTCGTCCGAGTCGATGGACAATAATAAAATATGCCACGTAAGTAAAATTTAATCTACCTTTCGAATCACGAGTGATATAATCCAATGTTGCTATATCCAAAAGTATTTTTAAAGGATCGAGACTCGAACGGTTCTCACGATCTCTCGCGTGCTAAGAAAACGATGATCGGCATTTTTTGAAGCTCAACGCGCCCAATATCAGTCCCTACCACTCTTCTTCCGACGAAGCGCTGCCGTGCAAGAGACGGAGGGGCGTAAAAACACCAAGCTACCCTTTCACAGCCTTGTTCCTTTCCTCCCTGCTGCAGGGAGGGTGCTGCACCACGTCGGATGTGAAGATGAAGAAGACCCGCGTGGAGAGACATGCACGTAAACACGCTCCAAGGAGTCAGGGTGAAGCACACGCGCGCAGCAATGCGCATAAAATCTCATAATGCCCCCGTCCAAACAAACGCTACCCCGGCGATGTTATGGCATGTGAGAATTTACTACACGGTCAAAATCTTCGAGTGCCAACGTGAGAAAGAGAGAGAAAGGAGGGTGAGTGTGCGCAGAAGAGAGGAGATTAAAAGGATGATCGAAAAAGAATCGAGAGGATTCTCCGAGCATGAAAATCCATTCTCCGAAGACGAGAGGAGAGTAGAAAAGACTTATTCTTGTAGGGGCCAGTTGAAAAGAGTGGCACAAGTGGGCTCCGAGAAATACCACTGTGGAGGGTGAAGTACGTTAGTCAGCGTTTGACGCTTGACACTGACCATTCTGACCGATTTAATTCTCTCGCGGTTAAACGAGAACTTTAATCGCCAAAAAACGATTCGGAGCTCGTGGGTGTAGGACGAATTTCCGAAATATTTAGTAAATCGGTATGAGAACCAAAATGCTGGCCCGGGGCGTGCGCCACGAAGATACAATTGTTTTGACAGATTCCTACTCTTCTTTCTTATTCTCCTCAGTCCAAGACGACTTTCTATAGGCTTCCATTCCTTTCTGCGGGCGAGCCAATTATCTCGCCGTCGAGAAACGTAAACGTTCGCATTGAGAAAGCTGGTCGACGTGCCTCCTCGCCTGCTCCTTCTACCCCCTTTTCTCTGTCTCTCGCGAAGCACGAGAAATCGGAAACGAGTGAGTTTTTCTGACGGGGAATTCTATTCGAAGGACTTTGTTGTGTCCGGTTGCCGACGCAGCAGCCACGGCCGCCGTCCACGTTGATTGAGCCATTAACTCTACCCTTTAATCTTTTGCCTCTCCTCTTCCTTTGAAACACTTCGTCTTCGACCACCTCCCTCGATTCTCGTGCGCGAAGTCCTCGAAACCTTTCGCGAAGATCTTCCCCACCCCGCTCGCGGCCCTTTACAGAAACGAGGCTGAAATTGCAGAAAGCAATTTCGCCTTCTCCCATTCGCGATCGCTGCAATTTCGGTGACACGTGAGGAAAATACGAATGACAGCGCCAGACCTTACATGCTTATTACCGTTACAGGATAACTCACAGGGGCCGTCTACTTTTTGGATTGATGACAGAATGCGCCTTCGAGCGTACGCAAGGAAACAAAGATGTATTACGCGCATAAGGAAAGAATTGGAGAATGAAGGAATAAAAATTTTACCGACAAGCACCCCTATGACACGTCGACGATATCGCATGCTACGGGGTCCTCGCTCTCATCGTCACGAATCTCAGGTCCTCCTCGTCGAGATCTCTCCTTCGTTAGAATTCTCTCTCCTCGCTTCCCCACGTTCCCGCTCTTTCTCCCACGCGCATTCGACGAGAGGTATCGCGCGCGCGGTACCGAGAATTATGTGCGTTGCAAACGCGCGCGCGCGCGCTAAAGGATATCGAGATACGTGAGCGCGCGGATGGGCGTGCATCCGATTATCTTGGTAACTCAATCTCTCCTCTCGAGTGCCTAGCCCTTCCTAGCCGAGACCTTCTCTCTCTCGATCCTCTTGATATATCTGCTGTGCACCGTGGAAACCAGTAGTGATGCATCGAATGCGGTAGCGTGACGTCACATTCGAGAGGACGAGTCTCGATTTCTTTATGACCCACGCAGGGGGAGTGAAGAACTGAAAGAAAGAAAGAGAGAGAGAGAGAGAGAGAGAGAGAGAGAGATGTTTTTAATAGAGGGGTAATTCAGTTTCCTGTTTCGAATCCAGTGCTTCCACTTGGTTCGTTGCTCCGAAATTTAAGATGCGGGCGTAGCCTGGATCTTTAATACCTCGTGGACTCTCTCTTCGATGGTTCCATTTACGAATCTATCGACATTCGCGATATCATCTAAGAATGTTTTACTTCCTGAAACGCTGTAAACTAATGACTCGCGTTAATTTAAACTTCACTTTTTTTCTTGGAAATTCAGACACCTCGATAACATAGCAAATAAGAGATGTCGAATGAAATTCTAAAAACATTATCCAAGGATCCGGTCTTCTTCGAGCGGGAGGGTATTTCGAGATAGGTTCGCTTAATTGCTCATTGTACACTTTTCATAGTTTATGTTTCACTTTACGCGACATCCCTTACTGAGACCTCCCCTCGCCTTCGTTACGTTCAAAGTCAGTGGCTTCCACTATCGCTAATAGGGGGGGCTGCCAATCACCATCGCCCACCAACGCGTACATACACACATCTCCATTCGCGGAAACGTGTCCTAATGAATAATCAATTAAATCCGCGCTAACTCCAATTAATCCCCGGCAAAATGTAAACATCGCGGAGAGGATGGAACCTGACTAGCGAGCCCGGTGAGAGCCGAGGCGACGGACAACATCGACGTGCTTGCTCGCGCTCGAACGAGAATCCCTTCAATTCAGATCCAACCGATGATTCCGCGTGGTCGTTGTCGTCGTCGGAGGAGGTGAGCTTCGCGGCGAAACTCGTCCCCGAGTCCGTGCTGGAGCGGATATAATGACGACCGCGAAGGGAGGCCGATTGGAAACAAGTTCCAGCATGAATCGACGAGGCCTGGCTCCTACGCGATAACGACGATAACTGTAATGTCGCTCCAGGATGCGCATTTACATGAGAGCTCTCGGGTAAGCTTGGAAGTGGCACCGCGCGCAACGCGGACGCGGACGATGACGACGAGGCGACACGAGAAGGAAGGATGCCGAGAAAGGAGCGAAGGAGGAAGCGGAGAAGGAGAAAGGACGATGAAGAGGAGGCGGTGTATTCCGAGTAACGACTAATGCGTCTCGCAGTAGGGGCTCCCCATCGGTATGTCTTCATCTTTCTTCGCGGCAGGTGCGACACTCGTGATGGAATGACCGAGAGAAGGGAGGGGAATGGAAATAAGAGAGGAACCGCGTGGATGGAGTGGAGGAACAGTCGTGGACAGGGACGATTAGTGAACGGAGGAGGGAAGGTGGTGCGAGAAGAAAAAGTGGGAGGTGAACGGAGAGAAGAAAGGGGAGAGGGAAGAAGAGGTGAGAAGAATCGTGCCTTGCGCAAGATTAGGCCGCGAGTAGACAGCTTTCTTCGGCAAAAGGAACGAGATGCTCTCGAGAGGATGGAGAAAAAAAAATAATACGCGACGAGGGCGCGCGTGGGCCTTCGAGGGCCAAGGGTAATTCGGTTTAACGAAAAATTGGGAGGAGATTCGATTCTTAAGCTGTCTCCGATTTTACTGGCCGTTTATTATCGTCCGTAAGAACGTAGGTTGATTCCAACTTGCTAAACCCAAACACGTTCGGTGGTAGGAACGCGACGGTGAGCCGGGTGCTGTTTCCGTACGCGTTGGAAGAACGGCGGGGAAGGAAGGAGAGGGAGGAGAAGGGTAAAGAGGAGAAAGAAGACGGTGGAACGGGGAGGATGTGAGGAGAGAGCGCATCGAAGATGAAGTTTGTAAGGGAGCAACGCGAGCGCGCGAGCGAGTCCTCGGTACCATGCATCATCGAGGCTGACAGCTCGACTACCCTTTCTTCGGCCTCCTCACCGCCATGTTACGCTCCGTTTCCTTCCTCCGCGTCCCTACTTCGGCTCCGTACTCTTATCCACGAGGGATCGTCCCCGCACGGATATTTAGCCGTTCCTCGAGATCGTTCCTCGCAACGTCGCTGTGCACGAAACAGCGTGGAGGACGCGTGGCCCCTGCAACGATCTTTCCTTCCTTTCGCAGGATCGACGGCCCGCTAAACGATGCTTTCTCCGGGCGGTCGTTGACTCTTCGTAGCATTCGTAGCGATTATTTTCTCCAGTCGACGAGTTGCCTGGAATTAAAGGGTTTCTCATCCTACCCATCTTTTTACCTCGTGCGCTCACACGCGTACGTTCCGTCTTACACCTTCGTTCCTCCTTCCGTCCCTAACGCCAGTTCGCCCCACGTTCCTCCGGAGAATACCAGCGCGATAAACGACCATCGTTCCGAGCGGGCTGAATGGGTAAACCTAAGCGCAACCCTCCACCGGATAAGATCGCGGCACGGTCTCGCGAGTGGACGGAGTGAAGTTAAAGGATAATTTAGTAATTACGGCCAGATGCTTCCCCCAGGGCGATCCACGGCCACTACCACATCCGTGCTCGCGCCAGCTCTCCCGATTCTTCGCGCGCGCGTGTTAGCGCGCGTCGTGACGAAGTGTTGCGCGGGTCCCGCGCACTTAAATATCTCGTATATCTCTTTTCCGTTTTCACCGGGACGTCGCGGTGCGTAGGGGCCTGACGTCGCTACTACCGCGAATTCGCGCTCCTTCATAAAGGCCTCCGCGTGCCGCGTGGCTAAAGTCGCGGAAGATAATATAATCGAGAGTGAAATCATAAAGTATACGAAGTCATTCGGATAGACCTAGCCTCTTCCGCCACGATCCCGAAACCGTAGCTATCTGGCGCACCAGCGAACTTTCCCCGAGATGTCCAAAAATCCCGAAGGAGGTTTTCTCCCCACCCGCGCGAGCGCGTGCGGAGAGATACGAGCGGATTCGAGCAAAGGTCAGAGCTTTCGAGCATAAGGAGAGCCTACGCTTTCAACGTGGAAAAGAGATCGCAACTGCTGTTTACGGGCGTCGTAATCTTCGGTCGTCGCGTGTACGCACGTGTGCCTCGACTCCGGTTGGCTACACGTGCAAACACACGGGCGCGAACGCGGCCGCGGTGGCGGCCGGCGGCTCGGCCCGCGCTCTAAAGATCGCGCAAATTTACCGCACGAGCGTTCCTTTGTCTCGCTCTTCCTCGTACTCGCACGACCATCATCCACCTCTTTCTCATCTCACCCTTCACCCCCTTCGAGCGTTCTTTAGCCGCGCGTAAATTTGTCTCCGCTTCCACGATCTTACCCTCCTCCGTTCTCCTCTCTCGCGATCTTCGCCTTTTGCCTCTTCGTCATTGGAGAGACCGACGCAACGCTCCTCCGTCGCAGTTCGATTCGTTTCGAGAGAATACGAGACGCATCGTTTTCTGCATCGATAGTATGGCGAACGTAAAGTCACGCGTTTGTCTTTCCTACGTGTCTTACGGGGGTGGCTCTCTCTTCTTCGCTTTCTCGTTGGGGGTTCCACTTCTTTTATACGGTCCAAGGGCTTCGCGTAAATTTAACCGTCGATCGAACGGGCATCTTTACCTGTCATTCGCTTCTCCCATGCCTACCGATGTCACTCTCTTACTCGCTTTTTAGTCCTCTTTAACCTTGTATCTACGTTCGATCGGACATGTTAAAGGTGACTTTCTACCTATGTTCCTCGGGGCTTCTCCGCGCCATTTCCTTATTCAGCAGCGCGTTCCTCTTCGTTTCTCGGGCTTCGTTCGTGATTTACACGCAGTATCCTTCGAGCTTGGCCAACAGAATTGTGGGCCAGGTGCCTTGGGTTGTGCCGTGCGGATCTCTTGATCGTTGCAATCAACGTAATCACCGGAGTGCACAAAAAGTTCGACAAATTTTGCACGGTCTCTAATCCCGCTCTGGGAGTTCAAAAGCGTTTCAAACGATGTACCGGGACGGGAGTAAGCGCTACGTACGAGGAGAATCGATGCGAGAAGTCGAAGAAAAGAGAGCGGGACGGTTCTAAGTGAGGCGGCAGCAGCCGCCATAAGCATTAATGTGAGTTTCCAAGGGCATTAATCAGGATTAAACGACATGACCGCCGCCGTATTCGGGACTTTCGGGATGTCCGCCTGGCCCGTGGTCATTTGTCAAAAGCTTCTCTCGTTCTCGTTTAGGGTACTTTTGACGAAGCCGGGAGGCTTTGTCTGTAGCGCCCATCTTTCAGAGTCGGAGACCCTCTCGTAATTTTCAACTCTCGTTACAGTTTCGTTACAGGTGGAGACCCTTCGAAATTTAAATAAAACATTTACGACGCTCCCATCGATCGTCGAGAGAATTAAAATTATACACGCATCAATCGAATGGATTGGTCACTTCACCGTCGCCTTCTCGATTTAATTCTACGAGCCAATCGAGAATGCGCGCGTCGATCGTTCGGAAATCGATAGTGTACATCGGTAGCAATTCTCATTGTCATCTCGCTATAACGTCCCCATCCGTTCCGAGAAAGCGAAACGCCTCTTTTATCGCTCGGAGGTTATCCTCGCGGTCGCCCTCTCGTCGACATTAGCCATTAAAATGATTGGCCCGTAAATAATCGAGTCGCCCGCCGTGGCGACTGCGATCGGAGTATCGCGCATTCTTCCTCGCGACGAGAATCAGTAAAATTGTCGTAAGCTTCGACGGTGGCATCGTCGCCCTCGCTAATTGAGCCGCACGCTTCCAGATAATTTTCGTTATACATGCGCCACGGCGCGAAGGTTGAACCAGGGCGAAAGAAAGGCACTCGATTCGCTGTGAACTTCTCGATTCTTGGATTACTGCGCAGGATATAGTATCCTCTGACGATACGCGAATGGTGAACGATTACTTCCGCAATCCACAGATCAAATTTTTAATTCTCCAATTTATCGAAAATCTTGTGAAAATTGAGAAAAATGTATCTCAAAAGATATAGAATCCCGTAAGAAGAAATTTTATAGAAGGATAAGACCTGCGAAAGAATCGTCTTCCTGAGCGGCTCGGTTGCATCTGCGAGAGGAGAACTGCGGAACATTCATCGGCTCTTCGATTAGTCGAACCGATCGGGTGTTTTGCGATCGGTGTATAAACGAAGGAAAGAGGCGATCGACATTGCGTTCGTCGAACGCTCGGGTAAGAAGAGAGTTAAGCCGAAGATGGTCTAGCCGCGGAGTGAATTCAATGAGAGCACTGTTAGCGCACGAGTTCATTGATATCGCTCAATTAATAAATTTAAATAGCCCGACGTAATTCCGCGGCGTCTCGTCGTCAAGACAGTGGAGGCGAAGTCTCAGTCTCGAATGCGTTCGTCACTGCCTTTCCTCTCTTTTTCTCTCCTTCTCTCTCCTTCGTGCCACTCGTCCGTCACCTTCTCGTCTATCCTTCGTGCCCCACGCCCCGTGTCCATCTTAATCGTCCTCCCTTGTTATCACTTCTCTTCGTTCACCCCACTGACCCCTCTCACCCTCTCTCTCTCTCTTTCTGTTCGTCTCATCGGTCACAGTGACATTTAATATTTAAAATCACGAACCATACTGTCCATACTATCGAAATTTCTGCAATAACTGGACATCGAGCTTTTCCTAAGTAAAGTGTGCCGCATTATTCGAAGAATGCGTTTGCAAAATTATTTCGCCACTCTGCGTGGAAAATGGTCTCGCCGACGAGAAAATCGCGAAACCCCTTTTTCCACAAGGTCCCCGAGCAGTGGTGGGACGAGTGGTACCGGCTTCCTGCAATCGTAAATCATAGGGAGAAATCTTCGACCGCCTTTATTAATCGCGTCCGGCCTATGGGATATCAAGACGTCAGGCGGACACGCAACTTATCACGTCGTTCCCGCACACGCAGCCCGATCTTGCCAGCACCTATACGCCGCTCGGCAGCCGATGCGCATGGCAGACGTTGAAATTGACGCATAGACCATCGAGACGTTTATGCAGCTTTTGCGGCAAGCGGAAATAATGCGTTGATAAAGAGAACCGAACGAGTGACGATAGATCAAAATGGGCACGGTGCGCCCCAGCACGCGGAGTCTTAATTGTTTCATGCATTATTTATTATTTGCCCAGCACTCCGGTTATTTATTATTGGCGACCGAGTACTCGTAGTCACTTTTCGCGTATCGTGCTACAGGATGAAAAGGATCTTATCGACCCTATATATAAGTTTCTGTTCGATTTTATTCGTCGAACTCATCGAGTGGTCGGGTTCGTGCGCACGGAAAGAAAGAGGTGCGCAGGACGCGAGTATGACACTCGCGTTGCACCTTTTTTATACGAAGTCGGATCTCGTTAGCGAAGTGGTGCCGCGTGGCGGAGATCGGTGCATCGGTGCAAACAGGCCCATTAAGCTCGATGGCGACACATTCTTCTCGTACGCTCTCGCGCGCACGATGTAAATCGGTCTTAATGACCCCGCTCGTTAATTGAAGGCGAACTCGTTCTTAGAGCTACGCGTCATCCGAGGAATTCCTTGTAACAGGTAGTTGCGATTGTGAGCGTAGAGAGAAAGGGGAGAGAGAGATTAGTCCACGAGATTCGACACCCTGTTGCTTTGGAGTCCAGCGCGAGGAGAGAGCGGCTAGTAGTTCCGATTACGCGTTGACAGCCGGCGGTGACTTTTGAGAAATCCTATACGCCTACCGCGTTGCATAAAACATCGGACGGAGAGAGAGCAAGGAGGTGGGAAGAGATACGCGCCAGAGAAGAAAATGATGGAGCTAGGGGGGCGGGGTCGGCCGAAGAAGCTAGTGATATTTTATCGAATAACCGGGTAGGTGTTCCTCCTTTTGAAGTTAATTAATAATTGATGGTAGCTTCGTGCCGGGACGATCGACAAAGTTGCATAGACGAATAAAACGCGATGCCAACCCACTTCTAAGCCGGAGATGAGTGAAATATTTGACTAGTTACTTAGATGTTATATCTCACGAGTAACAAGATATTCGAAGACGACATTCGCACCCAACACCTTTTGCTTTTTCCGCGACGCGCGGACGCGGAGTGGAGATTAATGAGAAACGACTGGACCCTTAATTCCGGCTTCATTAAATCGGCGCGCAGGTGATTACCGAAGTTCAATTATCGCGGGAGCAGGACTTGTCCTACCGGGCAGTCGACTCACGACAGTCGCGCCCATCCAACGTGCCCGCGATAATTAAAGATCGTTCGCGTCATTTTTTCAGTTCCTGCAAAATTGTGCAACAAGAAGGGCGAAGTAAGCCGGGAAGATCATTTTGACTTCCGTAATTGGGCTGCACGCACGATCCTCGAATTTTAATCTCTCTCGCCGTGCCCGCCAAATAAAATCGCAAAAGTCACCCACCGACATTGGCCCCGAATGCTTTTTAAGGCTTCGCCGAGTCAATGATATTTTATGAAAATCGTTTAACGAGAGGAGCTCGGACGGCTCGCGCGCGCATTCCTGCGACGAGATTGCGAAGAAACGCTAAGAAGTCGCCGACAGCTGCTCGGGGTGGAAGAGGCGCGCGGAGCGTATAGAGTTGGGATGAAGATTTAAATAGAGCGAGTCCGCGGCAATCATTAATCGTTGTCAGTGCGCTAATTTTCGGTCGAGCTTCGCTCATGCCGCCTCTCGTTTTTGTTCTCTCGGGCTCTTCGAGTTTTTGCCGGTGATCCGCGGAGGCATTGCACCAGGCGCGGCGTAATTAATTTGCTCGCTTAATATCAATTTTTCTCATCCGTCGTTGCAGGATGAACGATATGCGAGATTACCGTACGTCGACGGGCCCTCGAGATTACAGAGCGACGCCTTGTCTCCCGTTCTAGGAGCCTCGAGATTTTACGGAAAAATCTCTTCCCTCGTCTCCCTCGGTCGCTCGTACAATCGAACCCTTCGATACCTTGGAAATCGAATCTCGCGAAAGTACACAGCGATTCTTCTCGGATCGAAACGCCACACGTACGTATGTACATCCGCTCACGACGAATATCATTCTTTCGCGAGGCCCCTGAGACGCTCGACCCGCGAGGACTTCTCACCCTTCTCCTTCCGACGATATAAATCGCCCGCGATATTTCAGCGTCGAAAGTTGGCGCTCTGTTCTCCGGTTACGCGACGATTCACTGGGAAACGAGCCGAAAAGAGAAGAGGAGGAGAACGTGGCTGGATGAGGAAAGAAATAGACAGTGAACGAGGAAGGGGAAGCGAGAATGGAAAGAGAAGCGAAGAAAAATGGAGGGTGGAAGGAAGGCGAGCGCGCATGTTATACAAGCTGGAGCGCGAGAGCTCGGGAGAACGGGAGGAGCGAAGGAGACGGAAGAATCTAAGAGAGGAAAAGAGAGAGGGAGGGAGCAACGAAGTCAAGAAGATTTTAAAGGAGATCATCCTGCGGGTTATACGGGCGCATCCGTAGAAACGAGTGATTCGAGCAGGACCCGTAATGTCCCGAGCTGCTCCGAACGTTCCAATTATACGCGAGAAACGGCCCGAAACAGGTTCCACGTCGGAACGTACACATAATTTCCCGCCCCGATGCCAATAAAGGAGCAGGGTACGATTTTATAAGAGCCGCGCCTTCTTAGCGCCTTTTTCTACCTTTTTGACTCGTGCTCTCTCTCCTCTCTTTCTCTCGTTCTCTCGCTCATAGCACACCTCCCCTATCTTTCTTCTCCTCAAGTGGTGGACCCTTTCCTTCTTTCCTCGGTCCTTTAAAGCACCCCGTTCCACCTTTTCCGCTGGAACTTGAAATTTGCTCCGTATCTCACGGTCACGAGTACACGAGCTCCCGTGTCCGCGCAATTCCTGTCCGCATCTAGCCTACGCGGCTTCTGTCTTTCTCCCGCTTCCACGTCCAGACGCGCGTAATTACCCGAGCGGCTAAATTTACGGATGGACAAATTTAATGGGAGAGATAGATTATTGCGGGACATCCGATACCACAATTATTAAAATTTTCTTTTCCTCTCCTTGCCTACTCAATTTTATTCTTCTCCGGTTCCTCGCCTCCTCCCTACCGCTTTCTCCGTCTCACTCGCTTCCTCGGCGCCATACGTTCGAGCGCTCCACGCGGGCGTGTAACAAGGAATCGTACGACTTTATGGTCGCTCGACGGCAGCACCGAGCTTTTATTGGCCTGCCCATCGACCGACTAATGGTCCACCGGATCCAGATCCAGCGAGTTCGCGCCGGGCAGCACACAACTTCTTCATTTTACCACATCGTCCCTTCTCCGGTTGGCGCGCGCGCGTACGCATGTCCACCTACCTACCTACCCATCTACCTACCTACCACGGAGGTGGCGGTTTCGGTGCCATTAGGAAATCCTACACGAGCTGCTATGCGTCCGGTGGCCGATCTTTCGATTAGCCTCATTTACATTAAAGGACGCGCAAAAACGCAGCACCGAAGGAGGTGGTAAAAATAGCCAATTCGTAATTTCTCCTATGGGCGAATTCGAAGCGCGACGTCGTAGCAGAGTTCGAGAGCACGCTCGTGGTCCACGGATAAGAGTAGGTCTCGTCGAATCGAACGTTCGCCCGTCCAGCCGTTAATAAGCATCGCGAACAATGTTGCAAATTACCTGCAACAACCGCGTCGGCATCCGGGACGACGCGACGAGGGGATCCTCCGAGATCGTAATCGATTTACGATCCTCCACCTTCCCCGCCGATCTCCCTCAATGGCGGCCCGGTACTACCAGCGAAGTTTACGGCGTAGGATACGAAGGAGAAGCGAGAAGCGAGAAGGAACGAATCGCGTACGAGCGCGTCTTTAGTGGCGGTTAATTGCGCATCGATCGGTTTACACTCGGATGATCCGAATCAAAATAAACGCGCGCGGCAAAGGCTTCGAGCCCAAGCGCCAAGTGTATTTTCTGGAACACGATCGTGGCGCACGAGCGTACGAATGTTTACAAACTCCGCGGAGTTATAGCCACGAGTCGCGAGAATCAACTCGTACGCGGCGTATCTAGTGGAAGAAAAAAAAAAAAATTACGACCATCGACAGAGCGTTCGTGAATCCAACGACAGCTGCGAGCGAGCGGAGCCGCGCGTAAGAGGTGAGAGCTCGCGAAGAAGGATTCCTCGAAAGGGTGTAGGGAGCCAAAATGCGTGGGACGCGATCCGCGCGGATATTAAGATTAAAGTGAAAAAGGGTAAGGGGGCTTGGAGATCGGATTGGAAGTGTGGGAAAGAAGGCGCGAGAGGAGTCCGAAGCTGATTCTGAGTTGAAGGGAGAGCGAGAGAAGATGAGACAGACAAGAAGGAGTGGAAAAGAGAGAGGGAGAGAGAGAGCAAAAGAGAAACGAGGGAGAGAGTAAGCCGGCGATAATTGACCGTTTAACGATCGCGCCGATTTCCTCCCCGTATGGCACGGAGGGCCTCGGCCGAGGTCGCGTACGGCGCGTATACGCGTCTAAAAGCTAAACGAGTACGAGTAGGTACGAGCGAACGAGCGAGAGTCGTGAGTACAACATCATCAGAGGCAGGCATGCTCGCTCGGTGGGTTCCTTCTTTCGCTCGTATAATAAAGACGCCTTCTGCCAGTACCCCGTGACTCAGCTCCCCCGACCCTCCTCTCACCCGTGGCCACCCTCTTCCTTCTCCACCCTCTTCACCTCCCTCATCCAACCCTTCTCCTCCTCTCCGTTCCTTCTTCACCTCTCCTCTTCGCGGGCCAGTTTCTCCGTTTCTCTTCCCTCGCCCGTCCGTCCATTCGTTCGTCCTTCCGTCCTTCCTTCTCCCGTTCCTTCGTCGCGTTCCCTTCTCTCCCACCTCACCCTTTCTCGCCTTTCTCCCTACGTCCACCCTCCCTCACCTCTCTCCCTCTATCGCTCTATCTCTTCGCTTCGCCCCTTCCAACCTCCTCACCCTCCTTCCGCCTGCCCCGCGCAGACGAGATTCGCATCTCCTCTTCCAATGGTTCTGTCGCGAACCGTTTTGCCTCTCCTCTCTCTCTCTCTCTCTCTCCCATTTTCTTACGCCTTCTCTCCTTCTCCTTCATTCTTCTTCCCTTCTTCTATTCGTTCTCCCTTTCCCCCCTTCCACACATACACAGACACGCATTAGCTCGTTCGCCTCGTGCCTCTTTCTCCCTCTCCCTCTCGCTCTCTCATTCGCTCTATGTCGTGTCCCCTTCCGCCCCCCTCACCCCGGCCCCTCGACACCCCTATTCCATCTTTTTCCGTTCCTCGTTGTCTGTCGCTCCTCTTCCCTCCGTAAGCCCTCCGCCACGGCCCTCACCATCGTCGCCCGTAGCGCGCGAGCATCCGAGGTATTTTTGAACCGGTCCACGACGGGAGGCTCCCGCAGGGCCGCACTTTTCTTCGGCGTAGATTCGAAAATCGAGCAATCGTGAGCCCGCTCGCACGAGCACCGGTCCTTACATTCTACACCGTCGTCGTGAATACCGCGAAAACTTTTGCCAACCTCCGACGACTCATTCGATCTCGTAGAGAAACGAAACGGTTTGTCGCTAATCTTGTCGTCGGAGAATCACTGACCGGTGCACGATCTATTCGAACGTTTTCGTATTACGCGTCGGTTCTAATTCCGATTATTTTCTAAGGAACCCTTCCGCGCTTGTTGCCATCGAGATGTTGAGAATAGGTGGATGGACAGGCCTGCGGCAGGACGCAAGCGTCGCAAGAACTGCGCCGATCGTGAGTCGCTAACCGAGAAGGCCGTGCCAGCTCGCTGATAGGACAAGGACAAGTCCCGAACGATAGGATGGGACCAGTCGACCAGCTCGATCGGAAGATCCGCGCGAGCACGAGAAGAGAATCGAGTCGAGCGGAGAACCCAAGCCCCGCGTAAAGAAGGCGCAAGCAATGTACGATGGAAGTTTGCAGATGAATTATTGAACGCGGACGCTTGATCAAAAGCGGCCGCCAACTGAGCGACACGTCGCCTAAGGGCACCTGTGCACGAGTGATACTACTCCATCACGTGACCGGTTTCGAAGGTTCGACGGATCTCGTAAGAATTGCCTACCCTTTTCCTACCTCGTCGCAATTTGTCCCGCGTAGGACATGTTTACGGAAAGCTGGTGGTTTAGACGATCCGTGGAAGCATCTAAAGGGGGTGTATTCCTTCGGGTCCTTCGAAGTAAAGACCCCGCCTCGTAGGACCATTGCGCTTCTCTGGACTCTTAAGTAGCAGCCACTTCTGCGTTTCGAGACGCGCTGCTTAATGCTCCCTCGCTCGAAACTTTACCGAACGAGATTGCGAACGAACGAATCTCATCGTCATCCCCTAACCAATCGAGTAAAACGTCGCTCGAGAAAAATTTCCCCGATCCTCCACGATGACTGCGCGAGCTTCTTCGACGTGCTCGAGGATCCTCTGTAAACAAGCGGCTGATCGACGTGCACGAGGGAAGAACCCCTCGCTAGGGACTATTACCGGGGGACGGGACCAGACGCCGCAGGTTGACGAGCTAGGGAGCGAGCAACAGGTGGCGGTATTGCGTTCGGAAATGATTCGCCCCGAAGGTTTCGGGAGACGACCCTTCGAGGGCCCGGTGATCCCCGATGGGGCCACGCGAGCGAAACACGAAAGAGAATCGTCCTCTTGATCGACACTTGGGATAGGAGAACGAGAGAAGGGTGAGTGACGCTGGCCGGAGCTGTTCCTCGAAGCTTTTCATCGTGCCTTCTCTCGTCCCTAAAGGGCTTCCACCTAGAGGACAGAATCAGGTGGTAGAGGGGTACTGCACCACGTCGCTTCCGTATCCGGCGATTAAGATCAAATTATCCTCGAAGTAACGCCCATAGCACGATCGCAACTTGAGCCTAATTTCTTGCTTAAGCCACCACCACTCGTTCGCTCTCCCAGCTCGTAACGATCCCGGCGACGAAGTATATCGGACAAATAGAGAAGGAAAAAGATGGGATCTCGATCGATGATCGAGAGACGCGAGCGGCATATTAAGTGGGGAAACGAAGCGAGTGGGGACGGTGACGGTTCGAGGTCTACCAACGGAGTAGACTTCTTCTTCCTCTTCTCTTCTTCTTCGGTCTCTTCCCTTTCTTGGATGCAGCCAATAGGGTTCGGAATTCCCCTCTGGCTGCGTGACGTCTCCGGATGAACTTCGTTGGGTATAGTCCTGTGTCTCTGCGAGAGAAGGGATTTTCAGGGTGACAGAAATGGATAATATCTAATCTTTTATAAGGCGAAACCAATATTAGGAGAAAAAGAAATTCTAGGGAAGAAAAAAGAAAATTGGTAAAGCTTTTAGAAATTCATACGAGATAATTTAAAAATTTGCATAATTACACTTTACTCGCGTATAAGCAACGTGCAGGAATGACAAATCGATCCTTTCTATTCAACATCTTCTCCATCGCCTCTCGTCCCACATGCGCAACCGTGTCTCACATTTTCTCCTCCTTCTCCTCACTTTCCACCTTCTCGTTCCGTCGTGTCCTTCCTCCGCGAGGCTCTCTCCCTCTTCCTCCTACTCTTTTTCTTCCCTTCGCTCTCCCTTTCTCTCCTCACTTACGATATGAAATACTTGGATGTTAAAGCTCAACAGGTGGTATCACCGAGTCGGAGGTGCGGAGTATCTCGTTTCAGGGCACACACAGTTACTCAAACGCTACGCGCCACGCTGCGTACCGTATAATAGTAATTAACGCCGCGAGAATGCTGAAATATCGTCGACGATTTTGTAGTCTCGTGCGGTCGTTGACACTAGCGATAAACATCGAGTGGTAGCGATCGGCCGTGAAGAAGATGCGCTTTGCTTCGTGTCACCAGGACGAAAGATCTTCGACGTCAAGAGAATAACTTCGAAGGAATCGACGATGTTTCGCACATTCGTCGACGACGAATTTTGTTCGCTAATTTGGATTCAACGTATTATTTTCTTACAAGACGAAATATTTCCATTCTATGGACGTGGGCCCACTATGAGATACCTTATCGAGATCGGAGTAATCTTCGAGTCGAAGCACTTCCGCGCAACGCGACGAAACATCGGTGATACGTAAAGGAGAAATTTGTAGTGAGGGAAAAAACAGGGATAAAAAGAAGAAGAAGGGTGGCACACGCGAGAGCTGGAGACGCGAGTGCGAGGAGGAAGAAAACCGGAATGCGAATCGTGGTTTGAGCACCACTGGGCATAATTATGACATCTAATTAGGTTTTTAGCGGTTGGCGGCCGGTCGAGCCTGCGGCAACCATCCGCAGGACTCGAGAGAGAGTCGAGAACCGCGGTCAAGGTTTTTTTTTTCCACTGGCGAGCTCCCTCCGCCTTCTTCGTTCCTCTCACCGATAGAGATTCCAGTCGAGCTCCTTTGTTTTGTCCCAGTATCCCTTTTTGCACTTCCACCGATTCAATCGACTACCGTCTACCGCCGTGCTGGCTCGCACGGACGACATGGACGGTACTTCGCGACGAGTCGACCTTGACACTAAGTATAATCAATCGATGCAACGTAATAGGACGCACACTCGTTACATCCGGAAAATTTTCCCTCGTTTCCACGAACCAGAATGAGAGGACGAAATTCATAACGTATATACGAGAAAAGTTGTCCGACACGAATTGACAGCCAATATCACTGTCGAGCTATGACAAATTACGGGTACCCACTGGTCGATGCTCGAATCTTTATTCATCTAGCTAATCGCTCATCCTTCGACGTATTCCCAGGAGACACGAAAACCTTGTCCTTCGAGTGATTAACGGGGTGCGAGCACTCGGGAAATTGATTAATGATTAAGAGGGTTCTAAAATCGCGCTTTCGCATCGACTGCTTTCTGCGAAATGCGCACGAACGGGACCGAGTTAAGAAAGATTTTTCGTAGAAAGCTCGTCCAGGCCCTCTCGTATCTAAAAAAACCTTCCCAATTTAGAAGCCGCCGAATTTCCGCGCCGGACGGGAGAAAGTAGAGATGGCGACATTAACGACGAAAATGGTAGAGATAAAAAAGAAAGGAAAACGAAAAACAGAGGATCGCCGTGGCGTGTCCCGCAGGAGGAGATAATAGAGGGAGCGAGCGAGAACAAGGAGATGATAGAACAAAGTGCGGAGGAACGGAGAGAGAAGCGTGGAGGATTGAAGGAAGAGGGAACGAGGGAGGGAGAGATAGAGAGGAAACGTTGAAAAATAAGAAGAGGATGACTCCCGGGGGATTAGCATTGGAACGTGAAAAAGTCTCTTGTTAGATGGCGGTGGTACCCGTTCGTTCCGAGACGTCATTAGGGCACGCCACGTGAAGCCGAGAGAGCCCTGAGATCGGGATGCGATAAGAGTGGGAGCCCCGAAGGAACGCGCGTCGAGAGGGGCGTCGGGTCCACTCGGATGTTGGAACCAGGTACACACGCTGAGGGACGAGAGGAGGCGGCAGTAGTGGAGAAGGTGGTGGTGGTGGTGGTGGTGGTGGTGGTGGAGGAGGTGGTGGTAGTAGCGGCGGTGGCGGATGGTGGAGGACGCGGAGGGCGGCGGCCAGAGGGCCGGAGGGGATCGAGGGCGACGAGAGAGGGAACGACGTGGCACGGAGAAGAACGAGGTAGGGGGCATGAAAGAGGATACGAGACGAAGAGTGATTGAGCTGTAGTCGATCTTGCTGCCCTGTCGAAGTCTCGAATGTCTTGATGCCGAGTAGTCCAAGATCGAGTTCGCTCTCAATACGGGAAGGGTTCTTCGCTCTCCCTCTTCTCCTCCTCGTCCTCCACCTTTCCCTCTTCCTTTCTCCTTCCTCCTTCCTCCTTCCTCCGGCTCTCCCTCATCCACCGGCTTCTCTCTCCTCCTGCTGCTCCTCTCGGCTCACCTCCACCACCACCAACGTCACCGGTGCCGTCGCCGCTGCCACGGCCGCCTCTTCTTCCCGCTTCCCACCCTTTCAACGTCCTCTCCTTCTCTCTCTATTTCTTCGCGTCCCCCGTTGCCTCGTTCGCTCGTTCCATACTCACCCTCTTTATCCTTCCACGGACGAGCCCCAACTTCTGCCTCCGCTCTCTCTCTCTCTCTCTCTCTCTCTCTCTCTCTCTCTCTCTCTCTCTCTCTCTCTCTTCATCTTCGCGCTCCTTGCACCCTTTCGAGCTGCCGTGCGGAGCTCCACTTTACTTGCCACTCCCCTCTCTCGCGCTCTCCGCTCAGCGGAGACGCATCCCTCTCGCTGTCTCCCTCCCTTCTTTTGTCTCATCATCCAGGGCCTCGATCGGGGGCTACAAAGTAGCGACATCCGTGGGATGCAACCGACTCGAGGTGGGGCTTTGTATACGATTTCAGCGAAATTGGAGAACGACGACCCCCTTTTGCATGGTTAAGGCCAATTTCGTTGGGATCGCGACCTACGGGTGTCTCGTTTTCGTAATATGAGATTGTGAGGTGAACTGTCGCTTCTGCGACGCTATTACCGCAAATCTTGGGAAGGTTGAGCGAAGGTCTTGAAGGAACGATCATTTTTTGCGTTGATCGCGCGAGAATGCGAGGAATGGCGAAGCTACGATAGGCCACCGTATCCAGGAGGATCCTTGGGCCGGGCATCGGGAGCGCAGCCCTGCAGATTCGAATCTCCGTGCCCCTCCCCGATAATGTCTCTCTCTTCTGGCGTATATCCCGGTAGCGGGCGCGGGTTAAATCGTCGCGTACGCACACGCGCGGACGCGCGTGGCCGACTCACCCACACGAGGGTACGGCGAGTCGCTGGTATTTGCCGAGGAACCCGCGCTTCTTCGTTCTGGATATCGCGCGCATCTCGCAAGCGCAAACACCTCCGCTACCAAAGGGATAGAGGGCCGGAGAAACTCGGAGAGGGGATCCTCCTGGCACGCCCCTGGTATCTCGGATAATTAGAGGGTAGCGCATCCAAATTTATGATGTCCCTGCTAACTATCGACCACTCCCTCGATCTTCGCTCTTTCGGAAGGAATACAACGAGAATGCGCGAAGAGGATGATAGGGATGGTAGAGGAGGAAAAGAGGGGAAGGTGAGCGATGGCGATCGTTCCGCTGGCTGATGGGGAGCCTGTAAATCGCGGACTCGTTTCGACGGCGGTGGGTGACGCGATCAATTTTGCAACGACACGCGCGCACGCGTAATTAAATCTCGATGCTCGGAAATAAGAAGTTACGGGCGAATTCGACGGCGAAAGACGATTCGCCGAGATCCGGTGAAAAAGTTTATACCGTCGTCGTTACTTCAAACGTAATTGGAGAATTTTGTGCGAACCACGCACGAAATTCTCCGTTGGATCTCTCGCGTCGAAAGCGAGTGAGATGAGTTCCCCTTGAGGATTCCTTAAGTCCCCAATGGACGATCAACGGTAGAAAAAAATTAGCTTGTCGGAGGAACTCTGCAGGCTGCGCAGCCAAAGTGGAATACGGACACCCGGTACGTAATGGCATCGCTACGAGGCAAGCACCTGCTAACAATAAGAAAGAAAGCTCTCGGTGGAATACGATAAAGGGAGATGATTGTGATCTGAGGCCCCGAACGCGATAGAGCCATAGATCATCGTGGATCGAGACCGGCCTCGACTTCGCCCGGACTCTCCCCCGGGGGTTTCATTCGAGGAGCATCACGATTCGCGCGCAGGGCCGCATCTAACGATGCATAATTCCTGCCTGGCAGTTCCTTTAATTGGTAATCTCACTCCGGATTGAGAAATCTTGATATTCTTCTTCCCCGAAAAGGAAGGATCGGCAGGTAACCGATGGAAGGGAGGTCAGAGTTCCTGCGTGCGAGAGATCAGCTGATTCTCGTTAGCTTAACGACTATCCTATGTCGATGTCGTGGTGCAGGATTAGAGACGGCGGCATTACCGACATACAAATTGAATCTTCTCGGTGCCTTTTGCCCTTGTACCTGGAAAGTTCTATCGGACAGCACATTTTCTCGAACGACAAAATCGCGGGATGAACGAGGGATAAACGTTTATCCCGCTATCCGTTTGTGTAAGATAACGAGTTGTATAATAACAAAGCGTTAAAGAACGAGAGGATCTTCTTTCTCACGCCCGTCACCTTCTACCCGCCACATCGCAATACCGGTAACAATTGATTATACCTACTCGTAGGAACATGCCTGGGCGTAATCGGTCAGGCAACTCCAATAGACGCGACTCACTACTATTAATAATGATGTCAAGCGACGTTGCGTGCCAGATCGCTGATACAATATCATCCTGCTGGATCGAATGATAAATCCACCTAGTCAGTCTTTGTCTTACTTAGCGCGCACTCATTCCCTCCTTCACTTCGCTCGTACCTCCTGTCCCTACTTCGTTCTTCTTGCGTTCCCTCGGTTATACTCAATCTCCAACCCTGTCCATCTCGTTGCTCGTGGCTCGTAGTTAGTAAATCGTGTAACGTGAGTTAAATCGCCGGGTAATTCGTCGGATAGAGGTTTCATCTCTTTCGTGATATTCCGTTCGTCTCTCTCTTTTCCTTACCGAGAAAATCACTCCTTCTCCTTTCTTTTCTCTCTCACGACGAAGGCCAACGTTGCCAAGTCTCCGCTGCGAGGCGATCGAACGTGTCGGGGTGAAGGCAGCGATCGCGAAGGTCAAAGGGAAGAGCCGTTAAGCTGGTAGCACGAGAACAGATTGGCAGTTGATCGAGCGCCGTTTCGTGATTGTCCGCCGCATCGACAGGAAGCTGCCGTTCGAGAAGCGTGGGTCACGCGCAAACCGCAAATGCCGGCGCCAAGGCGCACAATTGGGCTGCCATGGGAAAATTTTGCAGCCAGCCAATAACGAGAGCAAAACGTTTTCTCGATATTCGTTCGACGCATTAAGAAAACAATTTAAGGATTTTCATTAATCATCGCTTTAAATAACTTTCGGCTCTGAATTGATTTTGCAATCTCCTCTCCGTCCCACTTTCGGAGCAGGGGGTTCAACGAGGCTCCAATGGAAGTCAGTTTCCCTTTAATAAGACGTAAGATGATGGAGAACGCCTTTGTCTCCGACGGAAACGTATAAGCTGGAGCATAGTCCGCCGACCTGTTGCACCTCTTGTTTCTCGCGTTGTCCATTCGCCGATCCCTTCGTACCTTCTGTCTGTCCGATCTTATTGGCCCGTACCGCTTCGTAAAGGCAAAACGAAAGAGACCGGTGGGCACAGGCGGTGAGAGGGAGAGTGGAGGGCCGAGGCATGTCCAAGCCACTAAATCTCGGCAGAGGTTTCAACATCGAAATAATAAACATATCCACCGGATGGCTGACTCTCTCCCTCTCCTACTCTCTCCCTTTCTTACCTCACCCTCTCTAGTTCTCTCTTTCTCCCTCCTTCCACGCAAGTCGTAAGCCATAAAAGGGCCACTCGCATAATCAGACTCGGCGGAGTCGTAAAGAGAGCGTGGAGAGATTCCGCTGTTCGCTACGCGAAGCTCTCCGGTGATCCGGTTGAATAGCCCAGGTTGATTCGTTATGGACTTCTATTTTTCTTCGTGCGGAGAGAAGAAGGGAGAGAAGTTTGATTTAATTTTCGCGAATCAATTAACACGCAACGTCCGAGGGTTGATATCGATAATAAAAAATCTACTCTCCGGGACGTGGATCTCGACGGTTTCCTCTTTGCTTGATTTTTCGAACGCGCAAGCGCGTGAGATCTAACGAGGATATCCATACTCCCTTAATCGTGCTAATTGACTCTCTTGAATGGCTGCCGCTAAATCTTCGAGATAGGAAGCATCGGTTATTTTCGCATACTCCTCTAATAAGGGATTCCCATTATCCTTGCTAAGATGCCCAACGATGGGCTTGAATTTCTGATTTCTAGAAAATCAACTACTCTTCGCTCCAAATTCTTCTCATTTCTCCTCACCGTCCACCTACCTTCGAGAATTAGCGAGCGTTCTTCTTGTTAGGCGCAAATCCCTGGCGCGGAGAAGGAAGCGTGTTACGCGCGGTGCGGAAGAGCGACGCATTTCACCGACGATGACAACCCGAAGGCTCGACGGCGACGACGATGTCTACTGCGTCGAGGCGGGTGGCGGGCGGCACTGCGGCAGAGGGGCAGCGATGAGGAGGGAATAATGCGAGAGGAACGAAACGAGCGAAGGAGCGAGCGAAAGATCGGCGGAGAGTCGTCCGGGCCGACTCCGGTCACGCGCGCCGCCTGTAATCACGTCAGCGCTCTACCCTGGCTCGCTTGATTGGACCGTCCATCGGTCCTCCTCTTTCCTCCTTGCTCGCCCTTTCCCTCTTTCCATCTTTCCGTTCTTCCTTCGTTTCACCTCCCTCACGAACTCACTTCCTCCTCGTCCCTCCTATCCCACTCTCTCTCTCCCTCTCTCTTTCGCTTTCTCTCTTTCTCCCTCGTCCTCGCGTCTCCCTTCCGTTCCTCCTCGTTCACTCAAATGGGCACACGTGTTCACGTGCAGTCACATTGACGCTTACACGCCGCGCACAGGGGGGTGTGCGTGCGCCCGCGCGCATACCCACGCGCAAAGACGCATGTGGTGAGCGCACGCATGTTAAACCTCGCGCACGCGCGCATGCTCTTTATGCCTTTCTCCGGCGGTCCTGTTCTTTCTCGGCTCTGCTCGTCTAAATCTTACCCGCTCGCTCGTTCCCGCACTCGCTCCTTCCCTCTCGTTCCTCGCAGGCCAATCCCTTGGACGCTCGATGCTGTCTCGTTCGGTTGACTTTCCGTTTTTTACCCTACCGCAGGTAAGCGCGAGTTTGCAGAATGGGGAGAGGGGCGAGATGAAATTTAATTTTCCGACGAGTCCGACGATCTCGTATTTAATCGCACCCCTGTCCTCGTCCCTTTCCGTTCTCTTGAGCTCCTTCGCAGTTTGCGCCTCTTTCCTTTCTTGCGTTAACCACCGCTTCTTGTCCCCTCGCGGTCCTCCACCTCGCTAAAAGTGGTCGCGCACAAATGAGATTGTCGCGCCGATGTGCGTGCATTCTGGAGTCGGAACGAAAGCACGAGAGCGTGGCCTTAAGGGCGAAATTACGGAAGGGGTAGGAGAGAAAGACACGGGGAGTGAGAGAGAAAGAGGGAAAAAAGGAAAGAGTTCCTTCGGTGGTCAAGAACAAGACCTTTTCTTCTTACTCCCCTTGTCGTTTGTGCCCGTCCGACGTTTTTTCATCCTCTCGTCATTTTCTGCGGCCTTAAAATGGCGTTCCCTACTCCCTCCCCATTTTCGGACCACTTTTCCTCGAGTTGCTTGTGATATAACATTCGATAGAATTATTACCAGGGTGAAAATTCATATTTCACTTCGTCATCGGAAACCTCGATGAAAGATGTAGTCGCACTTTTTAATTATTCACCCATGAAATATTTATTGGGCGAGCGGCATCGGCTTAATATTATTGAGTTCTCGCAAAATTTACCGCTTGGGTAACCTCGGCGCGCAGCCACGGCAGGCGTCTGCGAAAATGCAAGTGTGTACTCAGTCGAGGGTCGACTCGATTCGATTCCATTCCACTCGATTCAGAAAAGAGAGAGAGAGAAAGAGAAGGAGAGAGAGAGAGAGAAAAAAAAAGAGGGAGAAAGAGGCTTCGGTGCGTTTCGGGGATAAAAAGAGGGAGACGTCGCGGGATCGTAAAATACTTGGGATCGGAATCATCCCGGAGGCGTGATATTCTCGCATACCACAGGTACCAAATACGGACCCACAATACGAGTTTACGACGGGGTACTATAAAACGCGGATGTAGTACAACGGCGCGTACACCCGACTCGTTGGTGTAACGCGAAAGCGGCGAATCTGACGGGTGAGCCCGCATGAGATAACGGGGGGACGGCTCTATTATTTTCAGTATATTACGGCGTCGCGTTGTAAATCTCGATACGGGAGGCCCAGGGACGTGTTGATGACGAGATTCGGAGAGTGAAGTTGAGAATCCGTGTTCATCTCGCGAAGCAAATGAGGAGGCGAAGGATCGTTCGAGATTTCGTCGAACGCTGTCAAGCACTTTCGTTCGACGAAATTTCCTGCATCTTTATATTAAGTCATTTTTACGTATCGATTATCGTTAAGGAAAGGAGCGACATTCTTCTTTTTCCCGTTGCAAATTATATTCTTCGTAAGGGAGCATCTGTAAATCTTGGAAGAACCGCGAAGTGTCTTCTCCCCCGAACACCCCATTGTAAAAGTCAATGGCGGCCGAACACGCACGACTACTACTTACATATTTCGTGCTCCTGGGCCACCGTCCGTCGCGTCTCCTCATTATCGTTTCATCAGTCTTTACCTAAATTATCCGAAATTCCCCGCGCGGCATAATGGGATCAACGAGCGTACTACGAGCCTTCCTCGTGTCCCAAATCGAACGCGCGCGCGTGGTACGTTCTCTCGGAGGAAAGCGAGAGGGCAAGAGCGAAACGTCTAGAAAGACTATCCGAAAAAGAAGTTGGCACGGGGAGGATAAGCGAAGAAGATGTTAGAGTAAGAAAGAGGGAACTAAGGGGGCTTCGGGAACGCAAAAGCCTCGTGTAGAGGGAAAAGAAGGAAGAGAAGGAGGAGGCGGAGGAGCGTCCGGCCCAACCGTGTGTATTATGCATAAATGCGAGATTGGGCCTCATTACCGGCACGCAGCTGCTTCCAGGCTAATAAGCCGTCACAGCTTCTGCGCAAACGCGCCCCGTGGATGCAAATGTTACTCACTCACCGTCGTGGTGCGCTCTCTTCTCCGGCACAAAGAAGGAACGAGTGAGAGTGCCCGGCCGAAGAGGGGGTGCGTTTGACAGAAGGAGGAAGTATCCAACGGGATTAGGTACCCATTGAGAAGACCGCGAACGATGTCCGTCGCAGGTACCGTGAGCCTCGACAGAAACTCTGGCAAGAGAGAAATATTCCTTTTTAACGAGATGTATTTTCTCGGGACGTGGGTAAGGAGGCAATTCTCGCTAAGATAAAGGATAAGTAAGCAGAAGCTCTACGAGATCGTATACTCCCGCGCCTTCTTGCCTCGAAAATCCCTTCGGAAATTTAGTGGCTCCCCCTCGGCTGAGGGTTCGCGTGCATCTCCCAGAGAACTCGTAACGAGCACGGCATCGGTTTAGATCCGAAAGGACTAATAGCCTTAGACCGGTTCCCGAAGATATACCCATTTTCTGGATCACCGGCTGAAAATGTCTTGCCCGTAAACCCTGATACTTATCGACGCGGTATGTTCCCGGCAACGGGCGAATGCCCAGGCGGCTCTCTCGCGTACGAAAATTGCGGTCTTGCATACGCATTACCGATTCTCCGCCGCTCGGAGGAACGTTCGGTGCACACACACCGAGGGGCAGAGTAATTTAGTCGGATACCGCGCGACGGTAACGATCGTTCTCGCTGTATTCCCGATGATCTAGTTATCGATAATGTACGTACCACCTCCACCCACGGGAGAGACTCACCTCGGTACACGCCGCGCGGATTCTCATCGCGACTGGATGGAAAAGAGAGCGAGAAAGAAGAGAGGGGGCGTCCAAGGAGAGGAGAGAATCGGGCGGCGTAGGAGACGCGTGTTATCCCGAAAGTTTAGTGGCTGAAGCGAGGCAACGAGAAACCGGTAGTAAAGTTATTCGAGGAAAGAGGAGGGGTGGGAGATAGGCGAGGGAGGGTGGAGTCAGTGTACGCGCGAGTTGCGCACGCACCCACACGCGACTCGCGCTCGCGAGAGAATACGGAAAGTGTAGGAGAGCACACGAGAGAACTCTCCGAGCGATGAAGAGCGGGAGGGAGAGAAAGGGACTGTGCTGGGCGAGCGGCTGAGTATCCAGTATACGAGTACGCGAGCGATCTTCATGGATAAGGGCAGAAGGTGTAACTTACTAGGCCCCTTGTATACCTCGATACATCCTGCCTTTATATATTCGCGCCTCTTGCCTCCCGTTACATGCCCTTCTCTGTATTCTTCTCGTTTACCTCCACTTTCCTTCCCTGGATTTACCTTAGCCTCCACCTCCCGTTCCACCCCTCGTCCCTTTCTTTCGCCCTCTTCTTCGTCTCATCCTCCTCCTCCACCACCACCCAGACTCCTTTTGCCTCCTTTGTCACTTCCACGCTCTTCCCTCGATACATCGCCCCACCGCGCGACTTCTCTCGCGTACCACTCGCGGATATACATAACGAGTACATAAAAATATAAATGAGATGAATCCTTCTCTCTCTCTCTCTATCTCTCTTTCGCTACTTTCTCCTCTCCAACCATCGTCTCTCCTTTTCCACCTCTCCCCCTCTCACGTTCCATCTCCGTCCGCTCCTCCGTCCCATTCGCTCTCCGTCCTTCTCCATGGATATACGTACGTACGAGCGTAGGTATAAGAAACTCCAAAATATGCTGCCACATGCCGGGCGGTTCCACGAACACAAAATAAAGACAATGGACTCCCGTCGGTCTCGCGTTTAAGCCGCGCTTACGACGCGGGACAGAATCGGAAAGTGATTTTGCCGGCCCGGTTAAAGGCACGGTTAAGAGTGCTTGCTTTTAAATAGAGTCCTGGCGATTGAAGATTTTCATCTCCGAGGATTATCGAGCGTGTTTAAGCTAGCCGTGGCTGCTTTCAATTTCTATATTGAATTCGCGGCACGTATAATTGGCTGAAATAACGACTCATCCTCGTGCGAGAAAAAGTTTAACTTCGATGTCTCAGGTTCTTAGTTACGTCCTCCCTTTCCTTTTCCTCCACTGACTACTCTATCCGTGGTCACGAGTGAGCCTTTAGTTCACGCGAGGCGCCCTTTTTCTCCACGATCCGGCGAGATTACGATCGACTCGCTCTCGCAATTTGCATGGGGTGTAGGTTTTCAGGATTAGAAACGCACACACGCGCACGCAGGCGTGCGAGGGAACGGCTGTTTTTTCGGTGAGCCTGTCGAGGTAGAGGCTGCGGGTCCAGCGCCGGTTTCTTCTTAAGAGGAAAGGGGGTGGAGGGAGGAGAAGGGTGAAGTTGAGGAGGAACGGATTTACGTATCGAAGAGGATGCGAGTGAGGGATAAGAGCAGAGGAGACACCGTGTATGAGAACCGTACGATACACACGCGCGAATTCACGGTTTTCTCTTAACACGCTTTTCGTAAGACGTTTCGCTACGAATGTACAGTTTAAACGGTGAAACGATAACGCGCGCAAGGAAAGGAAGTAACGCGAGGGGTGAAAACATTTTTCTTAACGAGAAGTTACATCGTGAAAAAAAAACAGAGAATAAATAATATCATATGTACGCCACTATGAAGGGTAACATTCTCGCGGATGGCGAAAGAACACAGGGACTTCTCCCTTCACCGAAGCATTTTTATACCTTACGGGCATTCTAATGGATAGCTCAATTTACTGAGAACACTCCACGCGAGACTGCATCGAAGATCGGACCGGGTAATTAGACGAGAGCCAACGAGGGGTTCAAAATTCGTCTTTGCCAGGTGGTCTCGAGGTCAGGCGGAGGTCCAACAGGCTCGCGCGAACAATAAGTGTATCACGTCGGTATCTCGAGAAGCAGATGGAGGCGAGCAGAACTCGACTGGTTGTGCTGCTGTCAGGACGGCCTACCTCGAGATTCAGGGATCGCGCGCAGGATCGGAGAAAACTGGCTAGCCACCAAAATAACAACTTAATTTGCACGAAACTCCTTTATCGTGTAGTCAAAGTGGCTACTCGCGAGGGTCTTCCCCGATTCCCAGAAATCTTAAAATCTACTCTACTTTGACGCCATATGCACGGGGTATCGTGACGCGGGGCAATCATCTCTTCAATTGAAAAAGCAAAAAAGAACTATGTACACAGAAGACGACAAAGTATTTGTGAGCTTTTGGCGCCATCGTTTCTAATCAATTCTCGGTTCCCTCGTAGTAGACAGAAACGCACAATATTTCGGATACACTTAAAATACTTTGGTGTCAATATTAAATAGGGTCATTCGTTATTTCATCGTTTATCGTGTCTGATCAGTCCATTCTCTTTTCGTTTCAGGTGAGTACACCGTAAACCATCTATCTCCGTTATAATCGTGATAAAATCACATTTTTCCCACGCGATGTCACGGGTAAGTACCACACTTCCTTGTACATTGTGTATTCTTACGGAGTCCCCCTCCTCGTCCTTGGATACACACGTATGTGCCCCCATCCGCATATGCGTCCCTATGATAATCCTTTATCGCTAAAGAGCCAGAGGATCGTAGGCAGATACGAATGCGATTTTCAGAACCTGTTATGGTCGTTCCGGAGCCTCCAAGGTGGTCTGCAATTGCAGTAATAACTCAATTATCCTCTCTGGGCTTCGTACCCGCCTATCTGCCTCTTTTACTCTCAAATCTCTCACTCCGCTCCTCCTTTCCCCTCTCTCCCGCCTTCTCATCCCTTCACCGCTTCCCACCGTCGCCACCCCACTCTTTTGTCCTTCTTCCGCTTACCGCCATGCGATCTCTATCCTCCCTTACTCTCTCCCTCATCCCTCCTTCCCCACCTGCCCTTTCCTCTTTCTTCTTTCTTCCGCCCCCTCCCACCCTCTTCCACCTTCCTTTCTCCATCCTTCCCTCCTTCCTCATCAGTGCCCATGTTCCTCTTTGTCTCACCATGCATCATCCTCCATTCTCCTTTCGGAGCATAATAATCCCTTCGATCCCATCACGATCCGTCCACATATTATTAGGGGCTGCGGACACGCCGAGATTTCAAATTGACTATCCAGTCGGCACGGTGTGCAGACCTAGCATCGATATCTCGCAATTTATTTCCTGAATCGACGTATACGTGCAACGCGGTAGGCTCCGATTGATCCGTGATCTTCCGATGATCTTTGCGATTCGTCGATCGGAATCAAACGGTTTTGTAGTTATCGGCTGCTACCAACATTGGCGATAACTTAGCGGCTGAATTACTTCAGAAGAATTTAATCCGATTCGCGAAACAATTAAACGTCGATCTTGTAAAAATGGTTAACAATTCTGAGAAAGATGCGCGCGCGCGCGCGCACGCTGCGTCCCTATACGCGATAATATATGTTTTCACGTGGCGAGGTAAACGAGGTTCGTGTGGTCAGGCCCGCATAGATACCAGGAGAACAAGAGAGGAAGAAAGTGACACGGCCGCGAACGAAGGGCAGAACGTAGGGAGAGGGAAGCAACGTCGAAAGGAGCGAGACGGGGTGGGTGAGGAGGGACGAAGGCAGAGACCGAAATGGAAAAAGAGGAGGAGAAGTGACGATGGCGAGGGAAAAGAGGGAAAGAGGGAAAGAAAGAATGAAGAGAGGAACCGCGTGCCGGAGGCACTCCGGGCCGCGGTCCAGAGGGGTTAAGCCAAAGCCCCATCGATCATGGGATCCGGCCAGTCCACGATCCCATGACTCTGACCATAAAGCCCCGTAAGACGCGCACCGAGAAGCAAAGAGAGCGAGGGAAGGGAGAGAAGGGGAGCCAAGTTGAGAAGATGAGAAAAAGCGAGAGGAGGAGAGAGAAAGAACGAGATAGAGAGAGAAAGAGAGAGAGAGACCCATAACAGCGAACTGCGCACGCCGCGGCTTTATGGCCGTACGACGACGTGGAATTACCCCCTCCGTAAGCAGGTATATACTTAAATCTCGCGCTCATGTACGTAAGTCGCGCACGAAATTGCGCGCAGTCGGCCGAGATCGTGGAAAATCTTCTCTCGCGAGCGAAACGCTTTTAATATCCTTTTCATGATGCACCGGGGCTGCCGCGCGCGCCTTACCATCCTCCGATTCCTCCGAACCCCTGCGGAAACGCTTGTGTATCCCTGGCGTTGGTTCGATGCGCGACGCAAAACCACAGAAGTGACGGATGGGGGTGCCGGATTGGTTCAGCTCGCTGGAGCACCGCAGAGAGGAGCTTATTTGGGAACGCGTGCGATTCGTGTCTTCTCCTGGCCACGAGGTCGCTGAGGAGTCATTTTTTAAAGCACACAAATGTGGACATTAATGATTCGCGTCACCGAGAGTTCGTAATTATCGTCGCATGAAATATTCAGCGAGATTTTACAGCACGCTTTTAGATCCTAACAATGGGCAATCAACTTACGACGTACGTTACGCGATAATGGTATGTTCCAAGAGATACGCGGTAATCGCGATGGGGTCTCTCCTCCTGACGACAGGAGCGTGGACACTCATACGTGCAATTATTCGCACGATACCACAGCCGCGTCATGCGATGCACTCTCCTGCAACGGCGAAGGCTCGACGTTAATTCGCGCGGTATTCCGAATGCGATTAAGCGCGCGGTAATAATACTTTCCTCGCGAAATAAAAGCATCGCGCGTCCCTAACCCAAATTGGTGCCATTCTTTCGAATTACCAGCCGCGTCGAGATGATTTGCCATTATCAAAACAAACCGCTTCTCCCGACTCGCTTACCCCTCGTTTATCCTCCTCTCTCCTCGTCCTCCCGTTGTACTCACGAACACGAGTACTCTTCTCGTATCCGACGAGCCCCTTACCGATCCCGCGCAGCCTCTTGGGTGCGTCTGTGAGCTCCCTCTTCGCTACTACCTGGCGCGCTCTCCCATCCAAAGCAATCGTTCCATCCCCGCGGAGTAAGACATTGAGGCACCTGCTAGAGTCCTGCTCAATCAGGGAGTATAGCGTGAGCCGGTGGAGGCCGAGGTGGAAGGCGGTAGTAGGAGAGAAAGGTTCGAGGGCATATAGCGGTGGAACTGTATCCGGCGGTAGCGGCGGTGGTGGTGGTGGAGATGATGGTGGTGGTGGTGATGGCAGAGGTGGGAGGTGGTGGCGGGTTGGAGGCAGTGGCGGCGGTGGCGATGGCGGTGGTGTAGGCGGCGGAAGACGGGCAAGCGCGGGCAGGCAACCTGGACGGAGAGGGTCGATCGGGCAGGCGAGCAAGCAGGCGAGCAAGCGAGCGGGCAGGCCAGGCAGGCAGGCGAGCAGGGGCCCTCGACCGACTGGGTGGTCCCACCGCTTCAGTTGTGTTCCGACGCGCTTCAAGCCAACACTACGAACACTATTTCGATCGGGGCCGGTGTTGTTGTCCGGTGCTACGGGAGCCCCAGCTGGTTGGTGCGCGGCCCCGCGAATTCTCCTCGCCAAATCCGGCGCCGCCACCGCCGCCGCGACGTCCACGACGTCCTTCGTTGCTTCCGTCTCACGTGACGGTTCACCTTCGAGAGGACACTTTCGGGGCCAGATTCTTTGCCGCGAGTCGCGCGCATCGATACGTCGCCGAAGCTCGCGTACCGAGCTGACGCGGATCTCCATCCGGAGAGGAAGGTGGTCCAGTGGCAAAAGTGGGGAGAAGTGGATCGCGCGCGCGCGCGCGTGGATGGAGATTGGTTTAGGTTACGCGAGTGCCGGCCTCGACCTTTCACCTACGGTGCTATAAGGAAATGTCAGTGACCCACGGAGCACGTGAGAAGCATTTCGGTGGAGATGAACGTCGCAGGGTCCTCGACCGATTTGAGAAGAAGCGTTAAAGAATCGAGGAACGAGAGTAAGGTGGAAGATTGGGAGCCGGTGGTCGGTGCCCACGCGGAAAAGTTCGCCGGGAGAATCGGTAAATCACTGTTTGCCGTTTATTTCACCGCATCGCTCTACTCTCTTGACTTTTCGCGCCCCGGCCCCGCACGCCCTTCCACATCCTTATCTCGGCCGGATCCCACGAACTAGCACCCGAGGATATACACGTAACACGTCGAAAGCCTCGCGCGCAGCTCGCTGCTCCCCTCCCTTATCTTCATCTTTCTTCGTTCTACAATGTAAAGAGCGTCGTGCAACGTTCCTCTCGGCTCGATGATTCGCGTGGGACGGCGCGCGTTCGATACGAGCCAAGGTGCGAAGGAGGGAGATGGTATAAGGAACGATAACGACAAGGTTGCACGGGCTGTAATCAAATGCAGGTTTATTTAGAACGAACGCTTTGATAAAGTGGTTAGTGCGAAAGCGTGGATCGGGCCAATCATACCTGATTGCCCGGACGTGAGTTGTGCGAGGCAAGCCGGGTGAGAAAGGGAGAAGCAGGAGAGGCGCAGAGTCCTTGTAGGTGGGGGACGAGGTAAGAGAGAAGGTAGAGAGAACTGGGGAGTAAGAGAGAAAGAGAGAGAGAGAGAGAGAGAGAGAGAGAGAGAGAGAGAGAGAGAGAGAGAGGGAAGGAAGGAGGGCAGCCAACGACGATCGTACCTGACCGCGGCCTTTGAAGATGGAGACGTCACGTGCCACTGAATGTTTCTGCCACGTGACTCATAGATCTTTTCGATATTTCCTTTCCTAAATAACCGCGGACGCTTTGTTCCAGGTGAACGCATCCTCTTTTCTAAGATACCCTTTAAAAAACTTCCACGTTTCCCTATCTCTTGTTACTTAACGCATCTTTGACCAAAACATTAGACTCCACAATACTCGACCCCTCGAAAGTTAATGGTAGTCAAAAATCAGGTAAATTCGAGACCGCAAGTATCTTCCATATCCCGCAGCCGCCCAAGTAAAAGACTCGGGGACGAGGTGAAGGAAATTCGAAAGAAAGACGAACGTCATTTGTCAGAGGCGAAGCACGTTCTAACGAAAGGAAGTTGAGCTGGTCTTAGGAACCACGTATCTTCCACCATTGTCCCCGACGTTTCGGATTCTTCCCACAGAGAGCATGCGTAAGGTTTTCGGAGCAGAAAACTCCAGGTATACGCTCTCTTGCGCACCCTTAGCCAACTATTCGACACTTCCTCTTGTTCTTCCCGCCTTCTACGCAAGTCTCGCGCCACGAGCCTCGTGTCCTCGTCCTCGGCTTTGACTCGGTTGGGTCCACGAACGAATACCTGTAATTCCTAGTTTCTATTCTCATCGGGTCACGTCGGAATGTTTCTCTCGTCCCGATTCGTCACGCACAAGGCCGCGCGCGAACACGGTCTTCGTCGAACTCCTTCGAATTCACTGGGACCGCGCCGTCTAACGAGAAATGTCTCTATTATTGTCATGGAGATGACCCACGCGGGCCCCGCTGCTTCTCTCCCTGATATCGTCACGGAGGAACATGTGGGAACGCCAAAGGTGCGCCCACGTACGCCTCGAGAACTGGTATTCCTCGTTGCTTTCTGAAGAAAATTATCGTTCCTCAACGGGCTTGGTGAAACGTCTCTCGAACATGACGAGAAACGAGAAGATTTTCGGAGACAAGCCATTGTGCCTTACGAGGGAAAGATTCCGTTGCGTTTCTTCTCGCGCAGTATAATCCGGCAATTGTGGCGACACGCGAAAAAAATATTATTCGTAATTATCCTTTCGCGAAATTTATCCACTTAACTTGCAAAACTCCGTCCGCCAATATGCATGGGGCAAATAAGCTCCCCTCGAGAAAAAGAAGCGCAAAAGCTCGCACGAAGTTTGAACCGGGTAATTAGGAATCCTCCGAATAGAACCAGATCCTCGTTTCTGCTCGTCTCCTCTCGGAGCGGTGGAACCACCGGCAAGGAGGCAATCGTAAGGACGTACGGACATAACGCGGGGAGAACCAGTTCTCTCATTTCATTGCGTTCGTTGTCCGATAATGACGCATAGCACGGCAAGTCGTTGCGGCATGGCATAGCACGACATGGCGTGGCGTGGCGTGGCACGGCGCGGATGACGCGGTTCGCAGCTCAAGCGAGGGTCGAACGCGCGCGAAACCAAGACGCTTCGTCCTCCCACGTTTACAGCCGAGGAAATTAGTTCCCTCCTCGTCGGGTACTGTGGTTCTTCCACCATTCGCGAAACTTTAATGTTCGTTCGCGCGATTATTTCCGCGAAGGGTAATTTTCGCGGCACGACACGCGCGCGAGCGCGTGAGCACGCTCGAATACACAAACTTGGCCGTGCTTGAAAATAAGCGATTTCGAATCCGTTTTAATTATTATCCTAGTGACTGTAAAATGTCCCTTCGAGAGGGTCCCTCGGAAATGTTACGCCCAGTGATACGCGCCTTCCCGGGATATCCCGAGAAACCGATAGAGACAACGATCTCGCGAGACCTCCGGTGAATCGTAACACGCGAATGTTACTGCCGACGAGGGAACGGTCCGGCGTTGAGCTTCCTCTTGGGTTCGCAGCTTCTTCTCCTCCGATCAGCGTCCGATCTTCGCCCCGGCAAGGCGAAGATATCGCGGCGTGCGTTAATGCATCGGGCGACAAAGTACACCGTGCCGACCCTGAAGGGATCGACGAGGCGACGGGTTGTTTGCTCTCGCTCGGATTTTACGGCTCCGACAGACCAGGCAGGACAATTACCGGTTGTTAAGCTCCGACTGGACTGGCGGCGGTCGAGCGAGCGAGCGAGCGAGCGAACGAGCGAGTGAGCGACCAACGCAATCGCTAAAGTCCGTGGCGGTGCATCGCGCGCACGTCCGTGTGCCTGCATCGGCAGCTGCGCGGAGCACTTTAAAGAATCGTTTTCTTGCCCCGCGCTCGCTCGCTGTCTCGGTCTTTATTTTCGAGAGCCGACCTAGCAAGGGCGCGAGTTCGCGAGCCCGAGATGGAGGCAACACCGTGAGCTGAACTTGTACGTGCTTCGCGATATTAACGATCACGCGCGAACCTTTAGTAGTCGCTTTTGGAAACACGGGGGAATGCTCCACCCTCCTCGTACAGCGGGCGATCATTTCGTGGGCGGACATCGCTCTCCTTTCCAATGGACAGCCGGTAATTATATAAATACCTGTTTCAAGGGACCTGTCAGTCCTCCCGATTACGCGATAAAATTATTTACGAAAAAATTCCTCTTTCATAATTCATTGATGAATTGTGTCAGTAAGGGAGGCAATTGCCTCAACGAAAATGGCCGTCCGCGTTCGATCTTTCCATTCTCTCAATTCAAGACATCGCGCACCCGCTGTTGTATGCAAACATAAAAGGGCACGCAGTGGTAGTACATTGTCCAGTCGTTAATTCGTTGATCCTCGAAAAGGGACAACCGTGGGTTCATTGTTACCCAAGTAATCCACGTGCATTGATTTCACGACCGGTCGACGAAAGGGTTGCGCGTGCTCGACCACGCGTGCAAATGTTTCGCGACACGATTTCTTTCGTCCTCGCTCACTCGACTTCGTAATGATCTCATTGTCTTGGGGCGTTTAGGTCGGTAGCACGAAAGGGTTGAAATAGCCACCCGTGACGCAATCGGAATGTTTGAAGAAGAAATCGAAAATACAATGAACGAGTGACTCGCAGCACGAGTCCCGATCGAATTTGAGTCTGCGGGCATGGCGCGTTCCGTTGTTTCGTAAACGTAAATAAAATTATCCAATCGAAGAAACGATTTCTACGCACGAGCGAGCGCATTGTTTTGCTCTCAATGGTTCTTTGACGTTTAATTCGCGAATCAAAGGGTAAGGGGACATTTATAGATTTCGCTGTCGTTGGTCTATAGGTTAGGTAAAAATTAATATGAAAACGTTCAACGGAAAATATGTCGAGAATTTTTGGAGTTAAACTATGAATTCGGTGACTTTAAAAGCCCCGTATATTGCTCGTTAGGTTGAAGGAAATTACGCGTTACTCCGCATACGACTCTAATTCTGATCGATTAAGCGCAAGTGTACTCCAATTTCACATTCTTGTTTCCTTGTACCGTCTCATTTACGAAACGTCTAATTTACTTGTAACATTCTCATGAGATTATTTATACTTCTTATTCCTCCGCACATGCAGTCGAGGTAGCGTGCCATTATAATTACACGCGAGCTTGCACATGCCACGCTTAGCCTTCCTAATTATCGCGCCGGGCCTTCACATATTAATTAAAGATACGTGTACTTTCCTCGCCCTTCTCGTACATTATCTCAATCTAAGATATATCTCCGGAAATTTGACCGAGCCTACGAACCCTTTTACGCGGATCTCGACAAGCACGTAAAATAACGTTTCGATCGATTTTATCGACTACCGAACGCACCCAGCTCATTTCACTCCTCTTTCTTCCAGCCTCACTTTTGTTTAGTTTTCTAGGGCTAACCCTCGAACTCGTCAACATGCGCCGTTTAACCAACCCTACCCTAAAAATTACAATACGACGTAGTTGGCGCTGTTTGAAATAAGCGAAGGCAAAGGGTTGTGGTGACGAGAGTGGCCGTTCGTCGATTCAAGTCAATCGTTTGCTTTCATGGTGACGTCGTTTGGTCCCCATTCGCGTAGCAAAGGGCGGGGACCGCGACAACGTCGAATGGATTCGCTGATCCGTGCCTAACCAGACGCGACATGCGCGACGCATGTTATCGCCTGACAATATCATTATTTCCTGTTGTCCCAACGAGAGACCGAACCGAGTGGAGGGAGAGGAGAAAGAGAAAGGGTTGGGAGGTACTTCTCGCTTTGGTTTTATGGCGTATGTCACGGCGACAACGAGTCACAGCGAACGACAATGAGGCACCGTGCTAACGTTTGTTTTCTCCGCAATTGACGAAGCTTTTTCGTGGACGCATTCGTCCGCATGAACAAGCAACCAAACAATCGACTATTCCCCGTGTCATTGGACGAAATGGTCCAAGAGAATTGAGGACCATCGACGTATCGATTCTCTTCCGGGGTAAATAATCCTATGGAAAACAATCATTGACGTCACATATAAACGAGCGATTGCTATTTCGGGACTTTTTACGTATGATTCAATCTACGAGCGATAAAAAAAAATTCCCTCGAGAAAAGTGTTAAACATATTTCGGCAACAGACGACGTCCTTTCTGAGAAATCATTTTCCAGCGAGCGTAATAATTTTCACGCGCCAAGCTCGATCGCCTCAGTAATGCGGTCCACCTCTAGTCTACCCCTTTTTAACTCCTACCGACAATGTACAGTTGCTATAAATACTTACGCGCGAATGAATGCGCTGCACGGATCAGCACGTGCGAAGCAGCTTGAGAAATTCTCAGCTCCGTTCGTCCACGATTAAAACCCTATCCGCTCATTTGTCTCTTCTCTACACTTTTGGCGCATTCATTATTCATCGTTAAGCAGCTTTCTGCTATTCGACTCTGGTTGGCTCGACGAAATTTTCAGATCGGAAGAAAGAGACGATCGGGAGAGGAAAGAGGAACGGACCAAAGAATTGTCGCGATCGGGCGAAATAGGTAACGCGGTGAGTTTTTATCGTCGAATCCGGCTGGCATAATAGAGACGATGCCGTCGCCCTATCCGGGGCTACCGAATCGTCGGGCCTTCCACGAAGGGCCGCGTAGGAAAAAGATTTCGTGGCATGAATTAAGGACGACTTCCGAGTAAGTAGGCTCCTGCTACAGGGAGACCCCTGCCGCGTTTCGTTCCCGTCTGAGATTCCCTTTCCCGCTCCACCCCGTTCTCGTCTTTCTCTTTTCGTATCTTTCACTTTCTCCTCTTTGCCGCACACGCATACACATAAACACACACACACGCGCGCCCTCATCCATGCCGCCATCCATCCGCCCGACAAGCTTCCTTCCTCGCCTCGAGCCTCACGCATCCTTAAATTGCAAGCAATGTTGTATACATCGCAGAAGAACCGAGCTGAAAGTACAAAAGGTGGAAGCTTCTTCGAACATACGGTTGCGTCGAATATCGTTGCGACCAACTCCGTATATTCGCGTCTACCGAAGCTTCGAGTCAGCTCGATGCGGAAGAATCAATCGGGATCGCAATAGTTTGAGCAAGCACGAAGGAAGGTATCGTTGGGGCTAATGATGTCCGACACTCCTTTTTTACTTGGCCTGTACCGATGCCCATGGGCCCGTTCGTGGTCTCCGAGAACGTCACGCGCGCGTCCTCTTAATCCCTCTTAAAGGCCCCTCGGGACGAATACTCGGACACGAGAATGCCCGAAGTAACACGAACTGTGCACGCATACACCCGCGCCTCGAGGACCCCGGCCGGCAGACATCTCTTTGTTAGGGGGTCCAGTTCTTCCCTCCTGGCGTAGGGAAGGGCTCGGAACCCTACTCAGGAACCCGAACTTTCTAGAAAATTAACGATATTACTCGAGATTCGTATAGATAGGTATCGAAGATTTCGGAACGAGCCCTTCCTCCCTTCTCATTGGAGGATCCCGAGAGAATATTTATTCGTCGAAGACGAACTTTATCGCGCGAGGCTTACCTCTGTTCACGAAAATCCCATTGGAATCGGCTATAAAATCGATACCTTCGCCTTTCATTCCAGCAACTTCCTTCTCGTACCAAGCGGAGCATCCGTGCTCCACCAAATCCGGACTAATTGTAAGAAGAGGAATTCCTGCGAGCGATTCTATAACGCCCGAGTTCTCGACAGTTCGATTATCGAATCGTCCCACGTATTAAGTCTTGCATACCCGGAGGTTGAATTCTACGGGAAGCCGTCGATCGGCATCCAGGGGAACAACGTCCTCGCAATTCCGAGCGCGGCCCGCCAGCGTGGAAACGCGAGCGCGTCCCGAGACCTCCGGGAGATCTTTATTCGAATCTCGCAGGCGCATCACGTTCGCAACGGGGAAAGACACCGTCCCGTAACAAATATGTATCTGGCCGTGCCTTTGTATCCTGTAGCAACGTCCCACATCCATGCTCGCTCGCGCCGGCCGGGCCCGAGGACGGGCGCAATTACGCGACAACGACGACGACCACGACGATGAGAGCCCAACGGACGAGGTGGATAGTCCTCTGGTACGCCAGGTACGCGAGGTACGCGGTGGACACATGCATCCCGATGCTGTTCAACCTACGACTACCAATACAAGGAATCGCGCTCGTGACACGCGAGATTGCGAGGGGTCTCGGACTCGGGGACGATAAATGTCGGGTTCTCCTTCGCGGGTGATAGACAGAGTGTTAATTGGTGACCAGCGTACTGTAAATGTTTAGTCTTCGTGCGTGGCTCCGCCGTGACGTCAATTATCGCGAAACGAACGTTACCCATGGTCGCCGAGAGACTGCGATCGACATCAAGGGAGGCCCGTCGAATTTCGGTTTATACGGTGCGGCCGTTCGTTCGGCGCATGCATCGGGTGGTTTCGATCGAAGGAAATCAAGGAGCTACCGGCGAAACGACCCTGCACTCACGGTTTGCCGATCGCCGCGTTGATCGTTACCCGGCATGTCAGTAATTACTTCCCCGAGAATTTCGTAATCTTCGCCACGCGCTCAATCGGTAATTAAGGTTTAAAGTCCCCTGCGTGCTCTTCCCACCTCTTCGGCTCCCCTCTCCCTTTCGATCCTTTTCCCTCTCGGTATCCCACCAGTTCTCCCACCCTCCTGCTACTCCTTCCTCCGTCAATCTCCCACCCTCCTTCGGTTCGAGCACGGCAAGGCGATGCACAACCTCTCGCGACTTATTCTCCCAGCGTTACAGTTTATTTTACGTTGTCCTCGCTAGGGCACTCATTAAGGGGAAGACGGAGGGGAGGATCGGCCGGTTCGTAATTAGTGGCACTAACGAGAGACGCGCTTCTTGCCTCTTGCTTCTTGCGGCGGATCGTACGCGTTGCGCGTAAGACCGGTACGCGCGCCGCCAAGGCATCATTCTTCGTGCCACCAATTTTTCCTACCAATTCTCCCCGCGCGCCCCAATCCGCCGTCTCCCTTTTCATCGATCCACCTGAACTCATCGACGAAAGTTCTTCCCCGGAGTGTTTCTCTTCTTCAATTATCGATTCTAGATACGTAACGTTGATGGAAACTCGAGAAAGGACAAGCGGCTTCCAATTTTGGAAACGAATTAATTGCACCGAACTCGACGCAATCTCGCCCAATCGTCCAAGGGCCCGGCGTGACCAGTCGTAGAAAAGACATCGAGATGAATTAAAATCCGGATCTGAATTCGATGCAGCTTCGATCAAGCTCGAGAATCTCTCGGTTCGCCTCCTCGTCTGTTCCTTTTTCTCCCCGAGTGCTATCTCTTTTAAAGGGCCCTTACGTATATATAGTCGCTCCTAGTCCAACCGGTCCACGGGCACCACGATCAGAGGCATGCCATCGTGTTCACGGTGTTCACGGTGTATAGCCGAAAAACACAGTGGTGCCCCACGAGGGCGAGGAAGAGGGTGGAGGAGGAGGGTTGGGGGATTGGAGGATCGGGAGGAAGAAGGAAGGACGGGGTCGGTGAAAGGGGAAAGGAGAGGAAAGAGTGGTAGAAGAGAGACAGATCGGAGGTGAAAGCGAGAGGACGTGCGACGAGAGCGAAGAGGAGAGAACGATGGAGAGAGGAAGGAAGGAGAGAGAAAGCAAAACAGACACGTACCGACGTACCACGGGAATTATTTATGGTACCTGATAGAGACGCGGTTCCGAGGCAGTGCCTGTCTAAGAGGCAAGACCCACGCACGGCATTCTTGCCTCTTCTGCCTCCTCGGCCTCCGCCCTGTCTTCTCGTTTCGTTCTCATCCTCTCCTCCCTCAACCCCCGGGATTCTCCCCCTTTTCTTCCACATCTTCTTTTCTTCCACCGGCCGACTTCATCGTCCGAACGCGCGCGCGCGCGCGCGCTCGCTCCTTCGCTCGCACGCACGCACCGTCGTCGGTATCTCCACCTCCTTGGAAACCTAGCTATCGGAGGCGACTGTAATGACGAAGAAACACGGCCGAGACTCGTCGAGCGCGGATCCTCGTTCGCCCTTATCGCGCGCCGATGGCGAATCGCGCTTATCATTCTCCATGCGAAATGCAGGTGTCGTCGGGCGCGCACGCGCGTGTCGTTAACCCCGTTTCGTTTCCTTAATGTCCCCTCGGCTAGGTCAAGGAGCTCTCGCATTCTCACTCGACACCTCGAGCACCGACGCTTAAGAGCGGATAGATTCTGCGGAACTTTCTTGGCAGTGCTATTGCGCCAAGGGTCGACGGAAATTTCTTTTTATAGCGCAACACGTAGTCGCACGGTTATTCCGTAGCATTTGAATGTACACATTGTTAGGAGGAGTGCAGAGGACGGGGATCCATTTGATAATCGATGTAACGACTGCGTAAAAACGTCCTCGGCCGCTCGTGCACGGACCAGCTCCTCCTGCCGTTCCTACGTTCGCCGCCAGAGGAAAAAGAGGGCCCGAGATACACCCGCGGTCCTTCCTACCTCGCGGTTAATTCTACCTGGTTCTCTCACCTGCTCCCGAAACTACGGTTACCGGGCCGAAAAAAGGCCAGCCTGGAACTCGGCTAATTGTCGTTGGGCCATCAGGGGGCCCCGGTGGATCCCTTGAGCCGTCGTTTTACGAGCGAAGGAATTCTCGGGCACGCACACACCACCGGTCCCGAGCAACTGGCTTTTTCAACTTTGGCGATAATCCGGCGTCTGTAGCTTTGTGCGCTGGTAATACAACAACGTCTTGATTCCTCTTGCGAGCACAAGTAGAACCGGTGGCGGTGGCGGCGACGGTGGCAACGGTGGCATGGAAGGCGGCATCGTCGTTGGGCACCTGCCGGGACCGCGCGCTAATCGGCGGACGAATTTTTATAGTCGCAACGTGAAACCCGGGAGCGGCACGAAATTTCGTGGATCTCTATGCGACGACACGCGACGAGGAGCTCTCGGAGGGAGAAGGGAAGCGTTGTAAGGCCTTTGGTCCGAGGTATCGTGGGATCTCGTAGAAATTTCTCGGGAGGCGGCGAAGCCTTTTACGATCGCTAAATGGAACATTGCCTTTATTACCGGAGGAATTTATAACGGCTTCAATGTGTACGGATTAGAAGGTTTTCGAGAGAAAAGCTCTACCACCCGACGATGAAAAGATTAAAAATTTATCGTGCCTTCGCGAGACGTTCGAGAAACTTCATTCGACTTCTCGTTCGGACTACCACGGCGCAACAGGATCCTTTTCCGAAGAGAAGAGAAGAGCGTTCGCGATGTCGACAGGAAAGCCTCCCGGTATAAAATGCACGCAGCCACGAACGGATCGAGCGCTCTCCTCTCCTCTCCTCGTCGTTCTCTTTTTTCTTGCGGGGGAGGCATCGTTCCGCGAGCGTAATAACTTAATTACGCGGTGCGGTAAGGCCCGACCGTTGAACGCGCGTGGACCAGCGGGTAGTTAAGGTGAGCTCGCAAGATTTTCACGACGCCGCGATGGAATGGGTAGAGGGTCCAGGGGTAGGACGAGAAGAAGGTGGAGGTAGAAGGGAGGGGGCCAACGTTGGGATGCAACGAGAAGCGTGGGCGTCTTGCTCTTTGGCCCGCGGGGGGTTTTTTGTGGGGCGGACAGGGCCACATTCTCTTATTTATTACCCGGAATATTAAGTTACCCAGGTTACCACGGGGCACCGTGAGGCCCCCATGGATCCTCGTAACCACCTTTACCATCACCAACCATCGCCAGGAACACCGTCGACATCGGCGCGGAGGAGAGGAGTGTGTACCTCTACTGGCATCCTCACACGTCCCTAACACAACCGTCCGTACTCTCACCTTCGGCATCATCAGTTTTGCGCGGGCCTACCTGTGCCGGGGTTACTATCGGAACCGTATCCATCGTTAATTCTATCGTCACTCTTACCCATCCCCGTGTTCGGCGCTGTCGACGACCAGGACGCCCTCGTTCGTCAAACTATCCATTAACGGAGAGCTAGACTCTGTTCTTGGTCGTGGTATATTGATAAAAAGTAGCATCACCGGTCCACATTGCAGTCGTCCAGCCGCTTAGCCGGAATGTGTCGGGCCCCCGGAGCTCGTGGGGAACAATGCGGAGGACAAAGATGGGGTGGGAGAGAGGGTATCGGTGATCGAGGATCTAAATTGATTTTAGATCCTGGAAGTCGATTGGCCGGCATCCGAGTGGGTCGGCGTTAATTAAGAGCGCCATAGACATCGTCTCAATAGGGGTTGGATCGTTGATTTACGCGCTCGCATTATGATACACCGTGAGATTTGAAACGACATTCGTCGCACGGCGATGAGACAGTTGGATATAAACAACGTCGAGATTGACGTTGACTGTGCCCGTATAGAAACGTAAAATGCGAGAGACGACGCGAGGTGTCTACCTCGCGAAAACAAAAGGTACGAGGGTGACTTTAATTAAGCGAGAGTATAATTGTGTTTCTTCGAGGATGCGTGGACGAGGGCCGCCGTCTGCGTTAAACGCCGCGCTCCGCTCTTCGTGCTAAAGCCAAAACGCTCGCCGAGAGGGACGGATGCATCGGCGAGGAAAGAGGACCAAGAGGGACAAAAAGAGAGAAAGGGAGAGAGAAGCAGCCGGGTTCGCAGCCCGTTTCAGTCGTTCATAAATCCTCTACTTTGCCTTTGGTCTCATCCTCGCTCTCTCAGCCTTCTCCACCTTCTCCTCTACCTCGCGTCCTCGCTCCTGCGAGCGTGCACGTATACACACCCGCGGATGCACGCGCACGCGTTAGCAGGATTCAGCCCATAAGACACAGCTATTTCCTTTTCTTCGAGCTCTTATTCAATTTATCGCTCCTTCCGTGCCACTTCCAACCCAGCCCGTTCCGCTTCTCATTCGCCACTCCCAGGGTCCTCGATACATGTTACACTTCCACGTCGTAAAGCGCGCAACAGGATTTAATTACGACCAATTGGGCCGGACAATTGCAAAAGTAGTTTTTGCAAGTTTCCTCCTACTCCACAACTCGACGGTGGCAAAATCTTTCGAAATTTCCGATCGACTCCCCGCGAAGAATCGATTCGAGATGGCTGTAGCGAGAGTCCAGATTGCCTAGGGTTGATCCGCCCCTGGAGTCCGACACGCAGGTTGCATCCGGGCGCGCACGTAAGTGCCCGCAGGGTCCCTGTATGCGCCACGAAGAGAGAGAGAGGTGTGCCGAGAAGGTGATACACGCGTCTGTGTCGGTGGTGTGTAGTTCGTGGTAGAAAGTGCTGGAGGAGGTGGAGGTGTGTCGACAATCAAGATTACGTGGGCGGATACACGCGCAGCCCAGCGCCGGCGGCCTGCAGCAGGCAGGCAAGCAGTTCTATCCTGCGTCTTCTCCTCCTCCTACTTCTCCTTTCCTTCGTCTTCTTCTTCTTCTTCTTCTTCCTCTCCTTTCACCTCGCACTCTTCTTCTTGTACGTACCACTTCGCTCTCCCTATTCCTCTTGCCGTACACCCGTTGCATCCTTTCTCCTCGTCTCACGTTCGGCCTCATCTTTCGTCCCTTGTGCCCTTCCACCCTCCCCTTTTCACCCCCTTTCGAGCGCAGCGTAGCATCGACTCAGCTCCGCGGGTCCAAGAGAGAAGCGCCATGCATGATCCCTCGAGCGCTACGCTATTTACAATTCCTCTGGCATCCGATGCGCGAGTACACACACCGCTCGCACACCTCCGCACCGCTCCTAGATCACTCTCCCTCTCGTTGCGGGAGGCGAGTCTGGTCCCTCGATTAACTTACATCGGTGCAACGCGGATGGAGAGGATTCGTCCTGAACCCATGGTCGCCTCCCGTTGACTTTTGCGTCCGGCAAGGATTCGCGCGTTAACTCGTGATAATTCCGAAAGGGACTTTTTATTCCAATCCAAGAGACTTTGTTTTGTTGAAGATCGTCGGAAGATTTTTGTGTTCTGTCGAGTGAAGGGTGGGTTCTGGATTCTTCGTGGTCGTCCACTGTATAGTATCGCGAGGTTATCGATTCTTCTCAAGAGAGAATGATATGTTACGTGTCAGCTATTATTGGTCGTTTGCGTTCCGCTCTATCGATTTCCATACGAACTCGATTAAAAACGGTAGAACGTTTCGCGGTAACCATACGGTGCGTTCCTGGATTCTCCGCTTCTTGCTTCCTCGTATTGAGGTCGTGCATCGAATGTTCATGTTAGAACTGTGGTCGCAACACTGGCCGACGAAGATCGGATCGCTTTGGAATTGGGAAAAAATCTCTCTCTTTCGAGACACGCTGTAATTTGAAAACTTGGACGCTTCTTGGTTCGCTTCTAAAGTGAAATAACGAAAGATTCACGAAGCGGAGGAAAAAAATTAGCTTCCGTATGCCCGTACGTAACACGACCGTACACCTTTCCTCCACGATATAGCCTCGAGCCACTTGACCCGGCGAAACGAAAAAGGTGGAACTGAGAGAGGAAGGCGAAGCGAACGAGGGAGCGAAGATCTCCGGGGACAAATTCACGAGCGCTCGCGTGCCTCGAGGAGTTCGTATGTTAATGCAAAGGAGATTTTGCGAGAAGCGAGCGAGTTAAGTGGATTTTATTAGCACTGGAGAGAGGGCCCCCGTGAGAAGGAGAGAGAATGGTTACAAGAGGTACACGAGCCCGGAAAAAGATAGGGAGGAGGAAGGGCGAGAGAAGCGACGCGTGCGAGTGTGGGTCTGCGATGCGCAGGACGAGTGCGCGCGCTCAAATCCGAGATTACAGTGTCACTCGAACAGGTCGCCGCGGGGATTTGCCCGAGGGGGAAAAATTTATGTGCGAGCTCCCCTACAACGAGTCGTCGCCTCCGCGGAATGCGGCTGAAATTTGAATTGCGCGCGTAAACTCTGTAGCTTTTGCAGTGGGAACGACACCTCCGTCCATTCTCCCCGATTTTCGAGTGCTCGTGGAACTTCGAGCGACGCAACGAATTGCGCAGATTCTAGTGCGCATAAAATCTCGCGGAAAGGAACGAACGAACGAACGAGGAGGAGTGGAGTGCGCGGAGAATTCGCGCGAATGAATTGAGACGCGGGAAGAATTTAAGTGGCGTAAACGAGCTTGAGGAAGATGTCCCTCGGACGGAAAGACTGGCGCACGCGAGAAGCGCCACTTGCTCGATTGAGTTTGTACTTTGTTGATGAAGATAACAGCGAGTGGGTCGTAGGAAAATCTTCGCGAGGGCCCTCGCGAATTCATAAATAATTACACGGTAGGCTTGCGATGATGTACTTACTTCTCAACGAGAAGGTTATTGTCCAGCCGAGTGCTTTTGTCCACATGCGCGGCAAATATTCGATTACTGTCCACTTATTCAACGGGAAAAAGCAACGCCGGACCAACATTCGCGCTCACCGTTTTACGTCGCTCGTTCAACTAAACAATCGAACAGTTCGGAGAAACTTTAAGGTCGTAGTCCTTCAACGCCACCCTACCTTCTACCCACCCTCTTCCATCGTGCCCTTAAACTTCTCTCTCCCTTGAAGGTCATCGGCTAGAGTTTTTCAGTTGGTCCGACGAAACTCGTCGCCTTCGTGAGAAACGAGAAGTGACGGTGATCACGCTAGAAAGGGGGAGAAGGGCGCGAGAGAAACGTGGTAAACGACGAAGAGTGGACTGTAGGAGGCAGAACGGCGGAGCGTGCACGAGGATGAGGAGGGAGGAGGAGCGAGAAGGAGAAGAGAGGAAAGCAGTGAGGTACCGGGCTGGTTCTTCGCCGTCGGTAAACGACCCACGGCGGCGGCAGCGGCAGTGGAGGCGGTGGTGGCGGCGGCGGCGGTGGCTGAGACTCTCTTCTCGCTCCAACGTCTTTCCTCGCGTCAATAGAGTCATTAGTCACGGCCTTCGATGCGTAGGTACCCACGATATTCGTTCCTCGACTACCTGCGATCGTATCCTTCTTCTCCTTCTCGCCCCTTCCTTCTCTCCCTCCTCTCGACCCACCCCATCCTCTTTCCCCACCTCGACGAACGGTTTCTCACGTCCACCGTCTTACTCCTCGCGCGCACAAGGTTTCCGCTCGTCTACGATTTCTTCTCTCGCGCTCCCGAAGAAGATATTTCGGTTGGTTTTCTCGCCTTCTTTAAATTCCACGTTGCGTGCGACATTGTACACGAGCGACGGCTTAGGACCACGAGGACGGATATCCGCGTTGTAGATGGAAGGTTGAAGCCGCGGATGCTTTGTTTAGAGGTGGAAGCATTCGTTTTACCAATTATGTGGTATCTGGTTTTGAGGAAGGCTGTAGTCTGTTTACCAGACCGCCGCGTTTCCGGTGAACGGCGTCGTTAGGATTAAAGATCTCGGCTGGATGGCTGTGCTTAGAAAACCCGTAGAAAACTTTCTTATCGTCTACCGATCGTAAATGAGTAAAGGCGAATTAATACCAAAAGTATCAGTGGAGAATTTTTTTGCAAATGCGAGACCCGTTCGGTGCCACCGGGATGTTCTAGCCTGTAAAATATTCTGCCCTACTTTCCAACTAACAAAACTGTTCGTAACGATACGTAACGAACAGCTCCAGCCAATCGAGTGGAGCCGAACGAATGACCAATCGAGCCGATCGTTCTCTTTGAAACGCCGGACGAGTCAAAGGCGAGACGCTATAACCGGTAGCCGGCAGCTCGATCAACATGGAAAATCCATCGTGGTGGTTCGTGCGTTCGCGCCAAGCCAAGCGAACCTGCGCTACGTTTTCCAGCGCGATCGCGCGCGATGAATAATTCACGGTGAGGAATCGCGCAACGTTTTTGCGCACGAATTACTTCATTAAAGGCGCCCGCTCGCATCCTGTCCAACGACGACTCGGCTCGGCCTCGGCTGCCTGCCTGCCCGCTTGCTTGGCTTGCATGTCGATTTTACCGAAACCTGAAAAAGGAAGAAGCGGCGAGTTTCTCTCCCCTGCCGATCGCCCTACCAAGCGGCCAATTTGGTAGACCCGGCACGTACGCTGGAACACTTTGGCCCGATAAATTTGTAGGGCTCGATAAGCGACCCAACGCGTCCGCACTCAGGTGGCTGCAGGCTCCGATACTCCAAAAGGGATTCGATCCCCGAGGCGAAGCGAACATCGCCAAATATTGCATCGCACCTTGATATTTCTTTCACTCCGTGCAGATGCCATAATCGTGGAGTTCCGTCCATATTTTCACGTCGACGACTTCTCAAACGATTCAAATACGCGACAATAGCAATTATCGGAGTATGTACACGTGAATGTCGTACACCACCGGTGAATGCAAACACTCCTAAAATTGTCGCGTGTCATAAATATTCAGCGCGGCAGCCGAAAATATCGATTTGCAAAATGAATTCCAAATACAGCCACTTAACCGAACGAAGGACACGATCGTTTCCGAAGACGGCCTCGCAATTTCCACGAGACTTCGTGCCCGCGGTTTCCCTTCGAAGGGAAAAGAGCGCCTGGAAGGAAGCGTCGAGGGAGTTCAAGGTTGCCGTCCTAGACGGTCGCGCGACCACCACTACCCCGTGGAACGAGCAATCGTATGCGCGCACGCATTCTTAACGAATTCAAGTTGAGGACGAGTGTCCGGCTTAAATGAATTAGACGCACGTACGACGAGCGAGAGAGGAGCGACGAGGCGCTCGCTACGGGGCGTTCGAATAGCCTATAAATAACGCCGCTAGCGAGCATATAGCGCCGTTAGGCCGGATTTTCAACGAAGGCGCGCCTTCGATCGATCCGCAACGTCGGCTTGCATATCGATAGACCCGCGACCGATCTCGCCTGTAAATATCTCGATTAACGAGGCCTCTCGATTACCATCGTGCTACGCTCGCGAAGCGCGACAACGTCGTCGCATACTCCTTCACCGGTCTCCCTCTATTTCCTTCTTTTTCCACCCTGTCTCTTCCTCTCCTCTCAACCGAGAGAGTCCGGTTACGTGGACGCATCGGTGTAGGCTCGTCCATCCCGAGGGAGCGAGGAAAACTCCCTCCTCCTTCATTCGCCCTCTTCCTTTTTCTCTTCGTCTTCGTTTCCCCCGGACGATTTTATTTTTCCTCTTCTTCCACGCGAGTAGCCCGGACAAGCTCGGCGAGCCGCGGAAAACTAATTACGGGACGAGCCGCGGACGAGAAGAGCGACCGGGTGGACAAAATTTTTCTTTCCTCGGGAGAGCGCGTAAAAGGTTTATATGTATATTGCTCGCGGTAAGGAAATTCCTCTCTATCGGAGCCCGCTCGTCCTCGACGCATGCGTCGTGTCGTTAAGTTTCGCCAGCGCGAGGCGCTAATGAAGCCCAGGCCGTCGACCGTCGTCGGGCGTTAAACGTTGATGAAGATGTAACGAAGATGATTGATGCTCCGAACCCAATGCCCGCTTCCAGGTAACCCCTGGACGAGGGCGCGCTCGCCCTCACCCGGAATCTTCGGCTCGCTCTCTTCTTACTTCACCGTCGTGACCAATTACAAAGAAATTTCGGGCACCCGCTCCGTGCTCCCGCGAGGACTTCGCCGAACTTTACGCTCTCCTCCAGGCTCGATTCCGTTTCGACGATCGGCTTAAGAGTCTCTTCCGCCGCTCCCTTTCGGAATTCCGTCGGACGGGCGTCTTACGCTCGCGTTGGAACGAGGAAACCACGGCAGATGTTGCCGGTGAAGATGACGACGCGCTCCCTTCGTTCCCTCCTTCTCGCCCTCTCCCTCCGTCCGCTTCGCCTCATTACCAGGAGTCACGTTAATGAGTTTGCGAACCGTTCCCTCCCTCTTCCTCTTTATCCCCTCGTCGTTCTACCGTCGTTCCGTTCGCCTCGTCATTTTCACCGGACGAGATTGAAGCCGCGAGGCCCGAGTAGACGCGAAAGGAAGGCCCCCGGAGAAAACGATCGGACGTGTTCGACGACGAATCGTTTTTAAGGATCCTACGCGGCAAATGGCGGAATTAGCCCTCTCGCCGGACGACCGCTTCTTTTTCTGCCCTTCCTCGTGCACCGGGTGGCGTGGCACCGGTCTTCGAGGAAGCCGACGTGGGAATGTTGCTCCTCAAATTGTCTTTACGCGAGATATTCATTAGCGGAATTTATAGGCTGACGTTTTGCCCCGTCGGTACTTTCGAAATTGGAGGGTCCGCCCGATCGAACGGCAGAAGCGATAAAGAGACGCGGAAGGGGTTGGGCGGTAGTAATTGAAACATATTCCCCCGTGGTTGCCGAGATTTTTGCCAAACGTTCGAGAAACCGTTGGAATGCCGCGCGCCGGTACTTACAGATAACGAGAGATTCGTCGATTCTTGGCGAGAAATCTGTAAATGCCGGTAGCCCGCGTGCGGAGCGTTGAAGCGCGAGGGCTCGCGTGGAAATTAAAATTTCACGGGATCGTAGGAGCGGCGCGTACGAGGAATATCAATCCGAGATCAAGAGAGATATATCCGACGTGCGATTGTCAGTCTCCGTGCAGCGCGCGAGGGATGCTCGACGAGAGCGTCGCGTCGTACGCCGAAGGTTACAGGAATTTCAAAGGGATCCTCGCGTCCGACTGGCGGCGGACTTGGCAGTAGATAAAGATAGATTCGTCGGTTTCCGGCGTGTCGAGTTAACGACTCGAGTTTTACCCCTCGGCCCTGCCCATTTTCCTCTCCTCTCCGTCGTCCTCGTCGTCGTCGTCGTCGTCGTCGGCCGTTTAAAAGTTTACGCCAGCCAGTTCCCATCTCAGTGGCGGGACGTACTGGCCGACAGTGGAGAGGGAGGAAGAGAGAGAAAGAAGGGACGAGAGGGAATAAGAGCAAATGGAAAGACCGCGAGAAGGATCTAGAAAGGCTAAGAGAAAGGGAAAGGGTGGCGGTCGAGAGGGCGGCAAGGAGGGGGTGAGAACGGATAAGCGAGAAAAGTGATAAAGAGACAAGGAGGGACTGGGGCTCCGATCCTCGTCCAGCGAGGAGGAAGGAGGGAAAGTCGTGGAAGCGGAGAAAGCACGGTAGACGGAGGATAAAGAGGACACCGAGTCATCTGGCGCTCGGCATGGGTTCGAAATAGAATCGGTCTCGTCCTGTCTCTGTCCGTCCGTCTTCGGTACCCTCTCTTCCTTCCCCTCTTCGTGCTCTCCTCGTCCCTCCACTCCGGTCTCTCGCGCCCCTCCGTGATTTACCGTTCCTCCGCGTCGACGGATTCTTCTCGCCGCGAGAAAAGGGACGGTAGGCAGAGGGAGGAGAGAAAAAGAGACGTCGACGAGGCGAAGACGGCGAAACCAGCGATGTTTTCATTGTAATTATGAGGCAACCTCGGCGGCCTGTCTAAGCTTAAGCAGCCTGTCAAAGCGCCCTAATTTTCCCTCCTCTCTCGATGCCCCCGTGACGGAAATTGTCTGCGTAATAGCCGGCCCAGCGTCGTTTCCCAAATATCTCGCGATGTCTCTCGCTCTCCTCTCGATCTCTTCTCCTCTCTCGTGTTCTACTCGAAAAACATCGTTCCCTTTTTTTCACTCTAGCGCATTTTTCGATGACGCAACGTTATCACGGGGTACCAAACACGTGGCACGGGAGCTCGTGGGTTTGGAGCACCCTGTGCGAATCTCCTAGGTTGTCCGCACGAACGTTTTCCCTCCTATCGAGGATACTGTCGGGCGTATATGTCGATGATCGCCCCGCGCGACCCGCCAAATCCGACGACGGGGAGAGAAAGAAACTCGAGACGCTCGTGGAACTTTCACCGATCGATGGACTCTATCGAGTTTGTCGCGGTTGGCGTCTCGTTGCACGGTGAAACCTGTTAACGCGTTCGCAGCCACCAGTCTGCAAGAGGAGACTCGGCAGGTAGCCCACGAGGGTGGGGGCAATAATCGAGAAGCGCCGACTCTAAGCAAAGTCAAACATTCGTCCCGGTTGTCTTTGCTCGACAAACTCGCGGGAGCCTCGGGGCTAATATTTAGATAGCCGCCAGCTCAAACAACGTAATCCGCGTTAAAGCGTTATGACACGCGCCAATCGCTCTCGTACTTGTTCCTCGGCTTGGGCCACTCGAGGACAGAATCAATACGCGAAGAAGAAGGACCCGATCGTATTCGGTAGACGGAGAGAAGGAGATTTATCGTCGTTCCTACGCAGAAGCTAATTTGAACTTTTCACCTACCGCCCGATTTCGTCGACCGTTCAAACGTTAAGATTGTCCACGAGAGCGAATGATTCTCCCTCCTAATTGCCACGTGCGCCCGCTGTGCCCCTTTTGTGCTTCTCCGAATGTCCCGCGGTCGAGTTGGCTAAGTCAGCCTAAGAGAAGATCAACGGCGACGCTAACAGTCACCGTGCCGCACGAAGGAGAATCTCTCTAAAGGTACGAGACACGCGCCATTTCGCGACGTTTCAAGCGTGGCGAATGGCCGTCACTCAAAACGCGACACGCTCCATCTCCTTCTTCTCATCTTGCCCCTTGCCCTCTCCTCTCCCCACTTTCTGCGTAGCAAGACTCGCGAGGCTTACGCAGGAGCGCGTCTACTTTGTCCACTTTAAGCGGAGGAAAAAAACAGTCGTCGGGGAAGCCCGCGAAATAAATTTTAAGTATAACGGCCCTCTGGGTCTCCTCTCGACCGTCAGAAGTGGCATGAAGGAAGAACATTTACGATTTAATTGTACCTCCTCACTTTACGAAATAATATCCTCCACCCGCGACACCCTCCTGCATACCCCAGCTTCCAATACGTTGCATTGAAGCGGTACGTGAAATCGCTCTCTCGCTTCTCGCGTAATCTTAAGCACCTTGAGATAAATCGTGGCACGGCCACGCTAATCGTTTATCTGTAATGTATGCAGGTTGACTGGAGGCACGACGCTCGGTAGCGCCGGAAACGGCATCGGGGGCGAAAACGGCGGCGGCACCGGTGGCGGTGGAGGTGGGAACGGAGGTGGCGGTGGCGGAGGTACCGGTGGGGTTGGATCTGCCGGCAACGGGACAACCGGCAGTGATTTCCTCCGAAGGAGTCATCCCCTCACGGAGCATACGGCCCTGCATCCTGCCTATCGCCTCAACTACATGGACCATCTTTATCACCAGCTACAGGCCTCCACGCACAGTCCCAACGCCTCGTTACACGGTAATTATCTTTTAGCCCCACTACGTTTCCTCTTCGCCCCTCTTCCCAGTTGTCGCGAAATAATTGGAATCGTCGCGCGTCGGACGGTAGAATCGAACCCTCCGCTCTCGTAACATTCGGCTCCCGCGGATCGGTTTCAAGACGAAGAAGGAGGGTACGGAAGGACAGTGGGATCTCAATTCTCATCTGTTGATTCAATTCGACGCGGAACGATGAATATGCCCGTGTCGTTATACTTGTCATGAGTAAGCGCTTCTTTTTAAATTCTACCGTCCACTTGAATACTTCTGTATCGCCATTCGGGAAGATGGATGATACGTGATCAGAGCGACTCGAGAGTTTCGTGGATTTTCCATCGATGTACTCGTACGTTGGGTAATTTTTGTACTCGGTCTTTGCCGTTGAAGTTTGCGCGGTAAGAGGGCCCCCATTTCCGGCGGAAGGCGCTTCTCGAGCGTTGGTTTACCCACGTGCGCCAAGATCACGTTAAACTTCCTCCCTCGGTAAAATGACCGGAATCGACCGATCAAAGTGCTCGAGAACTCCGTTAATTTCTCAATACGTTCTCCCGAATTACAGAGTACCTTGATGCTTATTCTTCCTCGTTTTCAGGACTGGGTGGCTTGGGGCCCGAGTACCTCCTGCACGCGGCTGGTCCGGCGAGCACCCTCGCTTCATCCGAATTTCCATTCTCAATAGACGGTAAGATTCATTAAGTTTCACATATTTTTCTAACATTCGGTACGATACCAGCGGCGAACGTAAATCAAGGCCGTGGGGGAACGTTAATTTACAAAGGACGATTACCGGGCAAGAAGCAAGGCCCGCCGGTGAATTAGTCATTAAATTATTCCATCCATTACCCAAGTCCGTACAAGACACGGTAGCCATCGTGCGTCCCCTCATACATCGTGCTACCCAGCGACAAAAAATCTTCATCGCGCAAGGACGCCTGACACGCACACGTTCGCGCACACACTCGCGCCTTAATTACGATCCCTCGCGAATCCGTTGAGCCTCTCGGTCGCTACGAACGCGAACCTGGCGGGGCAGCCTACACGAATGGTTCGCCTCAAATTCGTGTCCTCCTTGAGACACCTATCCTACTCTGTTCCTCGAATCGTTTAGATTAGTACAATGACGGATCCACCGGTTTGTAAGATACGTATGTGTAATGCGTGCCTTGTCCCTGGCTTTCTTCCGGCTGAAACAGTCGCAGAGGCAGCAGTAGCAGCAGCAGCAACAGCAGGTAGGAGATCGACCGGTTAAGAGAGGCCGAGAGGCTAAAAGACGACTGAAAGGGTAAACGGGGCCTCGTTAGCCGCCACCGCCACCGCATAATTGAATCGACTCGAAGCGACACGACCTCATTAACACCTTAGCGCCTACCCTACAGGCTGTCTCACGTTTCCTCTTCCTCCTCGTCCTCCGCACTTTGCTTTCCTCCTCTTCTCCATGGACCGAGAATTGATGCGAAAACCTTCCGGTGCTTATCCGGAAGACTTAGCATCGCGAGAAATCTCGTCGAGTCATCACCGATGAGGGAAAATTAAGCGGATAAGCTTGAAGGCTTTTTTTTCTAAATCCTTTCAATTGGAAAAGTTTTGATGTTTGACCAGACTCTCACTTACCGACATCGACAAAAGGCGCAAGTTACCATTAAAAAATTGACCATTCGCGGTGGAAAGTTTGCAAGGAGTTGGAGTATCCAGGATGATTTGAAAGTGCCTGTAGAACTGTGGCATGCGCCGTACCGCGCCACACCGAGCCGCGCCACGTAGGATGGGAGTAGCGTTGTGTGAGCCGTGCCGATCGGAGTGGCCGATTGCACCAATTTACATGTCTCAATCCCATGTTCGGTTCGCGAGAAGGAGAGAGAGTCGCGGCTTCCGACGGTCCGAACGTGTAAGGCCCTCCGCGAGGTCGTGGGCCTCCCGGAGGCTGGCGGAGAGGATGGCGGAGACGTTGGAGTCGTACGGTGGGAGAGGCCCGAGGCCGTGAGCCCGAGAGGATATGGAGGATGCGGATGGCAAAGAGGAGGAGAAGGAGGAGGAGGAGGGCTGGTCATCCTACCTCGACCGCTCGAATCTCTCGATCGTTGCTCGATTGCTCGCATAATCATTAAAATGGCCTGCGGAGACCGCCCGTCTGGGAGACCAACCCCAAACTCGGGAAAGGTGAGACGCTCGGCACGACCTTGGAGGATACTCGAAAATTTACTCACCGATAACTAACCCTGCTCGAGTATAAGGATTCCAGGATAGGATGATCATGGAGCGCGCGGTGGTTGATGATTACACGAGCACAATAATCTTTCGGAAAACACGAAAATGAAAAAAGGTGGTTCTCCGAGATGGTCGAGAAAAGGGATGGGATTTAAATCATCGAGAGACAAGCTGGCGCGAGTATCGAGAACCGCTCTTTCATCGGAAAAACCACACGACAACCGCATCCATCAGCCCTTCTTCGTTCTCTACCCTTGGTAAATTCGATCACTAGCCGAATTAATGACCAGCCAAGAGCGAAAGAGGCGTTTCGGACGCCAGGGGAGCGTTGTCGTCCACCGTCAACAACGTCGAGGATAAAGATTGAAGCGAGAAAAGGAGCAGAAAAGAAGCTTCAACCGCGAGTAACTCTATACGCGTTGTACGCAAACGCGAGCTCAACCGAGCGGAAAGAGGAGAGAAAAAGGGAGAGGTGCCTCGACACTCCTGGTCCTGCTTTTGAGATCGGCGGAGGGAATTGAGGACCGAATGGAGCGAGCCGGGTAAACGAATATATGGATAAGTGGAAGGATTGATAGTCGCCTCGGCAAGGAATGGGAGGTGGGAAGAGGAAGTAAATGAAGGCACGAGAAGGGAGAGAGAATGAAAATGAAAGGGTGGGTGACGGTGCGTGGAAGAGGCGAGGAAGGAGAAAATGAAACGGGAGACGTTAATGAAGAGGAGTAAGAGGTAGAGTAGAAGCCGGACCACCACGACACAAGCAACGATGATACATATAACAGAACCACTGCGGCGAGCGCCGCCGCCACCGCTGCGACCTTAAGAGGATGCTTTGTATATTACGTCGTTGGGCTGCGGTCGCCGGCAAATCGCCGCTAAAACGTTCAAGCCGCGAGACCGCTCTTTCCTTCTCCTCCACTTCACCTGGAGTCTCCACCCCATCTGCCGTAATCCTACTCAATTCGCGTAAACAGAAAGACGGAACCCTGATTAATCTGAAACTGGTTTCTCAATGAAATGTTGTTGCATTGAAAAATCATCGAATGGGAATTCCCTTTTGTTGCAGTTTCCGCCTCATCGAGACTGGGAAGTCCGCGGGCATCGGCGATCAGGGCAAGCCGCAAACGAGCGCTGAGCAGTTCACCTTATTCCGATCGCTTTGACATCGACAGCATGATCAGATTTAGTCCCAACAGTTTGGCGTCCATAGTCAATGGCTCGCGAAGCAGCAGCGCCAGCGGCAGTTATGGACATCTTTCCGCTGGTAAGAGATTGTGCTGTTTTTAACAATGTTCGTTCAAAGTTTCAGGTCACTTAGTCTGTCCTATTTCGCGATAATATAAACGCGAGTACCGTACAGCGGGATCCTGAAGTTCGTATAGTTAATACGTTAGTATGTAGTCATAAATATCAGCTCGTACAATGTAGTCGGCGCGTGTGGAGGAGAATTTGCGCTGAGACACGCGTGTACGAGTTTTGGCGAGTCTCACGAGAGCGCGTTCCAGTCCGCGAGGACCTCCTTGCCGGCGAATTAAATGCCCACGGGTAATTTGCGATTAAATGAAGTAATTAACGGATTAAAATTCAGCCAGCGTGGCGGACCGATCGTTTGTCGGCGTAGCGTGGTACGATGCCTCGAGGAAGTATGCGTTGTCGCTCGTTAAAGGCTTGCACCTTCTTCGCACACAACCCACCTTACTTTCCTCTCGTACCTTTACTCTCCCTCTCTTCTTTGCTTTCCTCTTCCCTGCTCCACCGTGCACTTTTTCTCTGTTTCTCCTTTCGGCTCCTTTTTTGCTCTTTACTCTTCTTGTTCCCCCCGCCCGACCCGGAAGTCTTGTCTTAATTTCTGTGGAGTTCGTGGCGCATCATCAAGCAGGGGCGGAAGAGAGAGAAAAAATCCGGCGAGTTGATTTAAAGGGTTGATCGAACGGCTTCGTTATTCGACGGGAAAGGATCGTTCGCGGTGAAGTGTCTATGACCGAGCTAGTTTTTGCTCGACTATCGATTTACTAACTATAAATGAAGCATTAATGTCTGCAAGAGGTATGGCTGTCTTTTCATCGTAATATGCATAGATGTACTGGATCGTCGAAGCGACTAACGAGACGTCGATTAGAACGCTACATACTCGGTATCCTCGTCACGTAATTTACAAACGAGGCAGCCATATCGAATTCTAAACTCATTTGGTCGTTACGAGCAATGAGCTACGTGTCGTTGCGCACGATAAATAAAAATTAATAACTCGAAAATGGTTTATTCCGGCCTACAGTCGAACGGAAAAATTAAACTGTTTTAAGTAATTCATTGGTCCCTGTAACTCGCCCAAGTAGAACGAAACCGGTTGCGAACGCGTGCGTGAAATATTAATCATACCATGTCGTTTAAAAAGAAGCAAAATTCCACAAGTCTAATTTGTTCTCGATAACCGACTAATTTTATCTAGAATAGATTAAGTAGCTATTTCGCATAGATTCGACAGAACGAATAAAACGGCCGATGTATCGTCGAGGAATCGTGGTCTACGAGAGTACCTCATGCTCCGTGTACCAGTTGCACAAGGCGGACCAGAAAGTCGCAATTGAAATGCAAGCACGGACTATGTGCCGGAAGTACGACTGGTCGTGATCGGGCTGTCAAGCGAACCGTTGCGGTCCGATTTCAAGTATTATCAATATTACATCGACACCTCTGTCAGTGGTAGGTCGGGAGTTGAAAGTACCCATGCGGATCCATCCGTTGTGATAATAATTATTTCAACGTAATCGAATAAAGGTTTCGTACGAACTCTACGAAAAATAGAATCTCTCGTTCTCAACGCGCTCCTACATTCGTCGCGTCACCCTATCTGTTCCAATTACCCCGCGATTCTCGCCATTACGTCTCAACTCGCGATAAGACATTCGATAAGGAGCTCTCCGCGATAGCTCGAGCAAAGCTAATGCCGCGTGACTAATCTCAATTAAATCCTGATCCCTTCACCTTGCAGCGATGAGTCCAGCACTCGGGATGCATCCAGGCATGGCGCCGCATCTGCAACAGCTACAGGCACACCTCTTGAGAAGTGCCGCGGCCGCGGCGCTTCTGCCGCACGCTCATCCGCTTCAACCACCTGGACCGCCACCCCCGCCCCCGCCTCATTCTCACTCGCACCCTCACCCTCACACTCACGGTCTTTCGCCGCACACGCAACTCTACACTGCCATTCCCGCACACACCACGGCGGCAACGACGTTCGGCCAGCATGTTGGAGCTTTGCCACCGAAAAGCGAGGTAAGCTATGCTTTTTTCATTTTTCAAGTTTCTCGGTAATAGCCGTCCAAGCTGAAGCTCCTGAAACGGCCCGTGCAAGGATAACAGAAGCATCGCAAATGTTGTTCGGAGCACGTAATCTCGCATTAAAGACGAACGCGTCCCTCTGTCTTTCTTTATTTTACGAGCTTCTCTCGTGCATGCGAGGAACGAGCCTTACAGGCGAAATGAGATGGTAGGAAAATCGGGGCACGAGGAGAGGGAAAGGATTGAGTTACCCTGGAGCAGGGTCCTCGGGTTACAAGCAATACCCCGCACATTATTTCGCCCCCTTCTTCACCCTTGCACCACTTCAGCTCCCTCATGCCGTTGCTCTCATCCCTATCTTCGTGCATCTTCTCTTCTCTTCCCCAATTTTTTCGCTGGTCCAAAGTTTCTCTTTTACCAGCTCCCACATTCCACTCCTCATGCTATTTCCATCCAAGAGCGGGATAATGATCGATAGCGGTTTTCATTGTACACAACTTACTTAAACCTTCAATTTCCATTTGTGAAATAGAGCGTGGAGTCTTGTAGAAAAACGTCGGAGGCATCGATGCGATCCGTTACCGCGGAAGCAGACACCTCGTCGAGAAGAACGTCGACGAAGGTTAAACGTGAGCCAGCGACAACGACGACTAACGCCACGACGACCACGGCACCGCCGACGCATCCTCAAGGTCTCAGTCCAAGCGAGGATCTTCGAGATGAACCTGGCGATTTTATTGAGACTAATTGCCATTGGCGGGACTGTGGCCTAGAGTTTCCTACACAGGTGAGAAATGCAAGAAACTTGATTTTGTTTTCGAAAGTGCTGTATGTGACGTAGATAATGTTTATGTGTCGCTTCTGTAAAATGGCTCGCACAATATTAGTGGACATCGGACATATAGTATATTTTTCAAACATTAGGACGATCTCGTGAAGCACATCAACAATGACCACATACACGCCAATAAAAAGAGCTTCGTCTGTGGCTGGGAGGAGTGTTCGAGGGAGGAGAAGCCATTTAAGGCACAGTACATGTTGGTGGTGCACATGAGGAGACACACCGGAGAAAAACCTCATAAATGTACCGTGAGTATTTCAACTTTTTTATTATAATTCTACCTCTGTGCCAATAGGTAGACACATCGTCTGCGCCATCTTTGGCTTCATGATTGATCGTACGTTTACCTTCCGTCGCAGTTCGAAGGCTGTTTCAAGGCTTACTCGAGGCTGGAGAACCTAAAGACGCATCTCAGATCTCACACGGGTGAAAAACCATATACCTGCGAATATCCTGGATGTAGCAAGGCCTTCAGCAACGCTAGCGACCGGGCAAAACATCAAAATAGGACACATTCAAACGAGGTAAGTAAATCTTTCGCAATAATCAATTTCTCACCTTGTTTCCTTGGCGCGGTACAGAAGTTTAAAAAATGACATCAACCTTTAGAAACCATACGTCTGCAAAGCACCGGGCTGTACGAAAAGATACACGGACCCTTCATCTCTGAGGAAGCACGTGAAGACCGTGCATGGAGCCGAATTTTATGCAAATAAAAAGCATAAAGGTGGTGGTGGTGGCAGCGGTGGTGGAGGTGGTGGAGGTGGAGGCGGCGGCGGGGGCAGCGGTGGCGGTGAAGGCGGTGGAAGTGACGAAGCCGGTACGGGAGGTCACAGTCCAAGTAGAAGCGAAGATCTTCATCCAAAGACACCGAGCCTGTCGAGTCCGAGCGTCAAGTCGGAAAGCGAGGCCAATAGTCCACCTAGCATGATGCACCAACAAGGCAGTCCGCTCATAGGCGGATGCAATGACGAGGTTACGGGTATTGGCGTGCTAGGATCTGATGGGGTCGCGCTTGCCGAAGAGCCTTGGAACGAAGAACCCGAAGATTTGGACATCGCCGATTTACCTGTTGCTCTTCGTGCCATGGTGAATACAAACGCAGTTTATCATAGCTTGTTTATGTTTTAAATGTCCTCCCAGCACACGTCCCTTACCTTTGAATTTACTTACAGGTTGGAGGAATGGAATCTCAGCAGCAACAGCAACAACAACAACAACCAGCGGTACCATCGTCAAGGAGTCGTCTCAAAGGACGAATGAACGCAAAAGGAGTGTCACCCGTGCTTACCATGAATATGGGTAACATGAGAGTGGCGCGTGGTCCCCAAGGTAACATCGGCGATCTAAACAGGAGAATCACCGATCTGAAAATGGAGGGTGGAGGCACCGTTCGTCAAACAAGTTTGGCCGACCTGCAGCTCAGGTTGCAACCATTAAGCGAACCTCGGCGGGACAGTTGCAGCACCGTCAGTACCTACTACGGTAGCATGAGATCCACTGATTTCGGCAGCAGGCGGAGCAGTCAGGCCAGTGGTATCAGTGCTGTTCGAGCAGGTCCTACTGGACCAGGAAGTTTTTACGATCCCATCAGTCCTGGAACGTCTAGAAGAAGTAGTCAAATGAGTACTACGTCGGGCAGAATGAATCCTCCCAATCACCTTCACAACCAATATTCGACGAACAATCTAGTCGTACAGACGCAAAACATGTCGATTCAGGTACATTTCTATAATACACTAAACTTTACATTTCTGAATAATGAAGATGACTTGCGAGATGAATTTACGACACTCACTCTACTTTTAGGGTATTCAGAATATTCCGAACGATTGGAGCGGTCCTAACAATCACTGCACCCAACCGGCTGGAGATCGACGAATGTCGGAACCAGCCAGAGGACATCAGGGTCAAAGAAATTCACCTCCAATACCACCAAGACCAAGATCAGCTCAATTACCCGAGCTTCATCCGAATCAAGAAGTTATTTTGGATGAGGTGGGTGAAGGGGAGATGGTAGAAAATAAATTGGTTATTCCGGACGAAATGATGCAGTATCTAAACCAGGTCAGTAGTTGAAAAACACTAAATGATTTCATATATTTCCTATATCTGTGTAATAATAAAATTTGTTCTTCTTTTACAGGTTCAGCAAGCCAGTAACCAAATTAACTATCGCGGTAGTCCGCTGCCCATTTGCCATTCTCCAATATGCACAAACCCATTACATTATCAACAACAACAAATGCAACCCACGTGTAATTATAATCAAACCCATCAACAAAATTGTTATCCTCACCAACAGTCTCCTCAGCAAGCTTGTTCGAGTTATCAAAATTCTTCCTCAACTGCGTACAATCAATGTCCCAGTACGCGAACTAGTCAACCTGGATCTCAATACTGTGCAGCAGCTGCGAATTATGGGACTGGTCAGATGGCGAGTCCTGTTGCTGGTCAAGTGATGTCCCCAAGTTCTCACTACGCTCCTCCTGGCCTGGTGAGCGATCAACCCTTGACGTCACCAGCAGCTGGAGCGCTTGCCCCACAGCATACCCCTCACAATTTACCACAGAATTCCGCTCAACTCTCTAGAAACTGCCAACCGAGCCACACACACCATGGTTATTATTTAGGTTACGGATGTTCCGCTCAACAATCTAATAATAACTGTGCTGGTAACGTCGCGACCAGTGGTCAAGCGAATCATCATACGAATCAAGTTTGTGGCCCAGCTGTCGCCAATCACACAGCTGTGGGTATGCAACAATGTGTACAAATACGTCCGCCAAACAATTGCCAGCAATTGTCGCCACATTGCGGACAACCGTCCAATATGCCCTTGAATCAACAGATTCCATCGGGTCATATAGCCCACGCGAATTCTCAATATGGTCAAACGGCGGCGCAGTGCACGCGGCAAATGGTTCCGTCGGGGGATCAACTGCCGAATTTGCATGGCGTTCATCAAACTGCAGTCACGAATCAAGGATGCAACGACATGACGACTCACTGTGCCCAAATGAATCTACCGAACCAAAACAAGCCAGTACCTAATATGCCACCGTTGCAAGGCTGTCAGCCGCCGCAACAGCAGCAACAGGCTGCCCAACAGCAATCACCCGCAACGACCACAACGATAACCTCTGGTGCGGCCGCTGCTACATCTTGTTTACCGATGATCAATTGCATCGGGCACCCCAACGGTGGGCATCGGCAGAACATGGATAGCGAAAATATCGCGTTGAAGAGAATGTCACCACAACAGTGCAACGTCCAACCGCAGCAGCAGCAACAGGCCAATTGCAGAGTGCCGAAGCAACCGCAAGGCTGTGGTCACGATTGTCAAACACGATCCAATCCACCGAGCCGACGCCACTACGAATGCAGTTGTCAATGGGGATGCTACAGCGGTGAACAACGTTATAACGATGGCAGCTTACCAGAAATACAATGCAGAGACATTAGCCAATCACAGCAAGGCTCTCCGATAAAGCCTCCGCAAGGTATGAGGCAAGACTCCTACAGAAGGACACTTGAATACGTGCAACAATGTAGAAACTGGTCCGGCAACGCGCAGACTCACGAGACGAACGTTTCAAGTTCTACTCATCCTATGTCCTTGCCGCAGCCTCTACCAGCCAGTGCCAATATGGTCGTCAATGATATGACGTCCTCCCTCAGCTCTTTGCTAGAGGAAAATAGATACTTACAGATGATACAATAAGTCTGATCTTATTCTACGCGCTATTACGTAAGAGAAAGAAAACTTCGCACACGATAATGGAAGATATATTTCTTGCCTGTACGCAGCTCCAGTAAATTCGGTTTCACAGTACCAATGGCTGTGTGAAGTACTCGGCCTTATTAAGTAACGAAGTGCCTTTCTCGAGAATACAAAAAGATGTAAATTATGTTAATCGTCCAAGAGATATGTCCTCCTTAGACAGGGGCTACCGCCGCGAAATTGACTCGTTCATAAGTTCCAGGCAGGCGTCCGAAGACTGCGTACCTGAATAAGCTTACATGCGAACTGCGCCCTTATGTGCTCAATGCGTTACGAATAATATTTCAGTCACGTGTTTTTCATTTATTTTATTTTACTACCTTTTTTTTTAGTAACAATCCGGTGCGCGGGCAGGTTCGGGAAAACTCCCAGTGATTTTATGGATCTAAACTCCAATCGTGTAACCTTTTACATTGAAAGATCTCTGTACAGTTACATTTTTTATACTCGCTACATTTTTCTACTTTACCTTCCTTTTTTATACAGCATATCCATTGTCCAGTTACTCACCAATGTGCCAATATAGTTTTTGTCCAATTTAGCTCAATGACAAATAAGTGTACAACGTACGCTGTGATACAATGGAGATATAGAATACGAATCCATAAGTATACTGTCGTACAACATTTAATCGGCATACGTATTATCTACGATGGCAGCGCGCTATAAATAATGAGATTAAATAGTACAGCATTATCGATCGATAAAGAACAAGGCCAATACTAGTTTGTAATGCATGTAAATAGATGCTAGATTTAACATCGAAAAGTTGCAAATGGGCACGCTTCGATAATGTGAAAAATTTGAGGATGTAAAAAATATTCTTGTGCGCGAAGTGCGTCCCGATTGGGAACTTACGTCTTTTATAAAGAATCATTGTAAAGAGATTTAAGATAGTAGAAACGTTCGGTTTAACCGACCGTACAATAATCTTCAGAGTGCCTCCGATCACGAGACCATAAAGAGTGCTTAACATATGTTAGGTCTGGCGTATCTAGAGCCCCTTCTGTTATATAAAACAATTTATATGAATTTATTGATCTGCGAGATTCTAAGTCGCGAGAGAAATACCGAGTTAGAAAGACAAAGGTGCGAATGTGCGAGAACGAGAGAATGAGACTGTGTAAGTGTGTGATATGTGTCGCGTAGTTATTATTGTAAATACTATTCATGCACATACATATACATCCGATTTGTTTATGAATGTACATGTATAGTATAGCGCATGCGCAATTAACGGCGTAACTGAAACAAATAAAATACGTTGAAAGTCTCCAGATTTGCTAACTGGAAATCGTTGATTATGTGAAAAATAAATCATAATGATCCCACCATCACAATTCGTGGAGCAGAGATGTCAAATTTCCTTCCCACTGCACCTAGTAGACGTGTTGTATATCAGTATTATTTATTAAGATAAACATTAGGTACATTTTCGGAGGTACAAAACAGGAACGGGTTTGCGAGTGATCACATTTACTTTCACAGTTAGGAACAACGAAGTGGACAGTATTATACCTCGCATACTCAATAATAACAGTGAGAACCCGCTAATTTTACGCGTAAGTATAATAAAATTTATTTTTATAACGAGAAGGCGCACTTGCCATAATTACTTGAAAAGTCTTAATCCTCCTTATGAATAGTATTTCAAAAATCATCACTGCCCCATCAAGGTGCGTCATTAGACGGTGGTTCATGTCTTTTCTCCGTGCATGACGTGCCAGAGCTATCAACGTCTGCTTGAGCAGAAGAGGACGATACTGGCCTCTAAAAAAATTAAGAATACAAAATTGTGAGTAAGAAATATTATTGGACACATCGTATTTGTCTTACCTGACGAGATTGAATTGGTAAAACTGTCCTTAATCTGCGCGTCGGTAGGACGTCAGGCATGGGTGGTGGAGTCGGTGCTTCGCCATATACTTCGTGAAGCTCTTCCAGCCTCGTGCAAAGGGCAGATCCTCTTCTGCTGGTAGCACTCATTCGCTTCATCAAGGAATTAGCTTGCTCCTCCAATCTTCTAAGTCGATCCGCGCGCGCTGCTAATGCTTCAGCCGGAGTCCTGACTGGTTTTTTCGGTTCGGTTTGCTGAAGCGAGGAAGATGCTTCCGTGGATAGTTTTGAGTCCTCCACAAGCCTTGGACGAATGACCGATGATGTAGTTTCTCCTGTCGGATATTCCTTAACTGTGTCCAAGCTCGATGACGAATCAACCGATACGTCATCTGAATCTGCAACACTGTCCACCGATTTGGACGATTGTCTTTCTTCGATTTCTTTAGAATCTGCAGGTTCTACTGCAGTCCACGATGCACGTCCGAATAACGTGACGTCATCTGCTTGTCGAGTATTAATCGTAGAAGATGCCTTGGATGTAATTGACGGAGGAAAGGGGCCAATAGAAAATATGGAAATGGTGTTGGCAGTGGCCGATCCTGCGGAAGTCTCTTTAACTCGTACACAGTCTGTGCTTTGATCAGATCTAAGAAATGTTTGTTGACTGTCGTTATTGATCGACGCGTTCGTCGTATCCCCTTTTACAGAATTTTTCAAACTGTCTAGCGCCGGCAATTCTATTTCCTTTACAGGACATCTTGTAACGTCAGGTGGCAATGAATTGTTCAAATTTTCCGAGACATCGCCACTGCTTGGATATTGAAAAGAAGTCGCTATACTGTCCACGGAAGTGGCAGAATTACAGGTGGTTTCCGGATTGTTTTCAATTCTGATAAGGTTCTGTATGACGTTTGTCAGAGCTCTATCCAGGGGATCTAAAGATTCTCGCAAGTCTTCCGTGACCTTCTACAAATCAAAATACTTAATGTGCAATCAATTTATATAACAAATACATTGCTGACTTACAGGTTGCAAATCATCTAGTCTTTCGTTGACCTGAGGTTCCAGGCTTTCTGCGTCTGCCGTTAATTCTGTTTCGACTTCTGCCTCCGTTTCTGGCGTAGGCGTGCGTTCGTCCAAAGATGAAAGCGATGGACGAGTTATGCAATTAGCTTCAGAGGATAATTCAGTATCAGTCGGTTGTTCAGATTCTGTGTCCGTTAGTGGAACTGTAGCATCTTCCTAAATAATACATTTCAATTTTAATTTTTGAGTTTTAATTGAATTAATCGGGTAAAATAAACATCGTTATTTCACGAATCTCACATCAGTTTCTTTGGGAACTTTTCTCGTTCTTCGCACACGCGGTCCTAATCTAATTCGTCCAGCAACATCGTCATCCTCTTCGTACTCTTCATCCTCTTCGTCCGTATCGTCGCATCGTTCATCGCTGAATCCGCTCTCAGCACTGTCGTGTAATCTTGTAATATTACTGATAAACGTAATGGATACAGTATAAATATTCCATCCATACATATGTACATACCTGTTATTAAAGGAATCTCGTATAGCTAAAGCCTTCCTGGCAGCAAACTCTCGACGAAGGCTCCTCCACTCTATTTCCGTATTGGTATTTTTTTGTCTCGCAGACTCCCACTTTTCTCTACAATATTCCAATTCTTGTTTTAACTCCTGCAACATTTTTCTCTTCTGCTGTAGCTCGTATCTCAAAATCTTTTCATGAGTGTGTAGTTGCTGATGCTGAGCTTGCATTCGTCCAACGATGCTCCACGTTTTACTGAGTTCATCAGATACAGCAGACAGTCTCTTTTCCTAGTGAAAAAAATTATTTTCGCACAATCGATAGAGTCAATGTTCAACGCTACAGACATTTACCTGCTCTCCAAGCTTGCTCTCGAGATGTACGTTCAGCTGCTTCATACGATTCATTTCTCTTTCCAAATGCTTCTTTTCGAGAATCAGTTCTTTCAGACGAATATACGTTTTACTGACAGATATTACAAGCCTAGGCCCAGCCGGAGTGTCGACCGACTTGTAGCAGCTGTTTGGATCCGAAGAAGATGCTATTGATGAGCTTGGAGCGCCTACAGCGTGACAGCTAAGTAGCTCGAATAAAACACGCCAAACCTATAAGATGCGTGCAATTGTAAAATTTCTCGAATAAAACACTGAAGCTATACGTAACTAGAGATTTACATACTTTTGGTAAATTATGAGCTATGTTCTCTTGCTGCAGATCTTCGTCCTTTTTCTCGCATTGGCTACTCGTTTCTGGCTCATCGTCTTGAAGGATCTGTTTACGATTTCCCTTCCCTCCTTCGACCTGCTCCACCAAATCTAACAATAATTTCGGTAATGCAGCCGCTTCGGTCCCTTCCTCTCGTGCCATATCACAGATAAGATCGTGATTCTCCTATCGAAAATGAAAAATAAAAGTGACCGTAGATTCGTACGAGTGATAGTGTACGAGAAATACCTGAAGCAATCGAGTCAACCGATCGAGGTCCATATCGGCCGAGGATGCACCAAGAAGCATCTGCGTGAATAATCCATTGATAAGAGAAACCTGATTCTGAAGGTCTCGGCAATCTGCTTTCGTTAGTCCTAACTGTGACTCCAGATTTGAGATCTCTGTGTCTTGAGCATCAACCTATACCAGACGAGTCGTTTGAAAATATTATAATATTTACTTCCTAAATTATCCACAGAATGCGCTATCTTAAATGAATACCTTGTGTTCTGCTTTCTTAAGATCATCCTCTAAGCTCTCGCACTTCTTTAGGGAATGTTCAAGTTTATCCTTGACATCAGCTAATTCTTTCACCGCAGTATCTTTAAGACCCGATAAGATTTTCAGTCGCTCATTGTATAGAAGTTTCAGAGTATTGACGTTTTCCAATTGTCGTTCGCACTCATCCCCAACCTCATCCTTCTGATCGAGAAAACGCCTATCGCCCATTCTAACGAGGATTTGAGCTAGATGGTCTTTCAATTCATTCGCTCGTTTCTCGCGCGCGTTGACGGCCTCGCGTGTTCTATTAGTCACCTCTGTCAAATAGCGAATGTGAAATCGGTGCTGATCGGGTTCAGTCTCCAGCTGATAACGAAGGTCGTCGACCTTCTCGATCTGACAACGAATGTCATTCCTCAATTCATCCGAAACCTGAATAAAAGATCAAACCGTGGCGTGAGAAATATGAAAATCGATATTTTAGTAAATTTCCAATCTACCTTTAAAATGCTTGTCAGTTGTTGCGCTTCGACGCGCTTTGCAGACATTTCATTTTCATTTACTTGCTGCTGTTCTCTTCTTCGCAATAATTGGCAGTTGCCGTTAGAGTCGGACAAGAAGTCCGGCTGAGCAGACTTTAGGAGATCCAATACTCTAGCCGTTTCGGAATGAGCTTTCTTTTCTGCGTCCAAATCTCGTCTTAGTTTTTCCATCTCCGAAGACACCGCAGCAATCGCACGCTGACGAGCCTCCCTCTTCAAGCTTAACTCTTTCTTAAATTCTTCCAGATTGGTGATGCGATCGGCTGCGGTCACTTCGTGTGTTTCACTTGATATCTCAGCCATCGCGTCTGTAAAGTTCAATATAACATTTGGAAAGGAAAAGGACACCCAAATAAAAATTAATTTCAGAAATAAGACAAACTTACCGATATTTTCTTTCGATGTACTACCACCGATAGTTTTTTCAACCGTTAAAAGTCCTTTCATTCTTTCAATTTCACTTAATGCATTCTCAAGTGTCTTTAACTGCTTATTCTTATCAGATACCTCATCGGATAGACGTGCCTCAAGATCGCTTATAGCTTTCCTCTCCCCAGTTTTGATTCGTTCATTTTCCGCAAGAGACTCTTGAAGTTGCCTTTCCAAATTTGAGATTCGGTCATCGGCAGCACGCTTCTCTGCCTGACAATTGCTGAGTTCCTTTGACAACCTCTCTGCTTCTCTGTTCGATAGACAAGGATCCTCCTCGAATCGTTCGTTTATTTTTTTGGATTCATCGGAAGTGACTTCCAATCTATCGCGCGTCGCCGTGGATATCTGAGGATACAACCCTATGTAGTTACATCAGAGACACGCCAGTCCGTTAAAAATGAACAATGTAAATAAACATGTTTAAAAGGTGTACCTGGCCATCGTCCGTTAACCTATCTCGAACAGGTAAGTTTGTACACGATGTCTCGGTGTTTTGATGACTCAAATCCGAATGACAGGTGTAGCTGTCTGATGATACAATTCTCTTCGCATCGGATTCATAATGAGTTGCTCTTAAATGATTGCTACAAGTAAGTTCCGCTTGACACTTCACGTTCTCGTTTCTACCTGCCGTTACGAGCGCTTCAGTTCTATTTGTGGATATTTGGTTAATCGCGGAATGTCCAACATGATGCTTACTGTAACACTGACAACACGGTGAACCGTTTCCAATTTCTTCGTCGACTTTACCGATTCTCGTATTGCGCTCTTTCCAACGCAATTGTCTTTCGTCTTCTTCCACATCTCCTCCTTCTCCTCCTCCTCCTCCTCCTTCTCCTCCACCTTCAGGAGGCTCTTCTGAACTTTGCGTTCCTTGAAACACATTACTGCACGTGTCTTGATAGGTATACAATCTACTCCCTGCTGGATTATCAACCCGTTCCGATCGACTGTCCATCCACCTGAGTTTCCGTTCCCTTTCGAGTTCCACGTACAAACCTTCCAGTTGCAACAAAGTCGCGTTATGCGTAGTCGATAGTTGTTGATTTGCCATAGCAAGATGCGAGATTATACGGGACAGATCCATCACGGTATTGTGACGTTCCTGTTGTCGATGCTCTTGTTCTTGCATATGTTGCTGATGTTGTTGTTGACATCGCATTCGATGTTGATGCTGATGCCGCTGTTGATGGCGATGCTGAGGGAACGAGGGAACCTGCTCATTACTAGTTGCCTGCCAGTCGGCCATTCTAGCTGCATATGTCACCTGCAATGATAAATCAGGAAATCGATCAGCGTCTTGAACGCTCGAGGCACACTAATTGGCAAACGTTTGGACATACAATGAGGAACAGGTCGAACGAGGTCGAAGAGCTAGAAGGCAAGAGAGTGCGAAAGATCTTAAAATAAACGTTTCGCTAACACCGTGCCGTTACAATTGCAGATTCTGTTTTCGTAATGACTTGGCTGTAATTCGTGTTCGAGATATAAAATGGTACCTCGGTGTGCACGATCGATCGTAATCTTGGTATGCGTTTTGCGAATTAACCATACGGAGGGTCGAATCTTTGTTCTCGAAACAAGAAGAGGTAAATGGAGATTCGAGAGAAGTGGTATATAAACGAAGATGCTCGCTTTGTTCCACACCTCGAGCTTTCGCCTGGCAGTTGCCCGCGGAGCACCTCGAGCGATTCGCGAGCGAACATCAACTGGGAAACTGGCGATTCTCGTGCGGGCGCTCGAGTTTTTCACGATTCCCCGCCCAGCAGGCGGACGAGCACGTGATGAGACACGATGACTGTGGTAACTGTTTTTCGTGACCATGACTCAGCGGCTTTCTTCTTCTCCGCGAAAAACACAACCCGTGGCGGAGACTTTGGATATGCGCCAGCCTACGTATCCCCGAGATGGGTCGATGATTCTCGCGAGGACAAAAGCACGAGACTCAATTGCTAAATTTCGAAAGTGGCGTCGTACGACGCCGATGGCAATGTCCGAATATGAATTTAACGACTGGATCACTCGAAGATCTAGCACGCGATTGAAGATCGAAAGAAGAGCATTTCCTCGCATTGCCTGGGCCCATTGGATCAGCCCGGTTTGCAATGCCGGCATATAAGGCCGGTATAAGAAGAGTAATCGATTGAAAAATTCTGCATCTATTCTGACATTCAAACCAACTGTACTATTACACGTGTATCTACAAATATCTAGAATTTTTAAACGTTGCAAATATCAAACTGTTCTATGAATATCCTACTGTCTACGAATGATGACGCTCGTACCCCGCAATGAATTATCAATTCCTGCGATGTATTTATGCGTGCGAAAATAGACATTGGAACTTTTTGGCAGTGCTCCGGAGCTTATTAATATTATCAGAGTTTTTGTATTTTATCATTATTGTTGCTGAAATACGTAGATACCTTTAAGAAACTTTGTTACGCCGTAAGTAATTCTCACCCATCCCGCCAAATAAAAGGCGAATAATATGGTCCGCATTCTGAGAATGTACGAGCTTGATATATAAAAAAATTCTCACCGTAGTATCAAGTCCTCGTCCAGGAGTACGCGCATGCGATGAATTCTGACTCCACATTACCTCCTTGGCTAAGCTGGTGCGTGATTCGATATCCCGTAATGAACTGTAAAAATTTCAATTAGATCGCTCTTAACTAAAGAGAACAATGGATAATAGGCGAGCGTGAAAAGAGTCGCGTAACTTTCGACGGACAATGAGAATGGATAATGTTATGAAAACAAATGATACTTATAAACGTTTGAATGTGACGAGGAATAAACAAATTCAAGTTTGAAGATCGAGACTGTAGGTTGTGAGAAGAATTAAAGTTTGCATTACGTTTTAACCATTCGATTTGAAACTCTGCGAATTTTCTAAGTACTTCGTTATGGAAAGAACCATTTAAATTCACAATGGAATTAGCAATTCAAGTTTCACCTGTGTATTAATGATCTGGCTTTTTTCTATGTTTCGAGATCTATCGAATATTCGGCAGTGTTCGAATAGGACTTAGATTCCTGGTCTAAGAATAGCTGCACGTCAATCGGGAACGAGCGAGGAAAATCGAGTCAAATTGTAAAGTGAACGAAAGTTCATCGATCTCAAGGCAATAATGGTCTCCTGCATTTTGTATTATTCACATTAAAATTTTGAAATTCAATTTACGTTCATAGAAAACTACTGAGAAGAAACGTACGGAAATCCCTCGACATCTATCGAAAATACATAAAATTCCACGAATTTTTTGAGCCGGCGCGTGACGTCACGACTATCAATGACGCAACATCCCGCATTTAGAATAAAATGAAAAATCGGATGATGCCGTGAGATATCAAGGTGCTTCACCAACAAACTCGCAAGAAATGTGAAGTCGTTGGTTTTGCCTTGTAGTGTGGATTGCCAGGGTCGTCAGTGCCAACCGAAGCAATGGACGTACGTGCTCGCACGTAATATCATCAATCGCAGAAAATAACCAACCTTGCGAACATCAACTGAGAGATAAGAATATCATCTAATTCAAGAGCAAATTATTAGTGACGCATGACCGGACGAACGCATTTTCCTGAAAAGGAACATCGACGAAAAACTCAAAGCAGTAGAAAGGCAGTCACGGTCCCGATTGTGCTCGAGTAAGATAAATAAATGATTGAATCTAAAAAAAGAGAATTCAAAAACTCACAATCGATGGATCAGGGAAAAAATATAAAATAAGTTACCGTCGATGGTTGGTGGAAGGCACAGGGTGATTTTTCTTGGGGCCGGCTTTTCTGTGGTAAACGACGACGGAACACCTTGACTACCGTCGACTTTCGCGGCCAGCGACTCACTTCTCTAAAAATATCGTTCGGAGAGACCGCGTGCGCCAAGCCGATGATACAGAATCGTTTGTGATCTACGCGCAGACGCGACGCGTATTTCCACGCGCATGCAAATAGGCGTGCGTCGGGAGGCGTCTCCCGTGTACGCCGCGTCCGGCAGTTACAGCAAATGACTTGCTTTTAAAGACTCGTTAGGCTCACTTGCAAATTGTTCTAATTATACAATTGTGTTAATGAAAATAATCGGTCTGTTGCTTAAGAATGTCATGCGATTTCAGTTACTTTATTTTCACGGCAAAAGAGCCGACAAAGAAATTCCGCAAAATTCGTCGAATTGAAATTACTGTAAGCCCATATCTCATCTAAAAAGGGAAGCTTAGACGTAGTTGCGGATCCGCCGCGAACAAAGGAATGATGGCCCAAAACAAATTGGCCCATGTATCTGCAAGTAGAAAGTGAATCTATTAGTCAAACGTATGGAGGGTAGAAACAAAAGCTTGGCGCGGTCGGAGAAGTCCACGTGAATTACCACCGACGCGACGTTGCACCGAATCTATATTTAGATGGTTTTTCGAATGTTTAACCAAGCATTCATGCACGTGGGTACACGTGTTCCCGTTGAAGAGCATCTAGGGTAGTCCCGAGTGCGCCGCCTGTTACACACTCTAATAACAATGCAATGCAAAAATAAATATTTTATTTCAAATATTTTCAGCAGTCGTTTCTACTATGAAAAAAATATGATAATAAATATCCTTCTTTGTCCCAGTACACAAAACACTTCGATATACTTTCTCATTTTACTTTTCAAATTTAACACCTTTTTACGTTCCACACTTCTTCGAATACAGTTCCTGGTTTTACGTCTTAAAATACAGAGAGGACGCTGCTGTCTGATTTACATCGGTAATTCAGTTTCAGAGAACAAAAGATCAAATAGTTCATGGGAGATAAAAGATCGTTACACATATGTAATTATCATAGAAAAAAATCGCAAGGTATAGCGACTGAATGATATAATTAATATTGTTGTGTATAAACCTGGTAGTTTCCACTATACGTCCACCATTTAGAACTCACTTTCTCAATGTCACCCATTGAATTATGAATTCGTTCTTTAAATTGCATTAAAATCAATTTTCATAATAGACTTAAATAAATTCACCCTTTCCATTCAACTTTAAAAAAATACATTACTTCATATTTTAAAATTCACCGAGCAAAAAATGTTTACCGTTAGATCCATTCAGGTTCTCATACGTACCTAAATTTGCTCTACCATTCAGCTGAACGCCCACGTACCAAGAAAATCCGATGTACCATTGAACGGCCGACCATGTACTCCACTATACCGATCACAGATAGCGTTACGATCGAACTACGAACAAACACTCTACTTCTCACATTCGTGTTTACCGATCTGCATATGGACTCACAATATCAAATTCACCGCGAAAATAACTACATCACTTGTACGAATTTTAATTTTCAACAAAAAATATATCTTGCTCGGACAAAGATTGCTGGAACTCACTGAATTCCCATAAAAACACAAACTAAAAATCTCGTACCTCAAATCAATCGTCGTCCCCTAACCACCAATTCACGCTCCAATTCTGATAAAGTTCACAATGACATCGAACCTCAATCCCATTTCTTCTCCTTTTTATCCGAACGTTCGAAATGAACCGCCACCTTACTTGCACGCGATAGGTCGTGGTTGCGCGCGCCGCCATTGTGATGCCAAGCTCCGATTGGACAACGGGCGCGCATGCGCCCTGAGTAGCACGCGCTTGCCGTAGTGATCGCTCGCTCGCGACCAGGCCGCCAGTTTCTGCTCGTGCACGAATGCAACGAAACGTACGCGCGTCTCGGCGGGTCTTCGGTCCGAGCTGCGCTCACGAGACCAGCTCAGGAAGGAACGCATTCAGGTGACGGTACTAAGCGGAGAGACCAGTATTGGCATCGGTGGAAGTCAGATAAAAAAAAGGAAGTGGAAATCAGCGTACGGACAATTGGCAACGCGGGAGATTACACGCCGCGCCTATCGAGCTGCTGTCCCGTCGAGTGAGACCACGTTTTACGACTGCACTGCCCGCGACAACTGCCAGTTAGGCGGAGGATTCGAAGGTAAGCGAGAGAGAGCCCCTGTTTACGCGACTTAAACGATGCGTCGGCGCGACCCAGCGCACGCGGACCGTTAGACTCCTTTCGGTCCCTCTACTCCTCTCGTCCTTCTCATCTCTCATTCTCCTCCTATCCTCAAACATCTCATTCCAATCTTCATCTCCCACATCCTCTTTTCACCCTGCTTCCTTTTTTCCCCTTCGCGTTTTCTGTTACCTTGGCTCGCGTACCTCGAGAGGCCCGCGACACCTTCGCAATTAGAGCCCAAGGAATTTTCAACGATGACAAATATCGAGGACAAGAAGAGGGAGGGTGGGTGGAAGGAGGCGAGAGCGTGCGCGAAACGTCAAGCTCCTCGGGCTTGTATCGATGTCGCGATCGGGAAGTAGAGGGAGAGAAAAGTTGAAACGAATCGAACGGATTCTGGACGATTCTCTCGAGACATTCCGCGGTGCGTGACGTGTGCGACGGTAGGCGAGTTGGAGAGAGAACTGTGACCTTATGCATTACCAGAGAAAAATAGTAAAGCAATGCGAAAATTCTCATTGCAAACAGAGACAAGCCTGTTACGCTTTTATTGTTGCTCCTCCAGTACGTCGCGGGTCATATTGTAAAGAAAAATAATAAAACTGTACGAAATTCTGATTGCAAAGAGAGACAAGCCTGTTACGCTTCTAGTGCTGGTCCTCCAGTTCGTCTCGGGTCATATTGTAAAGAAAAATAGGGAAACTGTACGAAATTCTCATTGCAAAGAAAGACATGCCTATTAGCGCTGGTCCTCCAGGTCGACACGGGTCATATTATAAAGAAAAATAGTGCGGAAAATCTCATTGCAAACACGGACAAGCCTATTACGCTTTTAGTACTGGTCCTCCAGTTTGTCTCAGGTCATATTGTAAACACCCTCGCGCTAGTTAATCCGGAGTAATCGCGCAACGATATCTGCTAAAAGAACCGGTGTTACTAAGAGCCACCTGGCTCGTGGAGCGGCACCGCTCTTGGAAGGTCCGTCGAGAGTGTTTATCGTCGGAGGACACGAGTGTTTAATATTGGATGATATCGAATGATCGATGAACGAGATGGCCAGCACGCCGCGCTCCGCCGTTTAGACTCTCGTCTACTCTTCGGCCCCTGCCCCAATCGGATTCCTAAGTGTACGTGTGCCGGAAGACCCTCGCGGATGACCTTGATCGCCGCCTGATATAGCGAAGCGCTCGATACCGAGCCAGTCGATAATTTCCGTCGTCTCGGTCCTGTTTTCGTTCTCCACCACCTCCAACCCGTTCAGATGCGGCCGCGTGCATCCGGCGCGTCTTTACCTCGAGCCCTCGCGTCCATCACGAGTATTAGAACCTGCCGTTTTTAGCAACCAGCTACGAGGATCCTCGGTGAGAAAGGTAGGCGAGCTTCACTCGGGTTATTCGGGAACATTCTGACCTTTTTTTTCTTACTCCTTTATTTTCCGGGACGTGCATCGACCCACATTCCAGCCCGTATCAAGGCGCACACCTACCGCTACTATGCGTTAGATTACGAAGCTGCTGTTTTCCCTTGCGTCGTGGATGTATTTTGAAACAGGATCCCGCTCCCTTAGGAATTTTACCGTTGGTTCTCGTGTAATGCTTGGTGCATAATACATGCTCTGGGGTGTTGCCCAGGTTTAAGCTGGCCCACGGTTTTGTCACCGCTTCGAGGTACGACGCAGGACCTCTTGAAACATTCCTTTACCGACGTACATTGGTTTCTGTCCCCCGGCACGTGGCATCCCGTCTAGATTACCAGAAACTCCTTTAACGAGCGGATAAGCATCGTGAGATAAGTTTCGGTTGCCTTTGATTCGCTCTTCGTACGACAATTCGAATTCGTGGGAAAATTATCGCTGATTGAACAAATGTACTTATTTGTAACAGCTTCTGGAAAGACAGAGGTTGCAGTTTATTAGCTATCTAGAAAGGAATCTATCTTTGGATCTTGAAAGGGGACAGATAGTTTCTTATTTTATTTTCTTATTTCTCGGTACGTTAAACGTAATAAGGGCTCGATTGTCGTAGAAACGTTTACAATTTCTTTTGATTATAAATGAAATAAATAATAACGATAAATCATTTTCGTTCCACGCTTCGATGGTACGCCTGGAACCGTGTGTGAGTTCAGAGTGCATTCTAGCTGGAGTGCACCTTGTCACCCGTTATCTCGATGCACCTTGACACTCGTAATATCCTCGAGTGGTGGATGGACGTGCGTCTCGACACGTGCTCTCGCATCGAAGCACATTTTCACGTATCCTGATTCCACTTCCTCTCGGCTCCAGTCCGTCGCGTCGCCGGCACATCCCCTCCTTGTGCACTCGCGTGTCAATGCACTCACTCGCCCTAGCTAAGGAACTACGTTCCCTCGCTCGTGCAGCTCTCTTCTTTGTCTCTACGCCGGATTATTTCTCTACGGTGATAAGGAATATCTGGTAAAATTCCCCTCTTCCTCGTACGATTCTTAAAACGTACCGCGGTCGTCGCAAAAATTCCATTCGCACCTTTGTACCTCGCCAAACGAGGAAGGCACCTCTTGCGTCTCCATGGCCCCGCGCCTCGCCCACTAAAAATTCAAGGTGCATCCCACTCGTGAGTTCACGGTTCGCAAAGCAGAGTGTGTGTCATCGAACGTAAACATTCGTCATGTCCTAGCCTCGTACAATTTCCTTTCACCGGGCGCGTTCTCCGATCACCGTTTCATCTCCTCTCGTCCCTTCACCTCCTCTCTTTCAGAGTTAATAATATAGGTCGCGTGCATTCTCCGTCTCCTTTATTATGCCGCGTTCACGTCATTCGGTCGCCGCTACCCGTCTCGACTAACTTTACTATCTTCCGATAGTTTCCAAGAATGTTTACAATCGAGTGACGGTCGCGCCTCTTGCGCGCTCGAGCTCTCTTACCCACGCGATTTTTACGTAAGCAGGACCGTCCTTACGTGGACTCTACGCTCGCTCCGCGAGGACGTCATCGGGGACGAATGGAGGGGAAAATCGATGGATTAATTGGAACACGATCGGCGCCAATCTCGCGGCCAACGCTTCCTAATCCTCACGGATGAAGCCTGGGGTAGGGTTTCTTTATTAGGTCGCGCAACAGCGAACCGGACAGATCGAAGAACGAGAAAACACGATATCTCGATGGACAAGACCTCGCGTGGGATCGTGTGGTACCAGTGGCCTCGCGCGTTCTCCAACAAGGAGGAAGGGAACGGTAGTGGTATTAAGGGGTTTATATACACCTGTCAGCTTGAAAAAATCGACTTTTAAATTTTTGCATAATCTGAAAGTGCAACATCTCAAGATTATCACCGCTCCCAGGAGAAATTATCATAATTTCAATCTTTAAACGTGGTTTTCTCAAAACAACAATTTTCGTGCGGTGACATGGATTTCTCGAGATCCGTAGAAGCAAACTCGTTCGCACTTTACCCGGATACCTTCTACACGCAAATATGCTCTTCGTGATCGTTCGGTTTTTTTCTCGAAAATTATTTGTTGAGTTATGACTAAAAGATCGGAGTAAAAAATTGGACTTTGTGTTGGAATGGTCGCCATTTTTTCAGAATACATTTTTTTCGATTCTGAACGATCACGAAGACCTTTGCGTAACGAAGAAAACCAAAAAAGATCCAGATGATTTTAAATGAACGTGGTACAACTGGATATAGTCACCGCGATGCACCACTCCAGAAGCAGATTCTAGTATACTGTATTATAAATGGATTTAGCTTTCATTTTTTTGTAATACAAAAATTCATACAGACTGCTGAACATATTCATTAAAAGTAGCATTCATGCTCGTATCGAAAAATTCCAATATTACCATAAAAATTTTCCAATATTCCATAATTTGAGACCTTGCAGGTGTATACAACCCTTTAAGATCGAGCAACGTGATTCTTCTTTGCAGCTTTTACCCGTCGCCTCCTCTTTTCCCCGTCACTGCTGTGGCTTATCTCAAAGGCATAGCATGCTCGTTGTTTGTTTCCGTTGGGCTCGTCGAAGGTCGCCGCCCTACGCTTCACAGATTATGTTCGGTCCGATAAAGGGTCTGACCCAATTTGCGCGAGTTTTGGTAGGTTGAAAGAGTTCCACGAATACTGAGACCGTTTGATACCGGTCAACGATAGAATATATATATTTGCGAGTAGACGACAAGCTCCGAACATCGGATCGATCGAATAGAATTGGTTAGGGGTGATATAAATTCTGTCTTGGAGTATGGTAGATATCTGGACGATGGGTAATCGAACGTTTAACGAAATTCCAAGTGTAAGATGCGAAGCTACCTTTACTGTAAGCGCGAGCTTGTGCTTGTGCCAAAAAGCGAAGCTCTCTACACGTGGTATAGCACGAAGGGCAATCACCGGACAACCACGAAGGGGTTGCTGGTTGAAACTTTTCGTTAAGCACCGAGAACTTTGCCCCTAGTTTTTTCTATCTCTACGGATAGATCCTATACGATGCGGCACGTCGCAAGTCTGAGACTTTTGAGGGGGGAAAAAACCAAACGTTCGACAGGTTGGTTTTCCTGGATGCGTCTGATCGCATATTCACCTGCATATCTCGAGACGATGAGTCGACGCGATCGATATCAATTCCCCGTGACGTTTGGCACGGTTAATTTGAAATTCTCTTCAGTGCATCTTTCGACATTTACCGATCCTCCGTGAATTCTCCGCTCGTTCTTCGATCGTCTACTCATTGTCATTTTATTGCTACGTGACGTCACAAGTAGATGTTTGAATTTTTCACTGTTACGGGATGTCACGATGACGCGTACAGGTTGATCTCCTCACCCAACTTTATTTTCAGACTTTTGCTAACTTACGTCGGCATCGCGTCACTTCCCTTTCGTTTTTCCGCGAAGTGAAATAATTTATCGTTGTTTATTTTACGTTTATCGTTTCTTCGTAAAGACCATTCGGAGTATGAAGGAAAATTGTTTAAAATTCGTCGTTTACGGCAACCTTCTCGAGGGGCTGAAAAAAGCTTTTTATATTCACGTGATTGTTTCTATTCCCGTAACTCGCACACTTTGGCCCCTCTGACGCAACGGTACCCATCCCCAGTAAACTAGCAGCATGTTTTCGAAGAGGTCCAATTGCAGAAACGTATTAAAAATAAAAGTCTCTATTTTAGACGGCAGCGTATCCTAGCCTCGCGAAGCGTGCGCGAGCAACGAGAAACTCCAGGGCACGGGGAATAATAAAGCTATTCAAGCTACCGTACGTAGCAGCCACTCTGCTTTCGAAGAGGACAAAGCTTTAATAATTTCACATACTCGCTGCCGGTTACCCCGTAAAATAGGTTTACACGTATGAATTTCGAGTCTAAGTAAAAAATGAGTTTTCATTTTCTTAGAAGGTTTGTATTCTTCAGCGAGCAAAATTTGGTTGTCTCACTTCGAGTGGCGTACGTAATTTACACTTTTCTCATTTTATGGAGCCTACAATTTTCTCTGCAATTGGAGAAAATCGAAAAATGTGGAGCATTTGCTTCACTCGCTCCAACATGTGCCCCACTTTTTCAAGCTTTCTAATCTTCTCTGATCTTAAAAAAATCAACGAGTAGAGCAGAGAACAAAAAACGCGGTACCGGTGTCCTCGTGAAACTACCGAATTTCTTTCTCGAAGCAATACTCGGAAGTATCTTAATTCGAGTAATAATCCATTTGGTAAAAATGGCCAAAGGCACTATCGGCCAAATTACCTGGGTTTTCTTATATTCGAGCGCACATGGAAATTGTTCTGCTTTCCTTGTGCTTATCGCGCCACGTATGTCACTTGTCAAGTTTACCATTATTTCCTCTCATGTTCTGCTTGAAAAACGGAGCAAAGAGAGCGCAGTTGATGGAGTTTGACGCATGCACGAGGAAATACATTTATTTTTTAACACCGGTAGGTAACCTTCATACCGAACTAGGAAATATCGAGCTATGCACCCTCTAAGAAAACAGTTCCATTTTTCAAATTTTCCACTACCCATGGTCAAATTACACGTTCGAACAAATAAACATTTCTTAGGCCTGTAATTAGTAGGCGTCCGTTATTGCTGCATTTTCCGCAGCAACGAAAGTGGATTTTCAACAGTGCACTTCACTTTCTAGTAGGTTTGCGAACCGCCGTAATTTCCACGAAGGAGGAATGGCTACAGATCTCGGCTCTTGCTTCTTTTCATGCTCTCTCTTTCTTCCGTTTTCAGTTTTTTCTCTCTCGTCTCCTATGTAAGCTTCCCTTACCTCTATCCTGGAGTGGAGTGGCTTTTTCCAGCGACGTCTCGTAGCATCGTCTTTCGCGAAACGATCGATACGTCTTCCAATAACAAAGTACACGAATAAGTACACAAAGCGGATCGCCGAATCCATTAGCATTTCCGTAATTACCCGCGGCGACGAACAGCTGTCGATCGATATATCGGATATTCGCAAGATCGTGCGAAATCGTTTATTCGCGATGAATGGGGCGAAATTGCTTGCGATCAAATTCAATCGAGTTTGGCACAATTAATGCCCTGCAATCGAATAATTCAACTCGAATGACGCTCAGGTATCCTTAATACTCTTCCGTAAAAGAATATAATAGAATAAATAAATAATCAACAAGTGTGATAATATTCGATTGACGTTGAAATGTTGATCCAATTGGCATTCATTGTCGGCAGTAAAGCAATGAAAAAGTATCCTGAGACTACGCGATCCAGCTGTCAACGTTCGCAATTTATGTGGAGCCAACGAGCCGGCGATTGAAATCAACGGTTGCCAACGATTCTGCGCGGAACAGTAATTTGCCGTAATTCGATAATACACTGCCTTGCCCACTGGCAACTTATTTACGAGCAGCTGAATTGTTTCGCAGATTCTGTGGTATCCTTTATAAGTATACCGCGCGTTCATTAGTCGGTGCTTCGCTGACCATTGCTAAACGAAAACGATTTCCGCGTGACTGCAAAATTACGAACGTGCCCATGAGCAGGAGCAGCTGCTGATTCTAGTCACTGAGCCGACAAGTTGGAATTAGCCCCGCTAGGTCAAACCTTACCGAGTAACGTCTGCGATCGAGATATATTTGTTTTTCTCGAAATGTAGCTTACAAAGGCATCCATCGTGTCCGTATCTACGATTCCTTCAGCTTCCTCTCCTCCTCCTACTTCCGTTTAAGCACTTCTATTCGTCGTAACCTAGGATCTGGATATCGGGCGCTCTTCTACTATGCCGGGCACGAACTCCTTCGCGCGTTCCTATACCGAGCGTGCATAAATCGGAGACAAGGCACTCGAGAGATCTCCAGTCACCTATGTAATATCGGGCTCTCGTGTGATGGATCACTCGCGACGACGTATTGCAACCTGTCCGAGTGTTTCTATTTGCATTGGTAAATAAAGAATTCGCCGATCGCCGCGAGGCAATCTCCTACGTTTGGCTCGGATCCCACTGACTCGGACAAATGCTCTCACCGCGACAGATGTGGTCTTATATCTGCTTACCTGTGGTATCCGAGGCGCGGTAACACGAGGGTACTTGAGAGGTGTAAAAAAAATCGGACGTGCCGAGGACCCACCGATACCCGACGAATCCGAGTTTAGTTTCGCGTCCAAATCTGTCGAATGACCTTTTTTTCGATAGTTTATCGCGTAGACCGAGATTGTGATAAGAGGGCGTTCGCGTGATTAGATTTTATCTCGCGTAGATGTAATCGTACGTATATTAACGAGAAAATTTAATTCACGACAAATCCCTGCTGTGCGATAGAATCGTAATCGGCTGGCAAACGACGACGGGGCAAAGAAATTGGAGGAAAGCACGCGAATCGGCAATAAAGAGGCGGGAGGGGTTGAGGGTCGTGCGCCGACGGATGTTGAGGAGATTATCGCTACAATTTCAACTTCCGGATTGAGTCACATTTAACCGGCCTGGCGGCATATCGCTTGTTTAGCACAATAGTTGTTTCCCCCGGCGATTAAACCGTACACGCTCCCCTGCGCGCGCTTCGAATACGCGCGAGTTTCGTGAACGTCATTGGATTTAATTAAAGCATCGGATGTTGCCTATTTCCCCGAATTAGCGATTAACGCTTGTGCCGCCGTTGCCGATGCACTATTCTCCGTCCACTTTACTCCATTTGAACTCTACGTACTTCTTACATTCTTATCCCGCCCACCACGGCTATTTTCTTCTTTGTAGCGACGGTAAACCGACAGTGAAAGCAACTTTGTACTTATAACCCGTGAGCATACCTCGTCGATTCAATCGACGGGCTATAGACCGAATCCCATTGCATTTTTATTCCTTTCCACGGTTCGCATTTACCTAAAGCACTTTTTCCCGATTCGAGTTTAGCTCGCGCTGCAGACAACGAGAGGATCGATCTATGTATCCGCGATTCTTTTTCGGAATCGAAATCTATTTTTGTACATGGGCTTCCACGAAGGATCCACAACAGGTAAAGGCGTAATCACTATGATGTCGTGTCCGCGGTACGTGCAGTCGAATCCTTACGTCACGATAACTTGTCATTAGACGTTCGATTCTATAATATGGTACTGGAATATAACTGGACGAAAGGTCAGACGAGGCGCCTCCCCCGTCTTTCTTCTGCTCCATCCACTGTCCTCTTTGCGCTAATCTTCTCGACCTTTTTCGTCCCTTCTTCTATAGATGCATCCACTCTCCCTTTTCCCATTTCAATTTTCAGCTGGCTCACAATTAGACTTACTCCCAAGTGACTACCTCTTCTACCAGAAATAGATTTTAGTTTTATCCCCGGGAGACCGACATCCGACAGGAAATTAACCAATATCGAATACCTGGATCTGTGCTCGATATTTCTTAATATCGCTTCACGTTCTGATTTTGACGAACGATAAAAAAAAAACATGTATTCGGCCACAATGTCGCGGCACGCGAATCGGTACCTTCGCGGCTCCGAATCAGTTCAAGGGTATCGACAGACGATACATGGCATTTGCGCGGTGTCTAAGAAAACTGAAGGATCCCACGTAAGCCCGACCGCAATTTGGCGAATGCCTACCTATTACGGAGGGTATGCAATTCCGCATGAATAATTGTACATTTCGACGGGGGCGATCGATGAAATTCCACGACGCTGCGACATTTCGAATGTCGGGCGTTAAGGGCCACCGTTAGAATCTCGTAGGGATGCTCGCGCGAGAACTTGGTACGTCGGATAGAGTGAATTGCATTTTACTCAGTCATGCCAAAAATCCAATGCCAATGAAGAGAAGGGAATATTACGTCTATTGGACGAGCGTCGATGGTGAGCATCGCGAGGCATTATTAATCAATCGTGTCGATAAAAAGCTATGAAATTGGTATCGACCCTCGAAGGATCGACCTGGGCGTGGGTAATCGGTTACGTGGAAACCGTCGAGTGTGAATCGTCACGCCCAATCGCGCGGGTAAATGGTCGCACACGCTCATCGCGTGAAAAACTTATTCCCCCTTGGTAATCTTATCGGAAGTCTTATCTGAATCCGCGGTAAGCGATCCTATTGCTCACGGCCTCCTCGTGTCAATATCTTTAAGCGGAGGCGCGCGATGCGCAACGCGACGCCAACCAATTTACAACGGGCATTCTTCGTCAGTTTCTGCGACGACGCTACGCCCCGAGTTACGTGCCACGCTCGAACCGTACACCGTCAGTAAGTCTTCCTTCTAAAGTAGAAAATGTTTTATCGGGAAAGTAGCATACAGCGTGCAGATCTTTCTCACACTTACATATCAACTGATCCACGTGGACTTTAACCCTTTCGCAGCCGAATTTTATGAATAATGGAATTTATAATTGTTGTGTATAATAAGCTCAGATTACCTTAATGCAATTGAACAATATGTATAAAAAATTAGATCCTCGGTGTTCAAGATATGCAAGGTAGTAAACTAATAAGAAATTTGTTAAAAAATATTTTATAAATCAAATATATTACTTTAGTCAAACAAGTAGTGGTCATAACTTTAAAAAAGTCTAAAAATAGAAGTAAATGCGAAATAATAATGTGCCCGGACAGCAGTAAGAAACGAAATATGCGCGTGCAAGTTTTGCGCCTAACAAGGTGTCGGCATGGTCGGTAAAACATTTTTTTTTATAAAAAAAAACAATTTTGTAATATTTCAACAGATGCCAGTCTAAATTTAACATAGGAATTCTGATTCTTACTGACTTTGATCGTTCTATTCGTGCACTGGAAAGCCCGCTTCCCATGACCCACGAAAGGGTTAAACGATCGCAGACGATGGGCGCGCTTGTTCGTTCAGCACGCTGAATCAGTGTCACTTCAAAATCGTCCATTCGCGGACACGAATTATACTTTTAAACTGCCGTCGGCGATCTAATTGATGGTTCTCGGGTGAGTGGCGAGGAGTCGCTTCCCGTCAGTGAGGTGAGGACATTATTTATCGATTGGAGCACGAGAACGACGGCAAGTGCCACTCTCTCGCTCATTCTCTCTCCTATTGTCTTTCACTATTTCATTCGTCCGCTCTCTTTACTCGATTTGTTCTCCTTCTTCACCATGGAACTTGATCCGCTGTATAAATACGGAGGCATAGGTACGGAGAGGATATAACGAGTTTGTCGAATCGCGCTAGGCGGATGTGCTAGCTTCGAAATCAATATCCCCCTAATAATTTATAACTATCGACCATCTCAGGCCGTGCTCTCCCCCGGTGCCGCGTTTATTTAGACCGGAGAAATGGTAGTGGTGGCGATGGTGGTTGGTAATGGTGGGTGGTGGTCGTCACCTCGGTCTTCGTCGTGCTCTCGTGGACCTCGACTCCGTCGCCGGCTTATCGACGTCTCACATCGGGCGTCTGACGATCGCGACACGGCCCGCATTATCGTCGCTCAAGCGCCACGCGTTTTTATCATTTAATTCGCGCAAATCGATTGACTCTCGCGACGCAGACTCACGCAATTTCTCTCGCACTATTCAACGAGGACGTTCGTAATTACGGAGCCGTTATCGAATGAATTTTGGTAGTGGTGGAGTAAAATTGGCCCGTGTCTTATTGCAAAATCACGAGGTAACAATTCCAAAGTAAAGCGCAGCCGCTCGTCGATTAATCGAAAATCGGACGACCGACATTCGAAACGTTTCGGCAAGGCAAATCGTTTTCAACTTTTGCGGAACAGAATGAAATATGTCCACTCTGCACGGCGCGGCACGTTGTGCAAGATACAAGTGATATTTCGCAGTTTACGGGATATTCCTAAGCAATGAGAATTATCGGATGAAGGGGTATCTTTTGAATCTAGGGATCTGGCGAATTAAATCATTTTTCTCCTCGAATATCAGAATGGGCTCTCGATCGTGGAACGTCCCGAGTTTTCACGTCAATTTCTGCTCCCCTGGAAAAACAGAGGCTTGCGTTAATGTCAACAGAGTACGAGGGTACGATTAACTTCGACACGAGAAACAAAGCGTGGATCCGCCCTTATCGAAGTGCAAACGATGAGGAATCAGACGCGCCTTATCGCCAACCGGATCTGCCGTTTGTATGCGACCACCTAACCCAGTGAAACACGAACATCTGCCTCTACCAAGAGAATCGAATCGAAAGACACTCTCTTCGCGCGAGTAATCTCGAGAGTGGAGGGGCGATGCGTGAACGACCGGAGACGAGAACGGAAGAAATATCATTTGTAATTGTAATTCGATTAATATTCGTGTCGCGAGAGAAGCGACGGATATTACGAGGCGATAGACCTGACGTGTTCCAAAATCGATTCTCTCGAGAACTATCGTCACCAGCGCTAATGCTCCCTTTACAAATATTACCCCCTTACTTCGACGATACAACCAACAACTTTGTCATATCCGTAATGTTTCCTACGCGACGCTCAAAACGTTCTTCCGATATTCCTTTTATCGCGATAACGTGAAAGCACGTGGAGGGTGATCGTCACGATGAATTTCCAAATTGATCAGGCGGGAGAAAGGGTGGAATGAATCGATCGATGCTTTGCCCCTATCGAAGAGCGTTTTTTCGCCGGTTTACAAGTTAGATTGGAATAGTTAAAAAAGTCGAGGCCGAAGTGAGGGACGGGTGTATCGGCATCGGGCAAGTCACCGTAATGTCTGTCAGTTGCCTCGTCCCTTTTTTTTTTCTCCCTCGGAGCTCTTTCGCTTCACTGGCGAATTGGCCTAGCCACAAAGGATTCGTTTGGAAGCCCCACGTTGCGGAGCCTATATCGCCTGCAAAAAGGTTTCCCGCGATACATTCGTCGACTGTACCGAAAGTGATGCCGGGAGGGCGTATTTCTGTCGCAAAACGATATCGCTCCAAATTTTCATTCTTACTGCGAGAAAATTTTCCGTTCTTTGTTGAAAATCCGTCACCATCGACTTTCCTGGAGTATACTCCGCGACCCTCGGATCATCGAGAAAACATAATTGCACAACTGACTTTAACCCTTTCGCTACTACGGGCGACTATAGTCGCCCTGCATAGAATGCCACCGACGTACTACGGGCGACTATAGTCGCCCTGCATAAGATGCCACTCAGATACTACGGGCGTACAGCGGGAGCGCCGTGGCGGAGGAGTCGCCCGTAGCGAAAGGGTTAAGCAGAAACCGGAATGGTTGAGAAATGGTTAAGTAGCTCTACACCGATAACAATCGTTGAAGGCTCCACGATGCAACGAACGAAGGATAGGGAAATTATCGGTAATAGTTATATGCGGAGCCTGGGTAACTGAGTGCGACCATACTGGAGAAAATTGATTTGTCGCGCTGATTACTTCTCGACGTCTAATTGTAAGCAAGAAAAAAACTCGAGGAACCTATTGAGAGGTGCACAATATGGTCCCGATTCTTCGTTGTCAATGTGTTCGGTGATGTGCCAGGAGGTAGCCCATGCAAACTCCTCTGTTCGATGGAATTTCATCGTTTCAGGAAAGTTGTCTCTACGCGCTACCGGATTCAGTTGCACGTTAAACTCCTCGTGAAAGCAACGGGTACACAACTGCGTAGTCACCACAGGGTGGTCGGAACATCCGGTCCCTCTCAGCGCGACGTGTACCTAGCCTTACAATGAAATCACCGAACAAAGGTGCCCGCATGCATGCGTGCTTGCGTACCGGGCGTGCCGCGTGCAAACCTTGCTTGCGCGTATGCGAATCATCGATTGGAAGGTGTTGGTCTTCCCCGGTGTAGCTTCTGCCAAGAGAGAGAAAGTGAGGAGGAGGAGGATTAACAAGGATAGAATGTAGCAGAGATAAAAATGCCGTATAGGCGGATCGCTGATGATTGTTGTCCATCGTCAATTTTCTTCGACGAGCTTCATTGTTAAAAAGGCACTGTCACGACACGACGGCGGTGCGCATCGATTAAATTTCAGAGAAGACTTCTCGGGGACGTCGAAACCCAAGTTACCGCGTGTCTAATATTGAACAGGGTAGAAATTCATTTTTAACTACGACTCCGACGTCGGGTAGTCCCAAGTTACAGTCATAATTCATGATCGTTTGTCCTCGACGGTACTTTTTCTTTGCTAAAACTGGCTAGGATTATACGAACTGGAAACTGCGATCGTACGGTTGAGGGAATATTTAGGCTTGAACGGAATCGCGGTAGAGGGGTGAAGGAAGAGCGACGGGAACCCTTACGATTGAGTAGTTAGAGATGGAATAGTTTATGCGCTAGGGGTATGACTTTACCTTGTCGCCAAAAGTCCTTCTCGATGTTAGACATCATCGAACGGTTGCTCCTTCGCTACTACTGTGGGTTGAAAAATGTCTACGCCGTGAACTTCGAACGATCGATATGCGTGGCTCGATGCAAATGTGCTTCGTGTTATCAGAAGTTAGTTTGCTGTTAAAAGGCTTTAGCTTTCTAGGATCATTTTTATCCGTTCGTTTCAGCGGCTCCGTGTGTGGAAGGAACATATACGGTTTCACCTACCAATAAGTCGGTTTCCTCAGTATACTCTATTGCTGAACATTTGTGGTAGTCGACAATGCATAGCGGACTATACGGTGATGAAGGCATTTGTACGTGTTAAAAGTTGATTATTGAAGTAGGGTTACACTTCACGGTTGTGTACACTGAACTGTGCGAGACGTATAGTATAATGCAAATACTTGTAACAAATACGGCAACTTGTAGGTGGGCGATTAAAGGGGTTGCTTTAACTTGATGATAAATCGAAAGAGGTCAGTGGCCCCATAGTCCATGGCGTTGCCAAGGAAATACGGTTGGGAGTAGGCCAGACGGCGCCAACGGTTCCTCATCCTTCTAGTCGTTGCAGGAGCCTACATCCTTTCCTCTCACGCTTATACACCTACAATGGGTAGCATGCATGTACCGTGCACACAATTGACGAGCGTCCTTGACGATTTGCACATGAGCAGATGACATCAGAACAATTTCCATAATTTATTTTCGAAGCTTCCATTGAAGCTTGAATCCTGGGTGTTTTTCTTCGTCACAAAATACTACTTCACCCATTATGGCTCGAATCATTTCTAAAAATGCGTCCCTATGACGAAATGCAGTAACCATAAGTGTTACCGGAAACATACGTCTTGTAATAATTATAATGAAGCCATTTAAAATGCATGGTTTATTGTTTATATTCCGTAGAAATTTACATTATCGTAAAGTAAAGGGGGCATTGATTCAAGGCCGTACACTTTACCAGTTTCACAAAAGCGCTTACTCGCTGGATTATTCAAATTTCGCGGGAGAATAGCGCGAGTGTTCTTACTAGATTTACACGGTTACGTGCCGTCAACTGTTTGCCTAGCTCTTGTATTTTCTTTACAGTTTGGTACGCCTGCCTCGCTGATTTTGTAATAAATAAAACACCAACACTACTCCGATAGGTGTTCTTATTCGCTTGTAGGCAGATCGTACACATTTGAACGAACAGCTGATCTGAGAATGGCGGGGAACCAGAAAAAGTGAGGTTAAGATAACTTGTCAAAGTAAATAACACAAAACAGATATGACCGAAGAAGATATAGAGTTAAAGTAACATGTGCCTTTATGAGTTTGCTTTTGTTGCTGATTTTAAATTATTATAATACTTTGATATTTTAGAATTTATATTTAATTGTTGCAGCTGAATGAGGCTCATGGAACCTTTGGGTGTTGCTCCGGACCTTGTTGAGACGGGTGCATTAAAAAGATGGGCCGACTTCCCCGTCCAGCATCGATTCACAGATTATTCCTCGTCGCTTGGAGAACCTACTCATCACAGTATTAGTCCATTTCCTTGTCAAGCAGAGCTTAATAATAAAGTTGCATTATGGTAAGTGAAACAGATTCGTATGCCCAATGAATTCTATTATTTGTTGCATCACGCGCATTTTCTTTCGTTCGCATAGTTCGTGTAAGATGTTTCCAGAATCATGTACTTGATAGACGTGTACACAATGATCCAATACAATGACTTATGAATATTTCTTTTTCAGGACGGGGGATATATCAGTCCTACAAGTGGATGCTGTTGTAAATTCCACCAATGAGACAATGGATGATAACAGTACCATGTGCCAAAGAATATTTGCTCGTGCTGGTTCATCGCTTAAAATGGAAATTTATAATGAAATAAAAGGTACCTATAGTGTATTGTATTTTAAAACATAATGTTTACGGTTAATGCACTGGGAGTTTAAGTCTACAATTTGTGGAACATATAGTATTTTATCTCCCCTTTCACAACAAAATTATGATTTTCTGTATTTAAAAAATTTCATATGCATACGTATTAACCCGTGAATTGTAACAATGTAATTTACATTTTATTGCACATGTGTTACCTGCTTTATTAATTTCATTATAATGTATTTGTTTTATTCAAATACACTTCTTATTTTATAAATGGCAATGAAATTGATAAAGAAAGCAAAGTAACTGTATATACATGGTAGTATGAATGTATACAGGGGGTATCCATATGAACTGCCATCTAAAATAGCCAATTATTTTAAACAGTAATTTTTATTGATGCACTCTGTATATGTTACATACATTAACACATTCTGCTATACAAACAATTGCAGCTTCCTATTTGTATGCTTGTAATTTTAAAGTACCCATTCCATAACATTAATGCAGTAACAATGCCAGCTGTTCCATTGGTTTGCACAATCAATCCTTATATCCTTTGCATTAAATTTTACTATTGTATAAAACAACCTCAAAGCTAAATTTTTATTGACTTATAGTCTGAAATTCAGTATGAAATTGTAGAATGCAGAACTGGTGAAGTAAGGGTAACACAGGGTCATGGTTTACCTGCGCGTTTCATTATCCACACTGTTGGACCTATTTATAATGTGAAGTATCAGACTGCTGCCCAAAATACACTGCATTGCTGCTACAGGTAATGTTGAATATTTTAAACATGTATGTACTGTATAATTAAAAGTTTGTTATTATTACAACCACCGTCCATATAATTGTAAACATTTACCTTAAGAAATATTAACTGCGAAAGCCTTTTTAAATTTAGTTTTGAAGCACTAACCTACAGCACACATAGTTATTTTAAGTGATCTGTGGATAATTAGCGTTAAGTGCTTCTATTCTTCTTGACCCCATTTTTTCTCTTAGAGCGCGTAGGTTTATAAATATAAAGGGCAAGTTATCTGTTTTGTAGGGGTTGCCGCAAATTAAAAGAAAAAAGTATCAAGAAAAGTTCAATACAAGCCTACTTTGAACAAATTACCTTTTATGAGTTTTCCTGCTTATGATGTATTTATGTTTTCTGTTGCAGAAATGTTTTACAAAAGGCCAAAGAACTCGGTTTGCATACGATTGCATTACCGGTGATTAATTCAGTAAGGAGAAACTATCCCCCTGATGCAGGGGCACACATAGCAATCAGTGAGTACATTTGATTTACAATTGTGTTGATATACTGATTACCAAATCTAAGACATTCTTCTGTTCTCACAGGAACAGTGAGACGGTTTTTAGAGCAATATGGTAATACAGTAACATGCATTGTGTTTGTTCTGGAGCCATGCGACCTAGGAATTTATGAAGTTTTACTTCCACTCTACTTCCCAAGAAATTTAGCGGAACAAGACAATGCCTGTTGGCAGCTACCTAGTGACATAGGAGGAATGGATGGCGAACCTTTACTTCCTGACAGGCAAATCAGAATAATTGACAATCCTCAACACGCTTTACACGGTATACAAATTCAATATCTTTATGTACTTGAATTATAGTTAAATGTTTGCTTTGTATCATAATCATGTCACAATGATTTATCAATGGAATAATGAAGCCAGAATAGTTCTCAACAGGATAATGAAATGCAAAATCATACAGCTAATGTTGTACAGGTTATACAGTTATTAATTGTACTGCTTCACACATGTACTTCATATGTCTCCATATATTTGTTGCAATATTAAAAGTTGATGGTTGTAACTAATTTGTAGCAATGTAAGTGCTGTAATTTGTATTGACAAAAAAATATTAATTGCAGGTGATGAAACTGTAGAACTCTCTACGCAATTAGAAACGTCTGTTAATATTGGTGAACATGCGTTTGCACAGATGCAAGGAGATTTAGATCGTCAAAGACTTCTGGGAGAAAGACCACCAGCAGATCCACTGGCAGATATTATGCTCAAACAAATGCAACAAAAAGAGAGGTCAGTAGTACATTATTGAAATTTCTCTAGTGATAAGTACCATTTTTGTTAGATTACACAGGAAAGTCCTACATAAGTAGATGTGATAAAAACGAGTCTTACTTCATTGGGAATTGTTCTGCGCCTCCGAATTTCTGATTATACATATCATACATTCATTTACAGACAACGCTTTGCATGCTTACCGTCAACTTACTTTTAACCGATTTTATGGAAACGTTGCTATTTTTATCCTTGATGTGCCAAATTGTGTTCTTACGATATGATGATAAATTTATTCAAATCAATATTTAAACATCATATGATTAATCCGCAGGATGCGTCACCAAAATGCGGACAAATTTCATTTGAAATCTCCCGCCATATTATGTTTCTGCCAGATGTCACCGTTGGCGTCCGAGTAGAAGCAGGAGCGAGAGTTCTGACGCGGACCATACCTGCTTGGACAGTATAAAAAGTGATAAAATGAAGCTATGCCTACATAAATAGTTGCTTTAAATAGTATTTATTTACCACGTAGCGAATGGGCAAATGAAAGCTTAAATTTTCCGGCATGACATGAAACGTTCACATATAGCTATTGAGATACTCATTATAGCTTAAATTGCATTTAAAACGGACGTGTGTATTTGAGGCTTTTTCGCGGAAATAAGCATGGCAGGCTATAACAATGTTTTTCACTATTTTTTTTTTCTTGCACTACTTAGCGGTCACAAAGAAAAGTTTCGTGACATGCCTACTACATAGCAGATATCGCGAAGAATCACTTTTTTTTATTAACACAGATCCTCGAAGTTTTTGAAACGACTTGTTTCTTACTCCATTTTTTACTCAAACAAAAACATGCCCCTAAAAAAGTTATTTGATTTTTCCAGATTTTGGTGACGCACCCTCTATAATTAGGCAACGCAATTTTTTGACATATTATTAATTTAGTCGGAAAGTACCCTATTCTAGCTTTTTAATTTTCCATTGTCTTCATAACTTTTGTAGTAACATAATGAATAGTCGAAACACAAAATTACTTAATGAGTATTTCTGTTGTTAGCACGTATGCCACCGTGCTTCATTGAGTAAGTTTCAACATTTCGCGCAACTGGTACCTTCAATCAAATGTAAACTATGTCAGGGGCACAAGTTCGTGCATCTTCCTTCAATCTATTATCACTAAGAAGCTCTACCGAAATTACTAGACTCTCTAGAAATAACTAAGAGTGCAAAAGTCAATCAACAAGTTCCTACTGATTCAGTAGATTATTTCTTTTGAGATGCAGGAAATCGAACAGTTCGCACATATTTTTACTGATAATATTTATCTACAGCGATAAATGTTATTTTGCATTTCTTAGATATACGTTTATTTCAATCATTACTCAATATCTTTGCAGCCGCTTTCTTCGCAACATTAATGAACAAAATTGACATTTTATAAATGAGTTTCAAATTTCGCGAATAATAAAAGGTCGAGATGAGAGAAATTGGGTAAAATAGACTGACATTCGGTTCCTATCAGCGAAACAGATTTACGTCATTTTCATACAGATTAGCTCACACTTCGCGTGTGAATAAGTCTGACGATATTGGGTGATAATGAAGGTTCAATACAACGAGTAGGATGGGAATGCTCATTTTGCAAGTCGACTGTGAAATTAATTTATCTCACCTACAGTTATATTTGAGGTTGAGGTGGATTATCTTTTACAGTAGTACTGATCGTACTCGTATGCATGTATCATTCTTTACATTCTTCTTACATTTTTTATAATTCAATTTGACGACTCAGCAATTGTTGGACGGCAAAAGTATTTTTTAATCTTTTGCGTGAGCTGTTGGAAGTCGACGCAACGCAGGAATTACCTCTCGAGTTAACGAAAGTGCGACAACAGAAGTCTATTTAAAGATTATTTCGGCGTAAACATTCCTACCGCCGGAAGCATGTTAATAATGTCTTCCTGCAATAAGACGCGCGCATGAATCTGAAACACGCGTGACACCTTACATCCGGTCGACAAGAATGGAAATCCTGGAAACGTTAGGCGAAAGATAAACGATTGTGCGTGAAGCAACTGAAAAGAATGCATATGTGAAGGTAGTGCTCGTAGATGACGGCAAATTCGCGTTAGGTACAGAGTCGTGAAGTGACGACTATTAATAAAAGGTGACGCGCCAATTTCGCGGTAAGGTCGGAGGCACACGTAGATTCCCGATGAGATTTTGTACACATTCTACCTACACATTCACATTCCGTACATTTTGAAATGTTTGAGTTTCTTCCCCCAGCACGTTATTTTATTTTTGTCTTATTAACGAACTAAATAAGCAAGTGGAAGAACAGCTCTGGCGGTATTTCATTTCGAAATGCAATTGAAAAAGACCGTAGTGCAGAGTACCATCAAGGGGGATGATTTTCGAGAAACTCTATTCACTTCTATTAGATGAGATAGGGCAAAGAAGAGAAGACCATCGAATCAATGCGAAGGTGACAGGGAAACAGAAGCGTCCACAAGTGCGTATGCAAAAAACACTGCAGAGACGTCCAAAGACACGAATGTTTCCATAAACGAATCAATCGGATATATCATAATAAATTCTGTAACTGCGTTTTCCTCAATAAGTGTCAAGTGCAAAAATGTAGAAACGATGTGAAATTCAATCGTACAAGTGGACGAGGTTTGGAGTTTTAGAATTATAGTGAGCTGCAATTCGTGCCCAGCTGTAAACATCAAGTCTTGACCGTTCCTAAATAACTTGCTAATTACTAGAAGGTATTTGTAAAAAAGTATTATGTTTATTCCTTTAAATTTAGTTCGCCACAAACGTTGCGATGGTCGCGAATGTAATTTATGTTTCACGAGCAGATCTTATACTTAAGCAATATTTCATTTTCTTGATCGGAGTGCATGAAAGTGACTTATAAATTTATAAAGTAATTCAGTGACCGGTAGTTCCGCTTTTGTACATTATGCCTTATGTTATCTGACATATCGAACAGGTCGATAAATCGACAGCTGTTAAAGATACGTATGTACGTTATCAACGGAGTATAAGAGAAAATAAGCACGGCAGACGTCTTCCTACACGTAACAATACCCAATTATCATCAACACCGGGTTATCAACGGGCGATGCACAGTCGCGGTGTCAAAGATAACGATACTTCTTGGAAACTTAATATGCCCAAAAGGCATTTGAGATGTCAGATATAAATTTAATCATTGCGTTGTATTGTGCAATGACTAGAGTTCACGCGCTTGTTAACGTGCAAATTTCGCTTGGTCTTATTACACGAATGGTACAATGCGCTATTAAAACTATCACAGAATCTCTCAGGGTAAGATAGATATCCACGAATCGAGCGGGAACACTTTTTCCTTCCCTGGAGTTGACGACCGAGTGCTAAAATCACATTCAATAGACACCTCGACGAGATTTCGCGTTAGGAATGCGAGGAGAACATTGTGATCGTTTTTGTAAATATTGACGAAAGTATCGACGACCTTTGAAAACAGCATGCTCCACTCGTGACGTGAAACTCGAAGCGTCGTCGCCCCGAAAGGTTCTATCGATTCTTTGCGAAAGACCTATTTCCACACTTACATCGAGAAAAATGAAATTCGACGACCTTTTAAGCGGCTCATAGACCTCGCGACGCGGAGTAACGACCATTGAGCTGCGTTTAAAAATACTGCGAACTTTCATAACCATATTGACACAAGTATCAGTCCCTATACGGCGCGTCATCGACGACCCCGCCGTGACGTCATCCTCGTAATCGTGCGTAATGTCGAGCCTTTTCAACTTCGCGAACTACCATTATCCTCGCAAGAGAAAGAAACTTTTAATATCATTGGAGATTGCCTTACGAGAACACGGTTGATTCCGAAACCATCGATACCCAACTCGTCCGATTTAATCCCGTTATGCTCCTTCGAGGTTAATCATTTCCACGCATATCCTCCATCTGGTACCATTATACCATTCCACCCCTTTGGAAGCAGAAATCTCGACCCTATTCGAATGATGCGCGCGCGTACAGAGTGTAACAAGCGGGACCTCATGGTACATCGAACGCGAACGACGCCCGGGCAGGCGCCGTGACGTCGCGCGTCGTGAGGATCGCGGCACGTCGATTGTGACGACGACGGTATCCACGATGTACGAACGAACACGATGTACGACGTTGACTGTCTCGGCGACGGGGACGGCGACGGCGACGACGACGGCGGCGCGGCCGACGCCGCAAATCGAGCGCCGTAGAAAGGACCGAAGTGCCGTCGAGTCTCAGTTGTTTGCGGGACGTCGCGAAGATTGCACCGTGTTCCGAACACTGTCGTCGTGAAAACCATCTCCTCCTTTTACTTCGAATCTTAGGCGGCGAATTGTCGCGAGAGGATCACCGTTCGGCCCTCGTCGAAGAACTTCATACTTCTTCCATTTTACGGGCCCAAAGACGGTCCACGCATACGAGAACGGTGTCAGAGAGTTTTGAATCTTTACTTCTGGACTTCCTCTCCTCTGGTTCCGACGAGGCCAAATGCCGGGAGGACTTGAATTTTGGTCGCGCGATTGTCTCCGAGAGTCTTAAGAGCCGGTGAAAGATAAAAGCGGTGGAAAGAGTGGCGATTTTGTTCGCGTAAATCCTGAAAGTAAGCTGAAGGAATCTGTGAGAATCGAGAGCATTCGCGAGGAAAGGGAATACACCAACAGAATGGTCATGATCGACATGGTGGATGTAATCGAGGACGAGGATCGGTGCGTACACCAACGATTTGATGTATTTGTTACGTGTGTTACATTCTGTGCCGATGAAGGTGTTCGAATGAAAATTGAGTTTCAAATTGAAATCGATGGGAGTCGCCGCGAAGGCGCTCCTTGAATGGACTAATGCGACCGCGAGGTTCGCGTGACGCAAGCCCTTTGCCCTTTCGTGACCTCAATCGATGCCAGAGATTCATCGAGGACCGGTGGTTGACACGTCGAAATTGCTCGTTCTAAGTTAAACGTTGAAAGAACGGCAACTTTGTAAAAGTCAAGTTAAACATGCGAATTAATACTATCGGTCGTAGAGGTTACGGTTGGTTTATCTTAAACGCGGAAATTTATTTAGTCATGGGCGTGACGATAAGTATATGCACAGATAATACTCGTACCGAGAATACACAAGCAATATGAATTTATCTTCTGGAAAAATCACGGACGTCTTTTTTCGTACCTTTGTCGTACTGTAAAATACTTCCCGAAAAGTGTGTGGGTATTAATTTCAATGGGCATACAATCTTGCGAATAATTGCGACTGCTCGATGAAAACGAAATTTTTGGTATCTTCGTTATACTGTAAAATGTTTCCCGGAAGATTGGTCTATATTAATTTCAATGGGCATAGCACCTTGCGAATATTGCGACTGCTCGATGCTCTGGGAAAACGCAACTGCGCGAACAGATCCCTAGACAAAGAGTTATCTACGTCGGTAGAAGCACAATGTAATAGCGTCGTAGGCATGCACGATGTAATTCCATATACGAAATACAATTACCAGCCTGAGAACTCGCATTATCGACCGTTATTCTCTGAAAATGTTTTGCTCGTCACGATTTTCCTCGCGGCACGAACGCTGACAGAACATGACATTCTGTCGCACGTGCTCTTACCGTTCAATAACGACATTTTAACCATTCGCGCTTATTCTCATCTCTCCACTGGCATTGTCTTTAACCACGCGTTTTCCATTGTTTTCTAGAAGAAACAACAATGAACGATCACAGAGAATAAAACGGAAAACATTGCATCACGAGGTACCGAGATAAAAATTTATATTACCATCGTAAAAAAAAGTTCTAGGTCTGACAATTATTTCGGAAGTAATCCCCTCAGATTCGCCGTGGCAAGGATCGATTATTAAACGCGATAATCTTCGGAGCTGTATTAAGTTGAGTCACAGATTTTTCGTCCTTAATACGTGAGATCTTATTATCTTACTCTCGTACGCTGTGACTCAGAAAATTACGAAGAGCCGAATGAGTAATGCACGCAGTATTGTGACGGAAATCTGTAAGTGATGCAAGGGGAGCGCGGGTCAAGGTTGAAAATAAAACTGAGACCGATGTAATTTAATTCTACAAATTCAACGGTTAACGATCGAGTTACAACTTTTGAAGCTTAGTTGATTAACCGTTTACGCTATGCCGCTTTACCCGAGAAAATTGTGGCAAGTGGGTAGCGAATGCAGCTATGCAAAACATTAGGAATTCTTGAAGTGCCAGTTGAGATTGTGCACGGACTTTATCGTAACGTATGAGGCTGTATTGCAAAGTCATTTTTCGTATCACTTCCCAGGGTGAACAAATACTTATACGCGTACCTGATAGACCTCATAGATTTTCCACGTACTGTCTTTCATCGTACGAAGGAGGAAAATCTTGGTCTAGTTTTTAGCGGAGAACAGCTTATCTGCAAGTTCTTATAGTGCACGGTTATATCGGGTCATAGTAAGTTACCGTTGCCTTGTATTTACCTACGAGTTCAGCTTACACACTACTGAATTATATTGTCACGTGTGAATCCAGTTATTGGTTTGCACGACTGGAGGAGCTACTTAATGAATAAATTATTACGCACTTAGACTGCCGAGCCAATCTCCTCTAGTATAATGTCTTAACGCTCGCGTGCACTTAATTTACGACTAGTACCCGCGAACGTGCTTCAGGCGTCAATTGGATCTCGATAAAAATAATCCTCGTTTAATCTCTGCCCTAACACAAGTCGTTTTTATGTTTACTCTTCATTCCTGCAAGTCCTATGTTTCTAACAAATCGATATTATGTTTTTAAACGTTAGCATAACACAGTGGTCGTGGGACTGCGTGGAATATTTGCTTAAGATTCTCTCCTCGGATGCTGGTATTGATTATTCTTCAATTTTCTTGTTACAGGTACGAGAGACTTTTGAGAAGAGCGAAGACGGAGGATCTGACGGAGGTCTCCGGGATTGGTTGCCTTTACCAGAGCGGCGTCGACCGACAGGGCCGGCCGGTCGTCGTTTTCGTCGGCAAATGGTTTCCAGCCACTAAAATCAATTTAGACAAGGTCAGAGACCAGCTCGCGTCGCACACTTCGCGTATACCACTACGCCCTTGTAATCGTTATTCGTCTGTCACGATGTAACGACTGAATTACTAACCATGTACTTTCCCTTCAATAATTGCTTTTACTTGCTCAAACTAATGCGGCCCGACGATGTCGTCGGAAGTTGTCATTGGCAAGCTTTACCCACTAGTCGAGATCGACCATCGTGTTCCGCATTCTATCGGGAAACCACGATCCTCTATTTTCCCTTCAACGCGACGTTCTATCGGCAACGAGGGGATGAATGTAGACCAGCCTGGACGTTCGTGCGGAACCAGGCTCGCGCCTCACAGCCACTCGTAATCGCGTGGTTATCGATTCACACGGGCGTTAACCATCCGTGAGATCGTGCCAACTTCCTCCTACTACTTGCCATGTTAATGCATTCCCCGGTACGTGCTACTCGCTTGTTTACTATTATTTCTCCATTCTACTCCGAAAGACACACGCCTTGCAAAATATTTACGCGAAGCCCGAGCAGGACGCTGTTCAAGGGTTTGTAATAGCCAGGCTTCATTTCTTCTTTTACTCTTGTCGTCCGCGCCGTTCTACGTCTCGATCGTCATACGACGTCATTTCTTTTCTCTCGATACGCTTCCTCAGCTTGGCCGGCCTCTCTTCCACGTCCAAGTTTTTCACTCTGCTCTCCGAGAAGTAACACGCAATGCCTTCACTCCCACGCAGAAACACGCGCACCCAGTAGTCTTTGTTTCGTCTCTCCCTCCTTTCCATTCTTTCGATTTCCCTTATTCCATTTTATTCATCGGCGCGCGCGCTCGAGAAGCGTCGCGACGGCACCCTCCGAGGTAAATCGATATTTACACGTCTAGAAATAGAGCACGGAATCGAGCGCGAAGTAACTCGGGAGTCGGCGAGATTCTTTTCTCATGGGCTTGGTCATCCATGGGTTATCATCGTTAAGAGGTGCACGCGATATCTCGTCATTCCAGGGAACTCCCTGGCACGGACTGTAGGTGGAAGAAATCTATACGGCAGAAAGAATTACTTCGGTTTTCGAGCTTTCAAGAGTAGATTCGTTCTGATCGATTAAAGGGTTAATCGAGTATCGTTGTCGGTGCTCTTAACGCGAGCCCCAGGTTTCTTTATTTTTCCATCTTTTAAGCTTCTCTATCTCCTCCTGTAGGGCGACGTTTCCCGACAAGACCGTACACTTGAAAATCTGACTTCTTAGCCACTGAGAGGCGCCGAACGGCTTCTGACGCGTGAAGCTGCTAATTAAACAACCGTTCGAGATAACGAGATTTCAGGGTCGCCATATCACGATTCAGGTGAACGCGTAATTCCTTCAATTAACGGCCGCTTCACCTTTCCGTAGGTTCCTCTTCCGAAAGCGACGACGAAAGTCACTCGTGGATAATAAGAGTTTCTTAAACGTCGCAGTTACTCAAAAATATTAACCCGTAATAATGAGCACTTACGTTTAGGTACAGGAACGAACCTAAAGTGACCAACGCAAATTAATTCTCTTCTGGATACTGCACCACCAGGGTTATCGATTCGAAGTTACGCAATTTCCAACTGGACCGCATCGGCGGACAAGAATTTACTTTTTGGAAGAGATCCAACTCTCACTCCGATATCGCGCATACATTCCTCCTCCGCGTCGCTCTTGGACCTCGCATCACAGGCCGAGACCTAAACTCCATGAAAACGTTCCCTGGCAGAAAGAACAAGATCATTCTCAAGGCATTCGAGTCTCGCTCTCGATCTTGATCTTCCACTCGACGGGGGATCGTTTCATTGGAAGTCACTGGGCATTCTCTGGAGCAAACAGCAGGAGATACCCGACGGTTTAATCTTCGGATCTCGTCCTACTTTCCGAACTGGACCTTCACGTCCTTCGTCTCGCGTTCCCCTCCAGTAATTGGCCGTATCGAATTCTGTTCGCCTTGGGCAATGCCGTTTCGGTCGTGACTGATCGCATCAACTTACGTATCATCGCTATCGCGCTCAGCCACGTGCAAACCCCGTCCAACGTAAATGTCACGTGTAGTGAGATAAGAGATTCACGCTAGGTTTATACCCATGACAACCGTGGCTTTGAAAGGAAAAGCGGGAATGGCCGGCCAATGGCGATCGAGCAAATTCATATTCGTGGTCTACTGAATTTGCTACGATTCTCTTCGATATAACTACAACTGCCACCCGTTTCGCCGAAGGGGGATGCATACGTCGCGTTCTCGAGGCCTAGTGACCTACTGTCCTTTCCGGGCTTTTCAATTTCCTCCGAGTCCATTACTTTCGTGGTCAGGTCGGAGGGGAAGCTCTTTCGCGTTCCGTAACGAACTGTCGACACGTCCAGCAAGACGAGACAGTCGCGAAGGAATGTCCGTAGGAGTATGCGAAACGAAGTAGTAAACGATGGAATCTTGTCGTGGCAGACATATAAGAATCAATTTGATGTCCGCTGAAATGCAAAGTCCATTTATCTTATGCGCTGTCTATGGATAAAGTAGGGGCACTTTTACTAAAAGCCTTTCGTTAAAGTTCGTTCTAATTTATCGCTGTACCGAATCACTGTGCGCACGTGATTCCTCGCTATTACCTATCCCATCGTATCGATCCCATCTTCATTAGCCCGTACCGATAAAGTCTACCCGACATTTCAGGCCCTACTGTACCTGATTCAGTTACTCGACCCGATCGTGAAGGGGGACTACGTCATCGCCTACTTTCACACCCTCACGTCGAGCAGCAACTACCCCAGCCTGCACTGGCTACGAGAGGTGTACAACGTGCTTCCTTACAAGTAAGACATTTTATTGACCACCTGCTTCGATGACGTAAGTCTCGTCTTAGAATACATCCCGCGAGGCTAACCCTCGCATCTGGCGTTTACCTTCTGTCTAGTAGCCTTGTCGGCGAATTTTTTTTCTCAAGCAATTAACAGTTAGCTAATTGCGAGCGATCGTGCATTCGGCGTACTTCGATGCCCCGAAGCGATAAATTTTCTTGCGCATCTGCGTTCGGCAATCGTGAGAACTCCCTATCTATTTAGCGATTAAACGGTTTAAATAAATAGAAGGAAATTCGATTCCTAAGAGTACTGTTTGTATGTTCCAGGTATAAGAAGAATCTGAAACAGTTCTACATTATTCATCCCACTTTTTGGACCAAGGTCAGTATTGATCCGATGCCACCCAACGATATCTAATATATGAAAATAATAAACGATCTTGGAAAAATGATGGGCGTGTATGGAAGGATCTGTCAAAAGCGAACTTAGAGTGTATCGAACAAAGAGATCCATGCAATTTTCGCGCTTATACTCCGTAAAGCCATTCGTAATTCCTCGTGAAAACGATCATATCAGATTTCCTGTGCTTCTGTGCTCCGATGCGTTTGGATGTGGACGCGATCGTTTAAATTTTAGATACATGTATGTCTTGCAGTTTTACTCGTGTACCTAAATAATGGCTTAATAATCAAGGGTGGATATACCAGACTAAAAACCGAAAATATTTTATCGCATTTAACACTAGGTTTACGGAAACCCGTCAATTTGACGGATTTAAATGGGAAATTGCGTTTATAAAAAAAGTCCCGTAAACCTAGTGTTAAACGAGATTGAATTCTTGCCTGCGCTACCGGAAGAGCGCTATCCTGGAACTTACAGAGCAAGGTCAATCATTATCTTGAGTATCCAATGGCAGATTACCTGTCGTATGTAAATCGCTCGGAGTAACGTTTTTTCTGCAGTACGATGCAAAGTTTCTTTTGAGTAATTTGGCTGTACAAAAGAAATTGCTCGGTACCGGAAGTCAAGAAGCCAACAGAGATCGGACTGACGCACGTTCATTGCATCAATCATGTCCGCTAGAAACTCGTTATGCCATTGCCTTTTGCATTATATTGTCACTTGTTTTCTACCGCTATGTGTCTTCATCAATAGCTAACAAATTCTCGATATTTATGCCATCACGTTTCAGTTTGACATTTCGCAGCCCTCTCTCTTCACACTGGTCTACCTTGCAATTTAGTCATTAATATATTTTGCACAGATGATGACTTGGTGGTTCACGACCTTCATGGCGCCTGCGATTAAGCAGAAAGTTCACAACCTACCCGGAGTGGAGTATCTCTACGAGGTGATGCCACCGGATCAGCTAGAAATTCCAGCTTATATTACAGAATACGACATGACGGTAAGCTTGCGATCCTTCCCGTTTAATTTACTCGATACAACCATTATATCAACGTACAATACGTCGAATACCGACGAGGTTAGCCTTAGAAAGAAATTGCTGCTCGTTTCAGATAAATGGCCTCAGGTACTACCAGCCAGATCACATCTCGGTGACACCAGGATCATCGGCGTCTCCGGCCTCGTCAACGTAACTCAAGGGCGAAAATCGGAACCGCCGAGCTAGCGAAGCATCCAGAGAGTAAAAACAAATGCCAATGTTGCGGCTAGATCTTTCGTTTTACCCTCTCCGATTTTTTTACGTCGACTCATCCGGAGAGTTCCACAGTTCTGTCGCTTCTCGATGAAGGGACGAGATGAATAGAGAAAGAACGAGAAAAGAAAGGGAGAATACCTGGAAAGTAATGCAGAGCAGGACCTCGAAAAGGTGCTGGGGTAGGCAAGATGTCGATGTCTTTCGAGGTATATGTTAAAGCTAAGGGAAAAAAAAAATATCGCAATCGCTTCGCCAAAGTGCCTCGTGATGGAGCGACAAACGGAGGAAGGAATATTTTTCGATGAGATCGAGAAATCACTGCCTACCTAACTTCTCAAGTTGGTTGGCCCCGTTGACCACGTTATTCGAGCAGTGTGCGAGAGAGGGAGAGAAAGAGAGAGCGAGACAAAGAAAGAGTGAGAAAAATTGTGTAACAGTTCGTATCCGCCAAATAAGTGGTAGAGACCGCAAATCTGCGAGAAGGTTGAACCTTCCGGGCGCACCTCCAGGAGATGTCCAGGAGAAGTCGATCGACCGAACGGCTTTAATCGAGGGAAGTTGTACACAGAGGACAAACCATACACACAGAGAAGACACCAATTCCGTAGATAAAGAAAAATCGTTGTCGCTTTCGTCCATACGAGAAGAGCAACGGGACTATATAGCTATATGAAGAAAAAAAAAAAAAAACCTTGCCCTTGCATGTAGAAATTAGGCTGTTCGTTGTCGCAGACTTTACCTCCATGGCACTGCCCTGTTTGAAGAAGATGACGAGCCTTTGTTGGCGAGAAATTACAGTAAAATAAACCGCGGCGCTTAGTACGAACTGTCCATCACTTTCTGTTATTTTCTTATATCGATCGTTATACAGCGAAAGAGCATCTATTTGATCATTGTACATTGTCGAATATTTTATTATGTGACGTCGTTGATGAAGAATTGCCTGGTCGTTATTAAAAAAGTCGCGTGTGCGCGCTATTTTCGATATATAGAGGAGAATTGTCGATACAATCGTCGACCGTTTACGATGGCCAGGTCGACCGATTCTGTCCGTAATGAAACGCTCTCCGTACTCCCTAATAAAATTTCGTCTCATCGTTGCTGGCAGGCCGAGCAAGCTTGACCCATAATACGCGAATTAAGTCTCGTGGCCGCGATTACGGACAGACTCTAGATTAGATAAAGCAATAAATTTAAGAGCTTACCTATGAGCATTGATACGTCTCGAGACGCAGTGAAAGAGAAAGAGAGAATGAACGAGAGCAAAAGAAAGGAAGAATGAAAGAGTATTCGTACTCGTTGTTAAGCATTTTTTGCGTTTAACTATGTAAATGGAGAAGAGAAATTTAAATCGTGTTAATCGCATCGATTAGCCCATTTCCTGCGTCCGTATTCGTGAATATCTCGCGTAGCGTTTAGTCGTAGAGGTACGTATACCCTTTAACGCTGAGACCATGGGCTTCTGGCGATGGAGAAGACGCTCGTTCACTGTGCGGTAGAATCAAAAAGGTAATGGGTTAATTGAACGTGCCACCTCGCGGTAGAGCTAGGTGGAGAGGTAACGAGGCTCGGTAATCGAGTTCAGAACAACGGTTAGTTCTAACATACCGAGTCCTCGTTTTTCTCGATACAGAGCCAGTTGTATCGCTGTCGTCGTCGTTGCAAGCTGATAACTCTTTCACGCGCGATTTTACGTTATACGTTTAACGATCTTGTTCTCCGTCCCCGACGTTTAAATTTTATTATGAAGTGGCAAGCAGTCCGTAACGCCAAGCGTTCCTGCAGCCGCAGCAATACTTTGTGATCCGATCGAATTTGTTTTTATCGAAGTGTATACGTTGTTAAGGTACCCCACTCTCTCCCCCCCCCCCCCCCTTCTTCTTTCTTCGCGGTAATGATTCACCTAAGCTGTTAGCAGAATAAAAAGTTATCGATAACGTTCTCATCGTTTAAAGATTGCCGAAGGGAAATTAATAAAGAGATTTGATTATAATTCACTGTTCGAATTATATTTATGCCAGCATGACGATGAAATAGCCGACTGAGGGTAACTTATTGTGCATTCGAATGTTAAAAAAAAGAGGCAGTAAGTATTCTGTATAAAAAAAAAAGAGTCACTGGAAAAATCAAGCGCAAGATCAACAAAACTGCGCAGGGTCTGCAAAGTCAGGATCATCCAAAAAGGTCAATGGTAAAGGAGAAGTTGATCTTTCGATGTGCGCGCTTTCTTATGTATCTTATCGCTGTTCACACACGATAACGTTCAACAGTTTGTCTCCTCGTGCACGGTAAATACATAATACGCATAAAGTTGACCGCAGGCTGCGTGGATTACGTACAATAAATGTTTAGATTGCATTCGAAATAATAGCTAGAATATTAGGGGCGAAGAAAACATGTTTTTCCAGTAATACGATCTTAGTAAAGACGTCAGCCGAATTGTCACTACGAAAGGCAGAAAAAAGACACATATTCGAGGAAAGAGAACAAATTTTTAAACGCTTATCCTGTACTCGATCTTTTAAAAAAAAATTAACAAAATTACCTTTACTAACAGATACATTCCATTTTACAGAAGTTTCCCTCGGGCGATTCATGGGTGATTTATCCGCATTCAAACTGTTGCTTTAAAAAAAAAAAAACGCTTAATCGTGGAACGGGCAACTGTCGTTCGGCTCGGGCAAAAATTCTCAGCAAAGCAACTAACTAATGTTATTTTCATTTTTTTGTGAATTACATAAAGCATGCAAAGATCGGAAGACGGAAGATCCAAAGTACCGGTGCGAACGTTCCATGTTCCGCGTTCCTCAAACACCACGAGTGCATCTCGAAAAAGTTTAGTAGCCGGCATGGAGCTCCTTTCGCTTCCTCTTCCTTCCACGAGAAAATCGTAACCAGTTAGTCGCCTGACGTCGCCCAGTACGGATCGTCGAACTTCACTTTTGGTCACAGTCAAGAATACGTTCGCGCGTGCGCTTGCGCAACAGTGAGGCGAAACGCGTGGTGTTCGGCGTCCAATAGACACAATCTAGGCTGGGGGAGGTGCCCAACAGTTGGAGAGCGCTAGAGCAGGTAGGTGAACGCCACGATCCCGACATACTTGGTGCCCTTTCCTTAGAAACGTCGGCCACGTGTTCCGAAGAAAGTTTTGGAGGGAGTTTTTTTTCGCGATGGAACATTCGAGAACGGCGTAGAGAAAGTCTGCTCCTGTTAACTGCCGTCTATCATCGCCGATGGTTTGCTCTAAACTCTGACAAATTCCGCAAATTGTGTGTAACTATTTCACGATTATAGAATGTAATCGGGACGCGGTAGAATGATACACGCTTCGAGGTAAAGTACAGTTTCTTGGGGTAAAAGAAATATCATTTAATATAACATCGGGTGTCAGTTAGGAACTAACGAATTTATCCTACATCGTGTCGTGACAGTTTCCTTCACACGTTCACTTCCTTATGGTAATTTAATAAATATTGTCCTTCCGCGTGGCGAAGACGCGCAATGGCAACAAAGCACGTCTACATGCCCGGGATGCGTTAGGAATTTACGGTTTCCTGCTTCGCCGGTCAAATGCTCGCAGTGATGGACTAAGTTGTGAGGACGTTTCGTTTAAAAAAAATGTGTTAAGTGTCAGACCGTTTGATCGTGTAATGCCCGCATTTACGGTATATCCAATACGAATCGCACAAACACATCCAACTAGATAACTTCTTATCACCTTTCTCGGCTTATTGAGACAGTAGAACGAATTTCCAAGATTATTTTTACACCATTGAACTTCGAACATGATGCCTATCGAAAAACCTACCATTATCGTCGTCACGTACAGTGGATGTTGTCATCGAGCAAAAAATATTTCTACACAAAGATGTGGCGATTTCAAAGTCGAAAGTCTTCGAGGATACCGTAGAGCGCGCATTAAGTTTGATTTATACATATTATTCATTCATACACGAAACGTTACAGGTACGAACCAATCCGGCTCAGACAAGATATCCTTTCAAGTTATTTAAATGCAGCTGTTGATATGCGACACTCGTGATTAGCAGTTAAGGCGCGTGCGCTTCGGACAAGTATCGTGTCGTTCAACAGTCTTCAAAAAATGTTTTATCCAAGTTACCGGAACGTGACTAATCGGTGACTGTCGTATCATATGTATGTACTTGAAACAAAATCGTGTGATGGGCATGTACTTCAGACAAAATCGCCAAACAGCATGTACAAAAGTCAATAACAAATATGCAGGGCGTTTTAATCTGACCTTGCCTGCGACGTGCTGTATCTGAACGGATAAAATAAATCGACCTTTACGAGGAAAAGTATTCGCACCTCTGCAGAAAACATCGTATCATTGTAGATAATTACGCGACACTTAAAGTGTGATAGTCATCGGTCCGAATAAGTAATTGATCTTAACGAGTATTATATATTATACTCTCCTACGTACATTTTACATGTGCAGGTACTTTTCGACGTTCTGCCGCCAAAGCAAAGCGCGCAATAACAAGTGTTTATAATAGATCGTAAAATCACCTTATGTACCCCTCTGCGACATCCTGTAAACAATTAATCCACTATTAATAGTCTTCTCGTCAACATCTGTATCATAAGACGCGTTCAAAACAAAATTCCTACGATGTAAGGCAAGTGCGCCAGGACGCGCTATATCCGCGTAAAAACGCATTCGAAAATTACGCTGCCTTCCAATGTCAAGCTCGTGGACGTGCCTCGATCCACGCGTGACGACATCAGGCGTGAGTTTTCGAAACGAGGTCATCGACCTCACCGAGATCTCGCCGGCCTCATAGCAGTTCGCGGAAACGCGTTCTCTCCGTCCCGTACGCGCGCGTTCGCATAAATTTAGGAAAAAAGGACGATTACGTGAATGAAGGAATGCGCCGACGAATAACCGTGACCTAATGACCGAGAACTGATAACTCGTAAAACTGTTGGAGCGTATTAATAAACGGTTAAGTGCGGTCGATACTTAATGACAAATGCGTTTAGCCACGCGTTTCAGAATTTTAACAGTTCAACAGATAAGCAGATAGACATCGCAATGTTCGTACTTGCTGATCAAATTGTTTGTGTGAAATGCGATCTGTTGACCCTGTAGAAACAATGCTGACAAATTAGCATCATCATAGTTTTATCGAGCATTCTTTCGGGAGATTATTTTACGTGTGTAGAAAATATCTTTTAGTCACCAGCAGCTATACTTCAAAGAGTTAAGTGCCCATAAAGGATGGATATATTTAGAAGCGTCTGATTTTGGTCTATCGGCCGTTAAATTTTACCTCCAATCGGTCAGGTCTATAAATACCACTTTCAACGAACTGGGTAAGGTCGAGCTACTGAAGACGGTGATCGAATAAATATGCGGGCCCCATCGACAGATCGAAGGCGAAAGAAGATGATAATTAACGCTTTTTGCATAGGAGGTAGTGAACGAAGGGGAACCTTGACATAAGGCCTGTCTGTTTTGTAGGTAAGGTATGCGTGGAAACGCACCAGCTGGATCTTGACGCCCTGAAAAGATATACGTGAGCGGCGACAGCAGAATGGAGATATTCGGCATAAAGTTCGCACCTTTGAACGTCCCTCTAAAAAGGAGATTGCAAACCCTTGCGGCTGGAGTATGGATACTCTGCCTTGGATTTGGAGATGTTTGGGGCTACATTCTCACAGCGTATCTACTTCTTTACACGGAGACGGTACGTTACTTCGTTTTGCTCTACTTCGTCTGGATGTACTACGATTGGAACACTTCGAATTGCGGAGGAAGAAGGTAAAATATTCAATACACGTATTGTACACAAATGTGTGCAGTACGTACAAAATTATATTAGATCACATGCTAAAATTATTTCCCATCGCGCGATATCACGTTTACGTATTATTTTTTAAATGTACGAAACGACAACGGGATATTTAAAGGTTGCTCGTACACTGTTTATAAATCTAGTTAAATTCACTACATTATTTCTAACTATGAGTAAATATATGTTTTTCAATTGCAGTGATATATGGACCAGGTGGTTGAGGAGGTGCGCTTGGGTCCGCTATTTCTGCGACTACTTCCCTGTGAAGTTAGTGAAGACAGTGGATCTGGATCCCACGAAGAATTACTTATTCTGTAGCTTTCCTCATGGAATCTTATCGACGGGCGCCTTTTGCGCCTTTGGTACTGATTGTTTAGGATTCAAAGAGCTCTTCCCAGGCATAAGGGTTCAATCGATTGTCCTCGATCAGCACTTCAAGGTGCCCCTGTTTAGAGAGATTCCATATTGCCTAGGTAGGTATATTCGAATGTGTCCGATCATGTTGCAAATGCATCTTAGAAACTTTCAACAAAATTCCACAAAATTAATGATAGAATGAATACAAATGACGCATTGATTACGTAACTAGTGTGTTGAACATTTGAATCCATAATGAGCAACTGGCTAATTAGATGAAAATTGTAGGCGCGTGCAGTTCCAATGCGGAAAGCATAAAGTATCTTCTATCGACGAAGCCGGAGAGTCCTTACACCGGTCGCGCCGCTGTCCTCATAGTCGGCGGTGCCTCGGAGTCATTGGAATGCAAACCGGGAACCTACCGCATCTTATTGAGGCGAAGAAAAGGCTTCGTCAAGCTGGCTTTGAAGCACGGGTTGGATGACATTTTCCTCTACTTTTTCCTTCTCTTGGCTTTTCAATTCCCAACCTGTACACACCTTCATCGCTCACATGACATTCTGTATTTAACTCTTACGTCAGACCACTCAAACGTTTTCATTTCTTCAACTTTTTCGTCTTCTTTTGTGAGTCTCAAAATAGTCATGGTGGCGGACCGCTCTATTGTCAACAAAATTTCACTATTAGGGTGAATAACGATGAACTGTATCGGTGCGCTTAGGTCTCCCCTGGTTCCGGTCTTCTCCTTCGGAGAGACAGACGTATACGACCAGTTGTACGCTCCTGAAGGATCGTTCATAAGGAGAATGCAAGATCGCATTCGTAAGACTATTGGCTTGGCGCCCGTAATTCTCCAAGGCCGCGGATTCTTCCAGTACTCATTTGGCCTTATCGCACAACGGAGACCAATCACTGTCGTCGGTAAGTAACGAAATCTTGATCGTAATCAAATTTTTGGTTTCGTATCCTACTAAGTGTCAATTTTATATAAAATATTAATTACGCGTCTCTTTCTCTTTAGTCGGCAGCCCACTCGAACTACCAAAGATTCCAGAACCATCTCAGGAGGCGATCGATGAATATCACGAAAAATTCACTAAACATTTACTCGAATTTTTCGAATCCCATAAGCATAAGTATCTGCAGAACGCCGATTCCACTTTTCTGGAGATGGACGACAGGCTTCAGCGTAGACAGATTTAATGTGTTCAGATGCATTAAAAAGCACACGCTCATAGAGAGACATTGGATCAAGCCAAAGGGGCCAAGACATTATAGTGTACAAAAACAAGAAACGCTTGTGTATTGTGTATGTTTTTAGAATGAAATACTATCTTTTTTAACTCGCTTGCACTTCAGTGAAAATTTCCATAGGGTTAGAAGCAGAGGATTGTATGACTAACATTCGGCGAAAGATAAGTGGAAAAATATCATCGGCTTATACCGGATCGAGCGATTAAGCAAGATATATGAAAAAACGACTTCCTTATGTATAAAAATCAGTATAGAATTGTTCGCTCGTTATTAAAATTAACGATAAAATCGTTGACATCCGCCAACCACCAGTGAGAGCGTAGGAACATGAAACATCGATAAATTTGCTTCAGGCAGAGTAGTAGCTTGTCAACATGATAAAGATGCCTAGAATAACGGATACCAAACACCAGAGACTTCTTCGTATCACCTGAAACAAATTATGAAAACTCTCTGGGTCTCTCTAGATTGTTGCCTGCTGTTCCACTAGATTTCTATTTTTGCCACTATCATACGTCCTACCTTATCTTGCCATTCTCTGTTCGCTATGCATTTGCGAAATCCCATTCGAGAGAAGTGGATACTGCTGTACAGTGGTATCCAAGTGTTTGGTACCAGTCTATACAAGAACATGTCCAAACACTTTCGAATCATGAATGATTTCGTTGTAACTAGATCCCTCATCTGAAAAGTGAGCAGGTGTTATTAGATATTTATGTGCAAATAGTTTCGGCGAGAACGTGACACTAGTCAGCGAATGCGACGAAACTGCATGAAAGACTCCAAAATTTACTCCAAATTTTAGCAAGAACAAAAATGTATGCGCAACTGAAGACACTTAATACTTCTTCATTGGAATCAAATGCGTAGTAATAAAAATTACCTCGACATAGTTGTACATTGCTAAGTCGCAAATAGCTTGTGCGTCGTCGCAACGTTGCTCCGAAAACATTGGCAGAATTTTACTGAAATCGGATTTGTAACGTTGCATTAGCTGATCCAACAAGAGACAGTCCTCAAATCCCTGATAAAAAGTAGAATTATCTACATACTTTTAACGCACAATGAAATATGTTAAGAATAGAACTGAAAACCGAGACATACAGTGTTCATTCCTTGAGCATAAAATGGTACCATGGCGTGGGCAGCATCTCCGATGATAAGAGCTGTTTTCCCAACATGATATGGCTTGCACTGCAGAGATGTAGTCATTTAAAAATTATTCGTATCCTTAAAAAAAGTGAACGTACCTTGATTGAAATTAAAGTTTTCGCTTCTCTACTGAAGAAGTCTTTCACAAGCTTCTTCTCACCAATCAATCTCACGAGGTCGGGAAAGTGATAGTTATAGAAATTTAGCAGACTTTCCGGGGTCTTTAATTTGTTGAGTGTGGTAAAAGGCGCGAAGAGATTGCACGTGAACGTGCGATCGTCGTTTGGTAGCGCTATCATCATAAACTCTCCTCGTGGCCAGATGTGAAGATGATTATTACTCATCGTGAACTGTGCGCCGTGATAAAAATGGATTATAAAAAAACTAGTTAAGTGGCGAAAATTCATTGTAAGATATTACGCTTACATTTTCGTCATTTTCGAAGGGCAGGAACAATTCGACGTAACCGTGCTCGATGTATGTTTGGCTGCAGTTAAAAAGGGGCCTCTTCGACATGATCTTCCTGACGGCCGAATATGCGCCATCGGCGCCGATTATCAAGTCAACTTTCACGTTCTCCATATTCTCCGTTTTCGTACTGAAAGACAAATGTTTACACACTAATTTGCTAATGTAAACAATGAATTATCATGCGATACTATTACTAGGTTAATAATGTTAATTACTCGAAAAATTTTAATCTTCCTTCCTCCAAATCGGCATCGATCAGCTTTTTGTTGAACTTCAATTCGACCTCGGGATACTTCTCCGCG